>CM048751.1:177690740-180598240 GCA_026315105.1 Locusta migratoria | reverse complement strand
GATTCTTCGGCCCAGAAAAAAAGAAAAAAATGAAATGTTGTGTACATTATTGCACTGTAAAAAGTTTCAGTTTGTCGTTTGATGTGTTATGTCACAGCCTATGCCAAGTCATGATATGTAACGGATGTTACAATAATTAGATAAAGTGTTTAATTATCTGTGACGGCTTCTTGTACATATGAAAGAGTATACGTGGAACTGTATTATTATTTAATGAAAGACAGATTTTTTAGTTTGGAAGCCTAAAGAGGGGTATATTTCGTTTATATCCATTCTTAGTTGAAGATATAGTCTTCCAAACGGAGTAATCTAACAGGAAAGTTAACGGAAGATTTTACTTGTGGTTTCCAATGTAATATTTATCGATCCTGTTACGAACGATCGATAGGATCAATAAGTAAGTCAAATGATTAATTCTGTGCTCTGTACAGGGACCTGAACTTGAAGTGTGGTCGTGTATGAAGCGGGTTTAGTGGAATTATTGTCTGATTACGATCAATTCAAAAATTTACGGACTGCACCTAAGAATATCTTCGGGCAGTATCACTAGGCAACAAAACAATCTTTTAGGAACTGTCAAACTTATACCAGTTTAGAAAATGGTTACTTTCGAGAATTTGATATCAAATACGACATCTAATAATGAACTTTTATCGACAGCCCGTGTCCCACGACACCTGTACATGTGTGTACCGCCTGGATGCCTATATTTCCTGAGATCAGGAGTAAGGCAGTTAAGTGCGCTTGTGACAGGTTCCCCTCCTGCAGTGGACGTCTATATGACCAGGTCTAATTCCCTAGGTACGGCAAGACGGAAAACATCTGGTTGCAAATTTGGCTCAGAGTAAAAGATTTTTTTTTTTTTTTTTTTTTTTTTTTTTTGGGGGGGGGGGGGGGGTCTTAACTACGGGGTCATCAGTTCCTAAACTTACAAACTACTAATGAACTACTTACGAACTAGGACGGCACAAATATCCATGCCCGAGGGGGGATTCGAACCCCCGACCGTAGTGACCGTGCAGACCGTGACTGAAGCGCCTCAGTAAAAGAATCAACATGCTAATAAATATACATGTTAAGGGGGCGACATATATAAATATTTACATTTACATTGCTTACCCTGTAAGTGCAGAATATAGTATCAAATGGAAAAATTCTACCAAGGCTGCGTTTCGAACCTGTTTTTCTTATAATTAAGTATTCTGCTAACTACTACGCCACCCTGGCACAGTGGCGTCGCACAATCGCATGAAATACCATGGTACGCTTCCTTCATCATTTCAAATTTTTTCCGCCTTTCTCCACCAAATTTTGCTCCGTAAGGGCAACGTGATTCTGTATTAAGCTTAACAGAGTTTCGGAAGACTCGAAATAAAGTGGAAAATTATCGGCATAAGCGACCACCAAACCAAGTTGTATTGTAAAATGTGTAGGTGTAGAGACGTGCATTCAGACTTTCGGATAAGTATCAACCATTTCTCCACATCATTTTGAAGATAGTAACTCCAGATAAATGCGAGTTCCATCACATAGTCAACTTCAAATCTCATATACACAACAATGTGGAGCTAACAGTGCTCAGTCTCGCAATGATAATATGAAAAGAATTTAGAGCACAACTTAAATTTGTTGATAACTGAATGATTACTTAGTAAAAACGTGACAAAAAAGCTTTTTTCTTTATTTCAAATGTCTAATTTTCCCGCATCCGGGTAGGCATTAAGAATGATGTTCAAATGAATGGAGAAGAATATTTGCAATCTGTTGTCTGTGGATCAGTTTGGTATCAGTAATAGCAAAGGGACTATAAAGGCTGTTATGACAATGAGCTCATAGGATTTGTCTGTACAACATATAGGAAATTCTCAGAAAAATAAATGGTGAAGCAAAAAGGAAAGGCGAGTAGTTTACAAGATTTATGATAACCAAAAGAGAACGATCAGGGGGAAGACTAAAAGTGAAGGGTTCGGATTGATAAGTGCGTGAAGAAGAGATTTAGTCTCCCCTGCTGTTTATTGTCAACAAAAAAGAAGAAACAACGTAGGTTGAATAAAGAAGGCGTTTAAAAATTGAATGTGTATGAATATTAATGATAAGATTGCTGATGACATTGTCATACTTAGCTAACGTGAAGAGAAATCTCAGAATGTAGGACATTTGGATTGCGAATCAACTAAACAAGAAGGAAGTAATAAGAATGTTTGGAAATGAAATTAATAAGAAACTATCAGAATCGGGAAGCATGAAGTAAAGGAACTGTCTGTTGTCTTCGAACTGAAACATCACGTGGACGACGAAGCTAGAGGTCTATGAACATCTGAGCATGTAAAGGGCGTTTTCCTGGCTTGAATAATCCTACCTGTGTCAAAAATCGGTCTTAATTTTTCGAAAGGATTTACTGACAAAGTAAGTACTCGGGCTCGAACAAACACAAATACACCAAAATCGTGTGAGAGATAATGTATTGCTCCCTTATTGCACTAGTGATACTCCAGCTTCTGCAAAACACTGCAGTCGCCCGTTAGTGACCTCTGCGTTTGCCGCGTCGCATTGCACATTGACCTGCCGGTACGCCAGTAGTGACGATGCAGTATGCCTCTGAAGTTACGTTTTGTGACTGTATTTGTGTAGTGAAGCGTCAGATGGGCCGGCGATTGGTTATCAATCCTGATAATGTATTGCGATTGGTTGAGATGAAATTCCGAAGAGCCCTTCTTCGTGAATACGGTCTTGGTGTAGAAGATGAATTATTCACATGTTTTCTGGTATCTATTATAGTGCACAAATATGAGCATAGATTAGAAACCAGGTAACATGCGAATGATTCATCTTCTACACCAATACCATCTTCACGAAGAAGGTTTCTTCGTAACTTCATCTCAACCAGTCACACTATATTAGCAGGATTGATTACCAACCGCCGAACTATCCGACGCTTCACTACACAAATGACGTCACAAAACGTAGCTTCAGAGGCACACTGCACCGTCACTTCTGGTGTACCGGCAGCTCAATGTAAAATGCGACAAGGCACACGCAGAGGCCTCTAACGGGCGACTGCAGTGTTTTACAGATGCGGGAGTATCGCTAGTGCAATAAGGGACCTTCACATTAACTCTCACACGATTTTCGTGTATTTATATTTGTTCGAGCCCAAGTACTTTCCTTGTGAGAATATCAGTTTGGCACACTGAGTTGTCCGGGAGTTAATCACGGACTGCGAAAACAATAAACTATAATGAGCATACCAGACGTGAAGCTATAGAAATGTGTAACACTGGAGCAATGATGAATAATGAGGTTATCGTAGAATCGCGTGAAAAACATCAACGAACAACTACGGATGAGATGACAAGGTGTGAATTATGACAAAGTGCACGAAATAGATCACTATTAAGAAAAGTATTCATGGTAGTAGAAGAAGCTGCATTTTATAGACCGCGATATACTCCGCCAGAAAAAAGTAGTAGACCTAGAAATACGACGACGGGTTTGACCACATGACGGCAAGTGCCACCTGGGGTATGGTTTCAACATTGTCTGCCGGCCGCTGTGGCCGAGCTTTCTGCGGCGCGTCAGTCACAGTCTGCACTTCCACTACGGTCGGGGGTTCGAATCCCCCCCGGGCATGGATATTTGTGCCGTCCTTAGCATTAGCTAGTTCATAAGCCGTTTGTAAGTTTAGGGACTGATAAGCTCGTAGTTAAGTCCCGTAAGGTATACAAACATTTGAACTTTCTTTTTTCAAGATCGTCTACCAACAGATGGCTTAGTGACACCTGCCACAGCGCCATCCACGTGTGCCCTTTCATGGGGAATGTTTACTGTCATAAGGATGAGTGTGACTTCAAAGTGTGAAGCCAACAGGTGCCATTCGACATGCACGCGGTTGCTTCAGGCAACAAACGTCCTGTGGGCTTCCGGATGGCGGGTTGGTCCTTTCGGAGTTCTGCCACACAATTTAAATGCACTTCATCAGTAGTGAAACGATGCTGCTTTCTAATGGTTTCTTATGAATTCGTTCCGTGATGCAGAACGGTTCTTTGGTAGACGGCCGAACTGGATATGCCTACGTCGACAGTGACCATACTGAACAGCACTCACTGACTTGTGCAATCAGTATTTTTATTGCTGAGCAGGTCGCTATTTATTGTGCTGTAGAGCGCCTCCGTTAAAGCTCTGTGGAGTCCATTCTCATCTGCAGTGACTGAGAGGCTTACAAGAACTCGACCAGTCTTTCACCGAACAATCTTTGGTACATGATGTGATTCTTTAAGTTCTCCCAGCGTATTTCATGACGGAAGGGACTGATGACGCAGATGTTTTAACAACTGAGGGTAAGCCAGGTGCCAGTGTCCAACGGGCACAATATATCGGCAACAGACCACGTTGCCAGCATCAGGTGCGCTGATGAACTGACCGATGATGGGCCGGTGAGGGAGTTATGTACCCTTCCAACCACCCTCCTCCCAGGACGGGGCGCCCGGCATCTTTTCTACTCCTTTCCCTGGCGCTAGGTCGTTCCGTCCGCGATTCGCGCCCAGGGGCGTGTGCTGGCGGCGTCTCCGCTGTTGCTCTGCCCGTCCTGGAGGTCAGTTCTTCTGGGATTGTCTTTTTACTCTTCTTAATCTGATTCATTACGGGATCCCAGGACTTACTGAGAATGTAACCACTATCCCGATCGATATCAGGTTCCCTTACTCAAATCTCGATGGATTCTATAATGACACAGTCCCAGTATTTGCTCGTCTGTGTCAGACCCTTTGTCTGGTGGTAAATCATTCCGTGTAATTCAGAAATGCAATGATCAGCGATGTCGACTTATTGGGCAGTTGTAGTCTGGTGTGCCGTTGATGTTCTCAGCAAAGATTTTCAATAATACGCTCCGTCTGACCTGTGTAACTCTTGCCACATTCGCAGGGGACCTGATTTCCTTAGCCTAGGATCGTCCTTGACACCCCCAAGCAGTTCCTGTGCCTTAACTGGCTTACTTGGTATTTACGCAGAATTCTGGCTATCATTACACGGAATGATTTACAACAAAGCATAGGTTCTGACACAGACGTCTAACTACTGGGACTGTGTCATTAAAGAATCTATTGAGATTCGACTAAGGGAATCTCATATCAATCGGGATACTTTTTTCATTCTCAGTAAGGATAGGGATCTAGCACAATCCCAGGAGAACTGAGGACATATGAAGGAACAGCGGAGACAACGCCAGAATACGCCGCTGGGCTCGAACCGCGGACGGAACGACCTAGAACCGGGGAAAGGAGCAGAATTCTGGCTATCATTACACGGAATGATTCACAACAAAGCATAGGTTCTGACACAGACGTCTAACTACTGGGACTGTGTCATTAAAGAATCTATTGAGATTCGACTAAGGGAATCTCATATCAATCGGGATACTTTTTTCATTCTCAGTAAGGCTTGGGATCTAGCACAATCCCAGGAGAACTGAGGACATATGAAGGAACAGCGGAGACAACGCCAGCATACGCCGCTGGGCTCGAACCGCGGACGGAACGACCTAGAACCGGGGAAAGGAGCAGAAGAGATGCTGGACACCCCATCCCTGGAGGTGGTGGGAAGGGTATATAAGCCCCACACCGGCCAGTTCAACAGCGAACCTGATGACGGCAGCATCGTCTGTTGCTGAAATATTGTGCCCGTTGGACACTGCCACCCGGCTGTACAACCACAAAATCTTTCTTCGACCTTTGGTACAGTGTATTCAAGACTCCCAGCAGGTCTGGTCGTTCAGTTGTCTTAGTCTGGACCACAGGGCACATCGGTGTAACTGGGAATAAACAGGCCACCAACTCACGACCTCTGGAAATTGGTCTCGTGGAAAGGGGCCTACAAGAAGTAAACGAAATGAATGAGAACTTATTAATAGACAAAAATACACCTTTAGTCGTTAATGTCATAAATCCTTTATTGCTAGTTTCGGTAATTCATTGTTATCATCTTCAGACCCTTGTTTACTACTGTCACATAACCAGGGTCCATGTAGATGATCCCGTATGTTCAAATGTTGTATAGCTTATAGGACTTAACTGCGGGGTCATCAGTCCCTAAACTTACAAACTACTTATGAACTAATACTAAGGATGGCACAAATGTCCATGCCCGAAGGGGGATTCGAACCCCCGACCGTAACGGCCGTGCAGACCGTGACTGAAGAGCCTCAGTCCCCTCGGCCACCGCGGCCGGCGATCCCGTATGTAGACCCATGTTTTACACCTGCCTAACGAAGTTGCACTATCAGGTGTGAACATACGACTGTTGTACCTTTTCTCGTCTGCTACTACCTTATAGTGCAACTTCGTTAGAGAGGTATAAAATATATCTGCATAAAGGATCATCTATATGTACCCAGGTTATGTGATGGTAGTCAACTAAACAGTAGCCTGAAAATTGCTGCAATGAGTTACCGAAGCTAGTAATAAAAGATTTACAACTTTAACGGCTGAAGGTGTGTGTTGATTTATATATCATTATAAAGCCAGTCATATTAGACAAGATTGTCATACTAAGAAGTAAATTAAGAGGATGACGTTGTATATAAATTACAGACCAAGTGTAGCTGAAATCTTACTGTTATTTGGGAACAGGTAAATAACGATTTTAATCAGGAGAAGGCTTTTGGGCCGCACAGTACGATTACGTTACTGTTCAGTGCTCCCAATTTCAGAGAACTGTATGTACAAAACAGCTACGAAGTACAAAACTGCCTCACTCACTGCCTACAGCAATTGCCTTTGCTTCGCGCAGTAGAAACGCAAATCTGTCAGAAAATCTGTTTTGCGACAAATTTCAATGTGTAGCGCGCCTTCTGTATGACGAAATTTAACGCACAGGGAATTTAATTAACATTATTGTGACAATTAATTAGCCGCACGACGCCTTTCAATAAAGTTTACTTTGATACAGTAAATCATATATTTTTGAAACCCTAGAGAGGCGAAAAACAAACTTTTTTGTGAGTTGTGGAGCAAGTTGTTACACTCAGGGCTATATTGTCAGCGCAGCACAAGCCATTCAGTAAAAACGCTTTTCCAAAAACAAACAATAATGAACTGTTTAATAAAGCGTGGCCAATTTTCTACAGAATTCACTTTATTGTTTAAGCAATTTCATTATCCACGTCGTCACAACAAAGAAATTTCATCCGCTGTTGCTCTGCAATTTACATTAAGGAAATTGAATGGAACGTTTTGAATTCCGACCGAAACGCGTCAGAGGAATGGCGTGGGTGTGTGAGCGGTAGTCGAGTTTTACAATATGGTGTATTGGATATCGAGGATAAAGGAATGTACGCAACATACTGACCCCTATGCATTACCGCATTTGAAACTGGAATTAGGGTAACCAAACTAATGAAATTAGCCTTACTTAAAGTAACTAAAAATCTGTCTTAGTGTTTATAATCTGCCTCATTCTTTGTTACTTAATATATGAATTAAAAAGTGTTTCTAGTCTCACCATTTTTGTAGTTAATATATTAATTACAAATAATATATTAATCCTAGCACTGAAAGACCTTAGATGAAACAAGGCCCTTGGAGCAGATGACATTCCCTCACAGGTAGTGAAGTCTCTGGGAGAACCAGCCATGACTACAATTTTTCACCTGGTGAGTACGACGTATCAGACAGGCAAAATACCTCCAGACTTTAAGAAAAAATTCAGAATCTCCATTCCAAAGAAATCAAGCGCAGACAGGTGTGGTATTACAGAACCATTAGTTTATTAAGTCATGGTTGCATAATTTAGATTATTTACAGAATGGCGCAAACGCTGATAGACGCTGATCTTGAGGAAAATCATTTCTGATTCAAAAGAAATGTAGGAACACGGGAGCAATACTCACCTTACGACTTAACCTTAGTAGACAAAGTATAGGTGAACCTACATTTCTAGCTTTTGTAGATTTGAAGAAAGCTTTTGACAATATTGATTGGAATGCACTCTTTCAAATTCTGAAGTCATCTGAGGTAAAATATGGGGAACGGAAGGTTATTTTCAACTTGTACATTAACTAAACAGCCGTTATCAGAGTTGAAGGGAATGAAAAGGACGCAGTGATTGGGAAGGTTGTAAGACAGGGTTGTAGCCTCTCTCTAATTTTATTCAATTTGTACACTGAGCAAGCTGTGACGGAAACTAAAGACATTTGGAGGAAGAATTAGAGTTCAGGGTGAAAAAAATTTATTCTGTGAGAGGCAGCGAAGCACCAGGTAGAGCAGTTGAATGGCATGGACAGTATGTTGAAAGGAGCATATAAGGTGAACATTAACAAGAGCAAAACAAGGATAATGGAATGCAGTCTTAGAAAATCAGGCGATGATGAAGGAATTAGATTGGGTAAGGAAACAAAGGTGGTAAATGAGTTTGGTACTTGGGCTGTAAAATAACATATGATGATCGCAGTACAAAGGCAATGGGAAGAAAAGCATTTTTGAAAAAAAAAAAAAAAAAAAAAAAAAAAAAAGAAATTTGCTAATATCGAATATTAATGTAAGTGTAAGAAAGTCTTTTCGCAAGGCATCTGTGTGGAGTGTTGTCTTGTATGGGAGTGAAACTTTGGCGATAAATAGTTTAGACAGGAAGCGGATAGGGACCTTTAAATGTAGTGCTACAGAAGAATGGTGAAGTGGGACTAAACGGTAATGGGGAGAAAAGCAATTTCTAGCATACCTTGACTAAAAGAAGGGACCGATTGGTAGGACACTATCTTAGACATCAAGGACTAGTAAATGTAGCATTGGAGGGAAGTGTGTGGGAAAAATCACAGAGCGAGACTAAGAAACGAAGATAGTGAGCAGATTCAGAGGGGTGTGATTGTCGTTCTTATGAGGAGATGAAGAGGTTTGCTCAGGATAGAGGAGGGTGGAGAGCTGCATCAGACCAGTCTCTGGAATGAAGACAAGAACAAAAATATATCAATAACTAAGAACGAAAATTAAGCTTCCGATTTTTAAAATCCATGGTAATAGGAAGCCAATGGAAAATAAATGCTGAAGAACCAAAGAAACAAGTAAATTTCCTAATATCGTCTAGGGGCACCATAAGCACGCCCAAGCGCTTCAACATCTCGTGGCCTTGACTAAACTAATGACCAAAGTTGTGAGGAGCGACTTAACACCGTTCATCCTGCAGGGCTGTCCATAAATCAGAAACTATCAGGGGTGGAGGTCTTTTCTGAACAAGTTACAAGGCATCCCAGATGTGGTCATTAATGTTCATTTCTAGGGCGTTTGGTGTCCAGCGGAGGTGTTTAAACTGAGAAGAGTGTTCCTGGAGCCACTGTAAAGCAATTCTGGACATGTGAGCTGTCGCATCGTCCTGCGGTAATTGTCCAAGTCAGTCGAAATGTACAACGAATGGATTCAGGTGGTCGGCCAGGATGCATACGTACATATCACGTCAGAGTCGTACCTAGATTTATCAAGGGTCACGTATCATTCCAACTGCACACGCCGCACATTATTACAGAGCCTTCTCCAGACTGATCAGTCCCCTACTGACACGCAGGGTCAATGGATTCATGAAGTTGCCTCCACATCCTTACACGTCAATTCGCGAACTCGTCCGTCAGCTACTAGGGCGAACTCGTCCGTCAGCTACTAGGGCGAACTCGTCCGTCAGCTACTAGGGCGAACTCGTCCGTCAGCTACTAGGGCGAACTCGTCCGTCAGCTTCTAGTGCGAACTCGTCAGTTACGAAGACAGAAATAGAACAGTACTAAGTTAGAATGCAGCTACGAACTTAGCAGTAACTGTCAGCGCAGCTTGCATCATACGGACGCCGCCGTGAGAAGCAAGAAGAGAGAAGAAACAGACGTATGTCCTAAGTTGAGTATTATACTTGTCAGTCAAATATCTTGTAATACTAACTATATCAATGTTTTAGATGTCAAAGAATCCTACACCAGTACCTTTATTGACAACCAAGGCAAGCAGTGTTGTTATGTATCCTTTTCTGCGTCGTATTCCATCGTCTTTAGTTTTTCCGTAATTTACGGTCATTTAAAACGGACGTCTTAACTGTGCCATCTGTTACCAATCTTTTCCAGGTAGATAAGCTCGAGGTAACATTTTATCCACCAAACAAAATCCGTACTTGAATCCTTGTGCTTTCTTTTATAAGTTCACTGTATTATATCGTTACTTTTAGTTACGAACTGTAGACTGCTAACGAAGGTACGAGCATATGGGATAGGTACACAAATAAGTGAGTGGCTTGAAGACTTCTTACGTAATAGAACCCAGTACGTTGTCTTCTATGGCGAGTGTTCAGACTTAGGGTATCGTCAGGGGTGCCCCAGGGAAGTGTAATAGGACCGCTATTGTTTTCTATGTACATAAATTGCCTGATGGACAGAATGTGTTGCAATCTGCGGCTGTTTTCTGATGATGCTGTGGTGTAAAGGAAGATGCCATTAAATGTAGCACGATTCAGGATGACTTGGACCAAATTTCCAGATGGTGTGAGGGATGACACCTTGCTCTAAATGTGTATATATAAGGTGATGCAGATGAGTAGGAGAAACAGTCCCACAATATTCTAGTACTGCATTAGTAGTGTGCTGCTCGATAGAGTCGTGTCAGTTACATACCTATGCGTAACGCTGCACAGCGATATGAAATGGATCGAGTGTATAAGGACAGTCGTGAGGAACCCGGTATATTGGGTGAATTTTGGGTAAGGTATGATTCGTCTATAAAGAAGAGCTCTTAAAAAATACTTGTGCGCCCCCGTCTTGAGTATTGCTAAAATGTTTGGGATACCCACGAGATCGATTTAAAGGAATACATAGACGCAATTCAAAGGCGGGTGGCTAGATTTGTTACTGGTAAGTACGATCAATGCGCGAATGTTATGGATACGTTTCGGGAACAGGAAGCAAGGCGACGTTCTTTTCGAGAAACGATGATGAAATTGAGAGATCCGGAATTTGAAGTTGACTGCATATGGTTTCTACTGCCGCCAACTTATATTTCGCGTAAAGTCCACAAAGGTAAGATCAGAATGGGGCTCATACAGATGCATCGAAAAATTTGCTCTTCCCTCACTCTTTATGGAACAGGACAGCTAGTAACCAGTACTGGTAGCAGGTACCCTCCGCCACGCCATTTTGGGTGGATTTTGGAGTATATATGTAGATGTACATAAACTTCATACATTTAGGTTGGAACATATGCATGTTTCCTACCACCCATAGATGGCACTCCTTTTTTACATTCGCCAGTTTTTACTTTTTTGTTTTCATATCTTTCTAAAATGTTTCTAAAACTGTTTACCATCTTGAACATAGGATAAATTTTCTTCGTCTGGTTTTATTTATCCAGCACCACAACTTTAGGATGGAACCCATTTGGAGTTTTAATACCTGTATTACTTTTGTGCAGATCCTGCTACACCTGTTGTATTTATAAACAGATTTATACTAAAATTTTCTCTTCATTTCAATTTATACACTTTGTTTTATCTTGAAACATTAATTTAAATGTTTCTACAGTTCGCACCACATAAAGAGCGCTTATGACTAAGTGCAAACCGTATCACAAACCGTATAACTTGTACGTATCACAGTCAGTAAGTTCTGAGACTGCCGCCCAACGGCCCTGTAGTGCGCTGTAGCGCATACGTTGCGCCGTGGTATGGTACCATGTCAGTTAGTCGCTCGTCCCTCCAGAAGACAGTGGAGTGCATGCAGTGGAAACAGACGTAGAGTCGTTGTTGTGACAGTGACTTGATTACGCCAGTCGGACCTTGACCAGTTAGTTTCACCAACGGGTAACTATTAACTTCCTGCCACAAAATTCTGACGGACGACCTCTACACGTCTCGTGTTACTTCGAGTGTGCCGTGAATTCTGTCGCAAGACCAACATGATGATCGCATGACATTTGTGGTGAAATCTGCTGTGCGTACTATGGCGAGACTTACTTAACCGTATGACTGTAGGCCAAACATGGTGTTTCCTTCACGATCCGCAACTGAAACGACGCGTCTCCCGCGTTGGAGGTTCGAATCCTCCCTCGGGCATGGATGTGTGTGTTGTCCTTAGGTTAGTTTAACTTACTGTAAGTAGTTTGTAAGTCTACATCTACATGGGATACTCCGCAAGTGCCTGGCAGAGGATTCATCGAGCCACCTTTATAAAATTTATATCCCATTCCATACTCTAATAACGCTCGGGAAGAAAGAACACCTGAATCTCTCCGAGTAAACAATATATATTCGCATTCGGAGCTGAATGTTGGCGATAGAAGTTTCATAAGTAGTCCACGCCACAGCGGTAAGCGTCGTTGTTGTAATGATACCCATCCCACATCCTGTATTATTTCTCTAACGTTTTCTCCCCTGTATCGTGGCAATACAAAACGAGCTGCCCTTCTTTTGACTCTTTCGATGTTCTCAGGCAAACCCACCTGATAAGGATCCCACACTGCGCAGCAATACTCCATAAAAGGATGGACAAGCATAGCTTTTTTTTTTTTTTCAACATTGCTCATAGTAAAATCGAACCGGGGTTAGAACTTAAACGGCTTTCGCCATATTTGCACGATGTATAAAATGTAAAACTGTGTTGGCAGTATGCGGATCATCAGCTAAAATATCAGGCATTTCAAATGGTAAACATAGATAATGACGGAGACGATTAAAAACAGACATTGCACTAAAAAATGGTACACAGTAAAAGGTTCATCACAGTGCTCACATAAGGGAGCAGGGTCACCACGAAGTAAATACTGGTGGCTAAAGCGGCAGTGGCCAAAACGAAACCGGGCCAGAACAATCTCCTCTTGGCGAGAGGATCGAGATGACGTTGACCAGAGATCAGGCACAGGTTTAATGGCTCGTAATTTGTTACCTGACAGGGATGACCAATGTAAAAACCAACGGAAGATAATACGTTGGGAGACACCAGCGCGAAGGTCATCAAAGCTATTAGAAAAGTTAGATAGCCGAGGGAGGAGAACTGCCTTCTTGGCAGCCGTATCGCAGACTCATTCCCCAACACTCCCACGTGGCCAGGAACCCACAGAAACGTCACAGGAGTTCCGCTCGCTGAAAGAGAGGTAAGGCAATTGAGGATCCTTTGTACCAGGGGATGTACAGGATAGACAAGCGTAGTGTATGCAGTTTCTTTAGTAGTTTTGTTGCATCTTTTAATCGTTCTGCCAATATAGCGAAGTATCTGATTCGCCTTTCCCACAACATTATCTACGTGTTCTTTCCAGTTTAAGTCTCAAGTAATAGTAATTCCTAGGTATTTTGTGGAATTTACGGCCTTCTTTTTTGATTGATTTATCTTGTAAACAAAGTTTAACGGATTTCTTTTTGCACTCATGTGGACGACTTCACACTTCTCATTATTTAGAGTCAGTTGCCAATTTTTACACCATAGTGATACCTTCTTTAGATCGTTCTGCAGTTGGTTTTGATCTTCAGATGATTTTACTAGACGATAAATGACGGCGTCATCTGCAACCTAAGAGAGCTACTTAGATTTTCTCCCAAATCGTCTATGTAAATAAGGAACAGCAGAGGACCAAAAACACTACCTTGTAGAACGCCAGATATCACCTGTTTCAGCGGAAGCCATACCATCATGTAAATGAGAGTCGCTAGTTGACTGAGTCATACATACCGTGTTATTTGTTTTCTGTTGAAACAGGCCATTAGTAATTTAGATAGGCAGGCATTACTGTGGCAGCTGCTTGAGCCGGTCGGTTGCCTCCTTGGAGACGCAGAGTGGGCAGACCCCTCCCCCTCCCCCCACCCTGTCACGTAATGAATCCCACCAGATCCCGCCGGTGAGCGGTCCATTTGCCGTCGGCGCCACGGCCCGCCCGACCCCGGCCCACGGTTCGCCAGGCCCCCTAATCCTGGCCGGGATGACGTCTTGATCGATACGTAATAGGAGTCAACCGGCTCCTGCTCCCTGATTTGGCCGTAAGCCGATTACGCGCCGCCGGGAAACATCTCGGTCGTTAAGGCCCGATGCCGGGCGTGGTCTGACTTGCAAAACGCCACCCCCAATTCCGCCGACAGAGCCGTCCCGAATTCCTGAGGAGATCTGGCGGGGGCGGAGGGTTCAGGGCGGCGTTCCACAACAGGTGCCCGCCCCTATACCTCCTCCCGTGGCCTCTGGACGCTACTCTTTTTGGACTGGTGATGGGCTCTAGTTCTTGTGTGTAGCGTTGGATTGCACCTCTTCTTAACTCCTGGGAATGAAATACAGACTATGCCGTTGTTTCTGTGGTCTTTGGTTTGATGCAACTCTCCACGCTATTCTGCCCTGAGGAAGCCTCTTCATTTCCTTAAAAGAACGGCAACCTACATTCATCTGAATCTGCTTACAATATTCGTCTCTTGGTCTCCCTCTGCTATTTTTACGACACACACTTCCCTCGAACGCCAAATTCACGATTCCTTCTCGTCTAGGAGTGTGTTCAACTAGTCGATCCCTGAATGAAACTTTCACTCTGCAGCGGACTGTGCGCTGATACGAAACTTGCTGGCTGATTAAAACTGTGAGCCGGAACCGGGACTCGAACCTGGGCCCTTTGCCTTTCGCGGGCAAGCGCTCTACCAACTGCTCTACTGCAGTTGGCTAGCGCTCTACCGCAGTTGGTAGAGCGCTTGCCCGCGAAAGGCACACAATTTTAATGTGCCAGTAAGTTTCATATCAGTGCACACTACGCTGCAGAGTGAAAGTTAAATTCTGGAAACATTCCTTAGGCTGTGGCAAAGCCATGTCTCCATCATATCCTTTCTTCCAGGAGTGCTAGTCTTGCGTGTTTGCAGGAGAGCTTCTGTGAAGTTTGGAAAGTAGGAGGCGAGGTACTGGCGGAAGTAAAGTTGTGAGGCGGCATCGTGAGTCGGGATAGCTCGGTAGAGGGCTTGCCCGCGAAAGGCGAAGGTCCCAGGTTCGAACCCCGGTTCCGGCTCACAATTTTAATCAGCCAGCAAGTTTCGTATCAGCGCACAGTCCGCTGCAGAGTGAAAGTTTCATTCAGGGATCGACTAGTTAAACACACTATTAGACAAGAAGGAATCGTGAATTTGGCGTTCGAGGGAAGTGTGTGTCGTAAAAATAGCAGAGGGAGACCAAGAGACGAATATTGTAAGCAGATTCAGATGGATGTAGGTTGCCGTTCTTATAAGGAAATGAAGAGGTTTCCTCAGGGCAGAGTAGAGTGGAGAGTTGCATCAAACCAAAGACCACAGCAACAACAGCATAGTATGTATTTCATTCCGAGGAGTTAAGAAGAGGTGTAATCCAACGCTACACACAGGAACTAGAGCCCATCACCAGTCCAAAAGGAGCAGAGCACAGAGGATTCGGAAAGAGGTAGAGATGGCGAGCACCTGTTGTGGAACGCCCTGTTTTTAGTCAAGGTATGCCAAAAATTCCTTTTCTCTCCAATTCTGTTCAGTACCTCCTCATTAGTTACGCGATTCACCCACCTAAGCTTCACAATTCTTCTGTAGCACCACATTTCAAAAGTATCATCTTCTTGTCTGCACTATTTATGGTCTATGTTCAATGTATCACACCCATAGAAGGCAACACTCCACACAAACGCTTTTATAAAGGACTTCCTTACACCTAAATATTTGAAGTTAAATTACTCTTTTTCAAAAACGCTTTTCTTCCCACTGCCATTCTGCACTTTATATCTTCTGTACTGCTATCATAATTTGTTATTTTAATGCCCAAGTAACAAAACTCATCTCCCACCTTCATTGTTTCGTTACCCAATCTAAATCCTTCAGCATAGTCTGTTTTTTTTTTTTTTTGTTTTTTTTTTTTTTTGTTTTTTTTTTTTTTTGACTGCACTCCATTACCCTTGTTTTTGTCTTGTTAATGTTCATGGTACATGCACCTTTCAACACACTGTCCATTCCGTTCAACTGCTCTTTCAGTTCTTTTGCTGTCTCTAACAGAACTGCAATGTCACCGGCAATTATTTACTGCACGAGAACCAAACACTGTACAGTTATCGTACATATGTAATTAGAAATATTTCTCATTACATTTGCTTGAGTTTAATAATAAGTCATCTGCGAATAGCAAGCTACCGTTATGTTACTTCAGACCGGTTAATATAATAACATTTTTAGAAGTTTGTGGTTTGTAGGGGCCATCTGCTCATTAGGTTAATAATGGGCTAAGATCGCTAATTATCTTCTTATTTAGATGACCGGTTTCGGCAGATTATACTGCCCTCATTGGACCTAAGCAGACATGCAAAATCATATTCATCCTACTATAGAAAAAATTTAGTCAGAAAAATGTATATCCTTAATATTCATTCCAAAGTATTATATGAAACAGGTCTCCGAACAAACATAATAGCAACCTATTTCCCAGTACACACTGCCCACTTGTGCCACGCCACTTCTAAATTTACACGCATACTGCGAAATTAACCGCAAGATACGTGGCGCGGGGTAACTTCTAGCACTACTAACCATTTCTTTTTCTATTCCTCTTTATAATGGGATTAGCTCCTCCAGAATCCCAGTGTTGAGGTATAGGAAAGTTAGAGTTTGTACATTTTGGGAACGTTTTTACAACATTGAATGGACTGAAGGTAGCAGGGTTAAAATATAGGAATCGACAAATTATTTACAACTTTTAGAAAGACCAGACAGAAGTTTTATGAGTGGATGAGGATGAAAGGGAAGCACTGGTTGGGAATAGAGTAACACAGGGTTGTAGCCTTTCCCCGAGGTTATTCATTATGTACGTGAGCAAGCTGTGAAGGAGTACAAGGAGAAATTTAAAGTAAAAGAAATAAAAACTTTGCCGTTTGCCTGTAACATTGTAATTCTGCCAAAAACAGCAAAACACCTGGAACAGCAATTTAACGGAATTGATAGTTTCTTGCAAGGGGGCTTAAGATGGATATTAAGAAGAGGAGCAAAACACAGGTAAAGGAATGTAGTGTACGAAAATCAGGCGCTGGTGAAGGAGACAATGAATTTAGTAGATGAGTTTTATAACTTGGATAGCAAAATAATTCTGATGCCCGAATTAAAGAATGTATAAAATGCAGAATGGCTATGGGAATGAAAGCTTGTTGACATCCTGTAAGGTGCCTGCCTACTTGGAGTGAGCACTCACCCCTTCCCAATTGCTCCCCGTATATGTACCTCGTGTAATTGATTGCAAATGGTCATTGCTGGACGGCAACTTCGCTGTAATATCAGTTAAGGGAATATTCGCTAGACTTGGTGGTGGGGTAGCGAGGGAGCCCATGTACTGCTTTTAGCCGCAGCCGCCGTGTGTAGAACTCGACTGCAAGCATTTACACGATGGCCGCGGTCTGTCAACTGTCGCTGGCGAGATGGATTGTTTACGCAAACACGCGCCGCAGCCCAACCGTCATCTAGACAGGTGAACGACGTGACACAGAGCATGACCCTGAGGAGTTCTATTTGCAGGCGCTCATAGGCCGAATAGCCAATACCACCTAGAAGACAAGGCCTTACAACAGGCCGTGTCTACGTCACACTTAGAGGCCATGGCCGCCACCTAACTGGCCGGCCGCTGCGCGGCGGTGGGCGTGCCTCAGCCAACAGCCAGTGAGGTGGCGGCCGCGGCCTCTAAGTGTGACGTAGGCACGGCCTGTTGTAAAGCCTTGTCTTCTAGGTGGTGTTGGAATAGCGCCTTCTCCATGTACCACTCTGTGTAAGACGCGGAGGAAGCGATCTCTGACACCCATAGACTAACCTTTGATATGACTGTCGGGGATTGGTACAGTCAGTTTTGGAGGGAGTTTTTCATAGTTTTGGAGCCAGCTAGCGCAGGAGAGCCGCTGGCGAAGGCAGTCGTTGGCGAATCTCTTCTTGGGCAGTCGCTTAGGTGAATACTCTGGAGATTTTGCTTGAGCAGTGTTTCGTTTTTTGTGTTTAGATCCTGATAGTAAATTGAGATAGTGTCCAGAAACACTCTGTTCACATATTCTGATTTGTATCGAGAACTGCCGACGTGCAGGCAAAGCCAATAAATACCTCTTACCGTTTCGTAGCTAGTTGGTTTTTTAGAGCAATTTTCGCTGAGTGTGTGCTCAGCCAGTATAATAAGCTTTTGTGTTTCGTTTACTTGAATGGATACGTAATTCCGCTTTCGTATATTTGCATATTGTATGGAGGAAAATTTGGAGAATCGTATGTACCGACAGTCGAGGCTCCAATTCACTTTTTCATAATCACAGTGAACAAGCAGTGCGCACCTTCCTTGTTGCTCAACCGCCTATTCAGTGACCCGTATGTCTCTCTTTCTAGAAGAGCACAGACACAGGCTGATCTCTTGGGAAGTGACATAAGGAACTCGTACAAGTTAAACACCGATAGCGGTGTACGCGATACTCCACAATTTATTTCGCGTCCACTACAGTCATCGACGGCAGTCCACCGCAACGGCCGTCTGCGGCACTCAGCACGGCGTACGGTAACGTAAATTTGCGCACCGGCATTGTAACCATTGTTTTGGCTGTTTCCCCTGTATCTAGATAGGCCGATTTAACTATTCACCGTCCAGCAGTGATCATCACTATCCAATTTATACGCCCTCCAGAGTGAGAGTAGTAATTACGGACCGCATCACTACCAAAGTTTTGCCAATTGCATCGCAGTAGAATCATTTTTTTTTATCAGTTTATGCCTTCCCTTGTACTTTATTATCCTTCGGCTACAGGCTGGTCTGACAGCTCATAGAATGATAGGATTATTATAATTTTGAATCTCTTGGTATAATGTGCCACTTGCTTAATCTAATAAATGAATTTGGCTTGAGCCTCAATCTTTCATCATTCCACGTCACATTTAAGATTTATCTTTTTTTTATTGTTTTTATGCATCTTAATTTTTGAGCAAGAAGCTGTTGGCCATCTGCTACCTTAAAGAAGCTCACTACTTAGAGGAAGCAAGACAATAAAATTATGATCCCTGAGTCGTAGCTTTGTATCACAGGAGGTGTATTCCTATACATATATACACGTCCTGTGATACAAAGCTACGACTCAGGGATCATAATTTTATTGTCTTGCTTCCTCTCAATCCAAAATTAATTTGCATGTTAGGAAGTCTTTCGGGAAATCATTTGTCTTGAATGTACGCGAGTGGAATGTTCAAATGTTTGTATAGTCTATGGGACTTAACTACGGGGTCATCAGTCCCTAAACTTACAAACTACTTATGAACTACTTACTAACTATGACGGTACAAATATCCATGCCCGAGGGGGGATTCGAACCCCCGACCGTAGTGCCCGTGCAGACCGTGACTGGAGCACCTTAGTCTCCTCGGCCACCGCGGCCGGTTACGCGAGTGAAACGAGGACGATAACCCGTTTAGACAAATGGATGATAAAAGCTTTTGAAATGTGGTGCTAAAAACGAAAAGTGAAGATTAAATGATGGATAACATACCTAATGAGGAGGTGCTGAACAGGACTGGGGAGGAAAGAAATTTCTGGCATATCTGGAGTAAGAGAAGGGATCTATTGGTGGGACACAGAATTGAAGGAATCGTCAATTGTCTATAGGAGGGCGGAAGTGTGGGGGTATAAATGATAGAGGGAGACCGAGATATTGTTTAATTTGTGATGCTATGTTTTTAATTTCTTCTTTTATTAATTTCCTAGTAAGCCCTGTATTTACAGTCAAAACAAAAAAACAAACACGTCTGATCTGTGAAAAACAATTATGGGCAGTGCAAAAGTGACAGTGGAAGTAGTGGGAAAAACGACACAGCATGAAGAATCGGCGGTAATGCACGAAACAGACAGGCATTCCATGATGTGAAGCGAAAACAAGACAAAATTTCCGTAAGTAACAAAACATTAGGCCTACTTTTCATGTTTCGTTAACGAACTGTTTTCCATCTACAAACAAAACAAACTGTAGATTTCTATTATTACAGGCCACTGAAGATGTTTTACTGTCGTTAAAACGAAACTCGTCTGGTGAGAAAAATCGCATTTTATTTGTAGTTGCATAGACGGAATAGCACTGCTATTTATAATTATGAAAGCAACTACGGACAACATGGCCACACAAACGAAGAAAGAACACACACATTCACACAATCTCTCAGACAAAAAAACACACATACAAGCACTATGTCCGGCCATTCCAGCGGCAGAAACAGCTAGACTGTGAGTGAGCTGGGGAGTGGAGGGAAAAGGATGATGGGTAGTGGTGGGGATGGAAAGTTCCGCGATTCATGACCGATTGTGAAGGCGCTCAGAGGCGGGAATTTAAATTGCGACATTGAATACACTGAAGGGAAGGGGGTGAGAAAGGATAAAAGGGCGGTGTAAAGGAATGTGGGGAGAGGCGATTGGAAACGATAAAAAAAGTAAGGAAAACATATTTTAAAAGATATGAAAAATTAATTAACACTAGAAGGACCGTGCCGGTCAGTCTGACCGGTGAGCGTTGTTTAACGTCTATCGTATTGTATTTTAGCATGCTTATATTTCATGACTTAATGTATTTCGGTGGTTTACAATTTCCGTAAAATACAAATATGTAGTACGAAAACTGAATGAGTTATAATTTTCTTCTGAATTTTATTTACCTTGAAGGACCACAGCCGGTCATTTTGACCGGTGAGATATTTATGTTCCATGTCCCTAAAGGCGCAACATTTACTTTCTTCATCCGCTTAGTGTACCGGTACGTTATTTCATTGTTGTGATGTTGTTCCCCTTCTTTCCTTTCCCTTTTACTTTATTTCGTAGCTGAGTTGATATAATGTATTGCTGTACTCTGTCAGTATGTTGTTGAGCTCATCAGAGGTTTAGTTCTCCTCGTTAATATGAAGCGTCAAATTTTCGTTCAGATGTAGAATTACTGAAATATTTGAATAGTTTACCAGAAGAAGATTCTGAAGAAGATATTTTTGAATTTGGTGAGTTGGATGATGATGATGATACAGAATAACAAGCCGACGGTACACAAGGCGATTCGTCAAATTCGGAAGATGAAGATTCAGAACCTGCACAAAAACATGCAAATAATTGAGAGCTTACTGGTTTGATTCCCATGACACAGCAAATTCGTACTCGCAGCTCAGGAAGAAAACGAAAACAATCTCATACAGTAGTCTGTAGTGAAGAGACTCCAGCCGATGGAACAGTGTGGACTCGAATTGCACCAGGCGATGTACCTAGAAGATTAGGGTGTCACAATGTGTTTCTGGAAACTCCAGGGCCAACGGGTAATGCTAAGAAACTTAGAGGAATTTACTTGAGTGCATGGTGAGTATTGATGGACAATAATATTATGTCGTCCTTGTGCTAGAAGTGTTCAGAATGTGTGAGCAATATGTTTTGACAAATATGGTGGATTTGATTGAAAACATTTCGTAGATATAAATAATTTGTTTTTATTATGTGAACTTACAAATGAAAATAAACAATTTCTAATGTTTATACTACGTATTATTTATCTTGATCCATTATTTAATTATATGAAATTTCTATACGAAATTCTACGCTTAGCACATCGGTAGTGTAAACATAATACCCTTGCAACATTAAAAAAATTAATTCCACAAGTAAAAGCGAAAAAAATAAAGAAAAATCTCACCGGTCAAAATGACCGGTAACGGTGCTTCTAGGTAGTTCGCTAATGCCGGTCCTCCTAGTGTTAATTGAGGGGATAGTGTAAGGAAGTTTCCAATAGAATGTCATGCACTTTTGTACCAAAGTATCCGCCAGTTCTTTCAACGATGTTGGAGCTGTATATAAGGAAGAAATGAGTGGTAGAAATACAGTATAATGAGAGGGATTGGAGGGGGGAGGGGTGGAAAGATCTTAGAGTGCAGGGATGGGACATTATCTTAGGGTAGTGAATTAGTCATTAAAATCCAGAGTGTTCAGCCACATGCTGTGTCACAGGGTAGTCCATCTTGCTTTTCGCCATGGCGGTAGCCGTTAATCCTGATGGACAGCTGGTTCGTCCTCATACCAATGTGAAATGTAGTGCAATGATCAAAGCGGGTAAACCGCATGGTTCCTTTCACAGTGGCCCGACGTCTGATGGGACAGGATAGACCTGTGACAAGATACATACTCCTTACTATTTTTGTCGTTTATAATCATCTGTCCCCACCCCTTTTATTCTTTCTCGCCCTCTTCCCTTCACTGTATTCAATGCCGCAATTCAAATTCCCGCTCATCTTAGCCTTCAAAGTCCATCATGCAACGCGTAACTTTCCATCCCCGCCCTTACCCGGCATCTTTCCCCCTCCACACCCCATCTCACACACAGTCTAGATGCCTGTGGCGCTGGAGTGGCCGGACTTAGTGGCTGTGTGAAATAGTGGTCCGAGTGATTGCGTGTATGTACGGGTTCTTTTCGTGATGAAGGTCATACCCGAAAATTGAAGCTGTGAGAAAGTGATTGTGTATTTTTCGTGCCTGTCAGCAGGTCAGCGAGCCTCTTTATGGTGTCTTCTTGTTTGTCCTCCATTATTGACAAATAACTAGTTATTCATTGGTAATTTGCAAATTCTGCCAACTTTAGCTTCATTTCTAAAGGTGGTCTGCTATTTGTTAACAAATCAATATATCTGCCTTCCCAGGACTCGAACCCGGGTCTCTCGCTTTTCGGGAGCGATCGCCTTAACAACTCTACCATGTGAACCCGCTCCCCAACCAGACACAAACTTCCAATGAGCTGATGCTGGCAAATGTGACGAAAGCGGGAGATCCGGGTACGAGTCCCAGTCAGGCACGAGGGACGAATTTTCATTTGTCAGCAAATAATTGACCGACTTTAGAAATGCAGCTAAAGTCGGAAGAATTCGGAAATCGCGAATGATTAACCGGTTATTTAATTTTATTCACACACACACACTCATATATATAAAATAGGCTGTATATGGGTATGTATGTTCCACATCTCCTCCTAAACTACTGTACAGATACAACCAAACGTGTTACATATGTTCTTTACTATCAGGCAACCATCACTATTGGGGTAAGAACCACCATACCTAAGGAGATATGACGCCATAAACAATGAGAGTCGTGAAAAACGGACGCATCATGCGTTAGTATTCTACATCAGCTCCTAAACTAAGGGACAGATTTCAAACAAATTTTGTTCAAATATTCTTTAAGGTCAGGAATCATTGACTATCGTTCCAAAAACCAACTACGATATGTAGTCCACATATCACGTCATTAACAATGAAAACTGATACATTTTTCGGCGCGTGATTTTATTTGTCAAGGCGACTTGCAATAAACTTTGAACATAATTTCAAATGTTTACGAAACTTTTTCTTGCTGACAAACCCAACAGGCCGGCCGCAGTGGCCGAGCGGTCTGCGGCGCGCCAGTCACAGTCTGCACAGCGGCTACGGTCGGGGGTTCTCATGGCCCCTCGGGCATGGATGTTTGTGTCGTCTTTAGTATAAGGTAGTTCATAAGTAGTTTGTAAGTTTAGGGATTGATGACCCCGCAGTTCAGTTCCATAAACTTTGTAAAGATTTGAATATTCTGAACAAGCCCAAAAAAATGATGAAAGAAAAAAGTTTATCGCTTACTACTTTTCCGATGTTCATGATGTATATCTACGGCATTTGGCAGACCGTTACAGGTTATTACTTCTACACTGTAAATCGTATTCGCGAGACAATTCAGACAGTACACACACATCCCACTGAATGTTACTTCGATAGTGTATCACAGTGACATGTATTTCGTGAGGTATCAAGTCATAAAAACTTACTTTCATGAAAACCGGCATCATCACGAATGAGGTGTCGATTTATTTTGTCTTTACTTCCAAAACCATTCACGACATATTTTGCAAACATTTTTTATATATAAACGCCATTCTTTTTGTGATTTTTCATGCTACTGATCGCTTAAAAAATAATATAGCGGATACATTAAAAAACAAGTTTGTGTTCAAAATAATATTTATTTACCTTTTAGACTGTCTCATAGTACCTACCTTCATAAGACCCTGCCGTACGTTCATCGTGTAAATCGTTTTCCAATATCTATTGTAGTTCCAGAGATATCTGGGGTGAAACAGTATACGTATATTAGTTGTGGTACTATCACGCATGTCTGCCTCTTTGGAACAGATGCCTCATAGTTATGGGGTGATTTTGAGAAGTGAGAGCGGATCATATAATTATACAGCTCCGACATCTTTGAAATAATTGGCGAATACTTCGGTGCAAAAATGGATGACATTCTCTTGGAAACTTTTACATTTTGCGAAACTGCTCCTCAAAGTGCAGTGGCTGTTCTCGAAGCCAGTGGCATGACGACTCCATTACTGATAAACATGTGCCTATGTTCGGTGTTTGCACACCCCCAAGTACTTTCTTTTCGGCCACCTTAGAGCTACAGGTTGAAGGCTGAATCGCCCACTCTGAGACCCACGCGACCGTTTCCCGAGGAGCCCTCCGTGTACGGCCACCATTGGGCTATCTGTTTCCGACCTCGCGACTATTCTCATGCCGGTCGCCCGGTGTTGCAGGATTCCGTCCGCGAAGCTCTCTTCATACATCAGCGAGGCGCATCGACAGCTTAACACTGCATCTGACAAAGGGTTGGCGCACAAAGAGGAGGCCGAGGAACATGGTAATAAAACCGCTCTGCTGCGGGACGCGCCGTGGAAAGGGGCCCCGCACAATGTCCCGATGCCGAGTTATTCGAAACGCCGCGACAAAGGCGGCTGCGGATCGCCGGGGGCTGTAATTTCCCCATTGAAAGGAAGCGCCGCTGTATGGCGAGCCGGAATACTCGCTCCCCGAGATCATTGTCGGAAGTAAGAACACCGTCTCCGTGGGCCTCTCAAAGACTGCCGTCGCAGAAAAATTGCCACTCTTCTACTATGCAGAACATCCAAGATGCAACACCGAGGACAGGATAATATGCGTGAACCATTTATAAAGGCATATATTTATATATAGAGAACAGTCTAGAGTGCAATGATTTATTCAATTAGTTTCGGTCTAAAAGAAGACCGAAACTAGTTGAATAAAATGAATTAGCCGGCCGCGGTGACCAAGGGGACTAAGGCGCTTCAGTCACGGTCTGCACGGCCACTACGGTCGGGGGTTCGAATCTCCCCTCGGGCATGGATATTTGTGCCGTCCTAGTTCGTAAGTAGTTCATATGTAGTTTGTAAGTTTAGGGACTGATGACCCCGTAGTTAAGTCCCATACAAACATTTACATAATGAATTATTGCACTCTAGACTGTCCTCACTCGTGTTTTCTGTCTTCTTTTATGGCTGTGAATCATGGACACTCAAGGCCAGAGACAAACAACGCATTGATGCGTTTGAGCTTTGGTGCTGGCGTAAGATGCTACGCATAAAATGTACCGAAAGAAGAAGAAATGTGTCCATTATTGAACTACTGAATATCTCCAGACGCCTTTCTTCTCGAGTCGACGAAAAAATTCTCCAGGTCTTTGGCCATATTATGAGAACAGACGGAGAAAACCTAGAAAAAATAATCTTACAAGGAAAGATCGAGGGCACAAGACCGAGAGGTAGAGAAGCGAGCAGATGGATAGACCAAATCGAGAAGATCTCCGGTCTATCTCTTCAGCAGGCACTGAGACAAGCTGACAACCGTCCGGGATGGAGACGCTTGGTTCATGGGGTCACGACGCTCAGCAATGAGCACAACGACTTATGCAGACTGTTCTCTATATATAAATTAAAATAACAGTGCTGTTGCCCAAAAAAGGGAAACAAAAATTTAAATATAAATTAAGAAACCCTGAGATGGTTTTTCGTCTCAAATATGTCCATGACATTGAAGATGAAGGTGAAGCAAAGCATTAAAACTTGTGATGCGGTAGGGGATTGAACCCGGACCTCCATGCTTAATAGGCAGACGTCTTACCATTAGACAACCACACTACTAACGATTAAGGTGCCTCGGAATAGTGTAAGTACCCTCCACGTCACAAACTTTAATCCAGCTTCCTTGTTCCGTAGATAATTGCCACACTGGAGGGAAGTCATACGTAGATTATTCCAAGGCACCTTAATCGTTAGTGGTATGGTGGTCTAGCGGTAAGACGTCTCCGTAGTAACCATGGAGGTCCGGGTTCAATTCCCAGCTAAATCACAAATTTTAATTCTTTGCTTCACCTTCATCTTCAATGTCCTGAGACAAAAATGTTTTCAAAAAATATGTGATTTATAAATGCGAATAAATCTATACACCGTTCATCAAAATGAGACACAGACTAAACACAGTGAGGCACGTGACCAAAACAGAGTCGCTCGTTCATTGTGGCCACATCCGTTCCAGGTGTAAAGACGCTGTGTGTGTGTGTGTGTGTGTGTGTGTGTGTGTGTGTGTGTGTGTTATACGGCGGTGATATTAGAAGCTCATCTTGAGAGAGCACTTGCCTCATAGTGGCATAAGTTGTTGTTGTTATTGTAATTTAGAGGAGATTAAACTACGACGTTGTAAGCAGTCAAGTTTTCCTCTGTGTCATTTCCTGCATATTCCGACCCTAAAATCATAAACTACTTGTCAAGGCGAATTGAATTCAAACTCGATAATGTTCAGGAATTTCTAATGATAATAACTACAGTTTGATATGGAAATTACGAGATAATGTCGCAAGTGCGACAATAATTGAGGCTGAAGTGTCACGCATTGCTGGAAAGCACATTTGCAAAAGCTCACTGCGTGTTGCACAAGAAATGGGTGTAAGCCATTCCACAATTTGACGTGTGTGCTACAAAGATGATTTATACCTCTACCGCCTTCAGAAGGTTCAAGCCTTCAAGCCAGACGATTTTTCACTTCGAATTCTGATAGTGGATTTTGCTAAAGTGAGCCATTCTATTGGAACTGTGTACTTTTCACGAAAGAAGTATCCTTTACACAAGAGTGTATGTTAAACAGCTACAATCAACGTCTGGGCAAGGAAAAATCCGCAAGCCGCCTTTTTTCGTTATTTCCAATATCGCTTCGTTGTCAACATTTGGGCTGGCTTGGTAGGCGATAATCTCTTCGGCCCATAACAGTTTCTCCGGCGACTGAACTCAAACATCTATTTAACCTTTTTACGAGATACTCTGGCAGAGTTATTGGAACATTTTCCGCTCAATGTACGACAGAACACGTCGCACAAGCACGATGGTGCATCTGCGCACTTTGCATTTCGATAAAACCGTAGGCGAGAACTGTACAAGGCAAAGTGGTATGGCCTGCATGTTCCCCGATTTGACGCTCACTGGTTCTTTATCTGGAGACATCTGAAATATGTTGTCTATGAAAGACCCATTAAAGCATTAAGAGCTGATAGCGCGAATTATGGCAGCCTCCGATGTAGTATGCACAGTGCCAGGAGTTTCAAAGAGTGCGACAATCACTACAGCGTCGTTGCACGGCGTGAATTGAAGCAGGTGGGCGTACTTTCAAGCACTTTTTGAATCTACTGTCAAATAACCAGACTGACTTCTTTACCCTGCTGCTAGAAATTCATTGAAGACGTTGCCTTGCAAACCCATTACTGTGACGACTGATATGTTGAGTGCCTACCCTCTTAGAGGCGTGCGATGCTATTCAACGACGCAAGGGGTTGCGGACATGGGTTGCTATGTCATATATGCTCGTTGTGATCCACTCTAGCCGCCCTCTCATTTTATACATTTATTTAAGATACACCGTGTATAAAACAGAGTCCGTGTACTTGTGTGTACGTACTGCATACAAATCAACAGTTTTGTTATAATCTTCATGAAATTTTGCACACTATTTTATTAGATCTAGAGGACAGTCGCCGTAAGTGTAAGGATCACGTGCAATAAACAGATAAGAATACATTACGTCATAAACGATGAGATTTTGATGAAGACTTTTGCTAACTTCGAAGGAAATGGAGATGAAACACATGATAAAAAATCAACTGTTCTAAGCTGTTTTGTAAATAATATTTGCATCTAAAGGCCATAGTATTGCTCATTAATGCGATCATTTTCATTCCTCACTCCGTCCAGTAATGATTTCGTCAGTGTCGAATAAATTCATAAATTAGTAGCGTGAGTATCCGCTTTCTACATCTATGTCCATACAACCTAAGAAACTGTATCTGTTGTCCTCTGATTCTCGTGGATGAATAGCGCGAGTTGTGTTTTGGAAACCGTGGCTTAAAAATTTATAAACCAAAAGAAAAGTTTTGAAATTAATTTTAAGAGTGCTCCAAAATTCCAGGAAACGGATACTGGACGAATAAATAAGGTAAAAAGTTTAAATATCTACTAGATATAAAGGAAGAAAATGCTTTGGAAATACCTTCTGTAGAGGAATGGTTGCATAAAATAAGGTTTCTTTAAACTATCACTAAAGACTTCTGAACTAAAAAGAGCCTATCGATAGACGTAAAAAATAAGGCTGTCTGTTGCAATACTTTATTCTCCAATAACGCGTTTCGCGCTGTTAGCGCATCGTCAGAATGGAAAAAGACAAATGTTTTGTTACAGTCCGTGTACCTGGCGTGAAGCGAAGCTAATGTGGCTAAGGCGAATAAATTGAAAATTCAGACTTACTTCAGACTTACTCCGCCCAAGTAAGTCTGAATTTTCAAATTTACTCACCTTAGCCACAATAGATTCGCTTCACGCCAGGTACACGGACTGTAACAAAACATTTGTCTTTTTCCAGTCTGACGATGCGCTAACAGCGCGAAACGCGTTATTGGAGAATAAAATATTGCAACAGAAACTGAGCATTTTTTAATTATTCAACACTGTTGCTGCACCAGCCGCCACCACCATCGTGGAATGGAATTAAATGTAAAAATAAGGCCTTACAGTATAGTAGTGAAGCCACAGTACCTATGTTCAAGTCAATACCTGACGTAAAATTATAATTTCGATAAATTAGTAATACTAGAAACACTAATTATAACGAAAATATTAGTACCACAAAACAGCGGAAAGTTGGAAATGCTGAAATATACAAAAATATTAAAAATACGTTTCAAACGTAATTAAAAAACTAAATGTTTTTCGGAGATTTACTTCTAACGCAAGAGAATGGTTAGAACAGTAAGGTTTTCATATATTTGCGCTGTAAATAAACGAAATACCTTGTTTCAAATGTTTGTTAAGCTTATGGGACTTAACTGCTCGTTAATCAGTCCCTATAGTTACAAACTAACTAATACTAAAGAAAGCACAAACATCCATGCCCGAGGAGGGTTCGAACCCCCGACAGGGAACATCCTTGCGCATCGGAGCTTAGCGCCTCAATGCGCTCGGCTACTGCGCCGCGGCAACGAAATCTGTATTAGCACCTCGTCAGTTATGCTGCGCGAAAACAAACAATCGGCTTTTAAGTGTAGTAGTTATCATGAAAATTGAAATCACGGTTGTAAAGTTGGTTTAATTGAAAATAGCTTTATCCGGACGGAGAAATTCATCCAGAAGATTTTTATTTATGTGTGAGATGGAGCTTTTAGTAGCCGACGCAATAATCTTAACTTGATATTTTATGAAGCTCGCGTTCTTTATTTGAAATCTGCCATAAATATGTACGAGATAGCTGCTTAATTACCCTTATTTACCCCTTTAAATTACCTCATGCTTGACAGACGTCGAAAAGCAATATCCGTTCTACACACGTTATAAAAGAAATTCATCCCGTCGTGTCTGTTTTCTCGATAAGTCGAAAACTACTGAAAGGATTTTCATATTATTTTTGCCAGTTAGCGATGTTATTCAAAATGAAGGCTTAGGTATAAATTAAGGTAGGGGGTAGTGGGTGAGAGTGACGATCAAAAATCTGCGAAATAAAGCAATAAATATTCTGAGAACAAGCTATATATTCCGTGACTTAAGAACTTTATCGCAGATGTAAATATGAGTTAATTATTTCCACAGACTTGCATTAACTAGACGTGAAATAGTACAGTTGGCTCGCCACCATATTATTCCCAAGCCCCCTTAGCAACCTATTTGTGAACGGCTAAGAGTCATAATAAAGGAATAAACTGATATAACTATGTAAACTTTAGTGTTTCTGCCTTAAGGTCGTTACATGGGAAATGTTTAACTGTAATGATTCGTACCGGATGGTGGACTCAGGCTTCACCTAAGTGAAGTGAACATTTATTATTTCTTAATAAGTTTTTATGTTCATTTAAATGTAAATATGTTTCAGATTTTCTTTTCTTGCAGCGATATCACATCGGCTTTTTTATTTCGTGTATGTTGGAAGGCACACTATGAAAACAAAAGCTGAAAAAATGTTGCTACTAAATGACCAAATAAACCTGACCTACAATCACTGTTCTCACTTATTGACCATATAGACGAAAATCCCAACACAATCACAAACCCAACACAAACACACACACAGTTACCTTCAACACACTTTCAATGAAATAGTTGAATTTCAAATAAGCTGAGAAGTTTGGAAACACTACAGAACAAACTATAGTGGACACAGTATGGCAGCAGATGACAGTGGAACCAGAAAAATGCGAAGTTTTACAGAAAACGGTGGAACCTTTTGACCTGGTTTACGGAAAGAGACTGATATTGAGTAGCAAGCGCTGTAAGTACACCATTTTATAGCAAACAACGAACTGTTTCAAATAAGAAACGAAATGTTTTGTACATATGTAAGAAACCTAACCTTTATGTGTAAAGAGAAACATGAAAATATTTCAGAACACCCTCTGATGATGCCTTGTGACAAAGGCGAAACGCATAAGGGTGATTATAAAAATAGAACCCTTCATTTGCAGTGGCCAAATGCGTTTTCTTTAAAAACATTAGTGATATACATATATGTTTTTATTTTGTAATTATTTAGTGTGCATTATTGTTCTTGACATTCTACAGCGCACAGGTTCTACTTACTATTGATCAATTGGAACGAACTGTAGATGTGTTGTAATCTAATAATAGCTTCTATATTGTCAACCTAATTGAAAGAAATAACCGGCAGCTGTGTTTAAATTTTTAAATTAATTAAGCGACCTGTATCGATGCTATACTCGCACGATATTCAGGCGTCTGTTGCGGAACTGTCGTAGGTAACAGTACATTTGATAGGGGTAGCCGTTGAGCACCGGTAAGCAAAAATTTCTTCGTTCCTGCATCACATATCAAACGACAGTGTCAACGGCCACCCCTATTAAAAGAATTATACTTGAGACAGTTTCGTAACAGGGGCCTCATAATGGTGCGAGTATAGCACCGAAATAGGTCGCTTAATTTAAAAATTTACACATAGCTGGTACTTTCTCTCAATCTACAGAATATTTCAGCTGTAGTTCCATTCCATTAATTATGGAGAGAAATTTATGTCTGCTATTGTCTCATAATACACTGCTTACACTTTTGAACTGCGAAACAGTCGGTTTCGCAAGTTTTAAGCAAAAATAACTTTTCAACCACGAGTTTCAGTATAGTCGTGAGAACCCGTTGCTGTATCAGTCATCAAGCGTGGAGTAGGATGACAACTGTAATTGTCATAATGCAACTTTTAATATAAGACTGTACCTCCAAACATAATTTTAAATTTTCCTATTTGGCCAATAGTTATGAAAAATAATAATTTAAATGGTTAGCTCCAAACCTGTAGATGTTATTGTGTTCTTGGATATCAACATGGGCAGGGAAAGAGTAAGCACGTGGCTATGAGTAGACGTGTTAATTTCATACGAGGTGTAGGATTACAGTTACCATCTCCACATCGTAAAAAGTACTGGGCATTAATTTACATTTATTTCCAGGTATGTATCTGCACCCTTGGTATCTTCTCGTAACAGTAACGTAGGTCGCCGAAACAAAATGTCGCACTCCACACACTGAATGTTGTATCGAATCGCTCAGTAATTCGTTTTCAGCAAGCAGTGGGAATGGCGCAGCTGTGTCATACCAATCAATATAACTTCGCTAGCCGACCGATATCTGACCTGGCACGGTTGCAACATTTCCGCTATTGCCGAAAACGGCATCTCGTACTATATCCCAAATATGGAATGTTTCATTTTGTTTCGGCACCTATGACGGCGTATACGAGACTGCGAAGAGCGCTTTTCAGACTTTCCAAATGTTCTCGGTTGCATACCTGCAAACAAACGAAAAATATTTACGATATATTCATTTCATTTTGCGTGATGCTGGAACTTTCAAACTCTCCATAGTACAGTCAGCGATACCGCTGCGGACTGAAAAAGGCTCGTATCCAAATGTTGCCTTCATCAGCGATTATCTTACCGATAGTGCTGACACGAGTGTCCATTGCATCTTTACTTCCCCCAGTACTGTACCTATCTCCTAATCCAAAGGTTCAGGTTCGAGTCCTAATTTGACACACAGTTTTAATTTACCAAGAAGCAGTGGTGCCTCCCATGTAAGAGAACAAGAGTACGTGAACACCATAATACCTAATGCCTTGAGAACATTTATTACCAGCTGAAAACCCGACGCTGCATGTTTTTATTTATTTATTTAATTTCATCTCATCTACCGTCCTATCTCTGTCCCTCTGTTCCTCCCTCGCTCTGCACTTCTCTTCCTCCCTCCTACATGTCTGTTCCCCCCTCCAATTCCTGTCCCTTTCTTCCTCTCTTCCCCCCCTCCCTCTTACCTTCTTATCTTCTATTTCTTCATCTATCTTCTCCTGCTCCCCACTATCCATCTTCCTTCAGTGCCCAATTCTTCTGTCCGATATAAACGACGGAACATGTAATTCATTGTTCCACTACTCCATCTCCTTCCCCCTTTTCCTATTCACCTGCTTCTCTCCCCCCCCCCCCCTCACCCCGTCCACCTACTTCTCTTACATATCCATCATTTCCTCTCCAGGCCCTTCCTTCCTGCCTATCTGTCAACCTTCTCTTTACCCCCTACTATTCATGTCCTCGTCGCCATCTACCATGCCCTTTCTCTCTCTCTCTCTCTCTCTCTCTCTCTCTCTCTCTCTCTCTCTCTATCTATCTATCTATCATCATCACCTCCAACTTTGTGTTCAAGTAGTCCCCAGCAATAAATTAAGAAGGCTATATGTGCTAACACTGATCAGTATTTCTGTAATTAGAAATCTTGTTATTGATAAATACGAATGGAAACTGTACATTTTCTAAAATTGTCTGTATGTGTGTATGTACGTTCCACATGTTCCTTACTATCAGTCAACAATCGCTGTCGGAATAACAAGCGCCTACGACACATATGTCAGGAGATATGGCGTCACAGACAATGACATTCGTGAAGTACGGCCGCATCACGCGATAATATTCTACATCTGCTCCTAAAGTAATGGACTGATTTCCACCAAATCTAGTACAAATATTCTTTAAGGTCAGGGATCATTTGATATCGTGGCAAAAATCACCTACAATACGTAGTTCATACGATATCACTTCCCCATCTTCGGCGCGTGACAGCGTGATTTTATTCGTCAACTATTTGACAATGAGAGTACTTAGCGACTTGCAATAAACTTTGAAATTATGTTTAAACTTTTGCAAAACTTTTTCTCGCTGACAACCCCAATAAAATGAAAGGAAAAAAGTTTATCGTTTACTACTTTTCCGATGTTCATGATGTATATTTACGGCATTTGGCTTAACGTTACACGTTATTACTACCACAGTGTAAATTGTATTCGCCGGCCACGGTGGCCGAGGGGACTGAGGCGCTTCAGTCACGGTCCGCATGGCCACTACGGTCGGGGGTTCGAATCCCCCCCTCGGGCATGGATATTTGTGACGTCTTTAATATAAGATAGTCCATAAGTAGTTTGTAAGTTTAGGGACTGATGACCCCGTAGTTAAGTCCCATAAGCTTAACAAACATTTGAACATTTTAAATTGTATTCGGGAGAAATTTCACACACAGTGAGATATGAAGTCATAATGTGTTTCATGTGAAACCGCATCATCATGCACCATTCACAACATATTTTGTAGACGTTAAGGACATATATGTTTTATTGTACCTTCAAATTTGCATCACAGTACGACACATATTTCAGAAGATATGACGTCAAACAATGAAATTTCCGAATAACTGCTACACCATGCGATATTTTTCCACATCTCCTCCTGCAGTACTGGACAGATTTCAACTAAACTTGGTACACATATTGCTTACTATCAGACAACAATCGCTGTGGGGTTCAAAACTACCTACGACACCTAATTCAGGATATATGACTTCATATAATTCACAAAATATTCGTGATTTACGAGATTTCATTCATTCACTATTTACTCATAGTGGACACTTTGCTAATTTTACTTTCTACAAATCTAGAAATGTATATTATTGTAGGACACACAGTGATGAATAAATGGCAAGTACTGAGCTGCATGAAATCGAAACTTAAATGGGGAGATAGTAAGGTAGAAGCCAACAGACAGAAAGGGAAGAACGAGATGGACTAAGAAAAGAAAGGAATAAATACATGTAGTTCGTGAGATATGACGACACGAACAGCAAGACATGTAAACGCCTCAACTGGTAATACAAATAACGAAATTATTTCTGCCACGAATGTTTACGCTTACCGACTAATAATTCGAGATAATGAACAAAACCACATATTGATCTGCAGACAATCAATATGTAGTTGATATGTACACAAAAATCGAGAGTGAGCGTCTTCTTCACATTATTTGCATTCGTCTGCATCACCTTGGAGATACAAGTCAACCGATACCATGAAAAATGTCGACGAGATCGTCACTTCCTCAACAGAGTTCCTAAACTAACTTGGCCCAGCTGGTTTGCCACCACATAGACTTTTACTGAAAGTTGGATCATCAATTACTTTTCTACAAACCCTCGATCCGCCAAAACTTTGCAATAGTACAAGACTGCGTATTAGGAAGATGATGGATAATGTGACTGAGGCAGTAGTCCTACAAGGGAATGGATGAAACTGTGTACATCCCACGAATACCTCTTATTCCGACAGATCTACCTCTTCACTTCTCGAGATTGCAGTTCCCAGTGGGACTTGCAGTTTCTGTTACGATTAACTAATCACAGGGAGAATGTTAAATACTGAGGAGTATATTTGACATATTCATGTTTCTCCATGTGAAGTATGACACAGCAAAATGTTAAAAAAAAATTAAAAAGAGAAACACACACAGGGTTGTAAGGCGGTGTTCTATGAAACTGGCTGCTCCCTTACGTTTGGTCCAATAGTGCGCCAGACTTTTTCGGAGGTTGTCCGTCTGCTGAATCTTGCCGACGTCCGGCGCAGCATCGGACAAAATGTAAAGAAGCAGCAAATTTCTTAGACCACGGACTGACAACCCAGAAGATTTATTAACCAATATGTCAACCGTTCGTGAAAGCCTTCACTTACACACCACAATTGTTAATCTTCATTTCAGTTAACCTCACCATTCTTTACTATCACTTTTCTGAAAATTACTCGTACATTTGACACTTACGACTTTCTAAATTAATATTTTATAAATTGTAATATATTTACAGGTGGTATTAGCATAGAAAAAATCTCAATAACAACCTACCTTCAGACATTTTAGAGCTTTTTGTAGAATTAATTTTTGTAAGCAAAAGAATAACGAAATGATTAAGTGTGACTCAAGAACTTACTTTCCTGCCAACAAACGCGTATAAAAGGCTCTTGCTGTGAGCACTTAGATCTCTCTCCTGTTCTGGCTATAGCACCGGTCAAATCGTGACGCAACATGAAAGAAGTTACACACTTTTGGCCGCTAGAATAACAGCAGAGCAGTGTGCCGTAATTGTTCAATAAGCCATTTTTACGCAACTAAAGCTTGATTGCAACTTTTGTAATTTTGGTGAATCGTACATCTATTGTATACGAATGCAGTTGTTTGTAGTTAGCTTCCTTACTAAGACAAAATTATTAGTTTTTATATTTTAATGAACTGTACAGTCAACAATGGAGGAAAAAAATTGTATGTTTCATTAAAATGTAAAAACTAGGCCGCGGTGGAGTAGCCGAGCGGTCTAAAGCGTCTCGCTGCGGAGCGCGCGGTTGCTCGCCGTGGAGGTTCGAGTCCTCCCTGGGGCTTGGGTGTGTGTGTTTGTTCTTAAGTTAGTTTACCTAGGTTTAAGTAGTTTGTAAGCTACGGACTGATGACCTTGCAGTTTGGTCCGATAGATCTACAAACATTTGAACATTTTGAACTAATAATGTAGAAAAATAAGTATATCCCTAGCAAGATTTGGTTCAACATATGCTATCTACATATGCTCCTTTTAATGCATATTCACTTTAAATGTTGATGTACATAAGTTTAGTTTCTAAGGATCTTTGGTACAGTGTAAACATCCAATACAAAATGTCAACTTGTGTATATGACTGTTCTTGTTTTGTGCAAGCTAGATAAGATTATCTACAAAACTGGAAGTTAATACAATATAATAATCCAGAAGCTATAATCACGAAACGTACATACTAAAATATCTTTATCTTCCTGTGCGGATTAAAATGTCCAACCATAACCTCACTGCCACCCACAACACAAAACATAACCAAACATTAATGAACTTGTAACTTTGAAATGCACCCGATGATGGCAGCTTGCTAATAATAAAAGCATTATTAAAAAGTTACTGCTGCAGCATAAATTATTTCAAAAAGTTTATAATACAGTCGAAGGCCTCGTATCAATTCACTCAACACGGATAAATTTATGTTTATTTGTTTCACCTTACTGTGACGTGCCACATAAATACATCTGGTTTTTAAGGATACAGAAGTCCCTGTAATAACAATCATTTCTATTTAAAATAATTACATTAATAAGATGCGCCTAACTTACCGGTGATCGGCAGTAGCAAATGTGCCGGGACACTATTACCAGCACTCGCTCGCTGTCGGAGGTTCGAATCCTCCCTGGGGCATGGGTGTTTGTGTTTGTCCTTAGTTTAAGTAATTTGTAAGCTACGGACTGATGACCACGCAGTTTGGTCCGATATATTTACAAACATTTGAACATTTTTTAGTTGACATGAACTTTGTTCCCCCAGGAACGCCACTCCTGATCCTACAACCCCAGCAAAGTCTTCATTTCAAACAAATATACCGTAGAACCAGAATGAAACTCACCCTGCAGCGGGGTGTGCACTGATATGAAAGTTCCTGGGAGCTTTGCCTTTCGCGGGCAAGCGATGTACAGTCTGAGCTATCCCGGCACGCTTCACGGTCCGTCCTCACAACTTTACTTCTGCCCGTACCTGGCCTCTTACTTTCCAAAGTTCACAAACATTCTCCTGCGAAACTTTAAGAACCAGCACTACGCTGCAGAGTGAAAGTTTCATTCTGGAAACATCCCTTAGGCTGTGGCTGAGCCATGTCTCCACCAGATTCTTTCTTCTAAGAGTGCTAGTTCTGCAGGTTTCTCAGGAGAACTGATAGCTCAGACAATGCCGAAGGTCGTGACTCAGTGCGCCCGGTCAGAGGATAAAGTATCCTCTGTAAAAAAAGTCGATAGAGCGCTTTACCGTGAAAGGCAAAGATTGCAGGTTCGAATCCTGTTTCCGGCACACAAATTTAATCACCCAGGAAGTTTCGTGAGATAGAATTCTTCATTTTTAATAAGAATCTTCAGAATTCCGTTGATAGAATGTTCCGTTGGTTGTTGGTAGAATATTTGATACGTGATCACTAATGAAAACACGACAATGTTGCAATATTCCACAATATTTATTGTTTACTGCAAACTGCAAACTAGTTTTCGGCTGTTACATCGTCAGGTGCAAAGGTTACTATAAACAAACGTCAAGTTAAAGATTTTAAGACATGTGCATTAAATAATCATGTAGATAAGAAAAGAGCAATGACAACGAATACTTGTGTTATAATTTTGTATTTTTGTATTTCGGTATGCTAAGCTATTAGCTAATATCTGCTAACGCTTGATAATGGTAATTAACCGAGACCGGTAGCATTGAGAAATAATAAACAGCTATGGTCAACATGTCGTTCTGCAAGAATCTTTGTAGTGCTCACAGGGGAAAAAAAATAAAGACTTTCGGCCATACAACACAGAATTAACGGCAGACCTGTCGGGTGTGCAGGTAATTGGCACTATCTCTCTCTCTCTCTCTCTCTCTCTCTCTCTCTCTCTCTCTCTCTCTCTCTCTCTCTCTCTCTTACCCCCTCCCCTCCCCGCCCCTCACACGCACACACACGATAGAGAGAGAGAGAGAGAGAGGTTTAAAAACAAGCGACTGTTTTTGTTAAGGCCGCTCGGATGCAAGTGGCGGCCGCCGGATAATCTCTTGGAAAATCGCACCCCGGAAAAAACAAATTGCCACCCGTGTTGACAGCCGTAATTGTTAACTGTTTACACAAAAGGTAATATAAAAAAAAGGGAACGCGAGCAGCTGCTACGGCCGACTGTACTGTGCACGCGCGCGCCTCACCACTAAATCTTGCTCTCCCCTCCGGCTGCCTTTACGCCACCACCCACACCCCCTGGTAAGACCACCAGAAGCGCCAGTTGACGCTCGAGAACAGTGCGAGCAAACAGGAGAAAAGAGACGAGGGAAGGGTTCGAGCAGACTATCAAAAAAGCAGTTTGCTCCCGACGGTCACCATTAAAGCAACATTAGGGCAGAAATGGCCCTATTTAAGGACACAAATTGGCTGTAATGTTAGGAGGCGGATCTTTTAAAGACAGGTGGCAATTACTGGTCTGGAGGAATGCTGTCGATAGCAGTGTGTGTGTGTGTGTGTGTGTGTGTGTGTGACGCGGCAAAACTGGGCCATGTTCGCCACAACAGGCACAGCACCAACTGTACAGTTTTACAAATAATTTTACCACTTATTTTGTCAAGTAGGCTCAACCACAGAGATCGTGTAGAAACACCAAATTATGACGCGTTTCTAGGGTCGAGCCATCATCGTCAGATAAACTATACAGGAATCTTAAAACCTGAGACAATAAAAATATAAAACGTAATGAAAGAAAACGTGGTTACTTCCCTTGTAACCGCGTCTCCGCGGAAAGGTGCTCAGCATATTGTGCTTCGTCAAGATTCAAAACAGACCCCAGCACTGGCGGCGCGTAACACCAGCGAAATGGCCGGAGTCAACAACACGAGTGGGGACGCACGTATGCACATAAAAACAAAGACCTCTAAAAACCAAAGATCATCCACAAGGAAGTGCGTACATTCAGGCGTCGCGAAATCGTTAGCATAGAAAATGTTCAAATGTTTGTTTACCTTATTGGACTTCACTACGGGGTCATCACTCCCTAAACTTACAAACTACTTATGAAGTAACTAAGACTAAGGACGGCACAAATATCCATGCCCGACGGGGGATTCGAACCCCCGACCGTAGTGGCCGTGCAGACCGTGACTGGAGCGCCTCATTCCCCTCGACCACCGCGGTCGGCCGTTTGCATAGTAAGACAGAGGTTGAAATTTAAAAAATAAACGACTTTTTTTTACAATAGGTCCACAAAGTTTTTAAAAAAGCTGTATGTGTTACCTTGAACTTGTTCATTTAATGAAACGTCGCTTTTAGCGTTATGTATTGTAATCTCCAGCTGTTCTAGCAGATTTAACATTCTTCCCTTATCCTGTTTATGCAAAATCATAAGTTCATCTTGAATTTCCTTTAATGGGTGGGCAGTTTCGCGGATATGCGTAGCTACAGCGGACTTGTCAAAATTATTAAGTCGGAAGGCGTCCATATGTTCCTTGTACCTAACTTTAAACGATCTACCGGTCTGACCAATGTAGTTGGCATTGCAACTACTACACTGTATCTTATAAACCCCTGCTTTGTCATATTTATCAGTCTCTTGGTTTACGTTATTCCGTAATTTATGATGCAACGTATTATTAATTTTAAAAGCAGGTTTTACTTTAAAAGGTTTTAGTTTGTTGGCCACTTTGTGAGATAGATTACCAAAATACGGAACGATTACCCTCTTGATATTATCCGTGCCATTTTATATTAGATTTCGCATGCTGTTTCTTTCGTATTAAGTTATTCACTACGTTTTCTCGGTAAAAATTCACGTTAGCAAACTTATAATGTTCAGTGGTTCTGTCGTTTTAGTTCATTGGGACTTTGAAGGCTCTATCGACTAAACAGCGTAGGGCAGAAAGTTTTTGGCCATTAGGGTGACAAGAGCTGTTATGTATTAGAATGTCGATTGTTGTAGGTTTCCTATATACTTTAAATGAGTGTCTACCATCCTGCTTCGTAATGTTAAGGTAAAGGAACTGAAGTGTGCCATCCTTCTCTTGTTCAACGGTAAATTCGTTTTTGTCATGTAGGCTGTTAAATTTATTAACTGTTTCAGTAATTTCAGTTTTACCTCCATCTATCAATAACAACGTGTCGTCAACGTAGCGTTTATAATATAAGATTTTAAAACTGGGTGCTGCATATTTGTGAAAAGCCGGTTTTCTACGTTATTAATAAAAATATCTGCTATTGCAAACGTAGGCTTCCGCGGCTGTTGTCATTTTATAAATTCCACCGACGTTTCGGCCACTGTTGCAGGCGGCGTTCATCAGGGTCTGTGTCTGTGTGACCCTGATGAAGGCCGCCTGAAATAGTGGCCAAAACGTCGGTGGATTTTATAAAATGACGCGGTTTCATACCCAGAAGAATTTTATTGACATCTGCTATTGTTCCTGAAATACTTGAACCCATAGCCAGTCCGTCTTTTTGTATATAAAATTTCCCGTCAAAAGCAAAATAGTTATATTTCAGAATAAACTGAAGTAGGTCAATGAATTCAACGATTTATTGCTGAGATATTGTCTTGTGTTTAAGTAAGTTTGCTTTAATCAACTCGACGACCTCGTCAACCGGAACATTTGCATATAAATTTTTCATATCAAGAGACATAAGGTGGGATGTATCGGCTATAGGCTTATCTTTAATCTCATTGATCAACGTAGTGTTGTTGCTAACTGAAAAATTATTCCCAAATACATAAAACTCCGTTTTGTTCGTAATTTTGTATAAGGGGCCCTTCATTGAATTTACGATAGCTCAAATAGGATGCCCATTTTTATGGACCTTTACTTGCAATCTTAGTCGAGGAGCTGTGGAATTCATGACGTAACACTGAAATTTCTCTTTCTCGGTCAATAGGAAAGACGTCCTTTTAAGCAACAGTTTTAGCTCTGCCTGTACCTTTTTAGTTGGATCTTTAGCTATTTCGGTCACACCGTTTTCTGAAAAGAATTATAGTGTTTTATTAATATATTGTTCTTCACTAACAATAACAGTTGTGTTGCCCTATCGGCCTTATTAACGATCGCTTTATTAGAGATGAGCTTGTCGTTAATGGAGGTTACGGTTTTGTGATCACTGTTCTTTAATAAACATTGGTAAAAGCAATTAGGGGATCAGTTGAGAAACATGTGTTCTGAAGTACTGTCACCGGCAGAATGAACTAAAGTGGTTCGACGTCATCCTGTAGGCTCTACGAAGTGGAGACAACATTAAGGCAACCGAGATAACAGAAAGTGGCGAAAGATAGGGTTGTTGTTGATTTGTGATTACCAAACGAATCACACAAGCTGATGGGTTTATGAAGTATAGTGCTATGCAACAACAACGTGACGTAGCTGAAGCTATGACATGGACACTCACTGGAAGTTAATGTTGTTTTTAGGTGACAATCTACAGACGCGATGTACTTTGAAATAAATCAGTTTTGTGCCAGAGCTGTAAAATAGATTTTTTGTCACGTTCGATCGTATGGGGTTCACTTGCAGTCCAAATTTGCTTGCTATGCTTTCCATAGTCATCATTAGAATCTTTCAAATTTTCTTTTGTGTGTGTCATTAAGACTATATCATCTGCGTATGCTAGATGGGTGATGGTCCTATTTGCTACCTGGATACCTTGACGGTTCAAACTATCCACTTCTCTAATGATCTTCTCAATCACTAGATTGAATAATATTGGGAAGAGACTATCCCCTTGCCTTAGCCCTTTAGTTATCCGAAAACTACCCGTAGTTCATCAAAATGAAATACATGATAATTGGAAGAGCCCTACACCCAGAAATCCAGGAATTAACTATGGAGAGTAACACCTACAAAAGAGTATAGGATTTTAAATATCTTGGAAGCATAATTTCAGAAAATTCATCGTCTGAATTGGAAATAAAGGCAAAATTTCAAGCGGGTAGTAAATACTTGCACTCACTAGACAACATTTTGACTTCCCGTAGCATATGACGAGCCGTCAAACTAAGGTTGTATAAAACAATTCTTCCTGTCATTCTATACGGCTGTCAATTCTGGAGCACTAGAAAACAGAAATTAAATAGGCTCGCAGTTTTTGAAAGGAGATGCTTGAGGAAAATATTTGGACCGGTTCAAAAAAACATAACAGGAGAATGGAGGAGAAGGCACAATATAGAATTAGAACAACTCTATAGTGTAGGGGTTGATGAGAAGTAGAAGATTAGAATGGGTGGGGCATGTGGTACGTTTGAGTGAGGAGCGACGGCCTAGGATGGCCGTGGAAATGATACCAAAAGGCTCGACGACCAAGGATGAGATGGATGGAAGGGGTCAGTGAAGACCTGCAAAAACTTGAGGCCTGGAAGAAGTGGAAACAGACGGCGAAGAATCGCAATGAATGGAGAGCCTTGATCGTATCATCGCGCGTTCCACTGGGCTTGATCGTGTAAAGTAAGTATGTTCGACCGGTTTCGGTAATTGCTGCCATCAACAGGGAATCAACAATAGTTAAGGATTAATTCAAGGAATGCCAGGCTTGTTGATTCCCTGGTGGAATTTGTGCTCCACGACTGTATTTGACTTGAGGAAATTTTTTCAGCATTCAGTCATAAAAAATATATATATTTATTTGCAGATCTAGATTTCGACCACTGTGGTCATTATCAGTGCTAAAATAAATACAAAATAACCAGTTAGAATTACATACATGTCACATTATAAGCCAATTGTACAACTTTCAGTTAAACTCAATGATAAAAACACCTTAAAAACAATTGAATTACTTAAAATATCTCAATCTCCATGTTGGAGGTTGCGTTCGTACTGACGCAGCTGTTACAATTCTTACACAGTCAGCATGCGTCATTTGCGACTAAGGCGCCCTCTTTAAAGTTGCATATAAAAACCAATTTATTTGAGGTGTGTTTATTGTAGAAATTGTTACATTTTATTGTAATTTTAGGAGGCCCTTTTACTTTAAACGGTTCTGTATTAATCAGTCTCATTTACTGTTATATATAATTGGTGGTTAAATATGTACTAATTTTTGTCTTAAAATGTATGTATTTAGGACATGAATTTTATAAAAAATATTTTAAAACAGTTACTGTGTATAAATTTATACATACACATTTTACGACAACAATTAGTACACATTTTTACCACCAATTATATATAAACAGTGAACGAGACTCATTAAAACATAACAGTTTAAAGTAAAAGTGACTACTAAAATTACAATAAAACTTAACAATTTATACCACATACATACCTCATATAAATATGGTTTTTATATGAAACTTTAAAGAGGGCGCCTTAGTCTCAAATGACGCATGCTGACGTCAACTGTGTAAGAATTGTAACATCTGCGTCAGTACGAACGCAACCTCCAACATGGATGTCGAGATTTTTAAGTAATTTGTTTTTAAGATGTTTTTTATCATAGACTTTAATTGAAACTTGTACAATTGGCTTATAATGTGACATGTACGTTATTCTAAATGGTTATTTTGTATTTAGCACTGATAATGACCACACAGTGGTCGAAATCTAGATCTGCGAATTAATAATTATATTTTTACGACTGATTGCTGAAAAAATTTCCCCAAGAAATGCCTACTAGATCATGTAAAATGGATAGGTTTTTTGAAACGATCGCTATATTTATTGGACATTTGACGATCCTGTACTCATTAAAATGTTATCTTATTGTCTTTGATTCAAAATCGTTTTTGATTTCCTGTTCAGCTATTCTCGAAAACGGTCGAACATAACAAATAAAAGTATTTCATAACTATGACAAAAGGACGATTTTTTCAAAGCCATAGGAAGGTTGGAAGCGAGACAGGCATAGAGGGAGGTGGCTGCAGCTATTTTAGGAATATTTTTTAAGAGCGCAAAACTACTTAGGTCATAGTAAAATAGAACCGGGGTTAAAAATTAAATGGCTTAGCCATATTTGCACGATGTATAAAAAGTAAAACTCGGCGAACATAATGCGGATCATCAGCTGAAATGTCAGACATTTCAAATGGGAAACATAGATCACGACGTAGACGATTAAAAAACTAAAAGGTGGTACACAGTAAAAGGTTCATCACAGTGCTCACATAAGGGAGCAGGATCACCACGAACTAAATACTGGTGGCTATAACGGCAGTGGCCAATACGAAGTCGGGCCAGGACAATCACCTGTCGACGAGAGGTTCGAGATGACGTTGACCAAAGATCAGGCACATGTTTAATGGCCCGCAATTTGTTCCCTGACAGGGATGACCAATGTAAAAACCAACGTGACATGATAATCCGGGAGACGGCAGCACGAAGGACATCAGAGGTAGTAGAAAAGGTAGATAGCCGAGGGAGGAGAACTGCCTTCTTGGCAGCCGTATCCGCAAACTCATTCCCCAACACTCCCACGTGGCCAGGGACCCACAGGAACGTCACAGTAGTTCCGCTCGCTGAAAAAGAGGTAACACAATTGCGGATGCTTTGTACCAGGGGGTGGACAGGATATAGCGTGCGGAGGCTCAAAAGAGCACTCAGTGATTCCGAGCAAATAACTTATTGAGCGAATTTCGCCGGTCGTATTGGATGGCTTGATATAATGCATATAGCTCAGAAAGACGATATATAAACTAGGCGTTGCCAAGCACAAAGGCACACCCAACACCCTGGTCTGTCTTTGAGCCATCAATGTAGGTGAACAAATTGTCATCAAATTTTAACCGGAGAGTGAGAAATTCTCTCTCTCCAGTAAAGGAAACTAGGTGTGGAGTCCTTTGGAAGAGAATGGTCCAACTTAACACGGACTTCGGGGCTTAGCCACGGTGGATACTGGAGTATCTTAAAGTGTTATTTCCATGACGACGCGATTTCAGAAAAAAACGGGAACGTTAAAAGAAGGCAAGCCAAAGCCGTCCACTGTTATCTCCGGTTAACAGTCCGACGAGACAGGAAGTTGGATGCAACTCAGTGGCAACGCACCCTCCAGGCAACAAAAGGACGCGCAATATCAACACAAAGGGTCCTAAATAGCCTGCGGAAATGTGGCCTCTACTGAGGGAGACCTATGGTGTCCCATTAAAATCACGACACCTTTTAGCTCGCAGAAACTGAGCGGAGATTGAAGTAGTTACGAATGGCGAAGGGTTATGTTCACAGATGAGTCAATATTTTGTGTTCAGCCGCAGAATCGTCGTTCCCTCATCTGAAGAAACGTGGAACTCTGAACAATCGTTATGAGCAGGAAACATCACTATATCATGGTCCGTGGATGACTGGTGTGGCAGGAGTCAGTATTGGCGGACGTACTGACCTCTATGTTGTGCAGTCTCGCGTTTGTCTCTCCAGAGGTACAGACTACATCCGTAGACCGTTTTTGTGCCCTACGCTGTGATGTTATAGGAGGAGATGGGTGGATGGTAACACTCATACACACAGAGCTGCACTGGTTGATAACGTGCCTGAAACTAAGGGAATTTAACGAATGGAGTGGCCAGCTTGTTCACCGGACTTAAAACCTGTTGAGAATACCTGGGATGTACTTGATAGACACTGCCACACTAGCACGTCCCACAACGGTTGCAGAGCTGGATATTGGACTCGGTTAAAAGTGGCCAAATGAGTAGCCTAATATCAAACCTCGACATCTGACCTAATGGTATAAATTTAGTTAGTAGTCGATCCTAAAAGAAGTATTTTCGTTCTTTTCCATTGGTGAAGTTCGCTTTTTCCAAAAATGGACGTAAATGTGACAAATCACATGTTAAATTTGACTGTTCACATCAAAAGCGGACACCTACATAAGAGCTTGATATCAAATTCGGACACTTGTTGAATGAAGCAGTGTGCACCAATGGGGACATTGTATATGCTCACATGATCTCGTAAGATCAGACGTGGTGACAGTATGTGCCAGGTACTAAGACGTTTTATCCCATACTTAAGTTTTTAAGTAATTTTTTGTAGTATTATTACCAATAACCATCTTAATGCGAGTGAAATGGAACAAATATATCACCAGCGTCCGAAGGAAAATCTAGGAAGCGGTTGAGACAACCTGAAAAGTGGAAAATAAACATTGAAAAGAAACAACGGTAAGACTAGCTTGTAAACTACAGTGTTTTATTGTAAGGTGTGTTGTACAAAATTATCACTTGTTGGAAAGAAGTTCTCTGTCAGAAATAACGTAAAGATGTTTAAGGAAAAAGCTGGCGACAGTTTCAACAGACCTTATGCTAATAATTTTAGAGATTCAGTGCCGTAACATTTCATTTGTATATAAAATTAAAAAGATTATTATGATTTTACAGTTCTTAATTTTTACAATATGTAATATAGTTCAGAATATAATATGTTCCACTTTATGTCGATATTTCTATAATTTCCCAGATTGGTTTTTCTAAGACGGACACCTGTATTTTCAAACGCAATTTGGAGGTGCTCGAGTAATGAAATTGATATTAGCCACATACAGCTATAAATCCTCGAGTATTGAAGTTGATAAAGCTCAAATCAGCTTATTAATATATTAGCTCTACGTTTGGAAATAATAAATGACGTTTATCTCAGTTCCTGGCAAACGACAGATGTCTGTCATTTATAATAGGCTACTCAAATATCGCTTAAGAAATGACTGATGACCTCATGCTGTTAAAGTCAATTGTACTGGCCGTCCGAGGAGATCTCTCACCGTATCAGAGGGCAACGAAATTACGTTTTCACTATTATGGCAGCACCATGGTGCCTGCCGGCCGCGGTGGCCGAGGAGACTAAGGCGCTCCAGTTCAAATGTTTGTATAGTCTATGGGACTTAACTACGGGGTCATCAGTCCCGAAACTTACAAACTTCTTATGAACTAGCTACAACTAAGGACGGCACTAATATCCATGTCCGAGGGGGGATTCGAACCCCCGACCGTAGTGGCCGTGCAGACCGTGACTGAAGCGCCTCAGTCCCCTCGGCCACCGCGGCCGGCGAGGCGCTCCAGTCACGGTCTGCACGGCCACTACGGTCGGGGCTTCGAATTCCCCTTCGGGCATGGATATTTGTGCCGTCCTAGTTCGTAAGTAGTTCATAAGTAGTTTGTAAGTTTAGGGACTGATGACCCCGTAGTTAAGTCCCATAGACTATACAAACATTTGAACATTTTAAACATGGTGCCTGGCTTTAAGTAAACGCCATGTGAACCGTTGTATGAAGTCGCGTCAAAAATGAAAGGAGGGATAACAACCCCACCGCGTGGATATATTTTTACTGGTCAGAGACGATCCACTGGTATGCAAATGTGCAAAATCATAGATACGCAATTTAATTTTAAATATAATCCTCATTAATGTTAATATAAAGGGTCGCCACCATATTTTATATTAAAAAGCATGGAAAAAGATACAACCTGAATCAACAAGCACGGCGGCGAGATAATTTATCAGAGTGCACAAATATTAAAAATAGTCCACTACATAATTACCCCTCCAAAATAGTGAGTTAGGAATTTGAAAAGGAAAGTAAATTTATTACTGAAATACATTTATTAATTAAAGCCTACAGAAATTCAGGGGATAGTTAACAATTAATATAAAGGATTTCGTAAATGAAAACACAGTTAAAAGTGTATTCAAGCAACGGGTTACAAACGAAAAACTTTTATTAAAAAAAAGACGTCAAATGCAGTAAAATCTGTTAACACCGCGAAATACGTGTCTGACCAGCAAATTGTCTGATTTTGAAGCACTACGAAGTCTAGTAGGAATGAAATAAATGGAGCCGTAACTGTCACATGTAACATAATATCTGGTTATACATGCGGCGTGGTCCTATCGGGAAAACTAGAAAGGTGGACAGATGCTCTAAGAAATATGTTATAGGAGAGAGAAGTCAAACCTGTATCATACACACGCACGCACATACACACTGAAGGGTGATTACTGCAACTATATATATAACAATCTTAACAAATAGCGAGCGTCACTTTACCAATACACTTGAGTCGACTTGATCTGTCGACGCTGGATCTCGCTGACGATTGGAAGACGTTGAAGGAGTGGAGCTGAAAGAGAATAAATTCTTCCACCCAAGAATCTGACTACGATCTGTGAAGCATTATCGACATTTAACTACAACAGCCCCACTATTACGGCAGATAGCAGTTGTCTCTTTTGTAAAATTTGACTTACTAGCCTCTGGCTAGCAAGTGTTGTAATGTTATGCATCATTTGGACTTTAGCATATCGCTCAAAATTTTGCGTCTGAAGTAATAATTTAAATTATATATTTTTAATTAAATAAATCGCAATTTGCGATCACTTATGGCTTCACTGTACTAGGTTTAGATCTACATCTACATCTACATAGATACTCTGCAAATCACATTCAAGTGCCTGGCAGAGGGTTCATTAACCACTTTCATAACTTTTCTCTGCCGCTCCATTCTCTAATAGCGCGCGGGAAGAATGAACACCTAAATCGTTCCGTTTTCGATCTGATTTCTCTTATTTTATTGGGATGGTCATATCTGCCTAAGTAGGTAGGTGCTAGCAAAATATTTTCACATTCAGAACTAAAAGTCGGTGATTGAAACTTCGCAAACAGATCACGCCACAATGAATAACGTCTTTCTTTTAATGATTTCCACCCCAATTCTTGCAACATTTCCGTGACGCTTCCCCCCCCCCCCCCCCCCGTAACGTGATAAAACAAAACGAGCTGCCCTTCTCTGAACCTTCTCAATGTCTTCCGTCAGTCCCAACTGGTGAGGGTCCCACAAGGGGCAACAGTGCTCCAGGAGAGGACGCACAAGTGTGATGTAGGCAGTCTCTTTGGTGGAGCTGGTGCATCTTCGAAGCGTTCTGTCGATGAAACGTAACCTTTGGTTCGCCTTCCCCACAATATTTTCTATGTGTTCCCTCCAGTCAAAGTTGTTCCTAATTGTAACTCCTAGGTATTTGGTAGAATCTACAACCTTAAGGTTTGACTGATTTAAAGTTCAGCGGATTTCTTTTAGTGGTCATGTATATTACTTTAAACTTTTCTTTATTTAGTGTCAATTGCCAATTTTCGCACCATGCAGAAATTTTGTCTAAATCGCTGTGCAGTTGCTTTTGATCCTCAATTGACTTCACTAACCAATAAACGACAGTATCATCCGCGAACAGTCTAAGGGAGCTATTCAGATTGTCTCTTAAATCGTTTATAAACACGAGGAAGTGTAGGGGACCTCTAACGCTTCCCTGTGGAACGCCAGATATCACTTCTGTTTTACTCGATGACTTACCGTCAATTACAACGAACTGTGTTCTTTCTGATAGGAAATCGTGAATCCAATCGCACAATTGGGGAGATATTCCATAAGCACGCAATTTCATAACAAGCTGTTTGAGGGATACAGTGTCAAAAGCCTTCCGGAAATCCAGAAATATGGAATCTATTTGAGATCCCTTGTCGATGACACTGAACACTTCATGTGAATAAAGGGCAAGCTGTGTTTCGCAAGAGTGATACTTTCTGAATCCGTGTTGACTACTGGTTAATAGGTCGTTCTCTTCGAGGTAGTTCATAATATTCGAACAAAGTATATGTTCCAAAATCCTACTGCAAATCGATGTCAACGAGATAGGCCTGTAATCTTGGGGATCATTCCTATTGCCCTTCTTGAATATTGGAGTAACTTGGGCAACTTTCCAGTCTTTGGGTACGGATCCTTCGCTGAGTGATCGGTTGTAAATTATAGCTAAGTACGGAGCTATTGCATCAGCATACTCTGAGAGGAATCTAGTTGGTATACAATCTGGCCCGGAAGATTTATTTTTATTTAGTGACTTAAGTTGTTTTACTACTCCAGGAACATCTACTTCTAAGTTTCGCATGCTGGCAGCTGTTCATGGATTGAATACTGGAGTGTTCACTTCGTCTTCTTTGGACGTAATATCAATGTGCGGCGAATGAAAATTTGTGCCCGGCCGGGATTCGAACCCAGGATCTCCTGCTTACTAGTCAGACGCGTTGACCACTCCGCCACCGAGGACACAGTGACCAGCCCTACTGCAGAGGACTCTTCCCTGCACATCTCCCACCACACGCACATTGGTATTGCATCTAAACCTAGGACAGTGAAGCCATAAGTGATCGCAAATTGCGATTTATTTCATTAATAATTTTAATCTTCTGATGAAGACACCCACTGTTGGTGCCGAAATCTAGATCAAGTATCTAAACGAAGTGCAACTTGTTGGGCTGCTTTATTCTACAATAATTGTAAATTTAGTACGGTTGCTGCAAAGTTCGGCAAGGTACGTTTAAAATCGTATGATATCTCACCTGATCCCATAATTGTTTTGAACAGTGTAAGTAATTGCAGATTCCTCGAATAGGAATCACTCCCCTAATGTCCTGCAAAATTATATTTATTAGGTCATCGCCATAATTAAACTGAATATCGGAAATAAGGCAAAATATCATGCAACTTATACTGGTATTATACAGGCTGTATCAGGAGTAATAGTGAATATTTTAGGATGTGGTACTATGGGCGAAATGCATTAAGATGTTATCTAACCGAGACATACATGACAGTTCCATACATTTTGATTTCCTTTCTTGCAACAGCGGTTGCCATACGCATATTTACCGAATATAAGCCCTAGGGTGTTGAACAAGTTACATTGAAGTTTTACTTATGATTACTTAGTCGAATCTATCGTACTGTATCGTTAAAACTTGTACGTATTTAAATAGACAAGTATGGCGATATGGTATTTGTGTGTGGGTTTTTAGTGGAAACGCCGCTGCAGCTGCTTAAATAAAATATGGAATACGATTTCCTAAGGTCAGACTACTATATTTTGATAGTCCTAAACCTAGATTACGACCCTACAAAATTTACCATTCGTTGTAAAACAGTAATATTACCTATTTTAGGCAGGTAATGTGTTCAATTTTACCCGTAGAAAGGCAAAAGTTAGTAAATTATAAACAAGTTTATTGTACATATTATGTAATGTGAGAAGAATGTAAAAACATCTGAACTAATATAACCGAAGACAACAAATTAATTTATATCTTTGAGTATAAAACCCAAACCCAGTTTATTGTCGACGCTAGTGAGTTGTTTCGTAGTTATTGCCTACTAAGTCGACAGTTATTTGGCAGTAAATAAAAATTAGTAAAACGAAAACTATTTATTTGTTTTCTTCTGTAATTACGGAATTCTGTTTGCAAGTTAAGGAAGAACTTAAAAAAAAACACGCAAGAATGTTTACACGTGTGTTGAATAAACTGCCTGACACTGGCTCGGGGTCCAGCAGTGGTATTTCGACTGTACTTGTAAATAAACAACAACTAATAACACGGGGAGTGGACAGTGGCGGATCTATAGAGAGGGTCATGGGGGTCAAGACATCCCCCTCCTCAAAAAAAAAATTCTTTTGTAAACATAGTTTTTGTATATTTTATTGGTCACATTAACCACAAATATCCTCATTGTATATTGTTCGCTTATATCCAAGCCCTTTCTAACACTGCCCCCCCCCCCTCCCCTGCAAATACGCTACTCAGATAATTCAGCATTTCTCTCCTTATCAAACACTTATAGTCACAGCCCGCATACCAAATTCCAGTCGTTGTGCAGAGTGAAACACGGAATGCACACTTCGATTTCACGCTGAGCAGATCACGAGGTCAAAGAACCTATTTTAGTTCGTAAATTAACTACGTGACAAATTTAGTTAGCAAAGATTTGGAGACATTTTTCAAAGCTTTATTTTACGGGACTGCATATTCTTCATTATTATGTTGAAGATTTGAACTTGAAAATGTTCAAATGTTTGTGAAGCTTAAGGGACTTAACTGCGGGGTCATCAGTCCCTAAGCTTACAAACCACTTATGAACTGTCTTATGCTAAAGACGGCACAAACATCCGTGCCCGAGGAGGGGATTCGAACCCCCGACGGGGAACGGCCTCGCGCATTGTAGCTTAGTGTCACAATGCGCTCGGCCGCTCCCTCGCTGCGGCGTGCCTGTCTGAACTTTGTAGTACTGTCAGTCGTCGCACGACAGTAACGCTACCAGAGGCCTACATTACTTTTACATTATTGATGGTATATGCGAACAGAAAGAATAATAAGTGTTTCTTCTACTTATAAGGTGAGCCTTAATAGCAGTGGTTACTTTTTCACTGTCACTCCGATGGGTTTTGTGTGGAGAAGTGCATTGGGTACGGGTGTGACATTTTGTAAGGGTACGGTCACAGACAAATATATACAGACGGGAAACCTCCGTAAGGCCGGTATTACACTATCAAATTATTTGTCAATGAATTGGACAAAGAAAAATTAGATGTAGTGTAATGGGAACATCGTCCAATATTTCATCCAATCTAAGGCCTCGGCCTAGATTTGATCAAAGAAATCGCTCGTCTTCTGTTTCCTGCAGTGAGAAATGTGACCGCTTGGAGCTCTAGTAGTATACAGCTTCCTTGCCACTACAGCTGTTTTATTTGGAGGTTAAATATCTGACATTACTTGGACATAACGTTCGTATTCGTAAACATGGCTAGTAGTGGAATGTTTGTGTAGTGTTTTCTAGCAACAACAAAATTTAATAAAATCATATGGGGCGTTGTATAACAGGTGACAAGGCCAATTCAAACTGTCCGTCACGTCAATTCGCGTAGCCCAATACCCCGCGGCAAAAGTGACGTTGAGTTACAATCCGTGATGTAAAAAAGTCATTATATACGATCGGAATTGAAGAAGTAATACCCCTAAATCTAAATACGGCCGAAGCAGATTTTAGAATGTATGATTTTGGTAACGTGGTGTGCTAAGTTCTGGGAAATGAAACAACTTTCGAAACATCTACATCTGTTTGCAAGCGAATCTGTGTAATATAAATGCGTCAGCCAAGTTTTGTAAGGAAATTAATAGAGCCTATTTTCTTTATCAGCGATGTTTTCCCCCCTTACATTGTTAATAACGTCATAAACAATTTAGATTATCCTCTTTGTCAGTGCTCACATATTCCATTTAAAACATTATTTAATGAAACTTCCTTTATCAACTTAACAATCTTATTCATATACACTCTTTGAGTCAGCCTTTTTGTTGCTGTATTGCAAACTGTGAAGGATGAAGAGCGACAAAATAATTAGCAGTGAACGGCCTGGCTGTTCTGCCGACGGCATAAAAAAGGAAAATCCTCCCGGTCCGTAAAAAATTTTATTTATCTCGCTATGACACCTACAGTTTCATCCAAGTGCGTTTCCTTTTCTTTCTTCCCTCCTTCTCTTCTAAATGCGGACACAACGCAACTGTAGTATAAACAATAGCTGAGCATTACACCGCCATTTTGAAGCAAATTTGACAAAATATTGGATGATAGTGTAATACCCCCTTTTGCGTTTCATCCAATTTCTTTGTCAAAAAATGTGACCAATATTTCATCCAATTTTTTCGTCCAATTCTTTGTCCAATAATTTGATAGTGTAATACCGGCCTAAGGGCCCGGTCCTACGCTCAGGGGTGCGGGGAGGGAGGGTTTCCAGCAGTTCCGTAAGATGTCCCATGATGGCGCTGCGATCAGAAGCAGCTCTTTAAACTGGCCAGAGCAGGCGGCAGGTAGCGGCTGTCCCCACCACCACCTCCCCTCAAACGCCGGCACGCCGGTCACAGCCGTCGCCTCGTGGCAGGCGGCACGAGCTCTCCCCTCAGCCTCCCCTCCAAGCTACCCTCTGACGTGCGAGAGGCACCCTGAGCCAGCGATCCGCCTGACACCTGCTAGCATCTTACGGAACTACGAGGGGAGCGTAGGACAGTGGTTTAGGGGTGGCTACTCCTCTGTATATGTTACTCTGTGGTACGGTTATGGATACCGATGTGACACAAGTAAATGGTGTTTTTCTGCACGCCCTGAAAGCTGTTCAGGCAGACTGTAAGAGGGCAGAGCGGCATTACAAAATATGAAGATACTTATTAACGAGCGAAAAGTGGGTGTTCTATAAGCAGAGCAAAGCAAATGCACAAAGTTAATCGCATGTCTTTGCTACGGCACATTCGAAAACGCGACGGAGCCGGCGAGGGTCACAATGAAGACAACGTCAGCATGGGATACAGTGCGTCACACAGAGCAAACTGTTCTCAGAGGCGCAAGAGCAGGTACTGGATCTATAGACAAGTGTGTTTCAACCTTTTCGGATATGCGATCCCTTCTAATTACAAATGTTCTGGGACTATTCCAAATAATTTTCTGGAGACCCCCACCCTATCTCACGTACTGTAAAAAACTATGTTTTCTCGATGGAAACAAATGTAATATTTTGCTACAAATTTTAAATTGTTAGACGAAGTCCGTTTTATCTACTTTTCAGAAAAGAGCACATTATCCTATTTTGGAAGATTTCCAATAGAAAAATATTTTTTGCGTAACCAATGTTTCACATTTCGGGTAAAACTTAAGACGCCAATTATGCTCATTAAGAAATGTCCCATTGTATAGACAATTTGTAACGAAGTAGAAAAGTTTTTTTTAGGTAAATGCGCTTATTCATCATTAACTCACTGAATTGTAAAACAATTTATGATCTATTTAATTAATAATCAGTATTACACAAAGGACTTCGAAAATTTAACATTAAATAAATTTCACTTAGACATGCGTTTTTGTGGTACTGAACCCCCAGTTATTTTAGGGTGCAAGTAAATCCTGTGACGGCGACCCCGGGAGCAAGACTTTGTGAGCCCCCTGGGGTTGCGACCCGCAAGTTGCATAACACAGTTCTAGACAACACGTTGCGCCCAAAAATATTTTTAAGTCTTTCTCCGAAAGGGGGGTGCGGAAGCTAGTTTTCGAACTTCGTACTAAATACCATTTGAAGCGGGAATGAGACGGCTGCCGAGAAATAGTTTTCACAGTTCACGAATAGAAATCCTTCATTGTTGCTGTAACTCCAGCTACTAGCTTTTCAAATGCAGTTTTGCACTTCTAGAACTAAGAATCATACTTACGTTTCTCCTGTTTCTTGATTTTGTGTGATCGTACACAAACATTTACTTTTTCCTAGAATAAGTCACTATCAGCTTGTTGCTTCACTGACAATTATAATGGCCATCTATTTACTTGATTTGTATTTCGACACTTACTATATTGTATAATTCGAAATGTTTTGTTCATTTCTTTAACTGATGATATGATGATTGGGGAAGAGCTATAGATGCTGAAGTTTCTTATTCGTTATAAGAGATTAAAGTGTTCCAAGATTATATTTTCTTACTCCGTCTATGATTTTAGAACCAGCGGCTGGCTTAACGTACGACGGCGGGTCCATTGAAAACCTTAAATAATTAAAAAAATATATATATTTATTCTGCAGAAGCTGTACCGATTTTCAACATAATCTCCCCCACGCTCAATGTACGCCCTCCAGCGCATACAAAGTGCATAAATTCCTTCAGAAAAAAATTCTTTTTGTAGTCCGCCTAACCACTGATGCACCGCGAGACGTACCTCTTCATCAGAACGGAACTTCTTTCCTCGTGTTGCTTCTTTGAGTGGTCCAAACACGGTGGGGCAAGGTCTGGTGAGTATGGTGGATGAGGAAGACACCAGAAATGCTGCTCTGTGATTGCTGCAACGGTTGTACGAGCAGTGTGGGGCCTTGCATTGTCATGTTGCAAAAGGACACCTGCTGACAGTAATCCACGTCGCTCTGATTTGATTGCAGGCCGCAGATGATATTTTAGGAGATCTGTGTATGATGCACTGGTGACACTGGTCCCTCTAGGCATTTAATGCTCGAAAATGACGCCTTTTTCGTCCCCAAAAGAGTCAGCATAACCTTCCCTGCTGATGGTTCTGTTCGAAACTTCATTTTGGTGATGAGATGTGACTGACACCATAATTGTCAAAGATGACATTCTCTTGTAGAACATGAGCTCACTCGACTCATATGGAGAGAGATGCGGAATAACAAGACTCCAAGTTTAGACATTTATTTAACTTACGTTTTACAATAATTCTGACGACTTGAAACCCCTTGTTCTTGCAGTTAAACGGTCACAGTTTACATTGAGAGAATGAATGACCTACTATTGGACACCGTTGCGGTGTGAGCCTCGGCTGTAGGACGCGCTGAGTGAAGATGCTGGCGCAGCGGTAGACGGCGTCGGCCGGAAGTTCTGTGCAGACAGTAGGCCTCAGGGCCCCATGGAGGCAGGACCGTGCCGCTCTGCCCGGGATGGCGTGTGACGGCTACGGGCGGCGAACTCGCGTTCTCCGCCGGGCGATGACAGGAGGCTGCGCCCCACCCAGGAGATGAAGGTAGCGCTCACCGACTGGGTCCCAGGTAAGCTGCCATTGTCGCCGCTGCTACGCTTCCGTCCTCCGCGACGCTAAGTCCGGCGTAGCACGGGAGCTGACTGGCTCCCGTCGGCCCCTGGTCTTCTGGTGTCGAAGACACGACCCTCCGATGACGGCTGCGACGCCCCGGCGCTTCCGGCGGTTTGGTCCGGACTCTTGACCGTCTTCCGATGACCCTGCCGACCTGTGCTTAGAGGGATCCGTTTATAGTCGAAAAGTTGTTACTAGAACGTTCTGGTTGCTCCGGTGACCTGCTTACGTTAGCGTAAGACACTTTAGTGAGATGACGAAGTGAGAGTTCCCCTTTCGGACGCGCACGTGCCTCAGACGAATAACACTCCGGCCACAACTGTTTACAACTGATTTTCGTAACCGCTACTGCTGCTACTAACCCACTGTGTCTGCTACAAAACTTCACTTGTCCATTCAAGTACAATGCCCAAAGTTATTTTATTATTAAATATTATATCCTCACATTGTATTGATTTATTTTACACTTTTCATTAGTGCACTCTACAGAGGAATGGCGCCATTCCTTGGTCGCTCTCTACGTTTGCGATTGGTGGAAGTGAACCCAGGTTTCGTCCCCAGCAACGGTTCTGGCAAGGAAGCTATTACCTTCTCGTTCACAGCGCCGAGGATGTTCTTCACAAGCATTAACACGTCGTTCTCGCATTTCAGAAGTCAGCTGCCGTGGCACCCATCTTGCAGACACTTCGTGAAACCGGAGCACGTCATGCACGATGTGGTGTGCTGCAGACCCATGATAATTTGTAAATATGCTGCAATGTCATTCAGTGTCACTCGGCGGTTTTCATTCACTATGGCTTCATCTGCTGCAATGTTCTGTGGAGTCAAGTCGTTGTGCCTCACCTGGACGTGGAGCATGTCCCCACCGAAGTCACACCATTTGCGAACTTCCTACTCCATTCGTAGACTTGCTGCTGTGACAAACATTCACAACCGTCTTGAACATTCGTCGATGAATTTCAATAGGCTTAAACCTTCACTACGGAAAAACCGAATAACAGAACGCTGTTCTTCCCTGGTGCAAGTCGTAAGTGGGGCGGCCATTTTTATACTGATACTGTGATATTCCTGGCCTATGGCCACTTCATATTTCTGGCCGCTGGCCGTTTCTTTGCTAACATTGTACGTGTCTTAAACGCGGAAGAAAGACAGATCTGCAGCATATGTTGAAATGTGGGGTGGGGAGCAGTAGCATATGGCACAGTAGGTGCTGGTTCCCGTGGGAAAGCCCGCCTATGTTACTGGTACTCTCCTCGCATTGGCTGCTGCGTTTCACGTCACGTGATTTCTTTTGAAATTAGTTTTGTTCATTATATACCAAATATTAATTATTCAGAGCTGAGAATTTGTGATAAATATCTCTCAAGGACAGGCTAGATTTTGACAGTTTAAAAAGTTTAAGGCGCCTTCTCTTATTGTAACAAGAGAAGAGCGATTTTGTAGAAGGCGCGCGACGGCCCTGTTTTGGCGCGAAATAGAACGTCAGGTGCCCTCTCGCAACGCGCCGCAGTTTCAGTCTAGAGCTGACCACTATACGCGCCGGATCGCGCCGGTCATGAGTAAAGTTTCGTATAATTCCGATAACAGTCGAGGTCTCAACATGAACTACGGGCAGCATATGCCGTGTCGGATTAACAATAGTTCATATTTTATTATTTATTTAATAAATGGCATCCCTGACAATTAAAAATCTCGCGAGTCGCTTCTTATGCTTACATCCATCAGAACTTATTTTAGCCTCACTGGTATGCTGTAGAAGGACCAACGACCTGTGTGCTGTCGTCTGCGCTGGGGACAACTATAGAAGACAACAGGTTAGTCAGAACTCTATGCTTTTCATAAAGACTTGGACAGCAACTACAGCACCTTGTGCGTACTGTAGGGCGGTACAAACGCACACTGCTACGCTACAGCATCCGCAAGGATGTGGAGGTTTTAGGGGACTTGTGGGAGGAAGCAGTACTAACTTCTCCGTCCGCAAATAAAACCCTAGGAAGATTGTAATACTGCGACGGTATGTGTGGATCTGCACTATGTTGCCACCTACAGGCCTTTCTGCATGCTTGCCAACTTACAGGATAACGGCGCGAAATTTCCATTTGTTATTACAGATTTAAGGCTTTCATGTGACTCACCCTCGTAATTTATTGCGTGAGTAAACTGCAACCCCACAAGCTGTTTTGAAATATTTCATCCTTATCTAGATTTCGACTACAACTAAGGATGTCTTCATCAGAAATATGAAACTACGAGACGAATACAAAATAGAGTGATGTCGCTTTGACCGCGGACACGACTGCTGCCCATAGGAGGCCTGCCACTATGTTTTATGCTCTATATGTAAACGTCTTATGTTTTAGTTTCGTTTCTGATGAAGACACCCTTATTGGTAGTCGAAATCTAGATGAAGTTCAAGTATTTGAAAGAAATTTTCGGTGCTGCATTTTCTCATAAAGTAAAATACTCTAAATATTTCTATCTCTCAATTTCCACAGATTTCATCTCTGGCAACGTCCCTGATGTAAAAAATAACTGCACAAAAACAGAAAAAATGGAAAAACAGAATGTAGCAATGTTAATATTGTGTTACAAATTACTAAGTGCTATGATATAATTTTGGTAGTCACTACTGCCCCAGTGTTGTGGTCGATTGTGATTTCTTTCTCCTTTCTAATTTGCTATCATAAACTAATCATTACACTAAAGGACAAAATTTTAATGTTTTTTTACTGAGACAAATCTGCAGTGTACTATAAAAAAATTTTTTTTCTTCCAGCTTAGTACGAAAATGACAGGGGATCAAATAAAAATTGTTAAAATTGTATCCAGTGTACCCAAACTCAGGCGAAGGTGATATTCGTTACAAACAAATTTATTTTACGGACACAGTCTCAACATATCAAAGATATTGCTTATAATGCGTAGCAATGAATTTCAATTTGTGGCACAGCCGGGATTCGAACCCGGGTTTCCCTCCCCCCACCTCTGACGAGATCAGTTACTTACGGTAGTGGAATCGTGTTTGTTCTACATTGGTCTCTGAGTTCTTGACCTTTAACAAAAAATAAAAACGACATCCAACCATCTCAACGAACGTGATGAGAAATCACGCTGGAATTTACGAGGTACCAGTTCTTGCCTTAGCCACTGAACCATCGCGGGGGTAATGAGAAATGCATGCAACAACCTCAATACGACTCCCTCCACAACACGATATTCAATTCTGTCTTCAGGTTCCCTGCCTAATATGCAGGAGACCCGTGTTCGAATCCCGACGGTGGTACTAACTTCAAACTCAATGCCTCGTTTTATAAATACAACAGAGATGACCGTGATATTGCATTCACATAAACGCTTTCGATTGCAATATGTTCGACAGACATTTTTTTTTCCGCATTAAATGTTCTTGGTTCTACAAAATAAAACTGTTGATGCACTGATTGTAAGCTTTCTGTTGTACACTCATTACAAGCTTGGTTCTGACCATACTATTTTTTTTAAATAACTAAAAACAGTTATTTCATTATAAGGCCCGTGAACAGAAAATTTAGACACGGCTGATGTATCGACGCCGAATGACAGCATGGAAAAGCGCTGAACCATCTGGATGCAGCACGCCGGCGGTGTAGGCTCCTGCCACATGCTGCCATTGTTCCGACTCCCCTGACTCCTCAACCACAGAGGAGGCAGAATAATGACAACACGTAAACAGGCAAGGTTCGTCCAAACTGATTTCTTCTGTACTCAGCACAAATCTCCAGGATGAACATCGTGATCACATTCGTCAAACATTTTTCAGAACGAACGAACGAACGTTGATGCACTTCACGGGTTTGCGGACGGATTTCCTCGATCTTCAGACACCTGGCCGCCATCTTCAGATGGGATTGGTGTACAACCAAGCTGAAGAGATTGCACACCAATCCCACCTGAAGGTGCGGCCAGGTGGACGGCTGAAATATCGTGTTAGAAGGTCGATGAAACCCAGCCGCAAACCCGTGAAAAGAATCAACGATTATTACGCCGGAAAAGTCTACGATATTACATCTGAGAATGTTACTCTCGATGCACGATAAGGTACGATACTATGTTAGAAAACGCATAATGTAAAAATGCGATTGTTGATGGACCCGTATCTTGCGTTCTACTAATCACAGAAATAAAATGGGATGCGGTTTTAGAAAATCAGGCGATGCTGAAGGAATTAGATTAGGTAACGAAACAATGAAGGTGGTAGATGAGTTTTGTTACTTGGGTAGTAAAATAACATGCGATGGTCGCAGTACAGAAGATATAAAATGCAGAATGGCAATGGGAAGAAAAGCATTTTTGAAAAAGAGAAACTTGCTAACATCGAACATTAATTTAGGGCTAAGGAAGTCTTTTCTGAAGGCATTTGTGTGGAGTGTTGCCTTGTACGGGAGTGAAACATGGACAATAAGCAGTGCGGACAGGAAGAGAATAGAGGCTTTTGAAATATGGTGCTACAGAAGAATGCTGAAGATTAGGTGGGTAGATCGCATAACTAATGAAGAGGTACTGAACAGAATTGGTGAGAAAAGGAATTTTTGGCATACCCTGACTAAAAGAAGGGATCGCTTGATAGGACACATTCTTAGACATCGAGGAATCGTAAATTTGGCATTGGAGGGAAGTGTGTGGGGTAAAAATCGCAGAGGGAGGCCAAGAGACGCGTATAGTGAGCAGATCCAAGTGGATGTGGGTTGCCGTTCTTATGAGGAGATGAAAAGGCTTGCTCAGGATAGAGTAGGGTGGAGAGCTGCATCAAACCAGTCTCCGGACTGAAGACCATAACAACAACAACAACAACAACAACAACAACAACAACAGGTAGTAAAGTATTTTGCGTAGCCATTGGACCAACGATCATTTGTATTCTTGCGGTAACAGTGAGGAAACTGTTGTTATTAAGTGTAGAATCAACATTTAAACATTACACACTTCCTGCATTGTCTGGTTCTACAGTAGGATGGGTCGAAGGCTTATAAAACGATTTTTTCACGGGTAGTTGCTAAGGAACTCACAAAAAACATATATGAATTCTGGAGATTTCCACTTCCGTAAATGTCTTCATTACAAATTATCGTAGTTTTTACCATATATTCCTTTGATATTTTTGACTTCCAGACGCCCGAAGTTACATTTATGTACAAAATATATGATTTTAGCCGTTTCCCACACTGCACTGCAAGTATGGAAACTGCTACCTACAGCTACATATAGAACTACCATTTTTTCCGTTTTCGACAATTTTTTCTCCTTTATGAAGGAAGACATGAAAATTTCATTTTGAATAATAGAGGTGCAGTTTTTCTTGAGTTTCTCCCGGCGTATTTGATAATCAAAAATATCCACGGGTGTACTGCCGGTCTACAGTGTCCAACGGGCACATTATTTCGGCGATCATACATGTCGCCATCATCAGGTGAACTGACGGACTGAGCTCCTGGAAACGCGACGGCACGGAGATCCGCACGCTATGGCGGCTCGCTATGGCGGCCGTAGCATGCGGATCTCCGAGCCGGCGCTGTTCCAGGAGCTCAGTCCGTCAGTTCACCTGATGATGGCGACATGTATGATCGCCGAAATATTGTGCCCATTGACACCGTAGACCGGCAGTACACCCGTGGATATTTTTGATTAATAAAGGTGCCGATTGACGGGAAGGCCACTTCCATAACTTCTGTTCATTGCAAACAGTCGAATCTTTTTCGATGTACTTTTAAGATGAGGTTCTGGGAGTCTCTAAACTTTTCTAGAGATCAGTATCCGTCAATGAGATGAAGAGGTAAAGAGACGCCGTACTCAATCCTTTTGCTGGTATAGACTATCACTCTTCATTTCCTGCACAGCGCGGCTTTGTTCTCATTGCACTGATCACATCTTCTGAGGGATGGCATTCTAGTCCCCATTTTAAAAAAACTACTGGGCGAAAGAAACTACTTTTTGCTCATCTTAGTATTTCATACTTTCGTTCGCTGAAGAACTAATTTAATTTTCGCTGATAATCACAGTTTCTAATAACAATAATAATAATAATAATAATAATAATAATATGGTTTTCTGTTCCAAAGGAATTAATTGAGGAGAAAGACTCCACGGTCAGTGAACCAGTCAGTACATGAAGTTTAACACAAGAATAGTAATAGAAAAAAGTACTCGTATGCACATGACAATCTTAAGCCTAAGTAAAAAGAATAAATAGCGAATAAAAATAATTAGAATATTTTAAAAACTTTTCTAGGCATTGCTCGACAGAATAAAAAGAGTGCACCATGAGGTAACTTTTCAATTTAGATTTGAAAGCTCGTGAGTTAGTACTAAGATTCTCGAGTTCTTGTGGCAGCTTATTGGAAATGGATGCGGCATAAATACTGCACATCTTTCTGCACAAGAGTCAAAGAGGTAGATTCGATTTCTGTCTTGTATTCACCGAGTGAAACCTGCTAACTCGTGGGAATAATTCGATATTGTTAAAAACAACGTTAAAGAAAATACGTATTGTGACGCCAATGTCGGAATTCCCAGACTACTGAAAAAAGATCCTTACGACGTTCGCGAACTCACGCCACATATTGCTCGAACTTCCCGCTTCTGAGCCAAAAATATCCTTTTTGTATCAGTCGAGTTACCCCAAAAAACAACGCAGAACTTCATAAGTGAATGAAAGTAAGAATAGTAGTCTACTTTTCGTGTTGAAAAATCACATATTTCAGACACTGTTCTAACGGTAAATAAAGCAGAATTTAGTTTTTGAATAAGATTCTGAACGTGGGCTTTCTGCAACTTACTATCTACCTGAACATTTAAAAATTTGAACTGTTCGGCCTCACTTCTCAAATGTCCACTATGTGTAATCAAAATTTGAGCCTTTTCATAGGCGCCGACTACGGGTATGCTCGGTCGCTCAAATTTAAGTGGGTATGCTAGGCATACCCCACTGAAAATATCGGTATTATTTTTTCTTTACGTTATATTTCTTTACTGTATTTAAAATAGACTGTCTCTTCACATTGATGAGCAACTGACTATTGTAATACACCGCTGCAAAAAGATTATCTTAAAACAAACAGCTAATGGAATTTTAGGCATTAAAATCCACGTTGACATGAGTCAAGTGACCGTTTTCTAAATATGTTAATGGAATGCCGCATATTAAGTCACTATTATAAACTGAAGACAGCAATTGTTGTATTAAATAACTAGAAATGAACTGGGTTTGGTAGGACACGATAAAATTTGTGTATACTAATTTAACGTTTATGCAATCTCTTAAAAAAGTCAGCTGTCTTCAAGACATCGTGTTAGTGTAAGTCGTGATATTTTTCATTCTTCTTACTGAATAGGTGTGTGATGTAAAAATGGGTTGTAAACCTATTTGGTATCGACTGACGTTGTACGACAGCAGAAGGGGTTATCGACTACATTGGTAATACTGTATAGAAAAGAAATCTGCTCAAGAATGAAGCCAGGAAGATGATCAGATATAAGTGAATACGATAGTGAACACAGTAGTCACAATACAGGCACATCACTAATATGCACGACTCAGAAGACGAAAACTCTGAATGATTTTAGTTGCTACAACGGGGAAAACAGGTTCAAATGGTCACAACACCCGCCCAGTAGTTCCAAAACGTGAAATTTAAATCGATGATTGTTAATTTCTTTAATGTGTATTAAAAATTACTATCCTGCTTCCAGAGATTAAAATGGTCCTAAATTAAGACCAGATGAATAAAAAAATAAGAAATGCCATTGAATTATATATATATATATAAAACTTTCAACTTATCTTAGTATTTAGAAATGGAAAAAAATGTAGACATTAAAATAAATATCTTTTGTTTGAGATTTCTTTTTTCTTTATTTTTACACTTACCTGTCGGGTGGACGGGGGTGGGTGCAGGCCAGCATCCGCCCCCCCAACCCTCCTGGGTACGCCACTGAACATACCCAATGATTTTTTAAAGTCGGCGCATATGTTTTTTTTTTTTTTTTTTTTTTTTTTTGTTTTTTTTAGTATATTAGAAATGGTAAAAACTTAGTTTTACTGCGATGTAACATCGATTTATTTTCTACAAACCTTTAACTTCTCTTGGACTGCATTATTTGATACTGTCTCAATATTACTAACATCCTTCACTACCAAGCTGATATCATCAGGAAACAAAAATATTTTACATACTCGAATTAAGTAAAATGTTACAAAAATAGTATGGGGTTTACAATGGTAGAACTGCATTGCATAGACCATACGTATGGTTAATTGTAGCTGAGCCATAGCAGTGTATGAAATTAAAGGAAATACCGAACCCATTTCATTTGTGAGACATTGGTTTGATATCCGATGGACGAAATCGTGCGATATACCTACTTCTGTCTATGCGGACTTGACGGACCTTACGTTCGTCGAGGAATCCTAGCGGCTGCTCTGTCTCTATCTCTGGAGCAACATACCTTGAAGATAACCCACCTATGAGTCGAAACACACACACACACTCTCTCTCTCTCTCTCTCTCTCTCTCTTTCTCTCTCTCTCTCTCTCTGTCTGTCTGTCTGTCTGTGTGTGTGTTTTAGAAAATACACAAAATCTGTCAGCTTCTTTCTAAACTGAGTACACGACTCAGCAGAATACGCCTTTTTTAAATCAAATTGCTACTATGTCACGTAACCGTTTTAACTGGTGACAATTAAGTAAGGAATGGAGCTCGTGTAGTTTTCCTGAGCTGAAAGTGAATCAGCGCACAAAAACATTATCTCAATCAGAAATCAATAAATAGAAAACACTAAGCTTACAAAGTAGGTGGACAAAATATAGTCCTCTTCCTCTGCTGATGTAGCACCTATGAATGGCTTCACAAAATAATGGAAATCTAGAATTGGGTTGTGGGCCAACGACTGGTTAGTGGAAGCTTCCAGCATAATGAGTCAACATCGTTTACACATGCAGTGTAATTTCTGGTAGTCCTCCAGCATGCAACGGAACATTCAGTACGCAAAATTTTAGTTCAGTTTAAATGCGCGTCTTCTTATACATGAAACGATGGCATAGGTTTATCGTAAAAATGTCAACGATCGCAAAGTTGATGAATACTACGAGTGAATTCAGCACAAGAAAATCCTGCCGACTGCCGTTCTCCGTAGCAGGAAGGAGTCGCACAAACTGCTATTTGTAAGGTTTCGCCGAAGTTCCAACACTTGCCCGAGAATTGGATTTGTGAAGGCTTCGTGCAAAAACTTCTCGTGTTCGTAAGACGTTTTCATCTGCCGTTCGCGTGCAAGCAGCGTTCGCGAACTTACAACTGCAATTCCCTTCAACCCTTTTTATTTGCCATCGATATATTTACTCGATTACGCCACGGTTGTTGAAACACTGTCATAGATCCAGGAGCAGTAGAGTAAGACGTAAAAGGGAAACTGCTGTCTCACATAGATGTGACACGTAGAAAGAGTAGTGCGGCCGAATTATTTTAATTTTTGTTTGCCTTTCAGTAGTCCCCATATAGCCATCCACATAAGTAATCATACATTGTTACATTTATGAAAGTAAGTTGGTAAAAGCAAACAAAGAAACGTTAAAGATATAACCGAAAACAAAGGCAAGAGCAATTACAAATAACGTAACAAACCTTAAGGGTAAGGACAAAAAGCAAGAACAAGAGCAAATTGAAATAACATAGTGATTAAACATGGTTTATCTTTTACATACCAGTTCACAACTCTTTCTTCGCTGCCGTTAGAAAGGAGATACGTTCTTTGTATCCGGAAAAGTCTCTGGTTGCCAATAGTGTTGACACAATGTTGGAACTGGTAGTTCCTGCTCACAACATACCTTAGCAACTTTGATGTGAGATCCACCTGTTGATGTATAAAAAAAAGTGATGTGTCTTCCACTTGGCCGCAGTCAGAAAGCGGAGGTGTCACTACGCCGATGCGATGTAGGTGTTCCGCAGTTCGACAGTGGTTGAACTTCAGTCGCGCTATGCTGACTATAAGCTTCCATGACGGTTCTTGTCCGAAATTATTAATTAGTTGAGTAAACTGAGGCTGAATAGCTGAAGAATGACAACGAAGGTCCTTCGATAACATTAGCACTTCCTAGTACGAAATAATTTGAAATAGAAGAAAGCAATGGCTATGGATTACTTCGCTGCAGAGCTACTACAAAACAGAAGTGACGAGACAAATTATTTACTGTGATATTGTTGTGAAGATTGTGTTATACGGCCTGAATTCACAAAAAAGTGGACCTACTGCTCTATCCAAAACCAAATTTAAGGTACTGTACCTATTATAAAACACACTACCCTTCTATCATGTGTATCGAGGAAACATCACTGCCAATAGCTAAATAGAGGATTAAATGAAATTACAGCATTAAGAAGGGCTGCCGACGTCACAGCCAAATGTATTTGGAAAATTACACGTTGTGCAATGATCACATGATAGAAAAAAATCACCATGTGACGTAGGGAAGATGATTGAATCAGTATTAAATGTTGCCATCATCGCTGGCTATGACCGCTGCTACACGCCTCGGCATTGAATCAGAGGCTCTGGACGCGTCGGAGTACAGCAGTCCATGCTGTTTCCACGAACTGCCAAGATGATCTCGAAGCAGCGGCTGGTATACACCGGTGCAATCGTTGATGCGTGCACACTGGCTTAGAGTCCTCCCTCGGGCATGGGTGTATGTTTTGTCCTTAGGTTAGTTTTCTTACATGCAGAGGACTCCTACTCGTCCGAATTCATGGTAAATGTAGGGAGTGGTGAGATATAAAATTGCACCAAGTGGAAACTCCAGATGGCTAAGCGTTTAGGAAATAATTTGATACGGAGTCACCTTATAGACCTTATCAACTGCCCCTGAGAGAATCTATTTAGGCAGCGGTGTTTGGCTCACAATGCCGGGCGCCGTGGCTCAGCGCGTCCGGTCAGAGGGCTGAACGTCCTCTGTAATAATAATAAAAAGCTGAGCCAAATGATCAACGAACGACCAAGCACGAACAATGACAACGACCGCAAATCCTAGATCTACCTGAAGAAGAGGTAAGAGATCGCATTTGTACTGAAAGGTTCCCAGGTTCGATTCCGCCCGGTGGCAAATATTTTTTTGCTCCTTGGTAATGCGTACACTACTGACTTCACAATTAATCGCAACATCACATGTTTTTGATTACCAACATACAGTATCAAAGTAGTTCCCCCAAATGTACGCCACTAGTGCAATATTTTTATCGTCAGGTAAAAAATGAATAAAAATATTTCAAAACTGCACTTACCTAAATTGGAAAGAAGAAGGCACCACTTCCAGAGAAGCTTGCCTTAAACTGCATTTCATTATACATCACCAGCTGCCCTCGCAAGTATTCAGCACATGCTGCGTTAAGCGTGGTTCGCTGCTGGACTGTGCGATGAAAGAAGCTGTTTCCAGAATGTCGATCAGGTTTGTTTTTTCTACGGAGACATTCAGAAAACTATGTAACTACAAAAATATCTGATGATTAGGGATGTCACGGTGGCATAGCAACTCTGAGCCATTATCTTTGCGTGTCACGAGTTATCGAGCGTTACCTTGTTGCAATGGGACAGTGGGGTAGGTGGGAAAGTGTGGGTGGGCGATTTCAATTATTAGCCGATGGTATAAAGGACGCTGTTAAAATTTTACAGGCCACAGGAGGTTATGCAACTGAACGTTTATTTGTGAGTTTCGAAATAAGATTATTATCAGACTCCATACTTGGGGTACAGCTTCATACTAAACTTAATGCGTCAGGGCCCTATTTAATTATAGTCAAAGGCCATAACACCATACATTCAGTATGAAACTTTACTCCAGGTCTGGAATCTGATGATGCTATTTCGAAACGCGCAAATAAACTAACAGCCGCATCACCACCTGTGGCTTCCATATTTTTAACAGCTTACTTAATGACACTGTTTAATAACAAATTCGTGAAAACTGGCGCATACATCGTGACTGACATTCTGTCATTTAATACTGATGGGATCCGTAAAGTTATTTTTTTTTTTTCTTTTGCACTAACCTGTCTCATCAGGTAATTCTCAAATAACGGTTGAAAAATTGTGCTGTGGAACACTATGCAATGGAATCTACTATTTTCGCTGAAAGCACACACACACACACACACACACACACACACACACACACACACACGGTCGTGTGACTGCCGTCTCCGACCGCTGTGGCCTAATAATAATGAAGTATTAAAATAGCAATAGATCTGTGCCGAAACTCGTGTAAATTACGTTCGCCAATTTATGTCGGGAGGCCAATGTCAGCGGAAAAGTTTAATTTATGGACCACCAAATCTCAGATCGAAAGTTTTAAGTGATAATAAGTCCGAAACAGTTTCATTTAAGGAGATTTTTCATTGAAACTTTCCTAGCGGATTAAAACTTTGTACCTGAATCGGGATTCGAACCTCGGACCTTTGGAAGCGCTCTGCCGACTGAGCTATCACGGTACGTTCACAGTTCGTCCTCACTACGTCAATTCTGGCAGTACGTTGCCTCCCTTTCCAAACTTTACAGAAGTCATCCTGTGAAACTTTCAAGACTAGCCACTCCTGGATGGAAGTGCATGGTCTAGCTACAGCTTAAGGGATGTTTCCAGGATGTTTTCACTTTGCAGCGGAGTGTGTACCGGTATACAAGTTTCCTGGAGGATTAAAACTGTGTGCCGGAATCGGGATTCGAACCTGGGACCTGTAAACCTGTGAGAACAGACAGTGAAGCTTGCCGGGAAAGCTCAGTCTGTAGAGCGCTTGCCCACGAAAGGCAGAAGTCCCAAGTTAGACTCCCGCTTCCGGCACACAATTTTAATCCGGCTGGAAAGTTTCGTATCAGCGCACACTCCACTGCAGAGTGAAAATATCATTCTCGTCTCAGACGGAAACTCCTAGCTATAAGCTAGTGCCTCTATTTTTTTCCTCTTTTTTCGTAAAAATGGCGCACATGCATAGTGAGCATCGCGATCATTCTGTCCTAAGAAAGGGATCGTATTTCTAACGAGGAACAATGGGATGCAGGGCTCTCATGTAAGAGTGCGTTCACACACTAATATGGTCCCATCGAAGAGTAGAGATAAAAGCAGTTCGTAATTAGCGGTTTTAGTGCAAAGGATGAAATAAGTTGCATCATAAGCATCGTGGAAGCTCTGCATCAGTCGCGAAGGGTACTAAGGTTACTTGCTGATTTATGCTGCCAGTAGAGTTGTTAGCGATTATTTTACCTTTTTTGCTGGGTGCAGACAGTCTCCTGCTTCAGCTACAGCGTCAGCGTACCTGAAACATAACAGTATCGTCATCATAGACGGCAGGTTCATTATAAGACCAGCTGCTCAGTGTAGGTACAATGGGATTGCAATATCTAAAGATACAAATCGCGGTAGCAGCGTGTATACAATGTATAAAACGGTGACACATTGGCAGAGCTGTCTTCTGTATTCCGATGATTCATGTGAAAACGATGTTGCCGATATGGGGTGACTTGCGTGACAGCGATACAGATAGCCGTACCGTAGGTGCAACCACAGGAGAGGGGTATTTGAGGCGAATCCAGACAAACGTTCCTGAAAAGGGGTAGCAGCCTGTTCATTAGTTACAGGGGCAACAGTCTGAGTGACTAAGCTGTCCTTGTAACATCAGCTAAATGTAGCTTTGCCATACAGTTACTGCGAAGTTCAAGGGGGAAACTACAGTCGTTAATATCCCCAAGGACATACAGCTCTACTGTATGAACGTATGACGATGGCATCTTCTCGGGTAAAATATTCCGGAGATAAAATGGTCCCTTATTCCGATCTCCAGGCTGTAACTTTCAGGAGGATGTCGTCATCAGGAAAGACTACACTGGTATTCTACGAATCGGAGCGCGCATTGTTACATCCCTTAATCCAGTAGGAAAGTTAGAAAATTTAAAAATTGAAATTGATATGTTGCAGTTAGGAATATTGAAGTCTGGGGGTATTATAGGAGTAGTTCTAATAATGAATAAGAAAATGGCAATGTGGGTAAACTATTAGCAGCGCAGTGATCGCTTTATCATAGTCAAAACAGGTACGAAGCCATCACCGACCACAGTAGCACACATTTATATGCATACTAGCTGTGCCGATGATGAGAACATCAAAGAAATGTATGAGAAGGTAAAGGAAATTATTCAAATAATTAAGAAAGAGGAAAACTTAATTCGGTAGTAGCAAAAGGAATGGAAGGAAAAATAGTAAGTGAATATCGAATGGAGAAAAAGAATGAAAGAGGAAGCTGTCTGGTAGAATATTGCCCGGAACATAATTTAAACAAATATTTAGTTTAAAATTCATGAAAGACGGTTGTGTACATGGAAGAGACCAGGAGACAGCGAAAGGTACTAGACGGAATTTATAATGGTAAGACATGTATTTCGAAACCAGGTTTTAAACTGTAAGGCATTCCATGTACAAACTGAAGAAACTGAAGAAACTGCAGAAAGGTGGGAAAATACGAAGATGGGACATGGATAAATTGAAGGAAACTGAAGTTCTTGAGAATTTCAGAGGGAGCTTTAGCCATTTGACAGAAAGGTTGGAAATTAAACAAGTAGACAAGGAATGCGTAGCATAGAGATGAAATAATAAATGTACCAGAGGACAAAATACATAGAAATGCAAGAACTACAAAAAATCTTTGGATATCAGACTAGAAACTATAGTTAATTGGCGAAAGGAGAAGATACAAAAATGCAGTAAATGCAGCAAATACTACTAAGAAACCACATTGACAGAGAGTGCAAAATGCCTAATCAGGATTGGGTAGACGTCAAATGGAAGTCTGTAGAACAATGCATAAGTAGGAGAAACTAGACACCGCCCACAGGAAACTAAAAAGGCGAAAAGCAGATCTATGAATATCAAGAACTCAGATGGGCCGCGGTGGAGTAGCCGAGCGGTCTAAAGCAGATCGCTGCTTGATTTATTTAAATGCCCTGAAACGGATGCAATGTTTAATATTTCGAATTCGTAAAATTACGGCCGTTGATGCCGACATATGGTGTTTGTTCTTTCTGACATCTCAGTAAGGACGGGACACGTTATAAACAATTTTTAGTGATTGGTCGAAAGTCCATTCTGGACATTTCCAGCGAATGATTTGGCTAACGAGACCGCTTGACATGAATGCCACTTATATATATATATATATATATATATATATATATATATATGGGTCATAATCGAGACTTCAGTTCATGCGCTACATCCTGCATCGTCAACACTTCCACAATTATGGACGACTATAGAGGCTACATGGATCAATGTCCCAGCAGGAGACTGCCAAGAGTTGTTGAGTCAGTGCTATGTTGAGACGCTGCACTTCGCCGGACAAAGTGAGATTCGTCACGACATTAGAACGCACGCGGTGACTTCAGGGTGCTTATATTCGACTGCCCTATCCTTGCTCCACAGCGTGTGGTTGCTTCCCGTCGAAGGTTCGAGTCCTGCCTCGGGCATGATTCCGTGTGTTGTTCTTAGTGTAAGTTCAAGTAGTTCGTAAGCCTAGGGACCGATAACCATAGTAATTAAGGCCATAGATTTACAAACATTTGAGCTTTTCTAAAATGAAAATATCAGTCAAGTTCACCTAAAGATTTTACAATTTATTTTATAGCACGCTAACTTGTTTCAATCTATGCTGATATCATCGTCAGACCGAATCTATCTCAAAGTTGGCGCCGTGGCATTTTTGAAATCATACCGGTTCGCTGTCTTCCTAATACGAAACAATATTTTTTCAAACTAATTTACTTGAACTTCAATTGGCAGTGACAGAATTCCTGCAAAACGAGATATTTTTCGATAGTGCATTGTCTATGTGTTTAAATTAAACTTTACATACATATCTAATTTTCAATAATGACAAGTATTTTGGGCGGTAATTATCAACGGCTGTGAAAACTATAACCCTCAGTTGGCTCCTGATAACCGATTTTTGAATGAAACAAGAGCATTTTCAAAACACCAAAATGGTGCATAGATCGATGTTCGAAATAAGATTACCGTACATTTCGGTAGAAAAAGACGACCTTCAGATAAAACGAGGTATAAATTTTCATCAAAGACATAATATATAACATACACAACTTGCCGATGACGGGCAATGATCCTTATTCCAGTGCGGAGACACTCCTAGACCCTTACTCTTACGGGACTACGGGACGGAGCCGGGCGCCGTGGCTCAGCGCGCCCGGTCACAGGGCTGAACGCTCTCTGTAATAAAAAAGCTGAGCCAACAACACACCGAACTAGAACGAACAAAAACGATCAGCGTCCGCAACGAAGAAAACTACACACACACACAAAAAGGGAAAAAAAAAAAACACGTGGTTTGGATTCCACGTTAAGCTGTAGGTCCCCTTTCCCTGGTTGGATAACTGGGGTAGGCTAGGAACACGAAAGTCGCCGAAGTGCCGTCCAATTGAAAGACTTGCACCAGGCCAATGAGCCACACGAAATTATTATTATTAGTGCACAGTGACTACGAGTTTGATTTCTAGTGGACAGGGTAAAGTTGCAAATTTGTATCTGACGGAAGGTGTGCTTGAGTAATTCCGTGCAGATGTGATGATCGCTGTGTCCCCAGTGGTATAGGGGTCAGCGCTAATGCCTAGAAAGCAGGAGACCCGGGTTCGAATCCCGGTTGGGTATACATTTTCAACTTTACCTATTCGCAGTTAATGTCATACATTCCTTGAATATGAACGTATAACTTTACCTTATGTCCGTCGTATTATCAACGGCCTGTAAATTTAGATAAGTAATCATCTGTATAAAAGTACGCACACTTTTTCGGATAATGATCTTTTTATAAAAGCTTCGTATTGGCTATTCAGTTTTACGGGCATAATCTGTACTACGAAACAATTGGTACGGCTGCACACGTCAAAGCATTGTTGCGGTACTGCCTGTTGAAACACGTATAGCTAACACGTGTTGTAGGTTGTGCTGTCTGTTAGCACAGTTTATACTATAAGTGAAGTTGGCGTAGATTTTGTGAAGTGTGTCTAATGATGGGATCAAGAAGAAGTAGAAAATACGAAGTAAGATTCAAGTCAAAGATAATAGAATAGGCTAATGAATTCAACAACTTCGTCAAGGACTTTTGATGTATCGAAAGTTGATAAGGCGAAAGAATGGAGATGATATTAAAAATGACGTTGAAAAAGTGTTCTTTAAGGAGAACTAGAAAACGGAGTTCTTTCAGTTGGTACCGGTGGCAGTATAGGTAAAAGTCAGGAAACCTGTCGAGGAATTGTGGTGTTTTATATCTGGTATGTGAAATGATCCAGATTTTGGCTGCCTTTTTTATGCTTTCACTATCGTCTTATCTGCCTAAATGTATGGTACGTATTTGTAATGTCGATTACGTTGAATATAAAGAATGTGGCTGCAGCTTCCTGTGGTAAAAGTTTATTTTGTAACTGCATTACCTGTGGAACTGTAATGATGTGAATGATGAGTCCTCTTTTGAAAAGCAAGTGGAAAATAGAAGATCTCGTGCTCCTAGATACAGCTTTCGGAAGGACAGTGATTCAGATCCACCTCCGACCATCCATACTTAGGTTTCCTGATATTTTTCTAAAATAAATACGAAAGTGACCGCTCACGATGAGGATACTAATCACTTCTGTCACAAATAATTTGGCCGACAATATGTGGTATTATAAAATTTCATTAGTCACTCCAGGCGAATGCCGCGATGGTCCTTTGAAAGGATATGGCCGATTTCCATCCCCATCCCTACCCAAACAAATGATACGTGAACTGCATCTCAAATTTCCACATCGTTCACGGGACGTTAAACTGTACGCTTGCTTCCTTCTTTCATCCAGATACAGCAGAACAGACGAAATTTGTAAGAAATAGATTATGGCCTAAGTAAGTCATGCAGTATCTTCTAATAGAGGGGATTGTGAAAGTGTAAAATGTGCACTAGAGTGTGAAGACGAAAGGGCCACTCTTCTAGAAACTGAAATGCTGAAGCAAGTAAAGGGGAACAAGGAGAAGAAAAAGAACATTAATCAACAGATGGAAGACAGTAGTACTGAAAAAGTTATGTACTCTCCAGTATCCTAAACAAAAACAATGTATTTGTCTAGTCTGAGTGTAGGAGAATAAATCTGTCGAGTAATTCCTAGAAAAGTTAAACAATAAAGCTATTTTAATTGATTCTTTTCACTTAGTTTTAAGATTGTCGTGTGCATTAGAATACTTAAAACTTTTTTATTACCTTTCTTAGGTTAAACTTCATGTATTGATTTGTTCCATGACCATGGAGTCTTTCTCCTCATTTAGGCCCTGTGGAACAGAAAACCATATTATTATTATTATTAAGGATTCGCGGTTACTTTAAATCCATTGCTGTTTCACTCTGAGCTGCACTCCACTTTCACAAGTCAACATGTGTGTATATTGTATGATATATTTACCATGCTTCTGCTTACATTACTCTGTAGCGACTGTTTGCCTCGAGCAAACCCCCCTAGTGTGCTTCTAGATCACTGTGTAATAGCGGTAATGTTGCATCAGGTGATGGTGTGTGTTTAACATACAAATCCTCTTTATTTATGGGTATAACACACACTAATTTACTCCATACTTACAGAGACAAGCTTAATGTTCCATCCGCCATATTATGGGGCAAATGAAACCGAAATTACATCACCTACATCTACATTAATACTACGGTAACCACATTTAAGTGTATGGCGGAGGGTTCATCTAACCGCTTTTATGATATTTTTCTACCGTTCCATTCTCTAAGAGAGCGCGGGAAAAAGGAACCCCTAAATCATTCCGATTTCGATCTTAATTATCTTATTTTATTTTGATGATGTCTTCCTATGTAGGTGGGAACTAAATGTATGTTCGCATTCGGAAGAGAAAGTTGGTGAAAGAAATTTTGCAAATGTATCTTGTTGCAGCGTCTTTGTTTTAATGATTTTCACCCCAACTCGTGCACATTCCCGTGACATTCTCTCCTCTGTGTGTAATGATACTTTCTTTTTGGCCTGGTGTTGCCATTAAGGTTAAGGTTAGGTACCGCTATTAGAGATAGGAGGGATATTTTGCAAAATTTTGGACGTGTTTCCAGGCGTGACATACGTGAATTTGAACGTAATAAGTTGTCTTCAGCTGGGACACGCAAGGAGAGGCGAAATGCACCTGCATGATTTGGTATTTCGGTTGCAGTATTGGCAATTTGTGAGTTTTGGCCCCTGACACGGATAGTAAAATTGGGCTGTTGTCGAAGTTTTCAAGTGAAAAGGGGAAAGCAGAATTTGGAGAGTTGCGTGCTGTAGCAACTGTGTGGGCGTTGTATCCGGCTTTTAATGTGTATGTGAGCCTGAATTTTGAATGATGGGAGCCGCCATGAGACACGAAAGACAGTTGCAAGTAGGAGGTTTTCTTATGTTAAATTTAACGGATCGTGAAATATTACGGAGAAAAGTAATTTTGAGGAAGTGATCTATTGAACAAAACATGAAAGATTCCGCACTCAGTGCTTAGTGGCCGTAATAGTTTGCTCAAAGACAACACCAGAAAGCATCAATAAAAAAAAATTAAAACCTGGCGCAATCCGTACTTTACTTGGTGTAAGTAATCTGCTTCGTTTGCAGTCATTTCTCAGCTGTTGATACTGTATACAACAATTTATTCTATATTGGTTTTCTGGTCTGTGGAAGTAAAAGTTTTAAGACCATGGTGAGTAAGTTAATATCATTGGTAAAATTCGACAAAAATCATCGGACTTCGTTTACTGACAATATTTCTTGCAGGCATCGGAATGAGACGATTGAACATTATGAAAAAGTTTAACTACATCCAGAAAATTTCTATTACAATCACGTAATAATCCCCAACAATGGTCCGGGCGTCATTTTACAAATGTTTGATATTGATGGAAAATAAAATGACAAAATTAATGAAAATATGGAAGGGCATTTTGAAATGAAAGAAATATTTCAATTAACTTAGACATTATTTCCAAATAAGGCTCACACTTATAATTGTAATGAAGCTCGCACTGTGGAAGAAGTCCTATCAGTACAACTGTAAAAAACAAGGAAGACCAAGAGCAACTGCGCTGTCTTCGGCCCGTATGAATATCAGGAACAAAAAAGTCAAAAATAACGTTTTTTAATTTAATTTTTTATGTTATTTTTGTTTAGGGCGCAAAGCTACTTAGGTCATTAGAGCCCAACTCTGCCCATAGTAAAATCTAACCGGGGTTAGAATTTAAACGTCTTTTGCGGTATTTGCACGATGTATAAAAAGTAAAACTCTGTCAACGAAATGCGGATCATCAGCTAAAATATCAGACATTTCAAATGGTAAACATAGATCATGACGTAGACGATTAAAAAACGGACATTGCACTAAAAGGTGGTACACAGTAAAAGGTTCATCATAGTGCTCACATAAGGGATCAGCATCACCACAAAGTAAATACTGGTGGCTAAAGCGGCAGTGGCCAAAGCGAAGCCGGGCCAGAACAATCTCCTCTCGGCGAGAGGGTCGAGATGACGTTGACCAAATGGCTCGCAATTTGTTCCCTGACACGGATGACCAATGTACAAAACCAACGTGAGATGATACGCCGGGAGACGCCAGCACGAAGGTCATCAGAGGTAGTAGAAAAGGTAGACAGCCGAGGGAGGAGAACTGCCTCCTTGACAGCCGTATCCGCAGACTCATTCCCCAACACTCCCACGTGGCCAGGGACCCACAGAAACGTCACAGTAGTTCCGCTCGCTGAAAGAGAGGTAAGACAATTGCGTATGCTTTGTACCAGGGGCCGGCCGCGGTGGCCGAGGGAACTGCGGCGCGCCAGTCACGGCCTGCACGGCCACTACGGTCGGGAGTTCGAATCCCCCCTCGGGCATGGATAGTTATGCCGTCCTTAGTGTTAGCTAGTTCGTAAGTAGTTTGTAAGTTTAGGGACTGATGACCCCGTAGTTAAGTCCCATAAGCTACACAAACATTTGAACATTTTTTTGTAACAGGGGATGGACAGGATATAGCATGCGGAGAAAAAAAAAAAAAAAACTGGGCACAGACATAATTTTAACGAAAAAATCTATAATGCTACATGTGTAACACTTATGGAGACGCTGAGTACAAGGTTCTCACACAGTCATCGCAGGCGCGCATTGGGTCGATGCCTTTACTCGTAGTGACCTCTGTCAACACTGCTCGCTAAAGTGGCGCTTTAAGTCGCGTTTACCTTAGTGTAAGCCAGCATAGCAAGTGGCAGCTGTCCCCCCTGTACTTCCGTTTCCTCCTCCAGGGTCCCCGCAGCCATTGCGTGCCCCGACGCCCGCTCGTCCCCGCCTCCCGGCCCCTAAACCTTTTCCGATACGCCACCCGCGGCGCGCTGCACGCGATAAGCCGTTTACAGGCCGGCCGGTCTCCGCGCAGCACGGCTGCGCTCGCCGCCGCACGGCTGGCACGCGCCCGCCATAGTTTTTGCCGCCACAGGTCATTACGGCCACCGCCTCTGACGCCCGGGGCGCTCGTTCGCCACTTTATCTCTGGCTGACCGCGACACGTCCATCAGCCGCCGCGCTAAACTACAAAGCGCGACCACAGCACTCTGCCCATTCACAGGTGGCTCATGTGCTTTTTTTTTTCCCCCTCACCTCCGCACGCACTCTGACTATAATCGCAGTTAACGTCTGCGATCGCTCGTACTCGCCACGCATTTCTTAACTTCAGCGGACTAGAAATGTAAAGGAAGATTCGCGAGATACAAGACAGCTTGCAATGGAAACGTACGAGGCGTGCTTCTTGAGTAAGTACCGTTTTGGAATTCAACTTTTCAACTGTTTGTAAATCTATCGGACCAAACTGCGTGGTCATCAGTCCGTAGCTTACAAACTACTCAAACTAAGGTAAACTAACCAGTGGCGTAACTATGGGGGGATTAGGGGGATAGAACCCCCCCCCACACCCCAAAAAGAAAAAAGAAAGAAAGAAAGAAAAGAAATCGTATAACAGCAATCTGGTAAAGGTAAAGATTGGAAACTTGGGGTGTCTTACCATAAGCTTTCATTGGATGGGAGTGAATTAGTTTCTTTAACGGGAGTGGTAGATGGTAGTCTGTCTGGAAACTGACAAAAATTATGCTTGTCAAGGAAATCTATCCCCATCCCCCAAAGCTAAGTCCTAGTTACGCCACTGAAACTAACATGCCCCAGGGAGGACTCGAACCACCGACGGCGAGCAACCGCGCGCTCCGTAGCGAGACGCCTTAGACCGCTCGGCTACTCCACCACGGCCTTAGAATTAAAAGAAATACGTGCTAAGATTTCTCAATTTATTTTTACATGCAAGTCTGTCCATGTGTAGAAGGATAAGAGTGGAGAAGCTTCGAGATAAGGAAATTAAGCACAAATACATAACAATGATCTCGGAAAGGTACCAGTTAGTTGAATGTAATGATTCAGTCACTGGAAGAGGAATGGTCACGGTAGAGTACTGGAAGCAGCTAGAGAATGTCTTGGAACTGTAGTGTGTAAAGGCAGGAAGAAGCAGACAGCTTGGTGGAATGACATAGTCAAGGCTGCCTGTAAAAAGAAAAAGACATTTCAAAAATGGCTCCATACTAGAAATCAGGCAGACAGAGAAAGTTATGTTGAAGAAAGAAATCCAAATGGATAATTGCAGACTCCAAGCAGAAATCATAGGAAGACTTTCGAAATATGCTAAAAACTCTGGGTCAAGCCGCGGGAAAACCATTTTGGAGTGTAATTAGCTATCTTCAAAAGGGAGGGATGAAGGAATTAACAAGAATTTTGGACAGGTCAGGAGAGCTGCTAGTCAATCCTGTGGATGCCTTGAGCAGATGGAGGGAATATTTTGAAGAATTGCCTAATGTAGGCGAAACGTTCAATGATGTGTCAGATTTTCAGGTAGAATGGGATAGGAACGACGATGGAAACAGGATCTCATTTGAGGAAGTGGAAAAAATGGTCTGTAGATTACAGTGCAATAAAGCGGCGGGGGTGGATGAAATTAAGCCGAAACTCATCAAATACAGTGGTATATCAGGTCTAAAATGGTTACACAGGATAATTGACAAGGTGTGGGACTCGGGACAGGTTCCGTCTGACTGGACGAAAGCGGTAATCACGCCAATTTTCAAACATGGAAACAGAAAAGATTGTAACAACTATCAAGGTATCTCTTTAATTAGCGATGTAGGCAAAATATTCTCAGGTATTGCTGAAAGGAGAGTGCGAGTATTAATTGAGGACAAGTTAGATGAAAATCAGTGTGGGTTTAGACCTCTTGGAGGCTGTCATAACCAGATCTTTAGCTTACGGCAGGTAATGGAAAAGTGCTACGATGATGATGATGATGATGATGATGATGATGATGATACAAGTCTGTACCTCAATCTAACTTTTCTACATAATTTCCGTCAATATTGAGGAACTTATAACGTCGTACCAGTTTTTGAATACCCTCCTCATAGAAGTCTGCCGGCTGACTTGTTAACCACTGCATCACAACTTGTTTGACTTCGTCATCGTCTTGCTCGGCCACAGTGCCATACAAAACACTACGATAAACATTAGTAAAGTCATCCCGCAAGGAGGAAATCGTAAAGCGTCTTTTTTCTCTCATCTTATTGTCCATTCCCTGCACCAAACTTCCATTAGCGACCGAAGGATGCCCACTCCGTTGTTCATCGTGCACATTTGTGCGGCCATCTTTAAATGCTCTCACCCACTTTCTTACCATTCCGTCACTCATAATGTTTTCTTCGTAAACTGCACAGATCTCGCGAATATCGATCGCTTTAGTCCTTTAGCACTAATAAATCATTTAAGAGCCCGTACTTAAAAGTCGGCGGGCCACACGATTATCGGAAGCATCTTTAACAGGACAACGTAAGAAAAGGAAGAATCAGACTGTAATGGCGTCGGTGTGTAGACAACAGATGTAGGTACCAGTGCGCCTAAAACAGATTTCTTAACACGTCTTTTTTAATTTCAAAACGGACACATCTATCTCACGCTTCGCCCTCTGCACCTGCTACCGAGGTACGGACGTGGCAAGCCGCCCTCTCCGCAAGGGGAGTGGCTGGTTGAACGGCGGTCGCACCGCTCGAGACGGAAGGCCAATGTGGAGGCTGGCCGTCCGTCAACACCCGTTCGTTCTGTGAGTGGACGTGTGGCCGCTCTATGAGGGTCCGAGCAGGTGCAAGGGATGAGGGTATTAGTTATTGGGAGCTCCAATGTTCGGCTCGTGATGGAGCCTCTTAAGCAGATAGCGTCGAGATCGGGAAAGAAGTCCCACGTGCACCACTCTGTGTGTCTGCCGGGGGGGGGGGGGGGGGGGCATCCGAGATGTGGAAGTGGCCTTGCCGGCGGCTATCGAGGGTGCGAGGTGCGGTCGACTGCAAGTCGTGGCTCACGTCGGCACCAATGACGCTTGTCGCTGGGGTTCTGAGGACATCCTCAGTTCCTACGCGCGGCTGGCGGAATTGGCGAAGGCTGCTGCCCTTGCACGCGTGGTGCAAGCAGAGCTGTCGATTTGTAGCATTGTTCCCAGGGTTGATCGGGGGCCGAGTAGAAGGTCTGAACCAGAGGCTTCGCCGACTGACAGTCATGGTTGCAGATTCCTGGATCTGCTTTATCGGGTGGGGAATTTTAGGACGCCTCTAGATAGATCAGGGATGCGCTACATTAAGAAAGCGGCTACTTGGGTAGAAGAGCACTTGAGTGCACATGGGTTTGTTTTAGGCTACGCGCTAGCTCTGATGAGCACTCACCTGTCAACATTCAGACAGCGAATACACTCCGCGTTCGGTTCAAAAATTCGAATATCAATATATTAGCCGTGATCTTTCCAAGTATTAAAAACAAAGTTCCCGAATTTCCCGCGCTGCATGGAAATTATTGTGCTCAGTTTTAGGCACCGAAAGCTGGCTAAATCGTGATGTGGCATGTTCGGCTACTTTTCGGCACATTCCCTGAGCAGTGAAACCGACGACCTAGGCGCAATAGAAATATTTTTAACCTTATAGCTACGAATAGGCCTGACCTTATTAACGATGTCTGTAGAGACAGGAATTAGTCATGATATCTCGTAGCGTCGATAGTGAACAAAGTTCATGAACCAATCAAGAAGGCTAGGAAAGTGTTTTTGTTAGGAAGCGCCGATTAGCAATAGTTACGATTGAACTTAGATAATGAATGGACATCGTTTAGTTGCGGTACAATGGATGTAGAGGAATTGTGTACTAAATTTAAATGCATTGTACATAAATGTACAGTCGATTAAGGATGGAAAAAATCCACCGTGGTATAATAATGTTAGAAGGCTACTGAGAAAGCAAAGACTATTGCACTATCGGTTCAAAAAATAACATGCAAATGATGACAGGCAAAAGTCAGTAGAGATTCGTGCGTCTGTAGAAAGACTGATGTGCGAAGCATACAATAACTACCACAGCCATACCTTGGAAAAAGATCTTTCCGAGAATCGGAAAAAATTATAGTCCTATGTGAAATCGATAAGCGGGTTAAAGCCCACAATCCAGTCACTCGTCGATCATTCCGGAGCAATAGTAGAAGAAAGCAAGCGGAAAAGTGAAGTTCTAAATTTAACCTTTAAGAAATCTTTCACGCAGGAGGACCACACAAATGTACCAACATTTGGTCAACGTACTAATTCCGAAATGGAGTACATAGTAACAGGTATGTACGGTGTAACGAAGCAGCTGAGAATGAATTCCAAAAAAGTTTCCTGGTCCGGATGGAATACCAATTCGGTTTTACGAATTCTGCGGCATTGGCCCCTTAATAAGCTTGCATTTTTCGCGAATCTTTAATTCAGTGAAAAGTTCCTAGTGATTGGAAAAAAAGCGTAGGTGACTACCGTTTATAAGAAAGGAAAGAAGTGACTCACATAATTACAGGCCAATATCGTTTATATCAGTTTCCTGCAGAATTTTGGAGCATAATATCAGTTCGAATATAGTAAATTTCCTTGAGACGGAAAAGCTTTCAATGAATCAGGACGGGTTTAGGAAACATCGTTTATGTGAAACTGAGCTTGCCCTTTTCTGACATGACATGACATGTTGCGAGCCATGGACGATGGGCAACAGGCGGATTGTGTTTTTCTCGACTTCAAAAAGGCGTTTGACGCGGTGCCGAACTGTAGACTGCTGAATAGGTTCAGAGATTTGTGACTGGCTGGAAGACTTCCTAAGTAATAGAACGCAGTACGTTGTTCTCGACGGCGAGTGTTCATCAGAGACGAGTGTATCGTCAGACGTGCCCCAGGGGAGTGATAGGACCGCTATCACTTTCTACCTATATAAATGATCTGATGGACAGAATAACTTTCAATTTGCGGCTGTTTACTGATGATGCCGTGTTGTCTGACTGTAATAGCGTACAGGATGACTTAGACAAAATTTCTAGTTGGTGCGAAGAATGGCAGTAGCTCTCAATGTAGAAAAAGTAAGGTGATACGCATGAATAGGAAAAACAATCCAATAATTTTCAAATACAGCATTAGTAGTGAGCTCCTCGGTCAAGTCGCGTCGGTAAAATATCTAGGCGTAACACTGCAGAGCGATATGAAATGCAACAAACGTGTAAGGACATTTGTAAGACGGACAGGCGACTTCGGTTTATCGGGAGAATTTGGAAAATATGTACTTCAGCTGTAAAGGAGACCGCATATAAAACGTTTGAAAAACAACTTTTCTTAAAAATGAACAAACAGTGTAACTGAGATGCACTGAGATAAAAGATGCTGTCCGCAATTATTTAATAAAGCATTAATTATGTATTATTGTGTCTGTATTAATCTATTTAATTATTGATTGACATGTGTAAGTTTCATTACGAATTTACAATTAAAATTTTTAAAAGTAACTGTAAAAATAACTGTAAAGATACTTGTAACTGATATAATTACTTTCGATGTATAGTAATTATAAATGTAACTAAGTTAATTTTCATGGTTGTAACTAACTGTAACTTATTAACATTGAAAAAGGAATTTTCCAAACCCACTCCTGTATGAAAAACACTAGTACACGCATCTTGAGTATTGGTCAAGTGTTCGGGACCCGCAAGAGATCAGTTTAAAGGAAGACATAGAAGCAGTTCAGAGGCGAGCAGCTAGGTTTGTTACTGGTAGATTCGACCAATGCGCGAGTGTCACAGAAATGATCCGTGATCTTGTAGATAGAACACGTTGTACCAAACTGAATAACTTCTTCTACTTCATCCATATCTGTTCCATTCCATTATAAAACCCACACACAAAAACCATGTGTAATTACGTGCGGCTCGTTTAAACGCTGCAGTACACTAGAGTTGGCAAGTGAAAACTTCTGTGTAAACCAAAAAACCCCATCACAACTTTAACATTATTACACTAATGCTGACCTTCGACAAATACGCCCAAAGCAAACCGTAGCAAAAGACGACATTACAATGGATTGAAGTCACCAGCATATCTGCACTTAATACAGATTGGACACTTGCCACATACCAGTTTTATTGCGTTTCGTTTTTACTACCACTTCCTAAAATATTTACTACTTATCCTGAATGCATTCATTTCCAGTCATGGTTTTCTGTGTTTTCTTTTTCTTTTTTTCTTTTAGGTGTCTTCGGTTTTTTATTTGTTACATTCAAGTATTAATGGTTTCTCTGCAACTTCACATTTGTTCAATTAGTCCTATCTGTTCTCAATTCGGACCATTATCATATCAAATCTAATAAGCAACGCCAACAAAATTATGGTTTTAAAATCTCTCCCTCCTTATTTCACCTCATCTTGTCACTGCATCCAGAGACCGCGCAGGATAAGGTGGACGATGCGCAGAGACGAGTTTTCGTCCGAAGCGCCGGACGAGTCCATTCCTTTCTTCAGAAGGGGAGGCCGTGTCAGTCCACTTCCGCCTGCCGGCCAGTGCACATCGAGTGAGCGCATCGCTGTAAAAGTGTGTGGCAGCACTGTAAGTGCTATACATGTAAGAAGAGATATTGTTTTCAGTGTAATGAAATTTATGTCTGAGGAAGACGAGTTAAAAATCTCATTAAAAGTGTTCTTGAAAGAGTACAGGCTGCTACTGGTGTTTCACTTAGGACAAAGAAAAAAGAGAGAGAAATCAGTTGCCGGTAGTTCTGTAGGTTTTTCTACCCTAGGAACAAGCGGAATAAAAAGAAAAATGTCTTAGATTTAAATGATTTTTCATGAACAAATTGTGTGGAGATTGTAAACAATTCCATGTGACAAAAAAAGAACCGCACAATAAAGCAACTTTTTCGGGTAATAAGGGAAAATAGGTCTTTCAAGGTAAGTATTTCTTCATTGCGGTACCTACTTCAAAAGGTAGGCTTCAGGTACATTAGTTTTCTAATTTCCATGTAATATTTAGATGCTTTATTTGTTGTGCAATTAACACGATTAATATTTACCAAGTGGTGCATAAACAGGTTACAGAAAGGTGTTTTGCAACGTTTAGACATACGCAGTAAACCTATCAGTTATTTAAATTAGATACAACCGTGAAGATGGTTGACATTTCATATATGTCGATACATTCACAGTTCGCATACTACGACCAACGAGTGTACAGATGGATAAAGTAATGGAATAAAGGCTCCACTTTCAAAAGGATGTCTGATTATACCACATGTAGGTAACAAAAATAACTGATAAATACAAGAATGCCGGCCGCGGTGGCCGAGGAGACTGAGGCGCTCCAGTCACGGTCTGCACGGTCACTATGGTCGGGGGTTCGAATCCCCCCTCGGGCATGGATATTTGTGCCATCCTAGTTCGTAAGTAGTTCATAAGTAGTTTGTAAGTTTAGGGACTGATGAGCCCATAGTTAAGTCCCATAAGCTGTACAAACATTTGAACATTTTGAATACAAGAATTCTGCAGACTATAAGGTAGTAATGTGTCTAAAGGCTAAAGGAAACAGACGTTTTCTGGTCTAGGATACTGTAGAAGAGGAGAAAGTGAGCATTCATTTTAAATTTAAACACTTTCTATAATGCAGCAACAGAAATACCATTGGTCTATTAAACTGTTTCGTATTGCGGGTGTTTCATTTAATATTGTTTCTTATTGTATAAGCTCTATCCAGATGATTGCAGTAAATTGAAGACTAACGAAAATGTTTTCTAAGTTAAACAGAAACACCATACTTCATGCATGTACACCAGTAATACTAACAAATCAGTCCATACACTGTAATCACAAATGTTACATAAGTAACACTTTAAGTGACATGTATTTCGAAGCAAAATAGGTAACGTTAATAAAATGGTAAAAACAATGAGATATTAAAAACATTTAGAAAAAGGCAGTTTTGATGGTATGGTTAGGTACAGAAGAGAGAATTTATGAAACTCCGGCAGGTAGTGGAGCGTAGGCTTCGGCTTAGAATAGCACTTCCCCTCCAGCAGCGCTGCTCACTTCCCCTCACAACTCCGGCCACTACACCCACCACTACTACTCTCCCCAAGCTTGGCCAGCCATCTGCGCATCTAACGGCCAATTTATCCTGCCTGATGCACCCAACCTGGTGACGTCCATTCAAGTCCCATTCCTTGATGAGCATGTCCCTACATACTTGTTACGATGATCTATTTTGCAGCACCTTCGATGGTTACCGTTCGCACATGTAAAGTTTCATGGCTTCTTAGCTCTCCACAAGCATAACATCCCATGTGTTATATAGTGTCCATATTGTTCTGCATCACTGTCATACATTGGGTTGATGCACCTTTAGTTGTAGTGATCTCTGTCAACACTGTCTTCTCCCACTGAGGGTGTCTTTGTTGTTATCGATGCTCGGCTATTCACACATGTGCACTATTAAGAGCCCGGCTCGCTCCATGGTGGATGGAGGAAGGCTGTCTTAGCAGGTGGAGGAATGTCGTAGCAAGTGTCTAGGGTGTCTGTGGATCCTTTCAGCCGACGGTATTTGTGCCTGCATCAGACGTCCACTGCCCGTGGCAGTTTCATAGCTGTGGTGCTCCGAATCTACCAATGGCCAAGGCTAGTGGTGGAGGCACCTTCCTGTCCCGCGTTTCTTCCAGAGGTGTTGGATTCCATATCAGTGTTCAGGATGATGTTTGATGTGTGGTTGCATTCTGGCAGGGAACTTCTGGTTATCTCAAATGTCAAGAAAAATCAACACTTAAACGGTTTAAAAGAATCAAACCTATTTCAATGTTTTAAAGTGCAAGGCCTTCTGATTATCTTAAAGGGCCTAAAATTGAACACTTAGAACAGGTTAATAGAATGAAACATATGAGTGCTTTAAACGGGCAATGCCCTTGTAAATTGGCAACTGTTAGATGAAGGTACTGGAAATGACAATCAAATTTTACACAAACTTAATACAGAATAACAGATGAAATGCCTTTACAAATTTTAGTCAGCTGAACTGCGTGAGATCTCATGTTGTTAACATCTTTATGTGCACACTAACTGACATGTAATAACACACATTTTTTTCCTTTAACGTGCACCATGACACAACGGTTAACATCAACCCCGACGATGTTCTGAGAACATATGTCCCAAGGATACACTATTTAATGCAATAAGGGAACCGTTGCACGGCGGAATGGCCGAGCGCATTCAGGCGCTACGCTGTGATGTTCGAGGCCTTTCCCCGTCGGGGGTTCGAATCTCCCCCTCGGCCATCGATATTTATGCTGCCTTTAGTGTAAATTAGTTCATAAATAATTTGTAAATTTAGGGACTGATGACCCCATAAGCTTAACAAACATTTCAACATTTTTGCAAGAAAGGAAATAAACCACTGCAGGTGGTAAGGAGTAACAACCATTAAACATCAACAGATAACAGGCCTCTAGGGCAAAACATATGGAATGGTTACCAGATCTAACAATTACACGCCCAAAGACGGAAGTCTGACTGCAGTCAAGTAAACCCACACACAATTAAATAACTAAGGCCCCTAGCGTGGTTTATGCCAGCCTCGTTATGGTAGGAACACACCAGAATACAAGACTGTATACTCAAACAAAGAAGACAAGACTAGACTGCCAAATACACCCTCTCGCCGTTCATGGACAGTGCGTGAGCCCCAGAAACACGAACCAACGTCACAAGCGTTTCTTTAGTTGTTTTTATTCATTTATTTATTTTTACAATATCATAAGATTCTTCAGTTGTCTTGCGAAGCTTAAGAAGGTACATTGATGAAATTGACCAGAAATGACAATTTTCGATTTACTTTTTATTTGTTAGTACAACTCATGGACAATTAGTTCTCGAAGTTTCAATGTTGAAATCGTATCCGAAGTGCCTGAAAATTAATTAAAACTGTAACGCGGCCTCCCTGCCAGGCCCACGTTTTGAAGCAGAACTTCAATACCAGTTCAGTGAGCAGCGATTTTGTGTATTACTTCCAATAAAACATGTGCAAGAGGCATCTAGAAGGCCGTGATACATATTCTTCGGTTTCACAGATCATATTTGACTCTGTTCCGTATCTTATGAACAACAAACAAATAGCTGCGTCGTTTATGACGAAGCAATTCTTTTTTTGCCTTATGATACTGACGGAGATTTATACAAGTGTTCGATTCTATCTTCATTCAGTTCTGCCACGATCACAAAGAGTGTATAAAAACTGAATTAACTGCGTTTAAATAAGTTAGTGAGTAGAATACGTAAGAAACAACTCCAAACCAGCAATGAGGCTAGTCCGAAGTACCGTAACAACATCTACTGAAACTGTGAACTCGTCGCCAGAAGCACCAAGAGAAAAATTAGTGAAGTGAATGGTGCATACTACAGTGATGAATCTCGGCACACTGGATTTAGATTAATTGACCTTGAGACGAAAACCCAAAATCCAAGCGTGTCACTCATATGGAAACGACGCCCTAAATTCTGAATGAGCAAACAGAGCTTAAACACCAAAACCACACTAAAAACTTTACTTAAATTCTCATGAAAGAAAAAGTCTGAATTTACGAAGCCATTGCTCCATTGCTCAACCAAAGAATACCCTTCTCAAAATCTCTAAGTCATTAAATAAAACAGCAACTTAAACAAATAATAACGCTGCTATGTCAACAAGCGAAATCACGAGAATATAACATCAAAATGTAGAATTACGATAAAAGATTACACATTGAATTATACATCAGTAATAACATCTGTTTTTCGCCGATTTTACGACGTAGACATATATATTAATTACAAAATCAGGGCACTTCATTGTATGCAACAACCAGAGATCGCAGATACAACAGATTGCAATTAAACGTCATATTTGTCACCATCAAACGGTAATTTGTAAACATATATCATCGGAACTGTGAAACTAAATTTAAAAAAAATAACTTTTTTATAATAGCAAAAGGTAATTGACATACATCAGACAGTCCAATACGATGATATATATGCACGTCATTCCATCTAGACGTGAGTAAAAATCCTTTGTTATTACTTTCAGAATAAGATTTATAATTAAAAATAAGAAATACTCAGTAAAAAGAGTCTTAAACATCGTTGCAGTTAGCAACGGTGGAACACGATGAAATAGTGAACAAAGTTTCAGCCAACCAATTGCATTAAAATGGTTTATCTACATAAATTTTGACCTGTGTTTCAGCAAACGTAATTTTGCCTTCTTAGGAAGATTTTCATTTAGCTGATATTAAAGTAGTTGTTAAATAAAATCAAGTGGCTATATGTGGCTGACTATGTCATAAACAAAATATAAAATTTTAAATACTAATGTCGAGTGAGCTAAATGAAAATATTCTGAAGTAGGCAAAATTACTTTTGCTGAAACCCGGGTCAAGGTTTATGTATGTAAACCATTTAATGCAACTGGTTGGCTGAAGTTTTGTTCAATATTTGATACTATGTAAAACGTATTACCTACGTATTAAGACACTTGAAAATGGCAATACGCCGAAACAGTCTGTACTGACAAAATAAAAACAGATCTAAACTTAGCGGCAAATTTGGAATTTCTTTAGTTTGTTAAACTACTATTGTTGCTCTTATATTTTCATTTAATAATATATTTTTATTACTTTTTCGATATGAATATTTGCGAACATTATAAAGCTACAGGAAAACACGCCAGCGGCGTCTCTGTTTACTTTCATTCAAACGCTGTCCGCATTTGTAAAACAAAGCCGTGGCGTGTTGTGCGCAGGGTTGCTGAACCACTGGCACAACCGTCTCGCTGCCCCGATATGATGCATGCACTAGCCGTGCACGTTCTTGTACTTCGCCACAGCGGGTATCGCCATGCTACGATCGCCCGGACAAATTACTTCTGATAGAATGGCGCCACACGCAACTGTGTTTAGGAAACGGTAACGGATTTCTCTTTAACTCATCAGTGACTTTGTTATGGAACACTGCTCTTCGTGGTACGACGAAATTAGATCCCACTGTTATACAGTGCCGGAAAAAAATATTTTAAGTCCATGACATGCCACCTTGGAGATACTAAATGTACTGATGGATACCACCAAAATTTTTTAAGAAACATTAACAGCAGTATTATCAAAACTCTTAAAGCTTCAACTCCGCCCTCTGACGGGAAAGAGGGCTCAATTATATGCGTTCCTTTACGCAGAATCAGTTATGTTTCTTTTTTTTTAACTTTATTTTTATCACAGAATTACTTACTTTGGTAGAATTTCATATAGTGTACGTAAACATCTGTCTACAGGTGCTACTGTTCCAGCTTATTTCAAATAATCTATCGGACCAAACTGCGTGGTCATCAGTCCGAAGCTTACAAACTACTTATACTAAGGTAAACTTACCTAAGGACGACACACACAAACACACACACACACACACACACACACACACACACACACACACACACATACCCCAGGGAGAACTCGAACCTCCGACGGCGAGCAACTGCGCGCTCCTCAGCGAGGCGCCTTAGACCGCTCGGCTACTTCACCTCGGCCCAGCATATTTAATTCCCAGGAATAATGGGCAAAAAATTAGACATAAGGAACAAAAATTCAACAAGTCCCCACTTGTTTACCAAATCACATGTAACGACTACCCGTATGATTATATCGGCCAGACAGAATATTCGAGGTCAGGTACAAAGAACACCTATATCTTCTAGCGTTACATTTAATATTATGTTTATTCATATCATATCTGCGACGCTTGTCGCTAAAATCCGTTCTCTCTGCCAGTATATCGCTGTTCAAATGTTTGTAGAGTCTATGGGACTTAACTACGGGGTCATCAGTCCCTAAACTTACAAACTACTTATGAATTACTTACAACTAAGGACGGCACAAATATCCATGCCCGAGGGGGGATTCGAACCCCCTACCGTAGTGGCCGTGCGGACCGTGACTGGAGCGCCTCAGTCCCCTCGGCCACCGCGGCCGGCAGTATATCGCTGATTATTTTGTTTGACATCTACATCTACATGGGATACTCTGCAAATCACATTTAGGTGCCTGGCAGAGGGTTCATCGAACCACCTTTATACTATTTATCTCCCATTTCATTTTCGAATAGCGCGCAGGAGGAAAGAACACCTGAATCTCTCCATTCGAGATCTGATTTCTCGCATTTTATTCTGATGATCTTTTCTACCTGTGTAACCTGGAGTCAACGATATATTTTCGCATTCGGAGGAGATTGATGGCGATTGTTCATAAGTAGCCCACGCTGCTGCGATAAGCGCCGTTGCTGAAATGATTCCCATCCCAGATTCTGTATCATTTCCGTAACGCTGTCTCCCCTTTATCGTGAAAATAGAAAACGAGCTGCCCTTCTTTGGACTCTTTTGATGTCCTCAATCAAACTCACCTGATAAGGATCCCATACTGGGCAGCAATACTCCAAAAAACGAAGGACAAGCGTAGTGTATGTGGTCTCTTTACTAGTTCTGTTACACCTTTAAGGGTTCTGCCAAAAAAACGCAGTCTCTCGTTCGCCTTTCCCACGACATTATCTACGTGTTCTCTCCAGTTTGAAATAATAATAATTCCTAGGTATTTTGTGGAGTTTACGGCCTTCATTTATGATTGATTTATCTTGTAAACACAGTTTAACGGATTTCTTTTCGTACTCATATGGACGACTTCGAACTTCTCCTTATTTAGTCAGTTGCCAATTTTACACCATATTGATATATTATTTAGATTGTTCTGCAGTTGATTTTGATCAGATGCCGACTAATGTCGGCAACATCTGCAAAAAACCTAAGAGAGCTGCTTAGATTTTCTCACAAATCGTATATGTAAGTAAGGAACAACAAAGGACCAATAACACTACCTGTGGAACGCCCGATATCAGTCGATGCCTTACCAGCGATTACTACAAACTGGGTCCTCTCTGACAGAAAATCCCCTATCCAGTTAAATACCTCAGTTCACTTGAAATGAATATTTAATTCAAAACTTCTTTCCCCACTTTTCATTAATTTTGTAATCTTTGTTTCCAGCATAATTCGTAAAATGATGCGTGACTATTGTTGTAGATCGCTTCGCGATTGCGAAAGAACATTCCAAATGGAAATTTCACTTACGGATATTTCGTAGTGATTTTATTTGAAAGCCTGCCTTAATTCTTTTCTCTCAACGAAGTCCGATAATTTTGCAATTTTAACCACTAGTAGTAATAGATAGGAATTAAACTCGGTCATGAAACTTTAGCATGCGAAGCTTACACAAAGAAGTATAATTTTACAGTAAAAAAAGAAATTAACTATTCAATACAGTTTCGACGACAGTGATACGGCTGCAATTCAACATGAATTCTTCTGGCAGGTAATGAACGGATTCCGCCATTTTCTTTTGTAATGATGCTTTCTGGTGTTGTCTTCATGCTAACCACTGTTACCGATAAATCCTGACACCGGAATCTTTTATATTTTTCTCAGTATAGCTCTCTTCAAAATTATTAATCACGGCAATATTTCACAGTTTGCTAAAATTTCAATAGCGGTACTTGACATTAATCTTGAGGACAACAGCAACGAAAAAAAAGTATAATTACAATCTACGTGCCTCTAATTCAGTCCTTGGCATTCATTGTTCTTCAATGGATCACTCGGTTACTAGCTGTAGTGGGACAAACTATTTGCTATGTGTTCTTTCCAATTTAAGTTGTTTGTAATTGTTACTCCTAGGTATTTAGTTGAATTTACGGCCTGTAGTTTTGACATTTATCGTGAAAAGAATCTTACGTCCTTTGTGTGTGATTTCTCCACGAAGTGTTGCATTTTTATCCTGGGATCCGCCATACGTACTCTGTGCGGATGCGCGACCCCTGTTCAGTGTACCTCCAGCCACGCTACTGCCCGTGTCGCTTCGTTCCAATCTTGCTGTTGGTATGTATCAGTTCATGTTTCTAAATCTATTGGACTTAACTACTCTGGTTATCAGAGCCTAGGCTTACGAACTACTTATGCAAAGGACAACAAATACAACCGTACCCGAGGAAGAACTTTAACCTCCGACGGCGAGCAGCGGCGCGCTCCGCAGCAAGATGCCTTAGAACTCACGGCCATTGCACCGCGGCAGTTTATGGTCAGTGGGTTATAACTCTCATCCCCGCGACATTTTAGCGGAGTTTTCTTATCCTGTTTTTATGGACTGACAAAAATAGAGGAGGGGGATGGGAAGGTATAGATGGGGTGCATTAGAGATTTGTGAAACTTAACAAATCGGAGCTGAGCACTCGAATAGAAAAATGGTGGAAATAAAAATAATCAATTATTGTGATCACAATTAAATAAAGAATCAATGTAAGGACAGAGTACAGAATAATTTGGAATATTAGTAATATCAAAGGAAGATACAAAACAGGTGCGATACTTGGGAAAGCTGGACTGGTATTAACATAGAAACTAGGCAAACAGTGCCTGTACCAAATTGTGTTAAAATTACTTTACAAAGTAAAGCACCTGTTTTGTATCTTTCTTTGTTAGTACTAATATTCCAAATTATTCTGTACTCTGTCCTTACATTAATTCTTTATTCAGTTGTGATCACTATAATTGGACATGTTTATTTTCACCGTTTTTAGTTCGAGTGCATACCTCCGATTTGTTATGCTTCATACTTCTCAAATGAATCCAATTATACCCTCCCATCCGATCCCTCTATTCTTGTTTATTTAGTTATAGTAGTGTACCAGGTTTCTCATCGCCTCGGCATCAATGGTGAGACGAATCGGTTTGATGATGGTCTCAGAGTAGATCGAAACTAGTCACCCTATCAGATTAATTGTAAAAGCATTTTGTTAACGTGACTGTTATTCTGATTTTGAAACATATACCAGTTCGCTGTCTTTCAAATAGGAAACTATATTTTCCAAACTTATTGATAATATATTTCTCAAAAAATATGATCTTGTAATACCGGCCTATGTAACCAGCATCCAAGCATCCAGTACGAGCGCCCCGCTATGCCTGGTTTGTACTTTTGCCCGCTCCGATTTTGTGTTGTCTGGCTCAGCGCATGTGACGTCACTGACACCCAAACCTTCAGATGCCAGACACTCAGATCGGTACCAAGCGTTGTATCAATCGAAACTTCTATATAATTCGTGCTATGTGCTGCCGTCCAGGAGAACGTGCTTAAACGGGAAATAATATGTAACACCTGTCCTACGGAGCACAGGAAAAGCGTATCTGTAGGGGTCTGCCACGCTGAACTCCCGTGGGTTAGCTGATAGAGCGAATGTTTGTTACTACAAGGGTCCTAGGTTCAAACCCTGGTGATGCGAATTTTTTTCTATATGACACTGGAAATTGTTCTACGTCGGCAAACGTACACCGAATGTTACATGGGACGACATTTTCCTGAAAAGTAAAAGGACTGTTCGGATTTCATAGCACTGTGTAATCGTCAGTTTGCTTCTGCTTCGTTTTATTTGAAAGTATCAAACCTGTAGAGCATATTCGTAGAAGAAAGAAACAACTGCACCTTACGTGCGGAAGTATTAAAGTAATAATAATAATAATAATAATAATAATAATAATAATAATAATTTAACATTCTCGAAGAACGTGGACTAGACACCAAAACCCGAAAACTAATTGAACAAACACTGACAGAAACCAAATCAAAAATTAATTCATAGATGAAATTTCGGAACTATTCTTAATTAAAACAGGAGTAAGATAAGATGGGATCTCGCCACTATTATTCAATATAGTTTTAGACAAAATATTGAATGAATAGGAAATCGAGCTAAGGAAACAAAACTTCTGGAAGTCAATTGCACTAGAAAGAGGTAAAGGAAAATTGATCTAGCAATTATAACTGACAGTGAAGAAACCGCAATAAAACAATTTGAGATCCTGAAAGAATGTGGAGAGAAGGTTGGCCTGCAAATCTCCTTTGAGATCTCCAAATTAGATATTCCGAAACTCAAACAAATGATGGTTAAATCAACAGAGTCAATCACTGTAAGTATCTCGGCGAAGTTATAGAACCAAGAGGACTCGAGAAAATAGCACAAAACAACCGATTACAGAAAATCAAGAAATCATTCGGACTTGTTCAAAAGCCTGTCAAAAGGAGCTAAAATCAAACACTACAACACAGTTATCAAACCTACAGTCACGTATGAAAGTGAAACGCTCTCACTGAATAGAAAACTAGATTTACAAGAAATTAAGAAAGTAGAGAGAAAAATTATTAGGAAAATTCTGGGACCACGATACACGCAAGATGGATACAGACTACAGATCATCGAGACAACCGAAAAACTATCAAATATCGAAACTGACATCAGAAAGAGACGAATAAATTTTTATGGACACCTACACAGATTACCTAGAAACAAGTTAACTAAACGTCTACTGGACTATGTGACATCACTTAAAGCAACAATACCCTGGGTAACTGAAGTTAAGAAGGATTTGACAAAAGCAAAAATTGACATAACAAACACATCAGACACATTCAGAAGAAAAATTGACAAGTGGCAGTTTACTTCAGAGATGGCACCAAAACCATACCGACCAACGTGGACCGAAGAAAGAAAGAAGGCCTTTAGGGAGAAAATGAAGAAATACTGGGAAAATAAGAAGAACCTTAAGAAATATTGATGAATCACCTGCTTTCGTTCTCCAATGGGGACATTAGCTAATAATAATAATAATAATAATAAATGACTGATGGATAGGCAGCACCGCCGTTCAGCGGATGTGTGTCTTATGGCTAGAGTGCCGTGTGTTTGCCCACACCATCAAGTGGGGTTGACGTTGCTGTCTAGTCCGCACGCTACTGCTACTGCTGCAGCTGACAATGCTGTTTTTTCGAAATGAACCCGTGAAACATTATAGATATTCTCTTTTAACAATTTCAACGTACTGCAATTAAAAAGAAAAGGGGCTCTAGGCGGAGCTTGAACCCACGACCCTCTGTTTCATCATCTATCGCTGTACCAACTAGCCCGCAATAGCGCTACATCATAAGCTCTCACAGTTATGCTCTTCCTCTACTCTGTAGGCTAGGTGTTCCTTATTGTTTACGCACGTTCTCCTGGACGGCAACACATAGCATGAATTATACACAAGTTTTGGCTGATATTCTGTCGATATACAACCATTGGTACCGATATGAATGACATTTGAAAGTTTGGGTGTGAGCGAGTGCTACACGCGTCCCAGTTTGCTCCCAGGCTAAAGTTTGGCCGCCACCACAGTGCCGGAGACGAGAAGATGGTCTCGGTGGGTCGCTGGTCGCCCTCGTGGTCGCTGATCGGTGTCGCCCGTCCCTCCCGCCAGCTGTGCCCTCCGTCTCGCCTCCCGGAGGACGTCCTCTGCCCTACCCTCCCTCCCTGACACACACACACACACACACACACACGCACCCTAGCACGCTCTCAGGCCTCCAGGCGCCCCTGTTTTTCTTACCGACCCTCGCGATGCCAATCGATAGCACCGCCTCTCCCAGCCTGTCGCCCCAACACATGCAGAGGAGAAGGACAGAGAGAGAGAGAGAGAGAGAGAGAGAGAGAGAGAGAGAGAGAGAGAGAGAGAGAGAGAGAGAGAGAGAGAGAGAGAGGCGGGGGGAAGCAGTTGACGACTACACACACCACACACGTCCGAGTGCCGACGCTCGACGCTCTGCAAGATACGCGGTGAAGATACGCCGCCTTTTAGTTCTTCGAGTGCTGGAGGTGAAGCATCATTCTTCGCGGCTGCCAAGATCGTGTCAGATACCCCTGAGTGAACACTCTACACAAGTGGTAGTTCGACTGAAGCCCATTCCCTACTCTTCCGGTAGCGTTTAGAAGGCACCTCGTGTACATCATGGCAACGCATTTGTTTTATCCTGTAGCGATTATGGTTTTTTATTTTTTTTTTATCTTTTTTTAATTTTTTTTTGTTAACGTCGCTTTTATAAAATGTTTGAATGTTTGTAAATCTGCAAGACTTAACTGCTGCAGTTATCAGTCCCTATAGGCTTGCAAACATAGAATGAAATTTTCATTCTCCAGTGGAGTGTGCGCTGATATGAAAATTTCTGGCAGATTAAATTTGTGTGCCGGTACCGGGAGTCGAACCTGGGACCCTTGCCTTTCACGTGTAAGCGGTCTCCCACTATGATATCCCGACACGACTCAAGGTCCGTCCTCACATCTGTACTTCTGCCAGTACCTAGTCTCCTACTTTCCAAACTTCACATAAGTTCTCCTGCGAAACCTGCAGAACTAGCATTCCTGGAAGAAAGGATATGGTGGAGACATGGCTTAGCCAACAGCCTGAGGGAAGTTTCCAGAATGAAACTTTCACTCTGTAGCGGAGTGTGCGCTGATATGAAACTTCCTGGCAGATTAAAAATGTGTGCCGAAACCGGGACTCGAACCTAGTAGGAGGCGAGGTTCGGAATAGCTCAGAGGCAGAGCGCATGCAAAGGTCCCAGGTTCGAGTACCGGTTCCGAAAAACAGTTTTAATCTGCCAGGAGGTTTACTTTAACTTCAACTATATATATATATATAGGGTTTTTACAAATGTCTGCCTAGGTGTGTTTGCATGTGGATATGTGTGAGTGTGTGTGTATTTGTTTACCTTCCTTTTTGTCCCCTAAGATAAGCCCTTCCACTCCTGGGATTGGAATGACTCCTTTTTCACTTCCTTAAAACCCGTATCCTTCCCTTTCTCCTCTCCTTCCTTCCTCTTTCTCCCGAAGAAGCTGCCAGTGGTGGCGAAAGCTCGAATGTTTGTGAGTTTTTGTGTGTGTTTTATGTTTCTGTCGACGAGCCTGTATTTTAGGTAAGTTAAAAATCTTTATTATATATATATATATATATATATATATATATATATATATATATATATATATATATGCCCGAGGGAGGATTCAAACCTCCGACGGCGGGCATCCGCGCGCTCCGCATCAATGCGCCTTACAGCGCTTGGTCACTCCACATACTGTCGGCCAGGCAACTGTGGAGGCATAAGTTATTCGTGAGAGATATATTAATCTCTCTGCACAGGGTAGCCCACTCAACTCTTTCATCCCAGATATCTCTGGAATTACAATACATATTGAAAACCGACTTGCCGCGGCGGAGCGGCCGAGCGCATTGAGGCGCTATGCTGCGATGCCCGAGACCGTTCCCCAACGGGGGTCGAATCCCCCAACGGGCACGGATGCTTGTGCTGTCTTTAGTGTAAGGTAGTTCATAAGTAGTTGGAAAGTTTAGGGATTATGCACTAACCAGTGCTCCAGTTGCGTGAGTCTTATAGCTGCAGTTCGTATTTGTCTCTTGGAGTGTTCGCAAAGGCATTACCGTGTAAGCTGTGCACAGTGAAGAGAATTACTCTTATGCATGTGGTCCCAATATCAGGGACTATGTTCCTGAATAAGGAAATGACATTGGGGCCTAAGATCTACATCTACGTAGATACTTTGATTATCACATCTAAGTGCCAGGAAGATGGTTCATTAACTACTTTCATAACCTTTCTCTACCTTTCCATTCTCCAATAGCTCCCGGGAAGAAAGAACATCTAAATCGTTCCGTTTTCGGTCTGATTTCTCTTATTGTATTGGGTTGGTCAAGTCTCCCTGTGTATGTGGGTGCGAGCAAAATATTTTTCACATTCTGAAGTAAAAGTCGGTGACTGAATTTCGCAAATTGATCTCGCCGAAATAAACAACGTCGTTCTTTTGATGATTTTCACCCGGAATCGTGTAACATTTCCGTGACGCTTTCCCCCATGTAACGTGATAAAACAAAACAAGCTGCCCTTTTCTGAACCTTCTCAATGTCAGTCCCATCTGGTGAGGGTCCCACACTGGGCAACAGTACTCCGGGAGAGGACGCACAAGTGTGATGTAAGCCGTCTCTTTGGTCGAGCTGTTGCAACATCGAAGCGTTCTGCCAATGAAACGCAACCTTTGGTTCGCCTTCCCCACAACATTTTCCGTGTGTTCTCTCCCGTCTAAGTTGTTCATAATTGTAACTAATAGGTATTCGGTATAATTTACGACCTAAATGTTCGACTGATTTATCGTGTAATTGAAGTTCAGCAGATTTCTTTTAGTGGTCATCTGCATTACTTCACACTTGATTGCCAAATTTCGCACCATCTAGAAATTTTGTCTAAAACTCTTTGCGGTTGCTTTTTATCGTCTGTTGACTTCACTAACCAATAAATGACAGCATCATCCGCGAACTGTCTAAGGGAGCTATTCAGATTGTCTCCCAAATCGTTTATAAACACAAGGCAAGAGTAGGGGAACTAGAACGCTTCCCTTGGGTCTTACCGTCAATTACTACGAACTGAGTCGTTTCTGATAGGAAATCCCGAATCCAATCGCACAATTGTGGCGATATTCCATAAGCGCAATTTCATTAGAAGCCACTTGTGTTTCGTGCAATTCTGAGCGTTAAAGATGTGAGCGTCGTCATTGCTCCCAGTGTCCCTGAGTTCGTCGCTTGACGCTGCATGCCTCGCCTTCTCGTGAGCGGCTAGACTACCTAGAACGCTCGCATGTTGTGCCCTGTTGCCGATATGTCCCCTTGGCCAATGTCGGCGCACAGTAACACTCAGCCGGCCGCGGTGGCCGAGGGGACTGAGGCGCTCCAGTCACGGTCTGCACGACCACTACGGTCGGGGGTTCGAATCCCCCCTCGGGCATGGATATTTGTGCCGACCTAGTTCGTAAGTAGTTAATAAGTAGTTTGTAAGTTTAGGGACTGATGACCCCGTAGTTAAGTCCCATAAGCTTAACAAACATTTGAACATTTTTGAGTAACACTCAAAGTCCACTTCATATTTCCAGATTATTCTCATTCAATTTCATTGTCATTTTTTGACGTAGAAACATGAGGAAAACGAATTTATATTTGTAGCTCAGAGTCTGACAATTTGTACGAAATATTTTTCCTCATTTATGACTCACCCTGTAGATGTAGACACAAGTTTATTCCCTAATATCATATGGTATAATATTTTGGGGTAACTCTTCAGGTCAGTCAAATGTCTTCAGAGTCCAAAAACGTGTAATACGTATTATTTGTTGAGTAAATTCACGGACGTCCTGTAGAAGCCTCTTCAAAGACCTGGGTATATTAACTACTGCCTCTCAGTATATTTATTCCTTAATGAAATTTGTCATAAATAATATATCCCTTTTCCCAACAGACAGCTCAGTTCATACATACAATACTAGGAATAAAAGTGATCTACACAAGGACTTAAAAGCACCTATTTTAGTTCAAAAAGGGGTCCACTACTCAGGAACACACATTTTCAATAATTTACCATCAAGTATAAAAAATTTAGCTACAAATAAAGATCGGTTTAAGAGGAACCTAAAAGACTTTCTAGTGGCCAACTCCTTCTACTCTATCAGTGAATTTCTAAATTGTATCTCGCGAAGAGATGATGTGGATAAAATCAGAGAGATTAGAGACCACACAGAAGCATACCGACAATCCTTCCTTCCGAGAACAACACCTGACTGGAATAGTAGGAAGAACCGATAGTGGTACTCAAGGTACCCTCTGCCACACACCGTCAGGTGGCTTGTAGAGTATGGATTTACAGGGTGAGCCATAAATGAGGAAAAATATCTCGTGCAAATTGTCACACGCTGAGCTAGCAACATAAATTCGTTTTCCGCATGTCACTAAGTCAAAGAATGACAATGTAATATACTGCTGGACTCCTCGGTAAAGGTATGTTCTCGAAACTTCGACAAAAGCCCGTACCGAGCTACAGAGCGTCTCTCTTGCAGAGTCTTCCACTGAAGTTAATCAATCATCTCCGTAACGTTTTCACGATTACCAAATGATGCAAGTACTCATACAATATTAGTAATATTATATTATCAGCTAAAAAAAAGGTTTAACAATGTATGTATTTGAATATATATTATTAGTATCATCTATTATTCAACTTGTAAATTTTGTTTCTTGATATGTTCCACATCCACGAGAATCTCAACATGGATCTACGAAACGAAAAAAATTTAATCTAATCTAATCTGCAGGACATATGTCTCACTGGTCGCGAAAGGGTTAAAGTAACGTCTCGATCCTGTTGCTAGGGATTTTCAGTGTGTGTAGAGTGAGTGGAGAAGGTTTTTGACAATGTTGATTGGAATAAACTCTTTCAAGTTCTGAAGCAAGCAGGAGTAAAATATAGGGAGCGTAAGGTTATTTACAACTTGTACAAAAACCAGACAGCGGTTGTCAGAGTTGAAGAGCATGAAAGGGATGCAGTGGTTGGAAAGGGAGTAAGACAGGGTTGTAGTCTTTCTCCATTGTTATTCAATTTGTACATTGAGCGAGCTATAAAGGAAAGCAAGGAGAAATTTGGAGAAGGAATGAAAGTTCAGGGTGAAGAATTAAAAACATTGCGTTTTGTCGACGACATAGTAATTCTGTCAGATACAGCAAAGGACCTGGAAGAGCAATTGAACGGAATGGACATTGTGCTGAAAGGTGCATATAAGATGAACAATAACAAGAGCAAAACTAGGGTAATGGAGTGCAGTATAAGAAAATCAGGTGATGCTGAAGTAATTAGATTGGGAAACGAAGCAATAAAGGAGGTAGATGAGTTTTGTTACTTGGGCAGTAAAATAACAAATGATGGTCGCAGTACAGAGGATATAAAATGCAGAATGGCAATGGGTAGAAAAGCGTTCTTGAAAAAGAGAAATTGTTAACATCGAATATTGATTTAAGCCTAAGGAAGTCCTTTCTGAAGGCATTTGTATGGAGTGTTGCCTTGTACGGGAGTGAGACATGGACGATAAACAGTGCGGACAGGAAGAGGATTGAGGCTTTTGAAATATGGTGCTACAGAAGAATGCTGAAGATTAGGTGGGTGGATCGCGTAACTAATGAGGAGGTACTGAACAGAATGGTGAGAGAGAGAATTTCTGGCATACCTTGACTAAAAGAAGGGATCGATTTGTAGGACACATTCTTAGACATCAAGGAATTGTGAATTTAGCAAATGTTCAAATGTTTGTTAAGCTTATGGGACTTAACTACGGGGTCATCAGTCCCTACACTTACAAACTACTTATAAACTACTTACGTACTAGGACGGCACAAATATCCATGCCCAAAGGGGGGATTCGAATCCCCGTCCGTAGTGGCCGTTTGAATTTATCGTTGGAGGGAAGTGTGTGGGGGAAAAAATCGCAGAGGAAGACCAAGAGATGGATACAGTAAGCAGAATCAGACAGATGTAGGTTGCCGTTCTTATGTGGAGATGAAGAGGTTTGCTCAGGATAGGGTATTGTGGAGAGCTACATCAAACCAGTCTTCGGACTGAAGACCACAATAACAAGAGTGAGTGAGTGAGCGAAGAGGGGGTGGGGGAGGGGGGCGGGGAGGAGTTGTGGTAACTTAAAAAACAAGGAAGGAATGCAAGTTTTTTGTATGTTTGTACAGCTTATGGGACTTAACTACGGGGTCATCAGTCCCTAAACTTAAAAACTACTTATGAACTAACTAAGACTAAGGACGGCACAAATATCCATGCCCTAGGGGGGTTCCGAGCCCCGGACCGTAGTGGCCGTGCAGACCGTGACTGGAGCGCCTCAGTCCCCTCGGCCACCGCGGCCGGCAATGCAAGTTTCTTCACGACTAGCTGTAGACTCTATGCGACAGCTGTGCAATGCCGCCAGTGAATAAGTAAAGACGGACGCGTTGTCTCTGTGCGTGAGACACTACTAGCCCGCTGCCACTGGCTGTGGCGTCTGCTGGGACTAGGCGCTCGACACGGCGACGTTGTTCCCGGCAGACGGCGAGCGCGCGCGGCTTCATGAATATGGTAAGCGCGGGCCGGCCGCGCTTTCATTACGAGCGCGCGGCTGACAGCCTCGTGGCCGCGCGGCTCTTTTTTACTCGGCGCGCATTCCGCCGTCAAACGCCCACTTGTCACACCCGCCGACGACCCTCCACGGCCGCAGTCGCCGCCAGCTGCGAGACCCGCGCGGTCGCACCGTGTCGTTGACTTAATCAGATTTTTACTGCACCCGAAGACAAAGAAGCGAAAAAACAGGAAGGTGCACGACGAAGGGAGGTTCGGAATGAGTCAGAAATCGGCAGAGATGCTCTCTCGAGAGCACGGGAAAAAAACTGGGCCACATTGGACAACGGGGCAGTATCATAGGTGTGGTGTCGCACAAGTCTAAAGTGCGCGCCACCTACTTTCGCAGCGCGCCGCGCCGCCATGCACGCACGGCGCGGCGTTCTTACGAAGTCAGCCACGAGCGCCCTCTGCTGCAACTCCGCTCGTGGCCACCACTGAACGACATCGTTCACTTGGGACTGAGATTGCAACCAGTTAACACTTCGGAATCAGATAGGCACCAGTGAAGACTTGGCTATCGGATAGGCAATAGACAGGCCTCTAGCTGAACTATGTATCAGCATTCTGCAGTACTGAGCTATGTAAAAGTTAAGTATTACTAAGTCTCTAAGAAATATAGATCTCGTTCTAATTTACTCTAGTGTTTCTAGTTTCTGCTGTCCCACTGGCTGGTCACCTCCTACCTGCACAAGCGTGCATCCTTTATTCCTGTGTCGGTCTTTCTACTCGGCCACCGACACCTACGACGGAAACGAGACACAAAAGCGGCGACGAGGCTGGGACACAAAAATAGGGTCATTTGCCAGTAGTGGCACCAAAACTGGACGTGTGGAGGACGTCAAAAACTGGAAAACCAGAAATCTCGAGGTGACCTTTGTTGTTATTTGGATGCTTATTGGGGGTTTCAATGTTCAAGTGTTTGTAGAGCTTATGAGACTTAACTACGGGGTCATCAGTCCCTAAACTTCTAATATATAAAGCAGAGCGTCCGTATGTGTGTACAGTTTTGGTCCAATCTTTATGAAATTTTGCACACTTAAGCTTCAATCCACGACGACGGTCGCCGTAAGTGTAAATGTCGTTGACTTAATCAGATTTTTACTGCACCCTAAGACAAAGAAGCGAAAAAACAGAAAGGTGCACGACGAAGAAACGTTCAGAATGAGTCAGAAATCGGCAGAGATGCTCTCTCGGCGGCACAAAAAAACTGGGCCACATTGGACAAGGCGGCACTGCCCTAGGGCCATTTGCCACTAGTGGCATCAAAAACTGGACGAGCGGGTGACGTCAAAAACTGGAAAACCAGAAATCTCGAGGTGTCCGATGTTGTTATTTGGATGCTTATTGCGGGTTTCAATATTCAAGTGTTTGGAGAGCTTATGAGACTTAACTACTTGGTCATCAGTCCATAAACGTTTAATATATAAAGCAGAATGTCCGTATTTGTCTACGTGTTGCATACTGTAAGGAAAGAAAATTTTTTGTTGCGGATATATTTGGGTAGAAGGTGTTTATTTTATTTAAGAAAAGTGTGAGTGGAGGTAAAAAAAAATGTAAATTTTGATTTACGTGTTATTAACTGTGGTGGCTGTTGTTGTAATGTTTGAGCAACATAACAAACCTGACCTTAATTTCGTGGTTGGTTACGTTAAACTCTTGATTAATGCAAGTGGTGTAGTTAAAGTTTGAAAATATTAAGCAAGACGATCAGTGTAATTAACAAATACTACGGCCCTACCCGACAAACTTTTCAAAAGATCACTCACCTTTCCTTTTTCTTACAAAATCTCCTACAGAGACTATGCACACACAGATAGCAGAAATTAACTTGCTCCGTCTGTGCAATATGTATGACTCAATTAATACGCTAATGGTACTGATAATTTAGAAAATTATGAATAGTAGGATTTTTTACATCAAGTGATTGGCAAGTGGGTGCAGTCCAACCACTAAAGTTAGTATCTGATAAAATTACTTCACTCAAGCAAATAGGAAATTTAAGTAAATCAGTTTTAATTAATGTTATGCATACGACATTAGTACGAGTTTGGTTCTTTATAGGATACATGTGGCGGTGGCTATTATTGTTGAACTCAGAGGAAAACGAAATAGGAGATTATTCATTAATTCAACAGTCGGTTAAATAGTTGTTCAAATAAGATAGCAAAAGTACTGTCTAATGTTCTTGTATTTTAACAAAACTTGAACATGCATTCACAGTAAATTACAACCTATAGCATTTAACTTATATTATTTATCAGTTCAGCGACATGGTACTCTGCAGTACCAATGACACACAAATTCATACAGAAATCATTTTGATGGTGGCTCCTCCTTTAGCAGCTTGCTAGCAGTTCGCCGTGATGCTTCGCGAATCGCGTAATTAATCGCGACCGTTAGCGTCCGCGATGACGCTACCGCGTTTCGGACGTCTGGGACGGTTACCGAACACGTAACGAATAAATGTTTCATTAAGATCAACTCTTGCTTCACTTATGTTCACTGGTTTCACATCAACTTTCATATCGTTGCACTTATAACAAATTATAACTTTCACTTTGTTCAACTTTATTACTTATATTGTTTGAGCACTCCGCGGACCGCGTACGAACGTCTGATCTACGCCACGGGGCGGCAGATACTGCTGCTTGCCTGCTCTCCCACAGGCAAGCGCTGCTATACCATAAAGTCTCTGACTTAAGGAGCCACGTCGATTACTATTCAGATCGATATTTGATCTCGTTTACAGAGAAGTATTTTACATTGACAATTAAACCTGACAAGTAATCACAGTCATAAAGAAAACATACAATGTACAAATAACATAAAATATACATAAACAATGACAATACAAATGATAAATAAATGACAGAAAATGTTTTCAGTTAAATTAACTACATACATGGTGCATCACAATAATTAATTGAGTCACATGATAAGATAATTACTACATTTCACTATAAACAGATTCAAACGAATAAAATGTTTCAAAATTAAGCTCATTCCTTGTTATGATGTAAGGTTTACCTTAAGGGTTACCTTACAATACAAATCTACAGTTTTGGTCCAATCCTTATGACATTTTGCACACTTAAGCTTCAATCCATGAGAACGGTCGCCGTAAGTATAGGAATCGCGTAAGATATATAGCTCACGAGATATGACGTCATAAACAATGAGATGCGCGACAAACTGTTGCATTTTGCGACAATGCTGCTCATTTTCTCCCAAACCAATGGACCGATTTCAACGAAATTTGGTACACACATTCCTTACCGTAAGGTAACAATTTCTGCTCGGTTAAGAATCACATAGGGTACATGGTTCAAAAGATATTACGTCATAAACTATAGAAATCGCAAAAAAATGCCATAGAATGCGGCGAGACTTTCGAAATACACTGAATGAGAATGACAGTACTTAGCGACTTGCAACAAACTTTAAACATTATTTAAAACCTTTATTAAAATTCTTCTCGCTGGCAACCATAGTAAAATGATGAAAGGAAAAAAGTTTCTCGCTTACTACTTTTCCGCTGTTTATGAAGTAAAACTACGGCTCTCGGTATGACGTTACAATTTATAATTAGTACATTACAAATTGTAGCGACAGGAAATTTTACAGATAGTATACACATATATAGTTGAATGTACCTTCTAAATTTTATCACACGTAGTTCATGAGATATGAGCACATAAACAGTAACGTTCCGCTGTTCATGGACTAAAATTACGGCATTCGGTATGGTGTTACAATTTATCATTTCTACACTACAAATTGTAGCCGCAGGAAATTTTATAGACAGTGTACACGCATATTGTTGAGTGTACCTTCTAAATTGTATCATAGTGCGACACATAGTTTATGAGATATGAGCACATAAACAGTAAAGTTCATGGAATACCGCCCCATCACCCACCAAGTTTTAATCTATTACTTCTTTACTACTAATTGTATTCCCAAGAGATTTTACAGACATACAGCCTTTATACAAATGAATATATACCGGATAAATGGCAGGAATAAATAAATACCCGGGCAACGCCGGCTTTTCAGCTAGTACAAACTACTTATGAACTAGCTAATACTAAGAACGGCACAAATATCTATGCCCGAGGGGGGGATTCCAACCCCCCCGACCGTAGTGGCCGTGCAGAACGTGACTGGCACGCCGCAGACAGCTCGGCCACCGCGGTCAGCTATTGCGGGTTTTCAGTGGACTAAATAAGACATCAGTCCCCTGTTACTACTGACATCTGAAAGCCAAGAGTTGAACAAAATATAATCTTTCAGCATACAGATGGGTGAAACCCAGAGTCTACACACCGACGTCATTAGCTGTACAACAGTCGCAATATCTACATCTACATAGATACTCTCCAAATCACATTTAATTGTGTGGTAGAGGGTAACAAATATTTTGTTATGTTGAGCCACAGTCATACAGTACTGTTTAAATGATTGGGCCGCCATTTGACTGTAAGGTTGTATTATTTATTATCACAATCCGGATTTCAAAATCATGTTCAAATGTTTGTATAGTCTATGGGACTTAACTACGGGGTCATCAGTCCCTAAACTTACAAACTACTTATCAACTACCTTATACTAAGGACTGCACAAATATCCATGCCCGAGGGGGGATTCCAACCCCCGACCGTAGTGGCCATGCAGACCGTGACTGGAGCGCCTCAGTCCCCTCGGGCACCGCGGCCAGCAATCCGGATTTCGGTTTTTACGCCATTATTAAGTGCACACTGTAATTACAATAGTCATTATAAGCATTAGAACACTGGGTTCAAAGTTAAAGCATTGAAATTATCTAATGTGAAAGACAATGTAAGTTCTTATACTTACACTAGTCCATTTACTAGGTATATGTAGATGACCAAAATGTCATTTTTCGGTATAGGTTTGCATATATGTTAAGATGCAAGTTGTCATTAAGTAAAATGTCAAAGTAACATAATAACTAATACATATTGAAACATAATAAAGCATTGTTCTAGTGATCTCGTAACTTTCCATCATACAACTAAAGTACTGCTTTTACCGCAGACTGCATAGATCGAGGTAGAGTCAAAGTACAAAACTCAAAGATGTTATGGAGATGACAGTTCCTGTTTACATGGATATTTGAGTATCTTTGGAAGTGGATCTTTGTGTGATGTAAAAAATAGTTAACATTACGTGTGAATGACTTACAAATCACAATTCACAACATCAAATAAAATACAAAATAGTGCGTTAACAATCTGTGCAATTATTTGGATACACAATATTCAGACCTATTATGCTACAAATTCTCATGTATCAGACAGACTTGATATTAATGTCTCTGAAGTACTTAGAAAACTGGATGAAGAATATTTCTGGTCTTCTACGAAAATAACTTTACCTGTGAACAGGAAAAAAAGCATTAATTTTTTTAAATATATAATCTTCACCTAGGACATTATTGCATCGAGTAATAATATTTAAACACGACAGTGAGTTAATCCGGTTGTGATATCACTGATAAATTACAGAAATATTTTGAAATGGGCTTCTTACCTGCACAGAACTAACATGTAAAAGATCTTTAACTTTGAAGCTTCAGTGTTACCAATATTGATAATCCACCAACATTCAGTGCACAATTATAGTAATAATTTGAATCCCCTGGGATGAAATGATTTTTAACACTCTCGAATAAATAATAGAGCAAAACCGGAGACTACCGCTAAAAAGGAGCATTTAGTGCAAGAAAGCCACGAACATTGTTGTTGTGAAAATCGCTACCGTATCTTGAGTTAGCAGTGATCAACATTGCAGGACATGTTTATGCACCTTAACGCCAACAGTGAGGAAAAAACTAACTGACACATGTTTTCTTAAGTTCGCTGTGTTTAGACTGCTTTGAGTTATTTTCACACCGCACACAATTTACAGTGGAGGAGTCACTTTTTTCATTCGACGTCAAAATTCGAACATTTCAGCGTAAGCCGGGCGTGCATGTGTGTGTCTTCTTCCTTCTCCATGTCTTTAGGTGTGCAAAATAATCGAAGACGCTTGCAATTAACGTGTGACGTGTCAAGTGATTGTTGCGAACATAATTTTAAAGTAAAAATATTATAAATAAATGAACACTAGTTTTATAATGGTACTAAAATGTGTAATTCATACATTTCCAATGTACGTTGTTGAAAAGATTTAATGTAGAAAAAAAAAATTTTATTCGTCTGTTCACTGAAATCAAGGCCTGGTATTCTGCAGTCTTACGCCGCGGTGGAGTAGCCGAGCGGTCTAAAGCACCTCGCTGCGGAGCGCGCGGTTGCTCACCGTGGAAGTTCGAGTCCTCCCTGGGGCATGGGTGTGTGTATGCTTGTCCGTAGGTTAGTTTACCTAGGTTTAAGTAGTTTGTAAGCTACGGACTGATGACCACGCAGTTTGGTCCGACAGATTTACAGACTTTTGAACATTTGAATTTGAAATAATAAAAGAATCCAAAATCAGCAGTATTCTACCTAAGCAAACGATATTACAATCTTACCATATCGAAAGAAAACGGAGCCTGTTACAGTAGCAAGACCTCAGCTGCTGTGTGTTGTACGTCTTGCAGCTACAGGGTGTGTTGGCTGTAGGGGGTCCCGTTTGCGTGTCTGACACGCCTGCGCCATATGGTTCACCAGCACACGTTCGCACGCGCCCGTCTTATCTAAATGACCGGGTCTCATGTGTGGAGCCTACATGGCAGGCTGACGCCTAAGTACGCCTCCAAGGACTTATTCCGACAGGGCAGTGACGTCCAACGCTGTTTCAGGGACGATCTACTGGAACTCACACACGCCACTTACATGCCGCCTGACACGCGAGACTCAGGGCACTGCACTGCCACGGCGGAATAGCCGTGCGCATTGAGGCGCTTGCTGCGGTGAGCGCGGATGTTCGATTCCTCCCATTGTGTGTGTGTGTGTGTGTGTGTGTGTGTGTGTGTGTAGATGGGTGTGTTTGTGTGTTCAAAAAAAAATGTCTGTAAATCTATCGGACCAAACTGCGTGGTCATCAGTCCGTAGCTTACAAGCTACTTAAACCTAGGTAAACTAAGGACAAACACATACCCATGCCCCAGGGAGGACTCGAACCTCCACGGCGAGCAACAGCGCGTTCCGCAGCGAGACGCTTTAGACCGCGGCGGTGTGTGTGTGTGTGTGTGTGTGTGTGTGTGTGTGTGTGCGTGCGCGCGCGCGCGCGCGCGCGTTCTTTTTCGTAGGATAAGTGCAATGTTATCGTACTGATAGAACGAGCCGACTATGATGAAAAATTCCGACAGATCTTGGAAGAATCTACATCTACATGGGATACTCTGCAAATCACATTTAAGTGATTAATTAAAAAATGCTCAGTCTCTGTTGCAATATTTTATTCTCCAATAACGCGTTTCGCGCTGTTAGCGCATCGTCAGACTGGAAAAAGACAAATGTTTTGTTACAGTCCGTGTACCTGGTGGGCAGCGAATCTAATGTGGCTAAGGTGAGTAAATTTGAAAATTCAGATTTTCTTGGGCGGAGATGGAGTCACAGAACTATCTATAGCTGTGGAGGAGGTTTCTGAAAAATTTGTGTTGTCATTGGGCCCCTGCAAAGAGGTAAACGTACAAAGTACGTAAGGGTTATTTTAACTAGATATAACATATTTAAGTGCCTGCCAGAGGGTTCATCGAACCTCCTCTATACTATTCATCTACCATTCTACTCTCAAATAGCGCGCGGGAAGAAAGAACATCTGAATATCTCCGTTCGAGATCTTATTTGTCGTATTTTATTCTGATGATCACTTCTTCTATGTATGTGGGAGTCAACAAAATATTTTCGCATTTGGAGAAGAATATTGGCGATTGGAGTTTCGTAAGTAGACCACGACGCAGCGATAAGCGCCTTTTAAGGTAATGATTCCCATCGCAGATCCTGTATCACTTCAGTAACGCTGTCTCCCCTGTATCGTGACAATACAAAACGAGCTGCCCTTGTTTGGACTCTTTCGATGTCCTTCGTCAAACCCACCTGATAAGGATCCTACACTGGGCAGCAATACTCCGAAAGAGGACGTACAATCGTAGTGCATGCAGTCTCTTCAGTAGTTCTGTTGCATCTTTTTAATGTTCTGCCAATAAAACGCAATCTCTGGTTCGCCTTTCCCACGACCTTGTTATTTCCAGTTTAAGTCTGATTTAATAGTAATTCCTAGGTATTTTGTGGACTTTACGGCCTTCACTTTTAATTCATTTATCTTTTAAACATCGTTTAACGGATTTCTTTTGGTACTCATGTGGACGACTTAACAATTATCATTATTTAGAGTGAATTGTCAATTTTCACACCATTCTGATATCTTATTTAGATCATTCTTCAGTTGGTTTTGATCTTCAGATGACTTTACTAGACCATAAATGATGACATCATCTGCAAACGCCACGGCGCAACGGCCGAACGCATTGTGGCGCCATGCTACGATGCGCTAGGTCGTTCCCCGTTGGGTGTTCGAATCCCCCTTCGGGCATGGATGTTTGTACTGTCTTTAGTATAAGCTAGTTCATAAGTAGCTTGGAGGCTCACGGTCTGCACGGCCACTACGGTCGAATCCCCCCTCGGGCATGGATATTTGTGCCGTCCTAAGGATTAGCTAGTTCATAAGAAGATTTTAAGTTTAGGGACTGATTACCCCGTAGTTAAGTCACATAAGCTCTACAAACATTTAAGCATTTTAATTTCATCTGCAGACAACCTAAGAGAGATGCTCACAGTTTCTCCCAAATCGTTTATGAAGATAAGGAACAGTAGAGGACCAATAACACTACCCTGTGGAACGCCGGATGCCACCTCTGCGTTAGTCGATGCCTTACCAACGATTACTACAAACTGTGTCCTCTCTGATAGGAAACCCTCTATCCAGTCACAAATCTGGGGCAAAACAAAGATACATCCCAAAAGCTGCCTCGTGACCCAACATCCAGAAATGTGAGGAAGACGTCAGAACTTCTCAAAAGATCGTCGCTGGAAGAGAGTATAATTAAGAACCTTCTCCCTCAGGTCCCTAGACCACCTATGTTTCACGGTCTGCCAAGGATGCACAAGAAGGATACATCATTAAGGCCGATGGTGTGTACTAATGGATCTCCGACCTACATACTTGCCAAACACTTATACACACTCCTCTCTACGCACGTTGGACACTGTGAAAATCATATTAAGAATACGGCGGACTTCATCGACCGAATTAAAGGACGGCAATTCAGTGAGGGAAGGTATTATGGTTTGTTTCGGTGAGGTCTCCCTTTTCACGTGTGTACCCATCACAGACTCTATGGACTTGCTGGCCCAGTTGTTTGACGACATCATCGTGGATTTATTTAAGCACACCCTGACATCATATTTCTTATATGGTGGAGAATATTTTAACCACACAGACGGCGTGGATATGGAAAGCCCTTTAGCTCCAGTTGTAGCCAACCTCTTCATGGAGCATTTAGAAGACATTGCCTTGGACCAGTGGCGTAGCTATCATAGGGCTAGGCGGGGCAGTGCCCCGGGGCCCCCGAGCTCCAGGGGCCCCTCGGCCTTCGTGAGCAACGATCGAAAAACGTTACAGTAGAGCGTCGAATTTTTTATTTAATTTTTTTTTTACGTTCCCACCCTATCGTCCATCTTATCCCCTTCCCCTCAAACCAAGTTTCCCACAGTAACCGCACTATGTGGCGCTGCCGACAGGCGAAGCTGGCAGCCAATGTGTCCAACAATCGGCACACTTCAGTCGGCAGAAGTAGCGGCAGCATCAAAGCTGCTCACATCAACAGCGGCGTCTTCCAAGTGTTGCGGCGTGCAATGTGAAGGATCGCGCTCCTCGAAATACAGTATAAATACATTTACTGTACAGTACTTCTTATTGGCAAATAGAAGTGTAAAGTTCGAATATCCGAATAAACCGGTTTTCCGAATATCCATTTCCCCAAATTACTTCGGATAATAGACGTTACACTGTATATAATATTTTAGTATAATAATGGAAATTCCACTTTTGATTCACGGATCAGTAGTTTCATGTATTAATTACTTTGTCTCAATAGTGAATTGTGCATCAAGACGCTGCCCTCTACCCCACTGTCACGATAATAAGCCAAGATATCGACTTTGTTATTTTACTTATCATTTTTTCCTGGCCAGACACTAACATACACTTCAAGAAGCCTGCTAGGGGCACGACTCAATCCAAAGTGTTTCATTTAACAAAATCTGGCAACTTACTTTTGATGAAACCATCCTACAAGAATATTTCCCGTATTTTCTTTCTTTGACTGGGCTATCAACGAAATGAGCTAACAGCGCAGTAGTTTAGCGAGAGTGAGTTGTCGGCACTGACAACAGTCTGCATGCTGTCATCATTGAAGAAAAATGTCCCATGGGGCATTTTCATCTGAATGTCCTATTCAGGTCCAACTCTATCTCTAGCCCTCTGCAAAATTTCATCCAAATCACCTAGTAATTTATGCGTGAAAGCATAACAAACAAACAAACTTTCACAATTATATTAGAAAGTACGATTAAATTTTATCTGCTGCGTCACACATAATAATTTACTTAGTAGTATTTAGGTTTGACTTATTACGTCTTCCAGTGGGTGATAAGGAGCTGATGATGAAGTAGTTTTGCATCTATACAGAACTACTGTAAAGAGGGCCCCAATGTCATTTTTGCCCCGGGGCCCTTGGTGACATAGCTACGCCACTGCCTTGGACACCGCTCCTGTAAAGCCTTTTACCGTTACGTCGACGATACCTTCGTCATCTGACCTCATGGACAGAAAAAGCTAGAAGAGTTCCTAGAACACATCAATAGTGTATACGGCCGCATGAAATTCACGATGGAAGTAGAGAAGGATAGTTCCTTGGCATTCCTGGACGTTTTTGTCCACAAAATTCAAATTCAAATGTTTGTAAATCTATGGAACCAAACTGCGTGGTCATCAGTCCGTAGCTTACAAACTAATTAAACTAAGTTAAATTAACCTAAGTACAAACACACTCACTGCCCATGCCCCAGGGAGGACTCGAACCTCGTTTTTGTCCACCGCAAACCCTTGGAAGTTTGGGTCACAACGTTTAGCTCAAGCCCACCCACGCTGATCGGTATTTGCACGCCGCCAGCTACCATCATCCAGTACGGAAACAGTCTGTTCTGAAAACCTTGGTACACAGAGCCGAAACCGTCTCAACTGCTGAAAACCTGTCAAACGAACTTAGCCACACAGCAAGAGACAAATATCTCAGGCAGTTTCAAACAAGTCACATAATCAGAAGACATCAGAAGAAGTCGTCAAGAATATCGCTTATTTACAGTTTTGTGGCTCCATAACAGGGAAAATTAGCCGGTTCCTAAAAAGACATAAAATCGACACAGTCTTCAGGCCCCCTCAAAGATCCGGCAACTAATGAATCCTGTGAAAGATGATGTAGGTCTCAGAACACCAGGCATTTATAAAATTCCGTGTGTGTGTGTGTGTGTGTATGTGTGTGTGTGTGTGTGTGTGTGTGTGTGTGTGTGAGCAGTTTTTGTTAGCCGACTGTTCGCATTATTGAACAGCGACGAACAGAACATGAAAGGTATTTTCGATTACGCTATCCAAAAACGTCAGCTGTGGTGGAACATGCTATGGAAAACGGACACCGAATTGCTTTCGACGAGACAACAATTATTAAACAGACGAACAGCTTCTGGGACAGAATAATAAACGAGGCCATAGAGATCAAAATTTCTGAAAACACTCTCAATAAAGACAGCGGCTTGCAGATTAGTACGGCATGGGGACCTGTAATTGCGGAGTTGAAGCGGGCGCGGCGTACGCGCGACCAAAGCATTGCCATATATGGTCAAAGAACTGGGCACCAGTGACGTCACTAGCGGCCGCGTGGATATGTAAGCCCGGAAGCGGCCTCGAAATGACAGTCATCCACTTGACAATGGCAGTGGAGATCTCTGTCGCAAGCTCGTCGGCAGAAAACTACGTGACGCGTCTTGTAACCCGAGAACATTTTATTAATAGACATCGCTGCGAAAACATGCACTCATGCATAGTTTAAATAGTTTGTAGGCTTAGGGACCGATGACCTCTGCAGTTAGGTCTCATAACTTTACAAACATCTGAATTTTGGAACAGCACTCAAATTTCTTATGGGTTCTTCCTAAAGTTTTTACATAACGGGGCACAAAATGTTTGGTAGTTTAATACAATCTGTTATTCTCCAGTTAGGAAATGAAGAGACATCAGCACAAACTCCTGATACCGCCTTATTTCCTGTACTGTGTACGTTTCGTAAGTCGTAACCTCTTTAAAACATCATTTGCCATTGTTTAGTGACAAAGCACCACAGCTAACATAATAAAACCTTCGCTGTACTGCATGTAGTGCAATATTCGAATCTGTCTTTTTTGTTTTCTTAATATATCAAGGATACCTGGGTATGAATAGGAAGCATTGTCTGGGAAGGAAGTAAAACAGGGTTGTAGACTTTGCTCATAGCTATTCGATCTCTAAATCGACCCAATTGTATAGGAAAGTAAGGAGAAATTTCAAGGAGGAAGACTTTGCGGTCCGCCTATAACACAATTTTTCTGCCAGAGACCGGAAGGATGGTTATCGTACCTTCGACAGCGTGATCATTAGAGACGGTCTTCAAGACCTCCATTTATATACATTTTGTAGTTAGTTGATCAAACAAAAATTGTATTTTATTTCTTTATATAGTTTATGCCCACACTGGAACATAATAATTATACAATTATCAACAATTATTCTTAGTGCCCATGTAGTGCACTGAACAGATATTCATCCTTCACTGCGTTATAAATTCACATGTTTGAGGAGTTATTTTGCTTAATGCATTCTGTGGTATTCTAATGCTATACTGGAGGCTAGAATAGATCTTTCCAGCAGCTAGAAATCACAATAGCATTGCTCATGCACGTATTCGGCTTTGCGATGTGAGGAGCCTATTAATTGAGTAACTACTGATACGTTAAGGCATCAATTCTCAGGTCATTGATATGACTTCACGTCCTCCAATTGTAGCCCCGCTACAATTCTTTTTTTGTTGTCACCGAGTGTAACCCACATTTTCACCTGAGTACGTTTTCTAGTTTCCCTAACTTGTCTTCGTCCAAATGCATACAAATGTAATTTATTTTTTATTTTATTATCATTATTATTTTAAGAGCCTCACCCTGGAGGAACCGCCTATTTTTCTTGCTTCTGGAGGAACCGCCTTTTTTTCATTTCTTTTTTAGTTTAATATTCCCCAGCTGAAACATTGTAAGAAACAGAAAAGGAGGAATAAAACCCTCACAACATGTGACTGCTGGTTAACATTGGGGGGGGGGGGGGGGGGGCAATAGTTATGGCACCCTATGGACCACAGTACCTAACAGAACAAAAACACTTTAAATGCAAGCTCCAATTAAATAAATACCAACAATGGGGAAAAGAAAAGTTACTTATTACATCAAACTTCAGCCCCCTCAACTAAACCTGCGAATATCTTCAAATAATCCAGGTTCCAATTCTTGGAAGGGGAATGACGAACGAAAATTAGCTTCCAATGACTCTTTGATATCCGTGCACTAATGCCGCTGAAAAAAAATTGCAAAAATCAGCCCGATAGCCGCCATGAGACTTCAACTTATGGTGAGCGTGCAGCAAGTATGACATGAGGCCTACACCATCTGTTAAATGCGGATAAATGATAGCATACGAAATATGCCTCAATAATCAAACGGTGAAGTTGTGCTTGGAGCGGGGATATGGTTTCATGTCCGGGATAGTAAACCAATCCACGGAGACATTCCTCAGGGTGGTACGATTAATGAGGGCTAGCATTCCTCAGGCGAGATCCCATGCAGCAGCCGCCCGGCGACATTCGAAGCGATGCTTCCTCGCGTCAGGGATGCGGCACTGACCACAGTTACCAGAGACTGCAAGACGGATGGCCGTCATTCGCTGGTTCAAGGCGTTGTACACAAGCTTGTACCAGAGATTGGGAGATGATAGTCCACACCTGCCTCCAGTTGACCTCTGGGTTTCTGGCCTACAGCTTGTGGCTTGGAGGATTCTGAAGGTAGCGACCACAGCTCGTTAGAAGTTTTTATTATCCCCCCATCTTTGAATAAGGCGTAAACTATGACGACATTGAAATGACCCTGTACAGCGCCACGTGAATGATTCTCATCTAAGAAATTTTATGAATATTTGAAAATATATTTTTATCAATAGTTATATTAAGTATCTGACCGTGTTTTTTTATTTTTATTAATTTTATTTATTTATTTTTTCATTCCACTCCTTAAGGGAATAGCGGGCCCATTGTAGAATATATAAGTTTGTTTAAGCCATGGGACAAAACTATTTTATACCGCGATTACAATTTTTATTTCAAATTTAATAAAGGAACTTTCTTAACTTAATGTGTTTTTGTAATTTTTACTTAAAAGGAAAGCACTCGGGCTCGAACAAACACAAATATACCAAAATCGTCTGAGAGATAATGTAGAGGCCTCTTATTCCACTAGCGATACTCTCTGCAAAACTCTGCTGTCACCCATTAGAGACCTCTGCGTGAGCCACGCCGCATTGCACTTTGACCTGCCGGTACACCAGTCGGGAGCACAAGGGACGGTGCGGTATGCGTCTGAAGTTGCGTTTTGTGACGTTATTTGTGTAGTGAAGCGTCAGATGGGTCAGCGATTGGTAATCAATCCTGATAATGTATAATAGCCCTCCTTCGTGAATACAGTCTTGGTGTAGAAGATGAATCAAATGTTTCAAATGTTTGTATAGTTATGGGACTTAACTACGGGGTCATCAGACCCTAAACTTACAAACTACTTATGAACTACTTACGAACTAGGACGGCACAAATATCCATGCCCGAGGGGGGATTCGAACCCCCGACCGTAGTGGCCGTGCTGACCGTGACTGGAGCGCCTCAGTCACCTCGGCCACCGCGGCCGGCGAAGATGAATCATTGACATGTTTTCTAGTATCTTTTATAATGCAAAAATATGAGCATAGATTAGAAACACTATAGTATATACCAGGTAACATGCGAATGATTCATATGCTACACAAAGGTTTCTTCGTAACTTCATCTCAACCAGTCACACTATATTAGCAAGATTTTTTACCAATCGCCGACCTATCCGACGCTTCACTACACAAATCACGTCACAAAACGCAACTTCAGAAGCACACTGCACCGTCACTACTGGTGTACCGGCAGGTCAAGATGCAGTGCGGCGTGGCACACGCAGGGGCCTCTAATGGGCGACTGCAGAGTTTTGCAGATGAGGGAATATCACTAGTGCAATGAGGAACCTTCACATTATCTCTCACATGATTTTAGTGTATTTATATTTGTTCGAGCCCAAGTACTTTCCTTATTAGTCTCCATCTTCTTGGGATGTTACCCACGTTTGATTATTACTGAGGATAAACCTCACTGAAAAAGCCTCAGTGCGGGTTTGATACTATTGTTTAGTCAGTTTCCTCTTTTAGTAGTATTAAATGTTGATAGAGATACTGATCACCTAAAAGAAATTCCATGCTGTTAATTTCGGGATATACCTTTATAATCGCCTACGCTGTCGCACTAGGCGGGTAAGGATATTTATACCTAGGAAACCTAAATGTGATTGGAGCTTATAACAACAGTTCTGTTGTTTTTGAGTTGTTCACTAATCTAGTTGCTCCTTAATTAGCTATCATTTTGATAAGCCTTTCCCCTAAAGGTTGGATTTGAGCTACTTCATAAAGTTGATCTCTGCTAGTGATTGGATTAAGTCTCGCTGTGATTCGTAGTATTCTACTCTCCGTACTAAGGATATTCAGGGAATGTACGTAGGATGATACTCAGAACGCGTAATATTCTTCTTTAACGTTGCAAATTACATATATTGACGACATTGCCCATGTTGCTTGCGAGAAAATCTGTCATCAGGCTTCCTATCTAACTGGTCCTATATGTCGTTACGGAAGGAATGACGTGTCCACATGTCTGCCTTTCACAGCCTTCCATCCCTCCTCCAACCAATCACCCCCTCTCCCTCACCCCCCCCCCCCCCGGGAAACGCACAAACTACACGTATTTGCTATTTTTCCGTATCTGAGTACTGAAAATTTGGTTATGAGCAACCCTGTATACAAAACTCTTGGTCTCACTATCATACAGCTGTCACAAAAGAAATATCCTAGGACACACTTTCATTGTTTCATGAAACTTAATGTGAGCAGCTAGGGCAGCCATGTGAAACTTCTGGAGATCTAGGAGCATCATTCATTTAGTCAATTATACCCCTTGGTCGTGTAAGCTGACAGCAGAACTTGTACCGCACAGTGTCTGAATTATCGTTCAAATCCACAGGTCGTCAAATCAAGTAAATACTTAATAATTACAATTACGAACAATTTTAATTAGACACATGAAAGCAATGCAGGGAAGGCGAACCAACATTTCTTCTAAGGAAACTGCCTACACTACACTTGTGCGTCCTATTTTGCAGTGTGACCGCGCTTTGTTGACTAATGGAGGATATAGGGAAAACTCAGAGAAGGGCAGATCGTTTCGTATTATCGTGATACATGGGGGAGAATGTCACGGAAATGATGTACGAGTTCCGATGGAAAACATAAAAATGTTTGCGTTATTTGTTGCAGGGAGATCTATTTGCGAAATTTCTTTCGCCAACATTCTCCTCCGAATGCGAACATATTTTGTAAACGCCCACGTACATAGGGAGACATTATCATCATGATAAAATAAGCGAAAAGAAATCGAAAGCAAGAAGATTTACGTAATCGTTTATCCCGAGCTGTATTACACAATGGAACGGTAGAGAAATATCATTAAAAATGTTAGATGAATCCTCTAGAATAATTAGCAGAGTAATTATGTATACAGGGTGTTACAAAAAGGTACGCCCTAACTTTCAGGAAACATTCCTCACACACAAAGAAAGAAAATTTGTTAAGCGGACATGTGTCCGGAAACGCTTAATTTCCATGTTAGAGCACATTTTAGTATTTATCTTTAAATGTAAATTGAAACAATTCGTGCAGACAATTGTCAAATGTTCAATGTTCAAATTTTGTAATTCTATCGGACCAAACTGCGTGGTCATCAGTCCGTAGCTTACAAACTACTTAAACCTAGGTAAACTGACCTAAGGACGACACACACACCCATGCCCCAGGGAGGACTCGAACCTCCACGGCGAGCAACTGCGCGCTCCGCAGCGAGACGCTTTAGACCGCTCGGCTTCTCCACCGCGGCAGACAATTGTCAAAATACCCAATTGTTTCGATAGTATGTACTGTAATTCCTGGATTCACGTCATCAACACAGATTTTCTGTAAACGTTTGGGCAAGAATTGATGGTGATGGCTTGATTGGGCCTCATGTTCTTCCACCTATGCTCACGGGAGCACGTTCATGATTTCATATGGGATACTACACGTGTGCTGCCTTTACAAGTACGACCAACATGGGGTTCATGCATGATGGAGCTCCTGCACATTTCAGTCGACGTGTTCGTACGCTTCTCAACAACAGATTCGGTTACCGGTGGATTGGTAGAGGCGGACGAATTCCATGGCCTCCACGCTCTCCTGACCCCAACCCTCTTGACTTTCATTTATGGGGTCATTTGAAAGCTTTTGTCTACGTAACCCCGGTACCAAATGTAGAGACTCTTCGTGCTCGTATTGTCGACGGCTGTGATACAATACGCCATTCCCCAGGGCTGCATCAGCGCATCAGGGATTCCATGCGATGGAGGTTGGATGCATGTATCCTCGCTAACGGAGGACATTTTGAACACTTCCTGTAACGAAGTGTTTGAAGTCACGCTGATACGTTCTTTTGCTGTGTGTTTCAAATCCATGATTAATGTGATTTGAAGAGAAGTAATAAAATGAGCTCTAACATGGAAATTAAGCGTTTCCGGACACATGTCCGCATAACATACTTTCTTTCTTTGTGTGTGAGGAATGTTTCCTGAAAGTTTAGCCGTACATTTTTGTAACACCCTGTATGTAGAATATATATCAAAAAATTTGAACGACAAGAATGTAACTTCGGTAGACATATCTCTCTCAGGTCGTTGTCGACGGAAACCATGAAGGGAGAAAGTCGGCCGCGAATTTTTTATATGAACAATCCTGCCAGTTTCCTTAAACGATGAGGAAACCACGTAAATTGTATACGTAAATGGCTGTACAGGATTTTAGTCTATGTGACTATGTACGAAAAATAACAGAGCTCGCCTTTATCAACAACACAGTGCTAAGCAGGAGTCTGTAATGTCACAACGATTTAGAACAGAGGAGGTTATTCAAAGTTTTGTTGTCCAATTTACTTATACCATAGTTGTGGAGCTAAACGAGGTCGTGAAGAATGGACAACAAACCACCAGAGGTGTTATTCTGGAAAGCGTATCTACATGCGCACGAAATGAAGGATTATGGCGGTTTATTGTCCGGTAGATAGCGTGGTCGTTACAGACGATCTATTTTCGTTACTACGTAAACAGCCAAAAGATAGCGCAAAGCGTTTTGAATAGAGTTACTCGTATTTGTAGTCACTGTATCATGGGCTACGAACATCCGCTATTGTTGATTTGGTACAAAATGTAGGTCAGTACTGGTGTAACACATGGTCCCAGCCGAGGTGTAAATTATATATCTTTCAGTAGGTAACATGACAAATGCTCGCTCCAATTTTTTTTTTTTTCTTCGGTCCTGAGTGATTTACGGCGGTCAGGTATCAGTCGTTCATCAATATGACAAGCTAGTATTTACACACGTAGTCCGATTACGTTCGTGGTTCCAACAAATATTGTAGGATTCACTCCATAACTTACATTTTTATTTCGCATACTTTGAACGGCAGAGGTCGTGCGCTAGAAACAGTTCACCGAACGACTTCTTTGAAATATTGTACTCAGAGATTTGTGTGAAGCGCTGTATATAAAATGAATGCCCATTCCACCAGTGCTGCCTTTTTCTCCTTCCCCATCTACACCCGTCAGTTTCATCATCATTTACGTGTGCATCTCCTGTGTCTCCGTTGGAGTGTAAATGTAACTGCGAACGGCTATCCCGCAACCGACGTCTGTGTCTTTTAACTGTCTTTGTGTCTATGTTCTTCGGTGTAGTGTTTCTCCATTTTTCGACGACATGTGGTTTTAAGTACTGCACACCAAACACCATATGAAATTAATGCTCGTCTTCCATTTTCTCGCCGTGTTATATGCATTGTCTCCTTTTGTAGTCCATTTGTCTTGTGTATATTCTTCATACCACGTGAAATTTCTGTAGGCTGAACAGCGCATCAGATGCTCCCAGCCCGCCCCACCCGGGAATGTAGTCATAATAAAAAAATAAAACATTAAAAAAAACAGTGCTGAGTTTTCACGGTTTACTTTTGCATTTGGGCGGTGATTCCGAAATCTGTTAGACACTTTCAAATACGCCCGTTATCACGGTTTCTTTCCGTCCCATTTTCGGACCGAACGTAGGAAACTCTACTTCTTGTTCGTCTCTCTGCGAACTACAATTAGTTATTTGTATACGAGGGTTGGAACTTAAATAGTGGCAAGTGTTTATTCACAACCAATACAAAAGTGTTACATGTTTGCACCTGCTGCTGTCTTTCAAAGCAGTCGCCAGCGTTTTGGAAGGCGTAGTACACTTGTGTCAGACCCTGTTCTGTTGATGGTGCGAATGGAGCGGTCTACTGCCCGTCGAATATCTGCAACAATTCTGAAGCGAATGCCACGGAGTGGTTCCTTTATCTTCGGAATCAAATAAAAGTCACAAGGACTTAAGTCCAAGGAGTATGGTGGATGGTACAGTACTTCCAAGTTCCATCGACCGAACAGAAATAGCACATTGTCGTGAAAAATGATGGGTGTGTTGCGCAGAAAGTGTTGCAGCTTCTTTCGCTGGTCGCAGATGATGCTCCAATGACGAACAGTAATACGCTAGCACGACCTGCTCGATGCATGTGTGCCACAGTTTGCCGACCTTCGTTAGAGGCTTTTACCCAAAGTGCCACTGTTCTGCACGGCAATGCCGAGCCCCCGTACGTCTCTTGAAGACCTTGATGACACTGTCGTGCTGTACGAACTCTGGCACTTTCAATCGTGATCCAACTCCGTTGTCCCTGTTTCGAAAACATAGTGACACCGTTAAGTTAGACCGCTCGCTCACAAGTGACAGTGTTTCCCTCGATTGTGCGCACGCCGGTGACGTGGAACGGGCTATTCCATAAGCTCGGAGGAAAGGTAGGTATGCCATTTCAGCGAATGTAGTAGATTTCATTGCATACTATCTCCACAGCAGTTCCAGCCCTCGTATGTATATATACCAGGTGATAAAAAGTCAGTATAAATTTGAAAACTTAATAAATCACGGAACAATGTAGATAGAGAGGTAAAATATGCCACACATACTTGGAATAGCATGGGGTTTTATTATAACCGAAAAGAAAAAGTTCAATAAATGTCCGACAGATGGTGCGTGATTCTGGTTTTGTAACTGCTACCGTGACAGGTGAGAGGTACGCCGATATGTTACAGAATCGTATCTTCCCCAGCCTGGCTGATAAACATCTGCTGGAACGTACGATTTTTATGCAGGTTAGCGCTCCTACCGATATTACTAGACGCGTGAAAGATCTCTTGCGCGCGTCGTTTGGTGATGATCGTGTGCTCAGCCGCCAGTTTCGTCATGCTTGGCGTCTCAGGTCCCCAGACGTCAGTCCGCGCGATTATTGGCTTTGGGATTACCTGAAGTCGCAAGTGTACCGTGATCGACCGACATTTCTAGGGATGCTGAAAGAAAACATCCGACGCCAATGCCTCACCATAACTCCGGACATGCTTTACAGTGCTGTTCACAACATTATTCCTCGACTACAGCTATTGTTGAGGAATGATGGTGAACATATTGAGCATTTCCTGTAAAGAACATCACCTTTGCTTTGTCTTGATGTGTTATGCTAATTATTGCTTTTCTGATCAGATGAAGCGACATATGTCGTACATTTCTTGAACGTTTTTTGGTTCCAATAAAACCCCATGTCATTTCAAGCATTTGTGTCAATTTTTACCTATATATCTACATTATTCCGTGATATATTAAGTTTTCAAATTTATACTGACTTGTGATCACCTGGTATATAAAGAATATTGTCAAAAGTTACTTATCGGAGAAACATCCTCTGCTTTTCTAAACAGACTATCTGTGATATAAATGGTCTCCTTCGACTGCCTGGCGGCTACGATTTTTCGTATTATATTCTGCCGGACATTAAAACTGCCCCACTATGAAGACAATATGCAATAAACATCGGACTGCCGTGAAGTTTAGAGGTACTTCATTTTTCATCTCATCAGAAATGTCAATAGCGCCATTGAACTCTCCGTCTTTGTAGGAATAATGATGTATGCTTCAGTTAGAATCTATTTCTGCAAACTTCTTTGGTGATGGGAATAAGAATAGCTAGGGCAGTTTGCAGTTGGAATCGCGGGCTCTGTGAAAGGTGAGATGGAGCTGCCTTGGGTCCGCGAGAGAAGGGCGCCTTGGCGGGCCACCCAGGAGTGTTTACTTCATAACGCGGTTTCTGATAATCTTATAAGAACGGCCAAGGGAACGCCTCTTCCCATGGGAACTGAGAGTTCTGGAGGTAAACCGCTTTTCCCGCGCGATGACGGTAGGGACGCGTATGATTCGCCAGGTACATGTACCGCCGGCCGCGGTGGCCGAGGTGACTGAGGCGCTCCAGTCATGGTCAGCACGGCCACTACGGTCGGGGGTTCGAATCCCCCCTCGGGCATGGATATTTGTGCCGTCCTAGTTCGTAAGTAGTTCATAAGTAGTTTGTAAGTTTAGGGACTGATGACCCCGTAGTTAAGTCCCATAAGCAGTACAAACATTTGAACATTTGGTACATGTACCCATGCGCGAGGTCCGATCTGGGCAATAATGCCTATGAATCTTACTGGCTCACGCGGAAATTTGAGCCGCTGCAATTGGCCAACAAGGCGTGTGGGTGAAAATTTTGTTGGACAGAGAGCATTTTTCACGAGTGTGTTAGAACATTTGTGTCTGGGAGTTCGACACGGGACGTGCAAGTGTCCAGTTTGTAATGTATATCCCCTATAAAATTCCATTTGTTTGGATTAATGAATCGTTCGATACCCATGATAACAAAACTTTTCATTATGCACAGTCACAAAATTATTCATGAAACATTATAAGACCTTACAAGACTGTTTCATTGTATCAATAGCAAGGTATTTTATTGAACTTTGATAATTATTTTACCGTTTTAAAGAAAAACTTAACATTAATATTACGCAACTTTGTAATTTTAACACAAATTTCGTCACTAACATTTTCAGACACATACTGAATTGTATTAAGCATTATGTCATTAAGGGCTTAACTTGGAATTAATATATATTGTAAATTCGGAAATATAAAAATCCTAAACAAACCTTTGTACTGCTGTCATCATAAAATACTTATGTTCACATTATTTATTTCATTTTGTCACGAAAATGCTTTTAATGTAACTGTAATAGTTTTATACATAACAATTTCATATAAAATTCTTCTGTATTAGATCTACACATTTCATAAAACTGTATTTAACTATTTCCGTGTTCTAGAATGTTTTAGAACTTATAATAAGTACATATATATATATATATATATATATATATATATATATATATATATATATATATATATGCGCGCGAATTGGGGCGAACATAGTCAGTCATTGTTCAGTCTTTGTCTTACTTCAGTCGCAGTCATTTTTTTATCAGTATGAATATTTATTGTGTGCTTTAATACTTTAATAAAAGTCTTGATCATGAAAATGGTCACTTTTATGGTTATACAGCTTACAACCCGTCGTCCTGTTGTTTTCATCATGAAAAGTTAACAAACAAGTTGCTAACCTACGAGATCTCCCAGTGAACGACCGATAGAATAAGGTGATGTATACAAAATGTCGTTCCAGTATAGTGTAAAAACACCACAAGTTGTCTGGGAATGCCACCGACGGTGGTAGCGTAGGAGGGCTCCACGTAGTGTGGAAGTCTCCAGAACTTTATTTAATTTGTGAAGGAGCACCGCCTGGTGTCTCTATTTGGTTTGGGCGCAAGTTACTGTAACGTTCCGTGATTCAGACGAGCCTTTCTTGTGCCCTGGAAACGCTCCGGCGTCCAGCAGCTGTGTTTTATTTGACGAACACTTTTTCGTCACGCCAAGCTACTTTTCTGCGTCGCACACCAGCTCTGAAACACTCTTTGCATCCTTGGAGCATAACTGCTCAGGCGTGCGAACTGGTCTAGTGGTGTACGACAGAATTGCGAGGTCTTGACAACGATATCCACCGGGACTCGTGGCTCTATTGACGTCAATACAGCAGCGTCCATTCTGGGTCTGCACCGCAGTTATTTCGGTTTACGCGGCGGGTTCTTTTCAGCGGCAACACGACGCGTTTCCTGTGTTCAAAGCCAACAAGACGCACCTGCTCATCCGTCGTCTGCGTATGGGTAATGTATTGCAGCAATTCAGCCACGAATTCATTGTCTGGCGTTCGCAGAGCCCACGACGCCAGCAGTATGTAGTGATAATGGTTGTCACGAGTTTGCAAGACTTGTTAACGTACGATCTGGGTTACTTGTATCAGTATTCGAAGCACTAGAATTATTCGTAACTCCCCCGATCTCCTAGCTTTGCCTCCCGCTGAGCTTCAGGCATTCTGCAGTGTCATTGTTTTCTGTCACCCTTGTGCAGTGTTTTATGAGAAAAAAAAGTTAATGGTATACAGCATTTCATTTCAGCCACCCTTTTATCACCCTTCTTAAAGTGTATTTTCTTGTCTTTTGAGAGTAGAGCGTTAGTGAGACAGGTCCAATAAATTCCTTCCTTCATTCAGAGCTTAATGAAATGTCTCACGTTACGCAGTCAGATAGCATATAAGCGCTTGTTAATTCAGACGATAAACAGGACAATTTCTCGACAATTTAATTTGATAAAAGAGAGAGTTATTAATTTACTGACCCTGTGCTAGTAAAACAACATCCCCACTACATTAAATAATAAACCTTCTAAAGTGTACTACATTACACGGGATCAGAGACCCAGTATTTAAGCGGAACTGCCCAAGATAGTAAAGTCTAAGGCCAACAACATTATAACAAATTTGGATGGGTTGCAGCAGTAAGAGAGTAGTGCGACTTTGGCAGGTGACCAGGTGGGAGGAGAAATGATGAACAAACTTGCAAGACTATAATCCATAAACAAACCGACGGATGATGCCTTGAAATGCGAGGTGCGAAACGCTGAAACATAAATTCTCATCTACATCTGTATAAATATTGTCCAAATCACACTGGAATGTATGGCAGAGGGTTCATCGAACAGCTTTCATAAAATTTCTCTTCCATTCCATTCTGTAATATCGTGCGGGAAAAAGGAACATCGAAACATTTCCGTTTTCGATCTTATTTCTCTTATTTTATTATGAAGATCATGTTCCCCTATGTAGGGGGGAACTAACAAAATATTTTCGCATTTGGAAGAGAAGGTTGGTGAAAGAAATTTCGCAAATAGACCTCGACGCAACGAATAAACCCTTTCTTTTGATGATTTCCACCCGAACTATTGTATCATTTCCATGACACATCTCTCCTATGTCGCGATAATACAAAACGAGCTGCCCTTCTCTATACCTTGTCTGTATCCTCCGTTCATCTCACGATGCAGAGCAATACTTCAAAGTAGATGCCACAACATAGTGTAGGCAGTTTCTTTAGTACAACAGTTACATCTTCTTATAAGGACACCACATGGGTAGCAGATTTTAGAATTTTTTTATATTTGTGGTACGTGAAGTTCACAACTCAAATAACAAGTACACGTAAGTTCTAATAACTAAAACGGTTGCAACATTTGTCAGTTTAGCTCAGGTGGTCAAATTCTTCTCGCAGTTTCGTATCTCCTAACTCCTCTTCCCACCCCCATGAACCACAGACATTGCCGAGGTGTGGTGGCTTGCGTGCCTCAACGATGCTGATAGCCGTAACGTAGGTGCAACCACAGCGGAGGGGTATCTGTGGAGAGGCCAGACAAACGTGTGGTTCCTGAAGAGGGGCAGCAGCCTTTTCAGTAATTACAGGGGCAACAGTCTGGATGATTGAGCTGGCCTTGTAACATCAGCTAATGTGGCTTTGCTGTGCAGTTACTGCGAACGGCTGAAAGCAAGGGCAAACTACAGCCGTTACATTTCCCGAGGATATGCAGCTCTACTGTATGAAAATATGATTATGGCATCCTCTCGGGTAAAATATTCCGGAGGTAAAATAGTCCCCCATTCGGATCTCCGGGCGGGGACTACTCAGGAGGATGTTGTCATCAGGAAAGACAATACTGGCATTCTACGGGTCGGAGCGTGGAATGTTAGATCCCTTAATCGGGTAGAAAAATTAGAAAATTTAAAAAGGGGAAAGGATAGGTTGAAGTTGGATATAGTGGGGATTAGTGAAGTTCGGTGGCAGGATGAACAGGATTTCTGGTCAGGTGAGTACAGGATTATAAATACAAAATCAGTTGGGGGTATCACAGGAGTAGGACTGATACTGAATAAGAAGATAGGAATGCGGGTAAACTACTATGAGCAGCACAGCGATCTCATTATCATTGTAAAGATAGATACTAAGCCAACACCGAGAACAGTAGTACAGGTTTATATGCCAACTAGCTCTGCCGATGATGAGGAGATCGAAGAAATATATGAGGAGCTAAAGGAAATTATTCAGGGAGAGGAAAATTTAATTGTGATGGGAGACTGGAATTCGGTAGTAGAAAAAGGAAGAGAAGGAAAAATAGTAGGTGAATATGGACTGGGCAGGAGAAGAATCACAAAAGAAGGTTGTATACGTGGAAGAGACCAGGAGACACCGGGAGATACCAGATAGATTTTATAATTGTAAGACATAGATTCCGAAACCAGGTTATAAACTGCAAGACGTACCCAGGGGCAGATATAGACTCTGACCATAACTTATTAGTCATGAACTGTAGGCTGAAACTGAAAAAACTGCAGAAAGGTAGGAAAATAAGGAGATGGGACTTAGATAAATTGAAGGAAAGTGAAGTTCTGGAGATTTTCAGAGGGAGATTTAGGCAACAATTGACAGAAACAGGGGGAAATAAAACAGTAGAAGAGGAATGGATAGCATTGAGAGATGAAATAGTGAAGGTAGCAGAGGACAAAATAGGTAGAAAGGCAAGACCTACAAAAAATTCTTGGATATCACAGGAAATACTAGATTTAAGTGATGAAAGGAGAAGATATAAAAATGCAGTAAATGAAACAGGCAAAATGGAGTACAGACGACTAAAAAATGAGATTGACAGGAAGTGCAAAATGGCTAAGCAGGAGTGGCTAGTAGCCAAATGCAAATCTGTAGAAGAATGTATAAGAAGGGGGAAAGTAGATACCGCCTACAGGAAAATAAGAGAGACATTTGAGGACAAGAAAAGCAATTGTACGAATATCAAGAACTCAGATGGGAAACCTCAGCAAAGAAGGGAAAGCTGAAAGGTGGAAAGAATACATAGAACAGCTCTACAAAGGAAATGAAGTTAGAGGTAATGTTGTAGGAAGGGAAGAGGAAGTATATCAAGATGAAATAGGAGATGCTATACTGATAGTTGAATTTGGCAGAGCCTTGAAAGACCTAGGTCGGAACAAGGCCCCAGGAGTAGATGACATACCCTCAGAGCTACTAAAGTCTCTGGGAGAGCCAGCCATGACAAAACTATTTGAACTGGTGTGTAGGATGTATGAGACAGGCGAAATACCCTCAGACTTTAAGAAAAATGTAATAATCCCCCATTCCAAAGAAATCAGGCGCAGACAGGTGTGAAAATTACAGAACCATCAGTTTGATAAGTCATGGTTGCAAAATTTTAACACGAATTATCTACAGGAGAATGGAAAAGCTGGTAGAAGCTGACCTTGGGGAAGATCAGTTTGGATTCAGGAGGAACGTAGGAACCAGGTAGGCAATATTTACTTTACGTCTTATCTTAGAAGATAGATTAAGGAAAGGCAAACCTACATTTTTAGCTTTTGTAGATTTGGAGAAATCATTTGACAATGTTGACTGGAATACACTCTTTCAAATTCTGAAGTCAGCAGGGGTAAAATATAGGGAAAGGAGAGCTATTTATAACTTGTACAAAAGCCAGGCCGCAGTTATTAGACTCGAAGGGCATGAAAGGGAAACATCATTTGGGAAGGGAGTAAGACAGGGTTGTAACCTTTCTCCGATGTTATTCAATTTGTACATCGAGCAGGCGGTGAAGGAAAGCAAGGGAAAATTTGGAACAGGGATTAACGTTCAGGGGGAAGAAATAATTCTGTCAGAGACAGCAAAGAACCTGGAAGAGCAGTTGAATGGAATGGACAGTGTGCTGAAGAGAGCGTATAAAATGAACATGAACAAGAGCAAAACAAAAATAATGGAATGCGTTCTAAGAAAATTAGGCGATGCTGAAGGAATTAGATTAGGTAACGAAGCAATAAAGGAGGTAGATGAGTTTTGTTACTTGGGCAGTAAAATAAAAAACGATGGTCGCAGTACAGAGGATATAAAATGCAGAATGGCAATGGGAAGGAAAGCATTTTTGAAAACGAGAAATTTGCTAACATCGAATATTAATTTAAGTGGAAGGAAGTCTTTTCTGAAGGCATTTGTGTAGTGTGTTGCCTTGTACGGGAGTGAAACATGGACGATAAGCTGTGCGGACAGGAAGAGAATAGAGGCTTTTGAAATGTGGTGTTACAGAAGAATGCTGAAGATTAGGTGGGTAGATCACATAACCAATGAAGAAGTACTGAACAGAATTAGTGAGAAAAGGAATTTTTGGCATACCCTTCCTAAAAGAAGGGATCGCTTGGTAGGACACATTCTTAGACATCGGGGAATCGTAAATTTAGCATTGGAGGGAAGTGTGTGGGGTAAAAATCGCAGAGGGAGACCAATAGACACGTATAGTAAGCAGATTCAAGTGGATGTGGGTTGCCGTTCTTATGAAGAGATGAAAAGGCTTGCTCAGGATAGAGTAGGGTGGAGAGCTGCATCAAACCAGTCTCCGGACTGAAGACCGTAACAACAACAATCTCCTCTTCCTCCACTTCGTCTTCCATTTGTCGAATACTATCTTGAAGTTTATTTCCTTTGTATAGGTACTCTATACAGGGTGGATATTGATAGTGACCGGGCTAAATATCTCACGAAATAAGCATCAAACGAAAAAACTACAACGAACAAAACGTTTCCAGCTTGAATGTGAGAAACAGATGGCGCTATGGTTGGCCCGCTAGATGACGCTGCCAATGGTCAAACGAATATCAACGGCATTTATTTTAATAGGTACCCCCATTTTTATTACATATTCGTCTAGTACGTAAATAAATATGAAAGTTTTATTTGGAACACTTTTTTCGCTTTGTGATAGATGGCGCTGTAACAGTCACAAACGTATAAGTACGTCGTATCGCGTATCATTTCGCCAGTGCGGACGGTATTTGCTTCGTGATAGTTTAGCAATTGTAGGGAAGGTCGATATTGTACTTATGTATGGCTAGTGTGATCAAAATGCTCAACGGACCTGTGCTATGTATGTTGATCATTATCCTGGAAGACATCATCCAAGTATCTGGACCTTTCGGCGGATAGTTACGTTATTTAAAGAGGCAGGACGTATTCAGCCACGACCTGCCACAAATGAAGATGCTCAAGTAAAGGTTTTTGCTGCAGTTGCAGCTAATCTGCACATCAGTAGCAGATAAACTGATCGAGAATCAGGAATCTCTAAAACGTCCGAGTTGAGAATTCTAATTCAACATAAATTTCACCCGTACCATATTTCTATGCACCAGGATTTACATGGCGAAGACTGAACGTCGTGTACAGTTTTACCACTGGGTACGAAATAAATTACGGGACGATAACATTTTTTTTCACCCGTTCTGTTTAGTGAAAAAGCGTCATTCACAAGTAGAGGTAATGTAAACCGACATAAATGCACTATTGAGCAACGGAAAATCCACTGTGCCTGCGACACGTGGAACATCAGCGATCTTGATGGGTTAATGTATGGTGCGGCATTATGGGAGGAAGGATAATTGGCCCCTATTTTATCGATGACAATCTAAATTTTGCAATGTATGCTGATTTCTTACGTAATGTTCTACCGATTTTACAACAAAATGTTTCACTGCATGACGAAACGACGATGTACTTTCAACATAATGGATCTCCGGCACATGGCTCGCGTGCAGTTGAAGCGGTGTTAAATGGAATATTTAATGACAGGTGGATTGGTCGTAGAAGCACCATACCATGGCCCGCACGTTCACCGCTTCTTACATCCTTGGACTTCTTTCTATGGGGAAAAGTGAAGGAATATTTGGTATCGTGATTCACCGACAACGCCTGAAAACTTCCGTCACCGCATTGTCAATGCGTGTGAGAACATTACTGAAGGCGAACTACTCACTGTTGAGAGGAATTTCGTTACGCGTATTCCCAAATGCATTGAAGCTGAAGGACATCATTTTGAGCATTTATTGACGTCATGAGATAATTACAGATAATCAAGCATTAACAGTATGCGTTCTAATAATGTATGATAATTTCACAAAAGTACATGTATCACATTGGAGCAACCGAAATAAAGGTCAAACGTACCTACGTTATGTGTTTTAATTTTTAAAGAATCTACCTTGTACCCACTGTTCGACTGAAATTGTGAGCAATATGTTTGTGAATATTACAGCGCCATCTATCACAAAGCGACAAATGTGTTCCAAATAAAACATTCATATTTATTTACGTACTAGATTAATATGTAATAAAAATTGGGGGTATTTTTTTTTAATGCAGTTGCATTCCGTTTGACCTATGGCAGCGCCATTTAGCGAGCCAACCATGGCACCATCTGTTTTTCCCCTTTAAGCTAGAAAAGTTCTTTGTAGTTTTTCGTTTGATGCTTATTTCGTGAGATATTTGGCCCGGTCACTATCAATGGATCACCATGTATATTCCTTCCACATTTCAGCTTTCACCTAGGCACACGCTTATTTTGTTTGTGATGTTGATGAAATGCAAAGAATTTTTAATGGCACTCTCCGTTCAGCCAAAATGAGTTTGCAGCGACGAGGATAGTTGTATAGTCAAACCGTGTCTTGGGGACGCTATAGCGCTCTCTGTAGGCCTCAGAGGCTCCTGCGGTTTATGCTGCTTGCGCAATCTATACAGTCTAGGAGATTGCGTTTCAGTTTTGCAAAGTATCTTCTTGTCGGCAGAAGAAAAATAAGACACTTTCACCAGTCGGTTGGTCAGTTTGTCTTGGCGATGTTAACAGTGTCAGTTCCCAACAAAAGAGTGCACTGACAGAAGAAACATCACGAAACATAATCACAAGCCACAAACAACAAGCAGCAACACCACAGCTCGATAATGACGAGCTATAAAAACTTGTCATTCCTGAATTAAACTAGCATGAAAAATCCTTGAATGAAATTATAAAGTAAAGGACAAAAACCCAAAGAAGATGGCACGATAAGTGCCGAAACATGTCTGAGTAATAAAAATAAAAACGGTGTCTTGCGTAAGGCGGATTTCTTCATAAATATGTCATAGCAAGAACGGAAGAAACAAGAGCTGCACCATCACAAGATGATCCTCTTTCCATGATAATCTCCACTATTAATTACGACAGTCGTATTATAGATCGCCGATTGAGCTCTGAGGATGCCTTCCGCAGTCAAAGCCGATACGTCAGAGGAAAGATTTACTGGACTGACCACGGGATCTCAGCCCGGAAGTTTCACGTAATGACAGTTCCTGTCGTGAAAGCCTTCATTGCATGATCGTTATCACCACGTTCTTCATTTTGATGCAGAATAGCCATCAACAAGTGTGAAACCTCTGCTACGGCCCCAGTTGGGCGGTTGAAACCGTAGCTATGTTCAAATGTTTGTTAAGCCAATGGGACTTAACCGCGGGGTTATCAGTTCCTAAACTTAAGGATTCTAACCTCCGACGCGGGAGGCCGCGCGATCCGCAACGTGGCGCTCCAGACCGTTCTGCTACTCCCGCGCAGCAGACCGTAGATAGAAAGCATTATCAACTTTAATAGTCGAGGATGTATACCTGGAAGTGGCTAATATCAATTTGATTACTCAGGCACCTTCAAATCGTGTTTGAAAATACAGATGTCCGTCTTTGAATCCAAAACGTGTAGGTGTCCGCTTTTGATGTGAACACGCTTTCAGATGTCCGTTTTTGATACACAGAGATTCACTTACTGCTGACGAGAATCTTTTACAGGTGTATAATCTGGGAAATTATAGGAACATCGACATAAAGTGGAAAATATTAAATTCTGAACTCTATTACATATTGGAAAAATAAAAACTACAATAATCATAAAAATCTTTTTAATTTTATATACAAAATAAAATGTTATGACACAATCTCTAAAATTATTAGCGTAAGGTCTGTTGAAAATGTCGCCAGATTTTTTCGTAAACATCCTTATGTCATTTCTGACATCGAACTTCTTTCCAACAAGTGATAATTTTGTACCACACACCTTTCAACAAAAACCTTACAAGCTAGTCTTGCCTTTGTTTCTTTTCAATGTTTATTTTCCACTTTGCAGGTTGTCTCAACCGCTTCCTAGCTTTTCCTTCGGACGCTGGTGATGTATTATGTTCCATTTTACTCGCTTTAAGATGATTATTAGTAATAATACTATAAAAAATTACAGAAAAACTTTAAGTACGGGCTAATACGTTTAGTACCTGGCACATACTGCCGCCATGTCTGATTTTCGAGGTCACGTAATCATATTCCGTGTTGCCGTTGGTGCACGCTACTTCATTTAACAAGTGTCCGAATTTGATATCAAGCTCTTATGTAGGTGTCCGAATTTGATATCAAGCTCTTATGTAGGTGTCCGCTTTTGATGTGAACAGTCAAATTTAACGTGTGATTTACCACATTACCTCAATTTTTGGAAAAAAAAAAACTGATTTCACCAATGAAAAGAGCGGAAAATCTTCTTTTGGATCGACTGCTAAATAAATTTCGAGCATTAGGTCAAATGTCCAGGTTTAATATTAGGCTACTCAACATAACACATTCAGAGGCACAGGAGACGGGCAGGTTCACGCGCTTCCGCGCAATTATACATTGACAGAGTGGTATCAGCTTTATTTCCTTCAGATACAACGGCGCTGACAGCCATTGCAGGGCCGCGTGGTGTCCGTTGACTCAGCGGCTCCGGCGCCGTGTGTATGAGGCAGAAAGGCGCACACAGCACTCTCGTTGAGCAGCCGCCTTGCGTAAGAAGCAGCGCGCTACGGCGTCTGCAAGAGGCAGCCTGGTGGTGAAAGGCGGTTGACGAAGACACTCGCCCGTCTCGTGGTCGGACGAACCCACGCGCACGGTCCGGTTTGAACGGTACGATATTCCTGTCTCGAACAGGAAGCTCCTCGGGGTCCCTTTCCCATCACGTGCGGACGAATTGCAGGCGACCTCAGTGGAGGCCTGAAGAGGTTAGACCTGCTGTCGGATCTTTGATGGTATCATCTGGACCGCACCGCGTAGCCGTCTCGGCGTCGAAGCTGCACGTATCCTCGCCTGCCCGTACTCGGACAAGACCAGACTAGCGCAGACAGTTATGTCCTTTCGCATCCACTATTTACACTGCCTCCCGTCCTGCTTGTGACGCATTATGCTTCATGTCAACTGCGCCGCGGTCCATTTTCCCGCGTGCCCAGTGGTTCGTTTGAAAGTGTCCCAAGCCCCTTGCTACACTCTGAAGCAAATAATGCAATGCGTCTGTTTTTGCTTGGCGACTTTCCACATGCTCTTTCAACACTGCTCTAGTTTCAAACTCTGCCGGCACGTACGGCTGTTTACTTTCCTTGTCACCCAATGTCGCCACAGCGAGTTCTTACTGTATACTCGCTGTTCAGCTCTCTCTATCAAAATTACTTATTGCTAATTCTAGTCCTTTTACACCTCTTTTTCAGCCTTCTCACAGCTCTTGAACTACACAATTTATGGTTGATATTTTCTCAACAGATTTTAACCTCTTTTGAGACACACTACCATCTCCCAAAATGACTTTTTAACCTGGCATATTTTATGTAGACCTCTGTCAACTCGGGTGCAGTGGCTGTACAAGGCTAATGAAAATGAGACAGAAACCAAATGTGAGATTGGCAATTAAAAATAGACATCATACATGGAGTTTACAGAAGGTGGGTAATAAGATTAGGGGCTCTAGTTAATATACATGCGTCACCTGTTCTCACTATCTTCTTAATTTGTGCTCTGCACAAAATCATGTTTTCGCACTTTAACTCTCCATGATCTCCTGTTTTCTGCCATCCGATAATGATAACATCCGTTTTGCCTTATGTCTTCTGTCATCGTGTATCCCCCCCACAAACAAGTCCTTCCAAAGCGTGTATACACCCTAACTTCAGTCTCAACGATTACACTTACTGATACATATTTATGATGAGAATTTGTGGACATTCCCGTTGTCCAGCGTGACAAAAACCACGTTCCACGCATTTATTATGGCCCTCAGAATGACATGATGTTAACCCCTTGATATAATATTACTGAGATTATCTGAAATAGCAGGTGGAACATAGCAATCAACATCCCCGATCCCCGTAATTTGGCAACTCTGCACGGCAACTAGTCGTGGATAAGAGCAGGTTGCGGTGGCCGAGGGGACTGAGGCGCTCCAGTCACGGTCTGCACGGCCACTACGGTCGGGGGTTCGAATCCCCCCCTCGGGCATGGATATTTGTGCCGTCTTTAATCTTAGTTAGTTCATAAGTAGTTTGTAAGTTTAGGGACTGATGACCCCGTAGTTAAGTCCCATAAGCTATACAAACATTTGAACATTTGAACGTGGATAAGGGGTAGACTGTTATAATGGCCAGTTTCCGACGTCCCTAATATTAAATTTTCTTGGCCTGACAATTTCAGTTTTCCAGCAATTACTTCGCTATGGAATGTGCAAAACACCATCGTCTTCGGACGCTCACTGGAAGAGAGCGTCATGTTGTCAGCAATATGAACTCAACTATCGATTCTCTTCTTGTTTCTGCTGTCATGTTTTTCGAAAGATAATAGCAACCAGTGGTCTGAGCGATGAAAGAACATTATCTTGACATTGCAACTGCACGCTCCTTGCTGAATGTGAGGTAGAAATAACGTGACATCGAAGTCGCATGTTTTTTTCCATTTCTTCTACTTTTCTAAACTAAAAGTGACAGTGAAAGAGAGTCTGTTTGATCCCGTAGAATAGGTTAAAGGAGAAACTCAACTAGTTTTTGACGCTGTTGAACCATTAGCATTGTACGATTGCTTTTAATACTTGGAAAACTGATGATTATTGCATACTAACTGGAGTTGTCGGTAGATGTTTTGCAAAGTGCCTACCTCGGCTATTTGCACGACTTCATTCAGTTTTCGCCGTTGTCCGATTTCTGCCTCAGAGGAGTCGATGTGTTATAGAATTATCCATCCTTATCAACACTTAAAATACTCTAAAATCGAAACAGAAGGTTTGTATTCTTTATATGTCCACCTTATGAGAATATGATAATCTAATAGGGTGCATTGCAATTTAAAATTCTGAAAAAAAAGAATCGAATCTAGCTTCCAGTCAAGTCTAGTAACAGATTCCGAAAATATTTTAAACTTTTCATTTAAGCTTAACGCAAAACATGGAATTGTTATATTAACTGCCGAGATCTCTTACTTTAAAAAAAGAAATAAATTGAAAAAAAAAAATTAACAACTATCCTCATTGCCGCGGTGTAGTGGCCGAACTATCTAAGACGCCTTGTTGCGGAATGCACGGATGCTCGCCGTCGGAATTTCGTGTCCTCCATAGGGCATATGTATGTGTGTTGTCCTTAGCTGAGTTCCCTACATTTACTAAAATTTGACCATTTTGAACCATCATCAGATGATCTTCTTTCCAGCGATCACAGACGCGTGGCATCAACGTTCTGCTTCCACCGTCTTCTACATTTCGCTGCCTCTTTCCCTCCTGAGGAAATTGCTAATGCTGCGACGTCCTTCTCTATGTCATTATTCCATCTTGTGCGAGGTTGGCGCAGTGGCCTTGTTGCTCGGAGTGTTCCCCCAAATGCTTTCTTGGGTATTCAGTTGGTTTCCATTGTAACCTCATGTCCAGACCATTACAGTCTCCTACTTTTTAATTTCTGGACGACAGTGGGCTGCTTCACTAACTAATAAATTTCGCTGTTCCTTCGGATTCTCCAAAAGCCATTCTCCAACAAAGGTCCCCAGACTTTCCTCGTTCCTTTCAAAAACATTCCGTTTTCTCTTTAATTCTTTGTATTCGTCCATGGAGTGAGACGCTCCAGTCACGGTCTGCACGGCCACTACGGTCGGGGTTTCAAATACCCCCTCGGGCACGGATATTTGTGCCGCCCTTAGTATTAGTTAGTTCATAAGTAGTTTGTAAGTTTAGGGACAGATGACCACGTAGCTCAGTCCCATACGTTATACAAACATTTGAACATTTTTGTAAACGTCCAACTTTCTGAACCATGCAGTACCATGGGGCAGATGATAGTGTTGTATAACTTTATCTTCGTAGTGGTTCACGAAGTTTCACTTTTAAGTGGGGTGCTTAGTACGTACAGACATCTTGATCCTGGGGCTAATCTCTCGTTTACATCCAGTGTAATGTTATTCTTACTGCTGAAGCGTGATCCAAGGTATTTAAACTGATGAAGTTTCCTGAATTTTGAATGTTGGTCAATTTCAGTGTAAGGAATTCCGTTTATGACTCGATCTATTTCAAATTATTCTGTTTCATCTTGGTTTATCAAAGGTTCCATTTTTCTGGCACTGTTCCTGTGAGATCTATACATGTCCGTCAGCACTTCTTCAGTTTCACTGAGCAACACTATATCATCTGCATCTGTCAGAATTTTAACTTCACGTGTTCGAATCGGAGACCATTATAGAGATGAAAATTGCTCTTCCGAACCAGTTTCTCCAAGGCAAGATTGAAGAGAACACATGAAAGAACATCTCCTTGTCGTAGGCCTATTTTGATTGAAACGTTGGGGGATATGGATTCTCTGAACTTCACTGCTTCCTGCGATCCATCCATGCACAGATGTATCAGCCTAATGATATCACTCCATAAAAATAGTTGCCAGTGTCGTCGATGATATGTAAATGTGCACTGGTTATAAAATATGTTATTACAAATTTAGATGTTCCTTTTTACTCGAGCGCTGTTAGATAATGGAACGGCAGAGAAGTATCATAAGAGCAGTTGATTAAACCCTCTGCCAGACAAATACGCTTGACAAGGCAGCGAAAAATTCTTTATTTGTGTATAATGTAATTATGATCTAGAATATTTATCCTCTATGCAGCTACAAATGAGCTGAGACTTTTTGTTACCAGACGCGTTTCGTTTTAATTATGGTAAAATACCTTCAGTCGTCTGTAATGACAGACATTTACAATTTGTATTGATGTGTTCATCTAAAACAGTTCGTTAGCAAAACATGTTGTTACTAAGGAAGTTTTCAGTCTTAGCTTTCGTCTTACATCACGCAGTGCTGATTTGTTTGACGCTGTACTGTAGATTCTCCCTTCTGAATCACTGTTTGTCCTCCTAATTTCTTTCTCACTGCTGCACTGTCCATAATTATAATTTCGCCACTAAACTGTATCATTTACATAAAATGGATATACTTTAACATAAGTATTAAAAATAAATAAATAAAAAATAAAAGAAAATAATTAAAAATTAAAATGAAAGTAAATTGCACTCCCAGTGTTGGCGACACAACAACAACACACTGTGCATATTCACTCACGTTCAAAACAAATACACCTGACGTGTGAAAAACGTTATTATGGACAGTGCAGCAATGAAGTGGACAGTAAGGGGACAATTAGTGATTCAGTACTGCAGGAAACAAATTGACATTAGATTATGTAAGACGAAACCTTCCGTAAGTAACCAAAGAGCACTTTACATGTTTTGCTAACGAACAGTTTTCGATCCATATATCAAAACAAATTATAAATATTTATGACAACAGACCATTGAAGATGTTTCACTATCATTAAAACGAAAAGCGTGTGGTAACAAAAAGTTGCATCTTATTTGTAGTTGCATAGACGGACAAACATTCAGCATCATGTTGTTATTGTAGTTTTCAAAATGTTCAAATGTTTGTATAGCTTATAGGACTCAACTACAGGGTCGTCAGTCCCTAAACTGACAAACTACTTATGAAGTACCTAACACTAAGGACGGCACAAATATCCATGCTCGAGGGGCGATTCGAACCCCCGACCGTAGTGGCCGTGCAGACTGTAACTGGCGCGCCGCAGTCCCCTCGGCCATCGCGGCCGGCATTGTAGTTTTCAGTCTGGATACTGGTTTGATGCAGCTCTCCACCCTACTCTATACTGAGCAAGTCTTTTCATCTCCTCATAAGAACTCACAACTCACAACCATCTGAATCTGTTTACTGTATTCGTGCCGCGGTGGAGTAGCCGAGCGGTCTAAAGCGTGTCGCGGAGCGCGCGGTTGCTCGTCGTGGAGGTTCGAGTCCTCCGTGCGGCATAAATGTGTGTGTTTGTCCTTAGGTTAGTTTACCTAGGTTTAAGTAGTTTGTAAGCTACGGACTGATGATCACGCAGTTTGGTCCGATAGATTTACAAACATTTGAACATTTTACTATATTCGTCTCTTTGCCTCCCTCTGAGATATTCTCCCTTACACACTTCCTTCCAATGCTAAATTTACGATTCCTTTATGAGTGTGTCCTACCAATCGAACCCTTCTTTTAGTCAAGGTATGCCAAAAGCTCCTTTTCTCAAATGTTCAAATGTTTGTAAATCTATGGAACTCATCTGCTCGGTCATTAGTCCGTAGCTTACAAACTACTTAAACTAAGGTAAACTAACCTAAGGACAACACGAACACCAATGCCCGATGGGGGAATCGAACCCACGCCGGCGAACTGCCGCGCGACCGCAGCACGGCGCCCCAGTGCACACGGCTAATCCACCGCAGCAACTCCTGTTCTCCCCAATTCTGTTCAGTACCTCTACATTTGTTACGTAGTCTACCAGCCTAACCTTCGGCATTCTTCTGTAGCACCACATTTCAAAAGCTTCTATCCTCTTCCGGTCTGAACTTTGACCGTCCATGTTTCATTTCCGTACAGGGCCTTCAGAAAAAGACTTCCTTACACTATCAAGAAGACCACATGGGTATCGGATTATAGAATCTCTTTATATATATGGTACATGAAGTTCAGAACTTAAATAACAATTAGGCAAAGCCATTCGAAGCACCTCAAAAATTTTCGAGAAATCGACTTTAAAATTTCGCAAAGTGCACGTAAGTACTAAGTACCAGTAATTAAGACAGTTGCTGTATCTGTACATGTAGCTCAGGTGGTAGTGTTCTGGTCTTCTAACCACAGGGTCAATGGTTCAGATCCCGTGATGGCAATTTTTTTTTCGTTGTGTTGGAATACTTACGTAATCTTAATATCTAATGGTAATTTTTTACAAAAAGTGCACGTGTTTTTGTTGATTCGTAATTTTCTATATTTTATGAAATGTTGTTAATTATAATAGTCAATCAATAAACGTTAAATTACACTTTTTGCGGTATTGACGTCACTATTAGTTGACGACTGTAGTCTTTGATTGTTCAGTTTGTGAAGAGCTACGGCACTGCATTTGGAAAGTCATCTCCGTAGATACTAATGACTTTCCAAGAAGCTACCCTACTGAAACACTATTTTACATGACGACAAGGTTTTCAATTGTTCTACATACACATATAAAAATTGACACAACACGTGGAATTAGAGATATCAAAATATTTGATATAACTCAATCTGAGAACGAATAAAAAATAAATCTGTTGTAGTGGGATACGAACCACAGCCTCAATAGTTATGAGGCCAGAACGCTAAACCGACAGATGCAGCACGTGTTCTAATTACTGGTACTTACATGCACTTTACAAAATTTCATAGTTGGTATTCTCAAGAATTTTTGAGAGTTGTGTCGAATGGCATTGGCTGATTGTTGTTTGTGTTCTGAACAACATGTACCACAAATATACATAGAAATTCTAAAATTCGATACCCATGTGGTCTCCTAGTTGGATTAATATTCGATGTCTGCAAATTCTCTTTTCCAAAAACGATTTTCTTCCCATTGCCACTCTACATTTTATATTCTCTGTACTGCGACTCTCATATATTCAACATCATAATAATAAATAAGGTTTGCAGAACATTTATGTAGATGTAGATTTTAGATGTGTATGTTAACAAGACAACTGTTACCTACAACGAGGAAAAAGAATTCATTTATAAATGGATACTGGTCTGGTGGGGGATGGTGGTTTTGATTCCGTGTCCCCGTCTGTTACCTACGCCCCTTCATGCACTGTGTACAGGGCTGGACACAGAATGGATTTCTATGTAGGGTGAATGAATGGAAGAAAAGCGCGACAGCCAGAGAGAGAGACAAAAGGGTACGCTACGATGTGGAATGGAGTAGCAGTGTGTGTGTGTGTGTGTGTGGAGAAATTTGAAGAGATGAGTGGGTATAGGCGGAAAGAGATAAAGAGTGGGCCGTGGCCAATCCTGACGGGATATGAGGGGCGGTCTCACCCCTACACAGAGCCGCTTCCTGCCCCCTCTCTTCCCCCCGCCCCGCCCCCCAGGGTTGCCAACCTCGCCGCCGCAGTTTCCCGACCTCTGAAGCTGACACCGGCAGCCCTCCCTCGCTAATATTGCAGCAGCGCTCCGCGGCAGGCCAGAGAGGGGAGCCCAGGGAAATAATGAATTATTACCCTCGGGCTGGTCGGCCGGCCTCTGACAGTCGGTGTGCTTTCTCAGACTACTTGCCGTGCCCGTGCCCCCTACGAGTCAGGAAGCACTTCTATTTGCATCGAGAATCAGTACGGAGTGCGGCGCTAGACAGCATCCGCAGCTTTACTCCATGAACTACAGTACTCTGCTATTTAAGGCGAAAAGTATCAGCTTTATAAAATGATACCTTTACTCGGCGAAAATATTGATCGAATCTCATTACTGAAAAGAGAACGTAATTCTCTGTGTAATATACGACGGTTGTTAAAAAAAAAGTGACTTTGGAAATTGTGAAGTCAATCGACTTTCGAGTATCGATCTTGATATGTTGATAAAATATCCCGAAGATAAACTTCCTGGCAGATTAAAATTGTGTACCGGAACCGGAACTCAACCCTGGGACCATTGCCTTTCGCGGATAAGCGCTCTAGCGACACGACACGACTCACGATCCCGCCCCACAACTTTACTTCCGCCAGTACCTCGCCTCCTACTTTCCAAACTTCACATAAGTTCTCCTGCGAAACTTGCAAGACTGGCACTCCTGGAAGAAAGGATATGGTGGAGACATGGCTTAGCCACAGCCTAAGTGATGTTTCCAGAATGAAACTTTCAATCTGCAGCGGAGTGTATGCTGATATGAAACTTCCTAGCAGATTAAAATTGTGTGCCGGAACCGGGACTCAGTCGGTAGAGCGCTTTCCCGCGAAAGGCAAAGGTCCCAGGTTCGAATCCCGGTTCCGGCACAGAATTTTAATCTGCCAGGAACTTTCATATCAGCGCACACTCCGCTGCAGAGTGAAAGTTTCATTCCCGAAGGGGGAGACTCTGCACGTAATTCTCTGTGTGATATACGACGGTTGTTTTAAATAAAGTGACTTTTGAAGTTGAGCAGGCAATCTACTTTCGAGTGTCGATCTTGTTGTGTTGATAACATGTCACGAAGGTATGATCACAGTTTCAGGTGTACAGCGTGCTTTTCCTTGTTTTTGACAGACAGTAAAGTTAGAAGTGCATGAGTAGGAAAAACAATCCCATAAATATTGGAATACAGCATTAGTAGTGAGCTGCTTGATGCAATCGCGTCGTTCAAATATCTAGGTGTAACATTCAGTGGCGTATATTGTGGGTATCAAAGCTATCACCCAAATGTTCAAATGTTTGTATAGTTATGGGACTTAACTACGGGGTCATCAGTCCCTAAACTTACAAACTACTTATGAACTACTTACGAACTAGGACGGCACAAATATCCATGCCCGAGGGGGGATTCGAACCCCCGACCGTAGTGGCCGTGCTGGCCGTGACTGGAGCGCCTTAGTCACCTCGGCCACCGCGGCCGGCACAGAAGTTCTCCTTCGAACCGTGGCCGGCCTATCACCCAAGCTCATATCTAAAGCAAACCAGAAATTAAGAATCAATATTAACAAAAATGGCAATAGAAGCCAGTTTCTGTCACGAAGAATTAGCGCGTAATGTTGAATATGTCTCGTTCGCTTTATTTCAACAGTGGGAGAACAGAGCTTCGGACACTCACTGCCGCAGTCTTCGCCATGGTGTGGGGTACGGAGGGATGGGGTGGGGTAGTGCGCTCAACAGCAGGCCAAGGCTTCGGAATCCCTCGTCGCAACACAAGCACGAGTGCTTCCGAAATGTGCCGAATGGACACAACTTGCTCTTGGCGATCTCCGCATCAGTTTAAAGCAACAAAGAGCGTATTTGTTGGTTACGTTTCACAAAAGCTGTATTTGTGTTATTTATTTAATAGTGTGCAGCGTACTTTGACAGTTTTTAGTGCTAATTCTTCAATATGGATGGGCAATGTGTAATTCAAAAATGTTCAAATGTTTGTTAAGCTTATGGGACTTAACTACGGGGTAATCAGTCCCTAAACTTAAAAACTACTCATGAACTAGTTAATCCTAAGGACGGCACAAATATCCATGCCCGAGGGGGGATTCGAACCCCCGACCGTAGTGGCCGTGCAGATCGTGACTGGAGCACCTCAGTCCCCTCGGCCACCGCGGTCGGCAATGTGTAATTAAACAGTTATTTGGATTCTCCGTGCAAAGTCGAATCAAATGTCAAAGTTTTGCTCTATGTTTTTCTCAGTTACCGTGGCGTAGTGTATTATTAACTTCTGCCTCAAGGTCGTAAGGAGTATTACGTTTACTTTATGAGCCGTTTGCAAGAAGTAATATGCAAAAAAAAAATAGTCCGGAACTGTGTAAAAACAATGGCTTTTGCATCACGACAATGCACTTGCTCATACCATCGTTGTTTGTGACAGATGTTTTGGCCAAAAACAACAGGAAAATCATTTCACAGCCAACATATTCGCCGAATTTCGCCCCCCTGCGTCTTCTTCCTATTCCGAAAATTTAAGAGACGTATGAAACGACGTAGATTTGCAACGGTTCAGGAAATAAAAAGCTGCATCTCTGGAAATACTCAAGGCTGCATCAAAACGTTCATACGAGAAGTGCTTCGAGGTTTGGAAGAAGGGCTGGCAAAAGTATGTCTTATCTAAAGGGGATTACTTTGATGGGGACAACATAAATATTGATGATTAAATACATTTTTTTTTTTTTCATAAAAGTATAAAGTCATCTTACTTTTTGAACATACCACGTAGTTGCGTGATCTCTCCTGTTAAGACTATATAGGCCGTACAGGATGATTCAGAAAGGATACCACTACTTTGAAAATCGAGAAGTCTGCAAAGAAGAAACCGATAGCTAAGCTTTTTCTGTCGTACATTTACGGAAGTTCTGAAGATTCGTTTGCTTGTTCATTTGGTCGCTGGGAGCACTTATATCCTTGCTCAAACAGCCCAAGTCCCCTAAAGATTTTCCAAATATAATTACACATCTTCTATTCTTTATACAGAATGTTAAGGAGAAATAGTAAAAATTTTAGAAGGTGGAAGTACAGACAAGCTGCAATAAAAAATACAATACTAAATGTGGCCAATTTTTATTCGGTAGAGAGAGACAGTTGTTAGTAAGTACCGCAAAAGAAAAAAACCAAGTCATATGAAGACGTCTTCACTGATCATTCTGGCAATTATTGCTAGTTAATCATCGTACTGAATCAAAAGCGCAATTTCTGTATCTTCTAAAACTTTATTTTTATTTAGTTAACCGGATTACAACGCCTTAGAGTCTGAAACAAATTGAAACATGACTGCTGAAGAGGTCTAATTTGCAATTTATTGAGGAACGTGTTAGTCTGGCTGCAATGGGTCTACAAAGTGCATCGAACACATGCTCAATCAGGTTCGGTCAACAGCTGGCCACTACATTCGTTCAATTGCCTCAGCTTCAAACATGTTCTCCATCAGTGCACCTATGTGGGAACGAGCGTTATCGTCCACCACGAGGCAACCGTGTCCCACTCCACCAGCTTAGGACTCAACAAAACGTCGAATGATCTCGTCTCTATACCTCTCAGCAATCAAAGCGCCATTCTGAACGACATAGAGGTCAATACGTCCGCCAATACTGACTCACCACCACTATTTGGTGGTGTTTCTGGCTGAACACAAAATATTGACTATCTGTTAACCGAACCCGACGCCATCCCTGATGTTCCTCCACTCAATAACTGCGGGCTAAACGCTGTCGTGGTTTTACACATTCCCGAAGGTGATTTAGGACTGTTTGTGTTGATATTTCGAGTCCCGTTGCTGCCTGGACGGTACGTTTCTATTGAGTTGCATTAAATGGTCTGCGGCACACCAGTCACAGTCCGCACGGCCGCTACGATCGGGGGTTCGAATCCCCCCCCTTGGGCATGGATGTTTGTGTCGTCTTTAGTGTAAGGTAGTTCGTAAGTAATTCGTAAGTTTAGGGACTGATGACCCCACAGTTAAGTCCCTTAAGCTTAACAAACGAACAGCCTGTCAGGACGGGCTGCTAACCGGTCATCTCTTGCTGATGTTACCCATGGACGACCTTGGCCTAGTCTTCTTTTAACTGTTCCTGTTGTCTAAAATCACGTTCAGCTCCTGGAAATTACAGTATGGAACACTCCAATAGCTGCATTCATCTATCTCTGTCTCTGTCCTGGCTGGCTGCAGGTGCCGAGCGGTCTTCGGCGCGCCAGTTACAGCCTGCACGGACGCTACGGTCGGGGGTTCGAATCCCGGCATGTTAAGTCCCTTAATCTTAACAAACATTTGAACATTGGTCTCTGTCCCACTTCCAACCTCCCTATGGGTAAGTTTGTTGTTGGTGGTGGTGGTGGAGATAAATGGTGCGCCCAAGCTAGATTTTAAAAGCCCCGTTATTTCATCGAGCGAGAAGTTTTCGGTCAAACGTACTGGATGACGGTTCCGTGTCGTTCGCCACCAGCCTACGTAAGTTCCACAAATGTTTCTCGCATGGAGAGTGCGTCTCTCCATGTAATGCTACTAGAAGTGTATGTGTATCAGGCTCTTCTCCCGGGAACCTAGACACTGACATCTGTTATGGCAACAAGTGTATTCTTTTACTTTTCTTCATGATTAGCCTCAGTGTGAGTTCACATAGTCTCCGTAACAAGTACCTTATCGAGTACCAACATTCGCATATCTCATAGATGCAGGAAGGAAGATCAGTGTTTAACACCCCGTCGACAGCATATCATTACAGGCGGAGCTTACGCTCGGTTTGTTTTGGTAAGGATAGGGAAGAAAATTGGCCGTGCCCTTTGAAAGGAACCATCCCGGCATTTACCTGGAATGATTTAGGGAAATGACGGAAAACGTAAACCTTGATGACCGGAGGTGGATTTGAACCACCTTCCTCCCTTCCTCCAGTGTATTAAAAACTGCGCCACCTCGATCGGTCTCGTAGATGCCTACTACTTCTCTTTCAGCAGTCATTCTTTTCCTCTCGGTTCTTGTAGACTAACCCAAAACCGCCTTTCCTCTCTACTGTGTTAGAACACGACATAATCCCGGCTGGGTATACATTTTCAACTTTACCCATTCGCAGGTAATATTATACAAAGAAGATCAAAAGTGGTGTCTATGTGTGTCTGTCCGCCGCGGCGGAGTGGCCGAGCGCATTGAGGAGCAATGCTCTGATGCGTGAGGCCGCTCCCCATCGTGAGTTCGAATCCTCCCTCGGACATGGGTGTTTCTGCTGCCTTTAGTATAAGTTGGTTTATAAGTAGTGTGTACGTTTAGGGACTGATGGCCCCGCATTTAAGTCCCATAAGCTTAACAAACATTTGAACATTTCTTGGTGTCTGTCCGAAAGGACACCACACACACACACACACACACACACACACACACACACACAATCACACACACATACCGAAGTACCACCTGACGGCAGTAACTTCATGGACTGTACTAATAAATGGGAATCCTAATGAACCACCTACTTTATTACGCATATTGCTGATACGAAGTTTTCTCTGTTAATACAGACATTCAGTTACGTTCTGTTGTATTTATATTGGTATGGTGTGGCAATATTTTTATCTTTCTCTTTACATAATTCGCATGCCAACAAACGGCGCTTGGCGAAAGGATATTTCGTCCAGTGTGCCGTGTACAGATCAAAGGACGATTCACGTTGATTCGAAGCTGATCACTTAAAAATTAATGCAATCTAGACGGATAATAAATTAACAAATCTGTTTGAATGTGCGCTACTTGACACGCAAATATAAATACTTCAAAGGTAAACGAATAGAGCTTGAAGTGTAGCATAGGATGGACGTTCTAGAAACGCTATATATTCCCTTTCATTCGGTAAAGATTATTCACTAATTATCCACGAAATGAAAGCTGTTGACATATTACATCTAGTGCCGTTTCCTAAACAAATCTGGTGGGCATGCACTTCTCTTGATGTTCAAATAGAAGAAATGGGAGGTTCAAGGACCAAGAATTCGGCGGGAATAGAATGTCAGAGGGGATTCGGGGGAGTGGTGGGGGGAGGAGAATAAGTAAAGAGGAACATATATTTTTCCCCTTTAGGTCGCAATATTGCTAACGTTATAAGCGCTGTGTCATTACTTAAGAAAGCAAAGGAAGAAGACGAACAAAGGCGAGGGAAAGTTCAACCCAATTATCTTTAAAAGAGGAGCAGCTACAGACAAGAATATCCCATTGGGAAGCAATTTCTCAGAAACAACACTATGGAGATGGTGGAGGTCCCTAGGGATTGATCGAACATCCGTTTCAATTTTACTGCGTTAGGTGCAAAGTAGAGATGGGTCGTTCGCGAAGGAACGCTTCCAAAAGAACGGTTCACAGAAGTGAACTGAAGGACCGAGAAACTATATACGAGGACGACAGTTCGCCATTCACTTAGGTGCTCCTAGTCGGCCCCTGTCCGGAACGGTTGGCGCGGCTTCTAGTTCCAGGAACTATCATTCCCGATCCGTAACGATTACGGTGACTACTGATTCCAAGAACTACCACGTGGTCGCTCCCGTCCCAGTTCTAGACAGGTCACTATTCCAGCTCCAGCTCACAGCTCGCTATCCAGCAGTTGACTGTTTTGTACTTGTGCTCGCCCATTCAAACTTTCTCAACTTTGTACTACCAATTCTTCGTATATTCTGTTCAGCTACCAGCACCAGTAATTTATATTTTACATGCATTTTACGAGGGAGAGTTGAAAAATAAGTCTCCCTTGTGCAATGTGGACAGAATTGTGTATGAAAGAAGAAAAATAGATTGAGACATTACAGATAAGACACACCTTTATTTTTCTACAAAATATCCAAGTATATTGAGACATAAGCTTCAAAAAGCCGTCCAGGAGAAAATCAGGACGTTGCATACGGAAGAAGCGTAGAAAAGCCACTGGCGAAATACGACACAGCAGGCGAAAAAAAAAAAAACACATGCAAGAAACCAATGCACCATTGGGTAGAGTTCGTCCATGAATATTGCAATGACTTTCTGTTTAGGATTGTCATGGGGGATGAGACATGGGTCCACCATTACACGCCCAAATCGAAGGCCGCATCCATGGAATGCAAACATCCATCATCACCTGTCCAAAAGGTAAAGTGCTATTCACCGTTATTAATTATGAATGGCAGCGTCTGTCCGTCTATGCAACTACTAACAAAATGCAATTTTTCTTGCCAGACGCGTTTCGTTTTAATGACAGTAAAACATCTTCAGTGGTCTGTAATAACACAATTTGTTTTTACATCGAAAACAGTCCGTTAACGAAACAAGAAAAGTAGGCCTAATGTTTTGTTACTTACGAATATTTTGTCTTGTTTTCGCCTCACATCATGGAATGCCGGTCTGTTTCGTGCAGTACCGCCGATTCTTCATGCTGTGTCATTGTTTCTTCCACTACTTTCATTGCCACTTTTGCACTGCCTCATACAAAACAAGAAAAAAAGTCTTATCTGTGCAAAAATAACAGTGAAAGTAGTGGAAGAAACAATGACACTGCATGAAGAATCGGCGGTACTGCACGAAACAGACCGGCATTCTATGATGTGAGGCGAAAACAAGACAAAATTTTCTTAAGTAACAAAACATTAGGCCAACTTTTCTTGTTTTGTTAACGAACTGTTTTCGATCTAAATACAAAACAAACTTCAGATTTCTGTTATTTCAGACCACTGAAGATGTTTTACTGTCATTAAAACGAAACGCGTCTGGTGAGAAAAATCGCATTTCATTTGTAGTTGCATAGACGGACAAAAACTGCCATTCATAATTATGAAAGCAACTACGGACATCATGGCCACACAAACGAAGAGCTATTCACCGTTTTCGGAGACACCCAAGGAGTTTTGTTGCTGGTTTCTTTGGAGAATGCAACCACCAATGCTGCGCGGTATTGCGCCACTCGAAATTGAAAGAGGTGATTCGGCAAAAGCGGCCTGGCCTTCTCACGTGTCAGATCTAGCGTTCTGCTGTTGGATGACAATGCGAGACCACACTCGGTGACGGCAACGCAAAACCATATTGCAACTCTTGGTTGGGAGCGCCCATACAGTCCTGATCTCGTACCAAGTGACTTCCATCTGTTTCCAGCTTCGAAGAAGGCTCTCGGAGGAAGGCGCTTTGGAAGCAATGCTGACGTCAAACAAGCCGTTCAACGCTACTTCCGTATGCAACGCCCTGATTTTTTTTCCTGGTCGTTTCTTTAACCTATTAAGCGGTATGACAAATGTCTTATTGTACTGGGAAATTATGTAGAAAAATAAAGACGTCATATCTTTAACGTCTCATTCTATTTTTTTTTTTTTTTTTTTTTTTTTTTTTTTTTTTTTTTTTTTTTTTTCCTTTCATACGCAACTCTGACCACAGTCGACAGAGGAAATTTATTTCCCAACTCCCTCTCGTAAAACTTTGTAACTTAACGCACATCAAATTGCATTCTGTGTAATAACACTTTTTACAGCCACCATAAGCCAAATTTCCTTATCTCTTCATAATTTTTTTTATCAACGGCAGAAGACCTAAGTCTCACGAGGTTTTCTACTTTTAGTCGTACATTTGTAGATTTCATATATCGGTGCTCCATTCCAGTTTTAACGTAATTTCTGATCACTTGCCTAAAACAGGCATGGTCCACATTTCCGCCCGGCGGACGCACCTGCACCCTGAGGATGGAGTACACTGTAACTCACCGCTCCGGCCACAACAATTGGGACTTATTTCATTTCTCGGATTTTGTTTCCATGGCGTGAAGACCAAGCCGCGCGGGAATAGCCACGTGGTCTAAGGCATTTAGTCATGGATTGCGCGGCCGCTCCCCGTCGTAGGATCGAGTCGTCTCTCATATGTGTGTGTGTGTGTGTTGTCCTTAATCCCTTTCAGTCCCACATTATGAAATCAGCTTTGGAAAAATTAAAATTCAGTGTTTTCTGTATTGATTCAGTGTAGTAAACATCAAAATATGTTTTAAAATTTTTTGCCGAACTATTGATGTTTTATGTTATGTATTTCATGCACTAAAAAGACTTTTGTATCGAGGTATTTTATTACTTACGTTACTTTGTTGATAGTTAACAATGCCAAATCAATAATGCTAGTATAATCTTCTCCACAGCACCAAATAATGAAATAAAAGGAACCAACCTAACAGTCACACTATAAGCTACGTACAGACGGCAACGCAACACAACCTCCAAGACGTACAGATTAATGCCTCAGAAGCGGCTGCACGCCGAACCAACCGGCAAAATGTCTTAGTACAAGCATGTTGTTCAACAACAAAAATGATCATAATACAGGTCTGTTTAACGCAGCAATACGGTATGTATCGTCAAGGCTACAAAATATGTCTGATTTTTATTAGGTGTTTCATCGATTCCGCGGCTACCTCAACAACTTCAATAGTGCCATTTGGAGTATTTACGGATGTTTCTTGAAATATTGTAAACGTCTACTAGTGAGCCCCAAGCAAAAGGTTATAGTTATTCAATAATTTAAGATATTTTCCGTTCGTAAAAGTGTATATTATGCCCTAAAGATGGAAATTCTTGTTTAACTAACCAACAAACTGCATCAACGAGTCACTTCAATAGTTCCAATACTCGTTTCTCCTGTTTGTTTTGCTGGTAGATATTACTTCTCTGCTGTTCCTTTAACACTAGAAGTACCATGTGGGTTATTTTTGACCCATGTAGGTGTTTCGAGTCCCCTGCCCCGAAACGATATTCATCAATGGTCAAACCCTCTCCTGATGTTTAATCAGTTGTAGAGTAGCACAACTCGCCAAAATTTTTAACCCTATACGCCAGCTAGAAGTATGAAAAAAATTATCCGTTATACCAGTAGTACCATGTGGGTAAGAATTGCAATAGAGCACTGTTTTCAATCCAGCGGGATTTTTGCTGGATTGCCTTCAATCCAGCAGGATTCCGCAAAGGTTATATATATTTTTGGAAGTCAATAAATATTCTTTGTTATAATAAAATATTTATTAAAAATCATAAATGTAACGATATCTTACTTCATCTGATTAATTATTTTGATGTTTTACTACTTATTTATTAACAAGAAGTTCAAGGAAAATAGCAAATGTCAGTATCTGTAAATTTTGTGGTCTTTATGTTCTAGTTAACTAAAAATATTACCTCTAATCTTTATCAAAGGTAATTGTAATCAATCTTGTTTATTGAGGGATTTAAGTTAACCAATTGTCTTAATTTTCTCACTAAAAAAACAGTATAAAGGTTACAATTTTATAAATATAAAATGAGAAATCACTTCAAGTTTTGGAAGTATGACCTTAAAAAACGAATAACATCAATAATTTTAACTGTAAATCTACTTCCTACAGAACTACATATGTAGCCAGGGCCGAAAATGTTATTTGTGCCTCCATACTTGTTGGTTTGATGGTTAATAAATAGTCATGCAACAAAGTCAGATACTTCCCTTTTACTCCATCAGTATTTCATTTTTTTAATTTTTTTTCTTAGAGTTTCTCCGTTCCAGTGTTACTCTCTTTGGTGTTATCTTCATTGTCTTGTTTCAGATGCAATTCTAATTCCTCTTGTACAGTTCAGTTATTTTACAGAGACTGTTGGCAATTTTCTGCATCTGTATCATCTCTAAGTTGTACATTTTCAGCATTATCTTTAATGACTCGTCGTAAAATGTTTTTCATTTCTTATCGTAACTTATTCTTTTTCGGCATTTCAAATGTAGAACTGGGCTTGTTCAATTGTTTGTCATATGTTTTTGGATGCTGCGATGTAAATCAACATAGCACTAACTCCACTACGCCTTCCTTTCACTCTTGCACGTAACAAGTAGCAAGCAGCGCGCTAGCAGCAGACACCCGCCCTCACTTCCCTGCTCCCCGCTCCCACCTCTGAACTGCCATTATCCAGTTTACACACCGTGTGCGTGTGCATACAACTCAAAGAAAGACAAATGACTGAACGGCACCCCCACTCTCTCGCCCCCTTTTCACTCTCCCTATCTACACCTGTCGCATTCAAAATTATCTGCATGTGTATTGCCTGTGAAAAAAAAAGGAGACTTTTTTTTTTTTTTTTATTCTCCACCCCGAGGAATGGAGCGGGGTGTTTGAGATCCGGCCCATAAAGAGTTGCGGTTCTTTTCCGCCAATTATCAGACAAGCTGATAGTGGGGCAAAGAGGACATCCTAATTGGGAAAAAGTGGGAGGGCCTTACCAGTTTCGGCATACGCCTTACAACCAAGGAAAACCTCCCGAACACCTTGGTCGCGGTTCTATTCAGCCAATTATCAGACAAGCTAACAGTGGGGAAAAGGGGGGATCCCAATTGGGATTAAATGGGAGGGACTTTCCAGTTCCGGCATACGCCTTACAACCAAGGAAAGCCTCCCAAAAGCCTTGGTCGGAACCGGTGGATTGGGAATATTCAGTTCTAAATTGGGAATATTCAGTTCGCCAGGATTTTTTTTTTTTTTTTTTATTTAACTATCGTAGTTAGCAAGTAGTATTGTAGTCCAAGAGAATCGTCAAACACGCCTTAGAGAAATATGTGCCGCCTGAAATAGTGGCACGTGAGAATGATCCACCGTGATTTGGGAACTAAGAAAACTGCTACGAAAGCAAAGAGAGCTGGTAGCCAAAACCTAGCAGACAATCAAAAACACAAAGGTGGAGGATGCACGATGAGGTCAACAAATTAGAAATAAAGTTATATGTGCCGACATGAGAGAAAATCCGAAGAACTCTCGGTCTTATTGGAAGTCAATCAACGGATTTAAACCACGACAATCAAGGATCCGTTGCCGGAACTACTTTCGTAAACTCGACCCAGCACTGGCCAAGCATCCCCTGAAGAAACCGCATCGGTGTTTACATTTTCTGCGTCGTGTTCATTGTGTCAAAGAAAACTTATTCTTTTCATTCTCCACTCCGAGGAGTGGAGCGGGCTGTTTGAGATCCGGCCCATAAAGGGTCGCGGTTCTATTCAGCCAATTATCAGACAAGCTGATAGTGGGGCAAAGGGAAATCCCAATTGGGAATAAGTGGGAAGGGCTTACCAGTTCCGGCATACGCCTTACAACCAAGGAAAACCTCCCGAAAACCTTGGTCGGAACCGGGGGATTGGGACCAATTTAAATTATCCCCGGGACTTGCCCCTGACTAAAAATGGATTATCGAGAGAACACAAATGCACTCACGAGAATCACAGATCGGACGCCCGAGTTACTCTCGTAATCTCGTAGAGATCAGCTAGACCAACAGTGGACGAGCATCCCCCTACAGGAACCGCACCCATGGGCACGGTATCCTGTGCGTGTTCATTGTGTCTCTATCGGAGTGTAAATAAATGCAACTGCGAGTGACCATCCCGCATCCGACGCCTGTGTCTTTTAACTGTCTGTGTGACTCTGCTTCAGTGTAGTGTTTCTCCGTTTTCTTCGCCATGTAATTTTATGTAATACTGCACACCAACACTCCATTTGAAATGATGTTCATCTTCCATTATGTCGCCGTGTTACATGTATTGTCTCTTTTTGAACTCCATTTGTATTTTGATATATTCTTCGTTCCACGTAAATTTTCTATAAGCTGAAGAGCGCCTCAGGTGCTGCCAACCCGCCTCTCCCGGGGAATGAAATAACAATAAAGGAAAATAAAAAAAAGTCTTCCTCAGTCCCCGAGGCTCACCCGAGGATGGCTGGCAGGTGTCCAGCTGAAATATCGTGTATTGGCTGCAACGACTACTGGCTGCAAGCCCGAAATCTCTTTGAATATTCAGTTCGCTGGGAATTTTTTTTAAATTAAACTATCGTAGTTAGTAAGTATTATTGTAGGTAAATATGTGCCGACTGAAATAGTGACACTTGAGAATGATCCACCATGGTTTGGGAACTAAGTTAGAAAATTGCTACGAAAGCAAAGAGAGCTTTACTGCAAATTTAAAGGTAGCCAAAACCTAGCAGACAAACAAATACAAAAAGGTGCCTAAAGTAGTCTTAAGTGGAGGAAGCATGATGCGGTCAACAAATTAGAAAATAATTATATGTACCGATATGAGAGAAAATCCGAAGAACTCTTGGTCTTATAATAAATCAGTAAACGGATCTAAACCGTATGACCAGACTCTCTCTGACCATAAAAGCACTAACGCAGAGGAGGCTTTAAATATTAAAATCCCCTTAGCAAAGCTGTTTCATAGTGTTAGATCACACTGTAGTTACTTCTCTAATGCCCTGATTCTAGAAAACTACAGTTACTGTGCCGTCAGCCACTGTCATGTTATAATTTAACATGCCACATAGCTTCCTTGGGTTTCCCGTAGCTGCTTGCAACGACTATTATGAGGTAACTACTCCTGCCTCACACCACCACTCTAAAGTACCTTGGGCTCACCCTTGATCGACATCTTTCCTTGACCCCCCCACCTCAAAACCATCCGTGAAAAAGTCATGTCCCGTCTAAACCTCCTCAAAATCCTCACTGGCCAGACGTGGGGATTAAGCCCCTCCACCAACCTCCACACCTATAAATCCATCAAACGCCCAGACCTCTGCTCCTTCCACCCTGCCTGGGTTTCAGCTCCTCCCACCTTTTACCAGACCCTCCAAATCCTGGAACGTCACACACTCCGCCTCGCCTATCGTATACTTCCCTCCCCTACGCGAATCCTATATGAACTCATCCCCTTTCCTCACCTCATTCAACACCTCGAACAACTCCGAATCCTGTACGTCACCCGCAAAATAGATTCCCGCAACCCCCTCGTCTACCCCATCCTAACCAACACTGGGCCTCTGCCACACCAACACCAATGCATTCCTCCCTCTCTCCACCTGCACACGCTACATGTCCTTTCCCAAGGCAACTTGCACGCTCTTCCCCTACCGTATGACGCCCTTCGTCCCGAAATTTACCCCTTCTATGAACCCTGATCCCATCCCCGTAGCATCAGCGCCCCCTCTTCCCATCCCCTCCTCTTCCCTCCCCCCGATTGGCTTTTGACTTTTCCCCTTCCCCACCCTGGAGTCTCGACGGCCCCCATCTTTCCTTCCTACCACCCCAACCTGTTCTGGCGAGTTGTTGTGTGTGATAAGAACAGAACAGTGAAAAAAGTGCACTTAAGTGTTGAAAATGTATTGTGATACGTGTGGACGCATTTACCACAGAAGAGAGCAACATTCCCCAAGCACAACAGTGAGTAACAATAAGAAATTTTCGAAATATTTGTGCGATTCCTAAACACGTCTTCCTTAGTCAGAAAAATAAATAATTTTCAAAAACCTACATCCCTCAAAAACGTAATCTATTTGCAGATGGCAGGCCATAAAGTACTGGGATGTTTCACTGGGAAACATAAAATGTTAAAACGCCAGGTAAACCATATTTCTTGAATTTTTTCGAATCGTAAACTACAGTGTGCTTTGTAAATATTTTATACTAACAAATTTAAAAAATATCCCACTGATGATGGAACAAAGGTTCCGAAACATGTATGGGAATAAGTAGAAAACATAAGTATTAAAAACCTCGAAACTTTCCCATTTATTTAACTGCAACAAGGAAAAATGAGTACAGCAAAACCAACATGATGAAAGTGAGAGAAGAAATCGCCACCCCCCTTTCCCACCTTTTCTAGCAGCAATGTGCCGTAGGGTTCTATAGGACAGAACCGCTTCTAATGACTGGAGGATACCACAGATTTTTCCCGTTTTTCAACGAGGGTCATCATACAGATTCGCGAAACTATAGGAGAAGCGGATGTCGAGTCCTGCTTGCATTTCCGCATCCGAAAACAGGCCTCCTCCTCTCCCTTTTCTGCAACGATGGAGGTCGCAACAGGAGTCGCCACGATAGCTTTGAGATCGGCAGTTGTCTCGCCGTTTACGCAGCGCAATGCGACGCGCATGCTGTCGATCGGCTGTTGTGTCTTCGATGGACCGGTAAGGGCAGTTTCTTCCACCCAATCGCTTTCGATGGTTCGCCCTCACCATTGGTGGCAAAGCTCCGGTCGTTCGCAGGCATCGGGAGCCGCCGGTTCTCAAAACGGCGTCGTCATCTTCGGTCATCGTCTTCGTCGTTGTCGCCTTCTCCACCATTCCTTTTCCCTGGGAGGAGCCCCAAGTTCACGTTGGGTACCGCGGTGGAGTGACCGAGCGCTTCAAGGCGCCATTCCGCGTAGCGCGCGGTTGATCGCCGTCGGAGGTTCGAGACCCTCCTCGGGCATGTGTGTGTGTGTGTGTGTGTATGTGTGTGTTGTGCCGGCCGCGGTGGCCGTGGGGACTAAGGCGCTCCAGTCACGGTCCGCACGGCCACTACGGTCGGGGGTTCGAATCCCCCCTCGGGCATGGATATTTGTGCCGTCCTAGTTCGTAAGTAGTTTGTAAGTTTAGGGACTGATGACCCCGTAGTTAAGCCCCATAGACTATACAAACATTTGATTTGGGTGCGTTGTCTTTAGGTTAGTTTAACTTCGTTTAAATAGTTTGGAAGCCTAGGGAATAATAACCATAGAATTTAAGTCCCACGGGGGTTCGATTCCCCACCAGATTCTAGGAGTTTTCACCACTTCACCCATGGCAGTATTGCTCATGTGAAAAATACCGAGTAGCACCGTGGCTCGGAACCCACGTTAAACTGGGCACACGGAGAGTGTATGTGAACGAATGTAGCCAACGTCACAAAGTGCGAAATGTGTTTTTCGACCACCTGCTAAGATAAAGGCCCTGTTGGGATCCGTAAAGGATGATCTTCGTTTGCGTAAGGCAGGTGTATATTGTATTCCTTTCAGTTGTGGCATGTCATATATTGGTCAATCAGAACTGTGGAAGACCGGTGTATTGAACACAAATGTTACACGCGCTTACAACAGCCAAACAAATCCGCTATCGCTGAACTCTGTCTTGGCACCATCCTATGGTATACGATAAGACGGAGATTCTGACATGCACTTCCATCTATTGGGATAGTATTATTAAGGAAGCTGTTTAAATTAAACTAGCAAGCGACCTTAAAAACAGAGATGGTTGTTTTTGTTTAAATTCTGCATGGAATCCGGCACTGTCTCTCGTCAAAAAACAGAAGGACAAAATTAATGCTGGCTCACCTGTTGATTCATAGTCACTATCGATATTTTTGATGTTTGATCATCTTTGGTTGTGTTGACTCTGCAGTTACTTGTACTGTGTGTGTTATCTTCCTTGTTTATCCTTTGCAATCCTAGGTATTAAATACGCTTGCACATTGCTTTCTTGAGTGCAGTTGTGCCTTGAGAATGGCAGGGGGTGCTGCTGTCGAAATGTCGGCGGTTGTCGACGACGACTACCGGCAGCATACCCGTAAGTTGATTGAACATTCATTATGCCGGGAAAAGTTAAGGTTTCACGTTCTGTTATTTTGTTATAATAAACAAATCACGTTGGCAGTGTATCAATTATTAGGGAGTAAATACTATACATACGCCATACGCCTCGGTTGCGCAGTGGTATAGTGCCCGACTAGCCGGGCGCGGGTTCGATCCCCGCCAGGTCCTAGGATTTTTATCTGTCACTTTCCACTTCTTTGACCTCTGGGAGTATTGCTCATGTGAAAAATACCGAGTAGCACCGTGGTTCGGAACCCACGTTAAACTGTAGGTCCCCTATAATTATATATACATGTGGCGTCTGTTCCGAAAGAACAGACGTCACTTCTGATACTGCAGTTGTTATTATTTAATATTCATAGAATATATGACATCAACTGCTAATGGGCAAAGCTGAAAATGTGTAGCCAGCCGGGATTACAAGCCGGGTCTCCTGCTTTCTAGGCAGTTTCGCTGACCCCTACACCACTAGGGACACAGTGATCACCGCACCTGCAAGGACTACCTAGGCACGCCTTCCGTCAGATACAAATTCCCAGCTTCGCCCTGCCCACAGTACTTAAACTCGTAGTTATGACTGATTCACGTAAGAGTAAGGGCTTCAAACTTGCCCACCCCTCCCCACTAAAGATAGGATCATTGCCCGTCACCGGCATATTATATATATAGATGTGGCGTCTGTTCCGAAAGAACAGACGTCACTTCTGATCCTACAGTTGTTATTAATTAATATTCATAGAATTTATGACATCAACTGCGATTGGGCAAAGCTGAAAATGTGTACCCAGCCGGGATTCGAACCTGGGTCTCCTGCTTTCTAGGCAGTTGCGCTGACCCCTACACCACTGTGGACACAGTGATCACCGCACCTGCAAGGACTACCCCAGTGGTGTAGGGGTCAGCGCTACTGCCTAGAAAGCAGGAGACCCGGCTTCGAATCCCGGCTGGGTACACATTTACAGCTTTGCCCAATCGCAGTTCATGTCATGTATTCTATGAATACCCCGTATAATTGGCTGGGTAAGTCAGTTAGAAGGTAGGACGAAGGCAAAGGCATACCACCTTCAAACAGGACCATGCCTAGTAAAGTACTGTGGTGTTCAAACCGACGTTCGTACTGTTGACTGCTTTATGTTTTACCTTTACGCCATCATTAATAAATTATTGTGGATTTTCGTGGGTCATGTTGCTATATTAGCTCCGCCATTTCGTTTAGACAATTTTTACCATCAAATTCGTGAATTAAACGTGCTCTTGGGGTTTTGGCCACGTTTTGGGGATTCCATCCCACTGTGCGACGGCCAGGCCGGCAGTTGCTTCTGTGTGGCCACAACGCCTGCTTAAGCTGGTTCTCCTCCCCGATTCGTCACAGGCGTGTATGCCAATCCGCAGAAATGTATTTATAGTGTAAACTGTGAAGAAACACATGTGTTAACCTACAAACTCTGGTATTCTAGTTCTGTGAATGATGTCAGCCGGTCGATCGGGCAACACATGCGAATCGCAACGGTGCACATGCATAGCAGCTGGTGTTCGCGACCTGTCCCCGCCGTAGTTCAGTCCAGTATAGTGCGTGTCACAGTCCATCACTTCTCATCCTGCAGTTGTTCTTCTTTCATAGTCACAGAATATATGACATCAATTGCAGGTGCGATGATCACAGTGTCCCCAGTTGTGTAGTGGTCAGCGCCAACTGCATAGAAAGCGGGAGATTAGGGTTTCAGTCCCGACTGGTTACACATTTTTATCTTCGCCCAATCGCAGCTGATGTCATATACTCTGTCAATATGAAAGAATAACAACTGTAGGATCAGAAGTGACGTCTGCTCCTTTCGGAACACACGCCGCATGTAACGGGTAATCAAAAAGTCAGTATAAATTTGAAAACTTAATAAATCACTGAATAATGTAGATAGAGAGGTAAAAATAGACATACATGCTTTGAATGGCAAGGGAGTTTATTAGAACAAAAAAAAGAGAAAAAATTGTCCGAGATATGCCGCTGCCGGCCGCGGTGGCCGAGAGGACTGAGGCGCTCCAGTCACGGTCTGCATGGCCACTATGTCGGGGGGTTCGAATCCCCCCCTCGGGCATGAATATTTGTGCCGTCCTTAGTATAAGGTAGTTAAGTAGTTTGTAAGTTAAGTCCCATAAGCTTAACAAACATTTGAACATTTTTTTGATATGCCGCTGGACAGAAAAACGTCAGTGACTGCTAGCGTCACGGGTGAGAAGTACGCCGATATGTTACAGAACCTTATCATCCTCAGCCTAGTTGATAAACACCTGCTGGAACGTACGATTTTTATGCAGGATGACGCTCCACCCCATATTGCTAGACGCGTGAATGACCTCTTGCGCGCGTCGTTTGGTGATGATCGTGTGCTCAGCCGCCACTTTCGCCATGCTTGGCCTGGCAGGTCCCTAGACCTCAGTCCGTGCGATTATTGGCTTTGGGGTTACCTGAAGTCGCAAGTGTATCGTGATCGACCGACATCTCTAGCGAAGCTGAAATACAACATCCGACGCCAGTGCCTCACCATTACTCCGGACATGCTTTACAGTGCTGTTCACAACATTATTCCTCGACTACAGTTATTTTTGATGGTGAACATTTTGAGCATTTCTCGTAAAGACCATCGTCTTTAATTTGTCTTACTCTGTTACGCTAATTATTCCTTTCTGATCAGATGAAGCGCCATCTGTCAGACATTTTTTTTATTTTTTCCCCTTATAAAACCCCATGTCATTCCAAGCATGTGTGTCAATTTTTACCTCTCTATCTACATTATTCCGTGATTTATTAAGTTTCCAAACTTATACTGACTTTTTGATCACCCGGTATATATACTTGGCCGTCGCTGCTCCCTACTGGCCACCTGAATGTGGAGGAGACGTGAGGTCGCAAGCAGAAGCTACACGCGGCCGTACACGCGTCCAGCCAGCCGTGGGGCCGGTAACACGGACTCACCTTGTCCTACACGGCCCCGCCATGTCCTCCAAGATAGATGACGAGAGGCACGACAGGGCGTGGAGTGGGAGAGGGGTTGGCAGGCGTGATTAAAATGGCTGAATTCCTGTCGCGTCCACTTGCCGGGACGGCGTTAATAAACAGGGCCCGGCAGGCGAGCAGAAATCCATTAACGAATTACACTTAGAGCGCCGGGAGGGGCAGGCGCGTCGAGAGTGTTGGCTGCACTGGGCGAAGCGACGGCGGCGTGCCAGGCTGTAGGGCATCTGGGGACTGCCCTCCGTGCTAAGTACTCGCTGCCAACAGGGGTCGGTTCTCACTGCCAAGCCGCCTACGTGCCCTGGCTGTTGTTTATTATCGACCGATCCTACAGTTACATTCATGCTCTGAAACCTGCCCACGGCAACTGCGGGAATTTTTGCCACTGTGTGCAGGGTGACCAACTTTGCCATTTTTTTCGTTAGATCTTGCGCTTTTCGTTTCAGTCAGGCGAAAACATTTTTAGTTTGTGAGACTAGTCTTACAACGCGATTTAAAACTATTAACTTGGAGGTATTTTGTTTAATTAACAATTGAAGAAAATTGTAACTTTCTCATATTCACAGAATATTAGACATCAACTGCGCATGGGTAGAGGATGAAAATGCATACCCATCCGGGACTCGAACCCGGGTCTCCTGCTTTCTAGGCATTTGCGCTCACCACTATACTACTGGGAACACAGTGATCACTGCACCTGCAAGGTCTATCTAAGCACGTCTCTCGTCAGACACAAATTCCCAGCTTTACCCTGCCCACAGTACTCAAACTCGTAGTTTATAATCCCCATGACAAGATTCGGAAGAACGATGGCGATATAGCTGAGGGGTAGACACAATATTTTCGACAGGTGTTAAATTGTCATGAACCAGAACTGCAGTTTTATTTTAAGTCCACAATTACAGGCGATTCAGATAGCATCGCACCTACCCTGGATAAGAGCGAAACCAGAATCAAACTGCTTAAGAAGAATAAGAGTCCAGATAAAGATGAAATACAGTCTGAAATGATACTGGCAGGAGTAGAGAAACTTGCAGAAAGAATATACCGATTTACACAAATAAAACGTACCATCACAAAGGAAAACAACTCAATCTGTCCAATCCATAATAATGGCGACGAACTGAAATGCGACAACAATCGAGGAATCGCCCAGCTTAACGTCTTCTATGAGATCCTGTCCAATTGCCTCACGCATAGAATTCAGCCAGTGGCAGAATCGGTCATTGGGGAATATCAGGGACGTTTGCGGCCAAGACGGCCAGCAGTAGATCACAGCTCACTGCGAAAGTGGGTGAATATATTTTATTGGTGGATTTCACTAAGGCCTATTATTTCATAAATCGCAAGAGCCTGTTCAGCTGTTTAGGGAAGTTTGGGATGTCAGACAAACTCATCAAGCTGATAAGCATCTGTCTGAGTGGAACACATGATAAGGTGAAAATGGGAAAAAGCGTACCTGAGGAATTTGAAATTGCGACACGACTCAGGCAAGTCGATGGGCTGTCACCTACTCTTTTCGATTTTGCCCTCGAGAAGATCGTGCACCAGACCTTCCAAAAGGACAAAGGGATTGAAATTGAAGGGAGGAGACTTACATACGCGGCCTATGCAGACGATATCTGTCTGCTCTCTAGATCTGAAAAGAGTTGAAACAAATGACCAGAGCATTGAAGGGGGTCGCCAGCAAATTTGGGCTACTCATGAACGAAGCCAAGACAGTACTTTCTTATGACGCGTGGGCAGACTGTAGTCACTGCAGGTGGGAGACCAGTCCTACAAGAGAGCGCGTGACTTTAAATACGTGGGGCCACTTTTCACAGACAGCTCGTCTTGTGAAGCAGAGATTAATGCCAGAATTCAAGCTGGAAACCGATCTTACCACGCCCTATCGCAGCTGCTCTTCTCTAGATGTCTCTCCAGACAGTTCCAGAACAGACTGGACAAAACCCTGATCCAGTCTGGTGTTCCATATGGCTATGAGACATGTAGCATCCGAAAATAGGACTTCAACAATGGAAGATCAGGCACAACCGACAGCTTGAGGCATTTTACCAACAGCCCAGCATAGCAGGAACCATCGAAGCCAAGTGGATGCAGAGGGTCGGTCATGTAGCCCGGATGGAAAATGTGACAGATGGCCGCAGAAGCTCCTGGATTTCATACCTACAGGAAGGAGACATCCAGGGAGACCAAGGAAATGTTTGAGGGATGGTCTCAACGAAGACCCGAAACAAGCAGCCATAGATGTGGACAGGTGGATGATAGCAGCAACTTGTAGCTGCATGCGGTCCACTGGGCCTGATCACGTAGAGGAAGAACAACTAACGAGTAGAAGTTTCGTGTAAACGTTGCCGAAACATGGATACTATGATACATCTCTCTCCGATAAGCCACGTTTTCTCTGCGGTTACCATAATCTCAAACATAGTTTTCAACCTGGTGATATCACATCTTTAAGAAAATCCAATTAGTTCTCATGCGGTAATACGATGGCTATCGGGCACACTGGTCTTTGGGTAAAGCGCACGACTGGAAACCGAAGGGTGGTGGGTCGGTAATCCGACAGGCATTCCGATTTTTTCAGTTTGCGTTTTAACCCACCCTTCACCTCTGAACGACACGTGGTTCGGACTCCGCGTTAAGCTGTAGGTCCCTTTTCCCCGGTTCGATAACTGGTGTAGGCTAGGGACACGCAAGTCGGCGAAGTGGAGTCCAATTGGAAGACTTGCGCCAGGCCAATGAGCCACACAAAATTATTGTTATAAGCTGGCTAGTCTTAGTCATTTTGAAATAAACCTACTGAAATCGGTAAGTAGCAGTGCCTGTGAAGATTTCTAGCAGTGTATATATGGCGCGTCTGTCACTTCTGATCCTGCAGTTGTTATTATTTAATATTCACAGAATATATGACATCAACTGCGATTGGGCAAAGCTGAAAATGTGTACCCAGCCGGGATTCGAACCCGGGTCTCCTGCTTTCTAGGCAGTTGCGCTGACCCCTACACCACTGGGGACACAGTGATCACCGCACCTGCAAGGACTACCTAAGCACGCCTCCCGTCAGATACAAATTCCCAGCTTCGCCCTGCCCACAGTACTCAAACTCGTAGTTATGAAAGTAATTCGCGTAAGAGTAAGGGCTTCAAACTTGCCAACCCCTTCCCCACTAACGATAGGATCATTGCCCGTCACCGGCATATTATATATATATGGCGTCTGTTCCGAAAGAACAGACGTCACTTCTGATCCTGCAGTTGTTATTATTTAATATTCACAGAATATATGACATCAACTGCGATTGGGCAAAGCTGAAAATGTGTACCCAGCAGTGTGGTTAAGAAGTATTTGCGTTGGGTCGTTTGATATGACGCAAAGCACTGCTGAAAGTATTTTAATGTGTAGTTATAAGCTAAATTAAGTGATTTAACAATACATGTGAACAGTAATAAGGGTAAAAAAGTCTGACTGTAAATAGTGTAAAAAATACCAGTATTACCAAACTACTTGGAAATCTTGTGTTTCACGTCGGTTACTTATTTTTCACGTTTCTATCGTGTTTGCAATTTTGCGATTTTATTTCCCCTCCACCCGTAACTTCTCACGTTTTTCCCGTCAATGTCTTTACGTTTGTTGACTTCAGTAATTTTTTTTCTACAGTTTTTTTCAGTTATATTCTCTTCCTATCTCCCTTTATCTCTTCTTCTCCCTGCTCCCTTTGTTAATTTCCTCCTTCTCCACCCCTCTGCCCTTGTACGTCTCTTAATCTCTTATCCCACAGCATCAATCTCCTCTCCTTCCTCTCTGCGTCTATACCATCCCTCTCTTTCTTCATATCAATTTTATTCCTCCTCCCATCTCTCTTCTCTCTCTTTCCCCCTCACTTTGCCTCCCTCCCCCCTTGTGCCACCTCCTTATTTACCTCCATCTCCTCCCCTTTTCCATCCACCCAACATTTCCTGTCTCTGTCATTACCGCCCCCCTTTCTCTGCTAATATCCTGCCTGCCCTGTATATGAAATATTACATATATCTGCCAGAAATTATGGCGGTCTGTGAAACAGTGCCAAAAACTGGACTAAGGTACCCTTCACCATGCACCATACCAAATATTATGTAGACAATGATGTTTTTCTCGTATTAAAAATCAAGTATGAAAAATTTAACGAAAATGGTGATCACAATGCTGGCGATTCCGTGTGGCATTTTTGGCTGTCAAGGCCGCAACTGGGGTCGTGTTCAGCGATTTGCTTGTCAATGATGATGAGGACGACATAACACCCAGTCCCGGAGTGGAGAAAATGTCCTCAGTGACTGGGAATTGAACCCGGTCCCCCTGCTTCGCAACCCACCACTCTGTCCACTTTTTTATTTCCTTCGTATTCTTCTTTTCCGCTCTGTGGGTAGTTCCTTGCGGTCGCTGATCGTGTTTGTTCGTTTCTGTTCGCTGAGTTCTTGGCTCAGGTCAAATGTCATCTATGTCATTTCTATCCACAATTATAATCAAGACTGTCAGTTGCAGCAACTGAATGTTTTCTCATGGCCGCGGATACGTTACTCGTGTAAAAATGGATAAAAACCAACTTTTCAGCGGTTCGTATACTCTATAAAACTTTGAACTTATATACTGTGAAACACGGAACAATATCTAGTCAGTGAAAATAGTATTTACTCTTTCCATATTCAAATTTACCATGTATGTGAATATGGAGTTATGGGTTGCTATTTTCTGCGAGATATGATTCAGCGCAATTAATACTTAAAAAGAAAAGCATGTGCGTAATGAAGGAAATATTATGTCTGAAGAATTTTCGGATATTTCAGATTTTAATCAAACGATCATTTGTATTTGTAAATGTAGATGTTCCTGACCGCGAATCTCCGACAGTTCTTAACCGAATGCCATGAAATTCTGACACAACCTGCTAATGGAATACGATATATATATATATATATATATATATATATATATATATATATATATATATATATATATAGGGTGCCCCACTTAAATTTTTCACCTCAGATATCTCTGGAACTACAGAAGATATTGAAAGACAACTTTCACTGTCATGAACGTACGGCATGGGCTTATGAAAGTAGGTACTATGAGACAGTCTGAAACATAAAGAAGTATTATTTTCAACGAAAACGTATCGTCTTTTTTAATGGATACCCCATATTATTCATTAAACAATCAATAGGATGATAAGTCACAAAAAAGAATGGCGTCGGTTGCATCGAGATGCGTCAAATACATCCGGAGAAAATGCGAAGCGAAGTTGACGTTTGAAATACATGAGGCGCGGTGCTGGAGCGTGTCTGATAAGTAGACCACATGGGTGTCGGATTTTAGAATTCTTTTATATTTACGGTAAGTGAAGTATAGAACTTAAATAATAATCAGTCAAAGCCATTGCGACTCGAGAAAATGGACTTTGAAGTTTTGCAGATACTCTTAAGTATCAATAATTGAAGAGCTACGACAGTTTTTGAAAAGTCTTATCCATAGTTGCTAATAGCTTTCGAAGCAGCTACCCTAAACAAGCATCGTTTTAGGCGACGACAAGGTATTCAGTTCGTCTACACACACATAAAACCTGACGCAACACATGGAATTAGATACCCCTAAATGTTTTACGTACCTGAATTCGAAAATGATGAATAAATAGCTCTCACAAACTTAACAGTCAAAAACTATCATCGTCAACCAATGGTGAAGCCCATGCTGTAAAGAATGTAACGTGTGTTTTGATTGAAATTATCATTATTAAAAATATAGAAAAATACGAATAAATAAAAATACGAGCATTTTTCATGAAAATTACCGTTAGATATTAAAATTCTGTAGGTATTCGAACAGCATTAAGAAAATAAAAATATAAATCCATTTCTGCAGGAATCGAACTACCGACTTTATGGTTATAAGCCAGAATGGTACCAACTGAGCTACACGAGAAGATGGTGTAGCTGTTGTAATTATTGATACTTATGTGTACCTGCAAAACTTCCAAGTCGATTTTCTCGAGAATTTCTTAGAATTTCCTCGAATGGCTTTGATTGATTGTGATTTAAGTTCTGTATTTCACGTACCGTAAATATGAAAAAAAAAAAATCTAAAATCTGACACCCATTTGGTCTCCTTGTGAGATTAAGCCGTGAGTCTCACTTGAGTCACGGACTTCGCTAACACCGCGCCTCATGTATATCAAACGTAAAATTCGCTTCGCATTTCCTCCGGATGTAATTGACGCATTGCGATGCAACCACCGCCATTATTTTTGTAACTTCCCATTATATTGATTGCTTAAGAAGTTATATGGGGTATCCATTTAAAAAACATAAGTTTGCGTTCAAAATAATCTTTCTTTACGTTTCAGACTGTGTCATATTACCTACTTTCATAAGCCCCTGCCGCAAGTTCATGACCGTGAAAGTCGTTTTTCAATACATCTTGTAGTTCCAGAGATATTTGGGGTGAAAACGTTGTGTGGGACACACTGTCTGTATATGCAATCATTAATAAATGCCATGTTGTTGTTCTGGTCTTCGGACCTGAGACTGGTTTGATGCAACTCTCTCTCCTCTTCTCTACCCTGTGGAAGCCTGTTCATATCCTCAGAAGCACGGCAGCCCACATTCATTTGTGTTTATTAGTGCTTCTTGGTCTCCCTCTGAGATTTTTACGCCACACACTTCCTTCTAATGCTAAATTTACGATTCCTTGATGTCTCTCCAATTCTGTTCACCACCTCATTAGTTACGCTCTCTGTCCATCTAATCCTTAGCATTTGTCAGTAGCACCATATTTCAAACGTTTCTCTCATCTTTTAGTCTTAACTACTTATCGTCAACGTTTCACTCCCCTGCAGTGCTACATTACAGACCAATGTCTTCACAGAATAGGCTTCCTAATAGTTGAATTAGTTTTGGTTATCTTCTTCAGTAATGCCTTTCTTCCCATAGCCATTCCGCATTTTATATTTTGTGTACTTCGCACGCAGGGTACGGCAGCGCATAAAATAAGAACAAACATGAAGCAGCTGTTTATCACACATCTCAGCGTTTATGACAGCATATCTCCTAAACCACAGGTCGTTAAAATGAAATAATTTTGTAGGTACATTCGGTCCCATAAATGGATACTCCATACAAAATGTCTTGGGAATACATTCAGTAGCGAGGCAGTAATAAATTTAAACGTTTAAAATGTGGCAGTTCATGTAGCTCAGTGTTCATGACGTCATATAACCTAAACTATATGTCATACAGTGATATAATCATGGCTATAACCTTTGACGAAGTGCAAGCATTATGTTGACAGAGTTTTATCGTACTCGAGTGAATGGCAGGGCAGCGCATAAAATACAAACAAACATTCATTATTATATAATATACTAGCTACAAAACCCGGCACTGTGCGGGTATATTTGCATCTTTCCAGTGTTACATTAGAAACGAAAATAAAAACTCGAAAAAGATTTCATCTTCATGTACCCATGAAAACAGCTTAGAAATTATGAAGCAGTAAAGCAAAGAAAATCAATAACGTACAAAATTTTAAGTTCAATATCCAAAGAAAGAAAAATGGTAATGAAATGCAAATTATGCATCACATTAATTTAATTCAAAACTTGACTATAAACAATATTTATAGATACTTGTGATGGGAAAGTTTTGGTGACTCATTGTTTACGACGTCATATCTTCTGAACTATGTGCCGTAGGTAGTTTTATCCCCATAGCTATTGTTGTCTGATAGTCAGCAATATGTGTACCAAGTTTAGTTGAAATCGGTCCAGTACTGCAGGAGGAGATGTGGAAAAATAGCACATGAAGTAGCAGTTATTCGAAAATTTCATTGTTTGTGACGTCATATCTCCTGAAATATCTGTCTTACTATGATGTAAATTCGAAGGTACATTCAGTGGTATATGTGCCTAATGTCTGTAAAATATATCGTGAATGGTGTTAGCAATGAAGCCCTAATAAATCATGCGTGATGATGTAGTTTTTCATGAACCAAATTGTTTATGATTTCACATCTCATGAACTATACATCGAACTGTAATGTAGTATCGAAGGAACATTCAGTGGTATATATGTGTACTGTCTGTGAATTGTCTCGCGAATAAAATTTATAATGTAGAAGCAATAAGTTGCAACGTCAAGCCTAATGTCGTAGTTATACATCGTGAACATCGATAAACTTCTTTATTTTTATCCTTTCTTTGGGGGGTTGTCAGGGAGAAAAAGTTTCGTAATGATTTGAAATTACGTTTAAAAGTTAATTGCAAGTCGGTAAGTGCTCTCATTCTCAAACAGGCCTACTTGAGGAATAAAATCACGCTATCACGCGCCGCAATGTAGGGCAGTTTTAACTGTTTATGACATGATATCGTATGAACTACGCATCGTAGATGGTTTTTGCCACCATATAAAATGATTCCTGACCTTAAAGAATAATTGTACCAAATTTGGTTGAAGTCGGTCCATTAGTTTAGGAGCAGGTGTAGAAAATTGTCGCATAATGCGGCCGTTTTTCACGACTGTCATTGTTTATGACGACATATCTCCTCACGTATGTAGTCCCTACCCCGACAGCGATTGTTTCCTGATAGTAAGTATCACGTGTACCAAGTTTGGTTGAAATCGATCCAGTAGTTTAGGGGGAGATGTGGAACATTCATACAGACACACATACCCACATACAGTCTACTTATTAATATGTATAGATTTTGTTGGAGCCGGAATCAAGCGCGAATTTCGTGACCACAGGCAAATCTTGAAAGCCGTGAGTGAGCAGCAAGTGTTTTTTGGTCTGACTATACATACCTATGCCCTGAAAGAACGAAATTCCCTAAATCTATCTTACTGTCCTATACAGAGCGAATATACAGAATGACCCGGTTGCTAACTTATCGAGTCAGATAACATTAGAGGGACAAAAAAAAATGATAACTGTATAGAGCACTAAAAGATAATTCTTCGCCGGCCGCGGTGGCCGAGGTGACTGAGGCGCTTCAGTCACGGTCAGCACGGCCGCTACGGTCGGGGGTTCGAATCCCCCCTCGGGCATGGATATTTGTGCCGTCCTAGTTCGTAAGTAGTTCATAAGTAGTTTGTAAGTTTATGGACTGTTAGTAGATATTGCAATTCGTATTCCACTTGTAAATGGCGCGAGAGAAAGACACTGTGTAATTGCTTCCGTACCGGCCTTCAAATCTCTTAAAGTGTCTCGCATTAATTAATTAAAATGTTTGTTGACGTCAGGAAAATTATTCTGCGGAAAAACGCGGATGCTGTTTCCCTAAATTTTCTCAATAGGGTTTCGCATAAACACAACGTTATCCCTCCAAAACATTCCATTTGAAAATAACAAAGCGTTTTAATGAACTAGAATTTTGATCGAAATTATCGATAACACGTACGTGTTTTGATGTCTTCCTTTAATCAGGTATGCTGTAGATATCACGTAAAGGTTCGGTCAAATAACATACCCGCAGTACAGAGTTTCTGAGTAAACAGCAACACAGCAGAAGAAAAGAAATACAGTGCCAACCTGACTACAGCATACGTTGAAAGTGACCATCATTCGTCTCTGCAGTGACCTTTCTCATGTGTGGGCATGTTTTGTAATAGTTTTTGCCCTGTACAAACAGATCCCTTCAGACGCGTAGCACAGCACTCTTTGTTGGGTCTTTGACACCATTAAACTTCTGAGCAAAACAATAGTACACACCGCTTTCACCACTCTAGTCTCACGGAACTTTCTACAGTGGAAACCCGCTACTAAACTGTAAGAACCTCGTCCCCTTCTAACTGCTCCGATCACAGTGACACAGCCCGCACTACGCTCTGAAGCGGCTTCGATCACGTGACAGTCGAACAAAATGTTCAAATGTTTGTAGAACTTATGGGACTTAACTACGGGGTCATCAGTCCCTAAGCTTACAAACTATTTATGAACTAGCTAAGACTAAGGCACAAATATCCATACCCGAGGGGGATTCGAATCCCCGACCGTAGTGGCCGCGCAGGCTATGACTGAAGCGCCTCAGTCCCCTCGGCCACCGCGGCCGGCCGCAGTCGAACATGTGATGTGCGCGTTACGAAGTGTTCAAAAAAAATGTTCAAATGTTTGTTAAGCTTATGGGACTTAACTACGGGGTCATCAGTCCCTAAACTTACAAACTACTTATGAACTACTTACGAACTAGGACAGCACAAATATCCATGCACGAGGGGGGATTCGAACCCCCGACCGTAGTGACCGTGCTGACCGTGACTGGAGCGCCTCAGTCACCTCGGCCACCGCGGCCGGCTACGAAGTGTTCATACAGGGATTCAATCACATCCAACCATATTCCCTCTTCCGTGCCACTTTCCCGTCGGGGATTCGATTCCCCCTGAAGCATGAATGTTTGTGCTGTCTTTAGTGGAGTAGCCGAGAGGTATAAGGCGTCTCGCTGCGGAGCGCGCGGTTGCCGTTGGAGGTTCGATTCCTCCGTAGGGGATGGTTGTGTGTGTTGTCCTTAGGTTAGTTTACCTTAGGTTAAGTAGTTTGTAAGCTACGGGCTGATGACCACGCAGTTTGGTCCGATAGATTTACAATCATTTGAACTTTTTTTTTCTTTAGTGCAAGCTAGCTTACAAGCAGTATGCAAGTTAAGACCCATAAGCTTTGCAAGCAGTTGAGCATTTGAACTGCTTTCCTCCAATCACAGCGTTCAACATCACATCCGAACCATCCGCCTTTGCCAAATTGCCACAGCAGCTGGTCAATTCATTTCCAGTTCCTTGCCCTCGATGTGTTTTAAACCGGGCCGCGGTGGAGTAGCCGAGCGGTCTAAAGCACCTCGCAGCAGAGCGCGCGGTTGCTCGCCGCGGAGGTTCGAGTCCTCCCTGGGGCATGGGTGTCTGTGTTTGTCCGTAGGTTAGTTTACCTAGGTTTAAGTAGTTTGTAAGCTACGGACTGATGACCACGCAGTTTGGTCCGATAGATTTACAGACATTTGAACATTTTTTTTTAAACCGGATTAATAGATCTGTCCGTTTTATTTCATCAGACATGATACGCGCAGTGGCATACAGACTAGCAAACAAGTTGTAAATCTGTTTTCAAGAGACACAAGGCGCTCTCGGTCAAATGTTTTAAAGAAACGTGAACTAACCTGTCTACGAAACATTCACGTGGAGGCAAGCAAAAGTGGGAAAGTGACTAAGGAATACATTAAACGTTTTATGACTTCGCCCTTTTGCGAACATGTAACAAATGAAAAGAGCCCATTGTGTGATTCCGTGGAGGATCATACGCTGAAGATTTTGTTACCGAAAACAACAAAATATTCAAAATATCCACGGGTGTACTGCCGGTCTATAGTGTCTAACGGGCACAATATTTCGGCGATCATACATGTCGCCATCATCAGGTGAACTGACGGACTGAGCTCCTGGAAATGCGCCGGCACGGAGATCCGCACGCTACGGCTGCTCGAACGGAACTGGGTTCTAGCTGCAAGGATGGGGCCCCTCCACGCCCACACCAACGTGGTGACCATCACAAAAGTTCTACTGTCACCTCCGTAATTAAGTTAGTTTGCTAAGGTGGATCACGGGATGTGGGAACCGCGATGTTATCCGTACGTGTGGGCGCGATCACCCATTAATACGGTGCATCTGGAGATAGAATTGGTCGAAAGGTATACGAAGGGTAAAGGTATGTAAGGGCAGAGGAAAAAAAGTGCCAAGGCAAGAGCCAAGGGAAGGCAAGAGCCAAGGGAGGGTTCTAGCTCGGTAGCGGGCCATTTAAATACCCTCGGCCCGCGGAGCGACCCCTCCGCGGTCCGCGCCCCGCGCCGCGGCCGCGCAGTGGAACCGATTGCGGCGGCGTCTGAGAAGACGTCGGTGTGAGGGCTCTGTCCGCCGTGGTCGTCACTTCGTTACGTTTGCTATATTTACTCTTAATTAACCCAATCGCTGGTTCCCTAGCTTTGCTAAGATTATAGCCACAGTCACGGTTTATGAGGTCGTCACTTGTGCGAATTTCAATGGCCTCTCTAACGACGCAGTCCCAGTATCTCGACGTCTGTACCAGAATCCTAGTGCGTTCAAATTCCATCGCATGATTCTCCGACAAACAATGTTCAGCGACCGCCGACTTGCTCGGATACATCAGTCGTGTGTGCCTCTGGCGTTCAACGCATCGATCCTCGACGGTACGCATCGTCTGTCTAATATATGACTTTCCACACTGACACGGAATCTGGTACACGCCGGCCTTTGGCGCTCCCCACCAGTGCACGAATTTTATTCGGTAGACAAAAAACAGTTCCAACCTGGTGTTTTTTCAAAATGCGTGCGACCTTCCCCGAGAGTGCGCCGGTATATGGAATGAACGCAGTGCCTACATCCTTCCTCGTGTTTTCATCCGTTTCCACAGGTTGTGATGTACAGGTTGGGCGGAGAGCCCGCTGAATCTGCCAATCTGAGTACCCATTTTTTCGAAATACAGTTCTCAGGTGTTCTAATTCCTGGGGTAGACTCTCTGCGTCGGAGATAGTGCGCGCCCTATGTACTAGAGTTTTAAGTACCCCATTCCTCTGTGAAGTGTGGTGACAGCTGTCTGCGTGTAAATACAGATCAGTGTGCGTTGTCTTCCGATATACACTATGACGCAGGATTCCATCAGCTCTTCTCTTGACCAAGACATCAAGGAACGGCAATTTACCCTCTGTTTCAGTCTCCATAGTGAATTTGATTTTGGGGTGTATGGAGTTCAGATGTGTAAGGAAGTCAAGGAGTTTATCCATACCATGTGCCCAGATGACGATAGCGTCGTCCACATAACGGAAAAAGCAAGTAGGTTTCCATTCAGACAATGCCAGGGCTTCCTCCTCGAAATTCTCCATGTACAAATTTGCAACCACATGGGAGAGTGGGCTACCCATGGCGACTCCCTCCGTTTGTTCGTAGTATTCGCCATTGAAAAAAAAAATACGTGGAGGTCAAGACATGCCTAAAAAGTTCGCTGGTCTTCTCGTCAAATTTCTGACCAATCAAATCTAGTGACTCTCGAAGGGGCAACCTCGTAAACAACGAAACGACGTCAAAACTCACCATGATATCTGACTCATCCAGCCAGGAAGCTGTTAAGGCCAAATATTGCCAAATTTCCGATGTTTACTTCCTTCCGCAATACAAACTCTATATCAGAAAGATTACAGAATTATTGACTACAAGGTGTCAAACTACAAGTGAAGGTACATGATTAGTTGTTTCTTGCGTTTCCTGTTACACCATCATAGAGAGCGTCGTTCCTACGTATCACAAACTTGAGACTGACCCATACTTGTAGTTTCGGATTCCCCTACCTTATCGTGCAACGTGTTGGTGTCTACCTCCAGTCCATCAGGCCTCACGTCATCGTCTGTCACAGTGACAGCATGGGTCGGGGTTTCTTTCTCCTTTCGCGGTGGTTCGGTGGCAGTTGGTCCCTCCTGCTGCGCCGCAACCTCCGGTACTTCACTGCTAGGCACTTGTTTGTGATCGGGTGATGACGCGGCTCCTAGTGCCGACTGAACATATGTGAGGGGCAGAGCTTAGGAAAATCGCAGTAATCGGTTTCACCCGCCGGTAATTGCGTGATTCCTCTCTGTAAGCATTCTGATCGCACATGGTGTTCTTTGCCACAGCCCGAGCACATGTGTGGTTGCCCGTCATACACAATGATGTCACGGCACCCACAAATGGAGGCATAAGAGGGGACATGTTTCTTGAGATCTGTACTTGTCGAACTCCATTGAGAACATGATACGTCTCCATTTTTCTTCCGTGTAGGCGAGAACTGTCCTGTATTGCTGGAACGTCGTAGTCACCTGTTGTTTCGTCACCTCAAATGGTAATTCAAAGATACTTCTCGTTCGAATTCCAACGATCGCTGGCTCCACCGCGTCATTTCCTACAATGCCTTCAGAGTGACAGAACTTAGAAGATCCGCTGGAGTTCTAAATGAATCGATCGCAACATGCGTCATTGATTAATTTCACATTTACAACACTCGCTACAATCAAAAAGTGATTACCAATTAATTCTTGAGGATTGAGTTTGACCCCTTCTCTCAAAAAACGTTCAGATTCAAATGGTTTTGGTCTGGCAAAACGGTTCTCAAATGTGAACTTCACATTCGATTTCTGTAAGGAGTCATCAATGTTAACGTCGTTTGTATACAATACGCGCGACGCTACTAAACCTAACACCCGCACACTCGCCACTTCCTCCTCGCTGCTAGCTATGCCTTGGACGTAAACAATTTGTCCTCGCCCCAAGGTCACTCTTTCAAGACTGAAACGCTCTGACACTCCTGTAATGATATACCGTCGCATTTAAATAACATATAATTTCATAGTTTTCAAAATGAAAAGCCAAGATCGCACATTGATAATTTATTAAATGACGACCGGTTTCGGTGCACTGTGTCACCATCATCTGGTCATATATATGTTACGAGCTGGTCATCTTGTTAAAAGAAATTGGGTATTACATAACAAGTGCAAAACTGCACTTAGTCACTTTATAAAAAATACACAAGTTAAAAACATGGCAGCTTACAAGTATTTTGTAAGCTGTCATAATTTTAACTTATGATTTTTTTTGTAGTGATCAACTGCAATGTTGCACTTGTTATTTTATAACCAATTTTTTTAACAAGATGACCAGCTTGTGACATATATGTGACCAGATGATGGTGACACAGAGCACCGAAACCGGTCGACATTTAATAAATTATTAATGTGCGATCTTGGCTTTTCATTAAAAAAAATATAAAACGATCAGATCGCCTCCAAACCCGACTATGTCAGGTAATCTTAACATATAATTTCCTTCCCATGGTATTTATATCTTGTTGCTTTCGTTTCTCTCTGTTAAAACGATACTTAATGTGTACTATATTGAGTTTGCTCTTAGATGCTAGCTCTAATAGCTGAGAAGGAATCGATTATGACCTCAGTTATGCCGCAGATTGGTAACCGCCTTTTTTTAGATACATAGTGCATCAAGAGGTTGCAGTAATGATGGATGATAAGTGTAAATTCAGACAACAAAACGCGACCTCTGCTACAACTGAATCACTGGTCACTTAAAATCAGCTATCGCCTAGCAAACATAATACACAGCGGCCGCTCTTAACAATAGTCTTTGCTCCACATTAACAGCGTTTATGAAGTGCTCTACTGTGTTTGTGTGTTGCCTATGACTGAAACGAACTGTAACCTGACAACGCTGTAGCACTATGCGAGTTGTTATAATCGGACTGTAGTGTTCTGTATATGGCGTCGTTTGTACATGAGCTGTGTTTGAGAAGCAGCATGGTATCCTTTATCGACAACTTGTCATTCTTTGCCATGACAGTTCAATTAACACACACACTCACACATACACGCACAGCACACACGTATATGAGGTGCGACAGTAAAATAATGAGACTGATTTTCTTTGCAAGATGTGGCAGCCCTGCAGGCTTGTTAGGCACAATATCTTTGACCTCGGTCTATAATCTGCTTCTAGTCCAAGAAACCCATCGCTGCAACTGCTCAGACGTGAATTTGTGCTGTAATTAGTTAACATGTGTTTGTTTCTCTTGTCACAGAAATGGAACTACATAATATTGCGCTACAGTATGTCATTTCTCTTTGCGTTAAATTCGGTGAAACCGCGTCGACAACTTATAGTAAGCTTTAGGAGGCTTTTGGAGAGGCGGTTATGTCATAAAGAGTGGGTGTCTCCTGGACAAAGAGTTACCCAATATTACTACAAAGAAATTTTAGAAAGACTTCATAAAAGAGTTCTTCATGTCCGTGCCGACATTGCTGATAATTGGATTCTGCACCATGATAATGCGCCACCCCATACTGCTCTGTCAGTATAGCTATTTTTCACCTCAAAACAAGTTTCAGTACTACCACAGTTACCTTATTCACCAGATATCACTCCGTGCGACTTTTTTCTGTTTCCAAGAGTCAAAACGCTACTTATATCAGGGTCTCACACAATGGGAAGATATGCGCAATCCACAAAAATAAATAACACTTCCAACTTAAAGTTACGTTTTTCAATTGCAAATGTACGTGTATTCTTGTGAAACGTCAACAAGATCTACAATTACAGATAACACTGGGTTTCACTTTTCTGAACCCAATTACTAGTGTCCTGTTGACCATATAAACTGTATTGTTGTACTTTACATCCAGCATAGAAAATACACCCACATCTTCACTAACGAAACTGTGTCACGTCAACATATGTTCGAAGTACCCTCCGTTTGTATCAATACACGTTTGGAGACGGGTAACGAGAGAGTGTTGCACAGATTGCAGAATTTCTACAGATATTTCCACACACGCCGCAGTAATACGATGTTCCACATCATATACTGTTGTTGGGGGTTCTTGATACACTCCGTCTCCCAGTGCGCCCCAGAGAAACAAGTCTAATGGCGTTCAGTCGGGAAACCGTGCTGACCATCGCACAGTACCTCCACGCCCTGTCGCTTCTAAAACGTCTCTGGCAACTTTTTCATTGTGTGCAGGACATCCATCATGTTGGAACCACATTGACAGACGATTTGCGAATTCTGGATCCTTCATGAGGAGCGCTAGTGTGTGTTGTAGAAATGATGCATATCACCGTCTATTCCACGGTAAAAATAAGTACCTACAATACAGTTAGCAATGATACCGCGCCAAACACTGACACTGCACTATCGGTGATGAGCAACTTGGCGAATCCAGTGGGGATTTTGCACGGACCAGTAGTGCCTGTTACGCAGATTCACATTACCATGATTTGTAAATGAAGCCTCCTACATAAGCAAAATATTGCTTAGGAATACGGGATTACCTTGCAACTGCTGAGTGATTCATTCACTGATTTACCAGGGAAGCCAAAACAGTTTTGGTCCAACCCGCGACTGCCCACACTGAAACTGAGTTTGTTGTGCAGTATTGCTCCTTGCATATATAGTAAAGCCAACCAATGCGCTTAAACAGTGCTAGGAGTCCCTGTACCAGTTCTTTATTAGACACAATTTCTTTGGGTCTGGTTGTCCTGAAGGTTCTGTGCCTCTTGCTCTCCAATGCAGTACATTCGAAGATTAGGTGTCATGCGGTTTCATTGCCGTCATCACAGATCCTACATTTAGGGTCCTCTTCTGTTATTCCCATTGTATGTAGGTGTTTTTTGGTTCCCATGGCCTGTCAACAATCCAATCACGAGTTTAATCTCCTTTCTGTTCAAGCCCAGGATTCCAGAGCTTCTTTTAAAACATGGATTAGACATCATTATCTTACCATGGTTTTGTTTGTAGACTTTGGTTCAATATTCTACTTGCTGTCTTCTAAGCTAGTCATGTAGCTCCAGTTTGATTGTTGCCTTAGTGATTGTTAGGATAGGTTCCGGTCCATGAAATGGGGTTTCTGCCCCATCCTGGCTAATCTGTCTGCTTGTTCATTGCCACAGATCTCAGAATGACCAGGGACCCACAGTAGGTTTACCTTATTTCTTTCCCCTAGCTCTTATGACATTCTGCAACAATTTTAGATCTTGTTGCGGGAGCTGTCTTTCAGCTACTGAAATGCAAAACGACAGAATTCAATGCGGGATTTAAAGTCATTCCCGTACCATTTTGGTGCAATGATATATGGAACGGATGATGATGTAAGATTTTGCACACACAACTGTGGCGTATATCTACAAATCGTACAATTTGCCGAAGACCCGCCAGAGGATTGTGCGCGCTGCGGCAGCCAAACAGCTACTTCGTTTCCATTACCAGTCACTGGCGTTGCACGTTACGTCGACGTTTTGGTTTGACTACATGTCTTCACGGCAATTACGACGTACTGCGATCTTCCTGATAGACAATCATGATTCAGATTGCACAACCGAAAAGAGCTGCAAATAGCGTCACAGTTTCAATATGTCAAGATGTTTACTTGATACTGTTTGTGGCAGAGTGTCATAACATCTCTGATTAACGCTATTCTTTGAGTTTGTTGATGTGTTTTGTATGTACTCTTTGAAGTAAATAAACAAGGTTTGTGTATAATGCCAAACATTGTTTATGACAACTAAATATGCTCAAATTCCGTCATATGGCGCCGAAACTACATCTACAATCTTGTGCGAACATTCACTGCACGTTCCGCTGATGTCTTTTGCGCTCTGAAACTACACTCGTCGCGGGAAACAGTTCGCGGGAAGTGAAACCAACACTTCGTGCAGAGGAGCTGTCATCACGCTCATTCCATCTGTGGCAAACGATATTTTGAACTAAGTAGTTTTAAATCGCGTAAAAAGATAATAGCGGAACCTCTTACCAAAAGAACGCGAAAGCGATTGCAGATTACCCCGGTGGCGTGAAATGCACACTAAGTGCTTCGCATATCTAAACAGACAGACTATAGCCGCTTTGTAAGATAGTTTCAGTTTATTTATGTGCTAAAATCGCTGGTAAAGGCGTTATTTGTGCCATATATGGGTGTAATAATTACCAACAAACTGATCGAAAGTCTTTTACAGATTCCCGAGCAATAAAGAAATGTACATATGAATCTAAATTAGAGGCCAGTGTCTGTCAGTGACTTAATTTTATTTCGTTAATGTGAGAATGGCATTACCTCCAGTTCGTTTTTGTAATTTTTAGATGTAAACAGTGGGCCATTCAAAGCAGAAGAGCAGATCTGGATGAAAAATTTTAAAAACGTGGATCGCATGTAATATGCCCAGATCATTTTGTAGAGAAGGACTTTAGAAACAAAAATTTACTAACAAAGGAATATCATCAACTCGACCTCATATTTTCTTAAGAAAAAAAAATACGTGAGATAGATATCAACCCCAGAAATCGTTATCACATGAAAATCTGGGCCATTATTTATATACTTCGCAGTTCCGTCCTCCTCAAAGTTCAGCTTTTAAACATTCGCGCGTTCGGGTTGGTCCTCACTCGGCCCGCTTAATGCCCAAACGCGAAGTGCTGTGCAATGAAATGTGAAATTTGAAGAGCTAGGGATATGGAGGAGGAAATAATATTACAAAATGAAATATATGTACTGAAACTCTATCAAGATTACTTCACTTCAATAGTGTTAGATTTACTATAACAAAATGATGTGCATAAAAGGTATTGACAATTAAATTCACGATGCATATATTCTTCTGTTACGAAGACGGGAAAAGTGGTATTGTTTTTGTTGTCGTCTTCAGTCCGCAGACTGGTTTGATGCAGCTCTCCACGCTACCCTGTCCTGTGCAAGTCTCATCATCTGAGAATACGTTCGGCAATCTACATCCTTTTGAATCTGCTTAATGTATTCGTTCCTTGGTCTCCCTCTACGATTTTCACCCCACACGCTTGCTTATAATGCTAAGTTGACGATTCCTTGATGTCTCACAATGTGTCCAACCAATCTATCCCTTCTCTTAGTCAGGATATGCCAGAAACTCCTTTTCTCCACGATTTGGTTAAGCATCTCCTCATTAGTTACGCGATATACACATCTAATTTTCATCATTCGTCTGTAGCACCACATTTCGGAAGCTTCTATCATCTTTTCGTCTGAACTCCTTATCGTCCACGTTTCACTGCCATACAATGCTACACTCCAGACAAATGCTTTCAGAAAGGACTTCCTAACATTTACATTAATATTGGATGTTAACAAGTTTCGCTTCTTTAGAAACGCTCTTCTTCCCATAGCCATTCTACGTTTTATATTTTCTTTACTTCGGCCATTAGAAGTTATCTTGCTACCCAAATAACTAAATTCATCTACTACTTTTATTGTCTCATTACCTAATGTAATTCCTTCAGCATCGCCTGATTTGCTGTTTTTGCTATAGTTTTACTATAGTTAATGTTCATCTTATATCTTCCTTTCAAGACACTGTCCATTCCATACAATTGCTCTTCCAGATCATTTGCGGCCTCTGACAGAATTACTATGTCATCGGCATTACACGATTTAAAATCATCAAAGCAGCTTCACCATGACTGACGAACTCAACTCTACGCCCAAGCTCAGTTGAAGCATTGAAAGTGCTCGGCGAATCGGATGATGGTAAAATGGAAGCGTCGTTATCGTCGACGTCCTCCTCTCGTTAATCTGCACTGAACGTCAACCCGCTATTTCCTTCTATATCCAGCGTGTCTTCATCAGTACAATTGTCTATGATATCTGCAAAGATATAAGGAAAAGCACAAAGAAAGCGTCATGTATTTTCTTTTATAGTGTATAGTACGTTTAATAACTGCAATTGATTATGCTGATCGGTGACGACTTTAAAGAGCTACAATTCTTTGACATTTAGTCGTTGCAGATTAGTCATCATTCCATACCGCGCCTGGATATGTCACACGACAGCCTGTGGGTTGACACCGCGAACACAAACCTCTTACTGGACTCTGCCACGTTCGGGCATTAAGCGGCCGCAGTGAAGCGGGCCGAGTGAGGAACAACCCGACCACGCAAATGCTTAACACTTAGAGTGACATGCCCGTAATATTACTTTGCTGTCGTTTGTTCGAAGATTGCCGCGCCCGTAATATTACGTTCTCTGTCTTTGCGAGAACTGCCGCGCCCGTAATATTACGGACGGCTGTTCTCAAACGAATTCTAGCTTTCGTGCGCATCATTATCCATACGGCAGTTATCAGAAGGGAGGCAAACCCTTGCAGTAGACATATCTGCCACTAGGAGGCGCCACAAAACTGTTCACTTTACGAAATAAGGGTTTGTGTCAGTTGACTGTGAGACATCAGGGCGAGCGTTAGACGCAACATGTCCAGCAGTAGGCCTTTGAGCGACGCCGAGATTCACCGCATTCTTGATGTATCGGAAGATGATATGAGTGATGTTTTTGATGGTGATGACACGGATGAAGATCCAACTTATGCTGAATCAGGATCAGGTAATATAATTGCTGTAATTTTTTATATCGTTCACATATATTTTCGTTATAAGTTGTCATACGAATACGTATTATTTCAGAATCCGACACTGGCAGTGAAAGTACGATGCCAGTTGTTGCTGCAGGCCCCTCATAAATTCTGAAGCGTTCTCAGCCCTCAAGTGGAAGTGGGGGAAAGCGTGTTAAGATAGTGGTGGGAAATGAGGAATGGGACGAAAGAGATGATGCCCCAGGTACTATCCCAATTTATACTGGTGCACGTGGCAATATAGACACCGAAACAGGTTTGAAGAGTGACAGCCCTATCGCCGAATTTTTCTATTATTTTGTCGATAATGAGGTAATTGCTCACATGGAAGAGCAAACAAATTTATATTGCAGGCAATAAATAATGAGAAAGTGACGTCTGAGTCAATTAGCTCCAATTAGTAGGCTAGCATCATGGAAAACATTAGGACCTTTATTGCCATCATCCTGCATATGAGTATCAGTGAGCGGCCTTCTCTAGCAGATCACTGGAGCACAAATGCAGTTGTGTCGTGCAGTTTCTGTCCGAATATAATGAGCAGAAACAGATTCCTTCTTATACATTCAAACTTTCATTTGAATGACAACAATCAAATGAAAGCTAAAGGTGAGCCAGGGTTTGACCCATTGTTCAAAGTGCGACCATTGTATGACAAGATACGACAGCGGTACAAAAATGGATATCAGCCGAGTGGTGATATTACAATTGATGAAGGGATGTGTCCATTTCGGGGGCGCTTAAGTTTCAAACAATACATGCCACAGAAACCACATCGCTATGGCATAAAACTATATATGCTCTCAGAGTGACAGTCAGGTTACATTTGGAACTTTGAAGTTTTCTCTGGGTCAGACAATGTTGTGAACAATGTGGTGTTGAGACTGTTAGATAATTTAGCAGGCAAGGGTCGCACATTGTACACTGATCGATATTACACAAGTGTGGCACTGGCAACAGCTCTTGAAGGCAAATGTACAGGTCTTGTTGGCACTGTAAAGAGAAACATGAGAGGAATGCCAGCTGCTTTGTCTAGTGCTTCTCTCCAACGAAATGGTATTATTTTCTGCCGCAAGGGAAACATTTTAGCCCTAAGGTGGACAAAAGAGATGTTTACATGCTAAGCACAAGACATAGGTCTGACATGACATCCTATATAGACAGAAGAGGAAGAGAAAAAAACCAACAGCAGTAATTGACTACAATAAGAATAAATTTGGTGTCGACCTAAGTGACCAGAGAATGTAGACAGAAGAGGAAGAGAAAAAAACCAACAGCAGTGATTGACTACAATAAGAATAAATTTGGTGTCGACCTAAGTGACCAGAGAATGTCTTATGGGATATTTGACCATCGTTCAGTCAAGTGGTGGAGATAGCTATCATTCCACATTATCTTGATGGCAATTTCAAATGCATGTGTTCTGTACTCTCAGGTGACAAAAAAAAAAAAAAAAAAAAAAAAAAAAAAAAAAAAAAAAAAAAAAAAAAAACATTTCTACCAGCCAGTTTATTATTGCGGTATGCAAAGACTTGTCATCACCACGTGTCGCCGACTTTCAGCCTGGTACAAGTGGTGCTGCGCTTTCACGACTGGATGGAACACATTTCCTGGAAAGAATACCCATTCCTCCAAAGAAGAAGAAGGCACAAAAGACTTGTAGATTGTGCTCAGAGAGGGGCAAGAAAGAAGCAGGAGTCGCCAGAAGGAAGGATACTTCATTCCCGTGTGCAGTATGCAAAATGGGGTTTTGTGTCTAGCCCTGCTTCCAGCTATACCACTCAAAAAAGAACTATTTGCACTAAAAGCCGTTTGCTGATGTTTAATATTCATGATATTTGCATGTAATGACATAAATATTGCCATGTTTATTAATAAATAGTTTATAATACGAAAAACAATTTTTTACCTACCCGAAAACAGCGTTTTTTGTTTTGATTGTTGTGATGAAGGTTTACAAAGAAGGGAAATGTACGGGGCAAGTATTTGAAGAGGAAATAATAAGGTTTATTCCTAACCAAGAAAAATATATTAATGATTATTCCTGAATCTGTACCAAGAGGACGAAATACTGTAAAAATGGCCGGCACTGGGGGAAGGAGACTAAGAAAATGGGCTGGCACTGGGGGAAGTCGGTTCACATATATGGCTGCCACTCAAAGTGTTAAAAGCTGTACTTTGAGGAGGCCGGAAATGCGTAGTATCTGAATAATGGCCCAAATTTTGAAGTAATGTCGATTTCTGGGGTTGATATCTAGCTCGTGTATTTTTTCTCAAGAAAATATGAGGTCAAGTTGATGATGTTCCCTTGTAAGTCAGGGGTAAGTATTGTTTGTAAAGCAGTAAGAGAGCTCAATTTTAAAGCTTCTCACGTTATTGGTGTTGCGTATAACTTTTTCTTCCCCATTTCAGTAGGCTATATGGCCAGACTGTTCCTTTGGTGTTTCCTAATGCATGGAAAGTAGTTTGAGAGCAAGCCCAAAGAAAAGAAAGAAGAGGAAGTGGAGCCACAGGAATCCATCAACATTCCTGTGGAAGTGAACGATAGTGTCAGCTCCAAAGTTAGAAAAAACTGTAAAATACGTTTTCCATTAGTTGCTAGGTGTCGAGCACTAAAGAAAACAGTGTGGAGTCAGAGAGGAGTCATTCGTACTTTAAGAACTAAGATGGGTAATTTAAAACGAAGTGCAACAGTGATAAAAATAGGCCTAATGCTTTTAGTTGGAAATAAATTTGCCCATAAGATCATCAGTTTCTGTGCTGTTGGAAAGAGTGTCTGCGAAAATTGTTTCCTATTATTGGTCAACAAATATTTTGCAGTGCTGATTAAAGGACATGTAAATAAAATAAACAATTTATCTGCAACACGATCTTCAATAAAGAAGGTGAAGCTGGAAAAATTACAGGTATGTAGTCAACAATTTTTATAATATGTATTGTGTGGTAAAGTTCGCTGACAATTTTTTTTTTTTAATTCCACAGCTAAAATATTTCCTTTATGCCCTAATATCCAAGTTATGATTCAATAAATTCCCTCCTACCACATTTATTATTACGTATGACAGCCAAATAGTCATATAAAGCTATACTTTACGTAAGGTATACACGGGAGCAGACGACTTGCAGACGATGAAATTGTAGTTAACATTGCTAGGTGGCAGCGCTGTTCGGTGTCTCGTACGGAACTAATGCATTCTGGCGAAAGTTTCCGTTATTGTATTTATACGCTATTTGGTAGTTTAAATGTTGTATGATCTGACTGCGCTCTGTCCGTTGATTGTAACAGACGACGAGCGCTGCAAACAGTAACAAAAAACGGATGCTTTTACATTCAGACTAAAACTGTACGTTGTAGTTCAAGCGAACACGCAGCTGTAATTTGAATAATAGACACCTGAGTTTATAATACTCGGCAACTAAAATGGTAAACGAAGACACAGTAGCAATGCTTTACAACCTGAGGCGTAAAAGAACACGGGCGAGAACAAACATTACACGTTTCATAACAGCTAGACTTCTTATCTGCGGTCAAGGAATACGCCAAACAACAGTGGCAACAGATGTGGAACGTTTCCCAAGAAACGAAAGGCGCTTCCTACGCTGTGCTGCAACTTCGGATATCTACGCAGCCGTGGTTTATGAGGGCTCATCTGGACCGATACGCGATTGCTACCATTATTCATCTTCGCTTCAATCACGCCTCTTATCCAAAACATCTACATCGGATCAACGACTACGATTGGGTGGCATGTGAGTGTGATCCTGAAACGGAATCTGATGTCAACAACATCCTGTTCAGGTGCCCCAAATTTGACCGAGAACGTTTTAACTTCCTGCAGACATTGGTGAAGATGGGAGAATCCGTTCCCCAGTCAGCTTCTTCCCTTTTGTGTACAAAAGACATTCGTGTATATAAAATCATAATTAAGTTTATTAAGATCACTGTACACAATCTATAAGCATCAATTGTGTTGGTAATATAAGGTTTTGCTTGTGAATAAGTGAAAATGTTCCAACAGTATTTAAATTGTAATGTAATGCAGTTTTCGCTTTGTTTCCACTTTTCATTTTGCAAAATGTACTTCTGTCTTGTCTGTTTATTTAAATATATGTACATTTCCACTGTGTGTTGTAGATGGCCACATTGAGTTGACACTCAGAAGGCCAAATCAATAAAAATAAAAACATAAAATTAAAAAAAAAAAAAACGCATTCAATTACAACACGCCGCTTGATGACTACAAACTGTAGTGTGATCGGCTACATGAATCGCTGACAACAATGATTGATTTAGACAACAATATTGTCGATCTCTTTTCAGACGCTATGAAATTGATGTTGCCGCTTGCGAAGCCAAACGCAGTATTTTAAAGGCAACCAGCGGAATAGAGAAGCAACTGTCTGTTACCTCTGTTGACAAATCATCTCACACCACATACACGCTACGTTAAACTGCCACCCATCAGAATAGAACCATTTTCAGATGACAATGAAGCCTGGTCTCGTTTCTGGGAACAGTTTTCGTTATCCATAGGTCAAAATACTGAAATTGCAACGGTTCAAAAACATGTATATTTAAGAAGCTACTTGGAGGGAGAGCCAAAATATCTTTTTGACAGTATAGCTGTCACGATTTACAAAATTTCTCATGTGGCTTTCGTGAGCATTCTGTTACGATTTCCTACGGGATTTCTTAGTTTTTCAGCACTGTAGCAGGGCTCACCAAAATCATCTTATTAGTCCTTTGTTACAAGAGTCGTTTCAAATATTGGTCTCTCAAAATATCGCCGTTTAAGACTGTAGAAATATGCAATAGTTTATAGACCAGTATCGGAGTACAGTTATGCATGAAATGGTTTAATAGCTGAATTTATTTTTCGCAATACTGTTCATCCAGAATAATTTCACTTTATACTGTTTCATTCACTTTTGCAACATTTCCGAAAGAAGCCTGTTGCAATATTATAAACTGAATGTACTCATCGCATGAGAAGAGCTTTACATGTGTTATTTTCAAAAACAGTGTATCTGAAGATAAATAACTCGAGAGAAGAAAAAATAGCTTGTGAACACTTTGATTTCTATTTGTCACCATACATTCGCTAATTTGCTTGAATAACATTATACCATTATAACATTCATTTGACAAACAACATTATACAGGGCAACAATGAAATGTGTAGAACGAGTTACATTGCAACCCAGAAGGAAGAAGCAAATGAAATGAAATATGGCTACATCTTTATATCATCAACTGTTATTGGTGTGCCTACGATGTTAATGGCACTTGTTACACGGTATGTATGAGAAAATGTCTGTATAAATTCTTTCTTAAGTAGGAATCATGTAGTTTGGAAAAATGGAAGTTGCTCGTTTAACAACGTTACTCAACCCCACTTAAGAGTTACTCCGCAGTATTGTTAATTTTCCAAGTAACAACTGATAATTTTAATATCTGTGTAAATATTCACTATCGCAGATGAATATCATTAAAGGTTTTCTGGTGGGGTCTGTACGAAATATACTATAGAAGTGAAGAAAGAAATCTCGAATAGTTTAGACGGTGTGGAAAGACCCAACTCTTTATCACAACACACTTAAGACTCTGTTGCTGAGTTAATATACTCGGAATTAATTTCAGGTACACAGTACGTATGACAGCAATGATTACTCTTTAGAACAGAATGTAGTCATAGTTGTGTTATTTACTTCATCAACTTTAATCTGAGGTTTATAAAGGTTTAGAATATGTAAGAACTGAGAAGTGGAAAGTTTATTGCGCATTATACGATGATTGCGTCCGATATTTTCCGTTTTGATACTCTAGCTCCTGCAGTAACAAGAAATAGTGTAATTAGCACATATTCTTAAAACCGCCGTAAACAGGATAGACAATTTGAGGCAGAAGTACAGTAATTAAATATCCTTAAACATTTTTATGTCAACGTTTCATAACATTACAAGACTGTTAGTTGAACAACATGTTTGTTACGAGGAATTTAGAATACATTTTTATACTTGCATGACTCCCGTAATGGTAAACTCTTTTTTTTTTATGACATTCTTTGGTACTGACAGAATAAAGAAAGACAGAATCGTTATTCCAGATTTCATATTTTACGCTTTCAAATTATATTTTTAAGTAACATAGATTAATCAAGATGGAAACAAAAATATACTCAATACATAAAAACGTGTTCTTTAATTTGTTCCGTAATAATAATAGACTTTACCATTAAAATATTTAATCATTATGGCGCCTATACGTGTTCTTACCTTAAAGAAACAATTCTTTTGTGAATGTACAGACTTTTGTACCATTAAAAACAACCTGTTTCTCTTCAAATTAAAGTCTTTTTTCAGTATTTTTCATTACTTTTAATTTTTCTGGTGTATAGTTACGGGATATGACACGCAAAAGATGTTTTACAAGTTGTCTTAGCATGAGGTAGCTAGTAAATAGTGAATAAACTGACGATGTTTTTTTTTTCTAAAAAAATAATAATAATGAAACAACACTTCATTATTTTACTCTCTTTGATGATTCTTTGTGTCGATTTTAAAATCACTCTTAATTAGCGTTTCTTCATATATTTCCATGTTTGAAGAATGTTCTTAATTATACTACTCTTTATTATCTCTGCTACAAATGTTAAATGAAAACTTCATCGGGATCTGACTACTGCTCGCTAAATTATGATAACAGTACGAGGATACTGAAACAATTATTCATAACGAAATTAAAGCACAGCCGTTTTACTCGGACAGTGAATAAGTAATCGGGAAGAAACTGTGTACATCCTGGTATGCCTAAATACGTCATCATCCAATCTTCCAATGTTTGACGGATTAAAAACGTGGTAACATAAAATGATTGAGATTGATTACCGGTTTTTGCACATGTAAGAAAGGCATTAAAACTGCCTTATTCAATAGAGATTTTATACGATGAGCGATATCTAGTTTCACAATTGTACATTGTTTCAGTAAGTGATATGTATTTCTATTTCATTTACAGAGATCGTCGTGTTGCGTCGGTAAGCGCAAAGACCGGCGAGAAGGCGTCCAAACTCGTATCAGTCATCATCCAGTACTACTAATGAATGGCGATCGATAATGACGTCATGAGTGTAGCGCCAGATATGACGCTTGGGCGGAACATACACAGTCTGCAAAGAAACAGCGATAGGCGGAGCGTCACCGCAATGGAAGCATTCAAAACAAAACAGCAGCGCCACGCCAACCGCCAAACTAACTACAATAACACGAGCGACGCGACAGCAGATCAATTTTTTTTAGCGGCTGTACCGAGGGCTGCAATTTAAAAAGAGACAGCAAGAGAACAGGAAGTATGAGCATCAGCGTAGTTACCTTGATAATTAGCCCTCTACGCTGCAGTTAGACGGTCGATGAAAGGACATTAAAGCCGGGCGCAGGGCGTGTTCCGCGCTGTCTCGGATACCCAAATGCTTCACTCTAGTACAATCGTGCAGCAGTTCTATAGCGTCGAGCAGTAATTTGCTTTTTTTCAAATACAACACACAACACACTAGGGCATCAGAATTTTATCTGTATGGCCGATTATTTTATTTTTCGAATTAGTGAACAGAAAATAGAGAAACAAAAGAGAAATAATAATAACTATTTTACGTTTTGCCTTCAATCGTATATTTCAGCGAAAAATAAAATATAAACGAGTGGGGCGGGATAGTGGGTTAGGGCGCGGGAGAGGAGAAACAAATGAAATAATGAAACACATCAGATTTAATGTGAAGAGCTAGGAGCACAGCGCGGGCGTTTTCGTTGTCCGCACATGAGATAGGCGATCACTTCTCGGCAACCGCGGCCGCCCGATACAATCACACCCGTTGACGGTCGGGTCGGAACTGGCTTCGCCTGCCGTTTGTCAGCGCAATGGCGACCGCGCGTCGGCCGTGGCGCTAGTGTCGCCCGCAGCCGGGATCCATGGCGTGCTCGGCCGGGGCGGGGTGGGGAGGGCTGGGTCACGTGACGCGCGGGCGAGTCCAACCGGCGCGGCGTCTCGAGGGGAGCGCGCCCGCCGGCGGCGCCACCACAGATAATATTGACTGGCGCCAGCCGGCTGCCCCCAGCGCCGGCGACAGTAACGCTGGCGACTGGCGCGCCGCGCTTTGTCCGTTGCAGTGCAAAGTCTTACGCAAAGATAGTGTTACTATTAGGCCGGGTCACAGACATATTACTAGACTGGCAAGGCCGTATTCAATATCATTGGTGTCAATCAAGTCTCGCCGCCATTTTTCTATACTATAAAGTGCGAGCAGACGTGTGTGTTATTACAGAAAACAGTAGTAAAAATATCGATGAACTGAGTTAACTACGCTGTCTTTAGAGTTTCGATATATGGTAAATTCGTTTGTTGTGTACGGCTGTAATTTTTTCAGCTGGAATAAGCTTCGACACGTAAAGAGTTGCATTGATTTGCTGTTATTATTAATCTGTTACCAATTTTATTCAACTTAGGATTTTCTTTCAGTAGTATGGTCATTATAAAATTGTCGTTATAGTGGATAACATGTACCCTTAATATTTTAAGAATTCTTACGAAATCCACAGTCTGGTTTGACACACACACACACATAAACACACACATACACACACACACACACATACACACCCCAATGAGTAGCAGTTCCTGTTTTTTTAACCTGTTACCAGTTTCGATCACCCTCAGCTTCTCTTTTAATAGTATGAACGCTATAAATGTGCTATTTGTCGTCGATAACACGTATCTTTATTCTTCTGAGTGTTTTTCAGATAACTACTACTGCTTTAACTGTACGTAACAGGAATATTTTACCTAGTATCCCGGCGGCCTCTCATGATTATGTTGGCAACATCAACAAAACGGTAGAAAGTCTTTGCCAAGATGTCAATATTCTTAGAAATTCACACGGAGTGACTTGATTAGTATTTCTTACAGACGATGAAGTAGATAATAATGCCTTTCATGGTCTACGGTTGACATGTTCTTGTTTGTACCCCTCGCTCACTAATTAATTGCCCCCGTAAAACAAAGATTTCGTAACAAAAGCTTTTTCGCAGTCACGGGATTGGCTAATACCAACGTCATCTGATTGACAACACAATCACGCCAGGGCGGTAAGTAAAATTTCACCGTACATAACATGTTTTTCTCGTAACACGATTCGACAATGTAGGCCTATGTGTTAAATTCAACTATTGCGGAAGTGTTAGCTCAAATGCAAATGATGTTCAAACCAACTAGTGAAGCTTACAACGTCTTATCGTGTCAGAAGATCGTAGTAGTACCGTACGGAAACTTTTTGACATGAGGTGAGGCAAGATGGCGGCATCAGGCTTCAGTCACAGAGGCAAGTTTGCCAGTCTAGTAATGTATGTCTGTGGGCCGGGTCCACGTCATAGAGTAGAAATATCTCTGGAGTGAGCATTTAGATGCGCAGAAGAGATCTTCTGTCGTCAACATCTATTGCCGTTATGGTCACTTGATCTCGGAACGACGTATGTTTGTCTGTAATGGGAACGATTTAAACAGTGACGGTCCGATAACAGTGACTTATGTGAATGCTACTTTTCGGTAGCTGTGACATTACTTGTGATTTGTTACGGTTTAAAGGGTACATTACACGGAGCGAATTTGGTCGCTAGTCGCTGACATATTTGGACGCAGCTACTAAATTCGCTCCGTGTAAACAGGGACAGCGAACAAAGTCGCTGCTCCGAAACGCGAGCGTCTAAAGTTGAAGGGTGGGCTACTTTAGACTCTGGTCGCTGGCGTTTTTGGTCGCTGGCGATTTTTGTCGCCCCGTGTCATATACAGGAGCGTCTAAAGTAGCCACCAGTCGAGTCAAAATGTCGAAGGAAATTGTAAACGCTGGCGTTGTGTTTCTCGCAACAGTTTTAAAAGAACAATTAATGAACCAAAAGCAAAACGGAAAAGTAGAAAAGAATAAAAGAAAATGGATTAGAAGGTGGATTGCGAGGAGGGATAAATATGGTGCTTCTGCAAATCTTTTGGGTGAATTATCGTGTGAATGTCCTGCCTACAGAAATATAATGAGGATCACATAAGAAAATTTTGATAGATTACTGTAAATGGTAGAGGATAAAATAAGCGAAACAGAATACCGCCATGAGGATGGCGATCTCGCCAAGAATAAAATTTAAATAATCGTTATTTTTAATGTCGTATAATACTGGAAAACTTCGATAAATTTTCAGAAATTTGATTACAATTTCACTTCATATTTTGTTTGGTGAGACACAGAATTTTTAATATCTTTATTTACGTCAATGATCATAAAATTTCTCGTCGTTTTGACGACCGGTTTCTGTCAGTATGATCATTTTCAAGTCCAGCAAATCAGAAACAGAAGAATACATTAAGTATTAAGACTACCTTAGAAAACAAGTAATGCATTACAGTCATCAATACATGTAATATACCCATAATGGCATCATCACAGCATAAGTGTATCTTCATTAAGGAATGTAACAACAGGTATGATGTATAACATTTTAACAAGTTTTTTATATTTATGACTGTAATGCCTTATTTATGTTTTATAAGGTACCGTAGTCTATTACTAAATTTGTCCTGTTTCCGATTTGCTGTAGACTTGAAAATGGTCATCACTGACCGAAACCGGTCATCAAAACGACGAGAAATTTTGTGATGATCGACGTAAATAAAGCTATTAAAAGTAATTACAAAATGGATCACTGATATAAATTCGCGACCATGTCGCACCTTGGGAAACAGAACTGTTTGGTATCACCTAACCTCCAAAATAATGTATCATATGCTACGTCGTGTTTCAATTGTTTTTACGAAGACGCTAGCGTCTGAAGTCGCTGCGTGTCATTGCTTCAGCGTATTCATTCGCTATTCACCCATACGCCGAGCGACAACAGACGCCAGCGACTAGCGACCAAATACGCTCCGTGTAATATGCCCTTAAATCAGAAGTTTTCGAATTCACATCTTATCCTTTCAAAACTTTACCAATTACGATTTCTCCAATTTCTGCGAATCTACGATGAATCGCCTTATATGCTACTTCAAGGTGACACATTCACAGGTAGCAAGTGGCAGTCACTGGCGAATATATTTGCTAACTGATAATTCTGGATAAAATTTTATTTACAAATTTGGCGGCGTAGTGTGCCGATGTTGGTAATAATCATGTAACGGTGTTTGAAAACTCAATTACATAGAATAAGAGGGAATCATTTTTCCTGTTGACCGCGAATAAATGCTAAAGTTTTGAAAGCATAAGCTGTGAATTCGAAAACTTCTGATTTTAAACCGTGACAAATCATAAGTAATGTTACAGCTACCGAAAAGTGGCGTTCACATAAGTCACTGTTATCGGACCGTCACTGTTTAGGTCATTCTCATTACAGACAAACATCGTCGTCCCGAGATCACGTGACAATAACGGAAATAGATGTTGACGACGTAAGATCTCTTCTGCGCATCTGAATGCTCACTCCAGAGATATTTCTACTCACTCTATGGTCCACACCACAGACATACATTACTAGACTGGCAATGCCGTATACAGTATCACTGGTGTCAGTGAAGTCTCACCGCCATATTTCTATACTATAACGTGCGAGCAGTCATGTGAGTTATTACAGAAAACAATCATAAAAATACGGATGAACTGACGTAATGAGTCGCATTGATTTGCTGTTATTATTAATCTGTTACCATTTTCATCCAACCTCGGATTTTCTTTCAGTAGTATGGTCATTTTAAAAGTGTACCCTTATTCTTTTGAGAGTTCTTAAGAAATCTATAGTCTTCTTTGACGCACACACTAATGAGTCGCGTTTCCTGTTTTTATTAATCTGTTTCCAGTTTCGATCAACTTTGGTTTTTCTTTTAATAGTATGACCGTTATTAATGTGTTATTGGTCGTGGATAACACATAGCTTTATTCTTGTTAGTGTTTCTCATATAACTACTTCTGCTTTAACTGTATGTAACGGTAAAATTTTACCTATCATTCCGCCGACCTCTCATGATTATGTTGGCAACACAACAAAATGGTTCAAATGTTCAAATGTCTGTAAATCTATCGGACCAAACTGCGTGGTCATCAGAAACCCACATTTAGTTTCTACCATCACATGCTGAAAATACTTTCTTATACAATTACACAGTTTTAATATTTTAATACCATTGTAGCCCAAGATATGTTCATTAAAAATCCATTTGTTTTGTAGGAGTACGTTTGTTATGCTGTATCGATTGTTCAAATGTCTGTAAATCTATCGGACCAAACTGCGTGATCATCAGTCAGCTTACAAACTACTTAAACCTAGGTAAACTAACATACGGACAAACACACACACCCATGCCCCAGGCAGGACTCGAACCTCCACGGCGAGCAACCGCGCGCTCCGCAGCGAGGTGCTTTAGACTGCTCGGCTACTCCACCGCGTCCAACAAAATGGTAGAAAGTCTTTGCCTAGATGTTAATGTTTAACCGTGCATAATATGTTCTTCCCATAACACGATTCGAAAATGCGGAAGTGTTAGCTCAAATGCAAATCATGATCAAACCAAGTAGTAAAGCTTACAACGTCATATCGTGTCAGAAGATCACAGCAGTACCGTACCGTTCGGAAATTTTTTGACGTTAGGTGAGGTAAGATGGCGGCATCAAACTTCAGTCACAGAGGCTAGTTTGCCAGTCTAGTAATGTATGTCTGTGGTCCACACATTGGAACCAACATTGGCGCCAACGGTGTTCGTCCAATGTATGGATCGGTGAAATAGCGTTGGAACCAACGTTGGCTCCAACGTTGGTGCGGCTCCGTTGGTTGTCGGTATTTTGACCAAACATCGAAGAACGTTGGGTCAAGATGGGTACGTCGTCCACACATTGGCGCCAATGTTTCATCCTGACTTTGTCGTCTGCTCGTCTCCACACTGCTTTTACTCGTTCGTTGTTCGCCGTTGTTTAATTTAAACTCTAAAAATCTCTTTGCAAATATTAGAACCAGGGCCGGCGCAAATGACGTGCGACCGCACAGGGCGACACTCTCCGAGGGGCGGCAAATTTGCCGGCCCCCCCTTTTTAGGACAAACTCAACATTCATGCCCAAGAGGGGATTCGAAACCAAACCTCGGATGGAGTGGCTCCGGGAACTGTGGCATGGCGCCTCGACTACCTGCCGGCCGCCCCTGTTGAACGAGGGGAGAGATGAGTACTGATTTCCTCAAATAGGTTTCAGAAATCAGTCGCCTATTGTTTCTTCTTAATGAAGATTTATTTAAACCATTACCGGTATCAAGCTGCCTAGCAGCTCGTCATCGGATGGTATACATTTAGTGCAAATTACGTTTGTGGCAGGACAGGAAACGAGAAAAAAACACCCACGACTTTTTTTAACTTTGTAATACAACTTTTGATCTTATTTAATATAAATTGGCATCATATTTATATTCTATAATAAGATAAGCTTTTGTCAGTCTTTGGTTTCACATAGTTCTTAACCTTTGGTATAAACATACTCTTTGGTTTGTTTACAAGCTGAAAGTTGTGGTAGTGGCTGTAAAGTCGTAATGAGTGTGAAGTGTTTGTTAATTTTACAACTTAAAAGTCGTGGGAGTTGCTGTGGTGTGTTGATGGAAGGGAAGTGTAGTGAAATGCTATACAAAAGCGGACCAAATATGGACAAAATAAATGTGAAACGCATAACTGTAAGTAATGTCTTGAAGACAGATTTATATTGTAACTATTCAGTGTAGCATACTAAAATTAGTGTTTATTTTTTTCTCGTTTTCTGCTCTGCCTCAGATACAAATGTAATTTGCACTAAATGTGTACCATTTGATGATGAGCTGCTAGGCAGCTTGAAACCGGCAGTGGTTTAAATAAATCTTCATTAAGAAGAATAAAAAGGCGACTGGTTGCAGTGATTTCTGAAACCTATTTCAAGAAACAGTCACAGGTTCCAACAAAATGGATAAAATTTTGACTAAATTCTTCCTCGCCACTGTGGCAGCACCGTCGTATTTACGTCGGAGGAACAGAGAGGGGGAAGCAGTCTGGCGTTCACGCCAGTATTCTGGTGGAGCGCTGCCAGCCTGTTACGCGCCGTGCGTTTACTCTCAACAAATTTTGCAGAAGACGAAATCTAATTTGGAAATTCGAATGCAATGTGCGATATTGCGATTATGTGTTAAGCCTGAAGCAATTTTGCTAAGCCCTTCAATGGCAGTTTTCGAGAGTTTTATTCCTTCTGCTTTATGGGAAAAATCGTTGTACTTCACTACAGTCAAACATGTGCCAACACCTACAATGGCTAGAAATATTCCGAATGGATAAATATGCTGCGAGTAATTATAGAGGATAAAGACATTGGTAGCAAGCGTGGCATAACTTGGGTTTCGATGTATTTTTCAAAACCGTTTCTGAGTGATAGACGGACATTTTGGTTTTATAGCCATGAAACACCTGTCTGCGCCTGCATGAACAACAATTAAACTCTGATAGGCACTTTTGTATGACAATACTACTCGTACACTGTCACTTTGCCAACATCTATTTACTGTATTCTGTTTTCCGTTGAATACATTATGTGGTCACAACCATTGAAAAATGTTTACCTATGTTAACTGTAATTTCTTGCCCCGCGGGATTACCAGAGAGGTCTAAGGCGCTGCAGTAGTAGTGGGGCTGTGGGAGATTCGCACGTCTTTTGTTTTTTGGCGGGAAATTTGAATTACCCCCACCCCTCCTACCTCGGCCAATTGCCGAACCGCAGATCAAAGGATGCCGCCACAGGATGATTGAAAGGTCTTCCTGGAAGAACGAAAGATGATTGACAGTTTACATTTAGGTCCTTTTGATTGTCATCAACGCTACTTGTCCGACCGCTAATCAAAGGACGCCGCCATAACGCACTTAAGGATTGACAGGTTGCAACATCTCCCTCGGCCACACACGACGCCCCGCCACCCTGCCCCCCCCCCCCTCCACTCCTCGGCGCCGCCGTCAGACAAGCGGCACCTCCGACAGGTCCAGACCTGTAGAACCCTCGACATGTCTGTACTGGTACTGTTTTTCCACACACCTAGCCGATACCGCCACCCCAACCCGCTCGGCCGATTGCCGGACCGCCGCCTCCACCGCCGCCGCCGCCGCCGTCGGATGCTACCCCCTCCTCCTCCACCCTCGCGACCGGTTCTCAAAGGACGCCGCCACCGCCCTACCCGCGAGAACAAACAATACCGCGACGATTGTCTTGACCGCACCGACACCGCCCCCGCCGGCCGACCCCTGCGTACTGCTCTCTTTTTACGGCGACAGCGCCCCGCCAGGTCAGCAGCCAATTACATTGCATATTTATTATTAAGTGCGCCGCGACGATCCCTACGCCAGGTCTCGATATATGTAACAACAATTTCCGCCGTTTATTATTATTAACAAGAATTTCGGTCTAATGCTAAAAAACAATTTAGAACAGAAATGCTTAGTTGGTCTCGTATACTACTGCATGTAGTAGTAAAATATTAAAACTCGTATGCAAAATTTGCAAGTAAGAATTTACACTCCCTTCTCTATCCACGCTCTTCGCATAGACAACAGCCGACAGACGTGTTTAATAATAATAATAGCGCAGGTTACGGTAACGAACGCCACAAACTTACATATCCATCTTAATATATACTCTTTCGATATACAAAAACAATTCTAACGAAAAGAAAAGAAATGGTCAGTTTCGGAACTCGACCGCAACCTTAGATCTATAAATGTATCTCTTCGTTTAGACGATGCAAGCAACAGCCATCGAACGGAATGTAACTTGTATGCCAACCACTCTTTCGATAAAACGGCAGCAGCAGCAAAAGACGACATATTGTTTTTCCAAATAACGAAAATCGGCAGTGACATCTAGCATAACGTCTCTAAACATACATCTGCAAGCACAGTTAACAATCGTCCAGAACGCAGAGCGCTCTCTCGGCAGGCTACATAAAAGAAACATATGCTAAGTGCTTAAACAAAAACACCTAAGTTACATATCCAAATGATCAAAACCTTCTACGCAGACGCCCTACTCTGACAAGGACAGGTCGCAATGCATTTATTTAATGGAGCTAAGCCATGCCGAAAGTTCCGAAATTTAACACACTCTCTCTCTCGTTTAGCAATCTTGCCATGTTACGTTTCCTTCTTAGATCGGGGTATAGGTGCGTCTTCCGAAAATTCGGGTACTTTAATTTTACCTCTTATTTCCTTGCTACAGCAGTACACACCCCATCTAAGGAATCTCTAGGTCCTGTTTCGATGCAAACTACATTTATCTGTCACCGATATTCCAGCGCCCTAGAAGACATTTAAACCCTATTGTGCAACGGAGAGTCGAAATAAAAGAAAAATACGTGAAATAATTTACCGATTCCGACCGTCTACACTAAAACTTTTCGATATTAATGGCCTAACAACACCCTTATTCGATAATACAGCAACCACAGAACCGAAGTTACCTGCCCAATGCAACACCGATTTCCAGCTCGACCCGCCCTTTACCCACAAAATTCCTACTCCAAGTTCCTTTCTTGTGCAATCCACTAATCCGAACTAAGATTTATTATTTTAATTACAAGTATATGTCTACCGCAATCGAAGATGCTAACCTACGCACCGCAACAGATCGATAAAAGCTTGTACGTTACATTCTATCAGCTTTTAGTTTCCATTGTCAACCTGTAAATTAGGTGGAGATTCGTAATACTGGCAGCGGCAAAGACGGTATAAGTAGTAAACTTAAAAGCTACATTAATGCAGGGGAAACATACTTCACCCAATACAGAACATTGTTCTCCACACTGCCTCCAGATATAGATATCGCCGAATTAGGTTTGGTACCTACAAACAATGTCATTCTGCAAGTCCAGCGAAAAGATTAAATGTATCACACAGGCTTAAGCCATCCCCCATTAAAGAAATTACATCGCTACGTGCAGTTAATGTCTTATGTGCGCGAAAAGAAAACTGGAATTGGCGAATATCGAGACCAAGAGAAGGAAGCTAGAATATATGGCTAAAGCAACTGCCATAAAGGACGAGTACAAACTAATCCTGGAGAAAGACGAAGCTATGGCATATGTGTAAGCCCGGCTTAAACAGTCAGGGAGATTGGTCACGCGCCGGTATACTGACCGAAAATAGTGGAAGACACGAAAAACGTATTGCATTATCGTTTGGAGAAGGGACTACATTGCATCCAAATGTGGTGGACTGGGGACAGTCATTTTCAGAGTTAAAAACGGATGGAATAACAAGCAATCGTTTGCAATAGTCGTAAAACCTAGAGTTCCATACGGAAATTACCACAGGAGTTGGTAACGTACAGACATAGGGACGCATATTGCTATACAGGAAATAATGGGAAAAGTTAAAATACCCGATTGTTCTCGTCTAGAAGCATTGCCCGAAGGTGCAGGAGGAAACGAAGATACGTAATGGAGTTCGAGAACATACCTTCCCTCTACCTTTCGAACTTCTGGCTGGAACTGGATCTAAAACTACGAGTTACAGCGGAGAAAATTAAAGTTTCACATTACAAGAATAATAAAGAACGATTTGTATTCTGTTTCTAGCTTCTCGAGTAGAAAGTTGCGGTCTTATAGGGTTTAGGAGAAGATACCAGAAGACGTGTTTCTTGTTACCAGAGAGCAGTAACTCCCTCGGTAAAGTATCTGTTAGGGAGGTGTAATTCTGTGTTGTTCTATTCTACAGCTAAGCAAAGCGTTCGTTTAAATCGATGTTGCTCGGTACATTGCTGCATGGAGTGGGGTTTGACTTATTGCACATTGGTTCATCTTGTATAAATTTCGTTCTTCTTCTTATCGAATTTCTAAAAAAAACTATGTTTCGTTTCTGTGAGAGCTAAATCGCAAATTTGTGCTCATCCTACTGTCTGTATATGTATCTGCGTATAAAAGTTTAACGACAGCTCGTACGGTAAAAACATCGCTTGCGTCAGCTGCGAGGAAATCTATCTTCGCGAAAATAGCTCTCTTGTATTCGGAATCTGGTGCGGTCAGGAAAAATTAAACCGAAAACTTCTCCAGGTCAGGTGCGAGCGTGGACAGGTATGCCTACATGTATAGTACGTACACACGCTCCAAACCGGAGTCTACGATGAGTCAACAGGTCCGCACTCGCCTACAGCCAGAAATAGCATGGAATGTGATTATGCATGCTAGCTATTTTGCTAGACTATTTTGCGTTGCTGCTTGTAAGGATTATAAGAACTTGGCTTGGATCTAGATCTTTTCTTGTTAGCTGTTCTGTGCGTGTGCACGTCGCTCATTTTTTTACATTGTGTTACAGATGTTTATCGAGAGTAATAATTTGTTAGAAGGATTTGTGCGTGAATGCTAGAGGTATATAGTCTAATGGCTGATAGAAAGCGTTCCAGAAATATTGTCTGCCGGGCTATGCATTGGAAGCAAAGTTGTGGTTGGATGTTGGGGACGGGTCAAGCAAGCAACGTAGTTATTGGGTGGAGAGAGAGCGAGATCGAAACTTTATTAAAACGCTGTGTGTCTGGGAGATCTTGTCTGTTGCTGATCGCGGTTATAACACCGTCTGTGGTATCTTGTTTAGAGTTGGTGCTGGGCTAGTGACGGGTGTAAGGCTAGATCTGTCTGGGTTGTTACGAACGTATACATAGCTTGCAGCATGCTAGTTGGGACAAAAAACGAGTTGGAATGGCTAGATTCGTTTGTTGTTGTAGGTTCGTGTTGACTGCAGGTGTACTTCTGTTACTGTGTTGGAAATGTTTGGCGCTTGTAGGCTATACGGGACGGAATGTAAGTAAAAAGTGTTGATATACCCTAAATATACGTCACGGTAAAGCTCTAAAGAAAACCGACTTTGGTGGTGCAGTGATCTTTCGTCGAAGCATCGCCTGTTTAATCGTATGCTAGTGTTGTCTACTTTACGGCTGGTGTGCATTACGTTACGTAGCGGATATGCCTGCTGCGGTAAATCATAATTCTTTCGTCGAAAAACAACGTGTTTTATAAAACTCCTATAGTTTCGTAACTTAAAGTGCGCTAGTTGTAGCCAATGGAGTGCGCGCGCGTCTGTGTTTAGTAAATTCCGCAAGTTCGATACTGCAAACGTTGGAGATGAGACAAAGTTACTATTTCTGGAATACATGGGGGAAATATGTACGTCCTGTGCGTATATATCTTATAAACTGCAGCTAATCGATGTTTTTTAATGGAGGCGCTCCCATCTACACTACAGCAGCAGCTTCGTGTAGATGGCTTCTATCTCCTGGATTTTTGGACACTTTAACCGAGTGGCGTTCGTATGCGAGCATGACTTTCGGATGGAAGGAGCAACAGCAACGTGGTTGCGGGCGAGGATAATACATTTGGAAACGACTGCTTAACTTGGTTGGCGTCGAATTGTAGAACCAAAATAACTTTATCGAAAAATCACGAGCCCTGGTGTAAGCAAAGTCATCGATTTTATAAAGCGTCCAGGCAGTTGATTGTTAGGACTTAGAAGATGGGGGATTGTGCAAGAAGATTGTTTAAGTGTTCTAAAAGAGAAGATACGGTATTTACAAAGTGCGCCTTTGTACTGTGCAAACGCATTTAGATTTGATTACTTGGGTATTAAGAGTACCCGAAAATTGACCGCTCTCTCAGACATTATGTTTTTTTTTAGTTTCGACTGTAAATTACTTGTAAAGTCGAGCAAGGAACTATATTTTTTTTAGCATTCCAGGACTTTATTGTCCACAGACGTAGATATCGTCTACTTTATTCCACAAGTCCTAAGAAGTAGAAGGGTAAACGAAAACTGGATTATATGGCGAAGACATAGGCTTTTAAGAGGAGGCTATTGCATTGTGCAAGCCCGGTTTAAACAGATAGTATGGGGGAAAATATTTGCTTTTACAGTAAACAGGCGGGGGGATTGGCTTCGAATCGTTGTATTGGCCGAAATTAGCGGAACACACGACAAACGTGTTTGTACTGTGTGTGACTCCCATCCATTCCTTAGAGAGCAGGTTATGATCGATGTGTGTGGGAGTTGGTTGCGATATAAGTGTTTGCGAACATTACGTTGCATTTACTCAGTTGTACTGTAACAAAAAAAATTGTAAACACTCCCTGTCCTATATAGGATCATGTGTTGCGGTCTGTAGGTTAGCATCTTCGATTGCGGTAGACATATACTTGTAATTAAAATAATAAATCTTAGTTCGGATTAGTGGATTGCACAAGAAAGGAACTTGGAGTAGGAATATTGTGGGTAAAGGGAGGGTCGATCTGGAAATCGGTGTTGCATTGTGCAGGTAACTTCGGTTCTGTGGTTGCTGTATTATCGAGTAAGGGTGTTGTTAGGCCAATAATATCGAAAAGTTTTAGTGTAGACGGTCGGAATCGGTAAATTATTTCACGTATTTTTCTTTTATTTCGACTCTTCTAGGGCGCTGGAATATCGGTGACAGATAAATGTAGTTTGCATCGAAACAGGACCTAGAGATTCCTTAGATGGGGTGTGTACTGCTGTAGCAAGGAAATAAGAGGTAAAATTAAAGTACCCGAATTTTCGGAAGACGCACCTATACCCCGATCTAAGAAGGAAACGTAACATGGCAAGATTGCTAAAAGAGAGAGAGAGTGTGTGTTAAATTTCGGAACTTTCGGCATGGCTTAGCTCCATTAAATAAATGCATTGCGAGCTGTCCTTGTCAGAGTGGTGCGTCTGCGTAGAAGGTTTTGATCATTTGGATACGTAACTTAGGTGTTTTTGTTTAAGCACTTAGCATATGTTTCTTTTATGTAGCCTGCCGAGAGAGCGCTCTGCGTTCTGGACGATTGTTAACTGTGCTTGCAGATGTATGTTTAGAGACGTTATGCTAGATGTCACTGCCGATTTTCGTTATTTGGAATTTTTTTGTAAGAACAATATGTCGTCTTTTGCTGCTGCTGCCGTTTTATCGAAAGAGTGGTTGGCATACAAGTTACATTCCGTTCGATGGCTGTTGCTTGCATCGTCTAAACGAAGAGATACATTTATAGATCTAAGGTTGCGGTCGAATTCCGAAAACGGACCATTTCTTTTCTTTTCGTTAGAATTGTTTTTGTATATCGAAAGAGTATATATTAAGATGGATACGTAAGTTTGTGGCGTTCGTTACCGTAACCTGCGCTATTATTATTATTAAACACGTCTGTCGGTTGTTGTCTATGCGAAGAGCGTGGATAGAGAAGGGAGTGTAAATTCTTACTTGCAAATTTTGCATACGAGTTTTAATATTTTACTACTACATGCAGTAGTATACGAGACCAACTAAGCATTTCTGTTCTAAATTGTTTTTTTAGCATTAGACCGAAATTCTTGTTAATAATAATAAACGGCGGAAATTGTTGTTACATATATCGAGATTTGGCGTAGGGATCGTCGCGGCGCACTTAATAATAAATATGCAATGCAATTGACTGCTGACCTGGCGGGGCGCTGTCGCCGTAAAAAGAGTGCAGTACGCAGGGGTCGGCCGGCGGGGGCGGTGTCGGTGCGGTCAAGACAATCGTCGCGGTATTGTTTGTTCTCGCGGGTAGGGCGGTGGCGGCGTCCTTTGAGAACCGGTCGCGAGGATGGAGGAGGAGGGGGGTAGCATCCGTCGGCGGCGGCGGAGGCGGCGGAGGCGGCGGAGGCGGCGGTCTGGCAATCGGCCGAGCGGGTTGGGGTGGCGGTATCGGCTAGGTGTGTGGGAAAAGAGTGCGAGTACAGACATGTCGAGGGGTCTACAGGTCTGGACCTGTCGGAGGTGCTGCCTGTCTGGCGGCGGTGCCACGGGGTGGAGGGGGGGCGTCGAACCGGCCAGGTGTGTGGTCCAGGGTGCGAGGAGAGACATGTCGAGGGGTCTACAGGTCTGGACCTGTCGGAGGTGCCGCTTGTCTGACGGCGGCGCCGAGGGGTTGAGGGGGGGGGCAGGGGGGCGGGGCGTCGTGTGTGGCCGAGGGAGGTGTTGCAACCTGTCAATCCTTAAGTGCGTTATGGCGGCGTCCTTTGATTAGCGGTCGGACAAGTAGCATTGATGACAATCAAAAGGACCTAAATGTAAACTGTCAATCATCTTTCGTTCTTCCAGGAAGACCTATCAATCATCCTGTGGCGGCATCCTTTGATCTGCGGTCCGGCAATTGGCCGAGGTAGGAGGGGTGGGGGTAATTCAAATTTCCCGCCAAAAAACAAAAGACGCACGAATCTCAGTGGCATGAAACTCCCACAGCCCCACTACTTGCAGTCATGGGATGTGCGGCTGGTCCCGGCGGAGGTTCGAGTCCTCCGTCGGGCATGAGTGTGTGTGTTTGTGTGTTTGTCCTTAGAATAATTTAGTTTGAGCAGTGTGTAAGTTTAGGGACTGATTACCTTAGCAGTTAAGTCACATAAGATTTCACTCAAACTTGAACATTTTTGTAAATTCACCAGGCTTATTAAAATTAGCTACATTTCTTCAGTCAGGTTTGACTCCATTTTTGAGATGGTGCCAGAGACTGTTTTGTAGAAATCTGTAGAGAATGTCACCAATCAGTCGCCATTTTTATTTTCCAGATCTACATAGATTTCTGGCACAGTGTGGCTATTCTCATGACTGTTCCTAGGTAGGTATTAAAAGTAAAAACCGAAATTGCAACTGATTGCTGACATTTCCTACAGATTTGTATTTGTATAAATAAAATTCCATAAATGTTTTATAAATCCAAAAAAAAAAAAAAAAAAACGGGTGGGGGGAGGCTCGTCAATTTAGCAGCTCGCACGGGGCGGCACTTGGGCTTGTGCCGGCCCTGATTACAACTGTATCGTAAGTGATTCATTTGTGAAAGCAACCACAAAACTCGAAATGCCACGTCAAAACATAGCCGCGATTGGTGAAATTCATAACTTTTCAAACTTTAACACGCTCAATTACTGAATGCAGTTTTTAAAATTAACATTACCTAACATTTCCTGTAAAGTTTTACCTATTGCTTTGGAAACTTCAAGCACTACCAGTGATATCAATTATATGGTCATTTTGAAAAGGATGTCTAGTCTTATAAACTGACTCCTGTAGCAATAAATAGAAGCGTCAATACCAAAAGAACTTTAGCCGGTATAGTATCCCTCCAAAACGTATGTTTTTTTTTTTCAATCATTAAAGCAGCAAGACTAAGTTTTATTACTGGTATCTATTACTTATAACATACTTTAAAACTTGCTGAATTCGTAATTAATGTTCGGTAGGAAGTGATACAACACCCCCATCATATTTTACATACGTTTCCATTTTTTTGGTTTGCAATGACGAAATGAAATTATTTACACTCAAAACCGTAAATACATCGGCCGCGATTTGTGCATCAGATATGTTTACATTGGCTCTCGACGGATTCGACTGAAAGTTGGCTCCAATGTGTGGGCGCTGTCTCAAAAATATTGGCCAATGTTGGCGCCAGCGTTGGTACCCATGTGTGGACACGGAGTTAGACAATAATTCTTTTGCCGAATTATAAATAGAAAATTGTATGTTCCCTAATGATTTGTAAGGAAAATATTTCTTTTTCATGGTTCACAATGTTTTTTGTTCAGGTTTTCATGACCATACAGTAGTAACCAATCTCAACGTATATATAATCGGATAAAACTGACTTTGATAAGATTTCGTGTGCTGTTTTTATGTGATCTACATGTTCCTCCATTCAGACTGATCTATCTGTGTATTTTAATACTGAAATAGCATCCTGAAAATGAATGATCACAAAAAGTGTTATACACATCATTTAATTTCTTGTTGCTTTCTTTAATCTAAATGGGCATTGTTGTAAAGATTAACTTGTGTCAATGCTATCATTAGTACAATGCACTATTTCACATTGTTGCCTTCTGGTATGTTTTGAGATGGCTTAGAAAAGTTCATTATTGTCAATGTGCCTAGCAATAGAATCTAGTTGTGGTTTATGTTTATTACATTGAATGGATTCAGAAGACGAAAGTATGGTTGTAACGATGGACAGAAAAGATACTGAAATTATAAGAATGATGAAGTAATCTGAAAGACAAGTAGAAGTAGGATCAGTTAAATCAACAGTTTATACCCTCTTTTTAGATAAGCATAATTTGCTTCTCTAATATACGATAGTACATTATACCATGATAAACCAGATATCCTTACTATTTTGTTTTAGAAATCATGATAAAGATCCTCATTTCATGAATTTTGTAAGGTCGAGCTTCTTATGAATTAATGGAGGAATCGTATGTCATCACAGATTTTCTTACTAAAATAGCCTGTAACCACTCAATCACATCTCTCAGATTCATTTCTGACGTCCACAATAAAAATCAACATGTGATAAACGCTGTTGCATTCTGGCTACTGCAGTGTTCTTTATTACATATAACGGGGCATTTATTTTTCACGGTCTTTGGACTTTTCGAGAGAATACTGTGACAAACCCTAGAAATTTTAAATCCAAGGAATTGTATACAGATTTATAATGACGTCAGACAAACTCAGGTTACTGAATAAGACTGGAAGCCCTTAGATTATGAATACATGGAAAAACATATTTGTTATCACTGAAGTAGAATAATTTTGAAAAATTCTAAATTGAAGTGTTTCTTGAATCAGGATATAAAACTTAGAATAGAAATTCGTTATTATTTGATGAAGCTTGTAAAGAGATTCAAAACATTGGTAAAATGTGAACATTCGATGGACTATGCTATTGAAAGTAAATTTATTATATACAGTACTATACTGCCTGTATAAATTACTATGATAAAGCAGTTCTTAAAGTAATTTAAGGCTTTACAACATTCCTTAAAGATAAAAATTAATCATATGTTGATCTAAGTGCTATAATTATTTTGAAGTGATTTAATGACTAAGATAACTTGACATACTGAGGTATTACATTCATGTGCCATGACCTGTTTCAAAAGCCAAAACATACATTCTCCAAAACATAAATAGATTCTATAAACTCACTAACAAAATTTTCCTCTGTTGCAGAGAGGATTCTAATTAACTGTCTCAAAATGACACTAATTTCGTAAACAGCATTAAACCTTATTGAATAGTTTGGTAAGTAAAACATTTTTGCTTCTGCTGAAAAACCTGAATCGATGGTCATTACCCATTATGATTAGTTGATTCACATATATACAACACATATATTTTATCCATACTAACGTGTAAAATAACTTAAAGATAATGAGAAAACTTTTAGTGTAACATAAGAAAAAAATATTTTTTTAATATAATAATTTAAAGAACAATTCGCTGTATGTAGGTACTACAACAATTATGTACATAATTGAATTTTGTGTCAGAGTTTCTCCTATTTCTGCGAAGACCCACATGTTTCTTACATGTTGTTATAGTTGCCATTGTAGAAAAGTTAGAGCAGGCATATTTGCATGTCCCCAGTTTGACATCTGGTCCCATCTTCAATGTCACAAATAAAAAACACACCTTCCATCTCCTCCCCCATGAGTACAGATGTGTAATATCAAACTTTTGGACAATGACAAATCGTAGTTTAATATTGTTAACCCTTTCATTACCAGTGTTGTTCCTGCACAACAACATGTTAAAAGTTTATTTATACCGTATTTTGTGCATAAATCCTTGAAGTTGCATTTTTGTTTATGAACAACATGCTTCTAGTACGATATTTTGCCGCTTGGTATGGCGTGTAACCACTTCTGACGCATTAATATGTCCGTGTTGGAGGTTGTGTTGCGTTGCCGTTTGTACGTGGCTGACAGTGTGGTTTCTTTTATTTTATTCGAGCAGTGAATTGTCCTGTCTTTGTGTGATGTGGTGAAGATTACACTAATATTATTAATCTGGCAGTGTTAACTGTCATTAAAAAAAGTACAATAACAAAATATCTCGATACTGGCATCTGTGTTGTGCATGAAATACATGATTTAGAAATCAATAATTCAACCAAAAATTTTAAAACACATATTTTGATGTTTATTGCGTGGTAGAAAGGCAAGACCTACAAAAAATCCTTGGATATCATAGGAAATACTAAATTTAATTGATGAAAGGAGAAAATATAAAAATGCAGTAAATGAAACAGGTAAAAAGGAGTACAGACTACTAAGAAATGAGATTGACAGGAAGTGCAAAATGGCTAAGCAGGAGTGGCTAGAAGCCAAATGCAGATCTGTAGAAGAATGTATAAATAGGGGAAAAATAGATACAGCCTACAGGAAAATAAAAGAAACATTTGGAGATAAGAAAAACAGCTCTATGAATATCAAGGACTCTGATGGAAAACCAGTTCTCAGCAAAGAAGGAAAAGCTGAAAGGTGGAAAGAGTACATAGAGCAGCTCTACAAAGGAAATGAACTTAGAGACGATGTTGTAGGAAGGGAAGAGGAAGTAGATGAAGATGAAATAGGAGATACTATACTGAGAGATGAATTTGACAGAGCCCTGAAAGACCTAGGTCGGAACAAGGCCCCAGGAGTAGATGACATACCCTCAGAGCTACTAAAGTCTCTGGGAGAGCCAGCCATGACAAAACTATTTGAACTGGTGCGTAGGATCTATGAGACAAGCGAAATACCCTCAGACTTTGTTGTTGTTGTTGTGGTCTTCAGTCCGGAGACTGGTTTGATGCAGCTCTCCACAATACCCTATCCTGAGCAAGCCTCTTCATCTCCACATAAGAACGACAACCTACATCTGTCTGAATCTGCCTACTGTATCCATCTCTTGGTCTTCCCCTGCGATTTTTTCCCCACACACTTCCCTCCAACGCTAAATTAACAATTCCTTGATGTCTAAGAATGTGTCCTACCAATCTATCCCTTCTTTTAGTCAAGGTATGCCAGAAATTTCTTTTCTCACCAATTCTGTTCTGTACCTCCTCATTAGTTACGCGATCCACCCACCTAATCTTCAGCATTCTTCTGTAGCACCATATTTCAAAAGCCTCAATCCTCTTCCTGTCCGCACTGTTTATCGTCCATGTCTCACTCCCATACAAGGCAACACTCCATAAAAATGCCCTCAGAAAGGACTTCCTTAGGCCTAAATCAATATTCGATGTTATCAAATTTCTCTTTTTCAAAAACGCTTTTCTACCCATTGCCATTCTGCATTTTATATCCTCTGTACTGCGCCCATCATTTGTTATTTTACTGCCCAAGTAACAAAACTCATCTACCTCCTTTATTGCTTCGTTTCCCAAACTAATTCCTTCAGCATTACCTGATTTTCTTACACTGCACTCCATTACCCTAGTTTTGCTCTTGTTAATGTTCATCTTATATGCACCTTTCAGCACACTGTCCATTCCATTCAATTGCTCTTCCAGGTCCTTTGCTGTACCAAATGTAATAATCCCCATTCCAAAGAAAGCAGGCGCAGACAGGTGTGAAAATTACAGAACCATCAGTTTGATAAGTCATAGTTGCAAAATTTTAACACGAATTATCTACAGTAGAATGGAAAAGCTGGTAGAAGCTGATCTCGGGGAAGATCAGTTTGGATTCAGGAGGAACGTAGGAACCCGGGAGGCAATACTCACTCTACGTCTTATCTTAGAAGATAGATTAAGGAAAGGCAAACCTACATTTTTAGCTTTTGTAGATTTGGAGAAAGCTTTTGACAATGTCGACTAGAATACACTCTTTCAAATTCTGAAATCAGCAGGGGTAAAATACAGGGAAATGAGAGATATTTACAACTTGTACAAAAGCCAGACCGCAGTTATTAGACTCGAAGGACATGGAAGGGAAGCATCAGTTGTGAAGGGAGTAAGACAGGGTTGTAGCCTTTCTCCGATGCTATTTAATTTGTACGTCGAGCAGGCGGTGAAGGAAAGCAAGGAAAAATTTGGAGTAGGGATTAAAGTTCAAGGGGACGAAATAAAAACATTGCGTTTTGCTGATGACATTGTAATTCTGTCAGAGACAGCAAAGGACCTGGAAGAGCAGCTGAATGGAATGGACAGTGTGTTGAAGGGAGCGTATAAAATGAACATTAACAAGAGCAAAACAAAAATAATGGAATGCAGTCTTAGTAAATCAGGCGATGCTTAAGGAATTAGATTAGGTAACGAAACAATGAAGGTGGTAGATGAGTTTTGTTACTTGGGTAGTAAAATAACATGCGGTGGTCGCAGTACAGAGGATATAAAATGCAGAATGGCAATGGGAAGAAAAGCATTTTTGAAAAAGATAAATTTGCTAATATCCAATATTAATTTAAGTGTAAGGAAGTCCTTTCTGAAGGCATTTGTGTGGAGTGTTGCCTTGTACGGGAGTGAAACATGGACAATAAGCAGTGCGGACAGGAAGAGGATAGAGGCTTTTGAAATGTGGTGCTACAGAAGAATGCTGAAGATTAGGTGGGTTGATCGCATAACTAATGAAGAGGTACTTCACAGAATTGGTGAGAAAATGAATTTTTGGCACACCCTGACTAAAAGAAGGGATCGCTTGGTAGGACACATTCTTAGACATCGAGGAATCGTAAATTTAGCATTGGAGGGAAGTGTGTGGGGTAAAAATCGCAGAGGGAGACCAAGAGACGCGTATAGTAAGCAGATTCAAGTAGATGTGGGTTGTCGTTCTTATGAGGAGATGAAAAGGCTTGCTCAGGATGGAGTAGGGTGGAGAGCTGCATCAAACCAGTCTCCGGACTGAAGACCATAACAACAACATTGTGTGTATTAATACAGAAAACAAGGCATATTAATTTTTCCAAAGCGGAGTTCATAATGTGGGACTGAAAGGGTTAAAATGTCCTTGAATAGTTTTTGACCAATTAATACCAGTTTTAGATGATGCTCTAAAGAACTTTTGAACAAAAGTAGAGAACATATTTTTATTATGTATAATATATAAACACATGTGTAATATTGTAATATCTAAATTGGAAACATAGTTCCCAAAAACACAAAAAGTTTATGATATAATTACTTCACGTGTTTACTCAATATTGAACTGAATATTTGGGCAGATGTCAGATGTATTTTAATGTGGGCGGTATTCACATATATACTGAAGCTCATACACCATCCCATCCTATTGAGTAAGTCACTGTGAACTGCACACATTCCCCAATATGCTACGTCAAAAATTTATGTTTTAAGAAACACGCGTTTTTGAGCATAAATTTACTTCAAGCCCCCACAATTTCATATGTCTGTATTCATTTAGGCGTCATGAACATTATTTATTTACTTATGACGGTTTAAAATCGCTCTCTGTCTCACTCTTCCACACATTTCTTCCGTGTAAAGGATATAAATCAATAGCTGTACGCATCCGCCTCACCAGCTGCCAATCCATGAATTAAGGAAATTGCTCTACTTGTATATTTTCCCTCTTTTTCACAATTCTGCAGAAAAATTGTGTACACAACCATGTACCGTTTTCTTTTGTTGTTGCTATCAGTTTTAGAAGAAAATAGGAACATTATATGTATTCCTATCTTTGTAATATTACACATTCGCACCAATTAAAATACTGTCACTGAATTATTCTGACACACCCAGCAGAACAGCTGAAGAGAACCGTGTGATACCCGAAAGACGCTTGCTGGGCTGCCGACAACCAGATAGAATAGACAGTTGCATTCACACAACTTAAAATTACAGCTCTAGCCATCATAAGAAAGAGAAACACACATACTTACGCAATGACTGAAATGTAACTCATGCACACATGACTACCAGCTTTGACCACTCCGAAACACTGTATGGTTGACACATTTATTGCTCTACTTAAAAGAATTATATTAACTCTAGAAGATTCACGCTGGTGAACAGTGCTCCAAAATTAAATAAACATGATTTTCGTCATGTTGGTCACGAAAGAGAGATCTGTAATTGTAGATATTCTTCCATTGCAATCCGCAGCATTGTTGTGTGCAGTCTAGTTATTCTCTGTGCTAAATAATTTTCTTAACAGGTAATTTTGTGATACTTTGTCACAAATGGCGCACTGAGTGCACTATGTGACTAGTCATGTATGCCCTTTTTTACTTCTTAAAACACAGTGTTTTAATTCATATGGCCTGTGTTCATTAGAATATTTCAGGGTAAAAAAGCGTTGAACTAGCAAGCACTCCAGTAATTCTTCGAATGAATATCCAGAATTGATGAAGGATGTAGGCAGTATATGTGCCAATGACACTGATGATAAAGATGAGTGACCATGACATAGAAAGTGAATAAGAGTACGAGTTCCGTATAACTGTAGGTAAATAGTGTCAAGTAGGTTATACTGTCAGCTGATTTGTAGGAATGGGCAAATCAACTAAATGGAAGAAAGTAGTAGGTTAAGCTAAAATTAAAGCAAGAACTAAATATATTTTACATACTTTTCCAGGAAACAAAGCTTTTGCTATGGGTGTAACAACTGTGAGTTCTGGAGTCAGTAAGATAGTTAGCACAGAAATGATTGATAACATTGTAAAGTATGCTGACAAATGCATTCAGCTCATGCCTGATTATCAAAGCTAAGGAGATGAAACAGGAACGATGAGAAGTAAAATACTGGCACTATTTGGTTCACTTTAGCTTGCCGGAATAAAGAAAGCTAACTACATAAATTTAATGGAGCTGTGCAATATCCGAGATTTCGAGAGCTGTGATTAGTTACCAGCAATTCCTGTTCTTGCTATGTTGTATATTTTGTCATTCCTTCCTCCGATGGAGAGCAACCGCGCGCTCCGCAGCCAGCTGCCTTAGAGCGCTCGGCCACTCTACCGCAGCTTAACATAAATACATACCTAATGTTGGTCAAATGTTTGTAGAACTTATGGGACTTAACTACGGGGTCATCAGTCCCTTAAATACATACCTATTAACATGTAACCTAATATCACATGGTAATATTTCGTCATCTTTACTTTCTGGTTTGGATATGTGTATGTCAAAAATAAACCATTTTTTGTTATGATAAAATATGTTGCAATCATACCTCAAGCCCTTCACTCAGAATGTTTGTTTACGAACAACCAAAAACTTGTTGCAAAGTGGTATCACAGATATTCTATAATCGAAAAATACATTAAAAATCGATATTATCTTTTAAAGATACGTCCAGTGATATCGAATATTAAAATAACCTATGGAAAGTAATGGCTTCATGATAGTGGACGTATTCTAAAATTACAGGTATATTGTACTTACCACACTCTGACCTATACAGTCACGATACACCCAATGAATTTTCATGTACACTGCGACAGTAGCACTCCAAGCGGCCGGCAATCTACAGTTCTAAATGCGAGAGCAAATAGTATCGTTTATATTGATTTTCATTATAGAACATATCGAGTTCCATAAAAAGAGGTAATAATTTAAAAAGTTCCAAATTTGTCTTTCGCAGGTTTCCTAAGATCGCTGACAAGGTTCGAAAAGATGCATTACTGGACGGTCTTTAATTTCAACTTCTGTTAAAAGTAAAAAAATGGCTAGGAAACACCACAAGACCTGCTCTTTGGCAGGTTTTCTACTCGGGAGCGTTAAGGTTTCTTCATTCCAATTCCAGTTAAATGAATGAGGTTGGAACGTAGTAAACGTATACAGAATGTAACAACTATAGTATTTAACGTACCAAAGTCGCCACCTCAGCAGTTGTCGAATGAAAAAGTCACAGACGTGGAAATAAAATGGCAAAAGCAATCTGTTTCTCAACATTAAAGAAACCAAAATTGACACGCGTCAAAACACTGCCTGTCATGGTAGGAATAGACCATAATGGAAATTTATGTTTGTCTTACTGTGACGTTTCATAGGAAATATTAAAGAGCCTGAGTTAAAAAAAAAACAAAAAAAAAAAAACAAAAAAAAAAACCACACGATAAAACAATTACTACTAAGATTTTTTTGAAACTAGAATATTGCAAGATTTATGAATCTAACAGTTTATCTAACGATTATATCAGTTTCGAACTATTTATGAAAAACTAGAATTGTCATATATTAAGTTTTGATAAACCATATACCTTTATGGACATTTTTTCACTTGTAAATTGTCGTTACCTTAAAATTTTAGCAAAATCTTGACTTTGAAGGTCAATCATAAGACGTCAGGTGCGGACTCGTTTGTTTACATGAACTGACAGCTCAAATGTTATTGTATCACCTAGCGGCCGTGTAGCGAAATACGCACCACTTACCTTTAAATAATTAATTTATTGCATGTATTTCTGATAATATTGAAAACATAATTGCATGTTAGTAGACACAAAAATGCCTAGGTTTATGTCTACTGTTACATATCGTTTAAATTGTCTGCTATTGGAGGTAAATAAATGGACAGATCTATAACAGTAATCTTTTACTTTACGTCTAGAGAGGAGCACGAGGGCCTTATAGAGTTGACTGTACGGCGTCTCACTGCAGACCACATGGGCTGAGGAGAATCCACACGATATCAAGTGCCTGTCACATGGCATACGTTTAAGTCAATGAATCTCTTCTTTTGTTATAATACGCCCGAACAAATTGGGGATAGTATTTGAGCTTTGAGTCCTGTTTGTTATAGATCATTTATTCCTTGCTGCTCCCAACTCATAGCCACTTCGCTTTTTTAACACCATATTACTACAAATTGTCAACCATGACTTCTTACACCTGTCGTAACTAAAAGCAAGATCCATGTCTTAATTTAGCAGTTAAATTATTGACGTACCAAAATGAAACCATTTTCTATTATGTTACCTCATGATTTATTTACAAAGTAAAGAGGACGAAAAACGAGTATGCAAATGATAACAGGAAAAAGTTAGTAGCGATTCGTGCTTCTATAAAAAGATGGATACGCAAAGCACACAATAATTACCACAGCCATACCATACCAAAAGTTCTTTCCGAGAACCCGAAAAAATTCTGGTCCTATGTAAAATCGATAAGCGGGTCAATGCCCACTATCCAGTCACTCGTCGATCATTGCGGGGCAGTAATAGAAGAAAGCAAACGAAAAGCTGAAGTTCTAATTTTAACTTGTAAGAAATTTTTCACGCAGGAGGACCTCATAAATGTACCATCATTTGATCAAAGCTCTAACTGCGAAATGGAGGACATAGTAATAGGTATTTCCGGTGTAGAGAAGCAGCGGAGAGAGCTAAGTACAAAAAAGTCTCCTGCTCCGGATGGAATAACAGTTCGGTTTTACAAAGTGTATTCTGCGGCATTGGCCCCTTACTTAGCTTTAATTTTTTGTGAATCTTTCATTCAGAGAAAAGTTCCTAGTGATTGGAAAAAAAGCGCAGGTGACTACCGTTTATAAGAAAGGAAAGAGAACTGACCCACATAATTACAGACCAATATCGTTGACATCAGTTTGTGACACAACAACACAGTGACCAACGGTGCTTTCCAGTCATGTGTGCGTACAGGGTGGTATATAAAACAATGCTTTATGCATTTTTCCTCATTATTTGTATTTTTTGTAATTTATTATGTATTTGTATATTTTGTTTCTGTGATATATTTGCATTTTCCTGCTAATTTCCATATATGTCAAAAATATTGTAAATGTAGTAGACACGCTGGGTTAGCAAGGGCTTTGCTAGTGTACAGAATCATCTTTGAGTAGGGAGTTTTTTTATCGCTGGTAGCGCAGAGGCGCACAGCGAGAGGGAGTCGTTGTTGAGAAGTAGCGGCGGACAGGCGCATTGTGTGCTCAGTGGTGTACGGAAAATGTACGTGGATTGGCACTAGTGGAGGAGACGGCGAAGAGGCAATATTATTTATTCATACGGCCACAGCTTAAATAATTAATAAATGCATCAAGAGGAATGCTGTGGGCCCTAAATTGTAATTAACATTCGTCGCCAAGAAGAGCCTGTATTTGCCAGTTGTTAAGTGCCAACAGTCTTCAATCAGCAGCACCACGTCGCGCATCAAATTCAGTAAGATCTGTCCAGTTTGTCTCAGCATGTACAGCTAACCAGCGTATTAGTGATGATTGTTCAATAGCGAACACTGTTACTTGTGAACCTGTGTTTAAAAATCATTACCCATAGTCATTGTCCAGACAGGTTCCTTCCCCATCCATTGTTTTTCCGAGGATATTCACAAAGTTATAGAAAACTAAAAATCAGAGTCATTAAAGACAATGTGACAGTCATTAATAAAAAATGTGTTCAGAAAAGTATTACTAAACGTAGCTTATGCCAGTGTTGCTGATCAAGAGGTTTGCTAAGTTGAACGAAACTAGTAGATTAACTGTCAATTTCAAAAGATATTTCATTAACAGTGTAAAAGATTAATTGTTTTCCACTGTATATTATTTTGAGGTAAAGTTTGTCTTAACTTGCAAGTACTGACTAGTGAGAATAGTAATTGTTTACAAGTGTTTGAATGCTAATAATTCCTGGTTAAAGATAGAGCAAAAGTTAATCAGAAGGTTAAATGGTTCTTTTCTAAATATTCAGTGTCAGCACTACAAGTCATTAATTAATTTTTTGAGCTTGCCATTAGTATAGTTAATAGTTCAGTTACAACTTGATTATTGCTAAAGCGCATGGCATACTCACTGCAGAATAAGTTCTGGTACTTATATAAACAATTAATTATTTGAAGCAGTAAATAGTAAGTATTAAGGTGAGAGTTTTGCATGATTTGCTACACGTTGCATTTGCGCGGCTATGGCTTGCATTTCGCTGTCTTACAATGAACCCTGTGTTAGTAAACTATTGCTCAGTAATTAGTATATTGTCAGTGTGTTTTGTACCGAATTTGACTCGCACCCTCTGATTTTGTGCCCACCCAAATTTTACGTAATATTGCACGTTGTTAATTAACTTTTCTATTATTGACATCCCACCAAATTATTTGCTCGTACATCGAGCTGGCGACCGTAAATCAATAAGTTATTAACTTTTTCCAAATTAATCCCTGTGTTCCGTTTGTTCCACATTTTTTATTTAAACATTGATCATTTTATTCCAAATTTTACTCCCCACTTTCTTTATTCTTATCGATCGTTGTTGTCTACCAAAGGTGCAGCAACGTTCCGGTTATAGCCTCCACTACATCATCGGCCTCATTACCGATAGCGTTTCCAACAAATTTAGATAATTAGGCACACGGGTCATTTTTCTAATTATCATATTCTAACCGGTGGTGTAGGACGGGTAGGGTTATACGTGGCGACCGTGAGAGGACAGGACAGTACTTATCTCGTCCTGAGCTGCGTAATCTTAGGATTTAAATAAATTGTGAAATTTCAAAGAAAATGTAGGAACAAACAGTAGACCAAACAACAATATCGAATTCGGCAATGCAGGCGGGGCATCCACTACAAAGGCTGGAGCCGGCTCCCGCATTGTTTGGTGGTGAGCCAGACGCCGACCGCAACACAGATTTTGACGTGAAAACAGAAAATGTAGGCTATGTGACAATAAAGCAGGAAATTCCAGAATGTGAGCAGGATCCGGATGAAACATACACAGAGAGTTTTAAGTATACTGTGGGTCTGAAAATGAAACCAGAGCCAATGTCAAATCTACCATTTGATCCAAATATGTGGATGCAAAGGATTAGTGAAGTTATCAGTCAGTCACATCAATCGTTAGCTCAATCAAACAAAGCGTTAGCTGAAGACATAACTAACAAAATAGATGCAATAGAGCTATCAAATAAATCATTAGCTAGCAAAATTGATTGTTTAGATAACAAAATAGACTCATCAGTTCAGTCTCTGAGCCAAGCTTTTGATAGTAAAATAAATTCTCTGGACACGAAAATTGGTGAACAAATGAAAACTCTGACTGAACAGATGGACAGTAAAATAACGAGTTTAGATAAAAAGTTTAATAGCGAATTAGAATGTGTAAAGAAGTTAATGACTAATGAAATTAAAAAGCAGAAAGAGTATCTTTGTGACAGCGTGAATAATCAGTTAACTGAAAAGTTTAGATCCATGGAAGGGATAATAAATGAAAGTATAGAAGAAAAGGCAGAAAAGATTCGCGAAGAGGTAGAAACTAAAGTTGATCGTGAAGTAAGGCTTGTCAGTAACAAACAAGAGGAAATACGTACTGAACTGAATCATTCTGTAAATACATTAAAGGGACAAATTGTGAAGGTTCAGGACGAGACAGAAACGAAATTACAAGAAACGGTAATTAAAGTCAATGCTGATGTGCAAAATAAGGCTCAGACTTTGGAATCTAACATTAATCAAAAGCTGGTAGAAATTAAAGAGCAAGTAAAGAGTTTAGAAACCGTAAAGAGTTTGGCTGCCACGTTCACATTAGGTGGCGTGTATCCCAACCATGTGAGCCTGGAAATCGAAAAATTCGACCCGAAAGGTAACGTGCACCCAGTGATTTTCATGGATGCGTGCAGAAAAATTATACCTTCCGCGTTACCTGAGGAAGAGCGTATCAGAATAGCTAGAACCCGATTGAGTGGTGACGCTAGTATCTGGATTGTGAATGCGACAGATAATTGTAGGACGTTAGAGGAATTTTTGGCAAAATTCGAAGGGAAGTACTGGTCCGTAGAAAAACAGGATGAAGTACTTCAAGAATTTAGGCACGCTCCTCCGTACCGACCGGGTAAAGATACAGACATGAAAACGTACTGCGAAAATCTGTGCAGGAAAATTGAGCATGTAAAAGGTCAAATGTCCGAGCGAAGCACGATGACCGTGCTGCGCGAAAAGTTACCGTGGAGTGTTCGCGGTTACTTAATGGGCGAGAAAAACAAAGCTTCTTTCTTAAAGAAAGTGGGTGACATGGATGTGTGGTATCGGAGTAATGACAACCGGTACCACAATAACAATAACTCCAATAAAAATAAAAATAATTACGGTAACCCGAAGTATGACAACAACCAGGTTAACGAGTTTGAAGTACGGTGTGCACAAGTGGATAGAGGAAGAGGAAGGAGCAGAGGTAGAGGTAGAGGCGCCCATCGCGGGAGAGATTGTCACCACTCAAATCCGTGTGACGATCGATTCCCAAAAAACGAGGAGCCGCAACAGTAGAGGGGCAAACTGCTGCGGGTAACGAGGTGCTGCCCCATCAACAAAGGAACGGTTGCTGCGAGAATAATGACAAAGTGTCCGGCAACCGCCTAAATGATATAAACGACTGCGATCGAGTTTACGCGGAAGGAAATAGGAGCGAACATCTGCGCGAAAGGAATGTACTTCGTACGCATACAGAATCAGATGTAGTAGCTAGCGAAGTCGGGATTGTTATCGAAACGGCAAAGGATGATGCGCGACAACATAAAGGGCCGGCGCAGCTTCCGGTCACGAAAGTGCCAAATGCCATGTCTAGCGTGTTCGATCTGGAAGTCGATAACCGGGATTGGCTGATACAAGCTGGTAAGATGTATGAAGGTATAGAAGCATGGAAAAGGGAAGGGTTATAAATTTCCTGTAGAATTTTGGAGCATATTCTCAGTTCAAATATCATAAATTTCCTTGAGATAGAAAAACTTCTTTCTACAAATCAGCACGGGTTTAGGAAACATCGTTCATGTAAAACTCAGCTTGCCCTTTTCTCACATGACATCTTGCAAGCCTGTACCTAAAGATTGGAGAGTTGCAGAGGTCACACCTGTATTCAAGAAAGGCAGTAGGAGTAACCCACTAAACTAAAGGCCTATTTCATTGATGTCAATTTGCAGCAGGATTTTGGATCATATCATGTATTCAAATATTATGAATTATCTCGAACAGAATGCTCTATTGACCCAAGGTCAACACGGATTTAGAAAATATCGTTCATGCGAAACAGAACTAGCTCTTTACTCACACGAACTGATGGGTGCTATCGACAAGGGTTCGCAAATCGATTCCGTATTTTTTGATTTCCAGAAGGCTTTCAACACCGTACCTCCCAAACGGCTTTTAGTCAAATTGCGTGGTTGTGGTATGTCGCCCCAAATTTGCGATTGGATAAGGGATTTCCTGTCAGACAGGACACAGTTCGTAGTAATAGATGGTAAGGCATCGACAAAAACAGAGGTTGGAGAAAGATATATAAAAGACAAGATCGCTGATCATCAATTTTTATTTTAGACGACCCGTTTCGCTGAACTATGACAGCATCATCTGTTCCAATTAAATTATTTTACAAGGCCATAATCTTGTAATGTCAATCAGTTGTTATATAACATAAATTACAAGATTATGGCCTTGTAAAATATTTTAATTGGAACAGATGATGCTGACATAGTTCAGCGAAACCGGTCGTCTAAAATAAAAATTGATGATCAGCGATCTTGGCTTTTTTTATATCTTTCTACAATATCATAATTGGATCGCCTCCTAGAACATAAACCAACTCAAAAACAGAGGTGATATCGGGCGGTTCATAGGGTACTGTTATTGGTCCTCTGCTGTTCCTTATTTACATAAACGATTTAGGGGAAGATCTAAGTAGCTCTCTTAAGTTGTTTGCAGATGACGCCGTCATTAACCGTCTAGTAAAATCATCTGAAGATCAAAACCAACTGCAGAACGATCTCAATAAGATATAACTATGGTGTAAAAATTGGCGATTGACTCTAAATAATGAGAAGTGTTAAGTCGTCCACACGAGTACGAAAAGAAATCCGTTAAACTTTGTTTACAAGATAAATCAATCAAATGTGAAGGCCGTAAACTACATAAAATACCTTGTAATTACTATTACTTCAGACTTAAAGTGGAAAAACACGTAGATAATGTCGTGGGAAAGACGAATCAGAGACTGCGTTTTATTGGCAGAATCCTTAAAAGATACAACAGAACTATAAAAGAAACTGCAAACACTATGCTTGTCCGTCCTTTTTTGGAGTGTTGCTGCCCAGTGTGGGATCCTTATCAGGTGGGTTTGACGGAGGACATCGAAAGAGTCCAAAGAAGGGCAGCTCGTTTTCTATTGTCACGATACAGGGGGAGACAGCGTTACGAAAATCATAAAGGATCTGGGATGGGAATCATTACAACAACGGCGCTTAAAGCAACGGCGTGGGCTACTTAAGAAACTCCAATCGCCAACGTTCTTCTCGGAATACGAAAATATATTGTTGACTCCCACTTACATAGGAAGAAATGATCATCAGAATAAAATACAAGAAATCAGAGCTCGGACGGTGAGATTCAGGTGTTCTTTCGTCGCGCGCGCTATCAAGAACGGAAGATAAATAATTTAACACAGGTTCGATGAACCCACTGCCAGGCACTTAAATGTGATTTGCAGAGTATCCCATGTAGATGTAGATATAGATGTAGAAGAAGGGCAACAGACTGATTGTGTTTTACTCGATTTCAAAAAGGCATTTGACGCGGCGCCACAATGCAGACTGGTAACGAAGATACGAGCGTATGGAATAGGTTCACAGATTTGTGACTGGCTGCAAGACTTCCTAAGTAATAGAACGCAGTACGTTGTTCTCGACGGCGAGTGTTCATCAGAGATGAATGCATCGTCAGGCGTGCCCCAGGGGAGTGTGATAGGACCGCTATTATTTTCTATCTATTTAAATCATCTGATAGACAGAGTAAGTTGTAATTTGCGCCTGCTTCCTGACGATGCTGTGGTGTATGTCAGGGTGTCGTCTTTAACTGACTGTAATAGCATACAGGATGACATAAAATTTCTAGTTGGTGTGTGCTGTGTCAGCTCCTGACTGTGTAGAGTGCCCGCACAACACGCCGCCAAGGCGGGCTGCTTAGCTTTTCCTCGTAGGCGCTCAAGCGTAAAACATAAACAACAACCAACTGCGTATGAAACGCCGCTGTACTGTGGCACTACTTTACGGTTAGCCATGTGGCAGTGCCCAGCCAATGACAGCGGAGTAGCCGGGTGTAGCCCTCCGCCGATGCCGGCTTCATAAGCACACCGACGGAGTGTCGACAGCCAGTGCATACACAGCTACTGGCCGCCCCTACGCTGGATCCAGCTTCAGCGGCGCTCAGCGTAGTTTTTCGTGTAGTAATATTTGTGTTGTTTTGGGCCTAGCGCCACTTGTATCAGTAGTTGGTTGTGTGATGCTTTCGCTACTGTACTTGTTGTTTGTTGCTAAGTGACCTACCATCTTTTTCTTTGCGTTTATTATTGTACGCCCATAAGGCTTTTTGTTTAATAAACAGTTAGCATTTTCATGAGTTATCGTCTTTCCTGCAGATAGCAGTACGTAACAGTGAGAAGGATGGCAGCTAATTCTAAATGACGAAAAATGTAAAGTGGTGTGCATGAGTAGGAAAAACAATCCCATAATGTTCGAATACAGCATTAGTAGTGAGCTTCTTGATGCTGTCGCGTCGTTCATATATCTAGGCGTAACATTCCAGAGCGATATGAAATGGAACGAACATGTAAGGACAGTTGTGAGTAAGGGGGACAGCCGACTTCGGTTTATTGGGAGAATTTTGGGAAGATGTACTTCATCTGTAAAGGAGACTGCGTGTAAAACGCGTGTACGACCACGTCTTGAGTATTGCTCAAGTGTTGGGGACCCACAGCAGATCAGTTTAAAGGAAGACATAGAAGCAGTTCAGAGCCGAGCAGCTAGGTTTGTCACTGGTAGGTTCGACCAATGCCCAAGTGCCACGGACATCTTGTGGGAACTCAATTGGGGATCGCTAGAGGAAAGGCGACGTTCTTTTCGTGAATTTCTGTTGAGGAAATTTAGAGGGCCGGAATTTGAAGTTGAGTGTAGTAAGATCTTGCTGTCGCCTAATTACATTTCGCGTAGTGATCAAAAAGACAAGATAAGAGAAATTAGGGCTCGTACTGAGGCATATAGGCATTCTTCTTTTCCTGTTTCTGTTTGGGAGTGGAATAGGAGCGGAAAATCCTAGAAGTGGTACAGTGTACCCTACGGCACGAACCTTACGGTGGATTCCGGAGTATGTATGTAGATGCAGATGTAGGGTAACAAAGTCTGCTAACACTCTATTTCTATTACGTTAACGACTGGTAATGCTGTCGACTGGAATTATCACGTCAAAGTGCCCTTCGTTGAAATCTTCATTAAAAGGGCTTTTTTTACATTTTTTAGTGGCTCACCAAAGGCTGCAATGAGTTTGCTATCTTGAAACAGATGAAAATAAAACACAAATACTTCGCCAGTTGCTATAATTTTTACAGGTTTTCCCGAAAGCATAAGGTCTACTAACGTCTGCGTGAGACAGATATTTTTGCATCACAAGAGGCCCCACAACTGTCCATCGTGAAACACCTAAAGCGTTGCCACTCATTATTCACGTGACATATAATAACGGCTTGAATTGGGCATTCATAGAAATATTGCCGTGAAGCAAGTAGGACAGAAACGAAAACACACTCATTCACGATGTATGTCGACCACTTTTCAACTGATTTGTAATCCTTATACGATGATGCTTATAATTCCTTTTCCAATTTCATACAGAAATTGTACAACTAAACTTAAATTTTTCAACTACAGCTGAATAATTACAGTTAAATAAATGTTCAAATAAAAGCACCTTCAATCAGGCAACTTTTTACCAATTACGGTGACTTTGTACCACATCTTACTTTCATTTCAAATGTTTCGAGTACCATCTATAGCCAATTTAAAGCACTGATAGTTGGTTTATTATAATCTCTGGGGTTTGTAATTTGTATTTAAAATAACTTTGAACAGCTGTAGGAGATGTATGGATTTTTTATTATTTTCTGACTGCATTCGTGGTGTAGAGAGTTTCTGAATACAGTGATTTCAATTTGTGATTGGAAGTATAAATAATGACCTGTGCCCCAATATTTTCCTTATAAAGTTTTAATTTTTAACTTTACATTGATCAATTTTATATTATTATTCTGTACAGAATCAACATATCGTTGTGTAATAATTATATGCCTAGTGCATTGCTAATTTTGGAGTAACTCTGTATGGGTTTAATTTCACCAGTATCGTAGCAGAATGCTTACAGAATTAAAACTAAGAGACTAAATTAAGAAATTATAATTTAAAATTTAAGAAATTGCTTGGTATAATTGCATAAGCTTCCGCGGCCACAGTTGACAAATGATTTCTGGTTGTTGACCGCGTCATGATGTAAGAAGGGTATTACTTTAATAACCGACGTTTCGGCCAACGTTACAGTGGCCTTCATCTGGGTATACTGATGTCAACAGTATACCCAGATGGACACTGTAACGTTGACCGAAACTACGGTTATTATAGTAACAGTCTTCTTACGTCATGACGCGGTACAACACACACAACATTTTTATGTCAGATTGCTTGGAATTAACATGCGACTTGGAGACAAGTGGATGAGGAGATAGATGAAGAAATTGAACAAAGGGATGATATCACGTTTGTGCAACCCCTTTGGCCTGCATCAGAACACACCGAAGGCATGAACATTGAGTTGTGTGAAGATTGACGATGCAAGAGTCAGCGCCTCAAATTAAAATATGCCTACAGACAATACTGATAGTTGCAAGCCCTAGCTGAATTAAATGTGAACAGCAGTAAGCCTGATTAAAGGAACTTGGAAAAAACAGTCCTGTTGTAATCTTCAAAGGGAGTCCATTCTAAACTAACATTTATTACAGAACATTTTAAGTAAGTTTATAGGTGAAAATGACTTTCAGGTAAATGATTACCTTATTGCGGTGTATATGAAGTCAAATGTTATCCCGGAAAAGTCACTGCCATAGAGGTTCGAGGCAATGTCAAACCACTTAGTGAAATTGCATGATAAAGAAAGGGAAACACTGACTGTGGCATAAGAGGGAGGGTGAAATTTGATGCACAAGAAAGGATATAAAAAAAGAATCGATAAATCATTCATAAAATCTGTAAACAATTAATTTGTGATTTTACTAACAGTCGTGTGCTTTTAATTATTTATTTATTTTTAGAGAAAAATGTGTACAATATTATTTGTTCTTCGTATTATTAAGAATTAACTGTAAAAATGTATTATTTTTAAATGTATATTGCCATTAAGTGACGTTAGTCAATACCGGGCTTGCACGAATATCTTGGTATGTCAAAGTAAAGGGCTTGACAGTGTAACTTTGTACCAGTATTTACATCGATATTTTATTGAAATGGGACATAAGCATCAAACATACAGATGCCAAGAGAAACTCTGAATGTTAACTTCCGATGTGCATTTGCTTTTGTGCCAGTACATTTAAAATATGAAAAAATGATACAAAGTTGCCCCAGTTGATTGTAATAAGTAATAAATTCATTCAAGTTTTTAAAGCAATCACGAAAACTTGCCGCGAATGACATACAGAACAAGACGGAAGTAATAGCCCTCTTAATTGCTAATAGGGTGAACTGTACTGATGTTATTTCTGGAGGTTGAATACTCTTCTAAGTATGACTGTGGGAGTTAATATTTTTGAAAGCGCTTCAGAAAACATAACAATTATAATTATCATGAGCAGTTACATCGTGGTATGAAACAGTACTTGCACAAATGTCAACGTGATACCGCTCCTAAAACGTCAATAGTGCGGTTTTAGAATGATTGTTGACTTGATCATTAACATTGTTTTCCTTGAAATAACACCTATGCCCGTTTTCTCGAAAATAATTTAAGAAATGTCCCGCGGGATTTTGATAAAACCAACTATTGCCAATATGTTCACGGATGAATTGTAGTGGCGCAACAACATATCGCTTATACAAACAGTATTTAAGAAACGAACTTTAAAATACAAAATTATGCGTCACACGGTTACTGCGAACGGCTGAAAGCAAGGGGAAACTACAGTCGTTACTTTTCCCGAGGACATGCAGCTCTACTGTATGAAAATATGATGATGGCATCCTCTCGGGTAAAATATTCCGGAGGTAAAATAGTCCCCATTCGGATCTCCTGGCGGTGACTACTCAGGAGGATGTTATCATCAGGAAAGACAATACTGGCATTTTACGGATCGGAGCGTGGAATGTTAGATCCCTTAATCGGGTAGGAAAATTAGAAAATTTAAAAAGGGAAATGGATAGGTTGATGTTAGATATAGTGGGGATTAGTGAAGTTCGGTGGCAGGACGAACAGGATTTCTGGTCAGGTGAGTACAGGATTATAAATACAAAATCAGTTGAGGGTATCACAGGAGTAGGACTGATAATGAATAAGAAAATAGGAATGCGGGTAAACTACTATGAGCAGCACAGTGATCGCATTATCATTATCAAGATAGATACGAAGCCAACACCGACAACAGTAGTGCAGGTTTATATGCCAACTAGCTCTGCCGATGATGAGAAGATCGAAGAAATATATGAGGAGCTAAAGGAAATTATTCAGACAATTAAGGGAGAGGAAAACTTAATTGTGATGGGAGACTGGAATTCAGTAGAAGGAAAAGAAAGAGAAGGAAAAATAGTAGGTGAATATGGACTGGGCAGAAGGAATGAAAGAGGAAGTCGCCTGGTAGAATTTTGCACGGAACATGATTTAATCGTAACAAACACGTGGTTTAAGAATCACAAAAGAAGGTTGTATACTTGAAAGAGACCAGGAGACACCGGAAGGTATCAGATTGATTTTATAAAGGTAAAACATAGATTCCGGAACCAGGTTATAAACTGCAAGACATACCCAGAGGCAGATATAGACTCTGACCATAACTTGTTAGTCGTGAACTGTAGGCTGAAACTGAAAAAACTGCAGAAAGGTAGGAAAATAAGGACATGGGACTTAGATAAATTGAAGGAACGTGAAGTTCTGGAGAATTTCAGAGAGAGATTTAGACAACAATTGACAGAAACAGGGGGAAATAAAACAGTAGAAGAGAAATGGGTAGCATTGAGAGATGAAATAGTGAAGGCAGCAGAGGACAAAATAGGTAGAAAGGCAAGACCTACAAAAAAAAATCCTTGGATATCACAGGAAATACTAGATTTAATTGATGAAAGGAGAAAATATAAAAATGCAGTAAATGAAACAGGCAAAATGGAGTACAGACGACTAAGAAATGAGATTGATAGGAAGTGTAAACTGGCTAAGCAGGAGTGGCTAGAAGCCAAATGCAAATCTGTAGAAGAATGTATAAGAAGGGGGAAAGTAGATACCGCCTACAGGAAAATCAAAGAGACATTTGGGGACAAGAAAAGCAACTCTACGAATATCAAGAACTCAGATGGAAAACCAGTTCTCAGCAAAGAAGGGAAAGCTGAAAGGTGGAAAGAGTATATAGAGGGGCTCTACGAAGGAAATGAACTTCGAGACGATGTTGTAGAAAGGGAAGAGGAAGTAGATCAAGATGAAATAGGAGATACTGTGCTGAGAGAAGAATTTGACAGAGCCCTGAAAGATCTAGGTCGGAACAAGGCCCCAGGAGTAGATGACATACCCTAAGAGCTACTAAAGTCTCTGGGAGAGCCAGCCATGACAAAACTATTAGAACTGGTGTGTAGGATGTATAAGACAGGCGAAATACCCTCAGACTTTAAAAAAAAAATGTAATAATCCCCATTCCAAAGAAATCAGGCGCAGACAGGTGTGAAAATTACAGAACCATCAATTTGATAAGTCATGGTTGCAAAATTTTAACACGAATTACCTACAGGAGAATGGAAAAGCTGGTAGAAGCTGACCTCGGGGAAGATCAGTTTGGATTCAGGAGGAACGTAGGAACCCGGGAGGCAATACCTACCTTACGTCTTATCTTAGAAGATAGATTAAGGAAAGGCAAACCTACATTTTTAGCTTTTGTAGATTTGGAGAAAGCATTTGACAATGTTGACTGGAATACACTCTTTCAAATTCTGAAGTTAGTTGGGGTAAAATATGGGGAAAGGAGAGTTATTTATAACTTGTACTTGAAGGGCATGAAAGGGGAGCATCAGTTGGGAAAGCGGTAAGACAGGGTTGTAGCCTTTGTTATTCAATATGTACATCGAGCAGGCGGTGAAGGAAAGCAAGGAAAAATTTGGAATAAGGATTAAAGCACAGGGGGAAGAAATAAAAACATTGCGTTTTGCTGATGGCATTGTAATTCTGTCAGAGACAGTAAAGGACCTGTAAGAGCTGTTGAATGGAATGAACAGTGTGTTGGAGAGAGCGTATAAAATGAACATTAACAAGAGCAAAACAAAAATAATGGAATGCGGTCTTAGAAAATCAGGCGATGCTGAAGGAATTAGATTAGGTAACGAAACAATGAAGGAGATAGATGAGTTTTGTTACTTGGGCAGTAAAATAACATGCGATGGTCGCAGTAAAGAGGATATAAAATGCAGATTGGCAATGGGAAGAAAAGCATTTTTGAAAAAGAGAAATTTGCTAACATCGAATATTAATTTAAGGGTAAGGAAGTCTTTTCGGAAGGCATCTGTGTGGAGTGTTGCCTTGTACGGGAGTGAAACATGGACGATAAGCAGTGCGGACAGGAAAAGAATAGAGGCTTTTGAAATGTGGTGCTACAGAAGAATGCTGAAGATTAGGTGGGTAGATCACATAACTAATGAAGAGGTACTGAACAGAATTGGTGAGAAAAGGAATTTTTGGCATACCCTGACTAAAAGATGGGATAGCTTGATAGGACACATTCTTAGACATCTAGGAATCGTAAATTTAGCATTGGAGGGAAGTGTGTGGGGTAAAAATCGCAGAGGGAGGCCAAGAGACGCGTATAGTAAGCAGATTCAAGTGGATGTGGGTTGCCGTTCTTATGAGGAGATGAAAAGCCTTGCTCAGGACAGAGTAGGGTGGAGAGCTGCATCAAACCAGTCTCCGGACTGAAGACCATAACAACAACATGTGTAATAAAAAAGGTTATCTATGAGAGATAATCTTTGATATTTTTCGAAATGAGCTACACGTGCTAGGCTATTTCGTTAATGACTGGGGAAACAAAAGATAAGCTAGTCTGCTGCAGATCGTGTGGATAAAAACGTACACGCGGATTCCGTAAGGTAACATTGACCATAATTCGTTCCTTGGGAAAAATTTTTGTTACCTTATTTATCCATTCCACATTGTATGTCAGTATATAAAATGTATTTTACATTTATATCACCGATTATTACGTTTATATTGATTGACGTACGTATTGCATTGAAGGAAACTGTCTTTTAACTGTTATTTAATCTTCTGTCGTAAAATTGGTACCGTAAATTGACAGTTCTATTACGATGGCCCATGTTTACATATTGTATTCAGAACTAAACTAAGATGACAGTTATATTGGTATTCGTTGCTATTGTGATCTCTCCATGAAGGATTGGCTTTGTAATTAATATAGATACAAATGGCGAAATAACATTTAAATTTTCTTTTTATTTATAACATCCCTTTCATCTTGGAGGCGGAAAAAGAGTGGTTATCTTCCTTTCCTTGATGTGTTGGCTAGGAGAAGGTAGATGGTACGCTGGACCTGCTGTTCATGTGAAGCCAACACTCGCAGACTGGTATGTGCAGGCTGATATTTGTCACCACCCACCTCGCCGTGAAGGGGTTTTGTTTGTTCAAATGTTCAAATGTTTGTATAGTCTATGGGACTTAACTACGGGGTCATCAGTCCCTAAACTTACAAACTACTTATGAACTACTTACGAACTAGGACGGCACAAATATCCATGCCCGAGGGGGGATTCGAACCCCCGACCGTAGTGGGCGTGCAGACCGTGACTGGAGCGCCTCAGTCTCCTCGGCCACCGCGGCCGGCGAAGGGGTTCTACGTGCCTTTTTGCACAGGGCGCACGTCCTCTCAGTTTGTGTCATAGACCTCTGCAGACTACACATGTCCAAGACAGAAACAGTTTATAACATCTATATAAAAATATCTCGTGTAAGAGTGCTTAAGTCACCAACAGATACAAATCCGATGACAGAATTCTCCAAAAAGCGTCATTAAAGAATAATTTCTGTTGAAAATGTTCTGCGACCTAGTCAGCATACCCGCATTATTCTAAGTATGGTCCCCTGCCTCTATCGCGACTCTGTGTCGCATTTACAGTATCAATAAAATAACGTCCAAGTAATAAAATACGTCAAATTGTGCTTGAAATACATGACATAAAAAATCAATAGTTCGACCAAAAACATTGAAACAAATTTTTTCATGTTTACTGCACTGTATTAATGCAGAACACACTGGATGTTAATTTATCAAAAATCTGATTTCATAATGTAGGGCTGAAAGAGTTTACATCGGTTTTGTTCTTTACAACTCATTATCAAGTCTATTCCGTCTAACTCTCGTTGCTCGATCATTTGAAGGGTTAGGAAGAAATCCGAATTCGGAAACAAAAAATTCAAACACCGCAAACACATGTACGGTGCCACAGTACGGAGAGTGCCTGGTAAGCTTGATTTACCGCTTATAGTATTAGCACAAAATAAGTCTTTGTCCCACTACCCCCCTCCCCAGTTTTGTAATTATTGTGTAAATTGTGTCACGCAGATAATCTGATGAAGCCCCGCTAAAGGACGAAACACTTTTTTTTAATCTTAACTGCGAGGTCATTAGTCCGTAGCTTACAAACTACTGAAACTCAGGTAAGCTAAACTAAGGAAAACACAAACAAACATGCCCGAGGGGGTGGGAGGTACTCGAACCTCCGACGGCGAACGGCGTGCCCCAGTGCGCACGGCTACTCCGCCGCGGCAAAACGGGTCATTAAAGGTTAAAAAGCACTCTCCAACCTAGAAGGTTTTTATTGATAAAACGCGTCTTTCATTTTCCTGTAGGCGGTATCTAAATTTCCCCCACGTTATAAATTTTTATACGGTGTTGCATTTGTCCTCTAGCCACTACTGCTTTGCCAGGAATTCGTCGTAGTGTTTCGGTGTTTCTACACCTACATCTACATACATACTACGCAAGCCACCGTAAGGTGCGTGGCGGAGGGTACACTGTACCACTATTAGACATTTCCTTTCCTATTCCACTCCCAAATAGAACGAGGGAAAAAAGAATGCCTATATGACTCAGTACGAGCCCTAATTTCTCTGATCTTGTCTTTGTGATCACTACGCGAAATGTAAGTAGGACGTAGCAAGATCGTACTACACTCAGCTTCAAATTCCGCCCTCTAAACTTCTTCAACAGAAATTCACGAAAAGAACGTCGTCTTTCTTCCAGCGATCCCCAACTGAGTTGTCGGAGCATTTACGTGACACTCGCGCATTGGTCAAACCTACCAGTAACAAACCTAGCTGCTCGCCTCTTAACCGCTTCTATGTCTTACTTTAAACTGATCTGCTGCGGGTCCCAAACACTTGAGCAATACCCAATACGTGGTCGTACAAGCGTTTTATACGCGGTCTCCTTAACAAATGAAGTACCTCTTCCCAAAATTCTCCCAATAAACCGAAGTCGGCTGTCCGCCTTACTCACAACTGTCCTTACATGTTCGTTCCATTTCATATCGCTCCGCAATGTTAGTCCCAGATATTTGAACGACGCGACAGCATCAAGAAGCTCACTATTAATCCTGTATTCGAACATTATGAGATTGTTTTTCCTACTCATGCGCATCACCTTACGTTTATCTACATTGAGAGCTAGCTGTCATTCTTCGCACAAACTAGAAATTTTGTCTAAGTCGTCCTGTATGCTATTACAGTCAATTAAAGATGACTCTCTCCCATACACCACAGCATCGTCAGCAAACAGCCGCAAATTACAATTTACTCTGTCCATCAGATCATTAATATAGATAGAAAATCGAATAGGTATTCCATCCGGATGTAAGATACCTGTTAGTATTATGTGTCACATATTTGTTAACGATGTATTGTAGATGAAAGGTTTGGTTATGTTATAAATTAATTTCGAGACTAATTAGAATGTTTGCTGTATTTAATATGTATCAAAATTTACCGTAAAGTATTTTTCAGGACATATAGAATCTCCATGTAATTGCTATGAAGAGAATAATGGTTGTTCTTTGCTGATAAGAGTTTAGAGTATTCTATAGGAATATGTCATTATTATTGGAATGTTATGGAAAGTGAATCGATGTATTACGAACACTCAATACATATATTTCAACTTAAAGTAAATTCTGCTTTTGTCTACAATTATTTCATCTCTTCAACATGTAATTTTGGTATAGTAGAAAGAGAGTCTACCTGAGCCACCTCACCTGGAATTACGAACCTGCAGATTTTACACACGAGACATTATTTGAAGCTAATTATAAAATTGACTGTTATATTAGACACAGATACTCCTCGTAACTCCAGATTGGGTAGTGAATTTTACATTTGGTACATAGAGACCTTCTGTTATCCAAGAAATTAAATAAAAAAGTTTACAGGTTCACGAATCGTTGCAGACCATGAAGCAAGAAACTACGAGCTGCATCGACACCACAAAGTCTAGCCTGTGGTGGTAAGAAATAAATAAAATTGTTCCTTTTCAGTAATTTCGCAGCATCTTATCAGAAACTGACCAGAGTTAATGAGACATTTAAATCAGAATAATTATGTCAGACGTAACGAATACAAATATTTAATATATAATTATTTTACACGGACCAGCAGACTTTTTCGTATTTAGCTCTCTCAGCTGCATCTCTACACCGGAAATACCTATTACTATGTCCTCCATTTCGGAATTAGTACGTTGATCAATTGATGGTACATTTGTGCGGTCCTCCTGCGTGAAAGATTTCTTAAAGGTTAAATTTAGAACTTCAGCTTCCCGTTTGCTTTCTTCTATTACTGCTCTTGGAATGATCAACGAGTGACTTGTAGACCAACAAAAATTACACGAAGCGAAATGTAGCGTGAGGAGGGCTATGCGAGAGGCGTTCAGCGAATTCGAAAGTAGAGTTCTTTGTACTGACTTGGCTGAAAATCCTAAGAAATTTTGGTCTGATGTCAAAGCGGTAGGTGGATCAAAACGAAGCGTCCAGACGCTCTGTGACGTACATGGCACTGAAACAGATGATGACACTCTGAAGGCGGAATTACTGAACGTCTTTTTCGAAAGCTGTTTCACAGAGGAAGATTGCACCGTTGTTCCTTCCCTAGATTGCCGCACAGATTACAAAAGGGCAGATATCAAAATAATTGACAGAGCGATAGAAAAACAATTAAAATCGTTCAAAAGAGGAAATGCCGCAGGACCTGATGGGATACCAGTTCGTTTTTACACAGAGTACGCGAAGGAACTGCCCCCCCCCCTTCTCACAGTGGTGTATCGTAGATCTCTAGAAGGGCATAGCGTTCCGAAAGATTGGAAAATGGCGCAGGTCATCTCCGTTTTCAAGAAGGGTCCTCGAACAGATGTGCAGAACTATAGGCCTATATCTCTAACGTCGGTCAGTTGTAGAATTTTGGAACATGTATTATGTTCGAATATAATGACATTTCTCGAGACTAGGAATCTGCTCTGTAGGAATCAGCACGGGTTTCGAAAAAGGCGTTCGTGTGAAACCCAGCTCGCGCTATTCGTCCACGAGTCTCAGAGGGCCATAGACACGGGTTCTCAGGTAGATGCAGTTCCCAACAAACGTTTAATGAACAAAATTAAGAGCATATGGTCTATCAGACCAATTGTGTGATTGGATTGAGGAATCCCTAGATGACAGAAAGCAGCAGGTCATTCTCAATTGAGAGAAGTCTTCTGAAGTAGGAGTTATGTCAGGTGTGTCACAGGGGAGTGTGGTGGGTCCGTTGGTGTTCACGATATATATAAATGACCTTGCGGATAACATCGGAAGTTCACTGAGGCTTTTTGCGGACGATGCTGTAGTATTTAGAGAGGTTGTAACAATGGAATATTGTATTGAGATGCAGGAGGATCTGCATCGAATTGACGCATGGTGCAGGGAATGGCAAATAAAGCTCAATGTAGACAAGTGTAATGTTCTGCAAATACACAGAAAGAAAGATCCTTTGTCATTTAGCTACACTATAGCAGGTCAGCAACTGGAAGCAGTTAATTCCATAAATTATCTGGGAGTAGTCATTAGGAGGGATTTAAAATGAAACGACCATATAAAATCAATCGTCGGTAAAGCAGATGCCAGACGTAGATTCATTGGGAGAATTCTAAGGAAATGCAGTCCGAAAACAAAGGAAGTAGGTTACAGTACACTTGTTCGCCCACAGCTTGAATACTGCTCACCGGTGTGGGATCCGTACCAGGTCTGATTGATAGAGGAAGTGGAGAAGATCCAACGGAGAGCAGCGCGCTTCGTTACAGGATCATTTGGTAGTCGTGAAAGCGTTACGGAGATGATCGCTAAACTCCAGTGGAAGACTCTGCAGGAGAGACGCTCTGTCGCTCGGTACGGACTTTTGTCGAAGTTTCGAAAACTTACCTTTACTGAGGAGTCTAGCAGTATATTGCCTGCTCCTACGTATATCTCGCGAAGAGATCGTGAGGATAAAATCAGAGAGCCCACACAGAGGCATACCGACAATCCTTCTTTCCGCGAACAATACGTGACTGGAATAGGAGGGAAAATCGATAGTGGTACTCAAAGTACCCTCTGCCACACACCGTCGGGTAGCTTGCGGAGTATGGATGTAGATGTAGATGACTGGACAGTGGGCTTTGACCCACTTATCGATTTTACATAGGACCAGAATTTTTTCGGGTTTTGAGGCGATGTGCACATTTCCCCCTCCCCCTCCCCAAATCACCGCGCTCTCTTTTGAGCGTTCATGAAAACGTTGCTAACACCGTGGCCACAAATCAAGCGCGTGGCGAAACGTTTCGGCCCCTCGCGCGGCGGCATCTTCAGTCCCCGAGGCGCCGCGCGTCAGCACCGCCGGGTCGCCGCTGGGGAGCGAACCCTGGCCCCGTGCCTAACGGCCGGAGCGCAGATAACTGCGATGGCGCCCTCGTTCCCGGAATTACCTCCACTTTGTCGCCACGCCCTCCCCCCCCCCACCCCCGTCTCCCTAGATCTCAGACACCTTCCCTCCGAGCCCGGCCACGCCCCCACCCCCTCGGGAAACGCCGCTGTTACCAGTTTTACCGCTTCCTCGGGGCTGTTAGCATGCGCCGGGTATTCGCTGCAGATCTCGCCCAACTGTCTTGCACTGACCGTCTGGAATCCTTCGGGTGTGAAACGAGGTACCACGGCAGTTGTCTGTTTGGCAATAAGAGGACCGTTAGGAAGATTTCATAGCACTCGTAATGTCGCCTCGGTGGAGTATTTGAGTGAACTGCGGTTGGCAGCCCTGCACACTTCTGCGTTGAATGTCGGACGTTTCGGAAATGTCGGAAAGGAGAGAACAGCTTCACCGCAATCATACTACTGCGCAGTAACGGTCAAATCTACATCTATAAATGTAAATGTTTGTTCAGTGTATGTTTATCACGACTGAACCACAAGACATGAGGAGCTAAAAATTTGTACAGTTACTAATGTCTACCCGGGGAAGGCTTTAGGCACGGTTTTATGGCGATCGGATAGCTATATACAGGGTATGTATGAAAAAATTGTTGAAATGTCTTGGTCGCAGTTAGCTTTATTTCATGACGCGTTTCGAGAACATCATCATCAGACTGTGGTACAAAAGAAGAAAATTACATTTTTGGATGTATATAGAACGTAATAATGATATCTATAAGGAGTATAAACCATACTAATACATGTATACTTACAAAAGATTTAAAAAAAACGATGGGAATTACACCATCTTGGTATAGATTCCTGATTACAAATTTAAAATACCATCATGGATGTCTGGTGAAGGTGTTCAACCAGACTTACATGCTCAACTGTGGTGAGAGGGGGGAAACACCGTAACAGGTAACCTAGGCCCCATTCGCCACCAGATGGCGCAGGGTTGGCATTGAAAGTTACGTGAATAAAGCTATACATAAAACATCTTGGGCATACTATACTGTGTGCAGTCATAGAAACTGTGAAAGTTGCGTAAATAAAACTACACATAAAACATCTTGGGAACAATATACTGTGAGCAGTCATAAAAAATGTGAAAGACATTTCTACGAAAATGTGTTAAGTCATATAAAAATATATATAACCGTGAAAGACATTTCTACAAAATGAGTTAAGTCATATAAAATAATACAAAACACCAATTCAAGCACATCAAAACCATTAACGGGACAGGGCGCACGACCAGGGAGGCGTGGAAGGGCCAAAGGATAGGATTTGGCGTTGCCAAATACAGCACAAAACACATGACAAATGTTAAGAAATACGCAGCCTGGCCACTGCGACGTTACAGTGACACAGCCGCTCATCACAGGCTACAAGCTAAGATTGCAGAATAATCTTTCACAATTACCAGGTAGAAAATTATATGAAGGGGCAATATGTCATATAACATTTATGTGCCATGATGTCGAGACAACTAACAAAGTCCGACAATATGAGTACAATCAAGGTTTAAAATCGAAACTAATGACAAAATAGGCATTATACAAGTACCATTGAATCACAACAATTCTCGTATAAGTGGTAGGTGGATGAGGTGTGGTGATTTTTTTAAGTTGATTTTTTACAAAAAAATATTACATGTTACATAAAACATAATATATGCTGTAAGATACAATGAACAATAGGACTCATGAGACATGTCCAGTGGACAACCCTGCGCCATCTGGTGGCGAATGGGGCCTAGGTTACCTGTTACGGTGTTTCCCCCCTCTCACCACAGTTGAGCATGTAAGTCTGGTTGAACACCTTCACCAGACATCCATGATGGTATTTTAAATTTGTAATCAGGAATCTATACCAAGATGGTGTAATTCCCATCGTTTTTTTAAAATCTTTTGTAAGTATACATGTATTAGTATGGTTTATACTCCTTATAGATATCATTATTACGTTCTATATACATCCAAAAATGTAATTTTCTTCTTTTGTACCACAGTCTGATGATGATGTTCTCGAAACGCGTCATGAAATAAAGCTAACTGCGACCAAGACATTTCAACAATTTTTTCATACATGCCAACGTAAGGTCGCGTGTCCAACAAGAATGGATGGTTTTATGAACCAAGTGATAAATATATACAGGGTGTTTCACTAAGTGTGTTTGCCTCTGTAACTTATAAAATAACAGGTGACGGGAAATTTTAATGCGGTAGGTCAGCATAAGATATGTTACACTTTCTGCGGAGCTGTGAACATAGTTTATTGTATCATTTTCCAAAGAGTTACACCACAAAGATATAACATTTTAAATGGAACAATAGTTTTTTCTATCGTGTATTGGATTCGTTTAAACCAGCTGCGTCCAAATTAATTTAAACTACATTCCTATCACTGTTAGTTTGGGAGCGACAACCCTTCAAAGTTCCGGGGGCGGCGGCTGCGATAGCCTAGCTGACTGGCCGAGTGGCTATCCCCTGGGGCACGGCCCACTGTCTCATGACCATCAGCCAGTGAGCTACGCTGTCGTAGCCTCCACCCCCTAAACTTTGAAGGGTTGTAGCTCCCAAACTAACAGCGATAGGAATGTAGTTTAAATTGATTTGGACGCAGCTGGTTTCAACGAATCCAATGCACGATAGAAAAAACTATTGTTCCATTAATATATATATATATATATATATATATATATATATATATATATATATATGTGCTGTAACTCTTTGGATAATGTTACAATAAAATATGTTCATAGCTCCGCAGAAAGTGTAACATTTCTTGTGTTGACCTACCGCATTAAAATTTTCCGTCACCTATTATTTTATAAGTTATAGAGGCAAACACACTTAGTTAAACACCCTGTATCTAAGGAACTCATTGTTCGATGGGGCGATCTATAATTGTTTAATAATGATTTTGCAGCCAAGATCGTATTTTTCATTTATTATGTTACCGGTTTCGGCAAGCTCGACGCCATCTTCAGACCTGTCGTAATTTTCATAACTTCACAACATTTTTTATATTCTAAAAGAGTACATCCAGGTTTAGGTGTCACCAAACATAAAATTACTAGTCACAAATAAAATAGATACATCCATCTTCTAATGGTTCTCAAGTGAGGTACTTCAAAGTCTATGTTCAATATTAATTGAAGTCCAGTATAACACTTGGATTGTTATACTGGAGTGTTATACTTGAACTTAGACTTTGAAGTACCTCGCTTCAGAACCATTAGAAGATGGATGTATATTTTATTTGTGAGTAGTAATTTTATGTTTGGTGACGCCTCAACCTGAATGTACTCTTTTAGTATATAAAAATGTCGTGAAGTTATGTAAATTACGACAGGTCTGAAGGTGGCGTCGAGCACGCCCAAACCGGTAACATAATAAATGAAAAATGCGATCTTGGTTGCAAAATCATTATATATCTGTTCGGTTTACGCTTATCACGTCCGAATGACAAGACGCAGAGTCTTAAATATTGGTACAGTTACTAATTTTTACCTGAGGAAGGTTTTAGGTACGGTTTTATAGCGATGTGATAGATATTTAGTAATTTGAAGAACAAAACGCGAAATGCGGAACAATATTTACTCTTTGAAAATTATATTTACTCTTTGAAAATGGTTTTATTGGTTGCGTTGTTGCTGGAGACTTGATAATGATAAAAGGGTGGAGTATATTGGGATGGAAAGTTATCGGTGTATATAAAATTCTACGTGTGTGTGTTAATATTTCACTCTGCAGCGAAAACTACAGAACGGAAACGAATAGTCTGTGTGTAATTGTTTTCCGAAGTCTCCCATTGTACACGTCAGCAGTTCCATGCCGATAGCTATAACGGGGTGGAAGGTGTGGTGATTGAAAGTAGTCAAATTATTACAAAAATTCGGACTGAATGCCTGCGATAACGTTTGCGACTCTATAGCAAGGAGGTTACATACAGCGAAACGTGATGCCACAGACCATATCTTTGGTCTATGCGTGCTACAATGTCTCCAGCTCTTTCTCTGTAAGGATAAGCATACGAATAAGGAAATATAAGAATAAATAAAGCAGTAAAAAAGAAATTTCTTTTATACATCTCTTTAAAAAAATCGATTTGACGTTTAGCGCATTACATCAAGTGATCGATCTGTGATATTAATCATTATTGTTCAATTCCGTGATTTGATCTACACTACTTACTTCACATAATTTTGTTATTTTTTATTTTAATGTTGATGAATAATGTTTGTTTCTAAAGAAGGTACTTATTTCATTTCATCCTTCAAAACCAGTCTCATAGCACACTACTGAAAGGTAGCTTATCTATCATAATCAATCAAAATGCGAGCGGAGTTGCGGGTTTAAGCTAGTAATATATATTCAGTCCTCGATATATGAACCTCTAGGGAAGACAAATTTAATTCGACATATCGAGGGTCGATATAAACGAGAAGTCCCAAAAAGTAGTCACGATTTTTTGTTGTTGTTGTTGTGGTCTTGTAATACTGCATTTTCTTTATTCCGATCAGACGTTGGAGTAGTAGTTACTGTTCGTAGCCGCTATTAAAGTTCACTAACGGGACAATAATACAAGAAAGTAATTTGGTGGACCTGACACATTTAGGTAACTTTATAATTAGAAGAATCAAAAAGGAAGCGGAACCTGACTTTAAAGTTTAGCGGCAGTAGTAATTTCGAATGAAAGCAACACCTGAGCACAATGTTGCACAAAGAAACTAGCAGATTCCGCGATGACCTTTCTTACCATGATGATTATGTTGACTGGATGTAGCAGATGAAGCTGTAAAAACACTTGCTGCATTGTGTAAAATGATGCTTGGTTGGCTTGGAGCAGATTGTACTAACTGAATGACCATTTAAAAAAAATGTTAAGTTAACTTTCGTGACAAAAGGCTCTTTAAATCGATCGGATTTCGTTTAACTCCGAAGATTTCTTTGCAGGCATTACTAGAAAGTCACATTCATGAAAATTACAAGTAATGAGAGCGGGAAGTAAATCTAGTAAATTATAGATACAAGTCCAACAATGGCTCCAAGCATCATGTTACATAATCAAGATTACTGCTGGAAAAATAGAAACACTTCATGAATCATTAAAAGGTCGGTCATTTGAAATAAGTAAAAGATTTGTACGTAAATAAATATATTTTCATCATACTTCGTAAGAAAAACGATCTCACACGCATTTACAATTAATAATGGAGAATCCCTGACGTGCGACTGTTCTAAACGAGGTAAGAAAGATGAAAGACCAAGTTCACAACCGCGTTCTGGGCAGCTCGTAAAAGACAGAGGAACATAAAAAAATAAGACGAACGTAATTAGCTGCCAGAGAAAGCTGTGGTCAGCGATAAGCATCGTGAATAAATTATTTATCGAAAGAAATTTTTTTAAATGTAATTCTACAGTCTTCAGTCCGCACACTGGTTAGATGCAGCTCTGCAAGCTACCCTATAATTTGCAAGAGTCTTCATGTGAGAATACGTTCGGCTACCTACATCCTTTTGAATCTGCTTACTGTATTCGTCCCTCGGTCTCCCTCTACGATATTTACCCCACACACTTCCCTGTAATGCTAAGTTGAGAATTCCCTGATGTCTCAGAACGTGACCCACAATCTGTCTCTTCTTTTAGTCAGGACGTGCCAGAAACTTCTTTTGTCCTTAATTCGGTTAAGCACCTCCTCATTAGTAACGTGATCTACCCATCTAATTTTCATCATTCGTCTGTAGCACCACATTTCGAAAGCTTCTATCATCTTCTTGTCTGAACTCCTTATCGTCCACATTTCACTCCCATACAATGCTACACTCCAGACAATTGCTTTCAGAAAGGACTTCCTAGCATTTAAATTAATATTATATTTTAACATGTTTCGCTTGTTTAGAAATGATATTCTTCCCATAGGCATTCTGCATTTTATATCTTCTTTACTTCGGCCATGAGAAGTTATCTCGCTACCCAAATAACAAAACTCATCTATACTTTTATTGTCTCATTACGTAATCTAATTCCTTCAGCGTCGCCTGATTGTCTGACACTACATTCCATTAACCTCGTTTTACTCTTGTTAACTTGTTTTTTAATGTTCTTCTTATATCTTCCTTTCCAGGCACTGTCCATTCGATTCAATTGCTCTTTCAGATCCTTTGCAGCCCCTGACAATATTGCTATGTCATCGGGAAACCGTAAAGTTTTTATTTCTTCTCCCTGAACTTTAATTCCCTCTCCAAATTTCTCCTTGCATTCCTTCGATGATTACTCAATGTACAGATTGAACAACATTTGGGAAAGGCTACAACCCTGTCTTACTCACTTCCCAACCTCTGCGTCCCTTTCTTGCCCTTCGACTCTAATAACTTGCTGTCTGGTTTTGGTATAGATTGAATATAACTCTTCGCTCCCTATATTTTACCCCTGCTACCTTAAGAATTTGGACGTGTATTCCAGTCAACATTGTCAAATGCTTTCTCCAAATCTACAAGCGCTGAAAATGTAGGTTTGTCTTTCCTTAGCCTATCTTCTAAGATAATGTTCGTATTGCCTCCTGTGTTCCTACATTTCTCCTAAATCCAAACTGATCTTCCCGAGGTTGGATTCCACAAGTTTTTTTCCATTCGTCTGTAAACTTTTTATTAATGTACTTAATGTGTAAGATCCTCTGCAGTTTTAACTTCTACTCATCATAAATTGTGTCCCCTCTCATTTTAAGGAAAATATTGCCATGTCTTCTCCCGAAATTTTCAAGCCATCGACTTCTCACATCGTACTCCAACGATGCTGCAATCTAATCTCCTTTTTTTTACTGTTTTTATTTTTTTTTAAATATGTCTGCCAACGTTCACATTACTATTCTCCTGTTGCCACAAGCTGCGGTGAATCAGCCGAGTGGTCTAAAGCGGCATGCTTTAGAGTCCTCCTTGGGGCGTGTGTGTGTGTGTGTGTGTGTGTGTGTGTGTGTGTGTGTATTGTCCTTAGGTTAGATAGTTTAAGTAGTTTTTAAGTCTAAGGACTTATGACCGTAGTAGTATGGTCCAATAGTTTTACAAACATTTGAACATTTGTTGCCAGAAACACTACACTAAAAACTTCTCTAAATCTAGAAATTCAGCCTTTTGTAATCGTTTCCGATCTGTCCCTTTACCTGCGGTTATCACATGGTGACTGGCGGCGCGTCCTATGAGTTCACTGGTTCAGTGAATCCCCAGAAAAGCTCCTCTTGAAAAAAAAAAAAAAAAAAAAAAAAAAAAAAAAAAAAAAAAAAAAAAAAAAAAAACAATAAAAGTGTTTTTAAACATTCATTCTTCGTTTCGTTCATCTTTCAGATCATTTTATATGTATATTCAAAGTACTTTTATCGCAAGAGAAATGTTTTACATCGCGGAGACAACACGTATACGAGTCGTGGCGCAGCCGCAGTCTTGCAAAGCGCATGCGCAGCAGAGGTTCAACTTCTCTTCTGAACCCCCTGGAGGCAGCATACGGGCGCAACCAAAGACCTATATAAACGATATAGACTGGCCACAGCGCCGCCATAGTTGAAGCCAATGGGAAAGGTTGCCGCCATCTTTGAGAACGTCAGTGTCACGCTCGGTGACACTGGGCGTGTACTAACAACTGAGTCGTAGGTTGTATATTAATCATTGCTAGTCTCGATTTTTCTTAATTTCTGGGCGACGCATTTCAGAAAGTAATTCCCACTACGAATAGCATTTTTCGTTTACTAATGCATCCTAATTGTAATGTTTACAATCGTCAAACTGCTGCATTATTTTATGTTACTATAATGTCAATAGTCGTTTGTATTTGCCGACATATCTTCCCTATAAATACAGGCGAATTTCTTCAAATTCTTTAATTAACTTTATTCTGCCTGTGCTTTGAAGTACATTACCTATTTATCGAGCTCTCCACAATTTGACGTTTCCTTGGTACTCTCCTTGCAGCTTTTGCTTCCTGTAGTGTTCAGGAAACGGAAATATTGCTGGAATGGCATTTGCAAATAGCCGCTTTCGATCGGTGGTAGCATACATGAACATTTCTTCAAAATGACAAGAACATTTGTAACTATACTTTGTAGGCTGCCACTTATCACACTGGCTACCCATTGACTTCGCAACTCCTTGTTTTTCAAAGTAAATATGTGTAAAGAATAGTTTAACTACAGTTCATATAGCTAGGCTACTTACCGAATGATTAATACGCTTTTGTACACTATATAAAGAACTGTCATTACATTAAAACACACCAAATACATCCGTCCTCTGCCTAGCTTTTTGATGGTCCTGAAGTAAACATAATTTTGAAACTTGGTAAATGCGAAAGTTAAGTATAATGAATGTTTATAGACAAATACACGCTGATACACAACGACCTATATAATTAAATATGTATGATATTATGTATGATATTCGAACAGTTTTATCACCCCGGTTACTGCAGTTGTACGCCGAACATACACTGGGCATGAGCTGCCACTAATAAAAGCACTTACACGTTAGTTTAGATTACAGACAGAAGCGTCTGATCACTGCTGCTACAAACTGACGTTCTCAAATATGGCGCCCAATGTTGCTTAGTGCTGCCACCCAGAGCGCTGTAGCTTGCCTATAGCCTCTCTATGTTCTTTATAAACCTCTTTGGGGGCAACCGCCGCAAGGAGAGCGAGGGGGAACGTCTCTTTCAACACTGGCGTTGGAGCTGGTAGAGATACCAGCTCCAGGCTGTTCGAGCTCTGGTGCTTACGCACGAATGGTCCCGAAGAAAGACAATGAAGCTCCAAACATCCATGGCCGAGGGAGGATTCGAACCTCCGACGCGGGAGGCCGTGCTAACCGCAACGTGGTACTCCAGACCTCCATTTTTTATTTAAGGTAGATCTATAGTTTTCTGTCGTTGGTTCAGTTCGTGTTTGGTTGTTTGTTGGATATTTGACTTAGCTTTTTAATTACAGATGGCGTTTAGCCCCCTGACCAGGTGCGCTGAGCTACGGAGTCCGTCGACTACTCGGCTACTCCCGCGCGGCGAGATTTTGTGATCTTATCTGTTATACTCTCTGAACTGTTTGCGCTGGGTCAGTCTATCTGTCGTCAACTACAGCGCGCAAGATAAAGATTTTTCAGAGTTAAAAAGCATTATTTATTTATTTATTGCACTTTTTTATAACCTGCTACCTAATATTTAATACGAGGTCGTACATCTCATAATATAGCATAGAATGACATACATTCTTTCACGTTACTGTTTAGATAGTCTAAGGAGCAATAATTTGAAATTAAAAAGATATTAAAATAAAACAAAGAGAACTACATACTGAAAAAGATAAAAAGAAATTACAAAGAGTGTACACATTTAGTTTTTCTTTTTATGTTCCTCTTCATTTGATGGATGTTGGGACGACGGCGTTCTTTCTATTATTGCTATAAATGAAAAACCTTCCGCCGTTACTTTAGGATTTTATTGACTAGTTTCGAGAGTATAGTATTCTCTTCTTCAGACCCTTTAAGAATCCATGTTGTAATGCATACTAGCCTTCCATTGCGTGTATTGCGAATCAACCTATCACTTCAGGATGTAGCCGACAATTATCCAACTGTCAAGTTGTCGGCTATATCCTGAAGTGATAGGTTGATTCGCAATACACGCAATGGAAGGCTAGTATGCATTACAACATGGATTCTTAAAGGGTCTGAAGAAGAGAATACTATATTCTCGAAACTAGTCAATAAAATCCTAAAGTAACGGCGGAAGGTTTTTCATTTATAACAAACAATATTTAGTTCTTTGTCAGGCTGTTCCATGTCGGAGAGTATCAGGAAAATCTTCGAGCCTGTATTTATAATACTCGTGATAACTACTCATACTGAGAGAAATTAAGTTGATGTGTTGAGAATTAGAAAACAGAATGATAATGTCCCGTAAAGCTGGATGTTCCAGGCGTGTCGGCTTCGGCAAAGTCTCGAGCCTGACCCACCTGAAGCAGCGTCTTATTTGCACTATCCTAGAATTATTTTACATTACTTGTGGAATTATTCTTTGTTATGTAATGTCTTTGCTTACTAGCTTACTATTATTTGGTTCCTATTTTCACAGTTTTTATTACTTTAACTTTTTTTTTTTTATATAATAAGTCTTCTCTTTATTGTCAACTTACATATCGTTTTCCTTGTTATCTGTTTGTTTATCAAGGTGTTTGTGCGTGCTCGTCGTTTCCATCATCTGTGTTATTTTCGGTATTTGTGCCAGGAATCTCAAAAGGAAACTGCTGGCAATGACATAAAATGTTGTTGTTACTTTCAGCCAGCTTTCCTTAGAAGCCACGGAATTAGCTTCAGCCAATGGACTTGAAATCAAGCAACCACGTTTTTGTACGAAGCAAGCACATCGTGCAAATCAGGATACCGGTGATGATCTTAAAGGTTAAAACGATGTGTCTGTGTTCATGTTCTTCCTGGATTCCTTAATTCTTTCACTGCAGGATCGGTTCTCGACACATTGTGAACTTTTTAACAGCTTTAATTGTCTACTACTATGAAAAATTTAAGGCATACGTAACATTGATGGAGTTACGAAACTCTATTCATTTTACTCTTCAGACCCATTAGTCGCAGATTTAAAAACAACGGCTGAGTTAAGACTTTCATCAACGTCTGATCAGGCTAGGGCAGTTGCCTCAAAACGCAATGGAATCCTTGACTGTAAGCGGCCGCCAGATCTGTCCTGATGTGTTTCGGTGTCTACAGCTCTTTGCAACTCTACCGGTGAGAACAGCCACAAATGGGCGCAGTTTCCGAAGTGTCTTGCAAACTAAGTCGTGACTGTTCTATCAAGACACAGGTTATTGACTGAATTAGTGGAGCTAAGCCACACAACGACCAAAACAATAATTCTTCTTATAATTATTCTTATTAGAAGTTTTTGTTTAAATTCTTCTCATAACAGTTTCTTCAGTATAATTCTCTTGAAAATATTGGAATATACTTGACATCCAAAATTCACGAGCAATGCAGCTGCTCCTAAAGTATAGTAATGAAAGTTAGAAATTATTGCGATCCTTTAGTTCCTGCGTTCCTGGTGTAGCCTTCCGTGGAGAGCAGAGGTGGCCGGGCGGAGACCGGGAGTCGGGCAGCGCGGCGTGGCGAGACGACGGCCGAGAGACTCCAGCGGCTTCCAGCGGCGACTCCGTTCCTCGACGGCGGCGTGGTCCAGGACGCCTTGACGTGGCTGTAGGGCCGTATTTAAGGCGGCGCGGAAGGAGACACTCTACGCTGCTTGGCGGTACGCAGCGTGCTGTGATTGGCCGCTTTCGTGCCTACTTCCCTCACGTCGAGTAGTCCGTGGTGTCGCTGATACTGCGCCGGCGCCCGGCGGGAACGGCCTAGCGACATCTCTCGGCCACGGCTGGCCTGCGTGCCTCGTGACGTAGCTGAGTCGAGGCGAGGCGCGGGGTTTAAGCAAGGTGCACTCGGTGACACTGTTGCGCCGTGGCGCGTGTACTGGCGCACTTTTGTCTGTTGCCGTTGCGCGCCACGGCAGTTTCTCCACCCTGACGAGAATCAAGACGTACCCAAAGAACACAACTAGCGAGGCACGTCTTAATGGTCTCGCCATGAAGACATTCATCGGGAACAAGAGACTGATGTCTAAACTGTGGTAAGTGATATGGCGAAACGTAGAGACCGCCGTCTTTCTTTTGTAATTTACAGTTTTAGTGAGTAACTGTCTCGTAGGGCATTTATGTACGTACAAATTATAAATTTTATGTGCTGTTGCGAAAAGTAAATAATTTTTTATTCTTTTTTATTCTCTGGCTTACGTTATGTCATGAGTTTTTAATGAAACAAATGTAAAACAATGACACACTTTATTTTTGTAATCTTGGGCATTTGATTAGTATGGATCAATAATATTGACTTTCAATTTGAGCCCCCGACTATATATGCCACTGCCACTGTATGAGGTCATTATGACGAGTACATCCCCAGTTATAACTTTTGATTAATAACACCAACTGAGCGAGGTTTGTTAGAATACACGCTCTCTCCTGCAGAGACGCCATCTTCCCTTTCGTATTTTCATTATGTTCTACTTATAAATCACGTGTTGCGATTTCAGAGTAATGGCACACTGAAGAGATATGAGAAACACGTCGATCTCATAATGATTAATTGTAAAATGATGTCAACAAATGCCATATTGTGTTGCTTCAGGCTTTCCCGGCGGATCTCTTCTAAATATGGTTCTCGGGCGAAACGTCGGATGTTATGCTCGTAACTGCAGAATATTTCGTCAGCACTCCTGGATGACATCTTCAGGTGCGATGGACACACTGCTGCGCCGTGACCGAAAACGGTGGCCCATGGCGCAGAACGACTTATTTTGGGAAGTTTCGTTTAAGATGCCCAGTTGCGATATTTCTTTATTTATTTTCATTAAAAAAATTTATCATCAGGTTTAAAAGCTTCTTTTAAATTTTCATTTATTTTATTATCCTCTATCTGACGGTAATAATATTCAGTGTTTTAGATTTTTCGTACTGCATCCATAAACGAAAGAGCCAGCTACGCCACCTGTTTGACTGTGAGGTAAACATTTCGACACTCGCGCAGAACTGTCCACATGCTAAGCGCAGACGCCGACTGCCCCAACGCATTCTGTTGGTAGCCGCATGCCGATGTACTGTGTGTCCATGCAGGACTGTTTTTATAAAACTATGTCGCTACCGATGCCTCTTGTGATTTTCCTGGCCTAAGACCACTTCATATTTCTGACCGCTGGCCGTTTCCTTGCTAACATTTTACGTGTCTTAAACGCGGAAGTAAGACAGAAGTTCAGCATATGTTGGAAGGTGGGGTGGGGAGCAGTAGCATATGGCACGGTAGGTGCTGGTTCCCCTGGGAAAGCTCGCCTATTTAAGTGGTACTCTCCTCGCATTGGCTACTGCATTTCATGTCACGTGATTTTTTTTATATTAGTTTCATTTGTTATTTACTAACTATTAATTATTCAGAGCTGAGAATTTGTTATAAATATCTGCCGGCCGCGGTGGCCGAGGGGACTGAGGCGCTCCAGTCACGGTCTGCACGGCCACTACGGTCGGGGGTTCGAATCCCCACTCGGGCATGGATATTTGTGCCGTCCTTAGTCTTCGCTAGTTCATAAGTAGTTTGTAAGTTTAGGGACTGATGACCCCATAGTCAAGTCACATAAGTTCTACAAACATTTTATAAATATCTCTCAAAGACAGGCTAGGTTTCGACAGTTTAAGAAGTTTAAGGTGTATTCTCTTATTGTAACAAGAGAAGAACGGTAATGCATAAGGCGCGCTACGGCCACGTTTTGGCGCTGAACAGAGCGTCAGGTGCCCTCTCGCACCGCACCGCAGATTCAGTCTCGAGCTGACCACTATATACGCGCAGGTCCGCGCCGGGCATGAGTAAAGTTTAGCAGTTACGTTAACACTGGAGGTCTCACTATGAACTACGGACAGCATAGGCCGTGTAGAGTTGCTTATATAGGAAGTAATCCTCATGTTAAAGAGTTTGTTAATTACTATCATTTTGCAACTAGACGAAATAAATGGCATCCCTGACAGTTAAATATTTCGAGTCGCTTCTTATACTTCCATCTTACCGAACTTATTCTAGCCTTACTCGTATGCTGAAGACGAACCAACGACCTGTGTGCCGACTTCTGCGCTGGGGACACAACTATAGAAGATTCAAATGTTCAAATGTTTGTATAGCTTATGGGACTTAACTACGGGGTCATCAGTCCCTAAACTTACAAACTACCGCCGCGGTGGAGTAACCGAGCGGTCTAAAGCGTCTCGCTGCGGAGCGCGCGGTTGCTCGCCGTGGAGGTTCGAGTCCTCCCTGGGGCATGGGTGCGTGTGTTGTCCTTAGGTTAGTTTACATTAGGGTAAGTAGTTTGTAAGCTACGGACTGATGACCACGCAGTTTGGTCCGATAGATTTACAAACATTTGTGACATGTGTACAAACTACTTATGAACTAGCTAACATTAAGGACGGCACAAATATCCATGCCCGAGGGGGGATTGAAACCCCCGACCGTAGTGGCAGTGGCCGTGCAGACGGTGACTGGAGCGCCTCAGTCTCCTCGGCCACCGCGGCCGGCAACTATAGAAGACAACAGGTTAGTCAGAACTGTGTGCTTTCCATAAAGTTTTGGACAGCAACCACGGCACCTCGTGCGTACTGTAGGACGGTACAAACGCACACTTCTACGCATCAACATCCGTAAGGTTGTGGAGGTTTAGGGGATTTGTGGGAAGAAGCAGTGCGGAACTTTGTCTTCCGAAACTAACTTCTTCGTCCGCAAAATAAACCCTAAGGAACCTTGTACGCTTCATCTGCACACGCAGTCGTTTCCCTCGTTGGTCTTCGGGATTTTAACAGACTCAGTGCAGGATTTAGTGTAGGATCCCATGGTGTGCTAAGTTGGTAGCCGGTGTTCCTGTTGACACACACTTCTAGATCAGACAGAGAAATCTGCAGTGACTGAACACTGCCTCATTACAGGGCACACTATTGTTTACAAAAACGCCACAATTATTTCGTCGACGTGCTCGCACTGAGACAGTGGTATTAAAGAGGCGGTGCAAATGCATAACTCTTAGAACCTGCTCAACAGGGACACCGGCTATCAACTTAGCACAGCATGGGATCCTACACTAAATCCGTTAAAATCACGAAGACCACCGGAGGAAACGACTGCGTGTGCGGATGAAGAGGCATTAGTAGCGACATAGTTTTAGCAAAACAGTCCTGCATGGACACACAATAAATCGGCATACGGCTACCAACACAGGGCGCTGGGGTTGTAGGCGGAGGCGCTTAACATGTGGACAGTTCTGCGCGAGTGTCGAAATGTTTACCTCACAGTCAAACAGGTGGCACAGCTGACTCTTTCTGTTATGGATGCAGTACGAAAAATCTACAACACTGAATATGATTACCATCAGACGTAGAATAATAAAATTAATGCAAATTAATAAGAAGCCTTTAAACTTGCTAGCCGCGGCAGATTAGCCGTGCGTATTGAGGCGCCGTACCACGGTGCGCGCGGCTATTCGCCGTCGAGGAATCAAGTCCCCCCCCCCCCCCCCCGAGAATGGGTGTTTGTGTTGTCCGTAGTTTATTTACCTTAGTTTAAGTGGCAAGATCAGTTTGGGTTCAAGAGAAATGTAGGAACACGGGAGGCAATACTCACTTTACGGCTTATCCTACAAGATAAAGAAAATGCAATCTTTCAACTTTCAACAAGAGCAAAACAAAGATAATGGAGTGTAGTCTAAGAAAGTCAGGTGATGCTGAAGGAATTAAATTAGCTAACGAAAAAATAAAGGAGGTAAATGAGTTTTGTTACTTGGGCAGTTAAATAATAAATGATGGTCGCAGTACAGAGGATATAAAATGCAGAATGGCAGTGGGTAGAAAAGCGTTCTTGAAAAAGAGAAATTTGTTAACATCGAATATTGAATTAAGCCTAAGGAAGTCCTTTCTGGAGGCATTTGTATGGAGTGTTGCCTCTTATGGTACTGAAACATGGATGATAAACAGTGCGGACAGAAAGAGGATAGAGGCTTTTGAAATGTGGTGCTACAGAAGAATGCTGAAGATTTGGTGCGTGGATCGCGTAACTAATGAGGAGGTACTGAACAGAATTTGGGAGAAAAGGAATTTCTGTCATACCTTGACTAAAAGAAGGGTTCGATTGGTAGGACACATTCTTAGACATCAGGGAATTGGAAGGAAGAGTATGGGGTAAAAACCGCAGAGGAAGACCAAGAGATGGACACAGTAAGCAGATTCAGACAAATGCAGGTTGCCGTTCTTATGTGGAGTTGAAGAGGCTTGTTCAGGATAGGGAATTGTGGGGAGCTGCATCAAACCAGTCTCCGGACTGAAGACCACAACAACAGCAGTTTAAGTGGTTTGGAAGCTACGAACTAATGACCAAGCAGTTGACTCCGATAGATTAACAAACGTTTTTAAACCTGCTAATAAAAAATAAAATGAAAAGAAATCATTCCTTGTGCGCTATTGGCCACCGTTTTTGGCGCGTTCACGCTTGCGCGTTCTCCTCTTTGTATGTTTTAAATAGGAAATCGTCACGGCCCAGCAGTGTGTCCTTCGCACCTGAAAATTCAGCCAGGAGTGCTGACGAAATATTGTGCAGCTACGACAATAACATTTGACATCTCGCCCGAGAAACACTGCGCCACCTCGCTCGGTGGCCAAACAGGGGATCGCCTCATGTGAGCAGTCGGTCGGAGACGCTGTCTCCCCTTTCATATTTTCACGGTTTTCTCCTTATAATTCACGTGTTGCTATTTCAAAGTACATTACATAATAGTACACTGAAGAGGGACGAGTTCGACCGATTGTAAACTGAAGTCAACTAATGCAATATTGGTGGGAAACTCCTAACGTTAGTGGTAAACAGAATCAGAAACGTAAATATGCCAAATAGGGGCATACTGAAGCGTTGTAGCGAGAAGATGTGGCGCAGGTGTACAAGGGCAGTGGTTCGCCTTCCGCTACTGTCTACTATCACTAATTTAATAGAATTTACGTCCTGCGATACTTCGACTTATAAGTACGAGCGTTTTCTCTTATAAGTTCGTTAGTACTATTCAGTCAACATGCCGTGAAATATTAAAAAAAAAAAAAAATAAAAAAAAAATAAAAAAAAAAAAAAAATAAATAAATAAAGAGAGAGAGAGAAGTTGAAATGTTTGTAATTCTGGCGTACCGGCTGATCGCTCCACCCGATTTATTTTGCCCATTTCTCATACCATGTTCATGTTTTTAACCAATTTTAGCAGTAATACCTACTATCATTGGTCTGCTTTGAGTTAATTTGAGCATCATTATGTGGTTTGTCAGGCCGATTGGCGAGATCAAAGACGTGGAAGCAGAGATAGAACACTGATGTCTTATTTATTCCTTTAGTATTCATGTCACACTCCTCTGTTACCTATCACAATGTGCGCGAAAGCGTTGAAAATGTTCAATTGTTTGTAATTCTATGGGACCAAACTACGTTGGTCATCAGTCCCTAGACTTAATAACTACTTAAACTAAGGTAAACTAACCTAAGGACAACACACAGCCGGCCGCAGTGGCCAAGCGGTCTGCGGCGCGCCAGTCACAGTCTGCACGGCCGCTACGGTTGGGGGTTCGAATTCCCCCCTCGGGCATGGATGTTTGTGCTGTCTTCAGTATAAGGTAGTTCACAAGTAGTTGGTAGGTCTAGGGACTAATGATCCCGAAGTTTAGTCACGTAAGCTTAACAAACATTTGAGAACACACACATCAATGTCCCAGGGAGGATTCGAAACTCCGACGCAGAAGGCCGCGCGATCCATAACGTGGCGCTCCAGACCGCTCGGCTAGTCCCACACAGCAACGAATTGCAAACATCGTCTCCTGAAGTACCTGGACATAAACTGTGGACACACTGTAATAACTGATGTTGTAACTGTCATACTCATGCAAATAATGTTATATATGAATTACGTACTAGAATTCCGTGTCAGCTGTTTTTCTTTAATGACACTAAACTGTCTTGTTTCTTTTAATATACACGTTTTTGTTTTCACTTCATATGAAAAATGCTTGTATATTATGTGTATTGTAATTACTTCATATTATACATTATTGAAAATAAAAGTATTGATAATCTTTTAAACAAAAATGAACATGTGTGTTTATCTTTGTACTCTATTGACTCGAAAACGGCTGGAGCGATTTTGATGACATTATTATACAATATTAAGATTAGCGCAGAAGGTGTATCTGCGACGTTTGATAGCGATCTAATCAAGATTTTTTACTGATTTGAAGATGATTTCTAATTACTGGCGTAATGCAGCAGCGTGTGTAGCGCACAGATCGCGCGGGTTGCGTTTCCTCCAGGCGTCTAGTCTCCGGCAGGATTTTATGCTGATGTTCACAACGAAGTATTCGCTTTCCGAGGATCATGGTTTTACTGACCGGACAAGGGTACACACAAGAACCTATCACCCAGCCGAACACTTTTTGCTTCAGATAATATTGCAAAGCATTCCAGATACAGCTAGTATAATATATAGTACGCATTCATTTATTTTTATCCCCTAAATTGCTATCAAAGTTACAAGAAATATGTTTTCGAGCGATTTATTGTTCTTGTATATGTCTGGTATTATACGAATAACAATTACTTACAAATATGTTTGGATACTACAATTGTGGAAATGTGCCAACAAGTTCCGTGCGTTTGGTCTAATGAGACTGTGATGCATATAACAATTTCCTCTTTTTTATGGATTTGAAGTTGCAGAGGTATAAGAAACTCGTTCACAGGGATATTTCTTAGCTTTATGTGGGAAATGTTAGAATGTCTGTTAAAATTTCTGGATTTAACGATTTTTCAGAGAATAACAATTGAAAACATCACTGGGAAAATGGGAAATGTAAAGAAAAATTTTTTTAGTTATTGACCGGTTCGTATGTATTGTGCTGTAAACTGATCTAGGAAAGAAAGTGTAATGTCCAGAGATATAACAATGTTAAGTATAGACGTACAGGGTAAAAAGGAGGAATGTCCATTGTACAGGGGTTAGATTTTTACATCTTACTGTTCATGAAATGAGGTGATTCGATTCAGTTAGAGTCACATTCCTCGCTAGAGGGCACTCATATATACACAGTGACACGGACATGGCTTTGGTAAACCAAAACACGCCAGCAGAGACTCCTGGGCAGTGGAATGTTCAAATGTTTGTAGAGCTTATGGGACTTAACTGCGGGGTCTTCCAGTCCCTAAACTTACAAACTACTTATGAACTAGCTGATACTAAGGACGGCACAAATATCCATGCCCGAGGGGGGATTCGAACCCCCGACCGTAGTGACCGTGCAGAACGTGACTGGCGCGCCGCAAACCGCTCGGCCACCGCGGCCGGCAGCAGTGGAATGAGGTGATTACAACAGCAACTATTAAGCCCACTCCATATGAAGTTGTCGATATGGACCTTCCAACATTCCAGTATTGGACAGATTCTCTTTCTCCACTCTACACTAAAAAGTGTCCTTTCCCGGTCAGGTCAATAAAGGAGATACGAATTCGAGTAACTTCAAACAGAGAAATTGAGTACCGAACTACTTACAGCGGAGGTTGGTCTTTGGCTGCTGCTGTTGCTGGCTAAAACAAATCGATAGGCAAACAAAAGAAGAAAATCCGGGAACCAAACACAAAAAAGCTGCTGCAAGAGGAGCCATCATGAAGGAAAAGAAAGAAAAATACGCTGCCTATAAATCGGTAGCAAAGGCCATTCAGCCTGAAGAGTTTTTACTTCCAAAGGAATCAAGCGAGGAACCACTGAAAATATCAAAGGCCAAGTATAAGGTTCTTCAGGACCTTAAACCACTGCGTGTACCAGAAGGGAGAGCGGTTTTGGACAGTCTTAAATGCGATGAATAATCGGTCTTTTTTCAAGATAGGTTTACTGTTAATGGTTCAATTAAATGTCTAAATATGTTCAAGAAGTCACTGATTTTTAGGTAGGCCTTATTTCTTACAGGCCCTCACTTCTCTATTTTATTAACTTCTGGTTATTTTAAATCAGTAAGTCGACTATGGGCATTCCCATTTTTAATGTGTGGAAAACTGTTTATGTGTATAAATGTGCAAATCAATGTTATTGCAATATGTATTTTTTATGCCTGATTACTATTTCTAAACAGTTCCTTAAAAGGTTTTTACAGATATGTATAAATAAATTGTAAAATAATTACTTTGGGAGAATTTGAAAACACTTCAAATTCAAATGTTTGTAAATTTATCGGACCAAACTGCGTAGCTTATAAAATACTTAAACTAAGGAAAACTAATCCAAGGACAACACACACACCCATGCCCCAGGGAGGAATCGAACCTCCGACGGCGAGCAACCGCGCGCTCCGCCGCGAGGGGCCTTAGACCGCTCGGCTACTCCACCGCGACTTGAAAACACTAATTCAGCGTTCTGTCAAATTCTAGTTTTGTGACATTCACCCTTTTTCCCTGGGTGTCTTCAGTTGCTTTCTCAATATTTCTCATCTCTCACACGCTAACTCCTTGATTAACTTTTCGTATTTGGTGTTGAATAGGGTTACGACTCACTACTTAGTAACTTTATTTCATTGTGATTAATAAATGCAAAGCACACACTTTCCATCTACATGAACGAATTGATTTAGTAGTATATTATCATGTAGTGATCCAACTTGTGCTTTACTTCAGTATACATGATATAATGAAATATCTTCTCAGTTGCTATCAGATCATTCCTATTCGAAAGAACATGAAAATGTCTAAGCCGTCACCGTTTACGTGCCACCAGCCTGTCTTAAAAACTGGACAGACGATTTCTTCCACTTTGTATTGTGTGCAAGGATTGATCTACAATGTTTTGTATCTTCAGATTGTGGCTCTGCAGATGGGACAAATCTACCGTGACATGGAGGCTCATACATCAGAAACCAATGCACATTTCAATCCAAGTTCTTATCAGTGCTCATAATGAACTGAACGGCTGTTCCCGTAAGTGGAAAAATAGATACTTACTGCAAAATGACCGCGCCGGGTACAGGGATGTAGTATTAAGCAGTAACTCAGTAAAATGAAAGAGCCGTTGTACTGAGAGGAAATAATTTAATTTTATATCTAAAAATCGGATAAACGGAGGCAAATAATACTGTAGTAAAGAAATAACGAAATGTAATAATAATCGACAAGGTTCAACAATTAATGGCACCGTTTTCTTAACCCAAACTACAAATATAAACAAAAACGGTTATCAACAGAAAGATAGCTATCAGAGAGTGGCTGAGCCTGCGCCTACGCTTGACTTTAGGAATGTAAAATTGAACTAACAGAGGCTGTCGCTGTGAATTCAGTATGATGCTGTGCTGGTGTCACTGCCATACAATCACTATTCCCAGCTTTGAATGTCGGTTGCGACTCCGAAATCCTTTCAAGAAACTTTATGTTTAAATCTGTAGCTGAACTGAGCAGCCAAACCTTTGTAGTGGAACAAACCACTACTTAGGCCTAAATCGCCTTGAGATAATCCAACATCTCCTATCCTTTCATTTTTTGGACAATTTCTGACCACACTTGAATTGTTACTGCCGCCAGAATGTCTGTGTGTTGCAGTTTCTGGTGGTATGAAGGGCAACAAAGTTGTTAGAGTGTCTATTTAATTGGTCTGCAGCAGCATGGAATGTCAGAAGCTATGGATGGGATTATGGAATATTTATATCCATTATTAAACAAATAACATTCTTTTTATTCCAAGAGTAACTTATTGTACTTTCAATAGATTTATGTAAAGGTTGCTCAAGAGTGAGCTAGAACTTTGATTTTGAAAACCTTATTGTTCAGTTATTTACAGTTAAATATGAATAAATATGCTTCTCAAGTGTAAATGGACTAGAATGATCATTTAAGTAATTTGAGAACTATTGAGTCAAACATATAAAAGAGGACCAACTGTTTTATGGTGGTTTTATTATGCTAGACTACATACACATCATTTATGACGAGCGTAAACCACCTCAACTTCCTACTGACCTTGATGAAGTCAAGACCCGCTAAAGGTCACTAGTCAAAACCTAATACGGCAGGTACACTGATTCCGCGAAGTAGCCCACCATCGTGCCTTTTCGCTTTCGAACACAGACGTTGAATAATTATTGTGGACAGGCAAAAATTTCCTTTGGTGGTTCCGTGAAAGTGCCATTATCATAGGTGAAGCCTGCAACTCAACACTTGCCACCACATACTGCTGTTTACGTCACTAGGCAAAACACAGCGGATCACTTAAGTACTTACAGAAGCGCACCGTCTGGTCGCCCAAATGAGCACACTGACAGTGTCCGGCCCACGAAAGTCACCATCAGAAAAAGCGTCTCTTCATAGCACCATCAGTTGTATAAATCTTTCGGCATTCCTCCCCACTTTGTGGCAAGTGCACCTACTCTAGGCCACCAATCACAAGCTCTAGTATAAACTCCAGCTAGCTTCTCCACAATGCATTCCTCCAATTCGGGTTAATGTTACAGACCTGTTAGACATGTTTTAGAAGCTGATGCAACTTTCTTTGGCATCTGACTGTCGTATCTTCTATGTGTTTACTTCGGGAAATGGTGGGTGGTGGGTGAGTGAGTTTGAAACGTGTCCATAAAAAATTATTTTTGTAAGAAAATGTCTAATATTGTGCCTCCTGTTTTGTATCGAGTAACTTGCTTGCAAGAAAATGTATAATATCGCTTCTACAGTATGTATCGATATGTGTACTTAACTCTGTGAAGTTTCATCTTTGACAAAGATCATGTATTGCATAGCATTGTAGCTCGCGCTGAGAGAGAGTAGCACTTGTGGTTCAGCTCGTTTAGAAAGCGGTTGAGTTGTGTGTATGGCTCCGATGTAGAGCAGAGGCTGCTTTGCCAGCAAGTCAGAAGTTGTATTATGTAGGTAATGTAATGCTGATTATTAATAATAACTAACAAAGTTGACCTTTCTTTCCTGTTTCATTTACGTAGTTAGAAAATTAACCTACTTCCTTCATTTGATAATTAGTTATTAGTGGATTTAAAGTGCAGTATTGATTTTAATAATATTGTTGAACAGATTTCGCTATTGGTGCCATAGTAAATGATAGTTAATTGACTATGATACTAAATTTCAATAATCAGAAACTAATCTGCATAAAATTCTCACAGTCAAGTATTAAGAAAGTGGTTTGTGGTTTTTTAATATCTTTCTCGCAGTCAAAATTTTTGAGTATAGTCAGTGTCTGTTTCAAATGGTGACTTGTCACAGTTGTTTTGTGTTTAAAATATCCGTTGCGCACATAATCAGTTTAATGCACTGTTTTTTATTTAATAGTATATACATCAATATCAGGGCCATAATTAAACCAAATTGCTGTGTTAATGAACAATTTGTTGTCTGATTTAACGATAGGTTCAACATCCACAACACACACACAGCTTTTAAGTTGTACCACCCTGCGACCACACTCGCTATTGTGTTAGTTAACTCTTTCAGTCTTGGTGGTTAGTGTTACTAACCACCTCTTTTCGATCACGGTACTTCTATTCCACGCCATCTAGCGATAAACGGTTGAATTAGTATGTCCGTTTGGACTGTGCTTCAAAACAAATGACAGATTCCGGGTACATTGCATGAATGTCAGTGCATACCAGTTGCTTTGAATATAGCGCTAACGTACCTTGTCTCGAGTGTCTGATATAAAAGACCAATTCAACGGGTAGGTAACATGTTTTCTGTGATGTATTTTATTGCACGTATTCTCATAGACCTATTTTATGTGTGTTGGCATGCAGGTACTGTTACTTCTGTGTTTTCACTGAGTAGTTACGAAGCGAATGTAAGCACACTGGGAACTGCAGTCCTCTTCACGCCCAGACCTCGACAAGCTGATTCTGAAAGACTTCCGGAGAGACGTAAATCGGGGCCTACTGGCACCAGCATATGTCAGAGACAAACACAGGCCGGATTCAGTGAACAGCAGCCGTAATTCCGCGGCCTCATCTCCAGCCCTGCATTTATAAAACGCCACAAACCTACAGTTCCGCAGGAAATTCGTCTAGAATCCTGTCGCCATCAATCTGAAAGAAGCACATCAAGAAGATTCTGCAATTGTACCACTAAAATATCTCCCGTGCGTACTGTATGGCAGTGTAGTACGTGTAAAGTGCCTCTTTACTTACGCAAAGGTAAAACATGTTTTGCAGATTTTCATAAAAAAATAATTTGCTTTTGTTAGTTTTGTACGTTTGTAATGATGATTCATCTAATGAATAGCTTTCACAATCATCCTAGAATTATTTATAGCAATACTCATGGTGGTTAGCGTTAGCGACAACCTCAGTCCTTGAAAGCCTGAATACCCATATTATGTTTCCTCTATTGTCTGTGATATATCAGTTGTAACAGTTGCTTCAATGAACAGACATTGATAATTATGTTCCTATTACACAAGTGTGAACAGACATTGGTAATTATGTTCCTATTTTAAAAGTGTGACTGAAAGAGTTAAAAGCCTTCCTTTACTTCGCTACATGTTGTGAGGGTTCTATCCATGGTATTTGCCAGCGAGTAACCTCTTCTTCGAAAACAAACACAACGCTTCCACACTACGCCATCGGTTTTAAAGTTTCTCTCCACCAGCAGCCTCATTCAATAATTTTAAGTGTTAAAAATTTATATTGTTGACGAAATAATTGCAGTCAATTTTTGTAAATGTGGTGACTGATTCTCATTGTACATTTCTGAAGATCTGTCGTCGCGGATTATTTAGATGTGTACTCCAAGAATTAGTGGATGTAACAGTTTTTTAATTAATTAGGAAAATAGTAAGAGTTACAAATTACATACATTATTCCGTCATGCTATGAAACACACATTGATATTGGTTATCTTAACAACTCTTCACATTGGCTGCCATCTGCTACCAGTACCTGAATGGGAAAAAAGCCATGCTATCTTCCCTAAACTAGGAATAACTAGGATTTAACCAATTTCCTAAACACGAGTGGCTAGAGGAAAACTGCAAGATCACCGAAAAAAGTTTAACCAGGGGTAAGATATATACAAGAAAATAAAACAGACGGTAGAACAATGAAATTCGAATTGATTCACTTAAGAATGGCGAGCCACACTATAGAAGCAATTGTATAAACAGAGATGGCGAAGGTGTACACTTCATTTTTCTATCAGTCACTCTTCTATTCCTCCCCCATCCTTGTGTGTTATGGAGTGTGAGTGGAAAACAACAATATTTATTTGGGCAATATTGCAAATCCTTGGTTGTGGCAATGTAGTTAGTGGCGGCAAGGAGTGCCTAGCACCAAAGGTTTTGTTTTAGCTTTGAAGTAGTCGATCTGGTCAAGCCAGGGTTTGCGAAGGCGGTGGAATAACGGACACTCAGAGACCAGCCAATCACGGCGCTCCGCTCCCAAGAATTTGAAGAGGGAACGGTTGGTCCTTGTGGCGCCTAGTGGGAGAAAGAGATCAGTTCCTGGCCTTATAGAGTACGGACGTGAGGAGAGCTGCTCGCTGGTGTCACGCAGATTTTGTTAACGATTTGGTGAAAATCTTCAGCAATATTAGGGGATGTGATCAATAGGCATCAATTTTAACAATATTGGGGGGATTTCAGGTGATAGAACCAGATCGAGATGGTGTGTGCTTTGTCGTTAGTCAAAGTTGCTTCTAAGGCCAGTTATTTTTTTAATTATAATAGGGAGTATTAGTTCGTTGAAAAGGTTTTGCAGTTGTTTCTGGTACATATTAATTTTGAGGGGTTTTATTCTAATTTATAGTGATTTTCTCGCGAAACGGGTAAACTGCAATTTAAGAGTCCAGTTGGTGCAGAGGCAGTCTTTTATTGGTCATAATTTATTCCTCCTGTATTTTCGATTTGTTTAATGCATAAATGTAGAAAATTAATCTCAGAATTATGACGGTTTTCTTTGTGCAATGTGAACAGGATATACGTTGTGCCACTTGGTGGCCAGTACAAAGTAAGTCTGGTAACGGAGGTTCTGTTACCATTGCTTACCCTGCTCATGCAGTAGTGTTACAGTACTTACGTGCAACTTAGTGTTAACTGGCAGATTTTCGTAAATTTTGTTGGAATTGCTTTTGTCATGATTGTTTAGTATGATGATAGGTCCACGGGTTAGTAATAGTGTTGCCAGATGTGATGTATTCGGATAATGATACCCAAATTCCGTAGAAGTAAGAGTAGATTCAGCGTGGTGATAACCCTTTTACATTAAATTTCAGCAACTTGACTTTTTGCTTATGGCCAGGCTGATCGCGTATTTTCACCATTTCGACGGGCATTGTAATATTTTGTGATTTCCTGATATTTTTTCGTAGTAATCAGTAGGTCGGTAATGCAAATTCCATTCTCGAGTAATTTTTGTGTATTTAATCAATGTGTCCATCCACATCACTTTGCTGACCAATCGCCGCAACGGCCGCGCTGGTTAAAATTAGTTGACTCGCTTATTCTTCTTTTGCATGCCTTGTTAACGTGATAAATCATAGCGGGGAAACTGAGAAAACTCCTTGCTCCCATATCCTTGCGAGTGACGAGATTAACTTTTATTATTATTATTATTATAACACCACTTGTAGAATAAAACTTACGTTTCTTAAGGCCATGCCCAGGCCTTTCTTGTCGGTGTCATGCATTCAACAATCATACCGTTGTCGCATACGGTTATTACTTGACCTGGAAATAAAACATTATTCCAAGCCACAAGAACAAAATACTGCTCCTGTATTGAAACCTTTTCGCATATCCTTGTCTTCTTTATTTTCGTTGTCTGTATGATTACTATGAAGGAATAGATAAGAGGCCGGAAGTTTATAATTAACTGGAGAACACTCATTTGTTGGCGTACAAATTTCATTTTCAGAAGTAAGTCACTTTCTCCCGAGTTGCTAATACTATACGCCATTGTGTGTGTCGAAGCAAATTCTAAACTTTCATATGCCCCTATTCAGCACTAGTAATCTCATTTTAAGGTACGTGCTGTGGCCTGCAATAGTGCACTGTTCCAGTTGAGTACATATATTGGATCCGATTAATTAGTTCGGATGCGTTTGTAATGATATCCGTTGGCGGGTCAATCTTATGATTCTTAAAATTTCATTGGTGTTGTCGGGCGTGCTTATTTCGCACGTGTTGGAACCCATATGTGTACTCAAACTGGATAAAGCCTGCGTAGACTAGTCATTCCACATACAAACTTGTGGGAGCCATGTTGCTTTGCAATAGCTTGTGGTAGGCACCTTCAGTGCACAAGTTACTGAACAAATGGGCAGGTAGAATGGTAAATACACAGTCCAGACACAAGGTTAAAGTTAACAAAAAACAAAAACAAAAAACGGCGGCGGGTACATTACATATTCAAAAGGGGCACAGCAAGCAATGCAGGTGATAGCCAGTAAGATTCGAGAATAACGACGTGAGAATTAAACTACAACGAAAAAAAATGGTTATTTCTTACAAATTACACACAATGTATACTGTTTGCTGATATTCTGTAAAGCAAAATAGAAAAATGTGGAACTATTGTCACTGCGAGGACTCGAACATTGTACCTCCAGCGTGGTAGCTGCAGATCTCAGCCGCTGAGCCATTCTCACTTTGTCGGAACGTTGCTAACGCTAGCGTCGTACAGCGCGCAGTGCACTACATCATCAATTTTCTCGAAAAACAAACGCTAAAAAAGCGGGTTGCCTCATACTCAGGTCTACAACATATCCGAGACCCATGAAAATTCGTAATACTTTTGATGGCCCCTTGCAAGAGAAGGAATCCAGTTATGAGAATAATTCTGAGACATCAAGAAATCGTCAATTTATCATTGCAAGTAAGTGTGCAGGGTAAAAATCGCAGAGAAAAGAGCGAGGGACGAATATCTACATCTACATACATACTCCGCAATTCACCGTAAGGTGCGTGGCGGAGGGTACACTGTACCACTACTAGGCATTTCCATTCCTATTCCACTCCCAAATTGAACGAGGAAAAAAAGAATGCCTATATGCCTCCGTAAGAGCCCTAATTTCTCTTATCTTGTCTCTGTGATCTTTACGCGAAATGTAAGTAGGCGGCAGCAAGATCGTACTACACTCAGCTTCAAATTCCGGCCTTCTAAATTTACTTAACAGAAATTTACTAAAATTATAGTAAGCAGATTCAAAAGGATGTACGGATAGGTTGCCATTCATATGAAGAGACGAAAAGGCATACACAGGACAGGATAGCGTGTAGAGATGTATCAAACAAATCTCGGGACTGAAGAGCGGAACAACTACAAAGATGTGTCGTTTGAAAACGGATAATTGGCGAAATGATTTTTGGTAATTGAAGACTTTTTTATAGTCAAATGGCACGCTTTTTCTTTATTCAATAAAAGGGCATTAAACACAATCCTTGAAATCAACATCGTTTTACTACCGTATTTTTCTTTATTCTGGATTCTTATTTAGAACAAAAAATTTCTCAAGATTTACGTGCAGTTTAAAACCGTGTGCTTCAGTAATCAAACTGTCGTCAGTAATATTCCACATTAATCAAAAATGTTCAAATGTTTGTTAAGCTTATGGGACTTAACTACGGAGTCATCAGTCCCTAAACTTACAAACTACTTACAAACTAGGACGACACAAATATCCATGCCCGAGGGGGGATTCGAACCCCCGACCGTAGTGGCCGTGCTGACCGTGACTGGAGCGCCTCAGTCACCTCGGCCACCGCGGCCGGCCACATTAATCACTCAACTGTTATTTTACTTTACGTCTGACTTATTACATTACCGATGTTAGACTTACCTGTAAGGCAGTTCTAAAACGCTCTCGTAATGCAGTAACAATTTCCAAAACTCATTTACATCCGAGTTCCCGAGCCATAGCCACAAAACGCAACTGACGCGTTATTAAAAGCCGCTCTTTCTGAAGTCGTTATTCGGTAGTGCGTGGCCATTTCTATGGAAACGTCAACACCGGCGAAAACAATCGGAGATCGATTTTCTATTGTCTGTGACTGTCCTTGCGATGCACGTCAACTGACCATTTCTCAGTTCTACTCTAGATACAGTAAACTGATGTTACTTGGACCCAAGAAATGAAAATGTTTGTATATTTAGTGCCAATGATAGCCTAAAACCATTAATTATGCCGTTATTCTAAATAGTTTTATATTTGAGATGTTTTTCTAGCCCTTTACGTCCTTTTCTGACCACATTTTATTTTTTGTTTGTCAGTAAAAATTATTGAAAACTGGGTCTAAGTAACCCCTGAGCGTGTCTAACACGAACCCATCCATTATTATCCTTGTAAAAAGCAGTTTAAAGGTGCATCGGGTGCAAGTAGGACCTAAGCTCTGTAGATGAAGACATATAAATATATTTTGTTGTGATTTTTTTTTAATTTGACATTTAATTGGAAAATATCCTAAAAAATACTAATAAGCTGTGTTTGTTTGAAAGAAACGTATCAGCACTCGTTTACACTGTGCTAATTATTCATAATAATAAATGTGGTTCACAATAAATTAAGTTTATGTTACCACTGAGAACAAATCCCTTCGAATTAAAGTGGGTGGGTTATTTTTTATTTTAATTTTAATATAACACCACTTGTAGAATAAAACGTCCTGTTCTTGAGGCCGTGGTCAGGCCTTTCTTGTCGGTGCCATGCATTCAGCAATCTAACTGTTGTCGCATACGGCTATTACTTGACATGGAAATAAAACATTATTCCAAGCCACACGAACAAAATCATGCTCCTGTAAGAAACCTTTTAGCATTTTCTTGTCTTATTATTTTCGTTGTCTCTAAGATTACTATGAAGGAATGGATGAGAGGCCGGAAGTTATAATGAATTGGAGAACGCTCATTTCTTGGCGTACAAATTTCATCTTCAGAAATAAGTCACTTTCTCCGGAGTTGCTAATACTATACGCCATTTTTAGGTTATAAACTAGCTGTTCCCTAAATAATTTTACTGGGCGTTCTTTATCTACATAACTAGAACAATAGTTATTATGTGAAGGAATGTATATGAAACGTAAATTTTACTTTACCTCGCATGCAACGTCTGTGGGCAGCGCGGTGAAAGTAGGAGTTTTCTGGCTGCCACATACTTTGGTTTCACTACACAACAGTGTAAAGTTAACTGTGAGATGACGCGAAAAGCAGCGACAATCCAGAGGGCACTAGGTACTAGCTAGTGCTACCACCTGTCGACGAAATGGTCAGTCAGCTGTATACGTGCATTATAGACCGCCCAGAACTGATTTAAAATTATTATTATTATTATTTTGTGCAAGTTACACCCCTGGGCTCAAGTAGACTCAGTTTACGGTTCTCCTGTATGGACTACATTTATAACACATAAATTTTGGAACATACTGTGATAATAAAAGTAGGAACTATATGTTGAGTAACGTAGCTGTGAATTGTAGGATTTTACGTAAAGTCAAATACAAACAGCTGATACTGCCTGATGCGGTTAGCTGCGTCTTTGATGTAATAATAATAATAATAATAATAATAATAATAAATAAAAATAAAATAGTAAAAAGGAGGCTTGTAGTCTTAGCTAACAGTAAGTTTCAAAAAACCGAAATGATGGTTGCAGATATCATGTACGCATGTGTGAGTACGACAAAATCTCTCTCTTCCAAATATGGTACAAATTCCAATTTTCATGACCCACCAGTTACACATGAAACATATTAGTGTGATGAACTTCAGAAGTGGCTTTACATTGCATTTCTTAAATTTAAAAAGTTGCAAAGACACGTTGTTTCAGTGCCAGAGGAAAAACATTTCTATTGTATGAAAATATTGAACTCATAAGAAAGTAAATACTGGATCATGGAATTACAAGGTGCGTCTCGAAAGTTCGGAACATGGTCTCAGGAAATATAGGAAACGAGTGTTACTGGTCTTCAAAGTAATCACCATTAGCCTCAATTCACTTTTGACATCGCCCGAAGCACGAAGGTCGCGTGTTGTTGGATCTCCACAGTCACTCACACCTTTTACTTACTGCTTCAACAACATTCAGTTGCATTAACATCCCATGGTTCTCCGTTGTCGGGTTGCCTAATTTGATGCGCTCCGTGCCCGCGGTGGAGTAGCCGAGCGGTCTAAGAGTCTCGCTGCGGAACGCGCGATTGCTCGCCGTGGAGGTTCCAGTCCTCCCTGGGGCATGGGTGTGTGTGTTTGTCCTTAGGTTAGTTTACCTAGGTTTAAGAAGTTTGTAAGCTACGGACTGATGACCACGCAGTTTGGTCCGATAGATTTACAAACATTTGAACATTTGCGCTCCTTGTTGCAATGACTCGAGTCCCCACACTGACCCTGTTAGCTAGGTCACAGCGTGAAGCACCATCACACTGCAGTGCTTTACACGATAGGGGGCGGTTGTTGACAGGTCAGTCAACGGGAATACGCGGGCACCTCATCCTCGGTAGCGCGGTTTGTAAAATATAGGACCATTCACAAATCTCTTCAGAAGCCCCTTTTCTATGGGACTAAAATTCAATCAGTCTAAGTTAAGTTTAAAAAACAGATATATAAAAAACATGGATTACAACGTTTAGCAAAAAGGTTGTTGTAAACAAGATGCCAAACAAAGTAATGTAGGGCAGACCGGGGCACGTTGGCCATAGGGGCAGGATGGCCCAGTCGAAATAGTTGATACAGTAGACGCTAGATCGTCTCAGGAATCAATCAGAAAGTAGGTAGCGCTGTCTCTCTCCTTATACAGGGCCAATATCGCAGGTGGCGAAATTTTGGACAAGCTGTACTGCTTAACTGTATTTGTGCGTGTTTCAGTAAAATTATACAGGTCGGTTAATGTGTGTTATTTAACTTTTGTATGCTTTAGGCGCAATGGGGCGAGTAGTATAATAAAAGGTCGTAGTTTAAGGATTATTTCTGTATGGCATACAGACTTAATTGATTCAGTGAGAACAGAACTTATTGTAAAGATGGCGATAGGGCAGGTTGGCCCAGAGAGGACGGGGCACGATGGACGGCCGAGACAACCTGTCACGTCCTATAGGTGCTGTAGTAATAAATGTTATTAAAGCTTATGTTTGTAAAGCTTATGGGACTTAACGGCGGGGTCATCAGTCCCTAAATTTACAAACTACTTATGAACTAACTTATACCGAAGACGACACAAACATCCAAGCTCGAGAGAGGATTCGAACCTCCGACGCGGGAGATCACGCGGTCCGCAAACCGGGAGCTGTACTTCTTCAAACTCGCTGAAAGGTTGGTTACTTTTAATGATAACAACGTTTACAATTCTTCGAGTTTATTAAATCATTAATATAATTGTCGACGTTAAACATATTTTGACACATTTCAGAGGACAAAGGATAGTCATATTCACGAGATAAAAAGGGCTCTAGTATCATAAAAATGATTCGAAATTATAAAAGCATGAAAGGCGAATAATTTCTAAATATACGATGCTAAGAGCAGGTTTAGAAGTAAAAGGAAAGGTATGATCTGTGAGGACTGTTAGCGAAGACTTTTGGATTCAAAGAAAATAGTACTGGAGGTACTGTGCTAAGTACAGATAGGCTTCCCGTCAGTTTTCACAGGAAATTGAAATTCAGGAAACAGAAACTGCATTTCAACCCTTCACAAAGGACCCAAAAATTGAAAAAAAAAAAACTGAAGAAAAAATAGATCACAGGTTAGAAACGCCCTTTTTCAGAAACGAAGTGCGAGGAATAGTAGAATGAAATTTACCAAATCAACTGTAGGAGGCATAAAACGCAAAAAGAACCAAAGCAAGATGGTGATAATGATGACGATGAAGAAGAGTCACAGTGCATTTTTGAATGAGTTAACTGAAGAACAAAGAATTCAGCGCACAAGCTGTAAGCGGTGGGCTCATCAGAAATGTGTAAAGACTGAAATCCGTGAACTATTTTATGAGTGTTAAACTGTGCTGATCCTTTGGAGCTGGACATTGATTAAAGTTGACTGGTTTGTATTTAAACACTATAAATCATAATTATTTTTACCTGTCCTGTTGTCATAGTCCTCAATGTTAAGCATTTAACTCAATATTCAACTTGATTTATGTACATTAAAATAAATTTATTGATAAATTATAATAGATATAATAGACTTAGAAACCAGGTTCTAAGTTGTAAGATATATCCAGAGGCAGATATAGACTCTGACCATAACTTATTGGTTATGAACTGCAGATTAAAAGTTAAGCGACTGCAGAAATGTAGAAAGATTAGGAGATGGAACCTGGACAAATTGAAGGAACCAGAAGTGGTTGAGTGTTTCAGAGGGAGCATTAGGCAAGGATTGGCTGAAACGGGGGAAAGTAATACAGTAGAAGAAGAATGGGTAGCTCTGAGAGACAGGGTAGTGAAAGCTGCAGAGGACCATATAGGCAGAAGGACAAGGCCTAATAGAAATCCCTGGATAACAGAGGATACACTGGACTTAATTGATGAGAGGAGAAAATATAAAAATTCAGCAAGTGAAACAGGAAAAAGGGAATACAAACGTCTGAAAAATGAGATTGACAGGAATTGCAGAGTGGCTAAGTAGGAGTGGCTAGAGGACAAATTCAGAACCATAGAAGAATGCATAACTAGGGGAAAGATAGATACCGCCTACAGGAAATAAAAGAGATATTTGGAGACAAGAAAAGCAGCTGTAGGAATATCAAGAACTCAGACGGAAAATCAGTACTAAGCAAAGAGAGGAAAGCTGAACTGTGGAAGAAATATATATATACAGTCTATTCAAAGGAAATAAACTTGAAGGCAGTATTCTAGAAATGGAAGACGAACTGGAGAAAGATGAGATGGGAGATATGATACTGCGAGAAGAATTTGACAGAGCGCTGAAGGACTTGAGTCGAAACAAGGCCCCTGGAGTAGATGATACTCCGCCTGAACTGCTGATGTCGTTAGGAGAGCCAGTCCTGAAACAAGTATGTCACCTGGTATGCAAGATGTATGAGACAGGGAAAATACCCTCCGACTTCAAGAAGAATGTTGTAATTCCAATTCCAAAGAAAGCAAGTGCAGATAAGTGTGAAAGTTACAGAACTATCAGTTAATAAGTCATGGGTACAAAATACTAACACGAACTATTTACAGACGAATGGAAAAGCTTGTGGAATCCGACCTCGGGGAAGATCAGTTTGGATTTAGGAGAAATCTAGGAAAACGGGAGGCAATACTCACATTATGACCTATCTTAGAAGATAGGCTAAGGAAAGAGAAGCCTGCGTTTTTAGCGTTTGTCGATTTGGAGAAAGCTTTTGACAATGTGGACTGGAATACACTCTTCCAAATTTTGAAGGTATCAGGGGTAAAATATAGGGAGTGAAGAGTTATATTCAACCTACACAAAAACCGAACAGCGGTTATTAGAATCGAAGGGCAAGAAAGGGACACAGAGGTTGGGAAGGGAGTTAGACAGGGTTGTAGCCTTTCCCCAATTATGTTCAATCTGTACATTGAGCAGGCAGTGAAGGAATGGAAGGAGAAATTTGTAGAGGGTTTTAAAGTGCAGGGAGAAGAAATACAATCATTGCGGTTTGCTGATGACATAGTAATTCTGTCAGAGACCGCAAATGATCTGGAAGAGCAATTGAATGGGATGGACAGTGTCTTGAAATGAAGATATAAGATGAACACTAACAAGAGTAAAACGAAGGTAATGGAATGCAATGTCAGAAAATCAGGCGATGCTGACGGAATTAGATTAGGTAGTGAGACAATAAAAGTAGTAGATGAAGTTTGTTATTTGGGTAACAAGATAACTTCTGATTGCCGAAGTAGAGAAGATATAAAATGCAGAGTGGCTATGGGGAGAAAAGCGTTTCTAAAGAAGCGAAACTTGTTAACATCCATTACTAATTTAAGTGTTAGGAAGTCCTTTCTGAAAGCATTTGTCTGGAGTGTACTGATAACCGCAGGAGTTGAGTCCCATAGATGTACAATGATCATCTGAACACATAACTTGTACTCTGCCGCCACCACCCAGCGCAACAACGCGGCGTTCTGAACAACCTTGATCTTTGCGTTTCAAGCGAGAGTTTATATAACGCCGAGGAGCAGCGAACTCTTCGCCAAATACAGCAAACCATTTCTGACGATAAGAGCAGTAAAAAAATAAAAAAAATAAAATAAAAATAAAAAATAAATAAAATCTGTAGGGACCCACAAGGACAGAACTTGGGAGGTGTTTATGTTTTCGCTACCCGGAATAATCAGACGTGGCAGAAAATTCGTTAGAAAATCGACACCGAATTTCTTTCGACGAAATCTCTGTCATTGGAACAACGAAAGGATTTTCTATAATGTAATAACAGAAGCCACTGAACGGGGAGAAATCGACTTGCAGTTCAGCACAGTCTGGGATCCGGCCATAGCGAGGTTGAATGGAACGCAGCACACACGGGACGTAAACATGACTATAGAGGGCGAAGAAAACATAACGTAATGTAGATGAGACGGAAAAACTACCCCCTAATGTTCTAATGTTTGGTGGCGTGCTGCTTGACATAGTGTTCAAAATTTTTTGTAAAGCTATAGGACGAAAATGCAGTATTTATCTGTCCCTAGACTTACAAACTACTTAAACTAACATATTGAAGAACAACACACTCACACATCCATAACCAAGAGAGTATTCGAATTCCCGAGAGGGCTTAGTGCGCATGGCCATTTCCGCGCAACAATCCCGCCTTGAGCCTCAGGCGTAGGTGATAGAAATACCAAGAAATATTACAGTTACTTGAGACAACATTGTCTCGTTATATTACAGGTATTAAATATAAGAAGAGGCATTTAATAATATTTGTGCTGTCTAAAGCACCTACCTAGTAGGCAGGAGGTCCCGGGTTCGAATCCCGGCACAAATTTTAATTAGTTATATTTGTTGATATTTCTATCACCTTGGCCAGAGGAACAAGGCGGGATTGTTCCCATTCACGTTCTTTGCTATGTGCTATTCCAGTATAGGAGAGCCTTGATAATTTGTTACGTGTTTCACAGGGAACATTGAGGCAGAATTACAATATGTGTTGGGAGGCAGACGTGCTTGAAGGAAGTCCGTGTAGTCGCTTTGTTCCAAGCGGTGTGTTAGCTCTGCGGTCTAAAATGCCTTCCTAGGAGGCAGGAGGTACCGAGTTCGAATCCCGGCCATAGGATAATTTTAATTCAATACCTCTCCATATTTTGAATACCTTTGGTACGACGAGACAATGTTGTCTCAAGGAACTATAATATTTGTTGAAACAGTGTATAGAACGTTTGTGCGTCTCATTGTTGAGCATAGCTCAGGTGATGGCGAACCACACCAGATAGTTTTAAAAGATGAAATCAAAGAAATTTACAGTAGACTTGTTACTGGAATGTTTGATCATTAAGTGTTACTCAAATGTTTGTATAGCTTATGGGACTTAACTACGGGGTCATCAGTCCATAAACTTACAAACTACTTGTGAACTAGCTAACACTAAGGAATGCACAAATATCCATGCCCGATGGCGAATTCAAACCCCCGACCGTAGTGGCCGTGCAGACCGTGATTGAAGCGCCTCAGTCCCCTCGGCCACCGCGGCCGGGGGAGTGTTACTGAGATGCTTCGGTAATTCAATTGGAAATCGCTGTAAATGACCTTCTTTTCGAGAAACACTGCTGAGGAATTTGAAGCTGACTGCAAAACGGTTGTTTAATTCTAATATCTCGTGCAATGTGAATTCAAGTTAAGATTATTCTCTCTGTTGAAATTGTAGAGACATTTTCGTATAGAATTAAACCTTCACGCTGCAACGGTGTGTGCGCTGATTTGAAACTTCCGAGCAAATTAAAATTTTGTGTCGCAACCGGGACATGAAACTGGGACTTTTGCCTTTCCCGGGCAAGTGCTCTCCCACTGAGCTATCCCGACTCGATACACGGTTCATCCTTACAACTTCAATTCCGCCAGTACCTCGCCTTGTTGTTTTCAAACTTAACAGATGTTCTCCTGCGAACCCTTCAAGACTACTTGGAAGAAAGGATATGGTGGAGACATGGCCTAGCCACAGTCTAAGGGGTGTTTCCAGAATGAAACTTTCACTCTGCAGAGGAGTGTGCGCTGATATGAAACTTCCTGGCAGATTAAAATTGTGTGCCGGAAGCGGGAATCGAACCTGGGACCTTGGTCTTTTGCGAGCAAGCGCTCTACCACTGAACTATCCTGACACTACTAATGGCCCGTTCTCACAACTTTACTTCCGCCAGTACCTCGCCTCCTACTTTCCAAACTTCACAGAATTTCTCCTGCGAACCCTGCAAGACTACTTGGAAGAAAGGATATGGTGGAGACGTGGCTTAGCCACAGCCTAAGGGGTGTTTCCAGAATGAAACTTTCACTCTGCAGCGGAGTGTGCGCTATATGAAACTTCCTGGCAGACTAAAATTGTGCCAGAACCGCGACTCGAACTTGGGACCTTTGACTTTCGAGGGCAAGCGCTGTACCACTGAACTATCCCGATACGCCTCACGGTCCGCAATTTTCGCAGAACTTCTGTGATATTTGGAAAGTAGGAGGCGAGGTACTGGCAGAACTGAAGTTGTGGGGACGGACAGTGAAACGTGTCGGGATAGTTCAGTGGTAGAGCACTTACTCGCAAAAGGCAAAGGTCCCAGGTTCGAGACCAGGTTGCGGCACACAATTTAAATCTATCAGGCAGTTTCATTTTCTATATAGTTGAAACTGAACTGGACCCTGAAAATATAGTAACCGGAGTATAAAAAACTGTACAGTTACCTGCTGGATCTAGAAGAGTAATACACTGCATTTGGCACCACTGAGAGCGGTCAGGATCGCTGCGCTCTGCTCCCTGCGTTTCGATGTCGCAAGTAATTGTGCAGATGCGAGATATTCCACGCCGCAGAGCAGGGGAATAATGCCGTTAGCAGACCGTCGCTCCCTCCTCCCCTGGATGTTTTGATTGATGGCCCGGCAACGACGTTAGCCGGCGTGCTTCCCCGGGCAATAGCTAATACGCGTTTGACGGAGACGGCCGTCCATTACGCAAATTAAAAATGGCGGAGGGGCGGGGCGGCTCTAATTTTGATAGATTTTCGCCGCCAAATTTCTGCAGGAACAGCCGATAATTGTTGTCGCGCGCAGGTGGCGCCGTGGACGTCGCGATGCGGCCGACTGACAAATGAGGGACCCCCCAGCTGCGACGGGCGTCAACGTCGGCAGCAACGCTTACCGCCACGGTTTTATAATTTTTTCATTTTATTTTTGTTTCGTCTCGCTATTTTTCAGCGGTGAAGAAGGAGCAATGAGAAGAGTGGAAAGTGGCTCCAGACTGATAGAATTTTTAAATATCGGTTCGAGGTGAAGCTGTTCATAGTGACAGGTGATCTAATATGAGGTACGTCCAGAAAGTAAGTTCCGTTTGGTTATATAAAACAACTACTTTTCTACATATGTGCCGAAATTTTGTAGGCACTTGTCATAGCGTGGCACAAGTTTCTGTATGCATTCTTCATAGAAGGTTGCGGCCTGTGTATTCAGCCATGTGGTAGCATGTTCTTTCAGTTCGTCATCATCGTTGAAATGTTGATCACCAAGGACAGACTTTAGGTGTAAGAAGAGGTGAAAGTGGCTAGAAGCGAGGCCCGGGCTGTACGGATGATGATCAAACACGTCGCGGTGAAATTCCCGTAAGAGTTGTTTGGTCACATTCGCCACATGAGGTCGGGCACTATCGTGGAAACAAACACCGCCTTTTGATAGAAGTCCTGTTCTTACACCTAATATTTGTCCTGTCAACACTTTAACGATGACGAGCTGAAATAACATGCTACCACATGGCTGAATACACAGGCGGCAACCTTCTATGAAGAAGGCATGCAGAAACTTGTGCCACGCTATGACAAGTTCCTACAAAATTTCGGCAGCTATGTAGAAAAGTAGTTTAACAGTCGTAGATTTTTGTACAATAAATATTTTTTCTGTGATCTGTACACGATTGTTTTATATAACCAAACGGAACTTACTTTCTGGACGTACCTCGTATATTAAAAATGGTGTTTGTGTTCAACTATTTAAATACTGTTTCTTGTTTCGGACATTTCCGAAAGAACAGACACAATATCAATAATTGTAAATACGCCCACAACAGACAATGGCAATTTCAATGCGGACGCATATAAACGCTAGATCCGTTGCGGGAACCCCGTATATGCTGCGAGCAAGATCTATAGGCAGGGGACTAGACGTTCAGAATTTGGGTAGTAGGCCTAAGCGAAGCGAGCCTGGATAACCTAACTGCTTAAGGCAACCGCTGGTTCTCAACGGGAATTTCGGGTTCTAATCCCGGTCCAGAACAAATTTTCAGTTGTGTGCTTCATTTTATCACCCCGAAACGGTCGAAAAAAATATTTCTTTTTTTGTTCATATATTAAGCACGGACACACCGTACATCGGATTGCAATAAAACTTTGCCAACTCATTCCCTTGAACTCGCGCGAAGGTTATAGGCATACTAAAATTCGTATGGTAGATGTTGGAGGGTGCTTTAGAATTAGTTAATTCATTTCTTACGCCGTCGCCCTGAAATGGCTGGACGAATGTGAATGAGTTTGGAACAGAGGTAGCTTATACCCTGATATTAATACAGGGGCTACCTTTCGTAAGCCACCGTATGGTGCATGGCGGAGGGGACCTTACAGTGGGTTAATACGTTTGTTTCTCTTCAGGCCGAAACAGCTGTGCGAATTTGAATGGAATTTGGAGAGTAGATAGCTTATACTTCAATTAACGCATGAGCTACCTTCAGTAAGCCACCGTACGCTGATTGGCAGAGGCTACCTTACAATGTGTTAACAAGCTTGTTACTCTTCACGCTGAAACAGTTGGACGGAATTGAATGAAATGTGGAATGAACATAGCTTATGCTCTCAATTAATAAAGATTTCCAAATGTTTGTAAATCTATCGGACCAAACTGCGTGGTCATCAGTCCGTAGCTTACAAACCACTTAAACTAAGGTAAACTAACCTAAGGACAACACCCACACCCATGCCCAAGGGAGGACTCGAACCTCCGATGGCGAGCAACAACGCGCTCCGCGGCGAGGCGCCTCAGACCGCTCGGCTACTCCACCGCGGCTCTGAATTAATACATGGGCTACCTTTAGTAAGTCTCCGTCGGTTCACGGCGGAGGGTACGTTACAGCAAACAACCAAATTGTTTCACTGGTTGCCATGAAAGTCAACACTTCAATGTATGTTTTCATGAAGGAGACTTTTATAATATGTTAGCCTGTGAAATTAGCATGGCGGAGGGTACCTTGCGACTTTGACACCATCTGACCAGGCACCATTAAACTTGGCGGATAAACGTGTTTTCATATATAGGAGGAAGAAGAGAAGTGTAGGAGGAGACGAACAGAAAGGGGACGGAAGAAACGGACGGAGAGAGGGGAGAGGAGGAGAATGAGAGAGGGGAGATGGTGACGCACAGGTGAAAGGAGATGAACAGAGCGAAGGGACGAGGAAATGGTCAGAGATAGAGAAAGGGAATGACCGGGCGGCGGGGGGGGGGGGGGGGGGGGAGGAGCAGGTGAACAGAGAGGGAGAAGAAAACACATGATGGACAGAGAGGGAAAAGTGAAGGAGAGAAGGGATAACTTTAGAGTGTAATAATAAGTGTCTGAGCGACGCTTTCAGGAAATTTCTTCTAAAAATAGAAATGATCTGCATGTTAAGCAGGTACTGGTAAAAAAACTCACGGGTATGCAGCCAGGTATGACAGTCGACGGTGGCCGATATTTCGGCAGAAGTACACCCTGCCATTACAAGGCAATACGGCAGTGAGGGAGCAATGTGCAACGACGTTTCAAGACCTCGGTTCTCAATGACGACATAAAGACAACACACAACGGGCAAGCAAGCTCATAGCCCCATCATACGATCAAAGATGAAAACCAACACCAATATCGATAATAAACATCAGTTTTCAGCGGATGAAGTGGCATTAATTTTTTCCGTTTTTTTACCAAGTGAGAGAGTAGGATTCCATCCAGAATTCTTGTTTTTGAATATGCCGGTAGAAATGAAGGAATCACATTGTATGCGTGTTGTTTACGGAGATTCGGTAAATTCCTAGTAACACAGTCAGTTTGCTACGTGCTTTGTCGTTTTTGTTGAACTTTCGGGATAATAATTTTTGTGTCTCGTTTCCGCCGGTTGTCCTGGGTGTCGGTGGGCGAGTAGAGAGAGACCGACACAGGGAAAAAGGATGCACGCGTGTGCGGGTACAGAGTCTGAGGTGACCAGCCAGTGGGACAGCAGAAACTAGTACAAGATATATATATTTCGTAGAGGTAGTACAATACTTAACTTTGTTAACTGAAGATTAGTGGAATGCAGATCCATAGTTTAACTAGGTAGAGGCCTGCCTTCTGATGAGAGACTATTCCCAAGTGACCGATACAGTTCAGTAGTGGCCACGACCGGAGTTGCAGCAGAGGGCGCTCTTGGCTGACGTCGTAAGAACGCCGCGCCGTGCTAGCATGGCGGGGCGCGGAGAAAGTATGTGGCGGGCACTTGCGTACAAGTATTGAAATGGTGTTTCTTATTTTGGACATTTCCGAAAGAAGAGACTTGTGCGACACCACAATAGTATTGTTCCAACTTTTGATGAGGTTGAGCATCACATTAATTCTCCTGCCGCCAGTCGCATCAAACAACGTGCTGGCTTAGGTCTTGTCCATGAAAGGATTCATTACACCCGCAGAGAATTAGATTTTATTTCTAAGAAATTACTTCGGCTTCATTTATATATTGCCTCTGAAATTTCGGAATTTTCTTGGGACTAGTTCGACGGTACTTCCTGGTCGCAATCTGACGGAATTGCAAACGGTAACGGCTCGGCATTCGTCGAAGTCAGAACGATTCCGTAGTTCGCAGATCGTTTGAACTATTATACTGGCTGTGATTAATCTCACAGAGAATACCGCGGACGACGCTGCTTTGTATACGTCTGCATCTACATGGAGACTCTGCAAGTCACAATGGAGTGGGTGGCAGAGGGTTCATTAAACAACTTTCTGATATTTCACTGTAGTTTCATTCTCTAAATGCTCGCGAGAAAAGGATTTCTTTTATTTTATTATAATGAACATATATCCCTATTTATGTGGGTGCTAACAATAGGTGGTCACATTCGGAAGAGAAAGTGACGACATTAAACCATACGACAACTAAACAGTTGGTGCACTTTAAATAGTGCAGTAGATAAAACATCTAAATCTACATCTACATCTATAACATGGCTCATTTAGAAGAAGACGATAAGAAGAAACACAACGAAACACGTGGAACAGTGCAGCCGCGGCGGAGCGGCCTAGCGCATTGAGGCGCTATGCTACGATGCGCGAGGTCGCTTCCTGTCGGGGGTTCGAATCCCCCCTCGTGCATGGATGTTTGTGCTGTCTTTAGTATAAGCTAGTTCATAAGTAGTTTGTAAGTTTAGGGACTGATGATACCGCAGATACGTCCCTTAAGCTTTACAAACATTTGAACATTTTCACAAATACTGTAAATGACACAGAACACGAGAACGACGGACACGCGCAAATACCTTAGTAAGCAAAGAGATAACGATAAAAAATATATGCAAATTGACAAGAAAGACAAGACCTATCATTTCCACATCTACATCTACGTAGAAACTCTGTAAGTCACATTGAGGCGCATGAGAGACGTTTCATTGAACCACTTTTATAACAATTATATTACTTCCATTCTCTAATAGCACGCGGTAAAAATGAACACCTAAATCTTTTTGTTTTAGATTTGATTTCTCTTTTTTTTATGATGATGATCATGTCTTACTCTGTAGGTGAGTGCTAACAATTTATGTTCGGATTTGGAAGAAGAAGTTGGTGAAAGAAATTTCGCATATAGATCTTGCAATATATTAAACGCCTTTCTCTAAATGATTTCCTCTTCAACTCGTGCATCACTTCCGCGACACTCTGTCCCCTACATCGCATTAATACAAAACGAGCTGCCCTTCTCTGAATTATCTCTAAACCGTCCGTCAGTCCCACCTAGTATGGATCCCACAATACTCAGCAATACTCCAAAATAGGTCGCACAAGTGTGATGTAGGCAGTTGCATCGTCTAAGTGTTCTACCAATGAAACGTAGTCTTTGGTTCATCTTCCCTACAATATTTTCTACGTTTTCTTTCGAATTTATGTTGTTCGTAATTGTTAATCCTAGATATTTAGAAGAATTGACGACCTGTAGGTTTCACTAATTTATCGTGTAAGTGAAGTTTAAAGTATTTCTTCAATCGGTCATATGGATGACCTCACATTTATAATTATTAAGGGTCAGTCGCCATTTTTGAAAATGCAGATATCTTATCTAGATCATTTTAAAGTTGCTTTTGATCTTCTGGAGACTTTATTAATTTATAAATGACAGCATCACCCGCGAACAGTCTAAGAGAGCTACTCAGATTGTCTTCTAAATCGTTTATAAATGTAAGGAACAGTAGGGGCCCTATAGCACTTCCCTGTGGAACGCCAGATATCGCTTCTGTTCTACTCGATGACCTAATGTCAATTACAACGCACTGCGTCCTTTCTGACAGGAAATCACGAGTCCAATCGGACAACTGTGGCGATATTCCATGACTACACAATTTGATTAGAAGACGCTTCTGAGGTACAGTGGAAATCTAGAAGTACAGAATCTATTTGAAATTCCTTGTCGATAACAGTCTTCACATCATGTGAGTAGCTAGCTATATTTAACAGGAACGATACTTTCTGAATCCGTGTTGACTATGGGATAACAGGTCGTTCTCTTCGAGGTAATTCCTAACATTTGAGGAAATCATATGTTCTAAAATCCTGCTGCAAACCGACGTCAATGAAATAGGCTTTTTTGAATACTGGAGTGATCTGTGCAACTTCCCAGTCTTTGGGTATGGAACGTTCGCTAGGAGAGCGGTTATATATGGTAGTTAGGTATGAGGCCCTTGCATCAGCATACTCTGAAAGGAACCTAATTGGTATACAGTCGGGACCGGAAGATTCACTTTTGTTAAGTGGTTTACGTTGTTTTAATACTCCAGGGGTATCTACCTCAAAATGAGTCATGCTGAAAGCTGTTATTGATACGAATTCTGGAGTATTTGCTTCGTCTTCTCTAGTGAACGAATTTCGGTAAGCTATATTAAGTAACTCTGCTGTAGCACACCTGTCAACAGTAGCATCACCATCCCTATCGTGTAATGAAGGTATTGATTGTGTTTTGTCGCTAGTACACTTTACATACGACCAGAATTTTTTATGATTCTCTAACAAATTACGTGATAGGTTTTCTTTGTGGTAACTATTGTATGCTTCTCGAATTGGAGTCTGTCAATGGTTGTCGATATTATATCATTGAATGTAAGCCACATCTTATCTACATTCACATTGTTAGTTTCGAAAGACCGGAAATTCTCACTCATGAATGCGTTAATCGAATTTATCTGCTTTTTTAAATAAAGATACTTCTGTTTTAATTTTGGTTGATTTGGAAAGTCCGATATTCAGTCCCGCTACGATAACTTTGAGTTCACTAATCCCCTTGTCTGTTTAGATGCATTTTATTAGCTCCGTATTATTTGTTGCTAGGAGGTCAAGCATGTCCTCACGACCATTTACTTATCTAGGTGGTTCATGAACTAATTATGCGGGATAATGTTCGGAGATAGCGTTCAGTACAATTTCGGACGATATTTTATACTTGCCTCCGGTTTTGAACATGTATTTTTGCCAACATATCGATGGTAAGTTAAAGTCGCCACCAATTACAATTGTACGCTCCGGCTACGTTTTTGAAATCTGCTGCAAGACTTCTTTGAACATTTCTGCAATAGAATCATTTGAGTCAGGCGATCGGTAAAATGAGCCATTTATTAATTTATTCTCGTTGTCAGGTATAACCTCTACCTATACCAACTCACAGGAGCAATCTACGCCAATTTCGCTACATGATAAACCACCTGTGACAGCAATAAAAACGCCACCGCCTATTTTAGTTATTCTATATTTTCTGAAAACCATGTGCGCATTTATGAAAATTTCAGCTGAACTTACCTCTGGCTTTAGCCAGCTTTCGGTACCTATAATGATTTGAGATTCAGTACTTTCTGTTAATGCCGGGAGCTCTGGTACTTTCCTCCACACAACTACAACAATTTAGAACTGTTAGACCAATGGTTTTAAGGTCTGTGTTCGTCCTATATTTTGCCTGTACCCTTTGACATTGAAGCCCTTTTTGTGTGTTCCCGAGTCCCTCTAATCTAAAAATACCGCCCAGTCCACGCCACACAGCTCCCGCTACCCGTGTAGCCGCTTCCTGTGTGTAGTGAACTCCTGACCTATTCAGCGGAACCCCGCTACCCGATGGCTCACGTCGAGGAATCTGCAACGCACACGGTCGCAGAACCGTCTGAGTCTCTGATTCAGACCCTCCGCTCGGCTCTGTACCAGAGGTCCTCAGTCGGTCCTGTCAACTATGCCGCAGGTGGTGAGCTCTGCTTTCATTTTGCATGTATGATTGGCAGTCTTTACCACTTCAGATTGCCGCTCAGAACCTAAGAGATTCTCTTCAGTTTCGAAGCGACACACATCATTGCTACCGACGTCAGCCATCACCTGCTGTTGGCTGCACTCCGTACCCTTCGTGGCATCCGGAAGGACCCTTCTACGCCGGCCGCGGTGGCCGAGGGGACTGAGGCGCTTCAGTCACGGTCTGCACGGCCACTACGGTTGGGGGTTCGAATCCCCCCTCGGGCATGGATATTTGTGCCGTCCTTAGTTGTAGGTAGTTCATAAGTAGTTTGTAACTTTAGGGACTGTTGACCCCGTAGTTAAGTCCCTTAAGCTTAACAAACATTTGAACATTTTTGACCCTTCCACATCTGGAATGACCCCACCCGGTATGCACACGAAGTGCACGTTGGCCTACTTCCCCTCTTTGGCAGTCATCTCCCTAAGGGGCTCCATCACCCGCATAAATTTCGAGCTCTCAACTATGTGAAGGGAAAAGCTTCTTTTAAACTACCTTCTGACTGTAAAGAGGAGGTTAGTAGGGAAGTTTGTCGTCTGTTAACTAGGGCACGTACGCCTGTAAGTAATATGAAAAAAGAAAGCTGAGAGAGCTGCTTACGTTCACTTAGGGTGTTATTTTATCTGCGAACAAGGAAAATCCTAATGTTGTGTTACATAGGCAGCATTATGTTAAAAAATGCAGCGTTTACGTTCTGAGTCAGGATACCGCAGGATTGCTGCTGATCCTGCAAAAAGTGTGGAGAAGAATACTAATAATTTCCTTTAAAAAAGTTCATGGTCACAGGAGACTATCAAGAGTCTTAATTCTTATTGTGCTTTACTTCCTATGTTATATGACCTTCCTATGTTACATAAGGGCGAAAGTCCTCTTAGACCAATTGTGACAAGCACTGATGCTCCGAAGTATCGTGTAGCAAATCATCTTGCTGGTTTGTTGAGCCCACTTGTGGAACATTGTGAGCACCACATTAAGAACTCTGCACTTTTCTTACGTCGGTTGATGGAACTGCATTTGAATGACTCTGATATTTTAGTCTGTTTTGATGTGGGGAGAGAGAAGGGAGAGGAATAAGAGAGGGGAAATGATGACGGACAGGTGAAAGGAGATGAACAGCGGAGGTTCGAGTCCTCTCTGGGGCATGGGTGTAAGTGTTGTCCATAGATTAGTTTACCTCAGTTTAAGAAATTTGAAAAAGCCTAGGGACTAATAACCAACAAATCCCATAGATTTGCAAACATTTGAACTTTTCTTTTTCTAATAAAAACAGCAATGAGTCATTTCGATAAGGATTCGGAAATGAAAAATATTGTATCATACTCTAAGATAGAAAGAAAACCCATTATTCACTACTCTATAGCAAATAACAAGATCACTACTCTATACTGGAGCAGTAGATTATCAGCTGAAGTTTCTAATTTGTTTTTCATCGATTACTCGGGAAGTAGCACGTACACAAGCCAGCTTAATGTCTTCTCCGTCTTAAGGTTCTAAGGATTCATGCATAATTCCGAATGTTTTGTCGTCCATTACTGATGAATGGTGTCTCATCAGAGTTTCAATCCGTCGATTCTCTCAGACGGGACCCCTTCTTCTTACTTATTAGATCGAACACCGAAATCTTTATTTTAATTTCTTACGCTTTACTGTAGAATAATGTATGAACACCAAATGCATTTTATCACCTTCACGCACAGTTCAAGTTATTGGGGAAAACAATTGTAATTTAATTTCGTACGATTTTCCTCTTACACAACCACGTTCGTTTCAGTTATTCGATAGTAATACCACAGTTTTTCATTTCGTGGTTGTGTAAGAGAAGAATACACTAAATTAATGTACAGTTATTTTGTAAACGCGCTGCTACATTGTTTGAACGTAAATCAACAGTTTTGTATTGTTATTGTTGGATTGTTTTCCTGTTTAAAAGTAAGTTAAGAAATTGTACATTTGTTTAATCTGTTTCACCTATATAAAGTTCAGTTGGAGAATCGTGTCACATTTGAATTGCGCGTTGTTATACAGCTCGTGTGTCATTCGAAACGACCAGTAGCAGGACACGTCAACAGTTGGCAGCGCCCTCACCTGCAACGGCAAGTGTAAACTGAATGGGCAACGGAAATGACAAAGCGTAATAAACAACGGAATATATATAAAAACAAAAGGTGCCATTTACCGAAAGGGAGAAGTACCCAATCACTATTACAGCCTCACCGATTCTGAACGAGGCAGCGACCTGCGCATCCACTGCAGCAATTAGGACATAATCCTGAAGATGCATGGTTAGTGGCTTTCAAGTAACATTACGAGGTGTGATAGACTTGCGTATCACCAACCGCGGCTCTCACGTGTATAGTGGTCCTGTCACAATCAGGGACTGCGACACATATAGAGAGTCTTCCAACATGCTTCGATACTTAGACAAGAATGGTAAGTGGGCATATAGATGTTAGTTCGTCAGTCATACCTAGATTGTTAAACAGTTACTAATTATCTCTAACCTGGTAAGTGTAGGGGTTTGAAGGCTTTCACTAGAGGGGTGCACTTGAAAAGTGAAATTGAGCTTCAGTAAACACCAGTCCCTGGTATCTAAAGGTCCCAGAGTGTTCCTTGCAGAACTTCTGCAGAGCAGAGACTGGTTTCCACAAAAAACAGCGCCACCTTCGTTCAGTGGGAGCAGAGGACGTAAGTAGCACCTAAGGCTACCACTCCCACACTTGCTTAATTTTCAGTACCGGTACCTGTATATATAAAAATTGTCATTACATTTTACACGTTGACTTTCAACGTGAGGAAGTTTGCGCCGGCTGCGGTGGCCGAGATGACTGAGGCGCTTCAGTCACGGTCTGCACGGCCACTACGGTCGGGGGTTCGAATCCACCCTCGGGCATGGATATTTGTGCCGTCCTAGTTCGTAAGTAGTTCATAAGTAGTTTGTAAGTTTAGGGACTGATGACCCCGTAGTTAAGTCCCATAGACTATACAAACATTTGAACATTTTTGAAGTTTGCAGTGATGTATGGGTGAAGAGACGTTGAGGCCGTCTTACAAATTACATTGACAGTTATCTCACCATCATGTATTTTCGTGGACAGGGTTTTCATACGGGCATCATATGGTGGCTGACAAATGGTACTGAGCCATGACGACTTGTTTTGGAGTAACCTTTCTGGTCTAGAGTTTTAGTCTTGGCTTTTCAGCTTCGTTTTCTGAATCTTATTGATTGACGCGTCTTTTCGATTTAAGTTTTAATCAACATACTTTCTTTTCTTTTTAAGGTTGTTTCGTGGGCTGTTTTAGCTTGATGGGAGGAGTCTGAGCCGTGTCACCTTCATGTGGTGTAAGCCTTTGCGTCTTATTCTGTTTTTGGTCTGTTACCTTAGTGTTTAGGCTTTTACTAATTATTCACGACGCCTTTTACTTGCTATCTTGATTCTCATTACCGGGGACGGTTCTGGTCATCGATTTGCGTGGGCTGTTTCACCTTTAGGGGAGGAGGTTGGTCTGTTACTGGTGCGAATCTCTGGAAAAATTGCGACATGAATGCCACGAAGTAGTTCCTTCATCTTGGGAATCAAATCAAAGTCTTTGTGAAAGAAGCGGCAACACTTTCTGCGCAACCCAACAATCATTTTGCACGCAATGCTCGGGCGCATATAGAGCAAGCTGTGGCTGCTCTGCTCTGTCCGGTCGATGGGACTAGGAAGTACTATACCATCCACAGTACTCTCCGGACTTTAGGCCTTGTCACATTGATTTGATTCCGAAGATGAAGGAACCACTTCGTGGAATTCGCTTCGCTCTAACACTATGTTACAGAATCGCATCATCCACAGCGTGGCTGATAAAACCTGCTGAAACGTACGATTTTTATGCAGCATGGCACTAAATGTTCAAAATGTTCAACTGTTTGTACAGCTTATGGGACTTAACTACGGGGTCATCAGTCCCTAAACCCTAAACTTACAAACTACTTACGAACTAGGGCGGCACAAATATCCATGCCCGAGGGGGGATTCGAGCCCCCGACCGTAGTGGCCGTGCAAACCGTAACTGGAGCGCCTCAGTCTCCTCGGCCACCGCGGCCGGCCAGGATGGCACTCTACCCCATATTGCTAGACGCGTGAAAGATCTCTTGCGCGCGTCGTTTGGTGACGATCGTGTGCTCAGCCGCCACTTTCGTCATGCTTGGCCTACCAAGTCCCCAGACCTCAGTCCGTGTGATTATTGGCTTTGGGGTTACCTGAAGTCGCAAGTGTATAGTGATCGACAGACATCTCTAGGGATGCTGAAAGACAACATCCGACGCCAATGCCTCACCATACCTCCGGATATGCTTTACACTACTGTTCACAATATTATTTCTCGACTACAGCTATTATTGAGATATGATGGTAAACATATTGAGCAGTTACTGTAAAGAACATCATCTTTGCTTTGTCTTAATTTGTTATGCTAATTATTGCTTCTCTTATTAGATGATGCGCCATTTGTCGGACATGTTTTGAACTTTCTTTTTGGTTCTAATAAAACCCCATGTCATTCCAAGCCAATATGTCAATTTTTACCTCTCTATCTACATTATTCCGCGGTTTATTAAGTTTTAAAATTTATACTGACTTTTTGATCACCCGGTATTTCTATCATACCACCAAGCGGTATATTATTATTTTAATATTCTGGTGGTGGGCCCACAAATTATTTGGAGTTGTCATATTAAAAAAAGTAATAATAAAAATAAAATAAAATAAAAATAAATAAAGTAAGATAAAAAGAAACAGAAGTTTATGTAACTCCTCCATTGTTCGGTCAACTGTGAAATGAAGCTCATAAATTTATAGATAATTATCGCTATTATTTCTTTTATTCTGATTTAAATAAAGTGCAACACAACATGTATAAAGGCCTTCTTCTGTTTATTTAGCACGATAATAATGTAGAACACTCTCAATCTGTATGACGTCTACAGTCGAATGATTCCCACAAACAGCTCTGGAGATTCGTTGTAATAGGAGGCCCGAAAAATAGCGCTGTTTACAGCATGTTATTGTACCTCGGAGTCACAGTACACTCTCTCTCGCCCGCACGTTAAAAAAAATGAATCATAAGTCTCTTGTTTGTCGCCGTCCACAAACAATTCTATTTGATGAATTCGCGCATTATTTAGGAGCTCTCTGGCGGTACGAACGGGCATGACCTAGTTATCGATTCGGCCGCGTATGATTGCGCTCTTAATACATTGTTATGAGCGAACGTCCCCGTCAAAAAGTGTATTAATCTTTCACGGCGGGCGGGCGGTCGGGCGTGTTGTGTTGTGGGGAGGCGGAGGCGGCCTTTGTAGCGAACCACTCGGCCCTGAAAAGCGGAGCAGACTATTGAGGGCCAGAAGACAATGCACAAAGGAAACGGGCCGCCATTACTCGCCGCTCTCCGTCAGGAATTAAAAAGCGACGTGCGGGAAAAGGCGCGTCCGCAAACAGTGGCCTGTTTTGACAGTTCACAAACGCCGTTTACCCGGCCAGACGTCTGCGCAGCGGGACGCGAACACGCGGACGGCGGTTGGACCTGCAACCCAGGCCATTATTACACTCCCGTATCGCTATTCTCCTTCGATCGCCGACAGAACACTCTTCTGCTTTTGTTTGCCAGTTTCCAGAAATATAATTCAGTACGGGATGGCGTACGCAGTGGCGGCTGGTGATAATGTGCTGCAGCACACTGTAAATATATTACTAAAATTATGCCATTTCTCTTCGAATGCAAGCGAGAAATCGCAGTAAAATTACATCCTTTCTCTTGGAATACGAGCCAGATATCACAATAAAATTATGCCAATTCCCTTCCAATGCGTATTAGAATGCTAGTAATAAGGATGAAAACGCAAGTTGGAGCGTTCTCGCCGCGAGAGCTCCGTGTGCTGAAGTGGGATTCAGCCGCGCTGGTACATGCGCAGAGAAGCTGCGCAGTCGTCTGTTCGCTAGTGCGCATGCGCAGACGTGACGTCAGGCCTGGCGACTCGTGTGCTGAGACCGACTGCAGCACCAGATCAATATTTCTCTTCGCGCTGCGTGTAACGGCTGCGGAAGAATAGTATATGACGAATATTGCGGCATACAGAGTCGAATAGCGCGCTGACTCAGGCATCTTGCGCATTGTCTCTCAAACCTACCTGTGTGAGGCTCGTATTCAAATACCCCTGAGTCTAAATTTTTAATTTCTGTAAATAAAAATTTTTTAAGCGTTATATTTACTACCTGCAGTGAATACATGCAGTTAGCAGCGCTGTTATAGATTCCCCTGAAGGTATTACTGTCAATAAAGTATTAATTCATATTTAATTAAAGGCAATCATACAAAGGTTGACTTTTTATTTTAGTATATTTTGTTTCCTGTTTATTTTTGTAATATTGTAGCACACTGGTAAAATTTTGTACGAGCCGCCACTGGGCGTACGGGAAACTTTCATGAAACATTGCACTGATTCACTGAATGACACCCGTAATCGATCAGTTAAAATCGAATCTAATCTGTGTAGTTCACAAGTATACTCACGTACCATTCGTCGATTACGATATACATCGAAAAAGTATGTAGTAGGGGTTTTCAAATGAAAAGGTATGAAACGTTCTAACAACCACACCGGTTGAAATTTGAATATGCCAATAAGAATTGATTTGATGTGATTTGATTTTCTCAGGGAAGCCAAAACAGTCTTGGTCCAACCCGCCACTGCCCGCACCGAAACTAAGTTTATTGTGCGGTATCGCTCCCTGTATATCTAGTAAAGCCAACCAATGCCCTTGAACAGTGCAAGGAGTCCCTTTACCAGTTCCATATTAGACACAATTTCTTCGGGTCTGGTTGTTCCAAATGTTCTGTGCCTTTTACTCTCCAATGGCAATGCATTCGAAGATTGGATGTGATGCAGTTTCATCACCGTCATCACAGATCCTACATTTAGTGTCCTCTTTAGTTATTCCCATTGTATGTAGGTATTTTTTGAAATTCCCATGGCCTGTCAGCAATCCAACCATGAGTCTAATCTCTCTCCTGTTCAGGCTGTGCTGTTACCAGGGATGGAGTGTTGGGATATCAGAACAGTAAGAAGCAAATTTCTATTTTAATTTCATTTTCTATTATTAAAAAAAGGAGAAAAAAAGATTAATAATAATAATAATAATAGACAATTATTAATTAATGTTGTTAAGAAAAAAATCATCTGTGGAACTAAAAGAAAAAAGTGGAAGAGCAGTATCTTTGCTTGTTAATTAGCAGTCAGTCTTGTCTTCTCGAGCAGTTAGAAGTGATGAGCTGTCTCGGTTTTTTTTCCTTTTTTTTTATTGGAAACTTTCAGTTGTGATGTAAATTTTTTTTCTTTTAGAAAAATACTCTTTCTCAAGAGTGAAAAGTTCGTCTTAGTTCATTACTTAGGCCTTAAAGTGAACCACATAATGACCCTGAGATGTGATGAAGCAATCAACAAGGAGAAGACATTCAGAAAACTGTCGGTATTTTTTTACATGAGTTTATTCGAAAGTTTCTCTGAAGTTTATTAATATTGACTGCAGTTCTTCTTTGCTAAGTTTCATTACCAAATTTTTAAAAACATACATATATATATAAAATGATGTTCCACAATATAAAGATGTTTCACAAGGCCCAGGATTGCAGAGCTTCTTTTAAAACATGGCTTTGGCATCATCAACTTGCCATGTTTTTGTTGATAGACTTTGGTCCAATATTCTACGTGCTGTCTTCTGAGCCAGTTACGTAGCTCCAATTTGATCATTGCCTTGGTGATTTTCAGGACAGGTTCCGGTCCAATAAATGGAGTCTCTGCCCCATCCTGGCTAATCTGTCGGCATGTTCGTTGCCACTGATCCCCGAGTGGCTACCAATAAGGATACAGAATAGTGTTGTGTAGTTCGCAATCAAATTAGTTCGGAAGAGCGCTCCCGCAGGCGAACTACGCGAACTAGTTCGCAGATTTCTCGCCTCTTAGTTCGTCCGCTCCTTTTCCGAAGACTGACGGGGAACAGCGAGAGGACGCGAGAGCGCGCCGAACCGCGATATTCCCTTCTGCCAGTTACCGTCATTTCGAGTTGAGATGCAGCTCAGCTGTAATTTCATAGTTCACTGCCACAAATCAATTTCTGTAATCTACATCTACGTAGATACTCTGCAAATAACATTTAACTGCCTGGCAGAGGGTTCATTAACCACTTTCATAACTTTTCTCTACCGTTCCATTCTCTAATAGCGCGCGGGAAGAAGGAACACCTAAATCGTTCTGTTTTCGATCTCATTTCTCTTATTTTATTGGGATGGTCATGTCTCCATAAGTAGGTGGGTGCTAGCAAAATATTTTCACATTCAGAAGTAAAAGTCGGTATTGAAACTTCGCAAACAAATCACGCTGCAATGAATAGCGTCTTTCTTTTATTTCCACCCCAATTCGTGCAACATTTCCGTGACGCTCCCCCCCCCCCCCCCGTAACGCGATAAAACAAAACTAGGTGCCCTTCTCTGAACCTTCTCAATGTCTTCCGTCAGTCCCACCTGGTGAGGGTCGCACAAGGGGCAGCAGTACTCTAGGAGAGGACGCACAAGTGTGATGTAGGCAGTCTCTTTGGTGGAGCTGGTGCATCTTCGAAGCGATCTGCCAATGAAACGTAACCTTTGGTTCGCCTTCCCCACAATATTTTCTATGTGTTCTCTCCAGTCAAAGTTGTTCGTAATTGTAACTCCTAGGTATTTGGTAGAATTTACGACCTTAAGGTTTGACTGATTTATCGCGTAATTGAAGTTCAGCGGATTTCTTTTAGTGGTCATGTGTATTACTTCACACTTTTCTTTATTTGGTGTCAATTGCCACTTTTTCCACCATGTAGAAATCTTGTCTAAATCGCTTTGCAGTTCTTTTGATCCTTCTGTTGACTTCACTAAAAAGTGTAAGGTTCACAGAACTGGCCTAACTTTCGATGCAACTGAGGCAAAACAAAGGATTGGACTCGCCCAGCACCGAAGATAAAAATGCGTTTCTGGGCTTGGGAACTTGGGTGAGAGGAGTGGGGGGGGTTGACTAATTACTTCCCTCAGCACGTTTGTTAAGCAACAAATTAGAAAAGTTTCTATCGTTAATGTTAAAGGTATATTCTTTGTGCCATATAATACTTGATCTGTACCATAGTACTATTATTTTTTGTTGATCACTTCCAAAACTTTATAAAAATTAAAAAGTCATTTATAAAAGTGCATTTTTATTCACGAAAATAGTTGCATTTAGCATATTTTGTAGGTAATATTCCTTCAATGACCTATTAAATAATTAAATAAATCCATTTTAAAAATAAAATACTGAATATTCTGTATGCAAAGTAGTTGAATACCATTTTCATCACCCATTCGTGTAAGTTACTGGTTTATTTGCTTAAGTATTTGATGTCTAATTGCCCAAAAATACGGGTAATAGCACACGCTTGGGCAACACTGATCATTATATAAAAAAAGCTGTCATAACAAAAGAAAGAGCTCTTTTAGTAGCTGTAGCAAAAGCCAAAAAGAGCGGACGAATTAAAGAGAGCGACCTACTTCGCGACCGAGCTCCGAACTAAAATATGTGCGATCGGGCGCGAACTAAAACATGCGTTATTCAAAACGTATCTTGTTTATTAGTTCGTTAGATTCTTTCCCGAAGACCGACGGGCAATAGCTAGAGGGCGCACAGCTGAATTAAAAATCACGTGTTTGCCTTCTGCTGATGAGAGTCATTTCGAGGTGAGCGTCTGCCTGCTAAATTACACAGTTCAGTGCTACAAAATTTCTGCCCAGGAAGCATGTTTCTACCAGATTTGGCTGGCTTTGTATGTACTTGAAAGCTAATGTGTGCGTTTATGTATTTTAGAGGATCTTAAATCCTTCTCACAGTGATTTTACTGTGCTTTTATCTACAGGTTGTATTACGGTAGGAACCGCTGCACTTTTGGACCTCTTTTCTCGGTTCTGTTAACGTAAATTAACTTGCGTCAGTAAGAGAGTTGTTGGTCGGTAATGGCAACACCACCTAGAGACAAGGCCTCACAACAGCCCGTGCTACGTCACCCTGACCAGGACGTGGCCAACGAGAAAGACAGGCCGCGGAGCGCACGTCACTTCACGTGATCAAGAGGGGCCCATGTCAACGCGATCGCTAGCTGATTGGTTGCCCGCAATGACAGTGGGCTGTGCCTCAAAGTTCCAATTTCAAATTAGTTTTTACTATCTTGGACGATGTTTACAATGACGCCAGTGGCTTCTTAGAACCTTACAGTCGTAATTATCTCGAAAACGACTCGTTGGCGGACCCATGTTTACTGGGACGTTTTTCCTTTCATTATTGTTTATTACTTTCAACCGTATTAGACTGCGCCATCCTTTTTGATATATATGTTTAGTGAAAAAAACCAACACCATCAAAGGGTAACGTGTTTCTTGGTAAGTTCTTCATTCACCTTTGATTCATTACATGTCCTGTCGGCTATTACCAGATACCTAATACCAGCGTTGATGCCAGAGACTAGTATAAGATGATAACAGCATCATGTGTCATAGCAATCCAAGCTGCATTCACTTAAATGCAACGTTCATCTGTTGTCGTTGGCATTTCACCACAGCCCAATCATTCGATATGCGACTAGTCTGTTGATCCTGTGACATCTAGAATGTTTGGTGCAGTAATAAGTGGCTGTCTTTCGACCCAACACATCTGATAGATCCATGTTTTAGTTTCGAAATTAAAAATTATGTTCACCATTTAGATTCTAAGTCAGTTAAATACATTACCCTGTAATGTGCGTGGCTTTCCTATTCCACTCGATATCAGCAATTTATGCGACGTATAACAAGCCGAAAGAATCCTCTACTGTATTCGTTGCTGCAACCAATATATAAAAGAAACTGAATGCAGAGAAAATTACTTCGTGCCGTTTTCGGGAGTGTCGTTGAAAACAATTTATAAGCGTTTGATTGCAGTTAGCAGACATGAAAATGTCACGCCACTTTAAAAATTTCAGAATACAATTTAGAAATATGCTCAATTGATAGGCCATTAACCACCACGCATGTATTTGCGCCCGCTCAATTAAACAAAGTTATATTCCTTTTTTATTTACAAAATTATGAAGGAGGAGGGAAGACATATTAGGGGTTAACGCCACGTCGTAAACATTCGTAGTCCTTTTTATTTTAATAGTTACTGTTATAAATAATACACCTTCTGTAATTGAAGAATAAACCAACTACAGGAATGTACGTCAATTGTTGGAACATTATTTACCTAGTGGCCGGAAGCTGCGACTACCAGTTTATGTCGGAAATTAAACACGAGCGCATTTAGCATTTATTTTCTGTTACAGCTTGTGTGTTTTGAGTATAATCTGCTTTCAAACGACCAGCACTTTGATCGTCTCTCGAAACCAGCCGTTTTAGGTACGATTTATTAAAATATAATTTTAGTTCAGGCGTCGATAGATTGTTGTATTCGGACGGTAAAAAAGTAGATAAATAAATAAAAATGTGTAAATACAAAATGTTGCCTAAATATGTTAAAATATATGTATTAAAATGCGTGTGTCGATTTCAATTTATTTTGGATATATTTAAATCCAATTTGAGAGATTTTCAGCAGTTAAACCAGCAAGCCATACGCAGTGGAAATGTTCTAGACCTTATATCTACGAACAGGCCTGACTTTATTAACGATGTCTGTGTATAGACAGGAGTTTGTAATCATGATATCGTCATAGCATCAATGGTTACCAAAGTTCATAAACCAATAAAGAAGCCTAGGAGCTGTGATATAGTGAGTTTGAGATGTGTTTTCTGAACAAATTCTGGTCTAAAAGCAAGCAGCCTAGAGTAAGGAGTGATTTCTTGCATGGGGGAAACTACAGGGAAAGTTATGGCAGTATGAGGGACTTTTGTGAGGCTGAAATCAGAAAATTAGTGCATCTTGACTCACCTTTAGATGAAATCACATTGGTGGACACCCTATGTAGAAGATTACCAGGAAGAATACAGCAAGCGTTAGATTGTGGACCTGACGATTCAGTTGAGGACTTCTTAAGATTTGTTGGGAGATTAGACAGAAGTTATGAGAGAGAAAGGTATAGAAACCGGTACCACGAAGACCATCATGGAAGAGATAGAAGAGATAATCACCAAGAAGATAGTCGTGAGAACCGAAGTAGAAAGCAAGGTAGAAGTATGGATTATAGGAACAGACGAGGAAGAAATGATAGGAACCAAGGTTATTACAAATCTAATGGCAACGGGCAGGAAAACTAAATGTCGCCCCTATGGAAGCCTGTCAGGTTGGGGTGACAAATAGAACAAGAAATCAGGCTACTACTAATAGGATCAGATTTGGACGCAACTGGGATAATAAGCAATATAGACAGGGACAGAAGGTAACACACAGGGTAAATCGGCTCAAGTTTGACAATGAACTGTGGGAAGTCATTAAGAACCAGGCTTGGAAAGAAGAGGACAAGTGTATAGTACCAGAAGAGGTTGTATTAGATGATGATACTGTAGCCAATATGTATAATGCAAGTGAAGATATTTCCGTAGAAGAACCCAAAATAAATGAAGAACATGATGTGTTTGGACTGTGTAATTTGCTAAGTGATACGGATGAAAATGCAGAAGACAGACTAAATGCTACTGCTCATTAAACTGTGAAGACTGAGAATCATGAAGATTTTGATGTTTTGTCTAGTGTGAGTTCAGATTAAGTCAGAGGATGGCAGTGTTAAAGATAGTGAAGAAGATGTGGAAGTCGTGGAGTTTGCAGATTTGGAGAAGGAACTTGATGGGATGATTTATGTTGAAGTGAAGGAAGGTTGCATCGTGTCAGATGGCCAGTGTGAGACAGTGTGTGTTGTAGATGATATCAAGTCTTGTGAGAATCAAGTCGTACTAGTGAAACTGAGTAGTACTGAAAGTTGTCGAAGCAGAAACAGACAAGAAGAGTTAGGGAAAGACATCTTGCATTGTGTCACACAGAGCTACATTGATAAGGAAAAGCCAACGTTCTAGATAAGTTACTGTGTAAATATCATGAGCTAGAAGATAATGTGCCTAGGTTAGAGCAGTGTGTTACCCATGATAATTGTGTTGCTAATGGACATATGGCTCGTCAACCTATTGAAAGTAATGTGTCCCTGAATCATGTACAAGCTAATGATGATTCCTGTAATATGAAACATGAAGATATTATTGAAGATATTACTCATGAAGAAGAGGAAGATATACAATATGATGTAACTGGATTCCCATATATTACCGTGTTTATTGATGGAAAAGGCAAGAGAGCGTTGGTGGATACAGGCAGAGATTGTGTGAAACATGTACCGGACTACATAGAGATGCCTGTAGTTGGAATCAAGATCAAGGGTGCTACCGGCAGACACAGCACGTTAGTTAACCGGCAAGCCTTGTTGAACTTTATTGTGAATGATGTGAATCTTTGTCAAGGATATATAGTAATACCTAATCTATCTGAGGATATCTTGCTAGGAACTGACTGCATCATGAAAGTGAATGCTGTATTTGACTGGGGAGGAAGAAAAGTTATGTTTGTGGACCCGAAGACTGGTGTTTTACATTGTACTGCTATGGGATTGAAAAATGGGAATAGCCTGAGTAAGCAGAGTTTAGAATTACATTTATTAGATCATAATAGAGATGTAGAAGACATGCATGAAGAGCCTGAAGAAGCCATGGAGGATATAAATTATCATGAACTCATAAATACCAAGGTGCAGGAAGCCAACAAATTAGACGAAGAACACATAAGCTTATTGGAAGAAGTGTGCAGAAGATTAAGAGCAGGAGCGATGTGTGTTAAGCTAGAAAAGTGTATATTTGCTGTGGAACACATTAAGGGCAAGGACATTCTTGTTGCCGTTTCACTCTCTCGTTTGCCAGTGGGGGGTGAATTTGAAGATAACAGAACTCAAGCCATACAGACAGTAGTGCGTAATATTAAGATTTTGTACAGGGGCTATTTTTGTAAAATTTATTGCAGCTATGAGTTTTGTACATATGTATTCTTTGATGAAATATCTTGGAACTTGTATTTTCAATACGTTGGATATTAATGTTTGTAACCTCAGGAAAGTACAAATTTTGTGTGTGCTAAGTGCGTTGGCAAGCACTGGGTTTCTAGCTATGTGGCAGCATACTTCTGATTTCGGTTTCTGGTGCTACATCTCCTACTCATTCTGTAATCTGTTCAAATTATCTCGTATCTATCATTCTATCTTTCTTCTTTAGTGTTAAGGTATGAAATGTATGTATGCAATTCTTTGCTTTTGTTAATAAGACTATTGATTTCAAGATAATTTGTTCCCTTAGAGTTTTCACTGTATTAATTTATGTCACAGTAAAAATTTGAATTCAAATTGTTGCCATAGTATTAAAGAGCTAAAGTGTTTGAGATATTGATGGAAGTCAAGATAGAATCAGTTAATTAATATTAGTCTAATCATTTTATAAGATATTAAGTTTCAAGTTTTTTTAAAAAAACTCAGTTTAGAATGAGAGAACAGTAAATTTTACAGTATAGTTATGTGGATATTCCTTATCATATGTTTCATGTGTATTTTGTTTTGATGCTTAAAAAGGTCAGACAAGTTCAGTGTGGCAGATTCTTGAGTGTCAGCTGTTCCCGATTCTGCCCTCTGCTCTCGGGAGGCCATACCCTTGTCACCTACTTACTGCACTTGGAACTTTCAGGATCTGGTGATACTGTGCGTGTGTGGACTGTGCTGTGCCAACCCCAGACAGGACTATGTGAGGTACTGATGCAGCCAAGCCAGCCACCGGATCCAAGCCATCCAAAGTAGGTACTTCACTCTTACATCACCTCGACTTATGAGGGCATCGTCGAGTTGATGGGGGGTATTGTAACGATACTGCTGACCCCCTCATCTGTACGATACCGTCTGCCTGGTCCTCTCATCTGTCATCCTACGATACCGTCTGCGTCAGATCCGAAATCGTGTGGTTCGTTACTGATAACAGTTGCGTGTGAAGTTAGTTAAAAACGATATAGCCAGTCTAGGAATCAGTTTAGGACAGTGTCTCGGTGATGATGAGATTAAAACAAGTGATAGATTTCATTAATTAAGAGATTCACATATTTTCTTTCCAGACAGTTCTATAAACAATAGTTGCGTCATTGTATGTTATTTCAAGACTTAAACAGACGAATTGTAAAATCTTTTGTAAAAAACAAAAAGAAATGAAAATTAATAGCATTGTATATATGTTAGGCTCATAAACAAGTTGTGTTGACCCGCTAATTGCGTTATTTCGACTATTACATTAATTACCAGTATTGAATTCTTTGCATATATTGACTGATGCGAGATTTGGAGTATATTTTTTAAATGGCCATGAAATTTGATAGTTCAATATATGTTAAGAACATGTGTGATGTACTCGTTAACAAATTAATTAACATTTAAGAGCGCACTTTGTTGTCAAACAAAAAGTAGCGTGATTAAAACTTATAAAGATAGGTGCGATCTAAAACTAATGTGTGTATAGTTTTCATTTTATATTGTGATTATTTTTGTGCACATGAAATGTTTTATTTGTGTGTTTGTTCATTGTAAATTACAATATTCAATTGTTATGAACAATGGATAATGTAACGTCATTGTTGCCGATGTTATATATTTGCCTCACCGCCTTGCGTGGAGGAGTTCGAGTTTCAGTCGTTTGTCAATGCACTGGAATCTATGTCACTCTGTGTTTTGAAATGGAAGTACTACCGTTCTGATGCTTTGTATATGTTTTAAAGTTGTTATGTTTTGGTGGAGAAGTTTGATTCAAATTAAAGAAGAAGTGAAAAATTGTACATATAGAGTATTTATTTCTACCACGACGCCCCAGGAGAATAATGTTGCAGCGAGCTGAACCCCCATACATCGTAATCTTAAAAAGCTGAGTATCGGTAGAATGAAACTGTAAATTACTTAAAAATCTATCAAAATGTTTCAATATGAAATTCACCTTCCAGCTTTACAACTTCAAACATTGTGTTTATTACTCACAGAGGTAAGCATTAACTGAAAGGCAAATAGGTAAATCAGTTGATGAAAGTCGTCTCTCACAGTGTTAGCGCCATTGCACACTGAATACTAGGTTCAAATGTTGAAATGTTTGTATAGCTTAAGGGACTTAACTACGGGGTTATCAGTCCCTAAACTTACAAACTACTTATGAACTACCTACAACTAAGGACGACACAAATATCCATGCCCGAGGGGGGATTCGAACCCCCGACCCTAGTGGCCGTGCAGACCGTGACTGAAGCGCCTCAGTCCCCTCGGCCACCGCGGCCGGCGTATACTAGGTGCATCTGAAAAGTTCAGTGATTGCTCTCAGGAAATATAGGAAACAAGAGTTACAAACACTTCTGACATCGGTTGTACGGCTGTTGTAAACTGTCATCAAACGCTTCTTGTGGAATCAATCAAAGCACTGAGGTCACGCGTTGTTGGATCTCCGCAACCGTTGCGTAGCGTAAGCCTTCCACGGCTAATTTAAGGCGGCAAAACAGAAAGAAGTCTGCCGGCGCCAAGTCTAGAGAATAAGGAGGGTGTTGTGGTAAATCGAACCTCTTCCTGAATAACTCCCACATTTCAGTAAAATAGAATAAAACTATGGTTAATTATGGAACTAGTCTGGTAAGGAAATTTGATTCAAGGGATTAAACACATGAAATTTAGTTTTATTTATAACACCACTTGCAAAACAACAATTTCTCAGGTCGGCTTTGACTGGGCATGGAAACGACTCAGATATGAAGGGGGCAGAGGGAGGTAATTTCCTATCTCACCAACATTGACTTCACGCGGGCGTCAGGCGCTGCGTCGGAGCGGCGCGGTGTGTCGGCGCGTCTGAGTCGGCTTCGGCGTCGGTCGCGACGACATAGCCCACGCCTGCCCTGCCATGCTCTGCGCTCTGCGGCTTCAAAAGTCTCGTGTCTGCCGAGGTGGGAACTGCCTGCTTGTCTTCTAGCTTCTCCGTCGTCGGATCGACTGTCTTCTTCGGTGGTTTCTGACCAAGTCCTTACCCCCTCCAGTTTCAGATTCTACTCGAATTTTGCGCCTCTTTAGCTCTGTGATTGGTGGATTGGTTGTACAATGTCATCCAACAGCTGATCGCTGTTTTCACGACCACGCCTCTCAACCCCGATGGGAATTTACTGTGGGCTGAGATGAGGCTTGCGAACTGCAGTCTTTCCCACGTTTCAAGCATGTTGTTTTTACCTTCTTCATTCCTTCTTGGTTCGAAATAACAGTTCTTTGTGGCAGCTGTCTGTGTTAGACCTGTCTAGTATGCCATTTATCAGGGTGTTTACCCCTGGCCAGAAACATTTTTTTGGTGGAACCGTTTTATCTATACTGCAAGCCCGGCTCTCTCCCACTCATATACATGTGCACTGCAGGGGTTTGCTTGTCTTCTTCCCGTCTGCAGGGGTCCACGGTTTACATGCGATTCCGTCGTTTTTTAGAAACCTCCGGTATCCGCAGATAAGGGCTTTCTCTGCACGCACGCTATTGTGTCCATTTCATTGTAAGAGCCTCTCTTCCCTTCGTACGGTGTCGCCATTTACCTGCACGCTCCTAAATTCATGCTGGTTTTGTCGTGTACATTCTTATGAGAACGCCACGGAAATTCGCCAGGCTGCCCCTTGGAGCGGGAGAGAATGTGGGGCGGCGGCTGAATGCTAGGGTGCCTCCTGCTGGTTCCGCCTCGTCCCCCAATCCTGGCTGGTCACTGGCAGGCGTGCGTGAATTCGTCCATCGGCAAAGGCTTTGAACAAAAGCGTCCCTGGCCGAAAAATTACAGTGAGAAAGCACAGTGACCCTGCGTCTAGCGAGACAGTTGAGCATGCGGATCGCGGTGTGCAGGTGGACATTGCCGCACACGAAATTCCACTGTCCACTCTGGTACAGTTCTGACCGAACCCTCCGGATGCGTTGCATCATTGCTTTCAAAATTACCTTGTGTTGTCAGTATAACCACAGACTGATTACTAGTCACGACACTCGAGTGAATTTTTGTTACCCACTGCGGCAGCGGCGCACCAACCGGCCAGCAGGGTACACTACTGAGTTGGCGGTAGTTCGTGCGTTGTACGTCGGGTAAATCGTAGCTTATATTCGTTTTCGTGATGCTTTCCGGAACGGGAAACGCTTGTAGCGCAATAAAACGCAGCAACAACCAGAAAAATACCTCATTTGTCTGTTTTCAAATTTCCTAAGGCCACTGAGAGCTATGTAACAATCATTATGCTGAAAAGTTTCCGTTACGATTCACATGAAAATTCCATATACTTATATATAATAGTGATTATTGTTTGACCTTTTTAGGAGAAGAAAATGGCTCATAGTGTATATAGACAACTATGTACTGCAGTCTGGATGTCCAAAGGTGCAGAAAGAAAAATGATAGGCCTAATATGTAAAGTAACATTCTGAAGAATATGCAACAAAACTCTGAAACCTTATATATCAGTAAAAAATTTAAAGTTCGGAAAATAAGATGAAAACCATCTAGGGAGATAGGAAAATACCCAATATTTGTAGAAAACATTAACACCAAACTCAAATCTGGGCGTCAGTGGTCATACTCTTCCATTTTTCGGAAATATAAACCTAAGAAGGACAGTTCGTAAGCTTTCAACTAGTTTTCTACGTATTTCAACTATTAGTTGGAAGCAACTCGTCCGCCACAGAACAATAAGAAAGGCGAAAGTCGTAGTTTTGCTAACAGTTGTCATAAAAAGTAAAACACAAAAGGAAATGAAAAGAAATTATGTGTCATACGCGTTTACTTCGGAGTACACGGTACGCTTCTTAAGCATACATTACTTCCGTTTCCATGGGGAAAGCTGCAAAAATATTCCGAGGCTCATGTTTCTGCGTGAGTAGGTCCTAGCTTACATCGTTCCATTCATCCGTTTTAGTTCCACTATTTTTTTATTTATGCATCATCCGTTTCATCTGATATTAGTCTAAAACCTTTGTATCTAAAATAAAACAGTTGTATCGTGAATTACTTAGAAAAGGGAGAATAAAGTGTTATTCATGACGTTAGCAGGCAGCTCCCTTCCTCACCGCATGGAGCGCTAGTGTCGTCCCAGACTCCAGACGGTAACAGATTCTACACCAGTGAGTGTAGCGACTACTATGTTAGACTGTGGTACAACTCTCGCTATCGAAAAAGGCAATCAACCGTCTTTTTCTTGGAGTCTTTAAACCACTCAAACACACACTTTTTACTGACTGCTACACACCACACATATGAACTAACATCCCATGGGTCTACATCGTAGTTTTGCCTAATTTGGAACAACACCTATTGTTAACGCATCACTCCATTTTACGCTCGATGTTCCTAATGACACAAGTCCACACACTGGCCCCATTACCTGAGTCGCAGCGCATACCACTGCTACACTGCAGTGCTTTGCACGATAGGAGGCGCTTCTTGAGATCTGTCTCAATGTGTATGTGCGGGCACCTCATCATCGCCAGCGGGGTTTGTGAAATACGGGACCATTCACCGAACTTTTCAGATGCACCTTGTATATCATGGGCCGTATGAATAAGAAACTGCGCATGCTCCAGATATGATTCTCAGAGCAAAAGAACGTTCTCTGATTACGTTCTCAATTTAGTATGAACTAGTACGAACTTGCGAGCATATGCGATGAGCCGGCCGCGGTGGCCGAGAAGACTGAGGCGCTTCAGTCATGGTCTGCACGGCCACTACGGTCGGGGGTTCGAATCCCCCCTCGGGCATGGATATTTGTGCCGTCCTAGTTCTTAAGTAGTTCATAAGTAGTTTGTAAGTTTAGGGACTGATGATCCCGTAGTTAAGTCCCATCAGCTTTACAAACATTTGAATATGCGATGAGCAGGAAGTCCATTATCGTTTGATGCCCTCCTTTTTGACTAAGTTCTCCGTGTGTCATGTACGGCGCAGAACAGCTGTTCAATCACATATTTCTTTAAAGTAGCCCAAACAGGCAAATTATTCAGTGTACAGATATAGAGTAAACATCTACGTGTTCAAGAGTAACTGTTCTATGTGTAGATATCACATTAAGACTAAATATGAACTTTTTACGAAAATGTATTATTCTGACGATGTTACAAAATTTTCGTCATAAGAGAAATTTTTTTGTTATTGAAGTTGGCTTAGTATAATTAGCGAACGAAATTTTAAGAATGCATCATATTTTCTTCTGTTTCTAGAACGCTGCCATAGCTTTCAAACACGAGATATTTTTTGTTAAGTATGACACCCAATGGATTGTCTATAAGCGAAAGGTCATGTGAGTTTGTTTCCTTGTAAACAGACTGTTAGGTATGTAATTAATAAGTTATTAATTTTCCTGTTATGTCTACTTACGTCTAACATAACAAAAGTTACGATTACGAAGTCAGAAAATACATCTTCAATGAGCCAACCGATTTGGCTAGAATGAGTAAGAGCAGTACACAAAACATTACTTCAAGTATTGCAGTAATATTTATTTTGTGATATAGACTGAAGTCTTGGGATATATTTTATTTGTAATTAACGTCATAATGCCTTATTAACAGACTCTCTCTCTCTCTCTCTCTCTCTCTCTCTCTCTCTCTCTCTCTCTCTAGGGTGGTCCGTTGATAGTGACCGGGCCAAATATCATCAAACGAAAAAAAACTACAAAGAAAACTTTTCTAGCTTGAGGGGGTGGGGAAACAGATGGCGCTATGGTTGGCCTGCTAGATGGCACTGTCATAGGTCAAACGGATATCAAATGTATTTTAATAGGTACCCAATTTTTATTATATTCGTCTAGTACCTAAATAAATTATGTTTTATATGGAAAATTTTATCGGTTTGTGATAGACTGTGCTGTAATAGTCACAAATATATAAGTACGAGGTATCGCGTAACGTTTCGCCAGTGTGGACGGATTTTTCTCCTTGATACATTACTCGTGTTACAATGGACCGTTTACCAATTGCAGAGAGGTTATTGTGTTCAAAATGCCCAACGTGCCTGTGCTATGTATGTTGATCGTTATCGTGGAAGACTTTATAGAAGTGTCCGGACCTTTCGTCGGAGAGTTACGTTATTTAAAGAGACAGGAAGTGCTCAGCCACAAGTGAAACGTCAACCACGACCTGCAACAAACTATGATGCCCAAGAAAGTGTTTTAGCTGCAGTTAAGACTAATCCGCACATCAGCAGCAGACAAATTGAGCGAGAATCGGGGCTCTCAAAAACGTCGGTGTTGAAAATTCTACAGCAACAAAAATTTCATCCGTACCATATTTCTATACACTAGGATTTGCATGGCGAAGACTTTGAACGTCGTGTACAGTTTTGCCACGGGGCACAAAATAAATTACGATACGATAACAGATTTTTTTCACGCGTTCTGTTTAGTGACGAAGCGTCATTCACAAACAGAGATAACGTAAACTAGCATAATGTGCACTACTGGGCAATGGAAACCCATGATGCCTGCGACAAGCGGAACATCAGCGACCTTGGCGGGTTAATGTAGGGTGCGGAATTATGGGAGGAAAGAATATTGGCCCCTATTTTATCGATGGCAATCTAAATGGTGCAATATATGCTGATTTCTTACATGATGTTCTACCGATTTTACTACAAGATGTTTCACTGCATGACAGAATGGCGATGTACTTTCAACAGAATGGATGCCCGGCACATGGCTCGCGTGCTGTTGAAGCGGTCTTAAATTGAATATTTAATGACAGGTGGATTGGTCGTAGAAGCACCATACCATGACCCGCACGTTCACCGGATCTTACATCTCCGGATTTCCTTTTGTTCTATCGTGATTCACCGACAACGCCTGAAAAAATGCGTCAGCGCATTGTTAATGCATGTAACAACATTACTGAAGGCGAACTACTCGCTGTTGAGAGGAATTTCGTTACGCGTATTGCCAAATGCATTGATGTTGAAGGACATCATTTTGACCATTTATTGAGGTAATGAGGTAATTACAGGTAATCACGCAATAACAGCATGCCTTCTCATAAGGTATGATAATTTCACAAAGTACATGTATCACATTGGAACAACCTAAATAAAGTTCAAACATACCTACGTTCTGTGTTTTAATTTTAAAAACCTACCTATTACTCATTGTTCGACTAAAATTGTGAGCAATATGTTTATGAATATTACAGAGCCATCTATGACAAAGCGACAAAAGTGTTCCAAACAAAACATTCATATTTATTTACGTACTAGACGAATATGTAATAAAAACTGGGGGTACCTATTAAAAAAATGTACTTGATATCCGTTTGACTTACGGCAGCGCTATCTAGCGGGCCAACCACAGCGCCACCTGTTTTCCCCTTCAAACTAGAAAATTTTTGTTCTTTGTAGTATTTTTCGTTTGATGCTCATTTCGTGAGATATTTCGCCCGTTTACTCAATGGACCACCCTCTATGTAGCTGTTTACATCTACAAAAAATGCACTCCAAACAAACGGATAAAACACGCAGCTGTATCCACTTGTGTTTCATATAATTTTTGTGTTTTTGTTTGCATTAACGTTTTAGTTCCTTCCGTATTTCTTCAGTCTACATATCAATGAACTTTTTTCGCTTTCGAATCTACACAAAGCTTGTAATTAATATTAAAACTACAGTAAAATGTAACCTTAGATAAGTTACTGTCCGGCTCCGTAGTCCAATGGACAGCGTGATAGGTTGCCACACAAGGGAGCCCGGGTTCTATTCCTGGTCGGGTTGGAGATTTTCTTCACTCGGGGACTGGGTGATGTGCTGTCCTCATCATCGTTTCATCATCGTCGACGCGCAAGTGTCCCAAGTGGCGCCACCTAAACACTTGCACCAGGAAGGCCGAACACGATCCCAGCTGGGGTCTAACGGTCAAAGATGCCACACGAAAACGGAAAATGACCTCTGGTCCAGGGAACTTCTCTAGTTTTATTCACTCAAAATCGGAGAATGTTCTCTGTTGTGCACAACTTCCCCCACCCATTTAGTAACGGTGAGAAGATACTCGGATGAAGTAATGCTCTTTCCCGCTTTATTCATGCGAACCTGAGCATGTTCTCTGGAATCCAGACTACGAAGTAGTTACTCTCTTTTATTCATACGGCCCCGTGTCTGGCGTTCGGTAGACATTATTCTGCAAAATCTCTGCAGTCATCTTTGTCGAAGTGTGGAACTGCAACCCGTCCATCATTTCTTCGTTCGTCATACCATTCACATTTTACATTGTTTTCCTTGAGAAACTGGTGTGTGAACGGAGCGAAAAAACTCATCGTCAGTCACTCCAGAATGTAATTGTGCGTTCAGATGTGATGCCGAGTACCTTCAGCGATACAGTAAGACCTCGTCGCTCCTGTTCCATTCGCGTCGTCACAGCTGTCAGAGCCAAAGCTGGACATACCACCCATTACGTGGGTGGTCATAATATTATGGCTGATCAGTCTGTGCGTGGTATGACGCAAACGAATGAAGAGAGCTCGATACGTACTCATCTCTGTCGGCGGATGTTTTAAATGTTATCACGCAATTAAGGGCCAGTATACGACGTTTACCATCTGTTCTGACTCCGACACTTGGTACGTCTATTGAGGCTCGCCGCCAACAGGAAAGTGATGCACTGTGTTCGCCTTTGATGTAGGGTCCTGAAAAAGAGAAAAACAGACAAAGCTTAGTATATTGTGTGGGGACGCAAACTGATCAGTTTAAGGCTTGGGCGCTGAAGTGCATTTGAGACTGAGAATGAATTCTTGCGATCAGATCCATTTTAGTGCTTGCATACTGAAGGTATTGAACCGTTTTCAGACGTCTGTGTATTGCGGATTGACGTTTTAGTAACATTCCTGCGCACGAAGTCTAAGACGAGTGTCCGTTCCTCATTACGTCAACAAACCCCGCATGAGTAGCATATCACGCTGTCTACTTTACAAAAGGGCTTCCAACTACGTACCACCTATTTCCTTGCAAAGCGTACACTGACGGTGCTGAGTCGCGCCCACATGAGCAAACACGAGCGGTTGCCTTTGAACTGTTTCAGTCACTCCATGCAGTCGAGCAATAAGGTCTTCCGCAGACGTTAAGCCGTCCTCATACGAGAACCGTTGTCCCAACGTGGCGCAGGCCACACGTGCTGTATACCCAGCTACAGCACGCTCTGAATCGACGTGCTACATCCCATAACGTGCTGCTGGTCGTGATTTGCTTCGCCCATTGTGGGCTGGCGCGTAGATCATTGTGTTTACAAAGATGGACATGCATAAAATTACACGGTATCTCTGTTAGGGATCATCGGAAAGAAAAACGAAATGCTTTTTTATGCTTGCATGTGGCATGCAGTACTCTTACAGTAATTGTATTTTTATCCCTTCAAGAAGCACAAAGACGGTACATTTATCTGAAAGCGTTTGAGAATAATAACGAAATTTACGACAAAATCATTTTTGTCTAAAATTCTTTTAAAAAACAGTCAACGGTGAAATACATCATTTGCACCAGATCCAATTAATTCGTTTGCTCTTATATTCCCATTTTCCATGTTGTACATATTCTGGATATTCGGAGATAGCCGGCCGCGGTGGCCGAGGGGACTGAGGCGCTCCAGTCACGGTCTGCCCGGCTACTACGGTCGGGGGTTCGAATCCCCCCTCGGGCATGGATATTTGTGCCGTCCTTAGGCTTAGTTAGTTCATAAGTAGTTTGTAAGCTTAGGGACTGATGACCCCGTAGTTAAGTCCCATAAGTTCTACAAACATTTGAACATTTTATTCGGAGATAATAGATTCTGACCGATTCATTTTACTTGTTATACTCGCGGGACAACGCTTCAGCTCTACAATGTCCGTTGTGATAATTTTCGCTTTTAGTATTGTACGTAAACACTGTTCCTCCTACACAGAATCTGCTTCCGTAAGCATGCGCTAGCCATGTTCACTTTGCACTGTGAGACTGAACTATTCCAACACTGTACTGAACTGCAACTTATGCAAACACCGTGGGGAAACCGAGGGACATGGGGTACTGTCTTGAATTTTATTTGTTCCAGTGGCCTAGAACGAAACGCAACAAAGTTATTTCTTGTTTCTAATAAATAAAGTCGAATACCGAGTATTGTAATTGTATTAAGTATAAAAACAAGTTACATAAAGCGTAATTATACCAAATCGTTAAAAATACCTTGGAGAGTAGATGCAAACCTGTTATTTACACCTCTTTTCCTCCACAGCTCATGAGGCTAACCACCACGCTGATATGTCGTCTTAAAAAGAAATAACAAAGAATATCGGATATTATACTTAAATTAACAAGAAAGAACCAGAAACGTTGGACCAAATGATTTTTTCAGGTATACTACTCTTCTTAACCATGCTGTAATATTTTATGTAAGACATAGAATCACAAAGACGCTTCTTTGATAGAATGCGTTGTACCATAGCAAAGGAAGGATATTCTCTCACATTACAAAAAATATAATACATACTTCCAGGCCAAGGTGGGGTGGCTAGCGTGCCTCAACGATGCAGATAGCCGTACCGTAGGTGCAACCACAGCGGAGGGGTATCTGTGGAGAGGCCAGACAAACGTGTGGTTCCTGAAGAGGGGCAGCAGTCTTTACAGTAGTTACAGGGGCAACAGTCTGGATGATTGACTGAGCTGGCCTTGTAACATCAGCTAATGTGGCTTTGCCACACAGCTACTGCGAACGGCTGAAAGCAAGGGGAAACTACAGCCGTTAATTTTCCCGAGGACATGCAGCTCTACTGTATGAACATATGATGATGGCATCCTCTCGGGTAAAATATTCCGGAGGTAAAATAGTCCCCCATTCGGATCTCCGGGCGGGGACTACTCACGAGGATGTTGTCATCAGGAAAGACAATACTGGCATTCTACGGATCGAAGCGTGGAATGTTAGATCCCTTAATCGGGTAGGAAAATTAGAAAATTTAAAAAGGGAAATGGATAGGTTGAAGTTAGATATAGTGGGGATTAGTGAAGTTCGGTGGCAGGATGAACAGGATTTCTGGTCAGGTGAGTACAGGATTATAAATACAAAATCAGTTGGGGGTATCACAGGAGTAGGACTGATAATGAATAAGAAAATAGGAATGCGGGTAAACTACTATGAGCAGCACAGTGATCGCATTATCATTGTCAAGATAGATACGAAGCTAACACCGACAACAGTAGTACAGGTTTACATGCCAACTAGCTCTGCCGACGATGAGGAGATCGAAAAAATATATGAGGAGCTAAAGGAAATTATTCAGACAGTTAAGGGAGAGGAAAACTTAATTGTGATGGGAGACTGGAATTCGGTTGTAGGAAAAGGAAGAGAAGGAAAAATAGTAGGTGAATATGGACTGGGCAGAAGGAATGAAAGAGGAAGTCGCCTGGTAGAATTTTGCACGGAACATGATTTAATCGTAACAAACACCTGGTTTAAAAATCACAAAAGAAGGTTGTATACATGGAAGAGACCAGGAGACACCGGAAGGTATCAGATAGATTTTATAATGGTAAGACATAGATTCCGGAACCAGGTTATAAACTGCAAGACGTACCCAGGGGCAGATATAGACTCTGACCATAACTTGTTAGTCACGAACTGTAGGCTGAAACTGAAAAAATTGTAGAAATGTAGGAAAATAAGGAGATAGGGCTTAGATAAATTGAAGGAAAGTGAAGTTCTGGAGAATTTCAGAGGGAGATTTAGGCAACAATTGACAGAAACAGGGGGAAATAAAACAGTAGAAGAGGAATGAGTAGTATTGAGAGATGAAATAGTGAAGGCAGCAGAGGACAAAATAGGTAGAAAGGCAAGACCTACAAAAAATCCTTGGATATCACAGAAAATACTAGATTTAATTGATGAAAGGAGAAAATATAAAAATGCAGTAAATGAAACAGGAAAAATGGAGTTCAGGCGATTAAAAATGAGATTGACAGGAAATGCAAAATGGCTAAGCAGGAGTGGCTAGAAGCCAAATGCAAATCTGTAGAAGAATGTATAAGAAGGGGAAAAGTAGATACCGCCTACAGGAAAATAAAAGAGACATTTGGGGACAAGAAAAGCAACTCTACGAATATTAAGAACTCAGATGGGAAGCCGGTTCTCAGCAAAGCAGGGAAAGCTGAAAGGTGGAAAGAGTACATAGAACAGCTCTACAAAAGAAATGAACTTACAGACAATGTGGTAGGAAGGGAAGAGGACGTAGATCAAGATGAAATAGGAGATGCTATACTGAGAGACGAATTTGACAGAGCCTTGAAAGACCTAGGTCGGAACAAGGCCCCAGGAGTAGATGACATACCCTCAGAGCTACTAAAGTCTCTGGGAGAGCCAGCCATGAAGACTATTTGAACTGGTGTGTAGGATTTATGAGACAGGCGAAATACCCTCAGACTTAAAGAAAAATGTAATAATCCCCATTCCAAAGAAATCGGGCGCAGACAGGTGTGAAAATTACAGAACCATCAGTTTGATAAGTCATGGTTGCAAAATTTTAACACGAATTATCTACAGGAGAACGGAAAAGCTCTTAGAAGCTGACCTCGGGGAAGATCAGTTTGGATTCAGGAGGAACATAGGAACCCGGGAGGCAATACTCACTTTACGTCTTATCTTAGAAGATAGATTAAGGAAAGGCAAACATACATTTTTAGCTTTTGTAGATTTGGCGAAAGCATTTGACAATGTTGACTGGAATACACTCTTTCAAATTATGAAGTCAGCAGGGGTAAAATATAGGGAAAGGAGAGTTATTTATAACTTGTACAAAAGCCAGACCGCAGTTATTAGACTCGAAGGGCATGAAAGGGAAGCATCAGTTGGGAAGGGAGTAAGACAGGGTTGTAGCCTTTCTCCGATGTTATTCAATTTGTACATCGAGCAGGCGGTGAAGGAAAGCAAGGAAAAATTTGGAATAGGTATTAAAGTACAGGGGGAAGAAATAAAAACATTGCGTTTTGCTGATGACATTGTAATTCTGTCAGAGACAGCAAAGGACCTGGAAGAGCAGTTGAATGGAATGGACAGTGTGTTGAAGAGAGCATATAAAATGAATATTAACAAGAGCAAAACAAAAATAATGGAATGCGGTCTTAGAAAATCGGGCGATGCTGAAGGAATTAGATTAGGTAACGAAACAATGAAGGTGGTAGATGAGTTTTGTTACTTGGGTAGTAATATAACATGTGATGGTCGCAGTACAGAGGATATAAAATGCAGAATGGCAATGGGAAGAAAAGCATTTTTGAAAAAGAGAAATTTGCTAACATCGAATATTAATTTAAGTGTAAGGAAGTCTTTGTGAAGGCATTTGTTTGGAGTGTTGCCTTGTATGGGAGTGAAACATGGACGATAAGCAGTGCGTACAGGAAGAGAATAGAGGCTTTTGAAATGTGGTGTTACAGAAGAATGCTGAAGATTAGGTGGGTAGATTGCATAACCAATGAAGAAGTACTGAACAGAATTGGTGAGAAAAGGAATTTTTGGCATACCCTGACTAAAAGAAGGGTTAGTTTGGTAGGACACATTCTTAGACATCGGGGAATCGTAAATTTAGCATTGGAGGGAAGTGTGTGGGGTAAAAATCGCAGAGGGAGACAAAGAGACGCGTATAGTAAGCAGATTCAAGTGGATGTGGGTTGCCGTTCTTATGAGGAGATGAAAAGGCTTGCTCAGGATAGAGTAGGGTGGAGAGCTGCATCAAACCAGTCTCCGGACTGAAGACCATAACAACATGTCTACGAAAGTCTGTGATAAAGCTTCGAATAATGCTCACCAAAAACTATATTTGAGCTGTTAAATGGGGCATTTTTCAGGAAAAATAGCAAATATTTTAGGAGATAGTAATAAATACGAGTTGCAATTAAAATGCCATACAACATCTGTCCAATTTTTATTGGGTACAGAGGTACAACTCTTAGAATTTAAACCAAACAAAGTTAAAGCACATGCAAATTTGGCTATTTTGACTTATTTTTTCATCGGTTCTTGGTAGATCATCAAATTTACTATTATTGAAATAATCCGTTTTCGACGTACTTTAATGTCTGAAGATGACCTAGTTACCCGAAAACCGTCTAAGCAGGAATGAACCTGTAGTACACCACCAAATTGTACTTTGAAGTCAGTATGATAATGTACTATCAAGAATCGGAAGAAATATCAGTTTTATTACTGCTGAACCACAAACGGCAAGAATCTTAGGAACATTTGCTTGTAAGCTAGTCACACACAAAATAATAAGCACTTATAAGAAAGGCGAGCGAGGTGTAAAAACATTCGAATCATTAGACTCCACACCGAACTGATACGCGTCCAAACCCTGCCTGTCATACTAACAAAAGCCCGTGATAGAAATTTATGTTTCTCTTATGTTTATACTCTACTTACTTTCAGCGGAATAAGCTGCAAATATACACATATTCTTAATTATTTCTTCAAGACGATGTTCTTTATAGCAATGAATCAGTTACATTAAGCTGTTTTTACATTAACTTCCGTCTTATTTACCTCTCTTTATATTTTACAAATGCTTGTAACATAAAATTTATACTGACTGTTTCGTTAATTACGCACAAAAATAATCATAAACAAACAGTATTCGTTCGGCGGCTTTCTCACCACTAGGAGCGCTAGTGTCATGGCAACTGTCAGTTGGTAACATCTTTCACAACAGTGCATGTCGCGACTGTGGTATACAGCAAAAGTTCGCCTGATAGGTAGGCAACCTTCCCGACGAAGTAGTGTTGCGGTCATATACACGAGCTAGGCGTTACCTGAAAGTACTGTGGTCTGCTATGGCACTCGCCACGAGACACGCCACTCTGTGTTGCAATCAGAGCTAAGATAGGCATTTCTGAAAGCCTAACAAAATGAAGATGATTGCAGTGATAAGAGCAGGGGTGTCTTCAGACCACCTTGAATCTCCTCTTAAATTGAAAACGCGTCCCAAAACAGCAGCAAACTTCACGTTGTCTAGGCTATTTTCATTTCAAATTATTTATATGGTGGCTGTTGTTTCTGAAATTTCTGAAATAAGAGACGCCATTTGACGTTAACGACCGTAGTTTTATGAATTTGAAATATTTCGACTGTTCCGGCCTGTTGAAAAATATTCTACGGCGGAGGTCAAAATTTGTGCTGGACTGGTATTCAAACCTGAATTTACCCATTCGGGCCGGCGGTCGCCTTAACCAATTACGCTATCCAGGTACGCTTCCCTTCCAACACAAATTCTCAATTACGGCAGTTAATGTTAACAAATGGTGTCTGTTATCTCGGACATGTCCGAAAGAACAGACAACGAATCAATAATTGTGCAATACCGACAGGCGTTTGAACGCGGACGCATTCAAACGCCCGATCTCATGCGGGAATCCAGTCTAGCCTGCGGACAAGAGGAATCAATAGGCAGGGGGCACTACAATCGAAGTGTGATACAATGAGATAATTGGAGTTGGAAGGGAAGCGTGCCTGGATAGCCTTTAAGATAACCGCTGCTATTTAAAAAGATAACGTAGACAGTATTACATCTAACTTTTATACTGTACTGAAGCCTGAAAGTCTTGAAGCACCACCTGATGTAAATACATTCCTGGCCATTAAAATTGCTACACCACGAAGATGACGTGCTACAGACGTGAAATTTAACCGACAGGAAGAAGATGCTGTGATATGCAAATGATTAGCTTCTCAGAGCATTCACACAAGGTTTCCGCCGGTGGCGACACCTGCAACGTGCTGATATGAGTAAAGTTTCCAACCGATTTCTCATGCACAAACAGCAGTTGACCGGCGTTGCTTGGTGAAACGTTGTTGCGATGCCTCGTTTAAGGAGGAGAAATGCGTACCATCACATTTTCGACTTCGATAAAGGTCGGATTCTAGCCTATCTCGATTGCAGTTTATCGTATTGCGACATTGCTGCTCGTGTTGGTCCCGATCCAATTACTGTTAGCTGAATATGGAATCGGTGGGTTAAGGAGGGCAATACGGAACTCCGTGCTGGATCCCAACGGCCTCGTATCACTAGCAGTCGAGATGACAGGCATCTTATCCGCATGGCTGTAACGGATCGTGCAGCCACGTCTCGTTCTCTGACTCAACAGATGGGTACGCTTTCAAGACAACAACCATCTGCACGAACAGTTCCACGACGTTTGCAGCAGCATGGATTATCAGCTCGAAGACCATGGATGCGGTTACCCTTGACGCTGCATTACAGACAGGAGCGCCTGCGGTGATGTACGCTACCTCGAAACTGGGTGCACGAATGGCAAAACGTCATTTTCTGGGATGAATCCAGGTTCTGTTTACAGCATCATGATGGTCGCATCCGTATTTGACGACATCGCGGTGAACGCACATTGGAAGCGTGTATTTGTCATCGCCGTACTGGCGTATCACTCGGCGTGATGGGTGCAATTCGTTACAAGTCTCGGTCACCTCTTGCTTGCATCGACGGTACTTAGAACGGTGGCCGTTACATTTCAGATGTTTTACGACCCGTGGCTCTACCCTCCATTCAATTCCTGCGAAACCCTATATTTCAGCAGGATAATGCACCACCTCAATGTTGCAGGTCCTGTACGGGCCTTTCTGGATGCGGAAAATGTTCGACCGCTGCCCTGGCCAGCACATTCTCTACATCTTTCACCAACTGAAAACGTGTGGTCAATGGTGGCCGAGCAACTGGCTCGTCACAATACGCCAGTCACTACTCTTGATGAACTGTGGTATCGCGTTGAAGCTGCACGGGCAGCTGTACCTTTACACGCCATCCAAGCTCTGTTTGACTCAATGCCCAGGCGTATCACGGCCATTATTACGGCCAGAGGTGGTCGTTCTGGGTACTGATTTCTCAGGATCTATGCACCCAATTTGCGTGAAAATGTAATCACATGTCTGTTGTAGCATAATATATTTTTCTAGTAAATATCATCTTCCTTTCTTCTTGGTGTAGCAATTTTAATGGCCAGTAGTGTAAAATAAACCACAGGCTACAGCATGCAAGGAAAGACTTATTTGAAATAAGTTACCTCAGCCATGAGATAACTACTGCACATCATATAACAGCCAGAGACTTAATACTACATAGAAAGAAACACAAAATGAAAAACAAAATTAAAACGAATTACCCAAATATTGAATAGGATACTGTATGGAAGAATATTAATATGGGTGGATTATCATCTGACGTAGTCACAGCTTGGTACAAAACCCTGAATAATATAGACAGTACGAATGAAAGACGGTATGCAATTGGGATTAGTGAAAGAAAACTTTTTGTAAAATGTAATCTTGTGGATACAATGCTAGAAAGATTTAGATGTGATGGTAATATATAGAATTGGAAGTGGCTTGGAGAACAGTTAGGTTTTCTTACAAGATCTTCAGTAGCCAATTTTGTACCTGTGATTCTCTGATATCACTGGATAGATACTTTCCTATACTAAAAAATAATGCTATTCATTGGCAAATGGAAATTTTGTACGCTACGTCATTAATAATATGGGAGCTGCCAATATAATTGAATGTCACAGGTACCATATATGAAGTGTGACAGTGCGGACAGGAAGAGGATAGAGACTGAAGAATGCTGAAGATTAGGTGGGTAGATCGCGTAAGTATGAGGGCGTACTGAACAGAAATTGGGAGAAGAGGACTTTTCTGGCATACTTTGACCAAAAGAAGGGATCAAGGACACATTCTTAGCATCAAGGAATTGTGAACTCAATGTTGGAGGAATGTTTGTGGGGTAAAAATCGCAGAGGGAGACTAAGAGATGAATACAGTAAGCAGATTAGATGGATGTGGGTTGCCTCTTTATGAGCAGATGAAAAGGCTAGCTCAGGATTGAGTAAGGTGGAGAGCCGCATCAAACCAGTCTCCGGACTGAAGACCACAACAACAACATGAAGTGTGAATTTCATAAAATTATCAGATATTCAGATCATAAAAAGAAATTCATAAACATACTTCAAATCATATTTGATGTTATTGGCATAGGATAACTACCGTCATTAAAAAAGAAAACTTTTCCTGAGATAATTCCAGAGGCAGAAATAAAAATCCGGAATTCTGGAGATCCATAAAGCTGTTCAAGCAAGATACCCCAAGATGCCTGAATCATCATGAAGTGGGAAAAATAAATTAAAATGAATTCGAAATATTGAAACATTTCGACCGTTTCGCAGCGTTGAAATAAATACAACAGTGAAGATGATCATTTTTGCTGGACCGGGATCCAAACCAGAATTTCTCGATTCGGGCCAGCGGACACCTTAACCAACGATTTTTTTTAGTTATTTAATTGTATAAAAATACAATGAATTAGAAACTGATAATAAATGAAACACACTTAAATAGTGTAAAATTGATTATAAGAGGTAGTCCGTCTTATGCTGACTGCAATAAAGAGATTTATTTTACACCAGACGCGTTTCGCTTTTTATTTTAAAAGCATCTTCTGTGGTCTGGAAATGATACAAAATGTTGGTACACTTTTCGATACATAGATTAGAAACAGATCAAGCTTATTGACCACTTAACATAAAAGTAAACACTCTGAGAGTCAACCTCCCACCCCCTTTTCACAAAAACGTATATGGCGATACCCTCGCCTCTCCCCTCCCCATCCCCCACCCCATTAAAACGCAGGTAAACCTCCATTTACTCGTCTGAAAAATCATCTGAACGTCCTGTTCGCCGAAATTATATACTCATCACTCTCTCACTCTTTCTCACACACACATACACACACGTGGAATTAAACTGTATTTTGTATATAAATACACTCACAGACCACACGATAAACAAGTGAACAGACAAAAACAACATAGCCACACTGTAATGAAGTGTAAACAAATCGAAAGGCATTCCATTTAAAACAAAGTGACATGCAATCTGGATGCAGTCGAAATAAGTGAAGTGTGTGATGTGCTGTGATGAAACGGAAAAAAATCACAAAACAGACGAAAAGTGCTGTACACAGCCGAAAAACACAAGTCATAAACCAACTCCAGCCAACAAGACAGAGAAACAGCAGTCAGATGTAAAGAAGAGAACAACACCGTTAGTAGACCAAATATCAAGTTAAAAACACATAGACATAACGTGCACAAAGTTTTTTTAATAACTGTTTTTCATTTATGTATCGAAAACAAACTGTACAAACATTTTGTATCATTTACAGATCGCAGAAGATGCTTTTAAAATAAAAAGCGAAACGCGTCTGGTGTAAAATAAATCTCTTTACTGCAGTCAGCATAAGACGGACTACCTCTTATAATCAATTTTACACTATTTTAGTGTGTTTCATGCATTACCAGTTTCTAATTCATTGCATTTTTATACAATTAAATAACTGGAAAAAAAACGTTGGTTAAGGTGTCCGCTGGCCCGAATCAAGAAATTCTGGTTTGGATCCCGGTCCAGCACAAATTACCATCTTCACTGTTGTATTTATTTCAACGCTGGGAAACGGTCGAAATGTTTCAATATTTCGAATTCATTTTCGTTTATTTTTCCCACTTTATGATGCCCTAGGCAAGTTGGCCCTTATGTCATTCTTTGATCCAACGCGAGCATTACAGTCACCTAGAACATACAGAGTGTTATAGGGGGAACAGTAAGTATTTTAAAAAGAGGAAGTATACACACATTTCGATAACAAAATACCCCCCCCCCCCCAGAGGGCTCACGGTTCTTTCGTGAGTACGTGCGTGACGGGAACGGTGTCCTGAACTAATGCAGTCTTCCTTCCTTCTTTACTTCTCGGACTGCATTTCCTTTCACCTTTCCCTCCTTTCCTCTCCTCATTCCTTCCCTCCCCACCGGGACACTGATAAGGCTGGTGGAGCGCTGCTTACACACACGCCGGAATTTGACCGGTCAAACGAGCAGTCGTTCGGCTGCCGTGGTCGAGCGAAGTTGATTCCAAACGTAAATTAATGAATCCCAAGCGATTTTGCATAATATTATATGACAAATGTTGTTAACATGATACAAGAACTAATAAATTATGCATTTCTTTTCTTTATTCTCCATTTCCGCAAAACCCTCATTCAGTTCGGAGAAACTTGTGTCCTTAAAGCTCTAGTCGCATTTTTATCGTTAAGTGTGTGCAAACGTTCGTTCCACAAAACTGGTTGTGCTTCCACTATCGAAATAGGTATATCATCATTTATCTCTTAATCACTTCATTCACTGCAAACGTATACATATGTAACGGTATGTATGCATCAAACAAGCAAATGCATGTTTCTGTGCGGTTATAGAAACAAATTTGATCACTAGCGGGAATCAGTGGCGATTTACCAGTAAGCTGAGTAGGTTGTAGCGTAGGGCAGCAAATATTAGGAGTGGCAAATTTGGGTCCAAAATTTTTAAACTTTAAGTAAGTTTAAGAAATGAAATTTAATTGGTTTTACCAAATTTACATTATTGTATAATATGTATTAAGGCATATCTTCCCCGACATTGTTTCTAGTTAATGATTGTGCTTTTATTTGCCCAGAAATATAAACAAAAACTATTTCTTGTTCAACCTTAACCAAACAGTTCATTTGTAAAAATAATCGTTACACTTCGATCCCCCTAATGCCTAGTCATGGTAATTCCGAAAACAGATGGTATAATTATGACGATAGTGTACAAGACAAAACTACAAATTCATTGACAAATAATTATAATTAGTATTCCTCGGTAACATAGTGGTAGAGTGCCAGTCTCTAAATCCTAAGATCGTAGGATTTTTATCCGTCACTTTGCACTTCTTTCACTTCTCGCAGTGTTATGTGAAAAATACCGAGTAGGACCGTGGTTCGGAACCCACGTTAAACTGTAGGTCCCCCTATAATTAGCTGGCTAAGTTGGAACGTCGGAGGAAGGCAACGGCATACCACCTCCAAATAGGACCATGCCTAGTAAACCACTGTCGTGGTGTGGTGATTGTTAAATCGGGTATCGAATTGTAGAGGTCGGTAGTGGCGGCAGATGTGAAAATCCGCCAATGGCGGGAATACAAATAAAATCTGCGAGAAAGAGGAATAATGGACATTCGTAGTACGCGACAAGCTGACGAGAAACATGTCTGGTTCGGCTATCGCTCACCGGGCTGGTCGCCCTCCGCAATAAAACAGAGTGAAGACTTCAAGTACATCATACAACAAAAACACGATGTACCCGAGCAACAATAAAAAGACACAAAAAACGCGTTCGGGTTCCAGTCTAGCTTAAAATTTCAACAAAGCCATTGAATTTAATTCAGTGCCTTGAAACAGACGAAAATGTCAAATGTTTGTGTTGTATGTTCAGATGTTTGTAAATCTATCGGACCAAACTGCGTGGTCATCAGACCGTAGCTTACAAAGTACTTAAACCTAGGTAAACTAACCTAAGGACAACACACACACCCATGCCCCAGAGAGGACTCGAACCTCCACGGCGAGCAACCGCGCGCTCCGCAGCGAGACGCTTTAGACCGCTCGGCTACTCTACCGCGACTTGTGTTTTATACATAACTCGATACCGAATCGATATTTTACATTTTAGTCATATATGTGCACAACCGACTGTATGGCGAGAAGCCGCAGTGATAACTGTGCAGGGGGGACGGCCGGTGAAAATCGTTGCGTGTGCCACTACAGCTCAGCTGCCACTACACGACGTGCGCCTCCCTACTGTACGATCGGCGCCAGCGGTCTGCAGTGTCCATATAGTCGCCTGCTGTGACAGCTGACTGCTTTTTGTCGGTGCTGGTCCGTGGCCGGCCACTGTGCAAGGTACAATGCCCTCCAATCGGGTACTGCTGAAATGTGGACGGCAAATATTTTACCGGCCATCCAAATCGTTGTGTGTTTTGTAATATATTTAGGTAGGAGGGTCCCGTTTGTTTAAATAACTGAAGTTAATCATAATTGGTTGCAGTATTGTAACCTAATATTCTATGTTTATATTACATAAGAATTTTATAGCGCTTCTGTCAAGTTATTTTAATCATTATAATTTGCATTACTAGGGTCTTCTAACAAACTAAATTAATTAATTATTGAAAGTCGTAACAACAATGTAAACATATATTAACACTGCGCTAATTGTCGTTTACATACGATCTTTTCTATTGTTTATTTTGGCGTAAAAAAAAACTTATTATTACATTTGTCATAATATTGTGTATCTCCACGTAAAGCAAGATTTACTTATGTTTTATAAACACATTATTAAATGTAAAACTCTGTAACTTCCGTGTTCTAGAATGTTCTAGAAAAACTATAACAGATATTAATACGCGCGAATTGGCGCGAATTCAGTCAGTCTTAAAGGAGTAATCAGTCAGTAGTTAGCATTGTTGTCAGTCTAATTGTTGTCATGCAGTCTTACTTTTGTGCTTCATCAAGAATGGATAAATAAATATACGTATAAAAATGAAACGTGTCATATTAGTAGTTTCCACAAGACTACCAAGAATCCGACGTCCTATATTTTGTGATGTATTATTGGCAGGCGAGCAACGAGATCTACGAGCATTCTACCACTGAACATATATAACAGGTGACGTATAGAAAAATTTGGCTTTAATGTATATCCAGTAATAAAAGAAATGCGCCACAGTGTGCAACCAGCCTAACGTTAGCAGTTTAGTCCCCGTATCCCATCCAAACTACCCAACCCCCATAACAAAATAATACCATATAACACGGGAACAGCCACAAAATTGGCCGCGAGAGGCGTGTTTTTCCGCGGCCCACGCTGTCTCGCCTGACGGCACCCTTCACCCTCCACGCCCGAGGGAACTTCGGAGGAAGAAACTGAAGAGTCCCCACACGGAACACGGGACAGCCTTGCGTAAGGCTTGGTTTCATATTATGCACATTAGGACATTCGCAAATCTCAAACTATAAGTCATAAAAGTATATACCGTTACTGACCATTAATTAATTAAAAAAAAAAAAAAAAAAAAAAAAAGGAGAGAGAGTGAGAGAAAGAGTTACGTGTCTGTTTTGAAGCTACATTACGCTAGCAAATTCTGGGATCCACGATGTTCCATGTAAAATTCCTACATTCAACTGAGTTATAGGAAAACAGGCAAAAAGAGCATATAGTGCCAGTAGAGCGACGTTTGGAATGGAATAAATTTGATAGGTGTTGGTTATTTTTCCTGCTTCCTGTGTCTGTCCTCTCTCTCTATTATCATGTTTTATACTTAACTAGCTGAAAACCCGGCGTTGCCCGGGTATTTATTTATTTATTCGAGCCTTCCTATCCACTCTCTCTCTGTCCATCTCCTTTTTTTCTAAAAACATGTTACATTTATCAGAGAATATATAAGAAATAAGAAATCACACATAAAAATGTACTCGTTTCGAAGAATCCAATCACGAAATTCACCAATAATGATTGTAATAATATAACAGATCGATCACTTGATGTAATGCGCGAAACGTCAAATCGATTTTTTAAAAGAGATGTATTAAAAGAAATTTATTTTTACTGATTTATTTATTCTTATATTTCCTAATTCGTATGCTTATCCTTACAGAGAAAGAGCTGAAAACATTGTAGCACGCATAGACCAAAGATATGATCTGTGGCATCACGTATCGCTATACGTAACCGCCTTGCTGTAGAGTCGCAAACGTCATCGCTGGCCTTCAATCCGAATTTTTTTATAATTTGACGAATTTCAACGACCATATCTTCCACCCCCTTATAACTATCGGCATGGAACTTCTATGGTGAACAACGGGAGACTTCGGACAACAATTACACACAGACCATTCCTTTGTGTTCTGTATATTAACACACACACGAAGAATTTTATATACACCGATAACTTTCCATCCTAATATACTCCACCCTTTTATCATTATCAACCCTCAAGCAACAGCGCAACTAATAAAACCATTTTCAAAGAGTAAATATAATTTTCAAAGAGTAAATATTGTTCCGCATTTCGCGTTATGTTCTAGAAATTACTAAATATCTACCAGATCGCTATAAAACCGTACCTAAAACCTTCCTCAGGTATAAATTAGTAACTGTACAAATATTTAAGCCTCTGCGTCTTGTCGTTCGGACTTGATAAGCGTACACCGAACAGACATTCACATTAATGTATATATTGATAAATAGCTATCCGATCGCCATACAACCGTGCCTAAAACCTTCCCCGTGTACACACTAGTAACTGTACAAATTTTTAGCTCTTTATGTCTTCTGGTTCAGACGTGATAAACGTACACAGAACTGACATTCGCATTTATAGATATAGATTTTATATCATTCTATCACTACATAATTTCATTGCTTTTATATCTTTTTATTGCCTTTGCTTTTTGCCTCTGATAGGGGGAATGGATGTATTAGAATAGCTTTATTGTGTTAAATTCAGTTCGTATAGAAACTTCATTTCAACTATTCTCCTGCCTGGCTTGATGCCGAAACTTGGCTGTGAGCGGAAGGAATGCCGTGCGCGTTACCGTTAGTCGGATGCGAGGTACGGACGGTCATCGTTGAGTCTGCAGCTATACAAAGGAAGGTTGGGGGAGCTCCTCTACTGCCGACCGGTCGGGCCAATCTCCGTATACCGCGGTCCGCTCCTTACCTGCCTGGCCCGCAAGCGGAAACTTCACAATGGGCGTGTATGTGTCTGTCTGCCTGCTACTGGCTACTGGAGCCTTCGGTTTAACGGAATTCAGCGGGTACTGAGGTGGTCACGCCGTTTGATCTTCACGGGAACTCGGTATCTCCCGTCTGTTGACTTGGCGGAATACCGAGAATTTCGACAGGCTGGGTGAGAAAGGAAAGCAGAGTGCATCTCGCACAGTGGGGGTGCCGCAGAGATCTGTGTACAGCGGTGCCTTGATACCGGCTGCTGATTATTTTTTCTAAGAATCTAGCTGGACTTCATTTAAAACTTCCGGTCTCATAAGCCGTGATCGATTTGTAAAACATTCCCCTAACGTTTCATCTTCGGCTGCGGGAGACATCTTTAGAGGTGGCAGTTCGCCACTCTACCTCTGAAGCTGTCTTCCGCAGCCGAGGATGAAATGTTAGGAGAAAGTTTTACAAATCGATCACGGCTTTTGAGCCCGGAAGCTTTAAATGAAGTTGAAGCAGGCCATGAAAGCTTACATTGTATGATCAATCTAGCTGAACTACGTGACCAAGCGTGGGTACTCCGGCAGTTTGGGGGAGGAATGTGCCTTCAATTGGCGGAAAAACGCACCATTCGCTGATTATATATTTCCTTTTTGGAAGGCAGTTGGTAGGTCCCAGGCCATCGGTGTGATTCGCGCAGATTTTTGGAGGACGATCCCGATTGTCCTGAGGGTTGAGCGTAGGTGGCTGTCCTCGCGGCGATCGAGTTTTTGTGAGGAGCGAAGGCGAGAAAAAGTGGCGTTCTTATGTAGACCGGCGATCGGGAAGGTTTGACGGCACGGTGCTAACCCGCCGTCGTGTCGAGAAATTTTCTAAGTGTTCAGTTTGGACTTGTATTTTTCACCGCTTTGATCAGTCAGGAACTTTCATTAATTTTCAGAGAATTGGTCTGTTGGTACCATACTTTGAACTTTCATTTTGTGTGGCATCGCCCTCTGCGACCACAGTCTAGCTTCCGTAGACACGGTTACTTGCTTTGTCGCTGTCGCAAGCGCGTACAATAGAGGTAAATATCGCCACTCCGCGCCTTTGGCGCAGTTTTTACTTCATGTTCAGCGCAGCCCGCCGCTGAGTTGGTGCCTGCCAACGATACTACTGCTGCTTGGCATTTCTGCATGACTCCTATTTGGTACAGTATATTGCTTGCGCAACCCCGACCCCTGATAAGGAACTGATTATTCTAGTTAGTTAGCGTCTTGTTTTCTAAACCGGAGACTTGTTCCAGTTGCAAACTAGTTGCATTCATGATCATTATGGTACTGTATATTTCGATATAGCCAGTCATTTTCAGTCTTATTTATGTAATTTTGTAACAAGTGTTCAATTAATTAAAGTTTTGTGTATTAAGGTGGTTAGTATTCATAACCTTTCTCTACCGTTCCATTCTCTAATAGCGTGCGAGAAGAAAGAACACCTAAATCTTTCCGGATTCGATCTGATGTCTCTTATTTTGTTGGGATGGTCATGTCTCCCTATATAGGTGAATGCTAGCAAAATATTTCCACATTCAGAAGTAAAAGTAGCTGATTGAAATTTCGGAAATAGATCTCGCCGCAACGAATAACGTCTTTCTTTTAATGATTTCCACCTCAAATCGTGCAACATTTCCGTGACGCTTCCCCACCCCGCCCCCCGTAACGTGATAAAACAAAACGATCTGCCCTTATCTGAGCCTTCTCAATGTCTTCTGTCAATCCCACCTGGTGAGGGTCCCACACTGGGCAACAGTACTCCAGCAATGGCGCAAAAAGAGTGATGTAGGCAGTCTGGTGGAGCTGTTGTATCTTCGAAGCGTTCTGCCAATGAAACGTAACCTTTGGTTCGCCTTCCCCACAATATTTTCTATTTTTTCTCTTCAGTGTAATTTTTCGTAATTGTAACTCCTAGGTACTTGGTAGCATTTATGACCTTAAGGTTTGCCTGATTTATCGTGTAAGTGACGTTCAGCGGATTTCTTATAGTGGTCATGTGTACTACTTCATACTTTTTATTATTTAGTGCTAATAGCCAATTTTCGCACCATGTATAAATTATGTCTAAATTTCTTTGCAGTTGCTTTCGATCCTCTGTTGGCTTCATTAACTCATAAACGACATTCCACAAGCAGTCTAAGGGAGCTATTCAGATTGTCTCCTAAGGGCTGGTTCGTCCATTTCTCGTTAATCATCTCGTCAGTAAACAAGAATATGCCTTTAACGTCCAGTTAAATGTCGTTAAGTGCATTGCGTTTGTCATTAACAGATACACCTCTCGTTTGCTAACCTGGAGAAAACGAGAAGGTTCGATGTATTTCGATTGTGTTGGCAATAGAAACAAATGAAAGTGCCGTCTGAACAAACAGCTGTTAGCTATATTAAATCACTAGGAAAGAGGGTAGCAGACAGTTGTTATTTGTCGTTGGCGCTATGGCAAACAAACGTAAAACGAACTCAAATTTTGCAAGAAGCTAGTGCGAGAGTCTTGTGTCCTTAACAGACAAATATAAGAACGCATTCGATTATATATTATATATGCGCTACGACATGGAAGGAAAAGGAAGCGACATTGTGGCAAATGAATTCAATACTGCCCATGGAACATGTAGGACATAAAAAGTGCTTAGGGCCTATACGATAACATACTGCCAAGTGCGTAGTACCTTAGTGCAAGTAATAACTAGCACATAAGCGAAAGTACACCGTTCCTGTAGATCGGAGGAAGAAATCACATTTTAGACCTTACACTAGGCGCAACAAGCATAAGTACATAATTAATAAGCTTGCAGACATAAGTAATGCATTCCGATTTTTATTACGTCAGATAACTTACAAAATGCCTAACTATCTGTTGGACTCTTCAGATGGTCGTCGAGGTTTTAATCAGCGTTTCCAAAGAGGCTTTTCGATGACAAAAAAGCGTAACAAATTCTGCATCATCCCAGCATTCAAAATGATTGGACGAACATAAATACGTCTAGGACGCCTTATTGGAGCAATGACCTGTAGATCGTCCAAACTATTGACATTGTCGTCATTGTCAACCAAATCTTTTATTCAAGCCATTTTCGCCACACCGAGTCTCACTTAACTATTCGTTACGCGTAAGTTTGTATTTTGATATGGCAACAATAATTTTAAAGTTACGTTGTGTTTCTGCAATATATCAACTTATCTAATCGCTACTGACATGGCTGGGGCAAGAAATATGACGACATAATTTTTCAATAAAGTTGCTTTTCATACTAGTTTTTCACGCATGTCGTGATTCTGTTATTTTGTTCAATGAATCGGTCTTTATGACGTGAATAAATTGCGATACTTTAGCGCTTTGGAATTCTGCCATACACATTCTCACTTAACTGGTCGTTAGCCGCGTAACGAGCACAATTTTAACGGCCAGATTGAGGTCTTTTAACGTCAGGTTTACTGATAACGAAACATTGACAAACGGAGTTCTCCGCTGAAGAAAAGTTAAAATCTTGACTGGAACTTGACGAGACATTCACAAACAGGCCCTGCATCGTTTATAAACACAAGGAAGAGTAGGAAACCTATAATGCCTTCCTGGGGAACGCCAGATATCACTTCTGCTATACTCGATGACTTGCCGTCAATTATTACGAACTGTGTTCTTTCTGATAGGAAATCGTGAAACCAGTCGCACAATTATGGCGATTCCATAAGCATGCAGTTTCATTAGAAGCCGCTTGTGAGGTACAGTGTCAAAATCCAGAAATATGGAATCGAATTGAGATCCCTTGTCGATGGAACTTATCACTTCATGTGAATAAAGCGAAAGCTGTGTTTCGCAAGAGCAATACTTTCTGACTTCGTGTTGACTATTGGTTAATAAGGAAATCTTCGAGGTAATCCATAACGGTCGAACAAAGTAGATGTTCCAAAATCCTACTGCAAATCGACGTTAATAATTTTGGGGATCACTCCTAATGCCTTTCCTGAATAGTGGAGTGACTTGGGTAGCTTTCCAGTCTTTGGATACGGATCTTTCACTGAATGATCGATTGTATATGATAGCTATGTACGGAGCTATTGCATCAGCATACTTTGAGAGGAATCTAGTTGGTATACAATCTGGTCCGAAAGATTTGTTTTTGTTTAGTGACTCAAGTTGTTTTAGTACTCCATATCAAAATAATTACTGCGCTAATTTTTGAAGACTAAGCAGACGATAAAGGCATTGCGTAGACTTTCCGTGTGGTTGATTTTAGCACATAGAAAGCTGGGACGAAATGTAGGTGTCGTTGTTGTCTTCAGTCGGCAGACTGGTTTGATGCAGCTCTCCACGCTAACCTGTCCTGTGCAAGTCTCTTCATCTGAGAATACTTTCGGCAACCTACATCCCTTTGAATCTGCTTACTGTATTCGGCCCTCGGTCTCCCTCTACGATATCCCACACACTTCCTTCTAATGCTAAGTTGACGATTCCTTGATGTCTCAGGATATGTCTCACCAACCTATCCCTTCTCTTAGTCAGAATACGCCAGAAATTCCTTTTCTCCCCAATTCTGTTGAGCACCTCCTCATTAGTTACGTGATCTACCCATCTAATTTTCTTCATTCGTCTGTAGCACCACATTTAAAAAGCTTGTATCATCTTTTTGTCTGAACTCCTTGTTGTCCACGCTTCACTTCCATACAATGCTACACTTCAAATGCCTTCAGAAATTACTTTCTAACATTTAAATTAATGTTGGATGTTAACAAGTTTCGCTTCTTCAGAAACGCTTTTCTTTCCATAGCCATTCTGCATTTTATATCTTCTTTACTTCGGCCATCAGAATTTATCTTGCTACCCAAATAACAAAACTCGTCTACTACTTTTATTGCCTCGTTACCTAATTTAATTCCTTCAGCATCGCCTGATTTTCTTACGCTACATTCCATTGTCCTTGTTTTACTCTTGTTGATGTTCTTCTTATAACCTCTTTTGAAGACATTGTCCATTCCATTCAATTGCTCTTCCAGATCCTTTGCGGTCTCAGATAGGATTACTATGTCATCGGTAAACCGCAAAGATTTTATTTCTTTTCCCTGAACTTGAATTCCCTCCCCAAATTTCTCCTTACATTCCTTCACTGCTTGCTCAATGTACAGATTGAACAACAATGGCGAAAGGCTACAACCCTGTCTTACTCCCTTCCCATCCTCTGCGTCCCCTTTCATGCCCTTCGACTCTAATAACCGCTGTTTGGTTTTTGTAAAAGTTGAGTATAACTCTTCGCTCCCTATATTATATTTTACTCCTGCTACCTTCAGAATTTGAAACAATGTATTCCAGTCGACATTGTCAAAAGCTTTCTCCAAATCTACAAACGCTAAACGTACGTTTTCATTTCCTTACCCTATCTTCTAAGATAGACAAGTCGTAATGTGAGTATTGCCTCCCGTGTTCCAACATTCCTCCTAAATCCAAACTGATCTTCCCCAAGCTCGGATTCCACCAGTTTCTCCATTCGTCTGTAAATTATTCGTGTCAGTATTTTGCAACCATGACTTATTAAACTGATAGTTCTGTAATTTTCACACTTGTCTTCACTTCCTTTCCTTGGGATTGGAATTACAATATTCTTCTTGAAGTCGGAGGGTATTTCCCCTGTCTCATATATTTTGCGTACTAGGTGGAACAATTTCTTCATGACTGGCTCTCCTAACGATATTAGCAGTTTAGACGGGATGTCATCTATTCCAGGTGTTAAACCCTAAGTTTCCTTCCTTCCTTCTATTCCATGGGCCTTGTTTCTACTCAAATCTTTTAGTGCTCTGTCAAATCATTCTTGCAGTATAGTATCTCCTCTCTCAGCCTCCTCTACATCATCTTCCATTTCTAGAATACTGCTTTCAACTTTATTTCCTTTGTACATTCGTTCTATATATTCCTCCCACCTTTCACCTTTCCCATCTTTACTTAGTACTGGTTTTCCATCCGAGTTATTGATATTGATATCGCTACTTTTCTTGTCTCCAAATGTCTCTTTTATTTTCCTGTAGACGGTATCTATCTTTCCCCTATTTATACATTCTTCTACTGTCTTGCATTTCTCCTCAAGCCACTCCTGCTTAGCCAGTCTGCACTTCCTGTCAACCTTATTTTTCAGACGTGTGTACTCCCTTTTGCCTTCTTCATATGCAGAATTTTTATATTTTCTCCTCTCATCCATTAAGTTCAGTATATCCTGTGTTATTTCTATTAGGCCTTGTCCTTCTGCCTATATGATCCTCTGCAGCCTTCACTACCCTATCTCTCAGAGCTAGGTAAGATATCTAAATTTTATTTACGGTTGGGAACATGATAACTCATTTCATACTCGAGATACAGGGTGTTATGTCCGACGGACAGACGCGAGCAGTGCGCACAGTTCTGTCCATGCGGACTTTGACGGTTCTGCAAAATACTTGTCACCCGATTTAAAGAAAATAGTTTGGTTTGTGGCTCCACATCGGAATAGTTCAACTATAAATTCCGACCAACCTGTAGCGTAGCCCAGTATTCAAACAAACCGTGTATTCAAACAAACCGTGCACCTAGGAGCAAACAACTGAGATAACGGACAAGTTTTGATGAGTATTTTCGTACATATTGCGTACTTAAACATTACTTCAACTACGACAAAATGCGAGGGGATACACACTACATTACTTTTATCAAAAACAAATTAAAAGTGTCTATACAATACCAATTATATCTGCATGTTTACTATTTTTCTTGCTTCAATATTTTATTTCCTATAATACACTATACACATGTACACGAAGGAGAAAAGTTTGCTTCAGGAATTATGTATTAATTTCTTATCTATACGAGAATCTCTTTAGTTTACTCAGTAATAAGACAACCTTTTTGTGTGTTTTCAGCAGTTTATTGCAAATAAGACTGACGACGCGTGAATAATTTAACCTTACGACATAATCTAGGAATTTTCTTGGCAAATTTATTGAAGTTAAAAACATGTAGGTATCTGCTGCGTGATCCAATCGACAGCGAATCTTTACTCTAGTAATTTTCATTACGTATTGGAAGTACCACAGCGCGGAACCGATAGTCGCTGCTGGACTCGTAGTTTTCTCTGAAACTTTTCGTTAGCCCAACTCCTCTTCCTGCGTTTCTGAATTCAGATGGAAATACTATAATGTTCGCCTTCCTTCTTGGCTGTAAATACACCCTAAAGCGCATCACTGTAGCATTATTTAAACCCAAAGATAGTAATATTTACAATACTTCTTATGGCAGCAAAGTAACGTATATTACCAACATGGCGGAAAAAAGTGACTCGACTTCAGCCAACCACGATTTGCAGAAGGCGGCAAGTGGCGCAGAAAAAGATCGCCATACTCTCCCTACACAGAGCTTTACTTTCAGAGGTCCACACAGAGTCCGCTTTCAACAACACTGTGACAAGTCACTTAAGTACAGTTACTACACGGTAGAGTTAGACACTGTTTCATGTTTCCAAACCATGTTTCGATTCGCGGAAATGTTTCACGGTTTCGAAACCGCAGGGTTTCATTCTGTTCTGTTTCGGATCACATTTGTGGTGAACACAAACTATTTCGTCCTGTTGGTTTCACTATTTTAAAACAGCGTTGTTTCAGACCAATAATGCAGGAAGGTGGAACCAACGTATTGTATCGAAACCGCGGTGTGTCATTTTGCTGTAGCTCTTCACAGATACACATTTCACGTACTAGTGTATGAACAGCTTAAAGAGTGTCAAAACTAATGGACAAACGTGAATGTGTAGCTTAAGATTACTGAATTAAGATTCGTTTCTAAAGTCTCTGCAGTATTTCGAAAAGTGATAATCCTCACTATTTGCATTGATACATCCAGTAAAATTCTAGATTTATGTATCCATGTACGATAATAATATTAAACCACATGACAACTTCCTTTTTATTTATTTATTTTTATTTAAAAAACGAAACAATATAATGTCTAAAATGACAGACTTTGTACTAACAAGGGGAGATCGCAAATTCAAGATCGATTTAAAGAGTAAGAAATGTTTCCATTACCGTTAGTTTCTTGCGAGCAATGTTGGCCGGACACTCATGTAGACCAAAAGATATTTTTAAAAGATACAAATACATGAATATCTAACATAATGTGCCCTATTTGACGAATTTCGTATTTATGCTTCCATATTACGAAAGTTAGGACAGTAAATGAAACCGATCATTAAAGATATTTCCAAAAATCGAATTTTAAGATAAAGTTTAGTTTACTAAAGTACCTACGAGTGCGATAACGATGTATAAAAACTTAAACATTCCCGAAAAATTAGCTCTATAAATGTTATGCGATAACGTGCCTTTCCATTATCACATTATCCATTAGCACACATAACACCTATCAATATTAGGCACTAGAAGAGAGGAAAGCTAAATGTATTAACTATATTTATTTTGCTATTTTGTCAGAAACTGACATTTTGAGCCCGTGGTTGTGTATTAAATACAGGATGGTTCTTAACATAAGGAAAACAGCAATCAACCACATCAAATGTAGTTGGTTGCTTTGTAAGAACCATCCTGTATATTTACTTTGATAAAAACCAAGCCGGCCGCGGTGGCCGAGGAGACTGAGGCGCTCCAGTCACGGTCTGCACGGCCACTACGGTCGTGGGTTCTAATCCCCCCTCGAGCATGGATATTTGTTCCATCTTTAGTATAAGGTAGTTGATAAGTATTTTGTAAGTTTAGGGACTGATAACCCTTTAGTTAAGTCCCATAAGCTTAACAAACATTTGAACATTTGATAAAAACCAATATATTAGACATAAAAAGACAGTCCTCATCAAATGGGAAAGCAGGAACGTCACTTATTGCGAAAGCAGTGCATTTGGTACAGGGTTTAAATTTCGCTTATTGTCCTAGCGGCCTAGCGTGATAATGTTGGCAATCATGTGACGAATCGCGTTACAATGCAAATTTTTTTGTCATGAAATCTTTGTTGTACGAGGACAATTATTTCCCTGAGCGGACAAGGGTACATACAAGAACCTGTCAACCACAGAGCAGGAAAAACATACGGTAAACATCTTGGCAAAGATTTTCTACCGTGTTATTCATGTTGCCAACATAACCACGTGAGGCCGCCGGGGTGGTAGGTAAAATTTAGCCGGTGTAGGATATATATAACTGCCAGTGCATCTGAATAGCAATATTTATACACAACACATTGACGATATTACAAAAAACAGGCCGACACTATTGCAAAATACACACTGTTTCATGGTTTCGAAACAGTGTTTATAAACCTCACACTGTACGGTTTCATTTGTTCCGAAGCCGTGAGATGTTTCACTTTTCCCATCTCTACTATACAGTGTCGCTATCGGTGATCTGAACGTTTAATTTTCATAGGATTGTTTATTTTTGGAAATAAAACATCGTTGTTATCGGACATCGAAGTTTATCTTTCGATATTTGTTGTACATCGACTTCTTTTTACGATGTTAAATACCGCTGTGAACATCGATGCTTTTCTAATATCGATCACCCCTAAATCAAGGAAAACCCATCGTGATGCAATTTTTCGCATGCCCAGGCACATTCAATATTGATCCAACTGCGCTCACAAGTGAGTGTGTTTCCCTCGATTTGCGTACGCCGCTGACGTGGGACGGGTGAGACCATTTGGTAGGTAAGGTAGGTATGTCAACAACGTGAGCTTTGAGGGACAGTTGTAGATTACATTGCATGGCTTCTCCAGCGTTGACATTATTTAAGCTTGCTCTCTTCGTCAGCCATTTGCCTGAGCAGCGCGCTCTTACATCTCGACACAGCTGTACTAACTGCGCCCTCGAATTTCCGCTATTGCGTTGAACACGTTCATCCAACACCATCTACACTACGTTTACATGCAACACATCTGCCGCGGTGGAGTAGCCGAGCGGTCTAAGGTGTCTCGCTACGGAGCGCGCGGTTGCTCGCCGAGGAGGTTCGAGTCCTCCCTGGGGCATGGGTGTGTGTGTTTGTCCTTAGGTTAGTTTACCTAGGTTTAAGTAGTTTGTAAGCTACGGACTGATGACCATGCAGTTTGGTCCGATAGATTTACAGGCATTTGAACATTTTTGAGCAACACATCTTCCGGACGACAAAAACAGATTGTTGTAAACCGTTTCTCGCTCTCGTGTTTATATGTCAAAGCCTGACTCGGATTTCCTAGCCCACTTAATATGGTGGCTGAAAAACAGCTGATTCAGTTCCTGATTTAGCACAATCGCTATTTTTCCTTACTTAATACACAGATTCATTCTCAGTCTAATATTTATTCTTTTATCACTGTAGAAAATGTCACTCTGTCCATGTGTGCCGAAAATTCTTCAGAAGAAAATACAATCTGACAAGCCAAGAACGCTTCAAAAACGGTTGCGTTTACATGAGCACGAAAATCGATTGTGAAACTGAAAAACCGCTTTACAGAAATCGATTTCCAGAAACAATTTTGTAGTGTTTACATGACCCACCAAAAGCGTGTTTGGGACATAGGTTGTAAGATACCTGCTATGTGAAGGTATACATTTCATATGCAAATGTATCGCGAATTTGAGACCAGTGTCAAGCTAGTCAGGCATGGGTCATTTATCTTTGGTTGCAGGCTTATTTTTCAATGGCAGTACTATCGATATTGCGGACGGTGATAGTATTGTTCTCGGGAAGTAGGGTTGCGATTATTGAGAGTGTAGACTTTGATAGGCGCGCGGATGAGTTTGCAGAAGCGTGGGGACCGTGGTTGTGTGCTGTTGTCGTTCCGGCTGGGTAGCCGAGGAGATGAGATTTTGAGACTTGTATGCTGAGCCAAGCTGTTTATTTAAGATATGGAGACGAAAAGGAATAAACGACATTGGAGAAGATGTTTTGAAGTTTTTGTAAGGTAAAGTTTTCATGAAATACTTGGCATAATTCTATGGCTCAACTTCGCAGTGTTAGGCTGAACTGACGGTAACAGTAACGGTCGGGAAACATCATGCTGTTAGCTTGTGGTGTGACGATTCATGCTAGGGACCCCTTTCTGTGTTAGGAAAAGTATTTATTGTAATAGTTTAGTTTTGAAATTGCGTTTTTTATGAAATAGGAATTTCATGGCTAGTGTTCTTGAAACATGGTATTGTTGTAATATTGTTTGTTCAAATCGAGTTAAATTTATTAACAATAAAGAAATGTTTATCTTTGTTTAAAAATAATTTTGTAGCTAGATTAAATATCTGAGTTACATTTTCCTCTGAAAGATTTTAAAATCATAAATATGACATTGTTAGTAATTTTAATGAAGTTACATCAGAAATAAATAAGATATTTCATTTTTAATAATTAGTTCGAGTTTCTTAAACAGATTACCAGTTTATCCCTCCTCACATTTTTATTAAACGTGCCATAGATGTTTTCTGGAGTTAGTTTTCCAGTAGTTAGTACAGCAGGAAGCAGTTTGGTGTTGCGCAGATTTATCCAGTAAGTGAAGGTGAGAAAGAATCAGTTTTTGTCAAGTTCACAGTTCAGTATGATTTACAGATTTCAGGGTAGGACAATTCATACAGTGTTCAGGTTAACAAGTGTTTGCACTTAGTCAGATTGCATTGATAAATATTGTGTTTGTTACATTCCGTTAAAGATTGTTAGTTCAGTCAGAAACAAGTTTGTAGGGCCAGAATTATTAACACAGTAATTTTTTATTATTAGTAATTTTCAGACAGTTAACTTTGTTACGACATTTTCATACAGAAACAATTAGCAGTTTGTATCTCATTACAATAAACATTACGCAGTCAGATAGATTTTGCAGTACCTTTACATTCACATAGAATACAGTTAAAAATACGCAGTCAGATTAACATAAAGTTGTACAAAAGCATTCAGTTAGACTAAGTTCAAGCAGACAGCAGAAGGATTTTTTTTATTATTATTATTAAATCTATCGGACCAAACTACGTGGTCATCAGTCCGTAACTTACAAACTACTTAAACCTAGGTAAACTAACCTACGGACAAACAGACACACCCATACCCCAGGGAGGACTCGAACCTCCACGGCGAGCAACCGCGCGCTCCGCAGCGAGGTGCTTTAGACCTCTCGGCTACTCCACCGCGGCACGGAAATTTTGTAAAAGAGAAGGAGAAGCGAGAAACTTTCACGGTTTACAAAATCCGGCTTTGGGAGCCCATGTAAACGGGGTGCTAGAGAGAAGGCCGCGGCGATCTCGTGTGACGTCACGCAGAGTAGGTCGCGATCTCGTAGCTAACTGACTGGGCTCTACGGCATAGTTGGCCGTGCCCCAGCGGCCACCCAGTTAGCTACGCGATCGCGGCCTCCTCTGCGTGACGTCACGGGAGAATGTCGCGGCTCTCTCTCTAGGAAGATGTGTCGGTTCAGTGCGCCATCTGCGGTCGACTGCGCCAGCTCTTTGTCTTGTTTACAGGGGGAGTTTGGACTGCTGCAATTTGCGGCGAGCCGGTCTGTAATAAGAACTGTCGAGATGGCTGTTCTAGGCGGAGGCGGTGCCTTTGATCTGCGCGGCAGTGGCCCCATTAGGAAGTAATACCTGGCCGCGGTGCTTTGTGGACACGTGGACGCCACGCCTGTTTGCACTTGGTCGGGGCAAAGAGGAGGGGGGAGGGGGTGCTGGTGGGGGCACGGTCAGAAAACGACCGTCTGCGGTGGAAGCGCAGCTAAGCGACGCCAACGCAATTATCCGAAAGTGTGTGTACGCTGGTCTGCGTGTGTGTGTGTGTCGGCCGGCAACAACCGGTGTAGAGTTGCTAATTAATTTGCGAACCAACGTCGGCCGTCTGGCGGGGCGCGTTTGACTGTCCTTTCTGTCTGGGACGCTTTCTGGGAACAGCATGCAGCGTGTGTGTGTGTGTGTGTGTGTGTGTGTGTGTGTGTGTGTGTGTGTGTATACAGTGGCTCTCTGCCTGGAGGGGCGAAGGCGCGCAGCACAAGCGGAGTAATTTCACTATTTTACCGTAGCCGTGCTTACTCGGGCAAACATGGAAGGTTGCTCTGCAGGAGAACTCAAAAAGGGGCGTTGTCAGCCAACTGCGCGACGACGATCAAGCCCCCACAATTCCGTAAGTGGCCGACTGCGAACAGCGGGCAAATTGAAGAGCGCCTCGGCGGCCATTATGGTGGCAAACTTTCGCGCCAACTTTAAATGTCCGTAAGACTCGTTTCATTAGACGGTGTACTCATCCGAGTAAAGTCGCGAAAACTGTGTCATTTAAATATATAACTGCAAAACAGCTGTAGACTCTTTGAATATACAACAACTATCAGTTGTGTGTGAGACGTAACAGAACACTTAGGGAAATACCTGTACATTTGCATGTTGGCAACACCAATACAACTTGTAACTCTTGTAAGAAAATCCCTGTGTATTAGCTCTATGCTGATCTACAGATATCACATAACTTTTGTTTAAGAATGTTACCAGATTGCATATTAAAGCTGTATTACGGAATGTAAAGTAAGCACATGTAGAATTAACAGATAGTAACAGAAAACATATTAAATGATATTAGATTCTCATCAAACTCGGTACATGGATTTTAAATGCCGTCTGATGCAATAATTTAATACTGGCAATAATTTATTATGTGAATTCCGAAGACTAAATCTGAAACCAAATATGACCACATGGTCAGCTTTTAAGTATTACTTGGAAACTATGATATTTATACAACTAAAAGAAACTGTCAATAGTTAAGCTTGCAAAAACGTAAATCTGAACATGTCAGGAATTATATTCATAACATAATTCTCATGATATTAACGTCTTTATGAATTCCATTGTTCGAATACATGTAACATCATATATTGCTTAATTGTGGCAATTCTTATCAAAGTGATCGTATTTAAAAGAATAAACATTTAATGCTCTACTTACCAATATTAAGTATATCTTGTAACAAATCCGTTGTTAATGTTAAATGTATAACTTCCTGGTTCTAACAATAATATGTATTGTTGTCACATGTCAAAAGAGGATCCGAGCAGAGAGACTCGGGGCGTCATTATTAAGGCTGTCTTTGGGCAATCACTATGTATGTCAGTATGCAGATTGATTACAACAATGTAATGTATTATTGAATATAGTTTTATGAAAAGTGCGACTTGTTCTTTGAGTTCACATTAAGTGATTTAGGTCTGTAAGATATCACCCAGCACGCAAATTTAAACCGAATTTCAGGCACGTGGAGAACTTTACAAGCGAAGCAGATTCTACGAGATACACTCAACTTAAGACACTCTGGTAATGTGTTGAACTTAATAATTTTGTAATTGTAACTTGCTACGTGGAAGTGACATTTATTTAGCATCAGCGTATGGAAGTTATCAGTTTGTAGCAAGTACGTTAGATGTGTAAATTTATTACACATACAATGTAGAAATCGGCCAACAGCGTTTCTTCTTCCTAACTGAACCGAATTATAGCGTTTAGTTTTTTAGTATTCTAAATGCTGCATACGAAAGGAATTTATCGTCAGACACGGTTTCCTGGCACTATCTTAGTGTATTCTACGATGCTGAAACTTTTGTACGAACATTAATTTCGGAAGAGTTCTACAACACTTCACGACTTTGCTTGGCTGCTCGCTACATTTTTCAATATTTAGATAATTTATAGCGTCAAAAAATGAAACAGGGCTGCTTGCAACAGCTCTTGTTAAAATTGACTGTGAAAATGAAAGATCCCATCAGATACATAACTGTAAAATGTGTTTTACCTTGTGAATACACCAACCAACCTCTACAAAATTCTTTTAAAAACACGAAGTATGCCATAACTTTTCTCGTAAGAGTATCTAGCACGAATATTAGCATTCTTAATGCTGTAAGCGAAATACTCTACAGTAGCGTGAACTGCTCAAAAATCACCATCTATTGATATTGGGTTCAACTTCACAATGTGCATCCAGTGTGGCTATGTGTCATTCATACATGGAACAATTCACAGTTCTGTAAACCCCTTTTTTGTAAAACAGATGACCTTCAAATTCTGTGTTAGAAGCTGCAACATTAATTTCCTAAACAAAAATTCGAACTGCTTTGAGGCAACTGATCTCGAGCCCTCAGTAGTTATTTGATACAATCATGAAATCAAACTTTTTGAACTTGCTGTCCAGCAGTACTGTCTAAAATAGCTCGTGTTGAAGAGCCACCATTATCGTAAATCAAATCAAAATGTTCAAATGTTTGTATAGCTTATGGGACTCAACTGCGGGGTCATCAGTCCCTAAACTTACAAACTACTTATGAACTAGCTAACACTAAGGAAGGCACAAATATCCATGCCCGAGGCGGGATTCGAACCCCGGCCGTAGTGGCCGTGCAGACCGTGACTGGCGCGCCGCAGCCCCCTCGGACACCGCGGCCGGCTCGTAAATCCTATATTGTGTTGACTAACAGCTTGTTAAGCAAGAGTAACTCTCTAACACAACTAGTCAGGCTACTTGTATTCCTGACAAATATAATTGGGAAGACAGTATTCGTTCTTTTTATTCCTTTCTTAAATCGATTTATGTAGTTAAACGCTGAGCAACTTTTCGTGTTTCATGCATACTGCAATAGTCAAACAGTACAGACGTGACTACCAACTGAGTATATATAACGCAATAGATACGTAGTACACGATTTATCCGCTAACAACACTGGTATTTATCTGACTCTTGCCACTATCATGGCGACCGGCCGAAGGTCCAAATTATCCCGCGACAGCAGCGCCGTTAGTGAGTCCAGTTTATTTTACAAGGTCTTTGGTGACGATACTCCCAGCGGTGGCGAGTCAACGAGCTTAAATTTCATAGAGTGGCTAACACACGAGCTACAGCGCTCTTTGCGGCAACCTGTGTAAACTCGGCCGCCATATTTTTGGTGGCCAGTACACTTGAGAGTAATCTGTCTATCGTATGTTGTTGTTGAGCTTGAAGTGTTGTATTTAGTATATATTGTATTTACTGTATACTGCCTGTATAATTTTTTCTGCTGAAATATGCCCAAATTGTGTTCAGCGTTTAACTGCACAAATCGAAGTGATAAAACGACAAGTAATTTATGCAAGAACACCAAAAGTTTTGCCTTGTTTGATCTCAATTTTGATGCTCAGTTTTCGACCTAGTGTTTGTGTGTTATTCAGAAATTTCTTCTTCTGTCGCTCCTGTGGATGTTGGAACCACACTTTTGAGTGTCTACACATTCTTTAAAAATATATTCATTTGCTGTTGATAATACTTGATCGAACATGGTTGACATGCAACCAGTTAAAAGTATGGAAGCAGTAGTGACAGCCACAATTTCATCTCTTGTATATGTCTGTGTTGTTTGCAACAAATATGTACTTATATCAACGTACTTATATCACTTTCGTGACAACTAACAATTCGTTCACCAAAGTTTACAACCAAACCCTTTAACAGCAATTTTACAAGTCTGTAGACTTAATAGGTTTAGTAAACACAAGACAAGTGTATACTGAACTTTATGAAAACAGTTACTACAACAAATTAACAGAAGATGCAAATCCATGGTCATGATTGTTCATCATAACAATTACTGTTCACTATATGTTCCGCAGCTCGTTTAGACCATGTAATTGCATTAAAAACGACGAAAAAAATTTCGCAACCGTACTTTTGTTGTTATAGCAAACCTCAGCTAACTGTTATACTTCGAAATAGGACTGTAATACTGGCATGTTCACGATATTTCATTACTGCACTTTTATGAAATTTACTAACAGGCTCGTCAAATCGCAGCTTCGGAAAGGTCTGACGGAACTTGACGTACATCTGTATTCAATAATCAACCTTTATATAAGACGTGGAACTGTAAATCGGTAAAATCTCGAATGGGTGTGGCATACCATCTGTCAGCCGATACCCCAAGTAACATGGCGGACGCCAGTATAGTTTGCCTCAAGGATGGCGGATCTATCGTCACACTATAAAATTTAAGCTCGCTGCGGAGAGTCCTGTGTGTTCACTGGTTAAGTGAACTCCAGGAAAAAAAGCTCGTCATGAAGAAAATTCCTCTGACAGATCGTTTTATATGCACATTCAAAGTATTTTTATCGCGTGAGAAACGTTTTACGTCGCGGAGACAGCACGTATACGAGTCGTACCGCGGCCGCTGAACACCGGCGGCAGAGGTCGCAGCTGTGCAGTGCGCGTGCGCGACTGAGGTTCAGATTCTCTTCCGCATGGGACAAGCGCCTGCTCAAGCCTACGTCACATATATCTGAAGATGGCCCTGTAAAAAGGCCGATACCGGTCATCATTTGTATAAATAATTTTTTCCGATTTGGGGCTGTTTTTATTTATAAATACTTTATATCGCTGTTTGCGCAAAAAATATGTTTTCAAAAATTCTCTTCTGAACCCCCTGGAGGCAGCATATTGGCGCTCCCGCGGCAGGGTGGACCGAGGTGAAAGGCCGCTTTTAACATTGCATTTGGAGCTGGTAGAGACGCCAGCTCCTGGCGACTCGAGCTCGGGCTGTTACCTACGAATCGTCTCGAAGCAAAGACAAAGTAGCTACTGCGCACCTCGTCCTGCACATGCGCATATACTCCATGAAGGCGACATCCACCCATTCTTGTTTCTGGCTCACTGAAGATTTATCAAAAACACGTCATTTTTGGTAAAATATTTGATAATTACGAATTAAAGACGCATCAACTACATATCCTTTCAGAAGATCCCATAATGAATAATAATAGAGGTTTTACTTTCTATCTAGCAAGAGTAGTCGTGTGGCTAGTGGCCTCGTGTTGAAGTGTCAAAAGTAACGGGTTCGAGTCTGATTTGTTTCTTTATAGTTATTTTAAAGCTACAAAAGGTGGCAGGCTTGCAGCAGCTTCATTGCTGCTATTCAGCAGAGCGTATTTACAATTTCGACAAGTCGTTAAAACATAGAAAGTTGATAAAATTTGTTGAATTTAAATACTGGAAGGGAGAGTAAAATGAAGAGGACAGACATAAGCGAAGAATCTGAAGGAAAACATATTCAGAATTAAAACTGCCACAGTGGTTAAAATCACACACAGATAGAATAGAAAAAACGTCCAGCGTGGTTAAAATCACATTGGTGGAGCACACTACACGATGACGAAGGCACTGCTTAAAACACATGGCAACACTAATATTCTGCCTGATCGGCGGCTACTTAGGTTTTAAAACACCACTTGAGCACGAAGCACAAACATTGGGACAACACTAAATGGTGCACTGTTAAAATATGTCGAAACGGGTCCCTGCAGTGGGAAAAGGAGAGGAAGGGGAAGCGCGGTGGGAGAAGGACGGGTGGGGAGGGGTTGAGGGAGGAGGGGGCAAGGCGCAAGGAGAGAGCTGGGAGAGCCAAGCGTGGGAGGGGACAGGAATGGGAGGGGTGGGAGGAGGAAGGGGATGGGCTAAGGTTGGAAGGAACGGTAGATGCCGGGACGGAGGGCGTCATCTGGGAGAGGGAGGTGACGGAAGTTACCCTTGGACGCGGAGATTGTGAAGGTGAAAGGGGGAGGAGGGATAATAAGGTTTCGGCGTGGCAGAGGCCCAGGACGCCACAAGAGGTGGGAGACGACCAGGTGGCGAGATAATATTTTATGGGACACATAGTGGACGTGGAGGTATTCGAGGAACTTCAGAAGGTGAGGAAAGGAAATCAAGTAGTAGAGGATCTGCGTGGGGGATGGGAGGCGGATACGGTAAGCTAGTCGGAGGGCATGGCGTTCTAGGATCTGGTGGGATTCGTTGTGGGCAGCGGTAGCCGAGTCCCAAGCAGGATGGAAGCAGCAGTGGATAGGATTCATGATGGATTGGTAGGTGAAGAGGTTGAGGTGGGAGAGGGCTTTTTCACAGACAGTGTGGAGGTGCAGTTTCCAGGAGAGGGAGCGGTCAAGGGTGAAGCCAAGGTATTTGTTTTGGTTTGCAGGATGGGATGGCCAAGGAGTGTAAGGTAGAGGTCGCAGTGACAGAAAGAAGGGGTGTTGTGACTTATGATGATTGCCTGCGATTTTGTGGGGTTGACAGTAAGGAGCCACTGGTTGCACCAGGAGAAGAATTCTGAGAGATGGGACCGAAGTAGATGTTGGAAGCGGGTGAGGGAGGGGGCGATGGCAAGGAAGGCAGCGTCGTCAGCGTATTGATCGACATGAGGCTGGGGTTGTGGCTTATCAGCCGAATAGATAAGGTAGAGGAGGGGGCAGAGGATGGAGCCCTGATGCACTCTGGCGGAGGGGAAAACAAATGGGAGTTGGAGTTGATGCCAGTGACATAGGATGGGAGAGAAAGGAAGCGATGAAGTGGACATAATTAATGGGAAGGGCAAAGAGCTGGATTTTGAAAAGGAGACCAGAATGCCATACATGGACGTAGGTCTTCTCAATGTTGAGGGCAACGAGGATAGCGGCGCAACAGCAGTTCATCTGGACGGAAAGGCCGTGAGGAAGGTGCAGGAGCTGGTCATTGGCTGAGAAGGAACTTTGGAAGCCAAGGTGAGAGCATGATAGGATGAGGCGTCAGAGGGCGGCTTGCTGGGTTTAAGAAACATGAGGATGCAGGAGGTTTTCCACGGGTGAGGGAAGAAGCCGGTGTAGATGATGACGGTGTAGAGGGAATCAAGGGCTGTGTGGAAAGAATGGGAGCAGGCCCGAAGGTGCCTGTAGGTCAGACGGTCGTGGCCGGGAGCTGTGTTGTGTTTTGTGCGGAGTGTGTTTCGATGCCGAGGGCAGTGATCAGAGTGTTAAGTTCTGTGGGTAGATGCTGTCCAAGTACTGAAATCCAGGGACGAGCGGCGGAGAAGAGGTGTTGGTACGCTCATGGACGTCTGGGAAGAGGGAATAATCAAGAATGGGATTGTCAGGAACGTAGAAGGTATTTTCGAGGTGGGCAGCAAAGTGATTCGCTTTCCTGGCGTTGTCAGGAAGGGGAAGGTCATTGACAAGAATCGGGTAGTGAGGAGCAGAATGACTGCCAGTGAGGCAGTGAAAGGCTTTCCATTACTTGGAGGAATTGTCAAGGAGTGAAACATTAAGACAGGTGTCTTTTTGCAGGCAAGAGGTTTCGGATGTGGCGTTGGATTTGGCAGTGGCATAAGAGTTTGTCCTTGTGATGGGTCTGCAGGAAGGAACGATAAAGTCGACGGGATTCATGGAGAAGGTGTACGGCCTATGGAGGAAGTTTGGGGCGGTGAGGCTGGATGGATAGTCTTGGTGGGGATATGGAGTGGAAGGCATCAGCAACAGTCTGTTGTAGGAAGGAAGTGGAGTGGTCACTGGCGACTGGCGACTGGCGACGTGAGTGTCTATGGAGTGATGGTAGGCATCCCAGTCAGTGCGGGTGTAATGATGGACTATCTTAGGAGTGGGCTCCAGACAGGGAGTGTGAGCCTGAAGGCTGCGAGGGTCTAGGGTGAGGAGTAAGGAGGCTTGGTCACTGCCAGTGAAGTCGAGGACTTCCGCATGTAGGCGACCCACTCTCTGGATGAGTGGGCTGCGGGAGGGGAACGATGTCGCCACGGAGCTGGGCGAGGAACTGACGCCACCGCTAGAGTTTTGCGGCAGAATAGGAAGAAAGGTTGAGCTCGGTGGCAACCACATATGTCGTAAAGGAACGGTGAACATGGGAGAAGAATTCATATGGGAGAGGTTCACTGTGGGGAAGGGGGCAGGGAGACCGGTAACGTGGTATGGGTGTGCTTTAGACGAGGGTAATGTTGTGGATGAAGGTGAAGTGGGAGTTGTTCTGTGAGAGAGTGGCAATTGTCTCTAATTGCCAGATGAAAGTGGGCAGCAAGGATGATTTGTTGAAGGGAGTGGGGACGCTGGAATGGGTGGATGTTCTGGATGACGGTGGTGGTGACAAATCTGATGTCCTACACTGTATCGAAGGGGTGGATGGAGGCTGTCAGCTTAGGGGTAACAGGAGAGGGGCGAGCCTGACACTTGTAGGATTAGGTAGGGCGGGGGCCGCCACAGGTGTTGCAGGTGGGTGTGGAGGCGAGGTTGGGACGATGGCGAAGGAAGTGGGCTGATTTAAAGTGGGGACAGATGAGGGCATTGCGGCAGTTTTCGGTTAGGTTATCATTGTAGGAATGATATTGCCCACAACGATAGGATTGGGGAGGGGAGTGGGAGGGATCCACTTTGTAAAGGCGATCGTAAAAGTACGCCCCCTCAGTGAGGAGGTGGTCAATGGACGATGCAGATCAGATAGGTGGGGACGCTGGAATTTTGGATCCGCTTGGTGGAGCAGATGGAGATGTCTGCCTCTGTGATCACTGGGCTGAGTTTGGTGATCACGGCAGTGAGGGTAGGCGGACGGCAGGGAGCGTTGGAAGTGATGTAAGGGATGATGTAGGCATGGGGACCAAAGAGGATGAAGGAAAGGATGGGGAGGACATCGATGTGGAAGGTTGGGGAGGGGGACTTCATGAGGATGGAGCCCTTGCGTGGTAAGAGCTGCATGGGTTGGATGGAGGGGATGTATTTCCTAATTTCAAGGGAGAGGACACAGTTGTCGAGGAACTGAGGGTCGGGAAGGGCCAGGACGTTTGGGTGGCAGTGGCATACGAGAGGGGCAGCATAGCGTCCATGGGAGGGCGGAGGATGAGGGAGGAGCAGAGGCAGTGGTGGAGGGGTTTTTTGGTGGCGTCATGGGCGCGTTTAGCTCTCGGTATACACCTCTGTATGTCAGACTTTTGAATGAATAAAGCGTATTTTCAATACTTACTGTCAGCAATTACCAAGTGTACACAGGTAGATTGTTGGTTTGTAATCACACCCGCCGAATTGACGGGTGTTACCAATAAAAGTTCGAAACCGACTGAAAGACGGGTGGTAGTAACGAACGTTTAAAACCAGATGTTAGTAACACAGGGTTAAAAATCTTTTGTACTGTCTGTGAACTGCGGCCCGGCAACCCAGCTTCCGAAAAACAAACACATGCATCTGGCATTCCTAACATTGCATCGCATATCATAAAGGCATAATACAGATTTTGACATTGGCCGACAGAAACACGAGAAAATCAATTAAACGTTAGTGCGGTGCTCCTCTTTGGCTGTGGAGGCGAAGTGCGCGATAACAGCGAATTCCGAGGAATACCGTCAGATATAGGATACCAGTTGGGACCAAAAAGAGACTTCCCTCTCTGGTGGTGACACACCTCCTCGAGGTCGGAGGGTACCTGGAGACGAAGTGTTCTGTGGATAGATAGCGGCTTGCACTGAGAACAGCAGCATGTGGTGTCCAGTGTTGAAATGCTTCGCATAATGTCTAATACACTTAACAGAGTGAGCAATCCATCATAATTAGTTAACGTCAAAGGACAACTAATGAGTGGCGTGTCTGTGCACTGATTTGCATAATCAGTGTATCTTGACAACTAGATTACTAGATTTTCACTAGGAAAAGATAATGAGACTTCGTCAAGATTGTTAGGAAGTTCCCACTGACAGTATTTCAGATTACTAAGGTAGCTTTTGGTAGTATTTCAGAACCACAGACACAGCCAGCCGCAATCGCAGTGAATGGCACAACTGTCCTTAAGGAAAGCTTCTTTCAGATTTGTTTCCGTACTAGACAGTGACAATGTCACAAACATTATTTCATTAACGGACAGCCAGTACCATGTATGGAGTATAGATACGGAATATCCACTATTTTCTACCTTTTTTGCAATCTCTTAAGTTTTAATCTACACTTCATAACCAATAAGTTATGGTCGGAGTCTATATCTGCCACTTGGTATGTATTATAGTTCAAAACCTGATTTCTAAACCTTTGCCTTACCATTATAAAATCAATCTGGTATCTCCCAGTGTCTCCTCGTCTCTTCCACTTACACAACCTTCTTTCATGATGATTAAACCAACAGTTTGTGATGATTAAATACTGCTCTGCACAAAACTCAATCAGGTCATCTCCTCTTTCATTCCTTTTCCGCTGTCAATATTCACCTACATTTCCTTCTCTCCCCTTTCCTACTACCGAGTTCCAGTCCTACGGCACAATTAAAATTTCTTCTCCTATAACTGAATGATTTCTTTTATCTCTTCATACATTTCTTCGACAACCTCAACATTGTCAGAGCTAGTGCGCATATAAACTTGTACTACTGTGGTCGGTATTGGCTTCGTATCTATATTTGATACGATGGTGTGTTCACTATGCTGTTCATAGTAACTTACCCGCATTCCTATTTTCTTATTCATTATCAGAACTACTCCTGCGTTACCACCAACTGATTTTGTGTTTATAACCCTGTACTCACCTGACCAAAAATCCTGTTCATCCTGCCACCGAACTTCACTAATCCCCACCACATCTAATTTTAACCTCTTCATTTCTCTTTTCAAATTTTCTAACTCAACTACCCGATTGAGAAATAGAACATTCCACGCTCCGATCCGTAGAATGCCTGTTTTGTTTTTCTTGATGACGATATCCTCATGAGTAGTCCCCGCCTGGAGATCAAAATGGGGAACCATTTTACCACCGAAATATTTTGCCGAGAGGATGCCATCATCACATATTCATACAGTAGAGCTTAATCAAGAAAATTAACTATACCCTCCCCTTGATTCCAGACATTCACAGTAACTCCATGGCAACGCTATGTTAGCTGATATTACCTGGCCAGCTCAGTCAATCATCCAGACTGTTACCCCTGTAACTACTGAATAGGCTGCTGCCCCTCTTCAGGAACCACACGTTTGTCTGGCCTCTCCACAGATACCCCTCCGCTGTGGTTGTACCTACGGTACGGCTATCTGTATCGTCAAGGCATGCAAGCTACCTCACCTTGGTAATGTCTGTGGTTCATGAGGGGTTGGATACCGGAAATAGCCTCTATTTGCGAATTAGTACGTTGATCAGGTACCGTAAGATGGGGATGCAGTGGACTAGATTTTCAGGTTTTTAGTAACTTTACCTACCAGTTTTGTTTACAAACTTTACATATTTAATCTTCCAACAATATTTTACACTTTGTTTGGGTTAATATGTTTTAAATATCTTAGATTGAGGGACTTTTTAAGTGCTGAAATGTCTGTCCCACTTCACCCCACCCGCAGGCCTGGGAAATAACACAAATAAGTCGTTTAAGCAGAAATTCTTTTTATCCTTTCTGGAGGAATGTCTTTCAGATTAGCTTACAAGTTTTTGAAATATCGAATAAGACGGTTTTCATTAACAGCAGCATTATTGATCTGGCAGGTTTACCGTCCAAGTAATAAAATACCTGGATACAAACAACTGTGTCGTGCATGAAATATATGACATACAAAACCAATAGTTCGACGAAAATACTCAAAATACTCAAACAACAAATTTCTTGACTAGCTAACTGCAATTATACCAAATATTTGGTGTACAGAAGAAATTCCCAAAGAATGGAAGCAGCGTTGATCCACCCACTCCACAAATCTGCTGATAAAACTGATGTGAACAACTATTGAGACATACCTCTTCTACCAGTTACGTACAAAATCTTATCAAAAGCATTACTAGCTAGGACAGAACAACAAGTCGACTCACAAATTGGAGAATATCAATGTTGTTTTAGAAAGAGTAGATCATGAGCAGAACAGATTCTCAACTTAAAGACAGTAATAATGTATCTGAAAAGATCGAAAACTTCGTAATCTTGCTTGTTGACTCCAGGAAAGCCTATGACTCCGTTGATAGGAAGTCACTGTTTGAAATACCGAATGAACTGGGCTTAGACAGATAAATCCTTGCGCATATCTTTAGAAAAATCGCCAGTTGAGTTAGAGAAACAGACTGACAACAAGTAACGTTAACCCTTTCATTTCCAGTGTTGTTCCTGGACAACAACGTATTAAAAGTTTATTTACACCGTATTTTGTGTATCAACCCTAAAGTCCAAAGCTCTAATCAAACAAACTCTAACAAACACTAACTCTAAAGTGAAATTCAGAGGTGAAAGGTCCAGAAGTTTTGAAATTAAAACTGAAGTGATGCATGGAGATGGTCTCTCCCCCACTGCTCTTTAATTGCGTCCTGGTGAAAGTTATAAGGGAATGGAGTGTGTCATTAAAAGAAATCCAAATCATGGAGGGAGATAGGTTAGGTTACAAAAGGGACCACCTAAAAATAGGCTGTTTAGCATTTGCAGATGACGTAGCTGTATTTTCGGATTCAATAGAAACAGCCGAGACGAATTGCTCAAAGAACAAGCTGAAAACGCAGGCTTACAAATCTCCTTTGAGAAAATAAAATTTATGACAAACATTAACATAATGGTAACTAAATATGGAAAAACTGAGGTTCAGGTATCTAGGAGAAGTAATTGAGAAAGATATTCCAGAGAAAGGAGCCATTAAAGCAAGAGTTAGTAAAATTAAAACAGCATACTACCTCACTAAGGACGTATATAATAAGAAGTCGATATCCATCAATGCTAAACTAGCTCACTACTCCACAGTAAGTCGCCCAGAAGCACTCTATGCAGCAGACTGTTTGACTCTGAAAAAAAGGCAATGATGGAATCACTGTAAATTACTGAAACAAAAATATTAACGAAAATCTTGGGGCCAGTTAAAGAGCAGGCAATACAGAATGCGTCACAATAGTGACATCTATACACATATTTAAACAATCACTGATGTAATTAGGAAAAGAAGAATAGCTTTCTACGCTCACATACAAAGGAGGGATCCCAACAGACTGACAAAAAGACTGTTCTGTTACTTATTATGCCAAATGTTTCCAGGAAAAGCCGAAAAAAGACTGGAGCCGAGTGGACCTAAGAAAGAAGAGAGAGACATCGGAAAATGATGAGAGAAATATGGAGGAAAAGAAAGGAGAAACAGTTGAAATAATCGTAGTCCATAGTGTCCCATACGTAAAAGAAGAAGAAGTTGTACCAAACATTTTAAAACACATTTTATTATGTTTACTGCACTGTATTAATACAGAAAACATTGAATTGTAATTTTCCATAGCTGATTTCATAATGTGGGATTGAAAGAGTTAACCGCGCTACAACCTCGATCTGCAAAACTCCCTCCTGCCCCCTCCCCGCCCCTCCCACGACAAACCAGTGTGGAAACGACCGCAGGGCCAAGAAAGAACGGTCAGGGGAAACAGAGCAGAGGCAAATGTCCCAACAGCTCCGCCGCACAGTGGGACGGAATCCCCAAAACGTGGCCAAATCGCCGAAAATGACTTTTCGACTCTCGAAATTCTGATGGGTGAGTTGGGTAGGGGAAGGATTGGTGTACTTCATTCCAGTAGGAGAGGTCGCCACCTTCGTTACCCGACGATTTATCTCAGTTCAAAAGTGACCTTCTTCGAGAGCACACGCGGCGATGTGAAAGCGAGGCAAATTTACTCTCGGTTTGTGAGTGAATATTTTGGTAGTGAAGTGAAGCATCTCCGTTCCACAAAATGGAAACGATTGCTACAGGTATGTAGAAAATGTTCGTATGCTAAATCGGTATAAGTTTTATGGTTATCTTAATTATATTATATTTTTTTCCATGCCTTTGCAAAACGACCAAGCTTTACCGAACTTGCATTTTCAACTAGAGCAAAGTAGCTTATACCGCAATTTCAACTCCCAGGCAATAGACTGATTAGTTACCTGATAGAATTGACAAGAATGTGCTACCAAAATTTGCTATTTCTCTTGCATAATGAATATTTACAAGTGCCCTTGCGGCTGACATTTTGTGCCACAACATGGTTGATGTCGACCTTAAAAGATACCGGGAAGACTCTTCCAGAAAATGTTCACGTGTAAAAATAATAGAAGACGTTTTAAAGAGGTTTCTGGTAAGTTCTGAACCATACATATCCAGTATTAGAAAGCTCCCACTAACACATGTGAAAAGATTGTCAAAGGAGGCAATAAAGCTGTTACTGTCCCCTGCAATTCCAATTACATCACGATCGCCCATGGAAAATTGCGATATGGACTCTGAGAACTTCGAGAGCGATACTGACTCTGATTGCTAGATATAAAACTAATCATACCATTTTGTAAGTGTTAGAACAACATCTTCAATAATATTAGCAATACCTATTACTTCTATCGTTGATTATATTATTACATTTATTATTTGTGTTCTGTCACAGACTTTGAAGATTGTTACATTATTTTATTGAATTACAATGTGTGTGGTATCGAGGAATTTTTTTCCAATATATTTTCCACAAATATTCCGTCATTTTGTTGAAATAAAGAAATCACGTTGGCAGTTAAAAGTGGGCCACTGCACGAAATAAAAGCTTAATTCTGGTAGGAGGTACCCAGATAAGGGTTTAATGTTATAAAAAGCTTAATTTTAGCAGTGAAATTAGCAAAAGGTTCATGTGAACTACCGGCTACTCCCTGCTGTTAGTCCTTGTACCCTGGCCCAAATTGAGAACTTACTTGGTTCAAATTACAGGAAGTTAACGATACAGTGGCCAATGTACGTAGCAGTTCACACGAAATTACGCAGAGGCATTCATAAACAAGCCACCACAATTAATGTTATTTCATAAAAGTGGCTAAAGAAAAAACTTCTATGGCCCAACGGAACTTATAAAAAAATAAAAATGCATCTGAGCTTGTTATCAGCACTGGTGAAAAACAATATTAAATAAAAGGGGAAAGGTTTTCGAAAAGTAACATTTATAAGCAAGTCAAAATTATACTGAACTTAAATTGTTTCTTCAGGTCGAACGCAAGCAAAATGGGGAACCAATTTTGTTAATACAATAAAAATGCATCTCACTTTCATGAGCTAATACTGACGATGCCCAGCATTGAATTTAACATAAATCACACAGAACGTAACGCTACTGGGAGGGCGGGGGGGGGATTTACAAACAACACTTACTCGCTCACACACACGCAATGCAACAGCGAAACTCACCAAAATCTTGCGTGCTGAAACGAGTCAGAAGCAGGCGCCGCTATCGTAGGCGAAATTCAGCAAACCCGGAGGTACCAAACAACACTATATACAATAAAACTGCGAAGATGGCTCTGGTCTATCGTGCCGGATATGAGATGGTGCCTGAGTATAGCAAAGTTAAGTTGCACCTAGATTAGACCGCGAGCAAACACGCTAACAGCTACACACGGCTACGATACATGATCGCACTCCACTGAAGGTGAAGTGGTTAAAAATTGTATTCATTACACAAAATCACGGCGGACTATTAAGTTGCAATCTGAGAGTAAACTATCTAGGCTAAAAAAATGTTTAAATGTTTGTAAATCTATCGGACCAAACTGCGTAGTTATTAGTCCGTAGCTTACAAACTACTTAAACCTAGGGAAACTAACCTACGGACAAACACACACACCCATGCCCCAGGGAGAACTCGAACCTCCACGGCGAGCAACCGCGCGCTCCGCAGCGAGGTGCTTTAGACCGCTCGGCTACTCCACCGCGGCAAACTATCTAGGCACTGGTTTTATGAGAAGTGCCGTGAATTCAGGTGACTAGCTGCATCCCCTGAAGTCGGAGTTCGGACCCACGTGGTTCCGAAAACCGATAAAAATGTATACATTCAATTTCCGAAAAATAAAGAAAATTAACTACCGCATGCAACCACTAGAACTGCATAGGATTTGACAAGGAAGCTACTGAAATGCAGCAACATGCGATTGGGAGCGTTCACAGAGACGGAAGAAGTCCAGTCTCAAAACCCGGAAAAGTGAAATAATGACAAAGTCGGAAAAATAAAAATAAAAACTACGGCATGCAACCCATAGAAATGTTTAGAATTACAAAAGGAAGCGAATGAAATGCAGCTACATGCGATAGGGAGCGATTACAGAGACGGATGAAGTCCAGTCTCAAAAACGAGAAAAATGAAATAATTACAAAGACAGAAAAGTGAAAATAAAAACTACGCCATGCAACCCTTAGAATTACATAGAATTTCATAAGCAAGCTACTGAAAGAGGTTGTACAAGGCTCAGAGAGAATTACTGATAAAGACTACAAGGCGGGGAGAGAAGATAGGGAAATGTTAGTGGAAATCAGAAGGATACACGCATTGTTGCTCGCCAGATGGGCATGGAACAAACAATAGTGGAAGCTGAAGGCTTTGTTCTAAGAACCAACCACGTGGAACACATATCACTCATCGAAGGAAACGATAAGAAAGATTTTACATGTATGGGCCCCACTAAGCTAGAAAGAATTTACACAGAGTTCGTACACCACCACATAATCACAAAAGGTTTGAATATACCAGGCCATTATCAAACTGCAACTAGTAACACATACACCGAATTTATCTGTTGGAAATCACTGGATTGAAAAACTGGAACACATTTCTGTACACGATAGAAAGGAATATTCCAAAAAATTAATCTACGTTCAAGAGCTAAGTTAAACATGCTAGACAACGAATCGCTACCATCTCCACGGACACAAGAGGAGAACCAACCTTACCTCACCACGATCCCAGCACAAAGTGACCACCGAGCAGCCAGGAGGCGTGAAAGCTACCGGAAACTGGGCAAAACCCGTGAGAACAGCAGTGATCGGGAGAGAATATCGCGAGACTTGCCCTGGAGAGGGCTCGTCGACTGACATGTAACCAAAGGGTGTAGAAACCTCTTTGGTCCCATCAGCAGCAGGGGTTTGTAACGACTAACTGTATCAGCCAGAGAGAACCGTGCAAAGCGAGCTATTACCACTCACATTAAGACAGCCATTAGATCCTCGCACATCCACTTAAAAGTAAGCAAAGTACACATTCTCACAGGGACAGTGACATAGCGGAGAAGCTGTACTTATTGCCACATTCGTAATCACTATAATAAATTATTAAAATAACAAAATCCTAGCAATATTAACTAACATCTCAGAAACTAATATTTTAAAACATAAAATAATAATGCTATTCCTCATGCCTTGAAAAGAGTGGGGTTCTAATCTAGCATCATTAAATAAATTACAATTTTATAAAAACTAAATGGAAGACGACAGACGGTCGTCTTTCACAGTGTATTAATTATTATTGTCTAAATACTATATATATATATATATGGCAGATATGCCGCATGCGCTACAGACTGCGCCCCCCCCCCCCCCGACCCTAGTTTTGGTAAAAGACGATACACAGGGGCTTTGCAGTTGACGCTTGGCGGCGAGGCAACTGCTTTTGTTTCAATAGTGGTAGGTTTAACCGAGTTAGTATTAATGACCATAGTAAGTGTCTATATCTTGCATGTGAATCTTTTCACCGTTACGCTTAGTAATAGATGGTGCTAAATAGTGACATACTTTTAAAAATCTGAATAGCTGCACTAACAGTAATTTTTGTTGGGTGCTAATGATGGAGAGGATTTCTTTTGAAAATCTCCGATTAGGCCTAAGCTTAATCCTTAAAAATAATCATTCAATTTAAAATTTAATTCAGTGTTCTTACAATCTTTGATATTTAATGTGTTGACTGTGGCAGGGAAATGAGGAGTAAGAGCTAATGATGGACAGGATTTCTTTTGAAAAGCATTTGATAGTTCTAAGTTTAATCTTTAAAAATAATTTAAAATTTAATACCCTTTTTTGATGTAACAAAAATAAAGGATTTGTTTGCCAAATCTTCAGTGTTTATTTTAATTCCTCAATTGTTACAATCATAAACTAAAATTTTAACATATTTTGTTAAAAAAATTATAAATGCGAACAAATATAATCATGCGGCATAAGGACGTGGCATCTCACCCTTATCCTAAGGGATACAAGCCGCACTGTAAGGTTTTCTGAATGGTCAAATATCATAACGAACTAGAGGATCCGTGCGAATACTTCACACCGTCACGTATAGCATTCTTCAGAATCAATCAATGCAAGTGTTTATAAGCGCAAATGAAAGATCATGATCAGATGAGTGTTGTTAGGACAAAAAGAACTGCATACCTTAATTAGAACCGAAAATATCGTAAAACAAACCTATTAAAATATCCAATGCAAGGGCAGAAGGATACAACGTTTAAATAAAAATAAAATATGGGGAGGCTAAAGCTAATTGTGATACTTGATGACAACTGTGCGAATGAGTACCTTTAGTTTGAAAGAAAAATGAAGGAAATCAGTCGAATGGAAAGCCTGAACGACTAACTTTATTCTACATCGAGGATATCCCCAACAGAAATACGAGTATACAGAATGAATTCGCGTTTGAATGCAGAAAAAGGAAGGCGATAGTTATGTAAATTCTGGTAGTTGATGACATATTTGTTGATGAATGCCTTTCGTTTAAAACAAAAATGAAGGAAATCGAGGGGGTGGCTTGGTCTGGCCGACTGACTTACGTTTTCGTAGATAATTTTAATGTACGAGTGCATGTAAAATTCTCAAAAAAATATATTTTAAGGAAAACTGGTTTGACGTTTTTAAACATGTCTTGCCAAAAAATTGCAGCAACCATACTAAATTTACAATAATTGTAAAAAGAGCCCAACAAGTTGAACTTTTTAGATACTTGATCTAGATTTCGGTACCAACTAAGGGTGCCTTTATCAGAAGATTAAAATTATTACCTAGAAACTAATGATTGCATACATTAACAGACATTGGTATGAAACACTATATACAAAAAAAATTATATACAAAGTCATATGTAGAAATACCTACTTTCATGAGACGTAAACTTATGAGCAATATGCTCAAGTGTTCGACTTACTAGCCTCTGGCTAGTATGTTTTCCAACGTTTTTTTATCGTCTGCACTTGAGCATATTGCTCAAAAGTTTACGTCTCATGTGAGTACGTATTTCTACATATAATTTTGTATATATTTTTTTATATAAAATGTTTCATACGAATGTCCGTTAATGTATTCAATCATTCATTTTTAGGTAATAATTTTATTCTTCTGATGAAGGCACCCTTAGTTGGTGCGGAAATCTAGTTCAAATATCTAAAAAGTGCAACTTGTTGGGCTGTTTTTAAAATTATTGTAAATTATTTTTAATAAGGTGCATTACGGTTTTTTTTTAAGATTAATTTTGAAAATGTGCGCCATCTCCACAAGGTTTCTTTACGCTATTATTAACAGATTACTATGGATTTTCATGAGCCACGTCACTATATTGCCGTGAGAGACCACGTATCCCGACTGCCGGTGTGGCGCAGGGGACAGCGTCACGCACTGCGGTGCTGAAGGTCGCTGGTTGAATCCCGCCAACCAGCGAGAATTTTTTGTTGTTGTTGTTGTTGTTGTTGTTGTTGTGATTAACAATTCCAGAATGTTCTACATCTTTCTTATGTTCACTTGTAAATTCTAATTGTTTCTTATGTTAATTGTTCTTCCAATTTCTGGTAAATTCTGTATGTGTATAAATAGCAGAGCACTCTGCCAGAGAGGCAGTCAGTGCTGCGTGTATGTTAAGTTCGTAATAAACGTGCTTTCAGTATAAGTGCTGTGTTCAGTTGCCTTAGAAGGCAAGCCTGTCCCCATTTCAACGCGACAATATTAGCTCCACCATTTTGTTTAGGTAATTTTTACCATCAAAATCGTAATCAGAAACCCCCGCGTGACGAGTGTCGTGTGAATGAAACGTCTTCTTGTGGCCGGCGCGCGCGCGCAGGCGGCCCCGTGTCGGTCTAGTTAACAGGCCTTCTCCCGCCTCCGCTGCGCACTTGCAGGGCAAACACTTGCGCGCGTCGAGCGGTGGGCGCGGCCCCGTGGAACGGGTGTCCGCTCTCGCCATTACCGGGCAAATACTCGGCCGACGCCGACGCTACACAGCCGCCGGCGTCCTCGTCCCCCCACCTGGCGAGGTGCCGCAGAGCACCGCTACCAGAGGCGGCTGGTGCTTCACATCACTGGGGGTTCACTTCATTCACTGCCGGATCTTGATACTGCCCCCCCCCCCCCAGTTTCGGTACATTTTCCTTACAAGATCTGCAGAATGTCTTGCCTCGGCTTGTTTACACTTGCTTCAACCCGAGCTGAGGCATCGGCTTACCAAACTTCTTTATTTCACACTTATGTTCCAAGTAATTTGTTTCTAAAAGATACTGAACGTTGTTCATTTTTTCTTTGATAATAAACACCAAGAACATGTGAATGTGCACATGAACACGAAAACACAGTAAGTAATTGATTACACTGTTTTATGTGATTGTAACAAAGTGAATCTGCTACGATGAAGAGACAAGTCTTCTTTGGGTCACATGACACTGTAAGCAGTACCCCCTCGCCGGCCGCGTTGGCCGACGGGACTGAGGCGCTCCAGTCACGGTCTGCACGGCCACTACGATCGGGGCCTCGAATCCCCCCTCAGGCGTGGATATTTGTGCCGTCCTTAGTCTTAGTTATTTCATAAGTAGTTTGTAAGTTTAGGGACTGATAACCCCGTAGTTAAGTCCCATAAGCTATACAAACATTTGAACAAACATTACCCCCTCCAATCCTTATGCTTGGGCAAAGGCTGCTCTCCGCCACATCCTTTAAAACAGTTAAATATTTCTTATAACGGAGAGTATCAATGTCATTCACCAAAATGTTCAAATGTTTGTAAATCTATCGGACTCAACTGCGTGGTTATTGGTCCGTAGTTTACAAACTACTTGAACTAATTTAAACTAACCCAAGGACAACACACACGCACCCATGCCCGAGGGAGGATTCGAACCTCCGATGCGGGCGGACGCGCGATCCGCAAAGTGGCGCTCCACACCGCGCTCCCGCGCGACTGTCATTTACCCTCAAAATCGCGACACATTTGCAAAAACGTCCAAAGATATGTGGCATGTAACACTACAAAAGTCATTGTTGTTCCCGTATCTGTTAAAAACAAGATTGGCTTTAAAGGAAAATTGCTTGCAGTCGCACTCGAACCCTCTACCTTCGACTACGCATAGCGATGCCGCTAACCACACGGCTATTGTAGAGAGAGCAGAGGGAGACTTTAGTATTACTCATGATCGGATCTTCTGAAGGCTTTTGCGGTTTATGCGTCTTTAATTTATAGTTATAAAATATTTTACCAAATATGATGTGTTTTCGATTAATATTCTTTGTGCAAGAAAGAAATAAGAATCGCGGATGTTGCCTTCATGGAGGATTTGCGCATGCGCAAGGCGAGGTACGCAGTAGCTCCATTCTCTTAGTTCGAGACCACTCTTTGGCACAACAAATGAAGCGGTTGTTTTGAACTTGCAGGAATGTGTAATTTTGGTATATATCTAATCCACATAGAAACAGGTATTTTGACATAATTAATGTTCGCAACCGTCCCCATGAACTACACTCAGTGCCTACGTGGGGTGGCTTGTGTGCCTCAACGATGCAGATATGCGTAATGTAGGTGCAACCACAGTAGAGGGGTATCTGTGGAGAGGCCAGACGAATTTGTGGTTCCTGAAGAGAAAACGCAGCCTTTTCAGTAGTTTTAGGGTGGGTGATGGACTGAACTGGCCATGTGTCATCAGCCAACATGGCTTTACCTTGCAGTTACTGCGAACGGCTGAAAGCAAGGGGAAACTACAGGCGTTACTTTTCTCAAGGACATGCAGCTTTACTGTATGAATATATGACGATGGCGTCTTCTTGGAAGGTAAAATAGTCTCCCATTCGGATCTCCGGGCGGGGAGTACTCAGGAGGACGTCGTCATCAAGAAAACCAAAAGAGGCATTCTATGGATCGGAGCGTGGAAAGATCTAACCATTAATCGCATAGGTAAGTTAGAAAATTTGAAAAATATGGATAGGTTAAAGATTGATATGGCAGGGTTTGCTAAAGTTCGGTGGCAGGATGAACAGGATTTCTGGCCACGTGAGCACAGGTTCAGAAATACAAAATCAGTTGGTGGTAACGCAGGAGTAGGTCTGATAGTGAATAAGAAAATAGGAATGCGGGTAAGTTACTATGAACTGCGTAGTGAACGCATTATCGTAGCAAAACCAACACCGACTACAGTAGTGTAAGTTTATATGCCAACTAGCTCTGCCCATCATGACGTTATCGAAGAAATGTATGAGGAGATAAAAGAAATCGTTCCAAAATTTAAGTGATACGAAAACTTTATTGTGATGGGCAACTGGAACTCAGTAGTAGGAAAGGGAAGAGAAGGAAATGTAGGTGAGTATGGACTGGGAAAAAGGAATGAAAGAGTAGATCGCTTGGTAGAATTTTGGGCAGAGCACAAAGTAATGATCACCAACACATGGTTTAATCATCATGAAAGAAGGCTTGTGACACCATAATTAATTTTTATGCCTATTTGATGATTTAAATTTGTAATATTTATATGACATGATTTATCGATTTAGTTGGATGTGTAAATTTATTATTCTTGGATATGAGAGTAAGCCTACTAAAAATTTGAAATCTACTCATGTAAAGTATGTACGAACATTGTCTTTGTAATATTTACTGTGTTAAATACGAGGCGCGTCCAGAAAGTAAGTTCCGTTTGGTAATAAAATGAAATTGTACACAGATACAGAAGAAATTTTTATTGCACAAAATTCTACAACTCTTAAACTACTTTTCCACATAACTGCCGAAATTTTGTAGGCACTTGGAATAGCGTGCCACAAGTTTTTGCATGCATCCTTCACAGAAGGTTGCCGCCTGTGTATTCAACCATGTGCTAACAGCTCTTTATCATCGCTGAAGTGTTGACCACCATGGACAGATTTTCGTTTAAGAAGAGATGAAAGACGCTAGGAGAGAGGTCCCAGCTCTATGGAGAATGATCAAACAGGTCCCATTGAAATTTCCGTATGAATTGTTTGGTCACATTCGGTGTGTGAGGTCAGGCATTATCGTGAAAAAAAAAATCTTTTGACAGTAATCCTCTTCTTACACCTAAAATCTGTCCTTGGTGGACAACACTTCAACGATGATGAAGAGCTGAAAGAACATGTTACCACGGCAACATTCTATGAAAAAGGCACACAAAACCTTGTGCCATGCTATGACAATTGCCTACATAATTTCGGAAGCTACGTAGAAAAGTAGTTTAACAGTTGTAGATTTTTGTACAATCACTATTTTTGTGTATCTGTACCCATTCGTTTTATATAACCAAACGGAACTTACTTCCTGGACGCGCCTCGTATTATGTAAATGGATAATATTGTAGACATTCTAGCTGAGGGCTTTTGTAAGCAATGTTCATGTGTAAAAGTTGGAGAATGATGAGGTGGAAGTAAAAGGTGAAAAAAGCGTGCCAGGTGACCGGTTTGCGCGGCGAAGAAGTCAGTTCGGAGAGAATCGTAGTTCGGACGCTGATCAGTGTGCAGTGCTTGCTCTAGTGGATTTTTTGATTGAGGCTATATTTTTTCAAGGAGGGTAGTAAAATGGACTCGGATGGAGAATATTTTTCAAGATATTTACTGGCTTAATATTTGTGGCTTATTATTCAAATTATTTCGATGCTAAGAACACTAAATTTGGCCATATGCTTCAAGAGACACTAATGGAATATATTACGCCACAACTAACTGCACTGCAGCGCCAATCTCCCACCACGGGCAAAGTAGACAATTTTTTAGTATTGTAGCAACAGCCTGAACCTCACATTTGTGTTGTGAATAATCAACTTTATAACTGTAAATAGTGCTGGTAAACTGTTGTTTTCCTATACCATTATCCTATGTAGGGCTCTTTTCTTATTTAAAGTGAAAAATCGCGAGTCACCCAGTGAAATAACAATTAAAAATAATCATTTTTTTTTAATTTTTATAGAGTGCAGGAAGTTATAGTGATTTTTGTTGCATAATCATATTTTGGAGATTAACGTAAAGTGTAGGCTAATGGTCACTTTTATCTCCACTAAGTACAATTTTTTTCAGTTAATGTTGCAATATTGATGTGTTTACTGCACTTTAATCGAAAAATGAATTAATTAACAGAGTTATAAAGTATCTTGAAAACAATAGTAAAGTGCATACTTGTTTCAGTTAATTGAAGCATAGCACATCAGATTCAGGTACCTCATTTTTACAGTGTGTTTGTTCTTAAAATGAAACCTTTCACTATTATTTTATGCAAGTAAGCCAGTGTAAAACAGAGTCTTTATAATAGTCAAACTAAGTTTATTAAAATTTCTCTATTAGACTAATTTTACAAAATTAAGACAGAATAGTGGGTATTTTGAAGTTAATTTGCTGTGTTTTGGAATATACCTAAATAAAATATCTATCATTTTAATATGTTGGTTCCACATTTTCTAATGAAAGAGTAAGCTTATTATTCACAACTTTAGTAGGTTGCTGTAGTCTAAGAGTCAATAGTAAAAAGATTAATGTTGTTTCAATTTTGCTTTGTAACTAACTTCAAGTTATGCTGTCTGACATCCACAAAAGTCGTTGTTTTAAGTAGTGTTGCAATTAAAGGCTGTTTTACCAATACCTTTTATCAGAGTACTAAAGAAACATTTTTTTTCTTCGGACTATAAATCAAATAATTAATTATTGTCCATGGGGACTGGCGAACACGATTAAAACAAATAGTACTCTTTTTCTCCTAAAAGCTCTCTATGATTCCTTGTGCTTTCAACACTATCTTTTCTTTTGTTACTATATATCTTTGTGAAGCGGAAGTTACCTTTGATGCATTCATCTATTAGGATAACACGCGGTCAAATTTAATCCTTTCGGAGGGGCATAATTTTGTAGGCGTAGGCTTTTAGTAGCGATTCAGTGCATTTAGTAATTTTACAGTATATGTAACAAATCTGTTGCGAGTTATTGTTTATTGCTAATTGTACTGTAAGCGGATGCAAAGCTTCATTAACCGACAGGAGTGTTGCAGGCTGTATACGTGTAACAGACGAGGAGACTCTAGAAAATACCGGATTGACTTAATAATGATAAGAAATATATTTAGAAATCAGGTTTTCAGCTGTAAGACATATCCAAGGGCAGATGTAGACTCTGACCATAACTTATTGGTTACGAACTGCAGATTAAAACTTCAGAGACTGCAAAAACGTAGAAAAGTTAGGAGATGGAACCTGGGCAAATTGAAGGAACCAGAGGTTGTTGAGAGTTTCAGATAGAGCATTAGGCAAGGAGTGGCTGAAACGGGGGAATGTAATACAGTAGAAGAAGAATGGGGAGCTCAGAGAGAGGGTAGTATAGGTCGCAGAGGATCATATAGGTAGAAGGTCAAGGTCTAATAGAAATCCCTACATAACACAGCATATACTCAATTGATGAGAGGAGAAAATAAAAAATTCAGCAAGTGAAGCAGGAAAATGGGAGTACAAACGTCTGTTCAAAATGTTGAAATGTTTGTAAGGCTTGTAGGACTACGGGGTCATCAGTCCATAAACTTACAAACTACTTATGAACTACTTACGAACTAGGACGGCACAAATATCCATGCCCGAGGGGGGATTCGAATCCCCGAACGTAGTGGCCGTGCAGACCGTGACTGAAGCGCCTCAGTCCTCTCGGCCACTGCGGCCGGCGCACAAACGTCTGAAAAATGACATTGACAGGATATACAGACTGGCTAAGCAGGAATGGCTATATGACGAATGCAGAACCCTAGAATGAAGCATAACTAGGGGAAAGATTGATACCGGAAAATAAAAGCGATATTTGTAGACAAGAAAAGCAGCCGTATGAATATCAAGAACTCGGACGGAACACCGGCACTAAACAAAGAGGGGAAAGCTGAACTGTGGAAGGAATATATAGAAGGCCTGTACGAAGGAAATAAACTTGAAGGCAGTATTTTAGAAATGGAAGACGAAGTGGAGGATGATGAGATAGGAGATACGATACTGCGAGAAGAATTTGACAGAGACTGAAGGATTTGAGTCGAAACAGGACTCCTGGAGTAGATGGTATTCAGTCTGAATTGCTGATATCGTTAGGAGAGCCAGTCATTAAAAAGTTGTTCCATCTGGTATGCAAGATGTATGAGACAGCGGAAATACGCTCCGACTTCAAGAAGAATATTGTAATTCCAATTGCAAAGAAAGCAAGTGCAGACAAATGTGAAAATTACAGAACTATCACTTCAATAAGTCACGCATGCAAAGTACTAACACGAATTTTTTATAGACGAGTGGAAAAACTGGTGGAATCTGACCTCGGGGAAGATCATTTTGAATTTATGAGAAATATAATAAGATAGGTGAAGACAAGGGAAACCTACGTTTTTAGTATTTATGGATCTGGTGAGATCTTACGACAATGTTGACTCGAATAGTTTTAGATTCTGAAGGTAACAGGGGTAAAATATAGAGAGCGAAGAACTATATTCAACTAGTACAAAATCCAGACAGTAATTATTACAATCGAAGGGCATGAAAGACTCGCAGAGGTTGGGAAGGGAGTAAGACAAGTTTGTAGCCTTTCCCCAATGTTGTTCAGTTTGTACACTGAGTAATCTACGAAGGAATGCAAGGAGAAATTTGGAGAGGGAATTAAAGTTCGGGGAGAAGAAATAAAAACTTTGCGGTTTGCCGATGACATAGTACTTCTGTCAGAGACCGGAATAGATCTGGAAGAACAACTGAATGGAATGGACAGTGTCTTGAAAAGAGGGTATAAGAAGAACATCAACAAGAGTAAAACAAAGATAATGGAATGTAGTGTCAGAAATTTAGGCGATTCTGAATGAACTACATTAGGTAATGAGAGAATAAAAGTAGTATATGGGTTTTGTTATTTGGGTAGCAAGATAACTTCTGATGGCAGAAGTAAAGAAGGTATAAATTCAGAATGGCTATGGGAAGAAAAGCGTTTCTGAAGAAGCGAAATTTGCTGACATCCAATGTCAGTTTAAATGTTAGGAAATCCTTTCTGAAAGCATTTGTCTGGAGTGTAGCATTGTACGGGAGTGAAACATGGAGGATAAGGAGTTCAGACAAAAAGATGATAAGACCTTTAGAAATGTGGTGCTAGAGACGAATGATGAAGATTGGATGGGTAGACCACATAACAGAATTGGGGAGAAATGTTTTTCTGGCATATCCCGACTAAGAGAAGGGATAGGTTGGTGGGACATATTCTGAGACATCAAGGAATCGTCAATTAAGTATTAGAAGAAAGTGAATGGCGTAAAAATCGTAGAGGGAGACCAAGGGACGAATACAGTAAGCAGATTCAAAAGGATGTAGGTTGCCGTTGGTATTATCAGATAAAGAGGCTTTCACCGGCAGGGTAGCGTGGAGAGCTGCGCCAGACCAGTCTGCGGACTGTAGACCATAACAACAACATTTTCGGTATAGAGAAGCACCTGAGAAAGCTGACTACCAAAAAAATCCAAAGTTTCCTTGTCGGAATGGAATACCATCTTGGTTTTACAAAGAGTATTCTGCGGCATTGGTCCCTTACTTAGCTTGCATTTATCGCGAATCTTTAATAAAGCGCAAACTTCCCAGTAATTGGAAAAAAGGGCAGGTAAAAGAACTGACCCACATAATTACAGGCTAATATCGTTAACATCAGTTTCCCGTATAATTTTGGAGAATACTGTCAGCTCGAATATTCTAAGAATCAGCACGGATTTAGCAAAAATCGTTCATGTGAAATTCAGCTTGCCAGTCATGGATGAAGGGCAACAGGTAGATTATGTTTTTCTCGAATTAAAAAATGCATTTGATGCGGTGCCACATTGCAGACTGCGGAACGTGCGGTTGCTCGCCGTCGGAGGTTCGCCTCCTCCTTGTCATTAGCATATGAAATATGTTCTCAGATTTGTGACTGGCTGCAAGACTTTCTAAGTAATAGAACTTGACGGGGAGTGTTCATCAGCAATAAGTGTATCGTCAGGCGTGACACAAAGGACGCCAGGCGCCGTGGCTCAGCGCGCCCGGTCGGGGGGTTAAACGCCCTCTGTAATAAAAAAGCTGAGTCAAATTTTCAACGAACAATCAAGAACGAACCAAAAGAACGACCGCAGAGCGTAGATCTACCTGAAGTACAAAATAATAAATATAATACATTAAAAAATAAAAAAAGGGTGATATGACCGCTATTATTTTCTATGTAAATGATATGATGGACAGAGTAACTTGTAATTTGCGGCTGTTTGCTGACGATGCTGTGATGTATGGGAGGGGGTCGTCTTTAACTGAGTGTAATAGCATACAGGATGACTTAAACAAAATTTATAGTTGGTGTGAAGAATGACAGCTTGCTAAAAATGTAGAAAAATGTAAGGTGACACACACGAGTAGGACAAACAATCCAATAATGTTCGAATACAGCATTAGTACTCAGCTTCTTTGATGCAGTCGCGTTATTCAAATATCTAGACGTAGGATTGCAGAGCGAGGGCCGGAATTTGAAGCTGAGTGTAGAACGATCTTCCTGTCGCCTACTTACAATTCGCGTAACCTAGGTAAAACTGTTTCCAATCTGGCCACTCTGTGCTGTGGGCAACATGTGTTTGGTTTCGCCTAACAACAAAATAAAAAATAAAAAAAAATTAAACAACCGTGACGATAGGTTTTCTTCCTGGATGATTTATTTTACGATGATGACAAAAAGCTCACCACATATTTACATAATCTGATGAAGTATCAGAAGGGCGAAAAGCGTCAGTGAAATAAAGAAAAAAATTGCAACTGAGACTGACTTCTGAGATAAATATACAACCCGTAAATTTATCGAAATAACAATTAAGAACAACGTAAATTGGAAAGAACAAACAGAAGATATTGTAAGGAAGGCGAACCAAAGACTGCGTTTCAGTGGCAGGACAAATTGAAGATATAACATTTCTCCTAAAGAAACTGCCAACACCACACCAGTGCGTCCTGTTTTGGAGTATTGCTTCGCATTGTGGGATGCCCAACAAGTGGGTCTGATGGAATATGTAGAAGAAGTTTAGAGAATGGCAGAGTTATGCCCAGATAGTAAGTTCCGTTTGGTTATATAAACTAACAGTGTAAGATACAGAAAAAATATTTATTGTACAAAATCTATAACTTTTAAACTACGATTTTATATAGCTTCCGAAATTTTGTAGGCATTGGTCATAGCTGCCACAAGGTTTTGTATGCCTTCTTCGTAGAAGGTTACCGCCTGTGTATTCAACCATGTGGTAACATATTCTTTCAGCTCGTCATCATGGCTAATGTGATCACCACCAAGGACAGATTTTAGGTGTAAGAAGAGATGAAAGTCGGTAGGAGTGAGGTCCGGGCTGTACGAAGGATGGTCAGACACGTCCCAGTGAAATTCCCGTGAGTTGTTTGGTCACCCTCGCCGTGTGAGGTCTGGCATTATCGTTGGAAAAAAATACTTTTGACAGTAATCCTCGGCGCTTGTGCTATATTGCGAGGCGCAATTTCATATTGGTCTCGCAGTAACCATGTGCATTGATTGTTTGGCATCGTTATAAGAAATCAATCAGCTAAATGCCTTTTCTGGCCCACTTTTCGAGGTGTCAAGATTTGCTTAGGCTTAACCTTCGTTGGGGATGAAAGGTACCACCAATACACAGATTGCAGTTATGTTTCAGGGATGTCGTACGATACCCAAGTTTCATTCCCAGTGACTATCCGAGAAAGAAAACCATCGCCTTCTTCACTGTAGCGTGTCAAAAACTGAAGTGCAATGTCCGTCCATTGGTTTTTGTGTTGCCCTGTAAGAATTTTTGGTACCCAACGTGAGCAAAGTTTTCGAAATATCAGTTTTTCAGCAACAATTTCATGATTTACTGATAGTAAGATTTGCGGAACTTCCATAACAAGGGTTGTACTTAATCTTCTCTTCAGTTGTGTGAACCAGTTCATTAATAACCACAGACGAGCGTCCACTTCGTTCTTCATCGTGCACTTGATCACGTCCTTCATTGAACAGTCTGACCCATCTTCTAACTACTGAATTACTCATAGCATTCTGTCTGTAAACCTCACAGTTTGCCGTTGATTTTCCTGTGGTTTAACTTTCTTCGCATTTAGAAAAGGAATCACAGATGTGATTTTAAAAGCGGCGGCATTTTCAGTGAGGGCTGAAATTATAAAGAAGCACTGCAAAGCACAAGACGGCAGCGGCGATCTGAAAATGGCGTTAAGTGTCATATCATTGAGTCAGAGTAACTGCGGCATGCTCGGAATGCGATAGTAGCGCTGCCGTGGATAGAAATAGAAACGGAACTTACTTATTTGTCGACGACCCTCGTATGCAGATGTAGCATCTACATGGGATACTCGAAAAATCACATTTAAATTTCTGGCAGAGAGTTCATCAAACTACCTTTATACTATTCATCTCCCATTCCATTCTCGAATAGCGCGCGGGAAGGAAGAACACTTGAATCTCTCCCTTCGAGCTCTGCTTTCTCGTATATTATTCTGATGATATTTTATACGTATGTAAGTGGCACTCAAAAATATATTTTCGCATTCGGAGGAGAATGTTGGCGATTGGAGTTTCGTAAGTAGCCCACACCGCAGCGATAAGCGCCGTTGTTCCAATGATTCCTATCCTAGATCCTGTATGATTTCCGTAACGGTCTCCTCTGTATCGTGACAATACCAAACGAGCTGCCCTTCTTTGGATACCTTAGATGTCTTCCGTCAAACCCACCTGAAAAGGATTTCACACTGGGCAGCAATACTCCAAAAAAGACGGACAAGCGTCGTGTATGCAGTCGCTTTAGTAGTTCTGTTAAATCTTTTAAGTGTTCTGCCAATAAAACGCACACTGGTTCGCCTTTCCCACGACATCATCTACGTGTTCATTCCAGTTTCAGTCTGAAGTACTAGTAATTCCTAGGTATTTAGTGGAGTTTACGGCCTTCAAATTTGATTGATTTATCTTGTGAACAAAGCTTAACAGATTTCTTTTCGTACTCATTATTTAGAGACAATTGCCAATTTTTACACCATAGTGATATCAAATTCAGATCGTTCTGCAGTTGGTTTTGATCTTCAGACGATTTTACTAGACGGTAAATGACGGCGTCATCTGCAAACAACCTAAGAGAGATACTTAATTTTCCCCTAAATCGTTTATGTAAATAAGGAACAGCAGAGGACCAATAACACTAACCTGTGGAACGCCCGATATCACCTCTCCTTTAGTCGATGCCTTACTATCGTTTACTGCAAACTGTGTCCTCTCTGACAAGAAATCCCCTATCCAATCGCAAATTTGGTTCGATATACTATAACCACGCAAATTCATTAAAATCCGTCTGTGAGGTACGGTGTCAAAAGCCTTCTGGAAATCAAGAAATACCGAACCAATTTGAGATCCCTTGTCGATAGCACTCAGCACTTCGTGTGAGTAAACCGGTAGTTGTGTTTTGCATGAACGATATTTTCTAAACCCGTGTTGACCGTGGATCAATACATCATACTGTTGGAGATAATTCATAATATTTGAATATGTTCCAAAACAATGCTGCAAATTGACGTCAATGAAATATACCTGTAGTTTAGTGGGTTACTCCTACTGCCTTTCTTGAATATAGTTGTGACCTGTGCAACTTTCCAATCTTTTGGTGCAGTACTGAATACACACACACACACACACACACACACACACACACAGAGAGAGAGAGAGAGAGAGAGAGAGAGAGAGAGAGAGAGAGAGAGAGAGAGAGAGAGGTAATGCGAAACTGTTTCTTGATATTTTGGGAAGGACGTTTCGTGCAGCAGTGGAAAAAAATGATACAGACGGGAGAGTGATGCGACACGAGAGGAATTTTTCTAGCGAGGCTGACGCGCTTGTCTCTTCCACGTTTCACGAGTGACGACGTCCCTCCGAGACGAAAGCGAATATTAAGGCAGGAAATTCGAGAACAAAAAGAAAAAAATGGGATGGTCTGGGATGTGCGTGTGAGACAGTTGCCTCGAGACGTCAGTTTCGGAGCTGCGCCTCGGAAGCCGGCAGGCAAACGACCCCCATCCGGGCAGGACTGTGCGCTGCGCGCAGCTGGTTGTGGGCACATCAGCATATCACGGGAGGGGGGCGTGACGGGCGCTCCTGACTATGACCGATGCGGGCGCCGCTTCACTCGCGGTCCAGCGGGCAGCCAGGCCTAATGGCGCGGCACAGCTGCGGCCGGCTCCCCGCCCTGTAGTAGCTGTAGCGACAGGCGGGAGACAAGGAAACATTCTCGAAATACGAGATTCTAACCATCCTGTTATTACTATTTTCATGAATGATGTATTCTTCTATTATAATAATGGTAAGTCCAGGTTGGAATTAATATTATAATAAGGACAGTTTACAACTCATCGCAAAGACGTGGCGACGAGCTGCGACAGGCACATACAAAAGACACACACACACAACACTTTCAGCTATCGGCCATGGCCTTTTTCAGAAAACAGAACACTCACGCAATCACACAGGCACACAACACAGTCATACAACCATCACCTCCGGCTGCCGCACTTCGAATCATGCTCTGCAGCGAATTGGGGTCGGGTGGGGTGGGGAGGGGAGGGGAGGGGAGACGGGATAGGAAGGTTACGTCACGGTGGTGGGGATGGGGTAGATGGCGAAAACCCACCATCGTGACGTCTCCCCTCCCCTCCCCTCGCCTCCCGTCCCCAATTCGCTGCAGAGCGTGATTCGAAGTGCGGCAGCTGGAGGTGATGGTTGTATGACTCTGTTGTGCGCCTGTGTGATTGCGTGAATTTTCTGAAGAAGGCCATGGCCGATAGCTGAAAGTGTTGTATGTGTGTGTCTTTTGTATTTGCCTGTCGTAGCTCGTCGCCACGTCTTTGCGGTGAGTCGTAAACAATATTCATCTATTATCATTTTCTTGTCAGTCCAGCATCATGTGGACACTCTTACCCATCAGGCTGGAAGTTCTAAATGGCTCTCCGGCCATGCCTCTTTAAAGTTCAGGGGTGAACATCTCTTATATTGGTGGGGTGCATGCCATGCCACAACCCTTCCGATTTCTTTCTTAATTTAGTGTTCAGAATGGCCACGTTTCAGTTCTCCCTTTCGTTTACCATACGGTTTGACGGCTACAGGTATCATTTTCAACCTTCAGCTAGGGGCTGCGATTGTTTGTCAGTGTGCCGGTGGCGCTATTTCTTTTCCCACTCTTTTTTTTTCTAACCCGAAGCAAGGAGATGGCAAAAGGAGGCTGTTGGTATAATATTTGCTCATTGCAACCGCCTTGTTTTACCCATTTCTGAGACTCATTTCATTTGTCTGTTGAGTGGTGCCAGAAGGGTTTTTCAGTTGCAACAAGGCATGATTTTCCTTTATTTATTTATTTATTTATCGTCGTTGTTGGTGTGAGTTAAGCGGGGTTGAAGGTCAGTAGGAAACCAACCCCCCTCCAAAATAAATAAATAAATAAATAAAAAATAAAAAGTGGGTTCCTGCACGTCGGTTGGGCTGATCCCTGCGATTACCTCTAATGTAGGGAACTCGGGCGTATATTTTTTGTTAGTCGGGACTTCTTATGTTCTAATTATGTTCAAACACAGTAAGCAATAACTGAAGCTTGCCAGTACTGAATAAGCTGCAACTAGACAGGTGGGTAGATCTCGTCACTAATGAGGAAGTACTGAACAGAATTGGGGAAAAAAGGAATTTCTGACACACCTTGACCAAAATAAGTGATCGCTTGGTAGAACACATCAACGAATTGTGAATTTAGCGTTGTGTGGGGTAAAAATCGCAGAGGGAGACCAAGAGATGATTACAGTAAGCAGATTCTAATAGATGTAGGTTGCCGTTCTTGTGAGGAAATAGAGTATTGTGGAGAGCTGCATCAAACCAGTCTCCGGACTGAAGACCACAACAACAACAGACACGCGTAAAACGGTTAGCTGCACCGGGCACGTCAAGCACATGCACCGACCTAGCATCGAACCCAGACACACGCAGCACGCGGCCAGCTCCTTAACGGCCTCGGTCGCGCGCTCTTGTTAGCAGCAGAAGCCACGAGATGGCCATACGACGCAACCTCTGCACAATTTCCGAAAATAGCAGTCATAGCAGTCGGACAGCCACTTTGGCCTCTCCCTGTCCATCGATGAGTGCGCTCCAAACGGTAATCGGCGGTGCGTCGACCCCAGCACGGCCGGCTAGTGTGATGGCTCGCTCGGGTCGACAGCAGTCGATGAGCAGCCGATCGCGTTGCAGCCTGTATCGAGGTAAAGATTGGCCGAAATCAAACGTCTAGCAGAGCGTGTTAAGACTTGCACACTTGCGGCACTTAAGGTACTGAGGTCGTTGTGGGACGTGAACTGAAGACAAGAACACAGAGAAAAATGAAATCACAGCCAACAGCATCGGATTTTCCCAGGTGGTCACCCATCTAAGTACTGACGAGGCCCATTAAAAAAAAAAAAAAAAAAAAAAAAAAAATAATAATAATAATAATAATAATAATAATAATAAAACAAGAAGTAAAAAATGTTTTAAAAAGAGAAAACCAGAAATTATTTGTCCCTATTTTTGCTCCTTACGGCAGTAAATGCGAAGCCAACTTATCCAATCTCAGCGCTGGACCCATCTCGCTTTGAGCCCGTCTTATCTGCCGAGAGCTCCGCTTCACGACGCTGCGTTCCTCCCCACCCTAAATCCCTGAATATAGATTTTTTCTTTATTTTTTTTCTTTATTGTTACTTCAAGCCACCGTTACTGGCGGCATCAGCGCCGCTCTTTATCCTACAGACTAGACAATGGACATCATGAATTAATGAAGTACAATGGAGATTAAAACGGTGAATTTTAAAATCATTGAAATTTGAAAGTAACAATATAGCCATAGGCGATAAAACATGTTGATACGTTCCAAAAATGATAAAGTCAAGATCGCTGGTATATAATTTTATTTGGACGATCGTTTCCGATGGTCTCCGCCATCATCATCTGGTCTGAACAAGACGATGATGGCAGAGACCATCGAAAACGATCGCCCAAATAAACTTATATACCAGCGGTCTTGGCTTTATCCTCTTTGGAACCTATCATAATATTGGATCGCCTTCTCATAATATAAACAAGGATAAAAATATGTATTTCTTAAAATAATGGCCACGGTGGCGTTAAAAGCACATTCATGGACACAGACACTGGAGACCAAGAAAAAATGGAGACACTGAATGAAAGACACTAGTAACGTTTGTACTAAATGCAACTGTTGCACTGAATTAAAAGACAAGAAAACACAGCACTGCGGACTCTGCAGGGTGGGGGGGGGGGGGGGAGGGCAGAAAAGGGGAATGTAGCGAGGGGGAAGCGGAGGGGCAGGAGGTTCTCAAGGACTCTGTGGACGAGGAAGGTAGGGGAGATGTAGCGGGGGAATTGAGAGGATGGGGGAGGTTGGATGGTTGGTGATTTGGAACAGGGGGACTAAACTGTGTAGGTCATCTGTAACCCAGTGGGGAGGGGAAGGAATGAGGATAGGAAAGGAGGGGAAGGAAAAGTAAATGCAGTCCAGGGAAGAAAGAATGCATAATCTCAGGGTCCCATGCAGGTATTCATGAAAGAACCTGAGTCTCCGGGGGGGGGGGAGGGGTGAAGGGTAGGGGAGGGCGGCGTTGAATCTATGGGCAGGGGAGTGGGAAGGCTTAGGGTTGTAGGACGGGTTGATATTGGGATGGAGGGCGTCATCTGGAAGGGAAAGTTGCCGGAAATGACCCTGGGATAGGATGTAGACCTAGTTGGCATATAAGCTAGTACTAATGTGTACAGTGTTGGCTTCAAAACTATCTTAACTACGATAATGCGATCACTGCGCTGCTCATAGATTGCCCGCGTCCCTTATTCATTATTAGATATACTCCTGTAATATTCATAACTGATTTTGTATTTGTAATCCTGTATTCACCTGACCAGAAATCCCGTTCCTCTTTCCACCGCACTTTAATAATCCCCACTAATCCCCATCATGTAATCGTACAATAGAGATGCATGGTCTTGGGAAAAGTAACAGCTATAGTTTCCCCTTGCTTTCAGCCGTTCGCAGGAACTGTATGGCGAAACCACATTAGCTGACATTACAAGGCCAGCTCAGTCATTGTTCCTAACTACTGAAAAGGCTGCTGCCCCTCTTCAGGAACCACACGTTTGTCTAGCCTCTCCACCGATACCCCTCTGCTGTGGTTGCACCTACGGTACGCTATCTGTATCATTGAGGCACGTCCACTTCGCCAATGTGTGTGGGTCCTGGGGGTAACGCTAGGGGGCTACTGCGTTCCAAGTGTCAGAAGCAAACCTTTACGTATAGATTAATAAACATCTTGATCCGATATCGACGAAACATCGGGATATCAGCTGCTGGGTTAGACTGAAGGCTGCACGGAGTGGCCGGGTGGTCTATGGCATCATTTACGTACTTGGTGGCCGTTCCCGCCTTAGGTTTGAGTCCTCCCTCGGGAATGAGTAAGTGTATCGTCCTTAGCGTAAGTTAAAGTAGTTTGTAAGTGTAGGGACCGATGACCACGGCAGTTTGCCTCATAGCTTTACAAACAAGTGAACGTGAACCGCAGCCCCATCAGCCTGTGTTAACAGACCAATGCAAAACAATGTGTTTTAATGTGTCGTCGCGGCACCGCACGGCATGCAGGGTGAATACAGCCTAATTTATAATAATTTAGTTGCAAATGATCACCAAACTAGCATGCATACTTATTAACTCCACGTTTCGTAATAAAAATGGCGATTATCTCAGTTATTTGCAAACGACAGATGTCCGCCTTTGATATCAAGCTACTCAATTGGTTTAAATATTTACCATTTCTTCTTAAGTTTGGTGTCCTGGTGTGATTTTATTTCATCTACATCTACATGTACATGGGATACTCTGCAGATCACATTTAAGTGCCTGGCAGAGGATTCATCGAACCACCATTGTACTATTTATCTCCCATTCCATTCTCGAATAGCGCGCGGGAAGAAAGAACACCCGAATCTCTCTGTCCGACCTCTGATTTCTCGTATTTTGTTCTGATGATCATTTCTACCTATGTAAGTGGGAGTCAACAATATATTTTCGCATTCGGAGGAGAATGTTGGCGATTGGAGTTTCGCAAGTAGCCCACGCCGCAGCGATAAGCGCCGTTGTTGTAATGATTCCCGTCCGAGATCCTGTATCATTTCCGTAACGCTGTCTCCCCTGTATCGTGACAATACGAAACGAGCTGCACTTCTTTGGACTCTTTCGATGTCCTCCGTTAAACCCACCTGATAAGGATCCCACACTGGGCTGCAATGCTCCAAAAATGGAAAAATAGCTACCGCCAACAAGAAAATAAAAGAGACATTTAGAGACATGAATATCAAGAACTCACATACAGAAACAGTTCTGAGCAAAGAAGGGATAGCTGAAAGATGGAAACAGAAAATGAACTGACAGACAATATTGTAGGAAGGTGAGAGAGGAAGTAGAAGAAGTTAAAAATGTATATATACTACACTGAGATAAGAATTTGACAGAGCACTGAAAGACCTACGTCGGAACAAGATCCCTGGAGTAGACGACATTTCCTCAGAGCTGCTGAAGTCTCTGAGAGAGCCAGCGATGACAAAACTATTTCATCTGGTGCGTACGATGTATGGAACAGGCGTAATCCCAATTCCAAAGAAATCAGGTGCAGAGAGGTGTGAAAATTACAGAATCATCAGTTTAGTAAGTCATGGTTGCAAAATTTTAACACGAATTATTTACAGAAGGATGGAAAACTGTTAGAAGCTGACTTCAGGAAGGATCAGTTTGCATCGAGGACACATGTAAGAACACGGGAGGCAATACTCACTTTGTGACTTTTCTTAGAAGACAGATTAAGGAAAGGCAAACCTACCTTTCTAGCTTTTGTAGATTTGAAGAAAGCTTTTGACAGTGTTGATTGGAATACACTCTTTCAAATTCCGAAGTCAACAGGGGTAAAATACAGGGAACGGATGGTTATTTACAACTTGTACAAAAACCAGACAGCAGTTATCAGAGTTGAAGGACATGAAAGGGATGCAGTGGTTGGGAAGGGAGTAAGACAGGGTTGTAGCCTTTCTCCAATGTTATTCAATTTATACATTGAGTAAGCTAGAAAGGAAAACAAGGAGAAATTTGGTGAAGGAATTGAAGTTCAGGGTGAAGAATTAAAGACACTGCGTTTTGCCGTCGACATTGTAATTCTGTCAGAGACAGTAAAGGACCAGACAGTGCGCTGAAAGGTGACCATTAACGAGAGCAAACCTAGGGTAATGGAGTGCAGTCTAATAAAATCAGGTGATGCTGAAGGAATTAGATTAGGCAAAGAAACTATAAAGAAGGTAGATGAGTTTTGTTACTTGGGCAGTAAGATAACATATTACGGTCGCAGTACAGAGGGTATAAAATGCCGAATAGCAATGGGAAGAAAAGCGTTTTTGAATAAGATAAATTTGTTAACATCAAATATTAATTTAAGTGTAAGAAAGTCTTTTCTGAAGGCATTTATGTTGAGCGTTGCGTTGAACGGGAGTGAAACATGGATGATAAATAATTCAGACAAGAAGAGTATAGCATCTTTTGAGTTGTGTTGCTACAGAAGAATGCTGAGGTAACGTAGGTAGATCACGTAACTAATGAGGAAGTACTGAACAGAATAAGGGAAAAAGGAATATTTGGCACACCTTGACTAAAAGAAGGGATCGAGTGGAAGGATAAGGAATTGTGAATTTAGCATTGGAGGGAAGCGTGTGGAGTAAAACTTGCAGAGACGAATAAACAGATTCAAATGGATGTGTGTTGCCGTTCTAATGAGGAGGTGATGAGGTTTGCTTAAAAATAGAGTAAGGTAGAGAGCTGCATCGATCCAGGCTCTGGAGAGAAAACCACAACACAGCCACTTGGATGGCTAGCATGCCGGCCGCGGTGGCCGAGGGGACTGAGGCGCTCCAGTCACGGTCTGCACGGCCACTACGGTCGGGGGTTCGAATCCCCCCTCGGGCAGGGATATTTGTGCCGTCCTAGTTCGTAAGTAGTTCATAAGTAGTTTGTAAGTTTAGGGACTGATGACCCCGTAGTTAAGTCCCATAGACTGTACAAACATTTGAACATTTTTTATGGCTAGCATCGATTTCTTGACTTTTCGTGTTACAGTAATAGTGCTGCTACATTTGAGTCTTTCTCCGGTAGGGGAGCTACTGCGCCAGGCATAAGCTTTTACATATTACTGTGGATATAAGGATTAAACACGCTTAGGATTGTATAAGAGTGGTATGCTTTGTGTTTAACCATAGAAAGTAGAACATAGCTACCAATAAAATACATGTAGACATCGGCTTTTTATAGATGCAGTATCTAAACTCCATGCAGGCAAAGCTGGTCACTACTTACGAATAAAAGTGTTTTAGAAATATTTCTTAGTTGTTCACATAAGGAAAGCTCCCCAAAATGTCAGACGAAATTCATGGCACGAGTCAATTTCCACCTATTTCTTATGTGCTGAAAAATTCACTACAGTGTGAAAACAGTGTTCATAAAATAACAAAATGAATTAAGTGACACGCAATACAGGACAAATAAGTAGTACTACTCGCCCTCGGGTTTCCTTAGGTAGTCCACTGACAGTGGGTGAGGATCCCAAGTCGCTGGGAACAGCCCACCAAAAAAAAAAAAAAAAAAATAAATAAATAAATAAATAAATAAATAAATAAATAAAATAAAAAAATAATTCATCATTTATTAACATGCACTGCAGTGTCTGAAGCTACTCTAAATCCGGGGACTTTTCTTTCAGTTGAAGCAGAAAAGTGGAAATGAAAGTACCACAGAGACAAACAGAAAAAAAAATGTAACCAGATGATTCAACATAATGTTCATGGAAACGCAGTTCCACCCAGACAACTTCCTAAAAATACAAAAAAATTCTGATAGTGTGTACAGTTCTTTGAAAGTGGACATAATACCGAGACATCTCACGTACCGGCGTATTATTTCCAATCATGTGGTCTGGATACCCATTGCCACCATTTGTAGCATCCATTATAAGTAGGTAACTACATGTTTTATTGTTACTGTTATCTACGAGGGTTGGAACTTAAATAGTTGCAACTATTTATTCAGAACCGATACAAAAGGGTTACATATTTGCATCTGTTACTGTCCTGTAAAGTAGTCACCGGCGATGTGTAGAAACTGTTGCCAGTGATGTGGAAAGCGTAGTATACTGTTATCAGAGCCTGTTCTGTTGATGGCGCAAATGGAGCGGCCTACTGCCTATGGAATCTCTGGAAAAGTTCTGAAGCGAATGCCATGAAGTAGTTCCTTAATCTTCAGAATCAAATCAGAGTCACAAGGACCCAAGTCCGAGGAGTGTGGTGGATGGTACAGTACTTCCCAGACCCATCGACGGAACAGAACAGCCACAAGAACTGTGACAATGCAAGCGCAGACAGTGTATTGTCATGCGCGTGAATAGTATGTCGACCACGTAGTGTACTAACAGCTTATGCTAAGATAATGATACGAAAATAGACACATGTCCAAAACTAGTCATCGATTAATAAAGAACATTTCTAAGACAACTTATGGCGGATTTTAAAATAAGTGATAAGGTGGGGTTTACTGCTGCTAGATAATTGTGTAACGTCATTGTGGTTGACTAAAAGCCGTATATTAATTCAGCCCCATTCTAGCGGTTTCCGTGATACCTATTTCTGTCTTAGGCCATTCTCAAGCGCCACTCATATAAAGACCTAAGTTAAAAAGTGCACTCAATTACAGTTTATATAAAAGCAATCGGAATCATGATGTAAATTTATATAAAATACTTACAGAGCATAAACAGATGGTTATACCAACATATGATAATGTTGAAAATGCAACGAAAGGAGATTTACAACTTGCATTTTGTATAAATTGATACAGCTTGTGCGCAAAGTTCATCATAATGTCTACAAGTCAGTGATGTGCTGTCATTTTGTGTATATGTTGTGTCAATTTGTAAACATGTAATCTGTACACTATCTTCTGTTCTTGTATTTTCAATATTTTGATCTGTTATTATAACTATCTGTTTATGCTTAGTAAGTATTTCATATATTTTTACTTTTCATATCATGATTCGAACTGCTTTTATATAGACTGTAATACAATACACTTGTTTAAATTGCATCTTTATGTTAGGCTGACGCTTGAGAATAGTCTAGGACGTAATAGGTAGCATTAGGATAAATTAATAAACCGCTTTTGGTCAACCACAATGACGTTTCACAATTATGGCAGACTCTCAGCTACTTCTCCAATAAATTCAATATTTGATGACTTATTTCATCTCTGCCATGTTCCACATTCGTAGAAATGTATAAGGATTATGATATATAAAAGGGACGAAAGGTCTCTTGGTCACCTACTTTTCTGAGAATTTCTTACATGATATCAACTGTATGATCGTAAAAGCGATTTCTCATAAGTAATATAATAATATAGCAGAGGTGTCATGCAGGTGATACAATGTAAAGAAGATTGAAAAATTTCGCAGGGTTAAAATTTGGTTTAATTTGAACAATTTTCTAAATGCATATGCAACCTCCATTTGGTTTAGTGGACCAGTAGCGAATATAGCATAAACTTTCGGGTAGGGAATGGGATGCAAAACTAATATAAATATATCATGAGAAATAAAGCAAATGACTATGCCTTTTCTGAAAACAGCATAACCAAGCAATTTCGCCTTTTTAGATATTAGTTTTACGTATGATGCCACACCGTAATTATTATTTTTACTGTTTATATACGCTACTGTAATGGACTGAAGAGGTCTTCAATGTGAGGTCGAAACTGGCAGCAGAATGAATTATTTACAAATAATTAAGGCTGTTGCTTTATACTGTTTCCTCGCGACTCTTTACAGACGAGTTTGGGGATAAAAGGAAGGACTATGTTTTCTTTTTTATTAAAGAAAAAAGACATGTTTTAAATGAACGATGCAAAGTAATTGTAGTCGTAGGAAAGAAAGAACGGATGCTTTTTACAGTCATTTGTTATAATCACAGGCCTGAAATTTCTGTCGGTCTATTCAGTTATATTGAAAGTTGCTAATGCATAGTCATGAATGATAGTAATGACAATAATTTTGCTTCTGTTGAGTCAAGGTTGATAACAAAAAGTACAGATGATGGTAATAAGAGTAATTGTATTGCATTTGCTAAGTGAGAGTCACCTGTTAAATAATCTCAAAAGCTTTGCTGTTGTTGTAGGAACATGTAGAATAAATGAAAGTTTTTAACCAAATTAATCGTCTCAATTTGCTTTGGTAACTTCACAAACAAGTTTCCACGTGCTTTGTGTAACATGATTGTTTGCTGTGTGTGTTTAGGTCTCACACAAATGCTGCACTTTAACTACAACTTGTTAATCTGACTGTTATGAAGTTGGTTAAAGTATACTTAAAAAAAACTACCCAATAAAGCAAATTCAGTTTTTGTAACTGTATTCATTAAATATGCATCTTGCCCTCTGGTAGTAAATGTTAAATGTAACTTGAAAAATAGGATAAAAAATGGTTTCAAAAACGATGATTGACAAGAATATGGAGGTACGACAATAATTCCTGAAACATTTCTCTCAACTGTTAACCTTGTCCATTTTTTACGGCTTACCTGTGCGCAAGGATAAACTGCCTGTTCACCTGCTCTCCAAATTACTGTAAGATATCACTAACTACGGAATTCGCGGAGGTGTCATGCGAATTCACTAACTACCACACAAATATAGTCTATGTTTGTTGTCTTCAAAGGAGAAAAATAGGTTTATTTTTTATTTTTTAGTACTACAGTGTAACCCCCGATTTCCAACCTTCACGGGACCGGGCCGTGGTCGGAACGGCCAAAAGGTTGGATATACCGAGGAACAATAAAACACGTTTTTTCCGGGTCAAAATAGCCGTATACTACACTAAATTATAAGTATTGTACAAAATACACACTCAATACACACTGTGCTGCTTAATCGTAATTACTGTTCAATAAATAATTATTTTACAGTATTGTGAGTCTACCCTTAGCTAGCTTTGTACCCAAAACAGGCTCATTTTTAGCAGCAAGAGTAGATTTCTGAGACATTTTATAGTTCAGTTATATACTTGCTCAGCTACAAGATTATTATCCGACACCAACTTTTGAAACTTTCCTACGAAATCTTTTGCACCATCATCAGGAGACAACTTTTCGCCCGCAATAACAACATGTCTAATACCGTGGCGACGTTTCCAGCAGTGAAACCAACCTTCGCTTGCTTGGAAAGTCTTAACATCTCCTCCCAATTTTTCAAACAGCTTTACGACTTTTTCTTTCACAAGAGGGCCGTTCTCGACAAAAACAAACCCAAAGAGCTTCGTCTACAAGTTCTTAGGTGTTTTTTTTTTTTTTAACATTTTCCGATTTCTTAAAGCATCTTCCGTTTCAACTGTCATAGAATAACTTGCAAGGTCTACATGTTTTTTTCTCCAGTCTTTTACAATTGTCACGCCGACCCCTAGCTCTGCGACTAATTTCACTAGCGACTTACCACAGTCCAAACGTTGAAGCACTTCAAGTTTTTGTTGAAGGGAAACGCACACACGCTTACGTTTCTGAGAAGCCATGGCTAACTTTCACTAATCGCACAACACAGTTTATCACCAAAGATACAGTAATCACGAAAACAAAAAACAATAAAGTAGAGCAACGTTCAGGTCGACACTGAGAACACAACTGGCAGTTTAACAGAGAAACAATGCACAGCACTGTTGAGTCAGTTTGACTCGTCGCCGGCGGAAGACAGTCGGGCACATGGTCGGATATCCCGAGGAGTCGGATATTCCGAGGTCGGATATGAGGAGTTCTACTATATATATGACCAAGTCGACACAAACATGAAGTATGTTTTGTATCCCATCCTCGTCGCCACTTTTGTGTCCCAGCCTCGTCGCCGCTTTTATGTCTCGTTTCCGTCGTAGGTGTCGGTGGCCGAGTAAAAAGACCGACACAGCAATAAAGGACGCACGCTTGTGCAGGTAGGAGGTGACCAGCCAGTGCGACAGTAGAAACTAGAAAAACTAGGGTAAATTAGAAGAGATATATATTTCATAAAGACTTAGTAATACTTAACTTTTACATAGCTCAGTACTGCAGAATGCTGATACATAGTTGAGCTAGAGGCCTGCCTAATGCCTATCCGATAGCAAAGTCTTCACTGGTGCCTATCTGATAACGGAGTGCTAACTGGTTCCTATCTCAGTCCCAAGTAAACGATGTCGTTCAATGGTGGCCACGAGCGGAGTTGTAGCAGAGGGCGCTCGTGGCTGACGTCGTAAGAACGCCGCGCTGTGCGTACATGGCGGCGCGCGGCGTAAGTACGTGGCGCGCACTTTGTACTTGTGCGACACCACAGTATGTTTGAAAGATAATCTTTTATCTAACAGAAATCCGTTATCACATAAGGCAAACATAGGTTAGACAATATCTTACAATTTTGTCGATATCATTTTCGTACAGGTATGTTCATTACATACTTCAATTAAAACCATAATTGTAAAACAAAAATAATCCTTACTTTATGGGTCTTCAAGGGGGATATTGAAATTCCTGCATTACACTCTTGCTGGGATTAACGACAAACATGGATCACAACTACGCAACACGTACAGTAATGAAATTAAAATCATCCTTACCTCCAATCTTCATCATGTTCCAAAAACATGATCAGTTCAATTATTTTCTTTACATCTTTATGTAAAAAGAAAACACACAAGGGAAAGAGCTAAGCTCGTGCAACAAATCTGAACTTCATTCCATTACTTCTTGTATAACACTCTCCCTGCTCACTTGTTGAGTCCAGGTCAAAACTACTACTACTACTCAAACGCGGGACAGCGAGAATCAAAGACTGCCCTCGCGAAGCCACATATATGACATACAGACATTCAATGTAACATGTCTACGTTTAAATATAAAATTTTGAGTTAGCCATGGGTATTTTATGAATGATCGGTAACATTGTCTCCAACAGTTGTCGAGCGGATGCCAACCAACAGCATTGAAACAGCTTCGACATAGCTATCTGGCGGCTCGTAGCGTTCGTTCCGTCATATGTTTACTTTCATAGAGATCGGACGTGCTCAGTCGATACAGATTTTCCATTAATTTGTTAGGAAAAAACATTTGAAAATACATTGTATGTTATGATGTTACGTGTTCTTGAACCATCTAGTGATAATAAGTATCAAATAAAAAAGATCTTGAGTCTAAATGAGTTTCATTTTGCTAATTTCTTATATTTCTTATCTGTGATTTAAAAAAAAAATATTTTACACAGATCGCCGATGATGGTATTCCGCCATTTATGAAAGGAAAGAAATGGTTGGAGGCGAACTGCATACGCAATTTCTTTTCATTAAGTTTAATTTACTACATAACCACGTGCCAGAGATCACTTCCTGTCTATTTAATTGTACTAGCCGCGTTTATTTTATGAATGATCGGTACCATTGTCGCCAACAATTATGTCGAACGGATGCCAACCAGTGGCGCAGCAGGATTTAGTTCTGGGGGCGGGGGCGGGGAGCTATAAAATTATTTTGTCATTTAATATTAAAGTTAAATATATTTTATTTCACGTTTTGTAAATTGTTTTATAAAGGCCTCCTCACGCTGGCCAAAAGTTCGCATTTTCACCCCGTCCCTTCCCAGAAATTTTAATGACACAGTTTGTGTCATGATTCTTCCTGTGGGTACCTACTGAATTTATTAATGGTAAAAGGTTCCAATCATTCGGTATCAGAAATAAAAGAAGCACGCCAATGTTATAACTGTTTAATTACAGTAAGACTATGTGTAAAATTTGAAGTAAAATAACACTATTGTTGTTCGTAGTGTTTGGCGGCTCTCATAAAAATATTTGGTAAGCTTGTGGCACTTAACTGCGGGGTCATCAGTCTATAAAATTACAAACTATAGAAACTACCTAATACTGAAAACAACACAAACATCCATACCCGAGGGAGGATTAGAACCCCTAGATATCAATAGCGGCAGCATCAAAGCTGGTCGCGGCAACATTAAAACCGCTGACATTACCGGCAGTACACGTTCTCAGTGGCGGCATCACGTTGTCGACCTAGTGCCTCGTTAACTTGTGCTTGGAAATTATGCTGTGATTTATTACATGTATACTATTTCAAATCTCGGTACCGGCCGTTTCTTCCTTTTCTTTTTTGTAATTTTTTGGAAGGTGCTTGGGGGGGGGCTTCATCCCCATTAACCCTTAGCCCCCCCCCCCCCGTGACTGCACCACTGGTGCCAATATCGAGCAGTATTTAACGTTAAATGCAACGCAACCACAATACTGGAATGTGTGTCTTAGCATCTTATAAATTATGTAGTAACTAAAATTCACTCTTCTGGGGAACTTTTGCAGGCACATTTCATAACAGAATTATTCAGTGATTTATTACAGGCTTTATATTCTTTCACAATATTGTTATAAAGAACGATTATTTCAGAGTCAGACACATTTTAGGTTCCATTTCATTTATCCTGACTGGGAGTCCACGGTCCATATTAACGATATATCCAGTAAAAATGATAATATATGTCTCTTGGTTTTTTAAATTACAATATTCACAATGAAAATGGCTAGGAATAAGGAATGCAAATTTATTTCAAACAATTTTACACCGGACCGTTGCCCCGGGATCAATACCTCGTTTGTCCCACATTCAGGGCCGGATCTCGGGGGGGGGGGGGGGGACAAATGGGCCAGTTGCCCCGGGTGGCAGAATTTAGAGGGCGGCAAATTTTGACCGACTCTTTTTTTACAGACTATCTTTCTGGTATAATTTAATAAAATTAACTGACACGGAATTATTAAAAGTAAAATGACTGCAAGAAATACCGAAATCATTTAATAAAACTAAAATCCAGGTTGCTGACTTCAGTGTTGCCCTGTCACACTTCGTCTGGAGAAAGAAGTTTCAGCAAGCTGAAACTAATTAACTTGAGGATCACGACTGCTTAACAAATCTGAATATAATATCCATAGAGCACAAACGAGCTGCTTCTCTAAACTATGATGATATCAAAAACAGTTTTGCAGCAAAAAAAGCTCGAAAAGCGAAATTTTGAATTGATTTTTGTACGATGACTAATCTTCTAGTATTTTTGTATGTATTAAAATTGTTCTGTTTTCCTTTGATCTTCATTCAGTCAATAAAATAAGTTCATGTTGTGAGATTGTGACATTTATTTAGAAATATGTAACCCAATTAGCGTCAAAAAGTCGATTCTTACAGTGGGGGTGGGGGGGGGGTGAAAGAAGGGGCGGCAAATTTAAGCTTGCCCCCCCCCCTTGGCAAATGTCCTAGTTCCGTCCCTGCCCACATTTACACCAGCCGCCTACCTGTTAGATTCCGTGTCCCCGTGTCACGTTTGCCGTGCCCGCACAATCCACTGGGTCAGACAGCGCTTGTCCCGGCTGCTGCGACAGCTCTCCTTGCCCGCCCCCCTTTCTACCCCTTCACTTTTTTGGCCAGGAACCATGTATCAGGCGCCGTGCGCGGCCTGATGTATGCACATTTAAATGATTCAATTATGAGGGCCCTCGCTCATCACCTCTCACAGGGATCCCAAAATATATTTACATACTAATTATTAAGCTTCCTCTTTCTCTCGCGCTCGTGCTTCCTTTCTCCCGCGCTGACACACAGAAACGTGTTAATTTGAATTAAAATGTGCGCCCGTGGGCGACGCCATGTTCGCCATTACAGCGCGCCACTGGCGCAGTCTGTAGGCCGCTAAGAGAAGCAAGCGATAACTGCGCCATATTGCGGCAACCCTAACCTGAGTCCGGAAAGAATAAGAGAGGAATAAGAACCCTGTAATTCGAGTACGTGCGCTTATATACCAAGCAAAAAAATCTTTCCTAGAGATACTACCTGTTGGCATTAGGCAAAGATCCAAAACGTTCATGCAGTACGGATGTAGAAAAGCCAGCAGATGACGCTGTTCTGAGTATTCTGTATGCACTTGCAATAGAAATTAAAGTTATCCTGTTAGGATCTTAGTTAACCACACACTCTGTAATTGTGATACATTGCCGCGGTGGAGTAGCCGAGCGGTCTAAAGCACCTCGCTGCGAAGCGCGCGGTTGCTCGCCGTGGAGGTTCGAGTTCTCTCTGGGGCATGGGTGTGTGTGTTTGTCCGTAGGTTAGTTTACCTAGGTTTAAGTAGTTTGTAAGCTACGGTCTGATGACCACGCAGTTTGGTCCGACAGATTTACAGACATTTTTTGTGACATATTCAGAAATAAACTACCAAATATTGGTGTCAAGTAAGGAATATCGGTGGAAGCGTACACTCGGAAATCGAGATATATTCGAAACTAAGCAGTAAAATATTGGGAAGAAACAAGAAATGTCAGCCTTTCCATATCCTCGGTTTTGTGTCCCAGCCTCGTCGCCGCTTTTGTGTCTCGTTTCCGTCGTAGGTGTCGGTGGCCGAGTAGAAAAGTACCGACACAGGAATAAGGATGCACGCTTGTGCAGGTAGGAGGTGACCAGCCAGTGCGACAGCAGAAACTAGAAACACTAAATTAGAACGAGATATATATTGCACAGAATTTATACAATACTTAACTTTTACATAGCTCAGTACTGCAGAAGGCTGATACGTAGTTGAGCTAGAGGCCTGCCTAGTACCTATCCGATAGCCAAGTCTTCACTGGTGCCTATCTGAATACGAAGTGTTAACTGGTTCCTATCTCAGTTCCAAGTGCACGATGTCGTTCAGTGGTGGCCAAGAGCGGAGATGTCAGAGAGGGCGCTCGTGGCTGACGTCGTAAGAACGCCGCGCCGTGCGTGCATGGCGGCGCGCGGCGAAAGTAGGTGGCGCGCACTTTGTACTTGTGCGACACCACACTCGGAAATCACGAGATATTCGGAAATCAACAGCCAAATCTTACTGACTAGCGAATAGTGTAAATTTCATTTATATTCATTTCACTTACCAGAAATGTAAACGTTCCTATAGTTTTTTCTCTAACTATGTTCTCGAAATCGCAACATATTTGAAACAAAGGTCAAATATTTGTGAGAAGGAAGAACATAAATGCCATTGCTCGCCGTGCCACTTGCAGCAGCAATTTCATTCTCTGTTCTTCAGTCACACATGAATCCAGTGGTGGGCACAGATATATATAAATATTTTTTTTTTTTTTTGGGGGGGGGGAGGGGCACAATACTGAGGAGGGTGAACATGTCTTTAAAGACTTTGTGAGACCATATATATATGACTGTAATAAACTTTATTTAAAATTTACTTCCAAGACACACCCACACCATATATAACAAATAAATATTATTTCCGTCTTTATAAAATGTAACTGATTTAGGAAACACAAATTGTTGTTGTTATGGTCTTCAGTCCGGAGACTGGTTTGATGCAGCTCTCCACCCTACTCTATCCTGAGCAAGCCTTTTCATCTCCTCATAAGAACGGCAACCCACATCCACTTGAATCTGTTTACTATACGCGTCTCTTGGTCTCCCTCTGCGATTTTTACCCCACACACTTCCCTCCAATGCTAAATTTACGATTCCTCTATGTCTAAGAATGTGTCCTACCAAGCGATCCCGTCTTTTGGTCAGGGTATGCCAAAAATTCCTTTTCTCACCAATTCTGTTCAGTACCTCTTCATTAGTTATGCGATCTACCCACCTAATCTTTAGCATTCTTCTGTAGCACCACATTTCAAAAGCCTCTATTCTCTTCCTGTCCGCACTGCCTATCGTCCATATTTCACTCGCGTACAAGGCAACACTCCACACAAATGCTTTCAGAAAAGACTTCCTTATACTTAAATTAATATTAGATGTTAGCAAATTTCTCTTTTTCAAAAATGCTTTTCTTCCCATTGCCATTCTGCATTTTATATCCTCTGTACTGCGACCATCGCATGTTATTTTACTACCCAAGTAACAAAACTCATCTACCTCCTTCATTGTTTCGTTACCTAATCTAATTCCTTCAGCATCGCCTGATTTTCTAAGAACGCATTCCATTATTTTTGTTTTGCTCTTGTTAATGTTCATTTTATACGTTCTCTTCAACACACTGTCCATTCCATTCAACTGCTCTTCCAGGTCCTTTGCTGTCTCTGACAGAATTACAATGTCATCAGCAAAACGCAATGTTTTTATTTCTTTCCCCTGAACTTTAATCCCTATTCCAAATTTTTCCTTGCTTTCCTTCACCGCCTGCTCGATGTACAAATTAAATAGCATCGGAGAAAGGCTACAACCCTGTCTTACTCCCTTCACAACTGATGCTTCCCTTTCATGCCCTTCGAGTCTAATAACTGCGGTCTGGCTTTTGTACAAGTTGTAAATAACTCTCCTTTCCCTGTATTTTACCCCTGCTGACTTCAGAATTTGAAAGAGTGTATTCCAGTCAACATTGTCAAACGCTTTCTCCAAATCTACAAAAGCTAAAAATGTAGGTTTGCCTTTCCTTAATCTATCTTCTAAGATAAGACGTAACGTGAGTATTGCCTCCCGGGTTCCTACGTTCCTCCTGAACCCAAACTGATCTTCCCCGACGTCAGCTTCTACCAGCTTTTCCATTCTCCTGTAGATAATTCGTGTTAAAATTTTGCAACCATGACTTATCAAACTGATGGTTCTGTAATTTTCATACCTGTCTGCGCCTGATTTCTTTGGAATGGGGATTATTACATTTTTCTTAAAGTCTGAGGGTATTTCGCCTGTCTCATACATCCTACACACCAGTTCAAATAGTTTTGTCATGGCTGGCTCTCCCAGAGACTTTAGTAGCTCTTAGGGTATATCATATACTCCTGGGGCCTTGTTCCGACCTAGGTCTTTCAAGGCTCTGTCGAATTCATCTCTCAGTATAGTATCTCCTATTTCATCTTGATCTACTTCCTCTTCCCTTCCTACAACATCGTCTCTAAGTTCATTTCCTTTGTAGAGCTGCTCTATGTACTCTTTCCACCTTCCAGCTTTCCCTTCTTTGCTGAGAACTGGTTTCCCATCTGAGTTCTTGATATTGGTAGAATTCCTTTTCTTGTACCCAAATGTCTCTTTTATTTTCCTGTAGGCTGTATCTACTTTTCCCCTTCTTATACATTCTTCTACAGATTTGCATTTGGCGTCTAGCCACTCCTGCTTAGCCATTTTGCACTTCCTGTCAATCTCATTTTTTAGTCGTCTGTACTCCATTTTGCCTGTTTCATTTACTGCATTTTTATATTTTCTCCTTTCATCAATTAAATTTAGTATTTCCTGTGATATCCAAGGATTTTTTGTAGGTCTTGCGTTTCTACCTATTTTGTCCTCTGCTGCCTTTAATATTTCATCTCTCAATGCTACCCATTCCTCTTCTACTGTTTTATTTCCCCCTGTTTCTGTCAGTTCTTGCCTAAATATCCCTTTGAAATTCTCCAGAACTTCACGTTCCTTCAATTTATCTAGGTCCCATCTCCTTATTTTCCTACCTTTCTGCAGTTTTTTCAGTTTCAGCCTACAGTTCATGACTAACAAGTTATGGTCAGAGTCTATATCTGCCCCTGGGTATGTCTTGCAGTTTATAACTTGATTCCGGAATCTATGTTTTACCATTATAAAATCTATCTGATACCTTCCGGTGTCTCCTGGTCTCTTCCAAGTATACAACCTTCTTTTGTGATTCTTAAACCACGTGTTTGTTACGATTAAATCATGTTCCGTGCAAAATTCTACCAGGCGGCTTCCTCTTTCATTCCTTTTGCCCAGTCCATATTCACCTACTATTTTTTCTTCTCTTCCTTTTCCTACTACCGAATTCCAGTCTCCCATCACAATTAAGTTTTCCTCTCCCTTAACTTTCTGAATAATTTCCTTTAGCTCCTCATATATTTCTTCGATTTCCTCATCATCGGCAGAGCTAGTTGGCATATAAACCTGTACTACTGTTGTCGGTGTTGGCTTCGTATCTATCTTGACAACAATAACGCGATCACTGTGCTGCTCATAGTAGTTTACCCGGATTCCTATTTTCTTATTCATTATCAGTCCTACTCCTGTGATACCCCCAACTGATTTTGTACTTATAATTCTGTACTCACCTGACCAGAAATCCTGTTCATCCTGCCACCGAACTTCACTAATCCCCACTATATCTAACTTCAACCTATCCATTTCCCTTTTTAAATTTTCTAATTTTCCTACTCGATTAAGGGATCTAACATTCCACGCTCCGACCCGTAGAATGCCAGTATTGTCTTTCCTGATGACAACATCCTCCTGAGTAGTCCCCGCCCGGAGATCCGAATGGGGGACTATTTTACCTCCGGAATATTTTACCCGAGAGGATGCCATCATCATATTTTCATACAGTAGAGCTGCATGTCCTCGGGAAACGTAACGGCTGTAGTTTCCCCTTGCTTTCAGCTGTTCGCAGTAACTGTGTGGCGAAGCCACATTAGCTGATGTTACAAGGCCAGCTCAGTCAATCATCCAGACTGTTGCCCCTGTAACAACTGAAAAGGCTGCTACCCCTCTTCAGGAACCACACGTTTGTCTGGCCTCTCCACAGATACCCCTCCGCTGTGGTTGCACCTACGGTACGGCTATCTGCATCGTTGAGGCACGCAAGCCACCCCACCTCGGCAATGTCTGTGGTTCATTTATATTCCAATTTACGGCTGCTTCTTAGAAAGAACTTCCATATAGCTGCCAGTGCACTATTAGTTTCTGCGCACTGTGGCGACATTTTGAACTGCCTGTAATTACAAAAATATTACAGTGATTCTACCACATTAAACAGTGAAAGTTTCAAAAATAAAAAAATAAAAAAATAAAAAACAGAATTTATGTTATGTAGAACGCTATACTTATTTAAACGATAATCAAACCATGTGCCCTGGATTTTTGTACAATTACCGGTAATTCCTTTAATATCATGGACATTATTGTAGAAAATTGTTATTTCTCGACCATAGTGTACAACTGTTTGAGTTTTCGAGTGGTCAGTATTATTCAACCATATAGTCCAATTCTTCCAAATTTGGAAATATGATCGAGCACTCATGCCGTGTATTTGTCGTCCTTAGATTAAGTAGTTTGTAAGTCTAGGGATTGATAACCTAAGTCGTTGAGTACCATAGGATTACAAACATTTCAACTGTAAATATGTAGAGAAATCTATACCAATTTCGCATGACCTCGTCTGTATTGACATTCCCATATACCCACTTGGCCAAGCTGAGAAACAGTTACAAGTCGAATTAAATTCAGAGCCTGAATGCCCTGTTTTCAGTTGTGAGCAAACGTGTTTTTTTCCCTTTATCATCTCATGTTCAAATTTGGTGCGATATGGCAAGCAAGAACAGTGTACACAGCTCATGTCAACACTTCATGCGTAAGTGCGGTTTACAAACTGCGATGTTCAAATTTGGTACGATATGGCAAACAACAAAAGTGAACACAGATCATGTTAACATTTCACACTGAACATTATAGACAGTGCTGCACCTACGATATTTCCCACCGGGGGCAGAAACTTGACAGTGTCGCTCCCCACCCCTACCCTCGAGCTAAACTGGGCTGAATGTAGATCGTAAGATTTTGCAGTAGACAGTAGTGAGAGGAGCACTTGACCTATATATCGTTTCTGAAATATGTAAATGGATGAAATAGTCGATGTTTCATCAATACATGACATCTGTGGTTGTGTGGGTTGAGGGCTTCCTTCTTTAATTATTATTAATTTTTTTAAAGAAATACTTATGAATGCAGATCAGTCTTTTTCTATCTTTGTCTCTCACAGTAGAATCACTGTACAAAAATAGGTACAGTGCTCTTAATAGTTATACATGCTGACCGATGTGACCATGTAAAAAATACAGAAGTCCGGCAAAAGTTCGGTGTGGCGCCCATCACAGACAAACTGAGGGAAGCCCGTCTCCGCTAGTACGGCCAAGTTAAAAAATGTTCAAATGTTTGTTAAGCTTATGGGACTTAACTACGGGGTCATCAGTCCCTAAACCTACAAACTACTTATGAACTACTTACAAACTAGGACGGCACAAATATCCATGCCCGAGGGGGGATTCGAACCCCCGACCGTACGGCCAAGTCAGCAGAAAGAAGGACAACTCGGTTGCAAAGACAGCACTCCACATCAACCCCGGAGGAAAAAGACTACGAGGAAGACCGGCAAAGAGATGGGCTGACAAAATCAGGGCAGACATGGACGCTGTTGGTTGAGGCAAGAAGATGTCAACGACCGAAAGAAATGGAGGAGACGCAGCAAAGTAGCAGACCCTGCAAGTCGGGATTAATGCTTGAAAAGAGACTCTTAATAGTTGTAGTACTTGCAGACTGTCGCATAAAACTTAAGCTCTATGTAATTCGACAAGTGAAGACTATTTTAGCTGGTGCCGCCTGGGAAAAAAAAGTATCTGCAGTACTTGAAGAACATTTATTTCGGAGCTCTGCCAAGGTTAAGCTGCCCCTGTACACTACATATTACTGCGCATATTATTCCAGATAACGTTTCCAAAGCTGCCTTCCGCTCAGTGCCCCTCGCTCAAGGAGGTTAGTCCTAGCCCCCTGTCAGCCATGGTGCACGCCTCCTCACGCTGCCAACAGCCAGCGCACGAATCGTCAACTTACCGCGGACGAACAGTATTGTATCCGGCGTACCTATGGCATTATAAAACAGTGCACTGAACAACAATGCAGAAATTGAAAGACAGCTTAACCTAAAAGGTCGCCCAATTACGGATATGTTGTGGTGCAAAGTCAGCGGCACACGCCAGAAGCACGAAAACGATCGTGCAGAAGGCAGCCAATCACACGCCTGCACCGCGCCTCCTGGAGGGAGAAACCGAGAAGCGCGCCCTCTACAAGCGGCTATATCTAGGCCGACATGCGTCTCGAAGGGCACTCCGAACTCGACTCTGAACTAGACAGTTACTATGATTCAGTGCAGCTAGCATCGGGCAAGACAACGCCGCCGCGAGAACAGACATACTCTCTCCTATATCTGAGTATTTTGTATACCTTAGTAAATAAAACTTGTATTACCAAACTGTATAGCTGTTTTAGCTGTCCGCGCATCCCACGCGTCCTGAACAGATCCTTCTCCGAAAGATAGGCCTACGAGGACAAAAGACTTTAAGTTTGAATCCCCTCACAACATAAAATCATATTTCCTGATATTCACAGAGTATGTGACATCAACTGCGATTGGGCAAAGCTGAAAATGAGTACCCAACCGGGATTCGAAGCCGGGTCTCCCCCTTTCTAGGCAGTTGCGCTGGCCCCTACACCACTGGGGACACAGTGCTCACCGCACCTGCAAGGACTACATAAGCACGCCTGTTCATTCGGAACAGACGCCACACACACACACACACACGTAACGGGCAATGATCCTATCATTAGTGGGGAGGGGTGGGCAAGTTTGAAAGCCCTTACTCTTACGGGAATTAGTTTCATAACTACAAGTTTGAGTACTGTGGGCAGGGTGAAGCAGGGAATTTGTATCTTACGGGAGGCGTGCTTATGCAGGTGCGATGATCACTTTGTTCCCAGTGGTGTAGGGGTCAGCGCAACTGCTTAGAAAGCAGGAGACCCAGATTCGAATCCGGGCTGGGTACACATTTTCTGCTTTGCCCAATCGCGGTTGATGTCATATATTCTGTGAATATTAAAGAATAACAACTGCAGGATCAGAAGTGACGTCTGTTCTTTCGGAACAGACGCCAAATGTATATCATATTATCTGTGTCGCGTTGTAGCCTACGGAATCAGTTTCTTCTTCATGCTTCGTAAAATTGCTACGCAAAATTTGATAAATTTTCAAGAAAGCTTTCCCGATCAACATAATTACACTTGTCTGTGTTTCTAGAAGAATTTCTGCTACCATTAAAATCCTTTGTATTTGATGTCGAAATTTCAAATATACTCCAATATTCATATACGAGTGACAGCTGCGGTGCTGGACGGACGTGTGGCGGCCTCGGACGAACGCCTCGCTGTCAACAGGGCTGTTTACGTGCGCTCCAGGTTAGTCGCTGCGGCAGGCGCGCTAACTGCTATCCTATTTACTATTTGAATAAGAAGAACAACATGAGTGTAACACATTATCAGAGGAAAGACACGATAAAGTTTACGTTTGAACGAAATGTCACCCGTCCAAATGCTATAGAAGTTAGGTCATGGTTTTCGGAAAAAAATTTAGATACCTCAACATGATATTGTCGGTGTTCACTTGTCAATAGTGAGTCCTGTAGTCTATGTCAAACTTTCTAGTTGTGATTTATGTGCTTCAGTTGTAGAAAAATGTGGAGGCACACTGAAATTTCACCATTCTAATGGTACAATTAGTGACGTGTTGGTTTCATTTGCTGGGATAAGAATAAGGACGGTCCGGGTGTTTGAACTTCCCTTCGAGATACCTGCAGAAGAAATAAACAGTGCCCTTAGGACGTACGGCAAAATCTTATCTAATGTCGCGGAAAAATGGTCCGAACCCCACATGTTCCCCGTTCTAAACGGCGTACGTCAGGTTAAAATAGAGCTTCAGAGGCATATTCCATCTTTTGTTAACATTTGTGGGTATCGAGCTCTAATTATTTATGATGGTCAGCCTAGGACATGCGCTCTATGCAACTCGACAGAGCATATCCGTGCTGAATGCAGTAGAAGAAGGGTCCCACAGCTTTCAACTGGTGACGGTACCACTGCAGGACCTGTGGTACAAATGAAATTGGCATACGCTGCAGTCTCCTCACCGCGAAGGTCGGCAGAGCAGGAACAAGCGGAGCAGGTAGCACTATCCACGAGCCCGGAAAATGCTGCAAATCACATGGATGACCAAGATACTGTGGAAAACCAAACAGTTATTCTAAAGAACGAAACCGATGTTGTGAAAGAAAAACTTCACGGACAGGACAACTTTCCCGGTGCAGGTACCTCTACACTTATGGAAGGCAACCCGAATACATCCGTTGAGTTGTCTGTACAGGCAGAAATCGTGAGTGATCGGTCAGCAGAAACTCACACTCCACCGACCGGAAATGACAATAACAGAGGTGGAGGATCAGGTACCAAAGAAAGTGTTGAAGTTCCGCAGCACCACTTAAATATCGAAGTAGATGCGAATGGAAGAACCGTTGACACACTGACAGTGGAAGGCAGTGTTGGAAATTCATCCAGCGTTCAAGAGATGAGAACGTATTTTAAACGAGGTGAAACAAGAGAAAACAGCTTTCTCCCTGAACGAGATGAAGGTTCTCAGTTAATAATTTCTTCGCCGGATTCGTCTGAGAAGTCCCCCGATTCATCTCCTGAACGGTCAGGATCGCCCAGGAAGTCTAAGAGACGAAATAAAAAGAGAAGGAGAGCGCATAAAAATGCAGAAACCTTAGCTCCTCCCTTAAGAGAGAGACTGCGAACAATAAGGGAAGAGGTCAAAGCGGACGGCGGACAACCGATAGAACGAAGTAATGACAGGACGCGCCTGATTATAGATATGAATGAAGATGCCAACACGGCCGGGAAAGAAACACCAGTTGTAGACGATGTGCCAAGAATTGCTGAAGACAGATTCCGCACAAGCACGCCTGCTTGGTCAGAAGATCAACAGGAAGAAGTAATACGTATGGAAGAAACAAATGAAATTCAAAATTGAAAGAATAGGGAACCAGACTGGAGTTACACATCGTGAAACATGTACCTGTAGAACAGCTCATTAAAGTGGACCAAACATATAACGTCACGACATTAAACGTTAACAGGATACAAAGCGACACCAAGATTGCTGCACTGAAAGACTTTGTCTATCAGTCAGATACGGACATCGCGCTATTGCAAGAAGTTCTTTTTACCAAATTAAATATAGCAGGATACAAAGAAATTTTAAACGTGGCCGTCGAAAGAGCATGTGGCACTGCCATACTGGTGAAAGAAGGAGTAGAGGTCACTGATGTGTCTTTTTTAGACTCAGGGAGGGGAATTAGATGTAAGATTTTAAATGTCACGGTTATAAATGTGTACTTACCCTCCGGAAGTACTGCTCGGCAGGACAGGGCAAATTTTTTAAGAAATGATTTGGTAACGTTATTAAAGGACAATCCTGCAGAAGTTATCATTGGCGCAGATTGGAATTGCGTAATAAATAGAAAAGACCAACAGCCAAATTTCAATGTATCCAATGAACTCATGAACCTAGTGAAGAATTTACAATGGAAGGATGTATGGGAAATAAAATACCCGATATCTGTTAAATTCACTTACGTGACCAAAACAGCGCAAAGCAGGATCGACCGTGTATACGTAACTTCAAGTCTGGGTACTAAAATTGATGGAGTAGAGGTCATACCTACCATCTTTTCGAACCACCTTGCAGTAAGGTGTAGCATCCAACTTCCCAAGCAGAAGACGTATTGGGGCCGACCTTTATGGAAGCTGAATGTCGATATGCTTCAAGACACTGCTTTAGCGGAGCAGATAGCAGAATCTTGGGAGATTTACCTAAGACAGAGTCACAAATATCGGTCCACTATTGATTGGTGGACATTTTGTGCAAAAAAGAAACTTCGGAGAACGCTGATGTCTTATGACAGAGAACGAGCAAGGTGGTTTAGAGACACAGTGGAATTCCGTTATTCTTGTTTAAGGGAACTCTATGAGATGCCAATGCCCGAGGAAGTAAGGTTCAACATAAATAAGGTAAAAGCTACCCTTATAAGTCTTAAAAGAAGACAGTTGGAGGGACTCAAAATAAAATAGCATGTGCAAACTATTTTAGAAGAAGAAAATGCATCACTCTATCATTTAATTCAACACGAAAAAAACAGAAGACGAACGTTTATACAGAAACTCCGCACCGAAGATTATAGGATTTTAGCTCAACAAAGAGAAATTTTAAATGAGGCCCATAGATTTTACAACTCGCTGTACAGTGAAGCCCACTACACACCATCCAAGGCAATGGAATTACTTCGAAACAGTGATATCGAGGATAATGTCACAGCAGAACAGAATAGGAGTCTAAAGAGCGAAATACACTCTGAGGACATTTTAGATATAATAAAACATTCCCCTGTAAAAAAATCGCCAAGTCCAGATGGATTACCCATCGAGTTTTATCAAACTTATTGACACATAATAGGAACTAAATTTACAGACGTTATAAATGAAACATTAAATGGTGTACACGTCCCTGACGAAATGAAAGAGTGCGTAACTGTGCTGTTGCCTAAAGGAAGCAACAAAGAAGTAAAACAACTCACACAAATTAGGCCAATATCTTTAATGAATTCCGATTATAAAATCATAGCTCGAGTAATGAAAGAAAGACCTGTCTTAGATGAAGTAATAGGACCTCATCAAGCGTGTCTACCTGGAAGCAGTATTTTTAACGCTTTGAGCGAATACGGGGACATAATTGCGATATTTTCGACAACCTTGGCCAGGGCAGGATTAGCTTTTCTGGACTTCTCGAAACCTTTTGACAGGGTAAACCATGAGTACTTGTTCCATGCAATGTCATACATGGGTTTTCATGAACATTTCCTGGTTGTTTTAAGAAATCTCTTAAAGGGAATAAAAAGAAAAATTATACTAAATGGACATTATACTCGACCCATAGAAATAAAAAATGGCGTCCCTCAAGGGAGTCCACTGTCGATGTTATTATACATCATAGCTCTAGAACCCTTATTGCGAAGGATTAATAATGAGCTAGAGGGCATAACGATACTGGGCAAAAGTCGAGCAACCAACGATTATGCCGATGATGTAGGTGTGCTCGTGAGGAGTTCTGACGATGTCGATAAACTGACAACGCTTGTTCGGCTCTACTGCAGTGCAACAGGAGCAATAATAAATGACACAAAAAGTTCGTTTTTGAATCTTAATCGATTTAGAAATGTAAGTTTAGATTGGGCGCAATCAGTGGAACATCACACAGCTTTAGGTGTGAAGTTCTACAGAGATATATCAAAAACGATGGCTTTCAACTGGAGGAAGGTCTCTACAAACATTAGAGGTGCCGTAATACTAAACCGTATCCGAAATTTAAATCTGATCCAGAAAATTAAAATTATAAACAGTGCTGTCCTATCAAAGGCAGTATATGTGGGACAAATATTCCCAATATCCATCGAAATATCAAAAAGTATCATGACCACTGTCTGCCAATACATCTGGCAAGGCGAGATTTTCAGGGTGGCTGCTAGCAGTATAACCTTGAAACCAAAAGACGGGGGCCTAGGACTCACCGACATCCGACGTAAGGTCACGGCACTTTTTATTAAAACAACACTTCAGATTATAGACAACTCTCCAGATAGTGTCACATCCAGACTGTTCAAGATATTACAACCTGAAAGCTTGCAACCACCTGCAAATATCAGTCGAATCAATTATAAGCTGAAGTATGTTAGACAGTTCTACTTATAGATAAGCTATCTGGACCGTATTATGGGGGACAAGCAAATAAGAACTTGCAACTACATCATGGACTGCCTTATAACCAAAGACAACCGAAATAAAATGGAACAAAAGCACCCAAACCAAAACTGGAAGACCATTTGGAAAAATATACACAATAAATTATTGCCTACGGATGCCAAGGCAGCGTGGTACAAAGTCGTAAATAATATCGTTTGCACAAATGACAGACTATGCTATATTGGTTTAAGTAATACCAATGTCTGCCAGAAATGTTTTGCCGTAGATACCATAAGTCACCGGTTTGTCTGTAAAGGCCACAAAATTATTTGGGATAATGTTAGGAAACAGATAGCCTTCATAAAGGGAAGTGATGCCAGAGACATAACTGTTAATAACATATTACTACCACAACTTGTATCGTCCCCTGAACAGAAAAATAATGCAATGGTTTGGATACTTGGACATTATGTCAATTATGGCATTAATAACAAAGGTGCAGATAAGATAATGGAATATGATCAATATATACACACCGAATACTACAGAGTGCAAAGGAAGAAGAGTTATCGAAAGCACTTTGGGAACAGACTACAGATGCTTTTCGAGAGAGAGAGGGAATCGGATAACGACGTCTGGGAAAGGTACGAAGCATGCCTAAGTAGGGGATTGCTGCTGAGGGTGAAGTACGGTGGGGACTTCGTGAGCCCCGTGACCGCTACGGTAGCCGTGAAGGCCTCAGTAGAACCCTGAAACAGCAATGCACTGTACCTAAAGGGGGCAAACGGCAACACAAATAAGACGTTATCGAAAAAATTAGCAAGTAGTTTACTCATGAAAAGTGAAAAAGTTATCAGAGTGATAAGCAGAAGACAACGATGGAAAACCTGAAGGAAATTTTGAATTATTTACTTCATAGGAAATTATCTTTTATTTTATTATGCACTGAAATAAATATTATTTTTAGTATTATAAAAGTACAGTAAGTACGAAAAGCCACGGAAGAGGCTCTTATTTATTTCTTTACCTTATTTACACACATTATATGGTGCAACTTTTGCCCCAAATAACGGGACAAGAAAACCTCGTGCAGTACATACAGCAACAGACGACCACAAAGTTATGAGCAGACGCAAAAGGAAAAAATTTTGGAAAAAGAATGAAATCACACAATCGAATTCGATTGTGGAGTCCACTGCGTAAGCAGTACATTATATATGAGAAGACGAACTTTGAGGACGTCAGTTAGCAGTAATAGCACTAATAAAAAATAATAATAAATTAAAAATTAAAATAAAAAATATATGAAAAAAAGAAAAAAAAATAGAAGTAACATAAATCTACAAAAGCATAGCGGAGAAAGCTAGCCGGAGAAGGCAAATAAGGTGAGAATATGGATGGGCTGTAAGGGGAGAAGGGAGGCCCAAACGAAAAAGAAAAGGAGAAAAAAAACTGAAAAATGGAAACGTGTGGCTTCAAGTAAAGCGGTTTATAATTTGTGGCAGTACTATTTCTTAGTGACAAGGAAAAGAATCCATAGAGATAAACTTAACACCTGAATGCGCAAGACTGATCGCAGCCCTAGAAATTCACAATTTTTTTTTTCATATTGATAAAAACTTTTACGTTATTTACGTAAGAGTACAACGTACACAACAGTTCATTTATTTCTCAAATTATCACGAAACAATAAACGAGTTTGTTTTACTTAGTTTCATAGCACATCACTAACAAAAAGGAATTAAATTCCTCCTTAAATTAAGGAATTAAATGGAAGCGTAACACAAAAGTCAATATACATTACATTAATTACAGGGATTTTGCAGTTTTAAACTCAGAAGTGTATACTGCCTGTAAGTAAAGGTTAATTATTCTTATGCTAAGATTCTCTCACTCCCTCGTCTCTCTCTCTACACTTACCCCCCCCCCCCCTTTTCTCTCTCTGTCTCTCTCTCTCTCTCTCTCTCTCTCTCTCTCTCTCTCTCTCTCTTTCCCCTTCTCTCTCTCTCATCGGGTTTTGTGGAGGGGGGGGGGCGTGCCCCTGTGCCCCCCCCCCCTGGATCCGCCCTTGCATAATTCACCAAATCGATGTTACTAACTCCTGAGGCAGCACGTAAGAGTACTGGATAACATAATATTGTTATATTAATGAGGTAATCCCATAAAGTGTCGTCAATCAAGAACTCCTACAAGATGTTAGAAACGATAAGATTAAAAAAAATATTACAGGGGACGAGTTTCAAGCACAGTATCCCTCGTCTAGTACTTCACCGCTTTATCCATTACACTACCACAACTCTACACCAATGGTTCTTTGATATTCCATATACTCATTCTCATTTGTTTCTTTATCAGTTTTCATATGATTTTATTTACATTTAGTTATAATAAATTCAGTGTTTCTTAAGTAAGTAACGTTTTGAAATTAAAAAGTGACCTGCTAAGATATCTCAATAATTTTATTTTTACGTCAATATTGAGGCACGTTGTACCAGTTTTTAATACCCTCCTCATAGACATCTGCCACCTGACTTGTTAACCACTCCATCACAACTGTTTTGACTTCGTCATCGTCTTGCTCTGTCACAATGACATACAAAACACTACGAGGAACATTAGGAAAGTCATCCCGCAAGGAGGAAATCGTAAAGCGTCTGTTTTCTCTCACCTTATTGTCCACTTCCTCCATCAAACTTTCATTAACAACCGAAGGATGCCCACTCTGTTGTACATCATGCACATTTGTGAGGCCATCTTTAAATGCTCTTGCCCACTTTCTTACCATTCCATCACTGATCATGTTTTCTCCGTAAACTGCACAGATCTCACAATTAATATCTATTGCTTTTATGGCTTTAGCACTAAGTAATCTTATACACTCCTGGAAATTGAAATAAGAACACATTGACGCCGGTGTGTAAGACCCACCATACTTACTCCGGACACTACGAGAGGGCTGTACAAGCAATGATCAAACGCACGGCCCAGCGGACACACCAGGAACCGCGCTCTTGGCCGTCGAATGGCGCGAGCTGCGCAGCGGTTGGACACCGCCGCAGTCAGTCTCAGCCAGTTTGCCGTGGCATACGGAGCTCCATCTCAGTCTTTACTTTAACACTGGTAGCATGCCGCGACAGCATGTACGTGAACCGTATGTGCAGTTGACGAACTTTGAGCGAGGGCGTATAGTGGGCATGCGGGAGGCCAGGTGGACGTACCGCCGAATTGCTCGACACGTGGGGCGCGAGGTCTCCACAGTACATCGATGTTGTCGAGGAAAGTGCACGTACCCATCGACCTGGGTCCGGATAGCAGCGACGCACGGATGCACGCCAAGACCGTCGCATCCTACGCAGTGTCATAGGGGACCGCACCGCCAGTTCCCAGCAAATTAGGGACACTGTTGCTCCTGGGGTATCAGCGAGGACCATTCGCAACCGTCTCCATGAAGCTGGGCTACGGTCCCGCGCATCGTTAGGTCGTCTTCCGCTCACGCCCCAACATCGTGCAGCCCGCCTCCAGTGATGTCGCGACAGGCGTGTATGGAGGGACGAATGGAGACGTGTCGTCTTCAGTGATGAGAGTCGTTTCTGCCTTGGTGCCAATGATGGTCGTATGCGTGTTTGGCGCCGTGCAGGTGAGCGTCACAATCAGGACTGGATACGACCGAGGCACACAGGGCCAACACCCGGCGTCATGGTGTGGGGAGCGATCTCCTACACTGGCAGTACACCTCTGGTGATCGTCGAGGGGACACTGAACAGAGCACGGTACATTCAAACCGTCATCGAACCCATCGTTCTACCATTCTTAGGCAGGCAAGGGAACATGGTGTTCCAACAGGACAATGCACGTCCACATGTATCCCGTGCCACCCAACGTGCTCTAGAAGGTGTAAGTCAACTACCCTGGCCAGCAAGATCTCCGGATCTGTCCCCCATTGAGCATGTTTGGGACTGGATGAAACGTCGTCTCCCGCGGTCTGCACGTTCAGCTTGAACGTTGGTCCAGCTGAGGCGCCAGGTGGAAATGGCATGGCATGCCGTTCCACAGGACTACATCCAGCACCTCTACGATCGTCTCCATGTGAGAATTGCAGCCTACACTACTGCGAAAGGAGGATATACATGCTACTAGTGCCGACATTGTGCATGCTCTGTTGCCTGTGTCTATGTGCCTATGGTTCTGTCTGTGTAATCATGTGTTGTATCTGACCCCAGGAATGTGTCAATAAAATTTCCCATTTCTGGGACAATGAATTCACGGTGTTCTTATTTCAATCTCCGGGAGTGTAGTAGCCCGTACTTCACAGTCGCCATCTTAAACACTCAGTACATAACGTAAACAAGGAAAAATCAGACTGTAATAGCGTCAGTGCGTAGACAACAGATGTGGGTATCCAGTGCGCATAAAATTATTGCGATATCTCAGCACGTCTTTTGTTAATTTCAAAACGGTACTTACTTAAAAACACGCCTCGTACTTTAACATCACTGGATTAAAATGTACAGTTACTTTTTTGTACGTAGAATTTATTTATATTCTTTTAACCGGTTCTCGATTTACAAGGCCTACTTAAAATTTCGCCAATTTTGTCAAAGAGGTTATATTATTTTTCTACTGTCTTGGAACATATGTTATTCTACTAAACTTAGATTAAAACACATATTAAAAATGATGTCTTCAACTCTACTGCAGTAGTACTATTGAAAATGTAAAAATTTAAAAAATGGTAAATAAACATACAGACGTTCAGGGCACCCCAGACATAAACTTAAAAAAAGTTAAGCTACAAAACATTTTAATTAAATTTACAACTACCACAAGTAAATTAGGTTTACTTGAGGAGGTGATAAGGATATTTTTGTATTTTAAGAAAAAAAAAGAAAAAAAAAACAGGTATAGACTATATGTTTTAACTGGAAAAATTTCTTGTATAACATTTTAAATAACTAATCATTACAATAAAATAAAAAACATTGCTCAAGCAGCTGAGAATGTTTGTGTGTACTTGGCTACCATCAATAACATAAAATTAAATTACATTCAACTGTACTACCATGGTGAAATCAAAGATGCCATTTTAGTAGTACTAAAACCTGAGTGGAGAACAATAACATCTTTCCTAAGATTGTAACAAAATGAAGCCTGAAGATGGTCTTGTAAGCTGAAAACCGATTAACAAAATAAAATTACACTTCTAGAACATACACAAAATTGTGCATTTTAATTCTATATTATGATATTCTGCAAAGAACCGATGGGAAAATCAGTCGAATAACTTTGACCTCACTTTACAGATTCTATGGACATAATAGTAAAGAAAATATCTTAAGTGGGGTTATCATTGTTAGCACATAATTGTTAGCTACTCTTGACAAATCAGTGTCTTCCTCCATATAGCTTTTTGTACCAATATTTAGCTCGAGATATATAGTCTTGCTCGGATGATAAATTCTTACAGCATGTACGGTACATTTATCATAAATGCAATGTAGAATGTATGTAGAATTGAATTAAGGCCTGTGAAATAATTATCTATCTCTTCTATCTCTCAGTATTAGAATATGTCGGTAAAGGACGATTTTTTTATGTTTTAATGTCTAAACTGATGAATACAAAGCGCATAATATGGTATCCTATGGATCCTATGTCCTAATTTGGAGTGACATACTGCAGTGAAATATTTTGATGTGAAACATTACATAATTGCTGTGAAAAATTACATATTTCATAATTTAATGTATGAAACTCTTTAAATGTTAATAAAATCGAGGAATAGAGTAAGTACAGACTCTTTTGTCTGGGCAGCCATAGCTTGTGTAGTACAATAATATTCAGAAATTTCCAAAAATAATCCACTAATTTAAGAAAATGTTCAAATAGTTGTAAAGCTTATGGGAGTGAACTGTGGGGTCATCAATCCCTACACTTACAAACTACTTATTAACTAGCTTATAATAAAGATGGCACAAACATCCATGCCCGAGGGGGATTCGAGCCCCCGACGGGGAACGGCCTCGCGCATCGTAGCATAGCACCTCAATGCGCTCGGACGCTCCGCCGCGGCACACGCAAATTTCAGACAATTTTCCAGATTGCAATTGCGACTTCTTAAGAGCCGAATTAGTTGAATAAAGATCCTTAATTAGGATCCTGTGATCGCCAGCCAGACTGGAAGGCCTCTTCAGGAACCATGACGTGACAATGTGAGGGGGTCGTTTATTAGCTACATGAGGAGCTTAGGCCGGCGGGTAGGCAGGAGATCGAGGTGAACCTCATCCAACTTCAATTGGGTGTCAGAGCAGGTGTCGGCATATGTCACTTGATTTATTCCAAGCAAGAAACAGTGTAAAACTGCGAGAAAACTGGACTTATGTAAGAAAAACATTTTTCTCCACTAAAATATGGCCAAATACTACATAATAATGTTTGTGGCGTTTTGCGATCGTCATAAAGCTGATCAATAGCCCATCCATTGCGTAGTCTTCACTGCCCAGACAAACGCATCACTCAAAGAACAATGCGACGTGTTAGCCAGATGGCAATGAGGTGTGTTTTTGCTGGTTTTGAAAAATTTCGGTAAAAAATATGAATGAAGGCTTGACTATACTAGCAAACTGGTCAAAAGAAAATTTGATGACAGTTAAGACTGAAAAGACATTTTTATAAGTTTTCTCGTTGGCTCATTCAATCCTCAGTATAAATTTACGCTATGAGAAACAATCAATTCAGTGGGACGATCCGAGGTATTTTTGGCATCACCTTGGAATGCAAAATGACTTGGGTAAACCACATATAATATACTGTTAACAACGTCAAGAGAAAGCTGGAGATCAGCCGGAAAAAAGCAGGGTAGTTTGATGGAAGTACTAAAACCTACTTACAAAAATGTATATTATGTGTGTGGATGTGATGTATTACTTTCAACAAAAAAAAAATGTTGAAATGTTTGTAGAACTTATGGGACTTAACTATGTGGTCATCAGTCCCTAAACTTACAAACTGCTTATGAACTAGCTAATACTAAGGGTGGCACAAATATCCATGCCCGAGGGAGGATTCGAACCCCCGACCGTAGTAGCCGTGCAGACCGTGACTGGCGCGCCGCAGTCCGCTCGGCCACCGCGGCCGGCAGTATTACTTTCAACTAATATGGCCTACATTTGAATTAAAGGTTCTCCAAAATCAAGCATTACGCATTATTACAAGAGTAGTAAAAACAATTCCAATTTCAGCTCTTCAAGCAGCTACTGGCATTTCCGTAAATTATGAGACTGGCACTACTCAAAAATCTCTATACCCAAACAGACATATTGGAATAGCTACAAATGTAATTCTGGCCAGCTGAAAACACAAAAAATTTTATCCAATGCGCAGATGTATTATCAAAGGACCAATGTCCACGAGTGAGTAGAGAACATTCCAACCCATCAGGCTGTCCTCTTAAATTGTGTTCAATCAAATTCAAAATTTAACTCAACGAAAGGCTCTTAAAATAGAAGTGAATAAAGAATTCCTTGAAAATATGGCTTTAGAAACAATAAATACCAAGTATAAAGAGAATGGCTATATGTACATATATATATGGATCTTAGATCGATGTTATCGCTAGAGTATATATTCAAATATTTTGCTTTTACAAGTCTGTCGGGCAGTACCATTACCATTTTGATGGACAGTCGGAGGCAAAAACCTTGCATTAAAGCAAATTATATTCAGCTCTAAAGATCATAAAAAGTTTGTTACATTTTGTGATTTAATTTCTGCGATACAGGCGACAGCATAATCTGAATCAGAGCCTTCCAAAATTTTTTCTAATTGCTGCACCTTTTTAATTCATATTTTATTAATGATAATTAAGAGAAATTATATTGTAACAAATGATACTTATAACAAATATTATTTATGTTAAGAATTTCTAAGTACACTACACGCCAATTATTTCATGCAAGCTTTTCATTGTTTTATTTAATAATTTACTAATCTCGCGACATCCTTTATGCCACTATGCTACACTGTATAGTGCCGCGACATCCAGTTTGGAAACTTCTGCTCTAAATGCTAGAATGAAATACAGTCGTCCATTTCATTTTTTTCAATTACCTGATGTGGAACGGAAATATCTCTTTCAAGTGGTCACCATTTCATACAAGCAATCTATGATAATGAAATGTCAGACGTTTTAGCGAAAAAAAAAGTCCCTGTAGCATGTCGCCCAAAATTATCCTACACCTCAGTTAAAAAGCTCATTAATAATACATTCAAAAAGAAATTAACTTGAGGACACAAGTGAAAGAGAGAACGTGGCTTATACTGTTAGTGGATCAAAGAGCACTTCCTGGGCAGCCACGAAGGGAAATAGTGGTGGCATTTCGGAAAATTACTGGCCATGACTGCCAAACGGTACACCTGCTCAGAACTGGGCTCTTCCCCTCACCGAAGTGTGAGGAAGCACCTAAGAACCCGAGAAAGACTGCAGTATTGTGATGGGTTGTGATGTTGCCAATGTTTTGGGAAGTTATTAAGCTAACGACATTTTTGTAATAAAATGTATGAACATGGAATAAATAAATGCGGTTTTAGTCGCCTTCTCATTGAATGCTGTCAATCACTATAAATATGTTGATTATTATACTGCGTTCGTGATAAGAGTCGTCCACAAGCCGAATAAGTGCTCCCTGGAATAAGGTAGCGTTAACACCTTCCTCAGATCAGTTTCTATTTAGGAGAAATGTAGGAACACGGGAGACAATGCTCATATTACTTCTTATCTTAGAAGATAGGCTAAGGAAAGGGAAACCTACGTTTTTAGCGTTTGTCGATTTGGAGAAAGCTTTTGACAATGTGGACTGGAATACACTATTCCAAATTCTGAAAGTATCATGGGTAAAATATAGGGAGCTAAGAGTTATATTCAACCTATACAAAAACCAGACAGCAGTTATTAGAGTCGAAGGGCAAGAAAGGATCGCAGAGGTTGGGGAGTAAGACTGGGTTGTAGCCTTTCCCAATGTTGTTCAATCTTTATACTGACGAAGCAGGAATGGAAGGAGAAATTTGGAAAGGGAATTAAAGTTCAGGTAGAAGAAATAAAAAGTTTGCGGTTTGCCGATGATATAGTAATTTTGTCAGAGACTGCAAAGGATCTGGAAGATCAATTAAATGGAATGGACAGTGTCTTGAAAGGAAGATATTAGGTGAACATGAACAAGAGTAAAACGAAGATAATTGTATGTAATGTCAGAAAATCAGGCTATGCTGAACGAATTGGGTTAGGTAATGAGACAATGATAGTATTAGATGAATTTTGTTATTTGGGTAGCGAGATAACTTGTGATGGCCAAAGTAAAGAAGATATAAAACGCAGAATGGCTATGGGGAGAAAAGCGTTTCTAAAGAAGCAAAACTTATTAACATCCAATATTAATTTAAATGTTCGAAAGTTCTTTCTGAAAGCATTTGTCTGGAGTGTAGCATTGTATGGGAATGAAACGTGGACGACAAAGAGTTCAGATAAAAAGATGATAGAAGCTTTTGAAATGTAGTGCTACAGACGAATGATAATTAGATGGGTAGATCACGTGACTAATTAGGAGGCACTTAACCGAATCGGGGAGAAAAGGAGTTTCTGGCATATCCTGACTAAGAGAAGGGATAGATTGGTTGGACACATTCTGAGACAGCAACGAATTGTCAAATTAGCATTATAAGGAAGTGTGAGGGGTAAAAATCGTAGAGGGAGACCGAGGAACGAATATAGTAAGCAGATTCAGAAGGATGTAGATTGCCGAACGTATTCTCAGATGAAAAGACTTGTACAGGACAGGGTAGCGTGGAGAGCTGCATCAAACCAGCATCAAAACAGCATACACGCACACACACACACACACACACACACACACACACAGACAGACACAACCACAAGAGCAGCGGGCCGTAGGCGCACGCCGCACAGTGCAACGGCTTGTAATATTTCTAAATGGTATAGAGATTAGTAAAAAGATATTGTGTTCTGTACTGTAAAATAAATTGAATTGGCGCATGAATGTTTTGCTCCGCTGAAATGAAACCAACAAATTAAATTTAAGTTTAGTAATGAAATATTTTATGAAATTTAGAAAGAAGTTAATTGTTTCGCAAATGAAAGGCGCTCGTACGTAACAAGGTATACTTTAATTACAGTGTGTCGACACATTTAACGTAAACATTCTGTTCCGTGGTACAGGAAAAGGAAAAATGCAAAATTGAAAACGACACTGCAACAGCACGCAGAGAACCACAAATCATTCGCTTTTAAATAATGAAAAGATTGCTTTTATGGTGTCGGCGGAACAAATCAAGTATTGGAGTGCATGTAACCGATTTATGACCAGGCTGGTCATGGCTCGGTTAAAAAAAAATCTAATAAATCGGCTACAGATCTCAGAGAAGTTATAAGCGGAGAAAAAGTTATTGAGTTTAAAAATCATAAAATGAAGTTAACAGAAAAATTCTTGTCCAACAATTGGTTTCCGCACACTCTGTTATGGCAGATCTCGTAAATCACCGTTCTGTTTTGAAAAATAAACATTTGATAGTTAAAACTGTTGTTAGTGGGTAAAGGACCATAATAACTTGGGATTTAATAACTTGGATTTCTCTTCTAATGGCAGTTGCAAATACGCTCGTCCATACGTTTTTCCAGATGGATCTGACGGAAATCAATTACAGTTTGTCGATTGATAGAAGCTTTAAAGTCTCAACGAAGTCTAAACCCACCAGAACTGTCTTATGAACACAATATACGACACGGAATGTGAATGGAAGACTCTATACTCCTACCACAGAAATGTTCTGTCCATTGGAAGAAGGAATTGTGGTAACAGGATCTTGCAGCAAATCGTTCGTATATTGCATGGCTTAGCAATGTAACTGATGTACCTGAGTCTAACTGAAATTTTGATACATGCAAATGCACGCCGCGGTGGAGTAGCCGAGTGGTCTAAAGCGCCTCGCTGCGGAGCGCGCGGTTGCTCGCCGTGGAGGTTCGAGTCCTCCCTGGGGCATGGGTGTGTGTGTGTTGTCCTTAGGTTAGTTTACCTAGGTTTAAGTAGTTTGTAAGCTACGGAGTGATGACCACGGAGTTTGGTCCGATAGATTTACAGGCATTTGAACATCAGACAAATGCACAACCAGTTTATTCGCCTGACTATTGATTACACCCAAACGTTTGTTCTGGCAAACAACTTGAGTTACCAAATTTACAGATTGCTCAGGCATAGTAGAAACGTTATTCACGTTGATTGTAATGGTCTTCCGACAGGAGTAAAAATTTGCGTTTGCTTAAGACTTACAGTGTATGTAGCCCTATTTTCCACACATAACATTTTGCTGTTCGGCAGGGATAGTATAGACAGTAGTCAGTGTTGAAACACTATGGAGATCATTTCCTTACATGGAGTCATGCATTCCTTAATCTGAACTTTAACTTCAGCGTGGGACTGATTTATATATATGGTGCTTCCCAGCTACATTGCTTACACTTCATTTTCAGATTGCCGGACTTTCTATATCAAGCCCTGTTACAGCTACTAATTTGTACCTATAATCTGTCACAAGTACTTGAGATTCACTAGTTTATTAGCGAGCACTTCCTCAGTGATCAAGTCTGAGAAAATTTGTACACTGCCTACAGTGGATAGAGAGTGGAAAACCTTTTATTTTATTTTATTTATTTATTTATTTTGTTTTATTAAATACCACTGACTATTGTACTGGTACTGGTACTGACTGTAATTATGTGACATTGCATTCACTCAGCCAGACCGCATAATACTTACATCATCTGATCAATACTCTCTCCCTACGACTGAACTATTTGTTTTAGTTTTGGTATTTGCATAGCATTTCATGTTATATTTTGTGCACCCTATTTTGGAGCATTGCAGCCCATTGTGCGATCCCTAGCAAGTGCGACCGACGGATGATACAGAAAAAGTTCAGAGAAGGGCAGCTCGTTTTGTTTTATCAAGGTGTAGGTGAAAAAGTGTCACAGAAATGATCCACGATTTGTGGTGTAAATCATTAAAAGAAATGTGTTATTCATTTTAATTCTTTGTAATGTTCAATTCTTAACATTTAAATATTGTTTTAATTAAGTTTTGGAGGTAAAACTGCTGTTATGTGTGGCGATTTCCGCCAAATTTTACCAGTTGTCCCAATTTTAGTTGAGAATTGCGTTACAGGTTGCAATAAGTTTCATACATTTCATCATGTTATTTTAATACAAAATGTGAGGGTTTTGCCACATGAAGTAGAATTTGTCGAATTTTTGAAACAAATTGATAACGATTAAGAAAAGAAATTCCCACAGTTTGATGACAACATTATTGATATGCCCCAGCCATTAGTTGGTGATAAAAATAATATAATTAGCGATATTTATGGAAATATTGATGACAATATTTTATTTCAATCTATATTAAATTCAGTTATTCTAGCACCAAAAAATGAAGACTGCACCATGATAAATAATGATATACTCAGTGTTACGCCAGGTAAAGCTAAAATTTATTACAGATATGATAAAATAATTTGTGGTCATGAAAATGAAATTAATAAGTATCCAACAAAATTTTTGAAATCCCTTTTTGTAAGTGGTTTACCACCACACAAATTACAATTAAAAGTGAATTTTATTGTTCTTCTTATCAGAAATTTGAATACAAAGGAAGGATTAGTTAATGGAGCAATCTTTATATAATAGTGCTATTGCCAAGTTTTAACTGGAATCACAGGAAATAGGCGAAATTTGATTCCCCGTGTACGTATAACTTATTCGGGCACTAGTTTATCTTTCCAGTTCAAAGAACACAATTCCCAATTATTCCTGTATTTGCAATTAGTATTATAATTCTCAAGGACAAACATTTGAAAATTTAGGATTCTATTAAGAAAACCAGTTTCACACATGGTCAACTATATGTTGCAGCAAGTAGAGTTCGATCCTTTGATGGTTTGAAATTTTATATTTGTGAACATAGAGAACAAGGACATTTAGCGAATGATGAAATTATTTTTACGAATAATGTTGTTTCTACTGAAGTTTTGTAATGCTAAATTGTGAAATAAAGCAATTAATACTCTCATTTGTGTCTTTCAATCTATCATGTTTCCTCTTTGGCCTTTCTTTGACCTGTTCTCACAGCATTCACATAAAACCTATAAATTTGCAGTGCTCAATAAACTCCATTTACATTAAAAATATTTCAGTTTCATGACTTTTCAAACACAACTGGTTGAATTTCGACGTCAGTCACTACTAGTTTATGTATATGTAGCTGTCGAATCGAACGTCCGGAAACTCTCAGTACACACACACATACCAAAGCAGACATGAAACATTATTAATTATACCAACGTGGGTTTCTTGTATTTCAATCGTTTCTACGTCCAGGAGTAATAAAAAGGTAAGCTAACCGAAAGCTAATGGGTTCATACCACATTTATGGGATCATTAATCCTTCCATTTCTAATGTGAAACAACTCTATAAAACTTCTATTCATAAAACAAATAATACGACTTGCTGATGTAAACGCCAAGGTGAAGTTCTAAATTTAACCTTTAAGAAATCTTTCACGCTGGAGGACCGCACAAACATACCATCATTTGATCAACGTACTAATTCCGAAATGGGGGACATAGCAATAGGTATTTCCGGTGTAGAGAAGCAGCTGAGCGAGCTAAATACGAAAAAGTCTGCTGGTCCGGATGGAATACCAGTTCGGTTTTACAAAGACTATTCTGCGGCATTGGCCCCCTACTTAGCTTGCATTTATAGCGAATCGTTAATTCAGCGCAAAGTTCCTAGTGATTGGAAAAAAGCGCAATGTGACTCCCGTGTATAAGAAAGGAAAGAGAACTGACCCATACAATTACAGGCCAATATCGTTGACATCGGTTTCATGTAGAATTTTGGAGCATATTCTCAGTTCGAATATAGTAAATTTCCTTGAAACGGAAAAGCTTCTTTCCATGAATCAGCACGGGTTTAGGAAACATCGTTCATGTGAAACTCAGCTTGCCCTTTTCTCACATGACATCTTGCGAGCCATGGACGAAGGGCAACAGGCGGATTGTGTTTTTCTCGACTTCAAAAAGGCGTTCGACACGGTGCCACACTGCAGACTGCTAACGAAGATACGAGCTTATGGAATAGGTTCACAGATTTGTGACTGGCTGGAAGACTTCCTAAGTAATAGAACGCAGTACGTTGTTCTCGACGGCGAGTGTTCATCAGAGACGAGTGTATCGTCAGGCGTGCCCCAGGGGAGCTATTATTTTCTATCTATATAAATGATCTGATGGACAGAGTAAGTTGTAATTTGCGGCTGTTTGCTGATGATGCTGTGGTGTATGGGAGGGTGTCGTCTGTAACTGACTGTAATAGCATACAGGTTGACTTAGACAAAATTTCTAGTTGGTGCGAAGAATGGCAGCTAGCTCTCAATGTAGAAAAATGTAAGGTGATGCGCATGAGTAGAAAAAACAATCCTATAATGTTCGAATACAGCATCAGTAGTGAGCTTCTAGATGCGGTCGCGTCGTTCAAATATCTAGGCGTAACATTGCAGAGCGATATGAAATGGAACGAGCATGTAAGGACAGTTGTGAGTAAGGCAGACAGCCGACTTCGGTTTATTGGGAGAATTTTGGGAAGATGTACTTCAACTGTAAAGGAGACCGCGTATAAAACGCTTGTACGACCACGTCTTGAGTATTGCTCAAGTATTTGGGACCCGCAGCAGATCGGTTTGAAGGAAGACATAGAGGCGGTTCAGAGGCGAGCAGCTAGATTTGTTACCGGTAGGTTCGACCAATGCGCGAGTGTCACGGAAATGCTCCGGCAACTCAATTGGGGATCGCTGGAAGAAAGACGACGTTCTTTTCGTGAATTTCTGTTAAGTAAATTTAGAGGGCCGGAATTTGAAGCTGAGTGTAGTACGATCTTGCTGCCGCCTACTTACATTTCGCGTAAAGATCACAAAGACAAGATAAGAGAAATTAGGGCTCGTACGGAGGCATATAGGCAGTCTTTTTTTCCTCGTTCAATTTGGGAGTGGAATAGGAAAGGAAATGCCTAGTAGTGGTACAGTGTACCCTCCGCCACGCACCTTACGGTGAATTGCGGAGTATGTATGTAGATGTAGAAGCTGAAGCTCCACAGACATCACTGGCACTTATGAACTTGGGCATGGGCGATGCTATGTTTCTAAATTATGAGGACCGGGCAAATTTTATGCCCCTCGTCGTACAAGTACTCCGACAGACACTGAATGGTGGTTAGCAAGGTAGAGAGGTAGATACTGGCAGCTGAGACGAACCAAGGACTGGGCCCTATTAAACATGGGAACGTTATAGGCCCCTACTCTTCCTTGTGTTTATAAACGGTTTAGGAAACAATCTGAAAAGCTCTCAGATTGTTCGCGGATGATGCTGTCGGTTATGGGTTAGTGAATTCCACAGAGGATCAAAAGCAACTGCAAAACGATTTAGACAAAATTTCTACATGGTTTGAATAATGAAAAGTATGAAGTAATACACATGACTACAAAAAGAAATCTGCTGAACTTCAATTACACGATAAATAAGTCAAACCTTAAGGTCGTAAATTATACCAAATACCTAGAGGATACAATTACGAACAACTTAGACGGCAGATAACTTACTTATACTTACTTATCCGTGGCTTGGGTCTTAGTGACCATAACCCTGCTCTACACTCCTCCTCCATCGCTTTCTGTTGCGAGCGTCTTGCAACCAATCACCTGCTCCTAGTCTCATGTCCTCTGTGTCCATGTCAACATTGTCTTTCCATCTTGTCCGTGGTCGTCCCGGTGTTCCTTACAGCTACCGTTCCCAGCAACACATCATGGGGTATCCTCCCTTCGCTCATCCTTGTCCAGTTCAACCTTCTTCTCTTCATTCTTTTTATAAAGTTCGGCTGTGTATAAAGCTCTTTTAAATCTTGGTGTTTTCGAATTCTCCATTATCCTGTTTGTGGATCTATCAAAGGACCATAGTTTTTTAGGAGGATTTTTCGTGTACATAACCACTGGCATCATCATACTTTGATACAACCTTGACTTGAAACGTCTTGTCAGGGACCTTTTCTTTACCACGTTCTGAAGGCTAAAGCATGCTCTATTTCCTCCAACAATTCTTGCATTCATTTCAATTTCACAGAGGTTCTGATCACTAAAGAGGCTACCAAGATATTTGAAAGTACTCGCCCTTTTGAATCGTAGATTGTCCACCGTGAGCGGGTCCCCATCACTAGCCGACTTGCTTAGTTAGGACCAAGTATTGCGTCTTGTCTTCGCTGACTTGCAAGCCTGCTGTACAGGCAGTCTGGCAGTACGAGCTTGCCTTTCTTCTCAGCTCTTCCCTACTGCCGCTGATTAGGATTACATCATCCGCATAAGCCAGTCGAGTTACTGACATGTTGTCTAAGGGTATTCCAATGGGTCAGTTTTCATAAATTACCGGTCTACTTTTTCTGGCACATAGAAAATATTGTAGGAAAGACCAACCAAAGGTTACGTTTCAGTGGCAGAACGCTTCAAAGATGCAACAGCTCCACCAAAGAGACTACATCACACTTGTGCGCCCTCTCCTGGAGTACTGTTGCCCAGTGTGGGACCCCACACCAGGTGGGACTGTCGGAGGGCAGAGAGGGGGCAGAGAAGGGCAGCTCGTTTTGTTTTATCACGTTACAGGGGGGAAAGGGTTACGGAAATGTTGCAGGATTTGAGGCGAGACCTATTTGCGAAATTTCATTCACCGAATTTTACTTCTGAATGTCACAAAAATTTTCTAGCACCCACCTACATAATGGAGACATGACCATCCCAATAAAATAATTGAGTTGGTTTATGTTCTAGGAGACGATCCAATTATGATATTGTAGAAAGATATAAAAAAAGCCAAGATCGCTGATCATCGATTTTTATTTAAGACTACCGGTTTCGCTGAACTATGTCAGCATCATCTGGTTCAATAAAATCATTTTACAAGGCCATAATCGTGTAATGTCAATCAGTTGCTATATAACATAATTTACAGTGCATAGGTGCACTATGTCATTATAATAAACCATAATTATCACAGTGAGTGACAATAGCAAACTTGGTTTATTATAATGACATAGTGTACTATGAACTGTAAATTATGTTATATAACAACTGATTGACATTACAAGATTATGGCCTTAAAAAAAATGTTCAAATGTTTGTTTAGCTTAGGGACTTAATTACGGAGTCATCAGTCTCTAAACTTACAAACTACTTATGAACTACCTACAACTAAGGACGGCACAAATATCCATGCCCGAGAGGGGGATTCGAACCCCCGACCGTAGTGGCCGTGCAGACCGTGACTGAAGCGCCTCAGTCCCCTCGGCCACCGCGGCCGGAGATTATGGCCTTGTAAAATGATTTTATTGGACCAGATGATGCTGACATAGTTCAGCGAAACCGGTGGTCTTAAATAAAAATTGATGATCAGTGATTTTGGCTTTTTTTATATCTTTCTACAATACCAATAAAATAAATCAGATCTAAAACGTAACGATTTACGTGTTCTTTCTTCCCGCGCACTATTAGAGAATGGAAAGGTAGAGAGGTTATGAAAGTGGTTAATGAACCCTCTGCCAGATTTGCAGAGTATCTGTGTAGATGTAGAATCGACAATGCCAAGGTGTCCGGCAGTGAGTCACCAGTTAGAATGAGGAAAGTTGCAGTACTAATTCTCGACTCAGCCGAGTGTAATAAACTGTTTGACTAACTACATTTATGGCAACACGAGCAGCTAGTGGATCACTTGGCTGCAGAGTAAATCACTGTCGCGGCGCGTGGCACGTCATAATCCAGTACACCCCGGCGTGTGTACCCCCTGGGGACGGCCGCTATAGCCTCGCGTGCTGGTAATCAATCACCAGTCCCTGCCATCTGTTACGCACGCTCCGTGACCACACACACACGCATCAGTACACAGCCAGAGACTCGAATGCAGTCCCACGTCGTCTACTCCCAATGCGCTGCACTATGGTCCTCAGTTCGAGATTTTTTGCCAAACGACTGTTGAAGTTGCATAAATAACGGTGTAAAAAGTTGAATTTCGACTGTAGTAGGCTCCTACGACACTGACAAGGAAAGTACATGGGCTAGAACAAACAAATCTGTATTAACGTTTGGTTACAGGATCTCTACGTACACCTCAATGTGCTGGTGGGTGTCGTTTTTCTGCAAAGCTCTGCAGCCATGCTCTAGATAGCAATGTAGATGTAATTGTAGACGACATACGTAATGCAGATATCTTAACTATAACTGATGTAATAATCATCGTACATGTTCTCTAGCGAATTGTCATCAAAAGCCGTGATGATAGTTGCAACTTTAACCTTCTTCCAGAAAGACTGTTGGTTTTCACTGCCACTGCTTCCATCGCCTCTTCGCGCACTTACCGTAGCACTACCGCTTGCAATGAGTTGTTCGTCATTATCATCCCTATTATCATTATTATGAGATTGTAACGATAGTAATACAACAGTAACACAACAGAAAGCATGCAAATGATTCATCTTCTACACTAATACAATCTTCACGAAGAAGGGTTCTTAGTAACTTCATCTCAACTAATCGCAATACATTAGCAGGATTGATTAGCAATCACCGCCCCATATACCGCTTCACCACACAAATAACATCACAAAACGCAACTTCGGAGGCACACTGCACCGTCCCTACTGGCGAATCGACAGGTCAAAGTGCAATGCGGCATGGTACACGCAGAGGCCTCTAACGAACGACTGCAGAGTTCTGCAGATGCGGGAGTATCACTAGTGCAATAAGGGATGTTTACATTATCTCTCATACGATTTTGGTGTATATGTGTTTGTTCGAGCCCAAGTATTTTCCTTGTGAGTTGGCTTCATGCGTAGGCTCCTGCCTCACTATAACAACAGTGGTCTGAAACTTTCTGTCCATGCATCAGCGCGACTTTAGGGTGTATGGATCGTGCGAAACTCAGCTTTCCCTTTTCTTCCGAACTATGGATGCAACAGGTTGACAGTCATATTTGTCAATTTTCCAGAGGCGTTTGACACGGTGCTGTACTGCAGACGGCTGACTAAGGTACAAGCGTATAAAATAGGAACCCAAATATGTGAACCAAGAGTACTTAAGTAATATAACCCAGTACGTTGTCCTCGATGGCGAATTTTCATCATAGTTTACTGTCCATTTTATAATGATTGACGACTTTGAGCTCATGATCTGGTCACATCGCACGACGAACATCAATATGTTATACATCGCTGGAATCTTTGAAATGTCTACTTTTATTTGGTGTATGAATATTACATTTTATTTGAGAAGGGGACGACATACGCGGTAATATTTGAAAAATAGCGTGCTTTTTCTGGCTTTTTTCGGCGAATGTCAACTTTAAGGATGCACAGAAAACAGACCGTAATTACGAGAATGTTTTCTTTTGTACAGTTTAATGATCCAACCTTGTTCTATTTACAGACGGAGTTTCGTTATTTTCCGATTAGTCATTTTGTCCTAATAGAGGTAGGCGTAGGCTGCTGCAGTACACCTAATGACGATACGTATTAACAAGATGAAAAGTGTAAATGCAAGCTCTGCCCTTGCCTTTCACAGCTGTTATATTTTTATGCTCACAAATCTACACCAAACGCTTATGTCACATGATTACTTTATTTGCGTTTTTCGATGCTATGCGCTACTGCACGTGTGTGCAGTGGCGTAGCTATGTCATCAAGGGCCCCGGGGCAAAAATGACATTGGGGCCCTCTTTTGACTAAAACTGTACAGATGTAAAACTACTTCATCAGCTCCTTACCGCTCCCTGGAAGACAAAAAACCTAAATACTAGCCTACTAAGTAAATTATTGTGTGTTATGCAGCAGATAATAATTAATCGTACTCTCTAATATAATTATAATACTGAAAGTTTGTTATGGATTCACGCAAAAATTACTGGGTGGATTTGGATGAAATTTCAGGGAGATAGAGTTGGACCTGGGTAGGACATACAGATAAAACGACCCCATGGGATAGTTTCCGAAGTTGCTCTAAAATTAGGTGACTGAAGTCGTAGGTAGACGCTATTAAAAAATAAACAAAGAAGAAGTATTACTCAAACACGAAAACATGGCCACCTGCCGCGAAGCAAACCGGGAACAGTCAAGTCAAAAAACTCGCGCGTCCGCGGTGACAGGAGGACTGTTGTCAGTGCCGACAACTCACTCTCGCTAAACTACTGCGCTGTTAGCTTATTGCTCCGTACCCATCAGCCTAATTTCTTTGATAGCCCAGTCAAAGAAGGTAAATATGGGTAATATTCGTGTAGGACGGTTTCAGCAACGGACTTTGCCGGATTTTGTTTGATGAAACACTTTGGATTGAGCGGTACCCATACCAGGCTTCATGAAATGTTCAAATGTTTGTCAAGCTTAAGAGACTTATCTGCAGAAGAGAGTAGATCAAATATTCAAATGTTTGTCAAGTTTATGGGACTTAACTGTGGAGTAATCAGACCCTAAACTTACAAAGTTCTTATGAACTTCCTTATACTGAAGACGACATAAAACAGCCATGCCCGCAGGGGGGATTCGAACCCCCGACGGAGAACGGCCTCGCGCATCGTAGCATTGCACCTCAATGCGCTCGACCCCTCCGCCGCGGCCCAGACTTCATGAAGTATACGTGTCTGGCCAGGAAAAAGTAATGAAAGCATTACTTAAGAAAAATATTGAAAAAAATTTAGGTTGCCCAATAATGCTTTAAAATTGATATAGCGATTTTGGGCAACCTATGCCTTTTTGCATTTAAAATAAAAAAAGATCTCCCTAAAGGTTCAACTATTAGAAACTTATGAAAGAATTACGTCCAAAATCGTGCCTCAATTCCTTTGAGTTGAAGCTTATTTCTTTTATTGCGTGATAATGGCTATATTTCTTCTCGGTATGGTTACGCTAACATTACTTAAAAATTTTAATTGAAAATATATGGGACGGTTGGTAAAATTCGGGACAATATACGTCGCGTATTTACTTAGTCGGGACAACGGGACACTTTGGCTAAATAAGGGAGAATCCCGTAAAATACGGGACGTCTGGTCACCCTAGCGCAGAGGGCAGCACCTTGAATGCACAATTCACTATTGTTGTGACTAAGTAACCATATTTTCTCTTCTTCTGGCACGCATTTCAGGGTGCAATTGATTACAGCACTTCATTGGGATCTATGATAAAGGAGCACTCCCATGGGGGAATTCACTACAGAAACAGTTGAGTTACCATAATAATACCGTTCTGCAATAATACACTTAGAGACCTCATATTTAAATGTGGTCACGCTGTGTATTGTCAAACACACTGCTAGTAATTCAGCCCCATTCACTGTTATTTCGCAAAGATTGGCAGCCATGGGAACTCCGACTTCAACGACAACATACCAACAGTAGCAGGGTGCACATCTTAGCGGACAAGCGATAGACCTTGTTACGTTTATATTCTGAGGTGGGAATAAATTTTGGATTTCACTTCGTGCTTTTGAGGTTTGTTGGTCAGGGTTCAAAAAGTTAAAAGTCGAAATTCTTCATTCAACTAAAATACCATATACAAGTGCGCCTCGGTTGCACAGTGGTAGAGTGCACGACAAATCCAAAGGTCCCGGGTTCGATCCCCGCCAGGTCCTGGGATTTTTATCTGTCACTTTCCACTTCTTTCACCTCTGGCAGTATTGTTCATATGAAAAATACCGAATAGCACCGTGGTTCGGAACCCACGTTAAATTGTAGGTCCCCCCTATATGGGTAAGTCAGTTCGAAGGTTGGAGGAAGGCATCGGCATACCTCCTCCAAACAGGACCACGCCTAGTAAAGCACTGTGGTGTTCAAACCAATCTTCGGATTGTTGACTGCTTTACCTTACCTTACCATATACAGTAGAAAGTCGATTATGCGAAGTAATTGGGGGACATGGATGTTCGGAAAACCAATTATTCGTATAATCGAACTGTACACATCTGTTTGCCAATAAGAAGTACTGTACAGTAAATATATTCAGTATTTCAGGTTCTCGATCGTTCACACTGTGCTGAGCAACACGCCGCAACACTTGGAAGGCTCAGCCGTTGCTGCGAGCAGCTTTGATACTGCCGCAACTTCTGCTGCTAGGCAGACTAAATTGTTGTACACAGCGACTGGCGGCTTGACCGGTCAGCAGCGCCAGCGAGTGTCTTCGTGTGAAGTGAAGGCCCCATTAGAAGCAATGTTCCGTCACCCGGTGGCTGTGGGAAATTTGGTTTGAGGGAGTGGGAGATAATGGACGGTAGTGAGGGAGAATTAAAAAAAAATTCGAAGATCTACTGTAACTTTTTCCGAACGTCGCTCACGTAGGCCGAGGGGCCCCTAGAGCTCGAGGGCCCCGGGGCACTGCCCCGCCTAGCCCTATGGTCGCGTATGTCGTCCCCTTTTCAAATCAATAAAATTAGCCATTTCAGCGATTCCGGCGAGGTATACAACATCGATGTTCGTTGTACGATGTGACCAGAATACGAGCTCAAAGTCAGGGGTTAATTATTATGAAATGGAATATAGTGTATCGTCATGAGTGCCCTATGACAGTGTGATAGAATCCCTCTTATTTTATATCTATTTGAATGATCTGACGGATTGAGTGAGTTGCAGTCTGCGGCTGTTTGCTGATTATGATATGGTATACAGGAAGGTGTCGACATGGAATGAATGTAATAGGATGCAGGATGCCTTGGACCAAATTTCTAGGTGATGTGAGGAATGGCAGCTAGCTCTAATTGTAGAAAAATGTTACCTGTTGCAGATGAGTAGGAGAAACAGTCTCTTAATATTCCAATGCTGCGTTAGTAGTGTGCTGATTGACAGAGTCGCGTCAACTACATATCTACATGTAACGCTGCACAATGATATGAAATGAAACGAGTATATAAGGACTGTCATGGGGAAGGCTATCAGGAAGCACTCACTAGTAATGCAGTATTCGAATACTACGGGATTGTTTCTCCTACTCGTCTGCATCACTTTACATTATTCTATAATTAGAGCTAGCTGCCATTCCTCACACCATCTAGAAATTTCGTCCGCTGAACGCAACTCGCTCTGTCCATTAGATCATTTATATAGATAGAAGAACGGTCCTATCTCACTTCCCTGGGGCAACCCTGACCGCAGTCTCTGATGAACACTCGTCATCGATGACAGTAGACTGGGTTCTTCTACTTAAGTAGTCTTCGTGCCACTCAAATATTTCGGTACTTATTACATAAGCTCATACCTTCGTTAGCAGTCTGTAGTGCGGTACCGTGTCAAACGCCTTTTGAAAGTCGATAAATATGCAGTCTGTCCGTTTCCCTTCATCCATAGGAGGCAATATATCATGAGAGAAAAGGGCAAGCCCAGTTTCGCACGATCTGTGTTTCCTAAAGGCGTGCTTACACATGGACAGATGCTATCCGGTCTCCAGGAAATTTACTATATGAGAACTGAGAACATGTTCAAGAATTCTAAAGTACAGGAATACCGCGTAATACAAGTATGTGGCTTTCTGACCTACACAACGCTACAGACCCAAAATTTCGTCAAACACTACGATCCATACTACCTGCCTACCGGATATGGGAGGAAAACTGGGATACACTCCAAAGGGGTGCAGTGGGGTTGCAAGTCTAAGATGTTCTCATCTAGGTGACGTCAGTGCTGCCAAAGGTTGTCAGTAACATTCTCATTCACACGTCAATCGAAATTATTATTAATTTCGAAGTAAATGAAAACCCTAAAAGGAAGGATGTTTTCATTACCATCTCTATACCACTTACTGAGGGAATTTTGTGTTCTGAACGTCGGCGTGTCTGAAACAGTTTCCTCGGAATGCTATAAGTAGACGTCGTTATAGTCTTCTGTATAGAGACTGGTTTGATGCTGTTATCCACCCAAACTTATCTTGAGCGAACCTTAACCCTTTCATTCCCAGTGTTGTTCCTGGACAACAACGTATTAAAAGTTGATTTATACCGTATTTTATTTATCAGTCCTTAAAGTTGCATTTTTGTTGAGTAACAACATACTTCTATCACGACTTTTTACCGCTTGGTACTGTGTGTAGCCACTTCTGACGGATTAGTCCGCCCATCTTGGAGGTTGTGCCGCTTGTACGTGGCTGAGAGTGTGAGCGTGAGTGTGGTTCCTTTTATTTTATTCCAGCAGTGAACTGTCTTGTCTTTGGTGCTGTGGCGAAGATTATGCTAGCATTATTAATCTGACAGTGTTCACTATCAACAAAATAACGTCCAAATAATAAAAAACGTGGATATAGAAGTCTGTATTGTGCATGAAATACATTATATAAAAAATAAATAGTTCTACACAAATTTTTTAAATGACACTTCCAGGCAGATTAAAATTGTGTGCCGGAACCTGGACTCGAACTGGGACTTTTGCCTTTCGCAGACAACCGCTCTACCACTGAGCTTTCCCGACACGACTCACGGCCCGTCCTCACAACTTTACCTCCGCCAGTACCTCGCCTCCTACTTTACAAACTTCACAGAAGCTCTCCTGCGAACCTTACAAGACTAGCACTCCTGGAAGAATGGATATGATGGACACATGGCTTATTCACAGCCTAAAGGATGTTTCCAAAATGAAACTTTCACTCCGCTGCACAGTAAAAGTTTCACGCTAGACATGTTTTGATATTTACTGCACTGTATTAGTACAGAAAAAACTGCATTTTAATTTTTTCAAAGCTGATTTCATAAAGTGGGACTGAAAGGATTAAGAGAGTTGGTTTATTGTATTATTTTAAGTGTTTATTATTATTATTATTATTATTATTATTATTATTATTATTATTATTATTATATATAGAGATTTTTCCTCTGGGCTTGGGGACACGCTTTTAACAGGTTGAAATGCAAGTTAGTATTGAATAATACGAAAATTAGTATGTGATACGCAATCAACATTTATGTAGGTTAATTGTCATCAAATCAAAGTAATCGGGTGGCCACTATGTTTCCATAAAAATAGAAAGAACAAACCTGGTGTATATGAGCACAGTGGCATTCATAAGTCACTTGGTCAATTATGTATTAGTTGACTCAATTCCTACACATTATCGATATACCAATGGCTGTAATCTGCTCTTATAGAACACACATGCAATGCCCACTCTCTAATTTTTCTTTAAAAAAAACACCTCTCAGTCAACACAACAAAGTTTTCTCAATTTAATCTTAAACTTCCCCTCCAATCTAGTGATAGAGAATGCTGAATGACGGTAGTTGACACAGATATCTGGTAAACATGGATTTTATTAGCAAATAATTATGAACACCGTAGCACTGGAAATACTATATGCAACATGTCACAATTACATGCAAAATCTTTTATATTAAAAGAATCTATGAAAACTAAAGTCAGTCGGCCAGACAAAATTTCGGTCATTTTCTTATATTCAAATCAGTACGCGATTTTTACATTGTTGTAGACTACGTATTAGATATCCTTATAAACTTCCTTTAGCCTTGTCCTTGCTCCGCTATCTTTCTTACATACGCTTAATAAAACTGTAAATCTTCAAGAATTCCACCTGTTAATGTGAACGGTTTCTTGGCAGTTTTTATACGGTCACAATAATTATTTTCAACTACGCGTTTACTGACTTAAATTGGGATGTAACCGGAAATTCTGTGGTTATACAGGCGTATATGTTTCGTAAAATTAAGTACGAAACAAAGTAGCTGCTATTGAAAAAGTTGCAAAAAAAATCATGAAACTACAGGAAATCCGAATGTGCTCCATAAAAAACGCCAGAGCGATATTTTTCATAGACAAGGATAAGAGTCGATGGAAGACTTCGAAGGTGGAAAAAAAAGAGAGGGCAGGAGAAGATGGACATGGACTGGGGTAAAGACAGAAGAGATGAACAGATTTAGAAAAGGCGATGGACAGCGAGAGAAGGGAAGAGCAGAACAAGAGACTAGAATAAATAAATACCCGGGCAACGCAGGTTTTAGCTAGTCTCTTCTTCTTCTTTGTATATAAGGAGAACGTCCGTATGTTTCGGTGTTTCTAGGTTGGTGAGTATGTATTGCGTTCAAATCTATAAGTTTTGTTCCAATCTTTATAAAATGTTGCATACTTGACCTTAAAACCGAGAGAAAGATCGTCTTAAGGATCACGTACAAGAGACAGTTTAGGAGATATGTAGTCATAAAAAAATCAAATGGGCGGAAAAACTGCTACATCACGCACAATGTTATACATTTACATCTTAACCACTGGACCGATTTCAACTGAATTTGGTACACATATTCCTTAACGAGCGATGACAATGTCTGTAAGGTAAGAACGACATACGACACATGGTTCAGGAGATAAAACATAAAAAAAACAATAGGAGTCATAAAACACTCCCAAGACTCGCGACGAGGCTTTATTCATGCACTGCAGGAGGATGAGTATGAGCGATTTGCTACAAATCTTAATATCAAACCTTTATTATACTTTTTATCGCTGGCAATCAAATCAAAGTGATGAAAGGAAAAATGTTTTCGGTAACTATTTGTTCGCTGTTCATGGAGTAAAACTACGGCTTTCGGTGTGACATTACAATTTCTACACGACAAATTGTACTCGCAGGAAACTTTATAGACAGTATACACATATACAGCTAATAGTTTCTTCGAAATTACGTACATAGCGTTAATTTCAAAGTGCTCTCCTGATAATTGATATTTTGGCTTGAATAACATCCCAGAGACCTACTTGGTCCAAATTTCCCGGCTCTGACCAAGGCTTTCGAAAGGGAACCGCCTCCCCCCCCCCCCTCTTGGGGCTGTGAAGTAACCTTTCATCAAACCTATCTATTCTATCGTTGTAAATTTTCACATCTGATTACACTATACGAATACGATTTTGTTTTCCTCTCTTGAGGACAGAATTTTTAACCAAACGATTTGGGTTTCTCCCTTTGTAGGCGCGAAACATACCCCTTCGGTAAATTTCTGTTATGTTCCCTGCAAGGAGTATTTTAGTTTCACAGAATCTTCTGTTTTATTATTCTTGATAGGGGAAGAATTGCCCCACTATCAGCGTGTCTGATAATTGGATGAATAGAACCGCGAATCATATTGGGCCTGATCCCAAACAGTCCATTCCACTCCTCGGAGTGGAGAATTTCTTCTTCGAAATTGTAACACAGGACGACACGTATTTCATATGATGTGAGGATATTAAACAGTAATATTCATGGTAAACGACTCCGTCAAGTACCAAGCTTTAATCAATCTCTGCTATATATAGCCATGCAGCAATTGTACAAATAATACCTGCAAAATGATAATATTGTACAACATATAATGTTGTGATGGATAAAACTCTTTGACATCGTGACATGTCCGAAAGAACAGACACCATATATATATATATATATATATATATATATATATATATATATATATATAATAACTTATACAATGTTCCGATGACGGGCAATGATCCTATATTCAGTGCGGAGGCACTCCTAGGCCCTTACTAAGTTGCTACGAGTTTGAGTTCTAGTGGGCAACGTAAAGTTACAAATTTGCATCTGACCAGAGGCGTGTTTGAGTGATTTCGTGCAGGTGTGATGATCGCTGTGTCCCCATTGGTATAGGGGTCAGCGAAACTACCTAGAAAGCAGGAGACCCGGGTTCGAATGCCGGCTGGGTACACATTTTCAACTTTACCCATTCGCAGTTAATGTCATACATTCCGTGAATATTGTTGACAAATTTGAACACTGAGTCGCACACGGCTGCATGCGAAGGCTATGTACTTCTATAGAAATAAACTCCGTTCGAGAGGCCCCCTGGGTACTGACCGACCGCCGTGTCATCCTGCGCCCGAGGGCGTCAACGGATGCAGTATGGAGGGGGATGTGGTCAGCGCCCACCACTCCCGGCCGTTAAGTTAGTTTTCGTTACCGGAGCCGCTGCTTTTCAATTAAGCAGCTCCTCAGTTGGCCTCACAGTGGCTGAATACACCCCGCGTCGCCAACAGCGCTCGGCAGTCCCGAGAGGTTACCCATCCAAGTGCTAGCCAAGCCCGACAGTGCTTAACTTCGGTGATCGAGCGGGAACCGTTGCATCCACTGTGGCACGGCCGTTGGCAGGCTTCTATCGAGCTACAAGAAAAGTAAGGGAATGAAACAGTGTACAACCAACGAGTGTCCATTATTTCCGAACAGACTGCAATTTCCAAAACTCGAACCTCCGACGGGAGCAACCACGTGCTCCGCAGCAAGCTGGTCGGGCATTCCTCCGTGGCCTCAGTCTCAAGTGAGACTTACATTTTCTGTTATATGTATAATCTGACGGTAATCTGTTGAATATTGCGGAATGGATGTGGCATCTTCATGACATCTTCATGTCGCTTGCTCTGGGGTGAGCTCAACAAAGAATTTATTCAGATGCTGGACAAGTAAGAAGAAATTTTGTTTACGCTATAGTTGTGAATTGAATGAATGATTACTACCTTTCTTTGTTTGGATATTGCAAATATATATTCTCCCATAAATCTTGTATATTAAAAGAATCTATGAAAATTAAGTCAGTCGGCCAGACCAAACTACCCGGCCGGTTTCCTTCATTTTTGTTTTAAGGAAAGGTACTCATTCGCAGATCTGTCAACAAGTATCAGAATTTACGTAACTCTCGCCTTCCTTTCTCTAAATTCAAATGCGATTTCTTAAGGGAATTTCCTTGATATAAACTAAAGTCATTCGGTCGGGCCGTTCTATCCTACCGATATCCTTCAGTTTTGCTTTAAAGAATGGCATTCATTCGCAGATTTGTCATCAAGTATCAGAATTAACGTAAGTCTCTCTATCCTTTTTTTTTAATTATTCAAATACGGTATCTACCGTCCTTGCCTTGAATATTTTAATCGGTTTGTTTTACAAAGTAATTACTAGTAATTAATGTACGCAGTTGTTTTTGACCTAACAACACTCAGCGGATCAAGCTATTTCATTTGCGCTTTTTAACACTTACACTGATTGGTTCTGAATAAAGCTATTCATGGAAATTCAAATTTACTTCCATTTTTTCCAACTTTTTGTCATACCACTAACGGTCCGAAGTATTCGCACGGGTCCACTACTATAACATGGTTGCAGAAAAAAAGGAGATGGACAGAAAGAGGAGTAGGAAAAGTACTGACTCAACGCTTAAGTAAATAAATATCCGGGCAACGCCGAGTTTTCAGCTAGTAAAATTTAAATAAGCTTTATTGTTTATTCGTAAATTAGAGGATAATATCCGATACGACTGCATACACTACAGTGGCAGAATGCCGCTAAAATCGACGCCGCTAGCGCAAACGGCACCCATAACTGCGGTAGTAAAAACAGTACAATGGCGAGCTCGGCAGCCGTAATGCGCAGTATCTCTGCCGGCGTTTGACGTCGCCAGACAATGTGAGGTTAATCCGCGCTGGGTATGAGGGGGCGCCTCTGACAGTAAACAGGATCTAGTGCTTCCTGGCTGGCCGCGGATATGAGCCCCGGGCCTACGACACTGTGCGGGGGCGTCGCCACCTGCCGGTCAGCTCAGCCGGCACTTGTTTTGTCGTCACGGCCAGCGCGGGAGGGCCGGCCAAATATCCGGCCACCCTCCGACCCTCGCTTCCAGGGAACGCCAAATTACTTTCGCCAGCCATCTGTTCTCCACTTCCCTCAGCACGGACCCCTGACCGTATCCCGCGTATGAAGATTTCCTGGAGGTTAACAGGCTTCTTCTGCAAGATCTTGGTTTTCCCGTTCGATCTGATTTTTCCAGGGAAGCCAAAACAGTCTTGGTCCAACCCGCCACTGCCCGCACCGAAACTAAGTTTATTGTGCGGTATCGCTCCTTGTATATCTAGTAAAGCCAATCAATGCCCTTGAACAGTGCAAGGAGGCCCTTTACCAGTTCTTTATTAGACACAATTTCTTCGGGTCTGGTTGGTTGTCCCAAATGTTCTGTGGCTTTTACTCTCCAATGCAATGCATTCGAAGATTAGATGTGATGCAGTTTCATCACCGTCATCACAGATCCTACATTTAGGGTCCTCTTCTGTTATTCCCATTGTATGCAGGTGTTTTTTGAAATTCCCATGGCCTGTCAGCTATCCAACCGTGAGTCTAATCTCTCTCCTGTTCAGACCCAGGATTGCAGAGCTTCTTTTAAAACATGGCTTTGGCATCATTACCTTGCCATGTTTTTGTTGATGCACTTTGGTCCAATATTCTACGTGCTGTCTTCTGAGCCAGTTACGTAGCTCCAATTTGATCATTGCCTTGGTGATTGTCAGGACAGGTTCTGGTCCAATAAATGGAGACTCTGCCCCCATCCTGGCTAATAAAAAATAAAAAAAGTTCAAATGTTTGTAAATCTATCGGACCAAACTGCGTGGTCATCAGTCCGTAGCATACAAACTACTTAAACCTAGGTAAACTAACCTACGGACAAACACACACACCCATGCCCCAGGGAGGACTCGAACCTCCACGGCGAGCAACCAGGCGCTCCGCAGCGAGGTGCTTTAGACCGCTCGGCTACTCCACCGCGGCCTCAGGGGTGTCGTAAGAAACCTACGTTTCATCTCCTGTGACTATCCGCCTCAGAAATTCTTCGCCGCTTTCAGCATAACGGGTCAAAAACTCAAGTGCACTACTCATCCGTTGAGTTTTGTATTGCTCAGTGAGAATCTTTGGTACCCAACGTGAGCAAAGTTTACGGAATTTCAGTTGTTTGGTAACATGCATCAGTGATCGTGAAATTTGGGGGAAGTCCATAGCGAGAGCACTAATTGTAAACCTACGGTTTTCTGGGATCTTGTCATCAATCGCGTGAACCAGTTCTTCTGTAACTAAAGGTTGACGCCCACTTCGTTCTTCATCGTGCACATCACTACGCCCGCCAATGAACTGTCGGACCCATCTTATCACCATCGAATCACTCATCGCATTTGCTCCGCATTTGCCGATAAATTTCACTTAGTTTCACTTTCCTCGCATTCAGAAACCGAATCACCGACCTGATTTCACAGACGGCGGGATTTTCAATCAACGCCGACATTTCAAACAAGCACAACAAAGCGTACGTAACTGACAGCGATCTCCAAATGGCGCACGTTCTTCTCCTTGATACAGCGTATGTACGGAACTGCAATCGCAGCGCTGCAGCGGAGATAAATTGAAACGGCACTTACTTTCTGGGCGCCCTCGTATATTGTCTTAATTGCAAGAGGACATATTGACCACAGCTGTTTATTTTTTATCTCAATGCTACCGGTTTCGGTTAGTTCACCATTTTCAAGCGTTAGCAGAGTTTATCTAATAGCTTAACATGTCGTAACACAAAAATGGAAAATTGTAAAATAAGTATTTGTTGTCATTACTGTACTCCTTATCGACATTCCCACAGTGGCTGACTGCTACTATAGCTATTAGCTGAACCCTGCTAACGCTTGAAAATGGTAAACTAACCGAAACCGGTAGCATTGAGATAAGAAATATACAGCTATGATCAATACGTCGTTATGCAATTATGTCAAAACTGTTATCTCCCACCAGTTCACCTTTCTAAATATTCTGTGTTGGTTAGAAGGTAAACAAAGGTATTGAATCGAAGGAGAGGCTTTGAATTAAAATTTGTGCCAGGAACGGGACTCGAACCCGCTATCTCCTGCTTACGAAGCCAGTGCTATAACCACTTTTATTATTACACTACTGGCCATTAAAATTGTACACCAAAAAGAAATGCAGATGATAAACGGGTATTCATTGGACAAATATATTATACTAGAACTGACATGTGATTACATTTTCACGCAATTTGGGCGCATAGATCCCGAAAAATCAGTAACGGCCTTCGTACCCATGGGCAGTGAGTGAAACAGAGTCTGGATGCCGTGTACAGGTACAGATGCCCATGCAGCTTCAACACGATACCACAGTTCATCAAGGGTGGTGAGTGGCGTATTGTGACGAGCTCTTTGTTCGGGCACCACTGACCAGACATTTTCAATTGGTGAGTGATGAGGAGAATGTGCTGGCCAGGGCAGCACTCGAACATTTCCCGTATCCAGAAAGACCCATACAGGACCTGCAAGATGCAGTCGTACATTATCCTGCTGAAATGTAGGGTTTCGCAGGGATGGAATGAAGGGTAGAGCCGCCGGTCGTAACACAACTGAAATGTAACGGGCACTGTTCAAAGTGCCGACGATGCGAACGAGAGGTGACCGAGACGTGTAACCAATAGCACTCCATACCATCACGCCGGGTGGTACGCCATTATGGCGATGATGAATACACGCTTCCAATATGCGTTCACCGTGATGTCAACAAACACGGTTGCGACCATCATGATGCTGTAAACAGAACCTGGATTCTTCCGAAAACTGATGTTTTGCCATTCGATCACTCAGGTTTGTCGTTGCGTACAGCAACGCAGGCTCTCCTGTGTGATGCAGCATCAAGGGTAACCGCAGCCATGGTCTCAGAGTTGATAGTCCATGCTGCAGAAAACGTCGTCGAACTGTTCGTGCAGATGGTTGTTGTCTTACAAACGCCTGCATGTAGTGACTCAGGGATCGAAACGTGGCTGCTCGTCTGTTACAGCCATGTGGATAAGAAGCCTGTCATCTCGACTGCTAGTGATACGAGGCTGTTGGGATCAAGGCACGGCGTCCCGTATTGCCCTCCTGAACCCATCGATTCCATATTCTGCTAACAGTTTTTGTATCGCTACCAACGCGAGCAGCAATGTCGCGGTACGATAAACCGCAATCGCGATAGGCTACAATCCGACCTTTATTAAAGTCGGAAACGTAATAGTACGCATTTCTCCTCCTTACACGAGGCATCACAACAACGTTTCACCAGGCAACGCCGTCAACTGCGTATGAGAAATCAGTGGGGGACTATCCTCATGTCAGCACGTTGTAGGTGTCGCCAATCTTTTGTGGGTGCTCTGAAAAGCTAATCATTTGCATGTCACAGCATCTTCTTCCTGTAGGTTAAATTTCGCGTCTGTAGCACGTCATCTTCGTGGTGTAGCAAGCTTAATGGCCAGGAGTGTATTATTATTATTATTATTTAAATATATATTACAGTAGAATCAAATGAATTCTTTCATGGCAGTCATTTAGAGAATATAAAGTAGTAAATAAGGAAACACAAAATTAATTAAAGGTACCCTTCTATTATTATAATAACGACTATTCAATGAATGTGAAAGAAAACGTTTCTTGTCCCAACTCTTCACAGTGGGGCCCGAGTACTTCTTCTCGTACTATCATCAAGAACCTTGTTCTGTTTCTAATTGTGTATCAGTGATCAAAACATCATCTTCTCTTACCCGGGACCACCCAGCTATGAAGGGGATCATTGAATATTCTTTCTAAGTAATTACCAAAAGTCTGACGATATCTGGAAAAGTACTGTAATTTGTCTCTTTCCTGTAAGAAGACCCAAAAAATCAAGGAAGTCTTTGAGACCATCACGAAAGAGGTAATATACAGACAGTCCTTTTATCCACTTTATTGCTTCTGTCTTCGATTGGGGGAAAGTATGTTTGGCCTGGTCGAAGGAATATTTTAGGCTCGATCAAGTGTGGTGCCACTCGGAGATAAAAGGCAAGTATCTTGCGAATTAGAAACCAAACGTCCACTGAAGTTCCGCATTCCAAGCGATGTTCGTCTGTATGTCACACGGCATCGCACGCAATATCAGTGCAATGTCGTGTAGTACGCTCCTTGTCGGATATTTTTATGTTGACGTTGAGCTACCAGATGGCACGTATCACGGCCGTTAAGTGATTTGGTGAATCGCTCGCCACACCTTTGGCCATGCCGCTTCTGCATGTCGTCTCTCTATGCTATACCGATGACAATTTTTCATCAGCAGGTTGTACACATCTCGTGCTGTTGGTGTCCTGTTTCTGGGAAGTTACATGCGTACATAGCTGTATTCCAGAAAGAATATTTGAATGTGGCAAAGCGTAGGCGCCATGTGCGCGAGTGCAACCGGTGGCATGAGGTTGTACGGGCGAGTTCGTCAATGAGGAGCCCAGTGAAACTGTGCTGACGATGCGTCCACATCCTGAGCTTGGTCATGACTTAGAGGGCCGCTGCTCGTGCGCGAACTTTGATAAGACGCAATACTCCACTGCAAGGGGGGAAGGTTGATGATTGTATACCGAATCTTGAAGAGAAGTGGAAATTTTTCAGCAATCGGTCTTAAAACTATATTTATTCATTGTGTGGTCATTATTAGTGCTTAAAAACAATTAAAATACTTAAAACATCTCGACCTCCATGCTGAAAAAAAAATCCACAAGTCAAATACAGTCGTGGAGCACAAATTCCACCATGGAATCAAACTTGAAGAGAAGTCCATGACTCACAAAGTATCCAAAGACTGCCTGTATTCGCTGTGCCACCGCTGGAGCCATCGGTAGGATTTGCGCCATGTCAGGTATTCCCGGTGCGATAAAGGTATTGATGAAGGAGACCTTTTGTACCATATCAAATACTCTGAGGAGTTGGCACAGAATGGTGGCGCGGAAAACTTGTAGAAGTCCTTTGTAATTAAGCACTGAAGTACGACGGACGTTATTCGTAAAAGTGATGCCGAAACACCGCAATGTATCCGTCATCAACAAAAGGATTTCAGAGACCTCCGGTAGCCATTTCCATAGTACGTGATTTTATTTTCATTTTGCTGCCTGATGCGTCCCATATCTTTCTAACCATTTCAGTGCCGTCCGGAACTGATGTATTCGTCGAATGTACGGACTGTCTTGAAGCATGTCACTATTGGCGAGCCTCTGCAAAGATGATACGAATTTATAAACGGGAACATGACGCAGAATTGAAGTTTGTGTTGTGGAGAGAGACTTACTTCGGTCGTGCAACCGGAAATATTTTAGACCTTATAGTTACAAACAGGCCCAACCTGAATAACGATGACTATGTAGGGACAGGAGTTAGTGACCATGATATCGTCATTGCGTCAGTGGTGACCAAAGTTAATAAACCAGTGAAGAACGCTAGGAGCGTGTTTTTGTTAGGCCGAGCGGTCTGCGGCGTGTCAGTCAGGGTCTGCACGGCCGCTACGGTCGGGAGTTCGAATCCCCCCTCGGGCATGGATGTTGTACCGTCTTTAGTATAAGCTAGATCATAAGTAGTTTGTAAGTTTAGGGACTGATGACCGCGTAGTTAAGTACCATAAGCTCTACAAACATTTGAACATTTTGAACAGTCGATACGCAATTGTTAGCATCACACTTAGAAAATGAATGGTAAACTGTATGTAGAGGAAGTGTGGACTACATTTAAATGAATTGTAAATAAAGGGTTAGAGAAATATGTGCCTATAAAGTCACTGAAGGATGGAAAAGAGCAACCGTGGTATAATAATAATGTTAGAAAGCTACGGAGAAAGCAAAGGATGTAGCACTGTATGTTTAAAAAAGAACACGCAAATGATGACAGGCAAAAGTTCGTAGACATTCGTGCGTCTATAAAAAGGTCCTTGCGTGAAGCATACAATAATTACCACAGCCATAACTTAGCAAAAAGACCTTTTCGACAACACTAAAAATTTCTGGTCCTATGTAAAATCGATAAGCGGGACAGAGGCCACTATCCAATCACTCGTTGATCATTCCGGAGCAGTAATAGAAGAGAGCAAACGGAAAGTTGAATCATCATTCAGTCTGCAGCATTCCTCCATGATCCCCTGTTCAATGCTAACATTGATTCCTCGTCTAATGTTACACCTTTTACTTCAAAGTCATTCTGCACCGAATCTAAGTACTTTCTCCTTGGTCTACCTCGACACCTCTTACACTCCGCTGCCGAGCTCATGAGTCTCTTAGGTACCCCTGCTCCTCCCAAGCATGTAACATGACCCCCACCATCTCAACCTGTTCTCTCTAACTGCTTCGTCTATGGTGTTCATTCACAGTTCTTCTTTGATTTCCTCATTATCGACACCCTCCTACCATTATTCCCATATATTAGTACCTGCAATCATTCTTGCAACTTTCATATCTGCAACCTCAACATTATGAATAAAATAACTTATATCCACCCAGATTTCACTCCTATACAACAAAGTTGGTCAGAAGGAAGAGCGGTGCACCGCTAACTTATTCTTGATAACGACTTCCTTCTTGCAAAAAAGAGTAGATCTTAGCTGATTACTCACTGCATTAGCTTTGCTACACCTTGATTCAAGTTCTTTCACTATGTTCCCATCCTGCGTGAAAATACATGCTACGTACTTCAAACTGTCGACCTGTTCTTTGTTCCTCCTATATGGCACTCAATCTTTTTTAAATCTCTTTACTACAGACATTATTTTCGTTTTGGATGTGCTGATCTTCATATGATATCCCTTACACCTCTGACCGAGCTCTGTAATATTAGATTGCAACCTTTCAATCGAATCTGCCATCACCACTAAGTCATATTCATATGCAAGGCTGCATATTTTGTTTTCACCTATTTTAATCCTGCCCTGCCAGTCCACTGTTTTCAACATATGAATAGTATGAACAACAGTAGTGACAGGTTACAGCCTTGTTTTACGCCTGAAACTATCCTAAACCATGAACTTAATTTACAGTCTACTCCAATGCTGGCTGACAGTCTACGTAAAGCCCTTTAATTGCCTGCAGAAGTTTGCCTCCTATTCCATAATCTTGTAGAACTGCCAGCAGCTTCCTCCTAGGAACACGGGCATAAGCCTTTTCTACTCGTAGATCTATAAAACATAGATACAATTCGCTGTTCCACTCATAGCACTTCTCTATTATATGCCGTAACCTAAATATCTGGTCGTGACAGTTTCTAAAAGGCCTAAACCCACACTGATTTTCATCTAACTTGTCCTCAATTAATACTCGCACTCTCCTTTCAACAACGCCTGAGAATATTTTCCCCACAACGCTGATTAAAGAGATACCTCGGTAGTTGTTACAATCTTTTCTGTTTCCATGTTTGAAAATTGGCGTGATGACCGGTCTTGTCCAGTCAGACGGAATCTTTACTGACTCCCACGCCTTTTATTTTTAATAATTCTCTATAACCGTTTGAAACCTGACCTTCCAATGTATTTGACAAGATCATGTTTCCATCGTCATTCCTACCCCGTTCTACATCAAAATCAGACATACCATTGACCGTTTCACCTACATTGAGCAGTTTTTCAAAATATTCCGTCCATCTGCCCAGGGCATCCACAGGATTCACCAGCAGCTTTCCTGACCTGTCCAAAACACTTGTTAATTCCTTCTTCACTTCCTTTCGAAAGCTGTTAATTACGCTCCAGAATGGTTTCCCCGCAGCTTGACCAAAGTTTCTAGCTTATTTCCAAAATTATTGTTATGTATTTGCGCTTAATTTTCTTGTCCTGCAGCTTCTCCACTCTTATCCTTCTGCATATGGACCTGATTTTCTGCACTTTTGGCCTCACAAAAATAATTTCCCTGCAGATTATCAGTATCGTCAAAGACTCCTCTGAAAACACACGTGTTCTTGACTGCCTTACTGAATTTCTGATCAGTTATTATACATTTAATGACATCTGGTTCCCCTTCCTTCCCAAGTATAGCGGTGAATATCCATACGCTTAAAAAAGGAGTTTGTGATAGCTAAACCGATACTGGCGCAGAAATCCAAGAGCTTTTTACCGTTTCTGTCGGCTGACATATCCTCTCCAAACATACCCATACCCTTTTCATACTCTTCTGTTCGATTTCCTGTCCTGGCATTGAAGTCACCCATGAGCAAAACACCGTCCTTGTCCTTCACTCTTTTAACTACATCAGTGAGTGCGTTGTAAAATGTGTCCATCTCATCTTGATCCGTCTAGTCAGAGGGCGAATACACTGTCACAATCCTAATTTTCTTGTTGGAGATGGCCAAATCTATCCACATCTGTAGTTCATTTACATACATTATTGCAATTATGCTGGGTTCGATTGTTTTCCTAATGTAAAATCCTACAGCCCACTGTGCTCTTCCTACTTTGACTCCTGACAGGTAGACTCTATATTTTACGACTTCGTTCTCTTTCTCTCCGCTTATCCCAACGTCACAAACAGCTAAAACATCTAACCCAATCTTACTTGAAGCCTCTGCCAGCTTTACCTTCTTCCGAGTGTAATCCCCATTGATGTTAGTAGCTCCCCATCTCATTCCAGAGCGTTTGCCAAGTCGTATTCGAGGAGTCCCTGGTCTGCCAATTAGAGGTGGGACTCCAACTTCTCCAAAGGTCCAAGGCAGTTTGCTCTGATTGCTCATATTGCCGCAAGACCGTAAGTTAAACGACCGCTGGCGTTCCGCAATGGATAGCGTCAATGAATGCGGTTCAATCCCGTCCATCAGTAAAAATTTATTTCTTTGTAATTATTATTTCCAGTCTGTTCTGCATGATTCTTATGTTCACTTGTAATTTTTACACGCTTCTTATGTTAACTATTCTAATTTCTGGTACATTATGTCTGTGTATAAATTGAAGAGCACTCTGCCGAGAGGCAGTCAGTGCTGCGTGTATGTTTCAGTTCGCAATAAATCTTTCAGTTGACAACACTGACTTCGAAGTCAAACATGCTTCCATTTCAACGCAACAGTAATGAAGTACCTGCGATGCAGGTTGCTAGCCTTACTTGCCCAGGGCCCCAATGGGTTTTACCCCTAACGGTTGAGGGACTAACCAGTGGATTTGGTAGTCTTTGCTGTCTGATCACAAAGGTGGCCATAACTCAGAATACGTCCGAGATGCCAAACTTTATTCCAAAGTAACTGGTATGCGAACTGCCATGACCACTTACTTGGCCACTCATACGTTGCCCGTGGTTCGCAAACTATGAAGTGACTACGGGAGCCCACACCATGAACCACATTCTAAATTTAACCTTTAAGAAATCTTTCACGCAGATCGACCGTACAAACGTATCATCACTTGGTCAACACATTAACTCCCAAATGAAGGCCATAGTAATAGGTACTTCCGGTGTAGAGAAGCAGCTGAGAGAGCTCAATATAAAAAAAAGTCTTTTACACACTAGGGCGCCGTAGTGCGGCGCGCACAGACGTTCGCTGTCGGCGGTTCGAGTCCCCCCTCGGGGATGGGTGTCGTCCTTAGATTAATTTACCTGTATTTAAGCAGTTTGTAAGTTAAGGACTAATAACCAAGTAGTTACGTCCGATAGATTTACAAACATTTGAAAAAAAAAGTCTCCGAGTCTGGATGGAATACCAATTCGGTTTTCCAAAGTGTATTCTACGGCATTGGCCCCCTACTTAGCTTGCATTTATCGCGAATCTTTAATTCAGCGCATAGTTCCTAGTGATTGAAAAAAAAGTAAAGGTGACTCCCGTTTATAAGAAAGGTAAAAGAACTGGCCCACACAATTACAGGCCAATATCGTTAATAATTTTGGAACGTATTCACAGCTCGAATATAGTAAATTTCCTTGAGATGGAAAAACTTCTTTCTATTAATCAGCACGGGATTAGGAAACATCGTTCATGTGAAACTCAACTTGTCCTTTTCTCACATGACATCTTGCGAGCCATTGATGAAGTGCAACAGACAGATTGTGTTTTTCTCGATTTCAGGAAAGGCATTTGACGCGGTGCCGCACTGCAGACTGCTAACGAAGACATGAGCGTATGGAACAGGTTCACAGATCTGTGACTGGCGGGAAGACTTCCTAAGTAATAGAACGCAATACGTTATTCTCGATGGTGAGCGTTCATAAAAGACAAGTGTATCGTCAGGCGTGCTTCAGGGGAGTGTGATAGGACCGCTATTATTTTTTTATCTATATCAATCATCAGACGGACAGAGTAACTTGTAATTTCCCGTTCTTTGCTTATGATGCTGTGGTGTATGGCAGGGTGTCGTCTTTAATTGACGGTAATAGCTTACAGGATGACTCAAACAAAATTTCTAGTTGGTATGAAGAATGGAAGCTAACTTTAAATATAGAAAAATATAAGGTGATGCACATGAGTAGGAAAAACTATACCATAATGTTCAAATACAGTATTAGTAGTCAGCTTCTTGACGCAGTCACTTCGTTCAAATATCTAGGCGTAACATTGCAGAGTGATATGAAATGGAACGTACATGTGAGAACAGTAGCCAGTAAGGCGGACAGCCGACTTCCATTTATTGGGAGAATTTTGGGAAGATGTACTTCATCTGTAAAGGAGACCGCGCATACGCTTGTACGACCACGTCTTGAGTATTGCTCAAATGTTTGGGACCCGCAGTAGAGCAGTTTAAAGGAAGACATGGAAGCAGTTCAGAGGCGAGCAGCTAGATTTGTTATTGGTAGGTTCGACCAAAGCGCGAGTGTCACGGGAACTCAGCTATGCATTGTAGCTGTTGTCGCACACAAGTGTGCTATCTATGAGCCTTTTGCGCTCCTTCGACGCGCAGGGTTGAAAAGTTACTAGCAATAAACGAGTGCGGAAGCATTTCGCGGTTGTTGCAGGGCTTCGAGCGGCGAAATTAGGTTTTACCAATGACTTCGTTGCCCCCCCCCCCCCCGCTCCCTCCCTACCATTCTTGAGCAGCAGTTACCAGATCTGTTGTAAAGGTTTTATTTTATTGAATTTAACAAATTGACGCTCTGCTACCTCAGTGATAAGTAATTTTATTTGTTAAACTATGATTTTTAGCGGTATTTATTAGTTCAATCTTCAGTCGCCCCACGCCAAAACGTGAATATGGTCATATGGCCGGCAGTTTTATCAGTTTGCATCTGTCCTAATTCTACTAATTCTTGCTTGGGAAAGATTTTACATAGTCTTAGTAGCTCCTGGTTTTTAAACACGTTTGTAAATTTGCCCCTTCAACGTCTGATGAGGCGAAACGCGTCACGTATGAATTAATGAAACATCTTTTTGTGCAACTAAGACTGTTTTTACCAAAATATCTATTACGCTTGCTGTGCCAGCGCCACAAAAATATAAAGTGAAGTGATTTCATGTAAAGAAGTTGTTAAAATATCAGCAGTTACCATTTGTTTGAATATTTCACATTAGTTTTGTTCCAAAGTAGCTATTTAATTAATTTCACGAAATTAGTTCAAAATAGTGACCTCTCCTATTACTAAATTACAGAATGTTGAACAGATTTAAGTGTTAACTTTGTCATAGTAACATTTGGTTTCACATTTTGTATACAAGAGCTAATATTGATTGAACCGGCGACCTTCAGCACCGCTGTCCGTGACGCTATCCTCTGCGCCACGCCGGCAGTCGGTGTACATGCTCTCTCGCGGCAATATTATTACACAGAAATTTACAAGTTTTCTGCAGTCCATAATTTAGCAAAAATCAGATTAATGATATGAAACTTCCTGCCAGATTAAAATTGGGACCTTTGGCCGTTCGCCGGCAAGTTCTCTACCACTGAGCTATCCCGACACAACTAGGAGTCCGTCCTCACAACTTTACTTCTGCCAGTTGTGAGGACGGGCAGAAACAAATATTTGAACTTTTTTTTTCTTATTGAGTAAGTTCTCCGTGTGTCATGTCCAGCACAGAACAGTTATATATATTTCTTTAAACCAAACGACCAAGAAAATTATTCAGTGTAAATATATGGAGTAGGCATCTAAGTGTTCAGGAAGAACTGTACTATGTTTAGATATTGGTCAGTTGTGCAGCAGTATTATTTTAAGAATAAATATGGACTTTTTACAAAATTGTATTCTTCTGACGATATTTACAAAATTTTCGTCATGCGAAAAACTTTTTGTTATTAATGTTTGGATTGCACAATTTCCAAACGAAATTTGGAGAACGCATCACATTTTCATCTGTTTCGACGTGGAACTCTGTTTGAGCTTTCTAACACGAGATATTTTTTTCCCAATATGACACCCAATGGTCTGCTCATAAGAGATAGGCCATGCAATTTTGTTACAAGAAACAGACCACTAGCTATGTAATTAAGCAGTTAAGCATCTTAAACAGGGCAACTGGTTTGGGTAGAATGATCAAGTGTACTACAGAAAACAACACTTCAGCAGTATTTATTTTGTGATACAGACTGTGAAGTCATAAGATGCACTATATTTGGCATTAACGTCATAAGTCCTTATTAATAGATGCTATTTCAAAACACAATATTTTTTTGTTATGTAGCTGTTTACAACAGTAAACATTCACTCTAAGCAAACGGGTAATACATGAATCCACTTGTGTTTGATTACTATGTCGGTAATGAAAACTCCTCTGATATCACTCTCGTCACTATACAAAATGCTTGAAGTATCGCCCTTATGATTATTGGAAAGAAAGTGACTCGTCAGTAAAATGTTTTTATTTGTATAAACTATTTAGTTCCTCTCGTATTTCTTCAGACTACCTCGTTTGCTTTCTAAGCAAGACAAATTTTGTCATTTTTATTATTATTGCCAAAATGTATCATTAATAATAGCTACCTAGCTCGAAGTATGCTAGAGAGCTCACTTCAGAAAACGGCGAATGTTCTCCGGTTGTAAGAAACTTCTCTAGTTTTATTCATACAAAATCGGAGAAAGTTCTCTATTGTAACCCTTTTGCTCATTCTAAGAACACACTCAGTTCAAGTATATTCTCTGACTCGCTTTATGCATATAAACCTGAGCATGTTCTCCCGAATCCAGAGTGTAAAGTAGATTCCCTGTTTTATTCATATGCCCTAATGTGAGCCATTTTCTGCACTGCTTTACTTAGCCACCGACAGATGTATTAAGTTTAGGCAAGGCAAGAGAAATAGGTGTAACGTTCAAGAAAGATGATCTACACCACAAGCAGCGTCAACCTTACAGAAGTTTAAGTATTTTCAATTGTTATTAATGAAGAGTTGTGGTGGATTAATCTTGTTTTTTGCTGTTGTACAATACCACGACCATAACCTTTCCTGTGTTTGTCCAACTTCCTGTTAGAACAACACTAGCCAAGTGGAGACGAAAACATCTGACAGTAAAAGATTTATCAGATTTAATACTCTCTCTCCTACATCGTGATAATACGAGGATCGTTCCGAAAGTAATGCCTACTTCTTTTTTTTTTCTTAATGTTATTTTGGCGGTCCACACAAAGTGTCACTGGTGTCTGACATGGACGCGTGCATAAAACAGCGATATGTGAAAGAACACTATTGCTGAAGAAATTGCGCTGCAAAAGCCATCGACGCTTACTAAAGGTGTATGGAGACGATACAAAAGACGTGTGCAAATTGATACATTTTTAAAGTGGTGAAAAGGGCGTGCATGACAAGCCATGTACCAGTGGACCGAGGACTATGCGGAAAAAATGACACCCTGTAGTTGAAATATTACTCTATTTAGCTGCGCTGTTGCGATTTATGTTTTTCCTGTAGTTTCCATGAATAAAAGTGAGAAGCGTTACATTCGAAACGCCCCTCGTGCAAAACGAGCTGCCCATCTACATCTACATACATAATGCGCAATCCACCCAAAGGTGTGTGGCGGAGGGCATTCAGTACCACTAGTAGTTATTTGCTTTCCTGTTCCACTCCCGTACAGAACGAATACTTGAAGGCATCCGTACAAGCCCTAATCTCTCTGTTCTTATCCTTTGGTCTTTACGCGAAATGTAGATTGGTGGCAGTAGAATCGTTCTGCAATCCGCCTCAAATTCCGTCACTCTAAATTTCTACAACAGTGCTTCTCAAAAAGAACGTCGCCTGCCTTCCAGCGACTCCCATTTGAGTTCCTGAAGCATTTCCGAGACACTCGCTCATTCATCGAAACTACGAGTTACTAATCTAGCCGCCCGCCTCTGAATTGGTTCTATGTCTTCCTTTAAACCGACGTGATGGGAATCTCAAACACTTGAGCCACACCCAAGACGGAGTCCAACAAGCGTTTTATATGCGGTCTCCTTTACAGATGAATCACACGTTATCAAAATTCTCCCAATAAAGCGAGGTCGACCATTTGTCTTCCACATAACTGTCCATATATGCTCATTCCATATCGCTGTGCAGCGTTACGCCTAGATATTTCATTGACGCCACTCTATCAAGCAGCACACTACTAATGTTGCATTAGAACATTATGCTCTTTCGATATCTTCTATCAATTACACCTGATGGAGGTCCCAGACCATGCAGCGATTCTCCATAACAGGACAGACAACCGTGGTGTATGCAGTCTCTTTTTATTGTGATAAGCGTTCTGTCAATAAAAAGAAAGTCTTCCACACAAAATTTTCTATATGTTCTTTCCAAATTAAGGCGGACGTAATTGTAATTCCTAGTTATTTAGTTGAATTTACGACCTTCATATTTGACTCGTTATCTTACAAAAGAGTTTAGCGAATTCCTTTGAGTACTCTTCATAATTCTACTTGTTTAGGAGAGAGTGCCGATTTTCGGCTCATACAGATATCTAAATCGCTCTCCAGTTGGTCTCTATCTCCTGATAACTTTACTAGGCGATAAATGATAGCGTCAACTGAAATTATTCTAAGACATCTGCTCAGATTTCTCCCAAGCTGGAGTGAAAAAGTTGTCCTACTTTGTAAGCACGTGTCACTGTCACCCTACGAAGTATTGACGTACAAAGTAAACTGTACAGCGCAAACGTATGCACTAGCACAACCATATATTATCGAGGTACAAAATAGAAAATATTGCTGCAATACCACAAGTAGTCATACTGCCGGCGGAGCGCCAGGGATAGCGTCACTGATTGCAGTGCTCAAGGTCACCGGTTCAATCCCGTCCACTAACAAAAATTTATTTCTTTATCATTTCCAGAATGTTCTACATGTTATTAATGTTCACGTGTTTCTTACGTTGGCTATTCTTCTAATTTCTGGTACATTGTGTATAAGTAGCAGACCACTCTGCCCGAGAGGCAGTCAGTGCTGCGTGTATGTTTCAATTCGCAATAAAGCTGCTTTCAGTATAAGTGCTGTGTTCTATTGACAACCCTGTCTTCGAAGTCAAGCCTGCTTCCATTTCAACGCGACAATATAAGAAACGCTTTGAAAGATCGACGTAAAAGAAAGGTACAAAAACGTCTAGGGAGTGACGCAGACGTACAAATCTGTCATGAATGAAATAAATTGGAAGCGAAGTCGTAGTGGCTGCAGGAAAGTTATCAAGAAACAAAAAAGCAAAGGAACATGGGACTGTTTGATTCAAAATACAGAAGTCTCTACATCTAAATACATACTCAACAATCCAGCACTAGTTATTTAGTCTTAGCTAGTTCATAAGTAGTTTGTAAGTTTAGGGACTGATGACCCGGTACTTAAGTCCCATAAGTTCTACAAACATTTGAACTTTTTTTTTTTTTTTTTTTTTTTTTTTTTTTTTGAATACAGGGGTTTCGCTTCACACCAATATGGCTTTTCGGAACCCCAAAATCGCCAGTTCTGCTTATTCACGTATCCATTCAGGTGGAAGTGTGCTTCATCTGCAAACCAGATGCAGCCAACATCAAATCCTTCACTATCAATCATAGTGAGCATCTGATTAGCAAAGGCAACCTTTTGTTGCACAGTCGTACGGGCATGGCTTGGTGCGTTTGAATTTTGAATTGAAACATGTGTAGGCTCTTTCTGGAACGCTTCAAACCAGTCTCAGATGCAGTTCTACGGACGGATGACATTGGATTTCGCTTAATAATTCCAGAAACTGTGACGATATTTTCAGGCGTAACTGCGGTTTGCTTGCGACCAACATGCCCCACTAGATCATCAGTTACGCTGCCTTTTCGTTGAAATTTTGCTAAGAGCGTACGAATGGTTTTCACATCGGGTCCTTTTGGAACATTAAATCGTGCTTGAAAACTTCGCCTTGTTGCCGTAGGACTCTCTTCTAACCTGTGGTACTCTAGCACCAGAAAAACGCGTTGTTCAATGGAGTACATGGTTTTAATCTCTTCCTTCGGTACGCCAATCTCCTTTCACGTTTCAATAGTGGAACTGACCACTCTGGGCTTCGGATCACTATTTATACTAGGCATTACGTATGAAGATTACAGCGCCATCTGTTAGCAGCTTTTGTAACTATTATTTCAAACTGCTGTATAAACTTCTCACAGCTTTCACAATAAACATACCGTTTACTGCATTCCTCTAACGATCTTTGTTTTCGAGATATTTAATTTAGAAATCAGGGAGTCCTTTTCTGGACACCCTGTATACAGAACAAGGGAAAATCAATGCATCTGTACGAGCCCTAATCTCTCTGATCTTATCTTTGTGGTCTTTGCGCAAAATTCAAGTTGGTGGCAGTAGAATCGTTCTGCATTCCACTTGAAATTCCGGCCCTCTAAATTTCTTCAACAGTTTTTCTCGGAAAGAACGTCACCTTTCCACGAGCGACTCCCACCTCAGTTCCTGCAGCATCTCAGTAACACTCGCGGAATGATCAAAGCTACCAGTAACAAGCCCCCGTCTCTGCATCGCTACTATGTCGTACTCAAAACCCATCTGGTGGGGATCCCAGTCACTTGGACAATACTCAAGACGAAGCCGCACAAACATTTTCTATGCGGTCTCCTTTACAGACGAATCACATCTTCTCAAATTCTCTCAATAAACCGAAGTCGACCATCCGCCTTCCCAACGACTTTTGCTCGTTCCATTTCATATCACTGTGCAGCTTTACGCCTAGGTATTTAATTGACGCGACTCTGTCAAGCAGGACACTACTAATACCGTATTCAAATATTACGTGATTGTTTCTCCTCATGATATGCATCACCTTACTTTTTTTCTACCTTTAGAGCTTGCTGTAATTAAAAAAATGAAAAAAAATACAAGCCCCGTGATTGCAGGACTGTGTTCGCTATCTTCATTCCTGCGAAACAACCTCCCTGTAGCCACCAACATTACGACTGTAGAAATACCTCAATGAAAATATTACATAAATTCTTTCCTACTGTAGCGAGCAACCACTAAATAAAAAAATCTCCCTGCTAAGAAATACAATGCGGGGGATGTATGAGGGTGGGACTCACGTGGGGGAGAGCGCGGCCGGCGGTTGCGCCCCTTCTGCAGCCATCTGCTCCCCAAAATGCCGGTCGTTCCTGAGGCCCTGCTGGAAGAAATGGAAATCAAGCTGCGTCCTACGCAATACTTACTGGCAACAAACGACCCGAAAATATGAAAAAATCAACGTTTCTCGCCTATTACATAAGCGTAGTCTGTCAACATAAACGCAGCTTTATTAAACGACAGTGTAGACCGAATGAAAAATGGAACACTATTATGAAATTACGTTTCGTATATGTGGAGGCAGCCACCGTTACGTAGAAACAGCGTAGGTAAGAAAATTGGAATACTTATTGTGGGAACGTAGCTATAACGTACCCCTAGACACGACCATAAATTTTCAAAACCAATGTCTATGAGAAAAATTTATAAAATTTACTACAATTATTTTATAGGTACTTTTCTAAGAAAACACTGTAATGTTGTAATTAGTGTTTTTTGTATTTTGTATTGTTTTTGAACAATAATATGGATGGTGATTATTGTAGAGAGGAAGTGAATGCTGTATTAATTCGATTTTACTTATTTCATTTTTATCATTTGGGTAATATAGATCGACTAATAATGTGTGTAATTGTGGCTTTTAATTTAAATACTACTAGCTGAAAACTCGTCGTTGTCCGGGTATTTATTTATTCCCTCGGGCATGGATATTTGTGCCGTCCTAGTTCGTAAGTAGTTCATAAGTAGTTTGTAAGTTTAGGGAATGGTGACCCCGTAGTTAAGTCCCATAGACTATACAAACATTTGAACTTTTTATTTATTCCTGCCTTGAGTTAGTACTTCTCCGCCGGCCGCGGTGGCCGAAGGGACTGAGGCGCTCCAGTCACGGTCAGCACGGCCATTACGGTCGGGGGTTCTGATCCCCCCTCGGGCATAGATATTTGTGCCGTCCTTAGTATTAGTTAGTTCATAAGTAGTTTATAAGTTTAGGAACTGTTGACCCCGTAGTTAAGTCCCATAAGCTATACAAACCTTTGAGTACTTCTCCTATCCCTTCTTTCCGTGTTCATCTCCTTTTCTCTACTAAAATATTTATCGGACTATATACAAGCAATAAGGCTATCTTGATAATGTAAAAAATTGTAAGTGCTGTATCCAAATAAATAAAGACAGCAATCGTAATACAAATGGCGTAAAAAATTTGCACGATCTTATTTTTATTGAGTTAAATGTAGTACAGTTGTATAATTTTTGAGGTATATATTCATTTGTATAAGTACTGGCTGTCTGTAAAATCTGTTGAGATTACAATTAGTAGTAATGAAGTAATGGATTAAAATATTATGTATGATGGGGCGGTTATTTATGAACCTTACGGTTTATATGCTCGTATCTCATGACCTAAGTGTCGTACTGTGATACAATTTGTTACGTACATTTATCTATATGTGTCTACACTGTCTGTAAAATTTCCTGCGGCTACAATTTGTAGTATAGAAATTATAAACTGCAACGTCATACCGAATGCCATAGTTCTAGTCCATGTACAGCGGAAAAGTAATAAGCGAGAAACTTTTTTCCTTTCATCATTCTAACGTGGTTGTCGACGAGAAAAAACATAACAAAGGTTTGAAATTATCCTTAAAGTTTGTTGCAAGTCGCTAAGTACTCTCTTTTTCATACAGTATATGAATAAAGTCTCGTCGATTTTGTGGCAGGTTTTTGCGATTCCTATGTTAGTGACGTTATATCTCCTGTACCATACGTCATATGTGATTCTTATCCTTGCAGCAGTTGTTATCTCACGGTAAGGAATATGTGTATCAAATTTAGTTGAAATCGGTCCAGTGGTTAAGGAGAAAACGTGCAACATTGTCGCGTGATGTAGCAATTTTTCTCGAATCTCAATGTTTATTACGTCATATCTCGTGTACTGTGTGTTTCACGTGATTCTTACACTTACGACGACTGTCCTCGTGGATTGAAGCTTACGTGTGAAATTTTTTATAAAGATTCGAACAAAACTGTAGACTGGTATACAATACATACACGAAAACAAACACACGGACACTGTGCTTTATATATCATATCGGCCTGCTGTAATTAAATGTAACACCTTCTATTGCAGCAGCAGTAATCGATCTAACTCCTGCGGCAGACACCTGTTTTGTGTGCGTTGCCGACGTCAGCGTTGTCCTATGAGTGTTTGTATATGCAAGCGTGTACCAGTTTCTTTGCTTCTTAAGTGTGAACACGTCTGAATTTACGGTACAAGGAATGAGATTCATTTGAATCAGATTTATAACATTCGTCTAATGGCAACAATTATAGGCCGTAGCACTGAATTAAAATTTTATCGCGGCCGAGACTCAGTAGGCGGAAGCGTTACCGACTGAGCTTCAGCCCAACTCGAAGTTCCTCCTTTTAGTTCCTAATAACGTTGCCTAAGATCCCCAATGCTCAAATAACACCTTGCGCTGAGGCACAATTTGTAATGGGCAAGGGGACATATCAGAGTAGCCACGACAGCTCTGTCTTCCTCAATGCCAGGGTGACGCACTCCCTATGTGAGCGGGACACATAGGTTCGAATCCTGGACTCGGCACACATTATGGCGGAATTCGAGCATATTTAGCTGTCATGCAGAATGTTTGAAATGTTCAAATGTTTGTATAGTCTGTGGGACTTAACTACGGGGTCATCAGTTCCTAAACTTACAAACTACTTATGAAGTAGCTAATACTAAGGACGGCACAAATATCCATGCCCGAAGGGTGATTCGAACCCCCGACCGTAGTGGCCGTGCAGACCTTGACTGGAGCGCCTTAGTCTCCTCGGCCGGCACATGTTAACCTGCGAATGTTTGACATTTCACAAACTTTGTTTATTTACATGAAAGAGTACATAAAAAACACACTAACATAGTCAAAGAAAAACGTTAATCAGAGATGTTGACACTGCCACATCGTCCCCGCCCTGGTCGACCTATAAGGGGATGACCAGCTGAATGGAGCGCGTGACTACGTTGCCATCAGGCATGCGCAGCACAGCGGTGCGTACCCTTCTGTCTTGTCCTTTTACCAGCTCCTCTACACGGGCTCGTTTCCACATGTGTAGTGGACGGACATCCTCATGTGACAGAACCACGACACCAACTCGTGGCATGGCGTATCCCCTTTTTCGGCGTACTTCGTGGAAACTCCACAGCGATGTGCGGTATTCTTTCTGTCATCGCTTCCAGAAATCCTCCTCAAGTTTCTGCCTTTGTCGGTAGTCCTCACAGTTACCGAACCAGTAGGTAATGCGGTCACTTTTTCTCCGGTGAGAAAGTGTGTTGGAACAGGCGGCAGGTAGCACCTCCCCACGTCATCACACCAGACACATCCTTGGCCTCGTGGCAGGCGGCACGAGAACTCCCCTCAGCCTCCCCTTCATGCTACCCTCAGAAGCGCCTCTAGTGTGGTTCACTGGTACTAAGCCGGGGAACCGCCAGATATCTGCTAGCACCTTGCAGAACTACGAGGAGGGCGTAGGACAGTGGTTTAGTGGGGCTTCCTGTCTTTATCTGTGGCTGGAGTCAAGGTGGTGTACAGGTCACCGTCAAGCTTTGTTAGAGGTCGAGAGTTGATCACAGCCTCTATGCTGACAAGAGTGCTATTGAGACAGACACTAGCGATAGTCCCAAAACCTTCCGTAGGCAGCATTTAACTGTTGACATCATTCTCTTCCACCATCCTCCCCACCCGTTCACGGAACGATAAATTTCCAAGAGATATTATCCTGGGCGATGAATCTGAATGTGGGAACTGCAGTGAGTGAGGTGCACAGTTCAGCCACATGTTTGTTGGCGGCGTGAAGCGTCGGAGCATTGTCCGTATGAATGGTCTGTGGCAACCCTCTTCTTCCTACGAATGGCAATAGAAATGTATTATTGGTCATATCGGAGCAGAGTTCTAGGTGTACAGCACGTGTAGTAGCGCAAGTGAAGAGAGCAATGTAACATTTGTTGAAACTATGCCTCTTCTTAGTGAATAATGGACCAGTGCAGTCTATTCCTGTGACTGCAAAAGGTTTTTGTGGCCCTAAGTGATCGCCTGACAGTGGGGTTTCTGTTTGCTGACAACTTTTGTTTTTGGCGATTTTACATGGTAGACATCTATACAAAACCTTCTTGATTGTTTTACGAGCACGCATACCCAAAATTACTTTGAGTTCATACATGACAATGTGCACCCCTAAATGATGAAGTCGGATGTGCGTGTTCATGACTGGAATCGGGACAAAGTGGTGTTGAGCGTCAAGCAGTATTGGTTGACGTGTTGTCTGGAAAGTCAGTGAACTGGAGGCGTCCATCAACGCTGATAAGGTTGTCCTGAAAAAAGGGACTGAAACGTGTGATTCTTGAATCGGTTGGACATTCTTTGCCTTCCATAAGTGAAGTATATTCTGACGTATTCGTTTGTTGTTGGCTCTGAGGGATACATACAAGCGAGAATGTTGCAGTTAAGTTCCTGTTAAGTCCGTGTAAATGACATGAATTCGCCACAAAGCGTAGAATCAACCTTAGAATGCGTAGTGTCTTCCAGTAGAAGCTGTATCTTGTAAAATCAAAGACCGGCTCTTTTGTGCTTACAGCAGATACTTGGTGATGCACTTTGTTATTTCTGGGAGTGTCGCGACTGACATTGTACTTTTAGGCCACATATGAGTAGCACCTTTGAGCCATGGAGATCCTTGCCACCATACAGAACATGAACTCAGGTCCTTGGCAGATAGACCTCGTGTAAGTAGATTTGCGTTGTCTTGACTTGGGCAGTGGGACCACTGAGAAGGAGATGTGCCGTCCGTGATTTCGGTTACTCGATTGCATTCAGATGTCTTCCAACTCTTTGGCTCACTTCTTACCCATCCTAAAGCAATCTCTGAATAGGTCCACATAATTGCTTTTGTAATATCGCAATTTGTGGCTTGACAGAAGGAACGTAAAAGCCTTGTACCTACAAGTGCTGCTAGCAGTTCTATTCGTGGCAAACTAAGTCTTTTTACTGGAGCAAGTCTTGTCTTGCTGCATACCAGATGAACGGTGACACTTCTATTGACTTCTGATCGCAGATAAATGGCAGCTTCATAAGCCCGTTCGGACGCATCACAGAATACGTGCACTGATTAAATATCAAATTTCAGATCAGTGACACCTATCCATCGTGGGGCGCTTATCTCATGGAGAATCTCTAGGTCAGAACACGAGTGCGACCAGCGATGCGCGATGTCGAAAAGCAAAGTCTTGTCCAAAGCAATGTCACGGATCCAAGTTTCTTGAAACAATAATTTTCCTTGGACGGTAACAGGAGAGTACAGTCCGAGGGTATCATACAGTCTTGAGGTAATCTGAAGAATATGACGCTTTGTCGTTGGTTTTGCTGAGAAATCATTTAAGACGTCAGAAAATGACGTGTGAAGTGTATCACAATCATTCCAGTGGATTCCAAGAACTTTCGTTTCCGTGGGAAATGTCAAGCCTTTATGTTGTAGTAGTTTGTGCAATGATGTAGATTTCGTAGCCCATTTGGACATCGGTAGTGTTATGATGCTCATCGGCTCAATTAGTCGTATATCGTAGTGATGCGTGTCTCGTCATTAGAAGAAACAGCGAAATCGTCCATGTACATCTGCTGGTCGACGAGTGCAGCGGCAACAGGGAAGTCGTTAATGTGATGATCAGCTAGTTCTCGTAATGTTGCTGACAGGAGGAAGGTGCTACACGCTAGTCCGGTACTCCGACCTACAACCATAATCTAATATATAAAAATAAAAGCTTGTTTGTCTGTTCGTGTTTTATACGCTGCCATACCGTTCGTCATCTGCGGCTACAGAAATACTCTGCATGTCACATTGAAGTGCAAGGCAGAGGGTTCATCGAACCACTTTTATGATATTTCTCTGCAGCACGATTCTCCAATAGCTCGCGGGAAAAAGGAACACTGAAATCTTTCCATTTTCGACAACACTTATTTTTTATGGTGATCATTTCTCCCTTCATAGGTGGGTGCTAACAATGTGTTCGCATTCGGTAGAGAAAGTTGGTGAAAGAAATTCCGCCTCAACTCGTGAGACTGTCTGCCCCCATATCGCAATAATAAAAAACGAGTTGCGCTTCTCTGAACTTTCTCTAAATCATCCGTCAGTCTCACCGGGTGTGGATCCCACAATGCGCAGCATTACTTCAAAATAAGGCGCACAACCGTAGTGTAGGCAGTTTATTTCATTGAACTGTTGTGTCCCCTAAGTATTCTGCCAGTGAAACGTAGCCTTTGGTTCGCCTTTCTGTGTTCTTTCCAATTTAAGTTGTTCGTAATTGTTATTCCTAGATATTTAGATAAATTTACGACCTGCAGATTTTACTGATTTATCGTCTAAATGAAATTTAACGGATTAATTTTAGTGGTCATATGGATGACTTCGCACGTATCATTATTTATGGTCAATTGCAAATTTTGGCACCGTGAAGATATCTAATCATTTTGCAACTGCTTTTGATCTTCTAGTGACTTTACTGACCGACAAATGGCAGCATCAACAGCGAACAGTCTAAGAGAGCAAGTTACATTGTCTCCTACATCGTTTATAAAAATAAGGAACTGCAGGGGCCCTATAACACTTGTGCAGAAGATACCAGCGACGGAGAGCAAACCACAAGCGGGTTTGTAACATTTGTTCAGAGAGAAGCAAAGCAGAGGCTGGGAGGAATTTCCTGGTGCTGTCAGGAGTGTAATGTCGCTTTATGTATCCCAGAATGTTTTAGGGATTATCACACAAACAAATTATGTGTATTAAAATGAATGTAAGACATTTTTTTAAACCTAAAAATTCATAGCATTATTATTATTATTATTATTATTTATCTTTATTTATTTATTTTGCATGAAACTGTGTTTCCTTCTTTCTTCTGTCAAACCAACTTATTTAAAAAGAGGATACATTGAGCTGCAAAAGTATAAAAATTTCTTAGCTGTAACTGCAGCTTCTAAAAATCATGAAAAATGCTCAGTTAGTTGGGCACCCGTGGCAGCACTGGGCTCACACGCGAACGTGCTAAAAAAACAACATCTAATGGGTTAAGAGGAGTACTAAAGGTGGTATGGAGTAAAAATGTCGAATTTTATTTTTATGGAAAATTGTTGTTTGGAGTGTTCTGTATAATTTTATGTTTCGTTAATTTTGAATGACTGTAAATATTTTTAAATAATTTTTAATAACTTACTGCACAATTAATTTCTACCGGTTCCAAGTGCACTTTCTGAGTTACGACAAGATATCTCGGGAACTATTTACTCCAGATGGCGGTGACTTATGTTGAGTAATAGTAAACATTCTGCTGCACATCCAGATCTTCTGAAGAAATGTCTCACAGGTAAAACTCAAAATGTAAATTAGTCTTTCAACAAGTTGTATGCACCAGGATACCCAAGAACATATTTTTGGGCTTGAAAACATTGTAGATTGGGGCCAACGATGCTGTGAGCACCTTCAATGATGAAAATGGAGGCAGAATAAAGGTTCTGAAGCAACTTGGAGTTCATAAGGCTGGCCATAATACGGAAACGATCCTACACGAACTGGATAGACAGCGAGTTTCCAAGGCAGAAATTATGACCAAAAATACAGCAGTAACTGCAAGGTCCCACAGAAGGAGAAAGAGACTGCACCTCAAGAAGATATAAATTACAACGCTGGAGAGTTTTAGGCTGTGTCTTCTTTCAATAGTGAGTTTTCCTTTACTTAAACTTTAAAGTGCGATTTCTGAAGAACTACTTTTTTTTTTGTCATTGTTTGCCATTGTCTCACAAAATACTTACGCTAAAGCTCTCAAATTTTTACCTCTTATTGACAGTTGTGTTATGTTCATATGGATCTACAATGGTAGAGGTAACCCTCTTAGTTTGATAATAAAAATATTTTCTTCATATCTTTCATAATTTTTATTAGACCTTCATTAAAAAAATCACACTGGCGTGTTTTACGGCCCACATTAGATTTGTAGTTTTATAAGTTTTTGCAAACATTTTGGACCAAAATAATAATAATCTAAAGAATAAAATTAATTAATAAGAGTGTTTGAAACCCTTTTAGGAATGTCACGTTACGGACTGATGACCACGCAGGTTTGGACCGATAGATTTACCAACATTTTTGCATGCCGGTACACGACGCACGCACCAGTTACCAGTTGTTAATTCAATGAAAGGTGTCAAAACTCCGTTATTTTTTGCAAATATCTCTCAAACGATACGAGATATGAAAAAACATATGTGAACAAAGTTGTAGAGAATTTTCACCTCTACAAATTCGTTTATTCAATTTTCGCGTCAGATGGTTTATTTTCAATTAAAATTACATTACAAACGCATTTTTTGGTATTACTAACGTATTTCTTGTCCGAAATATTTCAAAAAGCTAGGTACTGGTCTCTGGCGGCCTACAATTATGTCTGTAAAATTTGGTGCCGATCGGTTGAACGGTTAGACCTAAAAAGTGGGAACACGTTACAGCCAGACAGACATTGTCAAATCGTCGTTATTTTTGCAAATATCTCTGAAACGATACGAGATATGAAAAAAACGTAAAAGAGCAAAGTTGTAGAGAATTTTATCCTATACAAATTCGGTTATTCAATTTTCGTGTCAGATGCAAGGTTAAGCCGTTATTTTCATTTAAATTTCGAACTGTCAAAAGACGATCGCTAAGGCCCACTTTTAGTGTTACTACCGTAACCTAAAGTGGGCCAAAATTGTATCTTGACTCTAGACAAAATTAGATTCTTGATTGAAGATCTGTGAATGTATATGACTCTGCAACCTGGCAAAGCTTTGTTTTGTTACCTTGGATAGTTCCTGAGAAAACGGAATGTAAATATGTTAAATTTAACATTGTAGGGATAGGGCTTTGATACCCCCCCTTAAAGCGTCTCAGAAGGACTGCGAATCTTTTTAATGTTTGAATAATCGAAAACGGGAACTTGTTTGCAGGAGGGGGCAGGAAAGTTTGGTGCATGAAACAGAAAGGAAGACAGAAAGAGAGCGAAAGAGAGAGAGAGAGAGAGAGAGAGAGAGAGAACGTGGGAAGGAGGCGTAGTATGGGTCTTGCTCGCTACACCCCGCTGTCTAGCATCAAAGTCTGATCTGCTAGTGCGTCTGGAGATCCCCGGCCGCTGACACGAATTGGGCGTCACCGCCTGTCCAATAAATTGCACTCTAGCGATCGCCCGACGGTCGGGCAGAGCTTTCGAGTGCACCATCGATTCTGAAGGAACTCCGTCGCCACTTTTGCCAGAGGAGACAACTGCGCAGTTGCCGCTACGACACGAGTGCGCATGCGTCAACTCCTCCGATTTCTGCTAAGTCTTTTTTCATTTCCCGAGACACTCTTAGTCTTTGTGCCGAGACTATTCTCTGCTCTCCACGGTGAAACAGTCGCAGCATCCACCATGTTATCCACTCGCCTGTTATCGAGCTTCTTCTCGTGACTAGACAATATTTGCAAAAGCTCTATCCATCAATCTGCACGACTTTACAAATCATCGCTAGTCTGAAACTCGGGTTGCTCTTTTCTCTTATGGCGTCTAGTGATCCATGGATGAAGTGCAACAGGCAGATTACGTATTACTTGTTTTCCATACGCTCATTTCCATTTTCCAAAGGCCATTTGACTCGGTACCCACTACAGACTGCTAAAATAGAACAGATGAAATACGAAGCGCGTTTTTTTCTAAGTAAGTTCCGTTTTGTTGCAGACACTAGTAGTTCGAGCACATACCGCAACGAGTGCGTGCGTCGCGTACCGGCATGCAAAAATGTTGGTAAATCTATCGGACCAAACTGCGTGGTCATCAGTCCGTACCTTACAAACTACTTACACCTAGGTAAACTAACCTAAGGACAAACACACACACCCATGCCCCAGGGAGGACTCGAACCTCCACGGCGAGCAACCGCGCGCTCCGCAGCGAGACGCTTTAGACCGCTCGGCTACTCCACCGCGGCTACCGGCATGCCTCGGGAACAACTGTGCTCAGTATCAGCTCTGTAGCTAACCTGTACGGTTCTGTTCTGTGCTTTCAAAATGCTTAAGACCACCAACTTGGCCACCGCGTGTGAGGTTCGCTCAGTGATGGTGTTTCTCACCACGGAATCTGTCTGCTGCAGAAATTCATCGACAGATTTGCGAAGTGTACGGTGATACTGTTATGAGTAAAGTCAAAGTGCGTGAAGTGGGTACGAGAATTCAAAGATGACTGTGACAACGTTCATTATGAGGACAAATCCGCTCGCCCATCTTCGATTACAGACGATTTGGAGGTTTAAGCTGAAGGGAGGATTCGTAAGAACAGGAACTTCGTAATAACAGGTCTCTGAAACGAATTTCCTGACATGTCGAGCTCAGTGCTTTACAAAAGGGAGTGAACTCTTGGTTATCGGAACAGGCGGAAAGGGTATTTTAAAATTGGTTGAGAGGCATGATAAGTGTTTGAACAATCTAGGCAACTATGTCGAAAAATAATGTATGTACTTTCTGAGAATAAATTTTTCTTTTTTGAAATAAGCTTTCGTTGTGTACTTCTCTTCAAACGGAACTTACATAATAAAACGCGCCTCGCAAGTTACCATGTATGTGAGTTGCTCTAAAACATCTGAAGTAACGTTGGCGACAACGAGTGTTCCTCGGGGTCAAAGGTATCGACAGGAGAGAAGCGAGAAGTGTGAGAAGACAGCCATCTAGATACTTACTCTGCAGATCACAGTGAAGTGCCTCTTTTATAACCTTTCTCTACCGTTCAATTCTGAAACAGCGCGCGGGAAATAGAAGACCTAAATATTCCCGTTCTCGATCTGATTTCTCTTATTTTATTATGGTACCAAGTCTCTCTCTATGTAGGTGGGTACTAAAAAAAATGTTCAAATGTTTGTAGAGTCTATGGGACTTAACTACGGGGTCATGAGTCCCTAAACTTACAAACTACTTATGAACTACCTACAACTAAGGACGGCACAAATATCCATGCCCGAGGGGGGATTCGAACCCCCGACCGTAGTGGCCGTGCAGACCGTGAATGGAGCGCCTCAGTCTCCTCGGCCATCGCGGCCGGCTGTGGGTACTAACAAAATATTTTCACATTCGGAGCAGAAAGTTGGTGAAAGAAACGTTGCAGATAGATCTAACAGGAACGTATATCACCTTTCTTTTAATATGAGAGTCACTCCAAAAGAAACGCACACTATTTTATTTTTTATACAGTTTTCATTCAACACGTCTGAAAATTTTAGTGTGTAGATACAACCTTCAAAGGTTCAAAGGTTTATAGAGCTTATGGGACTTAACTACGGGGTCATCAGTCCCTAAACTTACAAACTACTTATCAACTAGCTAATACTAAGGACTATTAAAATTGGAAGAACCAGCATTGGCCGCATTGAAATCTTTATTTTTTATATACAATACAGATCGATTTCGGTCAGTGTCTGACCATCCTTAGTGCTTGAATTCAAGCCCTGTGGGCCCACAAAAACTTGCACTTTCAATATTTGGTTAATATTCAAAGTGCAAGTTTTTGTGGGCCTACAGGGCTTGAATTCAAGCACTGAGGATGGTCAGACACTGACTGAAATCGATCTGTATTGTATATAAAAAAATAAAGATTTCAATGCGGCCAAATCCGGTTCTTCCAATTTTAATAATTTTAATGTGGTCACTCTGCACCAGATTCCCGATGGAGTCGCCTACATGAATACTAAGGACGGCATAAATATCCATGCCCAAGGGGGGATTCGATCCCCCGACCGTAGTGGCCATGCAGAACGTGACTGGTGCGCCGCAGACCGCTTGGCCACCGCGGCCGGCATACAGCCTTCCCGCTTGTTTTCAAACGTAGTTCAACCTGTTCCAGTGAGTGGCGCCGTCAGAGCATATCTGTTACATTTGACGTTCATCAGAAGCAACTTGCTGTCATTGAATTCCTGTGCTGTGAAAACGAGACAGTGGGAAATATCCACAAGAGGTTGAAAAACGTGTATGGAGATGCTGCTATCGATCTCAGTACGGTTAGTCGGTGGGCAAGCAGGTTACGTGATGAAAGCGGGCACGGCAGTCTAGAAGATTGTCCTCGCAGTGGCGGGCCTCGTACTGCACACACTCCAGACAATGTGCAGAGAGTTGACGAATTGGTGACAGACGCATCACATTGAACAAACTGTCACGCTACGTTGGGATAGGGGAAGGAACAGTTTGCAGAATACTGAAAGTGTTGGCGTTAAGAATGTTTGTGCCAGGTTGGTTCCCAGGATGTTGACAATGGCTTACAAAGAACACGAAAAACGGTATGTAGCGAACTATTGGACCTGGCTCCGTGTGACTATCGTCTCTTTGGGAAACTGAGTGACTTTCTTCGTGGAACAAGGTTTAAAGATGATGACTCCTCTGTGCGCACTGCTAAACAGTGGCTCCAACGTGTTGGTCAAGAATTTTAACGTGTGCGTATACAAACACTGGTTCCAAGAGACGTAAGGCAGTTTATAGGGATAGGGATTATCTACAGAAATGAAAATATTGTTACTAAAAGAACACACTGTGAAATTTTCAAACATGTAGTATAAAAATTGTATTAAAATACAGTGTGCATTTCTTTTGGAGTGACCCTCATAATTTCCATCCCAACTCGTGCATAATTTCCGTGACACCCACTCCCCTATGATAATACAAAACGAGCTGCTCTTCTCTTAAGTTTATCTATTTCCTCCGGCAGTCCCACCTGCTGAGGATCCCACTGTGCGCAGCAATACTCCGAAATTGGGCACAGGGCGGGCAAACGTAGTGATCTCTTAAGTAACCATCCTCTTCACCTAGCGCTCCATCGTGCGTCCTGTCCTCTGCAGCTTCCTTCCCATTTCGTTTCCGTTCCCACCCTCCCCCTGTTATCCCCAGTCCTAGAACGCCAAACCATCTGCCTAACTTACAGTATCCGCCTTCCTTCCCCCATGCGGATCCTTTACGGCCTAATCCTATTTCCTCTCCTCCTGTAGTTCTTAGAGCACAACTGGATCCTTTACACCACTTGCAAGATAGATTCCCGTAACCCACTGGTCTACCCCATCCTCACGAACCCCGGGCCTCTGCCACGCCTATACCACTGCATCCGTCCATTCCTTCACCTGCACACTCCCCACATCCTCTCCCAGGATAACTTCCGTCACCTTTTTCTCTCGGACGACGCCCTCCGTCCCGACATCTATCCTTCCTACCAGCAGTATCCTTCCCCTCCTCATAGATGCAACGCCCCCTCTCCCCCTTCTCTCTTTTTCCTTCCCAACCCTTGAATCTCCCCTTCCCTTCCCGCCCTCACGATCCTTCACCCCCTTACCACCCTATCCTTCCCAGTCCTCCCGCACTTCCCACCCATCCTCTTTTTCCCTGGGAGTCTACCATACCGTCAATTTTAGACCATGCTTCATCCAGTGCTATCGGATGTCCGAGACTCAACCGTGAGTCTCGCTTGAGCCTCGGATATGCGCTAGCACCGCGCCTCATGTGTTTCAAACGTAAAATTCACTCCGCAGTTTTTCTGGATGTAATTGACGCATCGCGATGCAACCGACGCCATTCTTTTCGTGATTTTTCATCCTATCGATTGCTTAAGAAATAATATGGGGTATCCATTTAAAAACCATTGTGTTGAAAATAATATTTCTTTAAGTTTTAGAGTGTCTCATAGTACCTTTCATAAGCCCCTGCCGTACGTTCATGACCGTGATAGTGGTTTTTCAATATCTCTTGTAGTTTCAGAGATATCTGGGGTGAAACAGTTGAGTGGGACACCCTGTATATAAAAGATAAAGAAAATAGTATGGGAACTCTAGATATTCGTCGATGAATGTCCGTTCCCGCTACTCCTTACGTTGTCAGAAAAAGAGAACAGCTCTTTGCTCTTCTTTATATGCCTCACTTTTCGCAACGCGACTGGTAGCGTTGGACGATTGATGCATGCTGCTGCTGGCTTTGTACAGTCATGTGAGTGTGCACGCGTACCCTCTAGCTACGGGCTGTGCAGTTCCATGCTCTGGTCGGAACCACGCCTCGGTACACAAGCCATGCACCTGTTTGCGCATCCCACACTGCGGCTGGTTCACGCTCACGCTTCTCTTGATGGACCTCGACCTTGGTCCGATGTGTTACAGGCTAAGCAATTACTGCTGTTCCTGCGGTACCTGAAACACAGGAAACACATATTAATGGCCTGACTGGAAGAAGAGTTTCAGGGTTTCCTCCACAGTTGCTGCCGGCCGCGGTGGCCGAGGAGACTGAGGCGCTTCAGTCACGGTCTGCACGGCCCCTACGGTCGGGGGTTCGAATCCCCCCTCGGGCATGGATGTTTGTGCCGTCCTTAGTCTTAGTTAGTTCATAAGTAGCTTGTAAGTTTAGGGACTGATGACCCTGTAGTTAAGTCCCATAGACTGTACAAACATTTTGAACCACAGTTGCTACGAGATTATGAGATTAATCTCGTAGCAGATCAGGCCGACGAGTTGTTGGCCTGAAGTGTTGTTGGGTCCCGAGCCGGTTTTGGGACTGCTGCGTCTTCTCGTAGAACGTCCTGGCGGTGGCGCGAAAGCTCTCTCTGAGTGGCAGAATGCTGCGAATGGTTTCTTTTTGAACGCCCCATACAGGATGGCATGAGGTAGTTGCTAAGACTCCTCCCGACTTATTTTTTGAGCAGTTGCTTTTGGGGACTTGGTGGCGTGAGAGGTGTTGGCGGGCTTGAGGACATTCCCCGGCGGCCTGGCACAGCGGCAGGTGGCTGGTGGCTGGAGTGTGGCGGCTGGCAGCCATTGGGCGGCGCTGGTGATGACGCCACAGGCCTGCTCGTTGCGGCGCCGCGTTTAATCCCGCTGAAAGCCCCGGGCGGTCTCGGGCGCCGCGCCGCGTCGGCACCTCGTGCTCTGCTGCTGGCTTAACGTGCCGCCTGTACGCGCAGCCGGAACGGGGTCAGCGCTAACTCACTCAGCGACGGCCACTCGCCAGAATTACACGGCCTGCCGGCGACTCCGGCGCCCGTCTGGCACCGGGCCCCAGGGCGGCAGCAGGAGGACTCAAAATGGCCTCCCGGCATCGCAAAGATGCCGTCGCCCTCGCAGCCCGATGCCGAGCGTTCACCGGGTGGTCTTCGTTCAGCGAGATGTCGCCTACAACTAGACAGACAGACCAGCTTAGCCAACACTACAGTCCACATGGCTTCTCTGATATTGACACTAAGGCTGCGTTTGTAGACAGCGGTGCCTCTGAGGCGGTACAACCGCTGTGATTTTGCGGAGGCTCCGCTCGTGACTCACACAGCAGGTGTTTCAGCCGCAGTGATCTGGAGCACCCTGTTCCCATCTGGAGGCCAGACATATTGCGCACCAAACAACCACATTAGGTGCCTTGTAAGCGGTCTGGAAGTGCAGCCGCTGGTAGTTTGACGCCGCAGTGTAAGAGCGGAAGAGCCGCCGCCGCAGCCGCGCCTGTAAACAGGGCCCAGGCTGCCTTATGAGAAACAAAGCACTGTCAAACCGCAGCGATTCCTCCGCCGCGGAGCAAACGCTGACTATAAACACGGTCTTAAGTGCCTGGCAGAGGGTTCATCAAACCACAACCAAACTTTAAAGGTGTAATTAAAATTTGTGCTGCGGCCGGGAATCGAACCCGGACCACCATGTTCATCGAGCAGACGTCTTAACCATTTTTTTTTTTTTTTTTTTTGTCCCCGTAGGTTTAAGACAATTTTACCTAAATAATCGACGAAAACCATTAAAGTAGCAAATCAAAATCACTAGACACCTGCAATATTATTTGGAAATGGATCAGGCAAAGCATCGCATTTCTTTTGAAATCGTCTCCTGATTACATGTCTACTGAGATAATTTACAGACCACAAAACAATAACGTCATACCCTGGCTGATAGGCAAGTATGTCAGCTATGTGATAAACGAGTTAGGTACGCTCAACATTCAACAGAATTCTGCGCGTATGTGATGTGTGACTTAAAAAAAAAAATGTTCAAATGTTTGTATAGCTTATGAGACTTAACTACGGGGTCATCAGTCCCTAAACTTACAAACTACTTATGAACTAGCTAATCCTAAGGACGGCACAAATATTCATGTCGGAGGGGGGATCCGAACCCCCGGCCGTAGTGGCCGTGCAGACTGTGTGAATTCCATAGAAGCAAAAACTACCGAGATCATAGTACGGAAATATGCTGAAAATTGCTTTCGAAAGGTTGGGTATCGGTTAAATTTCATGATAATCTGAATTTTTCGTTTTGTTCAATAGAAGAATGTTTTTAAATTGCCTGAAAAAGAAATACGACCATAACGAAAAATAGTATATTTTGTGTGAAATTATTTTCTTTATTTATGTTTTATTTTAATTATAATTGACATTCAGTTTGTTGTATGTGCATTCAAGTTGTGTTATGTCTTGTTACAGATTGTCACTATGTTATAAGGAAAAGAATAATGAAATGTATTTTAAAAAAGTGGTTAAGACTTCTTCCTAGCGGGCATTGAGGTCCGGGTTCCAAACCCGACTGCAGTACAAATTTTTATACAATGCCTCACCTTTAACCTTAATGTCTTTGACATTTTCGAGACACAAAACAGTCTCTCGGTATATAAATTTATAATAATTTCCAGACTGTTTCTCTATCAAAAATTTAGTTAATTATTCGCAATTTACGATTTCTACCGACTTTAGCTGCATGTCTTGAGGTCGCTATCAACAACCTCTAGCAGTAAAATTCGCTGAATAGTCCTGTAACATTAACGAATTTGAATACAGTTACCTTACTGTCCTTGGAAATACGTAGTCACCTCCCGCTGAACTCTGCGATACATGTCCTGGAAAGTTTGCACGAAGACTTCTGTTGGAATGGTGTTGAAAGGCCTTGTCACCTTTCGTTCGATGTCAGGAATATAGTCAAATATCTTTCCTTTCAAAGGGATTGTGAGGTGAGGGAATACGAAGAAGTCTGCGAGATTGAGATCCGGCGAGTATGACAGATGTTTAAGTTCCACCACAGCAGTTTTTGGCGGGAACTGTTTGACGATATTGGCTGTGTGTGAGCGAGCATTGTCATGCAACTTCAACATCCACCATACTGGCCGAATCTCAATCCTCCAAACTTCTTCCTAGTCCATCGACTCTAACTCGCTTTGAAAGAGATTAGACGATATTCCTGACATATTCCGCCGCGTGTGAAATCAGATCTGTAATTAGTTTACTAAATGCAAAGGAAGTTAACCAAAGGAAATTCATCGGCAAATCTGCGAGGTTTACGGATAGAATAATGTGAGTGATTCAATGGTTAGAAGATGGGTCACACTGTTTAATGAAGGAAGTGATCAACTGCACGATGAAGAACGAAGTTGACGCCCGTCTGCGGTTAGTGCTGAAATGGTTCACACAACTGAAGAGAAGATTAAGCACAACCGTAAGTTTACATTTCGTTCCCTTGCTAGGGAAGTTCCTCAAATCTCACGATCACTAATTCATGAAATTAGTACTGAAAAACTGGAAAAAAAGTTCAAATGTTTGTAAATCTATCGGACCAAACTGCGTGGTCTTCAGTCCACAGCTTACAAACTACTTAAACCTAGGTAAACTAACCTAAGGACAAACACACACCCACACACCCATGCCCCAGGGAGGACTCGAACCTCCACGGCGAGCAACCGCGCGCTCCGCAGCGAGGCCCCTTAGACCACTCGGCTACTTCACCGCGGCTGCAAAACTGAAATTTCGAAAACTTTGCTCATGTTTGGGTACCCAAAATTCTTACTGAACAACACAATAAACTACAGATATGCAGTGCACTTAACATTCTGACACGATATAATGAAGAAGGCTTCTTTCTTGAATAGTCACAGGGGATGAAACTTGGGTAGCGTACGACACTTCTGAAACGAAACGGCAATCAACCCAACGAAGGTTAAGCCTAAGCAAATAATGATACCTCGAAAAGTCATCTGCCCCGTTTTTTTGGGACAGAAAAGATATTGTACTGATTAATTTCTTGCCACGATGTACATGGGAACTGCGAGACCAGTAAGCAATTGCGCCGCGCAATACAGAACAAGGGCCGAGGATTAATGTCAAAAGTTTTTTTTTATTTTTATTTATTTATTTATTTTTATTTTCACTTGTACGTGTTTGATCATTCTCCGCACAGCCCAGACCTCACTCCTAGCGAGTTTCATCTCTTCTTACACCTAAAATCTCTCCTTGGTGGTCAACACTTCAACGATGACGACGAATTGAAAGAATATGTTACCGCATGGTTGAATACCCGGGCAGCAAACTTCTATGAAGAAGCTATACGACAACTTGTGCCACGCTATGACAAGTGTCCACAAAATTTCGGAAGCTATGTAGATTTTTTGTACTATGAATATTTTTTCTGTAACTGTACCCGTTTGTGTAATATAACCAAACGGAACTTACTTTGTCGACATACCTCGTATATTTTGACAATTAACAACTTAATGAAATAACTTCGAGCACATATACAGGGTGTCCCGTTTAACATGATGAATCTAAATAACTCTAAAAATTTGCATCACACCAAAAGATTTTTCCTAGACATAAAATAGATATCTCCAAGGGGAACATGCAAGTGCCCTGAAATCAAACCAGAAACCCGACCGATTCTGCGATAAAAATAGTGCTTCCTAAGAAAGTTCTAAGTTGACCCCCTTTCTCCCCTTTGAGTTAGATCTCCCCTCTGGAGATACTCGTTTTGTGTCTGGGACAGCTGCAGCGGAATAGCCGTTAGCTCTAAGGCGCGTATCTGCGGTGTGCGCTGCCGTTCGCCGTCGGAGTTTCGAGTCCTCCCTTGAACATGAGTGTGTGTCTGTATGTGTGTGTGTGTGTGTGTGTGTGTGTGTGTGTGTGTGTGTGTGTGTGTGTGTGGTTCTTAGGATACGGTAATTTAAGTTGTTTTAATTTCGGTCCAATAATTGTACAAACATTTGAACATTTGTCTAGGACAATTTTGTGCACGATTCAAAGTTTTAGAGTCATTTCGATTTGTCAAGTTAAATGTAACACTTTGTCACACACACACACACAAATACACACACACACACACACACACACACACACACACACACACACTGTACCAAAACTTGTACGCTATACAAACACGCAAACTAAGAAGGAGGGGCCGCGGCGAATTAGTCGCGCGTACTGGAGCGCCGTGTTGCGGTGCGTGCGGCCGTCCGCCATCGGGGTTGTGAAACCCCCCTCGGGCATGGATGTTTGTGTCGTCTTTAGTATAACCTAGTTAATAAGTAGTTTGTACGTTTAAGGACTGATGACCCCTTAAGCATTACAAACATTTGATTTAAGAAGAAAGGACACTTAGGTTTTAACGCCGCGCTGACAGCTTGGTCAATAAAACACGCAAATTAACAAATTGACACACTGTGTAGGTTTGCATGTTTGTGTAGCTTACAAATGTAGTTTTGCTCTAACCTTGATCAAATTTTGCACATTTCACTTTCAGAAAAAGAGAGAGAGAGAATCTCGTGACCTTCGCGTAAGGAAGTTTAAGTGACCGATGACCCTAGCAGTTTTGTCCCTTAGGTTTGCGAACATTTGAATAGCGGTTAGAAAGACAACTGCAGGGAACAGATGGCGTTGGCAATCATTATGCCAGCGGATGGTTATCAAGCATCGTAACCACCAGGTGGAATTTGTGATTTTGTTTTTATTATCGCCTCAATAACGATGTGTGAGCTGTTAAGTTGATTTGACAATAGCTCTCATACATCTCTCCCTCTACATTAGATGTGTTTACGAGGGCATCGGCAACTGAAAGGCATGGTTCTTGTGCACCAAACATCCTTATCACCTGAATATAGAATTTTTATTAAGTCACTACTGGCTCCGGGACGTTACACTCCCACTTTAAGATGAACTAATAAACTACTAACTATGCATAATTATTTTTTGGGGTAACAGGCCTGATGCAAAAATGATATTTCTGGCTCAAAAACGGGTGGTTCGAGCAATATCTGGTGTAAGTTCACGAACGTCATGTCGACCCCTTTTCAGTAGTCTGGTATTTTTTATATTGGCGTCACAATAATTTTTTCTTTAATGTCTTTTGTTGTTAATAATATCAGCTTATTCCCTCGAGTTAGTAGCTTTCACTCGGTGAATAATAGACAGAGGGGGAATCTATATTTGCATCACACCACCTTGACACTTGTGCTGAAAGGTGTACAGTATTCTGCAGCATCCATTTGCAATAAGCTGCCACAAGAATCTTAGCACTAACCGACAGGCTTTAAAAATCTAAATTTAAGAGTTACCTCACGGCTCACTCCTTTTATTCTGTCGAGGAACTCCTAGATACGTTAAACAATTAAAGGAAATTATTTTTTTTTCTTTATTAATTCTTTTCATATTGTCTTACGATTGTCATGTGCATAGGACTACTTAAATTTTCTCTATCACCATTCTTGTGTAAAACTTCATGTATTGACTTGTCCCATGACCATGGAGTCTCACTCCTCAATTGGGACCTATAAAACAGAAAACCTTTCTATTATTATTATTGGACCAAGAGCATGCTCTTCAGTACAGTAACAATGCGTTGTGGTGCCTGCTGTGGATAACAGCGCTCTGTGTGCTGCAGCAAGGACTGCAGCAGAGGCGAATGTCCATACCGGTATATTTCCAGCAACGAGAAGAAAGTGGTAGCATGACTTGGGGTCAAAGTCCAGGTGTTAGTGCGAACTCCTTCGCAGTCACTCTAGGGGTGAAGACTTGTGACAAGTCTGACGATTACCTATTGTCTGGGGGCGTATATTGACATCAGCTGTAGGTGATTATAAGAGCAACTAGCTGAAAACCCGGCGTTACCCGGGTATTTATGTATTCCTGCCTCAATTAGTACTGTTCCTATCCCATCTCTCTCCCTCTCCATCTAATTTTTTTCTAAAAAACATGTTATATTTATCGGAGAATATATAAGAAATAGGACCGTCTTGCATAATGTACAGAATTATACGTCCACTATCAAAACTAAGTTAGCGCACATTTTATTGAGTTGTATGTTGTACAATTGTATAATTTTTCAGGTATATATTCATTTGTAAAAGTTCTCTACGTCTGTAAAATCTGTTGCGAATAATAAGTAATTTATTAATACTTGTTGCGTGATAGGGCGATTTTATATGGATGTTATTGTTTATGTCCTCATATCTCATTAACTACGTGTCGTAATGTCTTACAATTTCGAAGGTGCATTCAGCTATATGTGTGAATACTGACGGTAAAATTTCCTGCGGCTGCAATTAGTAGTGTAGAAATTACAAATTGTAACGTTACACCGAATGCCATAGTTTTAGTCCATGATCAGCGTAAAAGTAGTAAGCGAAAAACTTTTTATCTTTCATAATTTTTCTATGGTTGTCAGCCAGAAAAAGTTCAATAAAGGTTTGAAATTACGTTTAAAGTTGGTTACAAGTCGCTAAGTACTGTCATTATCGTACAGCGCGTGAATAAAGTGTCATCGCATTATGTGGCAGTTTCTTGCAACTATATTGTTTATGACATGTATATCCTGAACCATGTGTCGTATGTAGTTCTTACCCCGACAGCATTGTCACCTCATGGTATGGAATATGTGCACCAAATTTGGCTGAAATGGGTCCAGTTGTTTAGAAGGAAATGTGCATCACTGTTGTTTGCTGCAGCAGTTTTTCGCGCATCTCATTGTTTACGAAGTCATATCTCGTGAACAATGTGTTGTGCGTGATCCTTACACTTACGGCGACCGTCCTCATGGATTGTAGGTTACGTGTGAAAAATTTCATAAACACTGGAAGAAAACTATAAACAAACATACGGACACTCTCGTTTATATAGGTAAGTACCGTTTCGAAATTAAAAAAAAAGACGTGCTAAGATATCTCAATAATTTTATGCGCACTGGGTACCGTCTGATTCTTCCTCGTTTAAGTTGTGTACTGAGTGTTTACGATGCCTCCGATAATCGTGAATCCCGCCGACTGTGAAGTACGGGCTGTTATTTCTTAGTGCTAAAGGCCTAAAAGCGATCGATATTCATCGTGAGATCTGTGCAGTTTACGAAGAAAACATTATGAGTGATGGAATGGTGATAATGATGATCGTGTGGCATTCACGACCGTTAGACCCCAACTGGGGTCGTGTTCGGCCTGCCTGGTGCAAGTCTTTTTTTATCTGACGCCACTTCGGCGACTTGCATGTCAATGATGATGGAATGATGATGAGGACGACACAACACCCAGTCCCCGAGTGGAGAAAATTTCCAACCCGACCAGGAATCGAACCCGGGCCCCCTGCGTGGTAACCCACCACGCTGTCCACTGGACTACGGAGGCGGACGATGGAATGGTAAGAAAGTGGATGAGAGCATTTAAAGATGGCCGCACAAATGTGCATGATGAACAACGGAGTGGTCGTCCTTCGGTCGTTAACGGAAGTTTGGTGCAGGAAGTGGATAATAAGGTGAGAGAAAACAGACTTTACAATTTCCTCCTTGCGGGGTGACTTTCCTAATGTATGGAATTGTGACCGATCAAAACGATAACGAAGTCAAAACAGTTGCGATGCAGTCGTTAACAAGTCAGGCGGTAGATTTCTATGATGAGGGTATTGAAAAACGGGTGCAACGTTGTGATAAGTGCCTCAATATTGACGGAAATTATGTAGAAAAGTAGATTAAGGTGCAGGCTTTCATGTAGAAATAAAATTATTGAGATATCTTAGCACGTCTTTTGTTAATTTCAAAACGGCACTTACTTTAAAAACACGCCTCTTATAAAGATGTGAACTACGTGAACATTGTTGACATGAGGAAAACAGTACCCTCTTAAAAGCAACGATTGCACACTGGCGGGTGGCCTTCAAATTGAACTCAAAAACGTTCAAATGTTTGTAAAGGTATGGGACCAAACTACAGTTGTCATCAGTCCCTAGATTAACAAACTACTTAAACTAACTTATGCTAAAGACATCATGGACACCCAGGCCGATGGAGGTCTTGAACCTCCGTCGGGCAGTAACCGCGCACTCCGCAGAAAGGCGTTTTAGAGCGCTCGGCCACTCATGTTGAACTGTCGCTTCAGAATGGCAAAATAGGGCCAAATCACAATCGTGAATAAATGCACTTAATAACAGCCCTGTTATAAACGAAAAATTTAAGCTTTTTTACCGTGAAATATTTGATTATCAGTCTGAAAAACATCTTACCAGTTTTATTGATTTTAGAAAATCACATGACTCAATAGACAGAGAAAGTCTAACTCTTGAGAAGTTTGGAATTGATAGAAAAAATCGTACTGACGTGTTTTCCGGCCCACTTTAGATTTGTAGTTTCATAAGTTTTAATAATCTAAATAAATTAATTAATAGGAGTGTCTGAAACCCTTTTAGGAAAAAAAATTAAGTAGTGGCGGGTTTCGAACCACCGACCTTTCGCGTCACAGTCCAGCACCTTGCCCACTACGCTACGGCTATAAATGGAAACAGCATTACTTTAATTTCATACTCATCATGGTCGTTGTTAACTGATGTTAATATGGAATTTGTAAACATTAGATTATCATTTATCGTACAAAGAACGATGTGTTTTTGTTAATTCCTCAGTGTTCCGTTGCTCTGAAATGACAACGTGTTAGTTACAATAAAAAATCATCAAATACGCAAGGAATGTCACGTGACATCTCCGAACGGCTGGTTTTCGTTAATTCAATGAACATAAGAGAGCAAAGTTGTAGAGAATTTTCTCAGCTACAAATTGGGTTATTCAATTTTCGTGTCAGGTGAATAGTTAAGCAGTTATTTTCATTTAAATTTAGAGCTGTCTAAAGACGATCGCAAAGGCCCATTTTTAGTGTTACTACCGTAAACTAAAGAGGGTCAATTAGAGAGGTTGTCAGAAAAACATTTCCAGATGCCATATACAGCGTGACATTTCGAGGGAACATTTCTAACCTTTTAAAATCCAGGCAGGTCTGAGACAGGGTGACGGACTCTTCCCAATCCTATACAACATTACAAAAGATAATGACGGAGTCACTAGAAGAATATATACAAAAAACTGATGGGAATTTCTTGTGGAGGATCAGTCAAAGGACTATCGATACATGCACTAGCTTTTGCAGATGATATTGATCTCTTGTCCACTAATGTAGGAGATACAGTTAAACAAGCAAAGCATGCAGTTAAATTGGTTACAGATATCACAAGAAAAATTAAATTCATGTCTAAGAAATTTAAGAAAATCAAGAAACTACAACTGGACGCATCGAAAGGGTCAAACACTCTAATTGTTTGCGAGAAACAATAACTGGCTCTGGAATAGAAAAAGAAGCTGTCAACTTTGGAACAGCCAAACTTAAAAGGGCATATATTCTAACACAGAAGTTGTACAACATTTTTTTTTTTTTTCTCGAAATGCAAAGTTATTCCAATAACACAGTTGAAGAACACGATATGAAGCATTACACTCTCCCTCAAGAAAAAAGGACTAATAGAGGAGCTCGAGAGAAACGAAAGAGTAATGCTGAGAAAGACACTTTGTGGACACAAAAATTGGCGAATATTGTGGGAAGATATCTACGAATTTATTAAACAGGTCACAACAGAAGGCTGATGTTCTTCGGTAATTTGGAGAGAATGGATGATAGCAAATTAACGAAAAAAATCTTCAATATAAATCAATAGAGGATAACACCCAACTCTTAGAAGGAATAAAGAAAGCACTCACAGAACTTACACTTACAGAAATGGACTCAAAGGATAGGGATGAGTATAAAAGACAATGAGTGAATTTGAGGTTTATCGGGTGGCTCCAAAATCTAAGACCGACGATAAATTAAGAGCTGAACAGAAGAAAAAGTAGAATTTGAAACAAAATTTGTAACGTGGTCCTTAGTTGGCCAATTCGTGCAAATAAATAAATATCAAATTTTTATTGGAATTTTATTTTAAGATGATATTCCCATACTGACAGGAGGGTATTTGAGTATTTCCCTGGAAAAAATAAACTTTTAAGTCATCCACAACAAACATCCAAGCAACTGAAGTGACCAAAACATTTTTTTTCTCTGCAAGGTGTGTGCGGTTAAGAATGCAAATCTGCCCTCGGAGGATCTCTCAGGAACCATCCTTACAACTACAGACCCCGTCTATTTTTCCAGCTCCGGTGAAAATAGCGCTCCTGTATAAAGAAGTCAGGCAGATACAGTGTCCCCCTTCCCTCCCGCCACTCACCAAATAACAAAGACAAGAGTTATTCTCTTCAGCTGTGATACAGCGGCCGGTGTCCTGTCCCACAATCCGTTATTCATTCTCCTTTGATGGCGCCGGGACACATGGCTGCGTATAAATTATTTCAGCGCCTGTTTCTTTCCCTATCTCCCGCGCAGAAGACGATCCTGAATTTCTCATACTCTCTATTCTCTTAAACCACGTATCTGGCGGAAGTGGCTTCAAGAGTGAGATCTCTTTGAGAGTCTTTAGAATGATTATTATAAATTCAATGACTTTGTTTCAATGACTATGTTCGTTATAGCCATAACTAGCTATAATTCGGCGTTTCCCGGGCATTTATTTATTCTATACTCTCATAGTCCACCACCCCTTCTCTCTCTCTGCATCCATCTCTTTCTCTCCCATCTCTCTGTGCCTTTCCACCTTTTCCTCTCTCGGCAAAGTTTTTTGCAAGGTCCTGTACCATACAAACTTTTATGTATCCAGTGACCTTCCTCTTGGCTTAAAGATCACGTGTGCAAGAATTCATCAAGATCGGTGCAGTACTATGCATATTGTCATTCCTCCTGTTTTTTAAGTCACGTGTGCAGAATTTCATCAATATCGGAACACAACTATGGATTTGTATGCAATAGAAACGGTGGGTTACCTTGAAAAAAGCACTTTGTTGTCCTCAAACAAATTTTCCTGTTTTATTTCAAACAAACCTTCTTCTGAGAATATCGAAAAAAAAATACACGGGATCTGTGAAATCGGTCGAGCCGTTCTCAATTTATAACGCGACTAAGGTATTTAGGAATCCATTTTGTGACCCTCTTGGTTTGTCCTATCGCAAAATTTCAGTTTCGTAGGTGCAGTAGTTTTACACATTTCGTGTTTAGTCAGTGAGTGAGTGAGTGCGTAAGCGACCTTTCGCTTTTGTATATAGGGTGCATCTGAATTCGCGCACTCGGGCTTCGCAGCGCGATTCCTCACATGATAGCAATAAAAAAATGTCTTGCACAAAATTTCGTCCTGCACATATTTCCGGCAGTAAATAGACGTCGAAGATTGACATGGGTGTGTGTCCCATACGTCAGTGTGTTTCGGAATTACACTACTACACCGAAAAACTTCTAGGGGATGTGGGAGGTGTCTTGAGGAACAAAGGGAACATAGAAAACCATGCCTGGAAACGCCATTCAGCGACGCTACGGAGAGTCCAAGTTACAGGCACCAGCTCTTGCCGCTAGACATCCCCTCCAGCAACTTCGGCGTTCTGTAGCGTCATTGGATGTCGTTTCCGGGCATGGGTTTCTATGCTCACTTCATTCCTCAAGACACCTCCCACATTCCCTAGAACTTTGTTGGTGTAGTAGTGTAAATCTAAAACACGCTGACGTATGGGACACCTCTTGTTCGCATCGACGGCACTTTGAACAGTGGCCGTTACATTTCAGATGTGTTACGACCCGTGGCTCTACTCTTATTCGATCCCTGCGAAACCCTACATTTCAGCAGGATAATGCACGACCAAATGTTGCAGGTCCTGTACGGGCATTTCTGGATACGGAAAATGGTTGACTGCTGCCGAGGCCAGAACATTCTCCAGATCTCTCACCAATTGAAAACGTCTGGTCAATGGTGGCCGAGCAACTGGCTCGTCACAATACGCCAGTCACTACTCTTGATGAACTGTGGTATCGTGTTGAAGCTGCTTGGGCATCTGCACCTGTACACGCCATCCAAGCTCTGTTTGACTCAATGCCCAGGCGTATCAAGGCCGTTGTTACGGCCAGACGTGGTTGTTCAGGGTACTGGTTTCTCAGGATCTATGCACCCATGCATATGTAATCACATGTCAGTTCTAGTATATTTGTCCAGTGTATACCCGCGTATCATCTGTATTTCTTCTTGGTGGAGCAAGTTTAATGGCCAATGCGTGCTTTTTTCTGATTTTGTGTAAAACTGTTGTGAGTTCATCATTTTCTTTGGGAGTAATCACATTCATATGATCACTTAAATCGGGCACGGAGTCATATCTCACTCAATCACCTGCCACACAAGTCAGGAGCGTCGCTAAAAGTTTCTGTTATGTCAGGCAGAGACCGTCAGCAATGTCGTAATTTCCGGTGGAGGATTCGGTTGACTTGTTGCCTTGTCACCAATCACAGACACAAAATAATACAGCGAACTCAAACTAAGGTGACTCGACGGACACTTCATTATTCTGTGAAAAAAATATTGAGATTTGAAAACGGATTTCTGGGGTCTCATTCCATCACCGTGATCATACAACCGTGGCTCTCGGTGCTTTCTCAGCGTTGCACATCTTGCGCTTGCACCAATCATTGTTTCTATTTTGCTTCCTTTACAGATTTCCTCATTTCGTGCTTGACCTGCGTTCAATTTTAAACGGTCTATCCATTTCGCCAACGCGCTGTTAAATCTGAGGTACGTTGGGGAGTTCTTAGACTGAGCTAAACTTCGGTGGATTTGTCCTAGCATCGATTGACAGTATTTCACCGCAGTAGATAACAAAAGTAATGTGGGAATTTAAGGGTTATCGATAAACAGTTAGTAGACGCAATGAGTAATATTTATTGAACAATTTGAACATCATATTGTCTTAATGATTCTAAACTTCATCAACAGGTATTTTGCAACTCGGAAAAGAAACTGTATAAAATTTAAAAATTCATAAAATTCAAACAAAAACCTGCTCGAGCTGACTTCTGACGAGCAATCTTCTAGTGGTCGGTTTTACCCACGAAGTCGGGTTTGACCCAACTCCCCTGTACATCTCTTACACGTTACTTTCGGCACCATAAGGAGTTCTCTAGATCTACGAGTCCCTGCCTTTTGCAAGGAAGCCTTTGTAAACTTTCTCACCCCAACGTATATTGTTGTGTACAAACTGACACATGAGATTCGCATACATTCCAAGAATGAAATTTTCACTCTGCAGCGGATTGATCCGCTGGTATGAAACTACGGAACTCTCGGACCTAGAGTTTAACACTTTCGCTGCGGCTGAAGTTTATAAGCGTCCGCTCTCAATGTAGGATAGCGTCAGCCGAAGCGAAAGTGTTAAGAAAACCAAGGCATACGATAGATATTTAAATGCGACCAGCTGTTACCCTCCTTTTCAACGCGCAGGACTCCTACGGACTTTGGTAAAAAGAGCATTTGCCATCACGGATGCTGAAAATTTTGCCTCAAAAGTTTCAACATCTCAAGAATGTGTTCAACCAAACTGCCTGTACTTGCAGGGAGATTCGACGGGCTATTAAATTCGATCCACTCCCTTGTAGACACGTTCAGTTCTGCAGCTTTTCTTTCTTACGCTGCCAAGATAGTATTTTAAAGAAACGTGAAATAAGTTGTATTTTTCGTCCGCCGGCTAAGAGTAGAGCCTTTCTTGGCTCTGTTAAAGATGATTGAGGCCTAAGGAAGTCTGGCGTTTATAAAATACCTCGTGACTGTGGCAGAATATACATTGGCCAGACTATTCGTACCGTCAGTGACAGATGTTTTGAAAATCACAGTCATACGCGATTGATGCAACCTGAAAAATCCGCAGTAGTTGAACACTGTCTCACACATCACAGGATGTTATACAGCAAGACACAAGTTGTTGGAAATACCTCACGTTACTAGGATTGTGTTTTGAAAGAATCCATGAAATCAGAATAACAGGTAACTAAATTAACCGTGACAGTGATTATTTGCTGTGTAAATCATGTTCAAATGTTCAAATGTTTGTAAAGCTTATGGGACTTAACTACGGGGTCATCAGTCCCTAAACTTACAAACTACTTATGAACTAGGACGGCAGAAATATCCATGCCCAAGGGGGGATTCGAACCCCCGACCGTAGTGGCCGTGCTGACCGTGACTGGAGCGCCTCAGTCACCTCGGCCACCGCGGCCGGCGTGTAAATCATGGAATCCAGTATTGTCAGAATTTAAGAAATATCGGCATCTGATTATCATCTTGTGATGGTGCAGCTCTTGTCTCTTCCGTGCTTGCAGTATTAGATTTATTGTTGATTCCGCCTTATGCAAGACACTTTTTGTTTTGTTTAAATACCCAAACAAGTTTCGGCATTTATTGTGCCATCTTTCGCGGGTTTCTGTTGTTTATTTTCTATAATAACATGTTACATATTTTAGTTACTCAATCGTTTGCACAAGTTGTTTGGTTTGACAATTTTGTTAGATCTAAAACATCTAAGAAAATTGTCAAACCAAACAACTTGCGCAAACGATTGTATTACCAAAATATGTAAGATGTTATTATAGAAGATAAACAACAGAAACCTACGGAAGATCGCACAATAAGTGCCGAGACTAGTTTGGGTATTTAAACAAAACAAAAAGTGTCTTGCATAAAGGCGGAATCAACCACAAATCGGCATCTGAATGAAATGGCAAAGAATGACAATCATTAGCGAGCTATCGTTTTTGACAATACCCACCACTGAACGCATTGTAACTTCTCTCGCGCCAGGGGCCAGCAGCTACGAGTAAACGCTCGCTCTGTACTTAGCGCGTGCGCCTTCGTAATTTTTCTGCCTATGTAGAGCCAGCCGCTCGACAGTTTCAGTCACACATCATCCTTAACCGCTACTGTCACGTGGTTTGTAGTCCCTTGTTGTGCTTAGTGTTCAGCAACTGTTTTGTGTACATTGGTGTGCCCCGCGTCGTCTGTAGACGTCTTGGCGTGTATCCCTGACGCCGCGAAATTCTGCTGCCTCCGACTGCCGACAAGGGCCCAGCCCTACCGATTCGGATCGCAGTACGTCGTGAGGACGTCCCGTCGACGTCCGACGCCCCTTGGAGTCGTCGCTTCTGCCGCCGCCGCAGTCGCCGCTGTCCTGCCACGGAGTGCATTTCCCCCAGCCCGGCTAGCGCGTTCTGCCAACACCACCTAGAAGACAAGGCCTCACAACTGGCAGTGCCTACGTCGCACTTACAGGTCGCGCCTGCCATCTGACTAGCCGGCAACTGCGCGGCGGTGGGCGTGCCCCAGCGGCCAGCCACTGAGTTGGCGGCCGCGGCCTCTAAGTGTGACGTAGGCACGGCCTGTTGTGAGGGCACAACAATTCCAAACTTCACAGAAGTTTGAAAAGTCAGTAAAGTCATCTATAGATCAATACCAACTGCAGAACGATTAAGATATGAGGAATTACTAAAACTGGAAAGAACACGTAGATAATGTCGTGGGAAAGGCGAACCAGAGACTGAGTTTTATTGGCAGAACACTTCAAAAAATGTTCAAATATTTGTACAACTTATGGGACTTAACTACGGGGTCATCAGTCCCTAAGCTTACAAACTACTTATGAACTAGCTAAGACTACAAACGGCACAAATATCCATGCCAGAGGGGGGATTCGAACCCCCGACCGTAGGCAGAACACTTAAAAGATGCAACAGAACTATTAAAGACACTGCATACACCACGCTTGTCCGTTGTGGGATCTTCACGGACGCCATCGAAAGGGTCCAAAGAAGCATTACGGAAATGATACAAGATCTGGGATGGGCATAATCACAACAACAGCGTTTATCTGATTGCGCAGATTTTCCCGGCGTAATAACTGATAATATTCATGTCGGCTGTGCAGCGGGATACCGTCGTCAACTAAACACGATATTTCGGCAAACCATCTGGTGTGGCCTCATGCAATGCATGCTTTAAATCATTTTAGACCATTTTAATTATCTCAATTCCAATATTAAATTTACGATGGAGGTTGAGAAAGATGGTAAAATTTCATTTTCTGGGCGTTTTGGTTCAAAAGAATAGTGATGGGACCTTAGGACGTGGACTGTATCACAAGCCCACACCTACCGATCTTTATCTGAATATGAAAGAATAACAACTGGAGGATCAGAACTGACGTCCTTTCTTTCGGAACAGACGCCACATGTATCTATCAAAATATTTGTTTTAAAATTTTCGGTCGAACTACTGATTTTTGATGTCATGTATTTCATGCACTACACAGACGTTTGTATTGAGGTATTTTATTACGTGGACGCTACTTTATTGATAGTTAAGACTGCCGGTTCTTCGCCATAGCACCAAAGACAAGACAATTCACTACTGGAATAAAATAAAAGGAACCAGCCACGTTCAGACGGCAAAGCAACACAGCCTCCAAAATGGAGAAATTAATGCCTCAGAAGTGGCTACACGCCGTACCAAGCGGTACAATGTCGTACTGGAAGCATGTTGTTAATTAACAAAAATGCAACTTTAAGGACTGTTGTACAAAATACGGCATAAATCAACTTTCAATACGTTGTTGTTCAGGAACAACACTGGGAATGAAAGGGTTAAAAAGGATAACATGCTCCGGCCGCGGTGGCCGAGGAGAATAAGGCGATCCAGTCACGGTCTGCACGGCCACTACGGTCGGGGGTTCGAATCCCCCCTCGGGCATGGATATTTGTTCCGTCCTAGTTCGTAAGTAGTTCATAAGTAGTTTGTATGTTTAGGAACTGATGACCCCGTAGTTAAGTCCCATAGACTTTACAAACATTTTTTAGATTAACATGTGACTACGAGACGTGTAATAATTGTCACGTTTATAAAAATCTATGATGGCCAAAGTGCCTAAGAGGGTTTTTTATACGTCTATAGCTGAAAACCCGGCGTCTTATGCTAGTCGATCTCCCCTTCTCTCTCTCTCTCTCTGTCCACATTATCTTTGCCTCTCTCTCTGTTTATCCTCTCCTCTCTTTATGTCAGTGTGTACATCTCATTACCTGGCTCTTGTCTCCCCTAGTCAACGCCACCTAGAGAGAAGGCCGCGGCGCTCTCGTGTGACGTCATGCAGTGTAGGCATTGTCCGCGTAGATGACGTCACACGAGAGCGCCGCGGCCTTCTCTCTAGGTGGCGTTGTCCCAGCCCGCCGGAGCGAGTACCGCCGCCGCCTCGCCGCGCCGCTCCGTTCCTGACCTCGCCCGGGCCACCGGGGGATACGTCCGCTATCGCCGCTGCTCTTACCTTAGTGTTCGAGGACTCAGGTGACTTTTCAACGCTGTCATGTCATCCTTGGCTGCTCTACTGTGTTCTCCATCATCATCTTCACCACCTCTCCAATGCCCCCACTAAAACGACAAAATATAAATCGTAGCCGGCCGCGGTGGCTGAGAAGGCGCTGCAGTCACGGTCTGCAAGACCACTACGGTCGAGGGTTCGAATCCCCCCTCGGGCATGGATATTTGTGCCGTCCTAGTTCGTAAGTAGTTCATAAGTAGTTTGTAAGTTTAGGGACTGATGACCCCGTAGTTAAGTCCCATAGACTATATAAACATTTGAACATAAATCGTAGATAAACAAATAAATAAATAAAAACTTAATTTCATGAATCAGAGAAATTTCGAGTAGGTCAGAGATCGTTCTTCTTTCACTCCCATTGTGTAAGTATAGTGCCGCTCCTGTAAATTACGATTTTTAACTTGTTTCAAATGTTCAAATGTTTGTATAGTCTATGGGACTCAACTATGGGGTCATCAGTCCCAAAACTTACAAACTACTTATGAACTACTTACGAAAATGTTTAAATGTTCAAATGTTTGTTAAGCTTATGGGACTTAACTACGGGGTCATCAGTCCCTTAATTTACAAACTATTTACGAACTACCTTATCCTAAGGACGGCACAAATATCCATGCCCGAGGGGGGATTCGAACCCCCGACCGTAGTGGCCGTGCAGACCGTGACTGGAGCGCCTTAGTCCCCTCGGCCACCGCGGCCGGCTTTTAAATTGAAATACATCAATATAAAATTTTAAATGACAGTCATCTTCCATTTAACTGCCCTTTTTCACTCGAGTGGCGTGAACTTGAAATGTGAAGGAATTGGACGCCGTTACGGCTAATAACGATGAGTGCAGTAATTGTTAAATCGGTTTCATTGCTTTTTTCTATTCCAATACTTCCTACATCAAAGATAGGGATGATTACAGGACCTGCAGTCCAGTTTGTATAACTACTTATTAAAATGAAGTCTGAATATTTTTTCCGTTTATGTTACATTCTTGCCAACTGCATACACAGAGCCCACAACTAAAATTTAGCACACGGGCCACTGCACAATAACAGATTTTAATACGTCCAATTCCCGATCACGACGGGATTTCATTACAGATCCCTGACGTACCCTCATTGCACATCGAGATGGTACTTACTGAAGGTAACATCGTCTTCGTTATATAATGTAGTAGAGATGGGAAAACTGAAACATGTGACGGTTTCGAAACGAATGAAACCGTACCAGCTGTGGTATCGAAACACTGTTTCGAAACCATGAAACCGTGAAGCAATGTATGTTTTGTCATGAAATCTTCGTTCTAGGAGGGCAATATTTCACTATGTGGACAAGGATACATACAAGAACCTGAGTATATAGAGTATATATTTACTTTTTGTTCTGTATGGAACATATTGATAAAGATTTTCTCCCGTGTTGTTGATGTTGCCAACATAGTCACACGAGGCCGCCGGTATGGTAGGTAAAAGTTTACCCCGTTAGGATCTCACAAACTGCAATATGATACGCATATTACAGTGATGGATCATAAATGCTACTTTCTATACATACTAAATAAATTATAGGGAATAAAGGGCACACCAAATAATCACAAGTAAAGCTATGGAATTACAAAAATAATAAAGTAAGAGGCAAGTTCACCACTTGTACGTCTTGACCGTTATACCACCGCCGCAATTCTTTTAACATGAGTGTCGAAAAATTATAACGACAGTAGGTAACTTCGTTTTCGCTCATAAGAAACCAACTGTTTAACACGAGATTAAATATGCGATCTACCCTTGTTAGTATAGAAAATTTCATTTCAGGCTTGATGTTGTATCTTATTTTAAAGAATGTAGTTTCACTCGTGTGTCTTTAATATGGTAGATAAACCTAGAATTTAACTGGTTTTTCAATGCAAATAGTGAACGTTGTTTTATTGTTATTTTACATTTATAAAGCAGACATTATGTCATTTCGGAATACAGCAATCTCTTGCAAACGAATCTTGATATCAGTAATCATAAGCTGCAGACTCAAGAGTGTTAACTACTATTTGACACTCTCTAAATGGTTTATATACCAGTAAGTTATATGTGTATCTGTATGGAGCTTCAGTATAATGAAACACCACATTTCGATACCATTAGTCTGTTCCGCGTTTCTGCATTAGTGGTTTGAAACACCGGTGTTGTGAAACCGACATGAAATCGTGAAAGGGACTGATGGCCTCGTAGTTAAGTCCCTTAAGCTTAACAAACATTTGAACATTTGAAATCGTGAAACCGACACGAAACCGTGAAACCGACACGATACCATGAAACCGTAGCCAACTCTATAATGTAGAAGCCGCTCATCTTTACCCTTACAGTCGTTCTAATTCTTTTTGTTTTAATTTAATTTTTATTCTCTTTTTATCATAATCCGCCATTTCCATTTATTCCCAGTTCAGTACATAATATTTCAGCCAACGACTCCCACCAAACACCATTCAGGCGCTACATTAGGAGCACCTCCTGCCCTCTCCTTCTTGCCACGATTCCTTCCCTACTCACCCTCGCAACTCCCTCCACTGTCGCCCTCGCCCCCACCGCCACACAGGTTACGACTCTTGCCCACAGATTCTTGCCTCTTCCACCGCTTCCACCAAACCTCACCGATTCCTATGGTGGCCATGTCGACTACTCTCTCCCCCCACCCCACGTCACTTCTTGTCTCCAGGCGTCCGCAGCGATAAACGCCGTTGATAATATACATCTCGGGTGTGCAGCCGGATACGGTCGTCAACTAAACACGATAACACGATATTTCGGCAGACCAACTGGCTGCCATCTTCAGGTGAGTGCGCTGATTACACTTACTCGCCGGAAACTGAGGCAGAACAGACACAGCGGTCCCTTTATACACCGCTGACGACCCACCGCGCGTGGGCGAAACCAAAATAGAGGCCCTCTAGGCGCAATAGAACTAGTAGCGCGCCGGTGGAGAAAATCGGCAAAAATGATGGGTCGGAACAAGACTAGTTAAAAGAAACAGCAGGTCGAAATGAAGACCGTTGTTGTTTAATATCAGATAAGATTGGGTTCCAAGTCTTACTTAGAGGGAAGCCCTTGTCCCTATTAATAATATTATCGGCCATACGAAATTCTATGGATTCTTTAAGAACACATTCCCAATAGCGGGAAGCAGGAGCAATCAGTTTCATCATATAACATTTTGTGTCCCTCATTCAGACAATGTTCAGCAAAAGCTGACTTTTCAGGTTGAAGATAACGAGTATGACGGTGGAGTTCCACACACCGATCCGTAACTGCTCGGTTCGTTTGGCCGATGTAAGTTTTACGACAATAACATGGAATTTCTATAAACACCGGGTTTTCTCAATCCTAAATCATCTTTGACTGACCCAAGGAGGGCCCTAGTCTTTGGTGGGGGCGTAAAAATACTTTTAATGTCAAATCTTCTTAAAATTCTGGAAATTTTCGAGGAAATATTCCCGACGAAAGGCAAAAAGGCAATAGACTTGTAATCGTCCTGTAATGGTTCAACTTCTGGACCAAATTGAAACGCACGACAAATTTGTTGAGCAGTGTACCCATTCTGTTCAAAGACAACTTTGAGATGCTCCAGTTCTTCACCCAGATGTTCAGCATCAGAGATGGAGCATGGAGATAAAGATCGGTATGTGTGGGTTTGTGATAGACTCCATGTCCTAAGGTCCCATCACTGTTCTTTTGAACCAAAACATCCAGGAAAGGAAGTTTCCCATCTTTTTCAACCTCCATCGTAAATCTAATATTGGGATGGAGATAATTAAAACGGTCTAAAATGGAATGGAATGGATATTCCATGAGGCCACACCAGTTGGTCTGCCGAAATATCGTGTTTAGTTGACGACGGTATCCGGCTGCACACCCGAGATGAATATTATCAGTTATTACGCCGGGAAAGTCTACGAAATCAGATAAACGCCGTTATTGTGATTATGCCCATCCCAGATCCTGTATCATTTCCGTAATTCTTCTTTGGACCCTTTCGATGGCGTCCGTGAAACCCCTTGATAAGGATCCCACAATTGGCAGCAATACTCAAAATAATGACGGACAAGCGTGGTGTATGCAGTCTCTTTAGTAGTTCTCTGTAGTAGTAGTAGTCTCTGGTTCGCCTTTCCCACGAAATTATCTAGTGTTCTTTCCACTTTAAGAACGAAGTAATAGTAATTCCTCATATCTTAATTAGATCGTTCTGCAGTTGGTATTGATCTTCAACTTCTGTGAAGTTTGGAATTGTTGTTGTTGTTTTGGGGTTTTGAGCGGACTAAACTACATGGTTATCAGACCCCTGTTCCTACCGAAGACAAGACATCCAAGTAGATAAAGATAAAAGACAGCTCAACACCCAGAAGAAAGGCATAAACGGCACACAGAGCCAATGTACCTGATACTCTCAACACCACTGAAGAAGACAGGAATAGGAGAGACCAAGTGTTTAACTGAGCTAAAATAGAGCAGGTAACAGTGGCTGGCTGATCACAAACAAATACAAGATGAGCTAGTCACCAGTGGCGTAACTATTGGGTGGGGGGGGGGATGAGGGGGATAGAACGCCTCCCCCAGAACCCGAAAAAAAGAGGATAAATAAAAAAAGAGGGAAAAAAGTCTTATAACAGCAATCTGATTAAGGTAAAGATTTGAAACTTTGGGTGTTTTACCACAAGCTTTCATTGGAAGGGAGTGAATTAGTTATTTGAACGGGAATGGTAGATGGTAGTCTGTCTGGAAACTGACTAGCCGGCCGCGGTGGCCGAGGAGACTGAGGCGCTTCAGTCACGGTCTGCACGGCCACTACGGTCGGGGGTTCGAATCCCCCCTCGGGCATGGATATTTGTGCCGTCCTAGTTCGTAAGTAGTTCATAAGTAGTTTGTAAGTTTAGGGACTGATGACCCCATAGTTAAGTCCCATAAGCTTTACAAACATTTGAACATTTGAAAGTGACTAAAATTTTGCTCGTCAAGCAGATCTATCTCCCCCCCCCACCCTAAAGCCAAGTCCTAGATACGCCACTGCCAGTCACTCTACGCAGATTAAAAACCTGGAGGTAAAAAACAGGGCAGAAGTAAGAAAAACGTAAGATTAAAGTTGTGAGCGCGGTCCGTGCATCGTGTCGGGATAGCTCAGTGGTAGAGTGATTGCCCGCGAAAGGCAAAGATTCCATTATCGAATCCCGGTTTCGGCACACAATTTTAATCTGCCAAGAAATTAGAAACAAAAATGTTTCCAAAAATATGTGCTTCTCAACTTCACCCATTCGAAGTTAATGTCACACATTCCGTGAACGTGATTTCGTCCTGCTATCAACATCCCTCGGTAGCGGCACCAGACGCCGGAAAGTGCCATCGTATTGACCCTACGGTACAGGGCTACGGTGTCGCCACTCGCCCCGGAAACTTTTCCGTCCTATTAGTGCTGCGTCCTCCCCAAACACCGGTCGCCGGGAGACACTGCATCATTAATTCACATCCGCCGCGTGAGGAAATTCAGTTTACTCCATGACGCACACGAAATTGCCGCGCAGTGTCTCAATACACTGTTTACGTAATAGTTTGTCGGGTCAAGACCGCTCAGTAATTACTACGTTCACACTGCCTATTTCAGCAATTGATTTCCTTGTTCAGACGTGATTAATCACTAACAATGTTGTTACGTAACAATTTGGGCTGTGTGCTCTGAGCACCTTGAAGTTCATAATTACGCAAATTAGACATCATGTCGTCACATATTAACCCTTTCAGTACCACATTATGAAATCAGCTTTGGAAAAATTAAAATTCAGTGTTCTGTTTATTAATACAGTGCAGTAAACATCAAAATGTGAGTCATATTCACAGAATATATGACAGCAACTGCAAATGGGCAAAGCTGGAAATGTGTACACAGCCAGGATTCGAACCCCGGTCTCCTGCTGCCTCGGTAGTTGCGTTGACCACTACACCACGGGGGAACACAGTGATCACCGCACCTGCAAGATCTACCTACGCACGCCTCCCGTCAGACACAAATTCCCAGCCTTACCCTGCCCACAGTACTCAAACTCGTAGCTTTGAATCTAATTCCCCAACTTGCGCACCCCTCCCCATTAACGAAAGGACTATTGCCCGTCACCGGTATATTAGATATATACATGTGGCGCCTATTCTGAAAGAACAGACGTCACTTCTGATCCTGCAGTTGTTATTCTCTGATATTCACAGAATGTATGACATCAACTGCGAATGAGAAAAGCTGAAAATGTGTCCCCATTGGTGTAGTGGTCAGCGGAACTGCCTAAAAAACAGGAGACCCGTGTTCGAATCCTGGCTGTGTACACATGTTCAGCTTTTCCCATTGGCAGTTCATGTCATATATTCTGTGAATATGAAAGAATAACGACTGCAAGATCAGAAGTGACGTCCATTCTTTCGGGACAGACGCCCCATATATCTATCAAAATATTTGTTTTAAAATTTTCGGTCGAAATAATGATTTTTTATGTCATGTATTTCATGCACAACACAGACGTTTATGTCGAGGTATTTTATTACGTAGACGTTACTTTATTGATAGTTAATACCGCCGGATCATCGCCACTGCTTCAAAGACAAGACAACTCACTGTTGGAATAAAATAAAAGGAACCAGCCAAGTTCAGACGGCAACGCAACACAACCTCCAAGATGGACAGATTAATGCGTCAGAAGTGGCTACACGACGTAGCGGTAAAATGTCGTACTAGACGCATGTTGTTAACCAACAAAAATGCAACTTTAAGCACTGATGCACAAAATACGGTATAAATCAACTTTCAATATGTTGTTGTTCAGGAACAACGCTGGGCATAAAAGGGTTAAAAAGGTTAACATGCGATTACGAGACGAGTAATTAATTGTCACGTTTATATAAATTTATGATGGCCAATTTGTTATACGTCTATAGCTGAAAACGTCTTAAATTAGTCGATCTCTCCTTTCCTTCTCTCTCTCTGTCCACATTATCTTTGCCGCTCTCTCTTTATCCTCTCCTCTCTCTATGTGTGTGTACATCTCATCACCTCGCTCTTGTCTCCCTCTGTCCAGCTCCACCTTTTCCTTTCTCTGTCAATTATCTCCTCGTCTCTCTGTCGAATTTTCCCTCTCCATCTGTATTATGCGTAACTCTGTTAATTTTTATGGTGACCAATGAAGTGGTGTCTAAGTTTATTGCAAGCTACCCTCCGCCAAGTAGCGTTTGAAACCTGAGGCTGTTTACACAACGATTTTGGACGGCCGGTATTTTTCCGGTGGAGCGCTGCTTGCAGACACGCCGGCATATTACCGGTCAAACGAGCAGTCGCTCGACTGTCGTTGTAGAGTTAAGTGGATTCAAAACATAAATTAATGAATTCTAAATACCTTTCCTAATATTATGACAAATATTGCTGACATGATACAAAGAACTAATGAAGTATCGTGTCATATATTAGTATATCAGTTACGAAATGCATTTTCTCTTTGCTCTCCATTTCCTCAAAACCCTCATTTAGTTCGCAGGAAACTTGTCTCCATGAACCTCTAGTCTCATTTCTGTCTTCAAACTTGCCCAACGTTTTGTTCCACAAAACAGTTAGTACTTCCAGTACCGAAATACGTATATCACTTACCTTTTAATCCAATGTAAACGTATACATAACATGACTGTATTTGTGCCTCAAGCAGGCAAATGACCATATCTGATCGCATATAGAGAGAAGTTCGCCCTCTTGCGGTAATGCAGATAAAGCTGCCAGAATGTTTTCGAATGTTTGTATAGTCTATGGGACTTAACTACGGGGTCATCAGTCCCTAAACTTACAAACTACTTATGAACTACTTACGAACTAGGACGGCACAAATATCCATGCCCGAAGGGGGATTCGAACCCCCGACCGTAGTGGCGGTGCAGACCGTGACTGGAGCGCCTCAGTCTCCTCGGCCACCGCGGCCGGCAAAGCTGCCAGAAAATGGAATAATGGACAATTGTATTATGCGATACGTTGACTATTTGATCACTACTAGAAACGTGTCTGCATAGACGATGTCTCAGAGGGCTAGCCACCCTCCGTAATAAACAAAGTGAAGGTCTCAAGAACATCACAGAACAAAGGCATGATCTACACGAAGCAGTTGCTGATTTTCACATTTTCCGCCAGTAGGCTATTCAAAGTTTGCTGCCCCAACCGACCTCTACACTTTGATACCCTATCTAACAATCATACTAAATATAATTTTTTGTCAATGAGAATGTAGCTTTTTGTTTCGTGCATATCGTCCTAATAACACCACCCTATTTTCCGTAATTAGTCTGGCTGTGAACTAGGGGACCGAAGTATCACGTCCTAGATTATTTTCACAACTCATCTATGTCGAATGAATTGCACAAGAAATAGTTTTCGTTTATATCTCTGAGTTAGCGCAGTCACATACTTCTAATATGCCGCGGTGGAGTAGCCGAGCGGTCTAAAGCGTCTCGCTGCGGAGCGCGCGATAGTTCGCCGTGAAGTTTCGAGTCCTCCCTGGGGCATGGGTGTGTGTGTGTGTGTTGTCCTTAGGTTAGTTTACCTTACTGTCAGTAGTTTGTAAGCTACGGACTGATGACCACACAGTTTGGTCCGATAGATTTACAAACATACTTCTAATAATGTGGGGATGAGGTATGCCTTAATACTTCTTACACAACAGCCTAATGTAGATTTGGTAAACGTAGTTAAATAACTTTTATTACACTTACAGTTTATAAATTTTGGCCCGATATCTGCAGCCCCAAAAACGCCATCCTAGACTCCAACCTATTGAGCCTACTTGCAAATCCGCCAATGACATGAAGAATTAAAAAAATAAATAAATAAATAAAATAAAAAAAATCCCCACACTAAACGGGTTTGAGTCCCAGTCGGGTGCAAAATTTAAGTTTTTCCACTGGATTTAACTGAATGCCCTGAAACAGACTAGAATCTGAAACATTTGTAATTTACTGTATACAGAACTTACCGCTATATCAATATTTTGTATTTTAGTCGTATATGCGCTACGTGGACTATATGGCGAGAAGGCACAAGCGATTACTGTACGTGGTGGACGGCTGGTAAAAATGCTTGCGTGTGCAGCTCAGCTGCCACTGCACGACGTGCGCCTCTCTTCAAATGTTTGTATAGCTTATGGGACCTCACTGCGGGGTCATCAGTCCCTAAGCTTAAAAACTAGCTTACACTAAGGACGGCACAAATATCCATGCCCGTGGGGAGATTCCAACACACGACGGGGAACAGCCTCCCGCATTGTAGCATAGCGCCGCAATGCTCTCGGCCGTGACACAGTCGCCGGCAGCTGACCGGCTTTTTTCCGGTGCCGGTCCGTGGCCGCCCGGTGTGCCTTCCTATAGGCCACTGCTTGAATGTCGACGGCCGATATTTTATCAGCCGTCCAAAATCGATGTGTGTGCAACAGATGGAGGAGGAAAGTTCCGCAGAAAGACGAGGAGGTGAGTGACAGAGAATGGGGAAGGTGGAGAGGGGCAAAAGGAAGGGTTTGAACAGACGGAGACAAGAGCGAGGTAAGGAGATGAACACAAATACGCACAGTTGGTACAAGTTGATTTATACCGTGCATCAATCCTTAGAGTTTTGTTGATGAACAACATGCTTCTAGTACGACATTTTTTCGCTTTGTACGGCGTGTAGCCACTCGTGAAGCATTAATCTGTCCATCTTGAAGGTTGTGTTGCGTGGCTGAGAGTGTGAGCGTGAGTGTGGTTCCTTTTATTTTAGTTCCGTCACCGGCAAATTAGATATATACATGCGGCGTCCTTCCGAAAGAACAGACGTCACTTCTGATCCTCATATTCACAGAATATACGACATGAAATGCGAACGGAAAAAGCTTAAAATGTGTTCCCATTGGTGTAGTGATCAGCGCAGCTGTCTAAAAGACAGGAGGCCCGTGTTCGAATCCTGGCTGTGTACACATTTTCAGCTTTTCCCATTGGCAGTTCATGTCATATATCCTGTGAATATGAAAGAATAACAACTGCAAGATCAGGAGTGATGTCCGTTCTTTCGGAACAGACGTCACATGTTTCTATCAAAATATTTGTTTTAAAATTTTCGGTCGAACTACTGATTTTTTATGTCATGTATTTGATGCACAAAACAGACATTTGTATCGAGGTATTTTATTACGAGGAAGTAACTTTATTGATAGATAACACTGCCGGATCTTCGCCTCAGCACCAAAGACAAGGCAATTATGCTAACATTATTGATCTGGCAGTGTTAACTATCAACTAAATAACGTCCAAGTAATTAAAATACCTCGATACAAAGGTCTTTGTTGTGCATCAAATACATGACATAAAAAATCAATAGTTCGACCAAAAATTTTAAAACACATATTTTGATGCTTACTGCACTGTATTAATACAGGAAACACTGAATTTTAATTTTTCCAATTTTTCATAATGTGTGACTGAAAGGATTAATATGTGACGACATGGTGTCTAATTAATTATGTAATTGTATAACTGATCCTTGTGGCTGTAAACATTCCATATTACAGGATCCACTCAGATGTTCAAATGTTTGTTAAGCTTATGGGACTTAACTACGGGGTCATCAGTCCCTAAACTTACAAACTACTTATGAACTACTTAAGAACTAGGACGGCACAAATATCCATGCCCGAGGGGGGATTCGAACCCCCGACCGTAGTGGCCGTGCTGACCGTGACTGGAGCGCCTCAGTCACCTCGGCCACCGCGGCCGGCCCACTCAGATGGCTCTCTATTACTTGGTCAGTATGTTGTCAGTGTGCGGACGGTGTTGAAACCATTATCAGTACGGGTACTAGCCCCCGGGTGGTACCGGCCGTCATCTGCTCAAAATGGACATCGTATCTCGCGTGCAGCGTATCCTTGGAGCTATCGGAGTCGCGCTGTCCCGGAAGAGCAGCCAGTAGTAGGCTGCGAGCAGTGGTTCAAAGTCCCAAAAAGCTGGCCAAAAGTCGATAACGTATAAAATCGGCTGAAAATCTGGACTTGGAGGTTTTCGGGGTCGCTGTTACAAATTCGAAGTCAAAATTTAGAAAAACAAAATGGCGCATGAAATATGACGGAAAATCTCTTAAAAAATGTATTTGGTTTCGTTCCTGCTCACTTATTACCATCTCTTCTTGAATAACGATACCAATTTAGCCGTGGCATCTTTCAAAGTATTCGGCGAAATGTATGGATGTTTCATTTTGTTTAGCACCTCCATCTCAACAATGTCAGTGACCACATTGATTTTCTCGTTCATACCGATTTCACAAATACGATAGTTTCCTTTATCGTGAAAGAAATTTCTTCGGTATTATCAAGAGCTTTTGCGCCGTATTCGACATGATCACCGATACGACACAATGCGCATCTGCCGTGGTCGCGATCGCTTTACTTCTGCATTTGCGCCGTCTAATCGGGTGCTGCTACTCCGGTATATAGCATGTTCGATGTCCAGGTTCCAGTTCTTCTAATCGTGCGCTAACTTATAGCTAGTTTCTTACCTTTCGTCTTAAACTTTCCGAGAACTGGTTCTTATTTATAGTCTTAGTCCTGTATGTATTATACGACTTGGCCTACAGCAAGCTATTCCATGCCCAGTGGCTTCATCCAGTGTGTGAGGGTTATGGAAATTCGTGACAGGGCTACCTCGCCTCTATGTGCTTTATTTCTGATATATGTTTGAACTGGCTATCCCGACTCTCATTTTTCTGTAGCTTTCCTTACTGCCCATTTTTGTAAACCTTTTACCAGGCGCTGAAGCCCCTGCTCTATGACACGAAGTCCGACCGCCTGGGACAGAAGATCTGCAGGTGAGTTGCCTGTCAGGGAACAGTGATAGTCGGAGACTTTTTGAAGAGTAATTTTCCCATCTTTTCTACTTTTCACCCAACATGCCCTACGCTGCACCCTTCAGCTTCTCTCTTTTTGTTCATCTTCTCCCACTCCTCGTGGTGTAGCTTCTTCACTCCTCTCATTTGGTCACTTCTCCTCGTCCTTCCCACCCCCCTCATCCCCCCTCCACCTTTTGCTCCTCTTCTGCCTGGGCTTCTGTGTAGGTCATTGTTTTGACCCGTTTCCTATAAAAATATTTCAGACGATAAAATTACGAAAGCCGGCCGCGTTGGCCGAGGGGACTAAGGCGCTCCAGTCACGGTCTGCACGGCCACTACTGTCGGGGCTTCGAATCCCCCCCCCCCTCGGGCATGGATATTTGTGCCGTAAGTAGTTTGTAAGTTTAGGGACTGATGACCCCCTAGTTAAGTCCCATAGACTATACAAACATTTGAACATTTTTTTGAAATTACGAAAAACTACTAAAAGAGCACACATCATCGCATAAGAATTATAACTGAAGCCGAAATCGCAGGTAATTGCAGCTAATTTTTTGATATGTTTTGAAGAAATGTCTAAGGAACAGTTTCCATTCTCTTTAAGAGCAGGAGTCGACAACTGTTTTGACTTACTGCTGTTTTCAACAGGACTTCTCGGAACGCGACCAAGAAAAATACCACTACATTCATTAATTATTTACTATTCCATACATTGTCAATATCAATTTCTAGCTACACGTTCAAATTGTACTTACTTTCTGGAGAAGACTTCATTGCCTCGGTGGAGTAGCCGAGTGGTCTAAAGCGTCTCGCTGCGGAGCGCGCGGTTGCTCGCCGTCGGAGGTTCGAGTCCGCCCTGGGGCATGGGTGTGTGTGTGTGTTTGTCCTTAGGTTAGTTTAAGTAGTTTGTAAGCTACGGACTGATGACCACGCAGTTTGGTCCGATAGATTTACAAACATTTGAATATTTTTGAAGACTTCATTTTGTAGAATCCGTTAAATTTTCGCGATTTTACACACGTCTGAACTTTTTGCTGCTTTCGACGCTCGACGAGTAAACAGTGCGGAAAGCCCGGTGCTCAGAAACGAAACGCGTTGCTGAGTCGAGTAGGGACGATTCCCTTTTATTTACGGTCATAATACGTACTAGGTGTACCACTACAAACTATCCCCACCATTAAAAGTCGCTAGAATAACAATTTTTATGTCCAGCTTTTTGGTATTTGGGACCACGGTGCGGTGGCCCACCTGGGCAGGCCTCGCTACCCCGGCCTCCCCTTCTCCCCCTCTCCGCATCCGCCCCGCACAGTGTTCCGACTGGACGGTGGCCCGTATTACAAATTCAGATTGAGCCGGCGCCAGCAGCCCTCATTATGCAAACATTGCACGGGCCTGGCCTGCCCGCGATCCTCTGTCGGAATGCGGGGGCGCCACCACCGCCGCCGATTTCATCCGCCCCCGCCACCACCCTCCACCCCCTGGCGCGGCAGAACAGCGACTTGCCTGTAAGGCCGCCGCCACCGCCCGCTCCTCATAACCATGTAAGGAGCTGCCGCCCCCATTCCCCGCTCAGAGCTGTAGCGCCTACACACCGCGACTTACCTGCTCGCTGTAAACATCGCTTCTGCGCCAGCGTTCACGCTGTTTTTCTTTCTCACGCGGCTGCAGGTAGAAGCTTCCTTCTTCACGATAACGGCCTCGCTTGGAAATCCCCTGACGAAATACAGATACACTCGGCCGCAGAATAACAGCGAGAAATCATGGAACGTAAAAATCGTTTAATTCAGATTTAGATTAGTTTTTCGTTCTGTAGATCCATGTTGAGGAGATCGTCGTGGATGTGGAACATGTCAAGAAACAAAATTTACAAGTTGAATAATAGATAATACTAATAATATAAAAACAGATACATACATTTTAAGGTTTTTTTTTAGCTGATAATATAATAATACTAATATAGTATGAGTACATGCATCATTCGATACAATTTAGAAATTCACTAATGGAGTAGAAGGAGTTGGCCACTAGAAAGTCTTTTAGGTTCCTCTTAAACTGATCTTTATTTGTAGCTAAATTTCTTTTTTTGGACTTGATGGTAAAAAAAATTTAGCTACGAATAAAGATCAGTTTGAGAGGAACCTAAAAGACTTTCTAGTGGCCAACTAATTTTACTCGTTCGCGATCTCATTTGTAATGCGTTCCACAATTTTTCTGGACTAGAGCGACTGCACACCAATCATTAGTAGTATAAAATTCAAATTAATATCAAACTGCTTTTTATATGTGCAAATGCTTTTCTGAGCTTGAATTTTAAAAATGACTAGTTGAAAACCCAGCGTTGCCCAGGAATTTATTTATTTATTCCTGCCATTTTCAGGTATATATTCATTTGTATAAGGGCTGCATGTCTGTAAAAATGTTTTGAAATACAATTAGTACTGAAGAAGTAACAGATTAAAACTTGGTGCGTGGTGGGACGGCTTTCCATGAAAGTTACTATTTATGTGCTCACATCTCATCCACTACGTTCGTACTGATACAATTTTGAAGGTACACTCAACTATATGCGTGTACACTGTCTGTAAAATTTCCTGTGGCTACAATTTGTAGTGCACAAATTATAAATTGTAACGTCATACCGAATACCGTAGTTTTAGTCCACGAACAGCGGAAAATTACTGTTTATGTACTCATATCTCATGAACTACAATGTGCTACAATTTAGAAGCTACATTCAACTATGTACGTGTATACTGTCTGTAAAATGTCCTGTCGCTACAATTTGTAGTGTTCAAATTATAAATTGTAACGTCATACCGAGAGCCGTAGCTTTACTCCATAAACAGAAGAAAAGTAGTCAGCGAGAAACTTTTTTCCTTTCATCATTTTACTATGGTTGCCAGCGAGAAAAAGTTTAATAAAGGTTTGAAATTATGTTTAAAGTTTGTTGCAACTCACTAAGTACTGTCATTCTCATACAGTTTATTTCGAAAATCTTGCCGCTTGATATGGTATTGTTTCCGATTTCTATTGGTTATGATGTAATATCTTTTGAACCATGTGGCTTATGGGAATCTTAACCATGCAGCAATTGTTACCTCACGATAAGGAATGTATGTACCAAATTTGCTTTAAATCGGTCCAATCGTTTAGGAGAAAATGAGCAACATTGTCGCAAAACGCAGCAGTTTTTCGCGCATCTCATTGTTTATGACGTCATATCTCGTGAAATATATATCGTATGTGATTCTTACACTTACGGCGACCGTCCTCAGCTTACGTGTAAAGAATTTCATAAAGATTGGAACAAAACTGTAGATTTGTATGCAACACGTACAAACATACGGACACTCTGCTTTATATATTAGAAGATGAAGAGAGCATTATTAAAGGAAAGATACCATAAAAAAATTTCCCCCTGGTATGAAAGACGTATGAAACAGAAGACAAACGCTCAGATTTCAAGAAGAATATAGTGATTCCAATTCCGAAGAAAGCAAGTGCAGACAAATGTGAAAATTAAAGAACTATCAGTGTAATATATCACGGTTGCAAAATACTAACATGAATTATTTACAGACGAATGGAAAAAACTGGTGGAATCCGACCTTGGAGAAGATCAGTTTTGATTTAGGAGAAATGTACGAACACATGAGGCAATACTCACATTATGACTTATCTTAGAAGATAGGTTAATTAAAGGGAAAGTTACGTTTTTAGCATTTGTGGATTTGGAAAATAACATTCAGCATTCATAGTCTTTGTGTCTCTTTTTCTTTTTCTCTCATTGGTATCACGTAAGATTGACCTCATTACGTCATTCTTCAGTTTGAGTCCACACAATAAGGGTTCAAAGAAGAAATAATGAAGTTCTTTAGAGAAACACATGGTTCCTAGCGTGTATAAAACGCAGCTGTTGTGTTCAGAACTGTCAATGAGTGATATTGTTATGAAAACAGTCAATTGAAAGCCACGCACTCTTTGAAGCCTCCAAGGTGAAAAAAAAAGGAAATACGACAGAAGATTTCAGAACGTTTCGATGATGACTTTGACTGAAATGCGATGTGAAGAAAAGTTTTTCGTAAGAAATTTCCAACAATTGACAAAGTGAGGTGCTTGCGGGGTTTAAGCGAAGTTGCAGATTTTTCGGATAAAATCACATTATTACAAAGTATTAAGAGAAATTTATTTTAAATGTTTCGCTTATAATAGCACTGTTATATAACAAATCACACAAAGACCTTACACTTGAATTGAATGCAGCGAAACTGAGCGCGCAACCCTGTTTTGCCCACCCTGGTCACGTGCTTCCCTGTGTTTACACTACGTCTCTCGTTTCTGAGAACGGAGTGTAGATGAGTTTCGTTATTTGGATCCAAGATAACTTCCGATGGCCAAAGTAAACAAGCCTATATAATATGCAGATTGACTATGGGAAGAAAAGCATTTGTCAAAAAGAGAAATTTACTAACATCGAATATTAATTTATGTGCAAGGAAGTCTCTCCTGAAGGCATTTGTGTGGAGTGTTGCCTGATTGAAAGTTAGACGATAAATAGCTTAGACACGAAGAGAACAGAATCGTTTAAAATGTGGTACTACTGAAGGATGCTGAAGATTAGATGGGTAGATCACGTAACAAATGAAGAGTTGTTCAACAGAGTTGGGGAGAAAAGGAGTTTCTGGCATATCCGGAGCCGGCCGCGGTGGCCGAGGAGACTGAGGCACTCCAGTCACGGTCTGCACGGCCACTACGGTCGGGGGTTCGAACCCCCCTCGGGCATGGATATTTGTGCCGTCCTTAGTTCATAAGTAGTTCGTAAGTAATTTGTAAGTTTAGGGACTGATGACCCCGTAGTTAAGTCCAATAAGCTGTACAAACATTTGAACATTTTGCATATCCGGACTAAGGGATAGTTTGGTGGGACACATTCTGAGTCATCAAGGAATTGTCAACTTAGCATTAGAGGGAAATGTGTGGGGTAAAAATCGTAGAAGGAGACCGAGAGACGAATACTGTAAGCAGATTCAAAAGGATGTAGGTTCTCAGATGAGGAGGTTTGCACAGGACAGGGTAGAGTGGAGAGCTTCATCAAACCGGTCTGCGGACTCACGAATACGGCAAACAACAACCATATTTTGACAAATAACAAATTTATTTTATAAAAAAAATTGTGAACTCAATGAGATCTATGACCCTGTTTAATCTTGGTCTTGGTGTTATTGATACTTTCTATTTCCGGACAGAAGTTTGTTAGTTTTAGACATTTCCACGCAAAGATAGCGAACCTGGCAGTGCTTCGTAGCTGCTACATGTGCCTGGGAATTGGATATACATCCTATATTCCAGTTATCAATCACTCTGCCCATCTCTTCCCCATTTCTATGTCATTTTCTTAGCTCTTCGTTTTCTTAGCTTACACACTGTATTGACTAGCAGAAAACCCGTTATTGTTCTGGTGTTTATTTATCCCATTATTCAGTTAGTCTATGTACTCCTCCCTCCCGTGTCTAATTTCCTACCACTGCCTTGCCCTCCTCCTCTACTACTACTACTACTACTACTACTACTACTATTTCCCTCTATCCTCCTATCGTTTCTCCTGCCTCTGTTATTACATCTCCAGCTGTGGCCAATCTCCAGCTGTCTCCTGTGTTCACCTGTCCTCTATATAAGAAATTAAAGCAGCTACAACATTCACGGCGATGAATCAAACGACGTCCAAGTCTGCAGTAAGGTTCCCTCCGCAAGTCCGAAATTTTATGTAGCTAGTGAGTGATGTATATTTTGTAAAATGTGAAAAATGGTATAAAGAAAGAGGTGTCGAATCTGTTCTACAGTATCTATCTACATTTACATCTACATCGATACTCTGCAAATCACATTTAAGTGCCTGGCAGAGGGTTCATTAACCACCTTCATAACTTTTCTCTACCGTTCCATTCTCTAACAGCGCGCGGGAAGAAAGAACACCTAAATCGTTCCGTTTTCGATCTGATTTCTCTTATTTTATTGGGATGGTCATGTCTCCCTAAGTAGGTGGGTGCTAGTAAAATATTTTCACATTCAGAACTAAAAGTCGGTGATTGAAACTTCGCAAACAGATCACGCCACAATGAATAACGTCTTTCTTTTAATGATTTCCACCCCAATTCGTGCAACATTTCCGTGACGCTTTCCCCCCCGTAACGTGATAAAACAAAACGAGCTGCCCTTCTCTGAACCTTCTCAATATCTTCCGTCAGTCCCACCTGGTGAGGGTCCCACAAGGGGCAACAGTACTCCAAGAGAGGACGCACAAGTGTGATGTAGGCAGTCTCTTTGGTGGAGCTGGTGCATCGTCTAAGCGTTCTGCCAATGAAACGTAACCTTTGGTTCGCCTTCCCCACAATATTTTCTGTCTGTTCTCTCCAGTCAAAGTTGTTCGTAATTGTAACTCCTAGGTATTTGGTAGAATTTACGACCTTAAGGTTTGACTGATTTATCGCGTAATTGAAGTTCAGCGGATTTCTTTTAGTGGTCATGTGTATTACTTCACACTTTTCTTTATTTAGTGTCAATTGCCAATTTTCGCACCAAGTAGAAATTTTGTCTAAATCGCTAGCCGGCCGCGGTGGCCGAGGTGACTGAGGCGCTCCAGTCACGGTCAGCACGGCCACTACGGTCGGGGGTTCGAATCCCCCCTCGGGCATGGATATTTGTGCCGTCCTAGTTCGTAAGTAGTTCATAAGTAGTTTGTAAGTTTAGGGACTGATGACCCCGTAGTTAAGTCCCATAAGCTTTACAAACATTTGAACATTTGATTTCTAAATCGCTTTGCAGTTGCTTTTGATCCTCTGTTGACTTCACTAACCGATAAACGACAGCATCATCCGCGAACAGTCTAAGGGAGCTATTCAGATTATCTCCTAAATCGTTTATAAACACGAGGAAGAGTAGGGGACCAATAACGCTTCCCTGTGGAACGCCAGATATCACTTCTGTTTTACTCGATGACTTACCGTCAATTACAACGAACTGTGTCCTTTCTGATAGGAAATCGTGAATCCAATCGCACAATTGGGGAGATATTCCATAAGCACGCAATTTCATTAGAAGCCGCTTGTGGGGTACAGTATCAAAAGCCTTCCGGAAATCCAGAAATATGGAATCGATTTGAGATCCCTTGTCGATGGCACTTAACACTTCATGTGAATAAAGGGCAAGCTGTGTTTCGCAAGAGCGATACTTTCTGAATCCGTGCTGACTATTGGTTAATAGGTCGTTCTCTTCGAGGTAGTACATAATATTCGAACAAAGTATATGTTCCAAAATCCTACTGCAAATCGACGTCAATGAGATAGGCCTGTAATTTTGGGGATCACTCCTATTGCCTTTCTTGAATATTGGAGTAATTTGGGCAACTTTCCAGTCTTTGGGTACGGATCTTTCGCTGAGTGATCGGTTGTAAATTATAGCTAAGTACGGAGCTATTGTATCAGCATACTCTGAGAGGAATCTAGTTGGTATACAATCTGGCCCGGAAGATTTATTTTTGTTTAGTGACTTAAGTTGTTTTACTACTCCAGGAACATCTACTTCTAAGTTTCGCATGCTGGCAGCTGTTCTTGGATTGAATACTGGAGTGTTTACTTCGTCTTCTTTGGTGAAAGAATTTCGGAAAGCTGTGTTTAGTAATTCTGCCTTAGCAGTACTGTCGTCGGTAGGATTACCATTGCTATCGCGTAGTGAAGGTATTGTTTGTGTTTTGCCGCTAGTGTACTTCACATACGACCAGAATTTCTTTGGATTTTCTGCAAGATTACGAGGCAGGATTTCGTTGTGGAAACAACTATAAGATTCTCGCATTGAAGTCCGCGCTAGGTTGCGAGTTTCAGTAAAAGATTGCCAGTCTTGCGGATTCTGTGTCTTTTTAAATTTTGCATGCGTTTTCCTTTGTTTCTGCAACAGTGATCTGACCTGTTTTGTGTACCACGGGGGGTCAGCCCCCTCTTTTATTAATTTATTTGGTATAAATCTCTCGATTGCTACTGATATTATGTCTTTCAATGTAAGCCACAACTGATCTACACTCGCATTTATAGTTTTGAAGGACTGGAGACTATCACTCAGGAAAGCGTGAAGCGAATTTTTATCTGCTTTATTGAATAGATATATTTTTTCATTTATTTTTGGTGCATTTGGGAATTTCGATATTCAGTCTCGCTACTACAACTCGATGTTCGCTAATCCCTGTATCTGTTTTGATGCTCTTTACTATCTCGGGATTATTTGTTGCTAGGAGATCAAGAGTATTTTCGCAACCACGTACTATTCTAGTGGGTTCATGAACTAACTGTTCGAAGTAGTTCTCAGAAAAAGCATTCAGAACTAGTTCGGACGATGTTTTATATTTGCCCCAGGTTTTGAATACGTAATTATGCCAACATATCGAGGGTAAATTAAAGTCGCCACCGATTATAACAGTATGCTTCGGATACCTATTTGAAATATGATTCAAGCTTTCTTTGAACATTTCTGCAACCGCATCGTCTGAGTCAGGGGGCCGATAAAAAGATCCAATTATTAATTTATTTCGGTGGTCAGGTATAACCTCTACCCAGACCAATTCACAGGAAGTATCTGCCTCAATTTTGTTGCAGGATAAACCGTTTGTAACAGCAATAAACACGCCACCCCCTGTTTTATTTATTCTATCCTTTCTGAAGACCATTTGGCCCTTTGAAAAAATTTCGGCCGAATTTATCTCAGGCGCCAGCCAGCTTTCAGAACCTATAACGATTTGTGCCTCAGTACTTTCTATCAGCGCTTGGAGCTCTGGAATTTTCCCGACACAGCTACGACAATTCACAGCTGTTACACCAATGGTTTTTATGTCTACTTTCTTCCCGTGTCTGACCTACCCCCTTTGAGACTGAAACCCATTTTGTGTATTCCCGAGGCCATCTAACCTAAAAAAAACGCCCAGTCCACGCCACACAGCCCCCGCTACCCGTGTAGCCGGTTCCTGAGTGTAGTGGACTCGGTCACGTACCGCACGAAGTACACTGCTCAAAACAATTACGGAAATCAGTTGTAATATGTAAGTTTTGAAGCATTGTCATCGACAGAATGAATTAAAATGGTTCGACGTCTTTCTGTCGGTTCTACGGTGTGGAGACAACAAAATTACGGCAACCGAGAGAGCTGTAATAACAGAAATTAGCGCAGAAGGGTTGACGTTGATTTGTGTTTACCGAACGAATTACACAAGCAGTTCGATTCAGATAGTGTGTTGATCAGGTTGTCCAGTCCAATAAGAACGCAACTTACCTGAAGATATAGCATGGAGAGCAATAGGAAGGTTGGAAGCGGGACGGAGGGTGTTAGACGCAGCTGTTGTAGTGTGCCAAAGTGTAATTTACAGCACCTGGACGCGATTTCAGATAACGCCAACCGTTAAAAAAAGGCAAGACTAAGGTGGTTCACGGGTAACTTCAGCAAGACTTGAACGTTATCTTCTGATAACTGCCCGTCGAGATAGGACGCTGAATGCAACTCCGCTGCCACGCACTCTCCAGGCAACAACAGGATGAGGAATATCAACACAAACAGTCAGACATTGTATTCGGAAATGCGACCTCTACGCATGGAGGGCTATGGTAGTGTTTCATTGAAACCAGGACACAGTTTAATGCTTGTTCTAATGCTTGTATAGCTTATGGGACTTAACTACGGGGTCATCAGTCCCTAAACTTACAAACTACTTACGAACTAGCTAATACTAAGGACGGCACAAATATCCATGCCCGAGGGGGGATTCGAAACCCCGACCGTAGTGGCCGTGCAGACCGTCACTGGAGCGCCTCAGTCCCCTCGGAGGACACAGTTTATCCCGCAGAAAGTGAAAGGAGGAACATTAGGATTGGAGAACGTGGAACTCTGGACAATCGTGCTTAATCTGCAGGAAACATCACCATATCATGGCTGATGGACGTATGGTGTGGGCAGGAGTCAATAATGGCGGACGCATGGACCTCTATATCCTTCAGAATGGCGCTTTGATTGGTCAGCGGAATAGAGAAGAGATCCTTCGAGTTTTGTTGTGCCCTGTGATGGTGCCATAGGGAATGGGGTCCTTCTGGTGAACGGTTAGTTCCCACAGAGATGCACTAGTGGACATCATGCCTGAAGCTGAGGGAATTGAACGAATAGAGTGGCCAGCTTGTTCACCGGACTTAAACCCTATTGATCATGTCTAGGATGCACTTGGCAGACGCATTGTAATCAGACCAGCACCTCCCACAACAGTTGCAGAACTGGATATTGCTGACATGGAAGAATGGCCGAATATCCCACAAGAGCTGTTTAATAATCTCATAATGTCCATTCGACGCAGGTGTGCAACACTATATTAGAGGATACAGAGAATGACGTTTGCACTAATATGGTAGCCCCATCGTGCCTCGCTCCAAGCAAACGCCTTGTAAACATCAAGTAAAGAGTTTAGACAGCAAAATGTCGTATTATATCACACACAAAATAGAATTTTAAACAATATCTGATTAAAATACGTTACCGTATGTGTTTTGCGTATGATACCTCATCCGATCCCCTAATTGTTTTGAGCAGTGCATATACATTAAAATGGGTAATATATGCTTGTATAAATCAGTAGCTGTGAGTGCCATTGCTTCATTCGAAGTCTTTTTTTTTTTTTTTTTTTTTTGAATTACCTGATACTGTCCCTGAACGGTACTATGCTTGAGGGTTCAAATACAAATTTTCAAAGAAGACACGCATTACACAGCGCCTGTATGCCGCCCGTGGTGGCTGTGCCACATACTAGTAGGAGGCATTTCAGCATCAATCGGCACATGGTATATCAGTTCCGCTTGTGCTATTCATTTGTAAATGTAATTACTTCATATACTCCATACGCACAATTTCAACAACATATCTTCAGTGAATTCGATAACTGCAAGGAAGTGTACTAATTTTAGTTTCCATCAGTTTATGTCGTAACTGAAACCGCAGTGACAATTAAAATATATAGGGAGATTTAGGAGGAATGTCAAACATTGACGTTGATTGTATAATATAGAATAATATTGTGTTCAAGTCGTGTTTCTGGGTTTCTTGGAGATTTGGGACCACAAAAATGACAGCTGACTGCCTGAAGGTAGGTTGAATACTTTGACTATGACATAATCATATTCTGATGACACATTTGACATAGCACCAACGCAACGATTATAATATCTGCAACCAAGTTTCACGCGTCTCTTCCTAATAACGTAACTTACCCGTTTCGGGACCTATGTTTAGCGGACTTAATTTCCTGGTTTTGATAAGTACTGCCACCTCTCAAAGAAGTCAACGCTGTTTTAACCCCCTTACTTTTGTATATCCTGTAGACCAGTTTGGCCAGCATTGAGAAAGGTTTGGTAGTGGGGAAAGTTCACATAAATAATTAATCGTCTTTCTTATTTTGTTTTGGTCTTTGTAGTAGTAAACATTTCTATCATTTGGATCTGTAATAATGGAAGAAAATGTGATCAACTTCCTTTCCACTTTCTGTTGTAAGGAACTTTGAAATGGGAGAAATATAAAAGGAAAATCAAGTAATCATTACAGACAACAGCACGAGTTAGTAGAGTTCCTGACGACGCGCACTGTTATGCTGCTGGAAAGCACTTTCCTGTAAAAGTCGACCACTGTACCTGACAAGAGCCTTGCCTTGTCACTAAAATTAGTAAATAAGGTCCGTTTGAACTACTGGTTACTCCATGCTACAAACCTTGTTCCCTGGCCCAAACTGACAACTGACTCGTTTCAAATTACTTCAATAACAGGAAATTAATACTACAGTAATCAATATACATAGCAGGTCACACTTTATTACACAGACATTAATAAGCAAGCCACCACAATTAAAGTTATCTTAGAAAGGTGGCTAAGAAAACATTTATGGCGCAACGGAATTTAGACATAACAAAAATTGCATCTGAGCTTGTTCTCAGCAATTGTGAAGAACAATATTAAATAAGAGAGGGAAGATGCTCTAAAACTACAATTTATAGGCAACTAAAGAAATATGCTGAACTTAAACTTGTTTATCCAGGTAGAAAACAAGCAAAATGGGGAACCAAATTTGTTAATACAACAAAATGCATCTCTTACATGGATTAATGCAGACGGTGCCCAGCCTAAATTATACATGATTTAACGCTACTGGGGGGAAGGATTCACAATCAAAACTCATTCCTTCACACACACGCAATGCCACATTGAAACTCACCAAAAACAGCGTACTGAGACGAGGCGGAAGCAGGCGCCGCTATCGTAGGCGAAATTCATCAAGTCGGAGGTATCACAAAACACAAAGTTGGCTCTAGTCTTTCGTGTCTGTTTTGAGATGGTGTGTGTGTATAGCAAGTTAAATTATATCTGAACAGAAAACGCGAGCAAACACGCTAACGGCGACACACGACTATGTTACATGAACGCACTCCACTGAAAGTGAAAAGGTTGAAAATCGTATTCATTATACAAAATCACGGAGGATTCTGAAGTTGCATTGTCGGAACTCGGACCCACATGGTTCTGAAAACCGATAAAATTGAATAAATTCAGTTTTCGAAAAATAAAGAAAATTACCTACTGCTTGTAACCCATAGAAATGATTAATTATATAAGGAAGCGAATGAAATACGGTTAGACGCGATAGGGAGCGATTGCAGAGACGGATGAAGTCCAGTCTCAGAAAAACCACAAAAATGAATTAATCACAAATTCATAAAAATAAAATAAGAATTACGGCATGCAATAGAAATGTTCAGAATTACACGAGAAAGCGAAAGAAATACAGCTACACGCGATAGGGAGTGATTACAGAGACGGATAAGTCCAGTCTCCAAAAAACTCGTAAAAGTGAAATAAGTCGGAAAAATAAAATTAAGAAATACAGCATACAACCCATAGAAATGTTTAGAATTACATAAGGAAGCTATTGAAGAAGGTTGTACAAGGCTCAGAGAGAATTAATGACGAGACAAAGTGCGTTCTGCAAGTCGGAGAGGAAGCAGCAAAATTAAAATAGGCGGGGAGAGAAGATCGCAAAATATTAGTGGAAATCAGAAGGATATCCGCGAAGTTGCTTGCCTGATGGGCATGGAACAAACAAGAATGGAAGCTGAAGGCTTTGTTCTATGAACCAACCATGTGGAACACATATCACTCACGGAAGGAAACGATGAGAAGATTTTTTACATGCACTGTACAAAAATGAACATATCACCTACTAGAAATGGGCCTCACGAAGCTAGGAAGTATTTACACAGAATTCATTCACCGCCACTTGATCACAAAAGGTTTCAACATATCAGGCCGTTATCAAACTGCAACTAAAATCACACATACCGCGTTTATCTATTGGAAATCACTAAATTGAACCTGGGAACACATTTCCGCACGATCGGAGAAAATATTCCAAAAAATGATTCTATGTTCACGAATCTGAGTTAAACGTGCTAGTCAATGAAACACTGCCATCTCCAGAAACAAGAGAAGAACCAACCTTACCTCACCAGACGCCCAGGACAGAATGAATCGCCATGCGGCCAACGGGCCGCGGGGAAAACGACCGGAATCCGGAAAATCCACGAAAACAGCGGTGGTGGGGATGGGCAGTGAGACTCTGCTGTAGGGAAAAACTCTCTGTGGTAGCACGAGCAGCTATCGACTCTGAGCCAGAGAGAATGATGCAATGCGAGCTGTCACTCCCCACATTCAAACAGCCATAGATTATCGCACACACTTAAAGGTAAAACAACTGCACATTCTCACAGGGACAGTGGCGTAGCGGAGAAGCCGTACTTACGCCACATTAATTAATATAATAACAAATTATTAACATAACAAAATAAGAAAAACCTCGCAATATTAACTAATATTCTAATACATGAAATAAAAATGTTATTCCTCCAGCCTTGAAAAGAGTGGGGTTCAAGTTTTAACAAAATGCTAATCTAGCGACATTAAATAAATTATAACTTTACAGAAACTATACAAAAATATATAGAAGACGACAGACGGTCGTCTTTCACCAGCAAGGAGCACTAGAAGGCTCTGCAGAGAATTTAACACATCCAAGGAATAGATAAGGACCAATTTCATATGCAACTACTTCAAAGTAGCGCTACATATTCAGTAATGTTTTGTAAGATTTAATAAAAATATGTTTAACGTAATAATGACACTTAACATAACTATGGCATTTACTTTATTTACAGATCCTTAACCATACTTAAGATAGTTGGTTCCCTAAATTTATTCCTCCTCAAAAAAAAAAAAAAAAAAAGTTCAAATGTTTGTAAATCTATCGGACTCAACTGCTCGGTTATTAGTCCGTAACTTACAAACTACTTAAACTGAGGTAAACTAACCTAAGGACAACACACACATCCATACCCGACGAAGGATTCGAACCTCCGACGTGAGAGGTCTCGCGATCCGCAACATGGCGCGCCAGACCGCGCGGCTACTCGTCCTCTAGTCCCGCGAATGAACAAGCATCGAAATTTGGAAACATGTCCTAAAGACACGCAATAAGCGTAATTCGGGAACGTAAGAATTAACTCCTAATTCGAATCCCCCCTCGGGGATGGATGGTTGTGCTGTCTTTAGTATAACAACCTGGAGGCAGGAAAGGATCTCGATATCATCTGGAATGGTATACGTAAGAATAATTGTTCTCATCCTATCTATTTGGGCATTGCTCTTGACATCACTCGTGGCATATAAGGAACACATTCAAAAAACAAAAGCTAAGGTACAAACACGTAATGACATACTGAACAAACTGACATCTACAAAGTGGGATGCCAACGCAAAAGTACTATGTTCAACAGCTGTAGCCACATGCTTTTTGGTCGCGAAATATCGATGCCCAGTTTGGGAAAGACCTCATCACGCTGGAAAACTAAATGTAGTCCTAAACAACACTTGCAGGAAGATAACTGGCTGCCTGAAACCTACTAATGTTGACTACTTATATTCCTTATCGGGTATCGCTCCACCAAATATTAGATCCTCCCTGAACTCGATAGAAAGGAATAAACTGACGAACGACTATCGTCACCCGCTGTACAACCACCAACCTGCTGTGCCCAAAGGCTTAAATCTAGACGAAGCTTCGTGTACTCAGTGGAACCAATTGTAGTTCCCATAAAATCACGGTGGCAAGAATAATATCCTGAAACCCTTATCACAGAGGAAGACTTACCCCAGGGCTCCCATCCAGATTGGCAACACTGGAAAACAACGAACAACTTCTTGTTGGCGTGGAGCGGTCGAAACAACTTATGAAAATGTGGGGCTACACAGACAATGACGAGTATGAGTGTGGTGCAATACAGCCGATGGAACACCTTCTAAATGCCCTTTAGTGGACGCATCTAGAGAGTGCACTCAAGAGGACCTCCTGAAATACACCGGGACAGCCGCAGCTTACACAGATTTCTGGACGAGTGAAGTATGTTCACTTGCACTATATGTCGTATTTGTTTGGCTCTGTATTTTATATTTTTAATTCTGTAAATATTTTTATCTCTGTATTTGATAAGTGTTTTATGTAAAAGCACTTACTTTATAGTTTAAATTATGTGCTGGCTTCTTTCAGTTACATTTGTGATGTAGTTTGTACACGAATAAACGAACCCTGCAAATGTTTTTCTGTTTAACTATTGAATGGCCTCCCTATTTTTCCTCTCGTTGTCACAACGTTCGCATGTCGCAATTACTTCTACCGAAGTTAGCCTCGACTGTCGTATATTGCATCTACCTTCGCAGTACGAAAAATTCTCTCCCGCTTCTTTCGGTGCGATATTTTCACGGTCTCGCCATTTCCTTAGCAGTGTTGTTGTTTCTGGTGTTCTAGTCCGTGCAAGCGCTGTTCCTTCGCTGCTGCTACAAGACTTCCATTAAATTTTAAACGCAGAAGCGCACTCATAAATATTTATGCTGAGACGGGGAGTATAGGGCACTCGCTAAACACACTAAAAGCTCTGGGGGCGGACAAACCGTAATTTTTCTCATCCTGGGAGCGCCTCTTGAACGGAATGCAGATGAGGTCGTTCAGTCTAAGATACGAAGAAGAACATTTTACGGCTCTGGTCGCTGGTGTTCGAAGAAAGGTAGCCGCTGTCGTTCAATTGAATCAGATATAATTTCTTTATGACGCGCATAAATTCCGTGATCCGTAAAGACTACTTTTCAGTCATCCAAACACTCCTTATTTATAAGCGCCTTAAGCGTTAGTTCGTCACCGATAGGACTGCGCATGCGCGGAGGTGTTGTCTAGTTCTATAAGTGGCTATGCGCATGCGCAGGTATGTAGCTTACGTCTGTGACACTACTGGAAATGGCTGGGTTTTCACTCATGTATGTGTTCGAAGTACCATCGTCCTATGACACTGCCTTCTACTTGGCTACCTTTGTTTTCGAATTGGGGTTTCTGTTGGTGTGGTTTGTAGGAGTTGGTTCCTCCTAGATGTTTGTTTATATTATGAAGATGCTGTTGATGATGAGATGTGGAGATGGGAGTGTCTGTGTTTTCTTTTACTGTCTAAATTGACGATGTAGGGTGATCATGGGAGTTCTATAGATTGGGTTGTCATCTGGCCCAAGCGAGTTTATAATATCATGAGAGGAATTGTGCCGAGATTGATAAAAAACTCTTGAATTTTATTTAATGATGTGACCAGTTTGTCACTGAAAGGTATTATAAACACTTTTCCGTGAAGTAACTGCAAGAGAGTGATGCTCTCTGCTAGAGTTGATCGATATTTATCGCTGTTAAATAGACATTGGTGTTGGAATCTTTTTTTAATATATTTTAAGACAGAAGCTATTACCATGAGTGATGGAAATATGTTAGAATACGGTATCCTGGACCATAACAAAATTTTAGTAGAGAATCCAGTTGAATCTACACAAGTAGAAGGGGAAACCCCGTGTGGCAGTAAGCAAGGGGACGGACGTCCTCGTTGCCCTGGGTAATTCAGTTTAAATTAGCAGACACTTTTGTACAGATATTCTTAATGGCAATTAATAATATCCAGAACAGCAGTCAATTCTGTTGACTGCCGGGCTTTTACTAGTTTCTTCATATTCACGCAATGTATGACATTAACTGCGAATGGGTAAAGTCGAAAATGTGTTCCCAGCCGGGATTCGAACCTGGGTTTCCTTCTTTAGAGGCATTTACGCTGACCCATACAACACTGGGGACACACCCGGGCGGAATTACTCAGGTACGCCACCAGTCAGATACAAACACTCAGCTTTACCCCGCCTATAGGTCATCAGTCCCTAGACTTACAAACTACTTTAACTAACTTACACTAAGCTGATTTGGTCCATCTTGTGTCTCGACGATGGGTCTTGAGCTGTATATATAGCAACGAATAATAACACCGTCAGCTGTATTTCCTTTTTATTGACGACCAGTTTCAATGGACCAAGCCATCATCATCAGGCCATGTACATGGAACAAATATAAAATTGTTGTACAGAATTCCAACCAGTATATATTAACATAAATGTACACAAGCCTGTTTCTTTCCATATTAATTGTACATTTGTTATTTGTGTATATATGTATTTGATCAAGGTTTTGGTCCACTTTAGGTTACAGTAGTAAGCAGTGGCGTATCCAGGATCGTGGTCTGGTGGTGGTTGAGATCAATCATCGAGCTGACGTGGTTTCTAGGAAAAGAAAAGGGGCAGTGGGAGTGTTCACCTTTACTCATATTGGGAGGATTGATTCCTTTATTTTTTCTCCCCCCCCCCCCCCCCTCTCTCTCTCTCTCTCTCTCGGGGAGGCTGCAGCATGGTCTGGGGGTGGCCTCCAGGAGGCTCTTGATTGGGGGGGAGGGGGCCGCAGCCCCCTTGCATACACCACTGGTAGTAACACTAAAAGTGTGCCATTGCGATCGCTTTTCGACAGCTTGAAATTTAAATGTAAATAACTGCTTAACCGTAAATCTGACACGCAAATTGAATAAACAAATTTGTAGAGGAGAAAATGCTCTACAACTTTGCTCTGTTATGTTTTTTTTAGTATCTTGCATCGTTTCGGAGATATTTGAAAAAAAATTACGGCGATTTGACCATGTCTGTGTGTCTGTCTGTCCGTAACGTATTCCCACTTTTTAAGTCCAGCCGATCGGCATCAAATTTTACAGACATAATTGTTGGCCACCAGCGACCAGAACCTTCCGTTTTTAAATTTTTCGAGCAAAAAATACGTTAGTAAGACCAAAAAAAAAAAATCCGCTTGTAAAGTAATTGTAATTGCAAACAAGCCGTTTATCTGACACGAAAATTAAATATCTGAATTTGTAGAGAAGAAAATTATCAACAACTTTCTTCTGTTATTTATCTTTCGTAACTCGCACCGTTACAAATTGCAAAAATATTTGATACCGTCTCTTGATTTTACGCAAGCCAGGCGTTAGGAAATGTCACGTGACATTCCTCGCCCAAAACTCTCTCCGGCATAAGCCATTTCGCTTCCTGTATTTTACGATTTTTGTATGATAATTCACGCTTCGTCATTTCAGAGTAATGGAGTACTGAAGAATTAACAAAAATACGTCGTTTTTAGCATGATAAATCAAATTAGCAGTTAATACGTGCCAGCAATAGTACGAGAATTAAAGACCAGTTTTGTAATTGCTCGCCATGGTGTACTGGGCCGCGCCACTACCATTTTTTCTTCCCCTTGGCCCCTAAAGGGGTTTCCGGCACTCTTATAAATTAAATAGAGCTATGTGCGCTGTCTAAAGTGTCCGTTTGTTCTATTTCGTGAACAAGCCGTGAAATATGTAACAACATATTGAACGCTGGTTTTCTGAAGCATTTGCACAATTAATATTCTAAACAACGTTTCATATATAAATGAAGTCCTAGATTTCTGTGGCAACTGTCGTTCCTTAACGAAACGGAAGGGAAGTGTATACATTGCAACAATTTACCTGCTTTTCATATTTCCAAGCAATTATTGACTATTGTGGAATATGTTGAAAGTCATTAATTAGGCATGTCATGGTTGCTATGGACGCTTTTAACGTACATTGTATTACCTTTCTGTAGTTCGGATATGACTTTGTTCATGTTATTTTGTTCTGCGCTAAAATAAAAAGGAAATATTCTGTTTCAAACAGCCACTGCGTTTTCTTTTACAGCTAAAATAGAAAACAGAATAAGTATGGTAATACCGAATTCCACAGAGCTCTAGTACTTAACCTATATAGAAAGTTACTGTTATCGTTACTTCCATTACAATATTGTAACAGTATCTCCCCAGTTTATGTACATGTGATAAGAAGTCTATGTTTGCAATTCGTTGGTATGTACTTCATGATATTTTCACAAAACAGAACATATGCACTTTTCAGAGAAAGCTCTGTTACCTTCGAACAACTCAGAATCTTGCAGGATAAAGTAGTGTTCAATTATCAAGGGTGTGCGGAAACCTTAGTAGAAACAAGATGAAAAAAATGCGGGTGTTTATTTATTTATATTTTCTTGTTCTTCAGGTAGATCGATGCTTTGCGGTCATTTGTTCATTATCGTTTTGGGTTGTTCATTGAGAATTGGGCTCAGTTTATTTATTACAGATGGCGTTGAGCCCTCTTTCTTTTCATCTCTTTTCATTGGTTCTTCGGTTTGAGCCGTCCTTTGTGGACGTTGGTTTATTGTGATTAATTTTGATCGTTTCGTCGTTGTCTCAGTTTTTTCGTTACAGAGGGCGTCGAGCACTCTGACCGAGCACGCTGAGCTACCACGCCCGGCAAGTTTCAAACCATCGTCTAAGATGTTTGTCCATCACAAATTAATTCGCTGCCCATTACGCTACTGCAAACAGCTGCGAGAGTAATCCGTAATTCTCGTACCATAGTCGGCAAGTGTTACCTGCTAATATGGCATTTTTTTAGACATTATATTATAATTCATTGTCCAAATAACGACGTATTTTTGATAATTTTCAGAGTGCCATTGCTTTGAAATGACAACGCTTTACTTATAATAAGAAAATCATCAAATACAGCATGCAAGATGGCGTATACAAAAGAGAGTTTCGAGCAAGGTTTCGCGCGAGGAATGTCACGTGACTGATTTCCGAACGCCTAATGTTGAGCACCTCCATAAAACCTACCAGACTTGCGCAACTATGGTGGTTATTATTTTACGTATATTTTACTGTTTTAATTTTGACAAGCCATCCGTTTTATATCTGACCACCCACCAGCTCAAGATTTTCTATATAACTGTCATGCAGTACACCCACCAGATATTATGTAGAGGACTATAAAAAGCAGTTTAATGTCAATGAGACCAGATTATGACGCCATAAAGAATCGAAACCGATCGTCTTGAATAAATAAAATAAAATTTGCGATCTTGGCATCTAGCCTGTTTATACAATAAGATCATTCCCTAAGAAGAGTAAATTAAGTGATAATGAAAATGTGGGAGAGGTATTAAAATAATAGTTTAAAGAGGTAAAATTTCAAAAAGAGAATGTTTGTCAAAGCTAAACTCAAATATCATATAAATTTGGTTGTTTGTTAAAATACGGTCAGAAATAATATTACGTGTTAGGTGCATAGATATTATCACAATAGTAGAGTGTAATCGTATCGTCCATCACTTGCTGTTATTCTTATTATTTGTGTCCGAAATTTTTACAAAAAATCATAAAACTACAAACAAATCTAAAGTGGGCTGTAAAACACGTCAGTGAGAATTTTTTTTAATCTTACGTACAAAGATATAAGTACTATGTTGAAATTATATATGGCTTGACTTATAATATAAAACAACAATAAAATTCACATATTCCGCTGAGTCTAAACAAAATAAAATGGAGAGAATAAGGACGTCATTTGAATCTCAAATTTGTAATCACACAGTTACAATAGGGATGAAGTGGCAAGATTTAAATAATACATCATGTGTAAAATCAGATCTAAGTACCATGTTCAAATTATGGCATGGATTATATTGTAAAATAAAATTCACATGTTTGGCTGAGTCCAAGGAAAGCAAAGTGGAGACAATCAGAACACATCATTTGAATCTGAGATGCCTATCCAAACAGTTCATAGTACTGTATGAGGTAGCAAGATTTGAATAATACTTTATATGTGTAATCTGTAAGCAGAAGTCTGAGTATGAGACAACTATAATTTAAAGCTTGAATATGGGATCAAAACGTTCATAGTATTGGGTGAGGAGACGGCAAGATTCGAATATTACTTCATGTGTATAGCCTGTATGTAAAGATCTAAGTATTGGGTTACTATGATTCAAATCTCAGAGGTGGAATCTGAAAATTGACTGTTTCGGATCAGGATATGAGGTAACTTAAATGATATTTCATGTATGTAATCTGTAAGTGTAGATCTAAGTATGGAGAAATTATAGTTAAAATCCCAGGTGTGGAGTCAAAAAATTCACCGTACTGGATGAGATACTGTCAATAGTTAAACAATACTTCACGTGTGTAAATTATAAGTAGAGTTCTGAGTATGGGGGAAACATGACTTACATTTCAGAAGTGGAATCAAACAGTTCACAGTGCTGGATGAGGCAGATCGGTTTAAATAATATTCTAAATGTATTGATACCTCCTAATCCAATGCTGTGAATTTTTTATTTCACTTATGTGATTTAAATCATAGTACACAGTCTTTTACCTGCAGATTACACACCTGAAGTATTATTCAAATTTCACCATCTCCTCATCCAATACTATGAAGTTTTGATTAGACCTCTGGGTTTTAAATTATAGGTGCCCCATAATCAGACCTCTATTTACAGATTACACATACGAAGAATTGTTCAAATCTTGCCATCTTTTCATCCATTACTCGGTGCTTTTTGGTTCCACATCTGAGATTTAAATCATAGTTACCCCATACTTGCACCTTTACTTACAGATTACACATAGGAAGTTTTTTTTCAAATCCTGCCATTTTCTCATCCATTACTATGAGCTTTTTGATTCGATATGCGAGATTTAAATCATAATTACCCTATACTCAGACCTCTACTTATAGGGTACACACACGTAGTATTGTTCTAATTTCCCCGTCCCCTTATCCGATATTGTGAACTTTTTGACTCCACAATTGAGTTTCAAATTACAGTTATCCCACACTCAGACTTCAACTACAGATTATAGACATGAAATGTTGTTCAAATCAAGCGATATCCTCATCCATTACTTTGAACATTTTGATTCCATATCTGAGATCCAAATCCTAATTGCCTCATACTCAGACCCCTACTTACAGGTTATACATTTAGAATATTATTTAAACCAACCTACCCCATCCAGCACTGTGTACTGTTCGATTCCACTTCTGAGATGTAAGTCATAGTTGCCCCATACTCAGACCTCTACTTGCAGTTTCAAATGTTCAGATGTTTGTAAATCTATGAGACTTAACGTCTTTGATTATTAGTCCCTAGGTTTATAAACTACTTAACCTAATTAACCTAAGGACTCGAACTTACTACGGAGAGCAACTGCATGCTCCACAGCAAGGCACCTTAGACTGCTCGGCTACTCCACCATGTTGACAGTATCTCATCCAATATGGTAAACGTTTTGACTCCATATCTGAGGTATTAACTATAGTTTCCCCGTACTGAGACCTATACTTACAAATTACATACATGTAGCATTGTTAAAATCTTATCATCTTCATCCAGTAATATAAGTCATAGTTACCCCATACTTTATTCACATGTTACACACATGAAATATCGTTCAGTTTTTCTCCTCTCCTCATCCAATACTGTGAATTTTCAGTTTCCACGTCTGAGATTTAAATCATAGTAACATCATAGTAACCCAACACTTAAATCTCTACTTACAGACTACACACATGAAGTAATATCCAAATTTTGCCATCTCCTCATCCAATAGTGTGAAAATTTTGATCCCATATCCCAGTTTTAAATTAAAGTTGACCCATACTCAGACCACTACTTACAGATTACTCATATTAAGTATTATACAAATCTTGCCACTTGATCCAAAACTATGAACTGCTTGATTAGGCATCTGAGATTCAAATGATGTGTTCTGATTCTCTCCACTTTCTTTTGTTTGGACCTTTACAATATAATCCAAGCCATATCTAATTTTAATGTAGTACTTAGATATTTCTACATTATCGATTACACTTGTTGTGGTCTTCAGTCCGGAGACTGGTTTGATGCAGCTCTCCACAATACCCTATCTCGAACAAGCCTCTTCATCTCCACATAAGGACGGCAACCTACATCTGTCTGAATCTGCTTACTGTATCCATCTCTTGTCTTCCTCTGCGGTTTTTACCCCACGCACTTCCCTCCAACGCTAAATTCACAATTCCTCGATGTCTAAGAATGTGTACTACCAATATATCCCTTATTTTAATCAAGGTATGCCACAAATTTCTTTTCTCCCCAATTCTGTTCAGTACCTCCTCATCAGCTACGCGATCCACCCACCTAATCTTCAGCATTCTTCTGTAGCACCACATTTCAAAAGCCTCAATCCTCTTCCTGTCCGCACTGTTTATCGTCCATGTTTCACTCCCATACAAGGCAACACTCCATACAAATGCCTTCAGAAAGGACGTCCTTAGCCTTAAATCGATATTCGATGTTAACAAATGTCTCTTTTTCAAAGACGCTTTTCTACACATTGCCATTCTGCATTTGATATCCTTTGTACTACGACCATCATTTGTTATTGTACTGCCCAAGTAACAAAACTCATCTACCTCCTTAATTGCTTCGTTACCTAGTCTAATTCCTTCAGCATCACCCGATTTTCTTAGACTGCAGTCCATTACCCTAGTTTTGCTCTTTTTAATGTTCATCTTATATACACATTTCAGCACACTGACCATTCCGTTCAATTGCTCTTCCAGGTCCTTTGGTGTATCTGACAGAATTACGATGTCGTCGGCAAAACGCAATGTTTTTAATTCTTCCCTCTGAAATTTAATTCCTTCTCCAAATTTCTCCTTGCTTTCCTTTATAGCTTGCTAAAAGTACAAAGGCTACAACCCTTTCTTACTCCCTTTCCAACCGCTGCATCCCTTTCATGCCCTTCAACTCTGACAACCGCTGTCTGGTTTTTGTACAAGTTGTAAATAATTTTACGCTCCCTATAGTTTACTCATGCCTGCTGCAGAACTTGAAAGAGTTTATTCCAATCAACATTGTCAAAAGCCTTCTCCAAATCTACAAAAGCTAGAAAAGTAGGTTTGCCTTTTCTTAATCTATCTTCTAGGATAAGCATTAACGTGAGTATTGCCACCCGTGTTCCTACATTTCTCCTGCACCCAAACTGATCTTCCACGAGGTCCATACTGTAACTGTATGACTCAAATTATGAGATTCAATTGATGTATTTATCCACTCCATTTTATTCTGTTTAGACTCAGCCGAACATGTGAATTTAATTTTGTTTTATAATACAAGCCAACCCATATCTAATTTCAATAAAATACTTATATTTTTGTACATAAGGTTAAAATGTACTGATTAAATAAATAAATACATAAACAAATAACAAATATACAATTAATTTGGAAAGAAACAGACTTGTGTACATTTATGTTAATACATACTGTTTGTAATTTATTCATACTGTATTATAACTGCTTATTTAACACTTGTGTAATTGTTACATGAACAAAGCCTAAAGATGATGGCTTGGCCCATTTAAACTGGTCGCCAATGAGTACTAAAATGATTATTCATCACAACTTACACTAAGGACAACACACACACACACACACACAGTGAGCAACCGCGCGATCTGTAGAAAGACCCATATAATGCTTGGCCGCTCCACCATGGCATCATTTTGCAGTTGCGGTTGCTGGAACTGGTGCATGTAAACACTCCCTAGGGAAGGGTACAGACATGGTATTCTGGCGACCATGTCACTTCGCTTTCACAGAGTAACTATACAGAGTGGAAGCCCCCACCCCCTCCTAAACGACTGTCCTACACTCTCCTCGTAGTTTCGTAAGATGCTAGCAGATGTCAGACAGTCCCCTGGCTTAATACTGGTAGACCACACAAGAGGCGCTTCTGAGGGTGTCTCTCGCACATCGGAGGGTAGCATGGATAGGAGGCTGAGGAGAGAGCTCGTGCCGCTTGCCATGAGGCTGGCTGCAGATATCTCCAGTACGCCAGCGTTTGAGGGGAAGTGGTGGTAGGGTCAGCCGCTCTGGCCAGTTTAAAGAGCTATTCTAACCTCGGCTCCATCATCAGACATGTTACAAAACTGCTTATTCCCCCCCTCCCCACCCCACACCCCTGCGCGTGTAACCGGGAACCGGGCCCTACGGAAGATTCCCATCTAAAATGATGTATGACCAGGGGGGGGGGGAGGGCAGGGGGTTTTCCAAGGCCTTAGAGCTTCAGTCTTCACTCTTCATTCTGGCTACAATGACAGTGGAAGTAAGTTCTCCTCCAAATCATGCCGAGGGGAAGGCATGATGTTAGGACTTTGATTTATTTGTGGTCAGGCAGTATAGGTTTTTCAGTGATAGTTCTTTTGACAAATTCTTTCGCTATGAGAGGCGAAATGTTTCTTAATTTACAGAACTCGAGTAAATTCAGTGTAAATTTATTATTTGCATTTTCATTCCAGTGATGATTGTGTGTCTAGTTTTACGTAAGTTAGAATACATGTGTGGGTCTTCAGGCTTTGTGTAAACCTAGTACGTTTTAATTTCCTTCATGTTTTAACTAAAATTTTCATAACGTTTCTGTACCTACGAGTTTGCTAAATATTTCTCAGATTTTCTAATTTGATTCCGTCTTTCCTGTATTGTATGACCGATTGCAACACGTAAATTGACAACGGTTGTTACTTCAGACATCAACCATGGTTTTATTAACACCAGCTTTCTTCTATTCGAAATCTCGCATTTGCTTTACTTGCTTATTCTAAATTAATTCATGTTGTTAAATGTTACGAAATTCGGTGTTGTCACACACCATGTGGTAATTAAGAATAATGAGCCGCTGCCTCCCCACACATAAGTTTGTTTAATGCACAGTTTATTTAAAAATTTGTGATCAAGACACCTGTCATCTCATCAAGACACTGCTGACACTTCGTTTTGCCACTGCTTTCAAGTGGTGCTGGAGAGTAATGTACTGCCTAGCTTTATGTGTGTGTCTGTGAATGAATGAATGTGCTTTCAGCTACCCATTGTGTGTTTACAAATTTCCTCCCATGTTACCTCCATATCGATAAGGGGCAGAAACAAATTTTTTACGGGCAGTAATTATATGATTTAATTCATTTTTGTACAAGGTGTGTGCTTAATTTGGTTTCCCCACATTTATTTGCTTGTTATCTTCCTGAATAGATTGTGAGTTTGAGTATCAAACCTCTGCTTTATGATTTCATGCTCCCTGTCCCTTGTTTAATTATCTATTCATTTATTTTTAAACATTGATTTCGTGTTTGTTAAAACGTTGGCTACTCCCTTAAAGAGTGAGCAGTTAGATAAATTTCTGTTGCGCATCTACTGTGGCCACTCATAATGTAGTTGAGAGTAACAGTGAGCGTTTTAACTTACATTTTCAGATCTCAACTACCCAAGATTTTGCTTATTTTAATAAGAGGCTACTTCAACTGTCGCATTAATTGTTCTTTGGTCAACAATATTGATGATTTAGAAATAAAACTGTGGGCATTATACAACTTTGTCATAATATGAGGATTGGAATTTAAATAGTGGCAACTATTTATTCGCAACCGATACAAAGGTCTTACATGTTTGCACCTCTTACTGTCCTTCGAAGTTATCACCAGCAGTGTGTAGAACCCGTTGACAGCGATGTGGAAGGCACAGTATACTGTCAGCAGAGCCTGTTCTGTTGATGGTGCAAATGGAGTGGTCTAGTACCTGTCGAATCAATGGAACAGTTCTGTAGCGAATGCCACGAAGTGGTTCCTTCATGTTCACAATCAAATGAAAGTCACAAGGAGAGTCCGGAGAGTATGGTGGATGGTACAGTCTTTCCCAGTCCCATCGACCGAACAGAGCAGCCACATCTTGCGCTCTATGTGCCTGACAATTGTCATGCAAAATGATGGGCAGAAAGTGTTGCCGCTTCTTTCGCAATGATAGTTGCTGGTGATACTCCAAAACCGAAAAGTAATACTGTGCATTGATGGTCTGCTGTGGAGGAATGTAATGCGTTGCTACAACACCATCACAGTCGTACACAAGAATCACCGTAATTTTCACCAAACGGGGGCTCTGATGCACTTTCGACTTTCGCTGCAGCCCATAATGCCACCAATCGTTGGATTGGCGCTTCAGTTCTGGCTCGTACGATGTGGCCCACGTCTCATCCAGTGATACGATATTGTGTAAGAAAGCCTCTCCATCGCGCTGATAAGGCTCCAAGTGCATTTGAGCAGCATCGCAACGCATCCAATTCTGCATTTCCGTCAATTCGTGCAGGAGCCATCGTCATGCAATTCTTCGCATTCCCAGGCGTTCCTTCAGGATACGAAGAACAGTCGTATGAGCTAATCCGGTTGCGTGGGTGATCTCACGAAAAGTCTGGTGTCTATCGCTGTCCACTAACGCGGCAACAGTATGCACTTCTTCTTCAGAGATGCTAGGACGATCTACCCGATGCATGCATGCCACAGCCGACCTTCGCTGGAGGGTTTTACCCAACGTGTCACTGCTCTGTACATCAATGCCGATTCCCCGCACGCCTCTTGAAGACCTTGATGACATTGTCGTGCTGTACGACCTCTGGCACATTCAATCTTGATTCATCTCCGTTTTACCTGTTTAGAAAAGATAGTAACACCGTTACGTTAGACCGCTCGCTCACAAGAGACTGTTTCTCTCTTGATTGTGGACATGCCGGTGACGTGGGACGAGCAAGACCATTTGCTCGGAGATAAGTTTGGTAATGTCAACAACGTGTGCTATCAGCAACTACAGTAGATTCCATTCCATAGTGTCTCCACAGCAGTGTTGCCACCATTTAAGTTCCAACCGTCGTAGTTATACCCATCATGTTTTTTATGGTTCTCGAGTGCTGTCTTCATTGATCTCACGGCTGCAAACCGCAGCCCTCCGACCTAATGCAGAAGGTATATGCAAGAACTAAAGATCATCGGAAACCTGTGCTATAATCGGAGGTTTCTAGTGGAGTTTCAGGGATAACGAAGCAGATGGAGAAGCTTGAGGAACGGCTTGCCACATGGTAGTGTGTTGGCACCACAGCACTTCAATGGTTACACCAACGCTCACCCCTTCCTGCAGGCACAAATAGCCGAATATACGTCTCCATACATACTCCGCAGTCCACCGTAAGATGCGTGGCGGAGGATATGCTGTACCACTACTAGGCATTTTCTTTACTATTCCCCTCCCAAATAGACCAGCGATCCCCATTCAAGTACCTGGAGCATTTCCGCGACACTCGCGCATTGGTCGAACCTGCCAGTTACGAATCTAGCTGCTCGCCTCTGAACTGCTTCTGTGTCTTCGTTTAATCTAATACTGGTCCCATACACTTGAGTATTACTCAAGACGTGGTCGTACAAGCGTCTTATACGAGATCTCCTTTACAGATGAAGTACAACTGTCCAAAATTCTCCCAATAAACCGAAGGCGGCTGTTCGCCTTACTCACAACTGCCCTTACATGTTCGTTCCATTTCATAGCGCTCTGCAATGTTACACCTAGATATTTGAACGATGCGCCAGCATCAAAAAGCTCACCACTAATGCTGTAATCGAACATTATAGGATTGTTTTATCTACTCATGCGCATCACCTTACATTTTTCTACAATGAGAGCTAGCTGCCATTCTTCTCAAAAACTAGAAATTTTGTCTAAGTCATCCTGTATGCTATTACAGTCAATTGAAGACGACAAATGCAATTGAGATACAATGACAAATTCCACAATCCCTGCAACCTCATGTCATCCAAACATCCACAAACAGTCAGCATACAGATCAATGCTGCACAGGACAACAAAAATTCCTTTAAACCAAGAAAACATTAAACAAGAAACAGCCATAGTGAAATAAATTACAGTTGCCAATGATTATAACCCAGCCATGGTTGACACCGTACTGAACAAAATAAAGAAAAATCCACACACCAGCCACACCACAGATGAACAAAACAATAACAAATGCATATCCAGCATCACATATATAGGCAAGGTTTCACAGAAGATTGCAAACATCTTCAAAATCACAAAATTAGAATTGGCTTTTCCACAAACAACGAATTACAACAAAAGCTACTACATAACTTTAAGTGCAAGCATGACCCATAGTCATACTCCGGAATATATAAAATAACATTTCAGGAATGCTCCAAATTATACATAGGACAAACAGGCCGAAATATACCTGATACACAGACACATCAAAGCCTACACAAACAATATACACACAACATCAGCAATACCAACACACATAAAAAACACAGGACACCCAAATAATGAAATTGAGCATAATGTCAAAGAACTCCACCGACTAGGCAAAGGACATAAAATGGACCTATATGAAGAACTGGAAGTGTATTCACATTATAGAAAATATGAAGACAAAATAATAAATGAAAAGTGAATCTGTAAATTTTTTCCGATGTTTCGATAGCATACTCAAATAAAAATTTTAATAAGTGTAAATGTAGCACCATTGTAAGTATGTATAATTTAGGACAATGAACAAAGGTAACATATCCTCTATAAAAACGCAGCATAATCTATGAAAAAATTGTTTTCATAAAATCCAGTAAAGGATTCCTTTGTAGCATACTATGTAATAATGTATCTTTGGTAAACTTAAGCATAGAACATCTTTGTAACTAGAATGAAACTTTCACTCTGCAGCGGAGTGTGCGCTGATATGAAACTTCTTGGCAGATTAAAATTGTGTGCCGCAACTGGGACTCAAACATGGGACCTTTGCCTTTCGTGGGCAAGCGCACTACCGACTGTGCTATCCCAACACGACTCACGATGCCGCCTCACAAGTTTGGAAAGTAGGAGGCGAGGTACTGGCGGAAGTAAAGTTGTGAGGCGGCATCGTGAATCGTGTCTGGATAGCACAGTCGGTAGTGCGCTTGCCCGCGAAAGGCAAAGGTCCCAGGTTCGAGTCCCGGTTCCGCCACACAATTTTAATCTGCCAGGAAGTTTCATCTTTGTAACTGTTTATTTATATGTATGTTTTAGACAACTGACTTACTTGTGTGCAAAAATATTGTGTATGATGTTTGACATGTATGAGAGCTGCCACAGATGGACCAGAAGAAAACTGTAAGTAAAAAGCTTTTCAAAAATTTCCGCCATTAACTCCATATAAAGTTAACCATAAAATAAAATAGGGCATATTTATATATTACAGCAACGACAGCAGAATGAAACAGCCACTCACACACTCAAAACATCATAAATAATATGAAACAGCACAAAAAAAAACGCACTTGAAGATGGGAATTATTTCTCGAAAGCCGTCATGCTAAATAAATAAAAATCGTGACTGGTAGCAGTATTGTTATTTATAAACAACTCCATTTATCTCACAGTCGCAGGCTTTTAAAAAAATCATTTTTAATGGATAAAACCAAACTGTACATATGTTCTCCTACCCACTGTGTTCTATCAAATGCAGCAAAGAGCAAAGTCAAACGTAATTGACGTCGGCGGTTTCTAAACAAGCTTGTAATTCACATTTTCATTTTACATTGCACGGAGTGTGACGCGAAGAAAAGTTCAGAATGTGACATAATAACAATAATTAACCTAATCGCTACTACGCAATATTTTTTATTTTAACACGACGGTCCCGGTTGGGCTTAAATTGCTATTATCTAGTTACCTGCGATAGTACGTGGGTGGCATTTAGGTTGAAAAAATATTATTTCGTTGCATAATATTACAATATATTCACTTAGGTATATAAATAGGATATCTAAGGTGTCTGAATATTAACTGTCAAAATTTGTTGGTAATTTAATTCGATGATTTGGTATTCTGACGGCTGTAGGCACGATGTCGTATGTTTACAGAGCATGTAACTGTCATGTTGATGTTATTAGGATCTGTGTAACTTTTGGAAGTATTTTAAATGTGTCCTAAGAATTTATATAGAATTTGTGTATGCTAATAACATTGACGCGTTATATATATCGAATACAGAGACTGACGAAAAAGATACGAAATTACTATACATATGTATAATATGATGTTTACATGCTTTTTAAACATACGAGTTCATGGTTACAACTGTCAAAATACCTTATCAGGATTAAAATTATCAACAAATTGTGACAACAGTCTACGGACGCCTTAGATGTACTATGTAAGTCAAACCATCTAGACATACACACGTAAGTGGATGTTAATCTCTATAACGTAATATTTCACTACAGCACAGTAATATGTTCAACCTAAATGCCGCCCACTTCGTACCGCAGACCACTTGATAATGGTAGTTTAAGTCGAAACGGGACCGTCATGTTAAAATAAATAATACTACATAGCAGCGAAATGGCCAATTCCTGTTACCATAGTTCCATATTTGTATACGATGTGTCCATAGTATATATTTAAAATTGTTTTGGGCAAGATACGTTTAGCACTGCACTCAGATTCCTTGGAACTTAAATAGTGGCAACTATTTATTCACGACTGATACCACCGTCAGCAGAGCTTGTTCTGTTGATGGCGCGAATGAAGCGGTCTACTGCCTGTCGAATCTCTGTAACAGTTCTGAAGCAAATGCTACGAGGTGGTTCCTTCATTTTCGGAATCCAATCAAAGTGACAAGGAGTTAAGTCCAGGGAGTATGGTACATGGTATGTAATTGTAACTCCTGAAGCTAGTAAAATTGCAGTATTAAAAAGTGGAATTTGTATTGGATTAAATGGTTGAATTCCTATTGGAGGTCATTTTATTCCTAATTCAATTGTTGGTGCTAATCTACTATTAAAGAATGCTCAGAAGAATGAGGCAAAAAATAAGACTTCTGATGACAGTTCCCATCAATTTGCACGACAATGGGCGGGAGCAAACAGCGCAACCTGTGGCTGCTCTGTTCTGTCGATGGGACTGGGAAGTACTGTACCATCCACCATACTCCTCAGACTTAACTCCTTGTCACTTTGATTTGATTCCGAAGATGAAGGAACCACTTCGTGGCATTCGCTTCATAAGTGTTCCAGAGATTCGACCGGCCGTAGACCGCTTCATTCGCCCCATCAACAGAACAGGCTCTGCTAGCGTTATACTACGCTTTCCGCATCGCTGATAATGGGTTCTACACAACACTGGTGACTACTTTGTAGGACAGTAACAGGTCCAAACACGTAACGCTTCTATATCGGTTGTGAATAAATAGTTGTCACTATGTAAGTTTGATATGCTGTTATCCCTATATTTACATCCAATACTAGATCACCCGGTGAACTTCGTATCACTTACCTCTTAATATAAACCATATTAATTTAAATCATATGTATTTTAGATCCAGTAGCTTCATAAAGGCATCATCAGGTAGTCTAAGTATCGGTGAATGTCAAATGTGCAAAATTTTATCGCATTCATACGAATGATATTGATATCCCAAAAAAAAAGAGCTCTTTCAGTTTTCCACAAATTTTCCTATTTTCTGGCCATCTATTACAAACATTTACTTCACTCAAACCTTCCTCTCGCTTTGAACGACGAATGTGGAAAATTTTATCGCAATGAGACGAGTGATATTGATATCCGATTGAAAAAAAAAAAAAAAAAAAAAAAAAAAAAAAAAAAAAAAAAAAAAAAAACTCTTTCAGTTCCTCGCAAATTTTTCAATTTTACGAGTAACTTTCCCAAATTTTTAGGTCATAAGAACGTTCATCTTTCGTTGAACGTCAAATGATCAAACTGTACCGCAATCGGATGAACGGGTCTCAAATTACAGTGTTGAGTACATTTATAAACACATAGAAAAAGGAAATTGGTTCGAATTTTGCGACTTTCCTTTTAACTGCCCGTATTTTTAGTATTGAGAACCCTTCCAAGACTATAATGAACAAAACAAAACAAAATTACCCCTCTCCGTCGTGAGAATAGTCTGTTATAGTGCTGAATACAATCAAAAACACATTGAAAAACGCACTTTCAGTTTTTCTCAAATTTTCGAATTTTTCGGTAGATTTTCCAAAACATTTATTTCATACAATTCTTGTCCTATCAAGCCGTACTCAAGTGATGCTCTTACAACCACGTAGCAACTGATTTTTATTCATAGAAAAAATCGCTTTCGGGTTTTCATAAATTTTCCTACTTTCCGGGCGACTTTTCGAAATTTTTATTTGATGCTAACCACCCTCTTGCTTTCAACATGAAATGTACGCAATTTTATCGCAATTGGACGAAAGGTATTGATAGCTCACTGGAAAAAGGCGTTTCAGTTTTTTCCCAATTTTCCTCTTTTCCGGACGACTTTTCAACATTTTATCACCATTTAAACCTTCCCTGGACTTGTACGAATATTTGAATACTAAAATTATCCAAACCGTTTCAGCCGTTCTCGAGTTTTAACGAGACTAACGAACAGCAATTCATTTTTATATACAGGGTGTTACAAAACGGTACGGCCAAACTTTCAGGAAACATTCATCATACTCAAAGAAAGTTACGCTTAATTTCCATGTTAGAGCGCATTTTAGTATTTCTCTTTAAAAGTAAATTGAAATAACTCAAGCAGACAATTGTCAAAATACCCAATTGTTTCGTTAGTATGTACTGTACTTCCTCGATTCATTGCCAGTTGGCCCAGTTGAAGGAAGGTAAAGTTGACTTTAGTGCTTGTGTTGACATGCGACTTATTTCTCTACAGTTCTAGCATCAAGCACATCAGTACGTAGCATCAACTGATTAGTGTTCATCACGAACGTGGTTTTGCAGTGAAATGTTTACAGATACGGAGTTGACATATGTCCATTTGATGTATGGATTAGCACGGGGCAATAGCCGTGGCGGGGTACGTTTTTATGGAGACAGATTTCCAGAACGTAGGTGTCCCGACAGGAAGACGTTCGAAGCAATTTATCGGCGTCTTAGGGAGCACGGAACATTCCAGCCTATGACTCGCGACTGGGTAAGACCTAGAACGACGAGGACACCTGCAATGGACGAGCCAATTCTTCGTGCAGTTGACGATAACCCTAATGTCAGCGTCAGAGAAGTTGCTTCTGTACAAGGTAACGTTCATCACGTCACTGTATGGAGAGTGCTACGGGAGAACCAGTTGTTTCCGTACCATGTACAGCGTGTGAAGGCACTATGAGCAGCTGATTGGCCTCCACGGGTACGCTTCTGCGAATGGTTCATCCAACAATGTGTCACTCCTCATTTCAGTTCAAATGTTCTGTTTACGGATGAGGCTTCATTCCAATGTGATCAAATTGTAAATTTTCACAATCAATATGTGTGGGCTGACGAGGATCCGAAGGCAATTGTGGAATCACGTCATCAACAAAGATTTTCTGTGATTTAATGTGTTTTGAAGAGAAGTAATAAAATGAGCTCTAACATTGAAATTAAGCGTTTCTGGACACATGTCCACATAAAATATTTTCTTTCTTTGTGTGTGAGGAATGTTTCCTGAAAGTTTGGCCGTACCTTTTTGTAACACGTTGCATATAGATGTACTGCTGTACTCTTTGTAAATATCCCAAGTTTGATTGTTAGAGTGACAATATGTAAATTTTCTGTATGGTGCTGCATCTGTACGCGGATAAAAAAAACTGTCAAATTGCGTGGTTACGGTATATCGCCCCAAATTTGCGACTGGATAGGGGATTTCCTCTCGGAGAGGACACAGATTGTAATAATAGATGGTAAGGCATCGACTAAAACAGAGGTGATTTCGGGCGTTCCACAGGGTAGTGTTATTGGTCCTCTGCTGTTCCGTATTTACATAAACGATTTAGTGGAAAATGTAAGTAGCTCTGTTAGGTTGTTTGCAGATGACGCCGTCATTTACCGTCTAGTAAAATCATCTGAAGATCAAAACCAAATGCAGACGATTTGAATAAGATATCAGTATCGTGCAAGAATTGGCAGTTGACTCTAAATAATGTGAAATGTGAATTCGTCCACATGAGTATGAAAAGAAGTCTGTTAAACTTTGTTTAGATGATAAATCAAGCAAGTGAGAAGGCCGTAAACTCCACAAAATACTTAGGAATTACAATTACTTCTGACTTAAATTGGAAAGAACACGTAGATAATGTCGTGGGAAAGGCGAACCAGAGACTGCGTTTTATTGGCAGAACCCTTAAAAGATGCAACAGAACTACTAAAGAAACTGCATACACTACTCTTGTCCGTCCATTTTTGGAGTATTGCTGCCCAGTGTGGGATCCTTATCAGGTGAGTTTGGAGGACATCGAAATAGTCCAAAGAATGGCAGCTCGTTTCATATTGTCACGATACAGGGGAGACAGCGTTACGGAAATGATAAAGGATCTGGGATGGGAATCATTAAAACAACGGCGCTTATCGGTGAGCGTGGGCTACTTACGAAACTACAATCGTCAACATTCTCTTCCGAATGCGAAAATATATTGTTGACTCCCACTTACATAGGATAAATGATCATCAGAATAAAATACGAGAAATCAGAGCCCGAACGGGGAGATTCAGGTGTTCATTCTTCCCGAGAACTATTCGAGAATGTAATGGGAGATAAATAGTATAACGGTGGTTCGATGAACCCTCTGCCAGGCACTTAACGTGATTTGCAGAGTATCCCATGTAGATGTATTACGAAATAATCTCTGCCTCTTGGCACTGACATGCGTGTATACCATTTACACAGGAGAATAATACAGTTCCTCAGTAACCGCCGGCCAGTGCACACGCGATAGCAGTAGCTCTACATTGTAAGCTAACCGGCTTCTTAATAGAAACGACATTTTCATTTCGTGTGTGCTTTCTTTTACAGTTCTTTATACTTTAGTGTGCTCGCGTGTTTATTTACTAAGAATCGCGTTTAGTTGTCAGTTGAGTTGTTATTTTGATTTATTAGCTCGCGTATATATTTTTCAGATTCGCCGGTAATAAACAGTTTAGTGATAGATTCATATTTTTCGAAGCTCACTGTTTATCAAACTTCTGTGTCCTCAGACGTACTTACGTGGAAGATACATAGGTTTTTAGAATGGCTAGGAACTGTGACTGCTGCGAACGGATGCACGCAGAGTTGGTGACTCTTCGCTCGCAGCTTCAGGCGGCGTTGGCTTCGCTGGCAACGCTTGAGACTGCGGTGGGTGGGCGCCGCTGTTGTGGGCCGCTCGCGGGGGTACAGCAGACGCCCTGTGCGTCTGTTGTGCCCTCCGATCGGCCTGCGGCTGTGGCCAGCCCGCTCACTGCCCGCGAGGAGGTAGCCCCCCAATCCGTGGTGGATTGGGAGGTCCCCTCAGCGCGTGTCAGGCGGCGTAAGACTTCCCGGGGGACCGAAGTGGAGGCCTCCCCGGTTTGTCTTGCCAACAGATTCGAGGCGCTGTCTGTGGCAGAGGATGTTCCTGACGCAGATGGTGTCGCTTGTCCTGTACTCGCCCCCCTGCCTACAAGATCCGGACATTCACAGAGGGTGGGTTTGTTAGTAGTTGGGAGCTCCAACGTTAGGCGGGTGATGGAGCCCCTTAGGAAAATGGCTGCTAGGGAGGGGAAGAAGTCCAATGTGCATTCCGTGTGCATACCGGGAGGAGTCATTCCAGATGTGGAACGGGTCGTTCCAGATGCCATGAAGAGCACGGGGTGCAGCCAGCTTCAGGTGGTGGCTCAAGTCGGGACCAAAGATGTGTGTCGCTTTGGATCGGAAGAGATCCTCTCTGGTTTTGAGCGGCTATCAGAAGTGGTAAAGACTGCCAGTCTTGCTTGCAATATGAAACCGGAGCTCACTATCTGCAGCATTGTCGACAGGACTGACTGCGGACCTTTGGTTCAGAGCCGAGTGGAGGGTCTGAATCAGAGGCTCAGACGGTTCTGCGACCCTGCGGGCTGCAGATTCCTCGACTTGCGCCAAAGGGTGGTGGGTTTTCGGGTTCCGCTAAATAGGTCAGGAGTCCACTAAGGAAGCGGCTACACGGGTAGCGGGGGCTGTGTGGCGTGGACTGGGCGGTTTTTTAGGTTAGACGGCCTCGGGAATAAACAAAATGGGTTTCAGTCTCAAAGGGGGCAGGTCAGACACAGGAAGAAAGCAAATCCAGAAACCATTGGTATAACAGTTGTAAATTGTCGTAGATGTATTGCGAATGTTCCATAGCTCCAAACGCTGATAGAAAGTACTGAAGGACAAATCGTTATAGCTTCTGAAAGCTGGCTGACGCCTGAGACAAGTTCGGCCAAAATTTTTTCAAAGAGCCAAATGGTCTTCAGAAAGGATAGAATAAATAAAAAAGAGGATGGCGTGTTTATCCTGCAGCGAAATTGAGGCAGATACTTCCTGTCTGTTGGTCTGGGTAGAGGTTATACCTGACAACTGGAATAAATTAATAATTGGATCTTTTTATCGGCCCCCTGACTCAGACGATGCGATTGCCAAAATGTTCAAAGAAAGCTTGAATCACATTTCCGAAGCATACTGTTATAATCGGTGGCGACTTTAATTTACCCTCGATATGTTGACATAATTACGTATTTAAAACCGGCGGCAAATATAAAACGTCGTCCGAACTAGTTCTGAATGCTTTTTCTGAAAACTACTTCGAACAGGTAGTTCATGAACCCACTAGAATAGTAAGTGGTTGCGAAAATACCCTTGATCTCCTAGCAACAAATAATCCGGAGATAGTAAAGAGCATCAGGATACAGGGATTAGCGAACATCGAGTTGTAGTAGCGAGACTGAATGTCGAAATTCCCAAATGCGCCAAAAATAAACGAAAAATATATCTATTCAATAAAGCAGATAAAAATCCGCTTCACGCTTTCCTGAGTGATAGTCTCCAGTCTTTCAAAACTAAAAAATGCGAGTGTAGATCAGTTGTGGCTTACTTTCAAAGACAGAATGTCAGGAGCAATCGAGACATTTATACCAAATAAATTAATAAAAGAGGGGGCTGACCCCCCCCCCCCCCCCCCCGTGGTACACAAAACAGTTCAGATCACTGTTGCAGAAACAAAGAAAAAGGCAATCAAAATTTAAAAAGACACAGAATCCGCAAGACTGGCAATCTTTTACTGAAACTCGCAACCTAGCGCGGACTTCAATGCGAAAATTTTATAGTAGTTACAACAACGAAATCCTGTCTCGTAATCTTGCAGAAAATCCAAAGAAATTCTGGTCATATATGAATCACACTAGCGGCAAAACACAAACACTAAACACAGCTTTCCGAAATTCGTTCACCAAAGAAGACAAAGTGAACATTCCAGTATTCAATCCAAGAACAGCTGCCAGCATGGGAAACAGAATTAGATGTTAATATTCGTAGAATATATGACTTCAACTGCTATTGGGCAAAGCTGAAAATGTGTACCCAGCCGGGATTCGAACCCGGGTCTCCTGCTTTCTAGGCAGTTGCGCTGACCCCTACACCACTGGGGACACAGTGATCACCGCACCTGCAAGGACTACCCATGCACGCCTCCCGTCAGATACAAATTCCCAGCTTCGCCCTGCCTAGAAAGCAGGAGACCCGGGTTCGAATCCCGGCTGGGTACACATTTTCAGCTTTGCCCAATAGCAGTTGAAGTCATATATTCTACGAATATTAAATAATAACAGCTGCAGGATCAGAATGTGACGTCTGTTCTTTCCGAACAGACGCCACATGTATATATATAATATGCCGGTGACGGGCAATGATCCTATCGTTAGTGGGGAGGGGTGGGCAAGTTTGAAGCCCTTACTCTTACGGGAATTAGTTAAACTACGAGTTTGAGTACTAGTAGTCCTTGCAGGTGCGGTGATCACTGTGTCCCCAGTGGTGTAGGGGTCAGCGAAACTGCCTAGAAAGCAGGAGACCCGGGTTCGAATCCCGGCTGGGTACACATTTTGAGCTTTGCCCAATAGCAGTTGAAGTCATATATTCTACGAATATTAAATAATAACAGCTGCAGGATCAGAATGTGACGTCTGTTCTTTCCGAACAGACGCCACATGTATGTATAGAATTAGATGTTCCTGGAGTAGTAAAACAACTTAAGATGTAAGGTAACCCTTAAGGTAAGCCTTATATTATAACGAGGAATGAGCATAATTTTTGAAACATATTATTCGTTTGAACCTGTTTGTAGTGAATATGTAGTAAATAACTGCTTATGTGACTTACTTAATTATCGTGATGCACAATGTATGTAGGTAACTTAACTGTGAACATTTTCTGTCATTTATTTATTACTAGCTTAAACCCGCGGTCCAGTGATGGTTGATTATGATAGATAATGCGCGAAACTTCTAATCGATTTTTTTAAAAGAGATGTATTAAAAGAAATTTCTTTTTTACTGCTTTATTTAATTATTCTTATATTTCCTTATTTGTGTGCTTATCCTTACAGAGAAAGAGCTGAAGACATTGTAGCACGCATAAACCAAAGATATGGTCTGTGGCATCACGTTTCGCTGTATGTAACCTCCTTGCTATACAGTCGCAAACGTCATCGCTGGCCTTCAGTCCGATTTTTAAAAATAATTTGACGACTTTCAACCAACATATCTACAACCCCCTTATAGCTATCGGCATGGAACTACTATGGTGTACAACAGGAGACTTCGGACAACAGTTACACACAGACCATTTGTTTGCGTTCTATAGTTTTCGCTGCAGAGCGAAATATTAACACACAAACACATAGAATTTTATATACACCGATAACTTTCCATCCCAGTAAACTCCCCTTTTATCGTTATCAACCCTCAAGCAACAATGCAACCAATAAAACCATTTTCAAAGAGTAAATATAATTTTCAAAGAGTAATTATCGTTCCGCATTTCACGTTATATTCTTCAAATTACTAAATATCTATCAGATCGCTATAAAACCGTGCCTAAAACCTTCCTCAGGTATAAAGTAGTAACTGTACAAATATTTTTAAGTCTCTGCGTCTTGTCGTTCGGGCGTGATAAGCGTACATCGAACAGACATTCACATATATATATATATATATATATATATATATATATAGATAAATAGCTATCCGATTGCCATAAAATCATGTCTAAAGCCTTCCCCGGATAGACATTAGTAACTGTACAAATTTTTAACTCTTTATGTCTTGTGGTTCATACGTGATAAACGTACATCGAACAGACATTCACATTTATAGATATAGATCTGTATTGTAATTGTTTATGTATATATTATTTTATTTGTACTTTGTATGTTTTCTTTATGTCTGTGATTACTTGTTATGTTTAATTTGTCAATGTAAAATATTTCTCTGTGAACAGTTATCGATATGGCTCCTCAGGTCAGAGACTTTATCGTATAGCAGCGCTCGCCTGTGGGAGAGCAGGCAAGCAGCAGCATCTGCCGCCCCGTGACGTAGATCAGACGTCCGTACGCGGTCCGCGGAGTGCTTAAACAATATAAATAATAAAGTTAAACAAAGTGAAAGTTCTAATTTGTTATAATTGCAACGATATGAAAGTTTATGTGAAACCAGTGAACACAAGTGAAGTAAGAATTGATCTTAATGAAACATTTATTCGTTCGTTCTGCTGAGGCAGAAATTCGTTACGTGTTCGGTAATCGTCCCAGACGTCCGAAGCGCGGTAGCATCATCGCGGACGCTAACGGTCGTGACTAATTACGCGATTCGCGAAGCATCACGGCGAACTGCTAGCAAGCTGCCAAAGGAGGAGCCACCATCAAAATGATTTCTGTATGAATTTATGTACCATTTATATGACTGCAGAGTACCACGTCGCTGGACTGATAAATAAGATAAGTTAAATACTAATGGTTGTAATTTGCTGTGAATGCATGTTTAAGTTTTGTTAAAATACAAGAACATTAGACAGTACTTTTGATATCTTATTTGAACAACTAATTAACCACTAATGATTAGTATAACAATCCTCAATAATGCATGAATAATATTTCTACACAATTTTACAATCAAGTGTCATTAATTGTTAGAGACTGTGATAATCATTCAGTTGAGACAATTTTGCTAAAATTGATGGTAGAAGATAACAGACAGTTGAATGTATAATTTTTCTGTTTCGTTTTGCACTGAGTTCAACTACAATAGCCACCGCCACATCTATCCTATAAAGAACCAAACTCGTACTAATGTCGTATGCAAAGCATTAATTAAGACTGATTTACTTAAATTTCCTATTTGCTTCAATGAATTAATTTTATCTTATTCTGACTTTAGTGGTTGGACTACACCCACTTGCCAATCACTTGATGTTAAAAAATGCTACTATTCAAAATTTCCTAAATTATAATTAGCATTAGCGTACTAATTGAGTCGTACGCGTTGCACAGACGGAGTAAGTTAATTTCTGCTATCTTTGTGTGCACAGTCTCTGTAGGAGATTTTGTAAGGAAAGGAAAGGTGCGTGATTTTTTGAAAAGTTTGTCAGATAGGGCCATAGTATTTGTAAATTACACTAATTGTCTTGCTTAATATTTTCAAAATTTAACTACACCACTTGCATTAATCACGAGTTTAACGTAACCAACCATGAAATTACGGTCAGGTTTGTTATGTTGCTCAAACATTACAGCAGCCACCACAGTTAATAACACGTAAATCAAAATTTATATATTTTTTTACCTCCACTCGCACTTTTCTTTAATAAAATAAACACCTTTCTCCTATTCTATAATTAAAATTTTTTTTTCTTTCCTTACAAAGTCACTAAACAAAAACAAATCTTCCGGGCCAGATTGTGTACCAACTAGATTCCCCTCAGAATATGTTGATGCAATAGCTCCGTACTTAGCTATAATTTGGAACCGATCACTCAGCGAAAGATCCGTACCCAAAGACTGGAAAGTTGCCCAAGTTACGCCAATATTCAAGAAAGGCAATAGGAGTGATCCCCAATCTCATTGACGTCGATTTGCAGTAGGATTTTGTAACATATACTTTCTTCGAATATTATGAACTACCTCGAAGAGAACGACCTATTAACCAATAGTCAACACGGATTCAGAAAGTATCACTCTTGCGAAACACAGCTTGCCCTTTATTCACATGACTTGTTAAGTGCCATCGACAAGGGATCTCAAATCGATTCCATATTTCTGGATTTCCGTAAGGCTTTTGACACTGTACCCCACAAGCGGCTACTTATGAAATTGTGTGCTTATGCAATATCTCCCCAATTGTGCGATTTGATTCACGATTTCCTATTAGAAAGGACACAGTTCGTTGTAATTGACGGTAAGTCATCGAGTAAAACAGAAGTGATAACTGGCGTTCCACAGGGTAGTGTTATAGGTCCACTACTCTTCCTTGTGTTTATAAACGATTTAGGAGACAATCTGAATAGCTCCCTCAGACTGTTCGCGGATGATGCTTTCGTTTATCGATTAGTGAAATCAACAGAGGATCAAAAGCAACTGCAAAGCGATTTAGACAAAATTTCTATATGGAACGAAAATTGGCAGTTAATACTGAATAAGAAGAAGTCTGAAGTAATACACATGATCACAAAAAGAAATCCGCTGAACTTCAATTACGCGATATCAGTCAAACCTTAAGGTCGTAAATTTTACCAAATACCTAGGAGTTACAATTACGAACAACTTAGACCGGAGAGAATTCATAGAAAATATTATGGGGAAGGTTACGTTTCACTGGAGAACGCTTCGAAGATGCACCAGCTCCACCAAAGAGACTGCCTACATCACACTTGTGCGTCCTCTCCTGGAGTACTGTTACCCCTTGTGGGACCCTCACCAGGTGGGACTGACGGAAGACATTGAGAAGGTTCAGAGAAGGGCAGCTCGTTTTGTTTTATCACGTTACGGGGGGCAAAGCGTCACGGAAATTTTGCACGAATTGGGGTGGAAATCATTAAAAGAAAGACGTTATTCATTGCGGCGTGATCTTTTTGCGAAATTTCAACCACCGTCTTTTACTTCTGAATGTGAAAATATTTTGCTAGCACCCACCTACTTAGGGAGACATGACCATCCCAATAAAATAAGAGAAATCAGATCGAAAACGGAACGATGTAGGTGTTTTTTTTCCCCGCGCGCTATTAGAGAATGTAAGGGTAGAGAAAAGTTATGAAAGTGGTTAATGAACCCTCTGCCAGGCACTTAAATGTGATTTGCAGAGTATCTGTGTAGATGTAGATGACAGAGAAGAATCGTAAAAGAAAACTGCATCAAGTCTTCAGAGGAGTATTACAGAAGGAACGCCTTCTGACACTGCCTCATTTCGATTTCTGCCGAGTTCTCGATATTATTACCCCATTACAAGACACGACGACGAGATTTCCAAGGCGCCTCCTGCGATCTGGATAAGCAGACGGGGCGTCGTGTGTGTGCGTCAGGGAGAAGCGTTGGCAGCCGCCGCAGAGCGTCGCTGGCGATTTAGGAGCGGCACGCCCTCGTGGGGCCTCGACTGCCACGCCCCGGGATCCCGGCCGCTGAATATGCAGCGCGGCCCCCAGCGCGCTAAGCCGGACCCGCGCGCTACGCGCCTGGTTTTACAAACGGCGCGGTCGATAAACAAACCCTGATCCGACGCGCCAAGCAACGCCCCGCGCCGTCTCCGCCGCTTCCTCCGGCACTCTGCCACAGCGGCAGCGCGGCAAGGCAAGGACCCTACTCCCGTGCGGAATGCCAAGGCGCGATCGCGACTGACAAGCAAAGTACTTGGGCTCCAACAAACACATATACACCAAACTCGTAAGAGAGATAATGTAAAGATCCCTTATTGCTCTAGTGATACTCCGGCATCAAAAAAAGTTCAAATTTTTGTTAAGCTTATGGGAACTACGGGGTCATCAGTCCCTAAAGTTACAATCCATGCCCGAGAGGGGATTCGAACCCCCGACCGTAGTGGCCGTGCTGAAGCGCCTCAGTCCCCTCGGCCACCGCGGCCGGCGGTAATCAATCCTGCTAATGTATTGCGATTGGTTGAGAGGAAGTTACGAAGAACCCTTCTTCGTGAAGATGGTATTAGTGTAGAAGACGAATCATTCGCACGCTTTCTCGTATCTGTTATGGTACAGAAAAATTACCTTAAGTTAGATACTGTTGTAACACTAACACATAATGATGAAAATAGCGATGATAATGACGAACAACTCATTGTCAGCGGTAGTGATACGATAAGTGCGGGAAGAGACAATGGAAGCAGTGGCAGTGAATACAAACCGTCTTTCGCGAAGAAGGTTAAAGTTGCAACTATCATCACGGCTTTTGATGACAATACGCTAGAGAACATGTACGAATATTATCACATAAGTTATAGATAAGATATCTGCAAATATCCATGTCCGAGCGGGAATTCGAACCCAGATCGTAGTGGCCGTGCAGACCGTGACTGGAGCGCCTCAGTCCCCTCGGCCACCGTGGCCGGCACTCCCGCATCTGCAAAACTCTGAATCGTCCGTCAGAGGCCTCTGCGTGTGCCTTGCCACATTGCACTTCGATCTGTCGGATCGCCAGTAGGGGCGGTGCAGTAAGCGTCCGAAGTTGCGTTTTGTGATATTATTTGAGCCGGCCGCGAGGGGACTGAGGCGCTCCAGTCACGGTCTGCACGGCCACTCCGGTCGGGGGTTCGAATCCCCCCTCGGGCATGGATATTTGTGCCGTCCTTACTGTTAGTTAGTCCGTAAGTTTAGGGACTGATGACCCCGTAGTTAACTCCCACAAGCTATACAAACATTTGAACATTTCGATATTATTTGTATGGTGAAGCGTCCGACAAGGCAGCGATTGCTAATCAATCCTGATAATGTATTGCGATTAGTTGAAATGAAGTTACGAAGAACCATTCTTCGTGAAGATGGTATTAGTGTAGAAGATGAATCATTCGCGTGCTTTCTCGTATGTGTTATGGTACAGAAATATGAGCACAAGTTAGATACTGTTGTTACAAACTCATAATAATGATAATAGGGATGATAATGACGAGCAACTCATTGCAAGCGGTAGTGCTACGGTAAGTGCGGAAAGAGGCGATGGAAGCAGTGGCTTTTGATGACAAAAAATGTTCAAATGTTTGTATAGCTTATGGCACTTAACTACGGGTCATTAGTCCCTAAACTTACAAACTACTTATGAAATAGCTAATCCTAAGAACGGCACAAATATCCATGCTCGAGGGGGATTCGAACCCCCGACCGTAGTGGCCGTGCAGACGGTGACTGGAGTGCCTCAGTCCCCTCAGCCACCGCGGCCGGCGCCACATTGCACTTTGATCTGTCGGTTTGCCAGTAGGGACGGTTCACTGTCCCTCCGAAGTTGCGTTTTGTGACATTTGTGTGGTGAAGCGTCAGAGCCGGCCGCGGTGTCCGAGTCGACTGAGGCGCGTCAGTCACCGTCTGCACGGCCACTACGGTCGGGGGTTCGAATCCCCCCTCGGGCATGGATATTCGTGCCGTCCTTAGTATTTGCTAGTTCACAAGTAGTTTAGGGACTGATGACCCCGTAGTTAAGTCCCATAGACTATACAAACATTTGAACATTTTTTTGAAGCGTCAGATGTAGCGGCATTTGATAATCAATCCTGCTAAAGTATTGCGATTGGTTGAGATAGTGTTACGAAGAACCATTCTTCAAATGTTTGTATATGTATCGGACGAAACTGCGTGGTTCCGGTTAATAGTATCATTATTGAGAGTATAAATTTACGCAAACTGTACCGGAAAAGGTATCACATGATAAATGTTTCCTAAACCCACATTAGTTATTAAAATATCTTCTCGCTTTCTAGGAAACTCATTAATAAAACTTTACTCCACAAAAATAAGATAATCCATTCGACTACGTACAACACTGATTAAGTTAAATTGTTACAAACATAGTATATCACTATAAGGTATAACTGCGTTATATTGAGTTTAACAACAAAATACATACAATTTTTACGTGGGAGGAGATATTCCTAGCAGTTAAATGGCGCACCGTCAACTGACGTAAAGCGGTATTGTTGACTGAATCCATCCAGAACGCGACCGGAGTTCATCAGTAAGCTAAAGACAGCTAATTTTGGCCAAGCCGATTATTCCGATGATTTCTGGCCGAAACTGCGATCGAAACCAATATTTGGGCCGAAATTGACCGAAAGCGAATATTCTGTTGGTCCTTAGTAGCGATTAGCTTTCATGAACTTACGGATGAATTCGGGTCGCGTTCGGAATTGATTCAGTGAGGATAAAAATTGTATTTTTTTGTTCATCACAATATAACGTAATCGTATTATAGTGATATTCTCATAGTGTGTTTGTAACAATTTATCCAGTATAGTACTTAATGGAACGGTTTATTATATTATTATGCTGAAATGTTTAATTAAGGTTTTTCCTTGAAAGCGAGGTAATTTTTAATAGCCAATACGGAAATAATGATCATGTGATATACTGTTTTTCCTGTTTAGTTTGCATAAATTTACACTGGGAACTGTAATGCCGCGCGGGAGTAGCCGAGCGGTCTGGAGCTTCACGTTACGTATCGCGAGGCCTCCCGCGTCGGAGGTTCGAATCCTATGTGTGATGTCCTTAGGTTAGTTTAACTTAATTTAAGTAGTTTGCAAGTCTAGGGACTTATGACCAAAGTAGTTTGGTCCCGTAGAATTACAAACATTTGAACTGTAACGTTATTTTCCGAAATAGTTTATACAGCACTGACGGAATTTGAATTACTAAAAGGAACGAAGCCTATTACTCATCACCTCTATATAACAAGTTTATTCGCCTAAATCTAATTACTGTCACAAACAAACGAAAAATAATAACGTTAATAAAGAGGTACGAACACCGAACGAAATTTTACGAAGTATATAAGAGGTCTTGGTCGCGCGCGAGTCAATACTGTTGGCGACAGGACCTAATCTGAGTTTGTCATGCAGTTACCATGCTACACAATTCAGCTTACATATGATAGGGTAAAGTGTGAATGTTATTTCTGTATTATAGCGTTGTCTTCAAGAAAGATATCTTACTCGGGATCCCGAACTTTATTTTGTGGAGAACACCTACTCACAACGACTTAGCATATTTTCAGCTTTCCCGCTTTACACTTCCTTCAGAAATGCAACGCGCTACGAGAACTGCGAGGGAAAACCAATAGGTTTACCAAAATCTCAAAAAATATGCAGAGCGCTTCATCAGGCAGTTGCGAATGTCTCAGTAGACTTTTAATTATACAGTGTGTGAACGGTATAAGTCGCCAAAATTATACAGATTGTACATCTCGGTTTACTTGATAAAAAAAGTCTAGTTTGTGTATTTCCTACTGTTGTCACTATAAAACTTCGTCTCAGGATAATGGATAATGTTTTCGGAAAAATAGACACCTGGTAGAGTACGTACACTTGACAGCAAAAAAAAAAAAAAAAAAAAAAAAAAAAAAAAAAAAAAAAAAAAAAAAAAGTGGATCACCCCTGAATTCCTAAGTTGAGAACGCACCTGACGTTATGCAACCACCATTGCACAGCTGCGTCGCAGGTCGTCAAATCATTATTACCTACCCACAATAGGTGCTAAGTAAGTCTCCTATTTCTCCTTATGGCATTCAGGCAAGGTACAAACCAATACTTTCGTACAACAAATATTAGAATAAACGTCATTATAGATGAGACAGTAACACTTGTAAATTAAATTTAGTTGCAATAAGTGAAAAGTCAGATACGTTATCACACTTGTTTAGTGACATATGTTTTTGATCATGATCTGAATCTGAACGCACTGTTAAGCAAAAAACAGATGTATGCCTGATCGAGATGCGATTACAGGTCACGCACTTTTTCGTGGCCTCTCTCTGATCGGCGGAAGTCGGCTGAGCTCGTGTGTCAACAGAATGTTTATGCTCTCTACCAATTCATCGTAACAGCATTGTACACCGTGCTTCATATTGATTATTGCCTTCCCCTTTATTTGCTAAAATAAGTGCACATACCCCGACGACTTCTTTTATAAGAAAGAAGGCTGACCTTGAAAGTGGTGTGAAGAATGTTAATTCTGATTTTTATTCTGTTACAACAATAAAAAGAGGCAGAGAGCGCTGTTACAACCGGTTAATAAGTCCCTTTCAAATATTAACATTTCGTAGATATGCGTTCCACTTTTCTATTACTCAAACATTAAAGTGATACTTAATTTCGTGTTCCATCTGTGACGCCCTAACCCCTTACATGTTGTTTCTTTTAAAACCTGTAATCTATACGCCGTTAGCTGCCGGCACTGGGGGAAAGAGACGGGGCTTGTTCTAACAGCCAATCCGCTATGAGCTGAATGCAAGCTTCAGCTCCCAACATTCTCCGCTCAGGGGCCACGTTTAAGTGCGCGTGATCTCTAGGCATAAATAGACGTAAAACACTGACGTTTTCATTAGTTTCTGAGACCGATGTCTGAACCCAGAAATAAATGATAATCTTAGCACTGCACCAGGAGTTGCATGAAGCTCCTATTGTTGCTGAGAGGTAACCGCTGAAAATACGTAATATAGTGCAATTCACAGATGTTATACATCATAAAGTTGTGGAATAGAATACTGTGTATTGATGATTTGTTAACTAAGCACAATCAGATGTCTCATATCAAATATGTTCACAAATAGCGTTATACTGGTACCTGAAACGACGATACAAATGATTTTTCCCCAGCATCGTTTGCTATTGTATAATAGGAAGGAATACTGCTGATACATTTATCGTTTCTTCCGGCCACTCCAACCTTGTACATACCGTCACTCTTGACCTGACACCATGAGGCGTCAACTATCACATTCTCGTTCACCAGTAGTTAGGCTCATACCGTTCGTAGAGACGTGGAAGGGGTTTGGTATTTTGCGAAAACTTTGTTTAATTTAGTAGCGCATGGACATGTGCAATTTTGATTTGAAACAAGGCAGAGTCCTGCGCCCTTTATTGGAGTTACTGGAGGTGTAGATGGTATTTTTGTGGCCGTTAAAAACTGTTACCCCCAGCGGGAATCGGACCCATACCTCAGCTATTACAAGTTAACCTCATCCCGGCCTCCAGCGAATTACGGATGCGTTGGCATAATGTTTTGTCATAATGGAGTACTCATTAGTACGACCAGTCAAAGAGCTCAGAGGTGTCTGGCTAGGTAAGACATTCTTGGCGCCTTATTGCGGATTTTGCAGGAAATTATATTACATTTTAGTATGCTACATTACGATTTGGTATGGCATTCTGTAATAAGCTTATTTAACTATGAGCTCATTATAATAAAAATTGTTGGGTAGCTGTTGCCACGATAACTTGAATATTAGGCATTTTTATAGTTATGAGGAACGTGGATTATGCGTTAAAAATTGAAATTCGGAAAGTAACTTCGTTTTGACATTTATTCGCCACGTTCAGGAACACAAACAGACTTCGATGAAGGAGGTTTCTGTGATTTACTAGTATGGTCAGTGACAAGGTATCCGATAACTGTCGAGCAATTATTCTTCACGGTGTGGTTGTCTTCAATAGTCATATCGAGGTTACAAAACTGCAATGTGGTTTCTGATACAATGTCGCATCGAAAATGCGATTAAATGCGAATCATAATATCCAACTGGGAAGGATGGGGGAGAACTTCAGTCTCTGCCATTTCAATGCTTGGATACTGGTACATGTCGGAATAGATGTCCATTTTAATGGCGACAATAGTGCTTGCGCGGTAAGGTTCAGTTGTCCATTATATCCACGTGCTTTTCGAGAGTCAACGACCGCGAAATAATGAAAGTGATTAAAAAAATCTGCCAAGCACAAAATTGTGAAAAGAAGCACGATGCAGATAAATATTTCAAGGGAGGGGTAACAGGAGGGAGGGCGGAATCTAGGAATGAACAGAAGTGCAGAATTGGAAAATAAAAGAGTGAAATGCTTGCAAAGTACTCCTTACTTATATATCACAGTTTGTTTTAAGGCCGAGAGAAAAGGAATAAATGTTTTACAGAACGAAGGATGGATTATAGGAAATATATAAGAACACTGCTTCATAGAGAGGACCCATGAACAGTAAAGAAAGCAGACATTAAAAGAGACAGTACTGTTTTAACGGAAACCACAATTTTTATAGCTTTTTGGGGGAATACAAAAGGGAAACTGAGGTTATAATGTAAGGAAGGTGACAGAGAGAAAGAGAGAAAGGAGGAAAAATTAACAACGAATAAATACAAGACAAATCGTTTGCATATTTTGCTAAGGACGGAGAGTGTATTAATGGATGGAGGGGAGGAGAGAGACGTATTTGAAATAACAAAAATTACTTTAACAGCGTCCATCTAAACTGATTACTCTGTATGCATGGAGTCCAGGTATAAATGAATAAAAATAGGATATTGAGTGAAATGAAAAGTATTGAGTTAATATTTGTGCCACGGTCGGGAATCGAACCCAGACCTCCATACTTTCTTTAATTCAATGCTTTTTCCTTTCACTTAATTTCTTTGACATACTGACGCAGAAAACTGTCTCTAGGTATATAAATTTATAATAAAATATGATAATAAAGGAACTAAAAAAATCGATTTAAAGGCAGCTCAAAGGGAAAAGAAACTCATATTTTATTTGTTCTATAGCCCCACTGAGGAGATTTTTAAAAAAATAAAACATTTTAAAGGATTAATAATTTATTTAGAATCCCTCATTATTTCTTTCATAATACATCAGTACATTCAATACATAATACATTCAGTAAGAGCGATGACTCAATCTCGATTTGATTACTCGCAGTGAGACGGTCTGATTTGTATTTCGGCTGTCTCCTTTTACTATGATTCCAGGAAGTAAACATTCTGTATTTACGTCAGAGCCCCACTCTGCGCTGTGCTGGGGGCTGTTAGACATCACCGCGACCGCCAGCTTGCTGGCTTCCACCAAGCCTCGTCTCGGCACCAGCTGTGGTTGACCGGCCAGCCCATAGCTCTCGAGCCACGGCTAATACAGGCACAGACCGCAAAACCAGGCCCAAATGTTTCTGCCAACCTACCCGAGTGTGTAGTATTAACTACCACAGCTAGAGCTATATTGCCATAAAATGAGCAGCCACTTTATCTTTTGACATTCAAATATTTAACGAAGTTAAAGAATAGAATCATGATAAACGCAGCTACCACATAATGTTTCACCTAGATAGCAATCATACGACACAGGAAACTACCTTTTCAGCGCTCTGCATTAGATTTAGACACAAGAAAATATGTATTCAACCTAGAAAACTACGTATGTTTTAAAATTAAACAATTCTCGTGGGAACAACACAAATATATATATAGCAGCAGCCCGATCCATGACATGGCACCTTAGACCGCGCGGGTACTCTGCGCGGCCTTCTTACAATTGTAACATACTTTGTACGGTAATGAGTACAAAGCTCTTTGCATTTGTAGGAGAAGGTTGGTGATTGAAATCTCATAGAAGAAGCATACTACATTGAAAACTCTTTTGTTTTAATATTTTGCTTCCCCACCCCCCACCTCATCCCCCTGCCGTCTCCGCCGTCTCCTCAACATAAGTAGTAAAGATCATCCGAGACCTTCTTTCCGCTAATTCTCTATACCGCACAATCTGATATCTTTTTCCAAATTTTCAGTGTCCTCCCTCTATACCGTCAGGTAATAACCGCACATTGCTCAGCAATACTGCGGAAGAGGTGGAGTATTTGTAGGGTTTATAGCCTCATAGGGAGACGTTTCAATCTTCTAATGGTTTTATCAATAACAGGCGCTTGTTTCATCTTCACCAAATCATGTATATTTCGTAGTTAACGTTGTTTTCAATTGTACCCACCTGAAATTTTGTTTATCGATTTGTCAAGGACTGACGGAAATTTTCTGGTAATCATGTGGTGAACTATACGCATATTTATGTTTAGGGTCAATTGTCGAATTTGCATCGTGAAGATATAACTTCAATATCATTTTAAACTTGGCTATGCTTTCCTGAGGTGCTTACTAGACAGCAGCATAATCTGCCACATATATTTCTCAATTCGATATAGCAGTTTGTAGCTCTGTCAGAGAGTGGGTAAAATGTTACTCTCGCTCCAATTTGTAACTTAGAGCTACTGCCTCTTAATCTTTAAAGAGCGTCGACATTTTCATGAAGGAAGCAAAGAGCTGCAGCGTGAATCGCCTCCTCATTGCCCTTGTGAAGACCGGTGCAGATAATTAAAAAAGTAGCGATCGAGAATAGTTGTAGTTGCTACGTGAAATTCATCACCCTTGTCTGTAATCAAATATATGATAAGTAAATGACACAACGAAGTTCAGTTTTCAGACATTTTAATTGGAATACCACCAATAAGTGAATCCTGAAAGGTTCTTCGATATACATGTGTCATGACTGTTCTTTCGAAAGAACAGACACCACATAAATATACATAATTAAGGAGAAGACGAGAACAACTCCAGCCTTCAGCGCAAATGCACACTACGTCTGAACTCTCGAGGTAATCGACAAAGTGCCACGAGCAGTCAGTGCAAATTGGGAACGGCAACAACGTGAGCAGTGTGAGGAAGCTTGAGTCTTGTGGGTGACGAGGGGAGGGGGGTGGAGTGTAGCCCGCACCTGTGATGATCGTTGTTTTCCCGCTCGAGCAGTGGTTACCGTAACTGCTCAGAGAGCAGTAGGAACTAGACCAACGCCACCTAGATACAAGGCCTGTGCGCTGCCAAGAGAAGTCATAACACAAGTAAACTATTTGTCTTATGTAGCTTTGTGCTGAGTTTGGAAATACGTACACGTTACACACTGTGTTTAAGAATGTTTTTCGTTTTATCTATGTGATTCTCCATGCAGATTTTTGCTGCTATGAGACAAAATGCCTAATATGAATCGTCCGATTCCAATATCGGTAAGATATCTTACAATAGTTCATAAATATCTTATACCAAAACAAATTTGTCTGTGACTCATATAAATAACATTAAGAACATTCCGAAACACAGTGTGCAACATGTACGTATTCCCAAACTCAGTACATCGCTACGTAGGACCAATAGTTTGCTTGTTTTATGACTTCTCTTGGCAGGCAGCGCACAGGCCTTGTATCTAGGTGGCGTTGACTGGACCCGAATTCCGGCTGGGCACAACTGTTCAACTTCCTTAATGCGTGCACTCAGTGACCACAAACAGCTTGTGTCGGATTATTTCTCTTAATCTAGATTCTTCTCTGTCATTCCAGGAAGCAGTACAACTATCACCACACATGATCCACCGTGTTGTCATGTCACTACCATAGTCGTACCAGGAAGATCATTTGTCTACAGGCAATGTCTTTCTCGAGTGGTCCAACACCTTAGGAGAACATCTTGTGCACACATTATGCATGGCTTAATTACTTCTCCTACGACGTGAGGTCGAGCATTGATGTATTTATAGTGAGGGAGACGAATAGAATGTTGCACAGATATATAAGAAAATAAAAGTAATCAAAAATTCAAATGTTTGTATAGTCTATGGGACTTAACTACGGGGTCATCAGTCCCTAAACTTACAAACTACTTATGAACTACTTACGAACTAGGACGGCACAAATATCCATGCCCGAGGGGGGATTCGAACCCCCGACCGTAGTGGCCGTGCAGATCGTGACTGGAGCGCCTTAGTCCCCTCGGCCACCGCGGCCGGCTAAAAGTAATCCACTGAAGTAATCCACTGAGTTACAGATCCATTGTATTGATATCGACATGTAGCAGGACGTTTGAACAAATACTTTTTCTAGCGTTACGAAATATCTAGAAAAATTAACATCAAACCGGCAAAGTTTTCTAAATCTTTACTCTTGTGAGACTTTGGCGATACTAGATTTTCATGATCTACTGAGTACTCTCAAACTAATTTCATATTTATAGAGTGCCAAAACGATATTTGGTATCTTCAACGCCGCAGTGGAGTGGCCAAGCGCATTCAGGTGCTATGCTCCGATGCGCGAAGCCGCTCCTCGTTGGGGGTTCTAATCCCTGATGATGTCCTATCTGCAAGGTAATAGTTTGTAGTAACAGACGAGGAGTCATCTAGTGAATAGGATGTGGCGAGTATAATTCTTCCAGCAAAGTGAAGTAGACTTCTCCTGATTCGAATATATATTCGAAATATTTAATGAGCAATTAGAATATTGCTCATAGATTTGAGGCAGTTAATGCTGCCCACTACTAAACTCAAAAAAGCAAAGTCAATTGCGAAATGAATGTCAATTTGTATCTTCACGGCGCAAATGGCGACAATTGACCTTAAACATCAATATACATTTGGCTCTGAACATAAGTACTCAAAGTTTCGTCAGCATTCTAGATATCGATAAGCAAAACGAATTTGAAGGTTATACATATAACGAAATTCCTGGGGGTCCTATTAAAAACAATGTTAACTGTGAATAACACATGTTTTGGCGAAGGTGAAACAAACGGTCTGTTATTGACACTACCAGTAGGAGATTTACACGTCTCCTAAGGAGACTGCCAACCCTACAATTGTTCCCCCTCTTATACAGTAATGCTGAGTAGTATGCGATTATTACCTGATGGAATAGAGGGAGGACGTCGAGAAAGTTGAAAGAATATATCAGATTATAACTCGCATTAAACTATTTGGCACTTGTATTTATTATTATTATTATTAGTAGTAGTAGTAGTATTTCGAGCTTAGTATAAGCGTGGAACAGTCGAGAAACTGAAGCAATTATATGAACCCATTACGAAACACTTCACTGTGAATAACAGAACAATAGTGTAAATGGTCCGATAACGTTATAGATTATAAGCTGAGATGCATAACGGAAGAAACAAATAATGATGGATTCTGAATAAATTATTAGTCCTTAAAATGTTTTTTTTTAATCTCATCTCTATTTTCATATTTCGTAAGTTAGAGACTGTGGAAGATCTCTTGGCAACAGAAATAAAATATGTGTTCCTTTTTCCTTTGAACTACCTTTAAATTGAAGTTTTTTTTAAAATATACAGTTCCTTTATTATCCTATTGTTGTTATAAATTTATATACCTAGTGACAGTTTTCCATGTCAATATGTCAAATACATTGAGTGAAGGGAAAAGTATTGAATTAAAGTAAGTATGGAAGTCTGGGTTCGTTTCCCGCCCATGGCACAATTTTTATTTCAACAGTTTTCCGTCTCAATATGTCAAAGACATTGAGTGAAGGGAGAAACATTGAATTAAAGTTACTCAATATCCTATTTTTTATTACATTTATACCCAGCCTCCATGCAAATAGAGTAATCCGTTTAGATGGACGCTGTCAAAGTGATTTTTGTTATTTCAGATACGTCTCTCTCCTCCCCTCCATCCATTAATACACCCTCTGTCCTTAACAAAATACGCAAACGACGGCCGCGGTGGCCGAGGGGACTGAGGCGCTCCAGTCACGGTCTGCATGGCCACTACGGTCGGGGGTTCGAATCCCCCCACGGGCATGGATATTTGTGCCGTCCTAGTTCGTAAGTAGTTCATAAGTAGCTTGTAAGTTTGGGGACTAATGACCCCGTAGTTAAGTCCCGTAGACTATACAAACATTTGAACATTTTTGAACACACACACACACACACACACACACACACACACACACACACACACAACTCCACATGCCCGAGGAAGGAGTCGAACCTCTGGTTGGAGCGACCGCAACACCGCGACAAGACGCCTCAGACCGCGAGGCCAAGAAATTACTGTTACGTAGACAGATACTGCCGAACTATTTTACTTCTCGTACCATGTGTTCTGCACTTCATTTTGACGAAAAACATTATACTACCACATCTGAAAATCGGTAGTTCATCGGGCTGATGCCATCTTGTAATGGCTAAGATATGGTTTGATTCCTGCTGGGGAAACAGTTTTTAACAATCGCAAACATCCCCCTCTCCACTTTCAATAGCGGCAAGTAAGGAATTTAGGACTGTGGCGTCTTTCAAATCACATTACACATGTCCATTCGATACTGACTAGAACAAAGTTGGATTAGTTTTCGTTGTATCTTCAAAATGCCAGACCCCTCCAGGTCTCTACGAACGGCGCGATCCTAATTACTAGTAAACGAGATTGGGAGAGTTGTTACCTGAGGTCAACGCTGACGATAGGCTCGCGGTTGGCGTCCCAGGCAGTACAACGTTATTTATTGCGCTATTTCAAAATGTTTGTAAATCTATCGGACTCAACTGCTTGGTTATTAGTCCGTAGCTTACAAACTTCTTAAACTAAGGTAAACTAACCTAAGGGCAACACGAACACCCAAGCCCGTAGGGGGGGGGGGGAGGGGGGGGGGACTCGAACCCCCGACGGCGAACAGCCGCGCGCACCGCAGTATGGCGCTCCAGTGCTCACGGCTAATCCGCCGAGGCTTGCGCTACTTCTAGCCCAACATATGCACATCCGCTAATGGTGAGAACAGTAACTATTTCATCTCTTTGCGTATATATAATAAATAGCGAATAGAGCCGGGGTTGGGTCCCTGCCGGGAAAGAAGTCAATTGTGTCGTCATTTCAAGTTCAAATATAGCGCTATATGTGAATTTATTTAATATTTGACGTGTGATCGTGATTCGTTAACGATTCATATAGGTACTGCGTTCTATTTCACAATTTTATGACGTTTGACACCTGTGAGTTGCAGTGTATTATATACCTTTAGTGGTTACCTCTCAGAAACAATTTGAACTTCATGCTATTCCTGGTGCAATGCTACAGTTAACCGGGTTCGGACATTGGCCTTGTAAACCGATACCAATGAAAACGTCAATGTATAACGTCTCTTCATGCCTAATCTAGCCTCGAACAGAAACGCAAGCTTTTTTTGGTCAACAGTGCGTTCAAATTCATAGCGCGAACAAAAACTCATTGTGTCATTGAATGAGTTTGATTAGGTACACGATTTGTTACTTATTGTAATTAAATTGAATTTACGTTGCTCTCTCGACTCTAATAACTTATATTCTAATGTTTTTTGTATGGCGGTATTGAATTACATGTGGACCGACAGCTACAAGGAGCAATGTTCTCTACTGCTTCTTTGGTACCCATTGTAAATAGTCGAACAACTGTACTCTACAGTGGTTTTGAATGTGGAGTACCCGCAACACAGCTACGTTAGTTGGGTTGCATTCAGCAGTGATCCACTTTTTTTGCTGTCAAGTGTACATAAGCAATCGGTTCCTGTTATTGCCCGCTGCCCGTATTGACATCAGGAGCGTGAATCGTAAACACATAGGCAACTATGGATTGAGTGACAGCGTCGTAGTAATACGCCGAGCAATAACAGTCGTCGAGTAATCTGCGCAGACGTTATTCCAACTGTTAGGATGGAACGAACATTTACTATTACAAACTATTGCTGAACTATGACATATTCATTTAATTTATGGCGAGGTAAAAGGTGTTGCGAGGGGAGCTGTACTAATTTATTGAGAACGATTCCCACAACGACGATTTCCTGCACGAGAGACATTTGCCGCTGTTCACCAAAGGTTTCTGTCTCTATTTGTACGCTTTTATTATGCATTTACTTCTTAAAAAAGTACAGTCGTTATCTGTTTCTTTTTTAATTTTCGTCCGTTTGCGAAACGTATCTTTTGTATGTTAAATATTGCCGGCGGATTACCAGAATCAACACTGTAGTCGCTGATTTGTTCAGTGTTATGACTGAATTCCACCGGATTAACTATCCACTAGTACAAAATTATCTTTCAGAAACAACATAGAATCGAAATACGCTACAATAGTGGACCTGCGTGAGCAGCATCATCTGACGTGTACGTAGGACGCTTGTTCAATCACTGACGCAACGGAGTGGCCGAGCGCATTGAGGCGCTATGCTCCGGTGTGAAAGACGTTCCCCGTCGTGGGTTCGAATTCTCCCTCGGCCATAGATGCTGCCTTTAGTATAAGTTAGTTTATATGTAGTTTGTAAGTTTCGGGACTGATGACCCCACAGTTAAGTCCCATAAGCTTTAAAACCATTGTTCAATGTCTCTATGAACTTCTGTCATAGAGCTACCATGTTTTTAACATAGCTTATTGCTGAAATTAGCAGAAAAAACTCTTTGTAAAATTTTTGCAGAAAAACTAGCTCAATCAAGTAGGTAAGGCATTTAAAGACACAGATAGATTCAACAAAGGAACAAATTTTGTAAATTTGTATTAAAAAAATCAAAAAGTTCAAATGTTTGTAAATCTAACGGACCAAACTGCGTGGTCATCAGTCCGTAACTTACAAACAACTTAAACTAAGTTAAACTAACCTAAGGACAACACACACACACACACACACACACACACACACACACACACACACATGCCCTAGACAGGACTCGAACCTCCGACGGCGAGCATCCGCGCGCTCCGCAGCGAGGCGCCTTAGACCGCTCGGCTACTCCAGCGCGGCATTTGTATAAATTTATATTTCAGTTTCTTCAAATGTTTGTAAAGCTTATGGGACTTAACTGGGAGGTCATCAGTCCCTAAACTTATAAGCTACTTATGAACCAACTTATATTAAAGACGGCACAAACATCCATGCCCGAGACGGGGAACGAGGAACGGCCCCGCGCATCGTAACATAGCTCTTCAATGCGCTCGACCGCTCCGCCGCTCCGCCGCGACTTCAGGCTCTTGGCAACCGAATGTAAACCGAGCAGAAGAATTTACAGTATGAACCATTACTTTAACACATAGCATGAAGAAACAGCATTCAGCGAGCACCGCTTTAGTGACCTCGAAGCAGCCAATCACAGCTCAAGTTTCAGAACATATGGCGATGGTCGCAGCGCGAAACACAAACCAGATTTGGAAATTATTTATGAAGGAGAGGGAGAAAGAAGGATTAAGAAGGACAGGATTGACAGTGACTGCATTAGGATATTGAAACCAAATAATGGCGACAAGTGAAAATGTGAGCCGGGCCAGGAATCGAAGCCGGGTCTTCCTCTTAGGGCCAGTGGTCGCCTTAACCACTTGGCTATCCGTGCTCGCTTCTCGCCCCTCTCAAAATTCCACAGGTCGCAGGCTATGGCTGTAGAGCCCTTACCGTCCATGCTCTCTTACACTCCTCATTACATATTCCCGTGCTAGGTCGAACGTGTGACAACATCTGCGGTGAAATAAGTGACACCGTACCTCAGAAGCGGCTTTTAATGAAATTTCGTGGTTATGGTATATCGCTCCAAATTTGCGACTGGATAGGGGATTTCCTGTCAGAGAGGACACCGTAGTAATCGATGGTAAGGCATCGACTACTACAGAAGTGATATCGGGCGTTCCACAGGGTAGTGTTATTGGTCCTTTGCTGTTCATTATTTACATAAACGATTTAGGAGAAAATCTAAGTACCTCTCTTAGGTTGTTGGCAGATAACGTCGTCATTTATAGTCTAGTAAAATTATCTGAAGATCAAAATCAACTACAGAATGATCTGAATAAGATATTATTATGGTGTAAAAATTGGCATTGACTCTAAATAATGAGAAGTGTGAAGTCGTTCACATCAGTACGAAAAGAAATACGTTAAACTTTGTTTACAAGATAACTCAATCAAACGTGAAGGCCGTAAACTCTATAAACTACCTAGGATTTACTATTACTTCAGACTTAAACTGGAAAGAACACGTAGACAATGTCGTGGGAAAGGCGAACCAGAGACTGCGTTTTATTGGCAGAACCCTTAAAAGATGCAACAGAACTAGAAAAGTAACTGCATACACTACGTTTGTCCGTCCATTTTTGGAGTATTGCTCCCAATGTGGGATCCTCATCAGGTGGTTTTGACGGAGGACATAAAAAGAGGAGCAAAGAAAGGCAGCTCGTTTCGTATTGTCACGATACAGGGGAGACAGCGTTACGGAAATGATACAGGATCTGGGATGTGAATCATTACAACAACGGCGCTTATCGCTGCGGCGTGGGATACTTACGAAACTCCAATAGCCAACATTGTCCTCCGAATGCAAAAATATATTGTTGACTCCCACTTACATAGGTAGAAATGACCATCAGAATAAAATACGAGAATTCAGAGCTCGAACGGAGAGATTCAGGCGTCCTTCCTTCCCGAGCGCTATTCGAGAATGGAATGGGAGAAATAGTGTAATGGTGGTTCGATGAACCCTCTGCCTGGCACTTAAATGTGATTTGCAGAATATTCCATGTAGATGAAGCTGACGCCGTCTTCGCGCGCAAATACTTATTATATTGGTGTGGCGTCTGTTCTTTCGGGCGTGTCCGAAAGAACAGACACCAGACCAATATAATAAGTACAAACCAGCTTGATATCGTCACCTGTGCGACGATCGTAGCGAGCAGCGCGGCGTGCTGATATGGTGCAGGATGAATTCGCCCGTAAGATAAGACGCAGTGGGCTTGGCTTATGCCATTGCCGTGCCATGCCGGCGAGCGGCGAGGTGTTAGCATAAAGGCGCCGCAACAGAGGTACTGGTTCCGTCCTTTGACACCGCTGCCAGCGACGGCACGGTGCAACGGTCTGAAATGAAGCCAGTGGCAGTTGCGCTGCAAAAAACCACAAATCTATGAAACTTCTGCAAGTATAAAAAAACTCTAAAAATCTTGAACACAACTGCAGTTCAGCAACGGTAGAATGTATAAATTCTTAGAATAAATAGTAGCCAGGCAGTTGCGTTAAAATTAATTTTGTCTTCTTCAGAAGTCGGACCTAAGAACAGTAGTATGCCAAACAATAATATACAATTAGTATAATTGTGTCTACTGATGAAACAAACCATGACTACGAAGTATTTTGGTAAAAAACAGTCGCCGGCCTCAGTGGCCGAGCGGTCTGCGGAGCGCCAGTCACAGTCTGCAAGACCAGTACGGTTGAGGGGTTCGAATCCCCCCTGGGGCATGGATATTTGTGCCGTCCTTAGTATAAGAAAGGTCATAAGTAGTTTGTACGTTTACGGACTGATGACTCCTCAGTTAAGTCGAAAATGGTCAAATGTTTGTATAGCTTAACGCCAACCGTTAAAAAAAGGCAAGACTAAGGTGGTTCACGGGTAACTTCAGCAAGACATGAACGTTATCTTCTGATAACAGCCCGTCGAGATAGGACGCTGAATGCAACTCCGCTGCCACGCACTCTCCAGGCAACAACAGGACGAGGAATATCAACACAAACAGTCAGACATTGTATTCGGAAATGCGACCTCTACGCATGGAGGGCTATGGTAGTGTTTCATTGAAACCAGGACACAGTTTAATGCTTGTTCTAATGCTTGTATAGCTTATGGGACTTAACAACGGGGTCATCAGCCCCTAAACTTACAAACTACTTATGAACTAAATGTAAACGAAGGCTTCCGCGGCCGTTGTCATTGTTGATAAAACTCTTCTGGGTATTAGACCACATCGTCAATATATCAAATATTTCACCAACGTTTCGGCCGCTATTGCAAGCGGCCATCTTCTGAGTGTTACGTAACATCCAGAAGATGGCCGCTTGCAATAGCGGCCGAAACGTCGGTGAAATATTTGATATATTGACGATGCGGTCTAATACCCAGAAGAGTTTTATCAACTAGCTAACGCTAAGGACGGCACAAATATCCATGCCCGAGGGGGGATTCGACCCCCCGACCGTAGTGGCCGTGCAGACCGTGACTGGAGCGCCTCAGTCCCCTCGGCCACCGCGGCCGGCTCAGTTAAGTCCCTTAAGCTTAAACATTTGAAGAAACAGTCTTGGTTGTACGAAAGCGATGTTTCATTTATTGATATATGACGCGTTTCGCCTCTTCTGGGCATCAACAGGCGTTGAAAAAGGGCGGGGGGATTTACAAAATTGTTTAAAAACCAGGAGTCAACTAAAAATATGTAAAACCTTTCCTAAGCAAGAAATATTAGAAATAGGTAAGGTGTAGCCTGATACAACTGCAGGCCATGTTACCACATTCAGCTCCACAGCCACGCGCTGGTGTAGCCTGCTTCCTAAACCGACATAGATATGTCGGGTAGGGCCCATGTCCAGTGGGAAAGTGCAGCATCCCTCTTGATGGCTTAAGATGTTTCATTTTCAGTTCAGGAGAAGGGCGTACGTCCTTCTTCCAGACTCGTTCTCATCCCTTTCCACTTTATTTCAGGCTTGAGTTGCCGGGTTCTCCGAGGATTTCCGCCACCTTGTCTTGCCTCCCTCTTTGGGCTTAGTACCAGGCCCCCTGCTCTCTCACCCTATGTCGAGGGGCCAGAGTCCCATCAGCACCAGGAGTGTCCCGCCGGGGGCGGTCCGGTACGCTCCGACTGAGTGAAGAAGAATACTGCGCTTCACTCGTCTCACGACCATGGCAGGCCTCACCCATGTGAGTCTGAGGGCGCAAACTGGAGACCCGTAGCCAACTACAGACGCAAGTATGCTGTTGTGATATAGCCATAGCGGCAGGTGGAACCTCCGGTGCCCGATCCCCGCCAGCTGGTGAAGTACTACCAAAGATCTCTCAGCTACCGCGTCTATGCGTGCCGCGAAGTTCCAGCGGTCGTCAATGATGACCCCGAGGTACCTGGCTTCTCTTTGTCGTATGATTGGAATACCGTTCAAACGAAAGGTAGGATTTCTGGCCAATTGGCCTTTCATAAGAAGGTACACTGATTTATGTGGAGCAACTTGTAATTTAGATTTGGAGATTTGTTGGTCTGGCAGTGCTGCAGATGTGGAAAATACGGAGTAGCATCGTGGTTCGGAACCCACGTTAAATTGTAGGTCCCCCTATAACTGGCTGGGTAAGTCAGTTCGAAGGTCGGAGGAAGGCAACGGCATACCACCTCCAAATAAGCCCATGCTTAGTAAAGCACTGTGGTGTTCAAACTAATCTTCGGATTGTTGATTGCTTTACCTTACCTGCACCAGGTGGACAATACTTGCATAACACGATCAATCCTGGGTTGAGTGTCCTCACAGCTTCGGCTGCCTACCATGAGAAGGAGATCATCCGTGTAAGCTATGACCTCTGGCACATCTGGATGTTGTTGCAGCTCTCCGAGGAGAGGCTCCATGTCGAGATCCTAAAAGCTCCTGGACGGAGCTCTGGGGTCACCCCTTTGTGATTCTCTTACTTTCCCGCTAGGGGACGATAGCCAGACCTCTTGTTACTTGCAACTGTGGCCTAAAGGTCGGTATTTTACAGATTGCAGCGCGGCCAAAAACCCAGAAGGATGGTATTGACAGTTACAACGGCTTCGGAAGCGTTCGTTTACATTAATTGGAATTGTTTCTCTTGTTCCGGTGAGTACCGACCAGTGTTGCCAGATGTAGGGAATTTTCCCTACACGAAGGTACTTATAATCATCAAAATCATGTAGGGAATTTTCATCGAAAAGTCCCCAACGTGTAGGAAATTTGATAAAATTTTATAATCGCCGACACATGCCTATCGGGTAATGTTCGCAACAGAACAGTTGTCAGCACGCGTGAATGAAGTCGACCAGTTGTGGCGAATTTTGAAGTAGACAATGATATTTTAGACGGCATAGTTGTTTTCTTGTTCATAGTACACAATATTAATGTGAAAACTTAGTTTCGGTCACATTAAAATTGATGCGAAATATTATGATGTCAATGTATATCAGTGGAATGGAGAGTCGGTTTGGAAATAGTGTTAAAAATGTCAGAAAAAGAAAAATTCATTGTTTCCATGAACGAATGACGTTTTATTACCTTCACTAGACTGTTATTTATTTACGTCAGGACGATATACTAGTTAGTACTTGTAAATCAGAAGATGCTGACAAGAAACGGTAAAATATTTGCGACAACTTTGAAAATCGAATCATGTAGAATGACGGAATTTTTTATGCTGACTGTGAACTAAATAATTACTGCTGTTGCTACTCTATGATTGATGGTGCCTCGATGTATTCTTGTGCGGTCAATAAATTAGTTACCCTCGTGTAACAATGCACTCGCAATTCGCGGCATACTTGGGGAAACTAATTAATGCTGTTCCTCTCTATGGTTGACAGGTTCTTGATGTACCCTTGTCCAATCGATAAATCAGTAATCCTATTGTAACAGAGCACTTGGAATTCGTGGAATAATCTACACTTGACTCCATCAATCAGTCAATGGAAAAAAACATGTCTAGCAAGTGAAGCATGATGCCAAATATTTATCTTAAAGTTTTTCAAAATTGTGACATTTCACGTTATTGAATTGGTTGACCTCTGCTGGCTGGACTCCTGGATTCAGCCCCTCCCAGACGCAAATCCTGGCTACGGCCCTGGTGTAGGGGCATTAATGAGGTAGCAGGCAGAAGTGGGGGAAACGTTGGTACATTTTTATGAGACTGTAGGTATTTTCTCTCTCTGCCATCTGGCAACAGTGGTACCGACTATTTGCCGCGTATATCAGCGCCCACCTTTATACTGACGTAAAGCTGTGCCAGCCGCGGCACGCACGCGCATAACGCATTCCGCCCCGCCTGTGGCGCCTGATTTCTGTGGAGCAACTTGTAATTTACTTTTATTGCACCAGGTGGACAGTAATTGCATAACACGATCAATCCTGGGTTCAATGTCCTCGCAGTTTCGGCCGCCTACCATGAGAAGGAGATCATCCGTGTAAGCTATGAGACTGTAGGTATTTTCTCTCTCTGCCACATCCGGAAGTTGTTGCTGCTCTCCGAGGAGAGGCTCCATATTGCGGTCCCAAAAGAGTGGTCCCAGGACGGAGCCCTGGGGACACCCCTTTGTGATTCTCTTACTTTCCCACTAGGGGACGATAGCCAGACCTCCTGTTACTTGCAACTGTGGCCGAAAGGTCGGTATTTTACAGATTGCATCGCGGCCGAAAAAAACTTGTAAATGAGAAGATGCTGACAAGAAAAAGCTAAAATATTTGTGACAGCTTTGAAAATCGAATCATGCAGAATGACGGACCTCCTTTCTGAAGCTGACTGTCAACTAAATAGTTACTGCTGTTCCTACTCTATGACTGATGGTGCCTCGATGTATTCTTGTGCGGTCAATAAATTAGTTACCCTCGTGTAACAATGCACTTGGAATTCGCAGCATACTTGGGGAAACTAATTAATGCTGTTCCTCTCTATGGTTGACAGGTTCTTGATGTACCCTTGTCCAATCGATAAATCAGTAATCCTATTGTAAAAGAGCACTTTGAATTCGCGGCATAATCTACACTTGACTCCATCAATCAGTAATGATCAGTCAATGGAAAAAAACAACATCTCTAGCAAGTGAAGCATGATTCCAAATATTTATTTTAAAGTTTTTCAAAATTGTAACATGTCACGTTAATGAATTGGTTGACCTCTGCTGGCTGGGAAAATCCTGGCTACGGCCCTGGTGTAGGGGCATTAACTCTTTCGTGGTTGTTGGGACATATACGTCCCACTAACTTCGGACCTCATTTGTACCACAAGGTGGCAAGTTGCGTAATTCTGCATAGTGCTGCCATCATTTGGTGGTCCTTCAGAACGCGGAAAAAAATCGAGACACTGAAATTCTTACAGTGTAGAAGGCTGTGACTGTTTATATGGGCTGCCGGGTGAATTTTCGCGCCATACCATTGTTTGTTGTGCCTTGAATCGGTTTTCGTCGTTTTCTCGCTACCGAAAATGTCCGAAGTAAGTATATTTACTATTTTATGTTTCTTAGAAGTTTACAAACAAAAGTTAAGCTTTCTAAAACTCATTTTACTTCAAAAGTTTTTTCAGTGCGTTTATGTTGCGAAATTATAGTCCTCATATTTCAAAGAAAAACAGTTTTTCTGTAAATTTTTGCACTAATAAAGCACGGTATGTGGTTTACTATTATCTGCATTTTCTATTATAGAAGCTGCGAGGGAGCTCTCATTCGCTATTTTTTTTAAATATGGTGTGCATTATTGAATTGAATTGATTAAAATGTTCAAATGTTTGTTAAGCTTAGGGGACTTAACTACTGGGTCATCAGTCCCTAAACTTACAAACTACTTATGAACTAGCTACAAATAAGGACGGCACAAATATCCATGCCCGTGGGGGGATTCGAACCCCCGACCGTAGTGGCCGTGCAGATCGTGACTGAAGCGCCTCAGTCCCCTAAGCCACCGCGGCCGGCATGGTGTGCATTACAAATTTTTGGATCATGTACTTGTTTAGACTCTATGACAGTTAGGATAACTTAAGAAATTATTTTAAAAAGTCTTAGGTAAATCGGTACCAGAAATGATTAGTGGGACGTATGTGTCCCACCTTTTTTTTTTTCTCTCTCTCTCTCTGCCATCTGGCAACACTTGCCGCGTATATCAGCTTTCGCCTTTATACTGACGCACCGTTGTGCCTGCCGCATCACGCACGCGAGTAACGCAGTCCGCCCCGCCTGCGGCGCCTGATTTTTGTGGAGCAACTTGTAATTTAGTTTTATTGCACCAGGTGGACAGTAATTGCGTAACACGCTCAATCCTGGGTTCAATGTCCTCGCAGCTTCGGCCGCCGGCCATGAGAAGGAGATCATCCGTGTAAGCTATGACCTCTAGCACATCCGGATGTTGTTTTTGCTCTCCGAGGAGAGGCTCCATGTTGAGATCCCAAAAGAGTGGTCCCTGGACGGAGCCCTGGAGACACCCCTTTGTGATTCTCTTACTTTACCGCTAGGGGACGATAGCCAGACCTCTTGTTACTTGCAACTGTGGCCGAAAGGTCTGTACTTTACAGATTGGCAGCGCGGCCAAAAACCCAGAAGGATTTTACTGACAGTTACAACGGCCGCGGAAGCGTTCGTTTACATTCCGGTGAGTACCGACCAGTGTTGCTAGATGTAGGGAATTTTCCCTACACATCAGCGCTCGCCTTTATACTGACGGAACGTTGTGCCTGCCGCGGCACGCACGCGCGTAACGCATTCCGCCCCGCCTGCCACGCCTGATTTCTGTGGAGCAACTTGTAATTTAGATTTATTGCACCAGGTGGACAGTAATTGCATAACACGCTCAATCCTGGGTTCAATGTCCTCGCAGCTTCGGCCGCCGGCCATGAGAAGGAGATCATCCGTGTAAGCTATGACCTCTAGCACATCAGGATGTTGTTTCTGCTCTCCGAGGAGAGGCTCCATGTTGAGATCCCAAAATAGTGGTTCCTGGACGGAGCCCTGGGGACACCCCTTTGTGATTCTCTTACTTTCCCACTAGGGGACGATAGCCAGACCTCCTGTTACTTGCAACTGTGGCCGAAAGGTCGGTATTTTACAGATTGGCAGCACGGCCAAAAACCCAGAAGGATTTTATTTACAGTTACAACGGCCGCGGAAGCGTTCTTTTACATTCATTGGAATTGTTTCTCTTGTTTCGGTGAGTACCGACCAGTGTTGCTAGATGTAGGGAATTATCCCTACACGTAGGTACTTTTAATCATCAAAATCATGTCGGGAATTTTCAACGAAAAGTCCCCAACGTGTAGGTACTTTGATAAAATTTTACAGTCGCCGACACATGCCTAGCGGGTAATGTTCGCAACAGAACAGTTGTCAGCACGCGTAAATGAAGCCGACCAGTTGTGGCGAAGTTTGAAGTAGCCAATGAGCTCTGCTGTCTGGACTCCTGGATTCAGCCCCTCCCTGACGCAAATCCTGGCTACGGCCCTAGTGTAGGGGCATTAATGAGGTAGCAGGGAGAAGTGGGGAAAACGTAGGTACATTTTTGTGAGACTGTAGGTATTTTCTCTCTCTGCCATCTGGCAACACTGGTACCGACTACTTGCCGCGTATATCAGCGCTCGCCTTTATACTGACGCAACGTCGTGCCTGCCGCGGCACGCACGCGCGTAACGCATTCCGCCCCGCCTGCCGCGCCTGTCTGGAGCCGCGTCTCGTGACCGGACGGACACCTGACAGTCGGCCTGGGCGCTCCTCCGCTGCTCGCCGTAACCCGCTAGGCCGCGCGGCCCGCACCCACCGCCAGGGGCGACTGACAGCCACAATTGAAATTTCTTTTCCCCAGTTTTGAACAGTGCAGTGCCTCCTATAAATTCGGGCCGTGACGTCGCCCGTCGGAGTATTTCACGAGCGACCGCAGCGATTGGATCGGCACACACAAACGTTGCCGCGCCCCGCACTACGTCACCGCACCGGCGCGATCTTATCGCGGGGTAATTTTTTAACTGATGCCGTACGATTTTATCGGCGGTCGCCCTCTGCGCGGTACGCGGAATTCAATTTTTTTTTCCAACTTCCGGCCATTGCATCAGTGAAATATTTATTGCTGATGCATGTCTCGTACTGTTCTGAGGTAGACACGTTATGTTTTCTGCGCTTCCTCGCTGGTGATACCTTTTCTCAGATATAATCGGCTGACAAAGTGTGCAAGCCTTGTGGCGGAGGCTAACTGTTGGGTCGGAGAAAGTAAGATATTGATTTACCGATATTATTGTTTAACATATCGCCAGCAACGTTACGCATCAAGTCGGACTGAACGAGCTGGGATAGAAACATTCCGTCATTCACTATTAAAAAGAATATTTGTAAAAATTCAGAAAGAAGAAAAAGAAAAAAAAAGAAAAAAAGAAGCGTAAATAACATAATTGAAATGAATATAATTTCTTCCAACATCTGATTGCCTATGAAAATGAATCTGTATGCAAAATATTATTATTCGAGCCTGTAATCGAGAAAAATTTCAGAAAGGGTTTGAAATCAAATGTTTCGAATGCTTAACTACGGGGTCATCAGTCCCTAAACTTACAAACTACTTATGAACTAACTAAGACTAAGGACGGCACAAATATCCATGCCCTAGGGGCGATTCGAACCCCCGACCGTAGTGGCCGTGCAGACTGTGACTAGAGCGCCTCAGTCTTCTCGGCCACCGCGGCCGACCGGTTTGAAATCGCGTTTAAATCTTGTTTTAAGTCACTAAGGGCCGGTTTGTCAATGTCCCGTTACGTTCCAGTTAAGATTTTAACTTGTCGTTTGCGGAGAATTGCGTTTGTCAATGTTTTGTTATGAGTCAACCCGAAGTTAAAAGACCTCAAACTGGTCGTTAAGTAAACGAGTAACATTCTGCTCGTTACACGGCTAACGACCAGTTAAGTGAGAATCTGTAAGAAAATGGCAGGATTCCAAAGCGCTAATATACCGCAGTATATTCACGTGATAAAGATCGATTTAGCGAACAAAATAACAAAAGCACTACATGTATGAAAAACTAGTGTGGAAAGCAGCTTTATTGGGAAATTTTATCTTCATATTTCTCTCCCAATCCCTGTCAGTAGCGATTAGATCAGTTTGATACACTGTAGATACGCAACATAACCTTAAAATTATAGTTGCGATATCAAAATACAAACTTACGGGTAACGACCAGTTAGGTGAGAAACGGTATGATGAAAATGGCCGGCCGCGGTGGCCGAGGAGACTAAGGCGCTCCAGTCACGGTCTGCACCTCCTCTACGGTCGGGGATTCGGATCCCCCCTCGAGCATGGATATTTGTGCCGTCCTAGTTCGTAAGTACTTTGTAAATTTAGGGACTGATGACCCCGTAGTTAAGTCCCATAGACTATACAAACATTTGAACACTTTGATGAAAATGGCTGGAATAAGAGATTAGCTTGACAATTACGACGATGTCAATATTTTGGACGATGTATAGGTCATTGCCCCTGTAAGGCGTCCTGGGCGTATTTATGTTCGTCCAAACCATTTTGAATGCTGGGATGATGCAGAATTTATTACGCGATTTCGTCTTCCAAAAAACACTTTGGAAACGCTGCATGAAAAACTCCACGACCATCTGAAGAGTCGAACAGATAGTTGAGTATTTTGTAAGTTATCTGTCGTAATAGAAAACATAATACGTTATTTTTGTCTGCAAGCTTATTAATTCAGTATTTACTTATGCTTGTTGCACCTAGTGTACGGCCTAAAGTGTGATTTCTCCCTCCGATATACAGGAATAGTGCACTTTCGCCTATGTGCGAGCTATTTCTTGCACTATGGTACTACGCACTTCGGAGTACGTTATCGTACTACTACCCCCTAAGCACTTTTTCTACCCTACGTGTTCCATGGACAGCATTGAATATTCATTTGCCACAATGTCGCTTCCTTTTCCTTCCATGTCATAGCGCATTTTTTTTTTTTTTTTTTTTTTTTTTTTTTTTTTTTTTTTTTTTTTTACAATGTGTCTTTATATTTCTCTATTAAGGACACAAGACACTCACACTAACTTCTTGTATAATTCGAGCTTCTTTCATATTTGTTTGCCATAGCGCCAAATAACAACTATCTACTAACCTCTTCCCCGATAGTCAAATATGGCTAACATCTGTTTATTCAGACGGTACTTTCATTTGTTTCTGTTGCCAACATAGTCGAATATATCGTACCTTCTCGTTTTCTCCTTGTTTGCATCTGGCAATGACAAACACAATGCACTTCACGAACACATTTAACTGAACGTTAAAGGCATCCTCTCGTTTACTAACGAGAAGATTAACGAGAGCTGGACGAACCGGCACTAAGTGCTCTCATTAATTGAAAGAAAGTTTTTGACCAATTACAGTGTTCAAATCAAATGTTTGTTGAGCTTATGGGACTCAACGACGGGGTCATCAGTCCCTAAACTTACAAACTACTTATCTACTACTTTATACTAAGGACGGCACAAATACCCATTCCCGAGGGGGGATTCGAACCCCCGACCGTAGTGGCCGTGCAGACCGTGACTGGAGCGCCTCAGTCTCCTCGGCCACCGCGGTCGGCATTTCAGTGTTTATAACATCTTGAGATATGTAATCAAATATAAAATTTTGCATTTAGCTTCATTGACATATGTACACAGTACGCGAAATAAGTAAGTAATAAAAATGTCATACCTTATGCTGCACACCAATGTAAACAAAAGGTAGTTTTTGACGTATGCGCCGATGCGCGATGGCGTTAACCGTCGGGAGTTCGAATCCTCCCTCGGGCATGGATGTGTGTGTTGTCTTTAGTATAAGGTAGTTTAAAAGTAGTTTGTAAGTTTAAGGACTTATGATCCCGCAATTACGTCCCATAAGTATAACAAACATACAAACATTTTTTTAGTTTTTGACGCATCTAACAAAAGCACCTTACGGTCTCGAAAATTCAGTTCTGGATGGTACTTCACGTAATAGTAAGGGAGGGGGGGTACTCATAGAAGTGCTAAGAAGCACTATCCAGAAAATTTCAAGAAAAATGTCTCTAAAGTTTTAGCGCATCACATTTGGGAACTTGAAACTTAAATAGTGGCAAGTATTTATTCCCAACCGATACAAAAGCGTTACATATTTGCACCTGTTACTGTCCTTCAAAGCAGTCACGAGCGTTGTGTAGGACCCCTTGCCAGCAATATGGATGGCTTAGTATACCGTTAGCAGAGGCTGTTTTATTGATTGTTGCGAATGTTGTCGACTGCTTGTCGAATCTCTAGAACACTTCTGAAGCGAATGCCACGAAGTGATTCCTACATCTTCGGAATAAAATCAAAGTCGGAAGGACTTACGTTCGGGGAGTATGGTGGATGGTATAGTACTTTCCAGTCCTATCGACAGAACAGAGCAGCCACAGCTAGCGCTGTATGCACACGCGCATTGTCGTGCAAAATGATGGGTGGTTTGCGCAGAAATTGTTGCCGCAAGTGATGCCTTAAAAACGAACAGTATACTGTACAATCATAACGTGTAGGCTTTCACGGCCGGCGTCTTCAGTAATTAAAACTTCCGGGCTGAGAGGCCGTGGTCAAATAGTAGAAATTCCTTCCCCTGACGTTTCGTTGCCGGCTGCGGGCAACATCTTCTGAGATGAGTCGACGACTGGCTGCTGGGCCGTGGAGATCCTGCTTATATAGAGTGCATAGAGGGTGCCACCACTCGTCACGTGATGTCAACAGTAAAACTATCTCTGGCTGGCGTCATTACTCTCGATCAAAGGTAATCGATTGCCACATCTTTGTACCAAAGTCGACCGCCATATCTTAACTAATTTCAAGCCTTCTTCCTTCCTGTTAAAAGTATTGTGGTGTTCAAAGACCTCTATAGCCTCTCTATACATCTGTGCATAATAATGCGATGTCCTAGCTAGCACGCTCGTTTCACTAAATTTTATTTTGTGGTCACCTTTTTCAAAAACATGTTCCGCGACGGCCGGTTTGTCGGACAAATAAAATTTAGTGAGACAAGCGCGCTAGCTAAGACATCGCATTATTACGTACGTACGAATAGAGAGGCTATATAGATTTTTAAACACCACAATAATTTTAACAGGAAGGAAGAAGGCTTGAAGTTAGACAAGATATGTCGGTCTACTTTGTACCAAAGATATGACAATCGATTACCTTTGATCGAGAGTAATGACGCCAGTCAGAGATAGTTTACTGTTGACATCACGTGACGAGTGGTTGCGCCCTCTATGCCCTCTATAAAAGCAGGATCTCCACGGCCCAGCAGCCAGTCGTCGACTCACCTCGGAAGATATTGCCCGCAACGAAACGTCAGGGGAAGGAATTTCTACTGTTCGACCACGGCCTCCCAGCCCGGAATTTTTAATTACTGAGTATACTGTGCATTGGTGATCTGCTGCGGAGAAACGTAGTGCGTTAAGATAACATCATCACACTCGTACACCATAACTTTCACCATACTAGGGCTCTGACGCACTTTCGATGCCATTCGTTGGATTGGTGTTTCAGTTTTGGCTCGTACGATATAGCCCATCCAGTGTTTCGATACGTCGTTAGAAAGCCTCTCTTTCGCGCTCATAGCGCTCCATGTTTGTATGAGCAGCGTCGTAACGCGTCCATTTCTGCATTTCCGTCAGTTCACGTGGAATCCATCGTAATGCAATTTTTCGAGTGCCCAGGCGTTCCTTTAGGATGCGAAGGACACAGTCTTATGAGCTAAATCGGTTTCGTGGGCGAACTCACGAATCGTCTGGCGTCTATCACTGTCCACTAACGCTGCAACAGTATGCACTTCTTCTCCAGAGACGCTAGGACGACCTGCCCGATGCATGTCTGACAAGGTTCGCCGACCGTCGTTGAAGGCTTTTACCCAACGTGCCACTGATCTGTACCGCAATGACGATTCAAAAAATGTTTGTAAATCTATCGGGCCAAACTGCATGGTCATGAGTCCGTAGCTTACAGACTACTTAAACTAAGGTAAACTAACCTAAGGACAACACGCAAACACACACACCCATGCCCCAGGGAGGACTCAAACCTCCACGGCGAGCAACCGCGCGCTCCGCAGCGAGACACTTTAGACTGCTCGGAATGACAATTCCCCTTGAAGACCTTGATGACACTGTCGTGCTGTACGACCTCTGGCACATTCAATCTTGATCCTGTTTCGAAAACATAGTGACACCGTTACGTTAAACCGCTCACTCACAAGTGACTGTGTTTCCCTCAACAGTGCGCACGCCGGTGACATGGAACGGGCGAGTCCATATGATCTCAGTTATCAGCTACAATAGTAGATTCCATTGAATAGTGCCTCCACATCAGTGTTGCCACTATTAAGTTCCAACCCTCGTTTTTTTTTTATATCTTTATATTTTCATATTATCTTTAACATACGTAACTACAAGACGACATGCCTCATTCGTTCCCGATTTGTGGTTCTGCTGCAGGCGATGGGTGACTCTTATCCTTTATAATTCGCAGCGTTCTTTCGCTTTCGCTTTCGCCCCAGAACGAACTTGAGGCATACTGTTTTATTTAATCTTATAGTTAATTTTTGTAAAATGTTATAGTTAGAATTCTATGGTACCTGTTACACCCAAGTCATATTGTCTTTTATTTTACAGATGTAAGATGTAAACCGGTCACTTTTATAAAATAAAATAAAAGAAAGTAAAGTGTATAACTTGAGTGTTAAAACCGGTCGTCTTAAATAAATAAAAGATAAAATTTGCGATTTTGGCATTTCTCTTTATATTAAAGCTTTATGCGAACTTGAATGACCTGATCAAATTAAAACATTATATCAGTTCGCTGCCTTCCAAATGGGAAAAATGCTTTCTAAACTCATTAACTCGTGTATAAGGTATATGGGTTGCGCTTAAATCCCTAGGAATTTTCTGGATACTTAGCTTTATATTTTCTATGTGTGGAACGCTTGACGTGTACTACAAACATGCAAAGTCTCAACCCATACTGAAGTTCCGACACTAGAAGGTCTCCTAAGTATCCATAGCATAATATCTACTGAAATGTGTGCTGTTCATTGACATAAGCAAACAGAGTAATCTGCTTTGTAACCTTTTTCCACAATTTTTGACTCATCTGTATTCATTTTATGGCTGTATATTCCTTATTTTACCACAATTTACATCTGTATTGATTTTCTCGCTGTATATTCTTTATTTAACCACAGTTTACAGTATGTTTAAGTGATTTCCTGCCAGCGCCACATAGTGGCAGACTTTCTCAATTGATACGTTCGTATAGCGTAATGTCACTTTTTTTAGAAATAGGTTTTGCTGCCTTCCTTAAGTTTGTATCCATTAAAATAAGAATGGCTACCCGTTTATAATTTTTATATATTTTTATATTTGACAAATTTGACATCTTGTGGGATCGGGTGTACTGCCGGTGGTATACGTCTTCCTCACACGATATTTCTAGAGGCTGTATTAAGACACCTGAAGCAGGCTTTCAAGAAAAATGACTATTCAGATAAAGAAATAAACAGGCTTCTGTGGCCAAATAACAATAGGCTAAGAACCAGAAACAAAACGAAAGAAGAAAGTTTCCCTGCCATTTATCGGTAAAGTAACTGATCACATAGGAAAAATATTGCGTAAACACAACATCAGAGCAGTCTTCAGACCAACTAAAAAAATATCTCATGTACACCGTTCTGTAAAAGATGAAGGACTGCCGGCCGCGGTGGCCGAGGAGACTAAGGCGCTCCAGTCACGGTCTGCACGGCCACTGCGGTCGGGGGTTCGAATCCCCCCTCGGGCATGGATATTTGTGCCGTCCTAGTTCGTAAGTAGTTCATAAGTAGTTTGTAGGTTTAGGGACTGATGACCCCGTAGTTAAGTCCCGTAGACTATACAAACATTTGAACATTTCTTTTTCATGAAGGACTTCCTCTTTCTGCTTGTGACGTATATAAAATTCCACGTACATACGGTAAAGATTCGAAGGGCATGACAGGGAAGCATTAGTTGGGAATGGAGTAAGACAGGGTTGTAGCCTTTCTCTGATGTTATTCAGTTTGTACATCGAGCAGGCGGTGAAGGAAAGCAAAGAAAAATTTGGAATAGGAATTAAAGTACAGGATGAAGAAATAAAAACATGGCGTTTTGCTGATGACTTTGTAATTCTGTCAGAGACAGGAAAGTGCCTGCAAGAGCAGTTAAATGGAATGGACAGTGTGTGGAAGAGAGCGTATAAAATGAACATTAACAAGAGCAAAACAAAGCTAAAGTCTTAAAAATAAGGCGATGCTGGTTGAATTAGGTAACGAAACAATGAAGGTGGTAGAAGAGTTTTGTTCAAATGTTTGTAGAACTTATGAGACTTAACTACGGGGTCATCAGTCCCTAAGCTTACAAACTACTTATGAACTATATATATCGGTGGCGTCTGTTCCGAAAGAATAGACGTCACTTCTGATCCTGCAGCTGTTATTATTTAATATTCATAGAATATATGACATCAACTGCGATTGGGCAAAGCTGAAAATGTGTACCCAGCCGGGATTCGAACCCGGGTCTCCTGCTTTCTAGGCAGTTGCGCTGACCCCTACACCACTGGGGACACAGTGATCACCGCACCTGCAAGGACTACCCATGCACGCCTCCCGTCAGATACAAATTCCCAGCTTCGCCCTGCCCATAGTACTCAAACTCGTAGTTTAATTAATTCCCGTAAGAGTAAGGGCTTCAAACTTGCCCACCCCTCCCCACTAACGATAGGATCATTGCCCGTCACACAATTGTATTCTGGTTTGAAAAGAGTCGTAGGCGGGGGGTCACCAAGCTAATTTAAGTTGCAAGGGGATCGCGTATTGAAAAATGTTGGGGAATACTGGCTTACGGAGACCTTTTTTTTTTTTTTCAAAAATGTTGAAATGTTTGTAAATCTATTGGACTCAACTGCCTGGTTATTAGTTCGTAGCATACAAACTACTTAAACTAAGGTAAACGAAGCTAGGACAAAACAAACACCCATGCCCGAGGGGGGGAATCGAACCTCCGACGGCGAACGGCTGCGCGCACCGCAGCACGGCGCCCCAGTAGGCACGGGTAATCCGTCGCGACTCTTTTTTGGTTTGTCTATATAATTTTCCAGTCACACTCCATACCGAAAATGAAGACAAACAGAATCTTTCTTTTATATAAATTATTGCTTCTGCAATTTATATATCGTACAGTAGGTGTGACAAATTACATCCCTGCGTAGATCACACAATACTTTCCCGAAACGCACAGAAAATCCATTTCAAAGGTAATGGATACATCGTTCAGCGGGTGACATCCATTTGCTGTCTTCTGAGCTTGACATTTGAAACTTACTAGCCAATTACAAGAATGGATGTTTATGACTGCTGAAAATAAAGTAAAAATCTATATCTATAAATGTGAATGTCTGTTCGGTGTATGCTTATCACGTCAGAACCACAAGACATAAAGAGCTAAAACTTTGTACAGTTACTAATGTCTACCCGGGAAAGGCTTTAGGCACGGTTTTATTGCGATCATACATATATATTAATGTGAATGTCTGTTCGGTGTACGCTTATCACGTCCGAACGACAAGACGCAGAGACTTAAATATTTGTACAGTTACTAATTTATACCTGAGGAATGTTTTAGGCACGGTTTTATAGCGATCTGATAGATATTTAATAATTTGAAGAATATAAGGAGACGTGCGGAACAATAATTACTCTTTGAAAATTATATTTACTCTTTGAAAATGGTTTTATTGGTTGCATTGTTGCTTGAGGGTTGATAATGATAAAAGGGTGGAGTATATTGGGATGGAAAATTATCGGAGTATATAATATTTCGCTCTGCAGCGAAAACTGCAGAACGCAAACGAATGGTCTATGTGTAATTGTTGTTCGATGTCTCCCGTTGTACACCATAACACTTCCATGCCGATAGCTATAAGGGGGTGGGAGATATAGTGGTTGAAAGTCGTCAAATTATTTAAAAAATCGGATGAAAGCCAGCGATGACGTTTTTGCGACTCTATAGCAAGGAGGTTACATACAGCGAAACGTGAAGCCACTTGCAATATCTTTGGTCTACGCGTGCTATAATGTCTTCAGCTCTTTCTCTGTAAGGATAAGCATACGAATAAGGAAATATAAGGATAAATGAATAAAGCGGTAAAAAAGAAATTTCTTTCAATATATCTCTTTAAAAAAAAGTCGATTTGACGTTTCGCGCATTACGTCAAGTGATCGAACTGTTATATTATTACAATCATTATTGTTGAATTTCGTGATTGGATTCTTCGAAACGAGTGCATTTTGTGTGTTATTTGATCTACACTACTTACTTTCCTGATAATGATGATTAAAATGTCTATTTCATTTCATCCTTCAAAACCAGTCTCATAGTACACTACTGAAAGATAGCTTATCTATCATAATCAACCAACACGCGAGAGGAGCCGCGGGTTTAAGCTAGTATATATATATATATATATATATATATATATATATATATATATATATATATATATATATATATATTGCTCCATAGCGTTAGCCGTATCTCCTAGTGGAAGAAAGAAGACGCATTCAGTCGCGGTACGCGCCTGACAGTCGGCAACCCTCACTGCGTGGCTGCAAAGCGGCGTGCCCTGCGAGCAGTGCAGGCGTTGCAACAGGTTGCTCTCAAATGAAGAGCCCCCGCACGACTGCGCTTCGGAAAAATACCGCTTACAGCTGAGCCACGGAATGGGGCAGGGGAGGGTATGGGGTCCTTACCCTCCCTCTCGCAGACGGCGGCGCTCTTAATCCCCGAGTAGTACTTGAGAGCCAGCAGGCGTATTCTCGCCTCTCGCTAAGCACGACTACGCCCTCCTTAGCCAGCTGCCAGACGGGGCTTAAGGGGGCAGTACGCAGAGGGCCGCAGCAGTCAAGAAACAGCAAGCATCGCCTGGTGACTTCCACTGACCAGTAAACCCAACTAAATGTCACTCTCCGATATGCTTGAAATTTGGGTATGTTAAAATACATGAAAAACTAAAGGTACGTGGTTTTTTTTTTTTTTTTTTTTTTTTTTTTTTTTTTTTTTTTTTTTTTTTTTTTTAGCAGCGGTAAAGTATATTTAAGGGGTTCCCTCCCCTCCAAATATTGGGGCTAAAATGGAAAAATTGCAATCACTTAGAGATTAGTCAAGCAGTTTTAATGTTTAGTATGAAAGTATCTTTTGATAAAAGACGAAAATCGGCTTAGGTATATTGGAGGGGTGTGAAAAGTAAGGGAGCCAGCTACCCCTAAAGTGATTAATTAATATTCTAAAAGAACTTTTGTTTTTATTTATTAAAGCTTCCAAAGACTACTCAATACTTTACTTATTTATTTTACAAGTGAGAGAGCAGGATTCCATGCGAAATTTAAGCAAAATCCTCCAGCCCTATTTGTAAGGTTGTCTGCTAGTTTTATTTCAACCGCTTCCTTCACAAGAAAGTCAATCGAAAAGAACAACTCCTTAGCTTCTGGTGTACTCGTGAAATAGCCCAGGGTGGTGCCTGTTTTGCTAAACTGCTATATGGATCGCTGAGAAAAAGAAAGCCTTTTTGCGAGAGGATGGATGAGTGGAAGAGGCTAAAACAATTTGGTCTGTATGAGTCACTTTACGAAAAATGTTGAAACAAATTCTATCATCGATTATACAGGGTGAAACACGTAACACTTGCACCGCAAATATTGCCGAAACGGAAAGTGCGATTGATGTGCGGTTTTCACTGAATGAATTGGTAGTCAGGGACTCATATTTTTAGCATATAAACAGATCGTAAAATACTTAGAAATTGTATTTATATGCAAACATACAATTTTTCAAATGGTACAATGGATGTTCCTATCATGCACTGGAATTTTTAATACCAGTTGTGTACAAAGAATTTTGACTGACACTTTTATCAATTTAGTTTGGCAGCTACAACCGCTCAAAGTTTCGGGAGCAGAGGCTGTGACAGCGGAGCTGACTGGCCGAGTGGCTAGCCCCTGGGGCACGGCCCACTGTCTCATGACCACCAGCCAGTCAGCTACGCTGTCGTAGCCTCCGCCCCCGGAAACTGGTTATAGCTGTCAAACTAAATGTGATAAAAAGCTCATTCAAAATTCTTTGTACACATCAGGTGTCAAAAATTCCAGTGCATGATAGAAACACCCATTGTTACATTTGTTAAATTGTATGTTTGCATTAAAAATACACATTCTAGGTATTTTTACAATCTGTTTATTGTCTAACAATACGAGTCGATGACTACCAACCCATTCTGTGAAAACCGCACATCAATCGCACTTTCCGTTTCCGCAATATTTGCTTGCAAGTGTTATCGTTTTGTTGTTCACAGATGAAAGTGACATGTTCATGGAGATCGCATTTTAGATATCGATCTGAACGAAGGAAATAAAGCAAAATATAGTGATCCCTAAACTGTATTCGTATTTCATAATTCATAAACAAAAGAAATCAAAACTACAACCATTTGTTGCTGACACCTAGCAACAAAGACAACTACGTAAATTACATGCACAAAATGCCTTTGACACACTGTCAGTACTAAAAATTTCCAGTCACAGTTTTGAATGCTATATAAATAAAAAGGGTGCTGTTCATTGAATAATGTCAGTTTCCATTAGCTAAAACAATACAAAACCAAATTACCAATGTGAGAATAACAACAGCGTCTTTTTATGACAGCAAAACTCACCTGATGAAATTGTACACAAAGACCTAAAACAATATTTTGTTTTCTGTTCTTTGTGAGCAGATATATAGAGCAATCTTGGTCAGCAAGCGTTTCGTATGACACATGAGAGGGACACTAACGTCCCGTGAGGAACACAAGTGAGAAATCATTTTGCACTTTGTTTTATGTCACTGGAAATTGGCTGGGACTTTTAAGTCCCGTCGGGCAGGAAAGGGTTAAGAAAACAAAAACAAGCTCAAGTTTAATAGATCGTTGCAAGCTGTATTTCCAATGCAACTGCCAAAACTATTGTGCCTAATATGAGAATATTAGTAGCTTCAAAGCTATGGTAAAGATCAAGAATAATTCAAATGTTCATATGTTTGTATAGCTTATGGGACTTAACTACGGGGTCATCAGTCCCTAAACTTACAAACTGCTTATGAACTACCTTATACTAAGGACGGCACAAATATCCATGCCCGAGGGGGGATTCGAACCCCCGACAGTAGTGGCCGTGGAGACCGTGACTGGAGCGCCTCAGTCTCCTCGGCCACCGCGGCCGGCAATGAAGAAAGAATGTTAAAAATTTGTGCAAAATAGGGAGCGTAATAAAAATTTACTTTCTGTATGTAAACTAAAATTGGCATTATTATTATTATTCGTAGTAATAATTTTAAAACAACACCCCTTTAAGCCTGGTTGCACACACACCGACTTTTGACGGTCGGTAAAATATCGGATGTTCGCATCCAGTAGTGGCCCATTGGAGGACTTTGAAGGTTGCTCACTGGCCGACCACGGACCGGCACCGGCAAAAAGCCGGTCAGCTGCCTCTACACGGCAGGCGGCTGTACTGTACTGTACGGACACTGCAGGCCAACGGCGCAGGCCATACAGTAGGGAGGAGCACGTCGTGTAGTGGCAGCTGTAGTGTAGTGGCACACACAACCATTTTTACCGGCCGTCCTCCCTGCACAGTAATCGCTGTGCCTTCTCGCCATACAGTCGACATAGCGCAAATAGGACTAAAATGCAAAATAATGATTTAACAGTAAGTTCTGTATACAGTAAATTACAAATGGTGGGAATTTTTTTCGTTTTTACTTTATTTTATTATTATTATTATTGCTACTGTTAGGATCAGTGGCGGATTTACCAGTAGGCTGAATAGGCTGAATAGGCTGGAGCCTAAGGGGGCAGATTTTAGGGGCAGCAAATACTGGGCCAAAATTTTTAAATTGTAAGTAAGTGTAATAAAAGTTATTTAATTACGTTTACCGAATGTACATTAAGCTATTGGTAGGTAGTATTAAGGCATACCTTACCCCCACATTGTTAGTAAGTATGTGGCTGTGCATTTACTAGCTCAGAGATATAAAACTATTTCTTATGCAATTCAAACCAAATAGGTTGTAAAAATAATCTAGGAAGTGACACTTCGATCCCATAGTTGACAGTCAAACTAATTATGAAAGTAGGTGATGTAATTAGGACGATATTGCAAAAAACAAATAATTGATTATGAAACAGGGTATCGGATTGTAGAGGCCGCGCGGGAGTAGCCGAGCGGTCTGGAGCGCCACGTTATGGATCGCGCGGCCTCACGCGTCGGAGGTTCGAATCCTCCCTCAGGCATGTATGTGTGTTTTGTGCTTGGGTTAGTTTAACTTTAAGTAATTTGTGAGACTAGGGACTGATAACCGACGTAGTTTGGTCCCATAGAATTACAAACATTTGAACATTTTTGATTGTAGAGGTCGGTAGGGGCGGACAGAATTTGAATAGCCTGCTGGCGAAAAATTTGCAAATCCGTCATTGATTCGGGTAGATCGTGTTCTATAATGTACCTGAGATCTACATTTCGTTTTTTGTTTTATTATTATTATTATTATTATTATTATTATTATTATTATTATTATGTAGCAATGGGCTATTCAGACAAGTTTCTAGTTATGCCCAAATCATCAACTTAATCGCCTACTACGAGTCCCCTTAATTCCATTTTCTCACAGCTTTATCTGCATTACGAACACACCGAGCGAGTTGGCGCAGTGGTAACCCACTGGACTCGCATTCGGGAGGATGGTGGTTCAAATCCACCTTCGGCCATCCAGATTTAGGTTTTCCGTGTTTTCCGTAAGTCATTCCAGGCAAATGCCGCGATGGTTCCTTTCAAAGAGCACGGCCGATTTTCTTCCCCCATCCTTCCCCAAACAACGTAAGCGTAAGCTCAGCCTCTAATGACCACGTTGTCGACGGGGCGTTAAATGCAAATCTTCCTCTTCCTTCTGAATTACGAACAGTTTTGTGGAACAAAACTTTGGACACAATTGAAGACCAGTTTCCTTCGAACTGAATGACGGTTTTGAGGAAATAGACAACAAAGAAAAAATGTATTTCGCCACTGATATACTAATTTATGATACGGTACTTCATTAGTTGCTGGTATGATGTCAACAATATTTGCCATAATATTAATCTGTTGCTCCTTTGTGCACCCAACATAAGTGTAAATAATTGTCTAATTAACAACAAGAAAATTTCATATTGCTTTTAAACAAAATTTATTCCGCAGCTGGAGGCTGTTTAAATCTTGGAAGTTTGAAAACTTCATAAGTTCTGTTGGAGTAAAGCTCCATTCATAACATGTTACTCATTAAATAAGCCGGCAACGGTGGCCAAGGGGACTGAGGCGCTCCAGTCACGGTCTGCACGGCCACTGCTGTCGGGGGTTCGAATCTCCCCTCGGGCATGGATATTTGTGCCGTCCTTAGTATTAGTCGAAAGTAGTTTGTAAGTTTAGTGCCTGATGACCCTGTAGTTAAGTCCCATAAGCTTAACAAACATTTGAACATTTCATTAAATAATAAATCAAGGAATCAACATCACTCGACCACGACAGTCAAGCGACTGCCCGTTTAACCGGTAAAATTCCGGCGTGTGTGCAAGTAGAACTCTACCGGTTAAACACCGGCCGATATTTTACCGACCGCCAGAAATCGGTGTACAACCTAGTACGGTGCAATTAAACCTAAACCCAGACATCCAAAGTAAAAGTTTCCCCCCCAGCACCAAACTGTTCTATAGGTCCCACATATTGTTTGGTAAAAAGTTACACCATTTTGATCGTCGGGTTGGGGGGGGGGGGAGGGGGGATGAAGAAAGTTAGCAGCTTTTTCAGTTTTTCTTAAATATTGAGAAAACTATGCGGTGTAGCGCGAAAGGTGTCAAATACAAAAATACATTAAATTTCGAACAAAAATGGTCTAATACATAATCTTGCTAAAGTGAACGGTTCCAGAACCACGGAGGTAGTAAAAGCAGCAATTTTCCGCATTTTTCTAGATTTTTTTGGAAAATCGCCAAGGAAACATTTTTTACAGGATTTTGTTTTGTAAAAAAAGAGTGCGATTTTAGTGGCCGGTGGTTTGTTAGTGATAAGCCCTTGAAGGAACGACAACCTCACCACCTTCTCTAGGGGGCGCTACTTTTTAATGGAGAAGAGGCTTCCACAGGCCTAGGCCATATAAACCTGTGGTAAGGAGAAACCCACTCTGAATTTTCTCTGGACAATTCCGCACTAACAATGAATATCTTTCCAACATAAATAATCTGTATTATAATTACGATATATAATTATATCATTTGAAACAATGTTTTAAAACTACAGCTTTTGGAGATTTTCCTTTAGAAAATAGGTATAACTGAATATATATTGCAACCATGTTTTATCAAAAGATTTGAAGTTAACTGAGTTCAATTGTACTATTGAATAAAAAGATAGAATGTTAAATGCGACCTTAAATTAATGTAAACGACTTATAAGTATTCACTCGTCTTCAAACATACCACCCTCCTCTTCTGAATCTTCGTCTGTGATATTCATGTCCCTGTTTTCACATCCTAGGCCTGAGCAATTACATCACATGGTTGAGCAGTTTAGACCACTCTTTCTGCACTCGCAGTTACGGACACATTCATCTTTACAAGCGCACGCTATTAGGGAAAGTAACTCTTGGGGAGCTGCAGGACGTACTGTTGTAATTGGTCTCAGGTGTTCGCCAATCTTCTTCCACCCCCACTCAAGCGGATTCTTCTCCTCATTCAACCACTGTTGCACTTGGTGGTAGATTCTAAGTGAATGTTGCCTGGAAGCTGCTGAAGTGTGGGGAAGTGCAGCGAACTTGAAAAGTGAATGTATAGGCTGTTTTGCAATAGCCTGCAAGTAACACTGGTAGCTGAAACAATCTATATCTTCAGTTTTCATGGCTCCAAACATGGCAAGAAGGAAATGCTCTCCAGCGTCAACCACTGCATTGGGGTCCGCTTTTGGGTCATTGGAGACTATAAGTTTCGTACGAAGGGCGTTGTTGCCTTCCACTTTCTTGTAAGGTGTCGGTCGGGGGTTCGAATCCCCCCTCGGGTATGGATATTTGTGCCGTCCTAGTTCGTCAGTAGTTCATAAGTAGTTTGTAAGTTTAGGGACTGATGACCCCGTAGTTAAGTCCCATAAGCTTAACAAACATTTGAACATTTGTAAGGTGTAATTTTCTCCTTCTTGTAGACAGCTGATACAGTGTCACATCCTGTGAAGGCGTATATTGCTAATAGTACGCCTTTCACGTCCCCAATGACTCGCTGAATGTCAGAAATAGTGTACACTTTGTCCTGCTGATTGTCTTTCTTTGGTACGACCATTTTTAATTTCTTATCTGGTTGAGCGTGGACAGTCAGCAATACTAATATTTCCGTGTCATCGACAATTCCGCAAACTTCATCCCCTTTCTTAGCTTCATCAATCGCTGTTGAAACTACTAATACGTCAACGTCACCCAATGCTTGAACTCTGCAACCACCTCTTTGCAAGTGCACTGTAAGGAGAGAAATGAGCCCCAGTTTGTTCTTAGCATTAGCTAGAAACTCACTCTGATTATTATTTACGTTGGTTGAGTCTTCTACTTTCACTTCAATGCTGGTAGAACGTGATCTGCGTAGGTGTTCTTCATCTTTTGTGTTTCCTTGCTCGTATCCATCAAAAACTACAGTTGGTGGTCTATAATGAGCAATTATGCAATCTGTGTATTGCTCGCAAATCTGTCTGAAGGTAGCTGGACGTCGCCAGACAACACGATGAAGGAGGTGGCCTCCATCAATGATGTAGGACACTACTTCTGAATCTGGGGTGATTGAATTGACTCTGGAACCAAAACAGTCACCATTGAAAATTTGCTTCCCTTCCTCATCAAGCCAGATTCTTCGAAGAAGGAAGGAGGATAAGCACATAATTCATACAGAAATATTTCTTCAAGTCTCTTACTGTGCCCGCCATCCGATGTGTTCACACATATGTTAGGTTATTGTCATAGACTTGGTTAGTGAGGCTAGAAACTTAACAGCTAACTTTCTTTTCAAATGTATCTCACTGAACGTTTTGTTCTCAACCTCTTTCAAGGCTAGTGTTTCAACTTTAAACGCTTTATCACAGTTCACGTTTTCATCTGCTACAAGCCCTGTTGATAAAGGGGAGAGTTCAGGAGTTTTAAAAAAACGGGATTGTGCTCATCAAGCCAAGAAATAAATTCAAGTCATTGCAATTTCTTTTCTGTCTTGCCTCTCGTAGCTCTACGTGCTGCTCAGAAGAGATGCTGCGCACGTCTGCAAATTCTTCCACTGCTTCACACACCCGAGAACAAGCTGGGATGGAGTTAATCCATGTTGCTATTGTTGTCGCTGTTATTCCTCTACCTCCAGTCAATCCACCAGTGCTACTCAAGGATCTCATCAAAACCTGTTCAATGGTCATGTCACTCCAGGCTCCAGACCAAAACTTTTCAGTACGTCGGATGGTGAAATAACCACGATTAACGAACAAATCGTTTTCCGGGCTCGTCGAGTTGAGAAGTTGCAGCGAGTCTTGTAGGTAAACGTGTGCAGATTTGGCGTAGTTTAAGTGACCAGATGCATGGAAAATGGAGAGCATTTGATGGATATGATGGATACAGTGAAGGTGAAGGAGAAAGTCCCCACTCCTCTCAACATTCGAACAAGCTCAACCATTTCTATGAAGTGTAACCACAGTTTTTGTGGTCGTCCTAATTCTTTTGAACGTTGAAGTTGGTGTTCCGAAATTTCTACAAAGCTCTTCACTGCAGCTGACTGTAATCTCTTCAGAAGATCCATTACCTCGCTTGAAAGTGGAATATACAAAATTAAGCTCATCTTTACTCGCATTATTGAGAGCTTCACTAGTTTTCATAACTACGGTAACGAGTGTCTCTTCGATGAGGAAGAGGGCACGAATCACCCTGGAGTAAACTTTCCCGTTCATCATTTGTTGAATGCTGTTTTTGGCGTAGACAGTACTGTACAACTCCTGCAAGCCACTGCCTGCCATGATGAATCCAATCGCCGACAAAAAGGACATTAACAAATGAAAACCTCCTAATTGAATGAAGAGTGACTTCAATGGGCTGTCATGAGGAGCTGCTGCTACTATTCCACGAGACTTAGCGTACAGAGGCTAATCAAAAGTCACCATTGTTGTGCTCTGCAGGTAGTGAACCGGTCCCTTTCCTGTACCGCCCCTACAACACGCCCTACGCTCTGCCTTGTCCTGGCGGCCGCGCTTCTACTAAGCCGGCTCTCGTTCCCAGTATTATTTATACGCTTATGACCCTCTGTGGTGCCTCTTAGCCTCTTTCGGACTACAGTTCGCTTGAAGAATATTACTTTTTAATAAAACTGTTCAGTTATTTCTGTATAATTTCATTTTTCCAAAAAAAAATCGAAAAAATCCAAAAATTTCTACTCTTTCACCCTCCGTAACTTTGTAACCGTTCACTTTAGCAAAATTATGTACTGAACAATTTTTGTTCGCAATTTAATGTAGATTATTTTTGTATTTGGCACATTTCGCGCTAAACCGCATAGTTTTCTAAATATTTAAGAAAAATTGAAAAAACTGCTAATTTTCTAAATTCTCCCTCCCTTCCCCCCCCCCCCCCCAAACCCGACGCTCAAAATGATGTAACTTTTACCAAACAATATGTGGGCTCTATAGAACAGTTTGGCGCTGAAGGGAAACTTTTACTTTGTATGTCTGGGTTAGGCCGTTTTTCGAGCTAATTGCACCGTACTAATCAGGCTAAGCGTGTCACGACAACGCCGTGCCACCACCACCTAGAGAGAATGCTCTCGAGTGACGTCAGGCAGGGTAGGTTGCGCGAACATAACTAACAGGGTAGCCGCTAGGGCACGGCCCACTATGCCGAAGCAGCGAGCCAGTCAGCTATGTGCGCGATACCAAGGAGGTTAGAATAAAGGGAGGTGGCATTATCTACGCAAAGCACATATGTCAGTTGAAGCCTGTCCGCCATCTTGCTATTTTTCTGTTAAAACTATGCGTTAAGTCGATCAGCTTACTGTTAATGCACTAGACTGACAGTCACTGCGAAGTATGTACTTTCAAACAATATACTTTCTTTTTTGTCTCGTTACCGCCGGTTGTCTTAGGTGTCGGTGACCGAGTAGAGAGCGACCGACACAGGGAAATAGGATGCACGCGTGTGCGGGTACAGAGTCTGAGGTGAGCACCCAGTGGGACAGCAGAAACTAGAAACAATAGGCTAGATTAGTATATGTATTTCGTAGAAACATGGTAATATTTAACTTTTACATAGTTCTTGACTGCAGACTAAGTGTAATGCTGAGATATAGGTTAACTAGGTAGAGGCCTGCCTACTGATGAGTCCTAGTGCCTGTCCTACTCCCAGGTGGCCTATGCAGTTCAGTGGTGGCCACGAGCGGAGCTGCAGCAGAGGGCGCTCTTGGCTGCCGTCGTAAGACCGCCGCGACGTGCTTGGATGGCGGCGAAAGTACGTGGCGCGCATTTCAGACTTGTGCGACACCACACTTTCTTGAACAAATAGTAATAAATACTCAGCATATTATAATTTGAAAACTTAATTTTTAACGGCTAATTTGCACTCGTTAAACGCGTTGTACAAGTCAAAACCGTCGCGCGGTTTATTTCTGTTTTTAGTGGCAAATAACATTAGCTCTACAATACGAACACTTCTCCAAAACTTAGCAATATGGTGGAGGCAGGCTTCACTTTTTTCAGCCTAAGGGCGTCTCCCTGTATTCTAACACCCTTGCGCGCAAACTTCTCTGCCAACGGCACACGAGAGGGCCGCGGCATTCTCTCTATACTCGGGCCGCCGAAAGAACGAACCTGACAGTTCTCGCACGTGGGCCGTTGAGGGTGGGGGTACACTTAACCACCAACCTGAGCTCTGGAATTCGTAAACGTTGCCAGGGTAACGGTGCCGCGTTGCCACCCTACCACTCAAGGTGGCATGCTTCAGTCGCTGGAAAGCATCTATCGTGTGTTCATCGTTACCGGTTTTTTTTCGAGCCGAGTTACGTGTCGTTAATTTCACACGTGTGACATGGCTTCTTCCTCTAACCGTAAGAAAGTCACTTCTGTGACCAATAGACTGGCTGTCGAAACTGATCTGATGAACACTATACTACGGCAGTCAACACCGACCGCAAACGAATGAGGCAAAAAAAAAAAAAAAAAAAAAAAAAAAAAAAAAAAAAAAAAAAAAAAAAAAAAAACCTCTTCTTTTTATGTAAGAAGACAAATCATTTCACTGGAAGAGGCGATTTTACTACTTATAAAGTGGTAGTGCTTAATTGTTTACCCTCTCGCTAGACTGTACAATACAGTGTCCGAGTAATGGTGTTATTACTCGGAGTTTGTGGAAAATGGTTATAGAAGATGAAATATATAAACAAAATTCTTCAACTAGCGACCTTTGGCTAAAGACTAAATTATACATTATATTTAATGGAATAGTGGAACATATGAAGCTTTACTTTAACTCGACATATATTTCTAACCTTTCTTCTCAACGGCGTAATAACAAACAGCCGGGTAGCAACATTGGCAACACAGCCGCTAGCTGTCAGAGTCGTTCTTTCGGCCGCTCGACTATAGGTGGCGGTGGCTGTGCCTACCTCGCCGCAGCAGAGCGCCGGTGTTTTCCTCGGAGCCGGCCGGTACTCGCCAAGCAGCGAAGTTGGAGAGGGCTGCTAGCGCCTACCCGCAGAGTCCGTGCCCCGTGGGGCAGACTTGCAACAGCCTGCCCTGAGGGAGGAAACTGCTGTCGTCATAGGCCCTAGACTTAAGTAGGGGATTACAGTGGGGCGGCGCCGCAGACCAGAGCAGAACCGCGCGCTGGACCAGTTACCGCATCGCTTCTCCCTGCCAGGTGTGCCGCGGTGGAGTAGCCGAGCGGTCTAAAGCGACTCGCTGCGGAGCGCGCGGTTGCTCGCCGTGGAGGTTCCAGGCCTCCATGGGGCATGGTGTGTGTGTGTTGTCCTTAGGTTAGTTTACCTAGGTTTAAGTAGTTTGTAAGCTACGGACTGATGACCACGCAGTTTGGTCCGATAGATTTACAAACAGTTGAACATTTTCCTGCCAGGTGTAGTGGGGCAGGCAGCGGCTGCAGCGGGCCCCACGTGACCCAGCACCACAGACAAAAATATACAGACGGGAAACCTCCGTAAGGGCCCGGTCCTACGCTCAAGGGTGCGGGGAGGGAGGATTTCCAGCAGTTCCGTAAGATGTCCCATGATGGCGCTGCGGTCAGAAGCAGCTCTTTAAACTGGCCAGATCAGGCGGCAGGTAGCGGCTGCCCCCACCACCACCTACCCTCAAACAACAGCAAGCCGGACACAGCCGTGGCCTCATGGCAGGTGGCACGAGCTCTCCCCTCAGCCTCCCCTCCACACTACCCTCTGACGTACGAGAGGCACCCTAAGCCAGCGATCCGCCTGACACCTGTTAGAATCTTACGGAACTACGAGGGGAGCGTAGCACAGTGGCTTAGAGGGGGCTGCTCCTCTGTATATGTTAACTGACACAGTTCCCCAGCGAGCGGCAAGACTGTCGCAGTGTTGAAACACGTCGCCATCATACGCTCATCAGCTGATGACACTTTTCGACAAGGACCATTTATTCTCATTTATAAATATGTGTTTTTCTACTGTTGTTGTTGATGTGGTCTTCAGTCCGGAGACTGGTTTGATGCAGCTCTCCACAATACCCTATCCTGAGCAAGCCTCTTCATCTCCACATAAGAACGGCAACCTACATCTGTCTGAATCTGCTTACTGTATCCATCTCTTGGTCTTCCTCTGCGGTTTTTACCCCACACACTTCCCTCCAACGCTAAATTCACAATTCCTTGATGTCTAAGAATGTGTCCTACCAATCTATCCCTTCTTTTAGTCAAGGTATGCCAGAAATTTCTGGTCTCCCCAATTCTGTTCAGTACCTCCTCATAAGTTACGCTATCCACCCACCTAATCTTCAGCATTCTTCTGCAGCACCATATTTCGAAAGCCTCAATCCTCTTCCTGTCCGCACTGTTTATCGTCCATGTCTCACTCCCATACAAGGCAACACTCCACACAAATGCTCTTCAGAAAGGACTACCATAGGCTTAAATCAATATTCGATGTTAACAAATTTCTCTTTTTCAAGCACGCTTTTCTACCCATTGCCATTCTGCAATTTATATCCTCTGTCCTGCTACCATCACTTGTTATTTTACTGCCCAAGTAACAAAACTCATATACCTCCTTTATTGCTTCGTTACCTAATCTAATTCCTTCAGCATCACCCGATTTTCTTACACTGCACTCCATTACCCTATTTTTGCTCTTGTTAATGCACCTTTCAGCACACTGTCCATTCCATACAATTGATCTTCCCGGTCCTTTGCTGTATCTGACAGAATTACTATGTCGTCGGCAAAACGCAATGTTTTTAATTCTTCCCCATGAACTTTAATTCCTTCTCAAAATTTATCCTTGCTTTCCTTTATAGCTTGCTCAATGTACAAATTGAATAACAATGGAGAAGGACTACAACCCTGTCTTACTCCCTTTCCAACCACTGCATCCCTTCCATGCCCTTCAACTCTGACAACCGCTGTGTGCTTTTTGTACAAGTTGTAAATAACCTTACGCTCCCTATATTTTACTCCTGCTTGCTCCAGAACTTGGAATAGTTTATTCCAATCAACATTGTCAAAAGCCTTCTCCAAATCTACAAAAGCTAGAAATGTAGGTTTGCCTTTTCTTAATCTATCTTCTAGGATAAGCCGTAAAGTAAGTATTTCCTCCCGTGTTCCTACATTTCTCCTGAACCCAAACTGATCTTCCCAGAGATCGGCTTCTACCAGCTCTTCCATCCTTCTGTATATAATTCGTGTTAACATTTTGCAACCATGACTTATTAAACTGATGGTTCTGTCGTATTCACACCTGTCTGCACCTTCTTTCTTTGGAATGGGGATTATAACATTTTTCTTAAAGTCTGAGGGTACTTCACCTGTCTCATACATCTTACACACCAGGTGAAACAATTTTATCATGGCTGGTTCTCCCAGAGACTTCAGTAGCTCTGAGAGAATATCATTACTCCAGGGGCCTTATAGGTTTTTCTGCTAACAAAAATTTAAAGAAAAGCCTTGTTCATACACTGAAGACCTTTGTAGATCCTTTTTCCAATTCTGGCATTTACAAGATAACATGTAACAACTGTCCCTGTTATTACATAGGACAGAAAGGAAGAACAATCAAGGTGCGGTATAAAGAACATCTACTAGGGAGGACAGGACGCAATGTGCATAATTCTACCTTTGCCGAGCATTTGCTCGTAGCCGATCACGTCCATAAATCATTGGAAGACACTGTAGTTTTGCAAAAGAAGGCCAAAGGAAGGAAACTAGATTTATGGGAAGAATATGAAATTTTAAAACACCTCATCATCAACGATGGCAATATGCTGAATAACCAACTGCAATTTGCAAGTAGACAATACCTAGAAGATTTCAAACCTATACTGCTTGTAGACATTTGTTAATGCAATACTTTTTCCTGCATGGTGTTTATTGTCCTCAGAATTCTAGTGGTGAACTTGTTTATAGTTTTCTAATGTTGTGATGCATAATGTTTATCCCGTTCCCTCCCACCGGGTACGTGCTATTTATTCTTAGTTTGTGTTTCATGCACTACATCTTCTGGCTGCTGAATATTTCCTAACTTTTCTATTTTTGCGTGTTGCACGTATATATATTCTGCCATGCACCTGACTCTGCTCCAAATATTTAATTTCTCATCTGATTGCCCATCTTTCTTTACTTTATCTGTTTTCTGTCAGTATCATATTACACACATTTGTCTTCTCTTCAAATTCATTCGCGTCCGCGACTGCGCGCACGCCCATCAGCCCTCTTGGCGCCACCTAGTATAGTGCGGGCGCACGTCACTAGGGTTCCTACGCCTCTGCCAGTGCGCAGTGCTCACTCGACCGGTGTGTGGCCGTGCTCCACAATTTTATGATGTAGACACGTTTTAAATTTAACTTTTTATTCTATGACATGGAGTCAGCCACATTTTATTTAACAACTATTTGAATGTGAGCTAAATGTAAGTACATTCTCATCTAATGCTGTAATTTTAATTTCTTATTTTAGAAACACTTTTGTATTTTAATATTATTCATATGATTTGTGTATTATATTTTACTAGGTAATACTTTTGCGGAAACCTAGGTCAAGGTTTATGCATGTAAACCATTTTTATACAACTGGTCGGCCGAAACTTTGTTAACTTTTGGATTGTTTCCAACGGATTTTCGTGTGACAAATTCCCATCTGAAATCAGAAGTTCGCTATAATGCACAGTCTACATCTACATGGAACACTGCAAATCTTTGCTCGTTGCATGCAGATACAGGTCCTCAAGAGTCTCTTTCCTATATACTGTAATATACTGTATGGCCTACTGTGCCATCTTCCTATTAGTAATTCCCCGAATGCAAGACATCCATTCTCCTCGGATTCCAAATCAATTTAATATTTTGATGGATGTTGTTGAGATTACGCAAATACTCATCTCTCAAAATGAGTGCGCCCCGCGGAATTTTCCGAGCTCCCTAGGCGCCATGCTGTGGAATGGCGGCGGCTCCCCGTCGGAGGTTCGAGACCCCTTCGGCATAGATATGTGAGTTGTCCTTAGCATAAGTTAAGTAGTTTGTTAATCTAGGGACTGATAATCACTGCAGTTTGATCCCATAGCTTTACAAACATTTTAACACTGCTGCATTGCTGCTCTACTGGCGATTAAAACTGCTACTCCAAAAAGAAATGCAGATGATGAAGGGTATTCATTGGACAAATATATTATAGTAGAACTGACAGGTGATTACTTTTTCACGCAATTTGGGTGCATAGATCCTGAGAAATCAGTACCCGGAACAATAATCTCTGGCCGTAATAATTTCGATGACGTGTACAGGTACAGATGCCCATGCAGCTTCATCACGATACCACAGTTCCTTAAGAGTAAAGACTGGCGTATTGTGACGAGCCAGTTACTAGGCCACCATTGACCAGACGTTTTCAATTGGTTAGAGATCTGGAGAATGTGCTGGCCAGGGCAGCTGTCGATCATTTTCCATATCCAGAAAGGCCCGTACACGATCTGCGACATTCGGTCGTGCTGAAATGTAGGGTTTCGCAGGGATCGAATGAAGGGCAGAGCCACGGGACGTAACACATTTGAAATGTAACGTCGATGCGAACAAGAGGTGAACGAGACGTGTCACCAATGGCAACCCAACGCAACACGCCGGATGACGAATACACGCTTCCAAAGTGCGTTCACCGCGATGTCGCCAAACAAAGATGCTGTAAACAGAACCTGGATTCATTCGAAAAAATGACGTTTTGCCATTCGTGCACACAGGTTCGTCGTTGGGTACACCATCGCAGGCGCTCCTGTCTGTGATTCAGCGTCAACGGTAACTGTAGCCATGGTTTCCGAGATGATAAACCATGCTGCTGCAAACTTCATCGAACTGTTCGTGCAGATGGTTGTTGTCTTGCAGACGTCCCCATCTGTTATCTCAGGAATCAAGACGTGGCTGCACGATTCGTTACAGCCATGCGGATGCCTGTCATCTCGACTGCTAGTGATACGAGGCCGTTGGAATCCAGTACGACGTTCCGTATTGCCGTCCTGAACCCACCGATTCCATATTCTGCTAACAGTCATTGAATCGCGACCAACGCGAGCAGCAATGTCACGATACGATAAACCTCAATCGCGATAGGCTACAATCCGACCTATATCAAAGTCGGAAACGTGATGGTACGCATTTCTCCGTAAACTAGGCATCACAACAACGTTTCACCAGCCAACGGCGGTCAACTGCTGTTTGTGTATGAGAAATCGGTTGGTAACTTTCCTCATGTCAGCATGTTGTTGGTGTTTGAATGCTCTGAAAAGCTAATCATTTGCATATGACAGCATCTTATTCCTGTCGCATCTGTCGCACGTCATACTCGTGTTGTAGCAATTTTAAAGGCCAAGAGTGTAAATCACAAAAGTATCGTCGACATAGTACAAGAAGCGTTTAGCATTCTGTCGAGCTGTCTGAAAGGCTACTTCCTCAAAGTTTTCTATGCAGAGTTCATCACGTTTGTATCCAAATAATGGATTACTGTAATACAACTGGAGCGGATTTCCTCACAATGGAAAATATTAGCAACAGTTGTGGTTGTCACACAAAGAATATTCTTTAGGCTTACGTTATAGACCTTTTTCCGTTGCAAAAAGGAAACATGGAAAGCGACGAATTGATTTAAGCAGAGGTTACATCAGAACATTATGAAGCTAGCCTGATTTAGTTGTAAATAGATAAATAAGGTGTATAGCGTAGATTGCCAAACTGGGAGTCCCGGCTTGATTCCCCGCCGGCTCACGAATTTTCTCCGCTTGTAGACTGAGTGTTGTGCATCATGGTTGGTGCACAAGTCAGCCAAGTGGTCACTGAAAATGACTTGTACGAGGTAGTCCGAACAGGACTCCCGCTGGGGTTCAATGGTCAAAAATGTCACACGATCTTCATTATCAGAACCATTATATGTGACATTTGGAACTCAACATATCCTCAATGAAGAATCTGGTTGTTGTACAATAGGTTCACAGTTATATTACATCTTTTTTTCTAATATGTATAATTACAGATGTCGGTATTTTCAGAATGATTTGTAATGGAAAATGCTCTTTTCAAATGTTTGTTAAGCTTATGGAACTTAACTGCAGGGTCATCAGTCCCTAAACTTACTAACTACTTATAAACTAACGTATACTAATGACAGCACAATCATCCTTGCCGGAGGAGGGATTCAAACCCCCGACGAGGAACGGCCTCGCGCATCGGAAAATGATCTATTGTAATAATCATCTTTTTGATGTTGCTGGTCTTTCTTCCGTGCTTGCTTGGATAAATGGTGAGGATTTTCCGCCGTATGCAAGACACCCTTATTTTTAATTTTTTTTAAAGTTTTGCCAAATATGTTTCAGCCATTTTGTGCTATCATCAGTGGGGGTGGTTTATTTTGTTCTGAAAAATTAGAGATACTGTACAAAAGTCTTTTCAGGTACTTCTAAAATGTTTTTGTAGGTTCATTAATTTTTAATTTTACTTAGTTATCTAACGGTATAACTATTTCATTTTAATGAAAAGTAGGCCTAGATATACGAGTATCACATTTTTTTACATCCATTTTACATTAGGCTACATAAAACTCGTTAAGTAGCCTACTTATTTGTTGTTTTGATAATACTATTTACAAACTTGTCATCTGCAAACAAAACAAACAGTTTAAAGTTTCTTACTTTCTAATTTTCGGTTCGAGAAAAACGCGTCATTTCTGTGTAGTACTTAGGATTGATTTCTTTCTCTTTAGAATATAACACGACACTAACAGTAAACACTCGTATTTCGTGCGCAACTTTTCAAAACAAAACACCCAGAGAACAAATGAACATTTTTCAGCTGTATTCATACGCCGAATATTACCACTGGCGTAATGCATACCACGAAAAAAAAAACGTGTAAAACAAGTGATATCCACATTACAAAAATAACAGCTACAAACATATTCTAAAGAGAAAGAAAAGAATCCTAAGTACTAAACAAAAATGACGCGTTTTTCTCGAACCGAAAATTATAAAGTAAGAAACTTTAAACTGTTTGTTATGTTTGTAGATGACAAGTTTGTAAATAGTATTACAAAAACAACAAATAAGTAGGCTACTTAACGGGTTTTATGTAGCCTAATGTAAAAGGTATGTAAAAAAATGTGATACTCGTATATCTAGGCCTAATTTTCACTAAACTGAAATAGTTATACCGTTAGATAACCTAAGCAAAATTAAAAATTAATGAACCTACAAAAACATTTTAGAAGTACCTGAAAAGACTTTTGTACAGTATCTATAATTTTTCAGAACAAAATAAACCATCCCACTGATGATAGCACAAAATGTGCTGAAACATGTTTGGGTAAAATTTAAACAAAAATTAAAAATCAGGTGACTTGCATACGGCGGAAAATCCTCACCATGATCTATTCTACGTGTTTCTTTCATTGCACATGATAACTAATACGTATGTGATAAACACAATACCTTTGGATGTTCCTACAGTTTTACGACAGTTTTTTTCTGCAAGTAGAAACACTTGTTGGTCTTCCAATAGGCATAGCTCGTTACAGTGCATATTTATATCATGTTATGTAGAGACACGTAACACTATATCCAGTGAATATTGTGCTGATTATGGACAATGTATTAAATAAAAGTCAAAGATCATTTATTATTTGTTTGATCTATAATAATTTCAGTTACTTTGACATCTAACAAAGCCACACATAATTTTTTTAACCGCATATCACACACAAATACTGTAATACCACGCTGAGGGCTAATATTCATTAATTTCATTGCCCCACTTAATTTGAAATTGACGCTTTCCACCTTTTCATCGCAGCCTTGTGTATTTTCAGAATGATTATTATTATAAATTTAACGTTTTAAATTCAATTTTGTATGTCATTATTATTGTACAATTTCAGGAGCTAAGTATTTCCCTCGCATTACAACTTGGTTGACAGTGTATTTGCTGTGAAGATCGAAATAACGTAAGAAGCTAACAGGCTCCAATTGATATTCAGGTGTAAAAAATAAAGACAGCATAGACACAAACGAGACACCAATCGACTTCTAGGTGAAAAATAAAGACAGCAGTGATACATACGATATTCCATGTAAGAGCACCTGATGACGGCTAAAGGCCGAAATGAGCTCATTATGATTTATAAATAATAACAGCAAGTATAAAGCAGTGTTTTTGGTGTATCATTATAATAATCATGTCATTACAAGACATATTTTACACTGCGGGCCCCAAAGAACGAAAAAATACGTACTGAATAATAATGTTTCACTTTTTTTGACCAAATATGGATTTTTGACAAAATTTGAGTATTGGTCCAGTTTTCATTTCTTAATTTTACTTGTTTTATGCAATAAAAGTATTCAAATGTTCTAAAATATGCAGTAAGTATCGTGTACAGTCATTTTCTAAATGTTTTTGACCTAAATGCTTCTCTGGTGTGAAATAAACTTTTGAGTGTCATTTCCACAAGTTGTTCAATCATGCGGAAATATGCAAACATTTCTAAATAGACAGAATTTTATGTAGCTACATAGTATCGTGTATCGCGTTGTGACACAACAACACAGTGACCAACGGTGCTTTTCAGTCATGTGTGCGTACAGGGTGATATATAAAACGATGCTTAATGTATTTTTCCTCATTATTTGTATTTTTTGTAATTTATTATGTATTTGTATATTTTGTTTCTGTGATATATTTGCATTGTCCTGCTAATTTCCATATGTGTCAAAAATATTGTAAATGTAGTAGACATGCTGGGTTAGCAAGGGCTTTGCTATTGTATAGAATCATCTTTGAGTACGGAGTTTTTTTATCGCTGGTAGCGCAGAGGCGCACAGCGAGAAGGAGTCGTTGTTGAGAAGTAGCGGCGGACAGACGCATTAGTTTGACGGTGCGCTCAGTGGTGTACGGCACAAGTACGTGGATTGGCACTAGTGGAGGAGACGGCGAAGAGGCAATATTATTTATTCATACGGCCACAGCTCAGATAATTAATAAATGCATCAAGAGGAATGTTGTGGGCCCTAAATTGTAATTAGAATTCGTCGCCAAGAAGAGCCTGTGTTTGCCAGTTGTTAAGTGCCAACAGTCTTCAATCAGCAGCACCACGTCGCACACCAAATTCAGTAAGATCTGTCCAGTTTGTCTTAGCATGTACAGCTAACCAGCGTATTAGTGATGATTGTTCAATAGCGAACACTGTTATTTGTGAACCTGTGTTTAAAAATCATTACCCATAGTCATTGTCCAGACAGGTTCCTTCCTCATCCATTGTTTTTCCGAGGATATTCACAAAGTTATAGAAAACTAAACTCAGAGTCATTAAAGACAATGTGACAGCCGTTAATAAAAAATGTGTTCAGAAAAGTATTACTAAACGTAGCTTATGCCAGTGTTGCTGATCAATAGGTTTGCTAAGTTGAACGAAACTGCTAGATTAACTTTCAATTTCAAAAGATATTTCAATAACAGTGTAAAAGATTAATTGTTTTCCACTGTATATTATTTTGAGGTAAAGTTTGTTTTAACTTGCAAGTACTGACTAGTGAGAATAGTAATTGTTTACAAGTGCTTGAATGCTAATAATTCCTGGTTCAAGATAGAGCAAAAGTTAATCAGAAGGTTAAATGGTTCTTTTCTAAACATTCAGTGTTATCACGACAAGTCATTAATTAATTTTTTTGAGCTTGCCATTAGTATAGTTAATAGTTCAGTTACAACTTGATTATTGCTAAAGCGCATGGCATACTCGCTGTAGAATAATTTCTGGTACTTTCATAAACAATTAATTATTTGAAACTGTAAATAGTAAGTATTAAGGTGAGAGTTTTGCATAATTTGCTGCATGTTGCATTTGCGCGGCTATGGCTTGCATTTCGCTGCCTTACATTGAACCCTGTGTTAGTGAACTGTTTCTCAGTAATTAGTATATTGTCAGTGTCTTTTGTACCGAATTTGACGCGCACACTCTGATTTTCTGCCCACCCAAATTTTACGTAATTTTTCACGTTTTTAATTAACTTTGCCATTATTGACATCCCACCAAATTATTTGTTCGAACATCGAGCTGGCTACCGTAAATCAATAAGTTATTCACTTTTTCCAAATTAATCCCTGTGTTCCGTTTGTTCCGCAATTGTTTTTCATTTAAACATTATTAATTTTATTCCAAATTTTACCTTCCACTTTCTTTATTCCTATCGATCGTTGTTGTCTACGAAAGAGGTGCAGCAACGTTCCGGTTATAGCCTCCGCTACATCATCGGCTTCATTACCGATAGCTTTTTCACCAAATTAAGATAATTAGGCACACGGGTCATTTTTCTAATTATCATATACTAACCGGTGGTGTAGGACGGGTAGGGCTATAGCGTGAACGTCAAATAACTCCTAAAGCAAGAAAGAAGGTTATGAACAACCAGCTACAACATTTGCGGGAAAGTTCGCATCAGGACGGGATATGACGCCATTACCACAACTTTCCTATGCGAATCAGAGCCGGTATCCAGGTCAAAGGGGCTGCAATATAATACTGGTCAGCGGGCCAATGCTGCCAAGGGCTTTAGAAATCTCACTCGATCTCTTAGACCTAGAAACAAGATAACACACTGTGGAGTACGATTTCTGACCTCCCTTTCTTGGCGTTCCATTTTTATTTATTTATTTATTTATTTTATATATAAATTTTTTAGACACTAAATTGCATTTCTACACCTGCATCCACTGTACATACATACTCCGGCAAACTACCATATGGTACGGGGCTGTGGATACCTCTGAAACGTCCCTTAAGGGCAACAGGCTGATAGGGAAAACAGACAAGTGAAAGGGGGACCCACAAATTCGTTGTTTATCGTTTATACAATAAGTTTATTTGTCTATCATTCTTTTTTTAGGCAACAGGGATGCATTTATCCAAACATTTATAGCCGAGTTACGAGGCGCGTCCAGAAAGTAAGTTCCGTTTGGTTATATAAAACGAACTGGTACAGATACAGAAAAAATATTGATTGTACAAAAATTTATAACTGTTAAACTACTTTTCTACATAGCTTCCGAAATTTTGTAGGCAATTGTCATAGCATGGAACAAGGTTTTGTGTGCCTTTTTCAAAGAAGGTTCCCGCCTGTGTATTTAACCATGTGGTAACATGTTCTTTCAGCTCGTCATCATCGTTGAAATGTTGTCCGCCAAGGACAGATTTTAGGTGTAAGTAGACGATTACTGTCAAAAGATTTTTTTTCCACGATAATGCCTGACCTCACACACCGAATGTGACCAAACAATTCTTACAGAAATTTCAATGGGACCTGTTTGATCATCCTCCATACAGCTCGGACCTCTCTCCTAGTGACTTTCATCTCTTCTTACATCTAAAATCTGTCCTTGGTGGCCAACACTTCAACTATGACAAAGAGCTGTTACCACATGGTTGAGTACACAGGCGGCAACCTTCTGTGAAGGATGCATGCAAAAACTTTGGCACGCTATGACAAGTGCCTACAAAATTTCGGCAGTCAAGTGTGAAAGTAGTTTAAGAGTTGTAGAATTTTGTGCAATAAAAATTTCTTCTGTATCTGTGTACAATTTCATTTTATTAAAAAACGGAACTTACTTTCTGGACGTGCCTCGTATAACCATTAGCAATGGATTTCCAAAACAATTAAGATAAATATTAACTGTAAACAACAATTTATAAAATTATTAAAGCCACTGGGACCATACACTGAACTGTAAGCAAGTAACTGCTTTAGATTCACAGCATGAATCCCTGAACAACATATGCCAACAGTAAATGAATAAGCACAATGCTTAAGAACACGGATTACACACAAGCCAATAATAATGAATAATTAGAACAGGAGGCTCAAATCTCCATGCCTTAAAAAAGATTTTTTCTCACTCTATTAGACACAATAAGTCTAGCTGGATGAGTGCATAAGCACATAGGTGTCAACCAGCAACGTGCACCTCATACCAAAATACCAAAAAAAAAAAAAAAAAAAAAAAAAAAAAAAAAAAAAAAAAAAAAAAAAACGCATTTGCAACTAAAAAGGGTTTTTCGTAAAAAAAACGATGACTCCGATAGGAAAATGTTTGATACGAATATGAAAGGCCATAACATTCATAACATTAGCTACCAATTGCTCTTTTGTACGTATAGATTGCCTTGTTAAATTTCGAGACACAGAAGTAGGAATAGTCAGTTGAAAAGAAATGCCCAAAGAGTGCAAGGTTTCCAGTGTTATTCTTTCAAAATCTTCCAATGTTTGTACATCTATGGGCTTCATTTCAGTCCCTTGGCTTGCAAACCAACCTAAACTAACCTAAGGACAACACATACACACTCACACACACACACACACACACACACACACACACACACACACACACGCACGCACACACACACGCACGCACACACACACGCACACACACACACACACACACACACACACACACACACACACCAAACCCGAGGGCTTGAATACTAGACAGAAGTCGAATCTACATTTGCATCACACCACCTTGACACTTGTGCCGAAAGGTGTGCAGTATTCTCCAACATCCATTTTCAATAAGCTGCCACAAGAACTCATGAATCTTAGTACTAACCCAAGCGCCTTCAAATCTAAATTGAAGAGTTACCTCATGGCTCATTTCTTTTATTCTGTTAAGGAACTTCTAGAAAAGTTAAACAATTAAGCTAATTCCTTTTGGTTTCGTTATTGATTCTTTTCACTTAGTCTTAAGATTGCCATGGGCATAGGACTGCTTAAAAATTTCATATTATCATTCTTGTGCTAAACTTCCTGTATTGTTGTTCCATAACCATGGAGTCTAACTCCTCAATTATGTATTGCGCAACAGAAAACCACATTATTATTATATAACCTCCGAAAGCGAACAACTGCGCGCTCCGTATCAAGGTGCCACCGCGGCGGTCATTATTTGATACTTATAATCAACAAATTGGCCGAAAATCGTTAGTATAGTTCGATCCCCTGAGAAGATCTAGCCAACTTTTGAGCAGGCTTTTTAAAAAAATCGACATATCTCGGGAAAACCTTTTTCTTTTTTCTTTTTAATTTTTCGAAAAATTACTTATCCATTGTCATACTTAAGGCAAATAGTTTGGAAATATCAATCTTTACGAGTTATAATTAATGTAATTTTTAAAGGTTTGTATTTTTTCGCTATATCTCGAAACGTAACAAGACAATCGAACTGTTCAAATGTTTGTAAATCTTTGGGACTCAACTACTCTGCCTATCTGTCCGTAAGCTTACAAACTACTTAAAATAACTAAGGACAATAAAGACACCCATGACCAAGGGAGGACTCGAACCTCCTAAAGCGAGCAGCGGCGCCCTCCGCAGCTAGGCGCTTGGAATGCTCGGCCATCCCACCGGAGATATTCTTGATCTGATCTATCTATCTGCTCGCTGTTCTTCCTCTTGGGCTCCTGTCCTAGATCTTCCCTTGCAAAATTATTTTCTCTGGATTTTCTCCACCTCTTCTCACAATATGGCTGAAGAACTGGAGAATTTCTTCGGTGATTCGAAAAGAAAGGCGTTTGGAGATATCGAGTAGTTGAAAATAAGCACCAAAACTCTAACGCATGAATTTTCTATTTGTTCCTGGCCATGAGTGTCCATAACAGAAACCAGAAAACACGAGTGTTTCAACTAACCGCATCTTTATGCTCTTTGTTATTGCTATGGCAGATCTTGGTGAACTTCTTCATAGCCCCTCGCACTAGCTTGATCTTACCTCATCTTCACAACTTTCCGTGCTGCAGATTGTTGGCCCAATATAGATGAAGGAATGAACGACATCCTTTAATCGACCTGTGAAGTGGATCTGTTCTTCTCGATCAATTATCCTGAGTTTGGACTTGCTAGACTAAAGTTCTTTATTCTTGGTAATAGCTCAGCAACTTCATCTTCGCTATTGTGTCATCAGCAAAATGGTGGTTGTTGGTCTCCCACCAATTGATATGTCTTTGGTCCAACCATCAAGACTTTCCAAATGACAAATCAAATCAAATGTTTGTAGAACGGGGGTCATCAGTCCCTAAGCTTACAAACTACTTATGAACTAACTAAGACTAAGGACGGCACAAATATCCATGCCCGAGGGGGGATTCGAACCCCCGACCGCAGTGGCCGTGCAGACCGTGACTGCAGCGCCTCAATCCCCTCGGCCACCGCGGCCGGCTCCGAATGATATGTTCTGCATAAATGTGGGGACAGGACACAATCATGTCCCACACCTTTGACACTATTAAGGAATCAGACGTGCCAGCACTTGTCTTTACAGCTGCGAAGTGATTATTGCATATGTTTTTGATCAATGCTTTCACGTGAGGTGAGACACCAAACTCTGCAAGCACCTGCGACAACTTTTCCCAGACAACACAGTGAAAGGCTTTGCTACAATGTTGAGGCTCTGTTCACGAGTTTCTTTCCGTTCAACAATACCTGCTTGTTCTGTGGATACGTGAGGCTGAATGTACGAATTCAAACGTTCAGGATGTGAAGCAAAATTTTACTTGCGTGAGATATGAGAGCAGTAGAAAGAAACTTACATTCTGCAGCGGAGTGTGAGTCCCGGTTCCGGCACACGATTTTAATTACCAGGAAGTTTCATGTCAGCGCACACTCCGCTGCAGAGTGAAAGTTTCATTCTAGAAACATCCCTTAGGCTGTGACTAAGCCATGTCTCCATCATATCCTTTCTTCCAGGAGTGCTAGTCCTGCAAGTTTCGCAGGAGAACTTCTATGAAGCTTGGAAAGTAGGATGCGAGGTACTGGCAGAAGTTGAGTTGTGATGACGGATCGTGAAGCGTGCCGGGATAGCTCAGACGGTATGGTGCTTGCCCTTGAAAGGCAAAGGTCTCAGGTTCGAATTCCGGTTCCTGTACTAAATTTTAATCTGCCAGGAAGTTTCATGAGGGCATTAATTCGGTAGTGTGAGCAGTTGCTGATGGATCCTTTCGTATCTATGGGGATTTAAAGAGACTTTGACCAGTCATCCGATCACTCTCCAGTTTCCCATATTCTTTTACACAATGAATGCAGCACATCAATACCTTCCTGTGCTTCTTCACTGATCAATTCTCCAGATATATCGTCTACAACAGTTGCTTTATAATTCTTCAGAAATTGAATCGCATTCTCTATTATACTGCGTAAAATTGTAGGTTCCAAAGTAAGTTGCTCAACTGCCTCATTGTCCGTACTGTTCGTACTGTTGTTAATTACAGAGTACAGCTTTTCACAATACTGTTTCCACCACGCAACAACATCTTCCTTGTTTCCGATAGGTTTGCCCTTCTCGGTATCTGTCACGCACGATCGAGGATAAATTTAGCTGTGATACTGCTGATTTTCTTGAAGACATCATGTATCTGATTGCGATAATGATGCTGTTATATTTCATTACAGATACCATTAATGTAATGTCCGTTGCCCTTTCTACAATTCCGTTGTATTATTCCGGACAGGTTCTTGTGTCTGTCTTGATCCTTGGTAGTGTGGATAGCAGTTTTCTTCAGATGTCTTCACTCTTCAATTTTTACAAACATACCATCATTTGATCAACGCGCTAAGTCTCAAATTGAGGACATAGTAATAGGTATTCCCGGTGTTGAGAAGCTTCTGAGAGAGCTGGATACAAAAAAGGTCAAATAAATGTTCAAATGTTTGTATAGCTTATGCGACTTAACTACGGGGTCATCAGTCCGTAAACTTACAAACTACTTACGAACTAGCTAACCTAAGGACGAACCCCTGACCGTAGTGGCCGTGCAGACCGTGACTGGCGCGCAGCAGTCCCCTCGGCCACCGCCGCCGGCTACGAAAAAGTCTCCTAGTATGAATGGAATACCAGTTCTGGTTTGCAAAGAGTATTCTGCAGCATTGGTCCCTTCCTTAGCTTGCATTTATCGTGAATCCTTAACTCAGCGCAATGTTCCTAATGAATGCATAAATGTGCAGGTGACTTCCATTTATAATAAAGGTAAAAGAACTGATTAAGTAGTACTGCTGTGAAGCTGATTAGGTCGCAAATTCTTTATTATAGGTCACACTTCATGTATAGCGTGCCCTCAAAAATGACGCGTTTCGGCTTTACCATCATCAGATTAGCATCTCTTCTGTGCCAAGTGCACACGTGAACAGATGTAAGAAGTTGTTTGATACACATACAAAAGCAGACTATAATAAAGAATTTGCAATCTAACCAGCTTCACTACCTAATCATTTCATCATGGTAGCCTGCCTCCTCAACGACTTTATGTCGCATTTACAATTACGGTAAAAGAACTGATCCATATAATTACAGGCCAACATCGTTGATATTAGTTTCCTGTAAACATCATTCGAGTGAAACTCAGCTAGTCCTTTTCTCATATGACATCTTGTCAGCCATGGATGAAAAGCAACATGCAGATTGTGTTTTTCTCGATTCCAAAAAGGCATTTGATCGATGCCGCACCGCAAACGAAGATACGAGCACATGGAACAGGTTCACAGATTTGTGACTGGCTGGAAGACTTCCTAAGTAATAGAACGTAGTACGTTGTTCTCTTTAACGAGTGTTCATCAGAGACGAGTGTATGGTCAGACGTGCCCCAGGAGTATGTGATGGGACTGCTACTATTTTCTATCTATATAAATGATTTGATGGGCAGAGTAACTTGTAATTTGCAGCTATTTTCTGGTGATGCTTTGGTGTATGGGGGAGTGTCGTCTTTAATTAACTGTAATAGCATCGAGGACGACTTAGACAAAATTTCTAGTTGTTGTGGTGAATGGCAACTAGCCCTAAATGTAGAAAAATGTAAGGAGATGTACATGAGTAGGAAAAAAAATCCCATAATGTTCGAATACAGCATCGGTAGTGAGCTTCCTGATGCAGTCGTGTCGTTCAAATATTTAGGCGTGTCACTGCAGAGCGATATGACATTGTATGAAAATATAAGGACAGTTATAAGTAAGGCGGACAGCCGACTTCGGTTTATTGGGAGAATTTTGGGAAGATGTACTTCATCTGTAAAGGAGACCACGTATAAAACGCTTGAAAAACCATGTCTTGAGTATTGCTCAAGTGTTTGGGACCCGCAGCAGATCAGATTAAAGAATACATGGAAGAGTTCAAAGGCGAGCAGCTACGTTCGTTACTGGTAGGTTCGACGAATGCGCGAGTATCACAGAAATGCTCCGAGAACTCAAATGGTAATCGCTGGTGGAAAGACGACGTTTTTTAAGAGAAATACTTTTCAGAAAATTTATAGGGCCGGAATTTGAAGCTGAGCATAGAACGATCTTCCTGCTGCTTACTTTCATTTCGTGTAAATGTCACAAAGACAAGATAAGAAAAATTAGGGCTCGTGCAGAGGCATATAGAAATTCTTTTTGTCCTCGTCCTATTTAGGAGGGGTAAAAATAGGCAGTTGACTGTAAATAATAAGAAGTGTGAAGTCGTCCACATGAGTACGAAAAGAAATCCGTTAAACTTTGTTTACAAGAGAAAGCAACCAAAAGTGAAGGCCGTAAACTCCACAAAATACCTAGTAGTTACTATGACTTCAGACTTAAACTGAAAAGAACACGCAGATAATGTCGTTGGAAAGGCTAACCACAGGTTGCGTTTTATTGGCAGAACCCTTAAAAGATGCAACAGAACGACTAAAGAAACTGCATACACTACGCTTGTCCGTCCTTTTTTGGAGTATTTTGCCCGGTGTGTGATCCTTATCAGGTGTGTTTGACGGAGGACATCGAAAGAGTCCAAAGAAGGGCAGCTCGTTTTGTATTGTCACGATACAGGGGAGACAGCGTTACGGAAATGATAGAGGATCTGGGATGGGAATCAATACAATAACAGCGCTTATCGCTGCGGCGTGGGCTACTTATGAAACTCCAATCGCCAACATTCTCCTCCGAGCCGGCCGCGGTGGCCGAGGGGACTGAGGCGCTTCAGTCACGGTCTGCACGGCCACTACAGTCTGTGGTTCGAATCCCCCCTCGGGTATGGATATTTGTGCCGTCCTTAGTTGTAGGTAGTTCATAAGTAGTTTGTAAGTTTAGGGACTGATGACCCCGTAGTTAAGTCCCTTAAGCGTAACAAACATTTGAACATTTGATTCTCCTCCGAATGCGAAAATATATTGTTGACTCCCAGTTAAATAGGTTGAAATGATCATCAGAATAAAATACGAGAAATCAGAGCTCGAACGGAGACATTCAGATGTTCTTTTCTCCCGCGCTCTATTCGAGAACGGTATGGGAGATAAATAGTTTAACGGTGGTTCGATGAACCTTCTGCCAAGCACTTAAATGTCATTTGCAGAGTATCCCATGTAGATGTAGATGTAGATGTAGGAAAGGAAATGCCTAGTAGTGGTACAGTGTACCCTCCGTCACGCACCTCACGATGGATTGCGCAGTATTTAAGTAGATGCAGGTGAACTGTAGTGTGGACTGCAATATCCATGGATGTTTTTCAACCTGCGATTGTTCTGATGTCGGAAGTGATGAGGAGGGAAGAGGAAAAGACGTAGTAAGAGACAGAAGGGAGGAGTTGGGCAGAGACATGGGAAAAGCAGGGATAAATGGTGGACTGGACGAGAGATGGACTGCGACAATACCGAATAAATACCCAGGAAACGCCGGAGTTTCAGCTAGTGGCATCGTAAATCCTGCTAGCCGCCTACATGTGTGGACGTAGGCGTGAGAGTTATGAGTTAGTACGGGCGGCAGAGCAGGTCTGGCGGCGTAGGTGTGGAAGCCGATCCGGACGACGCAGGGGCGTTGCCACCTGGATCGTGCGTCGGGTGTTTCAATATCCGCGCGTCTGCGCCGCGGACGACGAACGGCAGCAGAGAGGGGTGGGGTGGAGGGGTGGAAGGCAGTAAACACGCGCGGAGACCGCCGTCTGCGCCGAGTCGACGTCCGGCCGTGTTTACGAGCGCGGCCGACCGCCTGCGCGGATCAAGAATTCAGGCGCTTCGCGGCAGATGATGGCCGTCGGCAGCCACTTGTCCCGCCCACTGTCGCAGTCTCCGCGTCGTCTCCGGACTCTGCACAGCGACGTCTAGCTGTTCAAACCGCGCCCACGCCTCGACGCGATGCGGTGCCCGAGTTCAGTGAACTGGTTATTATTTATTATTGTCATAACATCCAACTTCAGTGCACAACGGTACACGGATATAGATATATGCTTAATAATCACAATTAACTGAAGTTACAACTAGGTTACATACGTCATAATTTACATTGGTTTACATTTAGTAGTGAAGCAAATGATAAACAAGGCTAGCAAGGAAAAAATAATGCACTACTGTCCATTAAAATTGCTACACCAAGAAGAAATGGAGATGATTAACGGGCATTCATTGGAAAAATACACGAGGCGCGTCCAGAAAGTACGTTCCGTTTGGTAATAAAATGTAATTGTACACAGATGAAAATTTTATTGCACAAAATTCTACAACTCTTAAACTACTTTTCCACATAACTGCCGAAATTTTGCAGGCACCAGGTTTTGTATATCTTCTTCATAGAAATCTACCGCCTGTGTCTTCAACCAGTTGAAAACAGTTTCTTTCAGCTCGTCGTCATTGGTGAAGTGATGACCGCCAAGGAAAGACTTGAGATGTAAGAACAGATGAAAGTTCTTCTGTGACCAAAGGGGGACGCCCACTGCGTTCTTCATCGTACACATCACTACGCCCGCCGGACCCATCTTCTCACCATCGAATGACTCATCGCATTTGGTCCGTAAACATCGCAAATTTGCCGATAAATTTCACTTGGTTTCACTTTCCCCGCATTCAGAAACCGAATCACCGACCTGATTTCACAGGCGGTGGGATTTTCAATCAACGCCGAAATTTCAAACAAGCACAACAAAGCGTACGTAACTGACAGCGATCTCCAAATGGCGCACGTTCTTCTCCTTGATACACATCGTCTACAGCGCATGTGTGGAACTACAATCGCAGCGCTGCAGCGGAGATAAATTGAAACGGAACTTACTTTCTGGACGCGCCTCGTATTATACTACAAATCAGATTGCATTTTCACGCAATTTCGATGCATAGATCCTGAAAAATCAGTACGCAGAACAACCACCTCTGGCCGTAACAACGGCCTTGATACGCCTGGGCATTGAGTCAAACAGAACATGGATGGCGTGCACAGGTACAGATGCCTATGCAGCTTTAAGACGATACCACAGTTCATCAAGAGTAGTGACTCATGTATTGTGACGAGCCAGTTGCTCGGCCAGCATTGGCCAGACGTTTTTAATTGGCGAGAGATCTGGAGAATGACACCCTTGGATCAAAACGATTAGAGTATCATTGAGAGATGGCTGCCCATCTCTCATCTTTATTAACTATGTTCGTTCGTTCGTGTAATGATGTAAAGTGACTAGTACATGCATTTTTCTGTAGCTGTCGGGAATGCAGTGCAGGGAAGATTTTTGCTGAAGTGAAAAACAGAGCTGACTTTGTATGTGTGGAAGGGGTAGCCGACTCTGATTGGCTGATGTTCAAAGCGCCAGCTTTTTGAAATCGGCGGTCGTTTAGTGAAATTTTACTGAGAACTCGATGCTGATTGGTTTTTCCGAAAAAACGGGTTCTCGCGGGGTCTTGCGCGGCAGACGCGGTATCGTGGGACTTCGTGCTTTGCTCCGCTGGAGTACGGACGCGTCTGCTCGCGCCCTGTTCTCTTAGTGGACGGACTCGGAGATTTTGCTTATTGAGTCGATACTTGGACTGGTGAACTTGTATAAGTTTCAGGGTACACACTGAGATTTGTACTTGAGCTGAAAGTCCTTGATTTCGGTTTGGATAAGGTCAGCCAGCCAATACTAGTGCACCCAGCTACTAGTTACGATATAATCAACTTCTGGAGTCATCTAGGCCTTCAGTACCCTGCGCTAACGCCACTGCAAGGCAGCGCCTTCACACTCAATTCATCAGATCGTCAGTTTGGTAATGTATGGCAAAGCGCTCGCCAGCAACAAATAGTCTTTGCATCAAATTCTGCATAATAGTGGGATTGTGTAGTTAGGAAAATCAACTCTGAAGTGATATTCCGGTTCAATTATTCCGTTACGAATGCTGTATTAATTCATGGTAGGATTTTTTTTTTTTTTTTTACTTGTCAGTCGGTGTTAAATTCAAGTTTCATAGTGATCAGTGTATCATCATCTATATTATTCTTTCATATTTAATGATAATTGTAAATTTGGATGTTCAATCTAGTTTGTGTTTTGCATTGAATTTTCAATGTGCGTCTTATTTTATTTTACTTTTTTTAATTTTTTTAACCCCACGCACCCGTCACACTTTACATTATATCATCAATAATTCAGTTCCTTGAGACAAACATTGTCTCGATATAGCAAAGGTATTAAATATAACATGAGGCATCGAATTAGAATTTTTGCTGGGGCTCGGATTCGAAACAGGGACCTCCTGCTTACTAGGCTAATATAGCGTTACTGTTTAAGTGAGAACACGGACTGTCTTCAAGCACGTCTCATTCCACACACATACTTTGCCTCAATGCTCCCTGCGAAATACATATGAAACTGCCAAGGCTCTGCTATATTGGAATATAACTTTGGTATAACGAGACATTCTTTGTCTCAAGGAAAAGTATTATTGTTGATATTTACTCGACCTGAGGAACAAGGCGGGATTGTTCCCATTCAAGTTCTTTGGTCGGGTGCTATTTCTATATAGGAGACCCTTGGTTAAGTTACTATATCCGTAACGCTGTGTTACCTGAGCGGTCTAAAGCGCCAGCCTAGTAAGTTTCTATGCTCGGCCATAGCACAAATTTAATTCATTGCCTATCCTTATATTTAATGAGAGTCTTAGTCGAAATATCTATGTTAGGAAGTATTATCACCGGAAGAAATAACTAAAATGATTCGATGTTTTTCTGTCGGTTCCGCAGAGTCGAGAAAACTACATTACGACAACCGAGATAGTGGTAATAACAGAAATTTGCTGAAGAGGGACGAAGTGTTCACTCGTATTTCCTGTACCAAACGAGTTACACAAAGGATTAGGTAGTACAATGCAGCTACAACGTCACGCACCCGAAGATATGGCATGGAGAGGCATAGAAACGTTTGAAGCGGGACAAAATTCAAATGTTTGTAAATCTATGGGACTTAACTGCTGCGGTTATCAATTCCTAGGCTTACAAACTAACTTAAACTAACCTACGGACAACACACACACCAACATGACTGGAGAGAACTTGAACCTCCGACTCGGAACAACTGCACACTTAGCATCAACGCGCCTTAGAATGCTCTGCCATTCCACACAGAGGGAGGTGGCTGCAGCTATTGGAGTGTTCCAAAGTGTAATTTCCAGTACCTGGACGCGATTTCAGACAACAGGAACCGTTAAAAGAAGGCAAAGCCAAGGTCGTCCAGGGATAATATCAGCGTTTAACAGTCCCTTCGAGACACGAGGTTGAATGCAATTCAGGTGCAACGCACCCTCCACGCAGCAACACGACGCACAATATCAACACAAATTACGAAATCACCTTCAACAATGTCGCCTCTACGCACGGAAACCTGTGGTGTATGCCCTATTAAAACTACGACACAGTTTAGCCGGCAGAAATTTGGGCGGAGAAACATCAGGATTGGAGTCCTAACGAATGGCGCCGGGTTCTGTTCACAGGTGAATCAAGTTTTTGTGTTCAACCGGACAATCGTGGTTTCCTCATCTGGAGAGAGCATGGAACAATCCTGTTTATGTGCAGGAAACATCACCATGTCATGATGGTGAACGAATGGTGAGGGCGCACGTACCTCTATGTCGTTTAAAATGTCGCTTTCACAGCTCAGAGGTACAGAGACATTTTGTTGTGCCCTATTCTGGTGTCATAGGAGACGCTCATTCTTGTGCACAACATGCTTGAAGCTGAGGGAATTGAACGAATGGAGTGGTCAACTAGTTCACCGGACTTAAACCTGATTGAGCATGTCTGGGATGCACTTGGCAGACGCATTGCTGCCAGACCAACACCTCCCACAGCGATTGCAGGGTTGGATATTGCACTCATGTAAGAAACGCCCACTATCCCTCAAGAGCTAATTGATACCCTCACACTGTCCATGACATGCAGGCATGTAACTGTACTGCCATCCGTGATCTTATTAGAGGACAACGAGGATGACGTTTTGACTATTCACTATTATGGTGCCTCGTTCCAAGAAAACGCATGGAAATTTCAAGTAAGGAGCTGAGACAGCAACATATACTGCATCACAGACAATTGCAACCAACAAGTGAATAAAATACGTTACCATTTGTGTACTGAGTATGATTTCTCACCTGATCCGCTAATTATTTTGACCAGCGTACAAGGAAGCATTTAGCCAGAGAAGTCGCAATCGTTGTCTTCAGTATGGGCAAGAGAGAATTATCACTTTACACTATGGCGTGAAATGCACGGCTTTATTTTATTTTAGCTACACTAGGATTTCCTTCATTGATTATTACACGACACGAGATTAATCAAAACAAACTGTGGGAGAATTTAAGAAGCCAAGGAATCCCATTTCATCTCTTAAGAGCAATACGTACAAGATCTGTACATGAACAAAAAAAATGCAAATAAAAATAGTTCACAGTAGCTATAACATGGCTGAAATAAACCAAGGAGTTCGACAAGGGTGTTCCCTTCACCGAATCTTTTCTACATCTACAAGGGATACTCTGCAAATCACATTTAAGTGCATGGAAGAGGATTCATCGAACCACCTTTATTCATCTCCTATTCCATTCTCGAATAACGCTCGGGAAGAAAGAACATCGGAATCTCTACGATCGAGCTGAATTTCTCGTATTTTATTCTGATGATTATTTCTACCTATGAAGGTGGGAGTCAACAATATATTTTCTCATTCGGAGGAGAATTTTGGTGACTGGAGTTTCGAAGTAGACCACGCCGCAGCGACAACCGCCGTTGTTGTAATGGTTCTCATCCCAGGTCCTGTATCATTTTCGTGACGCTGTCTGCCCTGTATCGTAACAATATAAAACGAGCTGCCTTCTTTAGACTCTTTCGATGTCCTCCGTCAAACCCACCTGATAAGAATCTCACACAGGGCAGCAATACTCCAACTAAGGACGGACAAGTGTCTCTTTAGTAGTTCTGTTCCATCTTTTAAGCGTTCTGCCAAAAAAAACGCAGTCTTTGGTTCGCCTTTCCTACGACATTATCGACGTGTTCTTTCCAGTTTAAGTCTGATGTAATAGTAATTCCTACGTATTTAGTGGAGTTTACGGCCTTCGCATTCGATTGATTTATCTTGTAAACAAAGTTTAACGGATTTCTTTTCGTACTCATGTGGACGACTTCTCACTTTTCATTATTTAGAGTCAATTGCCAATTTTTACGCCACACTGATATCTTATTTAAATCGTTCTGCAGTTTGTTTTGGTCTTCAGATAACTTTACTAAACGGTAAATGACGGCGTCATCTGCAAACAACCTAAGAGAGCTGCTTAGATTTTCTCCCAAATCGTTTAAGCAAATAAGGAACAGCAGAGGACCAATGACACTACCCTGTGGAACGCCGGATATCACCTCTGTTTTAGTCGATGCCTTACCATCAATTACTACAAACTGTGTTCTTTCTGATAGGAAATCCCCTATCCAATCGCAAATTTGGGGCGATATTCCGTAACCACGCAATTTGATTAAAAGCCATTTGTGAGGTACGGTGTCAAAAGCCTTCCGGAAATCAAGAAATACGGAATCAATTTGCGAACCCCTGTCGATAGCACTCATTACTTATTGCTAGTAAAGAGCTATTTATTACCCGCATGAACGATATTTTCTAAATCCTTGTTGATCTTGGGTAAATAGATCATAATATTTGAATACAGGATATGTTCCAAACCCCTGCTGCAAATTGACGTCAATGAAGTAGGCCTGTAGTTTAGTGGGTTACTCCTACGGCCTTTCTTGAATACTGGTGTCGTCTGTGCACTTTCCAGTCTTTTAGTACACATCCTTGTTTGAGAAAGCGGTTGTGTATGGCTGTTAAGTAAGGAGCTATCTCTTCAGCATAATCAGATAGAAATCTAATGGGTATACGGTCCGGATCAGAAGACTTGTTCTTATTAAATGGTTTAAGTTGCTTCACTACTCCGATGTTATCTACTTCTACGTTACTCATTCTAGCCTCTGTTTGTAATTCGAAATCTGGAATATTGGTTTCGTCTTCTTTGGTGAATGAGTTTCTAAAAGCTATGTTTAGTAACTCTGCTTTAGTTGCGCTGTCATCGGCGGGATCAGCATTGCTATCACACAGTGAGGGTATTGTTTGTGTTTTGCCCCCAGTATATTTAACATATGACCAAAATCTCTTTTTAGCAACGGAGCATAACGTCTTAATGCGCTCGGCCACTCCGCCGCAGCGCTTCCACAGAAAACCCCGGTCGAGCACTCGGGCGTTCGTCTTCAGGCTGGGCATAATGTGGAATAATCAGTGCTCAGAACGGGACGCGTTTTCGAGCCGTTTACAGCGTAAATACAAATCCTGAGGAGTAGAGGGAAAGGAGGCGGCTGCGGCGGCGGAGCGCCTCGTAAATGTTTAATAAGCAGCTAACAGGGCCGCGCTTGTCTCCGCGTCCCGTTTGCTCGCCATATTTCACCGTCTCCAACCCCCACCCCCGCCGTGCGCTGTCGCTCGCCTCAGGTTGCCTGTTACGGGATCCCAATTTTAGTCGGCGTTTCTCTCCGCCGCGCCCTGTCTCTCTCTTTACGCCTCGGAAGACGCTCCGACCAAAAGCAACAACATGAAAAATTAACCAGAGGCGAGAGGCGCGCACAGTGTACGACGTTTCATTTCACTCAGCCTCCACGCTTTTTAAATTCTGTATGACTTGTTTGTTTGTTGTAGATGTAGTTTACGTCGGAAGCGTTGCTGGAATGTAAGACTCTGGTCGAAAACAAGCGAATATGCTACATTGCCGGCCGCGGTGGCCGAGAGGACTGCGGCGCGTCAGTCACGGTCTGCACGGCCACTACGGTCGGGGGTTTGAATCCCCCCCCCCCTTCGGGCATGCTATATTGCTATATTGGAATATAACTTTGGTATAACGAGACATTCTTTGTCTCAAGGAAAAGTATTATTGTTGATATTTACTCGACCTGAGGAACAAGGCGGGATTGTTCCCATTCAAGTTCTTTGGTCGGGTGCTATTTCTATATAGGAGACCCTTGGTTAAGTTACTATATCCGTAACGCTGTGTTACCTGAGCGGTCTAAAGCGCCAGCCTAGTAAGTTTCTATGCTCGGCCATAGCACAAATTTAATTCATTGCCTATCCTTATATTTAATGAGAGTCTTAGTCGAAATATCTATGTTAGGAAGTATTATCACCGGAAGAAATAACTAAAATGATTCGATGTTTTTCTGTCGGTTCCGCAGAGTCGAGAAAACTACATTACGACAACCGAGATAGTGGTAATAACAGAAATTTGCTGAAGAGGGACGAAGTGTTCACTCGTATTTCCTGTACCAAACGAGTTACACAAAGGATTAGGTAGTACAATGCAGCTACAACGTCACGCACCCGAAGATATGGCATGGAGAGGCATAGAAACGTTTGAAGCGGCACAAAATTCAAATGTTTGTAAATCTATGGGACTTAACTGCTGCGGTTATCAATTCCTAGGCTTACAAACTAACTTAAACTAACCTACGTGATTTCAGCCGGCTTACCGGTGGTGGAAGGTCTTGCAGGATAGGAAGCCCATGAGTGGACAAGATCTTATAATACTCTCTCATTAAGGCTTTCTTCCGTCTTAGATCAGGAGGAACGATGTTGCACAATATTGTGAGCCATTGAAGTGGTGTAGCCATCAGAGTGCCACTGATCAATCTCATTGCTCTATTTAATTGTACATCAATGTCTCTCACATGAGCACTGTTGAGCCAGACAGGAGAACAGTATTCAGCTGCAGAGTAAGCTAGGGACAAAGTTGTTGTACGCAAAACCTTAACACTGGCTCCCCAAGATGTTCCTGCTAAGTGCTGCAATATGTTATTCCTAGTTTTAACTTTGTCTGCTGTTTTATGAAGGTGGTACTTAAAAGTAAGAGATCTATCCAAGATGACTCCCAGGTATTTTGGATGTTCATTGTGTTCAAGTTGAACACCATCAAACGAGATATTTAAGTTTATAGTCGGCCATGCTTTATTGAGATGGAAACAAGCTACTTCCGTTTTATTTGGGTTTGGCTTTAGTTTCCGCATTGCGAAGTAATTTCTGAGGAGAGTTAGGTCAGATGTTAAAGTAGTTTCCGTCACATGGATGTTTCTAGATTGCGTATCTGGAATATCAGCGGTGTAAACTTTAAAAAGAATGAGAGCAAGAACCGAACCCTGGGGGAGGCCATCGTGAAGCTGTCTAAACCCACTTTCCGTGTTGCCGAGATAGATCTTGATCAGACGGCCACTTAGCATTGAGTTCACAAGTCGCAATAAAATAGGACAAGGAATGAGATTGTAAGGCTTCACTAGGAGGCCCTTCTTCCAGACGGTATCATAAGCTGCCGAGAGATCCAGAAAAGCAACGGAAGTGATACACTTCTTTTCGAAACCAGTCTCAAAGAAGGATGTCTGTGCTAGGACCTGGTCACAGCAATTACGACCTTGTTTGAAACCAGCTTGTTCAACAGGGATACTAGCAGTGAGAATGGGAACAATACGATTGCAGATGAGTCTCTCGAGCAGCTTGTAACATACACTGAGAAGTGCAATTGGGCGATAGCTATCTGCACGTTCGGCTGGTTTACCAGGCTTCAAAACAGCTATTACTTTAGATCTCTTAAAAGCTTTTGGTAGAGAGCTGTCTTTAAGAATGTTATTGAATAAATTTAGAAGCCACAATCGGGTCTTGAGTCCAGTATGTTTAATAAATTCTGGGAATATACCGGCAGCTTTCCCAGTCTTCACATCAGAGATAGCCACATGCAGTTCGTCTAAGCAAAAAGGTTTTGATACTTCCAGGGGAGCCTACTGGCATTTCTTAACTTCATTTAGTTTATAGGATATTAATCTGTCAGACTGTTGCCGTTTTGACTTGGATAGTGCTACGATTCGTTTGGCTATGTTGGAAGGATCAGGGTGTGTGGGAGGCAGTTTTTTCTCGGATACACTGGTAGACAATTTCCTCAGAAGTGACCAAGCCTTTCTGATGCTGTGAGTGAAATCTAAACTCTGAACTTTTTTCACCCATTTCTCTCTCCTGGCATTATCAAGGGAGTTCAGTAGGATGTCGGCAGTGTTTGAATCTTCAGTGCTGATAAATTCGTTATACAGGTCTTCACACTCTTGGTTCCATCCCGGAATGTTCAAATGTTCAAATGTTTGTTAAGCTTATGGGACTTAACAGCGCGGTCATCAGTCCCTAAACTTACAAACTACTTATAAACTACCTTATACTAAAGACGGCACAAATATCCATGCCCGAGGGGGGATTCGAACCCCCGACCGTAGTGGCCATGAAGACCGTGACTGAAGCGCCTCAGTCTCCTCGGCCACCGCGGCCGGCATCCCGGAATATATCTTTCTGTAGCCTCGAGGTGTACAGGCTTTATTTATAGCTTTAAAGGGTCTAGCGAATCTGTCATAATTTTCTATTGCAGGAGGAATGAATCTAATGTTGTCCTCTAATTTGGAAGTAAATGCCTCCCAGTCTGCTTTATTAAGATTCCACCAGGGTCTCGGAAAAGATCTTATTAGGGGAATCTTAATCCCAACTGATATCAGCACTGGCCTGTGCTGCGACCATGGGAATGTGCCAAGTACCTTTCTCGTAACTGATAGAGATCTTAATGTCTGATCACAGGAACAAAAACACAGATCAGGTGAATATCCACGCTTCCAGCGGGCCGAAAAAAATGTGCTGGAGTCCTTTGCGTCAAAAACCAAGGAAAGGTTATTATTTTCAGCCCATTCAGCTAAGGCTATTCCATTTTCATTATCAGACGAGTACTCCCAATGGCTATTGCGGCTGTTGAAATCGCCGACATATAGGGAAGGGTGTTCGAAAACTGGGAGAACCGTATCTTGCCACTGGATGTTAGGAGGCTTGTAGACATTAACTATGGTAGTTCCAGACAGTTTCACTTTCCTGTCTAGCATATGTAGCCACGCCATATGTTCTATGGCCTATCTCTCCCACAAGTATGTAGCCATGGATATTGCCTCTTGAACAACTTTTAAGATCTTCTGCTTGGGTTTCTTGTAGAGCAAGGACGTCAATATTGTTACTCGGAAGATTTTTACTGAGGAAGTCATATTTTGACCTACTTATCCCCTCAATATTCAAATAGCACACGTTTAGGACTGGACCTATTGCTCTGTTCAGATCGTTTTGTTGACAATTTTGTTGGCCCTGACAAGAGCCATTCTGGATTGTCTGGGTAACTGACATAACTGGGAGATCACCGTGGTGACAGGACCAGCTACCAAAGATTGTTGTCCGTTTAGAACCACCTAGGGGGCACGTGGAGCTTTGAGGATTGCTTCCGGACGCGAACAGCTTCGCCCCCCACCCCGTAGTTAAGTCCCATGCCGCATTGTCCAACGATAGTCCATAGGCGCAACCAGAGACGGTTGGGGGGAGGGTTCTGATGTTCAAACCCTTCTCGAAATACTATCAATAAAATTCGGATATGAGATCGCGTCGTCGTTTTATAAACTCTACCGACGTTTCGGCCACTGTTGCAGGCGGCCTTCATCAGGGTCTGCGTCTGACTGCTGAATGTACGATAGTGGCCGCGAACACGCGGAGCACCGGCCCGCCGCCGTCTGCACCAGGCGACACGTCAACAGCGACACGCCACAACTGCTGTCCGTTCTCTCAGGCCATTCCGCCAATAGCAACTTCTAATGTAAAAGCCAATCGAAAACGTCCATTTTGACCAATAAGGGGGAAGAAGGCGACCTCCAATAATATGAAAAACTAGCCATTAAAACACCAATCATCATTGCCGCTTTCCAAAAATGGCGTGCAATAATATAACCACCAATAAAGGAAAACCAACTCCCCCTTCCTCTCTCTCATCCGCTGCTATATAAACCACAAGCTATCGTACATTCAGCAGTCAGACACAGACCCTGATGAAGGCCGGCTGAAACAGTGGCCGAAACGGCGGTAGAGTTTATAAAATGACGACGCGCTCTCATACCCGGAAGAATTTTATTGATAGTGACAACAGCCGCGGAAGCCTACGTTTGCATTTAACCCTCCTGTAATGTTGATAAAGCTAAGAAATTGCATCATTCTGTATAAGGTCAGCCTACATTATGCCAACGCTGGTAAGTAGTTACACATATTCCATACAGTCCCCATTTCATTTGGAAAACTTGTCATATCACGACATTATAAAAAAGTTTATCCTTCTGATGCCGCTAATATCTTATTATTACAGCGACAGTTGTTTCAGTCTTAGGCCATTTTCAAGCAATCTGTCATAAAACTGACTTACCTTTCTGCAACGCTAATTGTACATATGTACTTACTGCGTGCAGCTATTACGAACTTTTAATAAATCTTTATGAATTTTTTATTTATTGGTATATGGCAGTTTCATAAAATAAAAAATACTAACTATACTTTACTGCTAAAAGAAAAAAAAAGCAGTCAACAATCCGAAGATTGGTTTGAACACCACAGTGCTTTACTAGACACGGTCCTGTTTGGAGGTGGTCTGCCGTTGCCTTCCTCCAACCTTTGAACTGACTTACCCAGTCAGTTACAGGGTGCCCTACAGTTTAACGTGGTTTCCGAACCACGGTGATACTCGGTATTTTTCACATGAGAAATACTGTCAGGGAGGAAAGAAGTGGAAAGTGACAGATAAAACTCCTAGGACCAGGCGGGAATCGAACCCGCGACATTTGGATTCATAGTCTGGCACTCTACCACCGTGCAACCGAATGCTAATTGAACTGAAATACGCTGAACAGTTATATACTGTATTAAGCTATGACATTCTTTTTATTGCAAATAACCAAAGAATTGAGTTTAATAAAAATAATTAAGGTTTTACTTTATCGTAACTATCAAGCAAAAAGCTGATGAACATGCAGCATTTCAATGAAACTGTCATACACTAGTAAATAAAACTTCATAAAGATTTATTAAAGTTTCGTAACAGCTGCTAGCAATATGTACTATTAGCAGGAAGATAAGTCAGTTTTATGACAGATTGCTTGAAAATGGCATAAGGCCGAAACAGCTATTGCTATAATAATAAAGTATTAGCAGCATCAGAAGGATAAACTTTTTTACAATGTCGTTTTACGATATATATTTTACTATGGGCCCAATAATGAAGAAACTTTTGACGACTTGTCGTATCCTAACACAGGAAAGATGAAAAGGGCTTGTCGGTCAGTCTGCTAGTCCCGAGCGTGACTACAGAAAGTCGGGTAATAGGCATCTATGAGAGATGCGGATTTCGGGACTTGATTGGATACTTGTTCCGGATATTTAGGGAACTCATAGGTAAATGGTACTATATTTATTGCATTCCAACTACTATAACTGCAACACTGAGACTAGTTATTTAGAAAAGCGAAATGGTACTTCCGTTGCCACAACAGAGGTCAGTGTTTACGTTTTCTGGGGAAAAGCCTGATAGCAGCATTTCAGGAAAGACGCACTTCCTCCGCTTACGCTTACCCGAGGCTGGTGGCGAACGACACGGATCCGGCGCCCAACTGGTCTGAGAACTCCCCGCTCGATCGAAAAAACGGGTTTTTTTGAAAGGTCAGTGTGGGCGCACTGTCTTTCCCCACTTTCTGGTACCTAACAATGTCCTATTTCCCACTGCTATGTTCGTCTAACTTGTGTCTTGCCATGGTCGTGATGTTGTGACACAACAACACAGTGACCAACGCCGCTTTCCATTCATGTGTGCGTACAGTGTGTAATGTTAAACGACGATTTTTGTATTTTTCCTTATTATTTGTATTGTTTTTCTTTTTTGTGTTATTTATTATGTATTTGTACATATTATTTCTGTAACGTATAGCATTGTCCTGTTAATATCTGTATGTGTCAAAACTAAAATTTAATACCAAAGTAGACACGCTGGTTAAGCAAGGGCTTTACTATTGTATAGAATCATCTATGAGTAGTGAGTGTTATCGCTGATAGCGCAGAGGCACACAGCGAGAGAGAGTCGTAGTTCTGACCAGTGTTGCCAACCGTGTTGCGTAGGGACTTTTGCATCTTTTTTCCAAACTGTAGTGTGGGATTTACAGAACGTAGGGACTTTTCTCATGGATGATGCAGAACGAAAGTACCTTTTCTTTATTCAAAACAGTAACAATTCATTCTACAATAATGTCAATAAAGGGGAATTCGCCCAATATGTAAGTAGCTATCTTTTCTTTTATTTTTTTTTTTTTTATAAATCTGTTTGGTCCGTAGGGATTTCCATGGTGAATGTTGGGATTTTTGACACGTCACTAGGGACATGGTTGGAAAGGAGTTGGCAACACTGGTTCTGACGTAGCAGCGGACAGATTTAGTAGCGGACAGACGTAATAGTGAGACGGTGCGCGCAGTGGTGTACAGAAAAAGTACGTGAAGAAGAACGCGTGTTGGTTTGGCGCTAGTGGAGGATACGGCTGACAGGCAATATTATTTATTCATACGGGCACAGCTCAAATAATTAACAAATGTATCAAGAGGAATACTGTGGACCCAAAATTGTAATTAACAGCCTATATTTGCCAATTGTTAAATGGCAACAGTCTCCATTCAACAGCACCATATCACACACCAAAATCTATAAGATTTGTCCAGTTTGTCTTAGCATGCACAGCTAACCAGCGTATTAGTGATAACTGTTCAATAGTGAAGACTGTTAATTGTGAACCTGTGTTGAAACCATTACCCATAATCATTGTGCATACAGGTTCCTCCCTCATCCATTGTTTTACCGAGAATATACACAAAGTTATAGAGAACTAAAATCATTGTCCCTCTGTGTACCCTTAGAGCATAGTGTGTACAGGAAACCCTAGCACACGTACCGATATCTATATGCAATGAGTTGCCACCCACCGAACCAACGCACAGGTGTCCTGAGAACTTTGGTTTGAAGAGCTTATGCCATATCGGATGCAGATACCTTAACACAGGAACTAGAACATCTAAAGTTGGTATTTAAGGAGAATGGGTACACAGAAACACAGATCCCTCATGCCATGCAGATTGGGCCATCGACAGAACCAGAAGATGACCAATGCAGATCAATTGCTTTCCTTCCGTACGCCGGAAGTGTGTCTTCAAAAATAGAAAGAATCTTTAAAAATGTTAATATCAAAAGTGTGTTTCAACCACCTGCTAAGACTAGGGCTCTTCTTGGCTCAGTTAAAGACGATTTGGGGCTGAGAAAGACCGGTGTTTATAAGATTCCTTGCCACTGTGGGAAGTCATATATAGGACAAATGATTCGCACCGTTAATGATCGATGCACCGAGCACCATTAGCATACACGGTTGTTGTAACCTGACAAGTCTGCAGTAACGGAGCATTGTCTAGCCGAAGGACACAGAATGAATTATGACGAAACGCGTGTACTTGCTTCTGCGTCTCGCTATTGGGAATGCATTTAAAGGAATCGATTGAGATTAGGTTGGCGGACGATTTAATAAATCGAGAGAAGGGGTTTCCTCTAAGTAACACGTGGAATCCGGTTTTGTCTAATCTTAAGAAACAGCGGTCTTTTCTCCTCCTGTGACAACTAACGCACGTAAGTGATACATCGTTCCTGCCAGTTTTCTCGACTGAGGCGCTGCACCGGCTGCTTGCTGCAGAGGACGCAGTCACGACTCATCAGCATCCATATCACCTGAAGATAGCGATCAGGTGGTCCGCAGAAATATTGTGTCTAGATGACTCTACGATCCGGCTGTGAAACCCGACATGAATATCAACAATTAATATGCCGGGAAACTCTACGTAATCACAGTTATCATGTTGATTAGTGAAGTTCGGTGGCAGGATGAACAGAAATTCTCGTCATGTGAGTTAGGGTTATAAATTCAAAATCAGTTCGTAGTGACGCAGGAGTGGGTCTGATAATGAATAAGAAAATAGGAATGCGGGTAAGTTACTATGAACAGCGTAGTGAACGCATTATCCTAGCAATGATAGACACGAAGCCAACACCGGCGACAGTTTGTAAGCTAAGTAGCTCTACATCTACATAAATACTCTGCAAGTCACACTTAAGTGCACCTCAGAGGGTTCATCGAACCGCTTTTATTTTCTCTACAGTTCCATTCTCTAATAACTCGCGGAAAAAAGGAACCTCTTTCCGTTTTCGACCTGATTTCTCTCATTTTATTTTGATGATGTCTTCTTATGTAGATGGGTGCTAACAAAATATGTACGCAATCTGAAGTAAAATTGATTAAAGAAATTACTCAAATAGAGCTCGACGCAACGGGTTACGTCTTTGTTTTAATGATTTTCATCCCAACTCGTGCATCATTCCCGTGACACTCTCTCTTACCGCCCCATAAATACGAAACGACCTGCCCTTCTCTGTTCTCTAAATCGTCTGTCACTCCCGCTTGGTAGGAATCGCAAAATGCGCAACAGTACTCCAAAAGAGGACACACAAGTGTGGTGTATGCAGTTTTTTAGTAGAACTGTATCACTTTATAAGTGATTTGCCAACGAAACGTAGCCTCTGGTTCGCTTTCCCTACAATATTTTCTGTGTGTTCTCTCCAAAAAAATGTTCAAATGTTTGTAACTCTATCGGACGAAACTGCGTGGTCATCAGTCCGTAGCTTACAAACTACTTAAACCTAGGTAAACTAACCTAAGGACAAACACACACACACCCATGCCCCAGGAAGGGCTCGAACCTCCACGGCGAGCAAACGCGCGCTCCGCAGCGAGACGCTTTAGACCGCTCGGCTACTCCACCGCGGCGTGTTCTCTCCAATTTAAGTTGTTTGTTGTTGTTACTTCTAGCTATTTAGTTGAATTTACGGCCTATAGATTTGACTGATTTATCGTGTAAATGAAGATTAAAGTGCTTCTTTTAGCCGTAATGATGCCGATGACGATGAGATCGAAGAAATGTATAAGGGAATAAAAGAAATTATAGGGAGAGGAAAACTTGATTGTGATTAGGGACTGCAATCCGATGGTAGTAAAGGGAAGAGAAGGAAATGTAGTAGGTGAATATAGACTGGAGAAAAAGAACGACAGATGATATCACCTGGTAGAAATTGTGCAGAGCATAATTAAATCAATACAAACACTTCGTTTAATCATCATGAAAGAAGTTTCTATACTTGGAAGAGACCAAGAGGCACGGGAAGGTAATAGGATTACAATGGTAAGGCATAGGATTAGAAACTAGGTTTAAAGTGTAAGACATATCCAAGGGCAGATATATACTCAAACCATGTCTTACTGGTTATGAACTGCAGATTAAAACTTATGGAATCTTAAAAGGTAGAAATGTGAGTAGATGGAACCTCGATAAATTGAAGGAACCAGGAGTTGTTGAGAGTTTCAGAGAGCATTAGGGAAGGATTGACCGAAACAGGGGAAAGCAATACAGTAGAAGAAGAACAGGAAGCTCTGAGAGATTAGCGTGGGCTGCAGAGGTTGAAATAGGTAACAACAAGTCCTAATAGAAAACCCCGCGTAACCCAGGAGATACTGAACTTTATTGATGAAAGGAGAAAATATAAATATTCTAACGCGAAATTGCTTGCTGTCTCTTCGTCTCTTATCCAACTCCTTCTCCTCACGTTCTCTTGCCTCCAAACATTCCCTAATATACAATCTCTCTCAATATCATCATAAGTACACATGTTATATACATTACGTGTTTGCACCTTACCTGGTGTTTGTGCAACATTCTCTAACCTTCCTTCCTGACCTTTTTCCTTAATTTTTACTTCCTTATTTTCATCAAAAACATTGACTAACCCAGTTAGTAATTCATCGTCTGTAATTTCTATAATCTTCGGAAGTTGTGGTAATCCATCCTCATCATCTGTGTTTTCCCAATTAATACTATTTTGGCCGATGGGACTGCGGCGCGTCAGTCACTGATGACCCCGTAGTTAAGTCCCATAAGCTCTACAAACATTTGAACATTTTTTGGTGCAACCTTGTCATGTTTACTTATACAGGCAAGTTAAAAATTTCATAAAGCGCTTGCAAAATTGTAGCGTATTGTTACAGGAGAATCGTGAAATTAAGTATCGGGAAGATTGTATAAAAATTCATTCTATAATTCACCATCAATTATCGTCGCTAATATTCCGAGACATGATTCAATATGTCTGGTTTGCCTCAAAATTATCAGAAACTCGAAACATTTTCGTAAATGTTAATGGGGCATGTTTTTGTGCAGATTTATTGCAAAAGCCTTGTGATTGTAAAAAAATCCGCTTTTAAATGTTGCGCAAGAAGTCGCAAAAATTATTGCTGTGTTTGTTTTTACGATAATTACCACTTCGGTTCTTCTTTATAATTATTATATGTATAAAAAATGAATGTTTTCCAATCGACTTTGTTATTCTGATTAAAAACCCAATGTTTCTCCTCATATACGGTACAATGAGAAATGGAAACCCCACCGCCATGAATTGTGGTATTGGACAAAAGGAAAATAACTTTTATTCTATAACGTAACTGATTTGTTAAAGATAATGTAGGTTTGGAAAACGTCCTGAATAATTGGTGGAATAACAAAAGAAAATGAAACAGAAAAAAACGTGCTATACGAGGAATCAAACCCGAGACCTCTGGCGGAAGAATCCGACCCCTAACCATCTAGGCCAGACATCGGCTCGGCAGTGGTCTAACATTTTATACGCATAAGGCACCTAAGAAACTTCGGATTGATTTTTCTCTGGATTTTCCGAGTAGTGCGTCCTAATATTTTAACCACGAGAGGTGTTAGGGGTCCTCTTTTACCACACAAAATTTCGGACAAATCCTCGACCCCATGGTCCTTGTCAGCTGCATATCACTCAGTTTGATGACGGTCTGGCCGGTGGGCGTTATGAACTGGCAGTACAGATCAAATAAATGTATGTTTATTATTTAAAACGTGATCGCCGTAGCGGTTAATACTCTGAACCCACTGTCAGGCAAGGCGGTAATTGCAATCAGGAATGTTAAATGAAGCGTATAAAATTTATGCAAAAATATTAATTAAACGATGGAAAGTTCTTATTGATAACATCCTCCTGGAAAACAGCCGGGAATTCGAAAATGCCATGTAGCAAATATATAGTCATATTAAAACACATGATTGAAAAATGCAAAGAGTTTTGTAAAGACCCCCCATTTATTATTTATATATACTCATAAAGTATTTGATAATGTAAAAAGAGATAAACTTAGAGAAATAATGGAATTAAGAGGCGCCACTAAAAGGTTAACTGATGTGATAAAAAATTATGTATCCTACAACTACCACATACTCTAAATCCAAAGAAGAAAAACTATAAAAACTAGCAGTAAAGCAAAGCTACAATTTGTTGCGAACAATTTTTTAACCTTTATTTTTTTTTTCAATAACATCTCGTTGCTGATGACGAAGTCATTTCATCCTGAAGGCGAATGAAAGTGGTTAACTAACGTAATATCGATAGCACAGTGATAGAGTACCCGATTACAATTCCACCAGTTGCAGGTTCGATCCCCGATAGGTTCCATCACTTTTGTCTGCCACTTTCCACTTCTTTCACCTCTGGCAGTATTGTTGATGCGAAAAATATCGAGTAGCACGGTGGTTCCGAGCCCTGTTAAACTGTAGGTCCCCTATATAACTGGCTGGGTAAGTCAGTTCGAAGGTCAGAGGAAGGCAACGGCATACCACCTCAACAAACAGGACCAGCACTGTGGTACTGAAAAGAATCTTCTCATACATACAATGATACTTCTGTTCTAAAAGAAAATAATTGCCCATGGTCCATAGCTATAAATGGAAATTATACAAATATTAATTCGCAATTTGCGAGAATTTTTGACTTTAGCTGTTATTGTCTATATGGTCTATGCTTTTGCAACACATGAAAATATGAGCTGGTCCGGGACTCGAACACGGGTCTTCCGGTTATCACGAGCGGTCGCCTTAACCACTCGGCCACCCGAACACGCTCCCCGGCCAGACCCAAACTTCCATATGTTGCACTTGCCTACTTCCCCTGGTGACCCGGCACAAATTTTCATGTGTTGCAAAAGCATAGACCAACTAGAGAATAACAGCTAAAGTCGAAACTTCTCGCAAATTGCGAATTAATATTTGTATAATCTTCGCATTGTTGACTGCTTTACCCATTTTTTTTTTTTTTTTTTTTTTTTTTTTTTTTTTTTTTTTTTTTTTTTTTTTTTTTTTATCTCGCGAGCACGCAGAAGGGCCGCAACACGATGCGGCATGGACTCGACTAATGTCTGACGTGGTGCTGGAGGGAACTGACAACATGCCTCCTGCATCCTTAAATCCCTTTGTGTATGCTCATCTCTTCTGAAGCTCTCGTAGCAAGTCATCCCATATATGATCAATAATGTCCACGTCTGTCCCGCTGAACTTTCCCAAGTCCGTCGGAATGCCCAATGTGCATGAATGGATTCAGATGATCGGGTGGGATGTGTACGTTGGTGTCACCGCTCAGAGTTGTATATAGACGTATGAGGGGCCACGTATCACTCCAACTGCACACGCCCCACTCCATGACAGGGCCTCCACCAGCTTAAACAGTCCTTGCTGACATCCAGGGTCCATGGATTCCTGAAGTCTTCATCCGCCGCATACAGACGGTAACGAGTTTAGTTAGCCGAGGCAACATGTTTCCAGTCATCAGCAGTCCAATGGCGGTGTTGACGGTGAACCGTGTCACGGCTTGCGTTGGTTTGTTTTCCCGCCCCTCCCAAATGTTCAAATGTTTGTATAGTCTATGGGACTTAACTACGGGGTCATCAGTCCCTAAACTTACAAACTACTTATGAACTACTTACGAACTAGGACGGCACAAATATCCATGCCCGAGGGGGGATTCGAACCCCCGACCGTAGTGGCCGTCCAGACCGTGACTGAAGCGCCTCAGTCCCCTCGGCCACCGCGACCGGCCCGCCCCTCCCCATCGGTACCTTCGTTCCCGCCCAAGAGGGCATCCTTCCTGTGTAATAGACTTGCGCATAATAGTTCGCTATCAGGAGCGCACACTTTAGTTTGCGGCCCTGCCGCGAACTAGTACCTTCTTTTAGTTCGTCCACTCCCATGACGGCTGAGCGGCATGGTCTGCGCGTGCAGGTGGAGGCACAAGTTCCCCCACTTAGCTGCTTCATGCGCTTGCTGCTTGAGCCGCTAACGATATCACGCAAACCAAAAGAAACAGTTTGTGGATAATTTCTCGCGTTTAAGTTTAGAGTTATCTCTGTATCTTGGCATTATGGAATTTATTAGTCAGATATTGCAGAGTGCAGAATACTTCAAAATTTTGTAGCACTGAACTATGTAATCTAGCAGGCAAACGCTCACCTCGAAATGGCTCTCTTCAGCAGAAAGCAAACACGTGATTTTTAATGCTGCTGCCCGCTATTGCCCATCGGTCTTCGAACTAACGAACTAAGAAGCGAGATACGTTTGTCATAATAGTTCGCGACCGATAACGCATATTTTAGTTCGCGACCGATCGCGCATATTTTAGTTCGCTAGCGATCGTGCATATTTTAGTTCACACCTCGGCCGCGAAGTAGGTAGCTCTTTTTAGTTCGTCCGCTCTTTTTGGCTTTTGCTACCGCTACTAAAAGAGCTCCTTCTGTTGTTATGAGAGCTTTTTTATATACTGATCACTGTTGCCAAAGCGTGTGCTATTATCGTATTTTTGGGAAATTAGACATCAAATACTTAAGCAAATAAACCAGTTATTTACACGAATGGGTGATACAGTGATATTCAACTACTGTGGATACAGAGTACTCGTAGTATTTTATTTTTAAAATGGATTTCTTTATTTATTTAATAGGTCGTTGAAGGAAAATTACCTACAAATCACGCGATGCTGCGCGCTCTCGCGTCGTCTCGCTGTTCCCCGTCAGTCTTCGGAAAAGGAGCGGACGAACTAAGAGGCGAGGGATCTGCGACCTAGTTCGCGTAGTTCGCCTGTGGGAGCGCTCTTCCGAACTACTGTGTAACTAAGATAGAGGTGAGGGTTTGCGGCTGTGAGAGGGTTGTTGACGGGTGGTGCGGGAAGGAGGAACACCTATCCTGGGAAGGCAGTGGCAGCGCTGGGGCCGATGCGGTCGGTGGCGGTATGGACGGCCGGGATTTGTTGCTATTTTAAATTCTGAGCTAGATGGCCGGCACTTGTCTGTCTAAGCATCGTATCTTGCCATGGAATTGGAGTACTGTTGTGAAGTTCTGCCTGGTCAGCTTGCGGTAACTGAGATTCTGAGGCTCGGACTGGAATATAAAATTTTTGCATACGTTACTCCAAAGTTCACTGGCCTGGTATAGCAACAGTGAATCCATATTTGAATTGAAAGGTAGTTTCTGTTGAAAATTATTTATTTATTTCTCTTTAACGCGTTTCGCGCTTTTAGCGCACCATCAGAACACTGTAACAGGGAAAATATACAAATATGTCAGTTTCATACCGCGGTCCTATCCACTACAGTATCAGGAAACAATGAATTGGGGGCGTGAACATACCTCAGAAACAGCTGGATGGCATTAGTTAGTGTAAAAATACACGATGCTCAGCATTTTTGACTGGATAAAATCTGCACAACGCTGCTGGTGTGGTAAGTTATACATCTCCACACTCGCTCTGCTTACTACTCTCCGTTCACTATTATTTCTTAAATTCTCTGACTTCCACTTTAGGAACTTTTTGTACCATCTCTTATAACACTTGATGATGCTTTTCATTAAATCCTCAGATTTTATCCAGTCCAAAATGCTGAGTATCGTGTACTTTTACACCAACTAATGCCATCCAGCTGCCCCTCAGGGGCTCAGCATTAATTTGCTGAGTACGGGCTTGTCGAACCCGGGGTCCTGAGCTGTGGGCTGTGTCGCGCCAACAGTCCGCTACACCGTAAGCTCTGTGCGTGCCTCAACGACCATCGTTCGGCGCGACGGTGGAACGTTGTACGTTTCAGAGCCCGGGGATCTTGGCTTAATCGCCCGGGTCGCGAGGACGGTACAAACCTCTATAAAAAAAACCTCAATCTCAAGGTGTGCTACGTGCCGAGGAGATGCATGGCTGTTGAGGTTGAACAGCCGCTAGCGAGCAACCTCTGAGGAACCTGCCGCACCTCAGTTGTACAAGGCTTACCCAGGCAAGCGGGGCTCTGCCTGGGTGGACCTTTAGATCCCTAGCTGCTCGTGGGACGAACATGAAACGAGCAAGTAAAAGCGTGGCCGGTCGCGAAAACGGCGTCTCTAAGCGTGGGAAGACAGAGTTTAACGCCTCTACTTATGATCCAAAGACGTTTCCGTCCCTTGTCACACCATGGGAGGAAAGAAGGGCACTTAATAGATCTGAGCCATACTCACCTCAATATCTGGTCTGTGAGCGTACTGATGGCGAATCTTTCACTTCTACTAAGCCTCAGTTTTTTGTCGACACAATCGAAGACAAGTTTGGTGAAGTGGCATCATTTTCGAAGATGAGGAGTGGGGCCGTTCTGTTACAGGCGGCGTCCTCGGCCCAGTCGCGGGCACTACTTGCCTGCGACAGGCTGGGTGATATCCCGGTGCGTGTCACGCCCCACAAATCATTAAATATGGTCCAAGGTCTTATCTATCATCGTGATCTTTTGTCTCAGACCGATGACGAGCTGCGAGCATACCTGCAGCGACGAGGTGTCCACTTCGTCCGGCGGGTGTACAGGGGTCCTAAAGAAAGTAGGGTTGCCACCGGTGCTTTTATCTTGGCCTTCGAAGGCGATACACTGCCTGAGAAGGTTAAGGTAATGGTCTACCGGTGTGAAGTCAAGCCCTATGTCCCCCCTCCTATGCGGTGTTTCCGGTGCTGGAAGTTCGGGCACATGTCGTCCCGATGTACTTCCAGCCCAACATGCAGGGAATGTGGGCGGCCACCTCACCCGGACGCCCCATGCACCCCGCCTCCGCTATGTGTGAACTGTGGGCAACATCACCCACCATGCTCGCCGAACTGCTCAGTTTTACATCGGGAACGGAAAATTATGGAAATCAAGACCTTGGACCGGCTGACCTTCTATGAGGCACGTAAAAAATACGAGCGGCTACACCCTGTCCGTATGGAAACGTCTTTTGCCACAGTTACAGCAGCTTCCTTGAGACCAGTGAAACCACCGGTGTTGTCTCCTCCTGTGGGCCCTAAGGGCTGTCAATCTTCTGTGACGGGTGGGGGCCCGTCTCCATCTCTCGCTCCCTCGACACCTGTGGGAGCAACTTCCCCCCACCATCGGGGACATCTGTCCCCACTCCCCAGCCGGAGAAGAAACGGTCTTCCCCGGCCCCTCTTGCTCGGAAGGGGTCCCTCGGGACACTCCCTTCCGAGGATTCTCAGAGTGCGCCAGGGGATCCTAGCCATTGGCTGAAGGATCCACCAACCGAAGACCAAAGGGCTTCCAGCTCTTCGACTGTCCCTGATGTCGCTTCTGGGAAGTCCTCCCAGCCCTTACCACCAAAGGGCCAGCGGGAGAGAAGTAAGAAAACAAAAAAGAAGAAAGACAAGACTAAGGACCCTTCAGTGGCTCGAAAGGAGCGCTCGCTCACGTCTTCGGCCACTGAAGACGAGGTGGAGATCCTTGCGCCCCTGAGGATCTCGCCTTCCTAGGATCGCCAGAACCCATGGTTCTCGATCCTGCGAATTCTGTGGAATTGGCAGCAGGTGCCCCTGCTGAATAACCATTTCATCTCTTCCATTATGGCTATTCAGCAGACAGCAAAAGAAATCTTGCAGTGGAATTGCGGCGGTTTTTTCCGCCACCTGCCTGAACTGCGGCAATTACTCTGCCGCTTCCCTGCGATCTGTCTAGCCATGCAGGAAACATGGTTCCCTGTCGACAGGACCCCAGCCCTCCGAGGCTATCGGGGCTATTTTAAAAACCGAACCATCTACGACAGGGTTTCTGGCGGCGTCTGTATTTATGTCCACGCCTCTGTCCCCAGTGCTGCTGTGCCTGTTCAAACGTCTCTAGAGGCAGTCGCTGTTAGACTCCGGGTAGTGCGAGATTTTACCATCTGCTCTGTCTACCTTCCACTTGATGAGGCCATTTCTCCCACAGACCTCGCAGCCTTGGTCGCCCAACTTCCCCCACCCTTTCTTCTTTTAGGGGACTTCAACGCCCACCACCCTCTGTGGGGTGGCACGCAGACCTCGGCCCGGGGTAGGGATGTAGAGTCCCTCCTGTCAGAGCAGAATCTCTGTATTCTTAACACCGGTGCTCCTACCCACTTTAGCACAGCACATGGCACGTATTCTGCCATAGACCTGTCCGTCTGCAGCCCTAGCCTCCTTCCACATCTCACCTGGAGGGTCCATGACGATCTGTGTGGCAGCGACCATTTTCCGGTCTTCCTGTCGCTCCCACAGTGTTCGCCTGCCGACCATCCGCCTCACTGGTCCCTCCGTAGGGCTGACTGGCCAGCTTATTCCTCAGCTGCTGTGATTTCCTCTCCGCTTCCAGCAGATGTTGATGCCGCCGTTCAGCAGGTCACAGAGGCCATCGTTTCTGCAGCCGAAAACTCTGTTCCCACCACATCCGGTTCGCTCCATCGTCCATCGGTGCCCTGGTGGACACCGGAGATTGCTGAGGCCATCCGGGAACGTCGGCGAGCACTACAGCGCCACCGACGCCACCCGTCTGTTGAACATCTTCAAGCGTCTCCGGGCACGGGCACGGCGACTGATACAAGACAGTAAGAGGGCTTCCTGGGAGAAGTACGTCGCCTCCATTGGTTCCCGCGCTTCTCCTTCAAAGGTGTGGTCGCAAGTTCGACGCCTCTTTGGGCACCGCCCACCGGCGGGAATTCCGTGCCTCAGCGTACATGGTACGTTCTGTACTGACCCTGTCGCCGTCGCTGAGCACCTGGCAGACCATTTTGCACGCACCTCAGAGACTGCTGCTTATGGTGCAGACTTTCGCGCACTTAAAGGGCAAGCAGAAAGCCATCTGATCTCATTTCGAACGCGACGTCGGGAACCGTATAACGTCCCATTTACTGATTGGGAGTTGGAAAGTGCCCTTGCTGCATGCCCGGATACCTCCCCTGGACCCGATCGCATTCACAGCCAGTTCCTCCGACACCTATCAGCGGATGCCAAAAGCCAACTTCTCGCCCTGTTTAATCGCATATGGCTTGAGGGTGTTTTTCCGTCCTCGTGGCGGGATAGCATTATCATTCCAGTGATTAAGCCAGGGGCAGATCCGCAGGTGGCTGATAGTTACCGCCCGATCAGCCTCACCAACGTTCCATGCAAGCTTCTCGAACGGTTGGTGAGTCGGAGGCTCATGTGGATCCTCGAGGACCGAGGACTCTTGGCGCCTCAACAGGGTGGGTTCCGTCAAGGCCGCTCCGCTATCGACAATCTCGTGTCGCTGGAGTCGGCCATTCGTACAGCATTTTCTCGCCGTGAACACCTGATTGCCGTCTTCTTCGACCTACGAAAAGCGTACGATACCACCTGGAGCTATCATATTCTGTCTACGCTGTACGATTGGGGCTTACGGGGTTCACTTCCTACATTCATTAAGAACTTCCTGGCGTTGCGTTCTTTTCGTGTTCGTGTTGGTTCTTGTTTCAGCTCACCTCATTGTCAAGAGAACGGAGTCCCACAAGGTTCCGTTCTTAGTGTTCCTTTATTCTTAATCGCCATAAACGGCCTTGCTGCGGCTGCGGGGTCATCGGTTTCTACTTCCTTGTATGCCGATGACTTCTGCATGTTTTACAGCTCCTCCAGCATCGGCGTAGCTGAACGGCGGTTGCAGATCGCAATTCGGAAGGCACAGTCGTGGGCGTTTGCCCACGGTTTTCAATTTTCGGCATCCAAAACCCGTGTGATGCATTTCTGTCGACGTCGGGCAGTACACCCGGAACCCGAACTTTACTTAGCTGGCGACCTGCTACAAGTTGAAGAGAGGCACAGATTCTTAGGTATGGTGTTTGATGACCGTCTAACCTGGGTGCCGCACCTACGCCAGTTAAAACAAAAGTGCTGGCGCCACCTCAACATCCTGCGCTGTCTTAGCCACACGGTTTGGGGAGCCTCACGCCCAACGCTGTTACAACTTTACAAGGCCCTCATTCAGTCGCGTCTAGACTATGGCTGCATAGTCTACGATTCGGCTGCGCCATCAGCACTGCAGGCGTTGGACCCAATTTTGCACTGTGGTGTCCGTTTGGCGACGGGGGCTTTTCGCACAAGCCCTGTGCCAAGCCTCCTTGTCGAAGCTGGAGTCCTCCCGCTGCGGTTCCGTAGGCAACACCTGTTAACGTCTTATGTTGCTCGTGTTCAGGCCTCGCCCTTCCACCCGAACCGCCGGCTCCTATTTCCAGACGCTGCACTACCTATCCCTGCACGACGGCCAAGGTCGGGATACCCGATCTCGGTCCGTGTTCGTATCCTTCTTTCGTCTCTCACATCCTACCCACTTCCTACCATTTTCCACTATTCCTCTCACACTCCTCCTTGGTCCATTCCTCGTTTGCAGCTCCGTCTGGACCTGTCCCATGCGTCGAAGGCCTCTGTTTCTCCCGTACATCTCCGTCACCAGTTTCTGCAAGCGCTCGAACCGTTCCGTGCCACAGACGCCATTTACACAGATGGTTCCGTAGTAGATGGCCGTGCTGGGTATGCCTTTCTACATCACAACCATGTAGAACAGCATTCTCTGCCCTGTGAGAGTAGCATTTTCTCCGCCGAGCTGGTCGCTATTCTCAGAGCTCTACAACATCTCAAAGCCTGCCCCAGGGGGTCATTCGTCATCTGTACTGACTCCCTGAGTGGCTTACAAGCGATCGACCAGTGTTTCTCTCGGCACCCAATAGTGCGGTCGATCCAGGACACTGTTCACTCCCTATGCCAATCAGGCCGTTCTGTGGTCTTTGTGTGGACCCCAGGTCATGTTGGCATACCAGGGAATGAGCATGTGGATCGATTGGCCAAGCAGGCCACTATGGGACCACCTCTCACAATTGGTGTCACGGAACAGGATGTTAAACTGGTGTTGCACCGGAGGGTGCGCGAGGCTTGGAGCACCGAGTGGGTTACGGCGACTGCACCGAATAAGCTTCGGGCAGTGAAGCTCTCCACAGCTTTGTGGAAATCTTCACTGCGGCCGACCCGCCGAGAGTCAGTTGTCCTCTGTCGCCTACGGATTGGACATACGTGGCTCACCCACGGGTATCTTCTTCGGCGTGAGGCTCCACCCGTGTGTCGATGTGGCACTGTATTGACAGTGGCCCATCTTTTGATGGACTGTCCGCTTTTAGCCGACCTGCGGCACTATTTTACTCTTCCAGACGCACTACCTTTAGTTTTAGGAGACGACGCCTTTGTGGCTAACAAAGTTTTAAGTTTCATCCGCGCTGCTGGTTTTTATGACTCTATCTAACGGTGGGTGCTGTTGCCTGACACCTCAGGCTACCACCAATCTAGTTTTTTCCCTTTTCACACCCTTATGGGTTCTTAGTGTATGCAGTATGGCTGGCTCATCCTGTTTTTTCTTTGTGATCAGCCAGCCAAGATACTCCACTAGCCAGTTTAATTCCTGACTTTCTTTTAACAATTCTGTGTGTCTTTGTTTTACGTTATCAGTGGTCTGTCCATCGTCAACCTGTACTTTATGTGCGTGACCAATTTTAGAGCTTTGTTTTACTTTTTATTATTGACAGTGGACTCTCAGTTAGTAACAGGGGACTGATGACCTAGTTGTTTAGTCCCCTCAAAAAAAACCAACAACAACAACAACCATCCAGCTGTTTCTGAGGTATGTTCACGCCCCCAATTCATTGTTTCCTGATACTGTAGTGGATAGGACCGCGGTATGAAACTGACATATTTGTATATTTTCCCTGTTACAGTGTTCTGATGATGCGCGAAAAGCGTTAAAGAGAAATAAATATAATAATTTGCAACAGAGACTACCTTTCAATTTAAATAAAATTTTTGTATGTGTTAGTAATTATCCTCATGGTATTTCGTTATTAATTCAGAATTTACATGTGTTACTTATCTTGTTCAGCAGTGATTTATCTTATCAACATTTCGTGTTGTGTATTCGAGTTTTAGTAAGGCCATAGTGTGGAGCCGCATATTGTCTGTGGACTGCTTGTCTTATTGTTCGTCGCCAAAACCTGTTGGATCACAGACATTGCTAAATTTAAATACATTTCGCTGTTAATTGATAAATTTATTGTATTGTGGCTTCACTTGTGTATTGGAAAGCCTATCATTACTAAATAACCATCTATGGTATTATCTTTCAAAGGGGCACGATGTTATATCTTAGACAACTATGGTTAGCCGTTTTATGTGATTGTTTTGGGCCTTACGCCGTATTATACAATTTAAATACGTAAAGTAATCCTTGCTTTATATGTCGACAGTAGTGCCTCACGGTGATAGTTAATGATTGCTCCTGCCAGTTAACGAAGTTTGTGTATCGCAAAATCAAAATTTGCCTTAATATTCTGCCTGACTTAATATTCAGTGTTCCTTCTTGGCAACCTAAGCGTTAACACCTGTTAGCTGGGTCTGTTGCCCGGTAGTCGCCTGTTGTCTCGTAGCGACGCGTTGCATTCCAAGTTATGAATATACAAATTGAATTTTTTTTAATTTGTAATTACCTACAGCTGTTTTCAGATTTTAAATTTTTTTGTTGTTAATTGCTTTAGCCTTAAGAATTAGTAGTAGAACAATTGGCTCTGATTTGCTTGTTTTTTAAAGTTTTGTATTTCCTTTAAATATTTTACTTAAAATAAAATTATTAGGAAAGTGACCCTAAAGTCTTACGATAAATGCTTCGAAGTTTAATGGCAACTGTTGCCCCGTGTTTGAGAGAGACTCGCTTGTATCTCCTCGTTATGTGGATTACAGTTGTTTGAGTTTAATTTTACAGTTAATTGTTTGCTTAGCCATTGTCAATCAAATGATTTTAGCCCTAATCGTAACTTGTTTGTAACTACCTTGATTGGATTGAATAATAATTTAATGTTAGTTAAATGTGTATGACAATGAGACTTGCACTCATTATGAGAGGTGGTGGTCCTATTTTAGAATTATTTTCTCCGTTTTATTTGGTCACTATTGTCTGGATTTATTCCAGAAGAATTTCAATAGTATTATCTTGTTCCTATTCAATATCTTTCATTTGTCTTGTAATTACCAGGAGTTTGGGAGGTAAATTCCTGTTCACTGGGAGTATGACTCTGGTTTTTATTATTGTGAGCATCGCCGATGGGGTAATTGTCTTTCGAGGCGGAAGGCGCTGGCGACACCAGCAGACCAGCACTTTTGTGGTTCCGCAAGGGAGCGTGGGTTGCTGACGGCAAGTTCTCTGAAGTGGGTTCCAACGCATTCTGCCGACATCGCGTGGAGGGCGAGCGCTGGCCGCCACCATCCGTGGTGAAACCACTCTGTCTGCAGATGGACATTTATATTTGGGCTGGGCACGTCTGTGGCTGACCTGAGGCCAGGTAGTTTGTTTGCCGCTACGGTGCTGCATTGTGTAAGGAGGTCACGACGCACTGGAAGGTCACTGGAGTACAATGAGCAGAGGCAGTGAAAGTTGGCGTCGTTCTAGTCTGCACGTGCGCCCGAGTTTATGGAACACCGAGGGCGGGCGTCTGCGAATGTTTGTGTAAATTGCCAGAGGTGACTTCTGGGAAAGTTAGAGCGGCGCTCTCGCGACGGTACGTTGGCTGGCAGTAAGGTTATTTCAGCATCTGCAGATTCGTTACAATGGTCCGCAATTTCTATGGATTTCTGAGAAATGCTGGCCTACGTGCAGAGTGCAGCGTGGGACAGTTTTGTGGGAAAGGAGCCTGGCGTGTTGAACAATAGCTCTTGTATTCCATTGGTTTGACCATTAAGCAAAATTTGTGATTGGCTTTACGTCACCGATGGGAGGGACTTGAGAGGAATATTTTGAGTTGTGAAATTTTGGTGTAGGGAGAGGGTCGCGCACCTGGCTGGATCGTGCAGCCTTGAAGTCTCTGGCTGGAGCTGTTCTCCTATCCAGATCGTGGACGTTGAATTATTTCAGTGTGCTTTCTGCACAGTCAAGTGTTAGTCCTGCGTGGCTACTGTAGTATAAATTGAAACTTGTTCACTGTCAGCTACACCACTCGTAATCAGAATTTTACCGTTTCTTGAGAGAACAGTTTTATTTTTCACAATAGTATTGTCATCTTAAGCGACAAAACCTGTTCTACTCGTGTCAATCCACATTCGCGATCGCTGCTGTCAAACACTGCACTGCCATCAGCTGGTCTTCGCCAACTCCAACGCTCTTCTATAGAAAGACTGTAAGGTTGCGCCAACGCATCTGCTGAGGAAATGGAGTAGAGTGGTAGTGGTTAAGTGGGAGTTTATCGTGTGCCAGAGGGGATGTTTTTGTAGATCAAAATAGACTTGGATCAGAGTTGTGGTTAAATTTCACTTCTTGACTTTTATACTTCGTGGTTTTGCCACTTTCCTCCTGTGCCAGTCAAAACCTTTATATTCCTGTAGCAACCTTAGTTAATTTCTATTTCAAGTAAAGTCACCCATTTTGATGTTCATTGAATTTTATTGTTGTTTAAAGTGATCTTTTTGTATCATGTGTGTGTGTGTGTGTGTGTGTGTGTGTGTGTGTGTGTGTGTGGCATATGGTAACATTTGTGTTGTATTGGTCAGGCTGTAAAATAGAAAACGTGAATATAGTTTTTATTCAAATTTGTGCCTACCTCATTTCTACCACCTTTGATTGAAATATTCTGAAGGGAAAATTCTTGTTAAGATAGGTAGGTCAGGGGAAAATATTTCAATTGCACAAAGTGTGCAATATTGCCAATCATCGTTATTGACAAATTAAAAGCTTGCATGTCGCCACTGAATACAATTAGGGACAGTCTATAGTAAATTCACTTTATATATATATATATATATATATATATATATATATATATATATATATTAGTTTTTTTAATAATCAATAAATAGAAAGCTAGTGGCGACCCTTAAATTTGATTTAAGATGTAGTATGTAAGCAAAATGATTGCATCAATTTACGAAAGTAATTTCACAGATGACCTTTAAGTATTACTAGCTTAAACCCGCGGCTCCGCTCACGTGTTGGTTGATTGTGATAGTTAATGCGCGAAACGTCAAATCGATGTTTTTAAAAAGAATGTATTAAAAGAAATTTCTCTTTTACTGCTTTATTTATTTATTCTTATATTTCCATATTCGTATGTTTACCCTGACCGAGAAAGAGCTTAATACATTGTAGCACGCATAGACCAAAGATATGATCTGTGGCATCACGTTTCGCTGTATGTGACATCCTTGCTATAGAGTCGCAAACGTTATCGCTGGCCTTCAGTCCGAATTTCTTTACAATTTGATGACTTTCAACCACCATATCTTCCACCCTCTTATAGCTATCGGCAAGGAACTGCTATGGTGTACAACGGGAGACTTCGGACAACAATTACGCACAGACCGTTCGTTTGCCTTCTGTAGGTTTCGCTGCAGAGCGAAATAATAACACACACACGTAGAATTTTATATACACCGATAACTTTCCATCCCAATACACTCCACCCTTTTATTATTATCAACCCTCAAGCAACAATGCTGCCAATAAAACCATTTTCAAAGAGTAAATATAATTTTCAAATAGTAATTATTGTTCCGCATTTCGCGTTATTTTCTTCAGATTACTAAATATCTATCAGATCGCTATAAAACAATGCCTTCCTCAGGTATAAATTAGTGACTGTACAAATATTTAAGTCTCTGCGTCTTGTCGTTCGGACGTGATAAGCGTACACCGAACAGACATTCACATTAATATATACAGATATATCGCTATCCGATCGTCATAAAACCGTGCCTAAAGCCTTCCCCGGGTAGACATTAGTAACTGTACAAATTTTTAGCTCTTTATGTCTTGTGGTTCAGACGTGATAAACGTACACCGAACAGACATTCATATTTATAGATATAGATTACGAGTTTTAACTCATCTCACTTTTTTTAATCACTACACGTACTTTCAATTACAAATGGGCTACACTTTCAATAACTGCTCCCTCCCTGCCAGTACACCACTCCAGACGGACCCATGTGAGGAGTAAAGCTTTCTAACATGTAGTTAGCAAAGACAGGCGAGTGGGTCTTCGAATGCTCATATCTTTGATGTTTCGTTGAATGGTTCGTACGCTGACACTTGATGTTCCCGCAGTGGAATCCGCAGCAGTCTGCGAAATGTTTGCGCTTCTGTCACGTCGAACGATTCTCTTGAGTCGTCATTGGTCCCGCTCTAGCTGTATCTTTCTCCGGCCGCAGCGATGACAGAGATTTGATGTTTTACCGATTTCCCCACATTCACGGTGCATTCACGAAACGGCTGTAGCGAAAATCTCCACCTTATCTCTACCTCGCAAATGCTGCCTCCCACCTGTCATTCACCTATTATAATACTACGTTCGAACTCATGTAAGTGGTGATAACGTACCATCACAGCAGTAGTAGCCGATATAACGCTTGCGCCAAACAACTGTTGTTTAGGCGTTGCCGACCGCAGCGCCGTGCTATGAGTGTTTACATAGTCTCTGTATGCATACACATGCCCTTTTTAGTTTCTTTGGATCTTCAGTGTAATTACTGATGAGGATATGTTACAAATAGGGCTTTTTGAACATTATACAATTATCAGATTGCCTTCCATAAAGGTTTTTTTGCGCCCACGACTATGTTTATAATATCCAAATTGGTGTTTTGCAGCAACCAGTCGTTATTTGTGACAAACTGCTTTATTTTGCAGATCTAGATTTCAGCAAGTGACTAGCCATTATCAATGATAAATTAACAAGAAGTCATTGTCTGTATAAATACATTACATGAAATATAACATTGGCAAATTAGAAATGTGCCAACAAGATGTAGTTTACATACCATACATTTTTATATTAGTATGTTATGCATGAGCATTGTATAATCCTCATAGACGGTCTGTAATACATTGCTTTCTACGGTTAGATGCGTTACTATTGTCAGTAAAGTGGGTTACAACTTGTGAAATGGAACTGTATGCAACAGTGAACAATATGCAACAATATAAAGTTTTAAATTAACGGTTTGTTTGTTTATGAGTGGTTTTATGAAAACATCGTAAAATGAAACTTCCTGACAGATTAAAATTGTATGCCGGAACCGGGACTTAAACCTGGGACCTTTGCGTTTCGCGGGCAAGCGCTCTACCAGTGAGCTATCCCGACACGACTCACGGTGCCGCCCCGCAACTTCAATTCTGCCAGTACCTCGCCTTCTACTTTCCAAACTTCCATTCTGGAAACATCGTAAAATAGTTAATACATTGCCAAACTACATAAAGTAAATCTGTTAACTAAATACGGAAGTGTCTATTTACAGTTACGATATTCATAAAGAGATATGTCAATCATACAATGTCAATGGCTGCTATATATTGGTGAGGAAAGAGACCTATTGCGTACCTCCTGGGTCGGTTTTTTGCTTGTTGTTACACAAACAATTCTCAAATAATTCATAAAAGGTTTTATTTTTCATTGTAACTTGGCCATTAAGTAGGTTACGTCCCACGGATATTTGGTGGCAAAAAATCTAAAGCTCTTCGTGCATATTGAGAAATCTTCCCTTCTCACCCCTATTCAGAAACCTCAGATGATTTGTGATGCTTGGTATCTGATGCTTTGAAAAGATGCAATCAAGAGATCAAGCATGGCAGTCAATCTGCTTGAAACAAAGCACCAGATACCAAGCATCACAAATAACGTGAGGTTGCTGAATATGGGTGAGAAGGGAAGATTTCTTAATATGTACGAAGAGCTTGAGATTTTTTTGCACCAAAGATCCCTTGGGACGTAACCTATTTAATGGCCAACTTACTATGAAAAATACAACCTTTTGGGAATTATTTGAGAGGGATGCAATAGTACTTCTTTCCTCGCCAATATGTGGCAGCCATTGATATATCTCTGTATGAATAACATAACTGTAAATAGAAACTTCCGTATATAGTTAACAGATTTACTTTATGTACTTTGGCAATGTATTAACTATTTTGCGATGTTTTTTTTTAAAAAACAGTCGTAAACAAACAAATCGTAAACTTCACATCGTTGCATATTGTTCAATGTTGCATACAGTTCCATTTCACACGTTATAGCTCACTTTACTGAGAATAGTAATGCATCTAACTGTGGAAAACAATGTATTACAAACCGTCTATGAGGATTATACAATGCACATGCATAACATACTAATATAAAAAATATATGGTATGTAAACTACATCTTGTTGACACTTTTCTAATTTATCAATGTTATATTTCATGGATTGTAACGTACTTAAACAGACGATGACTTCTTGTTAATTTAGCACTGATAATGGCTAGTCACTTACCGAAATCTAGGTTTGCAAAATAAAGCAGTATCTTACAAATAACGCCTGATTGCTGCAAAACACCCATTTGGATTATAAAATTACGAAAGACATAAATTTAGGTGTCTCAAAAGAGAAAACCAAAGTGGTGACTTTCGTGGGAGAAAAAGGCAGTGAGATCAAAGTTGCTAAAAAAAATTATATCATAGAACAAGTTAATAATTGTTATTTCCTGAAAAAGATATTCATCACAAAAGTGCTAATTTAATAACATTTGCAGGACGATTAGAGTAACACTAAACACTAAGATAACGAAAGATTCACAGACTAAACTATGTAAGTTATAGCAACAGGTTGATATAAGACTTCAACTTGGATCTTAAAGGAGAAAGTTAGAATCTGATTAAAGACTGCCGAAATGAGATTTCTCTGAAGCGTTGCGGGAGTAATCCGACGGCTTCTCATAAAAAAAACGATGAAACAAGAAGTAACCTGTTAGCAGCCAGTTATACACCATAGATCAATAAAACCATAAATAGTAGAAAGAGCTACAACACATGCGTCTAAAGAGACTCCCCAAGGCAAAATTTGATTATATACAGAAAGTAGGACTTGATTGGCCAGCAAAACTATATCAGCAAGAAATACAGGACACTAGCTGGTATAAGCCCACAACTTAAAGTAGAAGTGTCATGGAGCCCCTAATGATCCTTCCCTTTGTAATTTACAAGACAATCTGAGCAGCTGTCTTAGACTGTTCGCGAATGATACTGTCATTCATCGATTAGTAAATTTACGAGGAGATAAGAACCTACTGCAAAGCTGTTTAGGTACGATATCTGCATGATAACGTCGGCAATTTTCCCTATATCATTTTCCCTTTATCATTCGTTAAACTTCATTTACAAGATTAATCATTCTAGTGTAAAGGCTTTAAAGTCAACTAAATGGCTAGGAATTATAATTACGTTGTTGTTTTCATCTGCAGTCCGCAGACTCGTTCGATGCAGCTCTCCATGCTACCTTTTCCTGTGCAAGCCTCTTCATCAGAGAATACGAACGGCAACCTACATCCTTTTGAACCTGCTTATTGTAATCGTCTCTCTGTCTCCCTTGAGAGATTTCAGTACTGCCACGTTGTTTTCCAACAGTAAAAGGACAATGCAACCTTGTTAATTTTATTAGATTATTCGTAGGTTATCGATTTAATAACTTGTGGCGAAAGAGAAATATTCTTTTACTTGGTTGTGTGAGGCCTGTATCAGGGCGAAAAACACGCATTCAGAGCTAACGGCGACCGGTGGCGAGCACGAGGGTGGCTCTGTTATTCGGAGGGTCAGCAGTTCCTGGAAGACGCCTTATGGCCGAAGGCCACAGCAGGTAAGACTGAGACGTGAGCCTTCCAAGTTACCGGCTGCCACCACCAACACTGGCGTTATCTAGGCGATAGCTTCTGGAGCAATACAATACATCTCCTTGGGCGGTGTACGGTGCTTTCCGAATAGAGAGCTGAGACGTCTGGCGCCGTGTTGGCGAACGCCAGTGTGGCACCCACTAGGACACTGTACGTCTCTGGCGCCAAGCTGGCGGGCGCCGCAATTATACAATAGCGAGGGAGTTTGGCCATTTTCTGGGAACAACTTTCTGACCATATTTTCGAAGGTGCATGAAGGCTATCCGCCACTACCGTGAGAACGCTGGACGTAAGGGCGAGGCCTGACCAGTGGAAACGCGGGAGAGCTGGCCATTGGGTGCTGTTTCATAGTAAAGGGGTTCCGCTGTCCGACTCCCGAACGCAAGCCGTGAAGGCCGTACTTTGGCGCCTAGCTGTGGACTGGAGTTTCAATAGAGATAGGCAGAGCCTGGGGGCTTCGCAGAGAGGAGACGGAGACTTTAGAAGTGGAGAGAATGGGACTATTGTTTGAGCAGCCGAGGAGAGCAGACGCTTCTCTTCTGCTCTCAGTTTATACTTGTCGTTGAGCAGCTATACTTAGTGTGTGCTCCAAAACTTGTGCTAATAGCGCTGAGTATTGGCAAGCCGAGAACAGGGTCAGCCTGCCTGACATTAGACGCACCGACGCGCTAATTGCGATTGTCACAGTTCTGGTGTCACCTCTGTCTACAGTACATTCGTGTTTCGCATGTAAATTGTCTGTAGTGGCACGACTTAGCCTGGGTCGAAGTTGGATGATTAGTTAAATACAAAGCTGAATTATCTCCGGGTCCGCGACTTGCAGCTATCGACGCATACAGCCGGCGTCCACCCGTCGTGTTTTCGACATCGCCAGCCAGCACAGATTTGGTACAGTATCGCGTGCATTTGCTGGTGTTTCAAGAGGTATTCAAGTTTCGGACTGTTGAAAAAGTTAGTTAAATTGACAGAAATCTGGTATCGGAATACGTATCTCGATTACGTCACGGTTTCCAGTTAAATGTGGGTTGCACAAGTAATATAATTTTCTTCGACTTACCAGTCACTTGCTGTAGGAGTTTTTATATTGTTTTGTAAATATGTATTATTTGTTCTGTGCTCAATTTTATGTGTATCTTGCTTTCAACTCTGACGTTTGTTTGACTTCAGAGAATAAAACGAGTCAAAACAAATTTCTTTACTCAAATCATTCAAAGCAGTTAACCCCCCTACACACAATTTTAAATGGATTTCATTAATTGGAAACTAGAGGATAAATTAATTAAATTTTCGATGGTGGGTCAGCCATGCCTTCCCTTTAACATCAAGTTAACAAACTATATATATGTCTGTGTCTGTGTGTGTGTGTGTGTGTGTGTGTGTGTGTGTGTGTGTGTGTGTGTGTGTCAACAACTGAAGAAAGTTACAAGAAATATAAACCCAACTAGGAGGAAGTCTTCAATATCTTATGCATGGACCTCAACTTCGCAGTTGTATCCAACCACTTTGCAATCGACAATACAAGTTGAAATTGATCTCCAATGGGAGCAGGCTATTCAAACGTATAAAATATGACACTGTGGACGAATTCTTAGACAAAAATAAAAAAAAAAGTAAGCTGCAGTTCTCGTTCTCCTGGAAGGACGTCAGCAATATTTAGGTTAGATAGTGGTAACGTTGATGTGGAGACACTATGCGATGGAATCTACTATTGTCGCACACGTTTTTGACACACCTACCTTACCTCCGAGCAAATAGACTCGCCCGTACCAAGTCACCATCGTGCGCACAATCGAGGTAAACACTGTCACTTGAAAGCGAGCGGTGTAACGTAACGATGTCACCATGTTTTTGAAACAGGAACAACGTAATTGGATCAACACTGAATGTGCCAGAGGTCGTATTAGCACGACAGTGTCATCAAGGTCTTCATGAGGCGTGCGGGGAATCGGCATTGCCGTACAGAACAGTGGCACGTTGCGTAAAAGCTTTCAACGAAGGTCGGCAAAATGTGGCAGAAATGATCGGGCTGGTCGCCCTAGCGTGTCTGAAGAAGTGCAGCATACTGTTGCCACGTCAGTGGACACAAAGAAGCGGCAGCACTTTCTGCGCAACCCACCTATCATTTTTCACGACATGCGCGGTGCATACAGCGCAAGCTGTGGCTGCTCTGTTCGGTCGATGGGATTGGGAAGTACTGTACCATCCACCATACTCCTCGGACATAAATCTTTGTGACTTAAATTTGATTCAAAAGATGTAATTAGTTCTGTTAGTTAGTAGATAGTTCTGTGGCTCCATCTCCGCTCAATCTGACGATGCGCTAACAGCGCGAAACGCGTAATTGGAAAATAAAATACTGCATCAGAGACTGAGCATTTTTTAATATTCAACACTGTTGCTGCACCAGCCGCCACCACCACCATCATGGAATGGAATGAAATGCAAAAGATGTAAGTAGTTTGTAAAGTCTATGGGACTTAACTATGGGGTCATCAGTCCCTAAACGTACAAACTACTTATGAACTACTTACAAACTAGGACGGCACAAATATCCATGCCCGAGGGGGGATTCGAACCCCCGACCGTAGTGGCCGTTCAGACCGTGACTCGAGCGCCTTAGTCTCCTCAGCCACCGCGGCCGGCTTCAAAAGATGAAGGAACCACTTCGTGGCATTCGCTTCAGAACTGTTCCAGAGATTCGACAGGCAGTAGACCGCTACGTTCAGACAATCAACAGACCAGCTCTGCTAACGGTATACAACGCCTTCCACGTAGCTGGCAACGGGTTCTACACAACGCTGGTGACTTCTCCGAAGGTCAGTAACAGGTGGAAACATGTAAAGCTTTTGTGTCGGTTGTGAATAGTTGCCACTATTTAAGTTCCAACCCTCGTAGATGGGAATCACTGACTTGTGGAGGAGTGGAAACTCCAAAGAGAGAAGAGCCTGACAGAAAATTCTTCCTTGCTTAAGGCCTAACAAGCCAGTAGGAAGTCACTGATATATTGCTTTCGAAAGCACGAAATGCACAAAAACAAATTTTTCATACAACAGTAGTTTACACAAGACTGATTCGTCATTTTGAGGGTACAAAAAGTAGCTGAGTGAAACAGCGACGAAATATGCGTCATAATTGTGAAATGCATTCAACATAGCCTTTGGAAAGTTTTTTGAATCGACACAGAAAAATTATTTCGGACACTGTACGAGAGACCGAGTTGAAGAAGCTTCTATTACGAAGTTGTAGCTGCTTGTTTAGAATGGGACCGTCATTACGAGAAAAATGTTTAAATGTTTGCAACTCTTCGAGAACATCTAATGTGTGGCCTTTCTTCTCAGTGTGTTTATTATTATAATCGTGAATTGCTTTGGGTGTATTACCTGTAATTAGAGATGGTCAGTAAAAGATGAATTCTGTGTCTTAGTGGCACAAGATCAAAATATGTTGCCTGTACCTGACTTTAAATGTATGTCCTGTTTATCCTACATAGCAAGAAGAGCAAGTTTTGCAACTAATACAATAGACGACAGAAGACCGGACAACAGGTTGACTTTAAATTGTGATTTTTTTTTCAAACTATTATTGGTAGAAAAGCAACGCTGCAGTTGTATTTGTTACGAAGAAGCCGTTGAATCTGATAGGAGATAGGCCCCAAAAAGGAATTGAAAAACTTTTTTTTTTGTCAGGAACGTTGATGGGAGTGCCCAATGTAGTACCTCTTTTTACAGTTTTCTTCCTGAGGATGTCGTCAACTATAGTAGTTTCGTACTCATTATTAACTGCAATGGTCTTTATCAGATATAGTTCGTCTTTGAATGTTTCTTTCGCGAGAGGAATAGAAGTAGCTCTGTGGATAGCAGAGTGAAATAAAGCGTTTTTATGTCATTGCGGATGCACGGAAAAAGCAGGTACAATTTGATCAGAATAAATTTCTTTACGATAAATTTTGCAAGAGATTTTATTTTGTTCTGTTGTTGACGTCAAGTCAAGAGACTTCAGTTCATGACCTCATTCTCTAGATCACAAGTGAAAGTTATTGAAGAGATTTGAAACGTTGTCAGTTTCGTAGGTTGATATATTTGTAAAAGGTTGCTCCAAAACACTGTAGTGTATTAATTCGTTTATTTATTCGCGAGATATCTTTAGACGTAAGTGCCGTCGTTGACTTTTGATTTGGACCAACCTTTTAAAATTATGTCGCCCTGCGGGAGTAGCCGAGCGGTCTGGAGCTCCACGTTGCAGATCGCGCGGACTCCCGCTCCCTCCCTCGGGCATAGAAGTTTGTGTTGTATTTAGTGAAAGTTAGTTCATAAGTAGTTTTTAAGTTTAATGACTGATGACCCGGCAGTTAAGTCCAAATGTTTAAATGTTTGTACATCTATCGGGGGAGGGGGGTTCGAATCCCCCCTCGGGCATGGATATTTGTGCCGTCCTAGTTCGTAAGTAGTTTATAAGTAGTTTGTAAGTTTAGGGACTGATGACCCTGTAGTTAAGTCCCATAGACTATACAAACATTTGAACATTTTGAAACATCTATCGGATCAAACGGCGTGGTCATCAGTCCGTAGCTTACAGACTACTTAAACTGTGGTAAACTAACCTAAGAACACACACACACACACACACACACACACACACATGCCCCAGAGAGGACTCGAACCTCCGACGGCAAGCAACCGCGAGCTCCGCAGCGAGGCGCCTTAGACCGCTCGGATACTCCACCGCCGCCAATTATGTCCCATAAGCTTAACAAACATTTGAACATTTTTACAATTATGCCAATGTACGACATCTGTAACACTGTGGGCCCAAGATATAACAAGTTGTTGTCAATATCGTCGGTAGGTTCTCTGTAGATGATTAAAATGCCATCGACTGATCTGTAATAGGAGAGAATGCCTAGCGTTGTGGCTGAGAAACTGGGGAATAATTTTTCTTCCAATGAGTTTACGAAAATGTCGGCAAGCTAACTGATTTCCCATAGCAATACCATCGGCTTGCTGATGCAGCTTACCATTAAATTCACAGTAGTTATGTCTTAATACGACAGTGATCAGATTCATATAGTCAGTGATTTTCTCATCCGAAAGTTCTTTTTTGAACTGACGTAAAATCTTTTCTACTGTTCTAAGCATTCACAGGAACGTTTGTGTAAAGATTCTTGATGTCTAATGAAAGTAGCTTGGTATCTTGACTGCATTCTAAATCTTTTATTTTGTACTAAAATGCAACTATTGCGGACTGAAAAACTATTTTGAAAGACGAAGGGTTTTTTCAGAGTTTCGTGCAGGAAACTGGCTAAAGTGTGATGTTTTAAGGGGACAAAACTGCACAGGTCATTAGTCCCTCATTCCATCGTTGGGCGTCACAAGAAGAGGCGTGAAATTGTAAAAGAGCGCAAAGTTGAAACCTGCAAAGGGGAGGAAATCCCCCGAGTCAGGAAAGTCAACAAGAGACAACACAAACCGTGATAATCACACAAAGGCACCGAGCAACGACAAGAAATTGAAGGAAAAAGCTGTTGTCTGTGGTTGACCGACCACGAGATTAAAAGGAGAAAAAGTCAACCACACGGAAACACATTGAAACCTCCAATCGGAAGAGACGGGACAGTACTGAAGAAAAGCTTTAAAATAGAGTGGTAAAACCAATGTGCCGAATAAAACGTAAAACAGTAGCAGCCATTTTGGCATCGTCATTTAAAACATAGGATAAAAGTGCAGGAAAATTAAAACTCCGCCGCAGGGTGGCTAAAACAGGGCATTCCACCAAGATGTAGGCCACCGTCAGGTGGGAGCCACAGCGACACTCAGGCGGGTCCTCGCAACGAAGGAGATGGCCGTGTGTCAGCCAAGTATGGCCAATGCGAACCTGGCAAAGGACTACACAGTCCCGGCGGCAAGCCCGTGTGGAGGAACGCCACACAGCCGTGGTCTCCTTAATAGGCCGGAATTTGTTGGACGTTGTCAGGCTACGCCACTCAGTAGCCCAAAGCTCAAGCACTCGAAGTCGCAGCACTGTCCGGAGATCAGAATCCGGGAGGCTGATATCTAAAGTAGGCGCATCGACAGACTGTTTAGCCATCGTATCTGCACGTTCATTGCCCGGGACACCGACATGACTCAGACACCGGAGGAGCACCACTGATCGACCAGAGCTGTCGAGGGTAAAAATTATATCCTGTATTCCTAACACCAGAGGAGAACGCGGATACCACTTGTCGAGGGCTGAAAGACTACTCAGGGAGTCACTGCAGATAAGGAAGAACGCACCTGAGCAGGACTGGATGTGCTCAAGAGCTCGGTAAATAGCCACCAGCTCTGCGGTGTAGACTCAGTTCCCCCAGTCGCTCTCCGTCGCCAGTTCTTAGCGGTCGTAGCTAGAATTCCTCGACATGACCTGGTTTACACGGATGTTTCGAAGGTTGAGAGCCGGGTTTGCTTAGCGTACGTTCATGGCAACCAGTTTAAACAGTACTCTCTGCCGGATGACTGCAACGTCTATACCGCTAAAGTGTGGTAAGCACTGTTCATGCTACTCGAAATGGGCCGAATTGGGTGACTGCGCTTGTGCGCCTTGAATTGTAAACGACGTTTAGGTGGTTGACGGTGTATGTTAATGTCCGTTTTCTTAAGGAATGGTTTCATAAATATTTTGCGTCACTGGCAGCAGAACTGATTCCCTTTTGTAATTCTGCAGTCGGATTTGTGTATAACGACTGCCCCGGTGAACGCCATCTGCCGGCATGTGTGGTGACAACAGTAAAATTCGGAGGCGGTGGTCGTGTTTTTCATGGAACGCGCTTGTTGATTTGCGTGGCACTATCACACCACATGCCTACATTTATGTTTTGTGCGCCTTCTTGCTTTTCACCACTGAAGAGTAATTCAGGGATGCTAATTGCATCTTTCAACACGATCGAGCACCTGTTCATAATGCATGACCTCTGGCGGAGTGGTGTCCTGACTTCAATCCTACGGAACACCTTTGAGGTGTTTTGGAACGCCACCTTCGTGACGGGCCTGACCCACCTACATCGATACCTCTCCTCAGTGCAGGAAAAATCGACTGCCAGTCCCCAAGAAATATTCCACCACCTAACTGAGCGTATGTATGCGGGAGTGGAAGCTGTCATCTAGGCTAAGGGTTGGCCAACACCATACTGAATACCAGCACTATCGATGGAGGGAACCACGAAATTTTTAATTAATATTCAGCCAGGTGTAGGATACTTTTTATCAATCAGTGTATCTATGTGTTTGCCAGTGGCGGCTGATGTTTCAGTTGACTGGAGGGTTCAATTCTTTCAGTGTCGGACCTTTATAGTGCACTCCCCCGCCTCCAGCAAGCCCCCCGTTACACGTATTTTCGTTACAAGATCTGTAGAGTGTCTTACCTTGGCTTGTTTGCGTTTGCTGTCAAGCTTCTTTATTTCTCACTTCTCTTTCAAGATTGAAGCTGAGTAATTTGTTTTTAAAAGATACTGAACGTTTTATTCTTCTTTGATAATAAACACCAAGAACATAGACTAGCAGATGAACACTAAAACACAGTACATGACAACACCGTAAAGTGACTGTAACAAAATGAATCTGTTACAATGAAGAGACAAGCTACCTTCGGGTCACATGACACTGTTAGCAGCACTCCCTCCTAACCTTGCGCATGCGCAAAGGCTGCACTCCCCCACATCTTTTCAAATAGCTAAATATTTGTTACAACGAAGAGTATAAATGTCATTTACGCTCAATATCGCGACACATTTACAAAAACGTCCAAAGTATATGTAGCAAGTAACAATACGAAATTCATTGTTGTTTCCGTAAGGGATTTTAAAAAAATTACTTGCATTCGGTCTCGAACCCACTACCTTCGACAGCGTAGAGCGATGCCGCTAACCGCACGGCTATTCTGTCTAGGTGGAGAGTAGCGATTTCATTATTTTTCATTATCATATATTCTGAAGGCTTTTACAGTTTATGCGTCTTTAATTTATAGTTATATGATATTTTACCAAATATGATGTGGTTTTGATGAATCTTCAATGCGCCAAAAACAAATTTGAAGGGCGGACGTTGCCTTCATGGAGGATTTGCGCATGCGCAAGGCGAGGTGCACAGTAGCTCCACTGTTTTGCTTCGGGACCATTCTTTCCTAACCGCCAGAGCTCGAGTAGCCAGGAGCTGATGTCTCTACCAGCCCCAAAGCCAATGTTAAAAGCGGCGTTTCCCCTCGCCCCTCCCTGCAACGGGAGCGCCCATATGCTTCCTCCAGGGGCTCAGAAGCAGAGTCGAAGCTCAGCCGCGCATGCGCAATGCAACGCTGCGGCCACTGGGACTGAGGCCGCGCTACGACTCGTATCACCACCACGTAGAGAGAAGGCCGCGGTGCTCTCGTGTGACGTCAGGCAGAGTAAGGGTACGGCCATAGTGAACGGCTCCCCGCTAGCTGCTCGGCCGCTTAACTCGCAGCGGTCGGACCGCGCGCGCTGCAACGGCGCGATGGCAGCTGGTGGTGGCCACAGTGCGCAGCCAACCGCGCGCCGGCTGATGCCAATACATGACCAAAATTACTTTTCGATTTTCTTGCTGAAAAAAATACTGCATGTGTATGAACAAAGCTACATCGCACTCCGGTGTCAGTTTTTCGATAAAAATTTTCCTTCTGCTGTAAGAAAATAAAAACCACGTCTCACGGTTTTGTGCGTTTTCCTTAGCGTAGGATACTTCTCACTCGATTCTGAGGAAACTAATTGTCGTACCTCACTGAGCTTTGCACATCTTGCAGGCTAACATAACAGCTCCATAACAGAGTGTCTGTTTTTCCGGTATTCGCCATAGTTATTACGATACTTAATTTCCAGTTAACCTATCACATACCATTTGAAGCTTTTGCAGTGAAAAATATAGTCGCTGACTACTTTTCGTTTGGTTAACTTTAGGTTATACATTACTGCGTACGAAATGTAGCCAACATTGTGAAATTGTTTTTAAACCTGAATAGAAAGCGATACATCGCTCCAGTATAGCGAACTGGGTGTTGAAATTTGGGGGCGCTAGCGCCGCGCGCTCTCCTTCGGCGCGCCATGTGCACAACTACTGAGCCTCTAGCCTGCAGCTCAGTCAGTCAACATTCGTAATAAAGCACATGTTCGAGGCAACAAAAAATGACTTTAAAAAATAGCAAAGTTTATCTGGGACAGATTACAGTTCTCTAACTCGTTTTAAAATATTGGTGACATACAAGTTCGGATAAAAAAAATAGACAGTAAATCTAGTTCTATGTCTTAAAGTTACAAATATTGGACTGCTAGCTGTCACTGACGGAAAATTGCAAGTTCATAATGGTGACTGTAGGGTTCTAAGGAAAAGAGAGTCCTAGTGTTTGTGTTGAATGCCCCTTACGACATGCAATAGAAATGGGAAGACTAAAATTACCAAAAGAATTTTTGACAGGATCCAATAGCAAGCGTCTAAATGTTATCCAAGGCGCTGCAGCATTTTTCCTCCGAATTAATATTTAATTAGACTTTCTCCACAAAAAACAAGAGCGGGGGACATTAAAGATGTTTTCAACGGCACTGTTAAGTTGGAATAATAAGTTCGTATGTGAAGCTTAAGTGCATCTTCTTTCTAGTTGAGTTTAATGCAAGTAAATCAGTGGTGCTATAATGTAACTGCTGTTATAACTTGGCACCATCCACGGATGATGATGACGAAAAAAAAAATGTTCTGATCGCAAATTGCATAAAATGCCAAAACTGGACTCACTAGTTACTGGCATGGGGTAGTAACTGTTAGATCACGACAGGGAAAAAGTTGCAACTGCTGTCCTATAACCTCAATAGTCCATGGTGTGGCTGATACAGCAACCAGTCAAATTTTAATTTCAAGTAAAAACAGTCTTGGTTGCAAAGTGGTTTTATAAATTAACAATGACGCGTTTCGCCCTCACAGCAGGGTATCATCACATAATCTGCATGACAAACGTTACGCAAATTGCTACAACAGCCCCTGTTTCACAACTTTAAATGTTGTAGTAATTCTTGTGTAACATTTGCCATGCAGGTAAGATGATGGTCTGCTGTAATTAATTGGTAATTAATAACACCACTTTGCAACCAAGACTGTTTTACTTGAAATTACCCTGTAACTGACAGTGTACCGTCTGTCACAGTGTATGTATTTTGAGATTATAGTAGGACAGCAGTTACAATTATTTCACTGTCAAGGTTCCTAATCACATACCGACATTTTATACTGTTCACGAACAAAAAAATTTTGGTAAGGTAAATTGACATGGAATGGCAGCAAAGTAATTAAGAATGAAGTAGCCTCGTGTTAGTGGCTCACAAAAAAGCCAATTTCACGTGAAACCTTTAGCAAAGAAGTGTATTTCATATTATGAGATAAATAACCTATCTAACGTAAATTATCTTGAATGTCTAGTTGTTTGCTATATTAAAGTACTGGTATTCTTGCACCAATATGAACAACAAGATGCAATTAAAAACATTGAAAAACCGGTTGTGCGAGTCTACAAAAGTTCAATAAAATTCAGCTACAGTGAATTAACGGCCTTTCATTCAACAGTTTTGAGATAAAAGCGTCTTTATCAGCTTCCATTAAACGCGACGCGCAGCGCACAGCGTTGAAACCTCGGCATCCGCGAGCTGAGAGCGGAACAAGAAACATAAATTCTTTCTTGCACGCGCCTGTGAAAGCGACGTGAGCGAGCTGAGACGGCCGCGCGGGTGCACTATGGCCACCCCAATGGGATCACCCACTGGGTTTTCCAACCGCCTCCCTGCCGGCGAGAAGCAGGAAGCATGAAGCGGCCCACTGTGGCCGTACCCTAAGGTTGCGCGCGCATAGCTGACTGGCTCGCTGCTTAGGCATAGTGGGCCGTGCCCCAGTCAGCTATGCGTGCCTGACGTCACACGAGAGCGCCGCGGTCTTCTCTCTAGATGGTGTTGCTCATATACATGCTGTCTCCGCGACATAAAAGTTTCTCATCGATAAAAATACTTTGAATGATCTGATAGAAGAACGAAACGAATAATGATAGTTTTAAAAAAAGATCTTAGTTATTTATTTATTTATTTACATCTACATCTACATACATACTCCGCAATCCACCGTAAGGTGTGTGGCGGAGGGTACACAGTACCACTACTAGGCATTTCCTTTCCTATTCCACTCACAAATAGAACGAAGAAAAAAAGAATGCTTATATGCCTCCGTACGAGCCCTAATTTCTCTTATCTTGCGTGATCACCACGCGAAATGTAAGTAGGCGGCAGCAAGATCCTACTACACTCAGCTTCAAATTGCGGCCCTCTAAATTTCGTCAACAGAAATTCACGAGAAGAACGTCGTCTTTCCTCCGGCGATCCCCAATTGAGTTGCCGGAGCATTTCCGCGACACTCGCGCATAGGTCGAACCTACCAGTAACAAACCTTGCTGCTCGCCTGTGAACTGCCTATATGTCTTCCTTTAAACTGATCTGCTGCGGGTCCCAAACACTTGAGCAATACTCAAGACGTGGTCGTACAAGCGTTTTATACACTATCTCCTTTACAGGTGAAGTACATTTTCCCAAAATTCCCCCAATAAACCGAAGTCGGCTGTCCGCCTTATTCACAACTGTCCTTACATGTTCGTTCCATTTCATATCGCTCTGCAGTGTTACGCCTAGATACTTGAACGACGCGACAGCATCAAGAAGTTCACTACTAATGCTGTATTCGAACATTTTAGGATTGTTTTTCCTACTTATGCGCATCATTTTACATTTTTCTACATTGAGGGCTAGGTTCCATTCTTCGCGCCAACTAGAAATGTTGTCTAAATCATCCTGGTGCTTCATTTATAAACATGATGACTAAAACCCAGTTTCGCCATAACTTCTACAAATTCTGTAACGATGATTTTTTTTTTTTTCTTTCTTTCTTCTTTGTTGGACACCTTTTTGTTTCAGTTGCGAGGTCGTATCTGAGGACACGAGAGGTCTCGCGGCTGGAGCTGTGGGGTGCCCGGCTCCTCGGCGAGTGACGTCACGGCGCCTTCCCCCCTCCCTCCTCCCCCCCCCCCCCCATTCCGGCTGATTGGCGCCACCCGCATACGTAATGCCCGCCCGCGGCCGCCGCCTCTTAAAACAACCGCCCGCAATTGAGTTACGCGCCGCGCACCAAATTCTGACTACATTTTAATATTTTAGTTCGGCAGGTTGTTTTTTTCTCTTTCCTCTCCCTCTCACCTGGAACGCAGAGGCAGAGCCCCTGGCGCTCTGCTTACCCTCCACCTCATCGTTCATCTTCGCTTTTCGCGCCGCGCCTCCTCCGCCGTTCTCCGAGAGGCGGATCGCAGAATTCCACGTCAGGTGGGCGCCAGAAATTGCGTCTCGGAACATCGCTCCGCAATGTTCCACCTCCTCTGAGCCGGCGTATCTCCCGGGACGTCCCCTGGTACGTGATGTCGTTCCCAAAATACTTTTCACGGAGAGACAGCACGCATCTACATCTTGCCATTAATTTGACATAAAGGTCTCCTCGGTGTTGTACCGCATCATAATGTAAGATGGCTGTTACATTAATAACCGATGTTTCCACCAACGTTACAGTGGACTTTTTCTGGGTATAACTGATGAGGGCTGGTTGTTATGCGTGACTGTATTTTGTCTTTATTGTTAACAGTGTATGGTAAATCAAACCTCTCCCTAAATAACCCACACTGCAGTAAAATTAGATAAAAATATAATGATTAATTATGGAACTAGGCTCGTAGGACCAGTTGATTCAAGGGATTGATTTGAAAACTAAATAGATTGTATAGAGGATTACCACATGAAATTTCGTTTTATTTATAACAAGACTTGCAAAAGAATAATTTCTCAGGGCCGATATGACTGGGCTTGGGCACGACTCAGATATGAACGGGGATAGGGGAGGTAATTTCCTACCTACCAACATTGAGTTGTGTGGGCGTCAGGTGATGGATCAAAGCGGTGCGGTTTGTCGACGCGTCGGCAGTGGCGACGGTCGCGGCAGTACAGCACACGATAGACGGCCTTTATAGGGAAAGAGTAGCCAACTGGCCTGTGGCCGCCATGTTTTTACCAGACTGCGCGCCGGTCGTGCACTTACATAGCGACCCAGGCAGAAATACAGCCACTTAACGACTGAAATAAGCGGTAACTTCCACCCATGACACCAAATCAAATCTTCTAGCTTACCATCAGTACGTGGTTAAAGAAATGCCATTCGTCTCTGTTCATACAGGCCTAATAAATTTGTTAGAAAATAAGTCTCGCGAGTGCGGCTCCGTAGCACAGTGGTAGAGGGCCAGAGTAGAAATCCAGAAGTCGCGTGTTCGATCCCCGCCAGCTCCTAGGATTTTTACCTGTTTCTTTCACCTTTGACAGTATTGCTCATGTGAAAAATACCGAGTAGCACCGTGGTTCGGAACCCACGTTAAACTGTAAGTCACCCTATAACTGGCTGGATAAGTCAGTTCGGAGGACGGAGGAAGGCAACGGCATACCACCTACAAACAGGACCATGCCTAGAAAAGAACTGTGGTGTTCAAACCAATCTTCGGATTGTGGACTGCTTTACTTTAAGTCTCGTGAAACAGTTTCTATGACTGTGAAGGTTAATATCATATTTTACGATGTTACGGTAATTTCGACAGTTGGTAGTTGATTAATAAGAAAGAGATACTCCATGTTATGTATCTCAATGAAAATAATGTTATTTCATAATTTTCGGTCTGAATATACATTGCGGAAATTAGTACAATATTATCGCTTTACGCCCCGATATAATGCGTTTTAAGTGTGCTGTCGATCTTACAACATTTTCCTACACGGGGAAATACCAAAAAACGTCATTCTGTAGATACTTTTAGGGGCAGATTATCACAGAAAATCGGAAAATAACGATAATATCTCTAGTGAAACAGCAGATGTTCAAATGTTCAAATGTTTGTATAGTTTATGGGACTTAACGACGGGGTCATCAGTCCCTAAACTTACAAACTGCTTATGAACTACTTACGAACTAGGACGGCACAAATATCCATGCCCGAGGGGGATTCGAACCCCCGACCGTAGTGGCCGTGCAGACCGTGACTGGAGCGCCTCAGTCGCCTCGGCCACCGCGGCCGGCGGAAACAGCAGAAACAGACTCAAAATAGGTAACTGAATATCTGCAATGAGTCAGTAGTCCCGCCCTCTCTCTGTTTCTCATCATATCCTGTAACCAATTATAGGATTGTGAATAGTCAACAATACACAGACAAGGGAGAGGTGCCGTAGCAATCTTAAAACACCTTGTAGCACGACATATCAAAATCCAGATCCATGAACTAACAAAAAGCTAGCAAGCACTATTTAAAAATTCTATCACTTATCGGATTCGAACTCGCATTCATATTATCAATTCAGTACGCAACCACTACACCACGCGGGAATTTGACATGCAGTAGGTCTATTACTGAATTTCTTCAATGCCTTTCTTGCTTTGTAAGTCGCCTTTACGTTTCCCGCTTTCTCGGTAAATTTTCACTGCCCACGTTTCCCGTATTTCCCCATTCCTTGCGAACACAAGCATCATATAACAATCTTTACTTCGGTTTTAACAGCTAACAGAGGAAGAGGAACTACGAGCCATTTGTCTTGATTAATTACAATCAGTAAATCACTTCAAACCAACATACAATCTTAAAAATTACCGCGATGTTCTAAGGTTATCGTCAACGACCAACGAGCAACACGTTAATTTACCTAAACTTAACCGACAAAAGACGTGTAAAAGTGGAGCAGTGCCTACCGTAATACAACCTGTATGTAACTGTACAGCGAAAACGCTGTCGGAAGCTTTTAAGACACTCCACAGTACAGAAACGAACAAAAAATTGTTCAAATGTTTGTTAAGCTTAAGGGACTTAACTACTGGGTCATCAGTCCCTAAACTTACAAACTACTTATGAACTAGGTAATCCTAAGGAGGGCACAAATATCCATGCCCGAGGGGGGGGGGGGGGTTCGAACCCCCGACCGTAGTGGCCGTGCAGACCGTGAGTGGAGTGTCTCAGCCCCCTCGGCCACCGCGGCCGGCCAGAAACGAACACTGTAGCTATTCATACACTTGTAAAGCCCGCCATACCTGGTAAAAACTTGGCGTCCTGAGTTCTCAGCCAATCAGGAGCGGTCTCAGGCATGGTCACTCTCTCCGTATACAGGCTCTCTAGGACACGACTGCTCTGCACTCCCCGGTAGGGATGGGCTATGACCGCTCTCGAGAAACGCGCGACGCTAAGGCAAATTCTCGAGAATCTGTCGACAGTGCTGCGCTCTCTGGAAGCTGAGCGAAACTACTAGGAAGCATTATGACAGAGCAGTCCTACGTTCTGTACGTGCAAGGAAGAAACTGAATTATTATTATTATTATTATTATTAGTAGTAGTAGTAGTAGCTTGTTTCGCAGAAGACAAAAATCATAGCAGTATTATTAAAACACGTATTTTACACGAAACAAGAACTTCATTGTTATTCAAAATAATTAATATGCTCTCCACATGTATTTATACTTACATGAGAGAAAAATGCTACAGCATGTTACACCCAAAAACTCTTTACATACATTTACTAATTGTAGTAAGAAACTCAACAGAGCTTACAGTATTACCAAGCATTACGTACCTAAGCATTACGTACCAAACTTTCTCAACGCAACCACCAAATTTACATCTACACTACTGACTGTTGATTGTTATGTACTTATTCTGTTCAAAAATTTGGACGATGTTAATTTTGATGCATTTTGCTTGTTATTGCAGCCAAATTGAAAATTACAGTTTTTCGATACTGACGGACTGTTTGAGGCAGTATCCAACCTTTTTACCGAATTTCCTTTTACTGTAGTTTGAATGGATAACATACACATTAGCTGGGTATTTTGTCTGATTGTATTAATATAACAATGCACTTTTCTAATCGTGAACGTATCTGTTTGTTTGCCACATATATAATGTAATTTTAAATGTATTACCATGCCTGTTGTATTTTTTGCTACACTACGGAGCTTTGCAACAGACGTCTCCATCCTCCGTAAAGTACTGCCGGCTCCGTGACTTTGGTTTTCGTGTATCCAGTGCCCACATTTAAATAATAATCACAGCGAGCTGCGACAGTTGCAAATAACCGCGTGGCGTGTCGTGGCGTGGCGCGCTGGCCCAGTCAACTGCCGACAGCAGCACGCGCCTTCTCGCGAGCTTCTCGAACTGCTATCTAGAGCGTCGGCAGCTCGAGAAATTCTCGGTGCGCTCGAGTCGCCGCGCCTCACACTCCCATCCCTACTCCCCGGAACTGCCGATGTGCGGCGCGGTGCAGCGTGGCGCGACCCCCGAGCGAGGGCGTCACAGTCCAAGTGCTGCGTCCTCCAAGGCGTGAGCCGCCTGCGTGTCCTTTCGCTTCTCTAGCGTCGGATCGAGTGCCTTTTCGGTCATTTCTCACCAAGTCCCCATACCTCCCGAGCTGCAGCTTCTCCTCGAATTTTGCGCCTCTTTGTGATTGGTGGGTTGCTTTTGCAATGTCATCCAATAGGTGATCGCCGTTTTCACGACCAAGCCTCTCAGTCCCCGGTGGAAATTTTCTGAGGGCTGAGATAAGACTTCGGAACTGGCGTCTTTCCCTGATTTTAAGCGTGTTGTTTTTATCTTCTGCATTTCTTCATGGTTTGAAAAAACAGTACTTTGTGGCTCCTGTCTGTGTTAGGACTGTCTAGTATGTCATTTATTTGTATAGCTCATGGGACTTAACTACGGTCTCATCAGTCCCTAAACTTACAAAGTACTTATGATCTAGCTAAAACTAAGGAGGGCACAAATATCCATGCCCAAGGGGGATTCGAACCTCCGACCGTAGTGGCCGTGCAGACCGTAACTGACGCGCCACAGTCATCTCGGCCACCGCGGCCGGCTTGTCTTTTATTAGGGTCTTCCTCCCTGGAAAGACTCATTGTTTTGCTGATAAAGATTCTCTCCCACTCACGCTCGTGTGCACTGCAGGGGTTTGCTTGTCTTCTTCCCACCTGCAGGAGACCACGGTTTATCTGCGATTCCGTCGTGTTTTTTAGAAACCTCTGGTATCTGCAGAGAAGCTACTGTGTCCATTCCGTTGCAAAGGCGTCTCTTCTCAGTGTCCGCTGTCGCCATTTATCTCCTAAAGTCAGGCAGGTTTCACTGTGTACATACTTACGAGAAAGCCACGGAAATTCGCCAGACTGCCCCTGGAAAGAAAGAAGCTTGTGGTTTAACGTCCCGTCGACAGCATGGTCATTGGTTCTTACGCTCGGATTTTCGGGGAAGGATGTGGAAGGAAATCGGCCGTGCCCTTTGAAAGGCACCATCGCGGTATTTGGCTGGAGTGATTTAGGGAAACCACGGTAAATCTAAATTTGGATAGCCAGAGGTGCATTTGAACCACCATCCTCCAGAATGCTAGTCCAGCGTCTTACCACTGCGCCACTTTGCCCAATACCACAGAGTAACATATACAGAGAAGAAGCTCCCCCCCCCCCCCCTAAACCTCTGTCCTATGCTGCCCTCGTAGTTCCGTAAGATGCTAGCAGGTGTCAGACGGTTCCCCAGATTACTACCGTTAGACGACAGTAGAGGTGCTTCTGGGGTGCCTCTCGCACATAGTGGGTAGTGAGGAGGGGAGGCTGAGGGGAGAGCTCATGCCGCCTGCCACGAGGCGACGGCTGTGTCCGGTGTGCCTGCGTTTGAGAGGAGGTGGTGGTGGGGACAGCCGCTACCTGCTGCCTGCTCTGGCCAGTTTAAAGAGCTGCTTCTGACCGCAGCGCCATTATGGGACATCTTACGGAACTGCTGGTAACCCTCCCTCCCCGCACCCCTGAGCATGTGATTGGGCCCTTATGGAGGTCTCCCGTCTGTATATTTTTGTCTGTGCCAATACACTGCCCCTGGAGCGAGAGAATGTGGGGCGGCAGCTGGTGACGAAGATGAAAGTTGCGCCGTTTCCTGCTGGCTCCCTCTCCCCCCAACCCCACCCCGCCCACACCCCACGGGCCTGTCTGACGCTGGCGTGGTGTTTGCGAATACTTCCATCGACAAAGGCTCTGATCTGGCCGAAATATAACAAGTGACAATACGTCATAATTTTAAAATCATTGATGTTGTTAGTGATTTTTGCCAGAAAATTGGAAACTTTATTATGATACGATACTGAGGTGGAAGGGGTGGGGATCAGCCATTGTCTATTACTTCATGCACAGCACAACATGGTTGGTGGTCGTCAGCGAATCAGCAGAGTCTTCCATTTCTCTCCTGCTGGCCGTGGGCTACGCGGCGGCAGTTGCTTGCTGGTGACGCTCGTGTATTGTCACTGTCGCCTATTTCGCTGTAATGGCTGGTACCCAGAAAGGGGCAAGCCTCTTTTTATGTTGTTAGGATGTTTTAAAAATTCGAGGGCTTCCCTTATAGTACGTTTAATAATCCCTGGTTGCTTAGCGAGTATTCTCCATCGTCAAATTTTATCTTTTTGCTTCAAACTCGCTCGTGTTCGGCTACAGATTTATTGTGTTGGTCTAATTGGGTATACCGTTCGTGTTCGCATATGCGAATTGCCACTTCCCTCCCTGTCTCACCTATGTTCACTTCCCCACACTCTCATTCCACCTTGTATACTCTAGCAGCGTGTAGTGCCTCTATCTTGTCCTTTGTGGTGCCAACCACGTACAGGATCTTGTGGCTACTGTAGAAGACAGGCTGGACACAAACCCGGCAAAGGTGTTTAGCAATCCGATCTGTGACGTTTATTACTTACTGTAATCGTCCTGCTGGCTGCTTTTTATTGATTTCCTGCCTATTGCAGCTTCTTTTATTTGTGTTCATGGCGGTTTGGATCACTTTGTACTTGTAGCCATTGATGACAAATGTTGCTTGTAGTTCTTTGAGCTCAGCGGTTTTGTTGCCTTCATCACTTAAGCGCTGCAAGCGAATTGCCAGTAAGCGGATGAGTGCGGAGTTCTGTCTTGGTGGTGGTTGGATTGTCTTGCAGATACCTGTCTGTATGTGTAGGCTTCCGATATACCCTGTGCCCAAGTGTGGCATGCCTTTTTCTGTAAACTTCCACATCTAGGAAGGGTATAGCGCCGTCCTTCTCGATTTCTAATGTAAACTTATGCAATTTGTTCAGTTGGTCATATAATCTGTGTAGCTACATATCACCGTGTGGCCTTATTGCTAATGTGTCGTCCACGTATTTGAATCAGAAACACCCAGAAAACTTTTATGTCAACGTCTAAGCAATTATACATTACTTAACATATCAGTACATTTACAGAGTGTTCAAAACGGGTCGAATACTTTGAGAGGTGGTAGTAGTACCCAGGAAAAAAACAAAAATAAGTTCAATAAGCTCGAGTGCTCAAATGCATATTTTCCGCGATAACAAGCGTTTTCAACACTCTCCTTCCATGCCCCAGTCACTGGTTATGACGGAAAAACTGCTGTTGAAGATTTTCAAATCCCTCACATCTCGCAATGTTTTCTGAAAGTCACTAACCTAGCTTCTTCCGGAGTGTGTCCAGTAACTGTTTTGGACACTCTCATCTCCTGGTGATACAGAATCGGCGTATGTGATGTAGAGCTGAGACTTTTCCCAGTTGAAAGCAAAGGTGTCAGTGGGACACTTTGTCCAGTCTTATAACAAACACAGTCTGCATTGATTAAGCAGTTAATCTATGAATATACATTAAAACAGTACGTAAATTTACGACTCGATTGTTAAGTGACAAGATCCACATTGATTAAAATTGTGACACTAGATAAAATTAAACGGCAATTAAAACATATAAAACTAATTTTCCCCAGAAATATAATCTCACAGGATGCTTACCTAAGCAGAGGACCATCGTCTTGTTGCGGCACAGCACTTTTCTGAGAGCCAATTTCATTACTATTAAAAATTCGAAATATTTCGAAAGATTGCTCAAGGGTTCTTCGCGATGGCGAGAGAACACTTTACTGCCCTTATTTCGACCGTTTCCCACCTCAGCAGGACAACAAACTAATGTACCAGGATGTTCGAACAGAGGAGTGCGTATACGGTTTAAATGAGAAAGGCATAATTTTATGGTGACTCGGAATGGGTTTTATTGCCAACATAGTTACATGCTACAAAATGGGACCCGGGCAGAGGTCGCCGCCTGTTCCAAACGATATAAGACGCAAAGTTATGGTAACATCAGAGCTCAAATTCAGGTCTTAGGCTGGGATGCAAAACAGCTCTTCTTCGGTCTGTCGTTCAGATCTCGGCAAAGCGCCCAGAGCTCAATAAAGAGGGTTAGTCATGTCGGAGGCCAAGATGAAAGAAAGCGTCCATTTTCTTCGGTCTTCGTTCAGATCTCAGCACTATGCTTGAAGCTAAAGGAAAAGGTTTAGTCAGGTCAGAGGCAGTAGCCCAAGAGAGCGTCTGTTATGTTGTTCAGATGTCAGCAGAGCGCCCGGAAATCAAGGAAAGAGGTCTTCAAAATGTTCAAATGTTTGTAGAACTTATGGTACTTAACTACAGGGTCATCAGTCCCTAAGCTTACAAACTACTTATGAACTACCTAAGACTAAGGACGGCACAAATATCCATGCCCGAGAGGGGACTCGAACCCCCGACCGTAGTGGCCGTGCGGACCGTGACTGGAGCGCCTCAGTCCCCTCGGCCACCGCGGCCGGCCAGAAACGAACACTGTAGCTATTCATACACTTGTAAAGCCCGCCATACCTGGTAAAAACTTGGCGTCCTGAGTTCTCAGCCAATCAGGAGCGGTCTCAGGCATGGTCACTCTCTCCGTATACAGGCTCTCTAGGATACGACTGCTCTGCACTCCCCGGTAGGGATGGGCTATGAGCGCTCTCGAGAAACGCGCGACGCTAAGGCAAATTCTCGAGAATCTGTCGACAGTGCTGCGCTCTCTGGAAGCTGCGGCGAAAGAGGTCTAGTCAGGTCAGCAGCCAGAGTACAAGAGTGCGTCTGTTCATCGGTCTATCGTTCAGAGATTGGCACAGAGCTCTTTGGTCTGTCGTTGAAGTCTCAAAAATGTTCAGATGTTTGTAAATCTATCAGACCAAAATGCGTGGTCATCAGTCCGTAGTTTACAAACTACTTAAACTAAGGTAAACTAACCTAAGGACAACACACACACACACACACACACACACACATTCCCCAGGGAGGACCCGAACCTCCAACGGTGAGCAACCGCGCGCTCCGCAGCGAGGCGCTTTACACCGCTCGGCTACTCACCACGGCGTTGAGGTCTCATCACAGTGCCCGGAGCTCAAGAAAGAGGTCTAGTCACGTCAGAGACCAGGGCACAAGAGTGCGCTTGTTCTTCGGTCTGTCGTTCCGATCTCAGCACAGCGCCCGAAACATAAGGAAAGAGGTCTAGCCAGTTCAGAGGCCATGGCACAAGAAAGCAAACCATTCTGTGATCTATCATTCAGATATTGGCACAGCACCTCAAGGGAACAGATCCAGTCAGGTCGTAGGACAATTCACAAGAAAGCGTCCATTCTTCAGTCATTGAGGTCCCAGCACAGTGTCTGGAGCTTGAGGAAAAAGGTCTAGTCACGTCAGAGGTTGGGGTGCAAGAGTGCATCCATTTTTGTTCTGTCATTCTGAACTGTTCGACTTCTGAGCTATAGTCTTCCCATGTTGCTATCATTTTTATCCACTTCGAGAAGCGAGGAGGCAGATTATTCTCATGTATGCCTACCTGTTAATTGGGGAACAACAGTTAGGCAGGTTTATTAATTCTATCAACTTCGTGCCGTGACGAGTAACAATTGTAATTGTGATAATATTGTACGTCTTGTCTATTCACATTCCGGTAAAAATCACACTTTTGTATTTAGACCGTTGTTTACTACACTTTGTCACTTCTACTCTTATAGTCTCCATTGTCATACCTAAACTTTTATTAGATATATCATCTCAAGAGACACCTCTAACATGACCACCTCGGGTGGCTCCCTACCGCTAACTTGCGAAGAAACTGTGATCCACGAAGTGAGAAGACTGGCTTCTTCTAGTGCCTGGCGTCTACTATTGCCGGCGTATCATGGGCCTTTATATGGTATCCCCAGTAGCCTTCCACGTCAAGCCACTGATGTATGCCTTTATTGCAGTACGAAATGAATTATTTCTCCATTTATGCAGCCTTAAATATTTTAAGTATTACAGGCTGTGCGGTGTTATGAAAGCCGAAGTACCACTCCGTCAGATGTATCACAATACTCTACCTACCATTAGAGTCAGTAGTTAGTTGTATCGTTCGAGTTGTACACCACGTTACTTTTCGTCTCGTATTTGTGTGCTTTATTGTATAGTGCCACAATGCTCAAAAAAATTAAGGGATCAGGTGAGATATTATACGCAGTATACATATAGTAATATATTTTATTCAGATATTGGTTACAATCGTAATTTGTGTGTGATACAGCATGGTATTTTGCTGTCTCGGCTCTTTACTTGAGGTCAACATGGCGTAAACTTACAGCGAGGCGTGGGGCTACCATAATCGTGAAAAACGCATTCACTTTTCCCGGTGTGTGATCACCTCGGACAGCCAGTACAGTTTCATACCTGCGTGACACGGACAGTAAGTGGTTGTCAATCATCTCTCGAGGGAAGGCCATTCTTCAATGAGTGCAATATCCAAATCTGCAACCGTTGTGGGGTTTCTGGTCTGGCTGCAATGCATCTGTCTGGTGCATCCGAGGCATGCTCAATAGGTTTTAAGTCCGGTGAAGAAGCTAGACACTCCATTTGATCAGTTCCCTGAGCTTCAAGCATGTTGTCCACCTGCAGCTGTATGGTTACGAGCATTATCGTCCACCAGAAGGAACCCATCTCCTATGGAACCGGCGTAGAGCACAACTGTGGTTTGAAGTATCTCGTCTCTGAGCAGTCAAAGCAACATTCTGAAACTATGTGCCGGAACCGGTATTCGAACCCTGGACCTTTGCCATTCGCGGGCAAGCGCTCTACCGGATGAGCTATCTGGGCATGCCTCATTCTGTGAGGAAGGACCGTGAAGCGTGTCGGCGTAGATCAGTCGGTAGAGCGCTCGTCTGCGAAATGCAAAAGTCGCAGGTTCGAATTCCGGTTCCGGGCACACAATTTTAATGCGCCAGGAAAGTTTCGTATCAGCGGCCACTCCAATGCAGAGTAAAATATCATTCTGGAAACAGCCCCTAGGCTGTGGCTAAGCCATGTCTCGACCATATCCTTTCTTCCAGGAGTGCTATCTTGCACGTTTCGGAGGAGTTGTGATGTTTGGAACTGAAGATGTGAGGCTGGACCATGATTCGTGTCGGGATAGCTCAGTTGGTAAAGCGCTTACCAGTAAAAGTTAAAGTCTTAGGTTCAAACCCCGGTTCCAGCACACACTTTTAATCCGCGGGGAAAGTTTCAGAAAATAATAAATTCATAGATATTCAGCTTAACAACATTTTCAGTTAAAAATAAGCTCGTACTAGTTCAATACAACCACCTCTAGACTCCAGAATGAATCAACCTTCGTTGTTTCTGTAACATCTCAGGCGTAACAATACGGATAGCTGCATTTACCCCTTCTTCAACTTCCTCGTTGTTAGCTGGTGGAGATGATCGAAAACACCTGTTTTTAACCTATCCCCGGAGACAAAATAATAACAGGGGTTAAGTCAGGGCTAGTTGGAAGCCAGCGATGCTTTGTCACGAGTCTCCTGGCGGTGAATTCATTGCTTTCGGTACCTTTTATTCAAATATGCACCACCAGATAAGTTCCAGTATGGCGATGCGCCATACTGCTAAAATATGCATTGAAGAGCTTCTTACAGTTGAGGGAGCATCCAGTTCTGCAATGTTTCCAGATAGTTTAGCCCAGTTAGAATTACACCTCAAAAAAAAAAGGTCAAAACCTTTACTGGCTGAAATGACACAGGAAGCGTTCATCTTATGTGACTTACTTTTATCCGGAATTGTTTCCCATGGATTCTCAGCACCCGATTTACAGACATTGTAGAGTTTGACGTTCCCTTTTGTGTGAAATGTACCTTCACCGCTAAACACTAGCTTCGAAATGAAAAAGTCGTCTGTTTACATTTGCTCAAGGACAAACTCGAAGAAATCCAGTCTTTTCACCTAATCAGATTTAGAAAGGGCTTGTACCAATTTCAGGCAATAAGGTTTCATCTCTGACCTTTTCCATAGGATTCCCTAAATCGTTGGCTGTGGAATTTGTTGTTGTCTGCCAGCTCGGCGGGTCTATTTTCTTGTACTGCTAGTAGGTGCTTCCAGAATGCGGTCAACACGTTTTTCACTCGTTCGCGGCCGTCCACAACCTTTGACTTTGCACAAACGCCCATTCTCTGTGAATTGTTTATACCAACGGTTCATACTACACCTACCAAAGAGTGAACGCTATATTTGGTTACCAATGCACATTGAAAAACTATCGTCGATTGCCTCCTGCCAACAGAAAAAGCTTTTTTTTTTTTTTTCCTTGCGCGGTAGTCAACATTAGCAACAAAAATGGGCCACCAACGCTCTTAGCGACGAAATGAACAAATAAATGAAACTTTGTTTTCTGAAATAGAGAACGGAAAGAGCTTAGTTCTCCTTTCCATTTTGCAGTTATCAATTTTCAAAGTTATGGTATTGTTTTTTAATCACCCTGTAAAAATAGAGAGCGTATCAAAGGAACATAAATAACTGGACATAATGGACAAAACTGTAAAGGAACACATTGCAACAAAGTAAATACCACAATAAAGGAATGGCTATCAGCCACAAGATGGGAATCATCTACTGTCAACTCTAGCGTCATCCTCCACCTCTCTCGGTTCCGACTTTTTAATCCTTTCTAGTCCAACATAACGATTTGCTGTAATAGGTGCAATGTTGGACGGTGTCAGACACGCTTCTTCTGCAATCGCGGAACTCGACGCCTGTCGTATCGACTACCCCACCAACAGTGCGATGATTCAGGTGGCCGAATGGGCAGGCGCCATTCCCAAAAAATGTTCAAATGTTTCTAAAGGAACTGCAGGATCATCAGTCTCTAAACTTGCAAACTACTTATGAACTAGCTTATACTAAAGACGACACAAACATCCATGCCCGAGGGGGGATTCGAACCCCCGGCGGGGAACGGCATCGCGCTTCTTAGCATAGCGCCTCAATGCGATCGGCCGCTCCGCCGCGGCCCGTCAGTTCTAATAATGGCTACACAGCCTTGCATTTCCTGTAAGCCACTGTTATTTTGAAATTGACAGACTGAACTGATCACTGAAACTTCGTCCTTCTCCACCCGCCAAGTCACCTTCCTGGATGTTAACCTCCACCTCACTGACGGCTCTAGCTGCACCTGCACTTTGACAGCTGCCAACCATTCGACATCAAAAATTCCCTTCCATATAGCCTTGCCACACGTGGCCGGCGAATTTACAGTGATGAGAAGTCCCTTACCCATAATGACGAGCGCCTCACAAAGGCCTTCACAGACGGACGTTACCCTCCTCACCTAGTCCGTAAACAGATTTCCCGAGCAATATCACCACACACCACCAATCCTCCCTCCTACCCCAGTAAAAGTCACAAAGAAGTGTCCTTCTTGTCACCCAGTACCACCCCAGACTGGAACAACTAAATCATTTCTTTATGTCACGGCTTTGATTATCTGTCAACATGCCCTGAAATGAGAATACTACACAAGATCCTTCCGATTCCCCCCCCCCCCCCCAAGGTGGTTTTCCGTTGCCCATCCAACTTCCACAATATCCTAGTCTATCCCTAAGCTACTCCCGACCCCAACCTCTTACCATATGGCATTTTAAACCTTATAGTTACGACCAGGCCTCATCTCACTAACGATGTCTGTGTAGAGACAGGAGTTATAGTGATCATGATATCGCCATAGCCTCAGTAGTGACCGAAGATCATAAGCTAATCAAGAAGGCTAGGAGCGTGTTTTTGTTAGGAATAGCCGATATGCATTTGTTAGGATTGCACTTAGAAAGTGATTGGACATCGTTTAGTTCCGGTACAACGGATGTAAAAGAATTGTGGACTAAATTTAAATGCATTGTAAATAAAGGGTTAGACAAATATGTGCCTGTAAAGAAGATTAAGGATTGAAAACGTCCCCCGTGGTATAATAATAATGTTAGAAAGCTACTGAGAAAGCAAAGACTGTTGCACTCTCGCTTCAAAAAAGAACACACAAATGATGACAGGCAAAGGCTAGTAGAGATTAGTGCGTCTATAAAAAGTGCGATGCGCGAAGCGTACAATAATTATTACAATCATGCCTTAGCAAAAGTTCTTTCCGAGAACTCGAACAAATTCTGGTACTAAATAAAATCGATAAGCGGAATCAAAGCCCTCTATCCAGTCACTCGTTTCATTCCGGGGCAGTAATAGAAGAAAGCAAACCATCATTTGATCAACGCACTAGCTCCGAAATGGAGGACATAGTATTTGGTATTACAGGTGTAGAAAATCACCCGAGAGAGCTAAATACGAAAAGACTCCTGGTCCGGATGGAATACCAGCTCGGTTTTTCGCAGAGTATTCTGCGGCATTGACCCCTTACTTAGTTTGCATTTATCGCGAATCTTTAATTCAACGCTACGTTCCTAGTGATTGGAAAAGAGCGCAGGTGACTCCCGTTTATAAGAAAGGAAAAAGGAACCTGAGCCACATAATTACAGGCCAATATCGTTGACATCAGTTTCCTGTAGATATCTCAGTTCGAATATAGTAAATTTCGGGCCAAAATCGTTGACATCAGTTTCCTGTATATATCTCAGTTCGAATATAGGTAATTTCTTAAGACGGAAAAGCTTCTTTCTATGAATCATCACGGGTTTAGGAAACGTCGTTCATATGAAACTCAGTTTTACCCTTTTCTCACATGACATCTTGGGAGCCATGCATGAAGGGCAACAGGCAGATTGTGGTTTTCTCGGTTTCGGAAAGGCGTTTGACGCGGTGCCACACTGCAGACTGCTAAACGAAGATACGGGCATATGGAATAGGTTCACAGATATGTGACCGGTTGGAAGACTTCCTAAGTAATAAAACGCAGTACGTTGTTCTCGAAAGCGAGTGTTCATCAGTGCATCGTCAGGACTGCTATTATTTGCTATCTATATATATGATTTGATGGACAGAGTAACTTGTAATTTGCGGCTGTTTGCTGATGATGCTGTGGTGTATGGGAGAGTATTGTCATTAATTGACTGTAATAGCATACAGGATGACCCAGACAAAATTTCTAGTTGGTGCGAAGAATGGCAGCTACCTCACAATGTAGAAAAATGTAAGGTGATGTGCATGAGTAAGAAAAACAATCCCATAACGTTCGAATACAGCATTAGTAGTGATCTTCTTGATGCTCCATCGTCGTTCAAATATCTAGGCGTAACATTGCAGAGCGATATGAAATGGAACGAACCTGTAAGGACATTGTGAGTAAGGCAGACAGTCGACTTCGATTTATTGGGAGAATTTTGGGAAGCTGTACTTCATCTGTAAAAGAGACCTCGTCTTGAGTATTGCTCAGTTCATTTTAAAGGAAGACATAGTAGCAGTTCAGAGGCGAGCAGCTAGAATCATTACTGGTAGGTTCGACCAATGCACGAGTGTCACCTAAAAGCCCCGGGAACTCAAATGGGGATCGCTGTAGGAAAGACGACGTTCTTTTCGAGAAATTCTGTTGATGAAACTTAGAGGGTCGCATTTTTAAGCTGTGTGTAGAACAATCTTCATGCCGCATACTTACATTTCGCGTAATGATCACAAAGACAAGATAAGAGAAATTAGGGCTCGTACAGAGGCATATAGATATTCTTTTTGTCCTCGTTCTATTTGGGAGTGGAATAGGAAAGGACATGCCTAGTAGTGGTACAGTATACCCTCCGCCATGCACCTTACGGTGGATTGCGGAGTATGTATGTAGATGTACCCTTGTGGAAGACTCCAATGCAAAACGTGCCCAATACACCCAGCCAGCATTTCCTATTCCAGTCCTGTCACAGGCTTATCAAACCCAATCAGAGGTCGGGTCACCTGCGAAAGCAGCCTTGTGATGTACCAACTCTCTGCAATCATTACACAGCGTTTTATATTGGTATGGGGACGAACCAGCAGTCCATCAGGATGAATGGCCACCACCAAACTGTGGCGAAAAGCAAGTTGGACAGCATGCGACTGGACACGGAACTCAGAACTTCAATGGCTGCTTTATTACCCGAGCCATCTGGATCCTCCCACCAGCTCTTCTTAAATGTGCAGATGGGAGTGGTCCCTTCAACTCATTCTACAGTCCCGCAACCATCCTAGCCACAACCTAAGATAACGTACCACTTCCCATCCCTACACACTATGCCTAACATCCCCCCTCGTCCTTCCCCACTTATTATCCTGCATTTCTCCAATTCATGTCTTCCGTGCAACTGTCTGTTGCCCCTTACAATGTCCCATTAATTAATTACCTTTTTATTTATGAAAATTCATCGTAATTATGGTTTAGGATGAGCAACTCGGAATATTTAGTAAAGAATTTATTTTGTCCGTTGCAGTTGCACAATTTAGAAGTCAGTGACCATTTTCGGACTCTACAGCCCATTATCAAACCATTAGCCTTTTTCAAACAGAGATAATCCAATGGATGTTACAAATGGCTGATAAAATCTTTTACATTATCCTCTGTCGATACATATCACTGATTACATTAAATTACTTTTTATTTATTATTTATTTTTATTTTATTTCATTTTTTTTGCTACTTTTTCCTATGTTTTTCCTGTTTTATTATTTTTTCCGATACTCTTCCTGTTTTTCCTATTTTTATTTTTCCTTATTTTATCGTTTCAAATCCCCCCACTCCCTCCCTAAACTCCTCTAAACTTCCCAGTCCGAAGATTGGTTTGGGCACCACAGTGTTTTACTAGACATGGTCCTGTTTGGAGATGGTATGTCGCTGCCTTCCTTCGATCTTCGAACTGACTTACCAAACCTAACTACGGTGCTACTCGATATTTTTCACATGAGCAACATTACCAGAGATGAAAGAAGTGGAAAGTGACGGATGAAAATGCTAGGGGATCTAACCCGCGCCTTTGGATTCATAGTCTGGCACTCTACCACAGCTTTTACTGTAGTTTTCATGTGTACAACAATTGGTCATGACGTAAGAGAGTGAGACACGCCTTCTGCTAATCTTTGCACATTGGTTCCAGGGGTTTCTTTCACTGAATGCAGCATGCTCTCCTCTATTTCGTGCGTGCGGACTATGTCAGTGTTGTGAGGTTCTAGTGCACCTGTGTCTCTTAACACGCTGGAAACGTTTGCCAAACACTTCAACAAAGGGCACTCTGCGCAGTAGATATTTTTTCAGTGTAGATGACACGGGCTCGCAAGCTACGTCCATTCGCTAAACGAAGGCAGAATATCGTATTTGCCATTTTCTCGAGTAGAAAGCGTCTATTAGTAACAAGTGGCGGAAAAGACACAATGAAAAGTACTACACGACTTGTAGGTACAACGAGTAGAAACAAAAGTGAATCCGTTTTTATAAGAGGGTAAAATATACATCAGTTAATACAATTTTCTAAACAGCTAGGATATCAGTTGAGATATTTAGGTTCTGAAATATTGTCATCGGCATAATGAACTAAAACGATTACGTAGGAAACGGGTTACCAACAGCCGTAAGTTTTACAGAAATATTTATTCCTTAGCTTCCAGTTTCGACATTCCATTATGCCATCTTCTGGCCCCTATTATATCCATTTAAATAGGGATCCAAACGAGTTTCGTGGAATTCTTGCTATCAGCAAGACCCAACAACAACACTGTAGCAAGAAGTCTATGAAACCAGTTTGGATTCCTGTTTAAATGGATATAATACTCCGATATATGGGCCTGAAGATGGCATAATGGAATGCCGAAACTGGAAGCTAAGGAATAAATAATTCTGAAAAACTTACGGCTGTTGGAACCTGTTTCCTACGTAATCTTGACCAGCCGCAGTCCCAGTTCCAGCATCAATGATGGATTCAATAATGAACTAAAATGGTTCGTCGTCTACCGTTCTACGGCGTGCAGACAACAACATCACGGGAACCGGGATGGTGGTAATAACTGAAAGTTTCTGTAGAGGGTTGATGGTGACTTGTTTAACCAAACTAATTACACAAGCAGCTGAGTTCAGATACTGCAATGAGAAGGTAGTGCAATGCAACAACAACGTGATTTACCGGAATCTGTGGCATGGAAAAGCATGGGAAGGCATGTAAGCGGGACAAAGGGAGGTGGCTGCAGCTATTTGAGCGTCCCAAAGTGTAATTTCCAGGACAGGGACGCGATTTCAGATAACAGGAACCGTTAAAACAAGGTAGGGTCAAGGTCGTCCACATCAGCAAGAGATGACCCTTCGATACAGGAGTTTGAATGTAACTCAGCTGCAACGCACCCTTCAGGCAGCAACACGACGCGCAATATCAACATAATGGAGGACTTTGAAGACATGGCTCTGAGGACGTCGTTTCTTAAGCCTAGCTGTTTTTGGAGATATGTCGATATTTTCATGGTGTGGCCTCATGGAAAGGATACTTTAACGCTTTTAGACCTGATTTTTTCTCTGTGAAGGAAATTATTTTTAATGCTGTAATAATCTTAAATTAAATTTTCAGTGATTTTAGAAGAAAGGTTTATGCAATTATATGCACCAATTTTCATTCTACAACACTGCGTATACCGAAAAAAGGCTTTTTTTAAGGATTAAATTAATTAATTTTGTAGTACCAACTGTTGTACTAAATCAACTGATCGTTCAATAACTACATCGCAAAATAACAACTACTACTTTCAGTTATACATTGGAATACAAGTAACTCACAATTTCCGTGTTCTCTGAAGTTCGCAAACTGCTGCGCAGTGCAACACCCGCTTCTTAATATTTTTATAGAGATCTTCCGCAGGTGGCAATAATTGTGCATGATGAAGTGATTGAACACTCAGGTGTCGTATACATGTTCTTTCCATTTAGAAAAAACGCTTCTGAACCATCTTAGACACCGTAGAAGTTATGTACACATTTGTAGCCAGAGGGTCCGAAATGGTTAAATAATTTTTTAGGTCATTTAATTGTCTCCATCCCAATATTAAATTTACGATGGAGGTCGAAACAGATGGGAAACTTCCTTTCCTGGATGTTTTGGTTCAAAAGAACAGTGATGGGACCTTAGGACGTGCACTGTATAGCAAGCCCACACATACCAATCTTTATCTTCATGCTACGAGCTGTCATCCGCCACACCAACGTATGGGTGTCTTGCGTACTCTAGTGAAAAGAGTGTACGCCATCTCTGATGCTGAACATCTGGGTGAAGAACTAGAGCTCTCAAAGTTGTCTTTAAACAGAATGGGTACACTGCTCAAGAAATTTGTCGTGCGTTTCAATTTGGTCCTAAAGGTGAACCATTAGAGGACAATTACAAGTCTATTGCCTTTTTATCTTTCGTCGGGAATATTTACTCAAAAATTTCAAGAATTTTAAGAAGGTTTGACATTAAAAGTGTTTTTATGCCCCCGCCAAAGACTAGGGCCCTCCCTGGGTCAGTCAAAGATGATTTAGGACTGAGGAAACCCGGTGTTTATAGAATTCCATTGTGGTAAAGCTTACATCGGCCAAACGATCCGCACAGTTTAGGATCGGTGTGTGGAACACCACCGTCATACTCGTTTACTTCAAGCTGTAAAGTCATCTGTTGCTGAACATTGTCTGAATGAGAGACAGAAGATGTTATCTGATGAAACTAAACAGATTGCCTCCGCTTCCCGCTACTGGGAATGAGTTCTTAAAGAATCCAAAGAAATTCGTATGACGGATAAAATTATTAAGACGGATAAAGGAAACAAGGAAAGTACATGGGCTCGAACAAACACATCTGTATGAACGTTTGGTTACAGGATCTCTACGTACACCTCAATGTGCTGGTGCGTGTCGTTTTTCTGCAAAGCTCTGCAACCATGCTCTAGATATCACTGTAGATGTAATTGTAGAAGCCATACGTAATACAGATATCTTAACTATAACTTATGTAATAATCATCGTACATGTTCTTTAGCGAATTGTCATCGAAAGCCGTGATGATAGTTGCAACTTTAACCTTCTTCCCGAAAAGCTGTTGGTATTCACTGCCACTGCTTCTATCGCCTCTTCCCGCACTTTCCGTAGCACTACCGCTTGCAATGAGTTGTTCGTCCTTATCATCCATATTATCATTAATATAAGTTTGTAACAACAGTATCTAACTTATCCTCATATTTCTGTACCATAACAGATACGAGAAAGCATGCAAATGATTCATCTTCTACACTAATACCATCTTCATGAAGAAGGTTTCTTCGTAACTTCATCTCAACTAATCGCAATACATTAGCAGGATTGATTAGCAATCGCCGTCCCATCTGACGCTTCACCACACAAATAACATCACAAAACGCAACTTCGGAGGTACACTGCACCGTCCCTACTGGCGAACCGACAGGTCAAAGTGCAATGCGGCAAGGCACACGCAGAGGTCTCTAACAGACGACTGCAGAGTTTTGCAGATGCGGGAGTATCACTAGTGCAATAAGGGATCTTTATATTATCTCTCATACGATTTTGGTGTATATGTGTTTGTTCGAGCCCAAGTAGTTTCCTTGTAAGTAAAACTTGGAATCCAATCTTATCTCATATTAAACAACAACGGTCTTCATTTCGACCTGCTGTTTCTTTTAACTAGTCTTGTTTCGACCCATCGTTTTGCCGATATTCTCCGCCGGCGCGCTACTAGTTCTGTTGCGCCTAGACGGCTTCTACTTTGGTTTCGCGCACACGCGGTGAGTCGTCAGCGGTGTATAAAGGGGAAGCTGTTTCTGTTCAAATGTTCAAATGTTTGTAGACTTAACTACAGGGTTATCAGTCCCTAAACTTACAAACTACTTATGAACTAGCTAAGACGAAGGACGGCACAAATATCCATGTCCGAGGGTGGATTCGAACCCCCGACCGTAGTGACCGTGCAGACCGTGACTGGAGCGCCTCAGTCCCCTCGGCCACCGCGGCCGGCAGCTGTTTCTGTTCTGCCTCAGTTTCCGGCGAGTATGTGTATCAGCGCACTCACCTGAAGATGGCAGCCAGTTGGTCTGCCGAAATATCGTGTTTGGTTGACGACGATATCCGGCTGCACACCCGAGATGAATATTATCAACATAACCAGTCCGAAACCGCCTTCGGGGTTGTCGTCTCTACGCACCAAATTCCTTGGAGTCGTTACGAATGACAGTAGTATGCGCTCCACATTCACTTCACTCACTCTGGGACGACCGCTTCTCTTTGCCGTGTACTAATAACTCGTCGTAACGAATTTGTTGGGACAGTGGTAAATGGCCTTCCTTGTTGGTGGCTTCTTACCGTACTTAGTTCAAAACATTCGTTGAACAATACTAGCTCACTTGTTTTTGGCGAACTCCGATGCACAGAAAGCTCATATATATATATATATATATATATATATATATATATATATATATATATATATATATATATATATATATAAACGTTCGGGGTTTCTCTTCAAAAATTACAAATGTATGATAGCATATTAATAAGCAGCCAACCAGTTGCAATAATAGTTGTTTAATAAACTTTTTACCACGGTTTCGACAGATATAAACCCGTCTTCTTCATAAATACATGTATACCTATAGAAAATGTGACATCATAAATCAAAATTCATAATCTTTATGTCTGAAATATGCGTCATACCAAACCTATTGTCTAAAACATTCTGAAATACAAATCAGAATAAAACTGTTACTATACTTGCATATCACAGGAATTTGACATCCCTATGATCTAGGGAATGTGGCTTAGACTGAAGGATGATGAGCGCATCTGCAGACATTCGCACATACTGATTTGAAGCAAGGAGCGTGAATACTAGGGTCGGTGGCGCATGCGCCGTGAAACTTTCAGTGGGTCGTAACCCACTAGCTATTGGTAGTATGCATATTGAATTTATAACGATGTCAATAATTGGAATATTTGGATAAAAAGTGAGTGAGGAGTTTGAGGGAAGCTGTGGAAAGCCGGCCGCGGTGGCCGAGGGGACTGAGGCGCTTCAGTCACGGTCTGCACGGCCACTACGGTCGGGGGTTCGAATCCCCCCTCGGGCATGGATATTTGTGCCGTCCTTAGTCTTAGTTAGTTCATCAGTAGTTTGTAAGTTTAGGGACTGATGACCCCGTAGTTAAGTCCCAGAGACTATACAAACATTTGATTTGAAGCTGTGGAAACAAATATTACAAAGATCAATTGTAAAAATATGCTGACTAACAAATAGTATTGAAATACATTGCGTAAACGAACAATAATAATAGAAAAGTGTACCTCTCAGATGAATGAAATGAACTCGATTGGTACGTGGCTTATACTATGGTGACGCAAATGAGATAAAATGGCTGTCCTGTCAATTACAAAATAAAATTACAAACATAAGCAGGTTTTAGAATTTTGAGGAAATGAACAAATCGCAAAGGCTACCGGTAGCTGAGAGTGAGCAGTATGGGTTTGAAACCTTCAAAATATTGTTTACAGGCGAGATTTAACTAATTATTTAATAAATTCCCATCCTTGAGTTCTAGACGTTTAAAGATCTGAAGTTCTTCTCAAAGATCAAGTTTTCGCCCTTTACTTCTCTGTGTAGAATGATAGTGTCTTCTAATTTTTTCGGAATATAAAATACAAAATATGGAAATGTGTATCTGTACAATGTTTGCTTCTTGTGCAATAAATAATTGGAAGTGTTCCCGGACTTTACGCACACCCTGTAGATTGTCACCAAATTCTGACTCTTATCAATACTATATTCTGAGAAAAATATGTGGGAAATTATTTATCGCACGACGCTCGTGTAGACAGGCCCCCCTACAGTGTATGCCACGCAAGCACATTTTTCGTCCTAACGCTCGCAGTTGAACTCGTAAAACATCCGACTAACGGCAAATAAGTTATCAGCTCGCGAGCCCGTGACGTCGAGCGCTAATTCAATAAACGAAGAAATATTTAATTAAGATAGAATGTGACCGTCCTTCACCCCCGTCCCCCCGCTGGTCTTGGCAGGCGGACACTCCGTTTATTAACCCTGAAAACGACGGCCGTTACCCGGCGAGCAGTAAAACCCAGAGCCAGAGCCGTTTCGGCCTCCGCGTCGTCCTCGGGCTCGAGTTTCTCTCTCTGTTTCTGCCTCTTAACGGCCCGCCTGCACAGGCGACGCGGCCTCGTCACGCCGGCGCTGTAATTGGCGCAAAGTGTTGCCAACAGCGAGACAAAAGGACGCGCCACTGACTTGGGGGAGTTCTAAAAGAAGTAATGAAAATTTTTTACGCGGCAGTATAATCTGCAGCAATGGAAGGAAAGACAGTGGCAGCAGCAATGGCAGTATTTTGTTACGACTGAGGGCAAGGGAAGACGCGGGGTACACTCAAGGTGTAGCAGTGTGATTGGATGAATAGCAGTGCGGCATTATAGGACCACTTTGGAAGCTTTAAAAGAGATTGCTGAAAAGCAAAATTTAGGTGTCGAATGTGAACTTCCTAAATCTTGACAACTGTCAGGATCAAATTCCACGGATTTCATTGAGGGACTATCTAAGGTGTGAAAAGACATCAGAAATGTACCTTGCCTCTAACTTCAACGGAAAATACGAGGTACGTCCAGAAAGTAAGTTCCGTTTGGTTATATAAAACAAACGTGTACAGATACAGAAAAAATATTTATTGAACAAAAATCTACAACTGTTAGACTACTTTTCTACATAGCTGCCAAAATGTTGTAGGCACTTGTCATAGCGTGGCACAAGTTTCTGTATGCCTTCTTCGTAGAAGGTTGCCGCCTATGTATTCAGCCATGTGGCAGCATGTTCTTTCAGCTCTCATCATCGTCAAAATGTTGATCACCAAGGACAGATTTTTAGGTGCAAGAAGAGGTGAAAGTGGCTAGGAGCGAAACCCGGGCTGTACGGATGATGATCAAACACGTCCCATTTAAATTCCCGTAAGAGTTGTTTGGTCACATTCGCCACATGAGGTCGGGCACTATCATGGAAACAAACACCACCTTTTGATGAAAATTGTCTTCTTACACCTAAAATTTGTCCTGTCAACATTTCAACGATGACGAGCTGAAAGAACATGCTACCACATGGCTGAATACACAGGCGGCAACCTTCTATGAAGAATGCATATAGAAACTTGTGCAACACTATGACAAGTGCCTACAAAATTTCGGCAGCTATGTAGAAAAGTAGTTGAACAGTTGTAGATTTTTGTACAATAAATATTTTTTCTGTACCTGTACACGTTTGGTTTATATAACCAAACGGAACTTACTTTCTGGTCGTACCTCGTATACAGTGACCCATTTTAAATCCATACCGGCTGATATCTCTCGAGTGCCACAATTACGCAAAATAAATAAATAATCTTTAGTAAAACGTATAAGTTTTGAAAGGGGGTCATGTAATTAGTAATTTGAAATGCCCTTGAAACCTGTTGTCAACATCAAACCACGGTCAAGTTCACAATTTCAAATGAAATCCCCTATTTTTATTGCATATTCGTATTCTACGTGAAAAATATGTATTTTATTGGGAACATTCTTTTCGGAAAACCGATGTTTATCGCCAGAGGCCACGTCGTTTTAAGTTTTCCTGTGAGACGGTATTTGCTTTCAGGTTAATCTCTACTGCAGAATTTTAAGGTCATTTCAAGTTCACGAAAATTTCACTGGCGGACAGAGACCAGAAATCACATAAGATTTTCAATGACAATTTTTCCCGAGCTCGTTTCGTTCTCGAGGTACTTGTAACTTGGAAGACTTCCACCTGCCGGCAAAACATTGGTTTCTCGATTTTAAAAAAAATGTTCCTTACAAAAAGTGCTTTTTATGTAGAATACGGAATGGAATTTTAAAAAATAGGATTTATTATTTGATAAATGAACGTGATTTTGTTTTGACCTTGAAAAAAAGTTCAAGGTCATTTCGAGTTAATAACACCGAAGCCCATCTGTACGAGCCTCTGGTTGCACGTACATTAAGTGAAGGCGTGTAAATGTGAGACTAGAATCTCCCCATCGTTTCCACCTTCTCAATAATAATCAAGACGTAAACTGAATTGTAATATTTAAGCATTTATTAGTAACAGTTACACAAATGTTTCGCCAGCCGCGATTACTGTGTTACAATATGAGGAGCCTACTAGCGGTAGCCCTCTGAGACGTCCGACATACGTCCGTTAGCGACGGAGCCTCGACACAGTCTGCCACTCTGCCGTGCCGAGTGTCGCGCACCCCGCACGAGGGCCGGGGCGGCATCGGAACAAAGGCAGTATACCTGCCGGCGGGCCCGCGGTGGTGGTCAAGCTGCCCTTGGGGTTCCAACATTTCTCCCAGCGGGCAGACCTGACTAAGCGGCATCTCCGCCCAGCTACCAACCACCACCAGATGGCAACTGCGAGTCCAAACACCATCAAACAGTACAATTTTTACTAGTGACTTTTTTATGCATAATTGCTACAGAGATATCTGTCGGTATAGATAAAAATGGGACATCCTGCATATATCGTGTCTGTACTTTCGGACGTGCTCCAAAGAATAAACGTCAATTTTTGATCCTGTACCTATCTTTATATATAAAGCAGTGTGTCCGTGTGTTTATGTTTACATATTGCATACAAAGCTACAGTTTTGTTCCAATCTTTTTCAAATTTTGTACACGTAAGCTTCACACTATGAGGACGGTCGCCGTATGTGTAATAACTACGTACAACACAGAGTTCACGAGATATGACGTCATAAAAAAAATGAGATGCGCGGTAAACTGCTGCATTAAGCGACAATGCTGCTCATTTTCTACTAAACCTCTACACCGATTTCAACCAAATTTGGTACACATATTCCTTACGTGATATAACAATTTCAGAAGTACGAACCACATACGACACATGGTTCAAAGGATATAACGTCATAAACAATAACAGTTGCAAGAAACTGCCAAACTTTATAAATACACTATATGAGAATGACAGTACTTAGCGACATGCAACTAAATTTAAACATAATTTCAAACCTTATTAAACTTTCTCTCGCTAACAACCACATCAAAATAATGAAAGGAAGAAAGTTTCTCGCTTACTACTTTTCCGCTGTTCCTGGACTAAACTTACGGCATTCGATATAACGTTACAATTTGTAATTTCTACACTACAAATTGTAGCAGCAGGTAATTTTACGGACAGTATACATACTTACAGCTAAACGTCGTCGAAATGTTCGTGCAGATGGTTGTTGTCATGCAAACGTCCCCATCTATTGACTCAGGGATTGATACGTGGCTGCACGATCCGTTACAGCCATGCGGATAAGATGCCTGTCATCTCGACTGCTAGTGATACGAGGCCGTTGGGATCCAGAACGGCGTTCCGTATTGCCCTCGTGAACCTACCGATTTGATATTCTGCTAAAAGTCATTGGATCGCGACCAATGCGAGCAGTAATGTCGCGATACGATAAACCGCAATCGCGATAGGTTACAATCCGACCTTTATCAAAGTCGGAAACGTGATGGTACGCATTTTTTCTCCTTACACGAGGTATCACAACAACGTTTCACCAGGCAACGCCGGTCAACTGCTGTTTGCGTATGCGAAATCGGGTGGAAACTTTCCTCATGTCAGCACGTTGTAGGTGTCGCCACCGGCGCCAACCTTGTGTGAATGCTCTGAAAAGCTAATTATTTGCATATCACAGCATCTTCTTCTTGTCGGTTAAATTTCGCGTCTCTAGCACGCCATCTTCGTGCTGTAGCAATTTTAATGGCCAGTAGTGTAGAAGTTGGCGGCAGTAGAATTATTCTGAAATTATCTTGAATTTTCAGCTCTCTAAATTTCCTCAACAGTGTCTTTCGTACACAACGCCGCCTCCCCTCCACTGATTTCCATTTGGGATCCTGAAGCATCTCAGTAACACTCGCGCGTTGATTTAACATAAGACTAACAAACCTATCAGCCAATCTCTCAATTGCTACATTATCTCTCTGTAAACCGATCTGATGGGGATCCCAAACACTTGAGCGATAACCAAAACGGGGTCACACAGGCGTTTTATTAACGGTTTCCTTTTTACAGATGAACTACGTTTTCCTAAAATTCTGCCAATAACCCGATGTCGACCAACTGCGTTCCCCACGATTGTCATCCGTGACTGTTCCATTTCTACAAAGCGCGAATATGTCAAGTGTTTCCGATTTAAATGTTTTCAAAACTCCACAGATTTGTCGAGAAAAAACTACAGGGTGACAATTATTGAACTATATGAAACAAAATGGTCTTAACATTTTAATGGTGGGAATTAGCATGCTGACTTTGATGAAAAACGGGTTCGTTTAGTAACGAAGCCTACTTACCTTTGTCTGGGTTCGTCAGTAAGCAAAATTGGCGCATTTGGGGGACGGAGAATCAGCACATCGAGATAGGGAATTCTCTTAACCCACAACGGATGCTGTCTGGGGTGCAATGTCCAGTCGCAGAATAATCGGTGCGAGTACCTTGATGGCACGGTGACTACCGAATGATACGTAAAGGTGTTGGAAGATGATTCAATAACCATTATTCAGTGTCACTGATTTCATCTAGATGTGGTCCGTGCAAGACGGAGTTCGACCCCATCTGAGATGTCCTGGAGGAACACTTTGGGACCGCATTCTGGCTGTGGGGTACACGCAGGACACTGGTATGGGCCTCGACTGACCGCCGTATTCTCTGGAACACAACACAGGCGGCTCCTTTGTTATGGGGCCATATTAAAGGCAAGGTATAAAGCATTAACCCCAAAATCGCAACAGCCATTCAGGAGAGCATCGACAGAATCGCTGTTCCGACACTCCAGCAGGTCACGCAGAATTTCACTATCGTCTCCGACACATCATCGCCACTTAAGGCAGTCATATCGAAATGTCCCAAATCCGAATAGCTGTAGTTACGTTTACATGTTGAATTAAGTGTGTGCACGCTGTAGTTTGTAACTATGAATCGCGCGAAGTCCCTGCTGAAGAGATCAAGTGAGGTAGGCCTGACATAGAAGTATGTACAGTGACCAGGCGTCCGGATTGATCCGGACATGTCCTCCTTTAAAAGCTCTTTGTCCTGGGTCCGGGCGGAGTTTTACGTAAGCCTAATTTTTCGCAAAGTTTGGCGTATTAAAATTATGTTTATAATTATTCCCGCTGTCTAGCTCTGTTCTTAAATTCCGGTATTTTTTTCTAATCGCACTGCCTTCGTGGTACATGCGCACGAAGGCAGTGCAGCGGGTGGCAGCAGGTTCGTCGATTTTGCAATGGATAGATCAGTAAATGAGAGCAAGTATGTGTTACATAAAATTTCCACTCCGTATCTTCAGTTCCAAGTTCACATTATCGTAGCATGACAGTTGGCTTTACAGGTTACATGTCGTGCAGATGGAACTTGGTGAATTTAAATTGATGTTCATTGTAATCGAGTGAGTTACGAAGGAAAGAAATATTTTGACTGAATAACTAAGAAAGCATGAAATAAAACCACGACAGTAAAACAATTTATTTTTATTCAGGAGGTTAAATTGTAATTTCCATGTCGGCGGCTGCTGTGGTAGCAGCGCGATGAATGATGAAAGGTGAATCGTCGTTACGCTTTTCGCTTTGTAGAAAATTCAGCGTTGTGGACATGATTATGTTTTATGAGTAACATTCCAAAACTGCAAATAAATCATGAATTGAAAAAGTACATCGAGAACCAGTCACTACATTAGTGTAACTGTTTGTTCGATATACATCGTTAAGAAGACGTGTCTTCGATCTAAGAGTTTACTTGAAATTAGTCTGTACTGTAATTCATCGAAAACATGAATCAATTTTCTACGAATGTGACACGAGCTCCGACTATGTTGTTATGCCGGTCTGTAGATTAAGTATACGTGTTAAAGACAACGTTTCGTTGCCATCGTTACAACACATCGACGACGCCGTAAGTTAAATTTAACCCCAAATTGTTTGCAAAGTGAAAAAACGTAAAGTCGCATTCTTATTGGCTGTCTGAACGCAGAAGTATGTATGTATGTCTATTAATAAGAAACTTATTTACTAAATTTGATCGTATGTTTTGTGCGTCGTTTTTTTTTTTTACTTTGTCCTCTTGTTTGAAGCTGTTTGTCTCCTTATTTTGTTTGGATCTGGTCACCCTAAGTATGTACAATATGGTAACAGATATCTGGAGAAATAAGAAGATACCCATAGACTAGAAAAAAGTCATTATAATACCACATCGCAAGAAAGGGGAGTAGGAAGTACTGAATAGCTGCAGAGACATCTCTCTCTTAAACATACAGTACAAGGTTTTGTCGAGAATCTTGCTGATCAGAGTTGAAGAACAACTGGGAAAGACAATAGGAGAGTAACAGTGTGGCATTGTAAAAGAGAGGATCTTTGCAGAACTGACGTTTGGTACAAAAAGGATAGTAAATCACAAACACAGGAAAGAAAATGACATTTGTGGACTTCCAGAAGGCCTACAATGCAATTGACAGACGAACTGTGCTTGATATGTTAGAAGTTAGAGCACTGGATGCTGCAATAAAGAAAAGATTTAGCAACGCTGCTGTCAGAATCAGACATCGCAGAACGCTGTTGGACAGCTTCTAAATAAGAATAGGAGTCCGACAAGGGGATGGACTGTCACCAGCTTTATTTAATCTGCTTTTGGACGAAATAGTGAAACAGTGGAGACAACAGTGAAATGAGGATTGAAAGACGGCTGTCGGCCGTCTTTCCTAGGTTTTTAACTTTGTAATTTATCTACGTTCACTAGACGGGCGTTTTTGTTAAACGAGTACCCCTTTCCTTCGGAGGCATGAGGAATAGCATTTCATTTCACGTTTTTAAATGTTAGTTTCTGTAATACTGTGTGAATGTTGCTGGGATTTTATTATGATAATAATTGATCACTGTGTCTATGAATGTGGCAATATGAGCGATTTCTCTGTGACGCCACTGTCCCTGTGAGAATGTGTACTTGCTTTATTTTGTATGTGCATGTATGAGAATCTTCTAGCACGGCAATCTGAGTGTATGTATGAGAATTTTCGTCGTCGGCTGTTGTCTGCTCGCTTTGCATGTTTCTCTGACTTCGTGCCGATAAGTAGTCGTTACGAACTTCTGCTTTTTTGGTACCAAAGAGGTTCCTGCACCAGTTGGTTACAAGTTGGGTTGGCAATTGCCGGTAGTGAACCTCGGTGGGACGTGTGAGTCTAGGGTCTCCCCACCACCTCAGTTTTCTGGGGTTTTTACCGATTTCCGGCGCTGGCGGGCGACTCTTTGGGTGGGCTACTCACTCTGTGGCAGCGCTTCGACCTGGTAAGATGTTCTGATTTTTCCTCTCTTGAGATGGTAGCGATTCATTGTCCGGTTGGTTCAAGTTAGACTTCAGAACTTAGGTTCATTTTTCGCAATAAGTTTCTCCGATCATGTATGGAAGTGTATTCAATTTCAATTCGGTGATTTTGCATAGATAAACGCCGTGAATATATAACTAATTCGGTTTGATAACGGCTGGGAATCGGTAACCTTTGTGAGACTTTGTGAGACACACAGTAGATGCAATGTTATACATTTTCTTGCAAGTACGTTACTCGATACAAAACAGGAGACTCAATATTAGACATTTTCTTACAAATTCAGCAATATACATTTTCTGTGGACACAATATACATTTTTTATGGACATAGTTCAATTTATCTTTCTGATTGCCGTTAGTACATCGCGATCTCCTCTCCGCCTATTCTAAATTGCTGTTTCGTTTCCAAACTTGTACTTTCCATTCAGACTCTGTCCGTTAATTCTCTTCTAGCCTTGTACTACCCCCTTTATTAGCCTGATTATGAAATACTAAGTGTTTCTATGGGCTTTATGTCGTATTTCTTAGTTGATTTATTCCATTTTTCTGATTTTTAAAGACTGTACTTCGTCCATCCGTGTAAAACCTTCCAATCGCGTCTAACTGTATTTCTTTAGCTTCCTTATGATATCCTACGTATTCCTAAGCGTGGCATGCCGTAGCTTATTTTCTTTATTTTTTCGGAAATTGATTTTTTGTATTTTTACTGATTTTCGGAACCACGTGGTTCCGAACTCCGACTTCGAGGGCTTATAGCTAGTTACTTACTGTATTCGTCCCTCTGTCTCCCTCCACGATTTTTACCCAACACACTTCCTTCTAATGCTAAGTAGACGATTCCTTGATATCTCAGAATGTGCCCCCACAAACCTATCCCTTCCCTTAGTAAGGATATGCCAGAAACTCCGTTTCTCCCCAATTCTGTTGAGCATCTCCTCATTAGTTACGTGATCTACCCAACTTATTCTTCATCATTCGTCTGTAGCACCACATTTCGAAAGCATCTATAATATTTTTTGTCTGAACTCCTTATCGTCCACGTTTCACACCAATACAATGCTACCACAGACTTCCTAAAATAAGAACTAATATTAGATGTCAACAAATTTCGCTTCTTCAGAAACGCTTTTCTTCCCATATCTTCTTTACTTCGGCCACCAGAAGTTATCTTGCTACCCAAATAACAAAACTCATCTACTTTTATCATCTCATTACCGAATCTAATTCTGTCAGTAACGCCTGATTATCTGACACTACATTCCAATATTCTCGTTTTACTCTCGTTAATGTTCATCTCATTTCTTCCTTTCAAAACACCGCCCATTCCAGTCAATTGTTCCTCCAAGTCCTTTGCTGTCTTTGGCGGAATTACTATGTCATCAGCAAACCGCAAGGTTTCTATTCTCTCTCCCTGGACTTTTATTTCCTCTCCAAACTTCTCCTTGCAGTCCTTCACAGCTTGCTCAATGTACAGACTGAACAACATTGGGGAAAGGCTACAACCCTGTCTTATTCACTTCCCAACCACTGCGACCCTTCCATGACCTTTGACTCTAATAACTGCTGTCTGGTTTTTGTACAAGTTGAATGTAACTTTCCGTTCTCTATATTTTACTCCTGCTACCTTCAGCGTTTGAATGTGTGTATTCCAGTCAACATTGTCAAAAGCTTTCTCCAGATCCACAAATGATAAAAACATAGGTTTGCCTTTCCTTGACCTATCTGCTAAGATAAATCGTAATGTGAGTATTGCCTCGCTTGTTTTTACATTTCTTCTAAATCCAAACTGATCTTGCCCAAGTTCGGATTCCACCAGTTTTTCCATTCGTCTGTAAATAATTCGTGTTAGTATTTCGCAACCATTACTTGTTAAACTGATAGTTATGTAATTTTCACATTTGTCTGCATTTGTTTTCTTCAGAATTGGATTACTACATTCTTCTTGAAGACCTGTCACATACATCTTTCATACCAGGTGTAACAATTTCTTCATGACTGGCTCTCCTGACGATAATAGCAGGTCAGACGGAACGTCATCAACTCCAGGCGCCTTGTTTCAATTAAAATCTTTTAGTTCTCTGTCAAATTCTTCTCGGACTATAGTATCGCCTATCTCGTTTTCCTCCACTTCGTCTTCCATTTATAGAATACTGCCTTCAAGTTTATTTCCTCTGTACAGGCCTTCTATATATTCCTTCCACCTTTCAGTTTTCCTTTCTATGCTTAGCACTGGTTTTCCATCTGAATTCTTGATATACATACCGCTGCTTTTCTTGTCTCTAAATGTCTCTTTTATTTTTCTGTAGGCGGTATCTATCTTTCCCCTAGTTATACATTCTTCTACGGTGTTGCACTTCTCCTCACGCCACTCCTGTTTAGGCAGTCTACACTTCCTGTCAATCTCATTTTTCAGACGTCTGTACTCCCTTTTTCCTGTTTCACTTGATGCATTTTTAAATTTTCTCCTTTCGTAAATTAAGTCCAATTATCTCCTGTGTTACCCAAGGATTTCTATTAGGACTTGTCCTTCTGCCTATATGATTCTCTGCATCCTTCACTACTCTATCTGTCAGAGCTACCCATTCTTCATCTACTGTATTACTCTCCTCCGTTTCAGTCAATACTTGACTAATGCTCCTTCTGAAACTCTCAACCACCTCTGGTTCCTAGAATTTGCCTAGGTTCCATATCCTTAATTTTCTACCTTTTTGCAGTCTCGTATGTCTAAATTTATAGTTCATATCCAATAAGGTATGGTCTGAGTCTATATGTGCCCTGCATATGTTACAACATGTCTGGAGGAATTTTTTTTAAATGGCTCTTCTAATGAAATAAAAGAGTTCATCAAGAGGGGAGAAAATAGTCACTGGCCGATAGCAAGTCTTTATATACGGTGTTAAGACTGTCTAGTTGGAAAGTTTCTAACAGTCTCTCTGCACAATCTTCCACCCTCTTATAAATTTCCCCTGCTTTACCCTCACTCCTATTACTAGGGATGTATGCACTTATGGTCCTATTTACACTGGGTAACGCATATTGCATGAGGGTCCGTAGGTTTCACCAATTCTTCAGACTGCTGAAACAAAGTTCTTTTGTTTATTACTGACCTTAGATTTCGAAGTAGATAATGTCCTAAGCAGTTTCAGCACATAGGTCGCAGATTCTTGATGTCTGAAGCTAAAATGCTGTGAAAATGATTCGAGGGCTCTAAGTACGATTTTCTTCGTAAAACACGGGATGCCAGTGGATTTTAAATTTATTCTTCCAACGTTTACACACGCTCAGCGAAATCCACAAATTTAAGCGGTACATTGAACGATAGTCACTTTACAATAAATACTAGTGCCATCATGATAAATGTATAAGTTTTGTAATGCTCCCCAGTTCGAGGGAAAGGGGAGGGGTGGTATGGGCATCTCTGCAGGCCATTTTATTTTTAAAAAATGAGGCCCCTTCCCCCTCCTAGAACCAAATTCTGGCTGCGCCACTGTTTAGGACCAGTAACCAGTGCTCTGGATGAGATCATGAACTCTGGAAGGAGAAGGAAGCAACTTCTGGCGCCAAATCGAAGGAAATACCATTTCATGTGTAAATTGCCTCCCTAACGTGTGATTTTACCACTTTTATTGTGAAAGAACTTATACATCATCTTTAGCCCCACTTAACATACTATTTACGAATGACTAAGGAATAAAATATAAATTTGTTTTTTATTAAGTCAATGATTTCGAAAGCAAAACCTAGTTTCAATATTAATGAAACATACTACACAAAGAAAAGATATCGTCACTGAGCTCGTAAACCTGGCGTTGGTTCACTCAATGCAATTAATTTATCTGACGATCGTCAGATTGGATAAGGAAAGAACCTACGTTTGTGATTTGTTATATTGTAGTAACAACTATTTTTAAACAGAATAAACGCGAAATATTTTCGTTTATCGAGATTTTATTTTAAACAAAGACTTGAAATAACCAGTTTGAAGACGTTTCTTGAGCATATGATGCAAGGTAAAGCAGTCGATAATCCGAAGATTGGTTTGAACACCACAGTGCTTTACTAGGCATCGTCCTGTTTGGAGGTGGTATGCCGTTGCCTTCCTCCGACCTTCGAACTGACTGACCCAGACAGTTATAGGGGGACCTACAGTTTAACGTGGGTTTCGAACCACGGTGCTACTCGGTATTTTCACATGAGCAATACTGCCAGAGGGTGAAAGAAGTCGACAGTGACAGATAAAAGTCCTAGGCCGTGGTGGGGATCGAACCCGAGACGTTTGGATTTGTAGTCTGGCACTCTACCACTGTGCAATCGAGGCGCACATGATGCAATTAGCGACTATAATTACAGACACAGCTATAACACACTATCAGTGTTTTGGTCGGAGTGTCATGGCGGCCACGGCTTCAAAACGTAGTACGGCTGGGATACGTACCGCCATCTCCCTTTATTCTTACCTCCATGGGAAATATCTGAAGTCCTTTTATTTCTAAGTGCGCGCTGCCACTTGGAATTTTGTGGAAATATTATCTTATAGTTTTCAAAATCGCAAGCCAAGATCGCACACTAACAATTTATTAAATGACGACTGGTTTCGGTGCACTGTGTCACCATCATCTGGTCACATATATGGTCATCTTGTTAAATAAAATTGGGTATAAAATAACAAGTGCAACATTGCACTTAGTCACTATATAAACAATACATAAGTTAAAAACATGGCAGCTTACAAAATACTCAATCTCTACTCACAAGTTGTTTCGATTTTCCACCGAGTGCAGTCAGTGAATCAGTGAGGGAGGAGGTTAAGCTCTCCCCTCTTTTGTGTCCCAGCCTCGTCGCCCCTTTTGTGTCTCGTTTCCGTCGTAGGTGTCGGTGGCCGAGTAGAAAGAGACCGACACAGTAATAAAGGATGCACGCGTGTGCAGGTACGGAGGTGACCAGCCAGTGGGACAGCAGAAACTAGAAACACTAGAGTAAATTAGAACGAGTTATATATTTCATAGAGACTTAGTAATACTTAACTTTTACATAGTTCTTGACTGCAGAAAGCTGATACATAGATTATCTAGAGGCCTGCCTACTGATAATTCCTAGTGCCTATCTGATAGCCATGTCTTAACTGGTGCCTAGCTGATTCCCAAGTGTTAACTGGTTCATATCTCAGTCCCAAGTGAACGATGTAGTTCAGTGGTGGCCACGAGCGGGATAGCAGCAGAGGGCGCTCGTGGCTGACGTCGTAAGAACGCCGAGCCGTGCGTGCTTGGCGGCGCGCGGCAAAAGTAAGTGACGCGCACTTCATACTTGTGCGATACCACACCCTCACACGCTACAGAACGTTCTAACGAGCTCAATACGTTCAAATGTTTGCAAATCTATCAGACTCAACTGCTTGGTTATTAGTGCTTAGCTTATTCAAACCAAGGTAAACTAACCTAATGACAAAACAAATACCCATGCTCGAGGGGGGGGACTCGAACCCCCGACGACGAACGGCCGTGCGCACCGCAACACGGCGCCCCAGTGCGCACGGCTAATCCGCCGTATTCATGATATTTTCCACTTATGATGTGTTGCATTGTTTTCTTTACTGTAACCCTTTACCATTAATAAATTCAGTAGGCTTTATTTATTTTTTTAAACGAAGCCCCTCACCCACAGAACCAAATCCTGTGTGCTCCACTGCTCGGCAATAATAAATGGGCGCGCTATTTCCACGCGCGGCGCGCCTGGAACTCCTTGGGCTGTCGATAATTTCTTGGCCGTAGCGCGCCGCTCGACAGCAGTATGTACTCGCCCCCACCGCCGGCCATGCAACTTTTACGCCTGCTGTCCGGCGCTGTTCCCGCCGCCCGTACTGTCGACTGCCGGGTTTTCAAAACTCGGCCGAAGCTTCCATCTGGCGGCGGTGGCCTGAATTATTGATGCGCCGCACCGGTGTCGTCAGCAGGTGGCACTGACAGCGCCAGTCCATGTGGCGACATACCGCGCATGTGGAGGGGGAACTGCGAAGTTTCACGCGCGCCTACACTACTGGGTACTCACTCCTGCTACGTTTCCCGTCGCTTTTCTGATTTCCAATTTCGATACGTCCATAATTGGATCTTATATTGGCCCACTTTAGGTTACGGTAGTAACACTAAAAGTGGGCCTTTGCGATCGTCTTTTGACAGCTCGAAATTTAAGTGAAAATAACGGCTTAACCATGCATCTGACACGGAAATTGAATAACCGAATTTGTAGAGGAGAAAATTCTCTACAACTTTGATCTTTTATGTTTTTTCCATATCTCGTATCGTTTCAGAGATATTTGCAAAAATAACGGCGATTTTGGGATGTATGTCTGTCTGTCCGTAATGTGTTCCCTGTTTTTAAGACGAACCGTTCAACCGATCAGCACCAAATTTTGCACACATAATTGTAGCCCGCCAAAGACCAGACAAAAAAATACGGTAGTAATACCAAAAAAACCGTTTGTAATGTAATTGGAAACGAACCGTTCATCTGACGCGAAAATTGAATAACGTAACTGGTAGATTTTGTGTCTCGTTTCCGCCGGTTGTAGTAGGCGTCGGTGGCCGAGTAGAAAGAGACCGACACAGTAATAAAGGATGCACGCTTGTGCAGGTACGGAGGTGACCAGCCAGTGGGACAGCAGAAACTAGAACACTAGGCTAAATTAGAACAAGATATATATTTCGTGGAGTCTTGGTAATACTTAACTTTTACATAGTTCTTGACTGCAGAATGCTGATACATAGTGTAGATAGAGGCCTGCCTACTGATGAGTCCTAGTGCCTATCCGATAGCCAAGTCTTAACTGGTGCCTATCTGATTCCCAAGTGACCGATGCAGCATTCGTGGCCACGAGTGGAGTTGCAGCAGAGGGCGCTCATGGCTGACGTTGTGAGAACGCCACGCCGTGCGTGCATGGCGGCGCGCGGTGAAAGTACGTGGCGCGCACTTCATACTTGTGCGACACCACAGTAGAGAACCTAATTGGTAGAGGGGAAAATTCTCTACAACTTCGCTCTATTATGTTTTTTTCATATCTTGCATCGTTTCAGAGATATTTGCAAAAATAACGGCGATTTGACGATGTCTGTCTGGCTGTATCGTGTTCCCACTTTTTAGGTCGAACCGTTCAACCGATCGGCACCAAATTTTACAGACATAATTGTTGACTTCCAGAGACCAGAACCTCGATTTTTAAATATTTCAGACAAGAAATACGTTAGTAATACCAAAAACGCCGTTTGTAATGTAATTTTAATTCCAAATAAACCGTTCATCTGACGCGAAAATTGAATAAACGAATTAGTAGAGGAGAAAATTCTCTACAACTTTGTTCCCTTATGGTTTTTTCATATCTCGTATCGTTTGAGAGATATTAGCAAAAATAACGGAGTTTTGACACCCTCCATTAAATTAACGAAAACCAGCCGTTCGCAGATGTCACGTGATATTCCTCACCCAGAACTGTCTCTAGCATACGCCACGTTGCGTTGCGTGTTTGATGATTTTCTTATGGTAACTTACACGTTGTCATTTCATAGCAATCGCACACTGAAGAATTAACAAAAAGGCGTCGTTTTTCTTACGATAAATGATGAGCTAGTGTCTACAAATGTCATATTAGCATCAGTTAACAACGACCATCAATAGTACGACATTAAAGAACACAATTCCTAGTTGTTAGCTGTAGCGTAGTGGGGAATGTGTTTGACTGTGATGATGAAGGGCAGTACCTAATTTTTTTTCCTACTAGGGTTTCAGACACTCTTATTAATTAATTTTTTATCTTTTAGATTATTATTTTGGTCCAAACTGTTTGCAAAAACTTATAAAACTACAAATATAAAGTGGGCCGTAAAACACGTCAGTGCGATTTTTTTAAATGAGCATCAGTCAGCAGTTTCGTGACTTAGTTTACCATTGATTCAGACACTGCGATTGCAAGGTCTATATCAAGCCCCCACAATCCCGCAAGCGGCCGAGTGCCAATAGCGTACAAATTGAAGAGCGCCTCAGCGGCCATTGTGGTGGCAAACTTCCGCGCCAAAAATGTGCGTAAGATACTTTTGATTGGAGAGAGTATTATTTGAATTACGTCGCGAAAACTATGTCTACTTGAAATATATAACTACAAAACAGATTCTGAATATGCAGCATCAGTTGTGTGTAAATTTATTACACTTACGGTGTAGAAATTGGCCGAAAGCGTTTCCTGTTCCTAACGAAATCGAACTATATCATTTATTTTTTTTAGCGTTCTAAGTGCAGCATATGAACTGAATTTATCGCCAGGCACGATTTTTGTCCCTTCCTCAGTATATTCTACACTTGTGAAGCTTTTGTAGAAACAGCAATTTCGGAAGAGTTTCAAACTTTACGTCTTTGCTTTAGTGCTGTATACTCTAATATTTAGATATTTCATAGCATCCAAAAATGAAACAGGGCTGCCTGAAACAGCTAATGTTAAAAATCGACTGTGGAAGTGAAGTATACCATCAGATACATAAATAAAAAATAGCATCTGTACCTTGTGAATGTAGCAAGCGGCCACTACCAATGTTTTTTTAAAGAACACAAAGTATGTCATAACTTTTTCTTAACTAATGCATCTAACATTAGCATTAGGGTCTCTAGCGAAAAATTATCATTTTTAATGCTGTAAGCCAAATACCTTACAGAAGCGTGAACTGCTCAAAAGTCAACAACTGTTGTCATTGGGTTCAACTTCACGAAGTGCATCCAATGTGGCTATCATTCATATATCGAACTATACACAGTTCTGCAAACCCCTTCCAGTTGTTATACCTATATGTAAAGCAGATTACCTTTAATTTCTGTGTTACAAGTTGCTAATATTAAATTAACAGAAATTCGAATTGCAGTGAGGCAACTAATCTCCTGACCCCAGTAGTTATTTTACACAATCATAAAATGAAACTTTTTGAACTTCCTGTCCACCAGTGCAGCCAAAAGTAGCTCGTTCTGAAGAGCTGCCAGTATTGTAAAAGCCTGTTATTTATTTCATTTAACTCTATATTGTTTTGAATAACAACCTGTTAAACAAGAGTAACTATCTATGATCACAAGTAGTAGGGCTACCTGTATTCCTGAAAAATATAAATGGGAAGACAGTATTCCTTCTTTTGGTTCCTTTCTTAAATTGATTTATGCGTTTAAACGCTGAGCAGCTCTTCACCACCGTGCTTCGTGTACATTGAAATAGTCAAACAATACAGTCGTGACTATCAAGTGTGTATACGAGGCGCGTCCAGAAAGTAAGTTCCGTTTGGTAATAAAATGAAATTGTACCCAGATACAGAAGAAATTATTATTGCACAAAATTCTACAACTCTTAAACTACTTTTCCACATAACTGCCGAAATTTTACAGGCATTTGTCATAGCGTGACACCAGGTTTTGTATACCTTCTTCATAGAAATCTGCCGCCTGTGTCTTCAACCAGTTGGAAACAGTTTCTTTCAGCTCATCGTTATTGGTGGAGTGATGACCGCCAAGTAAAGACGTGAGATGTAAGAACCGATTAAAGTCGCTAGGAGCGAGGTCAGGGCTGTAAGGAGGATGGTCAAAGGTGGACGCCCACTTCGTTCTTCATCGTTCACATCACTACGCCCGCCATTGGACTGTCGGATCCATCTTCTCACCATCAAATCACTCATCGCATTTGGTCCGTAAACATCGCAAATTTGCCGATAAATTTCACTTGGTTTCACTTTCCTCGCATTCAGAAACCGAATCACCGACCTGATTTCACATGCGGCGGGATTTTCAATCAACGCCGATATTTCAAACAAGCACAACAAAGCGTACGTAACTGACAGAGATCTCCAAATGGCAGCAGCGGAGATACATTGAAACGGAACTTACTTTGTGGACGCGCCTCGTATATACCGCAGTAGCTACTTAATACGCGATTTGTCTGCTAACAACACTCGTATTTATCTGACGCTTGCCACTACCATGGCGGCCGGCTGAAGGTTCAAATTATCCCGCGACAGCAGCGCCATTAGGAAGTCTAGTTATTTTTACAGGGTCTTTGGTCTATACAGGAGAGGTCCGGTCACGCTTTGCAATGGCGGCCATTTCGGTTCTACGACGCGGCTGCAGCAGACCTTATTCGATTAATGTTTATCACTAGAAACTGTTAGTTGCATAAAGCATTGATTACGGCGGTGTATGCAGGTTACAGAGATTGTGGCTATATCAATTCTCATTGCAATGTATATCTGATATGACTAACCAGGGCCGGCCTTACCCATCCAGGCGCCCCGTGCCAGTCACTCACTTGGCGCCATTAGGGGTGTCCATTATTTACCTGAGGTGTTTGCGGGGGGGAGGGAACCGAATTTCACCTGGTGGAGTGGGGGTCTCGGCAAATTTCACGTGATTTTTTTCCTCAAGAAACTGTGAAAAACGGTAATATCAAGTAAAACATGTTTCATGTCTATAATATGGCTAAAAGTATTTATCGCGGCTTTGCAAACATCACATAGTAACACAGTACCCCCTCGATTGTTTCTCTGAGGATACACGACCTTTCTTTTTCCATGCGAGTTTTTGTCGCAATGCGAATGCAACACTCGCGGCATTTTGTTTTTATTTTTTACTCTAGCAATACTTCGAGGATTGAAGAAGTCTTTCACTCTAATCCGCATCTTCTTCAAATTTATCCCTAAAATATTATGATTAAAAGTATTACAGACTTACGGCTTAAAAATTAATGTTTTTTTTTTTATGAAACAATTTTTCTACCCTGCTTTGAAGTGCGTTATCTGTTTTTAACGCCATATTTTATCGTACAATGATTAAGTTATTACTTTTACTGGATATTCTTCACAGACAATTTCAAATTCGGAAGGTCACACATAGAAACTTGTGCACGTATGAGGAGCTAAATGTTCAGCTGAAGTCTCCTCGACTAAATCATGCAACGAAGCGCAAAGCTGTATTTGAGCTGCTTCTTCATAAGAAGAGGAGCAGAAAATTTTACACTGCTCATCAACATGACAAATAAGATATCATAATTAGGGAGGTCCCACCATTAATTTTCTTGACATCAGCATACTAACAGAAAACAGAAGCCATAAATTTAACCTTTACTGACACCTTCATCCTGTCTTCCTCTCAGCACCCAACAGCGTACAAACATACAGCATTCCACCATATGGTAAACAGACTCCTGTCCATTCCCATGAACCAAGAAGACCATGACCAAGAATAAGAAACAATAAAAACCATCGCAACAAAAATGACTTTCTTTCCTCCATAATTGACAAAATTCTAGAAAAAAAATAGAAGAAGAAGAAGAAACAAGCAAGATCCCTACTCTACCCAGTAAGCTCCACATCAAAAATTAAATGATGTAGGTTACTTTTCATAGGTAAAATTTCCAGTAGGCTATGTAACATTTTGAAAGCATAGGAATTTTCAGTTTATTTCTATGTCCCATATACCTTAGGTAAAAGTCTGTTCAATTCAAACAAACAGCCATTATTAACAGTGGTGTATATAAAATCAGTTGTAAAAAATGTCAGTCCTGTTATAAAGGACAGATGAGTCGCTCAATTTGTACTAGGCTTAGTGAACACCACAGGACCTGGAGATTAAGAAAGCCAGATTCTGCCTTTGCCCAACACTGCTTATAACAAGAGCACAAATACGCCATAGATGTAGAAGTCTTACATGTAGAAGGTAAAGGTGCAAAACTGACGCAGCTAGAAATTTTAGAAATTAAAAAACAGATGCGCACAGCCCCAAATTTGATTCTGAATGAACAGACTGAATTCAATTATTCACCTCTTTTAGACTATGAGTAACTTCTACATAATAGATAATAACAATATTACTAACCTGAGGCGGCCATCGGTAATAAACAATAAACTGCTCAATTTTTTCGAGGTACAATAATGATTAGTAATTTCAATTATAGATAACAGCATTAAATACAATTTTAGTACAGTAAATAATTAAGGTTATTCTAATAAGGTCATGCAAGTGTAATAGTTCCTAAATTGTATGGCAAAATTATTTTCTTCCAATGTTAAAGTCGATAAACAGTGACCTGTAGTAACGTAATGGTGTAACAACTTTGGAATCAGTAAAGTACTTGAAAATGGGCTCATAACCCGAAACCTAGGTCGTAATTTTTTTTTTCTGAAACAAGGCAATAATAAGTGTTCAATTATTTAATTTGAAATATTTCGCCAAGAACGGACAGTAGAATCAATCAATATAATGAATCTGTGTATTTAAGTAAAGAAACATAGCGATTGTGTTGATTTGCTGACTAAATCAGGAACTGAATCAGCTGATTTTCAGCGGCCATATTAAGTAGACTAGGAAGTCCGATTCAGTATATCTCTATATAAAAGCGAAAGGACTCTCATTCACTGACTCACTCACTTTATCACGCTCTGACTAAACACCAAATCACGAAAACTACTTCATCAATGAAGCTGAAATTTGCCAGGAATGTAGTTTATACTTAGAAGACGTCAGATAAAAAGGGATTTTGCGATAGGCCCACAGTTCAGGAGATATGACGTCATAAACAATGAAAACATCCCCGTCTTGCGGCACGAGATAGTGTGACTTTATCGGTCCACTATTTGAGAAGAAGAGCACTTAGCGACTTGCAACAAACGTTAAACATAATTTCAAACCTTTAGGAAACTTTCTCGCTGACGAACCCAGCAAAATGATGAAAGGAAGAAAATTTGTCGCGTACTACTTTCTAGGCGTTCATGCGGTAAAATTACGGCATTTAGCATGAAGTTGCAGTTCATCACTCATACACAAGTCATTGCGTTCGCGAGAAATGTTACAGACAGTATACACACAAACCACTGAACGTACGTTCGAAATTTTATCACTGTATGACACGCATCATGAGATATGGAGTCATAAACAATTAGGTTCATGAACAATTGCCTCATCACGCATGACGTTTCAATTTATGACGTCTTTTCTACTAACTCTATTCGCGACTTATTTTGCAGACATTTTACAAATACACCACTGGATGTACCGTCGAAATAATATCCTATTACGACATATAGTTCAGGTGCTGATGTCAAAGACAATGAAATGCATAAAAATTCGCCATAATAAGTATGAGGTTGTAATTTACTACGTATTTGCTACCAACTCGATTCACAACCCATTTTGCAAGCACTTTCCTAATATTCCACTCTACGAACCGGGCAAATAATGTTTTAGTGTGACACATTACTCAGGAAACATCTATGTATATATAAAAGCGAAAGGTCCACGCACCCACTTACTGGCTAAACACGAAATCTCTAAAACTACTGCACCTATGAAGCTGAAATTTTGCCGGTATGTAGGTAGAAGGCTCAAATAAGAAAGTATTTTGCGACATGACAGAATTAAGGTGCATGACGGAAGATATTTTTCCTACAGACTGACGAAATCTATAGTTTATTTTCAGTCTTCGCGAAATTTTTCCACGCTTGACCTTCAAAATAAGAGGAAGGTCGGCGTCTACCTAAAGTTTCATACGGTGCATCAAACATAAAAATAGATCCCTAAATACCTTGGTCGCGCCTAATTTGAGAACGGCTCGACCGATTTCACAGATCCTTCTTTTTTTTTTTTTTTTTTTTTTTTTCATTATTCTCAGAACAAGGGTTATTGAAATAAAACTGGAAATTTGCGAACAACAACGTGCGTTTTTCAATGTGACCCTGTATTTCTGTTGCATAGAAATCTATAGTTTTTCCAATACTGATGGTAATTTTGCACACTTGACCTTAAAAACAAGAGGAATGTCACTGTCTGTATAAAATTTTGTTCGGTGCATGGAGGAGGGGACTTAACTTATGGACTTTAACTAAATGCATAGTTTTCACCTATATTTATGAATTTTAGCACACATGAACTTTAAACCATGATTAGATTAGATTAATACTTGTTCCATAGATCATATATACGACATTTCATAATAATGTGGAACGTGTCAGGTTAGTAAATGTTGTCTGTGCTTGACGATCAATATTTTAAGGATTTTTTTTTATTTTTTTTAAGCTTTGTCTAAAAATTTATCTACATTGTAGAAGGAGTTGCCATTCAGAAATTCCTTTAATTTCTCTTTAAATACTAGGTGGCTATCTGTCAGACTTTTGATGCTACTTGGTAAGTGACCAAACACTTTTGTGGCAGAGTAATTCACCCCTTTCTGATCCAAAGTTAGATTTAACCTTGAATAGTGAATATCATCCTTTCTTCTAGTGTTGTAGCTATGCACACTGCTATTACTTTTGAATTGGGTCGGATTGTTAATAACAAATTTCATGAGTGAATACATATATATTGTGAAGCTACAGTGAGTATCCCTAGATCCCTAAATAAATGTCTATAATGGTTCCATTACCAAAGAAATGTGATGCAAAACAGTGTAAACATTTTAGGACAATTAGTTTTATATGTAATGTTACGAAAACGGTGTCCAGACTAGTGCTAAGAAGATCGGATGTTCAAAAGTTTGTAGAGCTTATGGGACTTAACTACGAGGTCATCAGTCCCTAAACGTACAAACTACTTATGAACTAGCTACTACCAAGGACGGCACAAATATCCATGCCCGAGGGGGGGATTCCAACCCTCGACCGTAGTGGTCGTGCAGACTGTGACTGAAACGCCGCAGTTCGCTCGGCCACCGCGGCCGGCTGCTAAGAAGAATAGACAGGAAAATAGAGGAGCATATAGGAGAACATCAGTTCGGATTTAGAAAAGGAAGAGGAACCAGAGATGCAATTGGGTGCCTTAGGATGTTGACAGAGAGAATTTTAGAAGTGAATAGAGGAATATATGTCTGTTTTGTTGACTGGTAAAAGGTGTTTGACAGAGTTAACTGGAGTATCCTGTTGAAGATTTTGAGAGATGCAAATATAGACTGGAAAGATAGAAGACTAATAACTTGATGTTGGACAGAAAGTGGTAGTTCGAGTAGAAGATGAAACGAAGTCAGTATCGGAAGAGGTGTGAGGCAGGGTTGTCGTATGTCACCAGCACTTTTCAATATAGATGCTGAAAAGCTAATTGATGAGACCTTGCAAGAAGCAAAAGAACTTGTAGTGAGAGGAGAAAAAATAAAAACTATAAAATATGAAGAAACAGAAGAATCGCTCCAGGAAATGATGGAAAATATTGTAAGACTTGCTAAAGATTTTGGAATGCGATTAAACAATGATAAGACCAAAGTCATGAAAACTGGAAAAGAAGACGACACAATCATAATACCATTAGGGAGAAGAGTATTGGAACAGGTGCAATCGTTTCAGTATTTGGGAAGCATGATAACATCCTCTGGAAGTTGCACAGAGGAAGTAAGGCGAAGAATCTTTATGGGAAAGAAAGCTTTCAGGAAAGTAAAAGATTTACGAACAACCAAATGTATTCCCATTACTCTAAGGAAGAGATTCGCCAAATGTTTTGTGTGGAGTGTGGTGACATATGGGTTTGAAACGTGGACAGTCAGACAGAAAGAACAAAAATATTTAGAAAGTTTAAAAATGTGGCTATGGAGAAGAATGGAAAAGTGAAGTGGACCGACAGAATGAAAGATGAAGAGGTGTTGAGCAGGGTAGGAGAAGAAAGGACCTTCATTAGGGCAATCCAGAAGAGGAAAACATCTTGGTTGGGGCACATATTACGTAGGAATTGACTGCTGCTAAGAATAATGGAAGGAAAAGTAGAAGGAAGAATAGGGAGAGGAAGGAGAAGACTTGGAATGCTGACTGATGTGAAGAAAGGAAGGAACTACAGACAAATGAAGGAGGATGCCCAGAACAGAGCGAAGTGGACGAAGTCCAGTTGAAACCTGCCTGAGGACAGACCTACTCGAAGAAGAATGTTGCGATTTCTGTTTAATCTCCTTTTTTAGACAACATGACTAAATTGTAGGATTTATACGACCAGATGATGATGGCACAGCCCATTGAAGCCGGTCATTGGTAAATAATTAATCATATTGCGATCTCGGCGTTTTACTTTTGAGCATTGTTAATCTATGCAGATGCCTCCATCCTGCGATGTCGACTAATGTTAGAATGTTTGTAACTTCTGCTGGAGGTGACGGGAAAGTTTTGCACAGGGCCCCGCATGAGCTAAGGCCGGCTCTGAGCGAAGTAATTGGAGGATCAAAACCATCTGCAAAATAATTACAATAAGATATCAGTTTTACGCAAAAGATGCCAATTGAGCCAAAATTACGAAAGTGTGAGGTCAACCACAAGAGCGCTAAAAGTAATCCGTTGAACGTCATGGCTTGTGCCAGCCATATATGCGAACCGACTTCCCCCAGTGCCAGCCCATTTTCTTAGTCTCCTTCCCGGCCATTTTTACAGTATTTCGTCCTGTTGGTACAGATTCAGAAATAATCATTAATATATTTTTCTTGGTCAGGAATAAACTATATTATTTCCTCTTCAAATACTTGTACCGTACATTTCCATGCTTTGTAAACCTTCAACCTTCATCTCAACAATTAAAAACAAGAAACGCTGTATTCGGGTAGGTAAAAAAAATGTTTTTTCGTATTATAAACTATTTATTAATAAACATGGCAATGTTTATGTGATTACATGCAAATATCATGAATATTAAACATCAGCAAACGGCTTTTAGTGCAAATAGTTTTTTGAGTGGTATAGCTGGAAGCAGGTCTGGACACAAAACCCCACTTTGCATACCGCACACTGGAATGAAGTATCCTTCCTTTGGCGACTCCTGCTTCTTTCTTGCCCCTCTCTGAGCACACTGTACAAGTCTTTTGTGCCTTCTTCTTCCCTGGTGGAATGGGTATTCTTTCCAGGAAATGTGTTCCATTCAGTCGTGAAAGCACAGCACCACTTCTAGCAGGCTGAAAGTCGACGGCACGTGGTGATGACAAGTCTTTGCATACCGCAATAATAAACTGGCTGGTAGAAATGTTTTTCTTTGTCACCTGAGTGTACAGAACACATGCATTTGAAATTGCCATCAAGATAATGTGGAATGATAGCTTTCTCCACCACTTGACTGAACGATGATCAAATATCCCATAAGACATTCTCTGGTCACTGAGGTCGACACCGTGTCATCGCCATCAAAAACATCACTCATATCATCTTCCGATTCATCAAGAATGCGGCGAATCTCGGCGTCGCTCAAAGGCCTACTGCTTGACATGTTGCGTCTAACGCTCGCCCTGATGTCTCACAGTCAACTGACACAAACCCTTGTTTCGGAAAGTGAACAGTTGTGTGGCGCCTCCTTGTGGCAGAGATGTCTACTACAAGGGTTTGCCGCCCTTCTGATAACTGCCGCACGGATAATGATGCGCGCGAAAGCTAGAAAGCTAGAATTCGTCCGTAATATTACGAGCGCGGCAGTTCTCGCAAAGACACAGAGAACGTAATATTACTGGCGCGGCAATCTTCGAACAAACGACAGCAACGTAACATTACGGGCATGGCACTCTTAAGTGTTAACGCGATAACTCAGGCAAATCTAAAGGCCGTAAATTCAACTAAATACTTAGAAAACAATCATAAACAACTTAAATTGCAATAGATACATAGAAAATGTTGTGGGGAAGAGAGAACAAAGGCTGCATTCCATTGGCAGAAAGAGCACACAACAATTCTATTAAATAATATGCCTCACTAAGCTTGTCCGTCATCTTTGGTGTATCGCTGAGAGTTTATGATCCTTACTGGATGAGACTGATGGAGCATGTAGAAAAAGTTCAGAGAAGCACAGCTCGTTTTGTATTATCACGAAATAGGGGAGAGAGAAACGGAAATGATGTATGTGTTGGCGTATAAATCATTAACAGGAAAACATTATTCGTTGTGGCAGAACCTGTTCACGAAATTTCTTTCTCCAGCTTTTGCTACGAATGCGGACGTATTTCGTTAGCACACATGGAGACATGATTATGAGAACAAAGTAAGAGAAATCAGATCTAAAACTGTAATATCTGGACGCTAGAGAAATAGTTTGGAAGTTGTTCTATGAATCCTCTGCCAGGCAGTTGCAGAGTAGATGTATACGATGTAGAAGGTCTTTAGTTTACCACATGAACACGAAAACTACAGATGATACATTTTGTACGTGGATGAAAACATACTAAGACGGAATATTTAAACTTCCAGATTGCATATGTTGAAGGCTTTTATAAGACCAAAGAAACGTTTTGTAGACTACCGTAGACATTGTAAGGTTTCAAGAGATGTCGGCCTCCTTACATGCCAGTTTAGAACAGTCTATAGGAAAGTAGACATTTTTTCTGATTCATTTGATGCCTCACATGTAATATCTGTGATGTTAATTAACGACAGCAGTTACTGAAGAAATAACTGCAATTCATACGCTACTTACATTAGAGGCTGACGCCATACTCGTGTAAACTTGCTTTGCGTCACTCGGAAGCTACTTACAAAGAAGCCGGCGGACACAGGGAAAACCAGTGCGCAGGAAAGTGGGAGTACCTTCTCGGAGGCTGACACGGAATTAATGGGCGTATTACGACATTGCCCTCTTAAAATTCTTTTGTGCCTTCAGCGACTCTTTCTAGGCCTAGCCACCTACATTCCAAGAAGTGGACACGTGCGTGTCGCGTTTCTTTTCGCAACATTTCATTATCTTGTAGCGCGTATCATAGAGGCGTAAGACGGGAAACCAGCCATACGCTAGTACGATGCTCCTCATTGCCTGTTTAAACAAAGTGCATGTTAACAGCGACTTTTGGGGGAACTGTGCGTGCAGCAGACAGAGACTCCCACTCTCTAGTGGAGAAATTTCTGTCGAGGTACAGACACTACAGGTACAGACGCTACATGTTAGTCAGAATTTATAGTTGAACTCTTTCGTTGTGGAGCCACAAACCAAACTGTTTTCTTAAAATCAGATGACAAGTATTTCGCAGAGCCGAGAAGTCCGCACGGACAGAGCTGCGCGCACTACCCGCGTCTGTCCATCGGACATAACATTGCCTATCTCGAGAATGAAACGAGTTATCATTCTGCTCTCAACCTTAAATAAAATTTCGGTATCTTACCTACATTTCGTCAGCAGCTTTGTACGTGCTAAAATCAACCGTACGGAAAGTCTACGCAATGCGATTTTTCGACTGTGCGCGAGTAGTTCACTTAATTCGATATAGGACAGTAACTATAGGGAATAACGAACAGAAAGTCAGATTATTATCGAGCGAAAATATCACACTATAAGATGTGAAAAAATTAATTTTTTTCGTCGAATAGTTTTATCAAAATCGTTTGATAAATATTTTAAGCGCTCGGGACGCTGTGGCGGTCAGTGTGTAAGAAGCAGCTAAATAGGCCCATCGTGGCTGACGCTGGCAGGCTGGCCGTACTTTCCCTACACAACGCTTTAGTCCTTCTGAAAGCGGGCATTACGCGCCGTTTCAAAATGAGTAGCATTGCTGAGAGCATTGAAAAGTAAATTTTTTTGTGCTGTACCAAAGTTATACCACGAGTCCCAAAGTTACCACGTTTTACGGCACGTAAAATCGTCTATCAATTGACATGGATAATGTGAGAGACAATGTACCAACGCAATGAGTTTGTTTAATTTACTTTTCTGATGATGGTTCATAACCTAAATCGGTAAAGTTATAAATATAATGAACAGCGGATAACATTGGAAGTTCACTAAGGCTTTTTGCGGATGGCGCTGTAGTATGTAAAGAGGTTGTAACAATGGAACATTGTATTGAAATGCAGGAGGATCTGCATCGCATCGACGCATGGTGCAGGGAATGGCAATTGAATCTCAATGTAGACGAGTGTAATGTGCTGCGAATTCATAGAAAGAAAGATCCTGTATCATTTAGCTACACTATAGCAGGTCAGCATCTGGAAGCGGTTAATTCAATAAATTATCTGGGAGTAGGCATTAGGAGCTATTTAAAATGGAACGACCATATAAAATCAATCGTCGGTAAAGCAGATGCCAGAGTTGGATTCATTGGAAGAATCCAAAAGAAATGCAGTCCGGAAACAAAGGTAGTAGCACACGTGTTCGCCAACAGCTTGAATAGTGCTCACCGGTGTGGGATCCGTATCAGGTGGGGGGCTTGACAGGGGAAGTAGAAAAGATCCAACGGAGAGCAGCGCGCTTCGTTACAGGATCATTTGGTAATCGAGAAAGCGTTACGAAAATGATCGATAAACTACAGTGGAAGACTCTGCAGGAGAGGCGCTCTGTCGCTCGGTGTGGGCTTTTGTCGAAGTTTCGAGAACATACCTTTAGCGAAGAGTCAAGCAGTATGTGGCGTCGCAAGTTTGAACGCGCGCTCGCCACAGACATTGCCGACGGAGTCGCCATATAGAGGCGCCACATGATAGACAAGTGGAGCATGTGCGCCCTCTAGAGGAAGTGGAGAAACGTTGGACAGTGCCGCGGAGTAGTTCACTTCTGGCAGAAGACTCCGACTGGTGTCTTGTTTTAGTGTGCCTGTTTTGTGGACTGATCCTAGAATTGTAATAACGTAACATACTTCTCCGGCCGTAATGGCTAGCTTCGTCCGTGGACAGTGATGTGATGACTTGGGAGATCTCTGAGTTATGTTAAAGTGGCACCAGCCGCCGTCGACAGTGTAAATACCAAGTTAAGTGTTTGTCCAATAAATTATCATCTATTATAAAAGCTCTTGAGGTTGCATAGTTCTAATCGGCCCTACTCCCACATCCTCGGCCCCCAGTCAGTCCGTAACTGCAGAAGGCAACGCGGAGCAACACAACACAGTATATTGCTCCCTCCTACGTATATCTCGCGAAGAGATCATGAGAATAAAATCAGAGAGATTAGAGCCCACACAGAGACGTACCGACAATCTTTCTTTCCGCGAACAATACGTGACTGGAATAGGAGGAGAACTGACAGTGGTACTCAAGGTACCCTCCGCCACAAACCATCGGGTGCCTTGCGGAGTACGGATTACATCTACATCTACATCTACATCTACATGGGATACTCTGCAAATCACATTTAAGTGCCTGACAGAGGGTTCATCGAACCACAATTATACTATTTATCTCCCATTCCATTCTCGAATAGCGCGCGGGAAGAAAGAACACCTGAATCTCTCTGTTCGAGCTCTGATTTCTCGTATTTTATTCTGATGATCATTTCTACCTATGTAAGTTGGAGTCAACAATATAATTTCGCATTCGGGGGAGAATGTTGGTGATTGGAGTTTCGCAAGTAGCTCACGCCGCAGCAATAAGCGCCGCTGTTGTAGTGATTCCCATCCCAGATCCTGTATCATTTCCGTAACGCTGTCTCCCCTATATCGTGGCAATACGAAACGAGCTGCCCTTCCGTGGACTCTTTCGATGTCCTCCGTCAAACCCACCTGATAAGCATCCCACACTGGGCTGCAATACTCCAAAAATGGACGGACAAGCGCAATGTATGCAGTTTCTTTAGTAGTTCTGTTGCATCTTTTAAGGGTTCTGCCAATAAATTCGAAGTCTCTGGTTCGCCTTTCCCACGATATTATCTACGTGTTCTTTCCAGTTTAGGTCTGAAGTAATAGTAATTCCTAGGTATTTTGTGGAGTTTACAGCCTTCACATTTGATTGATTTATGTTGTAAACAAAGTTTAACGGATTTCTTTTCGTACTCATGTGGACGACTTCACACTTCTCATTATTTAGAGCCAATTGCCAAATTTTACACCATACTGATATCTTATTCAGATCGTTCTGCAGTTGGTTTTGATCTTCAAATGATGTTACTAGACGGTAAATGACGGTGTCATCTGCAAACAACCTAAGAGAGCTACTTAGATTTTCCCCTAAATCGTTTATGTAAATAAGGAATAGCAGAGGAACCAATAACACTACCCTGTGGAACGCCCGATATCACCTCTGTTTTAGTCGATGCCTTACCATAGATTACTACGAACTGTGTCCTCTCCGACAAGAAATCCCCTATCCAATCGCAAATTTGGGGCGATATACCATAACCACGCAATTTGATTAAAAGCCGTTTGTGAGGTACGGTGTCAAAAGCTTTCTGGAAATCAAGAAATACGGAATCGATTTACGAACCTTTGTCGATAGCACCCATCACTTCGTGTGAATAAAGAGCTAGTTGTGTTTCGCATGCACGATATTTTCTAAATCCGTGTTGACCTTGGGCCAATAGATCGTTCTGTTCGAGATAATTCATAATATTTGAATACAGGATATGTTCCAAAACCCTGCTGCAAATTGACGTCAATGAAATAGGCCTGCAGTTTAGTGGGTTACTCCTACTGCTTTTCTTGGATATAGGCGTGACCTACGTGACAGATCCTTCTATGAGAGAGCGGTTGTATATGACTGTTAAGTAAGGAGCTATTGCTTCAGCATAATCAGATAGAAATCTAATGGGTATACAATCCGGACCAGAAGACTTGTTCTTGTTAAGTGATTTTAGTTGCTGCACTACTCCGATGATATCTACTTCAACGTTACTCATTATGGCATCTGTTCGTAATTCGAAATCTGGAATATTGGTTTCGTCTTCTTTGGTGAACGAGTTTCTAAAAGCTAAGTTTAGTAACTGCTTTAGTAGCGCTGTCATCGGCAGGATCGCCATTACTATCACGTAGTGAAGGTATTGTTTGTGATTTGCCCCGAGTATATTTAACATATGACCAAAATCTCTTTGGGTTTTCAGTCAAATTACGAGAAAGTGTTTCGTTGTGATAAATATTGTAGGCATCTCGCATTGAAATCCTCGCTAAATTTCGAGCTTCTGAGTACGATAGCAAATCCTGGGGATTTCGTGTTCGTTTAAATTTAGTATGTCTTTTCCTTTGCTTTTGCAACAGCGTCCTGACCTGTTTTGTGTACCAAGGGGGATCGCCTCCTTCTTTTATTAATTTATTTGGTATAAAACTGTTAATTGCTGTCAATACCACTTCTTTGAATTTGAGCCACATCTGGTCTACACCTACGTTTAGTGTTAGAAACGAGTGGAAGCTGTCTTTCAAGAAGCAATGTATTTTGTTTCCATCTGCTTTCCTGAACAAATATACTTTGCGTTTATTTTTGGTAAGTTTGGGACTTTCGATATTCAATTTCGCTACGACAGCTCTGTGTTCACTAATACCTGTATCCGTTTCGATGCTCGTTATGAGCTCAGGATTATTTGTTGCTAAGAGATCAAGTGTGTTTTCACATCCATTTACAATTCTAGTTGGCTCATGAACTAATTGTTCGAAGTAATTCTCAGAGAATGCGTTGAGTACAATTTCGGACGATGTTTTATGCCTACCTGCTGATTTGAAAATATAATTTCGCCAACAGATCGAGGGTAAATTAAAATCACCACCTACTATTATCGTGGGAGTCGGGTACGTTTTTGTAATTAGACTCAGGTTTTCTTTGAACAGATGTAGAACAGCTGATGTCGGCATTATGATTTTTTTTTTTTTTTTTTTTTTTTTTTTTTTTTTTTTTTTTTTTTTAATACGAATATTTCGTTGTTATAGACTGCAGAATCCCTAAACGCGACGGACGGACGGCCGTGGTTTAGCTTTCGTCAGGCAGCTAGTAAATTGTGAAGACCGTTTGGGGCAGCCGGGCGTTTACCCAGCAGCCGCCCTAAGCGCTTGATGGAGCTGTAGCCGCCCCCACCGGCTGTCCGCAGCCACACAATGCGCTGCACATTCGGCGCCGCGGCCCTGCGCAATTTCGCCACTAATTACATTCGAATGAATCTGCAAGAGAAATTAATTTGGGCCGGCCTCGTCCGCCGTGTGTTTTAATTAATGAGAACATCGCCGTCACAAACCCAGAGTCGCACGCGTCGAGTGGAGGGAAGTGCCGCGGTTGAAACACCAACACACACGCCTGACCCGTGTCCGCCGCTCCCTGTGGGGCAGCTCCCCCCAGGTCACGAACGACTTAATACACACGCAGAAAAACATTCCTGGTATGCTTGCACGTTTGGTTAATATACAAGCTTTCTATAGTAACACCCATAGTTAACTTGGACAACACTGTCAAAGCAGGAAAGCAGCGATCTTCTACGCTGTATTTATGTTGAAAAACAGTCTAGATCGCAGAAGATTATTTTATTCGTTAGAATGAAACACTTCTTAAATAAGAGTAGCCTAGATCACATTTAAAGCAAAATTACTTTATTTTACTACTAGTTTCGGCAATACTTGTTGCCATTATCAAGTGACATGTGCAGGAAAGGACTTCTCGAATTCGTGGTTTACCAAATGGCCGACCAATAGAAAATGTATATGTATACTTAATGTACACACAATGTCCGTCACCTGCAGCAGCGAACCATGTTTTTATGAGTTATTATTAGTCGCAATGTACCATGCACTTTTATTCGAATGTAACCGCTTCTGGCCTGTTGTTGCATTTACTGTGTACAGTTGTTCGCTCTCTGTCAATGAGGTCTTGCTTGTCACTAAAGCAGTGGTGTGTCACCATTTTATTTTTGACAACACACATTATTGTGTGTCTTTCACTTAACATCAAAAGAACAACCACTGAACATTTAACAGCAGCTGATTTGAAGTTGCCAGCAGCAATTGTACATGTCCAACAGTTGTCTCGCCCCATCTTTGCTATTGGCTGGCCATTTGGAAAACCATTTGGAAAACGAATTCGAGAAGTCTTTTCCTGCACACGTGCACTGTAGTTTATAATGTAGGCCTATAATTGATAATGGCAACAAGTATTGCCGAAACTAGTAGTGAAATAAAGTAATTTTGCTTTAAATGTGATTTAGGCTACTCTTCTTTAAGAAGTGTTTCATTCTAACCATTTAAGATCACTCTCCTACCGACAAATGTCGGCTGTTATTATTTTATTTATCCGGTTTCGTCCTTATTTTACGTCATCTTCAGAAACATGCACACAGCCCATGTTTCTGGCGTTCACTTCTCCAGGACTCATCTCTTAGAAAAGGGTCTAGGGTAAGGTGGTACAAATTCGATATAGGTACAATTCCGATCAACAGCAGTTTTCGTGCCATTTGTTAGTTTTCTAGTGTCTCGTTGTGTGGCATTGTAGTGTACCTGGTTTCTACAGGTCCTCCTGTCTTTTCCAAGAACACACCACTTTGTGCTAAGGAGATATACTTTTTCCCTGTGAAAAGGTAAGTGAAGCCTCGAGGGTTGTACCAAAAGTAGGTTTCCCATATTTTTTACAAACTTAAAACATTTTTATTGTTATTAATTTATGCATTGTTGAAAAGCTCACATGTTTATTTTTCAACACAGTCTCCATTTTTTTTTTTTCAACACACTTTTGAAGACGCTGCTCCAGCCTTTCTATTCTTAAGTCGAAGAAGTCTCCCACCAACCCATGGAGGAAACGTGTGACCTCTGCTCGGACTTCATCGTCGCTTCTGAAGCGTTTGACACCCAAGTGTTCCATTAGCTTGGGGAAGATGTGATAATCGCTGGGGGCTAAGTCCGGGCTGTATGGGGAATGAACAGTCCACCCAATTTTCTTCAGAAGCTCCTGTGTTTGACGAGCCACGTGGGGTTGAGCGTTGTCATGAGGAAGCACTACTCCCTCCGTCAGTCGTCCTCTCCGGCGATTTGGATTGCTCGCCGCACTTTGGTCAATGTTTCACAATATCTGTCTGTGTTTATTGTCGTCCCATGTTGCACGAAATCGATGAGGAGTACCCACTTATGATCCCAAAACACAGACGCTACAACCTTTCTTGCCGACTGAGTTTGTTTCAGTTTCTTTGGTGGTGGTGAACCGAAGTGACGCCACTGACGAGACTGTTGCTTTGTTTTTGGGGTGTAATGAAACACCCACATTTCATCACCTGTGACAAAAGTTTCCATCAACCACTTCTTGTTACCTCCCCCCTCACATTGTTGAAGAAACTTGCGTGCACAGTCGAGGCGTTGCTTCTCGTGTCCGTCATTCAGCATCCAGGGCACCCAGCGAGCACACATCTTAACATAACCCAATGTTTCTGTTAAGGTTCATTCAACTGTGCCGTGGGAAGCTTCAGGAATGCGTGCAACAAGTTCACGGACAGTGACCCTCAGATCTTTGAGCAGCTCACTGTTGATCTTCTGGACAATCGCATCCGAAACTGGCGGTCTTCCACTCTGTTCTTCATCGTGAACTTCCGTGCGACCCTCAACATAAGCCCTGCACCATTTGGAGACGTGCTGAATGGACATGCACTCTTCCCCATAAACCTCAGTCAGTTGCCGATGAATCTCCACGGGCGGTAACTTCCTTGTGTGGAGAAACCGGATTACTGCTCGAACCTCGCACTTGGCGGGAGTGGCGATCAACACTTCCATCTCTGACGGCTGCCAAGCCAACACTGAGCGACGTAGCGGCGAATCCCAGACGGGCGGGCTCGAGAGTGGGGGAATCGCTGTGCACGGCACTGTTGTCAGATGTAGCCTCCTAGCACCTCCCCTCGAGGCTGTAGCCACTGCCTTCCTGAAATCAGGCCGTAGCATAGCCGTGATGACGTCATACGTTGAGGCGGGATTCAGGTACCTGATTGGTAGGCGACGTTTGGCATAATTTCCAAATCCATTACATATGCCTAGCTACCAATCAGACGCCTCGATCCCGCCTCAATGCATGACGTCATCATGGCTATGCTACAGCCTTGATTTTACGAAGGCAGTGCTGTAGCACCTTACTTTTGCTACAACCTTAGTACTTAGTCTAACGCACTCTTATAAATTTTCTAGTTAAGGGTGACTGGATTTGCTGCCAAAAATGCAATATTTGGTACCACGAAATATGCGTTGGTGCCTGACGGGAAAAGTGCTATTTTTGTGGAACATGCCCATAATTAAAATTGTACCATGAGGTGATCACAATTGTACCTAGTGTGGTACATTTTCGATCGATTTTTCTCAATTCTGTACCCTTTTTTTGTGTTTATACCAATATTAGTAACTGCCTAATATTTGTGTTACATATTCATTAAACATCTAAGAACAAGTGCCATAGTTAAAATTATTTCTTTTCTCAACATATTTCCAGTTACAATAACATTTGTCCAAAATGATCGAAATTATACCAATTCATACTACTGCCAGTGGTATGCGTCTTCTCAATCCGAAATTTTGACATCGTAACTCAGCGTCTTCGCCGGCCGCGGTGGCCGAGGGGACTAAGGCGCTCCAGTCACGCTCTGCACGGCCACTGCGGTCGGGGGTTCGAATCACCCCTCGGGAATGGATATTTGTGCCGTCCTAGTTCGTAAGTAGTTCATAAGTAGTTTGTAAGTTTAGGGACTGGTGACCCCGTAGTTAAGTCCCATAGACTATACAAACATTTGAACATTTTTTCAGCGTCTTCCTCGGGTATTTCCTGACTGTTGTACGAGCTGATCTGGTCACATATTTGTGCCTGGGCGGTGTGTGGCGTTCCTTGTGCCGTCAGCGCCCTTTCTGTGGCTATTTTCGGCGGTGGTGTCAACCTGTAGACGTCCCATCTTCGGTCCGCGCCCAATTAGGTTCTCTTCTGGGGAGAGGACGCCTACTCGTCATAGCCGAATTCGTCCAAATTTATGGTACATGTAGGGGGTTGTGAGACACGAAAGTGTCCAAAGTGGGAACTCCAGATGGTCTAGCGTTTAAAAAATGAAAGGAAGTTTGATACGGATCTATCACCATATGGATCTTATCAAATTCCCTGTGACGGCGTGTTTAGGAAGCGGTGTGTGGCTCAGCGGTGATGGATCGGATTCGTATTGAGGAGGTCGCAGTTTCAACTCCACCCAGGGGCAATTTTTTTTTCTGCTCCTTGGCAATGCGTACACCTACATATTGTTCCCATAGGTATCATGAGGACAAGATTATTTACAGCACGCATGGAGGCATTTAAATATAATTCTTCCCACTCTCAATACGTGAATGCAGTGGGGAAAAAAAACCTAAAAACTGCTACAGTGGGACGTACCCTATCCCATGCACTTCACAGTGGTTTGCAGAGTATTGATGTAGAAGTAGACTGACGTCACAATTAACCGCAACATTGTATAGGTTATTTTATTAATTTATATAAGCAAAAAAAGAAAGGCATTGGATGAAATACCAGACTACAAAACATTTAAAAAGGGACTGTAATTAACGCGTGCTTTGGGAAGTCGTGTATATAAATCGTACTTCCATTCTTTTGTAATTGATCAGTTACATGTAGCAGGGTGTTATTCACCGAAGAAACGGGGGACGCAATAATTTTGACAGTATCTTGCGCACGCTATGAACGCCGCCCTTTAGCAGTTGCATGGTTTTTTAATGTCTCCATAGAAAAACAAACTTGATTGACATTCTGAAAACAGCTTCTTTCATCGCACAGTCCAGCAGCGAACCACGGATAACGCAGCATATTGCTGAATACTTGTGAGGACAGCTGGTGATGTATAATGGAATGTAGTCTGATGCAAGCTTCTCGGCAAGTGATTTCTTCTTTCTCGATTAGGTAAGTGCAGTTTTGAAATCTTTTATTAAATATTTACGTTACGATAAAAACATACATCGCATGGTTGTACTAGTGGCGTACATTTTCGTGGAATTACTTCGATACTGCATGTTCGTCATATATTTGTGGATTTGTTTGTCTTCCCCACGAATCAGTCAACAGAAGACATTTATTCTCTTGCACATAGGGCATCATCACATCAATTAAATATTTTTTTTACAAGTCTGTTGTCAGGTTACCAGATTTTGAAGAAGTGATGATAAGATTTGTATATTTTGCCGCTTACTCATCACTGATTTTTGAACCCTCGGTTCAAAACCCTTGTTTTAAATAATGACATCCCATGCTGGTGTTGTGGACAAATAAATACAAAATAACGTATATGACATTGTTGTTAATTGTGAAGTCAGTAGTGTACGCATTTCCAAGGAGCAAAACAATATTTGATGCCAGGTGGAATCGAACCCGCAAACCTTTCAATAAAAAATCCGCTCTCATATGACTGAGCCAAGTACCGCTTTCTAAACAGACCCTTGATTTTCAGATGGCGTCATCTGCAAACAACGTAAAAGAGCTGCTTAGATTTACTCCCAAATCGTTTATGTAAATAAGGAACAGCAGAGGACCAATAACACTACCCTGTGGAACGCCCGATATCACCTGTGTTTTAGTCGAAGCCTTACCATAGATTACTACCAACTGTGTCCTCTCTAACAGGAAATCCCCTATCTTGTCGCAAATTTGGGGCGGTATATCATAACCACGCAATTTGATTAAAAGCCGTTTGTGAGATATGGTATCAAAAGTCTTCTGAAAATCACGAAATACGGAATCAATTTGAAATCCCTTGTCGATAGTACTCATCACTTCGTGTCAGTAAAGAGCTAGTCGTGTTTTGCATGAATGATTTTTCTAGATCCGTGTTGACCTTGGGTCAATAAATCATTCTGTTCGAGATAACACTATTTGAATATTTGCCAAATATGAGACTGCCAACGGACAGACATTTATTCTGTGTGGCATGGTGTAGGAGCCGACATGTGTTTATTTTCGGAGAGGAGAACAGGTCACTCAGGGAAAAGCCACAGAAGGTGACGTCACAGAGTAACATATACAGAGAAGCAACCCACCCTGAACCACTGTCATACGATCCCCTCGTAGTAAGATGCTAGCAGGTGTCAGGCGGTTCGCTGGCTTAGGGTGCCTCTCGCAAGTCAGAGGGTAGCGTGGAGGGGAGGCTGAGGGGAGAGCTCGTGCCGCCTGCCACGAGGCCACGGCTGTGTCCGGCTTGCCGGCGTTTGAGGGGAGGTGGTGGTGGGGACAGCCACTACCTGCCGCCTGCTCTGGCCAGTTTAAAGGGCTGCTTTTGACCGCAGCGCCATCATGGGACATCTTATGGAACTGCTGGAAACCCTCCCTCCCCGCACCCCAGAGAGTAGGACAGGGCCCTTACGGAGGTTTCCCATCTGCATATATTTGTCTGTGGTGACGTCCAGGACCTTTGCAGTGGGAAGGCTTTGAAACTGTAACAAAAGAAGACGGTGTGTTTGGCCACAAGGACAGCCCCAGTGACTCACTCTCCCCCACTCATCAGTAAGTAAACACAGGTAGGTGTCACTCAGTCGCCAACATAAGTGCACCAGCTTTGTACACGCACCTTACTGTCGGTTCTGTCATGGAGACTACCACTGGCAGGATGTGAGCGCTTCTCTGAATATTCAGCCATCCGCTGTGGTTTGGCATATGACATAAACAGCCAAGTGTAGAATTGCAGGTTTCGAGTATCAAGGTGATACTGTTAATGTTCGAATCTTATCCTCCCTTTTCATTATTTAATTACGATAATCATTTTATCTTTATTCGTTTTTTTTCAATTTTAAAAGTAATAAATTAAACTTAACCTCGCAGTAAAAAGCACACGATGTGGTCCCTTAGCAGTTATTATTTATTTTTCTGCTTACAGGAGTAGTGGTTCTGTTCATTCTGAGTACGGGACCTCCGTTCCACCTGCAGAGACACTGGTTTTAGGGTGCAAAACATTGCAGATCAATCCTTGTGCCTAATAACAAGGTGGAATGTCTGTCCATACTTTTAAGAGAGGCCATAGGGGAGAATTGTAACGGAGATTAAAATTTGGTATTTGAACTAACGAATAATGTAATGAAAGGATAAAAACCACACATAAGAAGCTTTTAATATCCAAATGTAAGAAACAAAAGAGCCACTTTGTAAAATGAGTACAATCATCGACGAGAACACAGCACACTGAAATCCGACGTTAAAAACCACAGGCGCCGACTATTGTTCAGCCATAAGTGGCAGGCACGAGCAATTACAACCACACTGTAGCACTGGAGACAGTCATTAGGAACAAAACACAATACTGGCTAAAACTTCACTACCACTGACAGCCAGGACTGAGGGGAGGCGGGAGAAGGGGTGGGAGGATGTGTGGGAGAAGGGTGAGGATGGGGAGCGTGGATGGGGGGGATAGGGTGATGAGAACAGCAAGAGGGGGCCGATCTAGAGAAGCAGTAAAGGTTCATAAATATTGAAATGATTTCACTAGAGTAAAAGAAGGTTTAAAGTTAGATAAAATATGCATGTCGACTGTGAACAAACGGAATGACAAATGACTATGTTCACCAAAAATAATGAAGCTATCCAGAAATAGTCACACAATCAGAATCACGTGACCTATCTATTGTCATGCCCTACGAGGTCTACAAATGAGAAACCCAGTGGACTTTGGAAGATGTCTCCTGCAGCGGAATACGAAACATCAGAAAACAACTTCAAACAGTGATGACAGCCTGGAAGTTTTAACTGTAGAAAACCATAATTATTAAAGCTTGCTATGTAAGAGTTTCAGATTGTAATAATCTATTTTCTACATTCACAACAATGTGTATGTGCTACAATTAGACATTGTATCAATTGAAACAAATTGTCAATAATGTATGATAGATTACAACTCGCAGTTAAGAGGCTCCCTGAGATGCTGACAGGCAGGAAAAATTTTCGGCCATGGCCTTCATAAAAAAAAATACGTACATTCACACAAACACTCTGACAACTATACACAAACAACCTACATATCTGGCCGCTCCAGCGCCACAACCATCTTGACTGTGAATGAGATGGGGAAGTCGAAGGATGCCAGGTAAGTGTGGGGATGGGAAGTTCCGCTGGCTGTGATAGGCAGGAGTGTGAAATGCAGCACTGAATACAGGAGCAGGAGAGAATAAAAGGCAGGTGTAGAGGATTGTGGGGAGGGAGTGTGGGGAAAAAAATAATAAAATATATAACAACTACAGTGAAGACATGTATTGGAAGGATACAGGATAATTGGTGGAGGGGGAGGGTCAATAATGATAGGCATAGGGTGTAGGGATGAAAGCTATCTTCGGTTGAGGCCAGGATGGTTGTGGAACCAAAGAGACCATCTGTGCAGTTTAGAAGAGCTGGTAGTGGAGGGGAGGATCCACATGGCTCAAGTATAAAGCAGCCATTGAAATCCAGAATGCCATGTTCAGCCATTAGCTATGCCACAGATTGGTCCATCTATTAGCTGCAGTTGGATCGTGCCCATTCATACTGATAGACAGTTGGTTCGGCATTGTACCAATATAAAACGCTGTGCAGTGATTGCAGCAGAGTTGTTTATAACAAGGCTACTTTCACAGGTGGCCTGACCTCTGTTGGGGCTAGGATGTCTGTGACAGAACTGGAATAGGAAGTGCCAGATGGGTGGATTGGACAGGTTTTGCATCAGTGTCTTCCACAGGGATATGATCCCTATGGTAAGGGGTTGAGATTGGGAGTGGCATAGGGATGAACTAGGATGTTGTGGAGCTTTTTGTGGGTGACGGAACACTCTTTTAGGAGGGGTCGAAAGGATCTGTGATAGGGTGTCTCTCCTTTCAGGTCATGACAGATAAACAAAGCCCTGACGAAGGATATGATTTAATTGTTTCAGTCCAGTGGTATTGGGTGACAAGAAGGACATTCCTTTGTGATATTTTTACTGGGGTTGAAAGGAGGATTTGTGGTGTATGGGGCTATGGCATGGGAAAATCTGTTTGCAGACTAGGTCAGGAGGGTAATGTTTGTCTGTAAAGGCCTTTGTGAGGCTTGTGGCGTATTGGTAAGGCACTTCTCATCACTGAAAATTCGCCGTTCATGGGTGGCAACGCTGTATGGAAGGCGTTTTTTGATGTGGAATGGATGTTAACTGCCAAAGAGGAGGTACTGTTGGCAGTTAGTAGGTTTAATGTGGATGAAGGTGGGAATGGAGCCGTCAGTGAGGTGGAGGTTAACATCCAATAATGTGACTTGCTCGGTTGAGAAGGGCGAAGTGAAACTGATTGGGGGAGTAGGATTGAGGTTGTGAAGAAATGAGGATAGGGTGTCCTGGCTCTAAATCATAACAGCCCATAAACAGATTGACGTAGGAGGGTACCATTTAGGTGCCCACGGCTGTGCCACAGATTTCATTGTATACTTTTCCTTCCATGGGAAATTATTATTTGTTAGGATGTCATTGGCAAGGGTTATAAAGAATGACGTATCGTGCTTCAAGGCTGAAGGACGCTGAGAAAGGTAGTGTTCAGGAGCAGCAAGACCATGGCATGTGGGATATTGGTGTAGTGGAGTCAACAGTGACAGGTAAGGATCCAGGAGGTAAAGGGGTGAGGCTGGTGGAGAGCCAGTGAAGGAAACGGTTGGTATCTTGCATGTGGGAGGCTAGGTTTCCAACACTTTCCACTTTCAGTGGGAGCACCGTTTGACAAGTCACCATGAAACTTGGTGAATATATGTATGTTTTCACATATAGGTGCGGAGTAGGTGCAGGAGGAGATGGACAGAAAGAGGAGGGAGGAGATGGACAGAAAGGGGAGGGAGGAGACGGACAGAGAAAGGGGAGAGAAGGAGAATGAGAGAGAGGAGAGATAGGAGTAGAACAGAGGGTGGGGGAGGAGGAAATGGACAGAGATAGGGACAGGAGAAGACGGGGTGAGGAATAATTATGAAATGAATGTCATTTATATTTCTCCTTATTGTGTTGTTAAATTTCAATAAATTTATTTATCATCGAGCATAAAATGAATATTTATTTCTGTCATTCGTATTTAAATAAGCTAACACTTTCAAATTTCAAATTTGCACAATTATTTCTTCTGCGACAGCAATTCGCCAGGAAACATCTATTTGTATGTCCCATATGGGTTCATAAACCATTCACTCGATTTCAATGAAACTTTGGTGAACTGTTCACCGTACGCCCACGAAGGTTCCTGACCCAAAACCAAAAGATCATAACACATAGATCAGGAGATGTGACGTCATAAATAATGAGAGGCCACCTCGTGAGAATACCAAGATTTATGCGTCAATTATTGGAAAATGGGAGTAGTTATGGACTTGCAACAAAGTTTGCTTCTAATTTCGAACGGTTATGAAGCGTTCTGTAACTTAATCCGCGCTCTCCACAAAATGATGAAACGAAAAGAAGTCTACCGCTCACAACAGTTTCGCTGTAGATGCCGTAAAACTGTCGCATCAGGCATAAACTTGTATCAAATAAAGATAGCATTACAGATTTGCATGTTACTATTTATTTTTGTCTGCAAGTCTCCCTTAACTGTCTTGCATCCAAAATTAAGCAATCTGTTTTCTTAACCCTTATCTACGTAAAAGTGAATGGACACTCACTCACTGACTAAACAGGACATCTCGAAAACTACTTCACCTATGAAGCTAAAATTTGGCAGGAATATAGTTTATAGGTAGAATTCGTCAGCTAAGAAAATATTTAGTGATAGGTGCAAGGCGGATACTTCTCCTACAGACTCATGAAATCTACAGTTTCATTCCGATTTTCACGAAATTTCGCACGCTTAACCTTCAAAACAAGAGGAACGCCACTGTCTACCTTAAGTTTCATACGGTGCATGAGGGTGAGTATTTTGTAACATAAAAACGATCCCCTAAATACCTTGGTCGCGCCATAACTTGAGAACGGCTCGACGGATTTCACAAATCCTTTTTCTGTTGTTTACGTGATCCTCGGAACAAGGTTTGTATGAAATAAAGCTGGAATATTTGAGTATAACAAAGTGCGATTTTCAATGTGAACCTGTGTTTCTATTGCGTAGAAATCTATAGTTTTGTTCAGATATTGATAATATTTTGCACACTCCACCTCTTCTTTCATCATCATCATCATTAGAGACTGATTATGCCTTTCAGCGTTCAGTCTGGAGATAGTACCTCTAATAAAATTCCTCCATGATCCCCCATTCAATGCTAACATTGATGCCTCGTCTGATGTTATGCCTTTTACATCAAAATTATTCTGCACCGAATCTAAGTACTTTCTTCCTGGTCAACCTCGACTCCTCTTACCCTCCGCTGCCGAGCTCATGAGTCTCTTAGGTAAACTTACTTCTCCCATGCGTGTAACATGACCCCACCATCTCAGTCTGTTCGCTCTAACTGTTTCATTTATGGTGTTCATTCCCAGTTTTTCTTTGATTTCTTCATTATGGACACCCTTCTGCCATTGTTCCCATCTATTAGTACCTGCAATCGTTCTTCTACTTTCATATCTGTAACCTCTACCTTATGAATAAGGTAACCTGTATCTACCCAACTTTCACTCCCATACAACAAAGTTGGTCGAAAGATAGAGCGGTGCACTGCTAACTTAGTCTTGATACTTACTTCCTTCTTGCAGAAGAGAGTAGATCTTAGCAGAGCACTCACTGCATTAGCTTTGCTGCACCTCGATTCCAGTTCTTTCGCTATGTTGCCATCCTGTGAGAAAATACATCCCAGGTACTTGAAACTGTCTACCTGTTCTAACTTTGTTCCTCCTATCTGGCACTCAATCTGTTTGAATCTCCTTCCCGCAGACATTACTTTCGTTTTGGAGATGCTGATCTTCATATCATAATCCTTGCCCCTCTGATCCAGCTCTGAAATATTAGTTTACAACCTTTCAATCGAATCTGCCATTACAACTAAGTCATCCGCATATGCGAGATTGCTTATTTTGTTTTGACCTATTTTAATCCCGCCCTGCCAGTCTACTGTTTTCAACATATGATCCATGAATAGTATGAACAACAATGGTGACAGGTTACAGCCTTGTCTTACCCCTGAAAGTACCCTGAACCATGAGCTTCATTTGCCATCTACTCTAACCGCTGCCTGACAGTCTACGCAAAGCCCTTTAATTGCCTGCAGAAGTTTGCCACCTAAACCATAATCTTGAAGAACTGACAGTAGCTTCATCCTAAGAACACGGTCCAGCTGAGTGCCAAAGAAAAATTTCGTGTAGAAGTTTTTCTGCCTATAATCGACACATGGGATTCTAGTTTGAAGTGACGTTCAGAAGCATACGAGAAAGTTAGCAAACATGGTAGTTTTCTTTCTCAGTTAAAACAAATCGATTCTAAACAGTTGAGAAACAGCAAGAGGAAGATCACTGAGTGAGTACATAAATGTTTGTTTGGTACATGTCAGAGGGTACCTTGCAGAAAACTTTGCCGAGGGAGGGAAAGATGGAAACGAGCAGAGAGATGGGAGAGAAAGAGGTGGATGCTAAGAGAGGAGGGAAGGGGTGGGGGGACGACTGCGAGAGTGCCATGGTGGAGTGTCCGAGCGGCCTAAGGCGCCTCGCTGCGGAGCGCACGGTTGCTCTCCGTCGGAGGTTCGAGTCCTCCCTGGGGCATGAGTGTGTCTGCTGTCCCTAGATTAAATAAACACCCGGCCAACGCTGGGTTTACAGCCAGTTCTATATTTTTAAAAGAAATCTTAGCATAGCAAATTAGTAGGCTACGCACAATTCCTTACTGACGTTTAAAAGCATTGAACTAAATTAAGTCAATGAAAATAAATGAAAAAATGAAGATAACCGTCACCGGTCAAAATGAGCAGTAAGGGTTCTTCTTGGTAGTTGGCTGAAGCTGGTCCTCTTAGTACTCAGGTATCGTGTGCATGTAGGGGTGAGGGGTGAGGAGGTGTTCTGACCCTTGCGCCGGTGCTGGCTCGCCTGGTACACCGAGCTCCAGTAGCCGGCGGGCGTAATACGTGAGAAATGGGCCGTTGTGAGAGCGCGCCGTGGCCGCCGAGGGCGCCTTGACTGATCGGAGCTGCGGGCCGGCCATAATCGATTGTAGCCGCTTCCAATTACAGAGGAAAAATGCCCGCCCATCCATCAGTCATGCGAGCCACCGACTGCCGGCCATTGATCGCCTCCTCCACCAGTGACAGCCCGCCGGCGGTCCACACTGGCGTTACAGCAGCTCGGCTCTCATTCCCGCCCCCAAAAAAGTCTACCTCAGCGACCGCCACACGGTCAGCGCTGTACACTCCAATACTAGCCCTCCGCCGCGGCTGAGTAAAAATTCAAATGTTTGTAAATCTATCGGACCAAACTGCGTGGTTATCAGTCCGTAGCTTACAAACTACTTAAACCTACGTAAACTAACCTAAGGACGAACACACACACCCATGCCCCAGGGAGGACTCGAACCTCCACGGCGAGCAACCGCGAGCTCCGCAGCGAGGTGCTTTAGACCGCTCGGCTACTCCACCGCGGCACGGCTGAGTAACCGAGTGCACTAAGGCTGGTAGCCCACATACCGATTTCGGACAGCCGCTAAATGTTGTTTGCCGGCAGCGATAGCCGAGCGGTGTGCGGCGTGTCAGTCAAAAATTCAAATGTTTGTAGAGCTTATGGCACTTAACTACGAGGTTATCAGTCCCTAAACTTACAAACTATTTATTAACTACCTTATACTAACGAAGGCACAAATATCCATGCCCGAGGGGGGTTTCGAACCCCCGACCGTAGTGGCAGTGCAGACCATGACTGACACGCCGCCGGCCGCGGTGGCCGAGGGGACTGCGGCGCGCCTGCACGGCCACTACGGTCGGGGCTTCGAATCCCCCCCTCGGGCATGGATGTTTGTGCCGTCTTTAGTATAAGCTAATCCATAAGTAGAATGTAAGTTTAGGGACTGATAACCCCGTAGTTAAGTGCCATAAGCTCTACAAACATTTGAAATGTTGTTGTGGTCTTCGGTCCGGAGACTTGTTTGATGAAGCTCTCCACCATACTCTATTCTCATAAGAACGGCAACTCACATCCATTTCAGTCTGCTAACTATATTCATCTCTTGGTCTCCATCTGCGATTTTTACCGCACACATTTCCCTCCAACGCTCAATGCACAATTCCTTCAGATCTTACAAGGAAAGTACTTGGGCTCGAACAAACACATATACACCAAACTCGTATGAGAGATAATGTAAAGAACCCTTATTGCACTAGTGATACTCCCGCATCTGCAAAACTCTGCAGTCGTCCTTTAGAGGCCTCTGCGTGTGCCATGCCGCATTGCACTTTGACCTGTCGGTTCGCCAGTAGGGACGGTGCAGTGTGCCTCCGAAGATGCGTTTTGTAATGTTATTTGTGTGGTGAAGCGTCAGATGGAGCGGCGATTGGCAATCATTCCTGCTATTGCGATTAGTTGAGATGAAGTTACGAAGAACCCTTCTTCGTGAAGATGGTATTAGTGTACAAGATGAATCATTTGCATGCTTTCTCGTATCTGTTATGGTACATAAATATGAGCATAAGTTAGATATTGTTGTTACAAACTCATAATAATGATAATAGGGATGATAATGACGAACAACCCATTGCAAGCGGTAGTGCTACGGTAAGTGCGGGAAGAGGCGATGGAAGCAGCGGCACTGAATACCAACAGTCTTTTTCGGGAAGAAGGTTAAAGTTGCAACTATCATCACGGCTTTTGATGACAATTCGCTACAGAGCATGTACGATGATTATTACATAAGTTATACTTAAGATATCTGTATTACGTATGGCGTCTACCATTACATCTACAGTGCTATCTAGAGCATGGTTCCAGAGCTTTGCAGAAAAACGACACCCACCAGCACATTGAGGTGTACGAAGAGATCCTGTAACGAATCGTTCGTACAGATATGTTTGTTCGAGCCCATGTACTTTCCTTGTTAGAATGTGTCCTACCAATCGATACCTTCTTTTAGTGAAGGTATGCCATAAATTCCTTTTCTCCCCAATTCTGTTCAGTACCTTCTCATTAGTTACGCAATCCACCCACCTAATCTTCAGCATTCTTCTGTAACACGCCATTTCAAAGTCACTATCCTCTTCCTGTCCGCACCGTTTATCGTCCATGTTTCACTCCCATACAAGCCAACACTCCACACAAATGCATTCATAAAGGACTTCCTTATGCTTAAATTAATATTTGATGTTAACAAATTCCTCTTTTTCAGATCGGTTTTCTTCCCATTGTCATTCTGCATTTTATATCCCCTATACTCTGACCACTAAAAGAAATCCTCTGAACTTCAACTACACGATAAATCAGTCAAACCTTAAGGTCGTAAATTCTACTAAATACCTAGAAGTTACAATTACGAACAACTTAGACTGGAGAGAACACACAGAAAATATTGTGGGGAAGGCGAACCAAAGATTACGTTTCATTGGTAGAACGCTTCGAAGATGCACCAGCTCCACCAGAGAGACTACCTACGTCACAATCGTACGTCCTCTCCTGGAGTACTGTTGCCCATTGTGGGACCCTCATCAGATGGGACTGACGGAAGATATTGAGAAGGTTCAGAGAAGGGCAGCTCGTTTTGTTTTATCATGTACGGGGGGAGGGGGGAAGCGCCACGTAAATGTTGCATGAATTGGGGGGAAATCATTAAAAGAATGACGTTATTCATTGCGACGTGATCTGTTTGCAAAGTTTCAATCACCGAATTTTGCTTCTGAATGTAAAAATATTGTGCTAGCACCCACCATCCCAATAAAATAAGAGAAATCAAATCGAAAACGGAACGATTTAGGTGTTCGTTCTTCCCGCGCGCTATTAGAGAATGGAACGGTACAGAAAAGTTAGCCGGCCGCGGTGGCCGAGGGGACTGAGGCTCTCCAGTCACGGTCTGCACGGCAACTACGGTCGGGGGTTCGAATCCCCCCTCGGGTATGGATATTTGTGCCGTCCTTAGTGTTAGCTAGTTCATAAGTAGTTTGTAAGTTCAGGGACTGATGACCCCGTAGTTAAGTCCCATAAGCTATACAAACATTTGAACAGAAAAGTTAATAAAGTGGTTAATGAACCCTCTGCCGGGCACTTAAATGTGATTTGCAGAGTATCTATGTAGATGTAGATGTAGATACTGCATCCATTGTATGTTATTTTAGTGCCCAAGTAACAAAACTCATTTACCACCTTTATTGATTCGTTACCTAAAATTCCTTCAGCATCACCTGATTTTTCTAAGACTGCATTCAATTACCCTTGTTTTGCTCTTGTTTATGTTCATCTTGTATGCTCCTTTCAACACACTGTACATTCCGTTCAATTTCTCCTGCAGGTCCTTTGCTGCCTCTGACAGCATTACAATGTCATCAGCAAAACGCAAGGTTTTTATTTCTTCACCCTGAACTTTAATTCCTTCTCCAAATTTCTCCTTGCTTTCCTTTATAGCTTGCTCAATGTACAAATTGAATAACATTGGGGAAAGGCTACAACCCTGTCTTACATCCCTCCCAACCTCTGCATCCCGGTAAATATCGGTCGGTATGTTATCGGTGGAGCGCTGCTTGCACACACACCAGAATTTTACCGGTGAAACGAGCGGTTACTCGGCTGTCGTAGTCGAATGAAGTTGTTTGCAAATATAAATTAATAAATTCCAAATATTTTTTCTACTATTATGATAAATATTGCTGACATGATACAAAGAACTAAAGAAGTTACGTATCACATTTTAGTATATCAGTAACGAAATGCATTGTTTCCGGTCTGGTGCACCACATTACCGATCGCGCGGCCTCCCGCGTCGGGGGTTCGAATCCTCCCTCAGGCATGGATATGTGTGTTGACCTTAGGTTAGTTTAACTTGGTTTAAGTAGTTAGTAAGCTACGGACTGATAACCAAGTAGTTGAGTCCGATAGAGTTGCAAACATTCGAACATTTGAATTTGCACTGTTTCTTTGCTTTCCATTTCCTCAAAAACCTGAGTCAGTTCGCAAGAAACTTATCGCCGGCCGCGGTGGCCGAGCGGTCTGCGGCGCGACAGTCACAGTCTGCATGGCCGCTACGGTCGGTGGTTCGAATCCCCCCTCGGGCATGAATATTGTGTCGTCTTTAATATAATGTACTTCATAAGTAGTTTGTAAGTTTAGGGACTGATGACCCCGTAGTTAAGTCCCTTAAGCTTCATAAACATTTGACCATTTTTAGGAAACTTATCTCCATGTACCTCTAGTCGCATTTCTACCTTCAAACGTTTCCAAAGTTTTGTTGCACAAAGCCGTTAGAGCTTCCACTACCGAAATACGTATATCACTTATCTTTTAACTCAGTGGAAGCGTATACATAATATGATTGTATGCATGCCTCAAACTGGCGAATGACAGTTTCTGTGAGGCTATAGGAAGAAGTTCAGTCCCTTGCGGTAATGGAGATGAAGCTACGAGAAAATGGAATAACTGACACTTGTAGTACGCGATAACTTGATGATTTGGGCAGGACTAGAAACAGGTCTAAATAGCCGCTCAGAGGGACAGCCGCCCTCTGTAATACACAGAGTGAAGATCTCAGGAACATCAGAGAACAAAGACACGATCTACCCGAAGCAGTGGCAGATTTTCACGTTTTCCGCCAGCAGGTATTCAAATTTTGCCACCCCTGTCGACCTCTACAATTCGATAACCTATTTCACAATCATACTATTTATAATGTTTTGTCAATGAAATTGTAGTTTTTTTGTTTTGTGCACTAACGTCCTAATTACACCGCCTATTTTCCGTAATTAGTTTGACTGTGAACTAGGGAATCGAAGTGACACTTCTTCCTGGATGATTTTTACAACCCAAGTATTTGGACTGAATTGCACAAGAAATAGTTTTCTTTTACATCTCTCAGCTAGTAAAAGCACATTCACATACTACTAAAAGGGTAAGGTATGCCGTACTACTTCTTACACAATAGCTTAATGTACAATCGGTAAACGTAATTGAATAACTTTTCTTACAGTTTACAAATTTTGGTCCAGTATTTGCCGCCCCTAAAATCTGTCACCTTAGGCTCCAGCCTATTCAGCCTACTGGTAAATCCGCCACTGATTCGAAAAATGAAAAGAAAAAAAGAAAAAATCCCCACAAAAAACGTGTTCGAGTCCGACTCTGACAAAAAATGTCAATGTCGCTATTGAATTTAATTGAATGCCCTGAAACAGACGAGAAAATATTTGTAATTTATTGTGTACAGGATTTACTGCTAAATCAATATTTTGTACTTTAGTCCTATATGCGCTAGATCGACTGTGTGGCGAGAAGGCACAGCGAGTACTGTGCATGGAAGACGGCCGGTAAAAATCGTTGCGAGTGCCACTACGGCTGCCATATGCCGACGTGCGCCTCTCTACTGTATGGCCGGCGCCGGCGGTCTGCACTGTCCGTCGCCTGCTGTGACAGCTGACCGGCTTTTTGCCGGTGCCGCTATTTGGTCGGCCAGTGTGCGAGCTACAATGCCAGCCAATGGTCCACTGCTGAAATGTCGATGGCCGATATTTTGCCGGCCGTCCAAAATCGTTGTCTGTGCAAACAGCCTATGGCGCCTTGCTGCGGTGCGTGAGGCTGTTCGTCGTCGGTGGTTCGAGTCCTCCCTCGGGCATGGGTGTTTGTGTTGTTCTTATGATAAGTTATTTTCAGTTGTTTGTAAGTTTAAGGACGGATGACCACTGCAGTTAGGTCCCATAACGTAACAAACATTAAACAAACTAGCCCTTCACAAATAGTCTGTCCCAAATAATCAATACACTTGAAAAGACGACGTCGAGTTTTAATCTGATGACGAGGCGTTCAGCCTGAGGGATACTACATGTACTAATAATGTTATGATATCGCCAAGATGGCTAATTCAATATTTCCACTTGTTTTAACCGGTTTCGGTGGATCTTGTCACCATCGTCAGAACTAAAAAAACACGAATAAGAGCACGAATAAATAAACCTGCATCGGTAATGTCAGCAAACACTAAAAACCTTAAATACAGTCTATAATAGAGCTTTTAAAAATGTCGTAATCTTTTAATTATTTGCAGCTTTAACAAATGTCATTAGCAGGAAAAAGGCTTGGATAACTGTCTGGTAATTTAGCTGAGATTTTTGTAGGCTGACAGCACTAGGTCACTGGATTAGCAACGCTGACAACTTACAACAAATGTTCAAATGTTTGTAAATCTATCAGACCAAACTGCGTGGACATCAGTCCGTAGTTTATAAACTACTTAAACTAAGGTAAATTAATCTAAGGACAACACACGCCCATGCCCTAAGGAGGACTCGAATCTCCGACGGTCAGCAACCGCGCGCTCCGCGGCGAGGCGCCTTAGACCGCTCGGCTACTCCACCGCGGCAACTTACAACAAGAATTGAATGACCTGAAGACAACATTCCACGCCAATGGATACAGCGACAGGGCCATACTACAAACTACGAGATACAACGAAAACAAGATAAGCAATGATGCAGGAGAAACTCTTCCTGTAGCTCGTCTACCTTATGTGGGAGGCGTCAGCGAACGTATAGGCAAGGTCCTTACCCGAGGAGAAATCAAACCGATTTTGAAGAGTGGCCGCTATATCCGTGGTTTGTTGAAGTCTACGAAGGATCCCATAAAATCCCTCGAGACTGCAATCGTGTATGCACTCCAATGTGAATGAGGCGAAGTTTATGTTGGTGAAGCCGGAAGGCCCATCAGCTCTCGCGTTTCGGAACCTGAACGTTACATACGATTGGGACAAAACAATTCGGCTGTGGCAGAACACCAGAAGGAATGCGGCGGTACTATTAACTTTCGTGAACCGCGGATACAGCAACGCAAAATAAGAGAAGCCATTGAAATAATTAAATGACCTAACAACATGAATAGGGAGGATGGCTACAAGTTACCTCCGACGTGACTGCCATCAATCCCTGCCCTGCGAACCCCGTGTGTGCGCCACCCAGCGGCTCCACTTGACCCGAGTTCTGCAGTATAAACAGTGGCACAGACAAATATAAATATGTTACTCTGTGACAGCGGCCACAGTAGAACTGAGGCGCGGCCTAAACGTTCGCAGCTGGAAACACCATCCCCTAGATGCTAGTTGCTGATTGGCCGTTGCCTTCCAATCGGACAGAAGACTTTGCCTACCAATCACTTAACAGGGTAACAAAGAGAAGAGCCAACCAATCACCATGTTAGATGTATGACGTCGGTATCAGATAACCTAAAAATTCACAGTATATATGAGTATACATTCAGCAGCATCCAACAGTTAACCGCCCTAAAGAATACCACTGCACAGTGGTCGAAACGTCGGCTGGCGCCAACATTGTCCAAAATTTATGCAACAGCGCCCACATATTGCAGCCAACATTCAGATAATTCATCGAGAGCCAACGTTAACAAATAGCGGCCGATGCATTAACGTTTTTGAGTGTGAATAATTACATTTTGTCATAGCAAACCATAAAAGAACAAATGTGTAAAAGATGATGTGGTGTGTTGTATCACTTCCTACCGAACATTACGAAATCAGTAAGTTTTAAAATTTGTTACAAGTAATCGATACATTATATTAAAACTTAGACGTGCCACTTTAAACGACAGAATTTAAAGTAAACAGGAAATATACGTTTTGGAGGGATGCTATACCTGCCGAGCGGGAGTAGCCGAGCGATCTGGAGCGTCACGTTGCGGATCGCGCAGCCTCCCGCGTCGGAGGTTCGTATCCTTCCTCGGCCACGGATGTTTGTGTTGTCTTTAGTATAAGTTAGTTCATAAGTAGTTTGTACGTTTAGGGACTGATAACTCCGCAGTTAAGTCCCATAAGCTTTACAAACATTTGAACATTTTGCTATACCTGCTAAGCAAGTAATCGATATAGACATTATTAAAACTTAGACCTGCTACTTTAAACGATTTAACTTAAAAAAGAAATATACGTTTTAAAGGCATGCTATACTTGCTAAAGTTCTTTTGGTATTGACGTTTTTATTTCTTGTCTACACTTCCTTTTTAAAGTAACCATGTAATTGATATCAATGATAGTGCTTGAAGTTTGCACAGCAATACGTTAGGTAATGTTAATTTCGAAAATTGCATTCAGTAATTGAGTTTTTATTTCACTGATTGCGCCTAAGATTTTCCGTGGCATTTTGATTTTTGTGGTTGCTTTCCAAATGAATCTCTTTCTGATACAGTTTTAATATTTACAAAGAGATTTTGAAACTTTAAATAAGCGGCGACTAAGAAAGAAACAATTTCGAGACGAGCAGACGACAAAGATAGAATGAGAACACGTTGGCACCAATGTGTGGTTGACGTATCCATATTGGTTCATCGTCCTTTGTAAAAATGGGAAAACTGAAAAATCTGACAGTTTCGGAAATAAACGAAACCGTACAATGAGGTTTCGAAACAGTGTGTTTTGCATTATCACGGGCGTGTTTATCGTACCATCGTCAATGTGTACTTATAGTATTGCTATAGAACCACGAACAAAGTGCGAGAACAGCAACTATAGAAGTTTTATATTTCCTCGACCGGTCAAATTGTACTTACCGTCCTGGCGGCCTCGCGTGAAAATGTTGGCAATCAAGTAAAGTTGTTATTAGCCAATCGCGTGACAACGCAAATTTTTGTTGTGAAATCTTCGTTTTACGGGGACAGTTACTTTTACTGAGTGGATAAGGGTACGCACGACCTTATCTTAATTTTTTCTCAACCGCAGAGCACGTACAGCGTTATTTATTTACTTCATGGTCAGTACGAAACACCAATCAAGTCAATCTATGTGGATTTCTAAGAATACTAACATCTTGGCAAAGATTATCTGTCGTTTTGTTGATGTTGCCAATTCGCAATAACTGACGCTCCTGCTATCCCATTAGCTGAGGAGAGATGTTTTTATGTCTAATATATTGCTTTTTATCAAATTGGCTATAATTAATACATTTTGATTGCCTCTATTTTAGTGCCTAATTTTGAAACGTGTTGTGTATGCTAACCTAACCTACAAATGATATTGAAAAGGCATATTATCACATTAAATTTACTGAGGTAACATTTTGGGATGGCTTAAGTTTTTATATATCGTTATCGCTCTGCTGGATACTTTATTGACATAAAACTTAAATTTGAGTTTTGGAAATATCTTTAATTCGCGGTTTCATTTACCATCCAAACTTTATAATACACGAGTAAAAATAAGTAAATACGTCACATTATGTTAGATTTGTCGAATGTTCAAATCAAATGTTTGTAGGGCTTATGGGACTAAACTACGGGGTCATCAGTCCCTAAACGTACAAACTACTTATGAACTAGCTTATACTAAAGAAGGCACAAACATCCATGCCCCTAGGGGGGATTCGAACCCCCGACCGCAGCGGCCGTGCAGAGCGTGACTGGGACGCCGCAGACTGCTCGGCCACTGCGGCCGGCTTAGATTTGTCATACGTTATTTCAGACTTTTGTTGTTTATTATTTTTAGAAAAGGATGTTGTAGGTTTAGTCTCGTGTTTTTAATGTGATTGCCGTAAATGGGCAGATAAACTTATTTTTACTTGATATTGCAATGCAACTAGAGAGTGTTATTTTATTGTCAGTTTATAAAGCAGACATTGTCATTTCGGCATACAGCTGTTACTTTAGGAACGTCTCTTGATTTCAGTAATCTTAAGCTGTACCCTCGCGTCTGTCCATTAGTTTTTGATACTCTTTAAACTGTTCATACACTAGGAAATTAGGTGTCTGTGCTGAGCTTCAGCAAAATGAAACGCCACTGTTACGATACAATTCGTCTTTCCGCCTTCCTGCATTATTGGTCTGAATCACCGCTGTTATGAAACAGTGAAATCGGCAGGACGAAATAGTTTCAGAATCGACCGCGAACGTGATGCAAAACCAAGCAGAATGAAACACGACAGTTTCGTAACCGTGAAACATAGCAGTTTTGAAACAATGTAACAGTTCCGCGTATCGAAACATTGTTTCGAAAGAATGTAACAGTGGCAAATTGTAATCCTACGCTTTTCCCTCAAAATAACGACAAGCAACAGAACCGAACCAACGTTGGAGTGAGTCGTGCAGCCAGGTTTTGGTACGGGGGGGGGGGGGGGCTCGATTTAAAAAAAATAAAGTCGTCTGCAGAGGTGCCCCACCCTCTTCGGTGTCGCCACTGACCAGCTAAGCAGCAGGTCGCCGCTTATGAACAATCGGCTCGAAACTTCAGCATAGCAGTAACAACAGCGGCAGCTTCAAAGCTGGTCGCGGCGGCATGAAAACCGCTCACAGTAACAGCTAGAACTGTGAGAGTAACGAACAGATCCGTATCCGTTTCTAAAAGAAGCAGTACTCGTTACAAACGTATTGTTACTCGTTACTCTCGTTACCAGTGCCACCCAGAAATACGGTCACTACACTGTCTTTGAAACCGTGAAAAAATTTTAACTGTTACTGTTAATAGGCTATTTATTCAATATTTAAATTTGCCAAGTAGATACTGTTTGACTGCTTTTGAGGCAATTATACCACAGGAAAGGCTCAGTACAGTTATTTCTCTCACGATTAAAATGCAATTGTCATACAAATTGATCAAAATTAGTGAAACCCAACCGCTACCTCCATTTTTTAAGTACTGTTTCCGCACTTAGAGACTTGGAATGTCAGAATCAATCGGAATATTTCGTGGTGAATGCCAGTGTGATCGATCATAGTGGTAGCACTACATTTTCGAGCAGTGAGATTGTGTACTGTATTATGTGACATTAAGATAATACAGTCATGAATGAAAATTTGTAGATGATAACTTTTAAGTAGCCTACTTTTTACAGTAGACAAGATCAAAACGCATAGGTAAAAAATGTAATAAAACATGTTTCCTTTAAAAGCGGACGTCAGATCGTCGAGGATTAACCTGCAAACAAGGCCCAAGAAGCATAATCCAAAATGTTTAAAAACAGAAATAACCAATTAAAATCTTATAGCTACGCAATATGCACTTAAATTTCGTCACAGATGTGTAGCCTATATAAATTACTCATCTCATAACAAATAGTATCACAGAATATATGCATTCTTCGGGTTAAATTGTACGACGGTTCTCGCCGGGCAGCAGTGGTTATGTTGGCACTTCTGGTAATGGCGGCAACTCAGATGACCAATAAATGTTTTGTCTTGACACCTTCAATTAAACCGAAAATTATTTTTCCTGAACGCACAAGGGGACATATAAGAACCTGTCAACCATAGAGCAGGTACAGTATTAATTTTGCTGCGAGTGAAACGATTAGCAATAATATTTACTCTGTAACTCGTGAAAGATATTAACGCAATTCTACACTTCATTGTTCATCTGTTGCCAACATAAGCACTGGAGCCCGGCGAGAAGCGTCGTAAAGTTTTATCCATTCTCCGTATTGGTTTTCGTAATAGAGTTCGTATCGATATGGTGAATGCGAATAACAAAATGCATGAATGAGTAAATTCGTATCGATGCGGTAGATGCGAGTAACGAAACGTATTCATAAGTAACGATTCAGTATTTTGTATCAGCCAAAGTATTCGTAACTCAGTACCGAATACATAGGGTTTTCTACGGCTATAGTAACAGCAGCACACTTTTCAGTGGTGACATCACGTTGACGACCCACTGTCACATTAACTTGTGCTTGGCAAATTATAGTTCATTTGTGATTTATTACAGGTGTACTAGGCCTATTTCAAATTCCGGTTCCGGACAGTTAAAAAAATATATATCTTTGGTCCCAGCATGGCGAATTGTGTGTTCACAATTCACAACACAATCCATATTCTCTAAATAACGACTATTGCACTGATGCTTCCGCAACCTTACATCGTCCTGAGAAGAACTGAGTAGAATCGCGCGAACCGAACCAAAAGAAAAATTTCGATAAAGACTTCCATCCCAAATGCCAAATCATGTGTAATGCCATTCATTTCGTATCAGTAAGATTCATACCGTCTTTTCTAATGATGCATTCCATTATATGGATATTGCGTACTGGTTTTCAACGCAGAGATCGTACTTTTAGATGCGAGTAACAAAATATGAGTTAAAATTCGCTGCTTCGAGTCAGTTCAGGATACATTCTGTTTGCTACAGCTTGCTTCCTAGTGTTACTTCAAGTGCAGCAGCAGCAGGCTCTGTGAATCGTGATTTTTTTTTGTCTCAGACGCAAGGGCTTTGGATAATAACGATAATTTTGCGTGTAATGCCTACACCACACAAAGAAATTGCTTTTCTTACCTTTTGCGAATTTGATGCTGCTATGTCTTCCATTAATGACAAGTCGCCAGTGCGTCATTCATTGATAGTTCACATGCTCCCAGTAAAAGGTTTTAGCAACAGAATAATGTCAACGTTAAGTCGAGAAAATAAGGAAGCACAAGACAACTGGATCACTTAAACAACATAATTTTTGTATCTCTAACGACAACAATCAAAGATTCTATAACATGAACACAAAGAGCAAACTGCCAGGAAAATCACAGTCTAACATATACAGAGTGTTTCACTAAGTGTGTTTGCCTCTGTAACTTATAAAATAATAGGTGACGGGAAATTTTAATGCGGTAGGTCAACACAAGAAATGTTACACTTTCTCCAGAGCTATGAACATAGTTTATTGTATCATTTTCCAAAGAGTTACACCACAAAGATATAATTTTTTAAATGGAACAATAGTTTTTTCTATCGTGCATTGGATTCGTTGAAACCAGCTGCGTCCAAATCAATTTAAACTACATTCCTATCACTGTTAGTTTGGGAGCTACAACCCTTCAAAGTTTAGGGGGCGGAGGCTACGACAGCGTAGCTGACTGGCCGGTGGTCATGAGAGAATGGTCCGTGCCCCAGGGGATAGCCACTCGGCCAGTGAGCTACGCTATCGCAGCCTCCGCCCCCGGAACTTTGAAGGGTTGTAGCTCCCAAACTAACAGTGATAGGAATGTAGTTTAAATTGATTTGGACGCAGCTGGTTTAAACGAATCCAATACACGATAGAAAAAACTACTGTTCCATTTAAAAAATTATATCTTTGTGGTGTAACTCTTTGGAATATGATACAATAAACTATGTCCATAGCTCCGCAGAAAATGTAACATTTCTTGTGTTGACCTACCGCATTAAAATTTCCCGTCACCTATTATTTTATAAGTTACAGAGGCAAACACACTTAGTGAAACACTCTGTATAGTCAAGAGCAGTGACCTCTATACAAACTGGATGCATAACTTTGGTCTCTGAGCATACAACTGCAGCGTTCCTGCGCATTCACATGTTTTGCACATCGTCGGTGAAGAAACAATACCGCGTAAGTAGCAAAATAAGAATTTTTCGCCAGAGACCAAAAACTGTCTAAAATGCCTAATATATTTCATAGGGGTGCTAAATTTGCATCGTAGCACTACAAGGAAATATCGGATCAAATCAAAATGTGAAACAAAATATATACACTTAAGAAAGCTTAATTACGGCAGATACGCGTAATTGTCTCGATATTTATGGCATAATCTGTTAATTATGCGGTATTTATTTGTCAGTCTCGCGGCACGACTTGTCACATTTAGTTGTATTTGGTGCTGAGAAAGCTAATAGGGACACGTTTTGGAGCATTAATAATTTTTAGTGAAAAAATTCATAGAAACATTTGAAATACACATACTGTTTTCATATTTCCGATAATGTCTGCACATTTTTTCAAGAAAAATCCTAAACGTCACTCAAAGCAGCAACAAAGAACTTACACTGCACTGATACTCGTCACAGTTACCACCGCGATAATTTTCATTCATAAGGAATGTTGTCATAATAACTATGAAAATCTTTAGGAAGAACAGCTTTAAGTTGTTGTAAATTATACCATTTGTATTTCGTGATTTTCAGTCTTTTCTTGTATAGTATCAGGAAGCAAACATCTCCAAGAATTTCCCTCAGACGTCTCGGTAATTCTTGCCACACCTCGTTGAAAGAGCACTGGTATTAAATAATACCATTTGGGCGGTACTGTAGCGCCCTGAGATCGGTGACTGTAGGATCATTTTTACAGCTCTTCCTGGCCTAATTGAGTCGTACCACCACAAACTTTTCTCTGCGTAGTTAGTGAAAAAGAAATAATCTAGATAATGGACTTCGTACGGCTGTGGCTTTTTTATCGCCTCTTTAAATACCATAGCGTATTGGATAGGAAGTGTAGGTAACTTCAGGTCCTTTAAGCTTGCACTCGATGGAACTGTGAACCGAGTCAAATTCCATATGAATATGGCCTTTCTCCAAAACCTTTTGTGTAATCAATACTCCAGTATCAATTGCTAGTCTTAAAAGAGCATTTGATAATATCGCATTTCTATTCTGATATGTGCAGTCGTCAAAATACAAAATGACTTGAAAGGGATTTTCCTCAATCGTTTTTGATAGGGTGACCACGATGCATGAGGCAAAACATGATGCAACCAATTCACCTTGCGTTTCATCAAACCAGTAACATATTGCATCACGACTTTCTAAATTATACATCGTGAAGTTATGAACAGCCAACTTTGTTCTATAATTAACTGCACTTGCACTCAAAAATGGAGCTACTTTACGGCCTGTAAGTCCATGGTGTACACTAAGCAGAGCTTCTACTGGGCATCTTTCTTGTATGTAACTTTTTGCACCCTTGTCTGTTCTTTCCGTTCTATGTGTAGCTTCCACACGTCTTCACTCAAGTTTCCAAGCCTGTAACGACAAGTCGCACTGGTCTTTCTTGTGGGAAAATAAACTAATGTTACCATCTTCTAAAATCAAGTTAAAGGTAGCCCGACTCAATGGTGAACATTTCTCCGCATGATATTTTTCCACATAGAGTCCATATAGCTGTTGCCTGGATTGTAGAATGGGCTCAAGGTACAACTTCGAGGAGGATTTACTGCAGTAATGGGACGGAAGTTTCGGAAGAGAGTCGAGGAATTCTTTCATGAAGGTTTTATCATCTTTCTTCTTCGTCTGTTTTATTCGAGGTCGTGACGATTCTGAATCAGGAGTCATCCCATGTGTTAAATTATCCGGCCAATATCAGACAGTCCATTCTTTAATCCCAAGAGTATTAAGAAATGTTTTTGCATACTTTATGTTTCCCCCAGTTCATTTCTCAAATGATAAATGAGCGTCCCTTTTCTCCTGGATTCGCCAGTGTTCTTCCCTGGACGTTTGGTAGGAATTAAGTCCACAAGATTGATAACGTTAATCTTCCTCTGATCCCATGACATCGTTTCCCAAAATGTGTTAAATACTGCCTGCCTATCATCAGGAAAAAACTGTTGACACTTCCTTTGAACGGATTTCTGGCACATCTTCGAAGAACACGTTGGACCTAATTTTCGTGCCTCTCTTAGAGTATCATGAGTGATTTTGCCACTTCGACATCTTTTGTATCAAATATACGCCTCTCCATTCATTCTGAGATTTCCAATCTTCAGGATGTGGTTTAGACTTCCTCTTCCTGTCACTGCTCACGTCACCATAAAATTCTTAGTCTCCGATTTCAGCATCGTTATTGCTCTCGTGATCTCCCGATAGTTTATCCACAGTGTTTGGCAAACAATTAGCACCATCGCGTAGTGTGAAGTACTGTCATCTCTAGTGGATACTGTGATTGTGGTTTCATTTTGAGCATTGCCGGATACAGTCACTAACGTTTCTGGATGGAAAAATATTTATAAATTAATTCACGCAGACAAAAAATGATGTTCACATTCATTTATTTGTGTTAACGAGAGCATAAGTAATATTCTTAATATCAATAATCACAAGAAAATTTACCTGCTTCATAAGATGTTGCAGGAACAGTAACCGAGAACCCCACATACGAAACTAATTCTTATTCGGTAAATGTAACTTCAGTATTACGAATTTTCTCGCCCGTTGTTTGTTTTGCATTTACAGGAGAACCTACACAAAAGTGGGCAGTCTGAATGCATGAGTGAAGTATGGGCTTTCTAATTTATATCACGATAAGACACTTGCTGTATTACTAACTTTCAAAGATGAATAATAAACCAATTTTCTTACTGTTGTCAGTCATTCTCAGGCACGATTCTGAGCTATAATAAGCTGATTTCAACTGGGAAACAAGTTCTTCTTCAGTAAAAAGATCGTCATCTATATCGTTGTCCATCATCGTAAATTAAGCTCCAAGCATGTAGCCACTTTCAAGCACTGTTAAATATGTAATAAAGCAGTAACAATGTCCTGTGGCTGCGCGCGCTTTTGTATTTACGCGGTATTGTTTCCAGTATCCAGAAATTGTAGATACGCAGTGTTTCATTCTCTGCAGTTCCGCGGTACTGCCATCTAGGGATGGGGAAAAGATATCGACATATCAAAATATCGATATTTTATTAGTCATTTATCGATATTTATCGACGATAATTTATTTCCTGATACATCGATATATCGATATTAAATTTTGAATATCGAATGCGATATTTTTAAAAGCCACCCTTTTTTTTAAATTAGATTAGATTATTTAATGGCCGTTGGGCGTTGATTGGTGGCAAGGAGGCATAGAATGCGTGGAGAGGAGTAGTACCTTGATGAACCATATTTAGAGCGTAACAGGGTCCTCTGAAGTTTTGGGATGATACTAGACACTTCACGCCCATTTTATCAGACATTGCGCAGAAGTACCTGATACGCCAAGCCTCTTCTGTTTCGTCACAAAGAGTGGCTTCATTGATCAATTTAGTGGTGCAAGACAACAGAAGTAGAATAACTGGTAAACATATAAAGCAAAGAGCTCTCCTAATGTCTGTTACTGATGACTACTGGCTCAATTAATTTTTTCACATAAATATCTTACTCTACATTGTGTTTCTTTTACTGATTATACATTGAACATCTGCGACAGACAACTGAAGTTCAACTTCCAAGTAGTATAGAGATCAATGGTCAAGACACTCGCTGCTGGAAAGTCGTTACTAATGGACAGTTGAACGAGACTAGCGCTCCTAGTGGTAGTAAGCTTCCGTAAGAGTAATGTTTGTTTAAAATTATTTATATATGCCGTAACTAAATGGTTATTATAACTTTTGCATTCCAAGCATTAGTAAGATATCAAGAGATGTAAACGAACGTTAAATAAGTGTAAAACAGTAGAATTTCACTGATTAACCCGAAACTGGTATACCTAAAAATTGTAACGCATAAGGTACACCTGGGTCCTCATGAACCACATAAGGTAACTTAAAAGGTAACAACGCGCACTAGTATAACCGTAGCCCGTCTGTACCTCGTCACGTGAGCAAGTTAGTTCCTGCCGCTGGCGCGTTACCATTTCGCCTTGCCGAATAATATCACTTTACAAGTGGAAAAAAAGCCTCCGGTAGAATAGTTTGCTTTGAAATGATTTGTCTTCTTCGGTAAAAAGTATCTCTGTTAGTCTTCCTAATTTGTTTAGAGTCGTGGCTGAGTGCCACGATATAGTGTGCGAGTGATATCTATTGCTGGGTCGCAGCACCTCTTCGACGAAGTGCTTCTCACGATAGGGGGCGCTTGTTGACACGTCCCTCAAAGTGTTTGCGTTGGTACCTCATCGTCTACATCTACATCTAAACGGGATACTCTGCAAATCACATTTAAGTTCCTGGCAGAGGGTTCATCTAACCACCATTATACTATTTATCTCCCATTCCATTCTCGAATAGCGCGCGGGAAGAAAGAACACCTGAATTTCTCCGTTCGAGCTCTGATTTCTCGTACTTTATTCAGATGATCATTTCTACTTATGTAAGTGGGAGACAACAATATATTTTCGCATTCGGAGGAGAATGTTGGTGATTGGAATTTCGCAAGTAGCCCACGCCGCAGCGATAAGCGCCGTTGTTGTAATGATTCCCATCCCAGATCCTGTATCATTTCCGTAACGCTGACTCCCTTGTATCATGACAATACGAAACGAGCTGCCCTTCTTTGGACTCTTTCGCTGTCCTCCATCAAGTACACCTGATAAGGATCCCACACTGGGCAGCAATACTCCAAAACAGGACGGAAAAGTGCAGTACATGCAGTTTCTTTAGTAGTTCTATTGCATCTTTTAAGTGTTCTGCCAATAAAACGCAGTCTGTGGTTCGCCTTTCCCATGACATTATCTACGCGTTCTTTCCAGTTTAAGTCTGAAGTAATAGTAATTCCTGGGTATTTTGTGGAGTTTACGGCCTTCACTTTTCATTGATTTATCTTGTAAACGAAGTTTAACGGATTTCTTTTCGTACTCATGTGGACGACTTTACACTTCTCATTATTTAGAGGCCGGCCGCCGTGGCCGAGGAGACTAAGGCGCTTCAGTCACGGTCTGCACGGCCACTACGGTCGGGGGTTCCAGTCCCCCCTCGGGAATGGATATTTGTGCCGTCCTTAGTTGTAGCTAGTTCATAAGTAGTTTGTAAGTTTAGGGACTGATGACCCCGTAGTTAAGTCCCATAGACTATACAGACATTTGAACATTTTGAACATTATTTAGAGTCAATTGCCAATTTTTACAACATACTGATATCTTATTCAGATCGTTCTGCAGTTGGTTTTGATCTTCAGACGATTTCACTAGACGGTAAATGACGGCGTCATCTGCAAACAACCTAAGAGAGCTACTTAGAGTTTAAACCAAATCGTTTATCTAAATAAGGAACAGCAGAGAACCAATAACACTACCCTGTGGAACGCCCGATATCACCTCTGTTTTAGTCGATGCCTTACCATCGATTACTACCAACTGTGTCCTCTCTGACAAGAAATCCCCTATCCAATCGCAAATTTGGGGCGATATGCCATAACCACGAAATTTGATTAAAAGCCGTTTGTGAGGCACGGTGTCAAAAGTTTTCTGGAAATCAAGAAATACGGAATCGATTTGCGAACCCTTGTCGATAGCACCCATCACTTTGTGTGAATAAAGAGCTAGTTGTGTTTCGCATGAACGATATTTTCCAAATCCGTGTTGACCTTGGATCAATAGATCGTTCTGTTCGAGATCGTTCATAATATTTGAATACAGGATATGTTCCAAAACCCTGCTGCAAATTGAAGTCAATGAAATAGGCCTGTAGTTTAGTGGGTTACTCCTACTTCCTTTATTGAATATAGGTGTGCAACTTTCCAATCTTTTGGCACAGATCCTACTTTGAGAGAGCGGTTGTATATGGCTGTTAAGTAAAGGACTATCGCTTCATCATAATCAGATAGAAATCTAACGCGGTTTGTAAAATATGGGACCACTCACCGAACTTTTCCGACGCACCTCGTATTTATGTAAATTTCCGGACTGGGGCGGTAAAGCCTTAGGTGAGTCCCCCCCCTAGAATAATCATTCTCAAGAGCATGTCCAGGTACGCCTTAAGGCCATTCCACACTGCGCATGGCGTGCGTATCCGAACGTATGCTACCTACTTTCGGAAACTTCGCTTCCCTCGTTATCAAATGGGGCTGTTCACACTGCGGGGCCACGGCCACGCGCTACGCTGGACACACGTGGCTTCCGTTCGCTCCCTGAGCAATCTTTCCAAAGACCTATATAAACATCATACGCTGGCCACAGCGCCGCCATAGTTGAAGCCAATTGAAAAGGTTGCCGCCATTTTTGAGAACGTCAGTGTCACGCCAGGTGTTTACTGGGCTTCTGCTGAAGCTGATTCATAGATTTTATATAAATCATTGCCAGTCTTGATTTTTCCTTAATTTCTGGGCGACGCAATTCGGAAAGTAACTCCCACTACGAATAGCATTTCTCGTTTACTACTGCATCGTAAGTGTAATGTTTACAATCGTGGAACTGCTGCATTATTTGATGTTACTATAATGTCAATAATCGTTTGTATTTGCCGACATATCTTCTCTATAAATACAGGCGGATTTCTTTAAAGTCTTTAATTACCTATATTCCGCCTGTGGTTCAAATGATGTTCCATGCTTTGGAGTACATTACGTATTTATCAAGCTCTCCATAATTTGACTCTCCTTACAGCTTTTGGTTTCTGTAGGTGCTCAGGAAACGAAAATAGTGTTTGAATGACATTTGCAAATAGCCGCTTTTTATCACTGGTAGTATCCATAACTTTTCTTCAAAATGACAAGAGCATATGTAACTATACTTTGTAGGCTGCCACTTATCACGCCTCATACTGGTTACCCATTGTTTTACAACTTCTTGTTTTTCAAAGGAAATCTGTGTAAGGAATAGTTTAATTACAGGTAATATACCTAGCCTACCTACCCAATGGTTAATACGCTTTTGTACACTATATAAACAACTGTCATTACATTAAAACACACCAAATACAACCGTCATCTGCCTAGATTTTTGATGGTCGTGAAGTTAACATAATTTTGAAACTTGGTAAATGCGAAAGTATAACGAATGCTTATAGACAAATACACGCTGATGCACAACGACTTATATAATTACATATCTCTTTCTTTATGTATGATATTCCAACAGTTTTATGACTGCGGTTGCTGCAATTGTACGCCGAACATACACTGGGCTTGATTTATCACTAATAATAGCGCTTACACGTCAGTTTAGATTACAAACAGAAGCGTCTACTCACGCTGCTGCTTCAAACTGACGTTCTCAAATATGGCGCACAGTGTTGCTTAGTGATGCCACCCAGAGCGCTGTAACTTGTCTGTAGCCTCTCTATGTAGTTTATATACCTCTTTGGATCTTTCTAAACGTGGCAGACACGTTCTCAGTCCGCACATGCGCAGAACGAAGGTTAGACCTCGTACAAGCCAACCCTAGTGCAACTACAAAGCGCATCATCTTTGTTGTCTGAGCTATTGTGTTTATTGTGGATCATTTGCAAGGAATTGATGTGAGATTGTGCTTTTCAGTAACCTTCGTGGGTTCAAAATGGAACAATTAATTGAAGAAGTACGTAGTCATCCAGTTATTTGGGACCCTACATTAGAAGTCTACATAGATGTTACGTTGAAGGAAAAAGTATGGGATGAAATTGCCGAAGCGTTATCAAAATGTTCAAATGTTTATTAAGCTTAAGGGACTTAACTGCGGGGTCATCAGTCCCTAAACTTACAATTTAGTTTATTTATTTATTTATCGTATGGCATATATAGCTATCTTTACAATCTTTATACATTGTTTAATTACAAATTTATATCTAACTATTTAATATAATTAATTGCCTCCTCTGTTGCAGCGAGGAAATCGTTGAAGGTTCCCTTGTAGGCTCGAAATGGGCATTCTTCCACTAAGTGCCGGACTGTTTGTTTTTCAGCGCCGCAGTCGCAATTTGCTGATGGTGTCTTTCCCAATTTGTAGAAAGCATCAGAACTTTTCCTGTGACCAGTACGTCCACACTTTGCGTGGCTGATTGAAGCCAGGTGGTTTCTCACCTGTCATGAAACTTTGGCATTTTGGTGGGCAGTATTCTTGCAAGTGTTGCTTCCACAGATCTTCGACTTCAAAGTTGGTATTCATCATCTCTTTAGCTGAGAGTAGTGCTGGTCTTCTCGATTTAAGTCTTCTGCGCTCTAGGTTAGCTATGTCACTGTGTATGGGCCCCTGAGGGTTATTAGTAATCTTGTTGTACTCTCTGAGAAGAGCATTTTTTCGCCGCATTTCTGGAGGTGGTGTATGGCTCAGGGTTGGCAGCCATACTGTGGGCGTAGATTTTATCGCGCCGCTGATAGTGCGCGTGGTGTCATTTAGCACCACATCGATCCTGTTTGTATGCGGGCTGTTAATCCATACGGGAGCGCAGTATTCTGCCACCAAGTAGACAAGTCCAACTGCTGATGTGCCGAGTGTGTTTGCTGTGGAGACCCAGGTAGTGCCGCACAGTTTATGAATGATGCTATTTCTTGTCCTCATTTTATTTGCAGTATTTGTCAGGTGTTTCTTGTAAGATAGCGTCCTGTCCAGCGTAACTTCTAGATATTTAAGGTAGTTGTTATGGCTGAGACGTTTCCCTTCAAAGATGACATTAAGCTCTCTTTTTGCTGAGTGGTTGCAAAGCTGGAAGCTTGATACTTCGGTCTTAGTCGGGTTCGGCTGCAGTTTCCATTTGCGGAAGTAGAAAACTTACAAACTACTTACGAACTATCTTATACTAAAGACGACACAAACATATATGCCCGAGGGGGGATTCGAACGCCCGTCCCTAGCGGCCGTGCAGACAATGACTGGCGGAAGCATTATCAAAAGACAATAAGTACGTACATATTCTGTAATAATATTATTAAATATCTTAAAATACATTTGTGTAATCTTTCATTACAACCTGCAATATTTGATAAATGTAATGCCCAGTCACCATATATATGATATTTGTATTTTTATTATTTTATTATTACATTTTTGAAAGAAACTAATATTTCAATAACCTCAAATAATCAGAAGAAAATTTTAAAATTTGCTACTGTTATATTCTGTTCAAATAATAGCGGAGAAAATGCAGTAATTATAAACAAAATGCAGTATTAACATTCAGTGCTTATTGTGATTAAAGACAGTGAATATCCATAACAGGGAACGAGAATATCCAGTGTTTTCTTAAAATGTATTTTTTAAATTAAATAACAGAAAAACCAAAAAAAGGTACAACGTAAATATTTATTTTATTGAAATCCTCACGGAGAACAGTTTAACTATCTCTTAAATGAACCAGTTGAACGGAATGGACAGTGTGTTGAAAGGAGCATATAAGATGAACATTAACAAGAGCAAAATAAGGATAATTTAATGCAGTCTTAGAAAAGCAGGGGATGCTGAAGGAATTAAATTAGGTAACGAATTCAGAAAGATGGTAAATGAATTTTGTTACTTGGGCAGTAAAACAACATTTGATGGTCGCAGTACAGAGGAATAAAAAGCAAAATGACAATGGGAAGAAAAGCGTTCTTGAAAAAGAGAAATTTGTTGACATCGAACATTAAATTAAGCATAAGGAAGTCCTTTCTGAAGACATTCATGTGGACTGTTGCCTTGTATGGGAGTGAAACATAGACGATAAACACTGCGGACAGGAAGAGGATAGAGGCTTTTGAAATATGGTGCTACAGAAGAATGCTGAAGATTAGGTGGGAGGATCGCGTAACTAATGAGGAGGTACTGAACAGAATTGGGAAGAAAAGGAATTTCTGCCATACCTTTACTAAAAGAAGGGATCGATTGGTAGGACACATTCTTAGACATCAAGGAATTGTGAATTTAGCCTTGGAGGGAAGTGTATGGGGTAAAAATCGCAGAGGGAGACCATGAGATGAATATAGTAAGCAAATTCAAATGGATGTAGGTTGGCGTTCTTATGAGGAGATGAAGAGGCTTGCTCAGGATAGAGTAGGGTGGAGAGCTGCATTAAACCAGTCTCCGGACTGAAGACCTTAACAACAATAACGACAACAGCAACAACAACAATAAATGAACCACACAAAAATCCTGAAAGCCACCACGGAACCGCTGTAGTTCACATCTTTCTCCATACTGGCATAAAACGTGGCTGGTATAGCATCGCAACTGTTGCCGCTGTGTGAATTGGTACGTCACTGAGCAGTGACGGATCTACGGAGAGGGGAGGGGGGGGGCAAGAGGAGCAAGCTGCCCCACGCGCAGATTTCAGGTGGCGCCAAAATGGGGATGGGGAATCAATGTTTGTTAAGCTTATGGGACTTAACTGCGGGGTCATCAGTCCCTAAACTTACAAACTACTTATGAACTGCCTTATTCTAAAGACAACACAAACATCCATGCTCGAGGGGAGATCCGAACCCCCCGACGGGGAACGACCTCGCGCATCGTAGCATAGCGCCTCAATGCGCTCCGCCGCGGCTTCAATTTCAAATGTTTCTTATACTCGTTAAGTAATCACTCTTTTGACAAATATATCTGAAATGTAGCAGTTGTATTTACTATTCTCAATATATTACCGTTAAAACATGTTTGGATAAATCCATTCTTCATAAAGCTAGAGGCACACTACCTCTCCTTTTGTTGATTTTCGTCGTAAATGTAACTTAAAAAGAACATTTATTCACGACTTACGTCAGTCATGAATGTTCAGTGAAGTTATTACGAAATGACTTCCATTCGAAAACTACCATACTTTCAAATATCGTCTTTATGAATATTTTAAGCCTCGCACTTATCTATCTACCCTTAACAAACGTGCGTGAATACACAGTAAATAAAAACGGTTGTGTTGCCGTAGCCCTATCCCTCCGTCCTAATTAGTACTTAACCTCAGCAATGCCAGCGCATTTTTCTTGACGCGTGTTACCAAAAGATGGGGGTGCTTAATGGAAAAAGACCAATTATTGAGCATTTCTTTGAGCAGATTCTTTTTAAAAGAGCTACTAATCGATATCTACTACTAAGACTTAAATGTTTGGGTTATTTTTAAGTGAAAAATTTAAAACATATGGAATGTAACAGAACACATTGAAAAAAAAAAAAAAAAAAAAAAAAAAAAAAAAAAAAAAAAACAATATACTTTTTCATAGTTCTAAAATATAATGTACCTGGCAAGGTTACAATATTTTCAGAAGGTGGGCACGAAGCATCCTCTTCCCCTTATGTATTGCGAAGGTTAATTATGCATATCACGCTGCTCGAGCTATATGTGGTCGAATGGAAGGTTGTATTTTTATCTCAGATGATAGGGGACCTACACAGGGCATTAGTGGTCGGTTAGTGGTCGTATTTTCAAACACGTACCTACAGACGAGCCTCAGGTACTTCCCAACGTTTCAAAGAAGGAGGAAGCGGAACAATATATTCTCAAGAATGCGATTTAGAGTGTACTTCTGCAACAGAGGGAATGCCGGTAACTTCAAATACGGCTACAGCCATTACTTTTAGTCATGATTCCTCTGCAAGTAAACAAACATCCACACTGGACGTACTGTGACACCAAGTCTTCTATTTGATATGGGGACCTTAACGATAACTGTTATAAAAATGCTAAAACTGCCTCCACCACTGATAGGTTTGGCATCCGAAGTCCCATATCATTATATCTGAAAAATTTAACGACTATGATGCAACGCTAATTGCGCCGCAAAACGCGTAATTGTAGATAATAATCAATTACAAATTTGAGACTGCTCACAATTTAAATTGTGTATCCATTATTGCCTCCACAGCCAACCATTATAAAGTGGAATAAAAGTTACAGGTTACAGTTCTTGTTCATTCTGATTGATTTTTTTCAGTAAATATTTCAAAATTTTATTCTATCACATATTATATTAGGAAAATATGGCCGCGGTGGAGTAGTCGAGCGGTCTAAAACGTCTCGCTGCGGAGCGCGCGGTTGCTCGGCGTGGAGGTTCGAGTCCTCCCTGGGGCATGGGTGTGTGTGTTGTCCTTAGGTTAGTTTACCTAGGTTTAAGTAGTTTGTAAGCTACGGATTGATGACCACGCAGTTTGGTCCGATAGATTTACAAACATTTGAACATTTTGTAGGAAAATATGACTTTTTTAATCTGCATTTTTTTTTACTTAATACTAAATATTTTAGATTGTTTGTGGACATCTATTGGTAAATTTTTCTCTTATGTTAGGGCTAGGCTTAAAATTTACAAATTATTTTTTTTATTTATATTTTTGTCGGTTTTCATTTATGACTTCATTCAGACAGCACATTTTTTCCTGTTTGTGAATAAAGGTACTCAATAACCCAGTTTTTTTCGTCACTGCGACGATGAAGTTGGAGGGGGGGGGGCGCCAAAAGACAATCTTGCCCCGGGCGCCAAAGAGCCTAGATCCATCTCTGGGTACGTGGCGTATATCCAGATAAGCACGCCAGGTGCAGTGTGGAATGGCCCTTAACGTTCAACTGTCCTGAGACATACGACAAAGAGTAAGGTCCGCACTTTACGTAGTACTAGTTTTAATCTGGTGGGCGGTGCAGAATGAAAGTTTCTACTGCTGACCCGTCATCGCGGTAGCAGTCCGCGCAGCGCCGACAGATGTACAGCAGAATGCACGGTCGCGCCGTCACGTCGAGGGCAGGGGGTTCCCCCCACGACAGCAGCGCCGCCACAGGCAGTGGCGTGCCGGCCAATTAGAGGCCCGCTAATGGCCGCCAACATTTAATGCCGAGCGAGTCCGCTTCAATTAGTGCTGGCGGGAGACGGCGTCGCTTTCAACTTTAATTACTGGCGTGTTTAAAAGTAGATTAGTCTCCTCGTCCATCGCCGACGCCCTCTCCACGTCTCTCTATCTGTCCGCAGCAGCCGCCTGGCCGACACGCGAGAGGACACTGTCCGAGCACTGCAACATTTCTTTCGGATGAAACGCGCTGTCAACGCTCCCCGACCCAGTGTGCTCTCGATCGATTCAGTAATGGCTACGTAACGCTTTTTCTTTTCGCACTGAACTCCGCAGTTCTCTAGATATATTCCGCAGTCAGTTACTCAGCCATGAAACGGGATCCAATTCAACATTACATTTTAGTTTGGGTGGTGAGTATCCGTTTTTACATGAATTCTGTTCCATCTGTTAGCTAGAATTGAGAGCATGTAGGATGATAAAAGTTATTATATTTCTTCTTCGTCTACTCCTTCTACTTTCGAGTAATCCATTTGGGGAGTATGATTAATCAAGTCTGACTACCCTTCATTACATTACATTTCATTTGTTTACAAATTTTCTTCATACTTTGTTACTGTTGTTCCCTTTATTCTTGGGCCACTTTCGTCTCGTTTTCTTTCTCTCCTGAAATATTGCCTCGTGCATGTCTGAAATGTGTTCTGTTGAATCTGCTGTAATACCAGTTTTTTCCTTTTCAATTTCCATTAACCAGTGGTCTTGGTTTTGTAACTGTTGAGTAACATAAAGATACCCTTAAATCGTCTGTTGTTATCCATTCTCTACATGTGTCCAAAAACTCTTCCTCATTACATAAGTTAGTTTTTTCAATTTTGAAGTATAACTGTCTGTTTGGTCTTAACCTATATTCAGCACTATTGTTACCTTTAACTCCCGGTATTTTCCTTAAAATTCTCCTTCCGAGTTTCTCTAGTTTCTCGAAATCTCCATTTCTTGTTAATTTAAGGTACCCAAGTTTGTGAGTGGCTCAAAGACTAGTTAAGTAATAGAACCCAGTAAGTTGTCCTCGACGGTGAATTTCCATCAGAGACTACGATATCGGCAGGAGTGCCCCGGGGAAGTGTGATAGGACCGTTATTTTTTTGCGAACTGTAAACGTGATCTGACGATCGGAATGCGTTTTAATGTGCGGGTGTTTGCCCGTGAAGCTGTGGTGTATAAGAAGGTGTAGTCATTGTAATAGAATGCAGGATAAGCTGGACCAAATTTCTAGATGATGTGAAGAATGACAGCTGGCTTTAAATGTAGAAAATGTAAGGTGATGCAGATGAGTAACATAAATAATCACGTTATGTTGGAATACTCTATTAGTAGTGTTCAGCTTGACAGTCAAGTCAGTTAAATATCTAGGTGTAACGCTGCGCAGCGAGATGATAAGGAACGAGCATATAAGGACAGTCGTACAGTCGTGGGGAAGGCCGATGGTCGACTTCGGTTTATTGAGAGAATTTTGGAAAGATGTGATTCGTTTCTAAAGGAGACCGAACATAAAATGCTTGTACAACCCCGTTTTGAGTATTCCTCAGGTGTTTGGGATCTCTACCTTTCGGTGTAAATGAGGATATAGAGGCACTTCCGAGGCGGGCGGCTAGGTTTGTAACTGGTCCATTCGATCATTGCGCAAGTGTAACTGTAAAGCTTCAGCAACTCGTATGGAACGTTCTTTTCGAGAAACACTGTTGTAAACGTAACACCCAGAAGAAGGGCGCTTGCAACAGTGGCCGAAACGTCGGTGAAATACTTCATATATTGACGATGCAGTCCAATACCCAGAAGAGTTTTAGCAACAATGACAACGGCCGCGGAAGCCTTCATTACATTTAACTGTTGAAGAAATGTAGAGGGCCGGAATATGAGCGGACTGCACAACGAGTCTACTACCATCAACCTGCATTTCGCGTAAATACCACAAGGATAAGATCAGAGAGGTTAAGGCTCGTACGGATGCATAAAAGTATTCGTTTTTCCCTCTCTCTATATGGAAGTGGGGCAGGAAAGCAAGTAACTAGTAGCAGTACTGAGTACCCTTTACCGCGTACCGTTGCGTGGATTTCGAAGTATGTATATAGGTTTATTGAAGACAAGAGACAAGATTGCTTTTTATTATTTATTTTTATTAAGATTACAGATTTCCGCGTATTAACTGACATCTTCGGATCTTAGAATTCATTCTTCAAAACCTTAAAATGTTCTGAAGAATGAATTCTAAGTTCCGAGGATGTCAGTTAATCTGCCGAAACGGTAATGTTAATAAAATAAAATAAAAAGCCATTTTGACTCTTATCTTCAATAAATTGATTAAAAGATCGCCCCCAAATATGACAAACCTTTATGTATACAGATGTAGAAGTATTTCTGCCACATACAGAGCTCCGAGTCTGGGCACTGTACGGTAATGTGTTCCATGACAAGCGAACCGGCGATGCTTCGCAGTTGCTACTGTTTTTGGGAATGGGATATACACACCAGTCTTCTCATCTCGCTCTATTCCTCTCCTCCCTCCGTCCCCTCCCCCACCCCCCACCACCACTTTCCTCTTTTATCTTCCCAAGTCCTTCTGTCCATCTCCTCCTCAACCACCTCTTTATACCTCTGGCTATGTGTTTTTCTTCCCTTCCTCCTCTTCCTTTTGGTAAATCCCCTTTTTTCTGTACATCTTCTTCTGATAAAGACGATGGTATAACTCACACAATTTATTAGGGGCGTTGTTATAAGCTCGCTTTGATGAAAAGATTTTTATTTGATAGACCAGTATCAGCAGACGTACTGCCATCCTCAGATGCTGATCACACTTCGATACAAATAATCGTCTTTCTCATCAGTGTGTTCAGAGCGTAACCAAACTTTAAAAAAAATCCAGTATTCTGACTTATTTTCAAATCGATCGTGGCAATTAATATAATAAATGGTACGTGTAACTGACGGCATCATTTCCTACACTACGTATTTGCTTAAATCTTCCATTAGTCCGCCTCTTCCATCCTCCTCTCTGTGATCAACTGCTCCCAACCCCTTCCTCTTCTCATCTCCTCCCCCTCTTCATATCTTCCTCCCTGCTATTTATGAACTATTACATACACCTGGTGTTATATCTCGCCTCAGGAGATGATAACTGAAAGACACTGTCCGTTACGTAAATTGTGTTTATTGACAAGACGAACTAATCATTTTCTGAAAACAAAACAAACTTCTGAAACTAAGGCAAAAACAATAAACATCAACTAAAAGTTTTCTTCTTCAGCAATTCGGTACACGCCAGGGAGATAACGACAGCCTTGAGAGGACGGCCAGGGAGACGGAGCCGGACGACGTATTCCGTTGCGGGAAGTCCTGGAGGCGCGACGTCGCTGGCAGGGACTCTTCCCCGGAGGCGTCGGTCGCTTTCCCTCAGCTATGGATCTCGTAGGCGGAATAGTTGGCAAGCAGTGATACATGGAAGTCTCGAACTGGTCTCATATGACTGTGCGGAGGAAAATAGTTCCGGTTTAGTGCGCTCATAGCGTCCGCTTGTGACTCCGGAACGGCCGCTGTCGAACGCATCACTGGTAGGCATCCATGCGCTTGTACCCTGCATTGCGGGTTGTCTGCTCGTCAGGCGAACCGCCGGTACATGATACCTGGCAACTTTCATCATGAGCAATCAATTACCTTCCGCCACAAACCACACTACGGCTTGCAGACGGTAAAAAAACTTCTCCATGCAAACATACATACATTTTTCAACTTTCGTTGTGATCAGTAAAACGGTTTTGAAATCTATTGATCGGTCACATGACGTCGAAGTCTATTACAAAGTATCCTCCGCCATACACCATACAGTGGGTTGCGGAGCATAAGGACCTTCTCGATGAAAAGTACACAAACGTTGTAATGTATTGGTTGCATTATAATATGAAATACATTACACCGCCTTTCGTTCCTCCTTCATGTGGTCAGCTCACCTGCCATTATTATTATTATTTAATCATATTTATTACAGTTCCTTGGTTCTTGGACGTCAAAGGAAATACAAAATACATCTTCAAGTTATATTCAGTGCTTTTACTACATCATAATGAAATTATTACACCAAAACCTTACAGCATGACTTCACTGCATTATTTGAGTATCTGAGCATGACTTAATAATGACTGACTGCCCAGCGATTATCCGCGCGTATATATAAAAAAATCCAGTGTTCCAGAATGTTCTAAAATAAAATTAATACATCATAAATACTGAATTCTATTTCCGCCAGAAATCAATAAATCCTACATAAACAATAATTATAGTAGATTATTCAGTAAGAAACAAATGTATTTATAAAAGTATTTATGTAACAAAGAACGTAGAATTTAATGTATAAGGAAATTCATAATTAGACTGGTGTCGTTTGGTTTACATAATTTCAAATTGATTATTTTGTAAAAATAACAAAATTTTTAAATAAGCTGACTATGCTAAATTGTTAAGTGTGTCATAAATAGTCACAGAAAATGTTTGTGAGAAAATCTGTCCCGCACCTGTTTGTTGTTGCAAGTTTTTTACGAAGGAAAGTAATTTAGCAAAGTGCTCATTTGAACAAACAAATATGTTGTAAATATATGTGGCGTTGTATATATGTTCGAAAGAACGGACATCACTTGATCCTGCAGATTTTATCTATTCATATTCACCTAATTTATTACACTAACTGCGAATGGGTAAAGTTGAAAATGTGCACCTAGCCGGGGCTCGAACCCAGGTCTCTTGCTTCGAGGCAGTTGCGCTGACCTCTACCCCACTGGGGACACAGCGATCACCACACCTGCACGGAATTACTCAAGGAGGAGTCATGTCAGGTACAATTTCTCAACTTTACCCTGAGCGCAAGAACTCAAACTTGTTATTGTAAACTAATTCCCGTAAGAGTAAGGGCCCACGAATGTCTCCGCACTGAAGAAAGGATAATTGCCCATCATCAACATTTATTTAAGTTGTATATATGTGGCGTCAGTTGAAAATTTGTATCTGACTGAAGGCGTACTTGAGTAATTCCGTGCAGGTGTGATGATCGCTGTGTCCCCAGTGTTGTAGGGGTCAGCGCAACTGCCTAGAAAACAGGGACCCGGGTTCGGTTCCAGAATGGGTGTCTATTTTCAACTTTACCCATTCGCAGTTAATGTCATACATACGGTCAATATAAACAAATATGTTCTTAAAAGTTAAATTTATTACAACATGCAAAGTTTGATGGAGATTGGTGAAACGAAATACGTCGTACCTATCGTTAGCTGTGATAGAAGGTACATACAGAAAGTATTATGTTAGCATTTTGTTATAATAATTTTCCTATTTTCTTTGTAACTGCCGCGTACTTTTTTTAAACGTTTCCAGAACCATAACGAACAAAACAAATCAAAAATGAATTACCGCTCTCCATCTTTAGAATCATGCTTATGTTGTTGAGTTTTATCGAAAACACACTGGAGAACGCCGTGATGGAGTGGCCGAGCGCCCTAAGGCGCTTTGTTGCGGAGCTCGCGGTTGTTCGCCGTCGGATGTTCGAGTCCTCCCTGGGGCACCGGTGTGTTTGTGTTACCCTAAGGTTAGTTTAACTTACTTCAAATAATTTATAAGTCTAGGGACTGATGACCATAGAGGTTTGGTCCTATAAGTTCACAAACATTTGATCACTGAACAACACTTTCAGTTTTTTAGACTTTTCCAGTTTTCCGGTAGATTTTTCATAATTTTTCTTCCATACGTACGTTGTCCTGCGAATTGCAAACACAATAAGAAAAGTTCAGCGAAATCAGTCAGGTCCTTCTTTTTTACTTACCTGCGGTAACTGGCGAAAGTAATTCAATAGTTCGTCGTCGGCGGCGGCTGCTGCTGAAACTCGTATCCAAGTTTTCATTTCTCTCCTGAGATTTCCTGTGTCACGCTTCCGGCGTGGAGATGTCGTTGATAGCTTAGAAATCCCATCTTAACGTGGAACATGTGGCCACAGACATTACAGATGATGGAAGGTGGAGGACGTGGCTGCGCCTGGAGCAATTTACGTCTCTGGCATTTGTCATCGTCCAGTCTTCGACGTTTTGCTCGAAGTTCTGAAGAGCATTTGAGGTAGCTGAGCGCCAGCGACTACGATCTTTTGTTATTGTGGACCAGTTAGTAGGATCGATTTTAAAGTTCTTCAGATTTTTCTTGAACTGATCCTTATAGCGTTTAAGAGGGGCACCTCGTGACCTTTTACCTGTGCTCACTTCGCTGTACAGTATTTGGCGTTGAAGTCTGTCATTTTTCATCCGCTGAACATGTCCGACCCATCTGAGTTGATGCCCAATAATGAGAGTCTCTATGCTATTCATTTTAGCTTTCTCAAGAACAGCATTATTGGATATGAAGTCATTCCATTTTAAGTTCATGATAAAACTTAGCTTCTGTTGGTTGCAGTGTTCTAGTTTCTTCAGATCACGGCGATATAACGTCAAGGTTTCGCAACCATAGAGCAGGGTGGAAATAACTACAGCTTTGTACACCATCAGTTTGGTGTACAGTGTGAGGTCTTTATTCAACAAGACACGTTTTGCAAAACGTCCAAATGCTACATGGGCAGCACTAATTCTATTCTCCACGTCTTTTTCAGATAATCAGTTAGATGACAGTCTGGTTCCTAGGTAGAGGAAATGGTCCACTTGTTCCAAGGGGTATCAGAAATGGATATGCTGAAATCGGGAACGGAAGAGCTAGGAGTCGGCTGTGCGAGTACCTTTGTCTTTGGTATATTGATAGAGAGACCAAATCGTTCGTACGCCCTGCTGAAGGAATTATCCAAATGTTCAAATGTTTGTAGAACTTATGGGACTTAACTACGAGGTCATCAGTACCTAACCTTACAAACTACTTATGAACTAGCTAAGACTAAGGACGGCACAAATATCCATGCCCGAGGGGGGGATTCGAACCCCCGACCGTAGTGGCCGTGCAGACCGTGACTGGAGCGCCTCAGTCCCCTCGTGTGGTACTGGTGAACTTTTTTGAGTCTGGATTGGTTGAATAGTCCTCCATAGAACCTTTACTTTAGTTCTACTCCTACATTGTTTACGGATGTCTCGTATAGCATAGCTTCGAGGTACAAGGCAAATAATGTTGGTGCACAAACACATCCTTTTTGACCCCACTTGTTATTGGGAATTCATTAAATGTTTCATGCTGGCAAATAACCTGTCCAGTCATGTCATCATGGATAGCTTTAATCAGGTCAACTCAATGTTCAGGGCAGCCAAGCATTGTAAGACCATCTACAAGGCATCTCTGGGCACTGTGAAAACAAATAGTAATGGCTTCTGCTGTTCTCTGCACTTCTCCTGCAGCTGTCGTGCACAGAAAATCATGTCAACAGTACCTCTTGAAGGTCGAAACCCGATTTGAGACTCAGGAAGTATAGTCTCTGATAGAGTCTGAAGGTGATTTAAAAGGATTCTTGCATAAATTTTATCAGTGACAGAGAGCAGAGATGTTCCAAGGTAGTTACCACAAATGCTTCTATCGCCTTTCTTGAAGATGCTGACAATTGTGTTCTTCATGTCAGCTCTCTGTTGTTCCGCACTTCTACTGCCGCTGGAGATTTTCTCAAAAATGTCCCACAACATCCTCCACAACCATGGATGGCTGATCCTCCAACTTTTCAAGAATTTTGCAGTGCACTCGACAGTATGAAACCACGGAAGGTTCCTGGACCTGACAGCATCCCGAAAGAGCTTATTAAGGGTGGAGGCTTGCCTCTAAAATGTAGGCTCTTCTCATTCTATTATTGTGGTAAACACGCAAGGTACCAATTCAATAATTATTACATCCAGTAATCAGTCGTTGATGATAATAATCGAGATAAAAAGAATTTCAAATGTTTGTAAATCTGTGGAACATAACTACTCTCGTTAACAGTCCCTAGGCTTACAAATTACTTAATCTAACTTATACTAAGGACAACAAATTACATCTATGCCCGAGGGAGGACTCGAACCTCTGCCGGCGAGTAGCGGCGCGCACCGCAGCTAGGCGCCTTCGAACGCTCGGCCATTCCACCACGGATAATCAAGATATATCAATTTTAAGTGATCGAAAGTACGAAATATGAAAGTGTTTTGAATAACGTATTAAACATCCCCAATGCATAGCGTGATCTTTATTACTTCAGTTGGCAATATGACATAAATTGTAATATCTTATGAACTTCAGCCCACTCTTCATCATAACTAAACCGAGATGTGGGGGCTATATCTTCTCCTAGGTTCGCTCTACAGTATAATATGTGCTTTCCGGAAGTCTGTCCGCTTTTGCAGTTGAGATCCCTGATGCAGTTCACCTGGTATCTTCGCAGATGTCCTTCCTTTCTCCAAGTATAGCTCCTGTAGTAATTTTTTACAACGTATTTACCGTTAGTACCTAAAATTTACTGCATAATTCAAGGACGTTTTCTACTGGTTAATTCCTACCTCTGTCTCTATTTTCTCTGAATACCATTCCTTCCATTGCTATAGCATTACAAACAGGCATGATCAACATTTTTTCGTTGCCCTTTGTGCAGTGAATTATCAGTGTGATTCCCCATGATTCCAATATCGCCGTCTTCTCCTCCACAATGCACAATTCTATGAAATGTAAGGATTGTTTTAAAGAAAGGTTAATTTTGAGAAACTGTGGTGTAACTATAAATGAGACTGCATATAATAGTGCGTGCGCCACGCCAATGCACCACAGACATTGCCGAGGTGGGATGGATTGCGTGCTTCAACGATACAGATAGCCGTACCGTACGTGCAGCCACAGCGGAGGGGTATCTGAGGAGAGGCCAGACAAACGTGTGGTTCCTGAAGAGGGGCAGCAGCCTTTTCAGCAGCTGCAGGGATAACAGTCTGGATGATTGACTGAGCTGACCTTGTAACTTCAGTTAACATGGTTTTTCCATGCAGTTACTGCGAACGACTGAAAGCAAGAGGAAACTACAGTCGTTAATTTTCCCGAGTACATGCAGCTCTACTGTATGAATATATGATGATGGCGTCTTTTTTGGTAAAATTGGAGCCACTACAAGATATGTACAAAAATAATGAAGTACAGTACAAAAAACAACTGCAAAAACAGTCCCTATTGAACGTCTATTTTTGGTAAAAATTTACTATTAAGAACTTTGGTGTTTTTTTTTTTTTTTTTTTTTTTTATCACCTCTAATTTTTCAAATAAACTCAGTGTTGAGCGGGATTCGAAACACATAATGTCACTAGTAAACATTATATGGTTGGATACAGACTCACTTAGTGCGCTGAGCTACCGACACTAAGCAGCACACAGTACTTCAAACTTCCTTGATATGCTTACAAACAATAAATCACTTACTTGATAACACATAAAAATCATTTATTTGCCAACAATTACGTACCAAAAAGGTATTTACAAACTATTGTCAGCATTTTAAATAGGCATAAACTTCGTTTCAGTGTGTCTCTGCAATATTAATATTTAGCTGTTAAAGCAAATCTAAATATACTGAACTGCTTACAAACAGTAAGTCACTTACTCGACAACACACAAGAATCACTTATTTGTTTGCAGTTACATACCAAAACAGAATTTTTTTGAAATTTCTTTATTTTACAAAACTTATTTGAAAATAATTTTAGTAGTTACGTAATCACCGTTTAGTTTTTGGCCGTATCGGTTTTTTTTTTTTTTTTTTTTTTTTTTTTTTTTTTTTTTTTTTTTTTTTTTTTTTAAGTCACCGGAAGGTGACAGGCTGGTTTCAGCTTCAGTGCTCTTCAGCCAACTGTATAACAAAACTTGACATGAAGATTTAAAATATATACAAGAAGAAGAAACAATGCAGAATGTAGACAATTAAAGGAGATAAAATCTGAGAAACAACAATGACAAAGAGAACAGTAAATCATACATTAAGAATTTAAAATGGCCACGATGGTTAAATGATGCATATACGTGCGGTGTTAATAAAACTCATGGAGATTAAAACACATTAATTTGAGGACAGACGACGATAATGAGAGCACACACTTAATATCACATGGCAACTCGAATATTCAGTCTGTTCGGCGGTTGCGGACGTCTTAAGACTGGAACACAGAATACAAAACTCTGGCAATAACACTTGAACACTGACGTGGCACTGATTAAAACTGATGGCACAGGTTCCCCGCAGAGGGTAAGGCGCGGAGGGTGAGGGACAGGACGTGATTGGGGGTGGAAGGGGGTATGACGCAAGGGAAGGAAAGGGGAGGGAGGTGAAAGCCAAGCGGGGGGAGGGGAATGAAGACGGGATGGAGAGGGGGCGTGCAAATACGGGGAACGGATTAAGATTGGTATGGGAAATATTGTGGGGAAGACGAACCAAAGGTTACATTTCATTGGCGGAACACTTCGAAGATGCAACAGCTCCACCTAAGAGACTGCCTACATCACACTTGTGCGTCCTCTCTTGGAGTACTATTGTTCAATGTGGGACACACCCAAGGTGGAACTGACGGAAGATGTTGAGAAGGTTCAGAGAAGGGCAGTTCGTTTTCAAAAAAAAAAATTTCAAATGTTTGTTAAGCATATGGGACTTAACTGCGGGGTCATCAGTCCCTAAACTAAGCTACAACTAAGGACGGGACAAATATCCATGCCCGAGGGGGGATTCGAACCCCCGACCGTAGTGGCCGTGCAGACCGTGACTGAAGCGCCGCAGTCCCCTCGGCCACCGCGGCCGGCCAGCTCGTTTTGTTTTATCACGTTACAGGGGGGAAAGCGTCACGGAACTATTGCACGATCTGAGGTGGAAATCATTAAAAGGAAGACGTTATTCGTTGCGGAGAGATCTATTTGCGAAATTTCGGGGGTTGGGAGTTGGGTTGGGTTGTTCAGATGGGATAGGGGGTCTAAATTACTAGGTTATCTGTCCCCCGGTGGGGAGGGGAAGGAGTGAGGATAGGAAGTACAGAAGGAAGGAAGACTGCATTAGCTCGGGGCCCCGTGCTCGCCACGCACGTACTCACGAAAGAACCGTGAGGTCCCTGGGGGACGAAATTTCAATCACCGACTTTTACTTCTGAATGTGACAATATTTTGCTAGCACCCATCTACATAGGGAGACGTGACCATCCCAATAAAACTGGAGAAATCAGATCGAGAACGGAACGATTTAGGTGTTCTTTCTTCTCGCGTGATATTAGAGAATGGAGCGGTAGAGAAAGGACATGTAAGTGGTTAATAAACCCTCTGTCAGGCACTTAAATGTGATTTGCAGAGATGTAGATGTAGATGGGTAAATGTCGGGATGGAGAGCGCCATCCGGGAGTGGGGTCTTTAGCACAGATATAAATATCACTGAAGGAGCGAACTCGTAAAAAAGCCACGTATAATTGTCCATGGGAAAGATCAGGTTCTGGTAAATTCCTGCGCTTTGAAGCGTCCGACCTTGTCCTTATGTACTTAGCGAAGGCTTCTTTTATTGGGAATTGTCTTCTTATCATTTGGAAGGTGTGAGGTTAATACGTAAAGAATCTAAACAACTGCAAGAGCTCTTGCGCCTGTTAAACAGATTGTCAATAGGTGGCACCTTGTGCATTGCTTTTATATAGGCCGCGGAAACTAAATTGATAATCGGCGCAGTGGTTGATTGGAGGAACTGTAAGCCGGCCGCGGTGGCCGAGGAGACTGGGGCGCTCCAGTCACGGTCTGCACGGCCACTACGGTCGGGGGGTCGAATCCCCCCACGGGCATGGATATTTGTGCCGTCCTAGTTCGTAAGTAGTTCATAAGTAGTTTGTAAGTTTAGGGACTGATGACCCCGCAGTTAAGTCCCATAAACAATACAAACATTTGAATTTTTGAGCAACCGTAAATACGTGTCCCATTTACGATGGTTCGCCGGGTATCAACAAACAGTAATTTTTTTTTTAAATAAAGGTTTTTGTGAAAACATTTTATTTTTATTATCAGTGTATTTTTCATCATAAATGGAGAACAAAACCTTAACAATAATACTTCAATCATTAATTTTGGGTAAGTAATACGGACGATAAGGCGTACGCATAGAAAAACGCCGATGAGAAATTATATATGATGTATTCGAGCTCTGGCTGCTCTCCAGAAAGAATTGTTTGTACCGAACGTGAAATAGTCATATGCGTCGACTCCTACCTTTCGGTGTTTTCCATGTTGCCATATGAAAACAGTTGCAATCGACATTTCAAAAGGAACATGTTGGTCTACATTGAACTGATGCAGGGCTTTCTCCTTGTACTGAGGCAACAGTACACAAGAAAGGACTGTAAAGAACAACAGCCCAGAGTAAAACTGGGAAATAAACAGAGAAATATTGACGAAATGAACAGAGGTAGCTAACGAAAGGCAAGGTCGTGGATAGTCTACAGTGTGACAGACACACACATTGGTTTCCTGTTGGACAAAATACTGGGTAGACTAAGAGGGAAACGAGGTAGATTTACTCTCCCGAGAACATACATTCACTGTAAGAGAACTGAAATAAGGATATTTTTACTCAGAAATTACATTGTTTCATTCGCTGACCTAATTTTTTTTTTTTCGACCTGCTATCGTGCACTCTAAATCCAGAATGACCCGTGACGTCAGCATAAAAGTAACTCGTTCATGGGCTAGTTGATGTACGGAGACGTCCTGTCCTTTGTTCGGAGTTTGCTGAAAAATGTATGTCCAGAAGTTGCTGGCAGATTCTACTGAAAGGCGACGCCGGCGAGAGAGCAGGAGAGAGCCACTGATCCGCCGGCAGCAGAGCTCAAAGTGAAAAGACTGCACCACACTCCTCTCATTCTCTTTTCACTGACACACACACACACACACACACACACACACACACACAGAGAGAGAGAGAGAGAGAGAGAGAGAGAGAGAGAGAGAGAGAGAGAGAGAGAATGAGAGAGAGAGAGAAAGACGGAGAGGAAACGAATGCTCTCCTTCCACCGCTGAGAGCGGGTACGGAAGATAAAACAACAAAGAAGAGTGCCGTATCCGAGGAGACAGAGATTCGCGCCGCGACAGGCGTTTGTTTGTTTATTTACTACCAATAATGGCAGCCGGCGCTGGAAGAAGTACGAGACAAGGGCTGCTTTTTTATGCGACTTGTGTAAAGCTTTTCCCTGTGTGAATGTTACATGCCTCAAAAGTTAAATAAAATTAATTTATCAAAATATTCAAATGTTTGTAAATCTGTGGGAGCAACCTGTGGTTATCAGTTCCTAGGCTTTCGAACTATTTAAACGTAAGGACAACGCCCTTGCCCGAAGAAGGACTCGAACCTCCGGCGGGAGCAGGCACGCAGTCCCGGGTATGACGCCTAGAACCGCGCGGTAATTCCCCGCATAACATTAATTTATCTCTCATGACTTTTCTCTCTCAAAGATCAATAAATTCTGCAGTCCGAAATGGCACAATTGTATGCAGTAGCCTACATACGGGGTGTCCCATTTATCTCGACCACCCACAATATTTTTGGAACAACAACAACTATTGTAAAACGACTTTCACGATATCAATGTAAGGCACGGGCTCATGAATGTAAGTATTTTGAAACATTCTAAAAGGAAAGCATATGGTTGTTTTTTATTTATTTATTTATTTATTTATTTTTTTTAATAAAAAAGACACAGACGTACGTGGTTTTAAATGGTCACAATGGACAACCTACCCAAGATTATTTCATGAGCAATCTATAGCATAACAAATCACATGACAATGGCATTGATTGTATCACAATACGCCAATTACATGCCGAGATATTGCGAAGCGAAGTTGACGCTTGAAATACGCGCAACTCGCGGCTAGCGCTCGTCCTCAGCAAAATGTTCAAATGTTTGTTAAGCTTATGGGACTTAACTACGGGGTCATCAGTCCCTAATCTTACAAACTACTTATCAACTACCTTATACGAAAGACGGCATAAATATCCATGCGCGAGGGGGATTCGAACCCCCGACCGTAGTGGCCGTGCAGACCGTGACTGGAGCGCCTCAGTCTACTCGGCCACCGCGGCCGGCACGTCCTCAGCAGCAAGGGGTTCTCGTCCTAGTCTCAGGACGTGCGCTAGCCGCGCGTTTCGCGTATTTCAAGCCTCAGCTTCGCTTCGCAATATCTCGGGATGTAATTGGCGTATTGCGACGCAATCAACGGTATTATTTATGTGAATTGTCATGCTATAGATTGCCGATGAAATAATGTAGGGTGTCCATTTAAAAACACATTTTTTTAAAGAAAGGACATATAGTTTCGTTTTAGAATTTCCACTTGAGCACTTGCCTTAAATTCATACCGGTGAAAGTAGTTTTACAATACCGGGGCTGTGGTTGTTCCAGAGAAATTTTGAGTGGTCGAGATAAATGGGACACCCAGTATACAGGGTGTTCGAAAATACACCTCATAAAATCCGAGAGACTATTAAGAGAGTACACATAATATCTTTATACGGAACGCATGCCCGGCAAATCCATCCAGTAAGCATATGAGCTCTTCATTGTCTTTGGAACAAGGAAACAAATTTCTTCTTCTTCGTGATTTTTGCTTTTCATAGTTTGGGAGGCGGTAGTATTGGATGAAAAGAAAAAACAAGTATGGTAAACGTGTATACCGAAAGAGCTATGAGCATTTGAATAGTTGAAGAGACCACACGATTGGAAATGAAGACATATTATAGCCTCTATGAGGTACGTATTTTAGGGTGCGTGTTCATTGGACATTCTGTTGTTGTTTTGCCCATTCTACCTGTTTACAAAACGTGGGAAGCAAAGACCTTCCAGAAGAAGGTAATTGTTTCAGTGTCAAATATAAGGCTGTAATCATAGCGTTATTGTAGCACATTTCACGACATCGGTTTCTTGTCGAAATATTATGTACTAACCCCCCTTGACAAGTCCAAGTTCTTAATATTGCTGAATACCCTCTATTCACAACAATAATTTCCACAAGCTACCTTCATTGTTACGGCGTTAATATTTATTTATTTATTTATTTGTTTATTTAGCCTGATCAGATTAGGGCCATCAGGCCCTCTCTTACATCGGACCAGGGTTTTACACATACAGAATTTTTTACATTTGAGTTACCTATAACATACCAATGATTTTTACAGATAAGCAATTAATAACATAATTTATAAAAGTTAACTACATGCAAAAGGATGTAAAATAAAAGGTATTGACTTAATTCTAATAGGATTAATACTAGTAGTACCACTGAGACACCTTCTGCTGCTGTTGGTGTAACAACATTGATATTAGCAGATACAGGATGTACTTTTGAATCGAGACTGGTTAAGGCAAGGCGAATTCTGACAAAAGGAAGTTAAGAAAGCTGTACCTGGCGAGAGCAATGGCAGTAAGAGAATATCTGGGAGGAGGAATGGATGTGACGTACCTGGACCGTAGGGTATTAAAGACTGGCGTAATTATTGCTTCAGTAGATAATCCATTAACTGTCGTTTGAAGCTGGCAGTGTTATTCAGTTCTCTGATATACTGAGGTAGATTGTTCCAGAGCCTCGTTCCTGCTACTGAAAAGGATTTTGAGAAACCGGCTGAGTGATGGATAGGGACAGAAAGGGTTTTGCTCTGACACGAACGAGTAGTTCTGTTATGCTGATCAGATAAGAGTGTTAAGGTCGAGGAAAGATATGAGGGACAGTGTACGTTGATAAGAGAGTAGAGGAAACAGAGTGTATGAAAATCTCTGCGCTTGTCAGCACGGAGCCAGGATAGTTGCATATAAGATGGTGAAATGTGATCAAAGAGACGGATGTTACATATATATCGAACGCAGGCATTCATGATTAGTTCCAGACGTCTTGAGCTTTCCCAAGAAAGACATTGCAAGATAACATCACTGTAATCAATAATTGGAATTACAAGTGTTTGTATAAGTTTCTTTTTGAGATCGAGAGGAAAAAACTTCTTATATCTCTGTAGGGCATGAAGAGATGCTGATGCCTTCCTACACACGGCGGCTGTGTGCTCAGCCCAATTTAGTTTGTCGTCTATTATCACTCCCAGACTTTTTGCCGAGGGCGAAAAATAGATAGGTGTGTCATTTAATATTAATGATGGTTGAGATTCGCGGAATTTGTGGTTAATGAGCCTAGGATGTCCTACCAGAATTGCTTGTGTTTTACTTGGATTGAGCTTTAATCCTATATTCTGTGCCCACTTTGATAGTGCACATAGGTCAGAATTAAAATTTTCGATTGCTGTCTTCAGGTTTTTTGGTTTTGCACTTAAATACAACTGGAGGTCATCGGCATACATGTGGTATTTACAAAAGGACAAGACCGATGATACGTCATTTACGTACAATGAAAAGAGGAGTGGACCTAATACCGAGCCCTGTGGTACGCCTGATAGTACTTTTCTCCACTGTGACTTTTTGGTGCCGGACATGACGCACTGAAGACGCGATGTCAAGTATGAGCGAAACCATTGCACCACGCCTTGAGAGAGATTTAGGCTGCTAAGTTTAGCAAGTAAAATGTCAAAGTCCACAGTGTCGAAAGCTTTGCTAAAGTCTAAGAAGCACATAATAGTCGCCTCTTGTCTATCCATTGCCTGCTTAAGATCGTCTGTCACTTTTATCAAAGCAGATGTTGTGCTGCGATATTTGCGAAAACCTGATTGGTGTTCGTCAAAAAGGTTATTAATAGTCAAGTAGCTGGTTAGCTGATCATTTACTATATATTCTAGAGCTTTGGATAGTGCCGGAAGAATGCAGATAGGTCTGTAATCAGAGGGTGCTGTGGCAATGTTCTTTTTTGGCAGTGGCTTAACTAGTCCACGTTTCCATGCATCAGGAAAAACACTTGTGGCTAAGGACTGATTAAATATATCTGTTATGATGGGCAGCAGTGGATCAATAATCAGCTTTACCATTTGGATAGTGATACCATCATCCCCAGTAGACGCTGATGTAATACGCATAATGGCTTTTTTCACTATACTTCCAGTAACATGTTTAAAACAAAACTTATCATGGTTAGCGTTGTTTATCCTCTTGATATGGTCAATAAGTGTTTGTTTCGTTTGGTGATCTATTGTGGTGGTAGGCGTTGTGAAATACTGATTTAGTTCCTCAATGGGGACAGTGGGTTCGGCTGCAGTTTTTACTTTTCCAATACCAAGACCGCGCAGGTTTTTCCAGAGGACGGCCGGTCTATTTATGTTGTCGGTTAATGAATAGGCGTATCTGAGTTTAGCATTTCTCACAGCCTGGCTGACTCTGTTACGTTTCTGCTTGTAAGCGGTGTGGTTTTCAGGTGTAGGGTGCAGTTTGTATGTCCGATGTGCATTGTCCCTGAGATTCATGAGCTGTTTTAGTTCATCAGTTAGCCAGGGTGCAGGTTTCCTTCTCACTTTTTTGGTCTTGATGGGCGAATATTTATCATACAGCTGGTTAAGTTTATTTGTAATTTTGTGCAGTTTCTCGTTTACGTCCGGGAGGGTGTCGGAGGTTGGCTCGAAAACTATTTCTTGTGCATCAGCTGTCAGTTCAGGTAAGTTGACGCGTCTTAAGTCACGGTATGTAGTTAGAAGTGGTTTCTTCCTGGGGCATTCTAGCGAGTATGTCATGAAAATTACATCATGGGCAGACATGCCAGGTGCAGATGTTTGTGACGTTCGAATTACTCTGTCTGGAAACCTTGTTGCAAATATATCTATTAAAGTGTGGCTATCAGCTGTGTGATGGGTGGGTGCAAGCTGAAGTAAGGTCAGATTCGAAGACGTAAGCATACGCTTGAACTTCATACAGGACGGACTGTTGAACAGAAAATTTATGTTAGTGTCTCCCGCTATAATTATGTGCTCATAAGCTGATTCGAGGTCTGAGAGGGCAGTTTCGAAGCAGTCCAACGCACCTACCTTCGGAGGTTTATAGAGGACGCATATGAGACACTTTTCTTTGAGGGGTTTTATCTCTACGAACATGTATTCCACTTGTTCAGTTTCATCATTATTTGATGTGTGCAACACGGTAGGAGATAATTCAGAGCGTATGTAAGCTCCAACGCCGCCTCCGCGTTTGTTCAATCGGTCGTGTCTTAGGAAGACATAGCCGTCTAAATTTACGGAACTGGTGGTAATGCTTGGTTTGAGCCAGGTCTCCGATAGAAGAATTATATGAAGATCCAAGTCTTGAAATATATGGCGGAACTCAACTAAATGAGCTTGTAGAGATTGAACATTTGCGTGTGCAACGTGGAGCTGTGTGCGCTCAGTTGTAGCGCGCGCGATGATACCGCTAGTCGGTAGGGCAACGGCAGTGGGCTGTGGGGTGGCGGCGTCCTTTTCTGCGAACGCAGGACACATTGGAATGTGGCGTGGCTGGGGGCTAGCGGTCCGGGGGGTCGGGGGAGGAGTGCAGGACAGCAGAGAGAGAGAGCCGAAGCAGGTCAGGTGGGTTCAGAGACAGGGGAGGGACAGGGAGGCGCTGCAGCCAAGGTCAGCACGGCCTGTGTCCGCCGAGCGGCAGCGTGGCGCTGAGGGGGGGGGGGGGGGAATCTCGCCAAGCACAGTAAAAATAATCTGCACGGAACAACACTAAATAAAGATAACAATATCGATAGTAGAGTGAGCAATTGCCAATGATGCGTGAGACCAACGCTATATAAAGGTGAATTTAAACCTAATATGGTACCGTAATTAATAATGTAAGTATGAGATTAATAGTAAAACAGCACTATCCTAAAGTGAACCAGTAAGTGTCACTAAAAATATAATGATAATTTGCTAGAAGAAAGAGAAAAAAAAAGTGTAACAACAAATCACACCAATCAAATAATGATAATTTGCTAAAATAATAAAGAGAAAGCTAACTAATGTAGTATAATAGATATTAATGTACATAAGATTTTCTTTACAAAATCGATATGAAGTGTAGCAAAAGAAGAAAAAAAAATAGTAAGCTACACGTAGAAGTAGTGGCGGCAAGTGTTTTTATCTCCTAAAGCAGAGGCTTTCGAGTTCATTCGCATTTGTAATTGATATTTTGCCATTGTACGTCTTCACCATTATTCTGCCATCACTTGTCCATACATTGTGTAGGCCAAATGTTGCGATTGCACTATTCAAAATTTTTAACCGCTCGGAAGTGAGATCTTCACGTATCGTCAGACCTGATTTTACCAGTTTCTTCTTGGCTCTAAAGATTTCGGATCTCTTCCTGTAGGAAACAAACTTCACTATTATGGGCCTATGTTTTGTGGATTCCCCTGTCTTACGTCCTACTCTGTGACTTCTGTCGATGTCGTTAAGGGTCACCTGCACCCCTAGCTTTTCAGTGGCCAGCTTCACTACGATTTCATCGGTGTTTTCACTACTATTTTCTGGAATCCCGAACAGTCTTAGGTTGTTACGTCTCTGATATTGTTCGAGCTCATCTGTTCTCTCGATTAGCTTCTGCTCGAGAGATCGTGCTCTGCCTGCGGTATCCTCCAGGGTCTTTTTCAGAGCGCATATCTCGCTGGCATTCTTGTCGAGCGTCTGCTGTATTTTGAGCGTCACTGAGGCAGTGACGGCGTCGGTGATGGTCTGGACCACGGTGGCGAGCGCGCCCTCCGCCTGCAGCGCGGCACTTACCTCAGCCCTGACGAGTGCGGCGATGTCGGCGGTGGCGGGCGGCGCGGCCAATGTCTAGCATGTCTACTTGAAAAAAGAAATGTAGACCCAGGTAAGTAGTATGCATCAGATTCGCGTACACAAGTGCCTATTCAGAAGGAAGAACTGAACAGTTGCCGGCCGCGGTGGCCGAGGGGACTGAGGCGCTTCAGTCACGGTCTGCACGGCCTCTACGGTCGGGGGTTCGAATCCCCCATCGGGCATGGATATTTGTGCCGTCCTAGTTCGTAAGTAGTTCATAAGTAGTTTGTAAGTTTAGGGACTGATGACCCCGTAGTTAAGTCCCATAGACTTTACAAACAAACAAAACTGAACAGTTTTCCGCTTTTTTTAAATTTATTTTTAATAGAAGCGCTTCGAAATACATAATTATCAGAACAGAAACACATTACTTCACTAAAATGGCTTTTTACATATAAGCGTAATTGAAAAGACAGTATAAAAATTCATCAAAGGAATCTACGAAAGGAAATAAGTCTAAGAATGATACTGACAAGGTGGAAAATGTTTCATTAGGAGTGGTTACCTGACAAATGCAAGTGATAAAACAGAAATAACTAGGGGAAATGCAGCCTCTGACAATAAAGTTCAGCGAATGAAGTCAGAACGGTCGATGGGGCAACAAAAGCGAATCACAACGTTGCAACTGAGTATCGGCCGGGGTTGACAACATGCCCCCACCGTAGTTCAATCAAATCTAATACATAAAAATGTTCGTTTGTTTGTTTGTCTTTTTGTTCGTATTTTATGCACAGCCATACCGTGCATACGACTGCAATTAAACTTTGTCAACTCATCGCTTGCATTCGCGCGAAGAATATAGGCACACTAAAATTAATTTCGTATGGTACATGGCGGAGGGTGCTTTACATTTAGTTATTCGTTTCTTACGCTTTAATGCTGAAATGACTGGACGGATATGAATCAAATTTGAAACAGTCGTAGCTTATACGCTGATTAATACATGGGCTGCCTTTCGTAAGCCACCGCACGGTCTGTGGTGAAGGGTACCTTACAATGGGTCATGCGTTTGTTTTTCTTCACGCTGGAACAGCTGGACGAATATGAATGAAATTTGGAATGTAGATTGCTTATACCCTGAATTATGAGCTACCTTTATTAAGCCACCGTACGATGCATGGCGGATAACGTACCTTGCAGTGGGTTAACAAATTTTGTGCGCTTTACGCTGAAACGGCTGAACGGAATTCAATGAAATGTGGAATTAAGATAGCTTACAGCCCGAATTAATACGCGGCCTACCTTTTCTACGCCTCCATAGGTGCGTGGCGGAGGGTACAACAAATATCTGAATTGTTTCACTGGTTACCTTGAAAGTCAGCGCGTAAATACATCAAGGAGATTCTTATAAACTGCAAGTAGGCGTATTTAAAATGACGGAGGGTACCTTAGGACTTTGACACCGTTTGGCTAGTCACCATGAAACTTGGCGCATACATGTCTGTTTTCATATATAGGAGGGAGAGCAGTAAGTGGAGGAGGAGACAGACAGAGAGAGCCGGCCGCAGTGGCCGAGCGGTCTGCGGCGCGCCAGTCACAGTCTGCACGGCCGCTACTGTCGGAGGTTTGAATCCCCCCTCGGGCATGGATGTTTGTGTCGTTTAGTATAAGTAGTTTGTAAGTTTAGGGACGGATGACGCCGCAGTTAAGTCCCTTAAGCTTTACAAACATTTGAACATTTGTTCCTCGAATCACTCCTGGCCTTGTCACATGGTCCATTATCCTGTTGAAAAATGACACTGCTGATGGGAAACGAGATCGTTATGAAAGGATGTTCGTGGTCTGCATCCAGTGTGCCGTGCTTCTTGGCATTCGTAGAGCCTGGCACGAGCTCCTCTGGACTCACGAACTCCAGCGCAGAGCTTTGCACAAGTCCGTTAATCAGTTAATAGTTAATTAGCGAAGTTAACTTTTTGAGTAACGGATTAACTTTAAAAAAACATTTACGGACTCTTTAACTCCTGTTAACTTGACCAAAGTCCGTTAATCCCTTATTTTTGTACCCACTTCTTGTTTCCATCAGCGATAACAATGGCGAACGAGTACGGTTCAACGAAAATAGATATTTGTCATGTCCCTGCTGATTAATAATACGTTCAGCGACGACGTACTGAATAAATAAGCATTTTTAAAATTCCAACTTGTGAAGTATCAGCCGCCTTAGGTATTAGTGGTGAATAGGGATAGAAAGGTAGGAAAAGTTAATTTTCATTACAATTTTCTCACTGACCTTTGTTATAGCTGAAAGGAAAAATTTAAATTGCGTACCGCAAAACAATCGATAATGGAGGCTGCGAGAATCAATATATGGCTGACGCTCCTAATCAGGAAAGTTGCATATATTTGAATTATGTTAGTTTCCTCGTCTGATGCTGACTGCAATTAAATAAATATTTAACACCAGATGCGTTTCGGTTTGTATTTGTAACGTACCTTTGGTGCAAGATTTTTTATGTTAATTTTGTCATTCAATCTAAGGAGACCACAGGCCAAGTATGTTTAACAAGTATAGCACAGAGTCTAATGAAAATCTGGCTCGACATGAAATCAAAATATTAATTTAAAGACGTGGTATTTCTTGAGGAAAATATTTTAATAGATGTTTTTTTTTTTTTTTTTTTTTTGTTTTTTTTTTTTTTTTGTGAAATATATTACCGCTACACTTTCAAGAGCTGCAGTGGAACGTCTTTATTTTTTTTTTTTTTTAAGGAGAAAAGATATTTTTACTCCCAAACATGGCTAACAGTCAGACGAGAATGTTAACATTTCATAAGGCAATATGTACCTTATTTCAAATGATATTCAGTGAAGTTACATATTTTCAGTTTCCCGCGTATATTTTATTTCATTGCTCAGTTATTATTATTATAAACTAAGCTTTATGTATTACTAGGACTAAGGCGCTCCAGTCACGGTCTGCACGGCCACTACGGTCGGGGGTTCGAATCCCCCCTCGGGCATGGATATTTGTGCCGTCCTAGTTCGAAAGTAGTTCATAAGTAGTTTGTAAGTTTAGGGACTGATGACCCCGTAGTTAAGTCCCATAGACTATACAAACATTTGAACATTTTATTACTAGGACACTATTCCCTACTGGCCGACCGCGAGCATAAATGACAAAACCTTCATTATGTACAAGAAGACTAATCATCTCACAGAACAAAACACTTTTCCACCAAATGACTCTAGCGAAGGCGGTACCGCAACTTTACAACGTGGTATGTAATTAGTCCTCATTTTTTTTTTTTTTTACGCTCGCAGTCGAGTGCCAGGACAGAGTGTCCGAGTAAATCTAGTTTTTATTTATACTCCAAGTGCTACGTAAAGTTGTCCCACCAAAACATTTTTATAAGGTAGGGCAATACGTTTTATTTAATTGCTGACTACAATAATACAACAACTGCAAATATGTAAATTCGGAGACTGAAGGCGAGTTTACGAGTAAACGATTTACGATTAACGTTAAGTGTTTGTAAATCTATCAGACCAAACTGCGTGGTCATGAGTCCGTAGCTTACAAACTACTTAAACTAACGTAAACTAACCTAAGGACAACACACACACCCATGCCACAGGGAGGACTCGAACATCCGACGGCGAGCAACCGTGCGCTCCGCAGCGAGGCGCCTTACGTCCTGTAGTTTTGACTGGTGTAAATGAAGTTTAACGGGCTTCTTTTAGTGGTCATGTGGATGACTTCACATTTCTCATTATTAAGGGTCAATTGCCATTTTTTGCATCACGCAGATATCTAAATCATTTAGGCCGCTCGGCTATTCCACCGCAGCAAACGTTAAGTTCCGTTAAATTGTCCGTAAAGTAACGCTTTAACGTTCAACTAAGTTAACCTTTTTTAGTAACGGATTAATGATTAACGAAGCTAATTTTTGTTTAACGGTGCCCAGCTCCGCTGCTGCGTGTGTGTTCCCCAAAGCATAACTGCGCCATTGCCAGCTTGTTTCCACCCTTTGGGTTTTTTATTTTTATTTTTATTATTTTTTTATTTTCAATTTTCTTTTTTTTTTTATTCCCTTGGTGGGGGCGAGTTGGCAGCACCTGAGACGCTCTTCAGCCTACAGAAATTTCACATGGTATGAAGAATATAAAGACAAAGGGAGTACAAAAGAAAACAATACATAAAACAAAGCGAGAAAATGAAAGACGAGCATAACTTTGATATGGTGTTTGGTGTGCAGTACATAAAATCACACGGCTCCGAAAAACGGAGAAACACTACACTGAAAAACTTGGACACACAGACAATTAAAAAACACAGGCGTTGGCTGCGGGATGGCCGTTCGCAGTTACGTTAAAAAAACACAAAACACTGATGATTTACACTCTGATGGAGACACAGGTGATGCACACGCGAATGACGATGAAAGTAATGGGTGTAGATGGGGTGGGAGAAAAAGGGAGAGGGAGAGGGGCGGCAGCAGGTGAGGGGCTACAGGTGGGGACCGGGCTAGGAGGGGCCACAGGGCCAGGGGAAAGGAAGGGGGTAGCTGTCCCCAGAAGCCGTAAGGAGCGGGAGGTGGGGTTCCGGAGGGACCAGCTGGAGAAGAGTGGCCAGAAAGGAGGGAAATGGGGCCCTCTTGGTGAGATCAAGAACCGAGAGGAGAGGAGGAGGAGAAGGGGGAGACTCAGAGCTGGTATGAGGGATAGATGTCTGAGCGGAGGGCATCATCTGGGAGGGGGAGGGCGCGAAAATTGACACAGGAAAGGGTAAGGAGGGTGGGAAAGTGGAGAGTAGGGGGGATACAATGGTAATGGCGCAGCAACGGGCCGTAATTGGTGAGGAGAGGATGGACAAAAGGGTGAAGGAGACCCAGTTTACGGTAGAGGAAACTGGCCGGCCGCGGTGGCCGAGCGGTCTGCGGCGCGCCAGTACGATCTGCACGGCCACTGCGGTTGGGGGTTCGAATCCCCCCTCGGGCATTAGCTAGTTCATAAGTAGTTTGTAGGTTTAGGGACTGATGACCCCATAGTTAAGTCCCATAAGCTCTACAAACATTTGAACATTTTAGAGGAAACCGAGACGAAAGTGCTCAATGAAGTGGAGAAGGCGGGGGAAGGGTATGAGGTCATAAAGGAGCCACGTGGGGGATGGGAGGTAGGAAGGGATACGGAAGGCGGGGCGGAGGGCGTGGCGTTCCAGGTTCTCTAGGGACTTGTAGAAGGATGGAGGGGCAGAGATCCAGGCAGGATAGCAGACGCAGAGGATGGGGCGAATTAGAGATTTGTAAGTACAGAGGATGGTGGAAGGGTTCAGGCCCCAGGTTCCGCCAACAAGGAGTTTGAGGAAGTGGAGACGGAAGTGGGCTTTTTCTCGGATGATGCGTAGGTTGGGGATCCAGGAGAGGATGCGATCTATGGTGAGGCCCAGGTACTTGAGGGTGGGATGGGGGGTAAGGTAGAAATCTTGGGGGCGGAAGGAAGGGATGGTGTGACCTACAATGATCGCCTGGGTTTTGGCAGGATTTATAGACAGGAGGCAGTGGTTGCACCAAGAGGTGAAAAGGTCAAGGTGTTCTTGGAGAAGGCGGTTGGAATGGGCGAGGGTGGGAGCTAATACAAGGAAAGCGGTGTCATCAGCATATTGGAAGAGGTGTACGGGGGGAATGGGGGAAACGGGTTTAGTCATATCTGTGCTATACTGGAGATAAAGGAGGGGAGAAAGAACGGAACCTTGGGACATGCCAGCAGAGGGATAGAAAAGATGGGAATCGGTGTTGCGGACAGTAACATAGGTAGGGCGGTTGGAGAGAAAGGAGGCAATAACCCAGACAAGGTTGATGGGAACAACCTAGGTCTGGATTTTGAAGAGCAGGCCAGGATGGCAGACCCAATCATAGGCCCATTTGAGGTCCAGGGAGACAAAGATGGCAGAACGATGGGATTTGAGCTGGAGAGATAGGACTTTCCAAAAGGCTTTCGACGAGATTTAGATGTTCCTTTTTCCTGCAAGCTATTAGAGAATGGAACTATAGACAAATATCATGAAAATGGTTCGATGAACCCTCTGCCATGCACTTCAATGTGACTTACAGGGTATCTATGTAGGTGTAGAAACGTGACTGGATGTTAATTCCTGACCTTCCTTGGGTCACGAATATCGCGGTCGCAGATGTTAGTTGCCACGAGTACGCAATGCTGCCACTAGATGTCATGGCGGGAAAATAACAGCAGCGTACATTAGTTATTCAAATGTTCAAATGTTTGTACAGCTTATGGGACTTAACTACGGGGTCATCAGTCCCTAAACTTACAAACTACTTATGAACTAGCTAATCCTAAGGACGGCACAAATATCCATGCCTGAGTGGGGATTCGAACCCCCGACCGTAGTGGCCGTGCAGACCGTGACTGAAGCGCCTCAGGCCCCTCGGCCACCGCGGCCGGTCATTAGTTATTGTTGGACTTGTTACACACACTGTATATGTGGGATGTTTCATGAGACAATATGTAACATAAATTTTACTTCAATAAACGTGTAAATAAGCGATTATCGCATGACATGATATGAATAACTATTACAACAAACTAGTTCAGTTTGTTACAGGGGTGTAATAGAGTCATGAGTTGTCAGTGGGAAGGACTTAAGTTCAGACCTTCTTATTGCCTAATAATTTTACTTATTTTCATTTCAATGCCACGTTTTCTGTCATCTGGAAATCATAACAAAATGTGTATAATTTTTAATGGTAATGATATTTTATTTTGTATTGTGGATTGTTTGAAACTGTTCGATACAGGCGCATGAGATGACTTCTGTACTGGAGAATAATTCCCACTTTTTAGTGTCGAGAATGCCGAAACGAAATATTGCTGCAGCATAAAAGAAAGAAGCATGTACAAATTTCACCAACATCATTGATGAAGTTTCCTGGCACATAAATCTCAATTCGTCGTACAAGGAAATTTCGTTACACCATGTAGGTTACTCCATTGAAGAATGGAGATTCACATATATTCACTATAATTTCCAGTTCTCAGAAAATATAGTATTGAATGAAAAGTAAGTGAAGTTGCCAGAACGCAGTTTTGTATACACCACCGATTCATTGCAAATAAATTCTCTTCGTCTAGCCACCAATACAAGCCATGGTTTTGAGAAAACAGATACGTTCGTAAGTTGATTACGTGCGCTAAGCTCTTACATTTATGATAATTGAAGAAAAATTATTACACACATACCGACAACAGCTAAAACACATCCCGCTTATATCGCGTTATGAAAAACAGAACTCGTTGCACCTGACATCTAGTTGCAGCACTACGTACTTGGCGACTCTGCTCTCTGCGATTGCGACACTAGGAAGCTTAGGATTTAACGTCCAGTCAAACGTGACGTCCGTTTGATATCACGCGCAACATCGAAGATCGCAGGAACTGCTACCTACGTGTGTTATCGTTGTCTTAAGTGCTTTGCACTTGTGTCGCTTGTTAAAATGACGTCATGTTTGCTAAAAGTCTCATAGAATGTTTACGAAGAGAGAAGGCAACGGCACACTAATGATTTATAAAAAAGAAAACTCATTGTTTAACGATTCATGAGATTCAAGTTACCGCATAACTTATCGTAGTATTACGAGACTTATTAGAAAGAATTGCATACGGAGATTGAAATTAAATTTGTGATTTATGGTCTGCAACCTCGAGTTTGTCTCTGTCTCTCTCTCTCTCTCTCTCTATAACACCCCCCGCCCCCACCACCACCACCACCACCACCACCGCGCCTTCTATCGTAAAAGCTTCTGTGACTTCTTTATTAATGCAACAGATCTGTGTTCTCCAACACAGGGAGTCCTATTTGATGTTATGCACAATGGTACTCTTTCAGGAACGATCTGACACTGCCAATAATTTAAAAATTAAGTAGGAAGTAAGCAAATGCAAGTAAATATTCAATATTCGTTGATTACCTGGGTAAAACAGTTATTAGTCCCAATGAACAGCTTGGAGAAGACATACTTTTCAGGGGCCTACCTTAGGCTATCTGCAGTATATAGAGGGTGTTGCAAAAAGGTACGGCCAAACTTTCAGGAAACATTCCTCACACACTTCCATGTTAGAGCTCATTTTATTACTTCTCTTGCCGGCCGCGGTGGCCGAGGTGACTGAGGCGCTCCAGTCACGGTCAGCACGGCCACTACGGTCGGGGGTTCGAATCCCCCCTCGGGCATGGATATTTGTGCCGTCCTAGTTCGTAAGTAGTTCATAAGTAGTTTGTAAGTTTAGGGACTGATGACCCCGTAGTTAAGTCCCATAAGCTTAACAAACATTTGAACATTTACTTCTCTTCAAATCACATTAATCATGGAATGGAAACACACAGCAACAGAACGTATCAGCGTGACTTCAAACACTTTGTTACAGAAATGTCCTCCGTTAGCGAGGATACATGCATCCACCCTCCCTGGCATGGAATCCTTGATGCGCTGATGCAGCCCTGGAGAATGGCGTATTGTATCACAGCCGTCCACAATACGAGCACGAAGAGTCTACATTTGGTACCGGGATTGCGTAGACAAGAGCTTTCAAATGTCCCCATAAATGAAAGTCAAGAGGGTTGAGGTAAGGAGAGCGTGGAGGCCATGGAATTGGTCCGCCTCTACCAATCCATTGGTCACCGAATCTGTTATTGAGAAGTTGTTGCTAATCCATACATCAAATGGGCATCTGCCAACTGCGCATTTGTAAACATTGTACTGACTACAAAACCACGTTCGTGATGAACACTAACCAGTTGATGCTACGTACTGATGTGCTTGATGCTAGTACTGCAGAGCAATGAGTCGCATGTCAACACAAGCACTGAAGTCAACATTACCTTCCTTCAACTGGGCCAACTGGCGGTGAATCGAGGAAGTACAGTACATACTAACGAAACAATTGGGTATTTTGACAACTATCTGCACGAATTATTTCAATTTACATTTAAAGAGAAATACTAAAATGAGCTCTAACATGGAAATCAAGCGTTTCCGGACACATTTCCACATAACAGATTTTCTTTTCTTGTGTGTGAGGAATGTTTCCTGAAAGTTTCGCCATACCTTTTGTAAAATTACGAGAAACCGTAATTCTTCAGGGACATTTCTACAAAGAAAAAGTCTTCAATTACAGTATCCTTCAATCACAATGACCATTTTTTTACTTCATCAAATTGAATTAAGTCACAGCCGCGGCGAATTAACCGTGCGTACTGGGGCGCCATGCTATGTTGCGCGCGGCCGTCCGCCGTCAGGGGTTCGAGTCCCCTCTTGGGCATGGGTGTTTATGTTGTCCTTAGGTTAGTTACCTCAGTTTAAGTAGTTTGTAAGTTACGGACAAATAACCCAGCAGTTGAGTCCGATAGATTTACAAACATTTAAACATTTTTTATTAATACACGTTTGGTTTCGAGAGAACCTCAATGTACTCGTGTTTTGAAACATTTATTCGTGCAGGCCGCGGTGGCCGAGGTGACTGAGGCGCTCCAGTCACGGTCATCACGGCCACTACGGTCGGGGGTTCGAATCCCCCCTCGGGCATGGATATTTGTGCCGTCCTAGTTCATAAGTAGTTTGTAAGTTTAGGGATTGATGACCCCGCAGTTACATTCCATAAGCTTAACAAAAATTTGAACATTTTAAATCAAAGAAGAAAAATTCCTGATGTTCTGCTTATTATTTATTGAGTTACTAAACGTCTTTCGGCTTCTTAGGCCATCATCAGGTAACAACTGATTGTTCAAACATTTCTTCACAGATATGCCACTTACATAGATGTTATTAAATTACAGATTATACAGATTCACATGTTCACAGGAAAGTGTTACATTTTATGGCACTGAATTACATTTACTAAAGTATAAAACTACACAAAAAGCTGATTTTATAAATAGAGGTTCAAAGCAGTGGCGTAGCATGTGCGGGGGAGGACCCGGGGGGGGGGGGGGCATAGCCCAGGGCGGCACATATTTGGGAGTGGCAGGGAACCGTCAGTATACTCTCCATAAATGAGACATCGAAGACACAGATTTGTCAGGAAATTACGACCTGTGTTTATTATATTGCATTCAGACATTTTTAGCCTCCACTAACATGTTTGATTGTGCTATGAAAGTACGCTTCTAAATACATTCAGTGCTGTGGAAATCAGTTTCGTTTTAAAATTCATTCCGGTGCCAAAATAATTTCTAAAAAGAAATATACTTTCAGGGAGTCTTCAGCGAGGTTATATCAATAATTTGCTCAGTTTGCTTAAAAAACAAGTAGGAGGTTTCCCTAATTTTATTTCGCAAATACAGATTGCAGAAATTTACAACGGGGGAAAAATGATTACCCGGACAGAATAATTTGAAAGTCCAAGAACAGAACATTGCGCATGCCCAAGCTCATAAGCGCGAGTGTTGCCAACTGCAGCGGTCTGTGCAGCTTCAGCTTGCTGTTTACATCGTCAGGTAGAAGCTATACAATAGAAAAGATTCAGTACTTGTCGAGATTCACTGCACTTTAACTTACGTATCATTTATTTTGCAAGACATTTGAGCACGTAGAAACTGTTGAGGTATATGAAGTGGGTATATTTGCCACAACGAATCCCTTTTTCGCATAATGGTTTATTGGGTGAGTGGATAGGGGAAAGGTTTCTGAAGGTAACGGGCGCGCGTTCGAATCCTACTCGACTCATTTTATTTTTTATTTTTTAGACGTCTCGCAGGTAATATTTTAAATATTAATTCGCTAGAATTTGTGCAGTTGTAGGCTTTTATAGGTTTTTAGAAGATTGTATTTTATAATAACCTAATCTTTAATAGGACAGACACCTGTTCATAGTCATAAAAAAATATCGAACATTCATCTATTTTGGGAGGTTAGATAAAAAATACCTTTCAAGTATGTTTATTTTTTGTTATGGGTGGTGAAATAAATATTACCTTCCAAGGAATACTATTTTTAAATATCAAATTGACAAACTGTAATTAATAACTAAAGAGAATACTGGAAAAAGTAAAACCAATATAATTTAATAACAAAGAGTAACTAAATCAAGATCATTTGCACCGCGATATAATATAAATAAAAAAAGGTAAAGGCTTTGGCGGCATCCGATCCGATGCACACCACTTAACCAGGAAGACCGACACTCTGTTAATGAGCTACCTGTCCTTTGTTGTTAGCGTAACGGTCGAATAGTCCAAATGTTCAAATGTTTGTTAAGCTTAAGGGATTTAACTACGTGGTCATCAGTCCCCCCCCCCCCCCTCCTTTCTTTTCTCTCTCAGCATCCACCTCTTTCTCTCCCATCTCACTGTTCGTTTCCCCCTTTCCCTCTCTCAGCAAAGTTTTCTGCAAGGTTCCCTCTGTCATATACCAAACAAACATTTATGTTCAAACGTTCAAACGTTTGTAGAACTTATGGGACTTAACTACGGGGTCATCAGTCCCTAAGCTTACAAACTACTTATGAACTAGCTAAGACTAAGGACGGCACAAATATCCATGCCCGAGGGGGGATTCCAACCCCCGACCGTAGTGGCCGTGCAGACCGTGACTGAAGCGCCTCAGTCCCCTCGGCCACCGCGGCCGGCACGAATAGTCCCACCGGAGTTGGAGAACGAATATTAAAGTGCAAAACCATTAGCTCTACAAACTAACACATGGATGCCCGCGAAAAATCTACTGTCATCCCAGAAAAATGAACTATGTGGCCAACGGGCGTGCAGTAGAACTTAATTTAGTTGATTCGAAAATGTGCTAAAAAATCTGAACCGGTAAGCCTACAAAATGGAGTGTGTCTGTCCACACGCGGACCCATTTAATGGCCACTGAAGCCCTACTGACAAGAAATTATCACATGCCTAATACATGTGAAAGCATTCGGTAGACTTTAATCAGAATACCGTAACTTATTGCTATGAAAGTTCCTCAGGCTCATAAATTTTGTATTACAGTTTACTTCTCAGTGCAAGACTTCTTTTTAGTTGACACTATTTTCCATTTATGAAGCTTTTGTTTGTCGTTACAGACACCTCAGATATATAAGTCGTATAAATAATATTCAAATAGGATTTGTTCAGCACAACGTAAAAATAGAAGAATCAAAAATTATTTAGGGAAAATAAATTGCAGCGTCCGTATTTTATTTTGATAAACACTGAAATAGGATTGGTACTTATTCCCAAAGTCACAATTTTTGTTGCTGTTCAGTTCCGAAAATACGCCCCCCCCCCGGTAAAATGTGTGCCGGCACCGGGTGGCAGAAATCCACCCTACGCCACTGGTTCAAAGCTTGTATATTATCGGGGGTGCGGGAGGAAGACGGGTTGCCCATTGCAGCTGCATCTGCCTGTGTATTAAATAATTTTGAGAGAATGTGAGTGTCAGGAGATCTATAAACTGGCTGTTTCTCTATAGCTTTCATAACTGGTATGTTGGTATATGAATTTATAATATCAATAGAGAACAAGTCTGATCTCCAGCGCCAAACACAAGAGTGAAACGACAGACTTGTGCAGTATAGCCTGCAGCTCATCAAGAAGAAAACTGAGTACATGACATCAGACCCAAGAGAAACTGGGACCATTAACGTTGGTGGAGAAGATCTAGCGTGAGTATCCAAATTTAAGTATCTCGGTTCTATAATCAGTAGCGACGGCCAACTCGCAGATGAGGTCAATGCAAGGACACAGGCAGTTCGGATGATCTGCCATCGTCGGATGAAGGACCATAGTCAAAGAAGTGCTGGACTGTCATTCGCCCTGTCGCTCTCTATGGTACCGAGTGCTGGCCAGCTACAAAAAAGACAGAACGACGACTGAGGGTCATGGAGACGAAGATGCTTAGTTGGTCATGTGGCGTCACTCGACTAGGTTACGTTTCAAATGACGCCACCAAGAAACATTTTGGAATTTTACTCATCCAAGAGAAAATGCGAGAAAGTCGTCTGCGATGATTTGGACGTATATTGGGTGCAGAAGACAAGTCAGTAGAAAAGGCAGCTTACAGAATGGAAGTCTTAGGAAAGAGATCCAAGGAATGACCAAGGCAGGGATGGGCCGATACCCTGCACAATGACCTGATAGTCGTAGACCTACACCGAGACATGGCCCATGAGCGAATAAAATGGAGACAGCGAATCCACTCAGCGGACCCTGCCACCAGGCGGGACAAACGCTAAGGAAAAAGAAGAAGAAAAGAGATTAATTTTTCAGTTTGTGACATATGTATTGACGCTTTGGGCTTAGGCTCGCGAGTTTTGATGTTGTACTTTTCATTATATGTATATAGGTTAGTTAACAGTTTAATTGGTTTTTTACTTAAAAGCTATGTTTGGCTGTCTATGCAATTAATAAGAGGTCGGATATGTATTCCTCGTTTATGTATCTTCAGCTGCGCATGTATTGTGGATGGGTGTGAATTCATGACACTCTGTTTTCTGTCCCTGGTTTGTGAAACGTACTTCACAATTTTATGGCCGTTTTGGTGTAGGCAACAAACTTGTTTGTAGGCTAGCGTGGTTTATTCAGTAATGATATTTTGTTGGCCACATGAATGGCAACTTCTGTTGTCGCTATTAGGTGTTTGATTGACATACGTTGTAGCTGTGGTTCTAGGTTGGACTTAAGTGCTTTACGAAGTCAGTTTCTTTTTTGTGAAGTCTTGTTTTGTTATATTTTTTACATGTATATAGAATTAGAAACCAGACATCTACAAAATTTCTTTTAATAACTGTACAAAATTGCACATTGAACAAACGGGAAGAAACATCGCCATCATATTCAAAGAACACACGAAAGCATGTATTAGCAATCAGTCGACATTCTACCTACATCTTAAAATTATATCTATGCCACATAGCCTAGATACCATTCCTAGCTTTCAAAGATATAAAATTGTGAACATTGTGCATCCTGTACCCCAACTGCCAAAGTCCGTAATTACGAATTATATAAAAATACATGATTGGATTCACAATAAAAAACAGAAAGTTGACAGTACGTCAGTCGCACGTAGGTGTAAGTAATAACGTAAATTACAGTTGTAATATCATTATCCTTCATAAAGATATAAAAATAAGCATCATTATAAACACCAGGGGCATTTGATAATTTCAATACGTCGAATCAAGCAGGCTTGTTGTGAAATATATTAAAATATAAGCGAATAAAGAATACTTTGAGCTACTTGGATCAATTTCAGATAAAATTTCGTATTTCGGCATCATAAATGCTGCTGGCCTTACCAAAAAGGAAAATGATATTTTTCAATTTGGCAAACCAATTTCCATCAGTTAGTATGTTCTAAAAATTCCTTGTTTACTTCTTATGGCAATATTCGATATAATAGGCTAGTAGCAATTCGTAGCTTTTGACGCAACATAAAATATATCGTGCTGCAAAATGCGATGTAGGGGTCATATTATACAATGTTAAAATGTTTGTGAAGTTGACGGGACTTAACTGAGGGGTCATCAGTCCCTATTCGGGCCCGGTGGTCTTGGGGTAAAGCGCCCGAATAGAAACCGAAGGGTCGCGGGTTCGAAACCAAGTCGGACGTCGGACTTTTTCAGTCTGCGTTTTAACCCGTCCTTCACCTCTCAGCGATGTAACGAGTCGCCAGAAACGATACGTGGTTCGGACCCACGTTAAGCTGTAGATCCCCTTTCCCCGGTTGGATAACTGGAGTAGGCTAGGGAAAGACTTGCACCAGTCCAGTGAGCCACACTAAATTATTATTATTATCTGTCCCTAAACTTACGAACTACTTATGAACTACCTTATATTAAAGACAGCACAAACTTCCAAGCTAGAGGGGGGGGGGGGGGGGATTCGAACCCCCGACGGGGAACGGCCTCGCGCATCGCAGCATGGCGCCTCTTCGCTTATATACTACTCCGTGTGTTACGTTATCTTAACAACGTATGTAACAAGTAACATACTATGTTCTCCTATGCGTTTAAATACAGTCTTGGTAATTCCAGATAAAAAGTGTGTTCTGTTTTACTTATTTCAATGGGCTAGCTCCAAGAAGTTAAGGTCTCAGAAGGTTGAAATGCGCTGAAATTACTTTCACTGAGCACACGAAAAGATTGTCGGAATAGTCATAAACTAAATAGTGCCAAGTGTTCACTATTGTAAAGATGAGTTTGCGTAGTATAACACTGTTCAGATCAAAGAGATTGTCAAGAATGAGTGCGACACAGATACCACACATTAAGAGGCTGACAAGTTCTTTCTGAAGCCAATTGTGTGGAGTGTTGCCTTGTATGGGAGTGAAACATGGACGATAAACAGTGTGGACAGGAAGAGAATAGAGTCTTTTGAGATGTGGTGCTACAGAACAATGCTAAAGATTGGGTGGGTGGATCGCGTAATTAATGAAGATGTACTGAATAGAATTGGGGAGAAAAGGAATTTCATGTCATACCTTAACTAAAAGAAGGGACCGATCGGTAGGTCACATTCTTAGACATCAAGGAATCGTAAATTTAGCAATGGATGGATCTGTGTGGGGTAAAACTCGCAGAGGGAGACCAAGAGATGAATACAGAAAGCAGATTCAGATTGATGTAAGTTGCAGCCTTATGAGGAGATGAAGAGGCTTGTTCAGGATAGAGTAGGGTGGAGAGCTGCATCACAACAACATACCTATGGAACAAGGAGCCAACAAGACTAACAGTGAAGTACAGATTTTATTACGTAAAACTATTTTGTTATTGCCAAGATCAAATGTTCAAATGTTTGTTAAGCTTATGGGACTTAACTACGGGGTCATCAATCCCTAAACTTACAAACTACTTATGAACTACCTTATACGAAAGACGGCACAAATATCCATGCCCGAGGGGGGATTCGAACCCCCGACCGTAGTGGCCGTGCAGACCGTGACTGAAGCGCCTCAGTCTCCTCGACCACCGCGGCCGGCTTGACAAGATCGCTTATCCGAAATTTCGACCTGTTTTGCCGGTTTTGACGGATTTTACCCCCATCATCAGAACTAAAAAGCACACTAAGAAGACGACCAATATATGCGCCTGCATCGCTAATGTCAGCAAACGCTAAAAATCTCAGTGTGAAACCCCTAGAAACAGGGGGCTCTGTTCGACAACAGCCTCTACACATGCCTAAGGCCGGCATTGTTGACATGGGCTTCTGTAAAGACGCCTCACAGATGAGAGGGTGTACAGAAATACCTGAAGTGTATTATAGACAAGGCATTTGATTCTTCAGTTCATGAAAATACGTCATTAAATGACAATGTATATGTTACGCTTTACGTATACAGTAGGGAAGTGTCTTGTGAAATAAACAGATTGTCTCCTTTCGAGGGCTGGCAAGAACTGTTTCAGTATTTTAACCCTTAACTGCCCTTGCGGGGTCGTATTCGACCCCAAGAGTTTTGATTTTAATGTTTCTCCGCTAGGTGACATGGGAGGGAGCTACCCGCTCATGTAATCTCAATTTCCGCCAGACAGCGGTAGTATACAGTTCGGCTGTATTATGTCAAATCACATGTGTAGGGCCATGTGAACAGATTTATACTCTTTTTTTCAAAATATAGTTCCTGGTTTGTGTAACATTGCTCAAAAAATCTCATGGTGGTACGGTATCAATACTGCAGTGTTGTTCTTATTACTGCAGAAATTATTGTATCTTGGACTATTTCATGTGAAAAGTATGAAAACAAGTCGTTTTTGGTGAACAGTAAGAACAATCCAAAGATTTCCACATTTTACAATCAAGTACCTCTGAAGACAAAACTTGCAAATTCCTTTTGGCCCCTAAATGTCAAGTGACAACATATTTCCATATTATACCGTAAATCATTGACTGGTACAGCATACGCTGTTTCGTTCTTCTTTTGCACTTATTGACCATTTTGTTGTGCTCTACTAGGCCTCCTCTTCACAATAAATATAAGAATTCGTCAACAATTTTCTATAATAAATCAACTTCAAGGCTTCCTCTTTCGCTTTTATAAGCATTTTTCCATGTATCACGAAAAATATCATCACAAAATTAAAACTAACATGTATCTCGATAATTTATGCTTGAAGTGTCCGCTAAAGATTCAGTTCACTGCTAAACCTTTCGCAAAAGAAAGAAACATCACTTTATTGGAGAGCTCAAACGTTAGTTTCAACCACTGTTTCCCATCCCAGGATGAAACTTGAAACATGTTTCAGAAAACCACGTGCAATTTTGATGTTGCTTGAGAGCAACATTGCCAAATGAAGCGTTAATCAACAAGGAGTATTCTCGTTTTTTATTCCTACAACCAACACTAGTGTAGAGCCTGTTTTTTTCCGTTCTAAATGCATTTTGGACGAAAGAGCGATATCGGGCGGACAAGCAGAAGCTGTAATTGCGGTAAAACATCATTACAGCGACTATAAGTGTGTGTGTCTGCAAACTACAGATCACAAAACCCAGGAAAGGTGAAAACATTACCTTCTAGCACTGGAGCGACTGCAGATACATATAAGGTGAGTACCAATCATATTTTTATTATTGAAGTTCCTCGCAGTTTTTTTTTTTTTTTTTTAATTTTTTTTTTATTTATGGTGTGGGTGACTTAGCGTGTTAGTAGCGTTACAAGTTGGAGAAACTCCAGCAGTCGTACAGCAGTGTATTTCTTCGCCAATTCATATGTAAGTTCCAGAATCTCCAGTCATAGTGCATCAAGGAGTAGTTTTGCACAAAATTCCTGGAAAAGTCGCGCGGCATATTACTTCCTTCCTCAAACGACTTGCGTGATGACGATAACGAGGAAATCCAGGAAGTGAGAGTAAATATGGACGTTTCCCTATTGTCGTGCAAAATCATGGATGGGTTGCGCAGAAAGTGTTGCCGCTACTTTCGCAAAGCTGGTCGCAGGTGATGTTCCAAAACCAAACAGTAATACTGTGCATTGACGGTTTCCGTTGTTCCTGTTTCGAAAACATAGAGCGCCGTGACGTTAGAAAGCTAGTTCACAAGTGACTGTGTTTCCCTCGATTGTGCAAACGCTGGTGACGTGGGACGGGTGAGTCTATTTTCACGTAGGTTAGGTTGTTATGCCAACAACGTGTGCTATTCGCGACAATAATAGATCCTATTGCACAGTGTCTCCACAGCAGTGTTGCGACTATTTTAAGTTCCTTCCCTAGTACAAGTGACTTCGTAAATAACATCTGAAATCAGAGGAGTTCCTCGCGGATATTGCAACACAGGAAAACTGTAGCAAACTGCAGTAAGATCCACAGCGTATCGATACATGGTGCATGGAGTGACAATCGACTGCCAACACTGATAAATCCAAAGAGCTGCATCTAATAGAATGGAAGATCCGTTATTTAATACATGAGTGGCTTACGTGCCGATAGCTATTATAAACGTTTTTCCGTGAAGTAAATACGAGAGAGTAATGCTCTGTGTTAGAGTTGATCGATATCCATCGCTGTTAGATAAATATGTTAGAATGAATTGTTAAAAATATTTTTAGAGTGACGGAAATATGTTACAACTGGACAATGACATAGGCTACAATACAGAATACAGATTTATATTTGTTGTGACAATTGGCGTTAGAAAAGATTGCATACGTCAGCTCTACAACATCTATGCACAGTATGTAATCGGGAAAGCGCTGGATGGCTGGAATGGTGTGATTTCAATTGGCGACAGGAAGAGCCGGTCGCGGTGGCCGAGGGGACTGAGGCGCTTCAGTCACGGTCTGCACGGCCACTACGGTCGGGGGTTCGAATCCCCCCTCGGGCATGGATATTTGTGCCGCCCTTAGTTGTAGCTAGTTCGTAAGTAGTTCGTAAGTTCAGGGACTGATAACCCCGTAGTAAAGTCCCATAAGCTGTACAAACATTTGAACATTTGAACGACAGGAAGATCAACAATTTACGCTTCGCAGATGATACTACACTCATAGCAGGAAGTGAGGAAGAGCCGCTATGGTCAACTCACCAAAATCTGGCAGAATCGGACAATATCGAAGACACAAAGATGCGCTTAGTGGAAGCATTGGTGTTTCCTGTTTTCCTATACGGATGCGAGACCTGGACCGTGAAAGGCAGTGATAAGAGCCGCACTGATGTGGTGTTGGAGGAAGATGCTGCGTGTACCATGGACACAAAGAAGAACAAATGCTTCAATAATAGAAGAACTACACATCAGAAGAAAGTTCTCGTATCAGCCACAAATACCTTCAGTTCTTTGGGCACATCTTGAGAAGGAAAGGGGATAACTTAGAGAAGACCATCTTGCAGGGAAAAATTGAAGGTAGAAGAACACGAGGGAGAGCAGCAAGCAGATGGTTGGATCAAGTGAAGAAGATCACCAGCCTACCTCTTCACATCATGTTAAGAAAGGCTGAAGATCGCTGTGGGTGGAGACATCTGACTGAAGTTTCAATTACCTTAGAATGAATGTGGAAATGAGGTCGCGAAATTCAGGAATGAGTTAAACGGCTAATGATGATTTCGTTTGTGGCTTGGTATCCTGGACCATATCAAAATTTTATTAGAGAATCCAATTGAATCTTCAGGATGGAGATACCGATAGTCCTATATTGTAATTATACCACCGATCTGTTGTTTGTTTTAGAAAACTTAACACCGATGTAAGAACATCGATGTTTCCCACTAAACTGTCTAACAGCGATGAATACCGATGGACTCTATGAACTCTAGCACAGAGCATCACTCTCTCACACTTACTTCACGTAAAAACGTTTATAATAGCTAATAGCTAAACTAATTCACACGATCTCGAACTCCAAAATTAATTTTATAATCGCAAAGTCCTTGAATGGCTCCTAGATTTTTATTAGTTTTTTTTTTAAAATAGAATTGGGTCCTTAAGTTCAGTTCAATTCCCTTGCGTTTTATCTTATTTCTTTTACTGTTCCGCAGTGCTTGCGGAGACTCACATGCCTCCTCTCTTTCCCCCTTGTGACGGGCTTCACCCTAGAGTGGTGTTTTCTGTTTTCCCTTTGATGGCTGCCGTCGCCATTGCAGGTTTGGGGATTATTTGGGTGGGCTTGGGGTTTTGCCTTCACTCGGTCCCCTTTGTAACCTTCGTTTTCTCTTCGTTGTCCCCTTGGAGTGGTTTGTTTTGTTTCGTTTTGGTGGCGTCTCACGAATTTCGATTTTCACCACCCCCTCACGGAGCGGGTACCTGACTGTGGTGGTCTTACGTTATTATCATTTATACTTGCTATGACCATCAATAAGTCTCAGGGGCAAATGCTCGAGCGCGTTGGCATTTTTTACCTGAGCCTGCATTCGGACGTGGTCCGTAAAAGAAAGAGCGTAAAATTAAAAATTATTGATGGTCCTCTGCAAGGTGGACATTTATTTGATATGCAAATTAGGAATAAGAAATAATCAGGAGCGGTGGTGGATGGCCTGGCGGCTGGCGTGGGCGGTGGTAGCACAGTTGACCAGTTGTGGATGCAGTCAACTTGTTTACAAAACTCTCGTCTTAAGTGCAGGTACATGTTTCATGTTATCAGTTATTATTCAAGGTAATTGTATAGTCCGAAGTACGGTTACTTGTTGTACAATTTCGGATTGAATAAAATAATTGGCCCATTTTTGGCTCAGGACAGAGTAATGCAACTTGTACATCGATGAGTAACAACTTTTGTAAAAAATAAAAAAAAAATAAAAAATATTGTTTTTGGGGTGTGAGGAGGCGGGTTCGAGTCCTGGACCGGGTCACACATGAACATAAATCTCTATACCAAGTGAGGACTGTCGGTATGGCAGAGGTGGGGGCGGCAGTGGGTGACCAGTTGTGGGGGCGTTGGGGGCGGAAGAGCTCAACTGCCCTACCGTAGGGGGTGACGGCCAGCATGTCAGGACAGGTCGGGGGTGGAGGGAAGTGTGCCCAGGTAGCCTAATGGTACCCTGCCCTCGTACCGCTATTACTCTGTTACTCATATGGGATAGATACCCAAATTTGTGAGTGGCTCGAAGACTACTTGAGTAATAGAACCCAGTATGTTGTCCTCGAAGGCGAAAGTTCATTTGAGGCTAGGGTATCGTCGGGAGTGCCCCAGGGAAGAGTGATAGGCCGCGGTGGCCGAGCTGTCTGCGGCGCGCCAGTCACGTTCATCACGGCCACTACGGTCGGGGATTCGAATCCCCCCTCGGGCATGGGTATTTATGCCGTCCTAGTACATAAGTAGTTTGTAAGCTTAGGGACTGATGACCCCGTAGTTAAGTCCAATAAGCTCTACAAACATTTGAACTTTTTTTCTGGTTATATGAATGATGTGACGGAAAGAGCGAGTTGCAATCTGCGGCTGTTTGCTGTGTTCAGGAAGGCGTGTAGTAGAATGCAGGATGACTTGGAGCAAAATTTCTAGGCGGCGTGAGGAATGGCAGCTAGTTCTAAATGAATAAAAATGTAACGTGATGCAGATGAGTGGGAGAAACAATCTCGTGATGTTCAAATACAGCAAAGTAGTGTGCTGCTCGACAGAGTCGCATCAATTAAATATCTAGGCGTAATACTGCACAGCAACATTAAATAGAACGTATGGACGTATGTCCAGTGAACAGACCACAAGGATTGTGGCCAGTGCCATAGGCGTACCGTCACTCGTTTTTTTCCGCGAACCATATGCGACTTTAGTAGTAGGAGGATGTGACATTGTTACACAAAGTACTGTTCGCTAAACGTCGTGAGATGACCAGCGGAGTATGGGCGTAGACCTACGAGGGTTGTACAAATGAAAATGTACGAAACGACACTGTGTGTATAGTAGAAGACTTTATTTAAAAGTAGTCACCAGAGGACTGAGTACAACTATCCCACTGTTTAACGAACTGCAGGATTCCGTGTTCCATGAATTCCTGTGGCTGTGAAAAGAGTGCGGTGGGTCTGGGCACGGACGATGATAAAACTGTCATTCAAGTCCACACTAGGTTAATAAAAGTTATAACTGAACACCATTTCAAAATTAAAATGTTTGCACTAAGTTTCACTTAGTTGCTGTTACCTAGCAACATTCGATATAAATTTGGCCGTGAAAAATCATGAACTTCGATCCAAAGGTCCCGCACCATCAGCACAATGAAAAAAAAATTCTTCTCTTCAATTAAAAAAAATAATAATAAAAGGTTCTTGTACGACCGGGGCAGGAGAATTAAGTTTTAAAATTATTACTATATGTTCACTCTCAAAATTCAGTCACAGACAACGTAAATTGATATCGATCTTTTCAAACATTAACATCGAAGTTCACTGCCTGCTAAATTTGAAGTTTTGTATTGTTACCGTCATTGGGCGTGCCACTTCTGAAGACAAGTCAGTGTTAAAATCCAATAACTTTCCACTTATCTCTCTGACGTAGTTCAATACTTTCAATAAATCAAAATCATTTATTGCCGTCTGATCTCAAATATCAAATGTTTGTAGAACTTATGGGACTTAACTATGGGGTCATCAGTCCCTAAGCTTACAAACTACTTATGAACTAAGGACGTCACAAATATCCATGCCCGAGGGGGGATTCAAACCTCCGACCGTAGTGGCCGTTCAGACCGTGACTGGAGTGCCTCAGTGTCCTCGGCCACCGCGGCCGGCGCCGTCTGATCTGATACAAGACAGCTAGAGCAATACTCTTATAAAACTTTATCTCCTAAAGGCATACAAGAATGTAATGACATTTTATTTCTTCTTTGCAAACGATCGACCAAGGAGGTTAGAATACAGGTAGACGCCCTTACACTGAAAAAGTGAAGCCTGCCCCTGCCATATTGCTAAGCTTTGGAGAAGTAGTCGTGTAGTAGAGCTAATGTTTTATGTCACTTGAAACAGGAATAAAACGTCCAACGGTTTTGCAGTGATGCACAACGTGTTAAAAGAGTGCAAATAAGGCGTTAAAAAGTAAGTTTTCAAATATATTATGATGAGTATTTATTACTATTTATTATAGAAAGTATATTGTTTGAAAGTACGTACCTTGCACTAACTGTCAGTTCAATGCATTAACGCTAAGAGGGTCGACATATCGCATAGATTTAACGGATAAATAGCATTCCAAAATTCAAGATGGCGGGCAGGCTTCAACTGACGTTGCGTGCTCGGCATAGATAATGCCATTTTCCTGTATTATAACCTCCTTGCAATCGACGCAAGACAATAGAGAAGGCCAGCCCCATTCGTAGCTCCGAAGCCATCGGTTGTTTATCGATAGTGACCAGATACAGCAATGTGGTTTAGTATTGCAGTTATGATGGTGGGATATTGGATATTGAAGTATCTTTTCTAGTTTCCTTTCAATATTTTTTATTAATTATCCTATTTTTTTACATTAAATTGATTTATTTGATCAAATTTAAATGAAACTATTGAACATATTGCTGAATGACTGTGTTGCATTTTAAGTTTGACAAGACATTTTCAATTGGTGAGAGATCTGGTGAATGTGCTGGCCATGGCAGCAGTCGAACATTTTCCGTATACAGAAAGGCCCGTACAGGACCTGCAACAAGTGGTCGTGCAATATCCTGCTGAAATGTAGGGTGCCGGCAGCGGTGGCCGAGGGGACTGCGGCGCGCCAGTCACAGTCTGCACGGCCACTACGGTCGAGGGTTCGAATCCCCCCTCGGGTATGGATGTTTGTGTCGTCCTTAGTATTAGCTAGTTCGTAAGTAGTTTGTAAGTTTAGGGACTGATGGCCCCATAGTTAAGTCCCATAAGCTATACAAACATTTGAAACATTTTGAAATGTAGGGTTTCGCAGGGATCGAATTAAAGGTAGAGCCACGGGTCGTAACACATCTGAAATGTAATGGCCACTGTTCAAAGTGCCGTCTTTGCGAACAAGAGGTGCCCGAGACATGTAACCAATGGCACTCTATACCATCATACCAGGTGATACGACAATGTGCGGTCACCGCGATGTCGCCAAACACGGATGCGACCATCATCCGAACAGTTCGTGCAGATTGTTGTTGTCTTGCAAACTTCCCCATCTGTTGACTCAGGGATCAAGACGTGGCTGCACGATCCGTTACAGCCATGTGGATAAGATGCCTGCCATCTCGACAGCTAGTGATATTAGGCTGTTGGGATCCAGCACGGCGGTCTGTATTGCCCTCCTGAAACCACCGATTCCAAATTATGCTAACAGTCATTGGATTGCGACCAACGCGAGTAACAATGTCGCGATACGATAAAGCGCAATCCCGAGAGGCTACAATCCGACCTTTGTCAAAGTCGGAAATGTGATGGTACGCATTTCTCCTCCTTACACGAGGCACCACAACAACGTTTCACCAGGCAACGCCGGTCAACTGCTGTTTGTGTATGAGAAATCGGTTGGAAATTTTCCTCATGTCAACACGTTGTAGGTGTCGCCACCGGCGCTAACCTTGTGTGAATGCTCTGAAAAGCTAATCATTTGCATATCATAGTATCTTCTTCCTGTCGGTTAAATTTCGCGTCTGTAGGTCGTCATCTTCGAGGTGGAGCCAAGAGTATATTTTCGGTGTAAGCATATCAGTGTAGGGACACCGTTCTTAGATGCTCTCTATTATACTCGTAACCATTGTAATGGGCGAAATGTTTGCCCTTGATCGTTGTAATAACTTCCATACTGATGGTTAAACTAAGAGCTGCAGGTGTCTGGATACCGTTCACGGAGATCCGGGGCTGGGAGGGGGGAGGATTAGGAGGAGGGGGGAGAGGAGGAGACAGGGGCACCAGACCCTATGGAGCATGTAAAAGTGTGTCAAATGTCCGGTGTGGCAAGTGTCCGGACACCGAGTGAGGAGGCTTTTAAGAGTAATAATGGAAAAGAGATGGGGTAGCCGCAGGCAGAAGGCTAGCCCCAGTGACTCACTCTCCTCGTTCCACTGTTCTTGGTGAGACTCTGACGTGGAGATGCCAAAAACGATTGTCAGGTTTCCAAACACGCGCCTAACTGGCTTGTAAAATTAACCCGTATTGACGAGGCGAAATGTGGAAAGCTACTGGCATTTGCATTTGCAATCCTGATAGACTTACCATAGAATGGATGTGAAAGATACAAATATTTTAACTTTGCCACAGAACCCCACTTCACACCACCTTCTGGTGGAAGCTTTTCTCGTGCTGATGGGCACTGGCAGCACATGAGTGCAAGGGCGTCTGTGAAATTTTAGCGGTCGACTGTGGTTTGCTTTCTGGCGCAAAACAGCGAGTGGCAGTGCCTAGTGTTGAGTTGCAGGCTTGATCTGTAATTACGGCACTTTTGGAGAGCAAGCAATGGACATTTTGCCCCGTCCACAGTATCTAGTTAATGTCTGCAGACAAGATCGAGGAGGCATGACGGTGAACTAATTTACAGAATTACCATACCCTGCCCCATAAATTTAGACTTTGGAAGTTAGCAGATCTTTACTTCTTCAAGATTATTAAGAAGATTTTGGCTGATTCATTTAGTTTCAGATTTGACCAGACAGTTTTTGATAGACTTTCAGAGTCACTGAAGCAGCAGCCAATGACGCAGCGAATGGTAAGTTGCGCACTGCTGCAAAGCTAGGTTTTTGTCTCTGCCAAGTCGCTTGCCTGCAATGCTATCGACACCAGAACAACATTATACTGTATGTACTGTGTCAGCCTCGCAGCCTTTGTTAGTTCATGTTTCAGTTGTAAATTCAAGTGTAGGCGTGGACTCAGTCACTCTCTGCTAGACGTTATTCTTCTAACAAATTGTTTAATTTTTTATGTGATTTCGAGTATCAAAGCGATACTGTTAACAATCAAATCTTCTCCTATTTTTCATTATTATTTCATTTCATTATTAAATTTATTCCAACTTTGTTTCTGGTTTTTCAATTTTAACGATAATAAATTTCATCTCACTTTATTTTACTGAGGCGCTGCTAACACTACAGTCCTGTAACCAATGAGGTTCTTTACCAGTTTCTGTTTACGGGGGGAGCAGTCGTTTGATTCTGAGCACAGAACCTCTTACTGGTATCTGGTTGAGACATGCACTGCTTTCTGCTATCTAAGCCTGCATGTAACGTTAGATTTGTACCACCTATAGATTCACCGTTTTAGCGTACAAGAAATATTGCAGATCAATCCTTGCGCAAAGTGGAATACATCGACTGTGCAGATTTTTTAAGACGGTCATTCGACAGTTAGTGTTAGATAAACCATTAAAGATGACGCTTCAAGTAATGACTACAGCTCTCCCGTGGTAGATTTTATATATATATATATATATATATATATGTTGTTATTGTCTTCAGTCCGGAGACTGGTCTGATGCAGCTCTCCACACTACCCTATCCTGAGCAAGACTTTTCATCTCCTCATAAGAACGACAACCCACATCCACTAGAATCTGTTTACTATACGCGTCTCTTGGTCTCCCTCTGCGATTTTTACCCCACACACTTCCCTCCAATGCTAAATTCACGATTCCTCGATGTCTAAGAATGTGTCCTCTCAAGCGATCCCTTCTTTTAGTCAGGGTATGCCAAAAATTTCTTTTCTCACCAATTCTGTTCAGTGCCTCTTCATTAGTTACGCGATGTACCCACCTAATCTCCAGCATTCTTCTGTAGCACCACATTTCAAAAGCCTCTATCCTCTTCCTGTCTGTACAGCTTATCGTCCATGTTTCACTCCCATACAAGGCAACACTCCACAACAAATGCCTTCAGAAAAGACTTCCTTACACTTATATTCGATGCTTTTCAAATCAAATGTTCAAATGTTTAAGTTTATGGGACTTAACTACGGGGTCATCAGTCCCTAAACTTACAAACTACTTATCAACTACCTTATACTAAAGACGGCACAAATATCCATGCCCGAGGGGGGATTCAAACCCCCGACCGTAGTGGCCGTGCAGACCGTGACTGGAGCGCCTCAGTCTCCTCGGCCACCACGGCCGGCCAAAAATGCTTTTCTTCCCATTGCCATTCTGCATTTTATATCCTCTGTACTGCGACCATCATTTGTTATTTTACTGCTCAAGTAACAAAACTCATCTACCTCCTTTATTGCTTCGTTACCTAATCTAATTCCTTCAGCATCACCAGATTTTCTTAGACTGCACTCCATTACCCTAGTTTTTCTCTTGTTAACGTTCATCTTATAAGCACCTTTCAGCACACTGTCCATGCCGTTCAATTGCTCTTCCAGGTCCTTAGCTGTATCTGACAGAATTACTATGTCGTCGGCAAAACGCAATGTTTTTAATTCTTCGCCCTGAACTTTAATTCAAAAATGTTCAAATGTTTGTTAAGCTTATGGGACTTAACTACGGGGTCATCAGTCCCTAAACTTACAAATTACTTAACAACTACCTTATACTAAAGACTGCACAAATATCCATGCCCAAGGGGCGATTCGAACCCCCGACCGTAGTGGCGGCGCAGACCGTGACTGGAGCGCCTCAGTCTCCTCGGCCACCGCGGCCGGCGAACTTTAATTCCTTCACCAAATTTCTCCTTGCTTTCCTTTATAGCTTGCTCAATGTACAAATTGAACAACATTGGAGAAAGGTTACAACCCTGTCTTACTCCCTTCCCAACTGATGCTACCCTTTCATGCCCTTCGAGTCTAATAACTGCGGTCTGGCTTTTGTACAAGTTGTAAATAACTCTCCTTTCCCTGTATTTTACCCCTGCTGACTTCAGAATTTGAAAGAGTGTATTCCAGTCAACATTGTCAAAAGCTTTCTCCAAATCTACAAAAGCTGAAATGTAGGTTTGCCTTTCCTTAATCTATCTTCTAAGATAAGATGTAAAGTGAGTATTGCCTCCCGAGTTCCTACGTTCCTCCTGAATCCAAACTGATCTTCCCCGAGGTCAGCTTCTACCACCTTTTCCACTCTACTGTAGATAATTCGTGTTAAAATTTTGCAACCATGACTTATGAAACTGATGGTACTGTAATTTTCACACCTGTCTGCGCCTGCTTTCTTTGGAATGGGGATTATTACATTTTTCTTAAAGTCTGAGGGTATTTCGCCTGTCTCATACATCCTACACACTAGTTCAAATAGTTTTGTCATGGTTGGCTCTCCCAGAGACTTTAGTAGCTCTGATGGTATTTCATCTACTCCTGGGACCTTGTTCCGACCAAGGTCTTTCAGGGCTCTGTTAAATTCTTCTCTCAGCACAGTATCTCCTATTTCATCTTCATCTACATCCTCTTCCCTTCCTACAATATTGTCTCGAAGTTCATTTCCTTTGTAGAGCCCCTCTATATACTCTTTCCAACTTTCAGTTTTCCCTTCTTTGCTGAGAACTGGTTTCCCATCTGAGTTCTTGATATTCGTAGAGTTGCTTTTCTTGTCCCCAAATGTCTCTTTTATTTTCCTGTAGGCGGTTTCTACTTTCCCCCTTCTTATACATTCTTCTACAGATTTGCATTTGGCTTCTAGCCACTCCTGCTTAGCCATTTTGCACTTCCTGTCAATCTCATTTCTTAGTTTTCTGTATTCCATTTTGCCTGTTTCATTTACTGCATTTTTATATTTTCTCCTTTCATCAATTAAATTTAGTATTGCCTGTGATATCCAAGGATTTTTTGTAGGTCTTGCCTTTCTACCTATTTTGTCCTCTGCTGCCTTCACTATTTCATCTCTCAATGCTACCCATTCCTCTTCTACTGTTTTATTTCCCCCTGTTTCTGTCAATTGATACCTAAATCTCCCTCTGAATTTCTCCAGAACTTCACATTCCTTCAATTTATCTAAGTCCCATGTCCTTATTTTCCTACCTTTCTGCAGTTTTTTCCAGTTTCAGCCTACAGTTCATGACTAACAAGTTATGTCAGAGTCTATATCTGCCCCTGGGTATGTCTTACAGTTTATCACCTGGTTCCGGAATCTATGCTTTACCATTATAAAATCTATCTGATACCTTCCGGTGCCTCCTGGTCTCTTCCACGTATACAAACTTCTTTTGTGATTCTTAAACCACGTGTTTGTTACGATTAAATCATGTTCCGTGCAAATTTCTACCAGGCGATTTCCTCTTTCATTCCTTCTGCCCAGTCCATATTCACCTACTATTTTTCCTTCTCTTCCTTTTACTACTACCGAATTCCAGTCGCCCATCACAATTAAGTTTTCCTCTCCCTTAACTATCCGAATAATTTCCTTTAGCTCCTCATATATTTCTTCGATATCCTCATCATCGGCAGAGCTAGTTGTCATATAAACCTGTACTACTGTGGTCGGTGTTGGCTTCTTATCTATCTTGACAATGATAATGCGATCACTGTGCTGCTCATAGTAGTTTACCCGCATTCCTATCTTCTTATTCATTATCAGTCCTACTCCTGTGATACCCCCAACTGATTTTGTATTGATAATCCTGTACTCACCTGACCAGAAATCCATCCTGCCACCGAACTTCACTAATCCCCACTATATCTAACTTCAATCTATCCATTTCCCTTTTTAAATTTTCTAATTTCCCTACCCGATTAAGGGATCTAACATTCCTCGCTCCGATCCGTAAAATGCCAGTATTGTCTTTCCTGATGACAACATCCTCCTGAGTAGTCCCCGCCCGGAGATCCGAATGGGGGACTATTTTACCTCAGGAATATTTTACCCGTGAGGATGCCATCATCATATTTTCATACCATAGAGCTACATGTCCTCGGGAAAAGTAACGGCTGTAGTTTCCCCTTGCTTTCAGCCGTTCTCAGTAACTGCAAGGCAAAGCCACATTAGCTGATGTTATAAGGCCAGCTCAGTCAATCATCCAGACTGTTGCCCCTGTAATTACTGAAAAGGCTGCTGCCCCTCTTCAGGAACCACACGTTTGTCTGGCCTCTCCACAGATACCCCTCCGCTGTGGTTGCACCTACGATACGGCTATCTGCATCGTTGAGGCACGCAAGCCACCCCACCTCGGCAATGTCTGTGGTTCATGGGGGTATGTCCTCTATGTGTTCATAAACCATTCCAAACCGATTGGAATGAAACTTTGGTGAACTGTTCACCGTACGCCCACGAAGGTTCCTGGCCCAAAAACAAAAGATCACGACACATAGCTCAGGAGATATGAAGTCATAAAAAAAGAGGTCACCGCGTGAGAATACCCAGATTTATGCGTCAATTATTGGAAAATGGGAGTAGTTAGGGACCTGCAACAAAGTTTGCATGTAATTTTGGACGTTTATGAAGCGTTTTGTAACTGACCTCCTCCCGTTCCCCTCCTCCCCCGCTCACAACAGTTTTGCTGTAGATGATCTAAAACTGTCGCATCAGGCATAAACTTGTATCAAATAAAGTTAGCATTACATATTTGCATGTTACTATTTATTTTTGTCTTTAATTCTCCCTTAATTCTCTTGCAACCAAAATTAAGCAATCTGTTTTCTTAATCTCCGTCTATATAAAAGCGAAAGAACAACTCACTGACTAAAAACGAAATCTCGAAAACTACTTCACCAATGAAGCTGAAATATGGCAGGAATGTAGTTTATAGGTTGAAAACGGCAGCTAAGAAAGTATTTTGTTTTAGGTGCATGGCGGAGCATACTTCTCCTACAGGCTCACGAAATCTACAGTTTCATTCCGATCTTCACAACATTTCGCACGCTTGACCTTCAAAACAAGAGGAAGGGCACCGTCTACCTTAAGTTTCATACCGTGAATGGGGGAGGGTACTTTGCAACATAAAAATGGACCCCTGAATATCTTGGTGCCATAACTTGAGAACGGCTCGTCCGATTTCACAGATACTTATTTTGTTGTTTTCGTTATTCTCAGAACAAGGGGTGTATAAAATAAAATAAAAGTGTGCAGTTTTCAATGTGACCCTGCCATTCTATTGCATAGAAATCTATAGCTTCGTTTCTAAATTGATGAAAGTTTGCACACTATACCATAAAAAAAAGAGGAATGTCTCTGTGAATTTCGGTCGGTGCATAGTGGAGGGTACTTAACTTACGAAATTTTACAAAATTCATAGAAGGGGGGGGGAAGGGGATGTGGACTTCGAGAGTGTAGGATAAGTAAACAACCGGGTAACGCCGGGTTTACAGCTAGTACACGATAAAAAAAGAAAATACATAAAATTGTACAATTTCTATACACTAGCCTAATCAGTAGTTATAACAAAATCTGATGCACCATCCAATATACAGAGAGTATATGTACTTGTGGAAAAGCTCTGGGTATTCAATAGAGAGCCAGAAAACAAGCAGATCACGTCCTCTAAACACATGGTTTACTTGCTTTCGTTTCTGTGTTGGTGGTATTTCTTGTGGTCTATATAACACAGACCACTTCACTATGCGAGTCGGTCACCTGTGGTTGTGCGCAGGCTACATGCTCGTTTCGTCCCCATTCACGACAGTGTGTATTTGTTTTGCTCATATTACTCATGCTGCCAGAGTAATTTTACATCAGCGATTCCAAACCAAATGGGGCGGACGCCGTGGCCTGCTCTTTGTCCTGACCTCAGTCCATCAGACGTTTACTTATGGTGTCATTTGAAGGCTACAGTGTATGCCACACCTATTCATAACGAGGAATTGCTTTGTCAGCGCATAGAGCGAGTGTGTCATCAGTTATGACAGATGCCTGGAATATGGGGACGAGTGAGTCAACGGTGCAGCACATAGACTTCTGCATTACAGCTCGTGGTAGACATTTTGAGCATATTCTTCTGTACATAGTAAATTATCCTGTAGCAACAAATAAATCTGCAATTGTGAGATTTCAAGTAATAACAAAATAGTATAAAAGATAATACATTTTCGGAACTAAAACACCAATCACCTCACATGCACTAAGACAGGCTGTAACGTATGTGAGGACCTGATGACACGGTATAAAATGTGAAAATCGTGTAGGTCTGAAATTGTAGAAAAGTACAGTGGATGTAAAACGGACTTAGAAGAATATGTGATGAGAGTGTGTTTGAAAACTGATAGGACGTGAGTAAGTTTGGACAGAAATAGGCTATGCTTACCTAAACTAAAGGACGAGTGAGTCAACTGAGGTTAACGTGCTTATAGTACTTTACTTACCTACGAACATTTATTATAATAAAACTATTGACACGCGGGTAACGCTAACAATATTTTTCAGAATGGCAACTACGGTTCTGCCAGTTATTCCGTCACAAGGTAAAGCCAAATTGCTGCAACATGCATTCATCTCATCTGTGGGTATTATGAAGAGAAATTCTGCATAAGATAAACTTAACTGGGATGCCACTGTGATGGAATGTGAAATGTGAGTGAATATGAACGTAAATAGTGGTGGCATGTAAATGGAATACATACCAGGCAGACGGCGTGATTCGATAAAGGCTACAGATATTGCTCAAAAAGATGGAAATTTAGGCGAAGGGTGATAACTAAACTGAGTATTTCCTCGTTGATAAGGGCTAGACTACTAAGAATGTGGACGTGTTGTATACTGATATGTTTCATGGAGATAATGTAGATTTGTTAGGAGCAGATGGCACTTTACGTTTGTATGACTTGACCATCACCAGAAATGCAGAGCTTGACAGTGATCCAAGGTATCTCGTCCCTTCATTATACAATATCCACACTTAATATGGTTTTTCAGTGGAAATTAATTGTAAAAAAGCGTATACCTCTACGCCAATGATGATGCTTCTATCAGACTGAAATAAAACGCACTTGATGAAAAACTGCATTTGTGAACTGCATTGATAGCATAACCATTAATAAACTATTTATGCAGAATTTAAGGACACCATGGCCACTTTCATGAGGAATTTATCAGGAGAAGAACTTTATGGGTACTATAATATTTCTAATCTGGTGGCAAATTATGTATTGCGTTTCACACTGACATGAATGGACTTGATACAAACTCAAAGTGTGGTCTTTGACCTTAGCAGGTCTACAATATGTCTGCAATATGTTTGTTTAATATTACATTTCAATATCATGGATGTTTATAAAATATTTCTGTTAAACTTATGACTGTAACAAAATAAATTTCATTCATTCTTCTACAAATGTATCTACAATTCAATTATGTGACAACAAACAAAAACATACAAGACATAAAAAGATAACATATCCTCAATACTTTAACAAACAAACACATTACTGTTAACAAATAAATAACACCAACTCTCAAGAAATAAAAATACAACAATTACCTTTTATATGCCAAATATAAAATATATCTATAACCTGTAGGTAACATTTCCAAGTAGTCAGAAACATGTTATCAGTAATGCATTTTATCAGAAATGTTCATGCTGTAATTTCTTAATTTTAAACCACAAGTTAAATAAACTTCCACCTTAAAGGTTCCAAGACTTATCATAACAGAATATATATTTTTTTTTATTTTTTTGGTCGAAAAATGTGCAACAGTGACTTACCTATTCTGCAAATAAAATATGCATTAAAGGGAACAAGATTTCAATTCCCTGAAATAGTGAATGGAAAAGTGACACTCATAATCAAGAATCTTGTAGAAGAAGACTTCCAGCACTGTTGACATCAAAATCGTTTAGGTAGTCGTAGATATAATGGAGTGGAATGTGTCGAGTGTGACAATAACTAAATATTTATGTATTTGAAGTAAAATAATTTACAGTAAACGTCCTGTCGTTTTCTAGCCACATCTCGAATTTTTTTTTAATTTACGACACTGACATGATCTTTACTTAATGGGTATCCTATTAATATTGTTCATTGTATTAAGGGTTAAATACTACACAAATTTAAAAGCGCTAAGCTCTTTGGCCCTCCCCTTGACATGAATTGGGCATAGACAGATTTGTGATGATATGCAACATCTTAGAAATATACTTTATAATCAAAGTAACAAGTTAGAGCATCATACACATTAAATAAGTATGTAATATAATTCGCCATGAAATAGTTGGATGTTTATTTCACTTATTTCACAATCATACTTTATTAGCGATTTAGCGACATCGCATTGGAATTACTAAGGAACTAGGACAAGCCAGCAGATAATAACAGTAAACTCAGCATGGCAGTGTGAGGCATCACTGCTATGATCGTCTTTACAGCTTGGGTATATTAAGTACATGTCATGTAGCGGTGCAATTATTAATTCAAGATAAGTATTCCTTGAACCCTGGCCATTGATTTATTTATGCATATTACACTGGGCTACTATCAAAAGTTTGCAAGCACTCATCTATAATCAGCAGCAGCTTTCCCTTCTGCAACCTTTTTTTGCCATTGTTTGTACAGATAGTTTCATATTTAACCACATAATTTATAGCAGGCAAAAGCACTTTCCAGAGACAGATGTGGTCTCAACATATCAGAAACAATCATTATAAGGTGAGGCACTGAAATTTTTGCCACGGCCGGATTTTGAACGTAGGGTCTCCTGGTTAGTAGGCAGTGTCTTTACCCACTAGTTTTTTCCTTGGTTTTTATTTTTTATTTTTTTATTTTTTTTTTATTTTTTTTTTCTTCGGCTTTGGATCGTGTTCGTTCGTTGTTGATTCATGAATTATTTGCTCAGGGGTTTTCTTCTTTTTTTATTGTTTTTTTTAATTTTATTTATTTATTTTATTTTATACAGAGGGCTAAGCCACCGTGGCCTTGAGGGTAATGCATGCAAATGCACGGAAAAATCTCAGGCAGTCTTCCTACACAACACGCACTCCAATTCTACCTTTATGTTCCCCTATGTAATTTATATCAAAATACTGCTGAGGCTCTCCAATAGTGGAATAATACCCCAGTATTGGACGTAAATGAGAACCATCCTGCCTTGTACCTCAGGTATGGGTAATATTGGTATTCATTTACCAGTAGCAGATTTAATCTGAACAAATCAGATATTATGATTACTAGGAGTATGTATATTATGCATTGGGCACATTTAATTGGAATTTTAGCTGTAATTTTGTATGCAATATTTTATGTAATTTTCTGACTTAATTTTGGTAAACTATGTAACATCCTGACTTTCAGTTTCTTAATGTGGATAAGCTGGTAATCTGTGTCATAAGCTTTGACTATAGATACTAGTAGACTGGGCAAACAGCAGAGCGACTATACACATCCACAATAGCGACATAGAATCACATGACGATTGGCAAACATTAGCTGGAAACAATAAATAACATAGCAGTTTACAAAAAAAGTCACTATTTTAAACTAATACTTACTTGAGAAATTTCGTGTTACTGTCCTACAGAAAAAACGCTATGTAAATTTATAAGCAAAGCTGAACACTACCACGTGATTGTTTGCAAAGCAATGGTTTCGCTGTGGAGATGTTGGTGACATCAAGGAGGTTAGAATAAAGGGAGATGGCATTATCTATGCCGAGCACATACGTCAGTTGAAGCCTGCCCGTCATATTGGTGAGTTTTGGAATATTTATCTGTTGAAACTATACATTACGTCGACCCTCTTACTGTGAATCCATTGAACTGACAGTCACTGCAAAGTATGTACTTTCAAACAATACACTTCCTTGAATAAATAATAATAAATACTCCTCATAATATATTTGAAAACTTAACTTTTAACTGGTAATTTGCATTCTTTTAATACGTTGTACATCACGGCAAACCTTCGGACGTTTTATTCCTGCTTTAAGTGACATAAAACATTAGCTCTAAAATACGAACGCTTCTCAGAAACTTAGCAATATGGCGGAGGCAGGCTTCACTTTTTCAGCGGAAGGGCATCTCCCTGTATTCTAACCTCCTTGGGTGGCATGAACACGATGCCATGCCAAGTCTACCAATATCTATGGTCGAAGTTCATAAGCCAAAGAGTATTATCTCTGAATCCAGTGTTGCGCTGCTAATAGTAGCGAACAGGTAGTCTGTAGGCAGATTCGGTGAGAGAAGTTGGGTGAAGCACACACATTCTGCCACCAATGGTCTATGGTTGGTAGCTCAGGTAAATGCACTGTACGTTATATTTTGCTGCGATTATTTTGGATGGACGAAATACTGCCATGTGGTGGAAACAGTTGTACCACCAGTTGGGAAATCATTTTTGTTCTTTGGAGATTATGGTAAATTTATGAACATTTATTATTTGCATTTATGGTGCTGTATAATCGCTGTTGTAGTAGATGCTTATCGTTTTCTCATTAATGAAGTGCATTATCAGTAGGTCAAAGTTTTCATTTAACCTAAAGTCTCTTACCACTTCCCCAATCCTTTCATTATTTTGAACATTAATTTTTGAAATAGATTAAATTATTGTGTTGTGTGTAAATGTCGTCTGGCAAAGCAAGTCACTGACTGACAAATTGAAAGAATAGTACTCAAAGTACAATTTTTGATGAAATCAGTTTGTGTAATTAATGAGAATAAAAATTAACACTCAGGTAGTCAAAGTGACATTCATAAGTAGAGAGTTCTGTTGTATTTAGGAAAGATCACATTATTAGATTAGTCAATGAGCTTAACAGTTACAGTCAAACTCGTCTTGTGAGAAAGAATTTAGTTGCATTGAGTTGTTTTTTAAGCCAATCAATTTAAAAATTACATAAATATAAATGAGACAAAGAAGAAAGAGCAAAAACGATGAAGGTAGCTTAGCATTCCAGGCCACCAGAAACATACACAAGACGGCATTATCATGGGACACCAAAATTAGACACTACAGCACAGTGGTGAAACAGAGGCGCTGTATGGCGCTGACACACCAAAAGGGGGGATCAATAAACTAATGAAAACGGAAAGAAGACTGATGAGGACCTACTCGGCCCAAAGACAACAGGAACAGAATATAACAGACCACGACCCAACGAAGAAATCTAAGAATTACAGTTTCGTCATTAACAGTGTTGCATTCATTTATGTTATCCGTTGCTTGCCAAACAAGGCACCTGCGTAATTATACAGGGCTTAGTGTTAATTGTGATTAATTGAATCAAGAAACAGGAAGACACTAATTTTCAAAACTAAATCAGTTTATTTCGTAGACAGGGCCATCACATAATTTTGTTGGAAAATTTAATCAGCATAGTCACGTCACACATGACACCAGTAACACATTGTTGTTAAAATGCAGACTTAATTTCAAGTTTCAAAAATCAGCAGCCAAGTTTCACAAGGCGAGGCAGAACTGAAATTTGTGTTGTGTCGGGGGACGTGTGTAGGTCATTCCGTGCATTCAGATTATTCAGAAGGCCAAAGTGGCTGTGTAAAGGAACTGTCTAGTAAGCAGGAGGTCCTGGATTCGAATCCTGGCTGTGACACATTTTAATTCAGTGCTTCAACCTAATATGCATACATAAATTAAGCATTGTTTTGTCAGTAGTTGTTGAACAATTTGTGTCTAAAGACATACTAAATCTAATCGTAGTATCCAAGAATTTCTATTAAAGTTAGTTATGCCACCAAATTTGGTATTCATTATTTTTAACATTCACGGAGTGATTTCCTGCTGTTACTGATCATGTCCGGTCTTATTCGCGTTATAAATGTCAATGCGTAATATGAAGCATCAGCACTGAATATTGAGGGTGTGATCGAGTTGGATGGAGTCTAAATTCAGGAACTACACGCCCATACACGAGAAGTTTCGTGATGTTACAAGGTTTCCTCGGCGCTATATTTGCACGCTGACCACAGGCAGCTAGGCGGTAAGCCAGGTGACCACCAGAAGAGCAGCGGCTATGGACACGGAGGACGCGGTCTGCAGATGGCCTGCCCCTCTCACCAGCAGGACCGCACACTTCTCCACAAACGGTGGATTGCCCTCTTGGCATCTTCGCGCCTTGGCTAACATCTCCATCAGCTCGGTCCTACTCCTGTAGGGGCACACGTTCTCAGCGTCACACACTGGCAGCTCACTGGACTCGGCCTCCTGTTTACAGCGCTCGAACTCTTCGGCGGAGCACAGTAGCACGTTGTCAGATATGGTCGAGTTCTCAGTGGCCAGCAGTCTGGTGAGGGCGGCATGCTCCAGCGAGTGGATGGTGTTCCTCTCGAAAGACAGCCCGGACTGGAACCTCTCGGGCCAGTGGCGCCACTGTATGCTACCGTTGACCAACGCCTCGAAGGAGTTGTTCGTCAGAGTAGCATTCTCTGACTTCAGCACCAAGGCGCCCGCATCCAGGCTGGAGAATTTGTTGCCTTGTATTACCACATACTGGCTGTTGATGTGCAGTGAACCGTTCCTGAGACTGGGGAAACTGCAGCCAGTAATTTCCATAAAATTCATTTTTACCTCATCAAGGAAATGAGGTGACACTCCTTCAAATGTGATGTTTCGCATGATTAATGCTTTCATTTTCTTAGGTACCTGGAAAACAGAAAGCAATTATTACATTATAGGCATTCATGTTTTCCATTTTCTTTTTAACAGACATGGTTGTGTATAGCTAGGTGTTTTAGGCTATATGTTGTGAATATACAGGGTGATCAATCCTCAGTGCAACCGCCTTTGCGGCGTGCAACTGGCCAGCGATGACAGCTGCAGTACCCGCTTAGCAGGCCGGCCGTTGTCCCCACTAAATTTAATACGGTTTGGCGCGCAAGCTATTTCTGACATACACAACGCAAACACTTAGAAATAAAAATTTATTACTTACCTCCCCTCGATGTACAAGCATTTCTGACACCTGCTGCTTATCACACTCTGAAGTGATTTCATGACGAATGTTTGTTTTTAGTTCATCTAAAGTGTAGAGATTTGATTTGTACACTTTCTCTTTTAATGCTCCCCACAGATAAAAATCGCACAGGGTTAAATCGGTAGAACAAGAGTGCCAAAAGCTTAGTGGTAATTCTTTCACCGAACACATTACCAACTTCCTGTAATGATATGTTGGCTGTATATGCCGTCACAGAGTCATGCTGCAATGTCATGAAAGCTCGTACTCTGTCAGTTAATTTGGCAAAAAAGGCCACAATATGTTTTCAACGTACCTGTCACTACTATTGTTTCCTGAAAATATATAGAGCCTATTATACTCTCGCAGCAAACAGCACACCACACTCCTATTTTTTTAAAACGTGCAGGGGCTGCTCGTGAACTTCTGATTTAACCACGTGCGATTTTTATCTGTGGGAGTATTAAAAGAGAAAGTGTACAAATCAAATACCTACACTTCAGATGAAGGAAAAACAAACATTTGTCATGAAATCACTGAAATTTCAGAGAGGGAACTTCAGAGTGTAATGAGCAACTTCCTCAGCAGGTGCAGAAAGTGCCTGAACAAAAAAGGGAGGCAGTTCCAGCACATCCTTGCGTAATACTGGTGAGTAATAAACTTGTCTTTCTAATGTTTGCGTTATGTATGTCAGAAGTTACTTACGCGCCAACCCGTATTAAATTTAGTGCGGAGGACAGGAGGCCCGCTAAGCGGGCACTGCAGCTGCCATCGCCAGCAAGTCCTACACTACAAAGGCGGTTGCACTGAGGATTGATCTCTCGGTGCTTTTAAATCTAGAACATGTGTCAATACATGCAATACTGTGCAACATGCTTCATTCGCAACCCAGCAGATGACACTAAGTGATTGATTTTGTCCATTTTATGTATGGATGCTGGGGCCTCAGCCGTATATATCGTAATGAAAACAATGAAAACCACCACCCTCAGCTGTATTTTTATATTGTAATTTACTGGCAATCAAGTTCGATAGAGCACGCCATCAGATCATTAAAATAGGGCAAACTGTATTTTGCTTCATTACAAAAAAACAACTGGTGTCGCACTTTCAAGGAACTGTGGTATATCTCTCTCTCTCTCTCTCTCTCTCTCTCTCTCTCTTTTTTTTTTTTTTTTTTTTTTTTTTTTTTTGCCCTTTTTAAGGGCCTTATAATGATGGCGTGGTCTATCGAAACTGGTTGCCAGTAAATGACAGTATAAAAATACAGCAGATTGTGGTGTTTTTCATTGTTTTCATTATAGTTGTCTCTCAAGTCTGTAAAAATTTATTTCAATTTTCCACTGAAGTTTCAAACCGCAATAGCCGGCCGCGGTGGCCGAGGAGACTGAGGCGCTTCAGTCACGGTCTGCACGGCCACTACGGTCGGCGGTTTGAATCCCTTCTCGGGCATGGATGTTTGTGCCGTCCTAGTTCGTAAGTAGTTCATAAGTAGTTCGTAAGTTTAGGGACTGATGATCCCATAGTTAAGTCCCATAAGCTTTACAAGCATTTGAACATTTTTTCAAACCGCAATAATAAGAAGAAAATGCATAAATACAATGAATTTAATACTACGGTATAGGTACGTGACAAGTAACAAGTAATTACCTCTTCAAATCTGTACCTGTCTTTTTGAGCCCTACTATCCAGTATGTTGTGTGGGCACCATGCGCTGCAGTTAGAGCTGCTATACGCCATGGCATTGAAGCAATACAGTTCTCAATAAGTTGCTGAGGGGTTTTCTAGACGCAGTTTGTCTCTGAGTTCATAATATGTGACACTTGTTACTGGAGCACCGTGACACACTAACAAGGAGATCACATGGGTATCGGATTTTAGAATTTCTTTATATTTATGGTACGTGAAGTTCAGAACTTAAATAAAAATGAGCCAAAGCCATTCGACGTAACTCTAAAAAATTCTCGAGAAAATCGACTTTGAAGTTTTGGAAGTACTCGTAAGTACCAATCATTAAATAAATTACAGCATCTGTCTGTGTAGCTCAGGTGGTAGCGTTCTGACCTTACAACCATAGAGTCGGTGGTTCGAATTCCACTCTGACTTCTTTTTCGTTTTCGTATTCCGTTATATAAAAAATTTTGGTTTCTCTAATTCCACTTGTTGTGTTAGTTGTTGTTTAGTTGCATGTAGAAGAGCTGAAAACCTTGTCGACACGTAAAAACATGGTTGAGAAGGTTAGCTGCTTTGAAAGCCATTAGTAGCTATGTAGCTGCTTTCCAAAAACTGTCGCAGCTCTTCATAAACTGAACAATCAAAGACTACCACCGTCAACTAATAGTAAAGCCAATACTGAAAAAAATAGTTTTTTTATTGAAAGCATCATTATTAACCACCTACTATAAAATCTATAAAAATACTTGTACTTTCCGTAAAAAATATCATTAGATATTAAAATTGTATAAATATTCGAACACAACGAAAAAACAAACAGAGGAATCTGTCACGACAGGATTCGAACCACCGACCCTATGGATGTTTGTCAAGCTTATGGGACTTAACTATGGGGTCATCAGCCCTAAACTTACAAACTACTTATGAACTACTTACGAACTAGGACGGCACAAATATCCATGCCCGAGGGGGGATTCGAAGCCCCGACCGTAGTGGTCGTGCAGACCGTGACTGAAGCGCCTCAGTCCCCTCGGCAACCGCGGCCGGCCCCTATGGATGAAGGCCACAACGCTACCACCTGAGCTACACCAACAGATGCTGCAATTCCATTGCAGATTGGTACTTACGCTTACTTGCAAAAGTCGATTTTTTCGGTATTTTCGGGAGTTGCGTCGAATGGCTTTCGCTAATTGTTATTTGAGTTCTGAACTTCACACACGTACCATAAATATTAAAAAGTTCTAGAATCCGATACCCATGTGGTCCCCTTGTACGTACCGACCAACCAATTCCCAAACATGTTCAATGGGCGATATATCAGGCGAACGTGCAGGCCAGGGAAGCAATGGTAGCCGTCCCACTTCGAAGAAGGGCTGTACATTCCTTGCAATATGTATCCAGGCATTGTTCTGTTGAAATGTGGCCTGAGGAGATGCCTGAAGCAGCGTATCTCAGGCTCCACAACCACCGTTGTTAAGTACCGGTTGCTGTTCAAAACGCCATCAATACGTAAGAGGTGAGATCGGGTGTTGTAGCCAATAGCGCCCCAAACCCTCAAACCTGGTGTTTGCCCACTATGCCTCTCGACAATGCAGCCCTCCAGGTTTCAGTCACCACGGTCCGACGGACTCATATATGGGCCACCACTGTAGGAAAATGTTCAAATGTTTGTAGAGCTTATAGAACTACGGGAGTCATCAGTCCCCAAACTTAGCAACATGAACTAGCTTATACTAAAGACGGCACAAACAACCATGCCCGAGGGGGGGGGGGGGGGGGTTCGAACCCCCGACCGCAGCGGCCGTGCAAACCACGACTGGCACACCGCACACCGCTCGGCCACCGCGGCCGGCTCACTGTAGGACACATTTCTACATCTACATCTGGATACTCTGCAAAATCACATTTAAGTGCCTGGCAGAGGGTTCATCGAACCACAATTATACTATTTATCTCCGATTCCATTCTCGAATAGCGCGCGGGAAGAAAGAACACCTGAATCTCTCTGTTCGAGCACTGATTTCTCGTATTTTATTCCGATGATCATTTCTACCTATATAAGTGGGAGTCAATAATATATTATCGCAATCGGAGGAGAATGTTGGCGATTGGAGTTTCGCAAGTAGCTTACGCCGCAGCGATAAGCGCCGTTGTTGTAATGATTCCCATCCCAGATCCTGTATCATTTCCGTAACGCTGTCTCCTCTGTATCGTGACAATACGAAACGAGCTGCCCTTCTTTGGATTCTTCCGATGTCCTCCTTTAAACCCACCTGATAAGGATCCCACACTGGGCTGCAATAGTCCAAAAATGGACGGACAAGCGCAGTGTATGCAGTTTCTTTAGTAGTTCTGTTGCATCTTTTAAGAGTTCTGCCAATAAAACGCAGTCTCTGGTTCGCCTTTCCCACGATATTATCTACGTGTTCTTTCCAGTTTAGGTCTGAAGTAATAGTAATTCCTAGGTATTTTGTGGAGTTTACGGCCTTCACATTTGATTGATTTATGTTGTAAACAAAGTTTAACGGATTTCTTTTCGTACTCATGTGGACGACTTCACACTTCTCATTATTTAGAGTCAATTGCCAATTTTTACCCCATACTGATATCTTATTCAGATCGTTCTGCAGTTGGTTTTGATCTTCAGATGATTTTACTCGACGGTAAATGACGGCGTCATCTGCAAACAACCTAAGAGAGCTACTTAGATTTTCCCCTAAATCGTTTATGTAAATAAGGAATAGCAGAGGACCAATAACACTACCCTGTGGAACGCCCGATATCACCTCTGTTTTAGTCGATGCCTTACCATCGATTACTACGAACTGTGTCCTCTCTGACAAGAAATCCCCTATCCAATCGCAAATTTGGGGCGATATACCATAACCACGCATTGAAGCGGAATTTGTCCGTAAAGATTACATTTTGCCACTCAGCGCCCCAGTGACGGTGTGCACGTGACTATTGCAGAGGGAGGAGCTTGTGGTTTCTAGACAATGGAAGTCGACCCGATGGCACGCGTGCCACCAGTCCAAGCTGCAGCAGACGGCGACGAACCGTCGGTGCAGACAAGTACACACCAGTTGCAGTGTTCCAGTGACGAGCCAACAGCGTGGATGACGCTGTACAGTGTTGTGGTCGTGTTCCATGGTCCAGTGCCCGCTCGTCGTTGCGTACAACCATCCTCTACCCACCGCTTCCACACACGCATCACTGTCGTTGCAGCATGCCGTGTTCGAGCCGAAATGTCATGGAATGACAACACTATTTCCCGGAGACCCATCATTCTGCCACGTTCTAACTCGCTCATATGCCGATATGCCTCCCTTTGACGTTGACATGACATGCGGACACTAACTGTATTGTTTCCACCTTGTGTGACATCTCTGCATCGACTAAAGTAGACGCAACACCGAGAGGGCTCTGTACACCATGCAACTATTCATCTTAAACGAAACTTCCCAAAACCATTCCTTGAGCGCTATTGGCCCCGTTTTTGGGCGCGTTCACGCATGTGCATTTCCTTCTTTGTATGCTTCAAATAGCAAATCGTCGGTCACAGACCAGCAGTATATCCATCGCACCTGAATATGTCAGCCAGGTATGCTGACGAAATATTGTGCAGTTATAACAATAATATTTGTGCGACTCGCCCGAGAACCTTATTTAGCTGAAAAATAATATCTGGCTGCTCTAATCCGCGACTGTAATCCTAATGAACTGCTTTGAGATCATTTCGATAGAGCAGTTAAATCAACGCCTATTACAACAATACAATACCAGTTCGGTTTAACAAAAACTATTCTGTGGCGTTGGCCCCCTACTTAGCTTGCATTTATCGCGAATCTTTAATTCAGCGCAAAGTTCCTAGTGATTGGAAAAAAGCGCAGGTGACTTCCGTTTATAAGAAAGGAAAGATAACTGACCCACATAATTACAGGCCAATATCGTAGACATCAGTTTCATGTAGAATTTTAGAGCACATTCTCAGTTCTAATACAGTAAATTTCCTTGAAACGGAAAAGCTTCTTTCCATGAATCAGCACGGGTTTAGGAAACATCGTTCATGTGAAACTCAGCTTGCCCTTTCCTCACATGATATCTTGCGAGCCATGGATGAAGGGCAACAGGCGGATTGTGTTTTTCTCGACTTCAAAAAAGCGTTCGACGCGGTGCCACACTGCAGACTGCTAACGAAGATACGAGCCTATGGAATATGTTCACAGATTTGTGACTGGCTGGAAGACTTCCTAAGTAATAGAACGCAGTACGTTGTTCTCGACGGCGAGTGTTCATCAGAGACGAGTGTATCGTCAGGCGTGCCCCAGGGGAGTGTGATAGGACCGCTATTAATTTCTATCTAAATAAATGATCTGATGGACAGAGTAAGTTGTAATTTGCGGCTGTTTGCTGATGATGATGTGGTGTGGGAGGGTGTCGTCTGTAACTGACTGTAATAGCATACAGGATGACTTAGACAAAATTTCTAGTTGGTGCGAAGAATGGCAGCTAGCTCTCAAAGTAGAAAAATGTAAGGTGATGCGCATGAGTAGAAAAAGCAATCCCATAATGTTCGAATACAGCATTAGTAGTGAGCTTCTTGATGCTGTCGCGTCGTTCAAATATCTAGGCGTAACATTGCAGAGCGATATGAAACGGAACGAGCATGTAAGGACAGTTGTGAGTAAGGCGGACTGCCGACTTCGGTTTATTGGGAGAATTTTGGGAAGATGTACTTCACCTGTAAAGGAGACCGCATATAAAACGCTTGTACGACCACGTCTTGAGTATTGCTCAAGTGTTTGGGACCCGCAGCAGATCAGTTTAAAGGAAGACATAGAGGCGGTTCAGAGACGAGCAGCTAGATTTGTTACCGGTAGGTTCGACCAATGCGCGAGTGTCACGGAAATGCTCCGGCAACTCAATTGGGGTTCGCTGGAAAAAAGACGACGTTCTTTTCGTGAATTTCTGTTAAGTAAATTTAGAGGGCCGGAATTTGAAGCTGAGTGTAGTACGATCTTGCTGCCGCCTACTTACATTTCGCGTAAAGATCACAAAGACAAGATAAGAGAAATTAGGGCTCATACGAAGGCATATAGGCATTATTTTTTTCCTCGTTCAGTTTGGGAGTGGAATAGGAAAGGAAATGCCTAGTAGTGGTACAGTGAACCCTCCGCCACGCACCTTACGGTGAATTTCGGAGTATGTATGTAGATGTAGATGTAATCACCTGTGGAGCAGACTACAAGAAGAATGGTTGTATATCACCAAGGAATCCCTGATGGTGTTGAGAGGAAGAATACCTTGCGTATACCCATGTATATAGTTCTGTGTCTTTTATATAACGGTAAAGCGGCCAAACGTATACATTTCTTCTTGTTTTTATGAAAATATGTGGCAGTAGAAATGTCATCAAAACAAATAAGAGTGATTTTAACAACACACAAGGTTTCTTTTCTTTACTCTTTATTAATGAGGGGGCAGCAATTTTACAACTCGCACGGGACTGCAGTTAGGCTTGCGCCGGCCCTGATCATGGGGAGAGAGAGAGAGAGAGAGAGAGAGAGAGAGTGCTTCTGATAGATTTCTGAGTTCGTTATGCGTGTAATAAGAGCAACTTTTGAGCCTCATCCTTTAGCCAACGTAGTACACTGGAGAAGATGTTGACATGTTAATCCTGTGGCCAAGTTTCGATCCCCACTACTTCTTTTTCTCATTTTATATAACTCCTTTCAATGTTAAACTCTGAATTACGAAATTGAAATTTACTTTATCATTCCAGTATATATATATATATATATATATATATATATATATATATATATATATATATATATTCCTTTTAGGTCTAGTTATAATTAATTTTAATGCCGTAAGTAATGTATTTAAACAATTTTCTTTATTTTATAAAGTTTCCAAATAAAAAATTATTTCTAAAAATTTCAGCAATTTTATGCGAAAGTTATATTACATGTATTCTGGGTTATCGGCGATAATAAACGTGATGTTCACACCATTCACATTTTCTGAAAGAATTTGTCGCCAATAACATTTCTTCCAAAAAATGCTTTAGTGAAAATCTTACGTCTTTCAATATTTAATAACTTTTCTTTCAGGTATTCCGAATCATTGGGGTGAACACCTTCACAGAAGAGTGACAAATAGATAGCTGCTTGTTATTTGAAAAGAGTCTACCACCAAGCACACAGATCAGCCAACATACCTTAGAGTGATGCTTGATACATCCCTCACATACAAACATATCTAACACACGGTCAAATTCTAAAGAAGAAGTAAGTTTTACTGTAATGAATATGCCAGTTTTCTGGAGGACGTGAGATTAGTATGTTTACATACATCGAAAGTACATTGTGCTGTGGCAGCTGTTATTCAACATATTCAGACAGACAGTATCAGAAGAATCAATTGGAATTAATTTTATTACAGAAATTATGTTCTCAAGATTGTTTGGTTATATTTTAAACACTTAAAACTAAGAAATACAGCAACTCCAAAAGAAATGTAGACCTAAATCGCATCTGTTTAACTAATAAATAATACGAAACATGATATATTACAGCTTATAGTAAAAATACACACTACTAAAAGCAATAGCTGCCTCGGCTCTGCAATGTTTATAATTGTAAGAAAAGTTAAGTAGATTTTTTTGTATTGCAAAATTTCGCTTTATGATGGGAGAAGAACGATTTCAGATAAGTAGTTGTCATTAAGAAACAGAAGTGCAATATAGTAATGGCTCAGTTTTATTGTATGTGCCATATATATATATATATATATATATATATATATATATATATATATATAATGTGTGTGTGTGTGTTTGTGTTTATTTAAAACCTGTGTCCTTTGTACAAAACAAGCAGTATCCTACTCGAATCTGATGAAGTGGATCCTTAAATATATGAGGTATTGAAAACGCTATTCACTTGTGACAAAAAACAGTAGTTTTATCTTATTCATGTAAATATCATTAGGCAATCCGGTTTAGATTATAGTTCGGTGGCAAGATGAACAGGATTTCTGGTCAGGTGAGTACAGGATTATAAATACAAAATCAATTGGGGGTATCACAAGAGTAGGATTGATAATGAATAAAAAAATAGGAATGCTGGTAAACTACTATGACCAGCACAGTGATCGCATTATCATTGTCAAGATACATACGAAGCCAACACCGACAACAGTAGTACAGGTTTGTATGCCAACTAGCTCTGCCGATGATGAGGAAATCGAAGAAATGCATGAGGAGCTAAAGGAAATTATTAAGACAATTAAGGGAGAGGAAAACTTAATTGTTATGGGAGACTGGAATTCGGTAGTAGGACAAGGAAGGGAAGGGAAGATAGTAGGAGAATATGGTCTGGGCAAAAGCAATGAAAGAGGAAGCCGCCTGGTAGAATTTTGCACGGAACATAATTTAGTTATAACAAACACCTGGTTCAAGAATCACAAAAGAAGGTTGTATACATGGAACAGACCAGGAGACACCGGGAGATACCAGATAGATTTTATAATGGTAAGACATAGATTTCGGAACCAGGTTTTACAGTGTAAGACATACCCGTGGCAGATATAGACTCTGACCATAACTTGTTGGTTATGAACTGTAGGCTGAAACTGAAGAAACTACAAAAAAGGTAGGAAAATAAGGAGATGGGACCTGGATAAATTGAAGGAACCTGAGGTACTTAAGAATTTCACAGGGAGCTTTAGGCAACAATTGACAGAAACAGGGGAAAATAAAACAGTAGAGGAAGAATGGGTAAAATTGAGAGATGTAATAGTTAAGGTAACAGAGGATAAAATAGGTAGGAAAGCAAGACCTACAAAAAAATCCTTGGATATCACAGGAGATACTAAATTTAATCGATGAAAGGAGAAAATATAAAAATGCAGTAAATGAAACAGGCAAAATGGAGTACAGACGACTAAGAAATGCGATTGACAGGAAGTGCAAAATGGCTACGCAGGAGTGGCTAGAAGGCAAATGCAAGGATGTAGAAGAATGTATAAATAGGGGAAAAATAGATACAGCCTACAGGAAAATAAAAGAAACATTTGGAGATAAGAAAAACAGCTCTATGAATATCAATGGCAGTGATGGAAAACCAGTGCTCAGCAAAGAAGGAAAAACTGAAAGTTGGAAAGAGTATATAGAGGGACTCTACAAAGGAAATGAACTTCGAGACAATATTGTAGGAAGGGAAGAGGATGTAGATGAAGATGAAATAGGAGATACTGTACTGAGAGAAGAATTTGAGAGCCCTGAAAGACCTAAGTTGAAACAATGCCCCGGGAATAGATGATATTCCCTCAGAGCTACTGAAGTCTCTGGGAGAACCAGCCATGACAAACCTGTTTCACCTGGTGTGTAAGATGTATGAGACAGGCGAAGTACCCTCAGACTTTAAGAAAAATGTTATAATCCCCATTCCAAAGAAAGCAGGTGCAGACAGGTGTGAAAACTACAGAACCATCAGTTTAATAAGTCATGGTGGCAAAATATTAACACGAATTATATGCAGAAGGATGGAAAAGCTGGTAGAAGCCGACCTCAGATCAGTTTGGGTTGAGGAGGAACGTAGGAACACGGGAGACAATACTCACTTTACGGCTTATCCTAGAAGATAGATTAAGAAAAGGCAAACCTACATTTCTAGCTTTTGTAGATTTGGAGAAGGCTTTTGACAATGTTGATTGGAATAAACTCTTTCAAGTTCTGAAGCAAGCAGGAGTAAAATATAGGGAGCGTAAGGTTATTTACAACTTGTACAAAAACCAGACAGCGGTTGTCAGAGTTGAAGGGCATGAAAGGGATGCAGTGGTTGGGAAGGGAGTAAGACAGGGTTTAGCCTTTCTCCAATGTTATTCAATTTGTACATTGAGCAAGCTATAAAGGAAAGCAAGTAGAAATTTGGAGAAGGAATTAAAGTTCAGGGTGAAGAATTAAAATTGCGTTTTGCCGACGACATAGTAATTCTGTCAGATACAGCAAAGGACCTGGAAGAGCAGTTAAACAGAATGGACAGTGTCCTGAAAGGTGCATATAAGATGAAGATTAACAAGAGTAAAACTAGGGTAATGGAGTGCAGTGTAAGAAAATCAGGTGATGCTGAAGGGATTAGATTGGGTAACGAAGCAATAAAGGAGGTAGATGAATTTTGTTACTTGGGCAGTAAAATAACAAATGATGGTCGCAGTACAGAGGATGTAAAATGCAGAATGGCAATGGGTAGAAAAGCGTTCTTGGAAAAGAGAAATTTGTTAACATCGAATATTGATCTAAGCCTAAGGAAGTCCTTTCTGAAGGCATTTGTGTGGAGTGTTGCCTTGTATGGGACTGAGACATGGACGATAAACAGTGCGGACAGGAAGAGGATTGAGGCTTTTGAAATATGGTGCTACACAAGAATGCTGAAGATTAGGTAGGTGGATCACGTAACTAATGAGGAGGTACTGAACAGAATTGGGGAGAAAAGAAATTTCTGGCATACCTTGACTAAAAGAAGGGATAGATTGGTAGGACACATTCTTAGACATCAAGGAATTGTTAATTTAGCATTGGAGGGAAGGGTGTGAGGTAAAAATCGCAGAGGAAGACCAAGAGATGGATACAGTAAGCAGATTCAGACAGATGTAGGTTGCAGTTCTTATGTGGAGATGAAGAGGCTTGCTCAGGATACGGTATTGTGGAGAGCTGCATCAAACCAGTCTCCGGACTGAAGACCACAACAACAACATATTTCGTTAATAAACGGTATCTGTAAAAATGATATACTTGAAAACTTAAACTGTGCATTTACAAACCGTTGGTTTCTGTAACTTGTTTCCGACGTTCAGAGTTCCTTGTGGTTTGGTTGAACCAGTGCCACTGGGTTGAGCGCCTTGTCACTGAGGGGCAGAGCTAGAGTCCGGTGGGCGGTGACTAAGAGTATGATGTTCGCAGAATTTAAGGCCATGTGTGGCACATACGTCACGTGACGTGATCAAGAGAGGCCTGAGCCATCGCGATCTCGAGCAGTTTGGCTGCCTGCTGGGGCACAGCCTGTGAGTCTCAGGCCTGTCTTGATCACGTGACGTGCGCGCCAAGGCCTGTCTTTCTCGTCGGCCTCGCCGCAGTACTGCGGCCAACGAGAAAGACGTGTCCCAGCACAGACGTCATACCACGTAAGTAAGGTACTTCCGAGCCGGCGCTATCGCTAGCATAGTGGCTGGCCGCTATGAGGCAGTGTGCTGTGCCCCAGTGGCCGGCCAATCAGCTAGCGATCACGCCAGCTGAGACCTACCTTGCTTACTTGGGATAACGTCTGCGCTGGGGCCTGTCTTTCTCGTTGTCCTCGCTGCGGTACCGAGTGACGTCATGAGGTGCGTACAGCCAGCGCCACATTTGAACGTGGGCTCCACTTCCAGATCTCTGCTTTTGCTCCATGTCAGAAGCTCACTCCCATGCCCCGGTGTATGTCTGTGAATGTCTGATCTCTGTTGAAATTATTAATCTAATTTTGGCCGCTTCTTTTGTAATAGACTGCCAGTAATACGGTGCTGGGAACAAAATTCTCGTATTTTCAAATTGAATTTTATGCCCATATGTTAGGCAATGTTCTGCCACGGCTGACTTATCAATTTCTCTTGGTTTCATGTGTCACGTGTGCTTTGAACAATGCTTAGCAACAGTTTGAATAGTCTGACCAATATAAACACTTCTACACTCACAGGAAACACTATAAACTCCCAAAGCACGCAAATCTATGCTGCTGTTAATAGGGCGTAACATAACTCTGGAGACGGGCCGGAACACTGGTCACAAGCCATGTTGCCTCAGCACGCATTCTATCTCGTTGGTCGTTGCTCCAGAGAATGGAGCAGTCAGTTTTACTCCTGATGACGATGGTGGAGCTTGCCATCGAAAGCTCGAGGCTTTTATTCGACATGACGCGGCTTGTACACTGAGGAAACTTTATAAAAGAATGCCTCCACGAAAGACTCTGAGGACACAAAGTTTCTTTCCTTGTTTTCTGGAAAAGTATGCGTTTGTGGACTCTATCCATGATGATGAAAAGTGATCTACTTACAATTTCTAGCTATCCCGTCTATTATACAGAGGGAAAAAATTATAATAAAAAAATATTTTAAAAAATAAAAAGGGGAGATCGTGGTGGAAAGAATGAACCAAAATCTCTTAGGGTCCTTTGTTTTAGGTTGTACACAAGCGACGTGCCAAATTTGAGCCAAATCGTTTGGCCGTGTTTGGGCCGAATCATTTGCAGCTCCAGATACGAAAAATTAGAATTAATCTCCATGTTTCACATCCTTCTTTAGGACCATTAACTGTTGCTATTTTGCTTCCTTTTTTAGACTTCTGTACAGCTTCTTCATGTTTTCTTGCTCGATCTGTGTTGAGCTTACGACCTAGTATTAACTGCGCGAACTTACCACAAAATCTGAGGGTAACTGCCTTGGTGAGTTTCCCTTGTAAGGTTAAACATATTGTCATCTTCCAACGGGGCTGAATGGTACTACTACTTTACCTGGAATACGAGTTGAGGGATGGGCTCCAGCTTGCCTATTCTGGACAGGACAAGCTCTTTGAACGAAATGGGCAGCGCCGCACTTAGTTCCAGGTGTGACACGTTGCGCACGCTCAGCTCCTCGAGTCCAAGTGCCAGTTCCAGCGAGTAGGAATCCAATTTCACCTTGGGGCAATTCTCGATCGTTATCGCCTTTGTGTTCAACAGGAACACAGTGTCCGCTGACACCACATCGATCACCTGAAAACCAAACAGACAGTAATGCCATTTCAGTCCCAAATCTTTGTCGTGAAGAATTTTCTTCAGATTTTGAACAAACGATCAGTTTCATTTGTAAATGTAGATGTTCCTAACCACAAATCTCCGAAAGGTCTTGACTGAATGCTATGAAAATTTTGACACAACGTTTTACTGGAAGACACGCATATTTATATACATATTTTTAAATATATGTCTTATATGAATTTAAATAAATATTATATTGGATAACACTGTTTCCAAAAATGGCATAACTGACATGTATATACATATATGTATTATACATGGTAGTGAGTACATAACATTTTGAATAGGAAGCCATGCCTGGAACGCTTTCGTTTCCGTTCAAATGTTTGTAAAACTATCGGACCAAACTGCATGGTCATCAGTCCGTTGCTTACAAACTACTTAAATTAAGGTAAACTAACCTAAGGACAGCACACACACACACACACACACACACACACACACACAAACACACACACACACACACACACACACACACATGCCCCAGGGAGGACTCGAACCTCCGACGGCGAGCAACCGCGCGTTGCGCAGCGAGGCGCTTTAGACCGCTCGGCTACTCCACCACAGCTCGTTTCCGTTCCACATAGTTCAGATGATTAAGTCATCCACTCCTACTTGAGGAATGTAATTAGACATTGAAACACGTCCACTGAATGTGTGGTCGTGTTCCATTTTGATTTATTCATTAACCTAAAGTGTTCCTGCTCATTTATGTTATCTATTTGTGTGTTAATTATTTTATTCTTTTTATTATTGTCAGTGCCCTATGTTTATATATGTTTGCACCCGTGTGATTGAACTTGTGTGTTCGTATGAATGGGGAAGGTTGCTTTTAATATTGACTGACTGCCGCGCAATGGCTTACGGTCGCCGCCTCGCGCCCTAGGCCTCGATTGTTTTGCTGTAGTTAAGAATGCATAGCTTCGTTTGTCGTCTGCACTGGTGTCTGCTGGCTGGACAGGGACAAGCTTACTTGGCAAGATGGGGAGGTGGCCGTGTTCTTAGTGTCGTAGCCAACATAATCTTGGACAGAAAAGGTGACAGGAGACCTCTCTGGGAGCGAATGTAGAGGGAATTGTCTTCGACAGGTAGCAAGGGTTGATAGACTTTGAACACACGCTGGTTTTAGCGCACTCTACTTCCAGCGTGTGGCAGTGGAAGGTTTTTCCCATGGCCTGAGAGCCATACTCTCGCCTCAGCCTAGGAAGTAAGTACTTTGCCGAATCAAGCTGAGGGGAAGGCATGTTGTTATAATTTTGCTTTCTTTGCGATCAGGCAGTCTTGGTTTTTCTGTGATAGTTTTCTTAAGTAATACTTTTGCCTTGTGAGGTGAAGTGTTTCTTAATTTACAGAACTGGAGTAATACAGTGTGAATTTAATATTTGCATTTTCATGCTGGTGATGATTTTGTGTTCAGATTTTCTCAAGTTAGGATACACATGTGTGGTCTTCAGCCTTTTTGTAAACTTAGTATGTTTGAATTTCCTTGCTGTTTTTAACTAACTTTTCATGTCGTATCTGTATCTGCGAGTATGCTAAATATTTCACAGATTTTCTAGTTCGATTCTGTCTTACCTCTCTTGTATGACCGAACGCCCCACGTGCTCTCATCACAGTCGTTACTTTGGCCTTCAGCCATGCTTTTATTAATACTAGCTTTCTTCTATACCAATTCTCGTGTGTGCCTTACTTACTCATTCTACACTATTTTCTGTTTGTAAATGCTTTGTATTTCGGCGTGGTTACACACCACGTGGTACTTAACAACAGTATACCGCTGCCTCTCCACACATGAGTACGTTTGGTGCATAGTGTTCTTAAATTTGTGATCAAGACATCTGCCATCTCATCGAAACGCCGCCGACACTTTGTTTCGCCACTGCTATCAAGTCTTCCCGTATCGTAATGTACCGCAAACATTATGCATGTGTCTGTGAATGAATAAATGTACTTTCATTGTGTATTTTCAAATTTCCTCCCACATTACCTCCGTATTCATAAAGGGCAGAAACAGTTTTATTACAGACAGTAATTTTATTATTTAATTCACTTTTGTACAAGGTGTGTGATGAATTTGATCTACCCACATTTATTTGCTTGTTCACTTTACTGAATAGATTATGATTGCAAAGTATCAAACTTCTGATTTATGATTTCATGCTCCCCGACCCATGTTTCATTATCTATTCATTTATTTGTTAACATTAAATTTGTGTTTGTTAAAACGTTGGCTGCTTCCTTAAGGAGTGAGCAGTTACATAAATTTCCGTTTTGCAAGTACTGTGGCCACTCGTAAAATAATTTAAAGCAGCAGTGAGCGTTTTAACTTAAATTTGCAGCTCTCAACTGCCTGAGATCTTGCTTAGAAAACATAACATGCAACTTTCAACATGAGCAGGTACAATTGTGGCGATAATTTGAAAGTAATACTGAAACGTTCCGTTATTACTTACGCATTTTCATTACAATTGACACCTTGTAGTCGACAACAATGAGAACCCAGTATCCACGGCACCAGCTGCAACGAACTGATACGTTGCAACGGTGGCTCGATGTGGTGACCACCAACGTCGTTACAGACATCGTACCACCGAAGCATGTTCTGGTACACTCTCTCCATCCCACCTGATGTCCCTTCAGTGTCTTGTGCAGAGCCAGAACTCATTGCAGCAGATCTTCCTCTGTCTCTGCAAGTGTCTCATAAATTAGGCGCTTCATACGACCCCACAAGTAGTCCATAGGGGTTAAATCCACCGCGGCCACGCGGTTGGACCACCATGGCCTATCCATATTTCACCAAGACGTTGAGATGTCTCCCAACAGCCAGTGAAAAGTGAGGTGGTGCACTATCATGCTGAAACCCCATTCCTGATGGACATTCACTGGCACATCTTCCAAGAACGGGCCCAATACATGTCATAGGGAGACTAAGTATGCGGGACCCGCGAGCTTGGATGGAAGGAGGTATGGATCTATCACATGACCATCCATGTCCTAGAAGTTTGTAACGGTAATTTCGGACCACTCTGAATGTATTACACTCCTGGCCATTAAAATTGCTACACCACGAAGATGACGTGCTACAGACGCGAAATTTAACCGACAGTAAGAAGATGCAGTGATATGCAAATGATTAGCTTTTCAAAGCTTTCACACAAGGTTGGTGCCGGTGGTGACACCTATAACGTGCTGACATGAGGAAAGTTCCCAACCGATTTCTCATACACAAACAGCAGTTGACCGGCGTTGCCTCGTGAAACGTTGTTGCGATGCCTCGTGTAAGGAGGAGAAACGCGTACCATCACGTTTCCGATAAAGGTCGAATTGTAGTCTATTGTGATTGCGGTTTATCGTATCGCGACATTGCTGCTCGCGGTGGACGCGATCTAATGTCTGTTAGCAGAATATGAAATCGGTGGGTTCAGTAGGGCAATACGGAACGCCGTGCTGGATCCCAACGGCCTCGTATCACTAGCAATCGACATGACAGGCATTTTATCCGCATAGCTGTAACGGGTCGTGCAGTCAACAGATGGGGACGTTTGTAAGACAACAACCACCTGCACGAACAGTTTGACGACGTTTGCAGCACCATGGACTATCAGCTCGGACACCATGGCTGCGGTTACCATTAGGCTGCATCACAGACAGGAGCGCCTGCGCTAATGTACACAACGTCGAACCGGGGTGCACGAATGGCAAAACATCATTTTTTGGATGAATCCATGTTCTGTTTACAGCATCATGATGGTTGCATCCGTGTTTGGTGACATCGCGGTGAATGCACATTGGAAGCGTGTATTCATCGCCATACTGGCGTATCACCCGGCGCGATGGTATGAAGTGCCATTGGTTGCACGTCTCGGTCACTTCTTGTTCGCATTGACGGCACTCTGAACAGTGGCCGCTACATTTCAGATGTGTTACGACCGATGGCTCTACCCTTCATTCGATCTCTGACTAACCCTGCATTTCACGAGGATAATGCACGACCGCATGTTGTATATCCTGTACGGACCTTTCTGGATACTGAAAATGTTCGACAGCTGCCCTGACCAGCACATTCTCCAGATCTCTCACCAACTGAAAACGTCTGGTCAATGGTGGCCGAGCAACTAGCTCGTCACAATACGCCAGTCACTACTCTTGATGAACTGTGGTATCGTGTTGAAGCTGCATGGGCATCTGTACCTGTACACACCATCCACACGCCATCCAAGCTCTGTTTCACTCAATGTCCAGGGGTATCAAGGCCGTTATTACGGCCAGAGGTGGTTGTTTTGGGTACTGATTTCTTAGGATCTATGCACCCAAATTGCGTGAAAATGTAATCACATGTCAGTTCTAGTATTATATATCGGTCCAATGAATACCCGTTATCATCTGCATTTCTTCTTGGTGTAGCAATTTTAATGGCCAGTAGTATATATTAAAAAAAATAGCTATCTAAAAACCTTCCTGTATTAGAATGTAATTTTTTGTCAATCTCCTCAGTGGGTGCAGATGTTTTTGAGCTTCTGAAGTGAACACCAACCAACAGAATATTTTTATATAGAGAAACTACTGGATGTGATTAAGACATGGATACGGAAGACGATGTCTACAAATCACATATGCCAGATTAGAAGTACTGTATCAGCACGTTGGTCGAAAATAACATGACAATGATAAAAATTTGTCAATATAAACATGTTTTAAAATTAACACTGACCTCACAGTAAGTAATCTATCACTACGGCTGCCGCAAGATGTACGGCAGCCAATTGAACGTACATATAATCTGAAAAGCAGGCAGGAGTAGCATCTAGTGTCTATAGCAGGAAGTAACTTTTTTTAAAACTTTTCAACAGAATAGCCGTAGTTGCACATTCAGCTATCATAAAATACGTATTTCTCAAACTGAATCAATACAGAGACATAATAATTTTAAAAAAGAGAATCTCAAAACAAGGAAAAGCAATCTGTTAACAGAAGAGACCTGGCAGTATATTAGTCATGATGGCCAATGAGGATTCAAATCTCCCTTGTGTCGTCCCGGGCGAGATACTCCAAGTGATATACTGCGCAAACTATTACCAGTGGGCCAGTCAAGCATGCCACCAGCCTAATAACACATAGAGACTGACGTAACAATGAACGCATGGCAAACAGTTCTGCAAGCCAGGCATCCAAAACACAATAGATAGCAAATCACTCTACAATAATAAATCACCTCGTGGAAAGCAATAAAATAACTTGTCGCAAAACAATTTAAATATGAACTGGCTCAAAAGGCAAAAATTCGGCTGCCAACTGCATGCAAGAAAACAACCTACGGCTGAGCAACCCTAAGTAAGTAGTGCGCCCCCGCCACCCACCTCCTAGTGTCGGAGCCTAAGAAAACCGGTACAGTTGAGATTTCAGTAGTGCCACGTTGCTTTCCAACAGTAAAAGGACAACGTAACCTTGTTATTTTTATTAGATTATTTTACTTGGTTGTCTGAGGCCTGTAGCAGGAGAGAAAAACATGCGTTCAGACCTAATGTCAGACCAGTGGCGAGCATGAATGGGTTTGTTATTCAGAGGAGCAGCGGTTCCCAGAAGATGCCTTACAGCCAAGGGCCGGTGCAGGTAGGTCTGAGGCGTGAGCCTTACAAGTATTTTCGCACACATTACCGCCATCTGGCTTGCACCACCAACGCTGGCGTCGTCTGGGCGAGAGCGATTGGAGGAATACAGTGTACACTGCTTTGCGAGGGGAAAGCTGGGCAAAGGTATGAAAGAGAGACCCCTGGGACCACCTCCTCTGGTGCCGAGTTGGCGAACGCCAGGTTGGCACCTGCTAGGACATTGTACATCTCTGGTGCCAAGATGGCAGGGGCCGCAATTGTACAATAGACAGGGAGTTTGGCCGTTTCCTGGAAATAACTTGCTGGCCGTGTTTTCGGCGGTTCCTGAAGGCCTTCCGCCCCTACCGTGAGAACACTGGACGTAAGGGCGAGGCCCGACTGGTGGAAATGCGAGAGAGCTGGCCATTATCTCTTGTTTTATTGGAAGAACCGTGATTGGCTGTCCTTGGGCGCCTCGCTGTGAATTGGCGTTTCAGTAGAGATATGCGGAGCCTGGAGGCTTTGCAGAGAGGTGACGGAGATTTTAGGGGGAGAGTATCCAAGGAGAGCTGACGCTTCTCTTTTAGACTTGTCTTCGAGCAGCTGTTCTTAGTGTTTGTGGTACAACTTTTGGAGTTGTTCCAAAACTTGTAATAATAGCGCTGAGTATTGGCAAGCCGAGAACAAGGTCAACCTGCCTGATATTAGACGCACCGATTGCGATTGTTAAAGTTCTGGTGTCATCTCTTCCTATAGTACATTCGTGTTTCACACGTAGATTGTCTGTAGTGGCACGACATAGCACAACGAGTGAGATCGTAGACATTGAGATCCACCGGGGTCGAAGTTGGTTGGTATTAGTTAAATATCGCTTCTGTAATATGAAGCTGAATTATCTCCGGGTCCGCGACTTGCAGCTATCGTCGCACACATCCGCCGTCCATCCGTCGTGTTTTCGACACCGCCAGCCAGCACAGTTTTGGTACAGTATCGCGTGCATTTGCTAGTGTTTCAAGGGGTATCCAATTTCAGACTGTTAAAAACGTTAGTTAAATTCACAGAAATCTGGTATCCGAATATTCGTCTCGATTACGCCACGGTTTCCAGTTAAATGTGGGTTGTCACAAGTGTTGAGAATCAGATACAATTATCCTCGACTTACCAGTCACTTGCTGTAGGCATATTGTGTTCGTTAAATTTGATCTGTTTTCAATTGCATGTGATTTTTACTTTCAACTCTGACGTTTATTTGACTTCAGAGAATAAAACGAGTCAAGACAAATTTCTTTACTCAAATTATTCAAATTAGTTAACCCGCTTACGCAATTTTGGATGGGTTTCATTATTTGGAAATTACAGTATAAATTCATTAATTTATCGATGGTGGATCAGCCACGCCTATCCTTTAATATCAAGTAAACAAACCTTTTGCATACTCCATTTGCATACCATCCTTTCTCCCCTCCCTCCCCCCTTCCTTACCTTTTATTTTTCAACACACCCACTATAAATCCTCTCACAGTTGGCCAACGAACTTCGCTTTTGCTTTTCTTAAAAGGAGAACGAAGGTGCAAACCCGACAACAGACAACAGGGTTAAAATCAGTTTCAGTTGAGAAAAGTAGTAGTTGGTGGCTATATAATCAGACACACATTGTCTCAATCATCAAAGTTAATAAATATAGAAGTGAAGCAACTTAAACGAACAGTCCATACAAATTAGCCTTGAGGACTAAAACGTAACCTCAGCCAAAATTGAATGTTATATATACAGGGTGTTTCACTAAGTGTGTTTGCCTCTGTAACTTATAAAATAATAGCTGACGGGAAATTTTAATGCGGTAGGTCAACACAAGAAATGTTACACTTTCTGCGGAGCTATGAACATAGTTTATTGTATCATTTTCCAAAGAGTTACACCACAATTATATATTTTTTTTTAAGGAACAATAGTTTTTTCTATCGTGCATTGGATTCGTTGAAACCAGCTGCGTCCAAATCAATTTAAACTACATTCCTATCACTGTTAGTTTGGGAGCTACAACCCTTCAAAGTTTAGGGGACGGAGGCTACGACAGCGTAGCTGACTGGCTGGTGGTCATGAGACAGTGGACCGTACCCCAGGGGATAGCCACTCGGCCAGTGAGCTACGCTATCGCAGCCTCCGCCCCCGGAACTTTGAAGGATTGTAGCTTCCAAACTAACAGTGATAGGAATGTAGTTTAAATTGATTTGGACGCAGCTGGTTTAAACGAATCCAATACACAATAGAAAAAAACTATTTGTTCAGTTTAAAAAATTATATTTTTGTGGTGTAACTCTTTGGAAAATGATACAATAAACTATGTTCATAGCTCTGCAGAAAGTGTAACATTTCTTGTGTTGACCTAACGCATTAAAATTTCCCGTCACCTACTATTTTATAAGTTACAGAGGCAAACACACTTAGTGAAACACCATGTATATATATATATATATATATATATATATATATATATATATATATATATATATATATATATATATATATTACAGGTTGTTCCACTTTTTCAGCCCGGATATCCTTGGAACTACAAGAGATATTGGAAAACGACCTTCACAGTCATTAAAGTACGGTAGGGGCTTATGAAAGTAGGTAGTATGAGACAGACTAAAAAGTAAAGAAGTATTATTTTCAACTCAAACTCATGTATTTTATAATTGATACCCGATATTATTTCTTAACCAATCAATAGAATGAAAAGTCATAAAAAGAATGGCGTTGGTTGCATCGCGATGCATCAGTTACATCTTGAGAAACTGTGAAGCGAAGTTGACTGCTGGCACATCGGCAGTCCCTTAGCGGCTTGCCATTAAGTTAAAAATATTATTTGTTCAGACTGCTAGCTAATAACTAGGTTATTGTATTTTTAATTCTTTATACAACATGAGCGTTCATCATTCCTGTAAAAGTCTCATGTGGTAATTTTACACTTCTGATGATGATCTCTGTGGTGTGGACGAAATCTGGATAAAAATTTTCTCTGTTTAATTTAAAGCAACTTGTAGGGCTGCAAATTGTCAAAATTATTTTACATCCAGTTGCTGCATATAAGGCCATGATTAAAATTATAAGTTTGTGTTGAAAAATTATTTCTTTACTTTTTAGACTGTCTTATAGTACCTACTTTCATAACCCCTGGCCTATGTTCATGACGGTGAAGGTCCTTTTTCAATATCTCTTGCAGTTCCAGAGATATCTGGGGGTGGAAAAATTGAGTGGGACATCTTGTATATGGGTGGCGGGGGTGGACTTCTTACTTACGGTTGCTTGGCCGTTGGTTGTTTACGTGCAAACGGTCGGTGGCTGAATGCTTGCCAATTGAATCAAGTTCAAAAAAAAAATGTTCAAATGTTTGTTAAGCTTATGGGACTTAACTACGGGGTCATCAGTCCCTAAACTTATTATACGTTGCTATTGGCGGAATGGACCTGAGAGAACGAACCGCGGTTGTGGCGTGCCGCTGTTGACTTGTCGCCTGGCGCAGACGGCGGCGGGCCGGTGCTCTGTGTGTGCGCGGCCGCTGTGGTCTCCGGGGCGCCTGCGCGAGTCATTCCGCGCGCGGTGCCGTCACGTAGCGTTGCAACTGCTGGCAGCCAAGACGCCGGCAGCCTATAGCCATCCTCCCTGTTCATATTGGCGGGACGCTTCGCTATTTCTATAGCCTCTCTAATCTTCCTCCTCGTTGAGAATGGTTGTTTCGCCAGCACGCGGGCCTCGCTGAAAGACAATTGTTTTCCGCACTGATTGTGATGCTCAGAAACCGCTTTGTGTGCTGTCCAAGCCGTATGTATCTTTCATGTTCGGAAAGCTTCGTGGAGATTGCTCTTCCGGTCTCTATTGGTCCATCCACGTCGTCGCGGTCTACCTCCTGAACCCACTGAATCCCGAGACGTGACAAAAGAGAGCGCCGGGGGGGCGGGGGGGGGATAATGGAGTAGCAGATGACCGGAGAGAGGATGAAGAGTATGTGAACACAGTGAGAGAGAAGGAAGAGCTGGACAAATGAGTGGTGATTGTAATAAATACGTAATGTAGGGAATGTTAGTGTGAATTACGTCTGTAGTATGGTAGGAGGAAATGAACGGACACAAAGGGAATGATGGAGAGAAGGTGGAGGAGCAGGTGGCCGTGGAGGTACGCAGAGAAGATGGACAGAGAAACGGGGGAAGGAAAAGATCGACGAACAGAACACTAAAATAAACAACCGCCCGCGCAACGCTGGATTTCCAGCCAGACTTCTTATATGCAAGAGAAAGTGTGTTCATATGTTTGTAAATCTTTGCTTTGTAAGGCGCCTTAGAGCACTCGACCACTCCACCGCGGCGAAGAGAAGTGTGTCGGTTTCTTTGTTTGTATCTCATACAAATCTACAGTTTTATTCAGAACTTGATGAAATTTTATACACTTGACCTTCAAGACAAGAGGAAGGTTACCGTCTACATAGAATTTCATGCGGTGCGTGGCGGAGGGTATTTTCAACGGACTTCGACACCAATGTTAATTCTTACTCCGAACTTGGCCTTCAAAATAAGACGAAGATCAGTCTACTTGCGATTTGGTATAGTATATAAAGTTATAAACTAAACGCCGTCCGACACAGGCCACGAGGGCCCAACAGGTACTGACCGGCCGCCGTGTCATCCTTCGCCCGAAGGCGTCAAGCATGCGGTATGGAGGGGGACGTGGTCAGCGCCACGTGGTGTCGGTTTTCCATACCGGAGCCGCTACTTCTCCATCAAGTAGCTCCTCAGTTGGCCTCACAACGGCTGAGTGCAACCCGCTTGCCAACAGCGCTCGACACACCCATCCAACTGCTACCTAAGGCCGACAATGTGTAATTTCGGTGATCTAACAGAAACCGGTGCATCCACGGCAGGGCTGTTGGACTCTTACGTACATGGCGAAGGGAAACTTACAACAGACCGACACCAATCAACAGCTTTCTTCCTATCCTGATGAGCTTTTCCACACTTCACTTTTGAAACATCAGGAAGATTACCGAGTATAGCAGATTTCGCAGGGTGTATGGCGGAGAGAACCTTACAACAGTCTGCGTCACCATGGATCTATCGCCATGAAAGTTGGCACATGTATTTCTATTTTCATTGTGTACGAGATAGGGAGAATATAGACAAGTAATATGAAAAAACTGGCAACTGGCGAGTGAACTTTGATGCAGACGTTGAACACGGAAGTGGTGCTGTGTTGAAAGCAGGCGGGTGTCTCTTGAAATAGAGGGGGGAAAGCACGTCTATGATTTCAGCAAATAAATTGGAACGGCTCGGCGAAGCTTCGTGTGACGCAAGTAGGTCGGCGAGGGTGCCATACTGTGTTGGTTAAAGGAACAAGTGGTTGGGACTTACGTGATTGGAAGTAGAAGGCCAGTCATGTGTGGCAAGAATAAGCTATGCCACACTTGTGAAACGCAGGCCGACGGGGTCAACCTCGTCGTATAAATACAGGCTGGAAAGATAGATTCGGCAGAGGCAGCCACGGACTGTATCACTCATTGACAAGGTTATTATTCCAGAATGAAACTTCACTCTGCAGCGGAGTGTGCGCTGATATGAAACTTCCTGGCAGATTAAAATTGTGTGCCGGAACCGGGACTCGAACCTGGGACCTTTGCCTTTCGCGGGCAAGCGCACTACCGACTGTGCTATCCCGACACGACTCACGATGCCGCCTCACAACTTTACTTCCGCCAGTACCTCGCCTCCTACTTTCCAAACTTCACAGAAGCTCTCCTGCGAAAGCTGCAAGGCTAGCACTCCTGGAAGAAAGGATATGGTGGAGACATGGCTTATCCACAGCCTAAGGGATGTTTCCAGAATGAAACTTCACTCTGCAGCGGAGTGCTAGTCTTGCGTGATGGCAGGAGAGCTTCTGTGAAGTTTGGAAAGTAGGAGGCGAGGTACTGGCAGAAGTAAAGTTGTGAGGCGGCATCGTGAGTCGTCTCGGGATAGCACAGTCGGTAGTGCGCTTGCCCGCGAAAGGCAAAGGTCCCAGGTTCGAGTCCCGGTTCCGGCATACAATTTTAATCTGCCAGGAAGTTTCAAGGTTATTATTGGTTAGCGCAAAACAGTCGCAGGCTGGAAGAACTTTGACGCAGCGCGGCCAGCAGCCGATCATCGCGGTCAACACGGCATCCCCGACGGGAGATGGAGCCTGCGAAATAACGGCGGCACAGGCTGACGCAATGGGCAGCTGGGTCCCGGCTTCGACGGCAGCGCAACAAGGCGTAGAAACAACGCTCGGCGCGGTAAGGCTGCTCCCAGGAGCGTGGTGTGGATGAAAGGACGCGGCCACACATAAAGCGCTGCTGTGAACGACTGGAGGGCGAAGCAGCAGCAGTGGGCGAAGGAGGACCCGGGTTCAACTCCCGCGCAGCGCCCAGCGCGGCGTCGGGCGCAGGGGCGAAACCTAGCCTTACACAACACTGAGGCGTAGCGGCTGACAGGCAGCCGCACCCGCAGCAGCATCAGGTACTTCGGGACTCGTGGCGTCAGCTGGACGCCAACTCGGCGCGATACGGCGAGCACGCACACTCCACTCGCCTCCAGCTGTATTGTAAGCACGAGTGTCAATGTTTTGATAAACTGGACCACTGTTACATTGCCACCCCATCTCACGAGTCGAGTACTGAGCTCACAGCCCACATGGAAAGAACTAATACGTTGCTTGCAGTGGCCATTTTGAGCAGCAGCTGAATTGTATTTCACTGTAAGGTTTTTAAAATAAACGCCTTTTGCTACTGCGGATGAAGGGTTTTATTTTTATATTTTTAAGTCACCCATACGCGTTTCGCCTTTCTCTCAAGGCATCATCAGTGGGTGTCAGCACTTGTTACTCCACTTCAGTTTTAATCTGGCAACCAGCAAAAGGCGTTTATTTTAAAAACCTTACAGTGAAATACAGGAAAGAACTAAGTGTCGGAATCCTGACATAGACGAAGTCTGTGCGTAGAAGATTCGTCATTTGGTGTCAAAACCATCAAATACACCCCAGCCCGTTACAATTCAGAAGGTTATTGCAGCCCGACAGACTGCGGTTGGTTACACGGCGGATAAGCTTCGAAACAGTTTCACCGATTCCTCGCACGGTGATTGGTGAAGGGAGGAAGAGACGGACTGAGAGAGATGGAGCAGATAGACGAAGGAGGAGTGGCCCAAGAGTGAGGGACAAGGAAAGGAACATAGAGTCGGCCTATCGGAAGACTGTGACAAACTTAGGAAATATTCTGAATTGCGTGTACCTTCGTTTGTATCAGGAGGAGGTGAGGAGTAGTTGGACATAGAGAGTATAGGGTGGTAGCCCCATGATGCTTCGCTCTATTTAAAAACCATGTAAACACCAAGTAAATAGTAGAGACAGCACAAATTACAATTTTAACCAATATTTGAATAAAATAGGATGTTTGGAACTTGAATAGTGACAACACTGCTGTGGAGACACTATGGAATGGAATATACTATTGTCACTGGAAGCACACGTTGTTGACATACCTACCTTACCTCCGATCAAATGGACTCGCCCGTCCCACGTCACCAGCGTGCGCACAATCGAGGGATACACAGTCACTTGTGAGCGAGCGGTCTAACGTAACAAAATGTACAAATGTTTGTAAATCTATCGGACCAAACTGCGTGGTCATCAGTCCGTAGCTTACAAACTACTTAAACCTAGGTAAACTAACCTAATGACAAACACACACACCCATGCCCCAGGGAGGACTCGAACCTCCACGGCGAGCAACCGCGCGCTCCGCAGCGAGACGCTTTAGACCGCTCGGCTACTCCACCGCGGCTCTAACGTAACAGTGTCACTATGTTTTCGAAACATGAACAACGGAGTTGAATCAAGATTGAATGTGCCGGCCGCGGTGGCCGAGGAGACTGAGGCGCTCCAGTCACGGTCTGCACGGCCACTACGGTCGGGGGTTCGAATCCCCCCTCGGGCATGGATATTTGTGCCGTCGTAGGTTGTAAGTAGTTCATAAGTAGTTTGTAAGTTTAGGGACTGATGACCCCGTAGTTAAGTCCCATAAGCTGTACAAACATTTGAACATTTGAATCAAGATTGAATGTGCCAGAGGTCGTACAGCACGACAGTGTTATTAAGGTCTTCAAGAGGCGTGCGAGAAATCGGCATTGTCGTAAGAACAGTTGCAAGTTGTCTAAAAGGTTTCAACAACTGTCGGGAAACTGTGGCAGACGTGCGTCGGACAGGTCATCCTAGTGTCTCTGAAGAAGTGCATAGTGGACATAGTGGACAGTGATCGACGCTAGTTGATTCATGACCTCACCCACGAAACCTGATTAGCTCATACGACTGTGCAAATCGTGAAGTATCACCTGGGAATGCGAAAAATTGCGTCAGATTGGTTCCGCATCAACTGACGTAAATGCTGTAATGGATGCGTTACGTCGCTGCTCAGTCGCACTTGGAGCGCTATGAGCGCGAAGGATAAGTTTTCTTACGTATCGTAACACTGGATGAAGCAAGGGCCACATCCTACACGTCAAAACAAACGCCAATCCAACGAAAGGCGTAATATGGGTGGCAACGAAAGTCGAATGTTCGTCAGTGCCCCAGTATGGTGAAAGTTATGGTAATTCTCATGAACGATTGTGATGGTATTATCCTAATTAAGTTCCTCCACGGCAGAATCTCAATGCTCAGTATTACTGTTTGTTTTTGAAGCATCACCTGCGACCAGCTTTGCGAAAGAAGCAGCAACACTTTTTGCGCAATCCACCCATACGCATACAGCGCAAGCTGTGGCTGCTCTGGTCTGTCGATAGGACTCGCCTCCTTCTTTCCAAACTTCACAGGAGTCCTCCTGCGAATCTTGCGCGACTAACACTCCTGGAAGAAAGGATATGGTTGAGACATAGCCGCAGTCGGTAGAGCACCCGCGAAAGACAAAGATCCCGGGTTCGAATCTCGGTTCAGGCACACAGCTTTGATCTGACTGGAAATTTCATATCAGCGCATAGTCCGCTGCAGAGTGAAGATATTCTAGGAACTTCCCTTAGGCTGCGGCTAAGACATGTCTCCACCATATCAGATCTACCTGGAGTGGCCTAGCGCCGCTGCTCGCAGTCAGAGGTTCGAATCCTCCCTCGGATATATATATATATATATATATATATATGTGTGTGTGTGTGTGTGTGTGTGTGTGTGTGTGTGTGTGTGTGTGTTGTCCTTAATTTAAGTAGTTTGTAAGCCCAGGGAGTAATGGCCAGAGTCGTTAAGTCCCATGTATTTACAAACATTTGAACATTTTTTTCCATTCTATCAGGAGTGCTAGTCCTGCAAGATACGCAGAACTTCTGTGGAGTTTGGAAAGTAGAAGGCGAGGACTGGAGGAGGTAAAGTTTGAGGACAGGCCGTGAAGCGTAGCGGGATAGCTCAGTGGTAGAGCGCTTGCCTGCGAAAGGCTAAGGTCCCAGGTTCGATCCGCCTTCCGGCGGCACAGTTTTAAACTGCCTGGAAGTTTCACATCCGCAGAGTGCATAGTTGAAATATCATTCTGGAGACAGAAAGAATTCTTTATTGCGGTCGTACTGTTGTTATAAGCTCAGAGAAAGAAATGTTCAGGTGTTTGTAATTCTATGGGGCCGAACAACTCTGGCCATCGATCCCTAGACTTATAAACAACTTTAACTTGTACTAGGGACAACACACAAACACACACACACACACACACACACACACACACACACACACACACACAAGCCTGCGGGAGGACTCGAACATCCGACGCGAGCGGCGGCGCAATCTATAAGGAGACGCCCCAGACCAAATGGCCATGCCCGCGCTGCTTAAGCTCAGATATCGTGTAGTCAATTTCTAATACCTACTCGGTGAGCAACACTCGTTACTGTTAATGAAGTTTTGCAGGTGCGTACAGTACAGTTAACAATATACAATAATTCTCAACGGATTTGTTACGTATCTCTATCGATATAAAAGCGAAAGGACACTCATTCACTCACTCACTCACTGACTAAACACGAAATTTCGAAAACTACTTCAAATGTTCAAATGTTTGTAAAGCTTATGGAACTTAACTACGGGGTCATCAGTCCCTAAACTTACAAACTACTTATGAACTACTTACGAACTAGGACGGCACAAATATCCATGCCCGAAGGAGGATTCGAACCCTCGACAGCAGTGGCCGTGCAGACCGTGACTGGAGCGCCTTAGTCTCCTCGGCCACCGTGGCCGGCAGAAAACTACTTCACCTATGACGCTGAAATGTGGCAGGAATGTAGTTTATAGGTAAAAGACGTCAGCTACTTAGGGCCGATAGTTCAGGAGATATGACGTCATAAACAATGAAAAGTTCCCTGTCTTGCGACACTTACTTTATCAGTCCACTATTTGAGAAGGAGAGCACTTAGAGACTTGCAACAAACTTTAAACATAATTTCAAACTTCTAGGAAACTTTTCCTCGCTGACAAACACAGCAAAATGATGTAAGGACAAAAGTTTATCGCTTACTACTTTTTCGGCCTTTATGCTGTAAAATTACGGCATTTGGCATAACGTTACAATTTATTCCTCGCACATAATTAACTGTATTTGCGAGAAATGTTAGAGAGAGTATACATACATACCACTGAACATACGTTCGAAATTTTATCATATTGCGACACACAGTTCATGAGATATGGAGTCATGAAGAATTAGGTTCATGAAAAACCGCCTCATCATGCATAACGTTTTGATTCATTACGTCTTTCCTACAAGCTCTATACCCGACGAATTTTGCAAACATTTTACATACGCACCATTGTATGTACGTTCGAAATAATATCATATTACGACATATAGTTCAGGTGCTATGACGTCAAAGACATTGAGATGCATGAAAATTTACCCTAATGAACATAACTCGAAATGTGGAACAGCCAAGCATCAAGGTTTCTCTTATAGCTTCTGATACGCTTGAACACTCCTTGGAAAAGCTATTTATTCTTAGACGTTTGAAATTTATTGCATTTAAAAATACTTTCAGTGGTTGATGTGTTGTACGTAATACCATTCAACATAATAAATACAATGCTTACACAAGACGTCAACGTCTTCAACCCGCCGAACCTATTTCAATGACATTTGAATTCTGCATCATTTATACGTTGTCAGTCAGCGTTTTTCTCACGAAGTAAGAAAGAGTTTCTTTTCGTATTTAATAAAGCTTTTATATTCAGCTCGATAAAGGACAGTATTTACCGTCATTCTGAGCGCGGTTTATATTTAAACCGAAAAATTTGATTTTTTTTTTTTTTTTTTTTTTTTTTTTTTTTTTTGTACCTGATGATCCTGGTCAAAGAACAAAGTTGCGTCATTATTTTCCTTCCATTGTCTTTGACACGTATGCAAGGACATCAATGCGAGCGAAACCGCGGGTAAAAGTTAGTACCGTAATATTAGTAACTGCAACGAATCGCTACTACAAGCCTACGCATACAGAATTGTGCCCCTGCGAGAGGATTTAAATTTGACCACGTGTGATCCTAATAGATGAAAGCATCGGAGGTAAACGTCGTTTCACAAAGATATGTAGTACCAAAAGAAAAGATAGTTGAAACCGCAAGAGTTTTTACTTTAAGAGCAAAACAGTACTGTTTATTTTAATTACAGTCGCCAGTCCCTATGGTTAATAATTAACTATTTGATTTATAATCTGAATGTAATTATGCAATAAGAAAAAAATGTTTCTTTAGTAAACTGATAAAAGGCATTGGTAAAACAGCCTTTAAATGCAACACTACTTAAAACTGTCACTTTTTTGTATGGCAGAAAGCATCACAGCAATCTACACTTGAAGTTACTTACTAAGTAAAACTGCAACATCATTAATGTGTTTACTGTTGAATCTTAGACTAAAGCAACCTACCAAAGTTGTGAATACTAAGCTTACTCTTTCATTAGAAAATGTGGAATCAAAATATTAAAATGATGTTTAGGCATATTCCAAAACGCAGCAAATTGACTTAAGGAAACCCACTATTCAGTCTTAATTTTGTAAAATTAGTCTAATAGAAAATCTTTTAAGAAACCTAGTCCAAACATATGTTAAGCACTGTTATTTTTACTATTTCTTTGGCTTATATGAAGATTCTGCTTTACACTGACTTACTTGATAATAATAACAATCTTTCATCAGCGCAAGGTTTTATTTTAAGAACAAACACACTTTGAAAATGAGGTACCTGAATATGATATGCTGTCTTTCACTTAAATCAAACAACTATGTACTTTACTCTTGCAACCAAGAAACTTTATGACTCTGTTAATTAAATCATTCTTTGATTAAAGTTGAGAAAACACTTTAAGAATGCAACACTGAGTGAAAAAGTTTGTACTAAGTGGAGATAAAATTGAACATTAGTCAACACTTTACGTTAATCTTCACTATACGATTATGCAGCAAAAATCACTCCAACTTCTTGCACTATATAAAAATTAAAATGTTATTATTTATAATTGTTATTTCACTTTAAATAAGGAAAAGACCCTACATAGGATATTGGCATAGGACAATAACAGGTTAACAGCACTGTTTACAGTTATGAAGTTGATTATTCATAAAGTTCACAAATGTGAGGTTCAGGCTGTTGTTACAGTACTAAAAAATTGTCTACTTTGCCCGTGGTGGAAGATTGGCCCTGCAGTGCAATTAGTTGTGGCGTAATACATTCCTTTACTATCTCTTGAAGCATGTGGCCATATTTAGTCTTCTGAGCGTCGAAATAATTTCAATAATAAGCCACAAGTATTGTCGCGTTGAAATGGAAGCAGGCTTGACTTCGAAGCACTTACACTGAAAGCAGGTTTATTGCGAACTGAAACATACACGCAGAACTGACTGCCCTCGGGCAGGGTGCTCTGCTGTTTATACACAGACAGAATGTACCCGAAATCAGAAGAATAGTTAACATAACAAATCACAAGTGAACATAAGAAACGTGTAGAACATTCTGGAAACGATAAATACGAAGAAAGAAATTTTTGCTGGTGGATGGCATTGAACCGGCGACCGTCAGCATGGTAATCGGTGACGCTATCCATACCGCCACGCCGGCAGTCTGACAACTTGTGGTCTTGCGCAATATTATGCCAGTAAACATTTTGAAAAATATTCTCCATACGAGGCCACTTTAGTGCTCTTCTTGAAAAGTATAGCCTCAAGCAACCTAGCCACAAGCACAACCGTTGTTCACTCATCTGCGTCCAAGCTACGACTCTCTCGCAACTGACTTTTTCACCGGTCACCTGGCGTGCTTTTTCCACCTTTTACTTCCACACCCCCCAGGGGATCACGGTTCTTTCGTGAGTACGTCCGTGGCGAGCACGGGGCCCCGAGCTAATGCAGTCTTCCTTCCGTCTTTACTTCCCGGACTGCCTTTCCTTTCCCCCCTCCCCTGCTTTCCTATCATCACTCCTTCGCCTCCCCACTGGGGGACTGATAACCTCAGTAATTTAGTCCCCTACCCCAACCAAACAACCCAACCCCCTTTACTTCCACGTCATCATTCTCCTTTGAAGCGGGGATGCCTCCCATCTTTTTACACAACAATATTATTTACAAAAGCCAGAACATATAGGAATGAATTACTGTTCGTTAGTCTCGCTAAAACTCAAGAACGTCTGAATCGATTTGGTTAATTTTAGTTTTGAAATATTCGTGTAAGTCCAGGGAAGGTTTAAAAGACAATAAAATATGGAAAAATTGTCCGGAAAAGAGGAAAATCGGGAGAAACTGAAATAGCTTTTTGCAGTGAACTATCAATACCGTTTGTCCAATTGCGATAAAATTTTGTACATTTTATGTTGAAAGCAAGAGGAAGGTTCGCATCAAATAAAAATTTGGGAAAGTCACCCGGAAAATAGGAAAATTTAGGAAAAACCGAAAGCGATTTTTTTTTCTATGAATAATTATCGATTACCACATTGTTGTAAGAGCATCACTTGATACGGCTCGACAGGACAAGGTTTGTATGAAATATTTTTTTTTAAATCTACCGGAAATTGTAAAATGTGGGAAAAATTGAAAGTGCATTTTTCAATGTGTGTTTGATTGAATTCAGCACTATAACTGACTATTCGCACGACTTATTGGGATAAAATTTTGCATATTTGACGTTCAAAGCAAGAGTAACGTTCTTATAAATAAAAATATGGAATAGTTTCTCAGAAAATTGGAAAATTCGGAAAAAATAGAAAGATTTTTCTATGAAATATCAATACCATTTATCTGATTGCGATAAAATGTTGCACATTCGACGTTCAAAGCGAGAGGAAGGTTTGAGTGAAGTAAAAGTTTGGAATAGTTGGTCAGAAAATAGGAAAATGTGTGGAAAACTGAAAGAGCTCTTTTCTTTGGGATATCAATATCATTCGTACGATTGCAATAAAAATTTTGAACATTTGACGATCAAAGCAAGAGAACATACATATTAGCAACTGCGAAGCATTGCTGGGTCGACTAGTCTACAAAGTAATCAATTTACACAATATTTAACATAGTAAATATTAAAAAGACAATAATGTTTATACTTACGTTACATTAGTAGGTTTCAAATTTTCAACAGCCTAACTCTCATATCCAAAGATAATAGGTTTACAGATATATAGACATCAAACGAAATCGATAAATCATGTCATATAAATATTACAAAAAATTATAAATGATAAAATAGGCATAAAAATTTAACTATGGCGTCAATGGTGCTAGTAATCGTTTCTGCTGACTGTCCCCTATCAGTGTCCCGTACCACTTCAGTGCAGTCTATTTCTCACTATCCCCGTGCTGTGGCGTTATCCGGATGCCCGAACGCACAGACACCGCAGGCTATTCTTGCACAACCCGGAAGTCTGCCTCTGTTCCTTCCTGCGTGATAATCCCCGTGCCAGTGTGACGTCGCAGCTGTGTTTCGGAATTCCGCTATTACACAACGTGCCGACCTTGTGAGCTGCACAGAAGCTATGCATTCTGGTGCCTCGACGATACACCATTCATTCGTGATAACCCATAGCACGTGATAAACCAACCGTTGTAACACTAACGCTCGTCAACTTTGCGGACGTCTTTCTAAACTACGTGGCTCGTTCCGAAAGTAACACCAATTTTTTGGCCCACTTTAGGTTACGGTTTAGTAACAATAAAAGTGGGCCTTTGCGATCGTCTTTTGACAGCTCGAAATATAAATGAAACTAACGGCTTAACCGTGCATCTGACACGAAAATTGAATAACCGATTTTGTAGAGGAGAAAATACTCTACAACTTACGGTAGTAATACCAAAAAATCCGTTTGTAATATAATTGTAATTGCAAACGAATCGTTCATCTAACACGAAAATTGAATAACCTAATTGGTAGAGAACCTAATTGGTAGAGGGTAAATTCTCTACAACTTCGCTCTATTATGTTTGTTTTCATATCTTGCATCGTTGCAAAAATAACGGCGATTTGACGATGTCTGTCTGGCTGTAACGTGTTCCCACTTTTTAGATCGAACCGTTCAGCCGATCGGCACCAAATTTTACAGGCATAATTGTTGGCTACCAGAGACCAAAACCTCGCTTTTTGAAATATTTCGGACAAGAAATACGTTAGTAAGACCAAAAAAAGCCGTTTGTAATGTAATTTTAATTGCAAATAAACTGTTCATCTGACGCGAAAATTGAGTAAAAGAATTTGTAGAGCAGAAAATTCTCGACAACTTTGTTCCCGTATGTTTTTTTCATATCTCGTATTGTTTGATAGATATTTGAAAAAATAACGGAGTTTTGACACTTTCCATTGAATTAACGAAAACCAGCCGTTCACAGATGTCACGTGACATTCCTCGCCCAGAACTCTTTGGCATACGCCATCTCGCGTTGCGTATTTTATGATTCTCTTATTGTAACTTCCACGTTGTTATTTCAAAGGAATAACACACTGAATAATTAACAAAAACACGTCGTTCTTCGGACGATAAATGATAATCTAGTATCTACAAATGCCATATTAGCATCAGTTAACAACGGCCATCAATAATATGAGATTAAAGTACGTAACTTCTAACTTTTAGTTGTAGCGTAGTGGGCAATGCGTTGGACTGTGACGCTGAAGGTCAGTGGTTCGGAACCCGCCACTATCTAATTTTTTTCCTAAAAGGGTTTCACACACTCTTATTAAGTAAATTTTTATTATTTAGAATATTATTTTGGTTCAAAATGTTTGCAAAAATGTATAAAACTGCAAATCTAAAGTAGGCCGTAAAAGACGTCAGTGCGATTTTTTTTTCTTTCTTTCGTAGTGACTTTGGATTTCCGCGCCATATGTCTTTGATGTAGTGCTAAATGCTTGAACCTTTCACTTGCGGATGGTTCCGATGTTTTGCTGTTCACGTTGAAAAGTCTTTGTATAAACAACGCGTCATTGGTTGGGAGTAATTAATTAACACCGTTCACTGTCAAGTTACAAGTTGTTCCATTTTTAATATCTTCAAATGATTCACAGTAAGAATTTCGCGGTATATACTGCTGTTTCTTGAGATACTGGTGGTATCACCTGTTTCAATAATAATGGTATCGCGTTTTTCACACGGTCGTGAAGGAGGTAGGAATATTAAAACCTAAAATCACTTTGCTTGACATAAGCTCATTGTATAGCAACCTCATTAAACAAAAAGAGTTGCACGACCCTTTGCAAAAATGCAAGCCTGCACCCTTCGTGGCTTGTGCACCACTACTGATCTAGTTAGTGGCATTTGTCAGTGGTAATCCTGATTAACTCTCGTAGATTTCATGGTTGGTAATGACGTACTCGACAGTTCTACACAGTTTATCCGAAGCATGTTGAGTTGGATTCATACCACAGAAACATGCAGATTACTCCAATCGTTCAATTGCGCATGATTGATGAAATCGTTTGAGAATGCTTGGACGATAGCTTCGGGAGTTGTTCCGTAAACTTCAATTATTCCCTGAAATGCTGACGAAACAGTTCGACAGTGGCTTGTACGATGTTATCTTTGCATTGCGGGCGCTTGAGCTAACATAACAGAAGTATTTTTTATATTATCCGATGTTACATACCTACAAGAGCAACGCCGACATTTTTTTTTTTTTTTTTTTTTTTTTTTTTTTTTTTTTTTTTTTTTTTTTTTTTGTCTGAAGAGGATGATATTATTGCAGGTGAAGCGATCAACGATTAAAATTCTTTCTTCTCTCAAATATTTTACTGTTTTCTTCCAAATGATCTCGGAAGGTTGGTTGAGGAGAAACATTAGGGTACAGTACGGACTGCTGAAAGTGAAACGAGTAGAAGTGACGTTTATATTGTTCGCTTGCCACAAATATTTGACTGTTTATTTGCAAATATGTCACGATTTGCCGACCGCGGTGGCCGAGGTGACCGAGGCGCTCCAGTCACGGTCAGCACGGCCATTACGGTCGGGGGTTCGAATCCCCCCTCGGGCATGGATATTTGTGCCGTCCTAGTTTGTAAGTAGTTCATAAGTAGTTTGTAAGTTTAGGGACTGATGACCCCGTAGTTAAGTCCCATAAGCTTAACAAACATTTGAACATTATGTCACGATTTCCAAGTATGTGGTTAGACCGATATTCCTTGCTCGTCATCAATATTTGGTTCTTTATTTCTGAATATGTTGTAATCATATATAGCATGCTCAGAACAGAGTCATCTACTGTTAATTTTTTGTCCATACTTACAAGGGAACATCATCAACTCGACATCATATTTTTTTAAGAATAAAATACGTGAGCTATATATCAACACCAGAAATCGATATCACGTGAAAATTTGGGCCATTATTCAGATTATACATAGTTTCGGCCTCCTAAAAGTTCAGCTTTTAAACATTCGCACGCTCGGGTTGTTCCTCACTCGGCCCGCTTCACTGCGGCCGCTTAATGCCCGAACGTCTAGCACTGTGAGCAGAGTCTGGTAAGAGGTTTGTGTTCGCGATGTCAATTAACCCACAGGCTGTCGTGCGACATCTCCAGGAGCGGTACAAAATGATGACTAATCTCCTACGATTAAATATTAAAGAATTAGAGCACTTTAAAGTCGTCACAGGTAAGCATAATCATTTTCAGTTATTAGACGGCAAAAGAAAATACATGGAGCTTTCTTTATGCTTTTCCTTATATCTTGCAACTGCGTTGCAGATATCATAGACAATTGCACTGATGAAGACGTGCTGGATATATAACAAAATAGCGGGTTGACGTTCGGTGCAGATTTACAAGATGATGACGTCGACGATAACTACGCTGCCATTTCACCACTGTCAGATTCGGTGAGTACTTTCATTACTTCCACGGGGCTTGGGGAGTGGAACTAAGGTCGTCAGTGATGGTGAAAGCTGCTTTAATGTTTGAAAGCTGTACTTTTAGTAGTCCCTAACTGCGTAGTATCTGAATAATGGCCCAAATTTTCACATGATCTTGATTTCTGGGGTTGATATCTAGCTGGTGTATTTTTTTCTCAAGAAAATATGAGGTCGAGTTGATGATGTTCCCTTGTTAGTCATCTCTGCACAACAGGATGTATACATGAGGTCCCTGTGAGCTTATAAATGGAGTGTACCTGCACATTCACATGTTTTGCGCATAATTCTGCATTGTCCACAATGCTGTAATTTGGTAAACGAATTTCCATCAGTTTGTACGTGGCAAATAATTGCTTGCTTATTTCATGTTTTGAACTATGTCAATATGTGGTGTAAAAGGCTTATATGGGAGTCGAAATGTATTTTCTCTTCGCTTTCTACAAACTGTTAGTTGTAGACATGTTGTAATTTGACAAGAAACGAAATAACAATATCAATAACTGAATAATTAAGACAGCTGATGTTCAAGAACCAGATAATATAAAGATCTTCAGAAGTGAAAAGGTCTTTTAAGAGGTATTGGTCCATTATCATGAATTTCAGATATTAATCGGTGCTACTAAGGACGCTGTTGTTAAAAATATATACACCACAGGTGGTGATGCGGCTACATGTATATTGACGCGTTTAAGAAATCATCATTCGCAGAACCCAGGCCTGGTGTAAAACTTCATACTAACACATATGCCGTCATGGCCCTGCTGAACGATACTAAGCTATACTATGCTATGTTATGGTTCGCAAGGACCATGACACCATACGTGTAAGTATGAAGTTACATACGTGATTCTCGTTTCTGTTAACATTCAACTAATAGAGTGGCCCACTAAACATGGGTACAACAAAAAACTAAAATGTTCAAATGTTTGTAAATATATGGGACTTAACTAGTCTGGTTATCAATCCCTAGGCTTACAAACTACTTAAACTAACTTATGCTAGGGATAACAAATAAACCCATGCCCGATGGAGGACTCGAACCTCCGACTGCGAGCAGCGGCGCTCTCCGCAGCTAGACGCCTTGGAACGCTTTTTTTTAATTATTATTATTATTCTTGAAACACGCAGACACACACACGCGCGCGCGCTTAGACGGACACAGTACAGATATTCTGTCTACATAAATGAACTCTACATAAATAATGTTGCAGTGGACAGGCTTTGCTGCTGATGTTGTGGTGGACGGAAAGGTTTAGTTGAGTGACAAGACACAGGACAAAACTTCAATACATTAGGAAAATTGATGTAGAAAAGATATTTCTACATCTACAAAGATACTCTGCAAGTCACATTTAAGTGCCTGGCAGAGGGTTCATTAACCACTTTCATAACCTTTCTCTATTGTTCTATTCTCTAATAGCGTGCGGGAAGAAAGAACAACTAAATCGTTCCGTTTCCGATCTGATTTTTCTTATTTTATTGGGATGGTCATGTCTCCCTATGTAGGTGGGTGCTAGCAAAATATTTTCACAATCAGAAATAAAAGTCGGTGATTGAAATTTCGTAAATAGATTTCGCCGCAACGACTAACGTCTTTCTTTCAATGATTTTCACCTCAAATCTGTGACGCTTTCCCCCCTGTAACGTGATCAAACAAAACGAGCTGCCCTTCTCTGAACCTTCTCAATGTCTTCCGTCAGTCCCACCAGGTGAGGGTCCCACACTGGGCAACAGTACTCCAGGAGAGAAAGCCCAAGTGTCATGTAGGCAGTCTGTTTGGTGGAGCTGTTGCATTTGCATTTGCTACTACGTTAGGATATGCAAATAATTTAACCAAAAAGTTTTTATAACCAAGAGAAACTGTAACACACAACAACAGTTTTCGGAAAGATTGCACAGAACTGCTGAAACAGGACTGGGGAAAAATTACGAAAATGTGTTTTGCCTAAGATGCAATTCCTCTCTTGTTTATAATAAAAATCATCGAACAATTGGTTCGACATTCTACGAAGGAAAAAAGTCGAGAATTAAGAGAATAGATTATACAGCGACACACGTCATCAGCGGTGATGAGATGGGCGAAAACTGCTTTATTAAGCGACAACAATTACTGTAGATCCACATACGACGTATGGTTCAGGAGATATAACGTCATAAACAATAGGAGTTGCAAGAAACTGCCACATAATGCGACGAGATTTTATAAATACACTATATGAGAATGAAAGTACTTAGCTACTTGCAACAAACTTTAAGCATAATTTCAAACCTTAATTAAACTTTTTCATGCTGACAACCACATCAAAATAATGAAAGGTAAAAATCGCACTATCGTGTTTTACGACCCACTTTAGAATTGCCTGTAGTGCTATAATTTTTTGCAAACATCTCGGACAAAAATAATAAAAATTAGTTGTTACGTATTTCTCGGCATATTCACGAAATAGAACAAACGCACATTTTAGATGGAACACCCTTACATATGACAACTCGAAACGTTGCAGAACATCGCTCTATTTAATTAATAAGTGTGCCTTTTAAGAGCCAAGGCGAAAAGAAAAACAAATGGTTGTGGCAAGTTTCGAACTACCGACCACGTGCATCACAGCCTAACGCGCTGCACGCTACACTACGGGCAACAGTTACGAAACGTTTCCTTAATTCTAGTACTATAGCAGTTGTTACCTGCTAATATAGCTTTTTAGAAACTATATTATAATTTATAGTACTAAGAACGACGTGTTTTTTGTTAATTCTTCAGTGCGCCATTGTTTTGAAATGACGATACATAAGTTACCATAATGAAATCATAAAATACAGCAAACAAGATGGCGATTGCCAGGGAGAGTTCTGGGCAAGGACTGTCACGTGACATCTCCCAGCGCCTGGTTTACGTAAAATCAAGGGACGCTGTCAAATCGCCGTTATTATTGCAAATATCTCTGTAACGGTGCGAGTTATGAAGAAAACATAAGGAAGAAAAGTTGTAGAGAATTTCCACCTCTACCAATTCCGTTATTCAATTTTCGTGTTAGATGAACGGTTTATTCGCAGTTAAAAATATATTACAAACGGATTTTATTTACTAATGTATTTTTTGTCCAAAATATTTGAAAAAGGGCGGTTCTGGTCTCTGGCAGCCAACAATTATGTCTGTAAAATTTGGTGCCGATCGGTTGAACGGTTCGACCTAAAAAGTGGGAACACGTTACAGACAAAAATGTTCAAATGTTTGTATAGCTTATGGGACTTAACTACGGGGTCATCAGTCTCTAAACTTACAAACTACTTATGAACTAACTAATACTAAAGACGGCACAAATATCTATGCCCGAGGGGAGATTCGAACCCCCGACCGTAGTGGCCGTGCACAACGTGACTGGAGCGCCTCAGTCCCCTCGGCCACCGCGACCGGCCGTTACATACAGACAGACATCGTCAAATCTCGTTTTTTTTTTTTTTTGTTTTTTTTGGCAAGTTCTCTGAAACGATACGAGATATGAAAAAAACATAAGAGAGCATGTTTGTAGAGAATTTTCTCGTCTAAAAATTCGGTTATTTACTTTTCGTGTCAGATGTACGGTTAAGCCGTTATTTTCATTTAATTTTCTAGCTGTCAAAAGACGGTCGCAAAGGCCCACTTTTAGTGTTACTGCCGTATCCTAAAGTGGGCCAAAAAGGTTTCTCGCTCACTACTTCTCCGCTGTTCATGGAAAACTATGGCATTCGGTATGACGTTGCAATTTATAATTTCTACACTACAAATTGTAGTTATGGAAATTTTACAGATAGTATACACACATACAGATGAATGTACTGTGAATGTACTTTAGAAATTGTATCACAATACGAAACGTAGTTCATGAGATATAAGAACAACAGTAACGTTCATGGAAAACCGCTCCGTCACTCATCAGGTTTTAATCTATTACTTATTTACAACTAACTGTTCACAACGGATTTTACCGACATACAGCACTTACACAAATTAATATATAACTGCAAAATTATACAATTGCACGGAATATAATTCAATAAATATGGGATCATATATACTGAGATGGGTAAAAGTATGTCACGTCATGCAACGTGTATTCCAGTCAGCTTAAGGAAAGTACTGGAAACTTGACAGTAGTGTTAACAACTTTGAGCTCTGAAGAGCACACGGATGCAGGCGATAGAAATAGACATCTATAGTCCATTAAATTTCGGGAATTCAGCAGCGCAAAATCCACTTCTTCCGCTGATATTTCGGCCGCGTAACGTCCGGCCACTCCACACTTTGTCCAAGACTGTGGACGAGGTGCCAGGCGCAGCCTTATAAGCCTGATCGCGCAATGTGCAATGCGCGTGCGCGTCACAGATGCTGGTTTATTTCATATCGAAATATTCACACGCGTGCGCCCCCATGGCGGAAGCGCTTCGGTGTTCACTTATTGATATATGCTCGGCGGCGGTAACATCTTCACGTCTTCTCTGCAATTTCAGTACTCCAAGCGTTGTCTAAATTAAAACCTTTATCTCTGTTTATTAAGTAGTTCGCCAGTCTAATTTCAACAGCTTCCTTAAATATAGCATCCCAAAACGAAGATATGAGTGTCAAAATCTTCACATTACTATAGTTCATGGAATGGCCAGTTTCTATGCAATGTTCAGCCACAGCTGACTTGTTTGGCTGTAATAGGCGAGTATATCTTCTGTGTTCAACGCATCTCTCGTGGACAGTGCTTGTTTTCTGGCCTATACAGGGTGTTACAAAAAGGTACGGCCAAACTTTCAGGAAACATTCCTCACACACAAAGAAAGAAAATATGTTATGTGTCCGGAAACACTTAATTTCCACATTAATCATGGAATGGAAACACACAGCAACAGAACGTACCAGCGTGACTTGAAACACTATGTTTCGAAACTGTAATCCGTTAGCGAGGATACAGGCATCCACCCTCCGTCGCATGGAATCCCTGATGCGCTGATGCAGCCCTGGAGAATGACGTACCACAGCCGTCCACAATACGAGCACGAAGAATCTCTACATTTGGTACCGGGGTTGCGTAGACCAGAACTTTCAAATGCCCCCATAAATGAAAGTCAATAAGTCAATAGGATTGAGGTCAGGAGACCGTGGAGGCACCTTCGTTCTGGAAATCTGGCTCGATACAAACGTACCGCGCCACGGCTATTGCCCCGTGCTAATCCATGAATCAAATGAGCATCTGCCAACTCCGCATTTGTAAACATTGCACTAACTGCAAAACCACGTTCGTGATGAACACTAATCAGTTGATGCTATGTATTGATGTACTTGATGCTAGCTAGTACTGCAGAGCAATGGGTCGCATGTCAACACAAGCACTGAAGTCAACATCACCTTCCTTCAATTGGGTCAATTGGCGGTGAATCGAGGAAGTACAGTACATAATAAGGAAACAATTGGGTATTTTGACAATTGTCTGCACGAATTATTTCAATTTACATTTAAAGAGAAATACTAAAATGAACTGTAACATGGAAATTAAGCGTTTCCGGACACATGTTCACATAACATATTTTCTTTCTTTGTGTGTCAGGAATGTTTCCTGAAAGTTTGGACGTACCTTTTTGTAGCACCCTGTATATCAATTATCACAATTTCCGCATGGGATCTGGTACACACCTTACTTGCGAAGCGACAAATCATCCTTTACTGACCCGAGTAACGCTGAAATCTTCACAGGTGGCCGGAAGATAACCTTACAACGATGTTTGTCGAGAATGCGGCTTATCTTTGACGAAAGAGCGCCCACGTAAGGTAAGAAGGCTCTTGATCTGTAAGTATTATTTTCGTCTTCGCCTTCCAAGTCACGTGCTTGCATTCTCGGACTCATATCGAATGCTCTGCGAATCTGTTGCTCTGAATATCCATTCGCTTTGAAAATTCTCTTCAGGTATGTGAGCTCTTCCTGCAAGTTCTCATCGTCTGATATACAATGTGCTCTGTGCACCAATGTCTTAAGGAACTCTACGGTTTGTGAGGGATGATGCCAGCATTTGTATTTTGATTATTACCTTTCTTTGCTTAGACACCGTATTTAAAATATTGTATATTACGCAAGACAGCCTTATGTATCAAATATTCTGTGATAGATATAACGTGTTATTAGAAAAAAGGAAATGGAGAGAAAGAGAAGGGATAGGAGAAGTACTAACTTCACCAAAGAAGACGAAATAAACACTCCAGAATTCAATCCAAGAACAGCTGCCAGCATGCGAAACTTAGATGTTCCTGGAGTAGTAAAACAACTTAAGTCACTAAACAAAAACAAATCTTCCGGGCCAGATTGTATTCCAACTAGATTCCTCTCGGAGTATGCAGATCGAATAGCTCCTAACTTAGCTATAATTTACAACCGATCACTCAGCGAAAGATCCATACCCAATGACTGGAAAGTTGCCCAAGTTACTCCAATATTCAAGAGAGGCAATAGGAGTGATTCCCAAAATTACAGGCCAATCTCATTGACGTCGATTTGCAGGAGGATTTAGGAACATATACTTTGTTCGAACATTATGAACTACCTCGAAGAGAACGACCTATTAACCAGTAGTCAACACGGATTCAGAAAGTATCGTTCTTGCGAAACACAGCTTGCCCTTTATTCAAATGAAGTGATGAGTGCCATCGACAAGGGATCTCAAATCGATTCCATATTTCTGGATTTCCGGAAGGCTTTTGACACTGTACCCCACAAGCGGCTTCTAATGAAATTGCGTGCGATTGGATTCACGATTTCCAGTCAGAAAGGACACAGTTCGTGTAATTGACGGTAAGTCATCGAGTAAAACAGAAGTGATATCTGGCGTTCCCCAGGGTAGCGTTATAGGTCCTCTACTCTTCCTTGTGTTTATAAGCGATTTAGGAGACAATCTGAATAGCTCCCTTAGACTGTTCGCGGATGGTGCTGTCGTTTGTCGGTTAGTGAAATCAACAGAGGGTCAAAAGCAACTGCAAAGCGATTTAGAGAAAATTTCTACATGGTGCGAAAATTGGCAATTGACACTAAATAAAGAAAAGTGTGAAGTAATACTCGTGACCACTAAAATAAATCCGCTGAACTTCAATTACCCGATAAATCAGTCAAACCTTAAGGTCGTAGATTCTACCAAATACCTAGGAGTTACAATTACGAACTACTTAGACAGGAGAGAACACACAGAAAATATTGTGGGTAAGGCGAAACAAAGATTACGTTTCATTGGCAGAACGCTTCGAAGATGCACCAGCTCCACTGCCTACATCACACTCGTGCGTCCTCTCCTGGACTACTGTTACCCATTGTGGCACCCTCACCAGGTGGAACTGACGGAAGATATTGAGAAAGTTCAGAAAAGGGCAGCTCGTTTTGTTTTATCACGTTACGGAGGGGGGGAGGGGGAATCGTCACGGAAATGTTGCACGAATTGGGGTGGAAATCATTAAAAGAAAGACGTTATTCATTGCGGCGTGATGTATTTGCAGAGTTTCAATCACCGACTTTCACTTCTGAATGTGAAAATATTTTGCTAGCACCCATCTACTTAGAGAGACATGACCATCCCAATAAAATAAGAGAAATCAAATAGAAAATGGAACGATTTAGGTTTTCTTTCTTCCCGCGCGCTATTAGAGAATGGAACAGCAGAGAAAAGCTATGAAAGTGATTAATGAACACTCTGCCAGCCACTTAAATGTGATTTTCAGAGTATCTGTGTAGATGTAGATGTAGATGAAGGCTTGAATAAATAAATACCCAGGCTGCTAGTTTCAGTATAAATATAGCGAATGAACTGCAAGTTGTTAACCGGAGGAAAAACATTAAATTTAAACTGCAGCTGTCCAGTTTGCAGGCAGCCTAGACAGACAAAGTGTTCCACCGGTGCGACCGCCACTTCCTGCTCAAAGTAAACTGCGGCAACCCACCACTTCCTTCCTTTTTCCTGCACACGCTCGACCTTAGCGGGCGTATAGTAGCCAACAGAGCTCCTGCCACGCATAACTATGGTTGTGTTTCGATGTGTTCTTGTGGAGTGATATCTTTGAGTCCACAAAACCTTTAATTGACGTTCTTATTGGAGACTACTACGTGTGACTGCTCGTGTATTTCGTGTCAGAGACATGTTGCGCCGCCGGCCGCGGTGGCCGAGGGGACTAAGGCACTCCAGTCACGGTCTGCACGGCCACTACGGTCGGGGGTTCGAATCCCCCCTCGGGCATGGATATTTGTGCCGTCCTAGTTCGTAAGTAGTTCATAAGTAGTTTGTAAGTTTAGGGACTGATGACCCCGTAGTTAAGTCCCATAGACTACAAACATTTGAACAGTTGAACATGTTGCGCCACAAATAGGGCACAAGGCAGAAGAACTCACAGCTGCAAGAAACTATTTGATGAAAACTACTCAAGCACAGAGTTTTTCAAGCCGAACTTAATGCCCTAAAACAAACAATACCCTCACTACGTGATAGTAATGGCGATCCTGCCGATGATAGCGCTACTAAAGCAGAGTTACTAAACATAGCTTTTCGAAACTCATTCACCAAAAAAAGACGAAATCAATATTCCAGATTTCGAATTACGAACAGAGGCCGTAATGAGTAACGTAGAAGTAGATATCATCGGAGGAGTGAAACAACTAAAATCACTTAACAAGAATAAGTCTTCCGGTCCGGTCTGTATACCCATTAGATTTCTATCTGATTATGCTGAAGCAATAGCTCCTTACTTAACAGCCATATACGACCGCTCTCTCAAAGAAGGATCTGTAACAAAAGATTGGAAAGTTGCACAGGTTACACCTATATTCAAAAAAGGCAGCAGGAGTAATTCACTAAACTACAGGCCTATTTCACTGACGTCAATTTGAAGCAGGGTTTTCGAACATATCCTGTTTTCAAATATTATAAATTATCTGGAACAGAATGATCTATTGACCCCAGGTCAACGCGGATTTAGAACATATCGTTCATGCGAAACACAACTAGCTGCTTGCTCACACGAACTGATGAGTGCTATCGACAAGGGTTCGCAAATCGATTCCGTATTTCTTGATTTCCAGAAGGCTTCTGACACCGTACCTCACAAACGGCTTTTAATTAAATTGCGTGCTTATGGTATGTCGCCCCAAATTTGCGACTGGATAGGGGATTTCCTGTCAGAGAGGATACAGTTCACAGTAATCGATGGTAAGCATCGACTAAAACAGATGTGATATCGGGCGTTCCACGGGGGAATTTTATTGGTCCTCTGCTGTTCCTTATTTACATAAAAGATTTAGGGGAAAATCTAAGTAGCTCTCTTAGGTTATTTTCAGATGACGCCGTCATTTACCGTCTAGTAAAATTATCCGAAGATCAGAACCAACTGCAGAACGATCTGAATAAGATATCAGTATGGTGTAAAAATTGACAATTGTCTCTAAATAATGAGAAGTGTGAAGTCGTCCACATGAGTACAAAAAGAAATCCCTTAAATTTTATTTATAAGATAAATCGATCAAAAGTGAAGGCCGTAAACTCCACAAAATACCTTGGAATTACTATTACTTCAGATTTAAACTGGATAGAACACGTAGATAATGTCGTGGGAAAGGCGAACCAGAGACTCCGTTTTATTGGAAAAACCCTTAAAAGATGCAACAGAACTACAAAACAAACTGCATGTACTGCGCTTTTCCGTCCAGGTTTGGAGTATTGCTGCCCAGTGTGGGATCCTGATCAGGTGGGTTTGACGGAGGACATCGAAAAAGTCCAAAGAAAAGCAGCTCGTTTCGTATTGTCACGATACAGGGGAGACAGCGTTACGGAAATGATACAGGATCTGGGATGGGAATCATTACAACAATGGCGCTTATCGCTGCGTCGTGGGCTACTTACGAAACTTCAATCACCAACATTCTCCTTCGAATGCGAGAATATATTTTTGACTCCCTCTTACATAGGCAGAAATGATCATCAGAATAAAATATGAGAAATCAGAGCTGGAACAGAGATATTCAGTTGTTCTTTTATCCCGCGCGCTATTAGAGAATGGAATGGGAGATAAATAGCATAACTGTGGTTCGATGAAACCTCTGCCAGGCACTTAAATGTGATTTGCAGAGTATCCCATGTAGATGTAGATGCTACCAGATTGCACTAAAATCAAAAGTTTGAACCCCTATTTGGACGAAGGATTTATACGTCTTAGTGGTCGGCTACATTTCTCCGCACTAACAATGGAACAGCGACAGCCAATCATCCTGGGCGGTAAACATCATTTCACACAACTTCTCATACTACAAACACATATTCGGCTTCTTCACTTAGGAGTCAGAATCGTCCTAGCAGAACTTAGAACCACTTTCTGGATATTACGTGCACGCCAAACTATCAAGAAAATCATACACCGATGTCTACCATGCAAAATGGCAAACAAGAAGACTGCCCAGGAGCTAGAGCCTCCACTACCAGCAGACAGAACAACTCCTGGGAGACCATTTGACGTCACCGGCATAGACTTCGCCGGCCCGTTATATTCCAGAACAAACTACGTCACTAAGAAATGTTATATCGTGTTACTCACCTGTGCCACTACAAGAGCCTTACACATGGAATTATCTGGTGATATGACTACGGATAAATTTCTTTTAGCCGGCCGTGGTGGCCGATGGGACTGCGGCGCGCCATTCACGGTCTGCACGGCCACTACGGTGGGGGTTCGAATCCCCCCTCGGGCACTGATATTTGTGCCGTCCTTAGTGTTAGCTAGTTAATAAGTAGTTTGTAAGTTTAGGGACTGATGACCTCGTACTTAAGTCCCATAAGCTATTCAAACATTTGAATATTTTATTTGATTTGAAATTTCTTTTAGCACTGCAAATATTTATTGGCAGACGCGGTGTACCACATACTATTTATAGTGACAACGCACAATTCTGCTAATGCTGCTAATAAAGAACTCACAAACCTCTGGCCAGCATTATCTTCAGAAAAGGTTTACCAGTATCTCGCCCATTAGATGATTGTATGGAAGTTAATTGCACTACATGCGGCTTGGTGGGGAGGTTGGTGCGAGAGGATGGTTGGTACTACCAAGAGGTGTCTACGCGGCAGTGCTGGAAAATAGCGCGCATTGCAGATATGAAGAAAGGACGTGACGGACTGGTACGGATTGTAATCCTCAACATGACATATGACATCAAGTGACTAGACCAATTCAGCTGGTCGTTCCTTTGGAGGTAGACCAGAGTGGGGAGGATGTGGAGTGATATCTTTGTAACAGTTATGTGTAATCTTTGTATGACTTGTTACTCTGTGTTTATTAATATCTGTTTGATAAAGTGTAAGTGTGAATCAAGATGGCGTCCTTCTTGGATCAGTTGTAGTTCTAATACTATTTAGAAGCCCCGGTTGTAACAAAACCTCCACAGTCCTTTTCACGGTGACGCTCTTGGCTATATAAGCCGAAGCGGTACCTCCTAACAAAGTGTCGGACCTCCGTTTGTCCTGTGAAGTTCAAAAGCAAGAAAGATTAGCGTTTAAAGTCCTGTAGATACAGTGATCGACTTGGCTAGCAGATACAGAATCCTAGGTAGCTGCTTTGTTTATTAATTTCCGCAAGACGTTCGATACAGTTCCGCACCGTCAGCAGATCTGCAAACTGGGATCATGGGGACTATCAACCCAACTGTGAAACTGGACGGAAGAGTTTCTAGCTAACACATTACTGCATGTCATTCTCAACGAAGATACGTCTTTAGACGTGAAAGTACTCTCAGTCCTCAGTGTGAACAGATAGTGTATGAGTGAGTAATATTGAAACTGATCTACAAAACAGTAAACGTCGTCTTTACTGAAGATGTTTCTCTGACCTTTCACTCTTTTTGGCCCACTTTAGGTTACGGTAGTAACATTAAAAGTGGGCCTTTGCGATCGTCTTTTGACAGCTCGAAATTTAAATGAAAATAACGGCTTAACTATTCATCTGACACGAAAATTGAATAACTGAATTTGTAGAGCAGAAAATTCTCTACAACTTTGCTCTGATTTTTTTTTTCATATCTCGTATCGTTTCAGAGATATTTGCAAAAATAATGACGATTTTGGGATGTGTGTCAGTCTGTCTGTCCGTAACGTGTTCCCTGTTTTTAAGACGAACCGTTCAATCGATCAGCACGAAATTTTACAGACATAATTGTAAGCCGCCAGAGACCACAACCTCTCTTTTTCAGATTTTTGGGACAAAAAAAACGATAGTAATACCTAAAAAAGCCGTTTGTAATATAATTGTAATTGCAAACGAACCATTCATCTGACACGAAAATTTAATAACCTAATTGGTAGAGGGGAAAATTCTCTACAACTTCGCACTATTATGTTTTTTTTTTCAAATCTTGCATCGTTGCAGATATATTTGTAAAAATGACGGCGATTTTACGATGTCTGTCTGTCTGTCTGTAACGTGTTCCCACTTTTTAGGTCGAACCGTTCAACCGATCGGCACCAAATCTTACAGACATAATTGTTGGCTACTAGAGACCAGAACCTCGCTTTTTGAAATATTTCGGGCAAGACATACGTCAGTAATACAAAAAAAAGCCGTTTGTAGTGTAATTTTAATTGCAAATAAACCGTTCATCTGGCGCTAAAATGGAATAACCGATTTAAAGATGAGAAAATTCTCTACAACTTTGTTCCCTTATTTTTTATTTTTTTCATATCTCGTATAGTTTGAGAGATGTTTGCAAAAATAACGGAGATTTGACACCCTCCATTGAATTAACGAAAACCAGCCGTTCGGAGATGTCACGTGACATTCCCCGCCCAGAACTCTCTCTGGCACACGCCATCTTGCGTTGCGTGTTTTATGATTTTCTTATTGTAACTTACACATTGTCATTTCAAAGCAATGGCGCACTGAAGAATTAACTAAAACACATCGTTCTTCGTACGAGACATGATAATCTACTGTCCACAAATACCAGATTAGCATCAGTTAACGACGGCCATCAATAGTATGACATTAAAGAGCACGACTTCTAATTGTTAGGTGTAGCGTAGTGGGAAATGCGTTGGTTTGTAGTGGTTCAGAACCCAGCACCACCTAAAAAAATTCCTAAGAGGGTTTCAGACACTCTTATTAACTAATTTTCTTATTATTTAGATTATTATTTTGGTCCAAAATGTTTGCAAAACTTATAAAACTAAAAATCTAAAGTGTACCGTAAAACACGTCAGTGCGATTTTTTTCCTACATGGTATTCTCTCGAGAAAGCAATATAGCCCGGTACAAAAATTCCCCTGCGATCGCGGCCTGTGAGTCAGAGTTTGAGCAGAAATTATGTGTACTAATCTCAAACGTCCTCGTTTCCCATACGTTTCTTTTCCGGCTATGCAGGAGACTAGGCTGATGCACACATCAGCTCTTTTCGCTACACGAAGCCGCTAGTCCTGACCTAATCACTAGCTGGAGTGTGGTAAGTAAGAACAAGGCATGTAACATGTGAAAAGTGATGAAAACTCCTGGCCATTAAAACTGCTACACCACGAACATGATGTGCTACAGACGCGAAATTTAACCGAGAGGAAGAAGATGCTGTGATATGCAAATGATTAGCTTTTCAGAGCATTCACACAAGGTTGACGCCGGTGGTGACACCTACAACGTGCTGACATGACGAAAGTTTCCAACCGATTTCTCATACACAAACAGCAGTTGACCGGCGTTGCCTGTTGAAACGTTCTTGTTATGCCTCATGGCCATCGCGTTTCCGACTTTAATAAAGGTCGGATTGTAGCCTATCGCGATTGCGGTTTATCGTATCGCGGCATTGCTGCTTGCGTTGGTCGCGATCCAATGACTGTTAGCAGAATATGGAATCGGTGGGTTCAGGAGGGCGATACAGACCGCCGTGCTGGATCCCAACGGCCTCGTATCACTAGCAGTCGAGGTGACAGGCATCTTATCCGCATGGCTGTAACGGATCGTGCAGCCACGTCTCGATCCCCGAGTCAACAGATGGGGACTTTGCAAGACAGCAACCATATGCAGGAACTGTTCGACGACGTTTGCAGCAGCATTGACTATCAGCTCGGAGGCCATGGATGCGGTTATACTTGACGCTGTATCACAGACAGAGGCGCCTGCGATGGTGTACGCAATGAACCTGCGTGCAAAAATGGGAAAACGTAATTTTTTCGGATTAAACGAGGTTCTGTTTACAGCATCATGATGGTCGCATCCTTGTGTGGCGACATCGCGGTGAACGCACATTGGAATCGCGCATTCGTCATCACCTGGCTTGATGGTATGGGGTGCTATTGGTTACACGTCTAAGTCACCTCTTGTTCGCATCGAAAGCACTTTGAACAGTGGCCGTTATATTTCAGATGTGTTACGACCCGTGGCTCTACCCTCCATTCGATCCCTGCGAAACGCTACATTTCAGCAGGATAATGCACGACCACATGTTGCAGGTCCTGTACGGGCCTTTTTGGATAAGGAAAATGTTCGACTGCTGCCCTGGCCAGCACATTCTCCAGGTCTCTCACCAATTGAAAACGTCTGGTCAATGGTGGCCGAGCAACTAGCTCGTCACAATACGCTAGTCACTACTATTGATGAACTGTGGTATCGTGCTGAAGCTGCATGGGCATCTGTACCTGTACTCGCCATCCAAACTCTGCCTGACTCAATGCCCATGCGTATCAAGGCCATTATTACGGCCACAGATGGTTGTTCTAGGTACTGATTTCTCAGGATCTATACACCCAAATTACGTGAAAATGTAATCACGTGTCAGTTCTAGTATAATATATTTTTCCGATGAATGCCCGTTTATCATCTGCATTTCTTCTTGGTGAAGCAATTTTAATGGCCAGTAGTGTAATACAGGTAGCCGGTAGAGATGTAAACATCTGACGGTTTCAGAACAAATTAAACCGTGCAGTGTGAGCCGAAGGTAACATAGTGTCTCTATCTGTGTTGTGGTTTGAAACCTAACTTCCTTGTTTAAAACCAACATCTAGCATTTCCCTGAGTCACATGACTAAACAGCTGACTGAAGGAACTATTCGTTATACAACAAGTAAATTATGCAGGATTCAGATGTCTCCGGCGGTTTGAAAATGCTGAAGTCTTGTTAAGCATTGTATTGATATGCTGAATCGTATTACGTACAACATATCAACCATGAAAAGTATTTTAACAAATGTGATAAATCTCAAAAGTCAAAGAATTAACCGCTTTTCCATGGAGTACTCAAGGGTCTCAGAAGCTATAAGAGAAACATCGACGCTCAGCTGTCCCGTATTTCGAAAAATATACTTAAAATGTATCTTGTATTACAGTTTTCTAAAGTAGCCCATGTTATTCTTCAGCGATGAAGCTGTCTTCATACCCAACTTCATTAAATCGATTAAGCGGTTTAGTCGTGAAAGCATAACAGACAGAGCTTGTTTCGCATTTATAATATTAGTACGGATTGTTTGTACATCAAACGAACACTAAGTATACGCCTCATCAAAACGTAATTTCAGGCTTGTTGCACATGATTGTACCATCATGACATAAAAATGAACTATTTAGTTCATTAGTCCCTATAATCGAAACAAAATACCAAGCTATATGCACAAGAAAAACGTAATACAAGCAACATGAAATAAAACGAACAATGTAATTGACAATTCTCTTCAGTCGCAAAGTAATTTTCTGCTGTCAACGCAATAGAATAATGGCTTCAAAATAAACGAATCTAGACTACTCGAAAGATTCATAACACTAAATAACGACTTTGCAAAAAAGACTAAGTATCCCACCCATCGAAGAAACTACACGGAAATATGTAACCTTCGATGCACCCGTGAAAACTTGTACATGTTAGGTCTATCGTGACTACGGACGAAATGTTGTCAGTTCTATGCTGGCTGGGGTGTTGCAGATTCGAGTCCTCCTTCGAACGAGGGTGGGCGATGTCCTTAGTGTAAGTTTAAGTAGTTCGTAAGCCTATGGACCGATGACCTCAGCAGCTTGGTCCCTTAGATTTACAAACATTTGAGCATTTTGGGCTTTGTGTACAGTTTGGGATCAAAAAAATATTAGGGGGAAAGAATAGAATGATAGGCTGAAAATTACAACTTTTGACGAATCTTTGAATTGCTCTACGCTTTCTGCGACTGTAGCTGGGGTAACAAACGCGTTAGCCAAGCAATAGACGTGCAAGTCAATAACAAATATCCGCTTCAAAGAAATTAGACCGCAAAAATAAGGAAACGCAGTAGATGCATCTTCTTCAGTCTGTGCTAATAAAAGGGAGACACCGTTGCGATGCCTGAGCGTAAGACGAGACAGTGTGATTACATTATTAATCGACATTTCGCAGTGGGCTGTCCGTGACTGTACGGTGTAGAAAAGATTCCAGAAGATGGGAAAGTGGCTCTTATCCATCCTTTAGGCAAGAAAGGCGATAAACAAGACGTAAATATCTAATAGGGGTATATCTTTGTTACCAGTGGGATATAAAATATTTTCAACAATTATACTAAACAAGGTGGAAGCAACACTCGATAGCCAATTGGGAGAATATCTGAGTGGATTTAGATAAGGCAGCTCTTGCTCAGAACAGATTTTCAACCTAAAGTCCATAATCCGTCACAGACTTACAAACTCCAAAGACATCATTGTAACCTTCATAGATTTTAAAAAAGGTGTTTGATTCGGTTGATATGTAAACACTGGATAAAGTGATCCGAGAATTTGGAATTAAATCTAAATTAGCAAACCTTATTCGTGAAACACTCACAGACGCCAAATCAAAAGTAAAGCTTCAGGGTGAAATTTCCAAGACATTCGATATCAAAACAGGTGTAAGGCAAGGTGACGGCCTGTCTCCAATCCTCATCAAATGCGTCCTAGAGAAAATAGTAAGAGAATGGAAACAAAAACTAAAAGATCGTAAGCTATCACCAATTAGACTGGGGACCAAACACAAAGGTATTGAAATTCACTGTCTAGCATTTGCGTATGATTTTGCCATTCTTTCTGAAATGCAGAAATAGCCAACAATGCAGGTTTAAGAATTTCTGTAAGGAAAATAAAATTTATGACAAGCATAAAAAATGCTCCAGAAATCCTACTAACAGATATTGGGCCGATAAAGAGGGTAAATAAATTTAAATATATGGGAGAAATGATTCAGGAAAATGGCTTAGAAAAATTTGCTGTAGAAGAAAGAGTACATAAAATGGAGAGAGCATATGGTATAACCAGGAACAATTACAACAAAAGGTCTCTGTCTAAAAATCTTAAAATACAGGACTACAACACAGTAGTAAAGCCAGAATGTCTTTATGTAAGTGAATGTTTAGTACTGAATAACAAATTACATAAACTTGAAGTCCTAGAAAGAAAAATCATTCAAAAAATACTTGATCCACTAAGAAATACAGAGGTATGGAAACTAAGAAGTAATTCAGAAGGTTATCGCAACATAAAAAAACATAACCGAAACACTACGGAAGAGGTGACTGCTACTTTTCGGACATTTATACCGAATGAACAGCAACAGGTTAACCAAACAGATTTTTAAATATCTCTGGGACAAGAAGTCAACAATAGCATGGATTCAAGAAGTTAGGAAAGATTTGGAAAGAAACAATATAAGTGAAAAAGATGCAACAGAAAGAGGAACTTTTAAGAAGAAAGAGTTAAAAATGGAAGGATTCCAAGGCAGGAGGGAGAAGAAGACAGGAGTAAAGTGGTCTGAGGAGAGAAAAAAGATGCATAGTGAAAAGATGAAAGAATAACGGAGGAAAAATAAAGTAGAACAAAGGAGGAAACATTGAAATTGCGTGGTCCTTAGATGGCCGAAACGAAGAAAGAATAACAACCTACGGTACAATGCAAACACATTGCCACTGTTCCAAGCTGAATGTCCGCTGAGTGAAGACTCAGCAAGGTCAGTGTGCCGAACACGCAAATACGTCAGTGACAACAACATGGATACAAAAGGGAAGAAAACAACTCCAGAGGAGGAAGATAATAGTAACGTTGCATGAAGAGGGTAAACATATGTCGAAATAGCAACGATCGTTTCGAGGAGGCGATATAAAGTGCGCAGTGTTGTTAACAGGTACAAAAACATTGATAAATGGACATCGTGTTGCAATACCACGTCATGTTTCAGAAAGAGAAGAGAGGCACATTGTATGGATTATAAAGGAAAAACCTAAAATAAATACACAAACTTTATGGGAATCAAGTTAACCCAAAGACTCTCCGGAGGTTGTTTTATCGAGCCGACTACAAAGCTCGAGTTACAAAAAAGAAGCCCTATATAAGCAAGGTAAATAAGAAGAAAATGTTGCAATTTGCAAATAAATATGTGACGAAGGACTCGAAGTTCTGGAACAGAGCTATTTTCTCTGACGAGAGCAAGTGCAGCCTTTTCCACCACGATTGACGTATTTTAAAATCAAATGTTTGTTAAGCTTATGGGACTTAACTACGGGGTCATCAGTCCCTAAACTTACAAACTACTTATGAACTACTTACGAACTACGACGGCACAAATATCCATGCCGGAGGGAGGATTCGAACCCCCGACCGTAGTGGCCGTGCTGACCGTGACTGGAGCGCCTCAGTCACCTCGGCCACCGCGGCCGTCGACGTATTTTAGTGTGGACAAGACTAAATACCTAGTTGGAACTTTATGGATTGAACTATAAAATATTGAGGTGGCGGTATCATGTTCTGGGGTGCATGACTGCATCAGGTGTGGGGAACCTGGTATTTATTGATGCAACTATGGGTCATTATGTGTATCCAGATAAAGAGAACTTTGAAAGTCAGTGCTGATAAACCAGGTTTGAACATTGGAGACTGATGACCCAGCAGTTTAGTCCCCTCTAAAACTTAAAAAAAGCATACTGAGTACTATTTTCAATAGGACAATGATCCATAATATACAGTATACCATGTACATTTGTGGAATCTGCATAATAACCCCCCATACACACACACACCCTACAAACAGCACCTCAGTTCAAATGTTTGTAAGCTTTTGGGATTTAACTGCGGGGTCATCAGTCGCTAAACTACTTATAAACTGACTTAACTAAAGACAACACAAACATCCATGCACAAGGGAGAATTAGAACCACCGACGGGGAAGCACCTCAGTCCCCATCCGTTAACCCTATTGAACATTTATGGGACGAGTTAGAAAGAAGAATCAGAAAACATATTTCCAATAAAACGCAACTGAAGGAAGTGATTGTTGAAGAACGGGGAAAGATTGACGCATCAGTAACGAGAAAGCTAGTACAAGCAGTGCAGGACAGGCAGAAAGCTGTTATTAGAAACAAGGGTATGAATACATTGTTAGCTGTATGCAGCTAAATCAAACTGTGAAGCATAAGTGACAGTGTGAATATTATGACCGTCCATTATCAAAGTACAGCTAAGACTTTAATTTTTTTCGGACTGAGTACTATTTATGTTCCAGTGTGATTAAACGGAGTAGCAGTGAGTTCCTTTTTCTTCCTACGACTACAGCGAGCAAAACGGTTAAATTTTACTTGCCACCCTGGCGGCTTCGCGTGATGATGTTGGCAATCAGGTAACGTTGGCATTTAAACAATAGCGTGACAACACAAGCGTTCTGCGATGAAATCTTCGTTGAACGAGGGCGATTACTTTTACTGAGCGGACAATGGTACATACACAAATCTGTCAACTATAGAGCACGAACAGCACTCTTTATTTATTTCATGGTAAGTACGAAACACTAATCAAGTCATTCTATGTAAATTTCTAAGAATGTGAACATCTAGCCAAAGTTTTTGCCATGTTGTTGATGCTGCCAACATGATCACCGAGGCTTCCAGGATGGAAGGTAAAATTTTAGCAACAAAACAGTTGTGTACGGAAGGTTGCCTTTCGAGGGGATAACAGCCATCGGATTTCGGATTTTATATTTTTCGACTTTATAGCTGTTCCTTTTGGTTTCCCTATCATTTTCTTCTAATCTACAACGGATTTCGGATTTTATATTTTTCGACTTTATAGCTGTTCCTTTTGGTTTCCCTATCATTTTCTTCTAATCTACCACTTAAAATTTACCAAACGCCCCGGCGGGTTAGCCGTGCGTACTGGATCGCCGTGTTGCGGTGCGCGGTACAGTTCGCCGTCGGGGGTTCGAATCCCCCCTCGGGCATGGATCTTTGTGTCGTCTTTAGTATAAGATAGTTCATAAGTAGTTTGTAAGTTTAGGGACTGATGATCCCATTGTTAAGTCGCATAAGCTCTACAAACATTTGAACATTTTTGATTTCTAACAAAACAAAAATATTCAACAGCCAGTGCAATTCTGAGTTTTAGCGAGACTAACGCACAGCTACTGGTGTATTTTAGGTTAGTAACACTTAAAGTGAGCCGTTTGCGATACCTTTTTTTTCCTTTATTGTAATTTCATGCCACCACTCCTGGCGGCAGGCCGGCACCAAGCATCAGCGCTGTTCTTCAGCCTACAGACTTTTGAGAATGGACATGATGAAAATAAAATACAATAGAGATTAAAACGGTGAAATTTAAAACAGACATGCTGGAATTTTGAAAATAACAACAAAGTCATAGGCGATAAAAAAACATGTAGTTCGTAAAATAATGGTCACGGTGGCGGTAAAAGCACATTGATGGGCGAAGAAGAAACGGGGACGCTGGATAAAAGACACTGGCGACGCTTGTACTACATGCGATGGTAATACCCTTTTGACAGCCGAAAATTTAATAGCAAGTGTTGTGACCTCTCCGCCTTTTGTTTAGTACTCGTCCCGGTCTAGTTGTCAATAAAGGGATTGGTGCAGGATCCTTTGACATCTAAAACATTGATATAGTTAGTATTACAAGATATTTATTGACGAAAAGTTAAAATACGCAACTTTAGAAAATATGTCTGTTTCTTCTCTCTTCTTCCTTCTCGCGGCGGCGTCCGTATGATGCTAGCGGTGCTGAATCCTAGTTACTGCTAAATACTTAGCCGCATCCTAACTTAGTACTGTCCTATTTCTGTCTTCGTAGATGCATCAAACCTGACTGAGTTCTGAATAGTAACTGACGGCTTCTCACTAGTAACTGACCTGAGTCCTGAATAGTAACTGACCTGATTTCTCACTAGTAAGTGCCGGGCGTCCAGACGCATGTCGGCCTAGATATAGCCGCTTGTAGAGGACGCGCATCTTCCGTTACTCCCTGCAGGATGCGCGGCGCCTGCTTGCGATTGGCTTTCGGTCGATCGCTGCCTTCTCCACGATCGTGCTCTTACGTCTGGCGTGTAGCGCTGACTTTACGCCACAACAGCCAGCAAGTACCACCTTAACCGTTCATCTGAGACGAAAATTGAATAAAACAAACTCGTAGGGGAGAAAATTCTCTACAACGTTGCTATCTTTTTTTTTTTTTTTTTTTTTTTTTTTTTTTTTTTTTTTTTTTTTGCGTATCTTGCACAGTTTGACAGATATTTGCAAAAATAACGGCGATTTGACTGTGTGTCAGTAACATGGTGACATTTAAGCAATCGGCACCAAATTTTACAAAGATATTTGTTAGCCGCCAGTAGTGGCGGACTAAAGCTGTAGGCGGCCCGGGGCGGTGACGAAACAAAATGAGACCCCCCGCCCACTTGTAAATACATGTATAACTATAAAACAGTAACTTTTGCGTTTTGGAGGCCTTCCCAGAACGAGAGCTACGGGCCAGTCTACAAAAAATAGCTTTCGAGATTCGAAGGCCCCAGAACGGGAGGCAAAGGTAGTTCCAACTAAGCAAATAAATAAACAATAAAATAAAATAATCTTTCGGGATATTTGGAGGCCCTCCAAGACAAGAGGCCGGGGACAGACCGCTCCCCCACCCTTCCCCTTTAGTCCGCCATTGGTCGCCAGCGACCAGAACCGCCCTTTGGCGTCACGACCAGGCACCGCTAGAGGGCAGCACTGTGCCCTATCTCGGCTATTACGCGTTGGATCTGGAAATTTTTCAAGTAAAGGTTGTCCAGAATTTAATATCGAATAACTTTTGTTCAAAATATTGTTGATAATTTGACTATGAAACTTCATACACACGTCCAAAGGTATACTACTTCATAGGGCCGTACAGTCATTATTTTGTTGTAAGTTATTTAATGGAGGTTCGAAGAATGGTTTGAGGTTGATATTTCAAAGGTGAATATATCGCGCCCCTTCCCACACCTGCTCAAGTTCCTCGAACAGTTCTGCCTCTGATACGTAACCCGCAAACTTGGCTCCCAGCACCCGGTAGTCTCCCACCTCTTGCTGCATCCCGGGCCTCTGCCACGCCGATACCTTGTTATCCCTCCTTCCCTTCACACTCACGCTCTCCACACCCTCTCCAAGGGTAACTTCCTCCACCTCCCACTCCCTGATGACGCCCTCCGTCCCGACATCTGCCCAACCCTAGTCCATCCCCATATCTGTACGCCCCCTCTCCTTCCCCCTCCTGTCCCACTCCGTCCCACACTTGGTATCCCCCTCCTTCCCCATTCCTTCGAGTCCTTGCGCTTTCCTTCCTCTTTGTCCCCTCCCCTTCACCTCCCATCCCACACCTCCGCACCTCCCCTCCCTTCCTCATCCTCTGCGGGGTATCTGTGCTCTACACTTTTTAACAGTGCGCCGTTAGTGAACTGCCAGTGTATATGTATTGTGCTACCAATGCCTATTTTAAAACACAATGCAACCGTCGAATATGCAGAATATTCGTGTTGCCGTGTGTTTTAAGCAGTGTCTTCGTTTTCGTCTTGTGTGTCCCACCAATGTGATTTTAACCGCCCTGGATCTTTAACTTCTATCTATGTGTGATTTTAATCACCATGGCTGCTTTAATTCTGCATGTTTTACATCGAATTCTTTGCTCTGTTATCTTCATTTTACTCACGCCTATTCAATTATCCTGCATAACCATTTGAGACCTGACATTCCACCGTATTTGGCGACTTTGGGCTTAATTTCATCCACCCCCACTGCTTTATTGCACGGCAATCTATTGACCATGTCTCCACTTCCTCAAATGTGATCCTGTTTCCATAATCATTCCTATGCCATTCTACCTCAAAATATTCCCTCCGTCTGCCCAAGGCATCCATAGGATTCACTAGCAGTTGTACTGACCTGTCCAAAACACTTGTCAATTCCTTCTTCCCTCCCTTTCGAAGACTGCTAATTACGCTCCAGAGCGGTTTTCCCGCTGCTTGACACATTTTTGATTGATTTGATTTGATTTTTCCAGGGAAGCCAAAACAGTCTTGGTCTAACCCGCCACTGCCCGCACCGAAACTAAGTTTATTGTGCGGTATTGCTCCCTGTTTATCTAGTAAAGCCAACCAATGCCCTTGAGCAGAGCAAGGAGTCCCTTTACCAGTTCTTTATTAGACACAATTTCTTCGGGTCTCGTTGTCCCAAATGTTCTGTGCTTTTTACTCTCCAATGCAATGCATTCGAAGATTAGATGTGTTGCAGTTTCATCACCGTCATCACAGATCCTACATTTAGGGTCCTCTTCTGTTATTCCCATTGTATGTAGGTGTTTTTTGAAATTCCCATGGCCTGTCAGCAATCCAACCATGAGTTTAATCTCTTCCCTGTTCAGGCCCAGGATTGCAGAGCTTCTTTTAAAACATGGCTTTGGCATCATTACCTTGCCATGTTTTTGTTGATGGACTTTGGTCCAATATTCTACATGCTGTCTTCTGAGCCAGTTACGTAGCTCCAATTTGATCATTGCCTTGGTGATTGTCAGGACAGGTTCCGGTCCAATAAATGGAGACTCTGCCCCCATCCTGGCTAATCTGTCGGCATGTTCGTTGCCACTGATCCCCGAGTGGCCAGGGACCCACAATAGGTTTACTCTATTGCTTTCCCCTAGCTCCACCAGAACCCTGTGACATTCTGCAACAATTTTAGACCTTGTTGCAGGAGCTGCCAGTGATCTCAGGGCTGCCTGGCTGTCTGAATAGATATAGATGCTACGATCTTTGTAGCACCTACGCAAATTCTCCTCCACACACGCCCTGATGGCAGTGATTTCGGCCTGGAATACTGAGACCAATTTTCCTAGAGAGATGACGCCCTCCAGTCTTGGCTTGTTTTTGTTGGTAGATTGACCCATAGTTTCTAGCTTATTTGCAAAGTCTTCCCACGAATTCTGCAATTATCCGTTTGGCTTTGTTTCTTTCTTCAGCATAGCTTTCTCTGATTTCTAGTATGGGTCCATTTTTGAAATGCCTTCTTTTCCCTTTAACAGGCTGCCTTGACCGTGTCATTCCACCAAGCTGTCTTCTTCTTCCTGCCTTTACACCAGTGGCGCAGCCACGGAGGGAGGAGAGGTGGTTGGCTAATGGGACTTAAGCGCCCCCCCCCACCCCTAAGGACCTCCCAATGATTTTTTTTTTTTAACTGGTCGGCACCGGTAATTTGAGATAGTACACATGTAATAAATCACAACGTAACTGTAATTCGTCAAGCACAAATGAACGTGACAGTGGGTCGCTAACGTGATGCCGCCACTGAGATCGTGTGCTGCTGTTACCGTGAGCGACCAGCTTTGATGCTGCGCTATTGTTACTGCTATGCTGAAGTTACGATTCGATTTTACATATGCGGCGACCCGCTGCTTAGCAGGTCATCGGCGCCAACTGAGTGGAATCATTAACAACAGTAGTGTTATTTTAGTTCAGCTCTTACACATAGATTCTCATGTTAATTAAAATGTAAAGCTTTCTCTTTGGCTAGTATCGTTGAAGCTGCTTAATTTTTTTTTTTCTTCGAGCTGATTATACACACTCCATTTTGCAAACATTGCTCGACTTGCAAGTTCAAATTAATGCGAGCCTACTCATTTTATTTCTTGTGCAATTGTTTTTCTAGTATAATTGGTTATATTACAAAAAGGGTAAAAATAAGTCATAAAGTAATAAATTCAGTAGGCTTTACTTTTTTTTAAATTGCTCCCCACCACTGTGTCAACACTTTACAGACTACTGTTCCAAGACATTCTCTAGCCATTTCTAGTAGTGTTTCCCTGTACAAAATTTTAAACATGGCTGCAGTTCAGCAACGGTGGAACAGGATCCAAAAGTCAACAAAGTTTCAGTCTACCAGTTGCAAAAATGGTTTACATGCGTAAACCTTGATCTAGGTTTCGGCAAAAGTAATTTTGCCTTCTTCAGAAGTATTGCCTAATAAAATATAGTACACAAATCTTATGAATAATGGTAAAATACAAAAGTGTTTCTAAAATAAGTAAGAAATTAAAATTACCGCATTAGATGAGAATGTACTTACATTTAGCTCACATTAAAATAGTTGTTAAATAAAACGTGGCTGACTCCATGTCATAGAATAAAAAGTATAATTTAAAACCTAGGTCAAGGTTTATGCATGTAAACCATTTTTGCAACTGGTCGGCAAAACTTTGTTGACTTTTGGATCGTTTCCCTGTAACATGTTCATTCCTCTTCCAATGATTGTAAATGACTACATTCAATTAACTGATACCTTTCTGAGATCATTGCTATGTATTTGTGCCTGATTATCTTCTCCTGGAGCTTCTCCACTCTTATCCTTCTACATACGGACCTGACGTTCTGCACTAATTTACAAAAATTATAAATTATAAAACTACAGGAAACTCTGAGGTGGGCCGTAAAACGAAAGTATTAGTTTTCATTTTTATATACACGGTGTATCTGAATATGTAGGAAAGCCCCGGATTCGATAGAATATCGAACACCAAGCAGAACATGCCCTATAAATATGTGAATACCAGTTCGGTTTTACAAAGAGTATTCTGCGGCATTGGCCCCTTACTTTGCTTGCATTTATCGCGAATCTTTAATTCATCACAAAGTTCCTAGTGATTGGAAAAAAGCGCAGGTGACTCCGTTTATAAGAAATATAAAAGAACTGACCCACATAATTACACGCCAATATTGTTGACACCAGTTTCCTGTAGAATTTTTGAGCGTATTCTCAGATCGAATACAGTGAATTTCCTTGTAATGGAAAGGTTTCTAACTGTGAATCAGCACGGGTTTAGAAGACATCGGTCACATGACATCTTGCAAGCCATGGCTAAAGGGAAACAGATTGTGTTTTTCTCGATTTCAAAAAGGCATTTGACGCGGTGCCACACTGCAGATTGCTAACGAAGATACGAGCATGTGGAATAGGTTCACAGATTTGTGACTAACTGGAAGACTTCGTAAGTAATAGAACGCTTTACGTTGTTCTCGACGGAGAGTGTTCATCAGAGACGAATGTATCGTCAGGCGTGCCGCAGGGGAGTGTGATAGGACCGCTACTATTTTCTATCTATATAAATGATTTGATGCATAGTGTAACTTGTAATTTGCGGCTGTTTGCTGATGATGCAGTGGTGTATGTAAGGGTGTCGTCTTTAATTGACTGTAATAGCATATGGCTAGACGAAATTTCTAGTTGGTGTGGGGTATGGCAGCTAGGTGTAAATGTAGAAAAATTAAAGGTGATGCGCATAAGTAGGAAAAACAATCCCAATGCTTCAGCTCTATCAACAATCCCATATTGTTAGGATGCACTATTAATATGGAGCTTCTTGGTAGAGTCCCGTCATTCAAATATCTAGGCGTAACATTGCAGAGCGAAATAAAATGGAACGAACATGTAAGAACAGTTGTAAGGCAGACAGCCTACTTCGGTTTATTGGGAGAATTTTGGGAAGATGTACTTCATTTGTAAAGGAGACCGCGTATAAAACACTTGTAGTACCACGTATTGAGTATTGCTCAAGTGTTTGGTACCCGCAGCAGATCAGTTTAAAGAAGGACATAGAAGCATTTCAGAAGCGAGAAGCTAAGTTCGTTACTGGAAGATTCGACTAATGCGCGAGTGTCACCGAAATGTTCTGGGAACTAAAATACGAATCGCTGGAGGAAAGACGAAGATGACTAAAGCTCACGAATGTGTACAATAAGGCACAAGCTTTATTTGTATCCAAAACCTATAAGCTATGGAGGAATTCACGGAACAGTCTGACTTCTCATCTCCTGAATTAAATTGCGCCACATGATCTCCAGCCACCTATTGATATACATCATATACCGATGGCTTTACAGCATTTCCGAAATTTTCTTGTAGAGTACAGCTATATTCATGTGAAAGTACCTGAAAGTAAAAGGCCTCTATTAAGAGAAGTCTATAAGATTATGATGGTAAATACGTCAAGGAACATTGTCGAACGCAAATTCCCAAATAATAATTGGCCTGCCACATGGGAAAATATACACAATCAGTACCTACCTTCATACGTTTGAGCCATGTGGTATACACTAGTTAACAGGAAAATTCCTACAAAATCCAGGCCCTACACAATACATTTAACTGATTCCCCATTGTGCATCGCATGCAACCTCGTTGACAGTGACGAACACATTTTCGTCTGTAATATCGTAAAAGATATATGGGACTACGTCCGGCAGAAATTGGCGAGCATTAGGAGGATTTCACCCAATGCAATAATACCGGCTCAGTTTCTTAATCCTGATGGAATCACATTCCCGAAGACCAAACGAAACGCAGTCACCTGGTTGATGGGCCACACTGTGTACTACTTACTCAACACAGAAGAAAAGACGAAAGAGGCGTTTGTGATGTATCTGCAAATAAAGCACCACAAGATTGAGAACGCAATTAACTATAAGAACGATTTTGCTAACTTTTTGACCAAGACCATCATGTAGACCGGGATAATACAATACGGAAAAAAGGAGTACAGTGTGGAAGTATAGTGTTGATGAATAGACTCAAAATCAAGTGATATTCAAAATCACAGTATCACAGTTGCTTAAGGTAACTGCGGAGTTGATTCATTTGGAAAATTCACTATGAATTTTTGAGTCTATTATTGTCCAAACTCAATGGAATTTTCTGTACTTCTGTCTAAATAAAGCCTGAAATTAAAAAAAAAAAAAAAAAAAAAAAAAAAAAAAAAAAAACAGTAAGATGTCTGCCTAGTAAGCGTGGAGGTCCGGGTTCGATTCCTGGCCGCATCACAAATTTTAATTCTCTGCTTCAGATTTATCATTATTGTCTAAGTGTAGAATGATCACAAAGATAAGATAAGAGAAATTAAGGCTCGTAAGGAGGTACATAGACATTGTTTTTTTTTCTCGTTCTATTTATGAGTGGAATACGTAAGGAAATAGTAGTGGTAAGTGTACCCTCCGCCATGCACCTTACGGTGGATTGTGGGGTCTATATGTACATCTACATGGGATACTCTGCAAATCACATTTAAGTGCCTGGCAGAGGGTTCATCGAACCACAATTATACTATTTATCTCCCATTCCATTCTCGAATAGCGCGCGGGAAGAAAGAACACCTGAATTTCTCTGTTCGAGCTCTGATTTCTCTTATTTTATTCTGATGATCATTTCTACCTATGTAAGTTGGAGTCAACAATATATTTTCGCATTCGGAGGAGAATGTTGGCGATTGGAGTTTCGCAAGTAGCCCACGCCGCAGCGATAAGCGCCGTTGTTGTAATGATTCCCATCTCAGATCCTGTATCATTTCCGTAACGCTGTCTCCCCTGTATCGTGACAATACGAAACGAGCTGCCCTTCTTTGGACTCCTCCGTCAAACCCACCTGATAAGGATCCCACACTGGGCTGCAATATTCCAAAAATGGAAGGACAAGCGTAGTGTATGCAGTTTCTTTAGTAGTTCTGTTGCATCTTTTAAGGGTTCTGCCAATAAAACGCAGTCTCTGGTTCGCCTTTCCCACTATATTATCTACGTGTTCTTTCCAATTTAAGTCTGAAGTAATAGTAATTCATTTGATTGATTTATGTTGTAAACAAAGTTTAACGGATTTCTTTTCGTACTGATGTGGACGACTTCATATTTCTCATTATTTAGAGTCAATTGCCAATTTTTGCACCATACTGATATCTTATTCAGATCGTTCTGCAGTTGGTTTTGATCTTCAGATGATTTTACTAGACGGTAAATAACGGCGTCATCTGCAAAGAACCTAAGAGAGCTACTTAGATTTTCCCCTAAATCGTTTATGTAAATAAGGAATAGCAGAGGACCAATAACACTACCCTGTGGAACGCCCGATATCACCTCTGTTTTAGTCGATGCCTTACCATCGATTACTAAGAACTGTGTCCTCTCTGACAAGAAATCCCCTATGCAGTCGCAAATTTGTGGCGATATACCATAACCACGCAATTTGATTAAAAGCCGTTTGTGAGGTACGGTGTCAAAAGCCTTCTGGAAATCAAGAAATACGGAATCGATTTGCGAACCTTTGTCGATAGCACCCATCATTTCGTGTGAATAAAGAGCTAGTTGTGTTTCGCATGAACGATATTTTCTAAATCCGTGTTGACCTTGGGTCAATAGATCGTTCTGTTCGAGAATGTTGATGGTTCCGTTACCGTGTTACTGGTAGGTCCTCTATGGAGTCCCCGACGCTTTCCCAAATGTTTAGTTTCGCCCTGTGTAGAAAGATAGGTTTGCGGAGCAGTACGGGCCTAAGTGGCCGGCACGTACCGGGTGCTGCGGCGAGCAGGTGCAGACGACGGCGTCCCCGTGCCTCTGGCAGACGTCCGTCAGCCTGGTGTCCACCTCTTCGTCCAGGCCCGCGGCTGCGAGCACCGCGGCCACCAGCGCGCACGCGGAGACCAGCCGGCGCATCATCCTAGACACCACTGGCCGCCGAGGCGCGCCACGCTGCACCGCCGCTCGCCGCTTCCTGCACCGACTTTCGTCACTCCGGCCAGTGACGTCACCACTCACAGGGAACCACCAGCAGGCTGATAGCAGGCGTGGAGGTAATATTCGTTCACGATAACTTGACGGTAGCGCTTGTGGTGCCACAAGCGCAGAACAATCTACACTAGTGGAAACTATTCATTTTGCAAATCGGACTTAAAGTTCTGGTACAGGTTGGCAGCCACTATTAATATGACAACGCAAAGGATTCTAAAAAAGGTGATTGGCTGCAGTAATGAAGGAACTGTAGATGTGAAATCCTTTATTTTTCTTTAATATTCACTGAATATATGACTTCAACTGCGATTGGGCAAAGCTGAAAATGTGTACCCAGTCGGGATTCGAACCCGGGTCTCCTGCTTTCTAGGAAGTTGCGCTGACCCCTACACCACTGGGGACACAGTGATCACCACACCTGCAAGGACTACCTACGCACGCCTCCCGTCAGATATAAATTCCCAGCTTCACCCTGCCCACAGTACTCAAACTCGTAGTTATGAAACTATGCCCCGTAAGAGTAAGGGCTTCAAACTTGCCCACCCCTCCCCACTAGAAAGCAGGTGACCCGGGTTCGAATCCCGGCTGGGTACACATTTCCAGCTTTGCCCAATCGCAGTTGATGTCATATATTCAGTGAATATTAAAAAATAACAACTGCAGGATCAGAAGTGACGTCTGTTCTCTCGCAACAGACGCCACATGTATATACATAATATGCCGGTGATGGACAATGATCCTATCGTTAGTGGGGAGGGGTGGGCAAAGTTTGAAGCCCTTACTCTTACGGGAATTAGTTAAACTACGAGTTTGAGTACTGTGGGCAGGGCGAAGCTGGGAATTTTTATCTGACGGGAGGCGTGCTTAGGTAGTTCTTGCAGGTGCGGTGATTACTGTGTCCCCAGTGGTGTAGGGGTCAGCGCAACTGCCTAGGAAGCAGGAGACCCGGGTTCGAATCCCGGCTGGCTACACATTTTCAGCTTTGCCCAATCGCAGTTGATGTCATATATTCTATGAATATTAAATTATAACAAGTGCAGGATCAGAAGTGACGTCTGTTCTCTCGCAACGGACGCCACATGTATATGTCTGTAAATCTATCGGACCAAACCCCGTGGTCATCAGTCCGTAGCTTACAAACTACTTAAACCTAGGTAAACTAACCTACGGACAAACACACACACCCATGCCCCAGGGAGGACTCGAACCTCCACGGCGAGCAGCCGTGCACCCCTGAGCGAGGGAAAGAGTTATAGAATAATGTGAAATGGCGATACTGTACTTGCCGTATTACTTCCTCTAATGTTTCACACATTTTACACACAACATATCTCAAAGAAAATTTTACGTCAAAAATGTGTCTATAAACTTTTAACGTCTGGTTTCGTTAGATAACTACTAAATAAAGTCTTTTTGCAGCATGCATTTTGAAACAGATTGAATGTTGCATGCTAAGTTTTGAATTTAATGCCTTTTATGTGTGACTTCTTTCCTGTTCCCGTCCTTTGTGAAATTCACAGCTTCACTTATACCTACATATTCCCGTGTTGAGTCACATTAAAATGAAACACTGAACTACGCAAAATAATAATCATGGAGCTCTTAAAATGTAATTAACAGCCCTTAGAATAACTATTTCGTTGGTCAAAATAAAATGAAGAAAAGTAGCTTACTTTAATCACACTGTAGCAAAATTAAAAGTAATCATTGCGTACATGTATAGGCCTATATATTGATTACTATCTATCTGTGAGCTTAACTATTTCTGATATAAATAGAAGAATTTTTTTTATTTTTAACTATATCCAGATAGTACCTCGGTTTCGGCATCCGTTTTTGTCGTCTGGTATTTACAAGCCACCTTTTACGTCGATCTATGTTTGAAGGAAAGCCATAAAACTTATAGCGACCAATTCTGCTATAATTTGAGCAATTTGAAGCTGCACAACCAACTATTTCACTCTGTGAAACAATAAAATCACAAAATATTCGCTTATTTACTTCACTACTCCATACAAAGCATACCAACACTGGCGTCGGTTTGGGATTCAAAATGGCGGATTGATCAGCTCGGTATATCTAGTGCTTTAACTCACAGGGAACCACCAGGAGGCTGATAGCAGGCGTGGAGGTACTATTCGTTCACGATAACTTGACGGTTGCGCTTGCGCTGCCACAAGCGCAGAACAATCTACACTAGTGGAAACTATTCATTTTGCAAATCGGACTTAAAAGTTCTGGTAGAGGTAGGCAGCCACTATTAATATGACAACACAAAGGATTCTAAGAAAAGCTGATTGGCTGCAGTAATGAAGGAACTGTAGATGTGAAATCCTTTATTTTTCTCTTTACGCTGACGCGTTTCGGGTCCAGTCCATATTCTGTGCCTTTTACTCTCCAATGCAATGCATTCGAAGATTAGATGTGTTGCAGTTTCATCACCGTCATCACAGACCCTACATTTAGGGTCCTCTTCTGTTATTCCCATTGTATGTGTTTTTTGAAATTCCCATGGCCTGTCAGCAATCCAACCATGAGTCTAATCTCTCTCCTGTTCAGGCCCAGGATTGCAGAGCTTCTTTTAAAACATGGCTTTGGCATCAATACCTTGCCATGTTTTTGTTGATAGACTTTGGTCCAATATTCTACGTGCTGTCTTCTGAGCCAGTTACGTAGCTCCAATTTGATTATTGCCTTGGTGATTGTCAGGACAGTTTTCGGTCCAATAAATGGAGCCTCTGCTCCCGTCCTGGCTAATCTGTCGACATGTTCGTTGCCACTGATCCCCAAGTGGTCAGGGACCCACAATAGGTTTACTCTATTGGTTTCTCTTAGCTCCATCAGAACCCTGTGACATTCTGCAACAATTTTAGACCTTGTTGCAGGAGCTGCTAGTGATCTCAGGGATGCCTGGCTGTCTGAATAGATATAGATGCTACGATCTTTGCAGCACCTACGCAAATTCTCTTCCACACACGCCCTGACGGCAGTGATTTTGGCCTGGAATACTGAGGCCAGTTTCCCTAGAGAGATGACACCCTCCAGTCTTGGCTGCACCCCGTATACCCCGGCCCCAACACCTTGGTGTGATTTTGACCGTCAGTGAACCAGACAATATCCCCCGTACGGTGTCGAACTGGTGATAAAGTACAGGATACAGTATATACGAGGCGCGTCCAGAAAGTAAGTTACGTTTGGTAATAAAATGAAATTGTACACAGATACAGAAGAAATTTTTATTGCACAACTCTTCAATTACTTTTCCACATAACTGCCGAAATTTTGTAGGCACTTGTCATAGTGTGCCACAAGTTTGTGCATGCATCCTTCACAGAAAGTTGTCGCCTGTGTATTCAACCATGTGGTAACAGCTCTTTATTATCGTTGAAGTGTTGACCACCAAGGACAGATTTTAGATATAAGAAGAGATGAAAGTCGCTAGGAGAGAGTTCCGAGCTGTATGGAGGATGATCAAACAGGTCCCATTGAAATTTCCGTAAGAATTGTTTGGTCACATTCGGTGTGTGAGGTCTTTTGACAGTAATCCTCTTCTTACACCTAAAATCTGTCTTTGGTGGACAACACCTCAACACCTCAACGATGATGACGAGCTGAAAGAACATGTTACCACATGGTTGAATTCACAGGCGGCAACATTCTATGAAAAAGGCACACAAAACCTTGTGCCATGCTATGACAATTGCCTACAAACTTTCGGAAGCTATGTAGAAAAGTAGTTTAACAGTTGTAGATTTTTGTACAATCAATATTTTTTTCTGTATCTGTACCCGTTCGTTTTATATAACCAAACGGAACTTACTTCCTGGACGCGCCTGGTATATAGGTAAAAATAGTTACAAAGACCAAAAAAATTTAAAAACAAAAAAAAAGACAATCTTTGGCATTTACAATTATAAGATACATAGCTCTCCTGTATGTAGAACGGAAAAAGATGCCTTATAAATTATGTAAATCAGGTGTATACAAAATTGTATGTGGGCCTTGCAATAAATTTTATATTGGACAAACAGGAAGGGAGTTTTATACTAGATACCGGAAACATGATTATGCTACTAACAACAGTGCTTTAGGAGATCACCTAAGGGAAAGAAACCATAAGCTACGAAATATAGAGGCAGATTTGTTTATTTTACATATTGGTACGAAGGGTATTACCCTAGATATCCTTGAAAAGTTAGAAATTTGGGCTAGTTATCATAATAATAAAGAATGGTTAATAAATCACCAAATTTTTGGTTCCAGGCAGTGGTATTTCGATCTGTTTCAAAACCTAGGTTTTCTTGAATGACCGATTTTTGTGCTCTCTTCCTATGCGGAGGTTTCCCTAAATTTATTCTGTTATTTGTCTTTTGATTACATATTGGTGGTGCGTTTACTTCTTCCCCTCTGATAGAGAGATTTTATATCCATATTCATGACGTTGTATACAAGAATATACTAAAAATAGAAGTATAGATTCTAAATATGTTGTTTGACAACTATTTTCCAGTATTGAAAATGTTTTTCACTAGCTCGCCGTTGAGTTCTTTTTATCCTTGTAAATTACGGTAAGTTCTGCGGTCATACATAGAGGGCGAACAGCGGGCAAATTGAAGAGCGTCTCGGCGGCCATTGTGGTGGCAAACTTCCGCGCGAACTTTAAATGTGCAGAAGACTCTTTTGATTAGAGAGAGTATTCATGTGAGTTAAGTCGTGAAAACTATGTCTAATTGAAATATATAACTACAAAACAGCTTCAAACTCCTTGAATATAGAGAAACTATCGGTTGTGGGTACATTTATTACACAAACGGTGCAGAAATTGGCCAACAGTGTTTTCTCTTCATAAGGAAACCGAAATATAACATTTACTTTCTCAGCTTTCTAAGTGCAACATATGAACGCAATTACCGTCAGACACGATTTTTTGGCTCTTTCTCTGCATATTCTACGATGGTGAAAGCTTCGTACAAACATTAATTTCGGAAGAGTTTCACACTTTACGTCTTTACTTTAGTGTTGTATTTTCCAACATTTAGATATTTCTTAGAATCAAAAAATTAAACAGGGATGCTCGAAACAGCTAGTGTTAAAAATCGATTATGAAAGTGAAATATGCAATCAGATACATAACTATAAAATACCTTCTTAGTTTGTGAAGTCAGCAACCAGCCACTACCAAATTCTTTTAAGAACACGAAATAAGCCATAACTTTTTCTTAACTAATGCATCTAATTTTAGAATTAGGGTATCTAGCAAGAATATTAGCATTTTTAATGCTGTAAGCAAAATATCTTACATAAGCGTGAACTGCTCAAAAGTCAATAACTATTCTCAAAGGGTTCAACTTCAAACATTGCATCCAGTATGGCTATGTGTCGTTCGGTAATGGAACTATACACAGTTCTGCAAACTCCTTTCAGTTGTTACACCTATATGTAAAGCAGATGACCTTTAAATTCTGTGTTACACGTTGATAATATTAATTTCGTAACCAAAAATTCGAACTGCAGTTAGGCAACTAATTTCGTGACCTCAATAGTTATTTTACACAATCATAAAATGAAACTTTTTGTACTTCCTGTCCACCAGTACTGCCTAAAGTAGCTCCTTTTTAAGAGCTACCAGTATTGTAAAAGTCTGTTTTTTTTATTTCATTCAATCCTATACTGTCTTGACTAACAGTCTGTTAAGCAAGAGTAACTATCTCTGAACACATGTAGTAGGGGTACTTGTATTCCTGAGAAACTTAAAGGGAAAGAAAGTATTCTTCTTTTCATTCCTTTCTTAAATTTATTTATGCAGTTAAACGTTGAGCAGCTCTTCACCATCGTGCTTCATGTACACTACAGAAGGCAAACAGTACAAATGTAACTATTAAAAAAAAAAAATAATAATAAAATTAAAAAAATGTTTGTAAATCTATCGGACCAAACTGCGTGGTCATCAGTCCGTAGCTTACAAACTACTTAAACCTAGGTAAACTAACTAACCTAAGGACAAACACACACACCCATGGCCCCCAGGGAGGATTCGAACCTCCACGGCGAGCAACCGCGCGTTCCACAGCGAGACGCTTTAGACCGCTCAGCTACTCCACCGCGGCGATGTGACTATTATTTGGATATATATATATCGCATTAGCTATAATACATGATTTACTTGCTAACAACACTCGTATTTATCTGACACTTGCCACTACCATGGCGGCCGGTCGAAGGTTCAAATTATCCCGCGACAGCAGCGCCGTCAATGAGTGTAGTTATTTTTACAAGGTCTTTGTTCGTTCACGATAACTTGACGATTTCGCTTGTGCTGCCACAAGCGGTGAAAATCTGCACTAGTGGAAAGGTATTCATTTGTCTCCGAGCGCTGCCAACGTTAAGCTGAGTGATGATGCACGTGTGCACGAAGTTTTGTTGTAGGCTACACACTGCAGGTTACTAGTAATTTTCACGTGCTGGAGTTTTTACTTTGGAATTTGTAACAAAAACTTACTATGATATACCTCTTTCAGTTTCTAGGGCAAGTAAACTTGCGGAACCTTCTGTACGTAATTGTACAAAAGTATCATTAATACTTGTAAAGAAGTATTTCCGCTACAGTCGCGATATACCAGAGACAAGTGCAATTTCATATTGTCGTTCTTGTATACGACAGCAGTCACCACCTGTTGTATTCTTACTAACAAGTGAAATAATAATAATGTTTGTTACACTTAAGGGACTTAACTGCGGGGTCATCAGTTCCTAAACTACTTATGAACTACCTTCTACTAAAGACGACACAAACATTCATTCCCGAAGGGGGATTCGAACCCCCGACCGTAGCGGGCATGCAGACTGTGACTGGCGCGCCGCAGAGCGCTCGGCCACCGTGGCCGGCAACAAGTGAAAGTCATAATGAAAACACTAAAGTCAAAAATAAATATTAGGCTGAAGAAATTCTGGGAGTGGAATTCATAAGGATGTATCAAGGAACACTAAGAAATGAACTGAAATAAAATAACTCCACTTAGATCGAAATTTTCCGAGGATTTCATATGAAAATTTCGAACATCTCATACCTGTAGTACAAACGTTTCATAACAGTATAGAGAAATACAGTTGCTATCTCACCAATAGACGATCTTTTTTTCACATAGTAAGAATTCCTCGCCTTTCTTTTTTTTTTTTTTTTTTTTTTTTTTTTTTTTTTTTTTTTTTTTTTTTTTTCTTTTTCTTTTTTTTGCATATGTAATCCATATACGTTTACAGTTATATTAGAAATCCGATTAAATTTCAAGACGAATATACTGTCATTGTATTTTCCCTTCTAGTGTAACAAATTAATTGGTCAATTCATTTCTGCCGCGGTGGAGTAGCCGTGCGATCTAAAGCGCCTCGCTGCGGAGCGCGCGGTTGCTCGACGTGGAGGTTCGAGTCCTCCCTGGGGCATGGGTGTGTGTGTTGTCCTTACGTTAGTTTACCTAGGTTTAAGTAGTTTGTAAGCTACGGACTGATGACCAAGCAGTTTGGTCCGATAGATTTACAGACATTTGATTTGAATTCATTTCTTTCCTCCTTGCCTAGTACTGTCAATTACGTGTTTAAAGAGTAACAATGGTACTTTTGATTCGGTCGGTTTGTCTCCTTTTCCACATTAGCATTCCGCACCGGTAGTAAAAACACACAGACTCTACACGTTTGAGTTAAACTTCCACAAACTGACAATGAGGCGAATATTAGAACGAATTTTCGCTCTGCAGCGTTGATTTAAACTTTCTACTGCATTAAAGCTCCATTCTTAAGAGATTTTATCAAAGACTTCATGTGTACTCAAGACAGAGCAGTGTATCTCAATCGTTTAAAAAAACTCTGCATAGTAAATTACGATATCCTAAGTTTGACAATCTGGTTTCCTTTTTCATTATTTTCGATACGTACGTGTATCATACCGTAGCTGTAGGTGAAACACTCCGCCAGTAATATGTCAATACATCAGCTATTTCCTAGCATCAGTAAGTGAACAGTATCTGCGTGAGTGCTGCTTCCGATGTCGTATTAGACGACTGGTGGTGCCAGCAATTCTGTAAGCAGCCGACACTGGCAATTCCCGTACCCCACCTCTTCCCCAGCAGTCCTAAACCGCTGTCAAGGCCTCTCCCAGAATTCACCGCGCGAATCGTCAAGTTATCGTGGACATATAGTATAAGGAGGTGATACGCCACTGCAGACTTCCTCTATGACCAGTATCACACTATCAGATTACTGGACAAAGAATTGGACGAAGAAATTGGATAAAATATCGGTCCTTTTCTGTGATAAAGATCTTGGACATAACGCTAAAAGGTCTATCACACTCGCCGCTTCCTGCACTGAGTTTCTAAAGTTCCAATAAGTTCGAGCTAGCGCATCCGCCATTTTTATTCCCATAGATCGTAACATACTTCAGTGCTATAGGACTGTGTCACGGCACTTTAGCATATTGTGGGTGGTTGTGTTGCCATAAACTGCTCAAATCAGTCCAGAGGAGGCTACAGAATTTTTAGTTTCCCGAGAGATTCTGAGAAAAGAAAAAAATGGATCATTAACTGTTGACGCAAAAACTGGGAACCCGGATCGAGCGCACAGTTATGTATTGTAAGTAAATATTATTAATTATTTTGACTTGTAGCAATATTTAATAGTAAAAATCATCTGTGATATTCGAATGTAAGTTTTTGTTTAGCTCTTTTGAAAGTACTACCTCTTAACAGAGAAGCTACCTGTAGGGAGTTAGCAGCCGCAAAATATCAAAGCACAGCAAAATATCCCAGAATATAGTATATTGAGAAATACACCACATCAAAAAGTTTGGTACTGACATTGCACAAATTATTGAAGATAGTTCTATTACGTTTATGCGAGAAAGTATTACAAACGTAAAATGGAAAATATAAATCTAGTGTTCACAGAATATATGACATCAACTGCGATTGGGCAAAGCTGAAAATGTGTACCCTGCATTTTAGGCTGTTTCACAGACCCCTACACCACTGGGGACACAGTGATCACCGCACCTGCAAGGACTACCTAAGCACGCCTCCCGTCAGATACAAATTCCCAGCTTCACCCTGCCCACAGTACTCAAACTCGTAGTTATGAAACTAATTCCCGTAAGAGTAAGGGCTCAAACTTGCCCACCCCTCCCCACTAACGATAGGATCATTGCCCGTCACCGGCATATTATATATATACATGTGGCGTCTGTTCCGAAAGAACAGACGTCACTTCTGATCCTGAAGTTGTTATTCTTTGATATTCACAGAATATATGACATCAACTGCGATTGGGCAAAGTTGAAAATGTGTACCCAGCCGGGATTCCGGCTGTGCCTGATGTTTCCGGATGTACCTGATGTTTCATCACAAAAGAGGCTACACCCTCAACTGAATTTCTTATTAGTAACTGCCAATATTGACAGTTATCTATAAGATACTATAACATAACTGACACAGAATACTGGGTAAATTTTACTTACGGCTGCGGCGGCGTAGGTGCTAATGTCGTCAACGAAACGTTTGCTTTACAAGGATTATTAAATTACTGACAAAACAAGGGTACTGCTACATACAAAAACCTGTCAACCTTTATTTATTTCACGGTCAACACAAAGGATTATTCCCCTCTTGCTATACGATTAGGTTTTCAAATAGCATTCAACGGTTGCTGCCAAAATCGGAACTGTGTGCCTCTTCGACCGTAAATTTTTTCGTTTTAGTGTTCGTAATACATTCTGAAACTTTTTCATTGACGTAATAGACGTACATTCAGCAATGTGAGTAAAAATATCCGATGTGGTGTATTTCTCACAGCAGATAACAAACACTTATTGCAAGACGGCAAGCAAACCTCGCATATTGATAGTCATTATTCAAATACAAGCCAAGATCGCTTAACACTTTTATATAGATGACCGTTTCGGCAGAATTAAACGTAGTAGGCGATTTTTATCACAGGAATATATACGTTTCTTGGGCTTCTTTTTTTTTTTTTTTTTTTTTTTTTTTTTTTTTTTTTTTTTTTTTTTTCTTTTATTCGGACAGCAAAGAAAGGAAATAAGTAGAGAAAACGTGAGATTTTTGTATCTAATCTACTTATCGATTGAAACAAGTGCGGAATTCAAGCTCGAAGGAGCGCTAAGGCTCTATGTCGGACACTTCTAAAATATTTCACTAAACTTGAACAAAACAAACACTGTTTGCATAAGCTACGTGTTGTGTTTAGCATTCTCAGGGAATGGAAATGGCGGATGCTCCATTCTGTGTTTTTAGGGCCGCGGCGGAGCGGCCAAGCACATTGAGGCTCTATGCGCCGTTGCGCGAGGCCGTCGGGGATTCGAATCCCCCCTCGGGCAATTATATTTGTGTCTTCTTTAGTATAAGGTAGTTCATAAGTAGTTTGTAAGTTCAGAGACTGGTGACCCCGCAGTTAAGTCCCTTTAGCTTAACAAACATTTGAACATTTGTGTTTTTAGGAGATCTATTCCGGACAATGAGGTCAACACTCACAGGGAACTATCAGCAGGCTGGCAGGAGGCGTGGAGGTATATGGGGGGGGGGGGGGGGGGGTGGATGGCACTGCACACTTCCGCTGTGGCTGGTATCAAAAAGATGTTCAAATGGTTTGTAAATCTATCGGACCAATCTGCGTGGTCATCAGTCCGTAGCTTACAAACTACTTAAACCTAGGTAAACTAACCTACGGACAAACATACACACCCATGCCCCAGGGAGGACTCGAACCTCCACGCCGAGCAACCGCGCGCTCCGCAGCGAGGTGCTTTAGACCGCTCGGCTACTCCACCGCGGCGGCTGGTCTCACACTATCAGATTACTGGACAAAAATTGGATGGAGAAATTGGATAAAATATCAGTCCTATACTGTGACAAAGATCTTAGACGTAACGCCAAAAGCTGTATCACCTTGTCATCCAATATTTTGTTAAAGTTGCTTCAAAGAGTCAGAGTTATGCTCAGCTTCTGTCTTCAATTTCCCTGCGGTTCGGCCCACCATGTGTCCCGATGCAGTTCTCGCCTCCCCATCGGCTTGAATTACGGCGACTTACTGAAATTGCGGAGACAATTATCGTATCAAAATCTAGGCTAAAAATGTTTCAAGGTTATACATTTATTCAACAATATACACATAACACAAACACGTTATTACTTCGGTTCGGCCCACAGGCAGGGTGACCAACTTGAGAGCATAAATTGTCGCTTGTTTGAACATGGAAAATCCCTAGAAAGTCGCTAGATTTCCGACATTCAATAAATTCCAAGGGGGGGGGGGGGACTTTTGCTGGAATAACGCCGTGGGCAACGTCACTACCGCCACACACCGTCAAAAATGCTAGTGAATTTCCACGGACGGAACGTTAAAAATGAAACAGCATTTGCACGTAATAGTTCTTCACACACAATAGCGGTGGTATTTGTTCACTAAAGAGAACGGCAAACATGAAATTTAGTGTTGAAGCATTCATTATAACTGCAAATTTCACACACTGTATAGGGAACGTAAAGACTGCATTTCATAAAAAACTTGAGAATTGTGACAGATGTCTCTGATTAGCGGGAGGATCAAGAAAGCAGACACAAAATTGAGCCAAGCAATTACTGCTCCCCCTCCACCCCCCCCCCCCAAAAAAAAACTGATGGCGTCTTAAGCTGTGCCTGGGGTTTTAGCTTTACCCAGTCCTTTACGGTTTTTCTCTTCCCATTTTGACGTATTTTTTAGAACAAAATAACTACTTTCAATACCTCATGCCGTAAAAAATATACACTATCTGTAAACATTGGCAATTAGTCAGTTGTCAATTTAAGACCCTAACTACGGTCGGTTTTATAAGATAATAGTTTCTTATATAAACATTCCGTAAATAGTGGTATAAGACAACAGTAAGTAGTGACGATATGTAGGCCTACATCTGCTAGAGTTTGTCTTGCACACATGCGCCGACTACGGGTATGCTCGGTCGCTCAAGCATACCCTAAAATTTGAGTGGGTATGCTCGGCAAATCCCACTAAAATTTTTAGTATTAATTTTATTTACGTTATATTTCTTGACTGTAATTAAAATCGACTCTCTCGTCCAATTGATGTGCGACTGGCGTTTGTAATACCGCTGTAAAAAAAATTATCTTAAAACAAACAGCTAATTAAATTCATATGCATTAAAATCGACGTTGGCACGTGAGTGAAGGGACCATTTTCTAAATATTCCGAATGTTAATGGAACACCGCTTGTTACGTCAATATTGTAAACTGAAGGCGGCAACCTTTAATTGTTGTATTAAATAACGAGAAATGAAGTGGGTTTGGGACATTACGATGAATATGTTTATACTACTAATTTAACGTTTATGTATTTTATTAGATGTGAATTCTCTTCAAGGAATCGTGTTAGTGTAATTCGTGTCATTTTTCATTCTGTGTACTGAATTGGTGTGTGATGTAACAATGTGTTGTGAACCTAGTGGCATCAACAGACATGGTACGGTAGCAGAAGTGGTTATGGAGTATTTTGGTTATACTGTATAGACAATAAATCTGCAAAAAAATTAAGTAAGGAAGACGATTCGACCTGTTTGCGATAGCGAATACAGTATTCACAATACAGGTACATTATTATTTGATATGCAGATCTACGAAGACAAAAACTCTGAAAATTATTTTAGTAGTTACTACAAAGGGAAAAACAGATTCAAATGGTTGCAAAACCCGCCCAGTAGTTCTAGAACGTGAAATTGAAATTAATGGCTGTTAATTTCGTACTGTGTATTAAAAAAATTATTTTTCTCCTTTCGGAGATTAAAATGGTCCTAAATTAACACCAGATGAAGCAAAAAAGAAGAAATACTACTAAAATAATTAAAAAATTACTACTTTGAACTTAACTCTGTATTTGGAATTGGAAAAATGTAGATGTTAAAAATAAATATATTTTGTATTACGTTTTTTTTCCCCTTGTAGAAGTACCTGACGGGGTGGGGGGAAGGGGGGGATGCTGCAGGCCGGCAACAGCCCCCCTCCCCCCTGGAAACGCTAGTGAGCGCACACCCCAAGATTTTCAAAATTCAGCACCTATCGTCTTGCATAAACACGTTTCTACTAAACTAATAGAGTCTGAAATGTTTGCCGCGGTGGAGTATCCGAGCGGTCTAAAGCGTCTCGCTGCGGAGCGCGCGGTTGCTCGCCGTGGAGGTTCGAGTCCTCCCTGGGGCATGGGTGTGTGTGTTTGTCCTTAGGTTAGTTTACCTAGGTTTAAGTAGTTTGAAAGCTACGGACTGATGACCACGCAGTTTGGTCCGATAGATCTACAAACATTTGAACATTTTCTGAAATGTTTTTGCTGCTCATATCAGAGAGTACCACATGGCACTTAGTTGTGAACAAGCTCAATTAATATTCCGTCGTTCATTTTCTAATACAGGAATAACACAAATCTCGGTAACGAAATACATTTTAAATGCGAAGAACACAGCCGTGAATGAAAAGCAGCCATCTTAACACCCAAAAACCAAGTTGACATGACGTTGCCTGTAGTGTAAATAGGGCCTAACATTCAAATTTTGTGGCTGCTAACGAAGAATGAAAAAAGTTGTATCTAATCATTATGCAAGGTTTTCATATTGTATGGCAACTGAAACTTACAATTTTCTGCGTTTCTTAAAAGATGAATAAACAAAACCCTCCATATTTGTCGTTAAAAGGCTTTTAACCCTCCGGCGGCAGCGCCAATTATTATAACATCAGCAGCGGCGCGGTGCAGATTTGCTACCACTGAGTATTCCGTGTTACAAACCTAGTATATAGCTACTAAGTGATCGTAGTGACAAAAATAGTTTAACGTAAAGGTATAAATATCACATTTGTTACTATCTGAATTAGTATATCAATTGCCTTCGCTGTATAATTATAACAAATGTAACATTATTCCGAAAGTGGACAATAATCAAGTATAATAGACCCAGCGATACTATCATTTCCTCTTTCGTTACTTGCCTGTAGTTCGTGTCTCTTGAGCAATTAGTGTCAGCTTTATTCTGAGTTATGTGGAACTTAGTACACATAATTGCCTCATCAATCATTATCATTATCATGAATGAGAGAGCTTGCGACTCTGACCTCACGTCCCTTGCGTTTCCTTTTGAAGCAGGGAAGATTTTTATGCTATTCTTTTTCAGTGTTTTGAGTGCTGCTTTTATAGCGTTTTACTAGACAGAGTGGTACCGTCTTCAGTATCAAATTCATTGCATCTGAAATCTTGTTCGGTACCGGAATTAGGATTTACATTTGAACAATAGTATCCTGTTCATGATCTGGTGAAAAATCTAGACAAAAATCACTAAGATCTTCATTACTTGTCGAAAGAAGTCTATTTCCTCATCTGTTAGACCCATACCACGCCTACGAGAACTGAAGATTAAATTATGTAGGAGAATAACACCCATTTTCACTTTGTGGAAGGCTGAAAAAGGGTTAAAAATGAGATGGCTAATAAGGAGAAACTGGAGGACAATTTACCGAGAGTTAAAATTCTATTTACGAAATAAATTTAAATTTTTGAGCATTTTAATATGTAGGGTAAAATTTACACAGTAAATATTTACTAGAAACTGGCACAATTCCACCTGCAAGGAAAACTAGACGTAACGCAAAACAATTCAAATCTACTTACATGACAAGCAGCGCGGTGCAAATCCGCTACCAGTGATACACTCCCTAACAAAACATTTTTTGGGTGGACACAGTCGTGCACTAGAAACGCAGAACCTTCACTGAGATCATTTTTGATGCTTAATTGAGGAATAGCTAAAGCGAAAATACGGCATCTAGATTATTGCGACAACAGTGAGCATTTAAGGAAAAGTGGTAGCTTATTTGGACCAGCACTGTCGCTCGAGGGTTAAAATCGCTAGGACAGAGACAAGTCTCAAAACCAAAAAACTTGTCACTAGACTGAATTAAAAATCGCTAAATCTAGCGACAAAATCGTTAGGTTTGGTCACTCTTCAAATGTTCAAATGTTTGTATAGCTTATGGGACTTAACTACGGGGTCATTAGTCCCTAAACTTACAAACTAATTATGAACTAGCTAATCCTATGGACGGCACAAATATCCATGCCCGAGGGGGGGACTCGAACCCCCGACCGTAGTGGCCGTGCAGACCGTGACTGGAGCGCCTCAGTCCCCTCAGCCACCGCGGCCGGCTTGGTCACTCTGTCCACCGGTGACCTGATAACAGTTTTTCGTCCTAGTTTTCAACTGTTCGGGTCACCTTGTGTCCAGAATGTTGTGCCGCCGGCGTTTAGAGGAAATCGCGGCAGAGAACAGACGACGTATTGTTCGACATTAAAATACACACAGCGTCATTAGAAATTTCAAGGAGTCCATTGCTTTGCAATTATGTGGATATGCTGCATGTGACACTCCTCCGTTGGCCGAGGGGACTGAGGCGCGCCAGTCACGGTCTGCACGGCCACTACGGTCCGGGGTTCGAATCCCCCCGCGGGCATCGACATTTCTGCCGTCCTTAGTGTTAGCTAGTTCATAAGTAGTTTGTAAGTTTAGGGACTGATGACCCCGTAGTTAAGTCCCATAAACTATATAAACATTTGAACACTCCTCCACCAAGAAAGCAAGCCCATACACTGGGAAAAACTGAAGGACCGGCAATAAAATTTCTGTGGCACTGCACATTATGCTACAAAAGAATTTTTCCCCCAGCAGGCAAAACAGCAGCAGACAACAAAACCAAGAAAATTACAACATTCTGCAGTGACTGCCCAGGACACTCGAAAATGTGTATCAGTTGCTTAAATGAAAACAACATCCAGGAGATACTATTTAAAGATGCTTTGTTTTAACGCTGCAGAGGTTATATTAATTTTTTATTTGTATGATTTCTTTGTGTTATGCAAATGTAGTAGGTTAAAATATCAAACACCAATTTTTTAAATGCAAAGAGACAACGAAACCAAGAATGCCTTAAGATTTCTGTTATTGTTTCCGGTACGATGTTTAGCCACTAAAAACATCAGTAGCATAAAGATCTCTGACAAAAGGGATCATTTCGGGGTCTACTCCGTCACTCTGCGGTAGTATATGCAGCTACGTGTCCCCTTTGATACAGACAGCCCAGCAAGCATCTTTCCAAATTTGTTCAACATTTACATTAATGAAATAATATATGGAAAACGGAATTTCAGAAAGGTATCTACCTAGACAGGAGCTCTCTTTCAAGTAATTTACTATATTCTCATGATTCAGATAAAGAAAATGACCTTCACAAACGAATGTTACTTACTAAAACAAATAAGCCTAAAATTTGACATGGAAATCTCAAAAGAAAAACAGACGATGGCTTTCACAGGGAAAGAACCAATATAGTGCTAGATCAGAAGATTTTAGAGCAAGTAAACCATTTCTATTTCTCTTTAAATTGACACATGGTTATAGCAAAGATATTGAAATTATGCTTGTTAAATTTAGCCTGGTATCTGGAACATTAACAGAAACCTAAAAAAAAATAAACCCAGAAAAGACAAATCAACTTCTACAAAACCGTCGCGTTTCCCACACAGGTACATGCATGTCAGACCTGAGCGTTTACCAAGAAGCAAGAACGCAGTATTGCGGAAAAAGAAATGAAATTTCTGAGAGGAGTTAAAGTTTACACAAGAGAAGACAGGTTAAGAAAATAAGATATTAGAGAAGAACTGCAAAGCTTTAGCCTAAATGATAAAATTCGAGATTATAGAGCAAAATGGAACGAACGTTTAGAAAGAATGAAAGTGAGAAATTTCTCTAAAGGCAAGAAATTATAAGTGACATGAAAGGAAATATAGAAAAAGACCCTGGCAAAGATCGGTACCGTAATATTTAATACCTGCCTACTATTTAAAGAGACGAAAAGAGGAAAAAAGAAAAGGAAACGTTTTTGGCTTGAACCGTGGGAGTCATGATGACATTAAAAAAAAGCGTTCAATAAAATTTGTTACGGGAGCTGCGAGATGTGGATTTTCTTTTTTATATCGTCGGCAGTTTATCCAGTTCGTGCTTCACCTGGTAATGGCTTCCGCAGTTTTTCGTGGCTCTCCATTTTCTCAAATCATATTTGTAGTCCTATCCTATCCTCTCAACTCCTCTCCCCTCCTCTTCTCTGATCTCCTCTCCTCTCCTTTCCTCTCAACTCCTCTATATACAGCGCATTTGCTTTATACATTTCTATGAATTTTGTCGTTGCTGTAACACACGACTCAGACCTGCCGATAGTAGCCATATTTACAAAAACAAGCGATATGTGAAACAGATTAAGTTGACACTCAGCGCAGTGGTTGATGGAAGAGACTGTAAAAGAGGAATGTATTAACGGTGGCTTCCAGCAGCTACCGCAACGGGAGCCCACTAAGTTTATGCCGACAGTAGTCGACTGTTATTTGCGATAGCTTCCTGATCCTAATTTCTGCCATGTGCTGATAAAAACTGTTTGAAATACTACCTATTACAGTGCTTATCTGAATCATATTGAAGTTATTAAAATTAAAAACAGTCCAGATAGCAGAATCGTTGTTTTATCACATGACCGGTTTCAGTTAACGGGCCTTGTGAATAAAACGGAGTATTTACTTCATACTCTGAATTCCAGAGAACATACTCCGGTTCGCATGAACAAAGCGAGTCGGAAAATATACTTCAGCCAAGTATGTTTTCAGTGCGCAGAGGTGCCCACATGGGGAAGGGATCATGACGCAAACTGAGTCATGATAATTTAGAACTTTTGGCCAGCCTGGGGAGTGGGGGGAGGGGGCTTTATAAAACAACATTCTCCGATTTCGTATGAATAAAACTAGTGAAGTTTCTCACGACCGGAGAACATTCACCGTTTTCTGAAGTGAGCTCTCTATATAGCATCCTTCGTGCTGAGTAAGCTCTGTTGAAGTTACATTTTACTGTGGTTTATAATAAAAATGATAGAACTTGTGTTGCTTATCAGGGAAAAAGAGTTCCTTTATACGTAGGCTAGTGTGAAGAAATATGAGAGGAACTAAAAAATTTATACAAATTTAACATTTTGCTGACTAGTCGCTTCCTTCACAATCAGAAGTGTGACATTTCAAAATGTTCAAATGTTTGTACAACTTATGGGGTCATCAGTCCCTAAGCTTACAAACTACTTATGAACTAGCTAAGAGTAAAGACGGCACAAATATCCATGCCCGAGGGGGGATTCGAACCCCCGACCGTAGTGGCCGTGCTGACCGTGACTGCAGCGCCTCAGTCACCTCGGCCACGGCGGCCGGCAAGTGTGTCATTTCAAGCATTTTATACAGTGACGAAATTGATGGGAGACGAGTTTTCTCATTACCGACCTAGAAATGAAACACAAGTGGATCCAGCTGCGCGTTTTACCTGTTTGTTCGGAGCGCATATTTACAGTTGTAAACGCCGCGGTGGAGTGACCGAGCACATTGAGGTGCTATGCTCCGATGCGCGAGGCTGTTTCCCGACGGGGGGTTCGAATCCCCCCTCGCGCATGGATGTTTGTGCTGCCTCTAATATAAGTTAGTTTATAAGTAGTTTGTAAGTTTAGGGACTGATTACCTTAACAAACATTTGAACATACAGTTGTGAACATCTACATAACAAATACTACTGTGTGTTCTTAAATAGTGTCTATTAATAACGCTTTATGATGTTAATTCCACACTAGGACTTCACCGACTGTATCACAAAATGAATACTATACTGCTGCAATACAAAATACTGAAAGTTTTTTGTACTGCTCTTGTTCATTCTACCCAAATCTGTTGGCCTGTTTAAGATGCGTTTTCTGTCTTCGTAATCGTAACTTCTGTTATGTTAGATGTAGATATGCATGACAGTAATATTAATAACTGCTGAATTACATACCTAGCAATCTGTTTCTTGTAACAAAATCGCATGGCCTACCGTTAATGAGCAGACCATTGTGTGTCGTAATTAACAAAACGTATCCTGTGTTAGAAACCTCTGACAGCGTTCCGAAACAGATGAAAAGGTAACGCATTCTTAAAATTTCGTTCGTAAATTGTGCTAAACCAATTTCAGTAACAAAGTTTCTAGCATGACGACAATTTTGTAATATCGCCAAAAGAATAAATTTTCGTTCATATTTAGTCTTAAGAATATGCTGCTGCACTACAAACTATACGTAAACATAGTACAGTTCTTTCTGAACACGTAGATGCCTACTCCATATTTGTATACTTTATAATTTTTCTGATTGGGCTAGTTTAAAGAAATGCACAACTGAACAGCTGTTCTATGCCGGACATGACACACAGAGAACTTACTCAAGAAGGAGGGGAGCTAGCGAGAAGGAACTTCCTGCTCAGAGCATATGCTTCGAAGTTTCTATTAATAAAAAATTGAGAACTTACTCAGAGAACGTTCTTTTGCTCTGAGAATCTTCTCTGGAGCATGTGCACTTTTTTATTCGTATGGCCCAATATAGACTATCTTCAGATGACTGGCACCAAAAGTTTGTGCATCCTACTGCGTTACCCGTCACCGCCTGCCATCATGGTGGTTGTCTGAAGATGAAACCGGCCATGAAATAAAAACAACAATTCTGTGATCTACACCGTTTTTAATTTTAGCCACTAAATTAAGATCGCTGTATCTCCATTATGCTTTCTAAAATAAATGTATCTAAATTAGTTTAAAACCAGTCTACATAACATTATTTTTCCTTGCCGGTTTCGGCCCTTTATAAGATCATGGGATGGCAATTGAGGTTCATAATAAACAAGTGTCAAGTGTTGCGATTAAATAGAAACAAAACAGCGCCGGATCTGAGAGGATTGGGGGGGGGGGGGGGGGGGGGAATCGTGGGTCTGCCTCAGGCGGCTGTTGGAGAGGGGCGCCAAATGGTTCAAGACAAGGTGACGTGTCCCTGACTTTAGGGGGGGGGAGGCACGGTAGCAAATAGGACACCCAGCGGAGAAGGGGCATCAAAAAAAGCAACAGCGAGCGGAGATATCTAGCCTGTATAGGGAGAGATTTTCCAATCGGTCGGTATCCGCCATGTTTTTACCAGATTTCACGAGGGACGTACATTTTGAGCGATCTCAGCAGAAATGCAGCCTCTTACGATTAAGATTGGCATCAGTTCCACGTATGACACCGAACCACATCTTCTAGCTTTGTTGTTGTTGTTGTTGTGGTCTTCAGTCCGGATACTGGTTTCATGTAGCTCTCCACCCTATCCAAAGCAAGCCTCTTCATCTCCTCATAAGAACGGCAACCTACATCAATTTGAATTTCCTTATTGTATTCATCTCCTGGTCTCCCTCTGAGATTTTTACCCCAAACACTTCCCTCCAACGCTAAATTCACAATTCCTTGATGTCTAAGAATGTGTCCTACCAATTGATCCCGTCTATTAGTCAAGGTATGCCAGATATTCTTTTTCTCCTCAATTCTGTTCAGTACCTCCTCTTTAGTTACGCGTTCCGTCCACCTAATCTTCAGCATTCTTCTGTAACACCACATTTCAAAAGCCTCTACCCTCGTCCTGTCCGCACTGTTTATCGTCCATGTTTCACTCCAATACAAGGCAACACTCCACACAAATGGCTTCAGAAAGAACTTCCTTAGGCTTAATATTCGATGTTAACAAATTTCTCTTTTTCAGAAAGGCTTTTCTTCCCATTGCCATTCTGCATTTTATATCATCTGTACTGCGACCATCATGTTATTTTACTGCCCAAGTAACAAAACTCATTTACCACCTTTATTGTACCGCTACCTAATTTAATTCCTTCAGCATTGCCTGATTTTCTAAGACTCCATTCCATTACCCTTGTTTTGCTCTTGTTAATGTTCATCTTATATGCTCCTTTCAACACATTGTCTATTCTGTTCAATTGCTCCTCCAGGTCCTTTGCCGTCTCTGACAGAATTACAAAGTCATCGGCAAAACGCAATTTCTTCACCCTGAACTTTAATTCCTTCTCCAAATTTCTCCTTGCTTTCCTTTATAGCTTGCTCAGTGTACAAATTGAATAACATTGGAGAACGGCTACAACCGTGTCTTACACCCTTCCCAACCTCTGCATCCCTTTCATGCCCTTCAACTCTGATAACTGCTGTCTGGTTTCTGTACAAGTTGAAAATAACTTTCCGTTCCCTATATTTTACTCCTGCTGATTTCAAGATCTGAAAGAGTGTATTCCAATCAACATTATCAAAAGCTTTCTCCAAATATACAAAAGCTAGAAATGTCTTTCCTTAATCTAAGATAAGACAAAGTGAGGATTACCTCCCGAGTTTCTATATTTCTCCTGAATCCCAATTGATCTTCCCCAAGGTCGGCTTCTACCAGCTTTTCCATCCTTCTGTAAATAATCCGTATTAAAATTTTGCAACCATGACTTATTAAACTGATGGTTCTGTAATTTTCACACCTGTCTCCACCTGCTTTCCTTGGAATAGGGATTATTACATTTTTCTTAAAGTCTAAGGGTATTTGCCCTGTCTCATACATCTTACGCACCAGGTGAAATAGTTTTGTCAAAGCTGGCTCTCCCAGAGACTTCAGTAGTTGTTCTGAGGGAATGTCGTCCACTCCAGGGGCCTTGTTTCGACTTATGTCTTTCAGTGCTCTGTCAAATTCTTCTCTCAATATACTATCTCCTATTTCATCTTCATCTTCATCTGTCCTTCCTACAATATTGCCTCTAAGTTCATTTCCTTTGTAGAGCCTATCCATAAACTCTTTCCACCTTTCAGCTTTCCCTTCTTTGCTGAGAACTGGTTTTCCATCTGAGTTCTTTATATTCATACAGCTGCTTTTCTTGTCTCCAAATATTTCTTTCATTTTCCTGTAGGCGGTATTTATTTTTCCCTTATTTATACATCCTTGCAATTGCCTTCCAGACACTCATGCTTAGCTATTTTACACTCCCTGTCAATCTCATTTCTTAGTTGTCTGTACTCCATTTTACCTGTTTCATTCACTGCATTATTATATTTTCTCCTTTCATCAATTAAATTCAGTATTTCCTGTGATATCCAAGAATTTTTGGTAGGTCTTGCCTTTCTACCTGTTTTGTCCTCTGCTGCCTTCATTATTTTATTTCTCAATGCTCCCCGTTCTTCTTCTACTACTGTATTATTTCCCCCCATTTCTGTCAATTGTTTCCTAAAGCTCCCTCTGAAATTCACAAGAACTTCAGATTCTTTCAATTTATCCAGGTCCCATATCCTTAATTTCCTACCTTTTTGCAGGTGTGGTTTTATTTTTTTTATTATTATTTTTTTTTTTTTTATTTTTTTTTCAGCCCACAGTTCATGACCAATAAGTTATGGTCAGAGTCTATATCTGCCGCTGGATATGCCTTACAATTTAAAACCTGGTTCCTAAATCTATGTCTTACCGTTACAAAATCTATCTGGCACCTCCCGGTGTCTCCTGGTCTCTTCCACGTATACAACCTCCTTTCGTAATGTGTTTGTTATGATTAAATTATGTTCCGTGCAAAATTCTACCAGGTGATCTCCTCTTTCATTGCTTTTGCCCAGTCCATATTCACCTACTACTTTTCCTTCCCTTCCTTTTCCTACTACCGAATTCCAGTCTCCAATAACAATTAAGTTTTCCTCTCCCTTAATTGTCTAAATAATTACCTTTACGTCCTTATTCATGTCTTCGATCTCCTCATGGTCGGCAGAGCTAGTGGGCACATAAACTTGTACTACTGTGGTCCGTGTTGGCTTTGTATCTATCTTGACTATGATAATGCGATCACTACGCTGCTCATAGTAGTTCACCCGCATTCCTATTTTCTTATTCATTATCAAACCTATTCCTGTTATACCCCAAACTGATTTTGTATTTATAATCCTGTACTCGCCTTACCAGAAATCCTGTACCTCTTTCCACCGAAGTTCACTTATCCCTACAGTATCTGACTTCAGCCTATCCATTTCCCTTTTTACATTTTCTAACTTCCCTACCCGATTAAGGGATCTAACATTCCACGCTCCGATCCGTAGAATGCCAGTGTTGTCTTTCCTGATGATTACATCCTCCTTAGTAGTCCCCGCCCGGAGATCCGAATGGGGGACTATTTTACCTCCGGATAATTTTACTCCAGAGGATGCCATCATCATATATTCATACAGTACAGCTGCATGTCCTCGAAAAAGTAACGGCTGTAGTTTCCCCTTGCGTTCAGCCGTCCGCAGTAGCTGTGTGGCAAAGCCACATTAGCTGATGTTACAAGGCCAGCTCAGTCATCATACAGCTTAATACTCAGTAAGTGTATAAAACGAATGGCATTCGTCAGTGTTTTAGTCCTAACAAATTTGTGAGCAAATGAAGGTCTTGTGGTGTACTTTCTGTGTCTGCTGAATTATAGTATCCATACTTTACGATGTTCTGGTATCATCGACAATTGGTAGTTGATGAATAAGAAAAATAGATGTTTCTTGTATCGCAATGAAAATGTTATTTTAGATTTTTCTCATGGATATCCGTCGCTGAAATTAGTAAACTCTTATTCCTTTCCGCCCTATATAATGCATTTTAAGCATGTTCCCGCCGATCTTATTACATTTTCTTACACTAGGATATACCAAAAAGGTCTTTCTATACACACTTTTATGAAAACTGTACACGGAGAATCGTAAAAATATCAATACTTTCTCTGCTGAAATAGTAGAAACTCTAAATGGGAAATCGAATATCCATAACGAGTCAGTAGTCCCGCCTTCCTTTTCATATTACATGCCGTAACAAATTATAGGATTGTGAATAGCCAACAACATGAACATGAACTCTCTGCCAGGCACTTAAATGTGATTTGCAGATCATCCCATGTAGATGAGAACGGTGACAGTCCGACATGAGTTGATTTAGGGTTCCGTAGTAATCTTCAAACGTATTGTGTAGCATGACGTGTGAAAAATCGAAAACATAAACTAAGAAAAGGCTAGAAAATATCGGTAAAAATAATTATTACCGCTTACCGGATTCGAACTTGAAACGTGTCCATAAAAAATTATTTTTGTAAGAAAATGTCTAATATTGTGCCTCCTGTTTTGTATCGAGTAACTTGCTTGCAAGAAAATGTATAATATCGCTTCTACTGTATGTATCGATATGTGTGAAGTTTCATCTTTGGCAAAGATCATGTATTGCATAGCATTGTAGCTCGCGCTGAGGGAGAGTAGCACTAGTGGTTCAGCTCGCTTAGAGAGCGGTTGGGTTGTGTGTATGGCTCCGATGTAGAGCAGAGGCTGCTTTGCCAGCAAGTCAGAAGTTGTATTATGTAGGTAATGTAATGCTGATTATTAATAATAAGTAACTTGACCTTTCTTTCCTGTTTCATTTACGTAGTTAGAAAATTAACCCACTTCCTTCATTTGATAATTAGTTATTAGTGGATTTAAAGTGCAGTATCGATTTGAATAATATTGTTGAACAGGTTTCATTATTGGTGCCATAGTAAATGATAGTTAATTGACTATGATACTAAATTTCAATAATCAGAAACTGATCTGCATAAAAATTCTCACAGTCAAGCATTAAGGAAGTGGTTTGTGGTTTTTTTAATATCTTTCTCGCAGTCAAAATTTTTGAGTATAGTCAGTGTCTGTTTCAAATGGTCGCTTGTCACAGTTGTTTCGTGTTTAAAATATCCGTTGCGCACATAATCAGTTTAATGCACTGTTTCTTATTTAATAGTATATACATCAATATCAGGGCCATAATTAAATCAGATTGCTGTGTTAATGAACATTTTGTTGTCTGATTTAACGATAGGTTCAACATCCACAACGCACACACAGCTTTTATCTGGCGCCCTTTCTGCCAGGATAGTTCACAAACAGGATCGTGACGTAGTTAGATACGTAGTCTTATTTCAGTTAGTTTGTCTTTTCCACTAACCAACTTACCTTTTGGCTCTTAATTTAATTTTTGTAGCACTGTCCTCTGTTATAGCAACAGTAGCATAGTAATTGTTTCTGTAGTTTGTTACTTACCATTCTTGAGATTGTGTAGTATTGTTTATAGTAGATTAGCTGAATATACAAATAATTGCATTACTACTGAAAAAGTCTCTCTTTTACATTGTCTGATGTTTGTTGTGTCGAAACTTCTAGTACCGTGTAAATTCGTGTGATAATTAACGGTTCGCGTAATCTCGATTGTGACTGTATGTTGCACTAGCCCGATTCAGCCTATTGTTCTCTCATAATTACCGTGTGTAATTTTCAAAAATTTGCAGTAGGTGAAAATAAATATTAGTGGTCACTTTACTGCAAAATTCTGTTAACAATGTCGAAGAATAGGAGAGCCCGCGCTGATGCTAAAACTGCTTTCGAAAATGAGACCTTGAATGATACAAGGAGAGAAGAAGAATTTTCACAAGAGCCTTCTCAGTGTTTTGATACAAATACGACAGTAAATACCGTGTCCGATAACGCGGAACAGATTAGTTCAGGAATAGACAATATGGATAATGATAAAGTACAGGATTCGACAATACAGATTTCCGATTCTTGTAACGTGGTTGCGGAAAATAATGCATCGGTTCCGCAAATACTTGTGCGACAGCTATGGAAAACGTATTACCAAATGATTTCATGCAGATATTACTGTCACAGATCTCTAAGTTAAATGAGGAACAATCTCAGAAACTAAATGAAAAATTTGAGAATAGTCAATTACAATCACAGAAATTAGGTGAAAAACTTGAGAAACAATCTCAGAGATTAAATGAAAAACTTGAGAAACAAGGTGAAAAACTTGAGAAAATAGAACAGACGTGCGATTCGAGGTTTGTGAGTATTCAAAGTAGTTTTAATAAAATAAATGAGGACAACAATCGGTTCAGGGAACAACTGCTCAGTACTTTCAAACGTGAATCTCAGCAAATAAGACAAGATATTCGCGACGAGATTAATCCGGTTATGGAAAGCCTTGCGTCACGAGTGGAAAATATGGAAAGCTTTGCGTCAAGAGTCGAAAATATGGAAACTACTGAACTCGCTCAATTGAAGCAACAGAGTAATCTATTTGATGAAAAGTTGCAGAATTTCCAGTCAGTCACGACGGAACAGATGAACAAAATTAATAAACAGGTTGAGGATCTCACTGTTAACATGACCCAAATCAGTGATAACACTGACAAAAGTTCTGATATAACGCATCCTACCCCGTTTAATGAAACTAATGAATATCTCGCCCTTGACCGTTTCAAACAAGGTCAAATGACCATTAATCAGCAATACAAGGCTGAGGTCGGGAAATTAGATGATCGCGTGGCGCGAATAGAGAGGAAATTTGACCACACTTGTGGAAATCCATACGAAGACGTAGAAGAAAATTTGAACGAAAATGACAATGATGATTCGACTCAAGTAGGTCGCTTGGTACGTGAACGAAGTGTTCAAACGTTCAAATGTTTGTTAAGCTTATGGGACTTAACTACGGGGTCATCAGTCCCTAAACTTACAAACTACTTATGAACTACTTACGAACTAGGACGGCACAAATATCCATGCCCGAGGGGGGATTCGAACCCCCGACCATAGTGGCCGTGCTGACCGTGACTGGAGCGCCTCAGCCACCGCGGCCGGCGAACGAAGTGTACCTCATAGTAACAACAATGAAGGCGCGATGCGTAGTTTACGCCCACTTACGCCGCACGGGCGAAGGGAAGCGTTTGACTACAAGCATTTCCTGACTGTACGTAAATTCAAAAACTCTCCGAACGACTTGCACCCTAAAGAGTGGTTGCAACAATTCGAATATTGTCTTCCCCCGAATTGGCCACTTGAGCACAGACTAGAATTTATATGTGGTTATCTGGAAGGCGAGCCAGCCACCAGAATGAGAGCTATTGCACAAGAGTGCCATAGCGAGAATCAGTTCCGACGCTCATTTCTATCCGCATACTGATCGGAAGCGGCACAAGATCGCGTTAAAAATAGTATTGCCACGTTCAAAACTTTTGAACGATCAAATTTCTCGAGCCCGGTGGAATATTTCCAACATTTAGTATATAAAAATCAATTTTTATCCGCACCTTACTGCCCCGCTGAATTAATTAGAATTTGTTTGAACAAACTGCTTCTACACTTGCGTCAAATTGCCATTGCGGCACGATGCAAGAATGATATTGAAGCCTTTAGAAATCTCTTACAAGACTTAGAGGAAGAAGACGAGGAAAATTCCTCGCGCAGTCGACATTTTGAAACAAATAGATATAATCGCCGGTCGCATCAAAGCCCGCCGCGTTCTAAACGTCATCCAGAGCACGAGAATCAAACAAAACGTAATTCTTTCACTAATGAAACTTATAAACCAAGTCGCGACAATGAGAACGGTGATTTTCAAGATCGTGAAAATAACCGTGTAAGTTTTCGTGGCCGTTACCGAGGTGGTGGCTTTGGTCGCGGAGGACGCCACAATAATTATTATCATAACAGCAATACCTCAAATGATACTAATTGGCGTGAAAGACGCAATACTGATCGTGATCGCGAGACTGAAAATAACAACAATAACGCTGAGAAGCGTAGTCGGGAGGGCACACGCGATAATTCTCGTGATCGCCTTCCACGACACGAAAACACAAATCGGGCCCAAAGCAGATCGCGTACCCCAGAAAGACAAGAGCAAAACATTGAAATCAGACCTGCCAATCCACGCTATAATTCGTCAAAAAAGGGGCCGCGTGAGGTATGACTAGCGGACTCGACGGCAAATAATTCGGCCGTACAGGATTTATGTGATCCTAACTATACGCTGAAACTTATTCATTGTGAACATCCTCACAGAGAGGAAGGTTACGATGAACAACCTCCCGAACAAAACAGAATAGTAGTTCGTGCGGAAGTGCACAATACTGATGCCGGTAGCACCTCACTAAGTGATAAGGCAAAGCCGACACAAATTGTGTCAAAACCTAAAGCCGTTACTCCTGAAAGTAATGACAGTAACAAAAATTGTACTATCAAATTTAACGAAACTAATGAAAAGGTATCGAACAAACGTTATACTGCCCAACGGTTAAACGAGATAATTGTCGATCAGCAATATAATGACGACAATTCAGAGTGGGAGACAGAAGCTTCTTCTTCAGACTCTGAGGAACACACTATATATGAAATAAAATACTTACAGTATGAACCAACAATTGCATATGACAGACCGATCATGTACTTTGAAATGCAGGATACGGTACTGCCACACAATAATGCAACTAACAGTAACCTTGGAACAGCAAAAACTGATGTCGAACAATTAGATTTGCAGCACACCTCTGTCGCTGATTGGATAGACAATTACATGTCTTCTAATGACGACGATAGTGAATGCGAAGTTGATGAACAATCAGGATTTGAAAAGCATTTATCTTGTGAAAGCCTCATTAATCTTGGTAACACTTGTTTCAACAAAGAAATTTCTTATGAACCTTCTACCGAACAAGGCGTAAAATTTGTACAGTTGGATGACATAAAAGAGGCACTATTAGAAGAGAAAGTAGAATGTCTCGATATTCCAATTCACCCTATTGTATCTGTCAAAATTGGCAAAATCAATCTTTCTGCTGTCTTAGATTCTGGTAGTCCAGTGTCAGTAATTAGTGAAGTGACTTTCAAGAAATATCAGAACTTGCTTAATGGTCCCACTCTGCCTTTGCATTGCACTAAAATTCGTGGCGTCATTTCTAGCAAACCTGTCGAAATTCGAAAGCAAACATTCGTAGAATTTTTATGTCAAGGTCATATCTTTTCTGCCAACCTATTGATTGTCCCCCGCTTAACTACACAGATAATATTAGGTGTGGACTTCCTATACAAGTACAAGGTTATTTTAGATTTCAATACGGCTAGTGCCACTGCTTTTGTTCAGGAAAATGCCATCCAAATTAAATTCGAAGACTGGATTACCAGATATGAAGAAGGTGCCAGTTGTTTAAAATTTTTATCTACTTCTAATGTGACGCAGGATGTCAAACCTGATGATGATATAACAGATAAACATTTCGAGACTGAACGAATTGACTTGATTTCTGACATCATTAAGAACAAATTAGTAGAAGTTGAAGGTGCCTCAGAACGTGATAAGGAAGAATTGTTCCTTATCTTGCGGCGTTATTCCCGTGTATTCACTAACAGTCCTGGTACCATAAAAAATTTTCTCTATGAATTTAAGATCAAAGAACATAATAAATTTTTTGTACCTCCATATCCCATTCCTATAGTATACAGGGAAAGAGTTAAGGCTGAAATTCAGCCCATGCTCAAGCAAGGTGTAATTGAACCTGCAGTTAGCTCATATAACAGTCCCCTACATATTGTTGAAAAAAGAGATAAGTCAATTCGATTAGTGCTCGATTCCAGACAAATTAACATTATCATTTTACCTGAAACCGACCGACCCCAAACCCTTGAAGAATTGTTACAAAAATTCTATGGTATCAAAGTTTTATCCTCATTAGATCTTAAGTCTAGTTTTTGGCAAGTGAAACTGCACTCCAACTGTAGGAAGTACACCGCGTTTCTCTGCTTCGGTAACTGTTATCAGTTCCGTAAACTGCCTTTCGGACTGAACATCTCCTCATCTGCTTTCATCCGTGCGATGAATGCCACACTTCCTGAGCACTTAAAACAACAAATCACAATTTACGTTGATGATATTTTAATTGCAGAATCTTCCTGGGAAAAACATAACAGTACGTTGGCATCTTTACTTGAAGTTTTTGCTCAATCCGGGATTACTGTCAACTTAGAGAAGTCACAGTTTGGTCGTTCTCAGATTAAATTTTTAGGGCACATTATTTCTAAAGATGGAATCCAGCCCAATCCCGAAAAGTTAGAGGCGATAATGAAAATGCCTGTTCCCACCACTAAACGCCAATTAAGAGCTTTTTTGGGTTTAATTAATTTCTATCGCCGTTTCATAAATTTGAAAGACCTAACTACTCCCAGATTATATGAATTAACTGGAAAGAATACTGTTTGGTTCTGGGATGAAGCTGCCCAAAGAGAATTTCTTTGCTTAAAAGATGCACTCCTTCACGCACCTATTCTGCACCACCCAGATTTGTCTAAGAACTTTTGCATTTCTACCGATAGTTCAAAATTCGGACTTGGCGTTCACGTATTTCAAAAGGATGAAGAAAATGGCATTGCCACTTAGAGAACCATTGCGTTTGCTAGTCGCATACTCTCCAAGTCAGAGCGGAACTATTCCGTCACTGAACTTGAAGCTTTGGCAGTAGTTTGGGCATTCGAAAAATTCCGTTATTTCTTGTTTGGCAGGCACACTAAAGTTTACACGGATCACCGTGCACTTCAATTCCTCATGTTGGCAAAACTTAACCATGATAGATTTAGACGATGGGCTTTGTTCGTTCAAGAATTCGATTTCTCTGTAATTTACATTCCTGGTAAACAAAACATCGTTGCAGACTCGCTATCTCGTTCGCCTGTTGGGCTCATCAAGGCGACGGAAGAGGCATACTTAGAAAATAACTTTACTATCGTCTATATGCAGCAAGTTGCTTTCGAAAATTGCATATCTGCCACATTTTCTGACATTGCTAAAGAACAAGTTAAAGATCCAATCTGGCGAGATATTAAAATAAAATGGCACGATAAATATAATGTTTCCATCAGACAATTTTACATTATCCATAATAACATTCTCTTCAAACGTAAAGCCCCTGACAGTCAATTTTGGTTAGTGTGTGTTCCGGAGGAATCCGTGAACAAATTGATTTGGTACATTCATCTTAGTTACGGACACTACGGTGCCAAGAAGTGCTTCGCGAAATTACGCGACTCTTGTTATTTCATCAACATGGAGAAACGTATACGCAATGTGTTATCTCGATGCAAATTGTGTCAGAAAGCAAAGCCGCCGACGATATCGCATTCTGCTCCACTTTTTCCGATTATACCTTCAAAATTAAAGCAGTTAGCAGCCGTTGACCTGTTTGGACCTCTTCCGAGAACTAACAATGGTTTCTATTTTGTCTTCGTTGCTATTGAGCTCACATCAAAATTTGTATCTTTTACTCCGCTCCGCCGTGCCACGGCGAAGACAGTAACTAACGCCTTTGTCAAAAATTTCCTAAAAGATGTTGGCCATATAGATAAAGTCATCTCCGATAACGGACCTCAATTCCGTTCTCATGATTGGGCACGGATGTTGCGGCGCAGAAACATCAAACCCGTGTTCATATCACTTTATCATGCTGCCTCTAACCCTTGTGAACGGGTGATGAAAGAGCTTGGAAAACGTATTAGGCTGTATTGCTACCGACGACATAACACATGGGATAGATATCTTCTGTCATTTCAAAATATTATAAATGAACTTCCTAATGATTCTACAGGTCTTTCACCAATTCTGGTTCTGAAAAACAAGCAACCTCCCGACCGTATCAATGAATTGATACCTTTTCCGAAACACAGAAGACTACGTCATCATGAGATCATTGAATTGGCGCTTAAAAACATTAAGAAAGCAGCTGAAAAAAGGAAACGCTCTCAACGTAATTGTTATGCCAAACAACTCTATGTAGGACAAAAAGTATTAATTAGATCCCACCACTTATCCCACAAGGGAAGATCTATGATTCACAAATTCTTCTTACTGTACAATGGTCCGTATCGAATCAAACGTATCATCCACGACAACGTCGTTGAGGTAGAAACTTTAAAGACGCACAAGTCGAAAGGCATACACCACATTTCTAATATTAAAATTTTCACGGAATAAAATTGGGGTAGAGAGTCCATTAATCTGTTTTGGACACACCAAGTGGCGATTGGTGCCCCGTTCTCGAGCTGAGTGTCACTATTCTTCCGCTTTTCCTTAGTGCGCTCTATCTACCTCTTTTTCTCACTGTTACTTTTCTCTAACTCTGAATACTTATGCTCTGTGCTACGCTGGGATATTGTCATACAAAACTATGACTGTCTTGCAATTTACATATAACGAACTCTGTGGCTGTGCAAGACAAATAAAATTAATGGAAATTTTTGATTGAGTAATCAGGATACCGTGCCCACGGGTGCGGTTCCTGTAGGGAGATGCTTGTCTCCTGTTGGTCGAGCTGATCTCTACGAGATTACGAGAGTAACTCGGGCGTCCGATCCTTGATTGTCGTGAGTGCATTCGTGTTCTCTCGATAATCTATTTTTGTCCGGGGCAAGTCCCGGAGATAAATTAAATTGGTCCCAATCCCCCGGCTCCGACCAAGGTTTTCGGGAGGTTTTCCTTGGTTGTAAGGCGTATGCCGGAGCTGGTAAGCCCCTCCCACATATTCCCAATTGGGATCCCCCTTTGCCCCACTATCAGCTTGTCTGATATTGGCTGAATAGAACCGCGACTCTTTATAGGCCGGATCTCAAACAGCCCGCTCCACTCCTCGGAGTGGAGAATGAAAAGAGATAAGTGTTTTTTTTTTTTTTTTTTTTTTTTTTTTTCTGGGATATTCGACGCACAGGATACCGTGCCCACGGGTGCGGTTCCTGTAGGGAGATGCTTGTCCACTGTTGGTCGAGCTGATCTCTATGAGATTACGAGAGTAACTCGTGCGTCCGATCCTTGATTGTCGCGAGTGCATTCGTGTTCTCTCGATAATCCATTTTTGTCCGGGGCAAGTCCCGGAGATAAATTAAATTGGTCCCAATCCCCCGGCTCCGACCAAGGTTTTCGGGAGGTTTTCCTTGGTTGTAAGGCGTATGCCGGAGCTGGTAAGCCCCTCCCACTTATTCCCAATTGGGATCCCCCTTGGCCCCACTATCAGCTTGTCTGATATTGGCTGAATAGAACCGCGACTCTTTATGGGCCGGATCTCAAACAGCCCGCTCCACTCCTCGGAGTGGAGAATGAAAAGAGATAAGTTTTTTTTCTGGGATATTGCCATACGCTGAGCGAGTGAAGAAGATTTTGAGTTGACATAAGCATTTCTGTAAGCCAATTAAGCAGGAAAAAAGTTAAAGGACATTCTGGAGGATGATGAGTAAGGCAATACACAATATGACATGGTGGTCTTTAAAATGCATTACTGTTTATGGATAAATGATGGTAAGGAAGGTATTGGTTACAGTCAAAGATGTTTGATAAATGTAATTATGTAGACGAGTGTATACAATGATTATGAAGCAATTATGAGGAGTATCGGTCTGTTGCTAATGATGCTATGCTCTGTTCTTTTCTTATGTGCTTACTCGCACTGCCCTTTTGTGTTTTCTCTTTGTGCTTATGTGCACCATTTTGTATGTTGATGCATTGTGCCTTCAATGGCATGTGTGATTGGTGAGAATCATATCCTTCTGATGCTCTGTAATTATTTGTAATTATGTGTAATGAATATTTCTAATTATGCTTGCAGCTATGCTTATTGCTCTTGTAATCAAAGCTTACCGCTATGCTCACTAATTATATACCTAAGCCCTACCACTATGTTAATTAATTTTATAATTAAGCTCAATGACAATGTATGGTTATGCTTATACGTTGCACACAGCCATCTCTCTTGCAAATTTGCAGTGATGCCATAAATTGCGCCTAGTTAAGTCTAGTTAATGCACAGAGATACTTTGCTTTTGCTTATTGCTATCTTCAAAATTTTATTGATGATCTTGTTGACGAAAATCTGCAGATATGCCTAACAAATAGTTACGTCTGTGTTTATGTTATCGGATGATTTACTGTGATGTACATCTATTACTGTGCCAAAATTTGCCTTAATTGTTTTGTTTGACCCTACTGTTGACTCAGACAGACACAGACATGACCTGATGACTTGAACCTTTTTTGATATTCTCATGAATTTTCCCTGATGTGTAATACCTTAAGGCAATAAAATGTATAACTAAATTGAGAGCCTGGCCATGGCAACATATGTAATTTAATTGTTATAAATTGGTGGTAATGCAATCCCCACCATAGTGATGTATGTCAATTTAAGAGATGTAAACTAGTGGTAATTGGAATGTTAAGTTATTTGAAGTGGCTTCACGTTAATCGCTCTAATTATGACAACAAATTTACTTTACATGACCTAATGCCAAATTGATGACAAGCACCCTGAATGTATTTCATACGATTATGTGTCTGTAAAGTAATATGTATATGTAAAGCCTTATGCCTATATGAAATGACACTAATTTTGTAGATTAGTATAAGAATTAAATTACTCATTAGTATTCAAATGTATCCGTCTTCAAGACCCTACCTGTAATGTAAAAATATGGTTTAATGCCATGACCCCATCTGTACCACTTGAATTTGGGGCAAAGCTTCTCTGTAGATATTTACTAATCAAAGACTTTTCTTTCAGTGTAAACTGAAATATCATGACTATGTTACTAATTTGTGTGTAAAATGCTTTATTTCATGTACTTTGGACACGCGTGGGAGCTGGCGATTTCGCATACGAGATTCCAGAATGCACACAGAACAATGGACGTGCTATTATACACCACTGGTTTTGGGCCTTTTAATGAAGATATTTGTTGGATGATGTTTGGCCACATAGTACTGTCCATTGCAGCCTTGGCCAACCACCACCATTTTGCTCTAATTTTGGCTATGCTGATGCAGTCTGCTAATAGCTCCGTTGGCTGGAGCACACTTGTTTGTCGAATTGCATGGAGGAATACATAAGAACCTTTTCCCCATGACTTCAACTTCAATGCAACCAGCCAGCTCGCCTACAGTGTGGTGTAATCTTACAGTGTTTTGTGTTCGTGTGCAGATCTAAAATGAATGTTAGGGGATAATTGGCTATTCGTGTGCAGACCTAAAATGAATGTTAGGAGCTAATGTGCTATTCGTGTGCTTATATATTCAGTGCCTCCCATTGCAAACGTTCATTACCAATGTTTAGGTATATTTCATGGTTCTTTTACATTCAGTGACCAAAATAAAATTGTGCTCTTGATAGATACATATGCTTTCAGAACTATAATGAGTCAATACCCTTTAGTCTGGAATGTCATTGTGCCTATTCGATTGACAAACGTTATATTGAAATCCTATTGTGCCGAAGCAGTGACATTATTTCGTACATGATCAGAAACCTATGTAGTCAAAAAATTTTACATGTATGTTCTAGCATCCATGAAAGTATGGCATCTTAAATGCATCCCAGAATACAAAACTGACACTTTATCTTATACTAAGTGCACTAAAAATTTACATTGACTACATTGTGCACAAGATACGAATGTTCATTTTATGTTTAAAAAAAAATTACTGATCTCTGTTAAAAAATTTAGACGCATGGGACTTACACTACTGTGTATTACTTGTAATTACCTTATTTTCTCGAAAAAACAAAACAATGATGACATTAGTTAAACTATCTTTTGTAAAACTTTGTATATGTTCATGTTTATTATTGTATTTTTTTCACTTGTCTATTACTTCAAGCTACCTCATTTTCTCCACTACATCATATGTCAAACTATATTCTGTAAAATTCTATATATATCCTTATGTTTATCATTATGTATATTTGACATGTATTCCATTTATTGCTGATGTTCTGTAAATTTTGACATTTGCTTATGCCTGTCACATCCTGTACCACTCCATGCATGACTTTTGATGGTACTGTTCTGTAAAATGGCATGTATTTACGACTGTCACTCAATTTTTCTATGAACTTCATCTCTTGTTTTGATCTTGAATATCTTGTATAAAAATGTTTATCAGGTTTTCATATTTTTCATGTTATATTTTGGATGTCATTAATGGATTTTTGGACTTGAAATACAAGTAATTTTGCTGGCTAGGCAATGCCATTGGCATCACCCACCCTACAAAATTTTAATAGGTAGGAGGGGGGTGATGAAACGTGTCCATAAAAAATTATTTTTGTAAGAAAATGTCTAATATTGTGCCTCCTGTTTTGTATCGAGTAACTTCCTTGCAAGAAAATGTATAATATCGCTTCTACTGTATGTATCGATATGTGTGAAGTTTCATCTTTGGCAAAGATCATGTATTGCATAGCATTGTAGCAGAGTCTAACTGTAGCTCGCGCTGAGGGAGAGTAGCACTAGTGGTTCAGCTCGCTTAGAGAGCGGTTGGGTTGTGTGTATGGCTCCGATGTAGAGCAGAGGCTGCTTTGCCAGCAAGTCAGAAGTTGTATTATGTAGGTAATGTAATGCTGATTATTAATAATAAGTAACTTGACCTTTTTTTCCTGTTTCATTTACGTAGTTAGAAAGTTAACCCACTTCCTTCATTTGATAATTAGTTATTAGTGGATTTAAAGTGCAGTATTGATTTGAATAATATTGTTGAACAGGTTTCATTATTGGTGCCATAGTAAATGATAGTTAATTGACTATGGTACTAAATTTCAATAATCAGAAACTGATCTGCATAAAAATTCTCACAGTCAAGCATTAAGGAAGTGGTTTGTGGTTTTTTTAATATCTTTCTCGCAGTCAAAATTTTTGAGTATAGTCAGTGTCTGTTTCAAACGGTCACTTGTCACAGTTGTTTCGTGTTTAAAATATCCGTTGCGCACATAATCAGTTTAATGCACTGTTTCTTATTTAATAGTATATACATCAATATCAGGGCCATAATTAAACCAAATTGCTGTGTTAATGAACAATTTGTTGTCTGATTTAACGATAGGTTCAACATCCACAACGCACACACAGCTTTTAAACTCAATACCCTCAGATTACGAACTCAGTACGCACCCTTTCGCCACGGGAGGATTACACTTGCGGTTATGTATTTAGTAATGTTTATCAAGCCTTTTCGATTATGGGGAACGGGAGCAGTAACAGTAACTTCACACAGCAAGGAATAGTTCGCTGGTTCCACGAGTCGGTTTCCGCGTTCTCGGTTAACTTTGACTGACCACTGTTTCCGTATTTCGTCATTCCTTGGGAACGCAAGCATCATATAGCAACCTTCAGTATGGCTTTTACAGTCAACAGCGAAACAACTGGGCATTTCTATTGATTGTTCTTAATGATTTTGTAATGCGCATCACTAGTTACACTCAGTAAATCACTTCAGAACAACATTTAATCTTAAAAATTGCTGCTAAGTTGTAAAATTACCACCACAGTCCGACCGATTTTTCACTCCGTCTCTAATGCTGTCGACGGGACGTTAAAACCTAACCTTCCTTCATTTTCTTTCCTCTTAATTACAACAATAATGAAAACAATGTTCAAATGTTTTTTTAATCTATGTGACTTTACTATAACATTTATCAGTCCCTAGCCAAACGAACTACTTAAATGCTACTTATGCATGCTCGAAGGAGGACTTGAACTTCCGACGGGACCATCCGCGCGCTCCGCAACAAGACACTCGACCATTCCACCACGGCAGATGTAATGATGGTGGACGTCGAATAACGTGATAGAGATCGATATTTGTAGCGATATAGACTGTTTTATGCATATTGAGTGTGTTGATCGTGCACTCTCACAGGAAATTCGTTTCCTTTATAAACAGATCACGAGAAACCACATGTTTGCTTTAGTTCTGGGAAGCCCCCCTTCCCCACGTAGCAAGTGATTCCCCGTCCATTTCATGATTCTACATCTACGTATATACTCTGCACTCCACCCCAAGAAAGAGGGTACTCAGTACCATTACTAATTTCTTGTTCAAATGTTTGTATAGCTTATGGGACTCGACTACGGGGCCATCAGTCCCTAAACTTACAAACTACCTATGAACTACTTAATACTAAGGACGTCACAAATATCCATGCCCGAGGGAGGATTCGAACCCCCGACCGTAGTGGCCGTGCAGACCGTGACTGGAGCGCCTCAGTCCCCTCGGTCACCGCGGCCGGCCTAATTTCTTGCTTTTGTATCTCACTCCCATATAGAATGAGGAAAAAACGAAAGCTTGTATGCAACTGTACGAGACCTAATCTTTCTGATTTTATCTTTGTGGTTTTTGCGCGAAATGTAGGTTGGCGGCAGTAGAATCGTTCATCAGTCCGCCTCAGATTCCGGTCCTCTAAATTTCTTCAACGGTGTTTATCTATATAAACGTGGCCTTCTCTCCAGCTGCTCCCGAATCAGTTCCCGAAGAATTTCAGTAAAACTTTGCGCAATAATCGAGTCTACCAGTTACAATCCTGGCCGCCAGCCTCTGAATTGCCTATATGTTCAACTCTACACCGATATGGTGGGGACCCCAAACACTTGAGCAATACTCAAGAAAGGGTCGTACAAGAATTTAAATACGGTCTCCTTCACATAAAGTGACCAGACGTCCCTATTTGGTCAGAACAGTTCCGATTTCTGGAGTCATGTCCCCCCGTCCCATCCGGGTTCAGTCGGTACGCCCAAATGTTCCGGCTTTTACAAATCAAGTCCAAGTCTCGGTCATGGGACGTATTGCGAAACTGTAACATCAGTGTCGATGAATTATTTGAAGAGTGTCTTAATATGCAGCAGTTTGTCACACTTCAGAAAATAGACAAATAGAACAAAGAAAAAAGTGACACTGATATGCGTTGGTTACAGATGTTTCAGCACTTCACATCGAAACAAATTCATTATGAGAATATTTCAAGGACTGCGGAATTTGCATTGTTTCTTCCAGTTACAAATGCAGCAGTTAAGTGTGTCTTTTCTTTGATGAGTAAGATATGGACATCTGAGGAAACTCCAATGAAAATAGAGATTTTGAAATCAATTCTGATGGTTAAAATTAATCTGAAATACAGTTCTTCAGACTCTATGATTTTCTAAACTTAAGAAAATGCAAACATTTGTTAAATAAAATTCATTACATAAATATGAGTGCATGAGCAGCTGAATTTTTAGAAGTTGTATATAATCATCTACGCAAATGTTTTATTAACTTTTGAAATTTTGCTGCATCATTACTATATAAAAGGTAAAGCAGTCAGCAATCCGAAGATTGGTTTGAACACCACAGTGCTTTACTAGGCATGGTCCTGTTTGGTAGTAATATGCCGTTGCCTTCCTCCGAACTGACTTACCCAGCCAGTTATAGGGGATCTACAGTTCAACGTGGGTTCCGAACCACGGTGCTACTCGATATTTTTCACATCAGCAACACTGCCAGAGGTGAAAGAAGTGGAAAGTGACAGATCAAAATCCCAGGACCTGGCGAAGATCGAACCCGCGACCTTAGCACTTGCAGTCTGGCACTCTTATCACTGTGCTACCGAGCCGCACCATTATTATATAGTAACTGTAAATGTGCCTTCCGTTTTATATATAAATTGTTGTTATTTGATGCCTGTTACTTATTTCAATGCAAACTTGAATGAAGTATAACAACCATAGAACATTATTGTATTCCCAGTAGTGAGTAGTTACTGTATAAAATTGGTCCTCAAGGACGCTCATATCAAAGTTTGCAAAGGGGAGGCGGTTTCTCTGTCTTATATACCAACTTTTTAACAAATCTCTTGAAGTAAATTCATGTGACTGCACGATATATTTTGCTTTCCCCAGTATCTTGGTCTGGGGGAGAGGAGGGTTGAGAGCACTCACCAAGTAGACCTCGTCACCTTACTTTACAGACGAATCACATCTTCTCAAAATCCTCCCAATAAACTGAAATCGATCATCCGCCTCCCCCATGACTGTCCTTATATACTCGTTCCATTTCATATCCCTGTGTAGCATCACGCCTAGACATTTAACTGACGCGATTCTGTCAAACAGCACACTGCTAATGCTGTATTCGAACATTACGGTTTTTTCCGGTACTCGTCAGCATCACCTTACATTTTTCTGCCTTAAGAGCTTAGCTGCCATTCCTCACACCCCCTAGAAATTAGGACCCAGACCAGGCCTGGCGGATCATATTTAAGAGTGGGGATAGTTGTCCAAACGTTATCTCCCCCTCCCTAACTCCCCTCCCCTCTCCCCCAATCCCCGCTGTCAGTAATCTCTATCATAAAAATGTTCTGTTGGTTTGGGTATAGCCGTTAATCTCCGAAAGCTCTCGACCGACTGCTTTGAAATTTTAACACAGCGTTGCATTGTAATACAAGAAGGTTTCTAGCACAGTCTAACATATACAGTCCCGACACCCACTGCTGTAAAAGTTGTTACCAAGTGACAGTTTATTAAAAAATCGAGAGACAAACATAATACGGAATGAATCTTTCACTCTGCCAGGAAGTTTCATATCAGTGCACACTCCGCTGCAGAATGAAAGTTTCATTCTGGAAACATCCCTTAGGCTGTGGCTAAGCCATGTCTCCACCATATCCTTTCTTCCAGGAGTGCTAGTCTTGCATGGCTCGCAGGAGAGCTTCTATGAAGTTTGGAAAGTAGGAGGCGAGGTACTGGCGGAAGTAAAGTTGTGAGGCAGCATCGTGAGTCGTGTCGGGATAGCACAGTCGGTAGTGCGCTTGCCCGCGAAAGGCAAAGGTCCCAGGTTCGAGTCCCGGTTCCGGCACACAATTTTAATCTGCCAGGAAGTTTTATAATACGGAAATTAACATAAAAACAGCCTCATATAAATGATTCAAAGGTATAAAGAACAACACCATCATGAACAAATACTTACGATTATGTGTATATTTGCAGCTTATTTCGCTGAAAGTAAGTTGCATATAAACATAATGGTATAATAAATTTCTATTGTGGTCTGTTCTTACTATGACAGCCAGTTTTTGACGTGTATCAATTCGGTACGGAATCTAATAATTCTCACATTTTTACACGTCACTCGTCTTTCTTATACGTGCATATTCTTTTAAGTGTAATTACTTTAGCTTTAAAAAACCAATGTTTAGATGATTCTTGCCGTTTCAGATGGTTCAGATGTAGCAACAATTGTGGAATTGGGTTCTTCTTTGTTGGAAAACCGTTTGGTTGCTTTTATCGTTATATTGCTATGTCTGTGACGTTTTACCTGTGATGGTTGATTTGGTATGTTAAATATCCTATTTATTGCATTCTATATACGTTTCCTATGTTCCACCCTCACCGATTTTACTGGAATTTTAATGAAGAATACTTCACGTTCCTACGTAGAAATTAACGTCTCTCTGCCAAAGGGCACGTCTCCTTGTGTTTCCTAGGCATTTTTATTTTTAATAGAAAATGAAATTACTCATTTAAAGCCTGTATGTTACAGGATGATGGTAAATTAACTGTCCTGTAATGTAATTTTTCGTACCTTATCAGGGATCTTATGAAACTTAAGAAAGACAAATGGGGAGCTATTTTTAAATTATTACATATTTATAAGGCACTACATACGTTCCCTAATGTAAAAAGTATGCTGAAGTCAATCTAAACGATACTATTCGCACTCATCAAGTACCGTATTCAGGAACATAGCTTGCCGGCTGCTTGGAGCGCTGCTATCGCAGCGTATAACAAAAATCTGTGGGAGTGCTGTGACTGTATATGTTAGACTGTGGTTTCTAGGTACAATGGATGACAATAAGATAACCCGGTCCGAATAATTTGAAGTCCAAGAACTGAGCATTGCGCGTACCCTAGTTCCGAAGTACGAGCGTCTCCAACTCTACCCGGGCGCTGATAACCTCGCTGTTGAGCGCCCTAAAACACCAATCATCATCATCATCATCATCATCATCATCCAACTCTACCGATCTTTGGAGCTTCAGCTTGGTGTTTGCATCGTCAAATAGAAGCAATATAATAGTTAGGATATAGTTGGGTGACCAGATTTCCAAAATCAAAATACGGGACACATATAGGTACCGAAGATTACGAAATGAAATGTTAGCTTTACATGCAGCGACATCAGTATGGCTGTTATCCCTTAAAGCGTATACAATATTATTGGCTTGCTGTCATTCATTAGGGCCGACATAAACACACGAATTAATGCACACACAGTACAGTAAGAAACAAAGTCATTACTTCTTTCTCTCCACCCCCACCCCAAAGCTAACGTGTCATATTTGGTGGTTTTCGTGTTTACATTTCCTTCTCTATTTTTAGTAGTGTGTTTTTTGTCCAGAAAGTGAGAGTTTTCAATATAAAAAATTCTTGCATTCGGGAGGACGGTGATTTAAATCCATCTCCGGCTATAGAGATATAGGTTTTCCGCGATTTTCCTAAATCACTCCAGGAAAGTTCTGGGATGGTTCCGCTGAAAGGGCACAGGCGATTTCTTTCTCTAATGACCACACTGTCGACTGAACTTTACAGCCGAAATTTCTTCCTTCCTTCCAGTATAAGAGAATTACCACAACAACAAAAATTATTTAATGGATGGAAGAATATGAAACCAACCGGACTAGCATAGAAATTAATAATGTTTTGGGACTTCTGAAAATTTCTTGTTATAATTATTTCCTTCATAGTCTGCACAGTTAGTGTGTTTTTGCGGTGCATTAAATATTTGTGACAGACAACGCTCTTTCTGCAGCAGTATGAGTGCAAGGTAGAGTCGGCACAAACCCAGCAACGAACAGCAAATTTTTACACCAGGTCTCTTCAAAATGCTGATCTTAACATGTTTCTTTCCAAATGTTTTCATTAAATTCTGGTAAAGCTTTAACTAACCAGTAACTAAAATTTTATAGAAAACGTTCTCTTGTCATGTCAAAGCATTATGTAGTATCAACCAAAGAAATTCAGAAATCGTGACTCATTTGAGTTACAGCATATTTTTCATTGCTTGATTATGACCGCATTTTTTCTCCACTGGATTATGCTTTAGATTTCTTAGAAACATGTTATTTCAAAATTTATGGGACGGTTAATTAAAAAACGGGACATATACGTATCGTATTTATTTTGTCGGTAAACGGGACAAGTTGGCTCAATAAGGGATTATTCCATAAAATACGGGACGTCTGATCGCCCTAGGTTACAGTATATGTCGAAATTCATAGCAGCTTAACTCATGTAACATTTATTTTGGAAAACGTTATTCGAGTACGTAGAAGTGGTTGAGGTATAAGAACTTTCTCCACGTGGGTAGATTTACCACAACGAACCACTTCTTACAAATGTTTCATTGGCTAAGTGGATAGGCTGACAGTTTACGAACACGAGGGGGCTCGAGTTTGAGTACCACTGGAGTCAACTATTTTTTTTTTCACCCTTTCTCAAACAAATGGTGTACTTAGAACATTAATACATATGGCACATATGATTTCTGATGCAGAGAACTTACCGTCAGAGTTGGCACATCTACAACTTGTATTCAAAGAAAATGGTTATTCTGTACATCAGATTCGTAAAACAATGCGCAAGTACCTACGGAAAAAAACCAAAGCAAAGTGATGATGTTACTGAGTCTACAAAATCATTGGGCCTCTTACCATATGTAGATAATGTAACATCAAAAATTGCCAGAATTTTAAAGTAACATCAGATTGAGGTGATATTTCGTCCGCCGCCAAAACAGCGGCACTGATAGGTTCGATCAAAGATGATCTTGGACTGCGTAATGCGGGTGTTGGTAGAATTAATTGTGAATGCGGCCTGGTATACATAGGACAAACTACACGAACAGTGGCAGATCGTTGTGCCGAACATGGGAGACACACACGCCTTCTGCAACGGGATAAGTCTGCCATTGCTTAGCATTGTCAACCGGACATAAGATGGATTACACCAGTAGTAAGATTTTAGCTCAGACTTCAACTTTTTGGCAGTCTGTAATATGTAAATCAGTCGAAATTAAACTGGCAAAAGGCTTTATTAATAGAGTCAATGGCTTTTAGCTGAATAAAGCTTGGCAACCAGTAATTTCAGTTTTAATAACGCAAAGATCACATCTTATACAATACAATAAAGACAAAAAAGTAGATCCCATCAGAAACATAAAATGTACAAAAACGCAAGTTCAAATGTTTGTAGAGCTTATGGGACTTAACTACGGAGTCATCAGTCCCTAAATTTACAAACAACTTATGAACTAGCTAATACTAAGGACGGCACAAATATCCATGCCCGAGGTGGGATTCGAACCCCAGACCGTAGTAGGCGTGCATATTGTGACTGGCGCGCCGCAGAGCGTTCGGCCACCGCGACCGGCAAAGACGCAAGTCTCGCGACGAATTCCTTCCACCATAAAAAGTCGTCAGAGCTCAAGGGAAACCAAGTCGGTTATTTTCTTTAGTGTTCATGGAACCATCTATTCAACAACTTGCCGTATTTTTTTTAAATTATTAAATTAGTTATCTAGCAACATCTGTAGTGATTATATCAAAATTATACATCTTTATTTATAATAATAAATGTAATGACTTGGCACCTTTTATGGTGGAAGGAATTCGTCGTGAGACTTGCGTTTTTGTACATTGTATGTTTTTGATGGGATATCACTTCTTTTTGTAGGTAGTCCTTTTCTGTAAATTTTGTACATCAGCCACGGATTTTCTTAAAACCCATTCCCTGTCTCATTAGTTTCGTTTGGTTTGGTTTGATGTAACAGTATTTGTTATTGTTCAATGCTTTCATCATGTATAGTAGGGGAGACCAGGGGAATGGCGCCACATTAAGGGAAACCACTGTTTTTACCTTATTATAAGTGTGTCTTTTTAGTACAGGGTAATACTACAGCTTCGCAAACTAATACTACTTTATTTTAATTTATTTCAGCCGTGTATCTTGTTAAGTTTTATTGTTAAAAATATATTGTGAAAGTATACGCGCCGGCCGCGGTGGCCGAGGGGACTAAGGCGCTCCAGTCACGGTCTTCACGGCCACTACGATCGGGGGTTCGAATCCCCCCCTCGGGCATGGATATTTGTGCTGTCCTAGTTCGTAAGTAGTTGATAAGTAGTTTGTAAGTTTAGGGACTGATGACCACGTAGTTAAGTCCCATAGACTATACAAACATTTGAACATTTGAAAGTATACGCAGTGGCGCCATTACCCTGGTTTCCGGGATAATGACGGCATACATTTGAAAATCAAGAATAAACCTACACGATAAATGATTAGTAGTAAATAAGTGTCACAACTGTTGTAATTTATACATACCACTCTTCTGTATTAGACATCTAGAAGACTTCAAATACTTGTCGATGTAAAATTGGAATAAAAACACATTTTATAATTTAGGCGTGCTTATGACACCGCGAAAGTCAGAAATATAGTTTCTGCCACTTCAAAACTACTACATACTCTACATTCTGCAGGTACCCATTTCATAAAATGCATCTGTATTACACTTCATTTTACCTAAATTCTCCATTACCCCAGTTGCAATATATGGCTAAGAAAGTCAATTAAAAGCCTAAGATTTTGCGAAACAATTAGGTTAGTGACACGAAATCTAAGTATCTAGAGATTAGGTTGATATGAGTATAAAAAGCACTGAGAGCCTATAGAGGTACTTATTTCAGTAAAATACAGGCTCGAAAATTAGATCCGAAAGTCGAAACTAACAATTTCTTTCACACGATTAATGCGACCACAGGTATTAGTTCCGCGGTAGGTAACGGAGATAGAACACTGGCAAGCATACTCGTACTGCTAACCGTCCGACTTAAAACTGGGGTGTCGCGATTACCCAGGGAGGCGCCGTTACCCTGATCTCCCATACTGCCACCTTTGGTGGATGACTATACAAATATAAAAAAAGTTAGTGTCGTATTTTGAATCAGTTTGTGAACTTCAGAATACACAGAAGTTGCGGATAAGGAAAATGATATTTACACAAATATCGCGACAGAATTTTACTTACCGCAATGGCATAATATTTCGTCTTGTCCATGAAGTAAATAATTAATTCTATTCCTGCTCTGTAGTTGACAGATTCTTGTATATATCCCTCATAAAGCGAACATTTCGTTGCCAACATTTGCACACCACGCCACCGCCGTAAGTAAAATTTAGCCTTTACATCAAAAGGCTAAATGTGGCAAAATTATATCAGTTTATCCCTATTTCTTACGATTGTTATATCCATACATAAATAATTGTTGATACGTTGTTTAAAGTGACAGGGAGACTAACAATATTGTATTCGGTAGTGCCGGTCTAGTAATGTGTGTCGTTGTTTCTGACGATGATTTTGGCACCCAAACGTTTGATATTCTTGGACATCGATGTTTTCCTTCCGATGTACATCGTACATGATTTCTTTGAATTGCTCTTACCAGCGATGTTTCTCTGATATCGATCATCCCCAGTGATCTCTATGTATAGAGATCACTGATCATCCCTATGGCAGTTGTTGGTAGCACTTCAATTTTTGACGTTCACTTTTTAACAGAGTTGGAGAATTTAAATCGTGATACGAGCTATGAAGAAGGGCAGCTCGTTTCGCATTGTCACGATACAGGGGAGACAGCGTTACAAAAATGATACAGGATCTGCGATGGGAATCATTACAACAACGGCGTTTATCGCTGCGGCGTGGACTACTTACGAAACTAGAATCGCCAACATTCTCCTCCGAATGAGAAAATATATTGTTGACTCCCATTAACATAGGTAGAAATGATCATCAGAATAAAATACGAGAAATCAGAGCCTGAACGGAGAGATTCGGGTGTTCATTCTTCCCGCGCGCTATTCGAGAATTGAATGGGAGGTAAAATAGTATAACGGTGGTTCGATGAACCCTCTGACAGGCACTTAAATGTGATTTGCAGAGTATCCCATGTAGATGTAGATGACAATCTTAGCTAAATGTCGATGACATGAGCAGAACCAGCGCCTCCTAGAGAAGACAGAACACTACTGACTACAGAGTCTCCACTCTGTGGCGCAGAACATAGATAACACAGCCTGGGTGTCTCCCAGATCGATTGCGCCCCCCTATCTCTGCCGTGTGTTCTAACGTTTTTCGCCTACGTCATGTTACAAAATTTTCGACCTAACGAGCAACCGTTCTCTCATTTATAGCTGAAATCAAGTTAGAACATAGGTGTCGTTAGTACTGATTCCATTTGCAACAATTTAAGCTACATCTTACAATTACAGGCTACAAACTATCTAAATATAAAATTTGACGTCTGTGTGTCTGCTAGAAGAACCCTAGAATTTTGATGATCGGTGAGTCAGTGAGTGACAAAATTAGCGATTTTCGACTGCTATTATTTCGTTAACTTTAAGGTGTAGGATAGTATAAATTGAAAATATAGCTAGTTATAGTAGATACTCTTAGTAACCGAAAATCCAGGCTTCTAGGTTTATCCACAACGGAGATACAGGGGGGTCGAAAGTGCCGTCTACTTCTTCGAGAAAAGGATGGTACTCTCGACTTGGCGAGGCACTGTCGTGCCCCCAGATTAAGTTTGTGGCATCACCGTGGAGAGAGCTGCTGACTTGCTGACTGTGGCGCCGCTGCAAGAAGCATGTATGCTTTATGCACATGCGCTACCGCCCAGTTCCACGGTATAAACGTGACTGTCAGATGCAGCTATCGCTCTCCCTGCCCACTACGGATCCCTTCAGATCCTAGAACGCCATGCCCTCCGCCACAGACAAATATATACAGACAGGAAACCTCCGTAAGGGCCCGGTCCTACGCTCAGGGGTGCGGGGAGTGAGGGTTTCCAACAGTTCCGTAAGATGTCCCATGATGGCGCTGCGGTCAGAAGCAGCTCTTTAAACTGATCAGAGCAGGCGGCAGGTAGCGGCTGTCCCCACCACCACCTCCCCTCAAAGGCCTGCACGCCGGACACAGCCGTGGCCTCATGGCAGGCAGCACAAGCTCTCCCCTCAGCCTCCCCTCCACGCTACCCTCTGACGTGCGAGAGGCACCCTAAGCCAGGGAACCGCCTGACACCTGCTAGCATCTTAACGGAACTACAAGGGGAGCGTAGGACAGTGGTTTAGGGGGAGCTTCTCCTCTGTATATGATACTCTGTGCCTCCGCCCAGGGCCGGCGGAAGGGGAAAATATCACCCGAGCAATAAAAAAAATCCATATGGCGCCCCCTACAACCCATTGGTATTACTGACTTTAAATTTGCTATGCTACCTTACAGATAGCTGCTTTTAAAGGATAACTCCTTGAACTCTATAACTATAAGAATCAATTATCAAACTGAGTAAGATCTTTTGTCAGTTAAATATACAGAGTAAGTTTTGGTTAACGATATACGAAACGATTATTTACACATGAGCATGCAGAATATTCTACATCACTGATTAGAAATTTACAGAACGATTCAAGAAAAAGCGATTTATATAAAATTAAGATTGATGATGTGATACAGCATTTATGTACACATATAAACACAACCAACCTTGTTAACTGAGAAAGAGAACATATAGGCCTATATAAACAAATGAATATACAAATATATTTTGTAACAACATTGTATAAAGATTTCTTAACACAAATAACACAACCACTAATATAATTTGATATTTCTATACAATTTTAATGCAAATTGTCCTTTCAGTTGTTTACAAAGTTAAGTAAAGTTAACTTTCCGTGCCTTTTTCTCTGCAAAGTATTTAATTAAAGTTGGTTAATACACATCTAACGAGTAAAAGTCTTATCGCTTTGGTACATGTATCAAGCATCAGTGTTGGTATAGAATGTAATTATTGGTACTTATATCAATGTGGAAAGCACTTTCTTTGAGCCTAAAGTTCGCCGCCTATCTGAGAGGCCGCCACCCTACCCACCCCAGCCTGCTAAGACGCTACATGTGTAAACACCTCTTCTCTATTAAAAGTAATAAAACGAAAATACGTTACGTGATGTAGGCCTACTTACCTGTACTGTGTTGTTATCTTCTGGAATATTTGATTTCTTGCTGGTTTCCTCATTCTCTGGTTCTACGTTTTCATTTCCATTATTTTCTGTTTTAGGAGTACGAATGAATTTCTTTAATGCTGCTGCCTGTTTATCATTTTCAGCCGCTAATTGTGCTCTTCTTTTTCTGTATACATTTCCAGAAGGCTTCTTTTTTTCGACATGTTGATAAAGAACACATTAACGCAATGATTCTTCTACTAAGAGTAGAAATTCAGGAGACAAAAGAAGAACACGCACACATTATCTTTCACGAGACATTTTTTGACAGTACAAACAGGACTAATTTCTTTTTGGTTGCCGATAACTCAATATTGAGTTATAGAGCGGCTGACATAGTTTTGTCGTAAGGAGTGCAATTGTAGGCACCGCGGCGGTTGTAAATGTCAGAACATGTTATTGTTGCTCAAAACTCCTAACCCTCAACAATAGCCTTTAACTTTGTCAGCGGATATTTTTTTTTATAGACAAATAAGGTGAAGGGATGAAGGGATGTCCTTTATAGGAGATTCAAGAAGCAACCGGGGTTGTTATAAAGAGTGAGGCCTAGGGCATGAGGTAATAACCAATGTTGCTACACAATTTATAAAAAAAGTTAATTTTTAGTTCACTGTTTACAATAATATAAATGTAGCAAGGATTTTGGCGCCCCCCAAACTCCACTAAAATTTGGCGCCCCGGGCAGTCGCCCGGCCCTTCCGCCGGTACTGCCTCCGACTTGCTTACCATATCCGCCTCCCATCCCCCACGCGGATCCTCTATGACTTGATTTCCGTTCCTCACCTTCTGAAGTTCCTTGAACACCTCCGCCTCCGCTATGTGTCACGTAAAATAGAATCTCGCCACCCAGTTGCCTCCCACCTCTTGCTGCATCCTGGGCCTCTGCCACGCCAATAGCTTATTATCCCTCCTTCCCTTCACCTCCACTCTCTCCACGTCCTCTCCGGGGGTACCTTCCATCAACTCCCTCTCCCAGACAACGCCCTCCGTCCCGACATCTACCCCTCCTTTCAACCTTAGCCCATCCCCGTCTTCATACGTCTCCCGGTCTCCCCCCCACCCCTCCCATTCCTGTCCACTCCATCGCTTGGCTCTCCTCTCCCAGCTCCTTCCTACGATGAGTCCTTGCGCTTTCCCCTCTCCTCCCTTTCACCCTTCCATCCTTCTCCCACCGCACATCCCCTTTCTCCCCTTTTCCCACTGCGGGGCACCTGTTTCGACATGTTATAACAGTGCGCCGTTTCGTGTTGTGCCAGTGTTTGTGCCCAAGTGGTACGTTAATACTGAAGCAGCCGCCAATCAGGCAGAATATTAGTGTTGCCATGTGTTTTAAGCAGTGTCTTCATCATCGTGTAGTGTGCTAAACCAATGTGATTTTAACATCCCTTGTTTTTGTTTTATCTTCTATCTCTGTGTGATTTTAACCACTGTGCAGTTTTAATTCTGAATATGTCTTACAGAAGGATGGAAAAGCTGGTAGAAGCCAACCTCGGGGAAGATCAGTTTGAGTTCAGGAGAAATGTAGGAACACGGGAGGCAATACTCACTTTACGGCTTATCCTAAAAGATAGATTAAGAAAAGGCAAACCTACATATCTAGCTTTTGTAGATTTGGAAAAAACTTTTGACAGTGTTGATTGGAATAAACTCTTTCAAGTTCTGAAGCAAGCAGGAGTAAAATATAGGGAGCGTAAGGTTATTTACAACTTGAACAAAAAACCAGACAGCGGTTGTCAGAGTTGAAGGGCATGAAAGGGATGCAGTCGTTGGAAAGGGAGTAAGACAGGGTTGTAGCCTTTCTCCAATGTTACTCAATTTGTACATTGAGCAAGCTATAAAGGAAAGCAAGGAGAAATTTGGAGAAGGAAATAAAGTTCAGGGGGAAGAATTAAAAACATTGCGTTTTGCTGACGACATAGTAATTCTGTCAGATACAGCAAAGGACCTGGAAGAGCAACTGAACGGAATGGACAGTGAGCTGAAAGGTGCATATAAGATGAAAATTAACTAGAGCAAAACTAGGGTTATGGAGTGCAGTCTAAGAAAATCAGATGATGCTGAAGGAATTAGGTTACAAAGCAATAAAGGAGGTAGATGAGTTTTGTTACTTGGGCAGTAAAATAACAAATGATGGTCGCAGTACAGAGGATGTAAAATGCAGAATGGCAATGGGCGGAAAAGTGTTCTTGAAAACGAGAAATTTGTTAACATCGAATATTGATTTAAGCCTAAGGAAGTCCTTTCTGAAGGCATTTGTATGGAGTGTTGCCTTGTATGGGAGTGAAACATGGACGGTAAACAGTGCGGATAGGAAGAGGATTGAGGCTTTTGAAATGTGATGCTACAGAAGAATGCTGAAGATTAGGTGGGTGGATCGCATAACTAATGAGGAGGTACTGAACATAATTGTGGAGAAAAGAAATTTCTGGCATACCTTGACTAAAAGTAGGGATTGATTGGTAGGACACATTCTTAGACATCAAGGATTTGTGAATTTAGCATTGGAAGGAAATGTGTGGGGTAAAAACCGCAAAGGAAGACTAAGAGATGGATACAGTAAGCAGATTGACAGATGTAGGTTGCCATTCTTATGTGGAGATGAAGAGGCTTGCTCAGGATAGGGTATTGTGGAGAGCTGCATCAAACCAGTCTCTGGACTGAAGACCACAACAACAACATGTCTTACTTCAACTTCTTTGCTTTATGTCTGTTCTCTTCATTTTAATCTCCATTGTAATGTTTAAATTCATCAAATTTTATCACCTTTCTCTGTTTTTATTACCTTATCCAGTTTGTAAATATGGTCGGCTGAAGAGCAGCAATGAAGCTGCTGCCAGCCTGCCACCTCCGGTGGCTTTAAAATACCAATAAAGAAAAAAAAAGCGGCTATCGCTAGTCTTCGGTACACAGCACTTGAAGGGTTATTGGCCAAAATATCGTGTGAAGTAAGCAATGACATCCGAGTGTATGCTCGACATTATTTTAATGAGTTAAATATTTAGTACAACGAAGAGTATAAATGTCATTACCCTCAAAATTGCACCACGTTTGCTAAAACATCCAAAGATAAGTGGCAAGTAACAATACGTAAGTTGTTCTGGTATATGTTAAAAAGAATATTAGATTTAAAAAAAATAGCTTGCATTCGGGCTCAAACCCAATACCTTCGACGGCGCAACACGATGTTTTTGCTGGGTGGAGAGTAGTGACTTCATCATTATTCAAGATTGGATCTTCTGAAGGCTTTTACAGTTGTTGCATCTTTAATTTATAGTTATGAGATTTTCACCAAATATGATCAATGAGGTGGTCAAATGTACCAACATGTATATTCAACACAAAAAGGCTAGTGTAAATTACGTGAAAGAAAACGATGCCAAAGATACGACGAGAAATCAAATAATGGCATTGTTTAGATTACTCTACATCTTAGGAATGAAGAAGGCTAACCATACAAATGTGAATGAACTTTGGATGACTGATGGATCAGGCATGCAGATACTTAGAGCTGTGATGAGCTCCAAGCATTTTCTGTTCCTATTATGGTGTCTCAGATTTGATGATAAAAGAATACAACAAGTGAAACAAGTAACAGACAAGTTAGCCGCTATTAGGACAACTCTTGATGAGATTATTGGAAACTGCAAAAACATTTACAGTGTGAGTGAATTCGTAACTGTAGATGAATAGCTACAAGTGTTTAAAGGACACTGTAACTTCATTCCGTACATCCCAAATAAACCAGATAAATATGGGATGCTCTGTGTGATGCGAAAACTTTTTAGACCAGTAACTTGGAGATCTACTGTGGCAAGCAACCTCAATGGCCATATGCTGTTTCAAATTCTCCTTCAGATGTGGTCAGCAGGCTTACGAGACATATTGAAGGAAGCAATAGGAATGTGACTAACTAGCACTCTCCTTACTGACCAGATAACTCACATGCAATTGGAACAATCAGGAAATATAAATGTGAGATTCCGCCATAATTCCTGCCAAAGAAAGATAAGAATACAAAATTCGTCATTATTTGGTTACCAAAAAAACATTACTTTTGTGTACCATGGACCTAAAAAGAATAAATCTGTGATTCTCCTATCTACGATGCATGATACTGGAGCTATCAGTAAAGAAACTAACAAACCTGAAATCCATATAGACTATAATGCCACAAAAGGAGGAGTTGACACTGTTGATCAAATATATGCCTCCTATTTTGTAGCAAGGATTACGAGAAGATCGCCTTTGGCAATATTTTTTGTGCTGATGGACATTGCAGGTATCAATGCCCAAATAATCTACCATGCAAACTCTAAGCATCCTAAAATCCAAAGAAGAATATTCCTGAAAGGCTTGTCACAGTGGTGTAACTATGGCGGGCGGATGAGGAGGATAGAACCCCCCCCCCCCCCAGAACCCCCACGCCAAAAAAATAAAATAAAAAATAAATAAATAAAAAATTGTACAACAGCAATCTGGTAAAGGTAAAGATTGGAAACTTGAGGTGTTTTACCATAAGCTTTCGTTGGATGGTAGTGAATTAGTTTCTTCAATGGGAGTGGTAGATGGTAGTCTGTCTGGAAAGTAACGAAAATTTTGCTCCTCAAGCAGGTCTATCCCCCCCCCCCCCCCCAAAGCCAAGTCCTAGTTACGCCACTGGCTTGTCATATACCATAATGAAACCACAACTGTTACAGAGAGCTAAGATTCCATCTCTACCACCTGACATTTCAGCTTTCCTTCAGAATTACAAAGAAGCAGAAGTAGCAAAAGTTGGAGAGTCTTCTTCAAAGAAGCATGTAAACAGCGGTCGTGCTAAAAACATAAACGCTACAATCAAATGTGATTTTTGCCACAATTTCGTCTGCAAACGGCATGTGACTATCAGATGCACATGAACTACCTTATAGTAAAGACGACACAAACACCCATGCCCGAGGGGGGTTTGAACCCCCGATTATAGCTGCCGTGCAGACTGTGACTGGAGAAACGTAAACCCTTGGCCACTGCGGCCGGCTGTGTAAACATGTCGATTCAGAATAATACATTTCAAAGAAATGTGTGTGCATTGTTCCTTTCATAAGAATGTAAAGTTTTATAGTTGTTATTATGATAAAGAAATAACATAATACTCTCCCTATGTAATATTTAGTGTTTTACACGTAATATGTGGAATACAATTTTCTGATAACGTAAATATACGTGTCCTGTTTCTTTTTTGATTCATAAATCCATGTAAATAGCAATAAAAATACAAATAAGATGCAAGAAACAGAAAAAAGCGCCATGGCGCACAGAGTGCACCGTGCGCCTGCTCCCATAATGAATGGAAGTGCGCTTGCTCGAGGGTTAAAAAAAAATGCATGGGTGCAATTAGGTCCTTTGTGAAAATATATAATGTTAAATTACCTGAGGTTGGAGGCCAAAGATTTTAGGTGCTCTTTCATGATTGCAGCTGTTCTTTTATCAATCTTGACTTCATTGGTTTCCAGAAAATCATGTCATACTGGAAATGCATCGAAGCAATCTTGTTACATTTTTGAGCCCATCATTGAAGTTCATTATCATTGCTTCCACTTTTTCTTGTACTTTACCTCTCGACAGCCACCATTTCATCATGCAAAACACTAAACAGTCTCGAAATTTATAACATTGCTTTAATGAATACCAAATATAGTTTATGCCCCATCAGTTGTCAAACCTATATATTTTGACCAATCTGTATCATTTTCTTTCACAAAGCTGTGCATACATTTGAAAATCTCAAGGACTCACAGAACAACAGTTCTTCTTCAATACTACCATTTAACTCAAACTGACCATAAGCTAATAAATTAGGTTGGCCAACAATGTCTGTATTATCATCAAGCTGCAGTGAAAGACATTCACTTTGTTTCAAAGCAGTAATGACTCTTTCACATTTTCCAACATTTCATCAATTCTTCTCTTCACAGTAATGTTTTATAACAGAATTTCATTAATTTTTTGAGTACATATTTCATCAAAGCAAGCTTTGCTTAGCATGTTTCATGCAGGCATAATATGTTTGCCTCCTGCAGTGTGAGCTGCTTCCTTGTTTACAATTAACGAAGGTAGCTCATAAGAAACTCTGGTGCATAGTGTATTCTGTTTCGAAGACTTCTCAGTGGCAGATTTAATCATACACAATTTTTTTTCTTAATTTCAAAGAAATCTAGAGACTTCCCTATGCATTCAAAATGTTTAGTTGATAGACATAAATTTAGATGTTTCATACATTTGTTGGTTAGTCTTTCGAAACAAACCACACACTGAGGCATAGGTTCTTCCTCAGCACCAGACTACAAAAACCCAACTCTCAGAAAATCAGTGCTGACACACATATAGCCTGACTACTCACAGAGTTTGATGTGGAAGTTCCTTCGTCACTAGACTGCTTCGTCTTGCGTGTCCTAGCTCATAACCAAGCATCCATATTCAGGTGAAGTAGAGTAACTATGCAGATGCAACTGTATGATACAATACACCATCATTGACAATACTCGTTTCGCCGGGCACTTGGCCTGATCACGTGTTTGCTGGGATGGACAAATGGAAGGCAAAGTGTCTGTACAGCAAGAGGCATGCATAACACTTCAGAAATAAGGAACAAAAATGAGAATAAAGTCATTATTAGAAACACAACTATATACTCATTCTTTCATGGCTCCTGTGACACAAACAGTTTAGTTTGATTTTGAGAATCACTGTGTGCTTATGCCTTGAGCTGACACCGTTGTAAGGGGTGCACACATCCAGCCACTTGGTGGCATGCAATATTGTTGATTTTCAACACTTAAAAAATACTAGCAGTACATTTTACCTTTTTTTATGTAGTTTAAGGCATGACAGAATGCTCCACTCCCTTACGTGATAACACGATGTATAGGACTTTAAGTCTTATTTCATCTTTTACTTGGGACCTTGATAAACACTGAAATCTCTGAACCTGCCAATAATTGGCCCATTTTAGGTTAAAGCAGTAGCATTAAAAGTGGGCCTTTACGATCACCTTTTGAACAGCTTGAAATTTAAATGAAAATAACAATTCAACCATTCATCTGACACAAAAATGAAAGAAACAAATTTGTAGAGAAGAAACTTCTCTATAACTTTGCTCTCATATGTTTTTTTCATATCTCGTATCGTTTCAGACATATCTGCAAGAATAACAGCAATTTTTGGATGTCTGTCTGTCCATAATGTGTTCCCACTTTTTCAGTTGTACCATTCAACCGATCGGCACCAAATTTTAGAGACATATTTATAGACTTCCAGAGACCAGAACTCCCCTTTTTCAAATTTTTCAGACAAAAAATACGTTAGAAAAAAAAACGTAATTCTAATTGCAAATAAACCATTCATTTGACATGAAAATTCAATAACAATTTCTAGAGGAGAAAATTCTCTACAACAATGTTCTGTTATGTTTTTTTTTCATATCTCATATTGTTTGAGAGATATTTGCAAACATAACGAAGATTTAACACCCACCATTTAATTAATGAAACCCAGCCATGCAGAGATATCACATGACATTCCCCAGAACTCTGCCATATGCCATCTTGCGTTGCATATTTATGGTTTTCTTATTGTAACTTACACATTGTCATTTCAAATCAATGGTGTACTGAAGAATTAAAAAGAACATGTCTTTTTCGCACGATAAATGATAATCTAGTGAAATGATAATCTAGTGTCTAAAAATGCCATGTTAGCATCAGTTAACAACTGCTATCAATAGTTCGAGAGTAAAGGTCGGATCTTCTAATTGTAAGTCGTAGTGTAGTGGGCAGTGCGTTGGACTGTAATGCTCATGGTCAGTGCTTTGGAACCCACCACTAATAAAAAAAAATTAAAAAAAAAAAATTTTTTTTCCCATAAATTTTTAGAGTTGTGCATATGTAAGAATGCTCTCTCTAAAATGTGTGTTGGTTCTATTTCGTGAACATGCCGTGAAATATGTAACAACGAATTGAACAATGGTCTTCTGAAGCATACGCATGTTAACTGGGAGGATACTGTAATAATGAACATTCTGAACAACGAGCTGATACTGGTAGTTTTGCATATAAAGGAAATCCTAGATGTCTGTGGCAAGTTTCTTAATGAAATGGAAGGGAAGTGTATACATTGCAACAAATTTTCTTGTTTATTTTTTAAGCGTTTATTCACTATTTATGTAATATATTGAAATTCATTAATTAGAATCAATGCATCTACTAAAACGTTTGTCTTTGACAAGGTTGCTATGGTGGCTTTTACCGTAGGTGGTAGTTCAGACATGACTTTGTTATTGTTACTCTGTTCTGCACTAAAATAAAGAGCAAATATTCTACTTCAAACTGTGATTACATTTTCTTTTACAACTAAAAATCACAAATGGAATAAGTGTGGTAATACTGAATTCCACATAACTCTATTACTTTATATATATAGAAAGTTAGTACTATCAATACGTCATGTAGAACAGTCATTGTAACAGTATCTCCCTACTTTATGTACATGTGATAAAGAAGTCTACGTTTACAATTTGTTGCTATGTATTTCTTGGCATGTTCTTGAAACAGAACAATTGCACTTTTCAGAGAAAGCGCTGTTACCTTTGAACAACTCGGAATCTTGCAGTATATAGTTGTGTTCAGTTAACAAAAGTGTGCGAAAACCCTTTAGGAAGCAAGAGGAAAAATAAAGTGGGCCATACAATTATAGGGAAACTTACCTGGTGGGATAAACAAAAATAAAAATAGAAAAGAGATGACTTACCAAAAGGACCAGCTCGTCAATAGATACGAATAAAATCACACGCAAACACACATACAAGCTTTCGCCACCACTGCAGCTTCTTCAGGAAAAAGAGGAAAAAAGGGGAGGAAAAAGGAAAGGATATGGGTTTTAAGGAAGTGGAAAAGGAGTCATTCCAATCCCAGGAGTGGAAGGACTTACCTTAGGGGACAAAAAAGAAGGTAAACAAATACACACACACTCACATATATCCAAACGCAAACACACCTAGACAGACATTTGTAAAAAGCAAAGAAGTTGGACCAAACACAAGTCAAACACAACACACAAGTCATTTGTCAATGTCTGCCTAGGTGTGTTTGCATGTGGATATGTGTGAGTGTGTGTGTATTTGTTTACCTTCCTTTTTGTCCCCTAAGATAAGTCCTTCCACTCCTGGGATTGGAATGGCTCCTTTTCCACTTCCTTAAAACCCGTATCCTTCCCTTTCTCCTCTCCTTCCTTCCTCTTTTTCCCAAAGAAGCTGCCACTGGTGGCAAAAGCTCAAATGTTTGTGTGTTTTATGTTTCTGTCGACGAGCCTGCACTTTAGGTAAGTCAAAAATCTTTATTTTCAGTCCGGAGAGTGGTTTGATGCAGCTCTCCACAATACCCTATCCTGAGCAAGCCTCTTCATCTCCACATAAGAATGGCAACCTACATCTGTCAATCTGCTTACTGTATCCATCTCTTGGTCTTCCTTTGCGGTTTTTACCCCACACATTTCCCTCCAATGCTAAATTCACAAATCCTTGATGTCTAAGAATGTGTCCTACCAATCAATCCCTTCTTTTAGTCAAGGTATGCCAGAAATTTCTTTGCTCCGCAATTATGTTCAGTACCTCCTCATTAGTTATGCGATCCACCCACCTAATCTTCAGCATTCTTCTGTAGCATCACATTTCAAAAGCCTCAATCCTCTTCCTATCTGCACTGTTTACCGTCCATGCTTCACTACCATACAAGGCAACACTCCATACAAATGCCTTCAGAAAGGACTTCCTTAGGCTTAAATCAATATTCGATGTTAAATTTCTCGTTTTCAAGAACACTTTTCCACCCATTGCCATTCTGTATTTTATATCCTCTGTACTGCGACCATCATTTGTTATTTTACTGCCCAAGTAACAAAACTCATCTACCTCCTTTATTGTTTCGTTACCTAATCTAATTCCTTCGGCATCACCTGATTTTCTTAGACTGCACTCCATTACCCTTGTTTTACTCTTGTTAATGTTCATCTTATATGCACCTTTCAGCACACTGTCCATTCCGCTCAACTGCTCTTCCAGGTCCTTTGCTGTCTCTAACAGAATTACTATGTCATCGGCAAAATGCAAAGTTTTTAATTCTTCACCCTGAATTTTAATTCCTTCAAATTTCTCCTTGCTTTCCTTTATAGCTTGCTCAATGTACAAATTGAATAACATTGGAGAAAGGCTACAACCTTGTCTTACTCCCTTCCCAACCATTGCATCCCTTTCATGCCCTTCAACTCTAACAACTGCTGTCTGGTTTTTGTACAAGTTGTAAATAACCTTACGCTCCCTATATTTTACTCCTGCTTGCTTCAGAACTTGAAAGAGTTTATTCCAATCAACATTGTCAAAAGTTTTTTCCAAATCTACAAAAGCTAGATATGTAGGTTTGCCTTTTCTTAATCTATCTTTTAGGATAAGCCGTAAAGTGAGTATTGCCTCCCGTGTTCCTACATTTCTCCTGAACCCAAACTGATCCTCCCTGAGGTCGGCTTCTACCAGCTTTTCCATCCTTCTGTAAATAATTCGTGTTAATATTTTGCAACCATGACTTATTAAACTGATGATTCTCTAATTTTCACAGCTGTCTGTGCCTGCTTTCTTTGGAATGGGGATTATAAAATTTTTTTAAAGTCTGAGAGTAGTTCGTCTGTCTCATACATCTTACACATCAGGTGAAACAGTTCTGCCATGGCTGGTTCTCCCAGAGACTTCAGTAGCTCTGAGGGAATGTCATTACTCCAGGGGCCTTGTTTCGACTTAGGTCTTTCAGTGCTCTGTCAAATTCATCTCTCAGTATAGTATCTCCTATTTCATCCTCATCTACTTCTTCCTCCCTTCCTACATCATTGTCTCTAAGTTTATTCCCTTCATAGAGCTTCTCTATATACTCTTTCCACTTTTCAGCTTTCCCTTCTTTGCTGAGAACTGGTTTTCCATCTGTGTTCTTGATATTCATAGAGCTGTTTTTTTTTTATCTCCAAAAATCTCTTTTATTTTCCTGTAAGCTGTATCTATTGTTCCCCTATTTATACATTCTTCTACATCCTTGCATTTGCATTCTAGCCACTCTTGCTTAGCCATCTTGCACTTCCTGTCACTCTCATTTCTTAGTCTACATGTATAAAATAAAGATTGTTTGACTTACCCAAAGTGCAGGCTCGTCGATAGAAACATGAAACACACATAAAAACACACAAACATTCAAGCTTACGCCACCGCTGACAGCTTCTTCAGGAAAAAGAGGAAGGAAGTAGAGGAGAAAGGGAAGGATACGGGTTTTAAGGAAGTGGAAAAGGAGTCATTCCAATCCCAATGACTCCTTTTCCACTTCCTTAAAACCCATATCCTTCCCTTTCTCCTCTCCTTCCTTCCTCTTTTTCCTGAAGAAGCTGCCAGCGGTGGCGAAAGCTTGAATTTTTGTGTGTTTTTATGTGTGTTTTATGTTTCTATCGACGAGCCTGTACTTTGGATAAGTCAAACAATCTAAAATAGAAAACGGATAACTTACCCAAAGGACAGGTTCATCGACAGACACAAAAAAATACACACATAGAAGCTTTCGCAGCCGTTGGTCGCTTCTTCAGGAAAAGGGGAAGAAAGGAGAGGAGAAAGGGAAAGATATGGGTTTTAAGAAAGTGGAAAAGGAGTCATTCCAATGCCAGGAGTGGAAGGACTTACCTTAGGGGAAAAAAGGAACGTAAACAAATACACACACACTCACACATATCCAAACGCAAACACACCTAGACAGACATTTGTAAAAAGCAAAGAAGTTGGACAGAGATACCACTTGAGGCAGAGGCTCTGTCCACAGAACTGAGGCAAAGATGCTAAAGAGGGTGGGCGGGAATTTGAATTTAGCGGAGGTTGAGACCAGGTGGGCAACAGGAGAGAATAAGCTGAAGGGCAAGTTCCCATCTCCAGAGTTCTGAAAGGTTGGTGTCGTTGGGAAGTATCCAGATAACCCGGACGGTGTAACACTGCACCAAGATGTGCTGGCCGTGCACCAAGGCTTGTTTAGCCACAGGGTGATCTTTGTTACCAACAAACACTGTCTGCCTGTGATCGTTCATGTGAATGAACAGTTTGTTGCAGGTCATTCCCACATAGAATGCTTCACAGTGTAGGCATGTCAGTTGGTAAATCACGTGGGTGCTATTGCAAGTGGCTCTGCCCCTGATCGTGCACACGTTCCGGGTTACTGGACTGGAGTAAGTGGTGGTGGAAGGGTGCATAGGGCAGGTTTTACGATGGGGGCGGTTGCATGGGTAGGAGCCAGAGGGTAGGGAAGGTGGTTTGGGGATATCATAGGGATGGACTAGGAGGTCACGAAGGTTTATATACAGTATATTTTTTATATTTGTTTATCCCACCAGGAAATATATATATATTAGTGAGATTGATGCTTTGCGGTCATTTGTTCATATTCGTTCTGAGTTGTTCATTGAGAATTTCACTCAGTTTTTAATTACAGATGGCATTGTACCAACACTGTCTGAATAGAAGTCCTGTGCACTGCGTGCCACGCCACGTCAAGCAGAGTGGGTCGCGATTGCGTAGCTCACTGGGTGGCTGATGGGGCACAGCCCACACAACCTCACAGCGGCCAGCCAGTGAGCTACGCGATCGTGACTTACTCTGCATGGCGTGGTGTGGCAAGGCAGTGCACAGGACTTCTCTTCAGATGGTGTTCGTTGAACCGTCTTTCGTTTTCTCTCTTTTCATTGGTTCTTCGGTTTGAACAGGTACTTTGTGGATGTTGGTTTGTTTTGTCCTATTTTGATCATTTCGGATAACTCAGTGTTCTCATTACAGAGGACATCGAGATACCATGCCAGCAACCTTCTGACCCAGCACACTGAGCCACCGTGCCCTAGCAAGTTCCAAACCACCATCTAACATATTTGTACATCACAAATTAATTCCTCTTCTATTACACTATGGCAAACAGCTGTGAGAGTAATCCGTAATTCTCATACCATCGATGGCAGTTGTTAACTAACTAACCACCATTAGATTATAATTCATTGTCCTAAGAATGACATGTTTTTGGTAATTTTCAGTGTGTCATTGCTTTGAAATGACACTGCTTGAGTTATAATAAGAAAATCATCCAGTAGAGAAAGCAAGATGGCATACGCAAAAGAGATTTTGGGGCGAGGGATGCCATGTGACTGATTTACAAATGCCAAATGTAAGCTGTGTTCCATCAAGGTAAAGTCATCAACGCAAAATGTACACTACGTTCGTTCCAGATTGTAGTCATTCGTAACCAGTACAGGCAAAGAAAATAATCTTTGAACTACCAAGGCAAGATAGGTGCTAATATTTTAATATAAAAATATAATGAAAATTTGGGAGAGATATTAAAATGATAGTTCAAAGAGGTAAAAATTCAAAAAAGAGTATGTTTGTCAAAGGAAACTCAAATATCATATAATTTTGGCTGCTTGTTAAAATACGGCCAGATAGAATATTATGTGTTGGGTGCATATATAGGGTGTTTCACTAAGAGTGTTTGCCTCTGTAACTTATAAAATAATAGGTGACGGGAAATTTTAATGCGGTAGGTCAACACAAGAAATGTTACACTTTCTGTGGAGCTATGAACATAGTTTATTGTATCATTTTCCAAAGAGTTACACCACAAAGATATAATTATTTAAATGGAACAATAGTTTTTTCTATCATGTATTGGATTCGTTTAAACCAGCTGCGTCCAAATCAATTTGAACTACATTCCTATGACTGTTAGTTTGGGAGCTACAACCCTTCAAAGTTCCAGGGGCAGAGGCTGCGATAGCGTAGCTGACTGGCCGAATGGCTATCCCCTGGGGCACGGCCCACTGTCACATGACCACCAGCCAGTGAGCTACGCTGTCGTAGTTCCCAAACTAACAGTGATAGGAATGTAGTTTAAATTGATTTGGGCACAGCTGGTTTCAACTAATCCAATGCACGATAGAAAAAACTATTGTTCCATTTAAAAAATTATATCTTTTTGCTGTAACTCTTTGGAAAATGATACAATAAACTATGTTCATAGCTCCGCAGAAAGTATAACATTTCTTGTGTTGACCTACCGCATTAAAATTTCCCGTCACCTATTATTTTATAAGTTACAGAGGCAAACACACTTAGTGAAACACCCTGTATGTATCCACAATAGTAGAGTCGTAATCATATCACCAGAATTTTTATTTTTTAGGTCCTAAATGTTTATTACAAATCGAAAGTGGGCCTAAAACACATCAGTGTGATTTTTTTATTTTGTCTTCAACCCTTGACGAGCATTCATGGCCCAGTGCTGGGCTGCCCACGGCCCACAAGTGTGCTGCGGCCCATAGGTTGGGAGCAACAGCTCTAAGAGATCCACCAAGGTGTTTAGTTGTGTCAGGATAGTAGTCAGATAGCAAAAATAAATTTCACTGTGGACATTTCACAGTTAAACATCACACCCACACCACAGTTTACACAGGTGGAGTCTCAGAAACTTACAACAAATAAATATATTGTTGATAATCAGCAACTCAAAAAGCACATTCTGCATTGCATACATCATCAGCCTTGGAATTAACAAAGCATAAGGGAAATATAATAATATTAAAATGTCTCCATAAAAAATCTCATTTCATAAATACATATAAAATATTAAAAACTGAACTACATGTAACTGAAAAAGTTTTCCTAATTGTTGGGCCTGCAGCATCATATATGTCGTAGAAAGACATGGCAATAAAGTTCCGGATTGTTGCTTATGTTTTATTTAATAGTGCTACAGCTGTTTCGACAGTTTGTCATTCTCAAGCGCGTCTACGATGTTTGGATGTTAAATGTTGACATCTGGCATAACTGTTGCATAAACTACATGGAAATATACACGTATTTAATTGTTGTATACGGTTTTTAGCTGTCAGGCATTATGCAGCTTTTTATGTTAAAACGTTAATTTAAAGAAAACTTTTATATATTTTTTTCTTAATTAACAACAGTTTTGCCAAAGACCTCCTTTTTTTCTTTGGCAAAGCTGTTGTTAATATATAAGTTTTCTTTAATTTAACGTTTTAACATAAAAAGCTGCATAATACCTGACAGCTAAAAACCGTATACAACAACTAAATACGTGTATATTTCCATGTAGTTTATGCAACAGTTATGCCAGATGTCAACATTTAACGTCCAAACATCGTAGACGCGCTTGAGAATGACAAACTGTCGAAACAGCTGTAGCACTATTAAATAAAACATAAGCAGCAATCCGGAACTTTATTGCAACGTCTTTCTATGAAAAAGTTTTATCACATATATTTTTCAAATGGCCTCTGAATGTAGCGTCAAAAAATTTGTCAGCAGAAAAGTAATTTTCTCATTTCTAAAATGTGACATTTGTTTATGTACAGACATTGAAAAAAATTCTACATTTGAAAATATTCTAACAACTCAACCATTGAAATAAATTCACTGCCGAAGTTGAAAATTTGAGCTGGGCCATGATTTGAACCCACATTTCCCGTTTCGGGCCAGCTGTCACCTTAACAAATTGGGCTATCCAGACATGCTTCTCATCCTGCCCAAATTCTCAACTTGTAGCACACTATGACAACATTCTAAATTGTATGGAATTTTATCTAATTACTGACCACAAAACATTTTTGTGCCCAATACAGACAAAATCTCATTTGTCTGATCACACTACAACATTGGGGTTTATATTTTCCAAGTTTTCAGTATGTCAGCACACATCACAACTATGTTCAAATTCTGAGCTGATATTGCCTATAGGACCCTATCAAAGTCGAATAGCAAAGAAGCTGTTTGCTTCCATATTGCTTATACCACAATGCGAAAACTGGAATAAATCCCCATTGTGGATTGGGGTGTAGCAACAGATATAAGGCATAATTGTTTCATCAATAAAGAACAACATAGTGTATAATAACAACAATGTACAATATTATTGACAGCAACTACACCCATCAATAATCCACAAAACAACACCAACTGCACACTTTCCAAGACCTGCTTCTTTTAACAACTCAAAATGAAGTATATACCAACACTATCAACGGGGTGTTAAACCTTAATCTTCCTTCCTTAAAATGAAGCATAATTCCATCCTCTTATCAATAATACATTTTGAACTCACTTCACTTACCATCTACAAGTAAAACAAAAGTTGTTCTGATGTAAAACAACTGCTTTACAACCTGGGCCATCTGGATCCTCCCCTCCACCACCAGCTCTTCCAAACTGCATAGATGGGAATTATCCTTACAACACATTATTCAGTCTTACAACCATTCTGGCCTCAACCTGAGGTAACCTAATGTATCTACAACCTGCACATAACAGATGCTACCATTCCTCTCCATCCTGCACCTCCTTCCAATTCATGTCTCTGTCCCAACCGTGTATCGCTCTTTCCCTCTTCACTGGATGGAACCTGTCCCCTTCCAGCCATTCACCTCAGTCCAAGCTGCACCTCACATTTTCCTCCCCCCTTCCCCAGCAACAGTACTAGCACACTCTGCTAGACAGTACAGTATGTTCTAGCTGCAGCCTTGCCCTGCATCCTTTCCCCTGTTAAAGTATCACTTATAAATGGCAGTCACATGTGCACGACTTGTGCCTGAAGAATATCCGTATGCTGTTTTCTGACGAAGACTGTGGCTCAAACTTTAAGTTATGTGAAGGTGATTGTCTTTTGTATGTACCTATCTGCAGCTCAGAAATATTCTTAACAGTGAGTTGCAACCTGAATCAATTTTCTTTTATAGGAATTCTACAACCCATGAGTCCTGAAGACTAAGGGCAGAACAAGAGGATATGTTACACATAAGATCAAAATACATGTAGTAAATGAGAAAATGCTGAATACTTGTATGTCAATATGTTAAAATGTTTGCAATATTCTTATACTGGGAAAAAAATTGAGGAAATAATTAAAAAATGAATACAATAAGATAATATTTTGCAGGCAACAAACTGCATTTATTACTTATAAAAGGTAAATATAGTTTTATTGTGACTGTCCTCTGTTCATTGTACTGTATTAGCCACCTTCCTTCATTCATCTACACTGATAAGGCATATTGCTAACACTTCACAGAACAGATCCACAGAGATCATTAAACTTTGTGCAAAAGGAATCAGGAGTAATGTTTCTTCATTTCAGGCTGATTAAACACTCAGTTTTTTTTAATATTATTGTGTTTCAATTTTTATATATATCAAAAATATACAGTCAGCACAAAATTTAAATTTTGTCACTCAGTAAAGACATCAAATACATGTAGAGCACGATTTACCTACTAAAAATAACAACTTCAATTGGATGGGATTCTAATGTATTGTTAGACAAGTCTGGCAGTAGGCCACAAATTTAATCACAGAATATCTTTTCACAACTCTTATCACATCCAGAAATAGTAACAGTGTTGAGAAGTTTCTTTCTAACCACCAGCTAGCTTTCTTCTTCCATGCAAGACAAGGAGCACAAGATCACACAACAATGAACAACAAATGATCTCGCACTTATACAGTATCAAAGGAAAGATTACTTACATACATAAACTCTAAAACAAAAATCCACTGTTACAAAGAAAACTAATTGGAAGCATTGGAAAGTTAGCTAATATACATATAAGTGGTATTCTATGAAAATGCATCTTGGTACACAGAACATTAACAAGTAATATACATGTAACTTCTCAACTTGCTCAAATCAGAATACTGACACCATTCTCTCCTCTTAAAATGAATAGAAAACAGATTTCAGTCATACATATGGGAGTAGTACTCCTGGTATATCTGTATATATGCCTCCTTCTCAACTGGTGTCATCTGAGCAATAAGGGTATCATTCACTTCTGTAACAGGCACACTCTTGTCTCCAACTGTGACAGTAGGAATATAATCGTCTTCATCCGAATCCATGATTTCAACCTCATCTGAAAGAAAACAAGTAAATAAAATTAAAATAATTATAATTGAGAAATTACAGTCAATAAAATCAAAACAATAGATAAGAGTGGTTCTGGCTTTGCAAACCACAGGTTATACTTAAAGGAGACAAACAGAACTATTTGAATAATGTGGACAAGGAGAGAAAGGAGTAGTAGTGGGGCAAGGAACACAGAACTTACATTCACAAAGGGTCTTTCCACTTTTTTCTAATAACTCTTACTATTTTTATACACTGTAGTGCTATATTAGTTACATTGTGTTCCACAGGAGGTATCAGAAAGAAATATGATTTCTTCCTCTAGCTAATAAAGAAATACCAAAATAATTTTCAGATTTTATTCATTAATTTCTATTAACATCAGGACAGAGCTACCTTTGGTGCAGAAAGGGTGACTTCTTACTATTTCGGTGAAGTTTAGCCATCTTCACGATCACACAACTGTCATGACGATGACGATTGTGTGACAGTGTTGTGTGCCTGCATGAATAATCCTACTTCTGAAGAAGGCCATGACCAATATCTTTTTTATGTGTCTGTCCCAGCTTATTGTCACGTCTTTGTTTACATTCAGAAAGACTCGACGGATGTCTGCAAAACACACAACTGGATGTGTATGTTTCCCATTATTCATTGGGTCATTACCAACAACTATCATTGACAACTAAAAAGTGTTTTCACCACAATAACCTTGCTTAAGATGACAGCTAACCTTATGTCTCGAACCCAACTACTGTAGCTGTATCTTCAACCATATTACCTAATTTGTGTATCACATTAGAATGAATCAACTTAGTTTCAGTTTCAAATAGCAGCCTACAGCTTTTCTTCCTTTGAATTTTCAAGTCTCATTTTTGGGTATGGCTTAGGTGCGAGTGTGGTTTAGATATGGGTAAATACAGTAGATATATTCTGATTATAAAAATAAATAAAAGGGTATAATATAATTTGGATGAATTGCAACTCGTAAAGATGAATGCTGTGCCATAGACAGGCACAGAAAAAAAGATAATTACACTTACACAACTTCAATTTTCTGCCACAACATTCAACAGAAAAAGAGCATGACACACACACATATAATCTCAATGTCTGCAGCCCGACTGGTACTTTGATAGTGAGTGAGCAGGGGAGGAGAAAGAATGCAGAGCAAGGGTGGGGTGGGGATAGCACATTTCGCACTGCCAGGTGGAATGAGCAAGTACTGATTCTGGGTTCCCAGCTTGGAATACAGTAAAGGGAGATAGGGAGGGGGAAGAGGAAAAGGGGAGATGTAAATAAGAAAAAAGCTGTATGCATTGGTAGAAAGACATGAATTGGGAGGAGGTATAATGTGGGGAAGACATACGGTGTGGAAGACAGAAAAGGGGGGCTGGGTTGCTGTTGGGTGACGGGTATAGAAACAGGCCAGGATAGTTAAAGAGTGTAGAATGTGTTGTAACAATAACTCCCATTTTTACATTTCATAAGAGCTGGTGGAAGAGGGGAAGATCCAGATGGCTCATGTTGTAAACAATCCACTGAAATCGAGCATATTATGCTAAGCTGCATGTTGTGTCACAGCTTGGTGGTGGCCATTCATTCTGATGGACGTATCAATGTGAAAAACTGTGCAATGATTGCAGCAGAGTTGGTAAATCACATGACTTTTTTACACATAGCTTGGCTTCTGTTCTTCAGGTAGGATAAGCCTGTAATCTGACTGAATAGGAAGTGGATAGGTTGATTGGACAGGTCTTGCATCAGACTTCCACAGGGATACGATCCCTAAGGTAAGATGTTGGGATTGGGTTAGTTGGTTGTTTAAGGAATCAAACTAAATTTGTCTCCAGGACACTGTGAAAGATAAACAAAGGATATGGTTCATCAGTTGTTACCAGTCTATAGTGGTAGTTGATGACATTGAGGGTGGATTGGTGATGTGGAGTTATGGCACAGGAACTCCATTTTTCAAAGTAGGTCGGGAGGGAGGGGGACGGTAGCCGGGGGTTGGGATGCGTCTCTGTGAAGACCTTTGTGATATTTGTCTGGGATAATGGACTTAGGCTCAGCAATCACCTTTGCAGTGAACTGCAACCTAGTCTCATTGTATTATTGGCATTACAACCTAGACTTTCTATTGTTAAATAAATTAAAATGATTCTGCAGTGTCAAACAAACCAATATACCCACCCACCCTCATATCAATCATAATTCCATGATTAACAAATGATGCTTTAAAAATAACTCTGTCTAATGAGGAAAAAATTTAATTGGTAATTATTCTTCCTAAACATCTGAAGAACTCTATTAACAAAGGACTGACATCTTCAGCTGTATTTATAGACCTTATTTTATTTACAAACAATTTATGATACCAGGTGATCATGTATGTGACATGAGCCTCAGCAGCTGAAGGTGGTGATCATGCATGTGTCAATTGTGCTTGTGTGAATATGACTCTCTTTACCCCGTAAAGGCTGAGACCAAAAGTTTAAAAGTCGTGTGACTATGTCATTTTTGGTATGTGGTTGTCTGCAGCTCACGGAACATCTTTACAGTGAGTTGCAACATGTCCCCATTATATTATTGACATACTAGGCAATCACTTAGATAATGGGTACTGAGTCATCAAAATTTCACGGTCCAGACTCAAGACACAGTGTGTAACACTGCAGAAGTATACAATCTACAGCACACGTGCAGTCTGAGGCACGGTTTGTCTCGGAACGACTCAATATGTTTCAGCTTTGTTCCGTCTTTCTCAGAAATGCTTAACAGGTAGTGCAACACAAGGGTATTTCTTTTGGAATTTGGTGTAGCATTCTCCAGTTGGAATGACTTTTTTAAGTTCAACAGAATCATACAGCCAGTGTTATCCCCTGCTATTTCTTCCTCATCTATAAGAAAGTTCACATGTCATGCGCCTTTTCACAAAGAAAAACAGGTAGTCTAGCAGGTTATTGTAATAAACCTTTAAAAATTAATATTACAGACAAGAAGATGAAAATGTTCAATATTTATTTTGCATTTGCATAACTGATGGGAGTATTTACTGTAAACACCATAACAGCATCATACAAACAGAAAATAAATAATTTGTTGATGATGAAATGGCAAACAACTGAAATGTATAACAGACAAGTTGCAACAGTTTTTGATGGAATTGTATGGATACATTATATATTACTGCAAAGCACAGATACATAATGTGTAAGCCTATGAAGATTTTTTTAATTCAGACCTGCTATTAATCTGAAGGAATGGACTGCAGAATTACCATTTCAAATATATTTCACTGCCACTGTAAGATTCCGAAAGGTAAGAAATAACATATTCTTCACTGATGGCAATGCATTTAAAACAAAATCATATTGAATAAGGAACAACTTCTGACAAAAAAAAGTAAAACCACTCCAATTTGCTAAGTTCATGGGCATGACAAAGAAGTGAATTTTCATTGTGATCAAGAAAGAACTACAAGTATAGTTCTAAATGTTTTGAGGCCACTACCAATTTTACAGCTTATCTCAAATTTTGAGCTGTTTTAGTCATGCTCTATCATATAACATATGCTCATTTGCAAATGTAGATGTAAGACCATTAGCCATTGGAGCCGTGAGTGTACCCGTGCACTTTCAGATGGGACTGCAGGCAAATTGCAATGTAATTCCCATTTCATACACAAATTCATTTAGTTGTAGAGAGGAGGGGGAGGGTCTGATTAAGAAACTAAGTCAGTCATGATAATGTGACATCCTGAGAAGCAAAAATTTATGACATTAACTGTCTGTAAGCTAATAATTTGTAACAGATATAAATTTTTATTATGTCTCTTGATGGGGGGCAAAACTCAATACTTACAGTAACAATGAAAATATGTTTCCTTTGTGAACGGTTTTGTGAGAAATACAAAATCTACATCAAGTCACATTCAAACTTTTTGGTGTACTTTAGAGGAAGGCCATGCTACATGGAGTGTTACAGATTACCCTACCCTTTCTTGTCTTTCGCCACTTCTTACTCAGACAATGTGGCATGACAGGTGGGAGGGATGGGGTGGGGCAGTGTGCACCATGGTAACAGAGATGCTTACATGTGCAAGAACTTCACATATGTACAGAATTCTTGGCCATACCTGTCACAGAAATGGCAGAAAAATGCTGAACTTTCTTTCATCTGCATCATTTGCTCTTCCTTGCAAAACTTTCCCATCCATTAATTTCATACACAAACATCTACACCTTCTAGGCCTTTTGTTACTATGTCTGCAACACATATTCCTTTCAATAATTATTTCTGCTGGAAGACGCAGACACAAGTAAAGTCAAGCGATTACATCATGTGTCAGCCATGAGAGTGCACCACAGGAAATTGTGGCAAATGCCAGCGCTCACCAAATACGAGCAATTGACATAAACAGTGCCACATGTATGCTCGCGCTTGCGACCCAGTGTGTTGGTTACTAGATACGAGCTTACCCTGTACTATATTGTATTTGTGTATGTTTTAGTGATTAAAACACTGGCAATGAGTGCGATATTGTTCTCCGTGCGTTTCTTTTAAATTCTGAAGTAGTTGTTCATCTTCACACAATGACTACTGGTACTTCCAATGATATTCTATGGTCCCTTGTTGAACAAGAGGTTTTTGCCTCAGCAATTCATGCTCAAAACCAAGTATTGCAGTCTCTTGCTTCAGCCTTGTCTAGTGGGTCGCACCCTCCATCCACCCCGCAAGTTGTTTTGCCCCCCCCCCCACACCCCATCTGACATATCTGCCACCCTTTCCAGTGTACAACGAGTCCGTAGAAGAGTAGGACACCTCTGAGAAAGAGTTAAGACAACATTTTCACGCCTTTAGTCGGTCAGATGTCACCTTCTGTTTTGCGTTATTCCTGTAGTGGCTGTCACCTGGCATGTATCAGCTCCTTTGCCAAATTGCGCCCTTGCAGCATCCTTTGCCATTGTCTTTCGATCAAATGTGTGACCTTTTTGCACAATATTACTGCAAATGGACTCACGTGATAGCTGCCCATTTTGAGTTTTATCGCTGCAGGAAGCAGCCACAGCAGTCCTATTGGGCATAGGCCACAGAACTCCATGGTTCAAGTCGTTGTTGTCATTTTGTAAATGATGTGCATAAGGAATCATATGCCAACAAATGGTCTGTGACGCTATTGTTCGTCTCATCGCCGATCGCAAAGTTTGCGAGTAAGCTCTCCTGTGCGAGAATCCATCTCTTTCCGAGGTCCTTAACATCACACAGTCTTTCGAAATCTCGCAGGCAGTAGGCAATCAAATTGAGGCTTGGTGTGAGGTGGCGGAAATTCAACCCACTTCTTCTCCCCCATCACAATCTGGGTCGCATGGGGATGACGTGGTTGCGGCATTTTGCGCACAGCAGCGGCACCAGGGCAATCGGGCCGTTTTGCGACGGCAGAAACTCGGGCCAGGCGGTGTGCAGTCATGCAATCGGTCTACGCTTCCTTCTTGTCCCTTCTGTTTTGTTGATCATGATAGACCTGATTTCCCCAAGTGGTGGGCCACTTGTCATCAGTGTCATAAGAAGGGTCACATTGCTTCCCTTTGTGCCTCCAAAATCCAAGATTCCAATGCCGACATCGACATCAATTGCATCTCAGCAATTTCTGTTGCACCCAATAAGCTCTTTATTGAAGTCATGGTTTTCCATAAAAGTTTGTGTATGCACATGGACATAGGCATGGCCGTCACTGTATTAAACTCAAGTACATAGTTGGAACTGGGTTCTCCCTTTCTCTTACCAGTGTCACGGAAATTGGTCAGTTACAATAAACAAGATAATCTGATTCTGGGGCAATTCTCGGCCCCTGTAATACAAATCTGACACTCATAGGCTCACTTTTCTTGTTGTTAACAATGCCCATACGGACAACTTGTTTGGTCTTGACGGTTTTCGGGTTTTTGGTTTCACCATTTCTGACAAAGTCAACATTGTCACTGATCAAGTGCCTTAGCTGCAACTCAACTCTTTATGAGCCAAATTTTCTGTGCTGCTTTTGGTGGGGTTGGGCTGTGCTAACAATAACCCAGCCCACATCACTATGAAGCCCTCCACCAGGCCCTGTTTTTTCCACACTTGGCCAGTTCCAATTGCACTCCGTGACCAAGTCAAAGTGGAGTTGGACCACCTGGAGGAAGCTGCAGTGGTGAAACAAATTCCATCAGTGAATGGGCAACTCCCATGGTCATTGTAAATAAAATGTCGGGGAGGTTGCACCTTTGTGGCGATTTCAAACGGTCTGTGAATGCTCAATCTATCCGACACTTATCCATTACTGATGAGCTTCTTGCAAAATTGGCATGGAGAGTACTTTTCCAAGATAGACCTCTCAGGTGCGTATTTGCATGTTCCTCTTGATGTTGACTCTCAATGTCTCTTGGTCTTTAATACGCCATTTGGGTTGTATCAATATTTGAGGTTGCCATTCGGGGTGGCCAGCGCTCCAGCAATCTTTCAGTGCTTCCTCGAACAACTCATACTGTCGGTTCCTGGGTGTGTTAATTATCTCAACGAAATAGTAGAGTCCGGCCCTTCAGCTGACGAACATTTATGCAACTTACATGCACTTTTCACAGTATTGCAGGTGGCAGGGTTGTCATGCAATCTAAAGAAATGCCTGAATCACTTTTCTGGGGTTTGAGGTTTCTATTGAGGGCAGCAAGGCCCTCCATCAGAATGTGTCCCCCATGGTCTCTCTCCCTCGGCTGACGTCAGTCAAGGACCTTCAAGTGTTTTTAGGAATGGTCGCTTATTATCATGAATTGTTAACGGGGGCTTTGTCTATTGCAAAACCTCTGCATGACCTGTTGCACAAAGGAACTTCATTCCATTGGTCATCGGCTTATGAAAAAGCATTTTGCACATAAAGGAGTTGCTACAATTGGCGCCCTGTCTTGTAGCTTCGTCTTAGCAACAGATGCCTTCCAACACGGGATCGGGGCAGTGCTCGCTCATAAATATCGAGATGGATCTGACCACCCAATCACTTCTACCTCAAAGACGCTCACTCCAGCCTAAACCAGGTATTCCCAAATTGAGAAGGAGGCTCTCGCTATCGTCTTCCGTCTGAAAAAGTTTCATGTCTTTCTGTATGGCGTAAAATTTCATCCCATAACAGATCACAAACAACTGGTTTCCCTCTTTCATCCTTCGGCATCACTACCCGACAAAGCTGCTCACCGTCTTCAGCATTGGGCACTGTTCTTATCTCGCTATAAATATGCAATACACTTCCACCCAACATCCAAACTTTCAAATGCGGATGCACTCTCCCGCCTTCCAGCTGGTCCAGGCCCAGAATTTGATCAGGAAGAGTTGCTGTGTTTTCATGTTGACATTTCCGCTCAACAAACAGGGGACAGTTTTCTGATCACAGGTGCCAAGGTGGCTAAGGCTAGTGCCACAGACCCAGTCCTGTGCAAGGTGATCCTTTTTGTACAACACAGCTGGCCTGAGAACCTACCAACATGGGCATCTGACCCCCTCAGGAACTACTATGCATTTCAACACCATTTTTCTGTTGTGGATGACATGCTTCTCCTTGATATTGAGGAGTCCTCTCTTCAGGTCATCATCCCATTGGCACTCCATACAGAGGTCCTGAAGCTGCTCCACGCCAATCATGGGGTGTATCTCGTACTAAGGCATTGGCCTGTCGTCATGTGTTTTGGCCGGGTCTGGCTGGCAAATGGTTATCTCTTGCTCGCTCTGTGCACGTCAAGCCTCTCCGTGAGCGACGAGTGACGTGGCCTCAACCATCGCAGACCTGGGATCGCATGCACATTGATTCTGCCGGCCCCTTCCTTCTTTACGTTCCCGCAGTTGTTCTTTGCCTGTCAACCTCTGCCATGGCCGCTGTTGGAGGTCTGTCACGCATTTTCTCAACTGAAGGTTTCCCCACCACAGTAGAGTCAGACAACAGCTCTCAGTTCGTGTCACACGAGTTCACCTCCTTCCGCAACGCCAAGAGTATACACCATGTCCACGCTCCCCTTTCCATCCTCAGTTGAATGGGGAAGCTGAAAGATTTGTTTGCACCTTCGAGATGCAATTGAAAATGTATGTGGCTCAGTACCCTCTGCTGTTGCTCTTGATCCTATTGGTTCACGCCATTCTGTGACAAGAATCCTGCAGAGTTCCTCCACAGCTGACAGCCCCGGACTCTACTCCATCTCCTACATCCAAGCCAGGACATTCGCCCACACCTCCATTCCCTCGCTTCCGCTGGAGGCAAGGTTCGATCGCACTAACCAGTCCACACGTAGAAGAGGGGTTCTTGCCACTACCTGCAAGTTGTCTGCCTCGGCCAGGGACTGAACCAGGTTCCTCCTGTGGAGGACCTATACTGTCGCAGGTATAGTCACCACCCATACTGAATCTGTCTTCTCCTGCCACACTCTACGTCTTCTCCTGCCACACTGCTACCTTTATGGCCCCTATCACTAGGTCCTGGGCCCGAGATGTTGATGGAGTCTGAGGCACAATCATCAGTCATGCCATATGGGTTGTCAGGGGGAGGAGGACAATGACACTGCCCACACCCAAAGTACTGCCAGCCCTACGCAATGGTGTCAGCCCGCCACTTCAGTCAGAAGCCGGCAGATGACGACACCATGGACATCTCTCACATCTGATCTTCCCCAAGGAGGAAGGAATGCTGTAAGATGCAGACACAAGTGAAGCCAAGCAATTACATTGGGTGTCGGCTGCCAGAGTGCACCATGGGAAAATGTGGAAAACACCAGAACTCACCACACGCGAGCAATTGACATAAACAGTGCCATGTGCCCCCTCGCGCTCGTGCCTCAGTGTGTCATTTACTACGTATGAGCTTACCTTTTGGGTGTTCGCACAGCCAGTGCATGCCCTGTGCTATGTCATATTTGTGTATGTGTTAGTGAATAAAACAATTTCAGCCTATTTAAACTACTCTTTTTAAAATAACTTATTAATCTTTGCAGGTCACTTTTCATATTCTATCACTTAGCATTTTTTATAATAATCATTTCTCACATACTAATATATTTTTTACATCTATGAACATCAACGCTTGCGCTTAGATCTTATTCATCCAATGTCTTGAGGACCATTTACAAAAAACTTCAATTTTCACTTACTCACCATGGGAAAATGTGGAAAACACCAGAACTCACCACACGCGAGCAATTGACATAAACAGTGCCATGTGCCCCCTCGCGCTCGTGCCTCAGTGTGTCATTTACTACGTATGAGCTTACCTTTTGGGTGTTCGCACAGCCAGTGCATGCCCCGTGCTATGTCATATTTGTGTATGTGTTAGTGAATAAAACAATTTCAGCCTATTTAAACTACTCTTTTTAAAATAACTTATTAATCTTTGCAGGTCACTTTTCATATTCTATCACTTAGCATTTTTTATAATAATTATTTCTCACATACTAATATATTTTTTACATCTATGAACATCAACCCTTGCGCTTAGGTCTTATTCATCCAATGTCTTGAGGACCATTTACAAAAAACTTCAATTTTCACTTACTCACTCTTGCTTCATATCTGGCCTCTACATAAACCAACCATCACTGGTTGAAGTAGTACTTTAGTTTTAATTAAAATCTCAGAGAGTAAACAGGATATAAGCGACAAGTTATACAGAAATAAATATGACATGTAGCAACCCATACATATTTACTAAGAAATGAAACGTGGATACTGACCTGTGGCAGCCATTGTTCCAATGGCACCAGGCCCCTGCTCATCCCCACTGCTGTCACTTGCTGGGCTGGATGCACCGGGTAACACGGACCGGATTGCCGCACTGGCTGCTAAACCGGGCAGGCCGACTGCACCACCCCGCCTCTCGTGAGCCAAAAGCACCGACATGATATCCTCCTGGTTGCGATTATTGCCTGCTGATGGTTTATCAGCTGCAGGCTCTGGGATTACCGGTGCTACAGAGTCCACCTGCAAAATTATGGCAGAAAGTGAGACGAGTTTTAAAACCCACAAACCTCAATGCTAAATACAGTCCAAATTACTATTCAGTACTCAATCGTCAAGCACTTGGAAGTTTAACAAAAGCAGTAATTAGAACACACAACAGAGAACCGTATAACTTTTATTAATTTGTGTAATAAAGCATATGTTAATTTGAAGCCTGTGACTCAGGTTAGCTATATTTCCTTAAGAGGAACAACCAATTTACCACAGAATCAACTTAGGCCGAAGCAAGATATTATGAAGATTTTTGTACATCATAAAAAAACATCATTTGACACACTACTCAATATAACATTTGATTAATGATGGAAATTCTCCACAGAGATGATAAATTATTTTTCAAAAGAGATAGATTGGCTGGCCAGTACTTAACCTTTTTGCTGTACTGCTGATACACACAGAAAAAAAAGGACAAAAATAAAGCAAGCTTTCAGACTTCCACAATCCCCAAACACCATCCTTATGACTTGGTAGTGAATTACCTTCCCCTTCCTTTCCCATTCCTTTTTTCTTCCCTTCTCTCTTACCTAAAGAAGGAACACAGTTCAGAAAGCTTGTTTTATTTTCATCCTTTTTTCTTTCTGTGTGTATCGGCGGTACAGCAAAAAGGTAAGAACTGGCCAGCCAATCTATCTCTTTTGAAAAATAAATTATTCAATATAACAGTCATTTTATGGCCAACTAGATGAAAATAAATGTGCATAAGGTTTTATGAGTAACATATACAGATCCTCTGATTTTTGTATAAAGAGTTATATCAATTACACATACCATGGAGTATAGTGGGAATGCTAACAAAATACACCAATACACAAACTGGACGAAAGAACTGTCATCTGTTATCTTCTTATATTTTGCTTCTCAATTCAGAGTAAGCTTTACTTGTTCGTCAAAATGTGTTTCTTATTTATCTTATAGAAAACAACATCAAATAGAGACTCAACACTATTACTGACGTGCAAATGTTTGTTTTCATTTAGTAAGAAGGCAATATATAAACCTTTATCCAGTTCCTATTTATTTTACAATATTTTTGAGAAGGATTGGTTGCTTACCACAGAGACATCAAATGAGTCACAGAAAGGCAAAAATAAAGGAATACAACTTGAGAGCTTTCAACCGGGTGAGATGCATTGCACGAGTGTTGGAACATGCCAGTGCTGTGTGAAAAACAAGGTGGACAGAAGGGAAGGGACTGAAATGTGTGCTGCTATGGAAGATGAATGTAAGGATAGTGTGTGGACATGGAAGGGTGGAGGAGGCAGGAACTAGCAAAGATTTAGGCTTGGAGCATTGTGGGAGCATAGGATATAGTGTAGGAAGAGTGCCTACTTGTGCAATTAAGAAAAGTTGGTGTTTGTGGAGAGGATCCATATGGTACAGCCATTGAAGTGAGCCACATTATGCAGCGCTGTATGCTCTGCAACAGGATGGTCTAGCAGTCTCCTGGCCACAGTTTGACAACCGCCATTCATTTGGATAGACAGCTTGGTGCTGGTCATTCCCACATGTCTCTAACTGATGAAGGCCTTAATGGCCAAAAGCTCTCGTGTTGTATTCTATTATTTGGGTCTTTCTGCAGCTCATCGGAGATCCCTGTGGTGAGTAAGCAACATATTATTCTCAAAAATATTGTTGAATTCTTCCTGGAATCCCTATTTATTTTAATATGATTAGTAATTAAAACTAATAAGATGTTATTAAAGACTATGATGTAACATCTTGAAATTAACATTTACATTTAATAATAACATACGGTTTAAGTAATAGTAAAAACATGTGAAGATGACTAACATTTTTAAGAATTCTAGCCATTTATGTTAGCCACTTGGCCATTTTGTTGAAATGTTTATGACTTAGCTGTGATTGGAAATCTGCAGTCTTTGAAATTGTGTGACTGTGAAGTCATCTTGGCACGTATAACAGGTCTAAGAGAAGTGAAGTTAGTAGTTGGGTATTTCTACCGACCTCCCCCCCCCCCCTTCCCAGTACTGCTGTAGCAGTTTTAGAGTCATTCAAAAAAAGTATATGCCAGGTAGTGTGTAAATATCCAGGCCATGCAATATTAGTTGGGGGAGACTTCAACCTTAAGAGTATTGATTGGGACCTCTCTAGTTTCATTTTAAATGGTACACACAAGCAGTCCTATGAACTACTTATTGGACACATTTCCCGAAAACTGTATTGAGCAGTTAAACCAACAGCCCACAAACAATGGAAATATTTTAGACCTTATAGCTACAAACAGGCCTGACCTTATTAACGATGTCAGTGTAGAGACAGAAGTTAGTGATCATGATAACATCGTAGTTATCGATGGTGACCAAAGTTAATAAACCAATCAAGAAGGCTAGGAGTGTGTTTTTGTTAGAAAGAGATGATAAGCAGTAGTTAGCATCACACTTTGAAAATAAATGGAGATCGTTTACTTCCGGCACAATGGATTTAGGGAAATTGTGGACTAAATTTAAACTGTAAATAAATGGTTAGAGAAGTATGTGCCTATAAAGTCGATTAAGGATGAAAGAAATCCACCCTGGAATAATTATAACAACAACAACAACAATAGTAATAATAATAATAATAATAATAATAATAATTAGAAAGCTACTGAGAAAGCAAAGGCTGTTGCACTCTCAGTTCAAAAAATAACACTTAAATCAAGACAGTCAAAAGTTCAAAGAGATTCGAGTGTCTATTAAAAGATCGATGCCCAAAGTATACAATAACTATCACAACTATTCCTTAGCAAAAGATCTTTCTGAGAACCCAAAAAAATTCTGATCCTATGTAAAATCGATAACCGAGTCAATCACCATTATCCAGTCACTCATTGATAATTCTGGGACAGTCATAAAAGAAAGCAAATGGAAAGTTGAAGTTCTAAATTTAAACTTTAATAAATCATTCATGCAGGAGGACCATATAAACATACTATCATTTGAACAATGCACTAACTCCCAAATGGAGGACATAGTAATACGTATTTCCAGTGTAGAAAATCAGCGAAGAGAGCTGAATACAAAAAAATCTCCTGGTCCGGATGGAATACTGGTTCGGTTTTACAAAGAATATTCTGTGGCATTGGCCCCTTATTTCGATTGCATTTATAACAAATCTTTAACTCAGCACAAAGTTCCTAGTGAATGGAAAAAAGCACAGGTGACTCCCATTTATAAGAAAGGTAAAAGAACTGACCCACATAATTACAGGCCAATATCGTTGACACCAGTTTCCTGTAGAATTTTTGAACATATTCTCATAGTAAATTTCACTAAGATGGATAAGCTTCTTTTTATGAATCATCATGGTTTTACAAAACATCATTTGTGTGAAATTCAACTTGCCCTTTTCTCACATGACATCTTGCGAGTCATGGATGAAAACAGCAGATTAGGTTTTTCTTGATTTCAAAAAGGCATTTGACACGATGCTACACTGCAAACTGCTAATGAAGATACAAGCATATGGAATAGGTTCACAGATTTGTGACTGGCTGGAAGACTCCCTAAGTAACAGAACACAGTATGTTGTTCTCAACAGTGAGTTTTCAACAGAGATAAGTGTATCGTCAGGTGTGCCCCAGGAGAGTGTGATACAACCACTATTATTTTCTATCTATATAAATGATCTGAAATTTATAGACTGAAACTTTCCTTGTGGGATAAACAAATATAAAAAATAGAAAACGGATGACTTACCCAAAGGACAGGCTCGTCGACAGACACAAATCTGTTGACAAGCCTGTCCTTTGGGTAAGCATCCGTTCTCTATTTTTTATATTTATATAAATGATGTGATGGACAAAGTAACTTGTAATTTGCAGTTGTATACTGATGATGCTGTGGTGTATGGGAGGATCTCATCATTAATTGACTGTAATAGCATATAGGATGATTTAACTAAAATTTCTAGTTGGTGTGAAGAATGGCAGCTAGCTCTAAACATAGAAAACTTAAAGGTAATGCACATGAGTAGGAAAAACAATCCTATAATTTTCGAATACACCATTAGTAGTGAGTTTCTTGATACATTCACATCATTCAAATATCTAGGCGTAACATTGCAGAGTGATATGAAATGGAACAAACGTGTAAGGACAGTTGTGACTTCAGTTTATTGGGAGTTTTGGGAAGATGTACTTTGGCATGTAAAATGCTTGTACGGCCACATCTTGAGTATTGCTCAAGTGTTTGGGACCCACAGCAGATCAGTTTAAGGGAAGACGGAAACAGTTCTGAAGCGAGCAGCTAGGTTCGTTACTGTAAGTTTGTACCAATGCACGAGTGTCACAGAAATGCTCTGGGAACTCAAATGATAATTGCTGGAGGAAAGACAACTTTCTTTTTGAGAAATTCTGTTGAGGAAATTTAGAGGGCTGGAATTTGAAGCTGACTGCAGAACAATCTTGCTGCTGCCTACTTACATTTCAGATAAAGAACACAAAAACAAGATAAGAAAAATTAGGGCACATACATTTTTCCCCCTCATTCTATTTGGGAGTGGAATAGGAAAGGAAATTCCTAGTAGTGGTACTCTACCCTCCACCGTGCACCTTAAGGTGGATTGCTGAGTATGTATGTAGATGTTTTATTTTGCTTTTACCCCCCCCCCCCCCCCTCCTTTTCTGAAATACCATCACACTGCTTTGAAATTTGATGGCCTAGAACTGAATTTCAAATCCTATAAGTATCAAGAAAATCAAAGAGGTCCAGCATGTAATATGTTTTCACAAGTTGCCTAGTGAGGATGACAATATATTGTAGCAAATTAAGAAGGAGATTGCTATCTTTATTCAGAGAAGAGTATGCATGACTTTCATAGTAACTGTAATAGACTTTTAACTAATGGTAAAGCAAAGCATTTCAAAAATATTGTTAAGAAGCTTCTCATGATATTCCGTGATGGGATGCAAGATATCACTCAAATCACTTATTTTCCGTTCATAGTTACATTTATATAAGTCACTGAGTCAAATTCAGGTGAATACTTAGTGTAACAGTATGAACGATTTCACTAATATGCGTTGGAAAAGAAATACCTAGGATATCATGACACTTGCATGCTTGAAGGAAACGTCTGGAGATTGGGAAAATAAATTAATATGCAAAAGGAAAGAGCAGGAGAACCATGCATTCTTATAGTCAGTATCTATGATTTCCACCTGTATCATCAGATTCTGGTTCATGGTGTGAGTTCCCGTAATCATGCCCTAGTTCATGAACCACGGGCAACATATGAGCTGCCAAGTAAGTGGTCCTGATAGTTGGAATACCATTTACCTTAGAATAAGGTTGGGCTTCTTGGACATATTCTGAGTCATGGCCACCTTTGTGCTCAGATGGCAAAGACTACCAAATCTACTGGTTAGTCTCTCAACCGTTAGGGGTAAAACCCAGTGGGGCCCTGGGCAAGTAAGGCTAGCAACCTGCTTCCCAGGTACTTCAATATGACACTGGCAACAATCAGAGCAAAATGCCTTGGACCATTGGAGGTGATGGAGTTCCACCTCTAATTGACAGACCTGGGCCCATGCACGGTACGACTGACTCAGCTGTTTCCACGAACGGTAGAAAGATATGCGGGCTGACACCACATGAGAGTGGCGGCAAAAATATGCCGCAAAGAGAGAACAGATATCCGAAAAGGACAGGGATGCCTGCGTCTGAAGCGGCACCAAATCGTACAGCAATCAAGAAAGACGAGACAAGAGCCACGAAAGGAAATAAGCTTTTTGCTTACCGTCATCACACACCTGGAAGGCTATGATGTGTTGGCATAAACGCTGTTCATAATCGGACCAATACTCAGCGTTGTAATCAAAGGGAGGAAATGGAGGAATGGGCACAGAAGACCGCAACCTGACCTGTTGTGTCACAGCCCTAGTCAAGGTGTCAATAGACGCCGTGAAGGAAGCATTCTGTTGAGCTAAAACTTCCGATAACGACTGAAGATTCGTAAGCAACGTGCTAAGTTGCTCTGCCATGACTGTGGCAGGAAGACCACGCTACCATATACCTTGTCGCCACTGAAGTAAACACCGTTTGTCGTATACACTATGCCGCTCGTTCCGCATTCACTCGTCGAATGACCCGGCCGTCACTCCGGCCGTTTGACAGTGCGCAGCCAGCAGATGGCACGCAGCTCACATCAGCTGTTTAGGCGACCATGCACTCCTGTGGCTAAGCCGGGAACTATCTCGGCCGGGCCCGTACCAGCCACGGAACACAATACCGGCGCGCGCGATCTGAATGGCCCGCTATGCCATAACATCATAGACACGTACTCCTGACCTCGACAGGATGAAATGCTGTCAAAGTTATCTGGTGTACAATATTTCTCTAAAATAGACCTGGTGGAAGCCTACTTACAACTGTCATTAGATGCAGAGTCTAACAAAAAAAAAACAGGTATTCAACACCGTGGCTATCTTTCAATGTTTTTTTAGAGGAACTTACACACCCGATTCCAGGATGTGTCAACTATTTGGATGACATTGTGGTTACTGGGTGAACAATGAGGAATATGTGCACAATTTTTGAACCTTATTTTCTGTGTTACAAGACAAAGGACTCAAATGCAATCTCCATACGTGCCAATTTGTTCAGCTGACTATAGAGTATCTCAGATTTGAGTCATTAGGCCTCATTGTCTCTCCCATTATGGATCACATGTGTGTCATTACAGCATTGCCACACCCTACGTCTGTTAAAGAGTTGCAAGCCTTCTTGGGAAAAACTGCCTATTATCACAAATTTATTCTGGGGACCGCCACTACCTCATGTCATCTCTATGATATGCTATGGATGGGTGCCAAATTTGAGTGGTCCCCATGTGGGAGGCTGTTTTTTTGTCACTGAAAAACCCTGGTCAATACTTGGTTTTGGCCACACACACTTCTCAGTATGTGGTGGGTGTTGTCCTCTCTCACCGTTTTCCTGACGGCTCAGAGCGTTCAATTGCATTCACCTCCAAAACTCTTACATCGGCCCAGTACCCTCAAATTGAAAAAGAAGCTTTGGCAATTGTGTACACTCTTAAGAAATTATATGTATAGTACAAAATTTCATGTGGTGATGGATCACAAGCCTTTGGTGTCTCTTTTTAACCCTTCTGCTCTACTGCTGCTCACAGGCTTTATCATTGGGCATTATTTCTTTCTTGTTTTCATTATGAAATCCACTTCTGCCCTACAGCGCGGCATGCAAATGCTGAGGTAATGTCAAGTCTGCCAGTTGGATCGGATGTTGCTTTTGATCGTGACGAACTTTTGTGTTTTCACATAGAGGATGAGGTGCAGCAGATGGTCAATGGAATTCCTCTTACTTCTGACAGTAATGCCGCAACAGTAGCATCAGATCCGGTGTTGCCTCCAATAGTGCATTATATTCAATGAAGTTGGCTGGAGTCTCCTTCTCAATATGCTTCGAACCCTCTCTGCAACTATTACTCCTTACAGTATCAGCTTGCTGTGTGCAATGGGGTGCTTTTGCTGCAGCCGGTAAATCCCCCACAGTGAGTAGTGATTCCTAGTGCACTCCATGGTGAAGTTCTTTGCCTCTTGCATGTGGACCATAGTGGCATCATTCATACTAAAGCACTGGCCCGTCATCATGTTTTCCAGCCTGGTATGCACACCAATATTGTACAATTAGTTAAATGCATGTGAGACATGTGCCATGAAACAGGCAGCCCCCTGTGCTTCACTGACACCATGGCCTCACCTGGCATCAGCCTGGAAACCTTTACATGTGGACTATGTGGGATCCTTTTTGAATTCATATTGATTTTTTGTTGTTGATGCGTACTCCAAGTTTCCTTTTGTTGCATGTTGCATGTGTTTGTCTTCCCCTGTGACAACTGCAGCACTCTCTAAGAACTTTGCCATGGAAGGGCTTCCTGACACCATTGTCACCAACAATGGACCACAATTTACTTTTCAGGAATTCAAAGAGTTTTGTGCTCAGTGGGGTATCCACCCTGTCCTTGTCCCGCCCTTTCACCCGCAGCCTGATGGAGAGGTTGAGCGAATGGTGTGGACTTTCAAAAATCAGATGTGCAAGTATATCCAGCCTTCTTCCCCCGATGTTGAATTGGACAGGTTCTTGGCTTCATATTGCTTCACCCCACTAGGCGATAAGAGTCCAGCAAAACTGCTACACGGATGGCAACCTCACTCCACAATCTACCTGTTAGTTCCTACACCACAAGTGCAGCAAGAGCTTACATCTCATAAATTCCAGCCGGGGTTCACAGTTTGGGTCAGAACGTAGGGTAGGCACCCCCAATGGACACCAGCAACAGCCACCCACTCTACATCCTTTGTACACGGGATGGTGAAATTACCCGTCATCTGGGTCGACTACACACGAGTTCCTGCTTGGTCACCGAACTCTGGGCAGCAGTAAGATACTGGTAGCCGAACAGCCTGAGCCAGTGGATACCATCGTGGGTCCTTCACAAGGTAATCCCTGCACCCAATTACCTGCCCGTGTGTACTACACCTCATTCTGGAACAACCCTTCTGTTTCTGGGCCCTGGAACAGCAGTAGGATTGTCTACACAGAAACCTTCGGCTCCCCTTCTGGGGGAGGCAGGATGAGTCTCCCAGCCAGAGCAAACAAACATATAGTCATCCATCAACTCCAGCTAGAACCCGAAGCGGTGAGCAGCATGTTGGAACCACTTATTGCAGTCGTATGCAGTGGTTCATCCTCGCCACATGTGCTACAGTGATAGTGGTAGTGATAGTGACAGTGAGCAAATTGAAACTCAGTGTTGTGAATACCATCCCAACGAAGGGGAGAGGTGTACACCGTGTAAATGATAACGGTGCTGGCTTTAGTGCAACAGGCTGCTGAGTGTGTCATGTTTTTGTGTAGAACCTGTCAATACAACAGAGACCATGACCATAGCTGCCAACCTTGAGAAGATACCGTCAATAATAATTCGACAGACCCATGACGAGGACGAGGGTTTGTGGGTCATACGCGCATCCTTCCGAGAAAATTTTTGGAAGGCTATTTAGACAATTAAATGGTGTATTTATGACATTCTCCGTTCATAAATTTATTCCTCGAAAAGAAAGAATTCTAAATGAACAGGATCAGGTTAGGAGGAATAACCCAAAAAATTATTTTTGTTAATACCGAGGGTGACATAGAAACATTCCTGCAATTTTCAAACACTTGTCTTCAAGGAAAGTTAACAGTTGCAGTACAAATAAATAAGTGTGCAATTCCTTACATTTATGAAATAACAATATAAAATCATTAGCAGGTAACACTATATACGAAACGGTTTGGTTTTTAAAACAACGAATAAACAAACCTACCCTAATTAATGTCAAATTTTGCCGAAATATCATAACTTGTATTTATTTCTAGCGGCACAACACTGCTATAAAAACGGAAACAGGCGAAAAAAAGAAAGAAAGAAAAAGCAGTGGACACTTTTCTCTTCGAAAACGAATTGGCTAACTTCTGACGCCTGATAAAACACGTGGACTGTTTAGCTGAGACAGAAGACCAAGTACTTGTTATGAACGAAGGAATTTACGTAGCTCTTCCGGGTTGGCGTTCATTTGCTAGCTATGGAGGAGAAGAACAGGCGGGACTTTTTGCAGCGAAAATGCTACCGTTAACGTTTCCTTTAGCTTTTCTGCGTACTCAGAAAGAAAATCATCACGATCAATAAAACTTTCCCTAGCAATATGATTAGCTAAATATAAACAATACCTATTCCGATTTTCTTAAAACATCATACTTATAATGTCTTAATTCCTTAATTTTTTACGAACTTTCCGTAAATACGATGATAGATCCGTAACAATTACGAACAATCCGTAATAGTTGGCAGCTATGCATGACCATGCTTTACAGATTCTCTGGTATTCAAAACTAGAAAATTATGTTCCAAACATCTTGGCCATATGAGTAATTGATCAGTGTTATTTGGTGTGTGTTAGATTGTGTAAAGTTGTAATAAAGACTGTGTACTGTAGCAAACAGAAACAACAGTTATTGATACTGGATTATGCATCATCCTTCATTGATGATCTTACTATCACATTAGGTACATGATTCTTAACATTACTTGCCAACACTTCACAGACACTATTTTTGGACACTTCAACCATGAACCTTGTATTGAGAAGAAATCTGAAAAGTTATGTACTTTCACTACAAGTCGAGTGACAGACATGAAAGTAAGATGATTTGAAAAAAATTAAGCACTGGATCACACATAAACATCCTATAACATTTCAGATAATATATAACTGATACTTACAGCACCAATTGTTGCATCACCAGCTCCAATAACAGTGGACTCTGTCATCCAAACTGGACGCTCTTTGCGCTGAGCTGCTGCACCCTGTTGCTGGTCAGCACCAACTTCTCCTATGCTAATGTCCACACGGGCTTCTTCAACAGCAAAGCCTTGAGTCCTTGTTGCTTCACCGGACCAGTTTTCACCAGGTGGCCGCAATGGTGCACTAGGCTTCTTACCATCCAGTCTGTAACCAAGCCAGAGTTCACAACATTTTGCATAGAGTCCACCAACATGCAGTTAATAATACATATCAAGAGAATATTTAGTAACAAAATACAAATGAAATGATTCTTTTTAAAATACTATTTCTACTTCATCCTTAATGATGATAACTCTTGTGATAAATGCTGACTTGGAGAAGGAAGAAAGAATGGAAGAATTGACAATAGCACCCTACCCCACCTGAAGTCCATACTCATGTCATAAGCTGGAATTAATATTGGTGCCTGATTACTTTATGATTTGCAAAACCACTAATGGAGGAAGGGGGGGGGGGGGGGGGGGGAACCCACATCCTTAAAATCTGAGTGAAATATCTCAAACACGAGAAGCAACAAATACGTATTGTCAACTATTATGTGGTACCCAAAAGTTCAAAAAATATATTAGATAAAACTGTTACTTTTATATTATATTGTTTTTGATCACCTTGAAGTGGTCATGCCATAAACTTCACTACCAATTCTCCAATCTACAATTTTTATGACAGAATATGGTCAAGTGTACTTAAACCTATTCCCAAAGTATTAAAGGGATATGGGATGGTCTGTCAACAGCCTTGTAGAATCAGATTTCTCAATCACTGCATTATGGTGGACGGCAATTAACTACCATCTAGAACAGCCATCACAATCAATGTTCAAAAGCTTTTCAAACATTTATACTAACTATAAGCCTTTTTCTGATCCACATATTGTGCACCCAAACCATGTGACTAAATCTAGCATGTTCCTGCAGTTGTTTTCCCAAAGATTTAATGAAAAAACCTTTAAGAAGACATGTTGTTCTTTTAGTTCACTTGTCACAAAACTGCAATACGACATAAACATGGCAGTACATGTGCTCACCAATAACAAGCTAAACCACTAAGTTTACAGTCACGGTGATTTCAGAAGGATGTACAGGAAGATACCTTCCCCTATTACGGCATATTCTGTACTGACTGGAAAAAATGTTTTCTAGATAAATAGATTTACAGTATATATGATTTTAATATGTATTAGATACTTGTGATAAATAATTTTTATATCCTGGAAAAGACTTTCAAATCAATCCAAAATAATCTTCTTACACATCAAAGTTCAGCGAGTTTAATAGTAGGGTGTTTGATAATCATGCTGCAAGAATGAGAATCTAAACTTAACAAACCCAGCAATTTTTTATTATGACTTGTCACAATGACCTCGTGTGGCAGTGAAAATTCAGAGGAAATTTATGAAAAGGGAGAAAGCAGAAAAGAATAGGTTGCTACTCACCACAAAGACATCAAAATGAGTCACAGACAGGAACACTAACACTTTAGTGTCATTCAACCGGCTGGTACTGAGCATTTTCACGGTTATTCTAAATGATATACAGTAGAGCATACAACATACAAAATAAATCAGTATTTTTTTATTTGAAAGATAGGACATTTCCCTGCAGAATACTGCAGACAAACAAACATTTACTATTGTTCAGTAGAAGCTCTATTTCCTCATCCCGTTAGGCCATGAAAAAAATCAAACATGAGGTTTACCACCAAAAACAACAACTGAACAAAAGTTATGTCCTGTCGCAGCACATGTAACAGGCGGGATAGTAAATGACTCATAATATATTTCATTCCTGCCTCAGTGACAGCTGCTGCCATCTGTAGTTTTTCTCGGTGCTATGATATCGACAGAGTACTATTATACTGGCAAAAGACACAAGTCATGTGCTGGAAGTCATAAACAAAACATAGAATCAGTATTTTTGGGGTAGAGTCAGACCGAGATAGAAGCTACATCGCTTGTCTCCTTAGTGTTAAAGTGCTTCATGGCCCTTTTACACACACACACACACACACACACACACACACACACACACACACACACACACTTATTCATACAAGTGCCATTCACAAACAATTAATAACTTTATGTGCCCATGCCATGCTTGTATTGACACTAGTAAATGTTATTTTGAACGACAATTGTAAATGTAACATCTCATAAAACTCGCACAGGTACATGGAATTCATTACTACTGTACCACAGTCTGGTCTGTCTTACATCAAGTTACATGCTCCATTTCCAGTCCATTAATGAGGGAAAATTTATGTGACAGTATTTGGGTATATTCAGGTCATTTTGTGCACGATGGTTAGAGTTCACAAGTTGGTGTCTCTTAGTTCAAGCACTGCAACTTGACCATTATCAGACTGATTCCTAACTTCAAATTGAAACATTTACCCTTATCCATCTTCTCTGAAAGTTTGTACTATCATCAAGAAATCGCCCTGTACAACAGACTATACTTGTGACACCCCCATCCAAGCATCTGCAAATATGAAGTCCTATTTACAGCAAATTACTGTTTTGCATTAAGCTCCTTATTGTTCACTTATGCCGATTAACAGTTTGGTTATTTTTGGTATGCAGCCACAGAAGATAATTCTATAATATAAAACAATAAAAGCAATTGCAGTTCCTACTGTCATAGGACAATGTTTGTCTCCAAAAAAGAAACACTAGCTTTTAGTATACTAGCTCAAACCCGCAGCTGGGCACGCGTGTTGGTAGATCAAATCACACTTAAAAATGCACTCCTTTCGGAGAATCCAATCATGTAATTCAACAATGATGATTGTAATAATATCACAAATCGATCACTTGATGTAATTCGCGAAACGTCAAATCGATTTTTTTAAAGAGATGTGTTAAAAGAATTTTTTTTCACTGCTTTATTTATTTATTCTCATATTTCCTTATTTGTATGCTTATCCTTACCCAGAGAAAGAGCTGAAGACATTGTAGCATGCATAGACCAAAGATAAGGTCTGTGGCATTGTGTTTCGCTGTATGTAACCTCCTTGCTATACAGTCGCAAATGTCATCGCTGGCCTTCAGTCCAAATTTTTTTAATAATTTCATGACTTTCAACCACCATATCTTCCACTCCCTTATAGCTATCGGCACGGAACTGCTATGGTGTACAACGGGAGACTTCAGACAACAATTACACACAGACCATTCGTTTGCGATCTGTAGTTTTCGCTGCAGAGTGAAATATTTACACACACACGCACACACACACAGAATTTTAAATACACCAATAACTTTCCATCCCAATATACTCCACCATTTTATCATTATCAACCCTCAAGCAACAATTTAACCAATAAAACCATTTTCAAAGAATAATTATTTTCCACATTTCGCGTTATATTCTTCAAATTACTAAATATCTATCAGATCGCTATAAAATCGTGCCTAAAACCTTCCTCAGGTATAAATTAGTAACTGTACAAATATTTAAGTCTCTGCATCTTGTCGTTCGGACGTGATAAGCGTACACAGAACAGACATTCACATTACTATATATAGATAAATAGCTATCCGATCGCCATAAAGCCTAAAGCCTTTCCCGCGTAAACATTAGTAACTGTACAAATTTGTAGCTCTTTATGTCTTGTGGTTCAGACGTGATAAACGCACACCAAACAGATATTCACATTTATAGATACAGATTAGGAAACTTGTGTACAAGCACTGCAAAAAAGACTAGGCCAGGAGTGACTTACCCTCGAATGGTGCCAATATCAACAGGTTCTGGTTCGAGTATTTCAGGAGCAAGTTTTATGCCCTCTACTTCTCGTAGTAAGACATAGAGGGGTTCAAGCTGTTCATTAAAACGTGCCAACATAAGACGCGAATCCTTTTTTGGAAGAGCTGACTGGTCTTCCTCAACAACTTCACGGCAAAAAGTGCATCTGAACTCTAATGTCATGGGATCAAAAAGCTGGTCTGCCTGCAACAATAGAAAATATTTCATTTATATCTAATAAAATATGTATCAATGAAAGAAACAAATATACTGTTAATAAAACTTTTTGTGACTGAAATGACTTACTAATATTAATAATTATTGTCTTATGTGATATTAACCAAGAATGTAGTTCTACTATTTTTATATTTAAAATGGTCATATTTAAATAATCCAAAGCACTAATCAAGTTCTCCAAAGTGAAACTGTCTAATGATTCCCCGAATTCCAGACAGATTTTGCTGTTTCCATTGTTTTATTATTTCTAAAATTTCACAAAGATTTAACTGACTTCCTGGACATATTTGAAAGTATTTGATTTACTGAACAGATGGAATTCCTGAAAGAGCAGCATGAAATAAATTGTTCAAAAGCCAGGTTTACACTTGAAGAGAGACATCCCACAAAACTTTTCAACTCTGCATATATTAATTAGTCAATCAACTGCAACACACTTGTTAATATTGTTCTATTATGCCCTAAAGTAAGACTGTCATTAACAAAATTCCTTGCCATACATCACAGAGTAACGTACGGCTATTCAGTTATTCAAAGCATTGGTATTATTCATTTATTTTTCAGTTTATAATCAAGTATACATATTATAATATTTAGATGCCAATTACTATAGGTTTAGTCATTGTTGATTAAAATATTGTTTAGCTGTGTAGAAATTACCTGATAAAGACATGAACAGTTTTTCATTTACCATGTCTGTCTTTTATAATACCTACGTTTTATGCTACAATGCAATTCTTTAAAGGTTACCTTAGACACTATGATATTCTTGCAACATGTATCCATTATTTTCATTGTACTGTACATCTATCTACATGTAGCACAATTATCTGTATTAACTCACCAGTTACTACGCATTCCACCACAGTGGCCATGCATCAAAATCGTTAACGCAGATATAGTGAAAATCAACTGTCAAATGGTGGATTCACAAATTCTCCAGGTAAACACCTTTTAAAGGGACTGACTAAGTGACAAAACACCTCCCAATCTAATATTGCATTTTATGTAAAGCTAAAGAACGATTCAGTAGGGATGATCTTCTGATGCAAGTCTATGTAAGAGAACTGTTGAAACTAGTAATTTCCAATCCTACTCAAAGTGATAAAACTCCCCCTTTCAACCTTATCAATTAAATTAGAATCGCATTTACCATCACTCCGTACTTTAAACTTGACCCGAACAGATCCAGGTACGTGGTTATTTCTGTTGGTTGAATCGAGTCTGCCAGAAGAAACGTTATGAGCATGGCAGAGGAATCAGTTTTCTAAGCAAAGTGAAATGGAACCTAATAAGTCTCGAATTGATTGTTTAAAGTAGTTTGTTAAGACTGAAGTCCGGAATGAGTAGCAAATACTGTTAGCACAGTCAGGTTTCAGTAGCACAGAAGTGAAAGAAAGTACTGAAAGGAAGAGATATTTTTCTAAAGTAGATAAGAAGCCCATTAAAGATAAGTATTCCTACAGTGGCTGCACTAAGCAATACTTCAGAACACTTACGCATCTTTTGTGGAAAGGCGCTTGACAGTGAAAAGTGTTTCAAAACTACAAACATGACAACTGAGGAAAAAAGAAGGAAGGTTAGAGAAAAGAAGTGTTGTTTTACATGCTTACAACCTAATCATCTGTCGAAGAACTGTAAATCAAACAATCAGTGCTTGGTTTGTAGTAAGAAGCATGCCACAGTTATGTGTCCTGTTCGTTTACAGAAAGATAAGAATGAATCGAAGAAAGAAGAGGAAACCACTCAGCCTCTCACAAATTCTAATTTGGCCTCTCATACTTCTGTTCATCAAGTAATATTACAAACACATGGTTCCAGTACACGGAAATGGCAGACGGAAGACATTGAGACCTTTTTTGGATTGTGGTTCTCAACAAACGGAAAAAACAGCTGAAGAATGCAGATTGAAATCAAATGCTGGAGAATTTGTTTCCCATGTTCTGTTTGTTGGAAACAATACCTCAGAAACGAATCATAATAAGTACAGAATCAAGCTCCAAAAACCAGGCAGTAACTTTACTTGTGAGTTGAAGTCAGGGACCAGTCACGTATTTGCCAGTCAATCCCATGAGTTTCAGCATGCTCTGCTCTGTTTAATGAAGAAAATATGGATCAGCGATGTGGGTGATAACTGTCCAGAAATTCAGTTCCTTATTGGAATGGATGTTTATGCTAACATTCTAACTGGTAATGTTGTTCGACTTAAGAATGGCCTTACAGCCATTGAAACAAAGCTAGGATGTACATTGGGTGGCGAAATAAATGACATCTCTCCTGGAGTGAATATGGCAAATACAACACTCACAATGGCTTACAATGATGGCTCAATCACGGACTTGAAACAATAGGTATTTGCGATCCAGTAGAAATCAAATCAGTTGAAGAACAAGATCGAGAAGCAAAGCAACATCTGTTTGACACTTCAATCCAGAAAGAAGATGGACGGTATGTAGTTGTTCTTCCTTGGAAGGAGGGACATCCAGAAATCCTGACCAATAGGAAAATAGCAGAAAAAAAGGCTTCAATCGACTACGCAGAAGTTGGAAAAGATAGGCCTCTTTTCACATTACGGCAAAATATTTGAAGACCGGGAAGCTGGATGTTTTATTGAAGAAGTACCACAAGAAGAGGTTGAGAAATCTTGCCATTATCTTCCACACCGACCTGCAATCAATCCTGAAAGTCTGACTACTCGAGTTCGGCCAATTTTTTATGCATCATGTAAAACAGATGAAGGGTTTTCATTGAATGTCTGTTTAATGAAAGGTCCTAATTACGTTCACATTATCCCTTAAATTCTTTTAAGGTTTCAAGAGAAATGCATGTTATTTAAAGAAATTACTCAAAGGAAAGTGAAATATAAAAACAAAACAAAAAATTCTTAAAGAGGATAAAAGAGTAAGATCATACATTAACTTATCGAAAACAAATTGCTGTTTAGTTACATAAACTTGAAAACAGAAAGTTGTGAAAGGCATTAACAGTTACTGAAGAACAAATAAAATATTCACCATCATTCCTTACCTCAAGATCTGTGAATGTTTTGCAACATGATGGGCACTTGAAACTTGCACGACTTGTTGCATCACGTTCTTCTGTCTCCATCTTCTTCCTCATGAGGTCAAGTTTGTACTTTACAACATTTACAAATGTCTGGAAACAGGATAACCATAGACTTTTATATGGCATAATGTTGTCATTCATAAGTAATTAGATGTACTTGTAAGGCAATGTTAGGCAGAGCTATTTGTCTAACAACTAAACAATGCAACATCATTTATTAATATTAAGTTTGAATGTGATCTATATTCATAGTTACTAAGAACATAACTGATCTTCTTCTCTGTATGTAATGTTTAAATAAATCTCCTGTGCAGTCCATGTGCATTTTTGTAACAGTGTTTATACTATCTTTTGGACAAAGAGACATTGTCCACTGTAAAACAGTCAAAGCAGTTACTGAATGGTAGCTGCACTTGTTTCCTTCACATTTAAGGTAAAAAAAGAAGATGATGAAGAAGAAAGAAAAAAAAAAAAAAAGATCTTTCTGTTTATCTTTAAAAATCAGCAGCATAAATATACTGAAATTTGTCACAAAAGTTTCCATAATTATATTGTTGATAGTGAACTTTCTTTGTTTAATCATGAAAATTGCTTTTAAAATCATTGAGGCTCCATTCTTTAATATTTTGAACAATCAAAAAAAATTTCTCAATGTACGATAGTTTCTTCCCCAGTAAAAATTACTGTATTAAGTACGACTTCTCAGCTTACATCACAATCAATGAGAAATAACTAAGGACCATTTTCACATAATTCAACAGCTACATATTTGCAAAAACAAGTTACATATGTATTGATGCACTTCTTAATTAGATTTAATCCATTACAGCAGGTAGATTTTCTCAACATACTATTTGCCTGCATGATACTGCACACAGAACTGAAATTTTTACGGAATTAGAGATCTACAAAAAGTGAGTTTTGTGAAATGTGAACATATACTGCACATAGTAGACATTTATTTTGACAAATTAGCTCACTACTTCTCAGTCAGGCCCACAGTTACCTATTGCAACAGATTTAGCCCTTGGGAACACATTTGTATTAGTTAATGAAGTATTCAATACCATTTATGTCTATGTATGTAAGAGTAGCAGGGCCACCAGTGTATCATTATTTTCTATATCCATATGCTACAGATACTATAATTTTGTGTATACCAAACAATCCTTTATCTTTTTATTAATATTAATGGAGTAGGCATTTCGAAATGTTTTTATCACAACCAAAAAGTCTTTTGTCTTTAAATAATTATATTGCAATGCAAATAATGTTGTAAAAATACTTTGTTGTACCTTTAAATTTACAGTCTTCACCATTCTCAAAAATTACTTTCTTTTAATTACAGTGTATACAAAGCTTGAAATAATGATAACATTGTTGGATAGAAACATAGTGTGACATATTCAGTTTGTAATAAAACTATATGGCTGTTTCAATATTTAACTATTTCAATTACATAAACAAACCAACACTGCAATAATCATATTTTGCATACATGTTTAGTATATAATTTTGTCCAATTTATAAATATTTTTAAAATTGCCTACTGCTTGTGCTGATTAATCTGATTTATATCTTGTTTGTGTAAGACATTAAGGAAGCATAATTCAGGAATGTGATTGTATCAACCTTTTTCTGGAACTTTCTAGAATCCAGCATTGTCATTAAATATGAGTGTGACGAATCACAGTTGGTCTTAGTTGTCTCGGTCTTTCGTATGTCTTAGTCTTCAATTCAGTGATATATATCACACACACAAACACCTTTTCCCCCAAGGTAAGTCTTTCCTCTCCTTACCCACTGCCTTAAAATCCTCATCCTTTCCTTTTCCCTCTCCTTCCCTGCTCTTTCTGAAGAAGCAACTTAAGGTTGTGAAAGCTCAGTTGCTTTCTACAAATGTCTGCCTTGGTGTGTATGTGTGTGTATATGTGTGGGCGTGTGTTTGTTTACCTTTCCTTTTTTCTCCTATGGTAAGTCCTTCCACTTCCGGGATTGGAATGACTCCTCATTCACTCCCTTAAAACCCTCATCATTCCCTTTTCCCCCTCCTTTCTTCCTCTTTTCCTTATGAAGCAGCCAACAGTTGCGAAAGTTTGAATGTTTTTGTGTGTTTTTATTTATTTATTTATTTTTGTATCTATCAACGAGCCTGTGCTTTGGGCAAGTCAAATGATCTTTATGCAAATTTATGTTTTTGAAGATAATAAATATAACTTAAATATGGAATAAAGTACTTCCATTCAGTATAAAGAATCCAGGCTATCAGAGTAAATTGTTTCAGGACAACATTGATACTGCGAAAAAGCTGTTCAACACAACTGTTTTGTCTGCTTCAGCAGGTGATGAAATTTTTATTAATTATTAGAACTTGTGTTTGGGTTATGGGTTTCCTATTCTAACTAATAAGTCGGATCATCATACCAAATGAATTCAAAAATTGAACCATCACCACATTATCATTAAGTTCTGAGCCACCATTATACCTGTATGGTTCTGTGAAATGACTCGCATGCTAACAATTTGATGAAAAAGAAGCTACAATTCAAAACGTTTGTAACGAGAGTTCTTATTTTTTAAAAGTGAGGGAGATGTACGGTAGTGCCGCAAGGAAAGTCAAAATAACCTACTACACCTCTCCAATCATACATGAAGTGAAGAAAACTAACATAGGTATTTTCAAGAACATCAATGAATCAACTGCAATAAACACTGAAAGCCATGTGAATGTCAAACATCTGACAATGTAAAGAAGCTATTGAGGGTAAAAAAAAAAATCATCATTTGGAATCCAGAGTTTTATGGGAGTTTTTTAATGGAACTAATTAAGTACATTTCCTTCCTAAACCAACTTTTTTGTTATTTGTACAGTAGGTTAAAGTCAACTAGAACATTACAGCTACAATATTAATCTGTAGGTGTTCATTCTTGTATACAATCATGGTTTTACATAACTTATTATTTCCAACTGAAAACTGATACAAATGTTTTTCACTGTTGTGAACAAACAGAATATTTGTAATTTCTTCCATTTCACTTGACCTACATTCAGGAGGTTTGGATCCCCCATCCCTGTCTGAGAACTTAGATTTAGGTTTTCTATGGTTTTCATTTATCACTGACATGCTAACCGTAGTTATTTGAGTGAATGCCACATCATTCACGAGCTAATTATATGTTTCGTGTGAAATGAACAACATATCCAGTGGGACTGTGTTTGTGTTTGCAATTGGAATTTATAACATGAAGGTCCCAAGTTTTCAAAATTGGTAAATAAATTGGTCCGGAGTTTCATAAACACTATAGAACAAATGATACAAAGATAAAGATACATGTCATTCATGTGAAATTATTGTGAAGTTGTTGGAAACATTTTATGCTCATATAGCAACCCTCCTTGTAAACAACAGATTTTTATATCAGTGCCATACTCACTGTCAAATATCACAGGGTGTGTTTCTGACATAAGGCATCCTTGTTTGTTAGATGTGTGCATGAGAAACTGTACAGATCTCCTCACCAGGGGGTGGCACAAGCACAACAGGTTCAAAAACAAATTATGGCCCGCACCTATCTCAGTGGGCAGTACCACATTGACTCATCTGTTATTTATTACATAAACTTGGAGTAGGACCATCTCTCATGTTCTGTGTGTAATGTTATTCACTACACCTTGCTCCTGGATTTCTTTATTATGATTTAAGGACTATTGTTTGTTAATGGACAGAATGGTGTACTAAAAAGTTGTCAAAATAAAAGTGGTTTATACCATGTTCATGTTACTAATAACATGTTCTGTTACAACATGTTTTGGTAATGAGGACAGTCGCTACTTGTGTATGACTCTCATGAATTTCAATATGAAATTATACGCATAGATGCTGAGAGGCTCCTGCTCCTACAACAGCTATAATAACAATAACTTCTATATCTATATTGCATGGAAGTTCACCAGAGCCCAGATCTTGATGCTCAACACATATTTCCAACAATAGTGGTTGGCTTGGCAGCTTCAGCCATCAGTACATCCAGGTCCCTTTCAAGCATATGAAAAGTGACCAGCGGAATGGAGCAGGTATGAGTGGTAGTTATGCCACACTTTGCCACATTTAACATAATGGAACCATTGTCAAAGCACTTTTCCTACCGTGATTGCCACCACACATTCCAGGTTGTTGGAAAAATTAGACCCCCCCCCCCCCTCAGGCAACTTAGTCAGTGTTGTTCAACAAAATGTGTGGATTGTTAGCTTTCTATTATCAGTATCATATGCATGTCATTTCAGCACATGTGGACTTTTATCAGGGTAGGTTACAACTCCATCAGTCACACAGAGCATGGGCTGTACATCTGCAGGTTCTTGCAGTTACCTGCGACTAAGGCTGGGCCTTCACATATTTCCTTACATAGGTATATGGCAACATGGTAAACTCAGACATAGGTATGACTCCAACTGCATTAGGCAATCAGCAATGAGATGGAGGGTGAAATCCATTTTGGGCACATTTTTTCAGTTAAGCCATGGACATCTAATGTGCACAACCGTATATTCCATAGAAATTATAATATACACTCTCAAAAGGTTTGAACTTCAAATGAAATCTAATACAGTATCTCTTCATAGGTTAATCTTAAATTCTTTATTTAAGTTAAATACACATTTTTAGATTTTCATTACTACAATTTACAATAAATAGTACCTACCATTTTGTGGCATATAAAATTCTTATTCAAAAAACTGTCTAATTTTGGTTTGTTTCATGGGCTTTTCAAAATGTTTTCTAGCAACAATATCATGACATCTTTTCATTAATATGATGTCAACTGGCATTGCCTCACTGCATTGTTCTACAAATCCTAGGGAAACCTAAATAAAAACACTGATACTGAAATTTCTGTGTTTAACTACTATATGACCATTGAAATTTGATAGCTAAGAATTCCTAATTTACACTTTCATTCCTTTAGTGTTCGAAAAACATTGTCGGCTGTCACCCTGTCAACCATGTGGGCATTCATCCAAATTAATTTCTAACAGACAGTTATTCTGTCTGGATATGTAGGTGCAAGATGAAGTTGGGTTAGATTTGAGGAAGTAAGCAGCCACTTCAATTTCACACTGGAGGGATTGGTGAACAGAATTTTTTATTTTGTGACAGATGCTAAATTATATACTAACATGCTGATTTGCAGCTTGAGATGGCCAATTTGAAACAGTCCAACCCACCTACCTTCAGATGTCCTGAGAGGGCATAGATCAGACACATTTCTTTGTAGGATTCTATCTCTATAAGCCTGTATTCTACTTGTTTAGTCTTACAGTTGTTGGATATGTGTAGTAAGGCAGGCAATAAATCAGAGCATATGTTTGTCTCTAAACAGTCCCCATCTCTTAGTAAGATATAATGGTGTAGATTTACAGAACTGGTGGGAAGACTTGTTTTGAGCTATGTCTTCAATAGAAGTATTAAATGTATGTCTAGTTTTGAAATATGAGCTTGCAGAGAATGGACATCTGCATGTGCAATGTGAAGTTTTGTGTGTACTGTGGTAGGTCTCTCAAGGGTATCGCTGCATGATAATGCACCGGACTCTAGGGTGGCGGCATCTGTGCACATGTACAATACATTTTAATGCAATGTAATTGGATGAGGAAAAGACCAAGGGAGGGGGGACGATGGGACCACAAATTGAAATCAGATCAGTCAGTTTCAGTGATAGGGAAGATATTACTGCCTAGGTCAACAGGGCCCATTTCAGTCCCAAACAATGCCGACGTAATGATGGAAGGTAGATGGGGAGACCATCTCGCCAATATAATCTGCATGCAACTTTGCTATTGTTTCTCTTCATCATTATTCTCTTAACATTTGCCCATCTGTTGTGCAACCTGTAGGCCAAATCTTGTCTTGACTTTACAATTTCTTACAAATTAAACTTCAGAATTATGAGTCTAGGTTTAACAGATTCTGGTGTCCTACAATGTAGTTCAGTGTCATATACTACTGTTCAAGTAATTATGCAAGTAATTAGGCAATCACCCCACCCCGGGCATGGGCTTTACCAGGTGGTGTACAACACAACAACTCAGGACTGGCACTTACGCTTTACCCAGACACCTTTTACACAAAATACATAGGCGACCTTCAGAAACACAAAGAGGAAGAGAAGAGAGGCCTCAAACACTGAAGTGGAGGAGAAAAATGGAGGAAGGAGGAGTAAAGGAGAGATTAAAAAGAAAATACCCTGATTCATTTGAAACAGTCCCCTAACCTTCAGGTTTGATTAGAAGGTGTAAGACTGTCTACAAAGGAGGTGAAAACTGGAGGGTGGCTATTCAGCATAGGAGAAGTAGTGCTTCAAAGGCAGGGGCCCTGTTGTAGGCAAGCATGTACTTACCAAAAAATGGAGACCCAGGGGGAGGGGGTTACAAAATTTCAACATTTCTATTCTTAGGTTTATCAGTTATTAAATTAGGCAGGAAAATAAAGTCAAGAAACGCCCTGATACCAATAACAAGTTCTGGTTACTTGCAGTAAGATGCTATTGCTTTAACATAATGATAATGTATCACAATTGCACAGATTTTTATACATGTATGACGAACCAGCTGTCCATCACGACTGCCCAATATCAAACTAAGGCAAAACATTTTCCGAGTGCAGACTTAAGTTCTTGTCTGGCATCAGTAACACAGTAACTGACAGTGACGGCCTGAAGCACAAGTCCAAGCGAATATTTGGTGTTAGTACAGCTCTCACCTCAACCTTGACGAGTTCAGCAATGTTAGCTGTGACACTGGGCATTACGGGTGCAACTCCTGGTGCTGGTGTACCTCCAGCACTCTCCCCACCCTGACCATTGGTATTGGAGTACTTTGTTTGATAATTTTCCATTTTAAGTGTACTTTAATGTTACTGACACTGAAAATTATGCAACACTCAGCACTCAACACATGTTATTCAAATATTTATAATAACCTAACTACTTAATAACACCTCCAAACATCTAGGAAAGTTGTGAGGGGGACCAGCACTTGCCACTCACATGCTGAGATCGATAGTCATTTTATTGTGATTTTTAAGGCTGCTTTCTCCCATTCAGTCTGTCTTTATGTGTCTTGTCCTCAGCATTTGTCTTTCTCTTACATAAAACTGTGCCGCTGGGGACCCTTCATTTATTAGTACAGAAACATTCGATAGCCTACAGCCATCTCATCTAAGGCTCTTCCCGGTTAAGTGGCACAGCTGTGGCACAGCTTGCAATGGAGGAAATGCTTGATTTCAATGGCTGCTTCACTACCTGGGCCATCTGGATCCACCCACTCACCACTGGCTTTTCTGAACATAACAGATGGGAGTTATTCCTATAGTACATTCTCCGATTCCAAAATTATCCAGGCCTCAACCTATGATGACTCCTATCTTTTCCACACCCAACAGTTTGTACCTCTCTATCCAAAACCTCTCCTATTTCGAGTGGTGTGTGTTAGCAAGCACGCGCACGCACGGAGGAGATGCTGGCAGAAGTAGAAACCCCTGCAGAACATCCTGAAGAGGAGGCTTCAACCCAGCAGACGAGGACAATGCCAAGGGCCGCACAAGGCATGGCCAACAAAGAGGAAATATGTGCCACCTTCTGACAAGACCAGAAGACAGAAGATGGGGGGAACAGGTCTTCCTAAAGGCACACTTCACCGGTGAGCAGTTAGAGCTGCTGCTCACAGCCATCGACAAGAAGAATCTGGTGGCCAACTACTCGAAGTACTCACCAGCAGAGTGGGATGTGTACATTGCCCAGTTGGAAGCACAGAAGAAGGCTCCTGAGTAGGATAAACACCTCGCCCTCCTAGCAGCAGCCACAAACAAGAAGAAAAAGAAGACTGGCAGGAAACAGAGGTACACCATCTGGAACCCTTCAGGAAATCTAAGATGGCCAGATGCTGTTATCAACAAGAGAGGTAGCTAGACCAGCAATATCATATCACATTCCATAATCATCATCATCATAATCACCACCAAATTCACTGCTAGACAAGTAGCTAGCAGTTCTAGACACAAAAAACCTGCTCACCTTTCCTAGAATCCTCTTAAGAAGTATCCACAAATTTCCTCAGTACCGGTTGGAGTAAATGTCAACAGACAAACACTCCTATTGAACCGAGCGAGAGAAGGCACGATCAGGTAGGCCATAGATGTCAACCACTGAGCACAGTGTCTATTCTGTTGTGGTATGTTCAGGGGAAAAATCAGAGAATCACAGTGGGTTAAGAGAAGTCATACTGCAACAAGATAACATTTGGCCACATTCTGCCAAATGGACAGCCAACACAATAAATTAGTTGGGATTTGAGGTGCTGGAATATCCACCATACAGTGCAGACCTGGTTTCAAGTGATTTACACATATTTAGCTCCTTAAAGAAAGGACTACAGGGAAGAAGATATGAGAGTAATGAAGACATCACTAAGGCAGTGCAAAATTAGATACACATGCAACTGAAAAACTTTTTTTTTATGGTGTCAAATGAAATTGGAAAAAGTGCACTAAAGTCTGGGAAAGTTACATGAAAAATAAAGGTATGCTTCAGTTTTCTATCATTAGAAAAGTACAATTTTTCTCAAAGATGCCTTTACTTTTTGAATTCCCCTCATATTTTAACAGCTAAATTTAGCCTACTTTCATTCCCTTTTTTCCTATTTTTTCAATATTACATAATAATTATTATGAACTTTATTGTTTATTTATTCATTCATTTATTTTTATTGTCTCATCTTCTTATGATGCCAAAAGGTCCAGTTGATGAGTTTTGTCTCCATTGTGTTCTTGATTGTCAAGTCTTGTTCACTGCACTATTGTCATCACTGAAATATTTATTCCTCCACATATGCGTTCTGGAACATTACCCATTCACTCATTGATCAGTCTGAAGTGGCGATAGAAGACAGCAACAGAAAAGATTAAAATTTAAATTATGCATTAAAGAAATTACTCACACAGGAGGATCATATAAACTTACCATTTTTTAACCATAGACAGACTCCCGAATGGAGGACATAGTAATAAGCATCGCTGGTGTAGAGAAACAGCTGAGAGAGCTGAAAGCAAATAAGTCACCAGGTGCAGATGGAATCCCAATTTGGTTTTACAAAGAGTACTCTACAGCATTGACCCCTCACTTAGCTCGCATTTATCGGGAATCTTTGGTACAGTACAAAGTCCTATGTGATTAGGAAAATGTGCATGTGCTTCCTGTTTTATAAGAAAGGTAAAAGAACAGACCGAAATGTTATAGACCAATATCACTAACATTAGTCTACTGTAGCATTCTTGACATATTTTCAGTTTGAATATAATAAATTTCTTGAGACGCGATTTTTCTGTCCATCTGTCCAACACAGAAAGCATCACTCATGTGAAATTCAACTTGTCCTTTTCTCTCATGATCTCTTGCAAGTCATGGATGAAGGGCAACATGCAGACTATACATTGCTTGATTTCTGAATGCTGTTTCACACAGAGCAATACTAAGAGACTGTTAACCAAGGTACAAGCATATAGATTAGGTTCCCAGATATGTGAGTGGCTCGAAAACTTCTTGAGTAATAGAACCCAGTTTTTTTGTCTTTGATAGCTAGTGTTAATTAGAGACAGGAGTATCATCAGGAGTGGCCCAGTGCCACCACCAGGACCATATTTAGGCAGGAGCAACATGTGCATCTGCACAGGGTGGCAAAATTTTGGAGGCGTCAAAAACCTGCCATCAAAATAAAAATTTTAATGTTAATGGAATCATCATTATTCAGAGTTTCAATTGCAGCAATATTATTATTATTTTAAATCAGTATGAATTCCAGATGTCGGAGGTGGGGCATAAAATAAATTACTGCCCAGGGGCTTCGCATGCCCTAAATATGGCCCTGGCCACCACTTTTATTTTCCATCTAAATAAATTATTTGCAACTGTTTGCTGAAGATGATGTGATGTGTGGGAAGATGTTGTCATTATATAGTACAAGATAACTTAGATAAAATTTCCAGTAGATGTGAGGAATGACGTCTAGCTCTAAATGTATAAAAACAGGTATAAAGTGATGTAGACCAATATGAAAAACAATCACCTACTTTTCAAATACAGTATTAGCTGTGAGCTGCTTGTCACAGTTGTATCAAATATCTAGGCGTTATGTTGCAGAGTGATTGTTCTTTATGAAAAACACTATTGACAAAATTTAGAGGTCTGGAATTTGAATCTGGCTGCAGAATGAGTTTACTGCTGCTAACTTAATTTCATATAAAAACTACAAAGCTAATAGAAAATATGGCTCATACAGTGGCATAAAAGGATTTGTTATTTTCCTCACTCTCTATGAGAGTATAACAGAAAAGGAAATGACAAGTAGTGTATGAAGTACCCTTCAGCACACATCCTACAGTGGCTTGTGAAGTATGTTTGCAGATGTACAATAATATCTGTTCACATTTCTTAACCTTTGGAAGCAGAGCCAATTCCTAACTCGCTTTCCTACCATTTCTTAAAAACTTCCAGTTCTTTTTGCAATCATCACTTATCAACAGAAACTACAGTATGTTCATAAAGTCATGGTGCATTTTTAACCAGTCCCAGAAATGCACAGAAACAAGACAAAAATGTGAAACTTCATCAAATGAAAGAAAACTCTTCAAGTTTATGTTACATAACACAGGTCGACATGGATTCTGGGGTTTGGAAAGTAAGTTGTGTTCTTTACTAAATTTGCACCCCTGAATATGAAAATCATATCAGTTTTTTTCCATCACCCTCAGTTTTTTCCGCACAGCTGACCCCTCTCCAACCCTACCATTGGCTGCGAATTCTATGTTATGCAGTGTCCACAACTACAGAAATGTGGCAACGTTGCATTTTTTGTGTGAAGGGAAGGCAGAGGGGGCTAATGAGCTTGGAGCTGATGTTCCATTATCGCCACAGAAATCAGTGAGTGAGTGCTACAGCTACAAGAAGGTGCTTTCGAAAAAACATGAAAAACATATCGTATCCAAACTTAGATTCGGCAATTAGACCTGTTCCTCATGGCATAGGGCTACCAATCCCCTCTCCACCAACATCAGTGGATTCTCTTGAATTCTCTAAGCCAGATGTAAGTCAAGAAAGCAGTGAATCCGACCATTCTGAGTGTGGTATCGATAGTAGGCCAAAACCTCTTACTCAAACAGAGCTTGACAATTTGGTGAAAGACTTAGGACTCTCAAAAGATGCAGCACCACTACTGGGATCACGTCTCAGTGAAAATAACTTACTTGCACACGGTACATCATATTCATTGTACAGAAATCGTGATAAAGATTTCAGGGAATTTTTTGTTGAAGATGGTTTAATGGTGTTCTGCAAAGACATCGGCGGATTAGTGATGAAAATGGGAGCTCAGAAGTATGAGAGCAAGGAATGGAGATTGTTTATAGATTCTTCAAAGTGAAGTTTGAAAGCAGTGTTGCTACATATTGGAAATGACCTAGAATCAATTCCAATTGCGTATTCAGTACATTTAAAAGAGACATACAACACCATGAAAATACTTCTACAAAATGTGAAGTATGAAGAACACCAGTGGCTTGTGTGTGTGGTGACTTTAAAGTGATTGGCATTCTTCTTGGTCAGCAAGCAGGGTACACTAAGATGCCTTGCTATATGTGTGAATGGGACAGTAGAGATTATCATGGGCATTGGAGTAGGAGAGAGTGGCCTAAGAGGCAAAATCTGACAGTGGGATCAAAGAAAATAGAGAACGAACATTTGGTTAATCCAGATCATATTTTATTGTCACCACTGCACATCAAATTAGGACTCATGAAGCAATATGTTAAAGCACTGGACAAAACAGGAAACTGTTTCCAATACCTGTGTAGGCAATTCACGAATCTATCGACTGCAAAGTTGAAAGAAGGGATATTTGTTGGACCAGATATAAGGAAGTTGATGTCTGATGAGCACTTTGGCAGTTCTGTGATGGAAATAGAACTTCAAGCTTGGAGAAGTTTAAAAAATGTTGTGCATCGTTTCCTTGGCCAGAATAAGCAGCCTGATTACAAGGAAATAGTGGAAGACATGCTACAGTCCTTTAAACAGTTACGATGCAAGGTCTCTCTAAAACTACATTTTCTAATGTCACATTTCGCTGACACATCAGAGGAACTTAAAACTATGGAACATCGTTATCAAGGTCGTTGGGGAATAAACATGAATACTGTTGGTGCATCACACATGAAGGAGAAGTGACACACAAGAGAGGAAGTAATACCTCTATCTGGTAAGTGCCCACCATAAGATTTGCTTCTTATAATTCATATGCCTTTCTTCCAATTCGTTTTTAACCACTTTACTGTTCCATTTCGTTTCCATTGTCCCCTAATTGCTTTCCAATTTCATTGGGCGCAGAGTTAGACAATGGTGAATATGATGATAATAGTGATGGTGCAAAAACCTGACGTGCTACAGAGAAACAGGCTGCAGATTTGTGATCAGCAGAGTCAATTTAGTCAGAAATTCATATTTTCATGCAAACCCCAGACAAAAAGTCAAAATTTGTCGACCTGTGTAATTTTCATTGTTGTGTGCATGCAAGTAATGATACAAGAATGAATTAAGAGAATTATGTAGTTGCAGCAGACCACGACATTTCACTCAGAGGAAACTTCTGTGTGTTATAGAGCTTGTTTTGAATCCATGAAACATGTTTACAGTGAAAATCCTCATGTGTACATGAAGTCATACTCTCAGAAATAACATCAGATGGTGGGATCAGCAGTGAAGGAAATTGGCAGTTTGTTGGACCAAAAGCATTCTGGTAGGCTTTCAGTTAGTGACAAAACTTTGGTAATTATACAGAACAAATACCTAAGGAGCCCCCAGGAATTGGTGTTTACTTTGCTCAATAACTACACTTAAAGAATATTACAGTCCATAAAGTTCTAAACAAACTTCTCAATTTTTTGGGTTACAGACTGCAGTTGTTATATGCTCTCCACCCATATGAAAGTGATGACCATAAAGATGATAGGGTTCACTCATGAGACCACATGCCATGTGTGAGGTCATGTTCATAGCTATAAAGTCGGAATAGGAGCTGCTGAAAATGCTCTTGCCTACAGTGAGTACCAATGTAATTCCCGTAAGGTTAACACAAGATGTGCTCTCGTGCATGATAACATTATAGGCCTGTATTTGTTTAAGGATCAAACTGTAACATCAAACAATGTTGTAATTGTTTGCAGTGACAAATTCATCATGAAAGTTAAGGTATCATCTTCCAGCAAGGTTGTGCTTCTCCACAATTGACTGGAAGTTTTTTGATACAACATTTCTCAGTGATGGACAGGAAGGAGTGGATTTAAAGCATGCCCACCATAATATCTGATCCCTTAGACATTTTCTTGGGGGTTATATGACATAACATGTTTACAGTGTATGTGTTAACAATATTGTGCATTGAAAGGGAAGATTGAAGAGAGACTATTCACTCCATTGCATCTGATATCCTTCAACATGTGTGGAATGAATTAGAATACCATTTAGACATGACAAATGGCAGCTGTATCAAACTACACAGAACAGGTATGCAAACTAGGACGTTTTTCCCCCACACTTGGTAAATGTTTCACATTTCCAATTTGTTTCATTGCCTTTCCATGACCAGTTAAAACTGCATCATGACTTTAATCACACACTGTATATTAGTTACATTGCATGTTTCCATTTGTTTCACATTCTTGGCTACATTCCAACTAACATATCAAGGATTGTGACACATGAACTGAAGATTTTTAGAATAAGAGTTGTGTTTATATTGATGTTATTTTCTACTAAATTAGATTTCATATGCTTCAAATGTTTGGCACAAACAGAATACACGTATTTGTGTTTGTGGTAAAGTAGGAAAAAATTATGCACAGCATAGCCAGAGAAGAGAGGATCATTGTTCTTTAACAACAAAGATAACTTTTTAATGGTTTTGTTAGCTACAGTGGATGCAAATTATAAATTAATTGACATTGATGTTAGCACTTACGGAAATAATCCCATAATGGGGTATTTAAAAAATAAAAAATTGGAAAGAAAACAGTAGTTTATATCCCTCTACTAAAGTGTTTCCTGGGCACGACTGTGACATTACTCGATTTCCCAATTGCAAACAAAGTGCAGACATTTCTCATTTTTGAGGATTTCTAAACAGTAATGGATTTGAAATTAGAGACAAACTTAAATGTTTCTGCTGGAGTGAAAATGTGTCTAAGCCATGTCAAGGGAGAGATGTTAACAATGGATTGGAAATTATGGTTTATACTAAACAAAACATATCTACTCTTGCCTTTTGAATGTACTCAAGTAATAACTGTCGTAAACAATGCAGTATCTATTCATTAATAAACACCTGTAACATAATTCCTGCGAACAGCATTACAGGCAGCTTACACTAAGAAATTTCTACATCCATCTTGTCTTGTGTCATAACTTACAGAAAATATTGTTACACTTTCCTTCAATCGAGTGGAAAAACTCATTTTCACTCAATTGGTTATGTTGGGAAGTAAAATAACCTCTGGTTGCTGTGCGGTTTGGCGGCAGTGGAACTACCGGTTCTCAAACGGAGGTGTGGTCTAATGTGGAAGCGCATTATGTGGTGTCAGGTGGCACTGTCATTGTGTTCTGCATGCCTTGCACTGCAAACAATGAGAACCAGTGGCGATGCCTGTGGCTGGTCAGTATGGTCTGCAGCCATATTCTAAGTTGCACCTTTACATGTATCAGCCTGTCTCATCTTCGCAAATGCACAATTTAACTACCATTACCCAGTTTTACGGCTCTAAAACCTGTAAACATTTTACATAGGGGTAATGGGATATAAAAAAAATTCATGACAATTTAATACACATATATTTCAAATAGATTTGGCGGTGGTTTTCTTTCTTTTTTTTCCTGGCTTGTCCAAAATAACAGACACTATTGGTTGACGTCAACAGCTGTAAATTTACAAATTCAAACATCTTGACTGTTACAGGGTATTGAAATAAATTCGATGGTGAAGTTGAAAATTTGTGCTGGACCGGGATTCTAAACCGGATTTCTTGTCCTACCCAAAGTCTCAACTTATCGCAAACTGTGATAGTAATCCGAAAGAACAGACACCAAATCTATAATCTTTGTATGCCTTCAACAAGGCCAATGAAAATGACAGATTCACAGACACAATTGATCCCTTCTGAGAACACAGTTAAAGCAGTGAGCAAGAACAAGCAATGGCCAGGGAGCAGTACTATTGTAGAATGTGACCAGTTGAGAATTTGTGGAGGATGGGAAGTGTGTCTAGACAGCCTAATTGGTTAAGGCAACTGCTGGACTGAAGTGGGAAACCTGGTTCGAATCCTGGCCCAGCACAAATTTTCAATTTCAGCATTGAATTTATTTCAATGTCCAGTAATAGTTCTGAATATTTCGAATTCAAAATATTTCTTGTTGTACTTTGTTAAATATATCAAAAAGAGGCCAAATTCATAGGAGTGAAAACTATTGGTAGATGAAAGCTGTATTCTCAAAATTAACAAATTTACTTGCAGCATTGAGGAAAGCCAAGTGATTGTACAGAAGACATTATTTGCTTTTGCAGAGATTGGATTCTGTTCCAACCTTTCTTATATTTCTCTGGTATGAATCCACAATATTTCTCCATATGTTCATGTTACTTTCACACAACATGCCATGAATTCATTAAAAATAAAAGCATACTAGCCATTTTTTACTGGCAATATGAAAATTTTCCCCGTCTCTAATATTTTCCTTACATATTGTAGGGTATGACAGTGTATTTGTAAAAAAAGTACTGTCTTGAGGATAGTCGAGCAGGAACAGGCACATAAAAAAAGACACCACACTCTCTTTCATATAATCACCCAGGCATGCCTCACAGACACACAATTGTCATCTCGGGCTTCGGCATTCCAAGTAACATTCTGTGGTGATGGAATGAGAGAGAACAGGAAGGATGCAAGGCACATGTACCACCTTGCATAATTACTGGTCTCTCCCCCCATCCTGCCCCATCTCCACAGATCATTACACAGAAAGATCATATCACAGCATTATATTTAGTACATACAGCTTGTTTGACAACCTCTGTTCTCACACCTATGGGCATGTGACTACCAGGCTTGCCTGTTATCAAACTGTTTATTCCTTCATGTAACAACAATGGAAGGTCGAGTAAGAAATTTTAATAATAATTTGTAGATAGGGAACAACTCACTGTAAAGATGAATGTTGAGCTGCCAATGGACACAAATAAAAAACACACAAACAGATACACAATTCTAAATTTTTGGCCGCGGCCTTCCTCAGAAAGAGGACACTCATCCACACAATCACTCAGGCACACTCATCCACACGCGTCAGCCATCTCTAGCTGTCCAACACAGCCTCACTACATTCCATTACCCTGCTTTTGCTTTTGTTAATCTTCATCTTTTAACCTCCTTCCAAGACACTGTCCATTTCGTTCAATTGCTCTTCCAGGTCCTTTGTTGTTTCCGACAGAATCGCAATGTCATCAGCAAACCCCAAAGTTTTTATTTCTTCTCCTTGAAATTTAATTCCTTCTCCAAATTCCTTCCTAGCTTGCTCAATGTATAAACTGAACAACATTGGCATAAGGCTACAACCCTATCTTACTTACTTTGCAATCACTGTGCACCTTTCTTGCTCTTTGACTCTTGTAATTGCTTCCTTTGTCTTTGTACAAGTTGTACATAACTTTTCATTCATTATATTTTACCCCTGCTACCTTCTAAATTTGAAAAAGTGTATCCAGTGAACATTATCAATATATTAAAGCTAAAAATGTAGGTTTGCCTTTCCTTAACCTATGTCCTAGGACAGAGGTGGGCACAAACTTGGCGCACGGGCGGGCCATTGGCTCATGGGCCATTCTTTCCCGCTTAATGGCCCACTGGCCCCACCACGCCACTTTGCCATCTGGAATAAACTGGAATAAACTGCAGTGTCGCCACTTAGATGGCAGATCTGTTGCGCACAGAATGCAAGACCGGTTTGCATGCAAATCTCAAAGAGAGGCTGGCTGTTTGTAAAATAAATTAATTAATAAATAACATGTTTTTCAACTGAATTCTTCTAGTAATAATGTACGAGCCATATTTTTTCTTGTAAAAGTCTCACATTTTAATGTAAGTATAGAAACAGAGGCAAAAACAAAATGTAGCATCATTATAAGGATGTTAGGGATGGTATAACTTATCACACCTATATGGAAAAGAAAAACAGAATTATTACTTATCAATTCTCTTCCAACAGTGTTCTGACCGAATATATCACAAAAAGGCATGGAAACAATTAGCAAATATGAAAAGAAAAAACAAATGATTATGTAGCACCTCTCTACAGGCAGTGTCATGACCAAATTCTTATAATAAATATCACAAACAAAAAACAATTATTGAATTGCATTTCGATTCTCTGAATAGGTAATAAAATTGATATCTGGAACAAACTGTCATCACACTGACAGGTGGAAGCAGTTTATGAGATTGTCTTCACTCAGGCTGCCGCGTAATCATGACTTGTTTAATTTCATCACTGAAAAAAATCGTTCACCCACATATGTTGACCCGAACATTGATATAACCTTTGCAGCCTCATTATGAAGAAACAGAAAGTCAACTTGAGGAAATCCTTCGTAGAACTTATGAATAGTTTTCACATAATAGAACTTTTCTTTCAGTCGGGAATTGCACTGCAAATCTATCGGTTCCATTTGCAAATGGACAGGGGCACTTTCAAGTAATACAGAAAATGGTCTTGGAAACATCCAAAAAGAGGTGCGAGATTAGCAGTAACCTGAAAGTGATTTGCAAACTGTTCCTTTATGTTTTCTAAAACTGAAATGAACTTTTTAAAATTTGCATTGTCTTTCACATCAGACAGGTTAGGGAAATGGGCAGTGTTCTTGTTTAAAATTTGTCCATTCCACAATGTGATCTTCATTTTAAACACCTCTACTTTTTCCATTAAATTAGGTATTCACTGCTTTTCCCCCTGCAACGCCTTACTGACGATGTTCAAGTGTGCGATCAAATCAACTCAAAATGCAAGGACTGCAATCCATTCCAGATCTTCTAAAATTGGTTCATGCTTTTCCTTGTCCTTCAAAAACTGAACCATAGCAGGTCTTAACTCTAAAAATCATTTTAGGCATGCCTCCAGACTTAACCAGCATACATCGGAGTAATGAATGACATCACCATACTGTTCATGGACTTCCGTCAAAAACTGTTTAAATTGGCAATGCAATAGTCCATGTGGTTTTATATAATTTACAATTTGGATTATGTGACTGCATACTAGATAAAGAGAATTTTAGCTTTCTCTTCAACAAAGAATTGTAACCCCCACTCAAATTTAAATACCTGTGACAATAAGTCGCTAGACTGCCTCTTTTTTTACTGAATGTGCCATTGCTGCAACCACAGTTCTGTCACACACTCCCTCTTAACCAAAAGCAAACAGCGCTGCTAGTTGGGAAATTATCGCACCATAAGCTGCAAGCAACAACATGAATGTCGCACCATAGCGAGGACTTTCAGGAAGCGCCGAGCAAAGCCGCGACAGTCTGAGCCTCACTTGGCCCGCCCAGCTGGCCCCCGGGCCATAAGGCCCGCCGTGTCCAGCCCTGTCCTAGGATAAGTCGTAATATGAGTACAGCCACGTCTGTTCCTACATTTTGCCTAAATCCAAATTGATCTGCCCAAGATCAGATTCTTTCAGTTTTTTTATTTGTCTGTAAATAATGCATTTATATTTTGCAATTATGACTTATTAAACTGACAGTTCTGTAATTTTCACACATTTCTGCATTTGCTTTCTTTGGAAATGGAATTATTATATTTTTCTTAAAGTCGGAGAGTATTTCTCCCATCTCATACACCTTGCACAAGACGTGGAACAGTTTCCTCATGGCTGGTTCTTCCAACGATGTCAGCAGTTGAGGGAATATAATCTACTCCCAGGGCCTTGTTTCAACTTAGTGCAGTATAATCTTTCAGTGCAGTATCATATTTCGTATCTCATCTTCATCTACTCTGTCTTCCATATCTAAAATACTGCCCTCAAGTTCATTTCCATTGTAAAGGCCCTCTACACAGCGAGTCAAGAGGTTTTCTCCCAGTTTCTGGAGGGTATTCCTTATGTTATTTGGAACATAAAATATAAATAAAGAAATGGGATCAGATCTTTTACGACAGAATTGAAAACCTCAGGAAAATGGCAGAAAAAACTTTTATTGTAGGATTTCACTATCAACAATTTACATAATAATTAATTTAAACAATTTTGTAGCAGACTCTTGCATTCACAGTGGATTTAAAGCAAGTGTTCAAATTTTTCATGCTGCATTTGAAGGAAAAGATTCTCCAGGGGGCGAACTGAGTGAGAAGCATTTTGTAATTTCACATGCTTGTTCCTTATTGACGTTGAAGCATAGAAAAGTGTTCCATCAATTTTCTCATGTTTCCACCGCAACTTCATACACAATGTCTTTCATCCATCCACAGATGCAGTAATCCATGGGTGTTAAATTTGGGGATCTGACTGGCCAGTTGTTAGGGCCCCCAAAATCTATCTATCAATGTGGGAACTGCTGATTAAGATACGCTGTTACCACAGGCGGTGGTTGTGAGCAGTTGCTCCCTCATGTTGGATGTACATTTGGCGTCTTGTTTCCAAAGGAAAACTTCCAAGAAGCTGTGGTAAGTTTTCTCTTAAAAAATTACCATACATCTCACCATTTAAATTTCCTAGGAGAATAAATGGCCCCAGTAACTGGTCACACATAACACCAGACCAGACATTGTCAATAAATCTGCATTGAAATGGGTATGACATGGGTACTTTCATCTGCACAGACATGAATTTTATGCATATGTTTGATACCATCTCTTGTAGTGGTTGCCTCATAACTGAACATTATGAAGCGATAGAGCTGCTGATCTAAATTTAACCAGTTACGTAAGTGCAAACGGTTGGGAAAATCATGTGGTTTTAAATTGTGAACTTTCTGCACGTGAAAAGTTCACAGTCCATTCTCATGAAGAATCCTACGTACCTCACATTGTGAAATGTTCAGTCAGGTAGCTAGGCATCTTGTACTTGAATGAGGACTGCACTCTAATGAATTAAGAATATTTTCCTCTTCTTGAACATCACAATGTCTTTCAGAGTGAATATGAATACTGGGAAGAGTACCAGTTTCTAGCAAGGTTCGATATATTCCACTTAATGTTTTGGCAATTGGAATATCATTAGGATGCCGATAGAGTTACTCAGCAACAGCAGCTTTCGCATTACCATCACAGAAGCCAAAAATGTACACCATCTCTCCATACCACTGGAATGAAAACTTCTAAGACATTGCAAAGTGTTCTGTAAACAAAGACGATAATAGTAAACAGTGAATGTAATATCAACAATGTGGATGTTATACAAACGTACCACTTGCTTCACTTGTATACCTAAGACAGACTGTGTGTCCTGTGAACACAAGTGTAGCACTCCAGACACCATTGCATGTTTCTGAACTATGTTGTAGGTCCTTAATTATGGATTTGATTCCATAATTGTATTTAAATTTTTTGTTCCAAATAACCTGAGAAATAACCTCCAGCAAACGGGGGGAAAACTTGTGACTCACCCTGTACATTGCTTCCGCATTTCCAATCCGTCTGAGCTCTTGATATTCGTGCAGCTGCTTTTCTTGGCTCCAAATATCTCTCTTATTTTCCTTGTCTTTCCCTTAGTTATGCATTTTTCTACAGACTTATATTTGTCCTCTAGCCACTCCTGCGTAACCCATCTGCAGTTCCTGACATCATCATTTTTAGCAGTCTGTACTCCACTTTGCCTGCTTCCCTTGCTTCATTTTTATACTTTTATCCTTTCATCTATTAAATTCAGCATCTCCTGTATTACCCAAGGATTTCTCTAAGGCCATATGATCTTCTGCAGCCTTCACAACTTTATCTCTCAAAATTATGAATTATCTCGAACAGAACAATCTATTGACCCAAGGTCAACACAGATTTAGAAAATATCGTTCATGTGATACACAACTAGCTCTTTATTCACACGAAGTGATGGGTGCTATCGACAAGGGTTCGCAAATCGATTCCGTATTTCTTGATTTCCAGAAAGCTTTTGACATTGTACCTCACAAACGGCTTTTAATCAAATTGCGGGTTATGGTATATCGGCCCAAATTTGCGATTGGATAGGGGATTTCTTGTCAGAGAGGACACAGTTCGCAGTAATCGATGGTAAGGCATCGATTAAAACAGAGGTGATATCGGGCGTTCCACAGGGTAGTGTTAATGGTCCTCTGCTGTTCCTTATTTACATAAACGATTTAGGGGAAAATCTAAGTAGCTCTCTTAGGTTGTTTGCAGATGATGCCGTCATATACCGTCTAGTAAAATCATCTGAAGATCAAAACCAACTGCAGAACGATCTGAATAAGATATCAGTATGGTGTAAAAATTGGCAATTGACTCTATATAATGAGAAGTGTGAAGTCGTCCAAATGAGTACGAAAAGAAATCCGTTAAACTTTGTTTACAAGATAAATCAATCAAATGTGAAGGCCTTAAACTCCACAAAATACCTAGGAATTACTATTACTTCAGACTTAAATTGGAAAGAACACGTAGATAATATCGTGGGAAAGGCGAACCAGAGACTGCATTTATTGCCAGAACCCTTAAAACATGCAACAGACCTACAAAAGAAACTGCATACACTACACTTGTCCGTCCATTTTTGGAGTATTGCAGCCCAGTATGGGATCCTTATCAGGTGGGTTTGACGGAGGACATCAAAAGAATCCAGAGAAGGGCAGCTCATTTTGTATTGTCACGATACAGGGGAGACAGCGTTACGGAAATGATACAGGATCTGGGATAGGAATCTTTACAACAACGGCGCTTATCACTGCAGCGTGGGCTACTTGCGAAACTCCAATCGCCAACATTCTCCTCAGAATGCAAAAATATATTGTTGACTCCCACTTACTTAGGTAGAAATGATCATCAGAATAAAATATGAGAAACCAGAGTTCAAACAGAAAGATTCAGGTGTTCTTTCTTCCCGCGCGCTATTCGAGAATGGAATGGGAGATAAATAGTATAATTCTGGTTCGATGAACCCTCTGCCAGGCACTTAAATGTGATTTGCAGAGTATCCCAAGTAGATGTAGATATCCATTCCTCTTCTACTGTATAACTTTCCCCCATTTCGTTCAAACCTTGCCAAATACTCCCTGTGAAACTCTCAACAACCTGAGGTTTCTTCAGTTTATCCAGGTTCTGTCTTCTTACTTTTCTACGTTTTTGCAGTTTTTTAAGCTTTAATCTACAGTTTATAACCAATAAGTGATGGTCAGAGTCTATATCTGGCCTGGATATGTCATACTGTTTAAAACCTGGATTCAAAACGTACGCCTTGCCATTTAAGTCAATATAGTACTTTTTGATGTCTCCTGATGTCTTCCATTTATACAAACTTCTATCACTATGCTTATACCAAGTGTTTGTGATGATTAAATGGTGCTAAGTGCAAAATTCTACCAGGCAACCTACTATTTCATTCCTTTTCCCTAGTACATATTCACTTACTATTTGTCCTTCTCTTCCTTTTCCTACTAGCAAGTTTCAGTTCCCTATGGGAATCATGTTTTCCTCTCCTTTAACTGTCTGAATAACTTCTCTTGTCTCGTCATATATTGTTTTAATCTCCTTATCATTGGCAGAGCTAGTTGGCCTAAAAATGTGGTCGGTGTTGTCTTTGTATCTATCTTTGCTACAATAATGTGTTCACAATGCTGTTCATAGTAACATACCCATATTCCTATTTTCTGATTCATAATTAGACCTTCTCCTGTGTCTTCCCCAACTGATTTTGTATTTATAGCCCTATACTCACCTGACCAGAAACCATCTTCATCCTTCCACCAAGCTTCATTAATCCTCACCATATCTAACTTCAATCTATCCATTTCTCTTTCCATATTTTCTAACTTACCTACCCAATAAAGGGTTGGAGCATTCCATGGTCCAATCCGTAGAATGCCTTTTCTGTTTTTCTTGATGCCAACATGTTTCTTAGCAGACCTCACCTGGAGATCCGAATGGGAAACTATTTTACCTCCAGAATATTTTACCCACATGCCATTACCATACACAGTAAAACCTCACTTTTGTATTTTCCCGCCATTTACACCATTTTTTGTTGATCACATTAAATTTTATATGTTCATAATGTTAATTCGCCACAATTTTTCTTTTCTAACCTATTAACATATTTACACTTATCTTGCATTTTAGGCTTTTTGATACCATGTTTGTGAGAAAAATTATGTAATTGACATAAATTGATGCTGGTACGGCTTTTGCCTCAAGTATAGTGTTTGTAAACATTACACAGTCAAGTTTCTTGACACTTTGCTTTTTATTAAAATGTATATTTTGCATTTCATTATTTGCAGTAAGTGCCTAGTTACTTAAAATGTGCTGATTGTCAGCTTAGCTTTGTTTATGCAACTGGTATTTGTCATGCTTTGCACAAAGTGTTTCATGAATTTATTCTTATTCTGAAATGCAAATATTTAGCTAAGTATTTTCTGTAACATTTTATAAATGGTAAGACTGATGGTTTGTTTGTGTATGTTTTTCAGCACACTGAAGGGGGCACAGTGGGCCAATATTATAAGCTCAAAATCGTGATTATAGTGTGAGATGCCGACCCAGTGCAAATGTCACAAAAATACTTCTTTATGTATTTGCACTCAAGAACGTGATAAAATACAAGAAAATCATCAAGCGAAACATCAAAAAATAGAAAAGTACGGAATTTGTGCAGCTGCTCTATACAAATCTGCTTTTCGCTTAAAATAGTAAAAAATTCAGATAACCTTTATTACAAAATAAATAAACTTCCTGGTGAGTATTATGATGCCTATTATGAACATATATCACAAATAAACGATAAAAATGCAAGGGTAATCCAGTAAGCATATTTTACCATTTAAAACTGTTTCCCACATTTTACATCATTTTCATTTTAATCCCTTGAAAGATGTAAACATAGGGTTCGACTGTATTACCATTTTCATACAGCAGAGCCGCATGTCCTCGAGGGAAAATAATGACTGTAGTTCCCTCTTGCTTTCAGCTGTTCAAAGTAGGTGCATGGCAAAAAAAAAGCACATTTTGATGATGTTATAAGACCAGCACAGTTAATCATCCAGACTTTTGCCTCTGTAACTACTGAAAAGGCTGCTGCCTCTCTTCAGGAACCACATGTTTGTCTGGTCTCTCCAAAGATACTCATCTGCTGTGGTTGCAACTACTGTATTACTATCTGTACCGAGAGGGCACACAAGCCACCCCACCTTGCTAATGTCTGTGGTTCATGGGAGGGGGGTTTCATCTTTACCCCTTTGAAACACTTCAAATTCTTAGATTTTCCTATGACAAGTAGGGGAAGTTTGTTACATCCTCATACATTTGTGCAGAGAATTATTGCGTGAATTTTACTTTGTTTTCCTCCATGGCGTGAGTTGGCCTTTCAGCTAATGTTTTAGTAGAATGTAGTCTGTAGAATAGATCAATCTGTACAGTTGTTACAGAACAACAGTGTTGTACCATGACGTCGTCCACAGCTTGCAATTCACTGGAATTGTTCTCCTTGTGATTCCATAATGATCTTTAAAGCATTGTAACCATCCTGATGAATCCTTGGAAACAGTAATAAAGTTTATACTCTTAGCCTGACTAAATCCATTGCCTTTGCTTTCAGCAAGTTATGATTGAGTGCCAGAGCTGCTGCCTGTTTTGGCTTGAACCATGTAAAAAGTATGTTTTCCAAATATACTTATCACCTTTTTTTCTGAGAGCTGTGTATTGTTGACTTTGAACCATTTTAAAAATTCATTCAAAATACTGTTTCTTTTGCTGATGACTGTATACAGTGGAACATGTGGTAGTGCGGTTGTTAACACTCTGGCCCTGCCTTCAAGAGGACAGCAGTTCAAATCAAGCCCCAGCCATCCAGATTTAGGTTTTCCATTATGTGGTTTCTCTAAATCACTCCAGCAAATGGTTTGTTTAAAAGAGCATGATCGATGTCCTTCCCCATCTTTAACAAAAACAATCCAAGCTTGTGTTCCAACTCTAATGCCCGTGCTGTCAATGGTATATTAAACGATAATCTTCCTTCCTTCCTTTTGTACATAGTGTGGTGTAGGCAATTCCTAAGTCTATAGCAATTTCAAATTTCATTTGGTGTAGATAAGCATCCACTTTTTTTGTATATTTTAATTTCTGATCATTAGTGATAGGAAAGAATCTGTAACAGCAAATGCGAATGCATTACTCAAGGCTAGTGAAGATGGAGGTCTGAGGATAAGTGAAGACAAAATGAATACTTGGTTACTACTATACTGCCAACAGAAATAGATCAGGGAATGTAAATAGTTGGTCACATGCAGTTTGAAAAAGTAAACATGTTTAAGTATTTAGGTGTGGAGATTATATCAAGAAATGAGATTGAATCTGAGCTGAGGAAGAGATTATGGGCTGGAAATGTTTGCTACTTCTAACTGAATAGATTACTCTCATTGCGGTTATTGTCTAGAAATTAAAGATTGGAATATACAAAACTATTATTCTTCCAGTTGTGCTGTATGGGCGTGAACTTGGTCTCTGACTTTGCAAAATGAAAAACTATTTCAAGCATTTGACAACAACATTTTGTGAAGAATTTTCAGAGCAAAAAGAGATGACAATAGTGGGGAGTGGCAAAAACTGCTTAACAAAGAGGTTCATAAACTCTATTCAAGCTGTAACATAATCAGTGTTACAAAATAACATAGACTGTGATGGGCAGATCACGGAGCTCAAATGGATGAAGGCAGGGCAGCACGCAGAGTATTGGTAGGGCTCTTAGAGGGAAAACATCCTGTGGAGAGACCAAGGTGTAATGAGAGGACAATGTGAAGGCCAATTTGAGGAGGCTAGGTATTGAAGGCAGCTGGAAGAAAATAGTGTAAGACAGGGATAGATGGTGAAAACATGTTGCTGCAGTAATGGACTTCCACATCTGGTATGACCAGTGAGTAAGTAATATCTAGACTGTAAATAGTCCTTTTTTTCCTGATCCCCATTGCTGATTGAAATGACTAAATGACAGCACAAATGTTCAACAATAAATATCAGATAGCGTTAACTTTGAACTTTTTTACTGTTACCCGCAAAAAAAAAAAAAAAAAAAAAAAAAAAAAAAAAAAAAAAAAAAAAAAAAAAAAAAAAAACAGTGGCAGGAGTACATCAGTTTCCATCCCCCCTGCTCTGGTTACCCATGTCTTTGTCCCTTGTCTCCACAGTGCCACCCATTTGCTGTACTTACAAACATCAGCAAAGCTGAAATTTCCTGGCAGATTAATTAACAAAGTTAAGGAATATGTAACAACTTCTTTTCCATCAATAATGCTTACTGCAATTACACAAAAAAATCAATTTATTTCATCTGAATTTTCTACATATTACAGCGAATTATGTATATAAGATCGAATCAACATGTTTTTAAATCATCTTTTGCCAGGACTAACAAATATGTATTTACATAAGAATTATACAGAACAGAGTTATGTATAAATAGGTTCAACTGCACTATTAAAGTATTATCACTCACCAAGTATTATTTTATGAAGCAGAAAAATGATATAAGAAGAATTTTCACATGTTTCCGCATAAAATTTAATACTAACACATACTACACTGCACTGTAGGTACACATTAAAGAGAGAAAGCTATACTCCAGAATGACTGACATCACCTTTAAAAAAATCAATGCATCACTTTTTCAACTGTGTAAATGTTATGATCGACATTTTTCAATCTCGCAAATGTCACAATTATCATATGACTGAAGTATTTAGTATCATTCACAATCTTTTTCCTCAACTGAAAACACTGCCAATGCATAAAGCCTGCTCTCCATGATTGTATTTTGGAGAAAGGTTTTCATCTTTTCCATTGTTGAGAAATTCTGTTCATGTTCACCTGTTGTAAGAGGAGGAGTTATAATTATTCTCATTAGTTTTCTCAACTGTGGAAATGTGTCTAGATCCAAGTTGACATATAGCAGAAGCTGTGACATTGCAATGGCAACACCTGCTTGTTGTGGGTACCCTCTGCTTTAGAATACATCTAACTTTGATCTCTGATGTACTGTACCTTCAATAGCCATGAGCAAGAGTCACCAGTAATCTGAAGTTCTCTCACAATAAAAACTGATGGCATCATAAACTTCCTTCAGAGCTGATACTTTTCTGTTTTCTTCTCTTCTGGAACTGTTATGTAATATCTTCAATGGCAGTATTTCTTTTTCCTATAATTATACCTTTAAATGCAATAAATATGCATGGGGCTTTGTCCTATGCAAAAATTCTTTCAAACTGAAGATGAGATGGCAACTTTCTCGTCTGGTTTTGTCATGTGCACAATCAAGGAGGATAACTTCTTTTAAACACCCAATCCAACTTTCCTTGTTTTCTTCAACTGTGTTGACTGCCCAAAAATTAAACATCCATATTGTAGCTGCTAACACACTGCGTGGTGACTTACAAGAAAAGGCTGGAAAAGCTGTAGGGATTGCAAACAATATTTTGTAGATTTGTTTGTAGACAAAGCTTTTTGAAGTACCAGATAAAATTTATGAGCATACCAGTCAACATAATAAGCTCTATGATATACTTGCTTAATCCTTGCCTCAACATTATTAATGGCTCTATTGGTAACAGCAGAACTGCCTTTGTGTGTTCATCTACTCTTTCTTTGCATCCATGTGCTTTTGCAATTCCGAATTTATCGCCCTAAAATATGTCTCAGCATTCTGTGCCTCAGAGTTAAAGAACCCCCAATTTCTCTCCATAACATGCCAAGAGGTTTATATCTATACACATTCACCAACTGCTGTAGAGCATACACAGCTCCTCTTTCACCCCACGATTACAGCCACATAATGTGTACTGTACTATACATTTCTTGCATAACTATTTTTTGCATACACTTAGCACACAACCCTAAGTTTATTTTGAACTGTTTTTGGATATACTTTTAAACACAGTTACAGTTTCCAAGTGTTCCTTCAATGAGCCATAATAGCACTTGCCAAATTTACAAGTCCATGAAATACTCCCATGTTCTCTAAATCTTCCCATTCATTGTGACTACATAAAGCCAACTCAAAGGCCAAGCAAAATTTAACACAATCCATTAATGTGATGCAGATGTCTAGGCCAGCCACTTGTTCAAAATGGTTCCTCACAGACTCTATGTATATGCTGGCAGGTTGAGTTTTGATGTCCACTTTATCAAGCACTGACAAATGAATGTTTGGCATTTTTGCGGAAGTGAGAGTTTTTGTGCTTTTTTGAGCAAATTTTCAAGAACTCTAACACATGTCTTAGTGCAAAAATTAATTTCTTGGTTGCAAATCAGACAAAGGAAACAATACAGTCTTTTTCTTATATTGCACCCACACTACCACTTGTTTTGGTCTTCAGTCCACAGACTGCAGCTCTCCACAATACACCGCCCTGTGCAAGCCGCTTCACCGGAGAATACTTACGGCAACCTACATCCTTTTGAATCTGCTTACTGTACTCGTCCCTCATTCTCCCTCTATGATTTTTACCCCACACACTTTCTTCTAATGTGAAGTCGACGATACCTTGATGTCTCAGAATGTGTCCCACCAACCTATCCCTTCTCTTAGTCAGGATATGCCAGAAGTGGTTTACATTCCACTGCCATACAATGCTACACTCCAAACAAATACTTTTCTAGAAAGGACTTCCTAACATTTAACCTAATATTGGATGTAAACATATTTTGCTTCTTCAGAAATGCTTTCCTTGCTATAGTCATTCTGCATTTTATATCTTCTTTACTTCGGCATCAGCAGTTATCTAGCTACCTAAATAACACAACTCATTAATACTTTTATTGTCTCATTATCTAATCTAATTCCTTCAGCATCACCTGATTTTATGACTACATTCCATTATCCTCATTTTACTCTTGTTAATCTTCATCTTATACCTTCCTCCAAATTTCTCCTTGCATTCCTGCACAGACTGAACAACATTGGGGAAAGGCTACAGCCCCATCTTATTCCCTTCCCAGCAACTGCAACCCTTTCATGTGCTTCAACTCTAATAATTGCTGTCTGGTTTTTGTACAAGTTGAATACAACTCTTTGCTCCCTATATTTGACCCCTGCTACATTCAGAATCTGAGAAAGTGTATTCCAGTCAACATTGTTGAAAGCTTTCTCCAGATCCACAAATGCTAAAAACGTAGGTTTCCCTTTCCTTAATCTATCTTCTAAGATAAGTCGTATTGTGAGTATTGTCTCACATGTTCCTACATTTCTTCTAAATTCAAACTGAACTTCCCCAAGGTTGGATTCCATAAGTTTTTACATTCGTCTGTAAATAATTTGTGTTAGGATTTTGCAACCATGACTTATTAAACTGATAGTTCTGTAATTTTCACATTTATCTGCACTTTCTGTCTTAGGAATTGAAATCACTATATTCTTCTTGAAGTCTGAGGGTGTTTCTCCTGTCTCTTTAATTTTCAAACTTTTTGCGGTCTCTTAAATTTTGCATACCAGGTGAAACAATTTCTTCATGACTGGCTCTCGTAACGATAACATCAGTTCAGACAGAACATCATATACTGCAGGGGCCTTGTTTTTACAAAAATCTTTTAGTGCCCTGTCAAACTCTTATCGCAGTATAGAATCTCCTATCTCATCTTCCTCTACTCATTTCTAGAATGATGCCTTCAAGTTTCTTTTCTTTGTACAGGCCAACTATATATTCCTTCCAACTTTCAGCTTTCCCTTTTTTGCTTAGTACTGGTTTTCCAGCTGACTCCTTGATATTCATATAACTGCTTTTCTCATCTCCAAATGTCTATTTTATTTTCCTGTAGGCAGTATCTATCTTTCCCCTAATTATACATTCTTCTACTGTTTTGCATTTCTCCTCAAGCCACTCCTGCTTAGCCAGTCTGCACTTCATGTCAACCTCATTTTTCAGACTTCTGTACTCCTTTTGCCTGCTTCACTTGCATTTTTATATTTTCTCCTTTCATCCATTAAGTTCAGTATCTCCTGTGTTATCCAAGGATTTCTATATTGCCTTCTCCTTCTGACTATGACTCTGCGGCCTTTACTACTCTATATCTCAGAGTTACCCATTCTTCTTCTAGTATATTACTTCCCACATTTCAGAAAATCCTTGCCTAATGCTCCCTCTGAAACTATCAATCACCTCTGGTTGCTTCAATTTGTCCAGATTCCATCTCCTTAATATTCTCCCTTTCTGCAGTGTCTTAAGTTTTAATCTACATTCATAAGGGATAAGTTATGGTCAGAGTCTATATCTGCCCCTGGATATGTGTTACAGTTTAAAACCACTTATGCTTATTGTAATCCTTTTGTTAAATGTTCGCTTATAGTCAAGCTTACTTGATTTCATCACTTTCTCAATCAACAGATCTGGTCCATCAACTTGTCATAGTAATTTAGTTTCCCATTAGCACTTAAAATAAATTCAACAGAGTTCATGTTGACACTGCTCACAAAAGATGATTCACCATTTCTTGTTCGTATTGTCACCTGCACAGTAAATAACCACCTTCAAACACAAGGAAACAATTAAATTCAACTAGCAACATGGTCACTTGGTTATAATAAAAGAACTCTCCTGTTACGAATGCAAAGAGAATTACTGTATGACAAAATCTCAAACTTCATATATTATAAATAATTCAGGAATCCACAAAATATGTTTTTTTCTATCAGTATAACATAATATATACTATCCGTGCACTCTAACTTTTACTATATAATGAGTGAATTGGCACACCTGAGAAATTTGTCACCATCTAAAGGTACTTCTCCCAAGTGAAGGGTGATTGATGCTTGCTCGCAATGTGCTATAATCTTGTGGCACTTGCAGTTAAGTTGTAAGGGCTAGCTGCACATTGTTCATCAAATTCATGTGTATTTTACCCATCATGTATTAATTTCATGCCATCTGTGCATGCACAAAAGCTTCTTAAAACAACCACAACTGAGGATGTATCATGACTCTGATGCTGATTTTCACATAGTGTAAAGGAGTAACAATGCAGCAATGTAGATTTAAGTGTAATTTATTTCAGATTATCACATCTGTGCTACATTTAACTGCATTCAACAAATAATAACAAATAAATATATATGACGTCACAAAATGGGGTGTTCATGTACTCCTACACAGCAGCTCCCACTGACCACAACACTATGTAATTATAGTCGCAGGAGAGCTTCTGTGAAGTTTGGAAAGCAGGAGGCGAGGTACTGGTGGAAGTAATGTTGTGGGGTGGCATTGTGAGTCGTGTCAGGATAGCTCAGTCGGTAGAGCCCTTGCCTGCGAAAGGCAAAGGTTCCAGGTTTGAGTCCCGGTTCCAGCACGAAATTTTAATCTGCCAGGAAGTTTCATATCAGCACACACTCCGCTGCAGAGTGAAAATTTTATTCTGGAAACATCCCTTAGGCTGTGGCTAACCCATGTCTCCACCATATCCTTTCTTCAAGGAGTGCTAGTCTTGCTTGGTTCACAGGAGAGCTTCTGTGAAGTCTGGAAAGTAGGAGGCGAGGTACTGGTGGAAGTAATGTTGTGGGGCGGCATCGTGAGTCGTGTCGGGATAGCTCAGTCCATAGAGTGCTTGCCTGCAAATGGCAAAGGTCCCAGGATGGAGTCCCAGTTCCAGCATGCAATTTTAATCTGCCAGGAAGTTTCATATCAGCACACACTCCGCTGCAGAGTGAAAGTTTCATTCCAGCTCTTGCAATTGTTTGTGAAATCACACAAGTCCAACAATATTTGCATGGGTGTCATTTTCATTTGATTATGGACCACAGACTTTTAACAGCCCTGTCTGCCTCCACCCAGCATTTCCTATCTTGGACAGCACAGGAGTTACAGCAGTGGACCTTATAACTGTCTATAACCAGTACAAATTGACATACTGGCACAGAATCAAGCATTCTAATGCAAACCTACTATTGCATCTTCCTGTAGACTCCAATGCAAAGTCTGATTCATTGGAAAACTCTTGCATCCATATAAACTCATAAGAAATGCATGTGTTGGAAATTTTTCCATTAACTTTTTGTCAACTGGTTAGTAAAACAGGGTTGGTTCATGAGACATAATTGTGTTAGATAATAGAATACAGTTCATGCCACAACCATTTGAACAGTTTTGCAGTAAGAATGGAATACAGCATAGCCTCACGATACTATTTTATCTACAGTTGAATGCTGAGGCAGATAGGTCTGTTGAAACTTTCAAGCAAAGAGCTTAAATTTCGTAGAGTGGTAAAATGTCCACCATGTTTGAGGCAAATTGAACTGGTGTCTACCATGTTATTTGGGGTATCGGCTGATGGCTGGTATGCCACACCCACTTGAGAATTTTACCTATTTACATTTCAGCATTTTAAATAAAGATTGACTATTGAATACAGAAGTGCAGCAAGTTCTTTTAGACTTTATGCAAGCTATGAATTGACGAGCCTGGTAGTATGTATCCTAAAAGTGCGGTAAAGAAATCTCACAAACCTGTCAGTATTCCAGCTCCATTTCTAAGTGTAAAAGTTTGCTGTAGTTTTCAATCTACATCTACATTGTATACTCTGAAAATCACATTTAAGTGCCTGGCAGAGGGTTCATCAAACCACCCTTATACTATTTATCTCCCATTCAATTCTCGAATAGCGTGCGGGAAGAAAGAGCACCTGAATCTCTCAGTTCGAGCTCTGATTTCTCATATTTTATTCTGATTATCATTTCTACCTATGTGAGTGAGAGTCAACAATATATTTTTGCATTTGGAGGAGAATGTTGGCGATTGGAGTTTCAGAAGTAGCCCACGCCGCAGCGATAAGTGCCGTTGCTGTAATGATTCCTTCCCAGATTGTGTATCATTTCCATAACGCTGTCCCCCTGTATCATGCCAATACAAAACGAGCTGCCCTTCTTTGGACTCTTTCAATGTCCTCCGCCAAACTGACCTGATAAGGATCCCACACTGGGCAGCAAGACTCCAAAAAAAAAGGACGGACAAGCATAGTGTATGCAGTTGGTTTAGTATTTCTGTTGCATTTGCATCTTTTAAGGGTTCTGCCAATAAAATGCAGTCTCTGGTTCACTTTTCCCACGACATTATCTATGTGTTTTTTCCAGCTTAAGTCTGAGGTAATGGTAATTCCTAGGTATTTAGTGGAGTTTGCGGCCTTCACTTTTGATGCTTTATTTTGTAAACAAAGTTTAATGGATTTCTTTTCGTACTCATGTGGACGACTTCACACTTCCCATTATTTAAGAGTCAATTACCAATTTTTACACCATAGTGATCTCAATAGCAATGAAAGTGTTACCATGAAAATAGCCTCCTGGAAAATGAAAAAAGAACACCATGAGTTTGTTGACACAGCAGAGGGAAATTTTACTGACATGCTCTTGAGGATGTATACAACACACAATCACACAGGCAGAGCCATACACATTTGAGTGCAGTCACCAGAGTGTGCGCTATGTCAGCGTTAGTACCGTGTGTACCCTCCTTTTGCAGCAATGCAAGTTGTAATTTTTCCATAGAGACAATCATAGAGGTACCAAATGTGGTCTGTGGAATGGCCTGCCATGCAATTTCCACCTGGTGCCTTAGCTGGGCCACATTTCATGCCACTCATGCAGACTGCCCAACTTGATGTTTCATGCAATCCCAAACATGCTCAATGGGGGACAGTCCTGGGGAGCATCCTGGCCAGGGTAGTTGACATACACCTTGAAGAGCATGTTGGGTGGTACGGGACAGATTTGGGCATACAATGTCCTGTTGGAAAAGCTTATCACTTTGTTGCTGTATGAGTGATAGCAAGAAGGGTTGAATGATGGTCTCAATGTACCGAGCAGTGTTCATTTTCCCTCGAAGATCATCAGAGGAGAACAACTAGTACAGGATATGTCTCCCCACACCATGATGCCGGGTGTAGGCCCCCGTTTGCCTCTGCAACGTACATTCCAGATTTTTGTGCTCCTCTGCACAAAACTATACACACATACAACCATCACTGGCAGTGAGGCAGCAGCGACTCTCATCACTGAGGGCGACACATGTCCATTTGTCGCTTGATAAGTACCTATCGTGACACCACTGGAGGTGGACTTTTTGATGTTGGGGCATAAGCGGAGAACACCTTAATGGCATGCATGATCGTGCATCATTGTATAGGGAGCCATATCCTATACTGGCTACTCTCCTCTAGAGATCGCCTAGAGAACACTGAACGGTGCACGGTACACTGAAATAATCATTCAACCCATCTCGCTGTCACTCATGCATCAAAAAAAGCGATAAGCTATTCCAACAGGACAATGCATGTCCACATGTATCCTATACCACCCAACATGCTCTTCAAGGTGTATGGCCGTAGAAGCACCTGTTTTTCCCAAAGCGTGAAATTGCGGAAATTTTGGTGATATTTTACAATTTTTGTGGAAAATCATGAAATCATTGAAATTTACAAAAAATGACAAGCTAATTGATGAAATTTTGTGAAATCTCATGAGTCATTTGAAACTACTGGCAGAAATTAGAGATATAAATGACAATCAATTGTACAGCACTTCGATACATATTGTTTCGAGTCCTGCTAACCTCATTTCCTGCACAGTAAGAAAGTCTGTTTCGAGTGCTTTATTGACCTAGTGACTGGTATTGTACTGCATGTTCGTAATTGTTTCTGATCGCTGGTTCTTTCTTGTTTTAGTACAGTAGATTATTAACATGGTCGTGACAGTTTTTGATCGCGAAAGAGAATTCGCATTAGAAGTATTTTATGTTTTTTTTTAATTATTATTATTATAAGACAAGAAAAATACTCCGTGAAAATAGTGCAATGTGTGTATTGAATGACAAAGAAAGGACACAAGCCTAAAACATATAGATAGCAGTTCTTCCTATAAGAAGAACAAGGAGAAAGTGCTATCAACAGATTTCAAGAGACAAGTTGCACTTACGGACATCAATGCAGTGGCAAAACGAGTGAAATGAGACAAGGAAGAATTCATGTTATCAACAACACGAGGTTTCATATGCAAACATCACCTTAGAAAAACTCGATCATTCGAAACTCCGAGAGTGGATGAACAATTACCACTTTTTGTGTAACATCACACTTTTTTATTATTTTTTTAAGGGGAATAAATATGAGTTGAACAAAGTACCACTTAGATTATGGGGCTTGTGAGAAGCAATTTTCCTGTTGTTCGAAACACGACTGTGTTTTCATAACACTCGTTGCTAACATCAGCTGACTACATCTCTGCCATAAGTAAATTTTTAGTGGATTACTTAACGTGTAAACGATATCGTGCAGAAGGATTATAAATTGATTACTATACAGCTTGAAGTTTTGGGATGATGTATTGACGTTTGCAACTTTGCCTTTAAAATGTGCACGAGTCTGTCGCGTGCGCCACATGGCCGCTTCATTCGTTATATGAAGCTCTGCAATCAAACGAATACTGAAATGTTTTGTAATATTATCTACCTACTGCATTTGCATTGAAGTGCAATTGAATTGGTTAAAATGCCAATAAGTGTTGTGAGCATAATTACTTTTTACGATAATCATTCAGCAATAAACAGTAAAGTTTTTTAGTATATCCGCAACAGCAAATTGTTTACACAGAGCAAAACATAAACACGCATTCTTACTGGATGTCTGCCCGTCATTCATTGCGCTCTATGAACATCTGCATGCCAGGCAGCAGCCGACGACACATCTGCTGACATACTCAGAGCATTAGATGTGGCAAAATACAAATACAACTGAGCTGAAACCATGGAACACAGATTAAGTCTCTGGCAAAACAGATGCAAGTTGATCAAATATCCGCAGTCCTGAGCATTTTCTACTCTGTTTCAGTCCCTCATGTAAATGATTAGCTGCGTAATTATCCCATTTTTCTTGTTCAGCAATGTTTAGACCCAGGTAATGCCTGGCCTCACTCATTTCAAAGAAAAAGAAATTAATGACTATTTCTGTAAATCTTGTTCATTATAGTTGGCGTCACCTAAGAAGGCGGGCCAGTTTTCAGCCATTCTGTGCATCCCCTCCATTACCACAATGACAGCCAATAATGTTCATTCTGTAGGTGTTTGGCTGGCCGTGATTTACGCAAATGTTTCTCCCGCAGGTGCAACTGTTGACGCCTGGGATCTCCTCCCTTCCACGCTTTTCCTATCACTCCACCTCTGTGCGTGGAAGCGCCTTTTTATATGACGCCAGCTATAGATGTCTAATATCAGGTCTCTTGACATTTTTATGGTGCTGGAGACTTCTACATCTACATACATACTCCGCAATTCACCGTAAGGAGACTTTCCCTCAGCTGGAAGAGTATGGGAAAGTTTCATACCTCAAATCATAAAAGAACAGGAGGAATGACTAAAAGAAGCAATCTTCTGTGATGAAACAACTGACAGAAGGGGCCAATGTGTATTCATAAGTTTTGTTAAGAGTAGTTGCTTAAGGTGACGATACCATTCAAAAGTTATTTTAGGATGAGTAAAAGTGATTGAAAATGCTAATGCTACAGAATGTTCTCAGGCAATTATGAATGTTACTCAGAAACTTGATATTCAGAATAAAAATGTTATTTCAGTAACGTCAGATTCAGCCCTTTACATGGGAAAGTATGCAGTTTGGATTCTTGCTTTAGAAGGACTAGTTCCCGCAGTGCGGGGCACACAAATTAAATTTGGTAGGTAGAGCGTGGGCCATGAAGCTAAATGATTTTTTTTTTTTTTTTTTTTTTTTTTTTTTTTTTTTTTTTTTTTTTTTTTTGCCCAGACAAAGCACATATTTCTTAATACACAAAAGAGGAAGCACGCATATATGCAGTTTTTAATGAGTAAATATGAAGGCGAAACAACAGCTAAACTTTTTCCAATGCCAGTAATCAACAGGTCATTATTTAAAAGTGTTTAGTACATTAGTGAATATATCAGTGACATTGTAGAATTTGTTGAAACTATGGAAGAAAATAGTGTTGCTGAGAAGTATTTTAAAGCTTTGGCCTCTAATGATGTGAAAAAAATTCAATGCCTTGCTGTTTTTCTTGTTGAGCACTGCTCAAAATGTTGCCATCTGTTGTTGACACTAGAAAGCTCCAAAATTCCATTGATTCATGTATTGGAATCTAAGCATAGTGACCTTTGTAAGAGTTTTAAATTAGAAGTTCTATTAACATCACTCTTTTAGGCTGTTGGTAGAGCAAGACTGAAAAAAAAAAAAACCTTAACCCGTGATAGAAGGTGACACAGGAAAGAAAGTATGGTTATTTTTTCTACTGGAAAATTGTGTGACCCTAGTAACACAACGAAAGATAATGTAGACACTGCTGAAATATCTCAGTTAATGAAGAACATTCCTATTCTGCAAAGGCTTTCAATATCTTAATACCTGCAGCCGTATATAGTGTTCAGGGATTTGGTATAGAGTTCTTGCAAAGAAGGTAAAGATGCCTATAGACTTGCTACTCTTTTTTTTCTAAAATTTGGGTATGGGCATTTTGTAGAAGCTGCAGTAAAGGCATTGTGGATTCCTGTTGGTAATGTAGATAGTGAAAGATCATTTTCAGCACACTCTAATATAATGTCTCAGAGGAGAACAACTGTTACTCCAAGAAACATGCAAGTCATGTTATTTCTTCCTGTCTCAGGCTGACTGACTGTACTGTTGATTTTTAAATTAATATTCAGGAAAAGATATGTGTTCCTCACCATAGAGATGTCACTGTGAATAGTAAAATTCACAAATAAAATGGCAATTTCACAATTTTTAAAAATGCTTTTGGCCATGTATGGTCTTCTTGAGAAAAATGAACGCATCCCCCCTCCCTCTCTCCCCCCCCCCTTCCCTCTCTAAAAAAAAAAAAACACACACACACACACACACACACACACTATTTCCAGTCATTCTGGTGTGACTCACCACAATGTCTGCAGATGGCTGTCATGCCTGTATGAAAGTGTGCATGTGTTTATTTTCTGAAGAAGGGCATATAAGGCCGAAAGCTAAGAAAAAGAGTGGTGTGTTTTTGTGTGTGTTTTGCAACTCACAGGAGTAGCAACTATACCAGCTCCCCCTCAATATTATTGAATTCTTCCTGGAGTAACCATTGTTTAATTTCTTAATTACTTAGGTTATGTAAAACTTATTTAAGTAGCAGAAGTGTTTCTCAAACAGTCTTTTTATTATGTGCCTTCATCAGATGCAAAATTCAGTAGCGGACTTCGGCTGTCGGAGGCACGGGGCAGCGGCAAAACAAAATGAGGCACCCCCCACCCCCTTACACTTGGAAGTATGTATTATTATAAAAAAGTACCGTACTTTTTGAGATTTGGAATGAGAATGAGATGCCAAGGCCACTAAAAAAACAAAATACCTCCTTTCGAGGTATTTGGACCCCCCTCCCCCAAGGCGAGAGAACCGAGGCAATCCAACCACTCCGTCCCCTCCCCCCACCCTTTAGTCAGCCACTGGTAAAATTCTCATGTTTTCTGAATAAAATAAAAGATGTTTCAATGCAATGAGGCTATAATAGATTTATACTTTAGTTTTTATTGGTTAAAAAGTGAAAATATATTTAGCAAAATTATTGATGAAATAAAATAAAAGTAGTTGCAAATATACCGAAATAGCTTTTTAAGAATGATGAAATTGAGAAAAAATTTTCACCACAAACAGGTGCCTCTTATTTATGGGTCATTCCACGTCAATTCAACGCAGTAAAGCAACATTTTCAACCTGCCCATTTCAATTTTTTTCAAAATTGTTGCATTAAATGACACAGACAAGAGATGGTGAAATATCTATTTGCAGGGCTGTATTACAACTGCGAAGAAAGTTAGAGGTCTGGAAAGTTTGGAATTACTGCGAAATTTACATGTGTCTGTCCCAACATAAAAGACTGTAATTCTGGTTCTAATTAAGTTACAGCAATGCAAATGGTACCATTGGGAAACTAATGAATAGACCTTTACACTGATATGCCACATGGTAGATTTCTGATTATTTTTATTCTAAAGGTGATTGACTTTGAATATCTCAAAACAACCCATCTTCAAATTTTTTGGAAAAAATATATTTTATTGTTCCATTATGTTACTACAAATATGGTAAATATCAAGATGGCACACCAAAGGCATCATTCACAAAATCCAATTTTTACAAACTATTACTCAATGTTTCTTTCTAACACATGTACACATCACTTTGATTAAACAACCCACAACCATAAAACAGTCTATTGGTGATTAAATAAGTCTCTCTGATTGGCTGATCACTAAAACAGCTAACATTGATTGGTTGAAATAAAAGTCTCTCTAATTGACTGTTCACTAAAAGAGGCTAATGTTGATTGGTTGAAATAAAAGTCTCTCTGATTAGCTGTTCACTAAAACAGGCTCAAGTTGATTGGTTGAAATAAAAGTCTCTCCGATTAGCTGTTCATAGCTAGAAATATCACCAAATTGGTCAGAATAAAAGTAACTGCAATTGGATGGTTTTCTAGAAAAACAAAACAAAAAAAAATGGATCTAGGCAAATAGCTGCATACTGCATGTTGATGGTGTACTTACAGGGTGTCCAGTTCCACTATTGAAACGTGAAAGGGGGTTAGCGTACCGAAGGAAGAGATTAAAACCATGTACTCCATTGAACAACGCATTTTTTTGGTGCTAGATTATCACAGGTTAGAAGAGAGTCCTACGGCAACAAGGCGAAGTTTTCAAGCATGATTTAATGTTCCAAAAGGACCCGATGCGAAAACCATTCGTACGCTCTTCGCAAAATTTCAATGAACAGGCAGCGTAACTGATGATCTAGTGGGGCATGTTGGCCGCAAGCAAACCGCAGTTACGCCTGAAAATATCGTCACAGTTTCTAGAATTATTCAGCAAATTCAGTGTCATCCATCCGTAGAATTGCACTTGAGACTGGTTTGAAGCGTTCCAGCACGGCGATTTTGGGATTCCGAAAAGCCATATTGGTGTGAAGCGAAACCCCTATATTCTCCTAAAGATTGCTCAGATAGTCCTATGTGCATTAGTCTTTCCATACAGTACCAGACTGCAAGCATGTATTGACGCTGCCAGTGGTCATTTCAAACACAACCTGTCACAGTAAATAGTCTTGTTACTGGTCAGAACCCACGTAACTAGAGTAAGCACTCGTGTGTTCATTAGTGAGAGTTCACACATGTAGTCTACCAGTATTGTAGGTAGGCCTATACCGGTACCGTATGTCTCGGTGTAGGAACTTTTCAAAATATGATAGATCACAAACGATTTACACTAGAATCCTGCAACAAACACCACAAAAGTCTAATTCACCCTACATCTGGGTTGTTACTGTGAATAGGCACTGCCCCATTTAAAAAGGTGCATGTTTGCAGAAAAAAATTACACATCCTAAGTATTATTACTACCTATCTGTTTATTGGCTAACAATAGCCCCTGACTACCAATCCATTATGTCAAAGCCATACAGCATTGATAGCACTTTTCATTTCCACAATATTTGTGATGATTCACTCTGTGCAGAAACCCATGCACCAACTGTGAGAATAGAGTATGTATTTATGAGCTGTGTAGTTTTGGATTTGTGTAGGCCTGGATTGTGTCACAAGTGCTATAGTTTTGACATAAAGACATATAAGGAAACCTGTGAAACCTCGCTTGAAGCTGTAACATCAGTAATAAGAGGATTGGACATCATCAGAATATTTTTTAAATTGTCCCACATGAGATTGTCGTTTTACTGTCATATACTAATTTTTGGTACGGTATATTACTAGTCACTCTAAATACGGTGTATAGTAATGTGCAAATAAAAATAACACAACTGGATCATTAGAAAGAGGTTTGAAATAAAAATGTGATTCCTGTAGAGGTTAAAGTTGTATGTTGGGCCAAGCCACACTATAAAGTTTTCAAGATTTCATTATGATTAAGGTGAAGACAATGAACTGACCTTATAATTTATGAAATAGTAGTTTACTTTCTGAGCTTTCCCGTCTAAACCTGTTTCCATTTTCAAGCGAACCTGAATGAACTTGTCATTTCGCAGTATTGCAATTCGTGCTCTTAACATTTTTCTCTCAAACTTCAGCAGCTCACAAATGTCGTCCTCCTTCATACCTAAATACATAAAATGACATGTTAAAATTCTAAACATTATGGTTACTCGATTTGGAAGGTAAATATAAAAAGTTATTAAACTTACATGGATTCCTTACAAGTAAATCAATAATCAGGGCATCTTCTATTGTATAAAAACCTCTAACAACTTTCCTGGCCAACTTCTTGAGACTGTCTGGTACCTCTGTTACTAAGCGTTCTTCTCCCATTCTAGGTGGGCCCTACCACAAACACTTTGAATATTTTTCCTTTCAAGAAACGTGACTGCGTCACATATCTTCCGAAATTGTAATCATTTCAATTCTGAATATCAGGTCAATGTGATTTTGATTTCATTTTTGTGTATGGCATTGTAATACTAAACGTTTGTCTTGAACGGAGCCACAGTAACTTCACACACTCTTGAAGGTATTAACCGATGCCTTTAAAATTCGTACACACAATATCGGTTAACACTGATTAAATTGTCCGGAATACGAAGGACTCAAAGCACAAGTTGATCACAGTGTAGCTGCCGCCGTTCTGCATAACTTTGCCTTCTCTCATGTGTTGTAAACAATTCCTTACGTACACACAACAAACACTGTTTACGTACTACAAATGTATTTCAACAAGCCCTCCCGAGTAACTGCTTACGCCGCATCTGAGCGACTGGCTCCAAGCTGCTACCAGTCCTTTGCTTTCCCGTCTCTCTGTGTACGTGTGTGATCTCTGCCGCTGTGGTCTGTACGTCTGTAGTTCTTTGAAGTGAAATGTGTTGTTGAGGTTTTGTTTATATTGTGAATTGTGAATATTTTTCTGTCCTAGCAGAAGGGTGCGTTAGGCGTTGAGTTGAGTTTATTGCATGTTATATTAACAGTCATGGTAAGTATACGTATCCTTAAACAACATGTAAGAAGATTCATTTTAAGAAAGTTTACTCTAGAAATAAATAATTTGTATATCACAGAAAGTGAAGTATGTAGACAGTTTATACTACTTTATTTTTCAGGCGCGGAATGCTGAGAAGGCCATGTAAGTATAGAAATATACTCTTTAAGAAATTAATACGAATGACATATTGGCTCTATTACATAAAGTAAACAGTTATTATTGGTAAATAAAATAATTAGGCCTACTTTGTTTGTAATTTGATTTACTATAGATCATTTATTGTGATGTAGGACGACGCTGGCCCGGTGGCGGGCAGCCCATGTTAATGACATGGGAAAAGAAAAAGAACGCCGACCATATCTAGCATCAGAATGTCATGATTTAGCAAAGGCAGAAAAGTGGCGGTTGCAGATAATTAGAGAAATTGCGAAGAAAGTTGCCCAGATACAGAACGGTAGGTAGCAAAAGTATTTGTTTTTGACCTTGCACTCTTATTTGAACCTGCCTGTACATTGATACTTTTAAAACTTTCTTAGTCCATTAATTAGTACAGTTATATTTAATTGGCCCTATATCATTTGTACATAACTATAGCGTATTGGATATACTGTAGTGTATAGGAAATAATATAATGGCAAGATCATATTATAAACCTAATTACACTGCAACCTTTGAAGACACCCCAACATAGCACAAATCTCACGGTTTTAATTAAGTGATTTTTTCACTAGTATTGATGGGTTAAATTTTACTCACCATCTCAGAAAGGTAGTGTGCTAATGTTGGCAACAAAAGTTTCTCTTTACTTGTCAACCTTAGAGCAGGAACATCAGTAATTATTGATTTAAAATAATTTGTAATGTTGTTACCAGCCAGCAGGTGACTATAGTAAATGATTTATTTCATGATCAACATTAAAAATTATTCCCTGTCATTCTGTGTAATTTACTTTTTAAAGAGCATTCAAATGTTCTTGCCAACATTAGCACTCTACACCGCAAAAATGGCAAGTAAAATTTTACCTCATTTAATTATTGCAAACACAATTTTAAAATTCGAAAGGGAAACTCAGCAGCTAAAACATGCAATTAATTAGGCTATATATTAGTTTGTTTTAATTGGAAAAGTCCAGCTATGTCTTTGCAAGTAGCACCTGCTGAAGTGCACACTATGTGAATATTCTTGTGAATGCATTGTCTGAAAGCCACACAAATACAAATCAAGTTACATCAAGTTACTTCCAGATTAATAATAATAATATGTCCAGAACCCAATACCAGGAACCTAGCTGTAGCCTTGCACTTGGATGAAAGATATATGTATTACCTCCTCCCCATTCCCCTGTTGCTCGTTTCAGTATAACATGGTTGTAAACAACTGGTTTAGTGAACTGGTCAGTTTTTACCACAACCTTTGTTTTAGTTGTCAAATTCATTGGCTTTTCTAGCCCGCAACCAAACTGTTGCCTTCTGACCTAACATAAACTTCGGGCTGCACTACATGTTAGATCATAATTGAAGACTGTGATACCATCTGGTGGCTTTGACCAATGACGTCAAAAATTATCAATGAATATAGCCTATATAAAACCCCTCTCTGGTAACCTATATGTAACTATCAGAGAGGAGCTACAGATCACTTTTTAAATGCAAAATTGTAATCTATAATCAGTGTCCTGCTTGTGAACAAACTATTGTCTTTAACTCTGATATAACATCTTTGGTCAAGGTGCACGGGTTGTATTGCAGACTTCAATTGACCCCAGATTAGTCTGTCATTACAACCAATTTTTTGAGTAGGGTGGGTGTGCTTCAGTAACCATATCTTGCAGTTGTGCACCACATCACTAGTACCATTACCAACTATCATTGAGTCCAGGAACTGAACCATGAATAATAACCGGCTGTATAATACATCTTTCTGTGGTGATCAGTTGTCAGGAGATCTAATTTTCCTTTATTTCTGTAGGTACCACTGGTAAAGGTCATACCCTACCACTGGTTAAGGTTGTACCGATCATAGGTTAAAGTGCAGTTTACAAGTTTGCAAGTGGTACTTGCTGTGTAGACGTTGGAAACAACACGACAGATGTTGGGAGGTGAAGACGGCCAATGAGGAGTCACGTTCAGGTGGTCAATAAAGATGTGTGTTTGATGTCTAGTATATTTGGCATCAGTTTTAAAATTTGTTATGGCATTTGAGTGCAGAGTTTTCAGCATCTGAACTAATTGTGTTTTTTACTGGTATTTACAATATACGTGGAAGGTGTGATTGTGTCAGAGTGATATAATGAACAATCGACCATTTGCATGTAGCATTTAAGATGATGATTAATTTACTCAGCAGACAAGGGTACATCAACAACCTGTCAGCCATAGAGGAGGAACATGTGCATGCTCTTTCAAAACCTGTTGACAGAGAATGAGTGGAATAATCTTTTGTGTCCAGCACAAAATAAATAAAGCATTACTGTGTTGCTTCAGGCTTTCCCAACGGATTTCTTCTAAATATGGTTCTTGGGCTAGATATTGGATCGTATTGTCATAACTGCACAATATTTTGTCAGCACCACTGACTGACATCTTCAGGTGTGATGGACACACTGCTGGGCCGTGGCCGACAAATTCCTATTTAAATAGGAAAAATAAGGGAATGTGCATGTGCGAATGCACCAAAAACAGTGGCCAATAGCGCACAAGGAATGATTTTGGGAAGTTTCTTTTTGAGATGAACAGTTACGATATTTATTTTTTATTTTATTTTATATTATCAGGTTTAAAAGCTTCTTATTAATTTTCATTTATTTTATTATTCCATATCTTATTGTAATTTTTTTTTCCTGCATCCATAAACGAGACAGCCAACTAAGCCACCTGTTGGACTATGAGGTAAACATTTTAACACTCGCACAGAACTATCCACATGCTAAGCGCTGCCACTGACTGCCCCAATGCCCACTGTTGGTAGCCACATGCCGGTATACTGTGTGTCCATGCTCGCCTGTGTCCATCTTGCCGTGGTCAACCGATAAAACTATGTTGCTACCAATGCCTCTTCACCTGCACATGCAATCATTTCTCCCAGTGGTCTTTGTGATTTTAATAGATTCATTGCAGGAACCCATGCTGTGCTGAGTTGGTAGCCGGTGTCCCTGTTGAGCAGATCTGAAGAGTTTGCGAATTTGAACTGCCTGTTTAATAACACTGTCCCAGTATAAGCATGTCGATGAAATAATTTTGGTGTTTTCGTAATCCATTCTGTGCACTGTACTGAGGTAGTGTTCAGCCACTGCAGATTTCTCTGGCTGGTCCAGACACATGTGTCGTCGATGTTCAATGCATCGCTCCTCCATGGTGTGACACATTTGTCCGATATAAAATTTCCCGCAGCTACAGGAAATATTGTAGACACCAGGCCTTCTCAGACCAATATCGTCCTTTACAGATCCTAGAAGAACTCTTCGTTTCATTGACAGGCAGAGGACACACTTAACATTCTGTTTCTTCAGTAATGTTTCTATTTTAGAAGAAACACCGCTGGCATATGGCAAGATGACCATTCCTGTTTGGTCTTTGGTTTTTTGCTGCTACTCACTCTGTCTGACATGTGTCAGGTGTAAGACACAGTGAATATCCGTTCTTTAAGAAAACGGTACTGAGGTGGCATAACTCATCACACAGGCTGTTCGAGTCTGATATGACACGTGTTCTGTGAACCAACATCCTAAGCACACCACTTCATTTTGCAGTATGCTGACAACTGGTGCTCTGCAAGTATAAATATGTGTATGTTGATTTACAGTACACGGCGTGACCCAAGGTGCCATCCTTTTTCTTCTGTACCAAAATGTCCAGAAGAGGTAGTTTGCCATTTCTTTCCATCTCCATAATAAACTTGATGTTCCAATGAAGAGAATTTAGGTGGTTTAAAAATGAATCTATCGATTCAATACTGTGGGGCCATACAGACGTATCATTTACATATCGTCCAAAACAGGTAGGCCCTTTCTCCAAGACCAAAACCACTGTGTCAGGCAAAATTTTATCTATGACGTTGTACACAGTTTCTCTGTTAAGTTTATCTTCTAACTTCTCTTCTTGTGGACAACGGTCTCAGAGGTGATGAAATTTTGCAATCTGAGAATTTGTGTCATGTTGTTGCTTCCAGTCTGAGAAGGCCCTGGTGGGGCTATCAATCCATGTCATTGAAAGTTCTGAGTGTTGTGATGAAATCTTCAGTTGAGTGCCATTAATTCTCTGGATACAAAGATCATTTCCCATTGAGTATGACGAATCCTCTCCCTCAAAAGAACTTGGCTAGCATGATTTTTAATTCTACTGGCAGTTGCAGAATGCATGAAGTGTGTTACGTTTGCAACGTCGATATAATTCGATGATCTCGACATCTTAGTAAAAGAAATATTGCAACTGTTCATCTTAAAACGAAACTTCACAAAATCATTCCTTGTCGATATTGACCACCGTTTTTGGTGCGTTCATGCATGCGCATTTCCTTCTTTATATGTTTTAAATAGGAATTCGTTGGTCACGACCCAGAATATGTCAGACAGGTGTGCTGTCGAGATATTGTGCATTTATCACAATAACCTTGCTGAACACAGGCCATCCTACACATTTTAGCACTGCTACAGGTTCATCTTCAGCCATAGACCTCTCCCTCTGCTCGCCTGCTCTTGCACACATTGCTCAGTGGAGTGTGGATGATGACCTTCATGGCAGTGACCACTAACCAATTTGGATAGACTTGCCAGTCGCAATAGATTATAGTGGGAAGCCGCCGAGATGGCAGCTGAGCAAAGCTAACTGGACACTTTTTCAGCAGTTGGCTATTTTTGAGCTGTGTAAAGGTGTCCACGACTCGATGGATCCCGTCACAACAGTGATTTACAATGCTGCCAACACATCTATTCCGAAATCGAAGCCAACGCTCCAGAGGCCAGCTCCAGAGGTCCCTTGGTGAAAGAGCACCATTGCTGTGTTTCCACTGGTGCCATACTGATGCGAATTTGGCCAATTTTCAAGTGGCAAGGGCAAGGAGAATTATTAGAGAGAGTAAGCAGAGTTCTTGGCAGGAGTTCCTGAACTCCATTAATAGGTCCACACCTGCAGGTAAAGTATGGGAAGCCATTAGGAGGATTTCGGGGTGGATCTCCCGACTGCCAATTGGAGCTGTGTGAGGGCAGGGATGTCTTTTAACATTGCCTAGGGACATTGCCCAAGTTATGGCAGAATCCTATGCAGTTGTTACATCCGATTCTCACCAGAATCCAGTCCATCAATATTGGATGATACAGGAGAGGGTTGGCTTTAACCTCCGTTCCTCCAACGTTGAGGACTACAATCAACCTTTCTCAATGTGGGAGCAGGAATCCGCATTGTTGGCAGCTCGTGATTCTGCACCTAGCTATGACGAGATACTGTACAGATTGCTATTACGGTTGGCACTCCAGTCAAAGGAGGTCCTTCTACACCTTCTTAATGAAATTTTGATTACGGGGGACTTTCCAACTTCTTGGAAAGAATCCATTTTAATTCCGATTTTAAAATTAGGGAAAGATCGAACAAATCCAGGTAGTTATTGGAGCATAGCCTAACAAGCTTCATTGGCAAGACATTGGAGCGTATGGTCAACCGGCACTGGATAACCGCACACTGCTTGAAAGTGCGATCCAACAAGCTTTCATATGGAAGCAATACCTAATCGGTGTTTTCTTTGACCTTAAAAAGGCATATGATACTATCTGGCCTTGTTGTACAGTAGCTTTACGAATGGGGTTTTCGTAGACTTTGCCCACTTTTATCTAGTCTTTCCTCTCTGAAAGGAATTTTACATACAAGATTGGGAGTGGCTTGTCTGACCGTTTTTAACAAGAGAATGGGAGTGTTTGAAGAGTAATGCATTCCCCATAGCCATCAACGGTATTACATCCACCATACAACCACCAGTACAGTCGTATTTGTTCGTAGACGACTTCTCCATCTTCTGTGCATCTTCCTAGATTGCAATGGTAGCTCGTCAATTGCATTTGATGATCAGGCAGTTGGAGGAATGGTGTAACACCACTGGTTTTAACTTTTCCATGGAGAAAACTGTCTGCTTGGATTTTAATCGCTCCTATTCCCTTTTTAATACACCTGTTTTAAAACTAGAGGACACTGTTCCCACCTTTCATGACAGAGTTGCGACCTTCCTATCAGTACTAACCAATAAGAATTGGGCAATACATAACTCAGGGTAGTAAAAGGTTTATGGCATGTTGACTCTGTTCATAGGGGTGAGTTATGTATGTCAGCTTCTATGCCCTGAACAGGTACCCAAACTGTTTAAATAAGATCAATAATTAATCTGTAGTTTAATCAGTCTATCAATCTGCAGATGGTGACACATAAAATATATTTAAAGAAACATAAATTAAAGCTCTGAATAACCAACAAAATTGATTCTAAGATAATGTTTAGAAGAGAGTCATTCAGAAAGTAATTTTTATAAATGGAGTTTATTACTCCTTTTGGACATGAAAATGCAGAGGTGGTCCTACTTTATACATTGATAAATAATTGAATATTTCTCCAACTATTGTTCATGAGAGGCACAATATCACAAGCACTCGAGAATAAAAGTTCCAGAATGTTGTTGTTGTTGTTGTTGTTGTGGTCTTCAGTCCGGAGACCGGTTTGATCCAGCTCTCCACAATACCCTATCCTGAGCAAGCCTCTTCAACTCCACATAAGAACAGCCACCTACATCTGTCTGCATCTGCTTACTGTGTCCATCTCTTGATCTTCCTCTGCATTTTTTCCCCCATACACTTCCCTCCAATGCTAAATTCACAATTCCTTGATGTCTAAGAATGTGTCCTACCAATCTATCCCTTCTTTTAGTCAAGGTATGCCAGAAATTCCTTTTCTCCCCAATTCTGTTCAGTACCTCCTCATTAGTTACGCGATCCACCCACCTAATCTTCAGCATTCTTCTGTAGCACCATATTTCAAAAGCCTCAATCCTCTTCCTGTCCGCACTGTTTATCGTCCGTGTCTCACTCCCATACAAGGCAACACTCCATACAAATGCCTTCAGAAAGGACTTCCTTAGGTTTAAATCAATATTCGATGTTAACAAATTTCTCTTTTTCAAGAACGCTTTTCTAACCATTGCCATTCTGCATTTTATATCCTCTGTACTGCGACCATCCTTTGTTATTTTACTGCCCAAGTAACAAAACTCATCTACCCCCTTTATTACTTCGTTTCCCAATCTAATTCCTTCAGCATCACCTGATTTTCTTAGACTGCACTCCATTACCCTAGTTTTGCTCTTGTTAGTGTTCATCTTATATGCACCTTTCAGCACACTGTCCATTCCGATCAATTGCTCTTCCAGGTCCTTTGCTGTATCTGACAGAATTACTATGTCGTCGGCAAAACGCAATGTTTTTAATTCTTCACCCTGAACTTTAATTCCTTCTCCAAATTTCTCCTTGCTTTCCTTTATAGCTTGGTCAATGTACAAATTGAATAACAATGGAGAAAGACTACAACCCTGTCTTACTCCCTTCCCAACCGTTTCATCCCTTTCATGCCTGTCAACTCTGACAACCACTGTCTGGTTTCTGTACAAGTTGTAAATAACCTTACACTCCCCACATTTTACTCCTGCTTGCTTCAGAACTTCAAAAAGTTTATTCTAATCAACGTTGTCAAAAGCCTTCTCCAAACGTCCAAAAGCTAGAAATGTAGTTTTGCCTTTCCTTAATCTATCTTCTAGGATAAGCTGTAAAGTGAGTATAATATAGCACCTTATACCGCTTGGCTACTCCACCACGGCTCTTTGTACTTCATTCTTCTCATTTTGTCTCATTCTCTTTCTTTCTTTAAGTGTTTGTGTGTCAGTGGATTTTATGCTACAGCTTTCTCATTCTTTCTGTTGAAGAGCTCAGTATCAGGGAAGGCAAGATAAATCATTTACATTTATTTTTAATGTCAGTAGACCAGCATTTCTTTTGTATCTCACCAGTCGCAGAGGTCACATGAATGGACACAGCTAGTTTTAAATTTTATATAATGATATTTCATTATGCTGGAATATCTTTAAAACATGTGCATATTTTCACACCTGTGACAAAATTACTGTCACATCAGTACACCATTTCTAGATAAAATACAGTTAATCCCAAAAAATTAATATATTTTCTTAACCTCACTTAACAAGACTATTATTATGAAGTACTTGTTGAAACAAGAAACAAGCTTTATCATCTTTTTTTTATCATAGGTGTGACAGTTTTCCCTGTCACTTTGAAAAAGAGAGAAAAAAAGCAAAAGAAAGCTTACCCAAATAAATTATTCAGTGTGGGACATCAATGAAGCCTATTGTTCCATTTGTTCCATACAAGTTGCTCACTGTTGTATCATCTGATTCACAGGGGGGGGGGGGGGAAATGATAATTCAAAACTATATATCTTGAATAAATTAAAAATAAGTTTCATTTCATTGAATTTTACGTTTGTTAGTGCATTCATATTCCTAATTTCTTTTCTCTCTAAAATGACAATTTGGTTCATTCCATGCAGATTGAGCCCCCTTACTAAATGAGCCTGTATTGAAATGTGCTGTTCTTCAGTGGTTCATCATCTTGTTTTCTATCAACCGTACATGGTACGGATCACACACTAATCATCAATACTCAAGCGTCACTTGAATGGCTGATTTGTAACCTACTTTCTTTGTTAATGGACTACACTTTCTGGAGATTCAGAAACTTCCCTATTTCTATAGCTCCATGTAAAAGTTATTGTACTAGTAAAATACTGATGTCTTCGAAGCTGTATGCATTAATAATCATTTCAGTAATTTCATTCTTTCCATTTAGTGCCTAGTACAGTATAAGTTATCCATTATCATCCAGTATGCTGGTAATTAATTTTCTTTTGTACAGCGGGTCTTGGAGAGTTTCGTATTCGTGACCTAAATGATGAAATAAACAAACTACTTCGTGAAAAAGGCCATTGGGAGGCACAGATACGTGAGCTTGGTGGCCCAGATTATGCTAAGGTTGGACCTCGAATGTTGGACCATGAAGGGAAAGAAGTGCCAGGAAACCGTGGTTACAAGTACTTTGGAGCTGCAAAGGATCTACCTGGTAAGTGATATTTTCCATTAATATTTAATGTAATATGTTGCAATGGTGTGAAATGAATTGATATACAGGATATGAAGTTAATAAACTGAAATGTAGAAACATTTCAGATGAATCCTTGTTGCAGTAATATATTTGGTCTCATTACAAAAGTTACTCATGTTCTTCATCTTCTTCTTCTTGCTTTTCCTTCAGAGACCACTTATGGGCCACTGATTGATTTCAAAACATCATTGCATGTAGTTCCGTCATCTTCCTCCAGTACACCTTCATTTTCTCCTTATGTCTTCATTTTCTCTTCTCAAAACATTTTGAACCAGGTTCCTTCTTCCTGTTTCAACTGTATACACTCAAATTTTATTGACACTGGCATCCTGCAAATATTGGAAGAAGAGCATTTGATGTTTCAGATGCAGAGAACTTGACTAAAGAGCTGGACCATTTTAGAGGCATGTTCAATCAGAATGGGTACACAAACAGATATGTTGAGCCTTGCAGTTTGGATCATTGCGGGAACTCTTCAAAAATAGACAGACTTTTATATTTTTCACCCTCCAGCCAAGATTAGAGCACTCCTGGGCTCTGTGAAGGATGTTTTAGAATGGAGGAGGCCCGAGGTATACAAAATCCCTTACCATTTTGGGAAAGTTTACATCAGTCAGTCAATTGGAACCTACAAAATCGATGTACTGAGCATCATCAACACACAAGGTTATTTCAACCAGATAAATCTTCAGCAACCGAGCACTGTCTTTCTGAGGGACATAAAATGATTCACGATGAAACACACATTGTTGCATTTGCATCTTGCAATTGGAAGTGTTTGTTGAAGGAATCTGTTTTAATTCATATCTCGGACAACATTATAAACAGAAGCAAGGAATTCCCCTTAAGTAAAATATGGAACCCACAGTTATTACAGATGAAAACACAATGGTCTGTCACTCAACCAACAGTAAACAGTACTCAATAGTGATTCATTGTTTACGCAGACTTCCACCACTGGGGCACTGTATGACATAGGGCCATACTGTCGCTGCTCGTGCACACACTGTTTGCCATACTCAGCATATAAAGAGGCTGGCACTCATGGATTGAATTTAGTGCTGACATATTGGTGAAACAGCACACACACCTGAGGATGTTGTGATCTGGAAGAAAAACTGAGAAGCATATCATGTGAGATGTTACACTGGGAAAGCCTACGTAGTCACATTGTTTAAATTTATTACGTCTTTGTTTCTTAATGCATTCAAAACATATTTTGCAAATAGAATCCTTTTATGTCAATGAATGTAACTACAAAATGATTCCTTTGTACTAATTATGGTTTATGCATTATGATATCATAAACACTGAGACACTTGGGAAACTGCCACATCAGGTTTGCTTGTATTTTATGCACTTTGGTACCATTAAATTGATTGTAATTAAGCTTTGCTCACTTAATCTTCGAAACAAGAAAAAAAGACAGACACTGTGTAAAATTTTGTATGTTGCGTAGCAAAAGGGTACTTTAACTATGAACTTCAACACTATCTACGATTTTATTCAGATCTTGACCAAATTTTGTACACTTAACCTTCAAAATAGAAGAACATAAACACCTACATAAGATTTCATATGGTGCATGGCAGAGGATACCGTGCAATATACTTAGACAACCACTTCACTGATCAATGTGAAAGTTAGCAGAATTATCTAATTTTATCAGATGGAGGAGGCAATGGACCGAGGAGTTGGAGGAGTAGTTCAACAGAGAAGATGAGGTGACTGGCAGAGAAAGGGGAAGGTGGAGATGGACAGAGAGAGGGGTAGGAGGAGATGAACAGAGGGAGTGGGAGAGGAGGAGATGGTCGGAGAGAGAGAGTGAAAGAGAAGGTGGACAGAGAGACAAAGGGGAAGGAGAGATGGAGCAACTGAAGACTCGAATCAATATTTACCCAGGAGATGGTGGGTTTACAGCTAGTGTGACATGTGACCTTCATAATTTTTATTTCATGATCTTTCTTGATGACTCAAAGGCTGCTATGATGGCAAAAGGCATTTGCTCACAAAAATATATCTCTTATAACATATTTCAATTTAATGGAACTATCACATGTATTTCCTTCTTTTTCTTTCTCTAAGAGTGAAATGTCTGCCACGGGGCAAAAATTTATGTCTTGAGAATGTGAAAGTAATCTACACTAAAACCTATAAATGATATGCATTTTCACTTGCCCTACCTGACTGTGATTTCCCATCTATGTTAGCAATTTCGGCAGTTGTGAATTGTTTACCAGTCTTCCACAGTGTCTTTCTCGCATTTATTTGATATGGATTGCTTTTCATTTTCTTCCCTCGTTTTGTATAATTTGAGGCACGAAGAGAAACACTGATGCAGTTGACATTGGCCAGCTTTTTGCAATATACAACATTATTCCAAAAGGGTTTTTTTCCAATGTATGTACAGTAGCCCAAAGATTTCATGGTAACATTGTGATATCAGCAATCAGTTCAAAAAATAATGTATAACATTACTATGTGTATAACTGAAATTAGCCAAAAACTTATACACCATTCATTTGCAGGATACATTATAATATTTCTGTCTATTTTAATAGGTGTTCGAGAATTATTTGAACAAGAACCTCCACCGCCTCCTCGAAAGACGAGAGCAGAATTAATGAAAGATATTGATGCTGATTACTATGGATATCGTGATGACGACGACGGTATTCTTGTACCCCTAGAACAAGAAGAAGAACGCAAAGGTGAGAGTCCCCATAAAAATGAAGCCTTTGTTTTCCAGTTTGTTTTCCAGTTAGTTGTGTGAGAAGAAATAATCAAATTTTCTAGTCTTGTGCTGAATGACTACCTAAATTTATATGTGCTAGATGAAAGGCATACAAATATCGAACTGACAGCTCATATTTTGTTTCATTGGATCTCTAAATCACTGACGGCTATGGAATAGTAGGACATTTTTTTAAAGAGGTCATGTACAATTTCCCTCCCCTTTCCCTCCTTGGTTAGTTTAGGCTACTGATCCATTTGCAATAACTTTGATGTCAGAGTAATTCTGATTACTAACACCCTTTCCTATCAGTGAAGGACTTATGGTATAACATTCATATTAATAAATGTATCAGATGGAAACAGTGTCGCACATTTTGTGCCAGTAGTGACTATGAAATATATTGTTTGAATTAATAGTTTTTAATCAAAGAAAACAGAAATAGCTGCAGTGGATGTTCATGGATGGAATAATACTTAAAATTTCAGAAAGCAAACTCTTACCTATAGCAGACTAATATGTGGCACCACTTATCAGTCTATTGCTGATGTGACAGATATATGTGGTATAAAAGTGATAAATATATAACACAATTAAAAATCTCTCTTTACTATGTCTAATGTGACTTCATTCATTTTACACAGAAATAACTCAGTCCAAGAATCGAGCTGGAACTCTTATAGATCTTCCTGACTTTGATACTCTGTCAGCTGGACGTGGTTCCTCTGTGGACTTCTGTGGTTGAGTATCCTTTCCAAAGTTTGGAAGAATCTTTTCTAATTCCCTTTCTTCTTGCAAGAGATAGCCTGGTTTAAGTCTGTCCACTGACACATTTATGTTTTTGAACTTCTTCAAAATAGTGAAATATTTCTCATGTCTCGTTATGACAGGAAAAGGACCATCATATGTAGGTTCTAATGGTTTTTTAATCCTGTCACATTTTAAGAACACATGTGACAAGTCTTCAGGGTTTTTGGTACAAATACTGATTGTGTTGTATCATATGTAAGTTTGTGAGGGTTCAGTTGTAACATTTGCTTTTGCGAATCAGATGTAAATGAATCAGGGTCAGTCTTTGTAGTTGGCTCTTCAAAACATTCACCAGGAAGTTTGATAGTTTTCCCATATACCATTTGTGCAATAGAACAGTTTGATGTCTCTCGTACTGCAGTCCTCAAACCTAGTAGAATAGTAGGTAGAGTATTTGTCCAGTCGAAAGTGTTGTGAGCCTTGATTGCAGATTTCAGATTTCTGTGGAACCTCTCAACTTTGCCATTGCATTGAGGTTGATACGGTGTTGTCCGTTGAATTTTTATTCCACAGATAATGCCCAAATTATTAAATAGTTGTGATCTGAACTGTGTTCCTTGGTCTGTGATTACTTGTGATGGAACGCCAAATCTAGCAATCCAGTGTTGGTAAGAAGGCTTTTGCTACTTTTTCAGCGGTGATATCCTCAAGTGGTATGACTTCCATCAAGGACGTGAAACGATCAATACAAGTCAAGCAACATGTCATGCCATTAGATAGGAGGCAGAGGTCCTATGATATCAATGTGTACAACATTGAAATGTTCATCTGGTTCTTCAAATTTTTCTAGCGGTGATTTTGTGTGGCGAGTAATTTTGGTTTTCTGGCAGTTAACACAAGATTTAGTCCATTGTTGCATATCTCTTTTTTTATGTCAGACCAGTTTCACTGTAGTCTTTATTCCAGGATGAGCTAAACCATGAAAATGGAGAAATATTTGATGACAAAAAGCTTGAGGAATGTAAGGTCTGATATTTGCAGTTGAAGTGTCACACCACAATGTTTTTCCTGATGGAAGTTGATATGACTTGAAGTTTAAGGAGTTGTTCCCAGTTCGGAGTTGTAATTCTTGATCTTGCAGTTGGCTCTTGGCGATTTCATCATAGGCTATTATTGCTATTTCATAAATTCTGGACAGAGCACCAGCAACAATATTGTCATGGCCAATGATGTGATGAATTTCAGTTGAAAATTGTGAAATATATCACAGCTGTCGCATTTGTCAAGGGGCTGCTTTGTCATTGTTTTGCTTAAAAGAAAATGTGACTGGCTTATGATCAGTGAATATAATAAAATTTCTCCCTTCTAGTAAATGTTTGAACTTTATCACAGAAAGGTAATTCCCAGTAATTCTCGATCATAGGTACTATAAACCTTCTGTGACTGACTCAGTTTCTGTGAAAAGAACGCAACTGGTCTCCAAGTTCCATTTTGTAATTGTTGGATTACAGAACCAACAGCAACATCTAATGCATCAGTGCATAATGCTAAAGGTAGCTCTGAGTTAGGAAAAGCCTATAATACAGAATTTGCAATATCCTGTTTGTATTGCTCAAACATTTTCTTTGCTTCATCAGTCCACTGAATTTGTCTATTTTCCCTCTTTTTAGCTCCCTTCAGATAGTCATACAAAACAACCTGAGTCTGTGCTGCATCCTTAAGGTAGTGACAATATTGGTTAACAATGCCAAGAAATATACAGAGTTCGTGCAGTTTTTCAGCTAATTTGTATTCCAAAATAGCTTGAACTTTTGCAGGTAGTGGACGGAATCCCTCATGTGTTATCCAGTAGCCCAGAATTCTATTTCATTTACTTCCAAAACTGATTTGGAGATATTTATTCATAGTCCATATTAGGGTTGTGTCCGAGTGGTTCATTCCGAATCCATTATTCATCGACTCTAGCACACTGGCTTCGGATTCGAGATTCGATGCATAATGGCCGAATACTACCGAATCCTGAATCCAAAATTGTTATGTGCAAACCTTTAGTTAGGAATGTTGTACTTTACTTTGCATAACAGTGCACTTTCGTCTGCATTATTTATTTTCCATAGATATGCTGAAAGACGTGACGTCATAAAACAAAACGATCTCACTCTGAATTTATTCAAGTGAAACCACTGCGAAATTTACGCAATTGTGTGGCTATCATGAAAACATCTAGCGTATTTACTAGAATCTAAGCTCATGAAAACATCTAGCGTATTTACTAGAATCTAAGCTGTTTTTCAGTTTTTTTGGGTCCAAATACCGCCTGTGATTTAAATCGAGTACAATGTGAATGAAGTTATGAAAAATGGCGCTAGAAGCTGCCACAAGTAACTTTTCCCATCTAATATAAGCAGTGCTACACAGGCTTGCTTTGGAGCCACAAATATAAAATTTAGCAGTCTTTGAAATATTAGTAGCAACAAAAATAAATTTCTTTACCTAAATCTTTCTTAGGATTCCTCCATGAGTTGCCTCATTCTGATTTCACGTTCTGTTCCGTCGAATTTTGTGTAGTACTCGGGTATGTATACTGTGATGAATCACTAGGATTTCAAGAAGAAAGTTATTTATTAAGTTGGAAAACAAGTTGTAATTGTGCGCCATCCAGGCGGGATGATGTCAATTCAGCAACCACTTCATGTCTGTTTCAAAAAATCATTTTCGTGAAATGACAGACAACTAACACCAACAGGTCGTGTAAACTGCACAAGTATGGCCATTGGAATGATGATACAAGGAAGTGGGTTCCAAATGAGATTGTGTAGCAGGCATTTAAAAATGTTCGATATTGTATGCACTACATTGTAGGAGGGATGTTGTTCTGTACTACGAAGGAACTTAGTAACAAGGAATCAAGTGATTAGTGATTCAGATTTACCGTACCCGTATCTAATTCCTTTTATAAACATTTCGTAAAATTTGTATTATAAGTATTTATTTTTTATTTATTTATTTATATATTTATTTATTTATTTATTTATTTATTTATTTATTTATTTTTTTTTTTTTTTTTTTTTTTTTTTTTTTTTTTTTTTTTTTTAACTGTCATTGCAACAGAGATTGAGAATTATTTAATTGTATTATAAAAAAAGGTAAAGCAGTCAACAATCCGAAGATTGGTTTGAACACCACAGTGCTTTACTAGGCATGGTCCTGTTTGGAGGTGGTATGCCGTTGCCTTCCTCCGACCTTCGAACTGACTTACCCAGCCAGTTATAGGGGGACCTACAGTTTAACGTGGGTTCCGAACCACTGTGCTACTCGGTATTTTTCACTTGAGCAATACTGCCAGAGGTGAAAGAAGTGGATAGTGACAGATAAAAATCCTAGGACCCGTCGGGGATCGAACCCGGGACTTTTGAATTTGTAGTCTGGCATTCTACCACTGGGCAACCGAGGCCCACTGTAATTGTATTCTATGTGTAATAAAATTGTTTTTTATTCCCGCATTTAGTATGCCATACACTTGAAGTCTCATCTAAAAGCTACTACATAAAGCTGACTGGCAAGCTTTTTTTGCGTCAATATGCCTGACGCTACAACTAATGCCTTCGTGCTACAACTTTCATGTTTTTCTCTTAGGGTAAAGAATTGTTCCTATGAATCGTGATTCGTAAATTCCACACTCTCTTCACCATAAGAGTAATACAAATGTAAACATTACGCCATGTAATCTTGCATGTTAGCTGTTACCACATTTAAATTCCGTCCGTCTAACAAGCCCAAAAGACAATGGCGAATGCGGAAGAATATACGTATCACGTTAATGTTTACATTTTTAATATTCTTATGCTGAACGGGAATAGTTGGAAATGAATCACGGTAACTGACTTCTAGTACTGATTTTTAAATCTTCTATGAATATAAATTCTGAGCAGACAAGTTACGTGATCTTAAATTTTTGAAAGAATAAATAAATCCACAAAATACCCTTGCTTAACCTCCGAACCGTAGCAATAACTAGTACACACACGTCGAATAAATGCGGATTTCTCTGTGTCTGAATGTCCTGTCTGTCACTCTTGGAATGCCTGATATGTCACTATAAAATTATTTAACATTTACACATCCTATTTTTTTAAGAATCTATTTTCCAACTTCCAAAAGATCTACTCATCTTTTCAGGTTTTATTTTTGATTTTTCCCATTTGCGTAATTCTTTCCTTTCTAGAACTTCATAATTCAATTATTTTTTATTTCATCAAAATGAAACAGTTTGTAATAGAGGGAAGAAAGTTTATTATCTTTTAGAGCATCTAAACAACATAAATCTCAAAATGTTTCATAGCCTACAAATTTCTTTTAAGCAGAGAGGGGAGAGTATTAAAAATCCTTAAGATTTAAAATAAAAATCTAAATCAATTTTAATTTCTTATATTTTACTGTAATACTGTAATTTGTGATTCGTCCCAGAAGGCTTTATCTTCATCACTGGCTGTGATAGCGTAGTAATGCTTTTTAATATGTGTACTTGAGTTGACAGATTATTTGAGTTTGGGATTCGGCACATGTTTTATTTAAGATTTGGTATTCGGATTCAATTCAGTAAAATTTGGCTTCGACCCATCCCTAGTCCATATTTAGACAAAAGCTCTAGGACTAATTTGAGGTGTGAGTGGTGTGATTTTGAAAATCGGATAATAAACTGCAAAAGATTTCCAAGATCAGATGAATACTTTGATCTAAGTTTATTTTTGTGTCCCAACTTCGTCGCCGCTTTTGTGTCCCAGCCTCGTCGTAGGTGTCGGTGGCCGGGTGGATGAGACTGACACAGGAACAAAGACAGCACGCTGGTGCAGGTACGGAGGGGAGCAGCCAGAAACTATAAACACTATAGTAAATTAGAAAGAGATATATATTGCACAGAATGTAACAATACTTAACTTTTACATAGTACTGCAGAATGTTGATACATAGTTGTTAGAGGCCTGCCTAGTGCCTGTACAATAGCAAAGTCTTCACTGGTGCCTATCTGATTACGAAGGTCCTAACTCGTTGCTATCTCAGTCCGAAGTGCTATGTCTTTCCGTGGTGGCCACGAGCGGGGTTCTACCAGAGGGCGCTCTTGGCTGTCGTCGGAAGAACGCCGCGCCGTGCATGCATGGCGGCGCTCGGCGAAAGTAGGTGGCGCGCACTTTGTACTTGTGCGACACCACACCCCTCCCCCCCAAACCGCCGCGCCGTCGTGGCGTAGGGCTGAGGGCCACGGCGACGGCACTGGGAGGAGGGCCTGGGCGGGGGCGTTACTGGTGGGACGGGCGTCGTAGCTGAGGCCGGAATCGAGACGCCGCCCGCGCCCCGGCATCCGCCTTGAGATCCTCCAGGGAACCCGCCGAAACCTGGGGAAGGGCGCCCGCCCCCGCCCAGAGGGAGCAGGTCATCTTCTGAGGTGCGTGGCCCAAGCTGGGGTGGCACGCACGGTCCCGGAGTCCCTCTCGGTGACGCTGTCATCTGCGGCGGCGACAGCGGCGGCGGCGCGTCGATCTCCATCGGGACGATCTCGTAGTCCGGGGACGAACGATGTGGTTGTGCTCCCTGGCGGTGAACTGGGTCTGGAATCAAGAAACCGGAGACAGGATCGCGCGGCCTGTGCAGGTGCAATTGGTTTGCGTGGCGCCGCAGCTCCGACCCTGTGGAAGAACGTACAACAAACATATTGCGCCCGAGCACGCGCTGAATGATGCCCGGCATCCATTTCTTCTTGTTTCCAGCAAACACCCTGTACAGCACCGGCGTAGAAACCTGAAAACGCGTAGCGCCATATGAACCGACTCGGTGCGTGGGAGGCTGCAGCAGGTGAAGGAGAGTGCGGTGACGGCGGCCGTGTAGCAGCTCGGCAGGAGACGGGCCGTCACGTGGCATGCAGCGATACGTAGACAGGAAAATTTGAAGAGCTTGCTGCCTGGAGTGCCGACTTTTCATCTTCTCCATGTGAGACTTGAATGTTCGAACGAAACGTTCTGCTTCACCATTGGACTGAGGGTGAAAAGGTGCGGTGGTGATATGCTGAATGCCATTCACACGACAAAACTGTTGAAATTCCGCACTAACAAACTGAGGTCCATTGTCACTGACGATAGTTTCAGGCAAGCCTTCGATGCAAAACACTGATGTTAAGGCACTGATTGTACTAGACGCCGTCGTTGAGTTCATGGCAATCACAAAAGGAAACTTGCTGAAAGCGTCTACAACAATTAACCAGCGCGTATTCCAGAATGGTCCGGCAAAGTCAACATGTAAACGTTGCCATGGTCCCTTGGGGCGTGGCCAGTCTGAGAAACGCTGTGGAGGAGCCGCCTGATGCTCCGCACAAACTGTACACTGTGATGTCATGCTCTCTATCTGAGCGTCCATACCAACCCAGGTACAATGACGTCTGGCCAATTGCTTTGTCCTAACAATGCCCCAATGTCCTTGATGCAGGAGGCGTAACACTTCACGTTGCAGGGAACGAGGAACAATCACTCTTGTTTGGTCGTTGTCGGTATGCAACAACAGTACACCCTGACTTAAAGATAATGCATGACGTTGTGCAAAATAACGTCGAACCAGAGGCCGATCAATGTCTTTGGCTCTGGCAGGCCACCCTGAGCGAACAAAACGTGCTACCACACTTAGGTCTGCATCCGCAGCTGTTTCCTGTGCAACCCGACGAGAGTTCAAAGGAAAGTCTGCGACAGCGGAAGCATCTCTGGAGTCTATCTGACAACATGCCATTTCTGAAGAATCAAATGATACATCCTGGCCAACCGGAAGTCGGGAAAGTGTGTCCACGTTGGCATGTTTAGTGGTAGGTCGGTACAAAATCTCATACTGATAATTTGACAATATCAAGGACCATCTCTGAAGCTTTTGTGCCGTACGTGGCGGAATTGGCTTTGTGGGTGAGAACAACGACGTGAGAGGCTTGTGGTCTGTCAACAAATAGAATTTTCTGCCATAGAGATAATGATGAAACTTTGCGACGCCGTAAATGATTGCTAAGGCCTCCTTTTCTATCTGACTGTAATTCTGTTGCGTCGGCGTCAGTAGCTTGGATGCCAAGGCAATAGGACGATCGTGACATCCAATACGATGTGAGATTACAGCGCCCAGACCATACGACGAGGCGTCAACTGCTAACACTACAGGCTTCTGTGGGTCAAAGGGAATCAAACATGCATCACTGAGTAGTGCAGACTTTAATTTGTCAAAGGCAACCTGACAATCTTTAGACCATACAAAAGGAACATTCTTCCTACGTAAGTGATGCAGTGGAGCTGCAATCTGAGAGGCATTGGGAATAAATCTGAAATAATAGTTCAGCTTCCCCATTACTGCTTGCAATTCGTGCACATTCTTAGGAGGAGGCAAGTCTTTGATTGCTCGAAGATGTGACTGTAAGGGATGAATTCCTTGGGCATTAATCACATGGCCTAGGTACTCTATTTCAGTTTGAAAAAACGAACACTTTGCTTTATTGCAACGTAGACCTGCTGCAGTCAAAACTTTGAAAAGGCACTCCAGGTTTGCTAAATGTTCTTCAACTGTACGTCCGGATACCACAATGTCATCTAAATAGTTCGAACAACACGGTACAGAAACTGTCAGCTGTTCCAAAAAACGCTGAAAAATAGCGGGGGCGGAAGAACTTCCAAAGGGTAGGCGTTGAAATTGAAAAAGGCCCATGTGAGTATTAATGACGAAAAAAAAATTTTTTTTTTTGACTCGTCATCAAGCGGAATTTGTAAGTATGCCTCTGCTAAATCAATCTTAGAAAAGAAGCGAGACTGTCCTAATTTGTCCATAAGTTCCTCAGGTCTGGGCAGGGGGTAAGTGTCTACAATTGTTTGACTGTTGACAGTTGATTTGAAGTCCGCACAGAGACGAAGTTTTCCTGACGGCTTGGGTATAATTACTATAGGCGAGGCCCACTGACTCGCAGAAACAGGAGAAATCACCCCACTATCTTGCCAACGTTTAAGTTCTTCGGCAACTGTATCACGCAAGGCGATAGGCACTGGTCTAGCTTTACGAAATTTTGGAACTGCAGATTCTTTTAAAGTTACATGTGCCACGAAGTCTTTTGCACAACCTAGTTCCGGCGAAAACAAGTCAATGTATTTGTCACACAATGCATTGATTTTATCCTGAGGCACTATTGACGAAATTTGAAGCACATCTCTTTGAATTGATAAACCAAACAAGTCAAAAGCATCTAGTCCAAAAATGTTCTGCGTAGATTTGGCCTGAAGAACAACAAAAGCAACTGTTTTCGTAACACCTTGAAAAGAGGCAGGCAGGCTACACGTTCCTAGCACGGGAATATTTTGACCTGTATAAGCTGTTAACACTTGTTGACACAGCGATAATTTTGGCGAACCCAGAAGTTCATAAGTATCTTTATTAATTAAGGTAACAGCGGAACCAGTGTCGAGCTGAAATTGCACAGTCTTATTGTCAATGGAAAGATTCACAAAAAGTTTTTGCTTTCGGCGCTCGACAGGTGCGCGAATGTGGGCAACGTCTGCTACGGTTTGTTTACTGCGCTTGCGCGGGCCGCGTAGTGAAGGAAGCGGCGCAGACTCGGCACGCAGCGGATTAACAACACTGTCACTAGATGACACTACCGCCGGATCGGCGTCCGCGCAAGCCTGCGAAGGTACTCCAGATTTATTAACTACTGCACTACACTTTTGAGTAGCTACTTGATGTCTACTGTCACTAGCTACACAGTACTGGGCACTATTACAAGGAGCAGTTGCAGAAGGCACTATTTTCACTACAGGAATGCACTGTTCATAGTCATTTTGCTTGTCCCGAACCCTTTTCCGTTGCACTGTTTTACGCGCTCGTCGGCGCTTGCTACGTAGTGCACTATATAGATTTGCCATAGGCGCAGAACTACTTTCTTGCAATTGAGATCCAAGGAAAGCAGTGTTCAATTCCACAGCCCGTATAACATTTACAGAATGAACTGTTCTCGCACTCTGCGAAGCACTGTTTCTAACGTTACTGTTCTTTGAGTTTTTAATTTGCATACACACAGACTGCACATGTCCCAATTTGCCACATTGATAACAGGTTGCGTTGCGACTAGGGCAATGAACACGCTTGTGGCGAGACACACACTGGGGCAAGATTTACGTACATTTTTCTGAAATGAGCGTTGGCGCCCGTTATTCAAATTACTGTTTCTAACACGACGGGGCGACCTTTGTGTCGCACTTTTACACTGGCTACTGTTCACTGTCTGTTCAGCACGGCCGGTAGAAAAATAAGAATCACTAGTGCTATACTGAGAACTAAGGCTAGGAAAGCGTCCGTTGCGGCGCACTGAATTTACACTATGGCTTTGCATTTCTACATCAGCTAAGTCAAAAGTATCATGCGCTTCTATAAACTGCAGTACACTGTCTAAAGAGGGGTCAGACTGTTTCATAATTGCTGCTCTAATTCTGGGGTCCTGAATATTCTGCGTAATCACATCCCTCAACATAACGTCACTATACGAAAGTCCACAAGAGCAAGTAAATTTACATTGGCGGGTTAAGCCCTTCAATTCCGTAATGCGCTCTTGGTGTGACTGCTGCGGTAATTTTTTAAGTCTGAAAAATCGGTACCGCGCAGCGGCTACAAGAACTTTTCTCTCATAATGAGCATTTAGTGCCTCTACTATTTGTTCAAAGTCTACATCACGAGGAGATGCTTGCGGTAATAGTTTCTGCAGTAATACGAAGGTTTTGGGGCCCACTACGGACAATAAAAGATGCTTAACAGTCTGACCTGTAAGTTGATGAGCCGCGACGAGTTCTTGAAACTGTGCGAAATAGTCGCTCCATTCTTCCTCACGTTCGTTGTACTGGCGAAACGTCGGAAGCGTTGCGGCGGCAGGTGTGGGCTGCTGAAGCGGCGGCTGTTGTTGTTGGTTAGCCGCTTGCGCTGTGAGCTGGGCCACAGCTTGGAGGAGCTGGGTGATCTGCGCCGTCTGTAACTGAATAATTTCCATTAAGTTCGGGTTCGGGGTAGTGGCCATGCTGACCGATTAGGCGCCGCGCATACAAGTAAATTATAACAAAACACAAATGCAATATGAATGAGGACGCTCTGCAACAAAAAAAGTCCACAAACACGTAACTGAAAATGTTCCCCCAAAATCTTATAATAAGAGTGGGTGGGCGGGAGCAATTTCTGCGTGCTCCGACTGCTGCTGTCTGACTGCTACAAGCGGGCTGGTCCACGGTTCTATCACTCCTCGTCGCCACTTTTGTGTCCCAACTTCGTCGCCGCTTTTGTGTCCCAGCCTCGTCGTAGGTGTCGGAGGCCGGGTGGATGAGACTGACACAGGCACAAAGACAGCACGCTGGTGCAGGTACGGAGGGGAGCAGCCAGAAACTATAAACACTAGAGTAAATTAGAAAGAGATATATATTGCACAGAATGTAACAATACTTAACTTTTACATAGTACTGCAGAATGTTGATACATAGTTGTTAGAGGCCTGCCTAGTGCCTGTACAATAGCAAAGTCTTCACTGGTGCCTATCTGATTACGAAGGTCCTAACTCGTTGCTATCTCAGTCCGAAGTGCTATGTCTTTCCGTGGTGGCCACGAGCGGGGTTCTACCAGAGGGCGCTCGTGGCTGTCGTCGGAAGAACGCCGCGCCGTGCATGCATGGAGGCGCGCGGCGAAAGTAGGTGGCGCGCACTTTGTACTTGTGCGACACCACATTTATGAGTTACAAACTGCATACTAATACTGAAATACTGAATAAATTATAGAAAGTTAGGAAATTAAGGAGATGAGACCTGAATAGTTTAGAGTTTCAAGCAAACATTAGGTAATTATAGATTAAACAAGGGAAAGAAATACAATAAAGATTAATCAGTAGCACTGAGCAATGAAGTGAGGATAGCAGAGGATCAAATAGACAAGCAGAAAAGGCCCATCAGAAATGCTTGGATAAACCATAAGGTTAGAATTCAATAAAGAAAAGGTAAAAATTTCCAACATCTAAATACTTTAATGAGATTGGCAGAAAGAGCAAAGTGGGGAAGAACAAATGGCTAAATAGCAAATACAAGGCTATAGAAACATGCACAGGTATGGTAAAATGAAGTTAAGGAGAATGCTGGAGAAGTCATAAGCAGCTGTATGAATATCAAGAGCTCAAGTAACAAGCAAATGCTGGGCTGAAAGGTGGAGAACTATAAAACATTTCTATACATGGTAAACTGACCTAAAGACAATAGACAAGGTAGAAAATGAATGTGAGATGGGAGACATAATACTGCAAGAACAATGTGACAGAGTATTGATAGAGCTAAGTTGAAACAAATCCCCTGGAATAAATGAAAACTCTTCAGAATTATTGTGTTGGGTGCTTTTAGATAGTCAAAATAGACCCCGACTTCAATAAGAAATATGCTAACATGTGTAAATAATAAATCATTATTGCAAAATAGTGACACAAACATTTACAGAAGAAAGAAAACAAGGTAGAAACCAACTTCACAAAATCTCATTTTTCTTTGTGAAGTGATTTATCTGCATATACAGTAGAACCTCGTTTTTACGCTTTTCAAGGGACTTAAGTAAAATGCAGGAAAATGTAAAATCCAAGAAATGTTTTAAATGGTAAAATATGCTTACTGCATCAGCCTTGCATTTTCGTAGTTTGTGATATATGTACATAATAGGCATCTAAATACTCGCCAGGAAGTTTATTATACAATAAAGATTATCCAAATTTTTACTATTTTAATCGCCAGGCAAAACGTAATTTTATGGGAAGTAGAAATTTTTGACGTAATTCCATTCATCATAATCGAGGACGCCGCTATTTTAAGCAGCAGGCAAAACTGGTAATCTTATGGAAAGTAGAAATTTCGATGTAATTTCATTCATTATTATCGAGAACGCCGCTATTTTAAGCGCCAAACAGAATTGGTAATTTTATGGGAAGCAGAAAATTTTGACGTAATTTCATTCATTATAATCGAGGACGCCACTGCTGGGCTATTTAACACATCTTCAAAATTACCTGAACCACTTTGATATCGTTTGGACGCTGCTGCCAGGCTATGTAACACATCTTCAAAATTACTGCCTTTTACCGGCATTACGTAATTATTTACGTAGTAAAACTCAAAGTTCCGTTCTTTTTGTATTTTTAGATGTTTCACACAACAATATTAGAGATTTTATTCGCATTCTTGAGTACAAACTTATGCATAAGTATTTTTGTGACGTTTGCATAGGATCGGCATCTCTCACTATTATCGCTTTTTTGAGGTTGTGGGTATTAAGATACCCAACTTTGACAGATAATGTTCTTTATTAATCAGAAATATGTATCACAAAAACAAGTCAATTCTTCATTCTCACTTCAACAAAGCAACTGGTTCTGATTGTTTGAGTAGACGCCAGCCGCTCTGGCAAAGAAGCTAGCGGAAAGAGGAACTACACCGCTACAAATCAGCGTTATTCTCATGCCAAGCACTCTGGCAAAGAAGCTGGTGGAAAGAGGGATTATATCGCCACAAATCGACGCGTCCTAAGTCAACAACGAAAGGCAAAATATACTTTTTAATAAATGCAAAGTGTCAGGAAACTCGACTGCAAATAATTTTTAAGCGCTATACTTTATAGGGAAAGCCATGCTAGCATCAATTTATGTACATTACGTCATTTTTCTTCATGAAAATTCTTTCGAAAATCGTAAAATGCGGGAAAAGTGTAAATATGTTAACGCAAAAATGAGGGCGAATTAACATTATAAACATAGGAAATTTGACGGGACCGACAAAAAATGGTGTAAATGGCAGGAAAACGTAAAAACCGAGAATCTAAAAACGAGGTTTTACTGTACATACATTTACACAAGTACTCTGTTAATCATATTTAAGTGAATGTCGGAGGATTCATTGAACAGTTTTTATGATATTTCTCTACTGTTCTGTTCTGTAATAGTGTGTGGCATAAAAGAACACCTGAATCTTTCAGTTTTTTATTCTGTTTATCTTATTTTATTAAGATGATCATGTCTCCTGGTTTGAGGTTACACTGCGTCCATATCCTGCCTTGAAATTTGTGGATTCACCTGAAATTGGTGTAAGATAAAGGTGTACAGATGCTGTGTGCCGTGCACTCATGTGCGAGCAGGGGAGCAGAAGAGTACAGCCTAGTGGAGTATACTTGCTGTGGCTGGAGAGGAAGCTCTACCTGTCATGAAATAAACAAATAGTGAAGGCTAATCTATCTGGAAAAATTCTTGATCTTCTTATAACACAGTTTATATTATTTAAGCTTCTTTGAAGTGAAAGCATTAAGTACAGATGTGTTGTGAATGTTGCTAAGCAGTTCTTGTGTTATATTGCACAATGATGTAATAAATGGCAATATAGTTGTTATTTGATTAATGATGGAAATTCTCCTCAGAGGTGATAAATTATTTTCAAGAGTTAGATTGGCTGGCCAGAACTTTCCTTTGTGCTGTACCGCCGATAGTGACATAAATGAAGAAAAAGGACAAGCTTTTGGAACACAGTTCCTTTTTTCAGGTGAGAGAGAAGAAAAGAAAAAGGATGGGAATGGAAGGGGAAGGCAATTCACGACCTAGGTCATGAGGATGGTGTTTAAGGAGTGTGGAAGTCAGAGATACTGTATATTAGTACGGAGCCAAGCCAGAGAGGATATATAAAACCATAGAGGAAAGATCAATCAGTAAAGAGAAGAAAAGATCAGTGAACCAAATGATGCAGAGTTGTGGAGGGGGGCTTGTCTAAACATTTTTGATTTATTAACAGGGATCATTAAAAAATAAAAAATTAAAAAATACATGAAATAAAATGCGTGCACACTGAAAGTACACAAGACCGCATACGCACACACACACACACACACACACACACACACACACACACACACACACGCACAAACGTTCGCACATTCACGCACCACTCAAAATACGTGAGGTTTGGGATAGAGAGGTAGGAACTGTAAGGTATGGAGAAAAAAGTGTAGGGAAGTTGTTATAGGTTGAGGCCTGGTTGATTTCAAGATTGGAGAATGTATTGTAGGGATAACTCCCATCTATGCAGTTGAGAAAAGCTGGTGGTGTATGGGAGGATCCAGATGGCCCAGGTTGTGAAGCAGCCATTGAAATCAAGCATGTGCTCCGCTGTGCCACAGTTTGATGGTGGCCATGCATCCTAGTGGATAGCTGGTTGGTAGTCATGCCCATATAGAAAGCTGCACAGTGATTGCAGCACAGTTGGTAAATTACGTGGCTGCTTTCACAGGTGGCCCGGCCTCTGATAGGGTAGGATAAGCCTGTGACAGCACAGGAAAAAAAAGTGCTGGGTGAGTGGATTGGACAGGTCTTGCAGTGGGGTCTTCCACAAGGATATAATCCCTGTGGCAGTGTGCTGGGTTTCGGGGTGGCATAAGGATGAACTAGGATGTTGTGGAGGTTGGGAGGACGATGGAACACCACTTTAGGAGAGATGGGAAGGATCATGGGCAGGATGTCTCTCATTTCTGGGCACGAGTTTAGAAAATCAAAACCTTGGCGAAGGATGCAGTTTAGTTGTTCGAGTCCAGGGTAGTACTGGGTGACAAGGGGAGTTCTCTTTTGTAAATGGTTACTGACAGGGTCGGCGCAAGCCCAAGTGCCGCCCCATGCGAGCTGCTAAATTGCCGCCCCCCCCCCCCCCCCGTTTTTTATTTTTATTTATTTATTTATTTATTTATTTTACATAGGGTTTGGGGAATTTTATTTGAACAGATCTGTTAGAAATGTAAAAAATAATCTCATTAATATGTACTTACATCTACACCGCGATGTTTACAGTTACGTTCAACATGACAGTATAGATGTAAACATAACTCAGAGCATTGAGAATAGCCACACTGTGCCCCAAATCTATGTAGATCTGGAAAATAAAAACAAAAATTGCGACTGATTGGTGATATTCTCTACAGACTTGCACAAAACAGTCGCTGGGCACCAACTCAAAAATAGAGTCAAACCTTAAAGAAGAAATCTAGTTAATTTTAATAAGCTTTGTGAACTTACAAAAATTTTCAAAGTGTGTGAAATCTTATGGGACTTTACTGCTAAGGTTATCAGCCCCTAAGCTTACAACACTAATCAACTGGCCGCACAGTCCATGACTGCAGCACCTTAGATCGCTCTGCTAATCCAGCTCGTCATTTTTCACTGGTTGTGAACAGATAATGTATTCAACGGAAAACAGTGTACAGTAAATAAATGTTGGCAAAGTGATAGTGTGCGAGTAGTATTGTCAAACAAAACTGCCGGTCAGAGTTTAATTGTTCATGCAGGTGAAGAGAGGTGTTTCATGGCTCAAAATCAAACGTCCAACTATCACTCAGAAACGGATAGCAAAAATATTGAAAAATGCTCGAAACCCAACTTATGTCAGGCTTACTACCAATATCTTTATCCCTTGTAATTACTTGCATCGTATTTACCCATTCGGAACACTTCTAGCCATTGTAGGTGTTGGAGAATTTTGACTGTAGTAATGTTCAACGATTTTTTTCCATAATACGGGAAGAATGGATCACTCGCAATCTGCTATTGAGCGGTTTACCGAAACTGCCTCAGGCTTTACACATAATCGCAGTATCGAACATTGCATTCCAAATTTCATTTCGTCTTCTGCAACATTGGCTGTGATGGCGCGTAACAGGCTGGCAGCGCTCCAGTCATAAGAATACTGGCGTACATGTCAGACTGATTGCTACCTTCCTCTCTGTTCCTCCGGCATAAACACGATAGTGCTGTCACAGTGGCGAGGAAGAAATCAGTCCTCCTCCCTTCCCTTGTCCAACAGGGGTGGCCGGCAGGTAGTCAAAACGCCATGCTACAATAGGGTATTTGACTGTTTTCTGGAAATCGTTTTAAATTGTTAATTATGTCATATTACGGTCCGAACATGCTTTTTTACCTCATGGATTACAGTACTTTTTTTAAAAAAAGGAAATGAAATTCAAATAATTTGAAAGCCCGCTAAAACGCTACATTTGAGTCACGTGATGCCTGTGACGTCATACAACACGCTGCTGCTGCTGCTCTCGTAAGATAAACAAATACCTGTATATTATTTGGGCCGAGGCCTCGTGTTTGGGCGTTAACATTTGCATAATGACCTACAAATATTTCTTAGTTCTGCACTGTACCAATACATCTGTCAAGACTCCAGAAAAATTGTTCTTGCAAGTACCAAAAAATGAGAAGATACGCAAAAGTGGTTGACACTGGCACAAAGAGATCCAAATGAAATAGCGACTACTTCATGTGTATTTCTGTGAGGATCATTTTGATCTAAGTAAACAAAATTATTCCATTGGTAAACTAAACTGTTTAGTATCATTCTCTTCTACTGCAAAGGTGTAAAGTAGCATTATGTGTAGGTTAATGACCTGATGTTTACATTTGCGAAGTAAAACTTCATAATGTTACACGCCTACGATTTATGTGTAATTAAAGCCATTTCCTAATATATTTGGTGAAAGAACCACATGAATATTGTTGCAGCCCACTATAAATGTATAGTACTGATTACCTCTAGTAAGTGCAATTTTATCACCAATACATCTTAGTCAAACAACCGTTTAATACATCGACAACGCCCTTCCGGTTACTTTACAACAACTTACTCTATCGCAATACACATATATGTGAGATGTCTTTAATGCGTCGATTTATTTAGCTTTCAAACTTTCATAATATGCAAGTGTAAATATGATTAAAAGTGTTAGTTACCCAAATATGTGTTTATTGACACAGTGTTTCGACGAAAAATATGATGGAATATAAAAGTTTTACTAAACACAAATAAAATAACGTAAGCCTTTTCATCTGCACAGGGCTCTACCAAGCATTTTCAAGTAAATAACGTTTCACCTGATTAGCGTGTTTTTTATTTTATTTTTATTTATTTATTTAATTAAAGCATGGGACTTCGTATGTGGACAAGTAAACGTAAATGGATTAGTTTGTAGTGTCAAAAGTAGTGACACATTCATATCAAACCAAATCTTGAATATGTAAGGAAAATCCTTATATGCATGGCAGAAAGTTTTCACAATCGCAAACATTCACAAAAATAACAAACCAGAAAAGCTCTGTAATTTCGGCGCCATAAATTTATTCCATCGTGTCTCGCTCGCAATGTTTACGTGAAAGTGACATGCCTTTGGCTACGCGAAATGTACGTTGCCAACCTACGAGCGATATGAAAACACTCCCTATGCAACCCGCTGTCCCTGTTCTAGACTATAGATATATTGTATAACGATACACAAAGCATTTTTGCTGTATTTTACAGGTTTTGATGTTTCACTTTGCACCAGTATTGAAGTAGTTAAATAAAATGACTCCCTTAACTGCGTGCTTTACTGGGTTAAACTATCCCGGCGCCTTCCTGTGACTATGTTGACAAGAGATGCTGAATAGCGAGAATCATGAGACGTCGCCATTAGCCAATCGCGTGACAGCACAAATATTTTGTCGTGAAACCTTTGATTTACGAGGGCAATTACTTTTACTGACCGGACAAGGGTACATACAAGAATCATAGAGCAGGAACAGCATTATTTATTTACTTCATGGTTTGTACGATACACTAATCTAGTCATTCTATGTGCTCTGAACATCTGGACAAAGATTTTCTATCGTGTTGTTGATGTTGCCAACATAATCATTCAAGGCCGCTTGGATAGGAGATAAAATTTCACCATTTATTGCATGATATGGTGACTTCAGATTAAGTCTGCTGACATCAACAAATAGGGTACTTTTTTCCAATGGCATAAAATATCTCTTGAAATAATTAGCTTTAAAATGTAGGTATGCGTTACTTACAATGCAGTTTCCATGTTTCTTATTTCTGGCACGTAAAAATTTGGATTGTTTTTAAAGAATGACGACACCATAATTGCATCAACTTTAGGGATGTTTCCACTGTCAGCCTTCACATAACATCTTCCATTGTGGCATAAAAACTGAAAACGCATTTAGATCACGAAAAAACTGAACTGAAAGCTGCGAAAAGCAGGAAACGCGTACAATAATACAGCTCCGACTTCTTGTTGCCGCGCTGTAGGTGTTCTATGACGTCACCAGTACCTCAGCCAATAACGGAGCGTTTGCGATCACGTGATCTAATCGTGAAATTTGATGATTTTTAAGCTTTAATTACGTAAAAATAACAGATGTTTTGTAAGAATTATGAGCGAAAATGCTGTCTGAATGTTATAATCATTCAGAATAACAACAATTCGAACCATATTTTTAACACAGGAAAATACCCTAAGCCACTACGTCTGAGGTTTGGTTTCGAATCCCCTCTTGGGCATGAATGTGGAGTTTGTCCTTAAAAAAAATAGACAAAAGGGGGCTCAGATTTGCCGCCCCTCGGGAAAGTGCCGCCCCGTGCGGCCGCACGTTTCGCACGTGCCTTGCGCCGGCCCTGGTTACTGATGTTAGGAGGAGGATTTGGGATGTGTGAGGATATGGCATGGGAGATCTGTTTGCGAACTAGGTCTGTGGGGCAGTGTCTCTGTGTGAAGGCCTTTGTGAGACCCTCAGCATATTCAGAAAGGGAGTTCTTGTCACTGCAGATATGCCATCCATGGATGTCCAGGCTGTAAAGGAGGGATCTTTTTATTTGGAAGGGATGCAACTGTCAAAGTGTAGGTACTGTTGGTGGTTGGTAGGTTTAATGTGGACGGAAGTGTGGATGGAGCCATCAGCGAGGTGACATCCAGGAATGTGGCATGGTAGGTTGAGGAAGACCAGGTGAAGTGGTTGGGGGACAACCTCCACCTCACTGATGTCTCCATCCACACTTCCATCCATATTAAACCTACCAACCACCAACAGTACCTACACTTTGACAGTTGCCATCCCTTCCACATAAAAAAATCCCTCCCTTACAGCCTGGCCACCCGTGGACATCATATCTGCAGTGACATGAACTCCCTTTCTGAATATGTTGAGGGTTTCACAAAGGCCTTCACAGACTGAAACTACCCCACAGACCTAGTCCGCAAACAGATCTCCCGTGCCATATCCTCACACATGACAAATCCTCCTCCTAACACCAGTAATCATCCACAAAAGAGCAATCCCCTTGTCACCCAGTACTACCCTGGACTCAAACAACTAAATTACATCCTTCGCAAGGTTTTGATTTTCCAGTGTTTGAGTGTTTTTTTAAATATAAACTGTTTTTTTGCAACAACCCTGTGCTATTTTGTAGAAGTGCCTTTTCAGTTTTTCTGTTTTCTTTTATACAAATGAGTAACAGTGCACATTAGGCAATAGTCGTGTGCAAAGCTTGAACACCGAAATAGGTGTCTATGCCTCGTGTTTCTCTCCAGCAGACAGCTAACAATGAATGCATATATTTGTCAGTGACTTACCTTCGGGGCATTTTCTTGTAAATAGCATTTTCTTTACTGTACGCTGTGCGTGTCTACCGATATTTCGATGTACCAGTTTTTGTAATCTTATCGCCATGGTATGTTATGTAAGAGTAATAACAACTGTACCGTTCTTAGGGGGGAGATGTGTTGTGGCCATGCCCCGCTCGAATCGTCTGCCGCCCGCCGGCTCGCCACATACGGCGCTGCCCTCAGCCACAACTAGCGCCACCTAGGCGACCGGCCTGGCGGACGAGCGGGACTCAGGGCAGTTTCTGTTGAGTTATCGTATAGTCAACAAGTGGACGATATATATCACATGTAATTCAACAAAGTACTTTTGAGATATAACAGTTTTCTTTTAGTTCACCAATGTTACTCAGTCGATTTTGTAGAAAGTAAGCGAAATGACTCACTTTTTCTCGCACATTCTCTTACACAGAAAAGTCTACTGTTTGCTACAATTTATGTTATATACTATCTCAAGTGAAATGTAGCTAAAACCACAAAAACATTTTCTAAATAGTGCTGACACTGACGTCTGTAGTTTTTCGTAAGTGAAGACATGTTATACAAAGGGTGTCAATGTCATGTACACAAGTGAAAGGAATTGGAGTGACCTTAGTTTATAGTGTGAAACATCAAAGACGACTAAAACAAATTACTGTTAGTGCAAAACATGGTATCAGAAAATCACGTGATAGTAACCGTCCAGTTTTTCATCAGCGAAGACCCGTTGCAGTGGAGAATCGTTTGCTTACAGTAACTCTCCCATATTTCATAGAAAATATTAAATCTTAGCAGTTTTTATGATATGGCACAAAGAGATCCACCTAACTGCTTTACAATTTTCTGTGATTATTTCTGGCTCCTTAAATGCCTATAATGTCGATCATGTTACATTAAATATTTTAGTGTACTCTAAGTGACTATAATTTTATTCTGAGTGGTGGAATTGCTCTTTTCATATTTAGTTCATTCCATTTCTTACTTTCATCCCTGCAGAAGTTTGCAGATTTTTGAAATTGAATTTATTTTGCCTGAAATTGCTTCCACCTGTGAACTGGCGTGAAGGTGTTAATTAACAACCAGCGTGATCACTGAAACTTTCAGCTGGTTCTATGATTTTATTTTCGTTTCTATAACATGCATGAATATTTGAGTATGGCACAACTAAATTGATTTGAGTGTGGTTCCATCAGCTGGGGGATTTGATTTTATCAGATGCAGCTCCAACCTGCAGACACACACAGCGCTGCTGTGTCAACCACAGCAGCAGAGCGGTGATCGTGCCAGACAGGGCAGTCTCCGATGTCCCCACATCTATGAAGCACAGCCATGCTCCGAGCATCCACACTTGAACTAGCCAGACTGAACATCACGTACTTGACCGAGTGAGCATCATCACCAATATGCACCCCTCTAGTCCAGACCTCCAAAGTTTATGCATGGTCTTCACTAGTCTCTCTATCTCATTCAACTGTTTCCTCTCTCTTTTGTCCCACCAATACTACATCTGTACATTTATCTTTTTTAATGCCACCGTCACTCATCCATCAGGACTGTGTTATCTCTCTCCCACTGGTACTTTATGCCTCCCTACCATCGTGTTCTTTACATCTGCGAAATATGTTGCTATACTTTACATGTTTTGATTATGTATGGTAACTGTAATGAATAATGAAAATAAAATCAACTCTTCATCAACAAAAAATATCAAAAGTGTAAGATATGGAAAAATTAAAGTTTTTCATCGACTAGATTTTCTTAAATTGGATAATAAGTTTCATAGCAGCTTGCCAGTCGTCTCTCAGCACAAACCCAACTTTCTCAATAACAGTGGAAAGATATTTGTAGATAAGTATCTACTGCATATATTGTTCAAATTTGATTCAATTGCTAAGATTAGTTATTTGGATATTTTTGGTCCATGGTGCAAAAATAGCTAAAAACCAATTTTTGCAGTTTTGTGCATAAGTAACGTAATTTTGAACCTCTGGATTTCACTAACAGATAAAGATTTAAAAAAAAATAGTAAATATGGCCTTTTACAATTTAATTGTATTCATTTATACAATTTAATTATGAGATAAATTAGAGGAATGTGCAGAGTGTTCCACATAAAAACTCTATGCACACATTTGAGATATAAGTAACACTTTAACAGTAACAATGAACTAAGAATAAAACACATAGTTACTTTACTTATATATTTTTGATGATTTTACAGCGTTCATTTAATGAAATAAATAGCAATTTGTAATCAGTTATGGCTTCAGTGTACTAGGTTTAGATGGAATACCCAAGTACAGCGAATAAAAATTTGTGCCCAGCTGGGATTCGAACCTGGGATCTCCTGCTTAATAGGCAGACATGTTGACCACTCTGCCACCAAGGACACAGTGACCAGCCCGACTGCAGAGGACTCTTCCCTGCACGTCTCCCGCCATACCCAAATTTCCATTTGCCACACTGTCTCTTCCTATTATCACAGCCTATTTATTCTGTAAAGTTCGCAGCCACAATACTGTATTCCCGCATCAGGGAGAACAGACCATGAGGTATTGAGACACAATTAATTGTCGTCAGGAGCCCAGCCTCGCAAATTGCGATTTATTTCACATAGTTACTAGTTTATAAGATATTTTGAAGTTGGTGGCTACGGGCATTCAGGCATCGCTGACTTCATATGATGATGTTACTATGACATGCAATTCAACAATCATGATGTTGTTAATTACTCCAGTAATCTTCCATTTAAGATAATCTATTGTGCAAAAGTTGTCAGTATACACTTTGCTTTTTAGTGTACCACATAAAGATTGATCAGAAGAGCTTGGGGGAAGGGTGGGGGGGGGGGGGGTAGAAACATGGAACCAAACTTGATGAGATTTATTTCTGCCCATATTTAATTACATATTATATTTACTACCACTGTGTAACTGTTTGTTTTGCAGCTATTTTGAGGGCAGTAGCAGAATGGAAATTTAGAAAAGAACATTCTCTTGAAGACCAGGGAGATGATGCCAAAGGACAAGAGGAGGAAGAGGACATATATGCCGTTCAACCAGACGTGGAGGTTAGAACTCGCAGTTTCGTGTGTACTTCAGTTACGGTCTTTATTTCTATCAGTATTTAAAATATAATTAGCTATTCAAAAGAGAAATTATGCAGTAAGCACATAAAAAGTATGCTGATTACTACAGTTAGTCATCAGGCATTTTGCTCTGGCCCTAAAAAGCTTCTTGAAGGACAAAGAAAAGTGCAAACATGTACAAATTCATAAGTAAGATAGAGATGAAAAATTCAAAGTAAGTGTTCACTGTTACTGGGACAAGGTTTGGTGTTTGATGGCAGAGCACTGGTTAGAGGATGGAGTTAGATGGCAGACAAGAACTAACTGAGATTAAGGCCCATTATGTCGATGCAACCAAATGATATGTGAAAGAGATAATTTACTTATGTGTAATACAAGAATAAAGGCGCTACCACGGCAGGTACTCAACTTTGTAGTGGCACTGAATATGAAGTAGTAGTATTATGTTCATCCTAGGACATGCTCTGCAAGTAAGTAGTCAAACTTGTTCTCACCTGCAGTTGGATGTGGTCGTATATCCTGATGGTCATAGTGTCGAAACCAAATAAATAATCTCAAAATTAAATCAAAATATCGGCGAAGAAGTCCTATTTTTCAGTAATGCATATCATAGAGTTAAATTAGTACAGCGGAAAGTACGTAATAATTGTGAACATAAATACTCATCTGATTTTAGTTGACAATCTGATGAGTCCGAGAAGAAATCTGCTTGCTGCCTGGAATAATCAGTGTGTGTGGGTTCTGTATTTACTAAATAATTTACACTGATGCCTGAAGTTACTATGGTGAATTCCAGAATATTTATTTTAACATCCAAAGTGGCACAGATCTGAGGCGAAAACTAGATCAGAAACTAGAACTTTCGATGAGCACTATTATTGTCTATTTATAGTGCATAAGCAATGACAGTATTATATTACATTGTCTGAAGTTGTTACAAATTCAAGTTAGAAATATAGTTTATGGAATTTTGAATAAATAAACAGATACTGTATTCACATACAGAAAAATGAGGTGATAAAACGGGTATAATAATTGCAGTTTCTTAAAGAGATTCATATACAGAAGTTACCAAAATATCTATGGAGACAATGTAATAATTTTGATTTACAGAGAAATTACATTATTCTTTTCATTACTAACTTTTTCAAGTAGAGTTAAGTTACAGACACCTTTACAATAAGAAATCCCTAAGTCGTCAAATTGAAAATGTGCACCTATCCTAATCCAGAAACTTATAGAAATTGAACTTTTGTATTTAAATATTGTTGTTGTTGTGTTTTATATATATATATATATATATATATATATATATATATATATATATATATATATATATTATAGAGGAAAAATTCCTAACAGGAAAAAATATACGTAAAAAATAGATGAAGAACACTTACCAGGCGAAGGGGCACAGGCAGTAATAGCAACAAATAAACACACAGACACACACACACTCAAAAATGCTAGCTTTCGCAGCCTAGCTGCTTCATCAGGCAGAAGGGAAGGAGAGGGAAAAGGAAATGATGAGGGATTTAAGGAAGGGGGTAAGGAGCCATTCCAATCCCGGGACAGGAAAGACTTACCTTGGGGGAAAAAATGGAAGGTAAATAAATGCACATACACCCACACATTTACACAGACACAAGTACACTTAGGCAGACATACTGTAGAACTGTAGAAAGCAAAGAAGTTAGAAGTTAGACAGAGATGCCAATTGAGGCAGAGGCTCTGTCCAGAGAACCAAGGCAAAGATGTTAAGATGGTGGGTGGGAATTCGAATTTAGCGGAGGTTGAGACCAGGTGGGCAACGGGAAGAGAGAATATGCTGAAGGGCTAGTTCCCATCTCCGGAGTTCTGAAGGATTGGTGTCAGTGGGAAGTATCCAGATAACCCGGACGGTGTAGCACTGTGCCAAGATGTGCTGGCCATGCACCAAGGCATGTTTAGCCACAGGGTGATCCTCGTTACCAACAAACACTGTCTGCCTGTGTCCATTCATGCGAATGGACAGTTTGTTGCTGGTCATTCCCACATAGAACGCTTCACAGTGCAGGCATGTCAGTTGGTAGATCACGTGGGTACTATCGCAAGTGGCTCTGCCTTTGATCGTGTACACCTTCCGGGTTACGGGACTGGAGTAAGTGGTGGTGGAAGGGTGCATAGGGCAGGTTTTACAACGGGGGCGGTTACAAGGGTAGGAGCCAGAAGGTAGGGAAGGTGGTTTGGGGATTTCATAGGGGTGGACTAGGAGGTTACGGAGGTTAGGTGGGCGGCGGAAAGACACTCTCGGTGGAGTAGGAAGGATGTCATGAAGGATGGATCTCATTTCGGGGCAGGATTTTAGGAAGTCGTATCCTTGTTGGAGAGCCACATTCAGAGTCCGCTCCAGTCCCGGAAAGTATCCGGTGACAAGAGGGGCACTTCTGGGGTTTTGTGGAGAATTCTTAAATTGGGGAGATGAGGAAGTGGCTCTGGCAATTTGCTTCTGTACCAGACCAGGAGGATAGCTGCGGGATGTGAAGGCTGTTATCAGGTTATTGGTGTATTGGTTCAGGGATTCAGGACTGGAGCAGACTCGTTTGCCACGAAGACCTAAGCTGTAGGGAAGGGAACGTTTGATGTGGAAAGGATGGCAGCTGTCATAATGCAGGTACTGTTGTTTATTGGTAGGTTTGATGTGGACGGATGTGTGTAGTTGGCCGTTGGATAGATGGAGGTCGACATCGAGGAAAGTGGCATGGGATTTGGAATAGGACCAGGTGAATTTGATGGGACCAAAGGAGTTGAGGTTGGAGAGGAAATTCTGGAGTTCTTCTTCACTGTGAGTCCAGATCATGAAGATGTCGTCAATGAATCTATACCAAACTTTGGGTTGACAGGCTTGGGTGTCCAGGAAGGCTTCCTCTAAGCGTCCCATAAATAAGTTCGCGTACGAGGGGGCCATCCTGGTCCCCATGGCTGTTCCCTTTAGTTGTTGGTATGTCCGGCCCTCAAAAGTGAAGAAGTTGTGGGTTAGGATGAAGCTGGCTAGGGTATTAAGGAAAGAGGTTTTAGGTAAGGAAGTGGGTGGTCGGCGTGAAAGGAAATATTCCATCGCAGCGAGGCCCTGGGCATGTGGGATATTAGTGTATAAGGAAGTGGCATCGATGGTTACAAGGAAGGTTTCAGGAGGTAACAGGCTGGGTAAGGATTTCAGGCGATCAAGGAAGTGGTTGGTGTCTTTGATGAAGGATGGGAGACTGCACATGATGGGTTGAAGGTGTTGGTCTATGTAGGCAGAGATTCGTTCTGTTGGGGCTTGGTAACCGGCCACAATGGGGCGGCCGGGGTGATTGGGTTTGTGAATCTTGGGAAGTAGGTAGAAGGTGGGGGTGCGGGGTGTCGGTGGAGTCATGAGGTTAATGGAGTCAGGTGAAAGGTTTTGTAGGGGGCCTAAGGTTTTGAGGATTCCTTGAAGCTCTGCCTGGACATCAGGAATGGGATCGCCTTGAAAAACTTTATATGTGGTATTATCTGAAAGCTGACGCACTCCCTCTGCCACATACTCCCGCCGATCAAGTACCACGGTCGTGGATCCCTTGTCGGCAGGGAGAATGACGATGGAATGGTCAGCCTTCAGATCACGGATAGCTCGGGATTCAGCTGCGGTAATGTTGGGAGTAGGATTAAGGTTTCTCAGGAAGGACTGGGAGGCAAGGTTGGAAGTAAGGAATTCCTGGAAGGTTTGAAGAGGGTGATTTTGAGGAAGAGCAGGTGGGTCTCGCTGTGACGGGGGACGGAACTGTTCTAGGCAGGGTTCGATTTGAATGATGTCTTGGGGAGCTGGATCATTAGGAAGAGGATTATTTTTCCTCGTGGCAAAGTGATATCTCCAGCAAAGACTGCGAGTATAGGATAGTAAATCTTTTACAAGGGCTGTTTGGTTGAATTTGGGAGTAGGGCTAAAGGTCAGCCCTTTGGATAGGACAGAGGTTTCAGATTGGGAGAGAGGTTTAGAGGAGAGGTTGACCACTGAATTGGGATGTTGTGGTTCCGGATTGTGTGGATTGGAATTTTGAGGTTTGGGAGGGAGAGGAGTTGGGAGTGGGAGATTGAGTAGATGGGAGAGACTGGGTTTGTGTGCAATTAGAGGAGGTTGAGGTTTACTGGAGAGGTTGTTGAGGGAGAGAGTATTGCCTTTCCGGAGGTGGGTGACCAGGAGATTGGATAGTTTTTTGAGGTGGTGGGTGGCATGCTGTTCTAATTTGTGGTTGGCCTGAAGGAGGATATTCTGAACTGCAGGTGTAGATGTAGGAGAGGAAAGGTTGAGGATTTTGATTAGGGATAGGAGTTGACAGGTGTGTTCATTGGCGGAGTTGATGTGTAGGTTAAGGATTAGGCGGGTGAGGGATATGGATTGTTCAGTTTGGAATTGGTATAGGGCGGGATGAAAGGATGGATTACAGCCAGAGATGGGAACTTTCAGTGTGAGGCCCTTGGGAGTGATTCCAAATGTCAGACAAGCCTGCATAAAAAGAATGTGGGAGCGTAATCTGGCTAGGGAAAAAGCATGTTTACGGAGGGAATGTAAATAAAACTGGATGGGGTTGTTGTAGGGGTGTTGTAAGGAAGGCATAATATATGGATGAAGGAAAAGTGAGAAATATGGGCTATGTAACAGGTTGCAATGAACGAATAAAATAATATAATAAAATAAAATATAGAAATATATATATATATAAAAATTTAAAAAAATTAATGTGAAAAGTAATTCAGATAAGCAGAGGGAGTGCGTCAGCTTTCAGATAATACCACATATAAAGTTTTTCAAGGCGATCCCATTCCTGATGTCCAGGCAGAGCTTCAAGGAATCCTCAAAACCTTAGGCCCCCTACAAAACCTTTCACCTGACTCCATTAACCTCATGACTCCACCGACACCCCGCACCCCCACCTTCTACCTACTTCCCAAGATTCACAAACCCAATCACCCCGGCCGCCCCATTGTGGCCGGTTACCAAGCCCCAACAGAACGAATCTCTGCCTACATAGACCAACACCTTCAACTGTTGGTTTTTTTGGGGTTTGGGTTGGTTTTTTTGGTTTGTTTGGGTTTTTGTTTTGGTGTGTTTTGGTTTTGTTGGGGTTTTGTTGGGGTGGTTGTTTGGGTGGTTGTTTTTTGTGTGTGGTTTTTTGGGGTTTGTTTGTTTTGGTTTTTTTTTTTTTGGTTGGGTTTTATTTTGGTGTTTTTTGGGTGGTTGTTTTTTTGTGTTGGGTTTTTGTGTTTTGTTGGTTGGTGTGTTTGGTTTGTGGTTTTTGTGGGTTTTGAGGGCCGGACATACCAACAACTAAAGGGAACAGCCATGGGGACCAGGATGGCCCCCTCGTACGCGAACTTATTTATGGGACGCTTAGAGGAAGCCTTCCTGGACACCCAAGCCTGTCAACCCAAAGTTTGGTATAGATTCATTGACGACATCTTCATGATCTGGACTCACAGTGAAGAAGAACTCCAGAATTTCCTCTCCAACCTCAACTCCTTTGGTCCCATCAAATTCACCTGGTCCTATTCCAAATCCCATGCCACTTTCCTCGATGTCGACCTCCATCTATCCAACGGCCAACTACACACATCCGTCCACATCAAACCTACCAATAAACAACAGTACCTGCATTATGACAGCTGCCATCCTTTCCACATCAAACGTTCCCTTCCCTACAGCTTAGGTCTTCGTGGCAAACGAGTCTGCTCCAGTCCTGAATCCCTGAACCAATACACCAATAACCTGATAACAGCCTTCACATCCCGCAGCTATCCTCCTGGTCTGGTACAGAAGCAAATTGCCAGAGCCACTTCCTCATCTCCCCAATTTAAGAATTCTCCACAAAACCCCAGAAGTGCCCCTCTTGTCACCGGATACTTTCCGGGACTGGAGCGGACTCTGAATGTGGCTCTCCAACAAGGATACGACTTCCTAAAATCCTGCCCCGAAATGAGATCCATCCTTCATGACATCCTTCCTACTCCACCGAGAGTGTCTTTCCGCCGCCCACCTAACCTCCGTAACCTCCTAGTCCACCCCTATGAAATCCCCAAACCACCTTCCCTACCTTCTGGCTCCTACCCTTGTAACCGCCCCCGTTGTAAAACCTGCCCTATGCACCCTTCCACCACCACTTACTCCAGTCCCGTAACCCGGAAGGTGTACACGATCAAAGGCAGAGCCACTTGCGATAGTACCCACGTGATCTACCAACTGACATGCCTGCACTGTGAAGCGTTCTATGTGGGAATGACCAGCAACAAACTGTCCATTCGCATGAATGGACACAGGCAGACAGTGTTTGTTGGTAACGAGGATCACCCTGTGGCTAAACATGCCTTGGTGCATGGCCAGCACATCTTGGCACAGTGCTACACCGTCCGGGTTATCTGGATACTTCCCACTGACACCAATCCTTCAGAACTCCGGAGATGGGAACTAGCCCTTCAGCATATTCTCTCTTCCCGTTGCCCACCTGGTCTCAACCTCCGCTAAATTCGAATTCCCACCCACCATCTTAACATCTTTGCCTTGGTTCTCTGGACAGAGCCTCTGCCTCAATTGGCATCTCTGTCTAACTTCTAACTTCTTTGCTTTCTACAGTTCTACAGTATGTCTGCCTAAGTGTACTTGTGTCTGTGTAAATGTGTGGGTGTATGTGCATTTATTTACCTTCCATTTTTTCCCCCAAGGTAAGTCTTTCCTGTCCCGGGATTGGAATGGCTCCTTACCCCCTTCCTTAAATCCCTCATCATTTCCTTTTCCCTCTCCTTCCCTTCTGCCTGATGAAGCAGCTAGGCTGCGAAAGCTAGCATTTTTGAGTGTGTGTGTGTCTGTGTGTTTATTTGTTGCTATTACTGCCTGTGCCCCTTCGCCTGGTAAGTGTTCTTCATCTATTTTTTACGTATATATATATATATATATATATATATATATATATATATATATATATATATATATATCAACAACAACAATATTTAAATACAAAAGTTCAATTTCTATAAGTTTCTGGATTAGGATAGGTGCACATTTTCAATTTGACGACTTAGGGATTTCTTATTGTAAAGGTGTCTGTAACTTAACTCTACTTGAAAAAGTTAGTAATGAAAAGAATAATGTAATTTCTCTGTAAATCAAAATTATTACATTGTCTCCATAGATATTTTGGTAACTTCTGTATATGAATCTCTTTAAGAAACTGCAATTATTATACCCGTTTTATCACCTCATTTTTCTGTATGTGAATACAGTATCTGTTTATTTATTCAAAATTCCATAAACTATATTTCAAGTACACCTAGGCAGACATACTGTAGAAAGCAAAGTTGAATTCCCACCCACCTTCTTAACATCTTTGCATCAGTTCTCTGGACAGAGCCTCTGCCTCAAGTGGTATCTCTGTCTAACTTCTTAACTTCTATAACTTAACTTCTTTGCTTTCTACAGTATGTCTGCCTAGGTGTACTTGTGTCTGTGTGAATGTGTGGGCATGTGTGCATTTGTTTACCCTCCATTTTTTCCCCCAAGGTAAGTCTTTCCTCTCCCGGGATTGGAATGGCTCCTTACCCCCTTCCTTAAAACCCTCATCATTTCCTTTTCCCTCTCCTTCCCTACTGCCTGAAGACGCAACTGGGTTGCGAAAGCTTGCGATTGTGTGTGTGTGTGTGTGTGTATTCATTTATTTATTTGTGATGCTGTCACACCTGTGCTCCTTCGCCTGGTGAGTAATCTTCGTCTATTTTTTATATTTTATATATATATATATATATATCATTTTAGCAGGAAAGGATAAAATATAACAATGCAGGAAATATCTAGTCTCACAGCTTTTGGTTTAATAATTAACACAAATTGTAATTTACGTTACACAGAATAGACAGTTACTATTCAATAATAACAGTTTAAGAATGGTATCATATAACTCTATACTAACAGGCTTGCTTGTCATGCTACACTGTCCAGTGCATGCAACAGAATTATTGTGTATATCAACAATGGAAGTTCTTAAATGTAGCAATACATAAAATAAGGTTCAAATTTTTACTGAGATATTTGTTAACAGCCATAATATACTTCTTAAAATGCATATTGCCAACCATCAGCTGTTTATTATATTTTTATAACTTTACCAGTTTTGGTTCCATCATCAGAAAAGTCTGTTAAATAAAAATGACAATCATGAATTATACACAAGTTAAAATATGACATAACCCAGTAGTTTCATCCAAAAAATACTTCCAGGGTCTAAGAATTCTAAGAGTAACTAACAAATGTAGTTGATGAGATAAAGTTAGCAGAAGTTGAAGTATTCATGGTGCGAAAGTAATATATATATTTGACAGCCATCACAGGATATATTTTCGATGAGTTGTCATGGTGACTGATACAGAGAGTGTTATGTAAAGCAGGGTCTGAACTGTTCAAACAATTTACTACACAGTTCGAGAAATCTCAAGATATGTTCAAACATTCTATCACGACCTTATCTGTCAATGTCAGGTGGCACTATCTTTATGATTTACAGTGATGATATGCATAAATCTTTTCAGTGCTGTGCAGTAAACTATTTATAACAAAGATAGTGTCAGTAATGAACTATGGGTATTAGTAAGTGTTGTTGTTGTTGGTTTTGAGGGGACAAAATAGCTAGGTCATCAGTCCCGTTAGTAAGCGTAAAATTTATTTATTTATTTATCAGCTCGAAACATGTATTTTTACATGCATGGGCACTTAGAATATTTATACATAATATATAAAAATTACATACAATTTATAACAACAATCATTGATATATATACACCTATCTAGATGCATTTAACTATATGCATTTCTGAGGTCAGCTCCACACTATGTGGGCACTTCAATATAAGCTATTTTTTTTAACTCAGTTTTAAAAACTCCCCCAGAAAGCTGTTTTAGATAACTTGGCAAAGAATTATGAGTGAAAACAGTATTGAATATGGTCTATATGTAAATGATAGCAGTCGTGATTTAAAATTGTAGTGCTACAATCTAGCAGCGCCTGTTGGCACTACATGCAGTACATTTTTGTGTACTGTTTATTCCTTGGTTGCAATTACAGTTTATTTTCATATGACTTATTTCCATTATTGGGTTTTACATTTCTAATGATTTTCCTATTTCATCTCTTTTAATCTTAATATGATTAAAAGGTGGTAACATGTTTTTATCTGTTACGATACCGAATGAAGAGGGAATGGAACGCTCATTTGCAACCTATCTCTTATAATCACATGGTTAAATTGTACGACACTTCTCACCAGGCTCCAGAGGTTATGTTGGCACCAGTGGTTAATGGCTACAACTCAGATGACCAATAGTTTTTTTTACATAGGGTACATACAAGAACCTGTCAACTATAGAGCAGGTACAGTATTAATTTTGCTGCGAGTGAAATGAGCAGCAATAGCACTTAACTCTGTAGCTCGTGAAAAATATTGATGCAATTGTACACTTTATTGTTCATCTGTTGCCAACATAAGCACTGGAGCCCGGCGAGAAGTGTCGTAAAGTTTTACCTAATCACATTAATCACATTTTCTACTTATGAAGGATTCACAGTCATATAACATACTTCGAGAAATAAGATTTTTCCTTTGAGTGTTAGCTTTCCAGTAATCTGATGCAATAGTTCTATTATAGTAACAGATATTCTGTTTATCAGTAGATCATACCTTGTAGTGATATCAGACAGGTCACATATGCACTATTTTAAACAAAATATGATACACTTCTTTTCTTTTACAAATACTTGTACTTTCTATGAAATTAGTTCTGAGGAAAGCGATAGCCTGGTAACTTCAAAATCCCCGCCCCCAATATCCTTTGCTGATTTCACAGTGTTAGTCATTTGTTATCTGAGTGTTTGGACAATTTGATACTGTATTGAGTTCTCCACTGTATCAGGAAATGTCGAACATGTTCGAATGCTAGTATCATTTGCCCAGCCCTAGTGTTATGTAACCATTAAGTAAATAACAGTTTGGACTGTGAAAACAATAAATAAATATGTGCCATAACAATCATTGTCTGTCAAAGCATTTGTGTGTTTGTGTTTTTATTTTTGTGTCTGTCTAAGTACCTGTGCTTTTTTGCCTGGTAAGTAAACCATCTCTATTTTTTTATATATAAAGTTTAAAGTAAGGTAAATGAAATATGCATTAAAACGTAATGTTAGGGAATATAGCAGATTGTTATCGTGTGACAGAATAGTACAATTATAATGAACATATGCAGAGGGATAGTATTGAGCCTAGTATTATAACATAGCTTACATAATAACATACATGGACACATTTGTAAGTGATCTAAAATTAACAAATAATCAAATTTAAAAGGACAGTGCATGAAATAGACAGGTAGACATTGGGACATGTAACACTAGCGGAAAGGCATAAGGATGACAGGGTGTGTATAGTTTTGTAGTAACAGGATACATTAAGTTATATTAAATGTGTATACGGCATCCACTCAAAGCAAGAACTGTAATGTGATTGTTTATTGAGCATAGGAAAATAAGTTATATCTTTAAATGAACTGAATATAACATATTATGATCAAGTCTAAAAGACTGGAGCAGAAGTAGACTGGTCGACTTTGGGCTACATAACACAGCCAGTAAAGCATAAAGATGAAATGGTGTGTACAGTTATGTAGTACAAAGTATATGAAACATTATAATGTAGATACAGCATCCAGTCACATTAATTACCATAATAAAATTCTGTCTAGAACAGGAGCTAGTCAATTACATCTTTAAATGGTCCAAAATTGACATATTATGAACAAGTGCAATAGAACAGTGCATTAAATAAACAGGTAGACCTTGGGTTATGTAACACGACTGGTAAGGCATAAAGATGAGTGGGTGCGTACAGTTATATAGTACAGAATAAATGAAGTTATATGAAATGTGAATACACTTCCACTCACTGCAAGTAGCATAATACAGTTATATCAACAACACAGGTAAATGATTTACGAATCTAAGAAACATGAAAAATTGGTTTGCGGGAGAGGCAGTAGATATGTAAGTGGGATATGAAACCTATCAGTGAATAAGTGGTATATGGATTACACAAACATCTAGTAGACAGCATAATTTAATACAAGACACACACATTGAAACACATGCCAGGTTGGCAGTCTGGTACAATACAATAATACATAAATGGGACATAACCTATCATAAGGATAGACGGAGCACATATTATTGTATTCAAGTATAAATATGGTAAACAGTTAACATATTACAGAGTTGCCACAATACAGACTATTAGAAGGGTAATATAGACAACACCATAATGGCAAAGTAAAAACATAGTGGTAAGGTAATAAGCTAAAAATGGTGTATAAATAAAAACTAAATATGTGGTCATGATTGGACAAAATTTATCGATACCAAGGCACTGATAAGAACATCTCCAGGGGCTGAAAGTAGACTAAAGTATGACTAGTATGGGATACCCATGAAAACTTTAAGATACTTAATAGGGGATGGTACTCTGATGGTGTAACACATATTCATCCATTATCACTGAGGAGTATGTTAGATTGGAATGTGACTTCCAGTCATGGTAAATAATATAGCACAGTCGTTTTGAGAATAAGTATATAGACATTAAAAGGGTAAAGCAGTCAACAATCCGAAGATTGGTTTGAACACCACAGCTTTGACGTGGGTTCCGAACCACAGTGCTACTCGGTATTTTTCACATGAGCAATACTGCCAGAGGTGAAAGAAGTGGAAAGTGACAGATAAAAATCCTACGACCTGGCGGGGATCGAACCCGTGACCTTTGGATTAGTAGTCTGGCACTCTACCACTGTGCAACTGAGGCGCACATAGACATTATGTCATATAATATGAAACTATCTAAGAATAATAATGGTAGTGGCCTTGGTAATAAAAATCACAGAAAGTCATAGGTATGTCTGCATACAGGTGGGAACAGTCATTGAGAGAACAATTGGCTATATCATATCAAAATTAGTGGCAGTAAAATATGCATATGTAAGAGAACATGAGGTGTTTTAATAAATTAAAAAAAACAATTTATGCCATTGACATCAATGACATCTAAATTGAAATTATTCCTGGGGGTAAATATTATGTAAATTATATTAAACAGTGTTTTAGTATCATCGAAGGAGATATGGAAATGACATGGAGGGAGGCTTAATAAAGATGCTAGTAGGGTATGTAACCTGTCAATGGAGAATGAGGTAAATGGGTTATAAATACATCTAGTGGACAGATATATTACCAAGGTATCACAGTAAAGATGTATGACAGGTTGACATATGGATACAAAGTTACTGTAAAGGACATTGTCAAGGTTGGAAATGGGGTAGAGTAAGAGTAGTCAGGGACACTATTGTGTGTGTGTGTGTGTGTGTGTGTGTGTGTGTGTGTGTGTGTGGTATACAACAGGATGGTATTTGACTGATGTGCAAATACACTTGTTAAGATCACATATGGGATAGCATTATGAGTGTGCCCTATTAGTAGGTGGGAATGTGGGGGAGGAATGTAGGAGTAGTTATGGAAGAGAAGAGGATGAGAGTTCTGGAATTGGAAAGGGAAGTAAGACAAAGGTTGAGAGGGATATTAGGTTATAGCTTCTAAGAAGTCTGAGAAATTTATCCGGTATGTTTTATTTTTCAAGTTTGTTTGTTCATTAAGTCTGGGTGTTGTATGATTTTGCTGGAGATTGCAATTGCTTCTATAAAATTCATAGTTTGACCTTTGTTAAGTTTGTAGAGTAGTTGCATGTTATCTTCCATTTGAGTGTTTGGTAGATTTCAGGGGTGCCCCTAAAGCAGAGGTGTTGGAATTATGAGTATGTTCATTAAACCTTTGCTTAAGCATCCTAACCGTTTAGACAATGTAGAACATATCACATTAATGGCAGTTAATTTTATATACACCTGCTTGCTCAAACATGGACTTAGTTTCTAAGATTTTATGAAGTATATTTTTTATTTAACTTACTGTTTGAATGGCTATTTGTACATTACTTTTCTTAAAATTTGTTTGATTTTCTCCAAAATTGTACCAAAATATGGGAAACTAACATATGTAGTCTTACTAATGCCTTTAGCTGAGGTCAGTGTGATGACTTGATTGTTACTCTCAACAAGTTTCTTTTTAATTTTATTGTTTAGGATATTGTCAGCTATGTCTGTATGGTATCCATAAGCTGAAGCTATGTATTTCAGTGTCTGTATCTCCTGTCTGTGGACACTGCGTTTCTAAGCAGTCTGTCAATCATACTGTGGAAAAATGCAGGTTTGTATGCTAATGGGTGGTATGAGGAGGCATGGATAATAGTATTGGTGATGGTGGGTTTCCTATAAATATTAAATACATGTCTATTATTCTATACACACCATTTGAGCTTTAAGCAATACTGGCTGTGTTACATATCCCAAGGACTACCTGTCTATTTCATGCTCTGTTCTTAATAATATGTAGATAGGGAACAGCTCACCGTAAAGACGAACGTTGAGCCGCCGACACACATAAATAAAAGACACACAAACTGTTCTTTTAGACTTGATCATAATATGTAATATCACATAATTTAAAGATGTAATTCATTTACCTGTGGTTTCTTGACATAATTGTATTATGGTACTTGCTTTGAGTGGATGCTGTATCTACATTTATTATACCTACATACACCCATTAGCATACATACCTGACCACCGAAATAAATTAATAATTGGATCTTTTTATCGGCCCCCTGACTCAGACGATGCGGTTGCAGAAATGTTCAAAGAAAGCTTGAATCACATTTCAAATAGGTATCCGAAGCATACTGTTATAATCGGTGGCGACTTTAATTTACCCTCGATATGTTGGCATAATTACCTATTCAAAACCGGGGGCAAATATAAAACATCGTCCGAACTAGTTCTGAATGCTTTTTCTGAAAACTACTTCGAACAGTTAGTTCATGAACCCACTAGAATAGTACGTGGTTGCGAAAATGCTCTTGATCTCCTAGCAACAAATAATCCCGAGATAGTAAAGAGCATCAAAACAGATACAGGGATTAGCGAACATCGAGTTGTAGTAGCAAGACTGAATATCGAAATTCCCAAATGCACCAAAAATAAACGAAAAATATATCTATTCAATAAAGCAGATAAAAATTCGCTTCACGCTTTCCTGAGTGATAGTCTCCAGTCCTTCAAAACTAAAAATGCGAGTGTAGATCAGTTGTGGCTTACTTTCAAAGACATAATATCAGTAGCAATCGAGAGATTTATACCAAATAAATTAATAAAAGAGGGGGCTGACCCCCCGTGGTACACAAAACAGGTCAGATCACTGTCGCAGAAACAAAGAAAAATGCATGCAAAATTTAAAAAGACACAGAATCCGCAAGACGCAATCTTTTACTGAAACTCGCAACCTAGTGCGGACTTCAATGCGAGAATCTTATAGTTGTTTCCACAACGAAATCCTGTCTTGCAATCTTGCAGAAAATCCAAAGAAATTCTGGTCATATGTGAAGTACACTAGCGGCAAAACACAAACAATACCTTCACTACGTGATAGCAATGGTAATACTACCGATGACAGTACTGCTAAGGCAGAATTACTAAACACAGCTTTCCGAAATTCTTTCAACAAAGAAGACGAAGTGAACACTCCAGTATTCAATCCAAGAACAGCTGCCAGCATGCGAAACTTAGAAGTAGATGTTCCTGGAGTAGTAAAACAACTTAAGTCACTAAACAAAAATAAATCTTCCGGGCCAGATTGTATACCAACTAGATTCCTCTCAGAGTATGCTGATGCAATAGCTCCGTACTTAGCTATAATTTACAACCGATCACTCAGCGAAAGATCCGTACCCAAAGACTGGAAAGTTGCCCAAGTTATTCCAATATTCAAGAAAGGGAATAGGAGTGATCCCCAAAATTACAGGCCTATCTCATTGACGTCGATTTGCAGTAGGATTTTGGAGCATATACTTTGTTCGAATATTATGTACTACCTCGAAGAGAACGACCTATTAACCAATAGTCAGCACGGATTCAGAAAGTATCGCTCTTGCGAGACACAGCTTGCTCTTTATTCACATGAAGTGTTAAGTGCCATCGACAAGGGATCCCAAATCGATTCCATATTTCTGGATTTCCGGAAGGCTTTTGATACTGTACCTCACAAGCGGCTTCTAATGAAATTGCGTGCTTATGGAATATCTCCCCAATTGTGCGATTGGATTCACGATTTCCTATCAGAAAGGACACAGTTCGTGGTAATTGACGGTAAGTCATCGAGTAAAACAGAAGTGATATCTGGCGTTCCACAGGGAAGCGTTATTGGTCCCCTACTCTTCCTCGTGTTTATAAACGATTTAGGAGATAATCTGAATAGCTCCCTTAGACTGTTCGCGGATGATGCTGTCGTTTATCGGTTAGTGAAGTCAACAGAGGATCAAAAGCAACTGCAAAGCGATTTAGACAAAATTTCTACTTAGTGCGAAAATTGGCAATTGACACTAAATAAAGAAAAGTGTGAAGTAATACACATGACCACTAAAAGAAATCCGCTGAACTTCAATTACGCGATAAATCAGTCAAACCTTAAGGTCGTAAATTCTACCAAATACCTAGGAGTTACAATTACAAACAACTTTGACTGGAGAGAACACATAGAAAATATTGTGGGGAAGGCGAACCGAAGGTTACGTTTCATTGGCAGAACGCTTAGACGATGCACCAGCTCCACCAACGAGACTGCCTACATCACACTTGTGCGTCCTCTCTTGGAGTACTGTTGCCCCTTGTGGGACCCTCACCACTGACGGAAGATATTGAGAAGGTTCAGAGAAGGGCAGCTCGTTTTGTTTTATCACGTTACGGGGGGGAAAGCGTCACGGAAATGTTGCACGAATTGGGGTGGAAATCATTAAAAGAAAGACGTTATTCATTGCGGCGTGATCTGTTTGCGTAGTTTCAATCACCGACTTTTAGTTCTGAATCTGAAAATATTTTGCTAGCACCCACCTACTTAGGGAGACATGACCATCCCAATAAAATAAGAGAAATCAGATCGAAAACGGAACGATTTAGGTATTCTTTCTTCCCGCGCGCTATTAGAGAATGGAACGGTAGAGAAAAGTTATGAAAGTGGTTAATGAACCCTCTGCCAGGCACTTAAATGTGATTTGCAGAGTATCTATGTAGATGTAGATCCTGTACTACATAACTGAAACCAAGTTTTTTCTCTATGCCTTACCCGTTATGATATGTAGCCTGAGGTCTATCTTTCTAATTCATGCACTGTTCTTTTAGACTTCAATTCATTTAAAGATGTAACTCATTATGTTCTTGAAATAATTGTATTACAGTACTTACTATGAGTGGGTGCTCTATCCACATGTAATATAACTTCATACGTCCTGTGCTACATAACTATACACACCCTGCCATCCTTATGCCTGACTGCTTGTGTTACATGGCCCAATGTCTACCTGTATATTTCATGCTCACCGTATTATTATTAACATTCCTTGCTGGACCTTCCATTGTTGTTATCCTTATATATTATTATGCATGCCAGGCTCTCTGCATATGTTCATTGTAATTGTACCATTCTGTCACAGGATAACAGTCTGCTATATTCCCTAACATTACATTTTTAATTCATATTTTGTTTACCTTACTTTATACTTTGACAGGCAATGATTGTGATGGGACATATTGATTTATTGTTTTCACGGTCCTAACTGTTGTTTAACCATAGGACGCGTTGTTTCATTACTAAAATAATGAATACCAGTTAAAGGCTTGCTGACAACATCAATTATAATTAATGAAATTACATCAAAACTTTGAACATCCTATAAAGTGAGCAGTTCCATTTCTGCTAGGCCCTTAAAATAGTGCAATATTCAGATAATTTTTATTACATTACATAATAAATAAACTTCCTGGTAGGTATTTTGATGCCTATTATGTACAAATGTCATACATCGCCTATGATCCATTAAGCAAATTTTACAGTTTAAAACTTTGTTTCCCACATTTTACACCATTTTCTTTGAAGTCTTTGAAAAGTGTAAAAATGGTGTTCTACTGTAACACATCTATTTGTATGGAATCTTTGTTGTTGTTTGGACAATTTTACATAAAAATAAAATCCGTTAACAATTTTTGCAGTCTGATGAGGAAGCTGAAGGACTTCACAAAGAAGAACCGTTGGTGCCTAGATTTATTGCACATGTCCCAGTTCCTTCACAAAAGGAAGTCGAAGCTGCATTGTTGGCTCGCAAGAAGCAAGAACTCTTGGAGAAGTATGCCAGTACATCACTGCTTCGTGAAGTGGAGGAGACCCGTGGTTTGGCAGCATTCCCACCACCAGAACAATGACAAAAAATCTAATATTAGGAAATCCTGAGTATTACAGGAAAGACATTCACACCATTGAAAAACAGACTCTCATTGTTATTTTTACGTGGCCATGTAAGTTGTTGTTTCATTTCCATGTGTTGTATGTGTAAATGACATACCAGTCATGTTGTTTGGATTGGATGGTTCATGAACAATGGCAGTTACTGAAGGTAAAGTGCGAAAAACATGGGAGACATGTTCTGCAGCCTGTTTGTTAATGACATACTAATCTTAGGTATCTGTTTCAGTGGTATAGAAATGTTACAGTTTACTCTATTTTAATTTTCACTTTCTGTTGTTAGAGGTTTAGGCCTGCTGCAGAGTGTGATACCTGTTGTATAATCATTGACTTCGAACTTTAGTGAACACTAGAATTTCATCTCTGTGAGATGTTTTGTACATACCTGTTATATGTGGTGTCATATGATCTGTTGTTGCAGAAAATACACCCACTGTTTAAAGTACTATGTCTGTATGGTGCAAATTTCCATTTCATAATTGATAAAATTCTTCATTAATGTTGAACCTTACTAAGATAACATTGTGTGTTTTTTCTCTTTATTTCAAAATTTTCTGTTTTGCTGAAAGGTTTATTGAAAAATTACTTATTGGTTTTTATTATTGAGTTTTCTACCCCTTCAGGATTTTCTTCAGTTTGGTTGCTCATGAAAGACTCACATTAAATACATTTGTTGTGAATGTAAGTGCAAATTTCTTTATGCCCATATTTAACTCACTGCCTAGTATTTCCTGTGTGAGAACTGCTTCAATCACTGTGCCACATAATGCAGTAACTAGCTGAGAACCCAGTGTCACCCAGGTTCTTATTAATTCCAATCTTAAGTTAGTCCATCTCTCCTGCCCTTTTCTATCTGTGTCCATCACTGCTCACTTTCTCTTGTCTCCTCTCTTTGTTCATCTTCACCTCTTCATCTCACTGTCATACTCTTCCTAGCCAACTCCTCAGTCCATTGCCACTTCCATCCGTAAAAATTATATAACTTTTAACTTCAATGGTGATCAGTGAAGCAGTGTCGAAGTTTATTGCAAGGCCCTCCGCCATGTACCATATGAAATCTTGTGTAGATGGAGATCTTCCTCTTGCTTTGAAGTTTACATGTGCAAAATTTCATCAACACTGGAATAAAACCATACATTTTGTCAACACTCGTAGGTACGCCATGCACTGAACAAACTTTTATGTTGACAGTGACATTTCTTTTGTTTTGAAGATCAGGTGTGCAAAATTTCATCAAGATTGGGACAATATTGGAGATTTTTATGCAATCAAACACATGAACACTCTGCTTTTTGATGATATGTTGCAATTAACTGTAAAGATAAACCCTTAGCCATAAACAGATACATATAAAAGACTACCACACTTGCACAACATACATTTTTGGGCACAGAATTCAAAAGAAAAAAAGTACACATACATTATACACAGCCACTCAGTCACGATTCACACACATATGACCACTATTTCCGGCTGCAGTGGCCCATCTGCAGGAGCCGGAGATGGCAATTTTGAGCATGAGTTGTGCCTGAGTGATTGTGTGAATATATTATATTATTGACATTTCAACCTAGACTTTCTATTTTATACCACTGTTATATACAACCTCTTTAAACACTACAATAAGGACAGTTTACAACTTACCACAAACAAGTAATGATAAGCTGCAAAAGGTACATAAAAAAAGTCACACACCTACAACACTTAGGCTATTGGCCATGGCCTTCCTAGGAATATAGCACATTCATGCCATCAAGCAGGCACACAACACTGTCACATTACCGTCATCTCCAGCTGCCACACTCCGAATCTCTGAATTAGGAATGTGGCAGCCAGAGATAACGGTTGTGTGACTGTGTTGTGTGCCTGTGTGATTGCGTGAATGTTCTATGTGTTGTATGTGAGTGTCCTTTTTATGTGTGTGTTGCAGCTCATTGTTATGTCTTTGTGGTGAATTGTAAACTGTCCTTATTATATTCTTTAATTTCAAACTGGACAGTTGTTAGATATCACCTCTTTATGTAGCCACCTAAATAAAGATATTCATATTCAGTTACGCCCAAAACCTCCCATCAATATATCTTACTGAAATAAATCCACTTGAAATCCTCACTATAAAGGTACACCCTGCGAGGCAAGGGTAATTTTCTAAATAAAAATTTTCATGAGACTTCCACATAGATCTAGCATCTATTCATTAAGGATATGAACTCATTAAGATTAATGTCAATAAATGAAGCCAGTTTAACACATTCTCTTATACCGTAAATACTCAAGTAATCCATGCATCCTAAAATTTTGATGGGGGAAAAAACCATTGCGCGGATTTCTATAGATGAGGATTCCACAGGTAAGGGCAGCCAGCATTGGATGTCATGTGTGTCAAATTTCAAAACGAAACGTAAATATCAAGAGAGAGAGAGAATGAGGCCCACACGGTTGTCATATCCAGAGTGCGCGAATCTCATATCAACCCCATAAAATTCTCGTACTTCAACTACTAAACGTTCTCATACAAATTAAAAAGAAATTCATTTGTTACATATTACTGTGCCAGTGCCAGCTGTTGTTGCTGCCTCATCGCCCAGACCGTTAAATGCCGTAATTTAATTGCGTGAAATTTCGTTGCCGGTTAATTTCTTAATTTTCATTAGTGCTTCAGTTTTTAAGCGGTTTCTTCTCACCTACTTGGCAGATTTCATTTGTGCTACTGTTTTAAGAGTTTATTCTCATGTATTTTGATAAATACCATGTGTATAGTATTCGTCTGCTGCAAGCTACGTGATTTAAGTGTCATATTGTCACTTCCTTATTTCATGTTCTGCTTTAAGAAAGCTTATATTCCCGCGCATTTGATAACAGTGTATTCCATAGATTCTCTTGTTTATTTTGAAAACTGCCAGACTCAGTTTTGTTGTTTCGTCTGTGTAGTTACCACTAACCACATTTCAGTCAGCTGCCAGCCACCTTTATTGAAGTACTAGGCTTGTTAAAAATTGATTATTAGTTTTCTACTTTCTGTAGTTAATTGTATCGATAGAATGTGTGCCTGCTGTGTGCATTATAGAATGGCATTTATTTGTTGTTACGAGATTTGGTGTTTGAAAAAATTGATCATCTCCATTGACAATGGTGGAACTAGGTTGGCAACAAGAACAATTCCAATCACTATAATTCCCAGCTAGTGTGTTCACAACTATGAGCCACATTTTTCCAACTGGTACAGTACAGCCTACAGTCATTGGTACTCTGCCATTGCTTGTCCTTGAATGGAGTACATCTCATGAACCAGCTATTAGCAACAAAGCCATTTGGGATTCATGCTGAGCTGAACATGGTGCTAGTTAGTGTTATGATATTAATGGATGTACCTAAGGGTAGACCTAGTCACCATCATGTTTTTTATTTCTTGTTTTTTTCCCCTCTTTTATTTTGTTACGGGGACCAGAATTTTTTTATATTTTACCAAGATTTAGAAAATTGTATCCAGCACATACTCTCTTTTTAGTAAAAGTTAGCAGAATTTTATTCGAATACCATACCTATACTGTAGTTTATGTTGATCTGCATTGATATTTATACTCTGCAATGCTACTCAGAGTATAGTGGCACAGCCACTTGGGGCTTCAACTTTTACACATAGAGTCAGTCGTAGAAGTTTCTGGGGAGCGAGCTGAAAAATTAGTACTTTTGGCCAGCCTGGGGGGTGGGGTTATAAACCAATGTACAAAATGTGAAATAAAAGATATTTAATTTTAATATTAAATGGCAAAACCATTTTTATTGTGTAATAAACTAGGAATCCAGGTCATAATATCTCGAGTGTTGGGTGGGGGGCGGGGGGATTGGTTGCAGTTTGGGAGGGGCTGAGCCACTTGTGGAGGGTACTTTGTGTACCAATGTCATTTCTCCCTTGTACGCTTTTGTTATGGTTTGCAGGAAGAACAATTGATGATAAGCTTCTTTGAAGGCTTCATCATATTTTTGCAAGATGTGCATAATGGGAAGCAAAATTTTGGTATAGAGTAGCTGAAAAGCCAGTGTTGCATGGGTATGTATTTACCGTATTTATGTAAGTGCGCCTCGGTTGCACAGTGGTAGAGTGCCAGACTACAAATCCAAAGGTCCCGGGTTCGATCCCCGCCAGGTCCTAGGATTTTTATCTGTCACTTTCCACTTCTTTCACCTCTGGCAGTATTGCTCATGTGAAAAATACCGAGTAGCACCGTGGTTCGGAACCCACGTTAAACTGTAGATCCCCCTATAACTGGCTGGGTAAGTCAGTTCGAAGGTCGGAGGAAGGCAACGGCATACCACCTCCAAACAGGACCGTGCCTAGTAAAGCACTGTGGTGTTCAAACCAATCTTCGGATTGTTGACTGCTTTACCTTATGCGAATATAGGCCGCGTGCGAATATAGGCCGCACCTAAACTTTTGACAAGAGATTATAGAAAAAAAAATCTCGAGTATAGGCCGCAGGTTTTTTAATTTTTATTTTATTTATTTTTATTCTTTTGTATAATCGAACTTTTATCGCAATCAGAAACGCAATGTTAACTAAATAATGTTCTCTTTTCAATAAACTCAAAACAAATATGCAAAACTGTTAATCAACGAATAGGTAAAATTTTACAATGCTTCTCGCCGGGCTCCAGTGCTTATGTTGGCAACAAATAAACAATGAAATGTAGAATCGCGCTAATATTTTTCGTAAATGTTATTGCTGCTCATTTCGCTGTGGTTGACAGGTTCTTGTATGTACCCTTGTCCGTTCAGAAAAAAATAATTTTCGTTTTAATTGAAGTTGTCATGAAAAAACATTTATTGGTCATCTGAGTTCAAAGACCTTGCCGTCATTACCATTGTTGCCAACGTAACCACTGCAGCCCCGCGAGAAGCGTCGTACAATTTAACCAAATGAATTAGAAAGCAAGACGACAGGCCGATCTGGGCGCCCCAAGTGAGGGGCATTTCAAGTGTTGTATAAAGCGTAGGCGTGTGCTGCGGAAATACAGTATTTTTCGGTGTGTGTGTTTGTGTGTGTGTGTGTGTGTGTGTGTGTGTGTGTATGTGTGTGTGTGTGTCTGTGTCTGTGTGTATGTGTGAGTGTGTGACGATGCTTTGGCTTGCAACTTTATAGCAGGAAACCAATGTACGGGTTACACTGCCGAATGTAAGCTTCAGGTTGCCTAGTCACAGTAACGGACATGGAAAACGGAAAGTCCGACGTAAATTTGACATTGACGAAGAAACGTTTGACGCTGGTGTGTAAGTGAGGAGAAACTATTAAAATGTTCGAAGAATCGTCATGCATTTCAAGGGCTAAAATGTAAATATACCAATGTTTGCTTGACTTCATAATTCTAAACAGGAACTGTGGTTTTGCCGTTACAACAGAAATGATTCAGCTGCAAGGCTATAAATTAGCCCCGAGTTCCATGTACATCGTTTCATGGAAATAACCCCCAATGAATGTGAAACCAGTGTATCTGGTCGTAGTAAAGTATGTTATTTTAAAACGTAGCATTGGAACTCAACATCAGCATTAGCTACACAAATCAGTTGTTCCGCTCTCTTAACCTCCCATCACCGCTCACGGTAGGCATTACCGTACCAACGTAAACGTCACGGTAAAATATCTCACAACACGCACTAAACTTTTATCGCAAAAACTAGCTTCACTGACTACATCAAATTAAAATCATTTGAGTGCTTAGGAAGTGCGTATTACGTACTATTTTTTTGTTTTAAGGCCGCGCGGAGGTGTTAAAAAAACAGTCGTCAGCTTTTGTTGACTGCGGTACAGAATGACACCATTCAATTTATATCGAAATATCGACTTCTACTAATTCCCGCGCCGTTTCCGTGAACATGTACAAAAACATATATGTAGTTCTGCAAAACTGTTACTGTAGCATTTTTGAAAATTATCTAGTTTATTACGTTTCTCAAACCAACATAAAAGTGAGCGTGCAATTTTTGAAACTAACGACTTTGGGAAAAGGAGTGGTTGGGGGAGGGAGAGACTGAATCTCGATTATAGGCCGCACCACGATTTTGTACGCCGAAATTTGGGAAAAAAAGTGCGGCCTATATTCGAGCTAATGCGGTATTCTTTACTCTCATAGTCCTCCCATTCTCTCCTCTTTCTCCATCCATATCTTCCTCTCCTCTCTCTCAGTTCATCTCCTCCTTCCCTCCCTCTCAGCCCATTTCCACTTCTTGTCCTCCCTCCCGCCACCTCATCTCTTCCCCCACCCCAACCCCCGTCCTGCAGCAAAACAGTGCACATATCTGTCAACTTCCGTGGCGATCAGTGAAACAGAGTCTAAGTTTATTGCAAGATACCCTTTGCCGTGCACCATATGGTGGCTTGGCCATTATAAAAATCTCTCCAAGAAAGTATATGATCATAAGCTAGCTGTCAAGAGACAGTGTTAGTTGTAAGCCACCCTTTGTGATGCATGTTGTGAACCACATATCATCGAAACACACAAAGACTACTTCAGTGATAATTGGCTGAGGGGGGGGGGGCAAAGGTAGGTGGTAAATGGAAATTTCTGAAGCCAAATAAACGAACAAAATACAGAAGGAATTAGAGACTATCTAAAAATTTACTTTGCTTCCAGTTATCCATTAAGAAGTACTGGATTAATTGTTTTAACAATGAAATATCAGATTGGAATGTCAATAATGGAGGACAGATAACCAATCACCATAAAGAGGCTCATTGAGCTGCTGACAGGCACAAAAAATACACATTCACACAACTTTAAATTTTTGGCCATGGCCTTCATCAGAAAAAGAAACACATACATTCACACAATTACTCAGACAACGATACGCACACAACCACCATGCCCGGCCACTCCAGCACCACAAGCATCTATACTGTGAGAGAGGTGGGGATGGAAAGTTCTGCATTGCATGATGGATTGTAAAGGCTCATTTGGCGGGAACTTGGGGGAGGGATTGGGGGTGTGTGGGATGTAGTTATCTGAGGGATGGTTTGACTATGTTAGTTTCTTTTTCTGATGAAGGCCATGGCCGAAAATTTAAGTTGTGCGAATGTGTCTATTTTTTGTGCCTGTCAGCAGCTCAATGAGCATCTTTATGGTGAGGTGTTATGTGTCCTCCATTATTGGATTAAGAGTTTAATATGCATAGTGGGTACTTTGTGAATAATACATATTCAAAACCTGTAAATACGATCAAATTGAGAACAATTATAAAATATAAAGTCCCATTAACAAATACCATGCTTCATATACCAAACTTTTTTTATTCATCTTTTCCTTTCTGGATATTTATGGGAGATTGAATGTAGATGGGAGAGTGAATGGAAGAGGGAAACTGAAAGAGGAAGGGCAACTAATCAATAATGAGAAAGGGGATGGAGTGAGTGAAGGGGATCTTTGTGGGGGAAAAAAGAGGTTTCGAAAAGAACTGTAAGTGGTGTCTTTTCTATAAGTGGTCACCAGCTGTCTTGAGTCTTCTGAATGCCATGCCTATATATTTTCTAGCAGCTGCTCGTCCCACTTCCTTGTCCCTTTTAAATTCTTCTGATAATCTGTAACACAATTTTATGAAATAAGCACAGTATTGAAATTCAACTCATAACTTATAATATACCTCTGTTTATAAACAAATGCTTATATGATAATAGGGTTTACCAGTAGGTTATATCTATAGAATACTGGGATTACAGCTATCCTCATGCTCTTTGGTTTGTTTACCCATAATTATTCCATATTGGTACTCCCCTTTAATTTGATTACTTCATAACTGTACATAAATTTAACAGCTCTATGTTGAATAACACCAAGAATTACCAATTTTGCTAATCCTTTTGTACCCCCAACTATTCTGCACAAATATCCTTTGCAAAGGTGGTCATATTATCCTTTGCCAATATGAGTTCTTCATACTGAATAAATAGTACATCTATGAATAAAAAAGTACCTTCTGTTTTGTACAACAAATACAATGGCTTTGTTCTAAAAATTGAATGTTTTTACACACTAGAGTTAATCTCAGACACTCCAACAAATTCCCCTTCTAATTTTAGTTGTGGTCACCAACTAGTTTACAACCTATCATGTTTAGGTGTGTTTGAAAGATGATGATTTACTTTTAAGTAGGTCAAGCCAGTGGTGTACCCAGGATTTTTTTTACAAACAATGCCTATTGAATTTATTAATCTATGGCTTATTTTTACACTTTTTTTATAATTTAAACAATTGTACAAGTAATAAAACAAGTAGGCTTGCATTATTTTGAAACTGATGAGGAGCAACGTGGTGGAAATGAGGTGTACATAATCAGCTCATAAAATAATTAAGCAGCTTCTTTGTTACTAGTCAAAGATAAAGGCCTTTACAGTTTAATTAACATGAGACTGTGTGTAAAAGTTGAGTTCATAAGATTCCACTCAGTGGTGTCGCTGACCTGCTAAGCAGCGGGTCTGTGCACATCAACAATCAACTCATAACTTCAGCATAGCAGAAACAATAGCGCCAGCATCAAAGCTGGTCATGGTGGCATTAAAACCACTCGCAGCAACAGCAGCACTTGTTCTCAGTGGTGACATCACATTGGCGACCCATTGTCACGTTCACTTGTGCTTGGTAAATTGTAGTTATGTTGTGATTTATTACATGTGTACTATCTCAAATTTCCGGTGCCGACCTGTTAAAAAAATAATAAAAACGAAAATAGTAAAAAATAATAAAATTAAGAAATCTTTGAGAGGCGCTGGGGGAGGGGGGGGGGACCTTCAGCCCCATTAGCCACCCTCTTCCCCCCATGGCTTCACCACTGGGTCAAGCCAACAATTACGAATGCAACATAAAAGTTCTGGTAATAAATTGATTATAGAAACCAAATGTGTGAAGTAAATACAGAAAACATACCAATAATGGACAAGTCTATGAAATGTAATACAAACACTGTACTACATCACTAGAACAACCATAACGGGTAGCCTATAGGCCTATAATGAAACCTTGAAGACAGACACTACTGTTTAACAATCGTAAAAATCCATTTCAATAGGCAAAGTTGCATAAATTTTAAGAATTAGGAGCAATCACGTTTTGCAGTTTCGATGGTTGCTGTTAATGCAAGATATGAAGACTCCACTGCAGATAGAGGTAGGCCCTACTATAAAACCTATCTCCTCTTGTTCTAGAGTTTTTGTGTCTAATCTCTCAAATTTCTCATGGTCAGTTCCTACAGATTGTGTACACCAAATAGGTATATAACAGTGTTTAATTTAAAATCATCAATAAGAAATTAGTATGATAACTAAAAGTACTATTTCCTTATAAGAGTGAAGCACTTGTCTTTCTTGCATGGTGCATTCCTGGGGAGTGGCCATCTCGTCATAACATGAGAAATCAATCTGGTAGCACCGCTATTGTTGCTTCGCCTCTTGGCCCCTTTGGCCTTAAACACAGTGTTTGGATCAGACTTTATGATAAAGGGGAAGGGAAGAAACAGGTTTTTGTATTATTTATATAGCAGAAATAGTCATAGCAGCACCAGTATTGGTATATTACTTACATAAAATATAATGGTGAAGCCATTTAAACCATTGCATAGAAACAATGAAGAAATAACTATTATACTAGCTCTAAATGTTAAGAACAATACACTCACCAAAATTGCTTAAATATTTTTTTTTTGATGTGACACTCTCATAAGGGTGGCACCATTTGTGGAATGATGTGCAGTTGTTATCCTTTCCTTAGGCAAGCCACTCAGCAGAAAAATCATTTAAACACAGACCACTAATAATAAATATAATACAAATCAGTGTTTTTACTTGCACTGCGTTTCAAGGCTAATTAACCTAAGAACTGTTTAGCTTATACTTGGTGCCAGTACTATGCACTACCTACACATGGAAGGAACATAGAATTACACATGTATCATGTACAGTCTGCATCGAAAGTGCGACGCATCGTCTTGTATTTTCAAAATAATAATAACTACAGTGACAAGAAAAATGTGCATCGCTGGGCGAAATAACACCCCTCCCACCGAACCATAGATTCGAACACTGCTGAAATACAGTACCGTACAATATTTAAACATAGATAAAAGTATTTAGATTTAAATTACACAATTTACTTTTAACTAATTGGGTGTTTATTATGTGGCCACATTCAGTCACAGCTTTTGAGAATTTGAAGAAAATTACACAATTTCTGCGCTTTTTTTCCATTCAACAATTGTAATACCAGTTAGTAGTCTTTTTTCTATCAAGTACAACACTACTTTCTGGTCTGGCCAATACATTTTTTTCTTTCACTGTACAGAAGTTCGATCCTTCCATGGTATTAAACAAATGAAAAAAAGATTAAACCACAGAAAAAACAACATAACAATTGAAACCTGAAATCCTGTAATGCTTCAAAAACCAACTGCTCATAAATGGGAGTGAAAATCGATTGCTGAACTGGAAAATCGGCAACTATAAACGAATTACATAACCATTCAGAAGTGGTGCTGGGGAATCGACTTATGAAATCCAGTTTTGTAGCAGACTTTTTAAATACCAACGTATGCCATATGCAGTAACACATCGAGGAAGCAGGTAATCAATTGCTTTGTACCTTTCAAGATCAGAAATCTATCAGTTACGATTCATGCAGTTGGTAAAGAGATAAGATCGCTATTAAAGGTGAATTTTGTTTAAAATCTCATATGCCGTATGGTCTGAAATTGTTGGGCCGTGCGCTGGTTCTCTATGATTTAGTGTTAATAATAATACCATAATTTATATTTTAGAATTATGATGAATTGTTAAAATCTGGTATGTTTACATTTGATGGAACACTCTTCTTACTGCCAATGAACTACAATAGACAATAATAGTTTGTTATTTCGTATGGGTAAATTATTGTTTAAAGTTATGTGTGGTACGGTACAGGAGGTTTTGGTAGCTGTTTAGGCTATTAATTGTAGATTTCATTTCGCTTATCAATACTCGGCCTGACAGTGACATTCGAACGGGGGAAGAGGGAGTGCTATTTTACTGGTAATTGGAGACTTGGGATTCTTGCAGGGTGCATTTTAACTGTATGTCGAGGCGATGTCTGGCGTCACAGCATGTCAAGTAAATGCAGTATTTCAATTTTCAGTTGGTGAGGACTGTGGATATGTTTCGCACCTGGGTTTTAGTAACTCTCAACACTTGTTTCAGCTGAAACAGTATTCGGTTTAATGTTGTGTTTGTATCAGACTGTATGACAAAAGGGAGAAGGGGTGGTTGTTTAAGAGTAAGTTATTGTATTTGTAGCAATACCATTAGTAAGTAGTAGCAGCAATTGTAATAACAGCCGCAACAGCATTAATGTGGTATTTACATAAAACATAGTTGCTGTAGTTCTAATAGTAGTAGCAGTAGTAACAAAGAGTCCTACATTTAATAACAATAAATAAGATACAAATATTAGGATCAATCTGTTCAGTGGTGCAGCCATGGTTGTGGGTGGGTGGGGGGGGCAAATGGGGCTGAAGCCTCCCCCCCCCCCCCCAGCATCTCCCAAATATTTTTAATGTTGTTATTTTTTATTGTTTTCAATTTTTATATTTGTAAACAGGTCATCACTGGAAATTTGAAATAGTACACATGTAATAAATCACAACATACTGTAACTATAATTTTCCAAGCACAAGTGAACGTGACAATGGGTCGCCAATGTGATGCCGCCTCTGAGAACGTGTGCTGCTGTAACTTTGAGCAGATTTAATGATGCCTCGACCAGCTTTGATGCTGCCACTGTTACTGCTATGCTGAAGTTACGAGCTGATTGTTCATATGTGGTGACCCTCTGCTTAGCAGATCAACTGTGTCACCAAGTGGAATCTTATGAATAACAATAGTGTTACTTTAGTTCAAATTTACTCATAGAGTCTCATGTTAATTAAACTGTAAAGACCTTTCTCTTTGGCTAGTAACATAGAAGCTGCTTAATTATTTTACAAGCTGATTATGTACATTCCATTTCCACCACGTTGCTCCTCTTCCACTTCAAATTAATGCGAGCCTACTCATTTTATTTCTTGTGCAATTGTCTTCATAGTATAATAGGTTAAATTTAAAAAAAAGTAAAAATAAGTAATAGATTAATAAAGTCAATAGGCTTTTTTTTCCTTTTTTTTTTTTTTAACCCCCCCACCCACCCACACACACACATAACTAAATCCTGGCTGTGCCACTGAATCTGTCTCAAATTTACATACTGTACTTATTTTGCATTGATGCGACAAAATTTCTGTAGCAATCGTCAATGTTGTTGCAGAATTGCTGGAACTGTTACATTGAATGTCATCCCAACTAATGGACCTGAGAATGGGTTGTTGATTAGCTTCATTGCTATTAGTAATATGAGACATCTGTCTACTCACAACTTGAAGTTGTATAGCCTTTGTTGAAACAATTACCTGTCTTCTTGTATTTTCTAAGATCACTAATAGTGTTTAACAGTAAAAAATACTTTTCTGGAAGGTAAGGAATTCTTCTTTGACACTCTGCATAAGTTATTTAATGAGAGGGGGAAATCGCTCTCCCCCCCCCCCCACACAAAAACAAAAAAATATTAGAGCACTGCTTCAACTGTGGAGCTAACATTCTTCCTGCCAGTGGCGTAACTATGGGGGGGGGGGAGATGAGAGGGATAGAACCCCCCCCCCCCCCAGAACCCGAAAAAAAGAAGAAAAAAAAGAAAGAAAAGAAATTGTATAACAGCAATCTGGTAAAGGTAAAGATTGAAGACTTGGGGTGTTTTGCCATAATCTTTCATTGGATGGGAGTGAATTAGTTTCTTCAGCAGGAGTGGTAGATGATCAAGCAGATCTATCCCCCCACCCGCCCCAAAGCCAAGTCCTAGTTACGCCACTGCTTCCTGCTATTTTTATTATTAATTTACACCTACAGATAAAAAGTGATGGCAAATTAGCATCTTAAAAATTTTTCTACTTTGTGAAAATATATGTAACTTTTTTCATTTTCATCAAATTGTGGATCATTTCATTACTTAATGATAATACAACATTGAATACACATCTTACTCCTTGAGCTGTGGTGGAGTGGCTGAGCATTCTAAGGCGCCTTGCTCGCTGTCGGAGGTTTGAGTCCTCCCTCGGGCATGAGTATATGTGTGTTGTCCTTAGGTTAGTTTAACTTTGTTTAAGGAGTTTGTAAGAGTAGGACTAATAATCAAAGAAGGTAAGTCCCATAGATTTAAAACGTTTTAATATTTTTACTACTTGACTAAATACGCTGAATCTTAGGGATCAGTTGCATTGTCACTGTTACACTGATCAGATCAGCCAGAACTTTATGACCATAGCTGGGTAACATTAATGATTAATTTTACTTCACTAATATTTTAATTCATTACTAAAAAGTTCATTTGTTAATTGTTTAAACATTACTTTGTACAGAATTTATTAGAAGTTAATCTTTTGCTCTTAATAGTAAACTTTATGTTGAAGGTGTAGTGAAAACAGAAACTAAATAGAATGGATTACCATTGCTTAAATAATAATATTTTGGTTGGGTAAGTTTAAGACATCAAAGATAAACGAAGTTAAGTTATTTTGTTATCAACATTCCAATTCAAATGTTTGTAAATCTATGGGACTTAACTACTTTGGTTATTAGTCCCTTGGCTTATAAACTACTTGAACTAACTTATGCTACACCAGAGGTGCCCACCGAATTATTTTATAAAGCCCCTCAAGGCTGGCCAAAAGTACTAATCCCCCCGCCCCAGAAATTTCAATGACAGATTTGCGTTATGACCCCCCTCCCTGTGGACACCTCTGTGCTAAGGACAACAAATATACTCACGCCCGAGGGAGACTCGAACCTACGACGGCAAGCAGCGGTGTGCTCCACAGCTAGGAGCGTTGAAACGCTTAGCCACTCCACCACAACAATTATCAATGGGATATAATTGGCCGACATACGGTGCCTATTTCCCATCATAAACATCAACTTGTTAAAGTATTCATTTAATATGACATATCAACAGCTCCAAGAATTAACATTTTAACTTTTGTGTCTCGGCACCGCCAGTTGTCATGGGTGTCGGTGGCCAAGTGGAGAGAGACCGACACAGGGAAGTAGGACGCATGCGTGTGCGGGTACAGAGTCTGAGGTGACCAGCCAGTGGGACAGCAGAAACTAGAAACACTAGTACAAGATACGTATTTCATATATTACAATACTTAACTTTTATGGCTGCAGACTAGTGGAATGCAGATACATAGTTTATCTGAAGACTAGGTATAAGCCTGCCTATTGATGAGAGTCTTATGTAGTGCCTGTCCTATTTCCAAGTGGCCGACACAGTTCAGTGGTGGTTGCGAGCGGGGTTGCAGCAGAGGGCGCTCTCGGCTGATGTCTTAATATCACTGCACCGTGCTTGTAGGGCGGTGTGCGGCGAAAGTACGTATCGTGCGCTTCAGACTTGTGCGGCACCACAGTAAGTCCATCAAGTCCCAGAGTAACTTAAAAAAGTATTTTTTTTAAATAGGTACACATTAGTAAATGGCACTAAATTCCATTTTTCAGTATCAGTTGATATCTTAAGTATTTGCAGATCAGAATTAAATTTGAATTTATTCTGTTTATTTTGTTTCTTTTGCTTCAACTGTAAAACTGACTAGTCTGAATTACAATATTAATACCTGGAGCCATCGATATGGTGCCCATTTCCCATCATGAATACCAGTCAGTGGTGTATGTAAAGACGGCGGGTCAAGGAGGCAGTCATACTTTGTATTAGTGACAGGAGTCGAGTGGTGTGAAGTTCATGCTCTTTATTTATTATTTTTTTCCTCTATCTCTCTTTTAAAAAATAGATCAGTAAAGTAAAAGGGGCTTCAGCATAAATTATCCTCTGAATATGCGTAGCAAAACTGATAAAAAATATCATGGAAGTGTCTACTATAAATTACTTAATTTATCTTTACATTAATCTAGCCCCTACCACCCCTAACCCCCTCCCAAGACCCGAAAATGTTTGCTATATTTGTTACTGACATCAATATTTTAAAATATTCATCTAAGAGTGAGGCTCGTTTAGCAGATAAAAAGTCTTCACCGAGAGTATTATCAGGGGTGTCTCGTTCTAAAGAGCTGCAGGGGCCTCACCAGAAAATTTGTGATATACTCTTGCAGTATTATATCAAACAGTTGGAGAGTGACATGATCCCCTCGACATCTTAACTCAATTTGCAATCACGTGATCAAATGGTTTCGCTTGCCTCTTGGTGCAACTTAGCTGAGGGCCAGCTGAGATGTGCCCGATGGAAGCAGAACCCCCCCCCCCCCTCCTCTCTTGCTTACGCAGCCATGCCGACAGCTGAGGGCCAGCAGCAGCGGCTGGCCCATACCACCCCCCACACCCCGCACTCCTAAGACTGCAGTCGCAGTGACATCACAGAGCTGTTTTCCTTTCCCCTCCTCATCCTCACCATAGTGCTTCTTGGGGCCCGGCAAAGCTGGCCCTGGTGAAGTGGGCTGTACCTCTCACGCACCTGTACACAGGTCTGCAGAGTTTGGGGCCGGCAATCCTGGGCCTTTAGACCTACATCAAAACATATTCTGGAGCTGAGTCATTGCAGTTTGAGTGTTTGTAAACTGAGTATAAAATGAATAAAGTAGACTCTTTGTTTAAAACGCCCTCTCATTTATTAAGTATGCAAGGAAAGCTAGTAATCAAGCAGTTAGACTCACATGAACCAAATGATTTCTTGATGTCGCAACTCAATGGCATGAAGAAGAGAACTTTCTGCTATATGTGGTTCTGCAAAAAGTTTTGGCCTACTGTGAGTGAAGAGAAACAAAAATTCTTTTGTCTCTACTGTGTATTGTTTGGTTCAAATGCTCAAATGTTTATAAAGCTTATGGGACTTAACTACGGGGTCATCAGTCCCTAAACTTACAAACTACTTATGAACTAACTTATGCTAAAGACATCACAAACATCCATGCCCGAGGGAGGCTTCGAACCTCCGACGCGGGAGGCTGTGCGATCCGCAACATGGCCCTCTGTTGTTTGGTGGTCAAGGATTGTGGGCAACAGTCGGCTGCAAGAATCTAAAGCATTTAAGTGAACAATTTAAGGAACACAAGGAAAGTGGACTTCATTTAGAAAATGCTTGTAAATATTAAATGTTTGGCACAATTAACATTGCTGCCCAGACTGATTTGGCATATAATTTGCCAATTCAGAAACATAATGAATTATTTACAATGAATACACACATATTAAACAGAATAGTAAAGTGCTTAATGTTTTGTGAAACTCAAGAGTTAGCACTAACAGCTCACAATGAAAAACAAGAGTCAGCAAACCGTGGCAATTTCTTAGACTTGTTATCTTGTTTCTTTGGGCAATCTTGTCAGTGTATTAGCTGATCACTTAAGTAGCTCTAGTAATTCCGTTTGTAAATATACATCACACGTAATACAAATTGAGCTTCTGGATTGTATGTATCAAGTTTACATCGATGAACTGGTTTCAGAGATTAACATTTCTGTTCAGGCTGACAAAACAACAGATATTACTTGCAGAAGTCAATGTGTCATTACGCTGTGGTATATTAAGGGGAAGAAATTTGTTGAAAGACTCCTTTCCTTTGAAAACATTAATGATAGGACAGCATATGGACTTAGTGAGGTTTTAAAAAGAAGCCTGGAACCTTCCAGTGTTCAAGAAAAACTCATTGCTCAGGCATACGATTGCGCCCTAGTAATGAGCGGCAGTCACAGTGGTGTGCAGACACTGTGCAGAGCACTTTCCCACATGCCATGTATATTCACTGCTATGTGCACCAAATGAATCTGGTTCTTCAGAATGCTTGCAGTAAAAGCATAAAGTCGATAAGGTTGTTCTTTGCAATTATTGACCGAGTGAGGTGGCGCTGTGGTAACACACTGGACTCTCATTTGGAAGGGCAGTGGTTCAAATCCACCTCCAGCCATTCAGATTTAGGTTTCCTGTGATTTCCCTAAATCACTCCAGGTAAATCCTTGGATGGTTCCTGTCAAAGGGCACGGCTTATTTCCTTCTCCATCCTTACCCAAAACTCTGAGTGTTAGCTCCATCGCCGCGGCTGAGCGCATTGAGGCACTATGCTATGATGCACGAGGCCATTCCCCGTTGGGGGTTCAAATCCTCCTCCCCCTTGGGCATGGATGTTTTTGCCATCTTTAGTATAAGCTAGTTCATAAGTAGTTTGTAAGTTTACAATTGATAATTTTTGATAGTAAACAGTGATAAGTGGCTAAGTAGGTTGATGTTATTACAGGTCTATTTCAGCTATAAGATATAATGTCGCCCGGCAACTGTGGTTACACTATAAAGTGCATTTAACAACCAATTCCTAAAATTAATTCATTTTAGGTAACTTTCTGTGCAGTTGCTGGGCTATTCAGGTGCAAATGTTTCATAATCAAACATAGCCGGTTTTTCTACCACCTTCTACACCCCATGTCACTCAAATCTCTCCAGACAGCTGCCATCTAATAGCTTCTCGATGCATTCATTCCGGGATTGGAAAATTTTCTTTCCAACACAGCGAATTTTAACAAAACCATCCGCTCTTTCATTGAAGTGGATTTTCTTAATGGGCTATAATTTTTAAAAGACTTTTATGCCGGTCTTGTTTGGACTTGCTACGAATATGGTGTTACTAGTAAGTAGCTACAGTGCTGAACTGAACTAATTATTGGAGATCTTTGACATTTGAAACCTCTGAACATTCTTCTAGTTGCAGGCAACTCTGTTGTAATGCATGTAGTAGCAATGCGTTGTTTTAAAGCCATTTCGCTCTACATAACTGCTTCGAAGCTATTGTAGAAACAAAGCTCGCGGTGTTGCTGGCTCTTAGCCACTCTGTGGGTGTTTGGCATAGGTCCTCGTTTCTGTTCTGCTGTCGCATGAAACCATACCGTTTGATATCTGCAGGAAGTCAGAAATGAGCCAATACAAATGGTGCTATGGAACAGGCGTTGGCGTTGGTATTGTCGAATGAACAGGCTGGCTTCTTTTTTTTTTTTTTTTTTTTTTTTTTTTATTTTTTTTTTTTTTTTTTTTTTTTTTTTTTTTTTTTTTTTTTTTTTATCACTGCTCTGCCTCACTTGGTAACCTTTACTGGGTGCCCGTTAAAAGCACTTTAGCTTTTAATTTTAAGGTCTGTATTCACTCCGATGCACTTTTATTTAAGTAGATACCGCTTGGAGAGACGAAACTATTCGATTTGTAAATTGGATAATTGCAAAATACCTTTATTAACGGCACAAAACTCACGGCATTAAGCGTAAAATTTCGTTTCTAGTCGGGTGCATAAAGTTCGCGTCACATTTCCAAGGTGACCAACTAGGGTTGCCAGATCTCCGGGCGCCGCCCGGAGTGCCCGGGTTTGGAATGAATTCTCCGGGTCTACAGGCCGATGACTCTCATCTCCGGGCTTGAACGTAACCTTCATCTTAATTTTTTTTCTTTTACGACGCTTTTTAAGTACTATGCTCATGTAGCGACGATCTACATCGAACTTAATGTAACTTAAACTAAAGACGAACACAACATCCATGCCCTAGGGAGGGATTCGAACCTCTGGCGGGAGCAGCCTCGCGTGCCGTGGCAAGACGCCTCAGTGCGTTATGCCATTCCCGGCCGGCTCCTCTCTAGTAATTATGAATAACTTTGTATAAATGTCAATTTCTTATTGCAACAAAACTCTACTTTTCTATTTTTCCTCTGAAAACTTTCATTGTTGCGTCGCTAGTAATCGGCTAGCGCATTATTAAGCAAACACTGTTGCGGCAACGTGTCAACAGGCGACGTCTATTATTTGTGTTCGTTCAGTTCGTTCATTGTTTGTTATCAGTTTACCGGCAATTTTTGGAATACTCGGATCGTGTGTGAACAGACAAGTTTACATTAACTCAGATTAGTGAATAGTAACAGTGAAATGAAGAGACGATATCTAAGTTCGTTCCGTGAAGAATGGTTGCAGGAAGAATGGTTGCGACACACAAAAAGTCGATACTGATGAATGTATATGTAAGTGCAGTGACTTACCATGGTGTGAAACACCACCATTCTTAAAATTCTCAAGATTGTGGTAATAAGCTATATCCTTATGTTTTTAGGGATTCCTCAGTGGCAACGAAAGTAAGGTGCGGCCGAACAAAAAGGGAGGCATTAGTAAAAAATGTGCTTCTGCCTTATGCTAAAGAGAAGCTACTAAGCGAATTAAAGCAAAATGTTCCGTTTTCATTAGATTTAGATGCTTCAAACAAGGGCAATAAAAAACCTTATGCGATAGTTGTAACATACTTCTCCAAAGATAAGGGAAAATGTAATGAAGTTCTTGATTTCTAGGAAAATGTTAACGTATCTGCAGAAGCCATCTCAAATAAACTAAAATCCATTTTATTGGAAAATGGTTTGACACTAAATAATGTAGTTTCGTATTCAGCTGACAATGCATCAGTTAATTTCGGGAAACACAATTCTGCCTTCACTAAATTGAAAGAAGAAAATGAAAACTTAATCAATGCCAGTTGTTGTTGTCAAATTTTACATAACTGTGCTAAGTTTGGATTCAAGCTTCTAAAATTTGATGTAGAAACTCTAGTTCTTAAAATATATCCAGACTTTTCTTCATCATCAAAAAATTCGGAGGAACTAAAAACATTTTGCGAGTTTGCTCAGCATGATTACAGCGAAATACTGCGACACACTGTAGTGCGATAGTTGTCTTTGGACAGTCTTGTATTTTTTAATTATACATTGGACGCGGTAGGTGGATGCGTGAACGTAAATGGATCAATTTGTATTATAAAAAGTAATGACAGGTTCTTAAGATATCATGCCATTGTCCAAATCTCCCGCAGTGCACTGTTATTTACATATGTCACGATAGTGAAGTAATTTTCGCGTAAGTACAACATATTGGAGAACGAAGCACCAGTCACTCGCCACTGCACTTCCCTGTCGAACCTGGCAACTGCGCTGCTAGCTGTCAGAGCTCAACTCTCGCCGTACGTAGTATAGCACTGTCGATCAATTCACTATACAATTCGCGATCGTTGTTGATATCCTGTACTTCGGTGTATAATGTTTAATTGATATTACATGAGAACGTCTATTATCCGAACTAATTGGGGAACGTGGGTGTTCGGAAAACTGGTTTATTCGAATAATCGAACTGTACAGTTTCATTTGCCAATAAGTACTTTACAGTAAATGTATTTATAACAACAGGCATCTCTTTTAGTACAGTAATAATCTCGTATTTATCTCTCATAGAAAGGACAGCTTTATTACGTTTAATCATTTTATGCCCTTAAGTTTACTTCTTTACACGGCAGCAAGTGGTCGTAACAGGGAGCAGACGGTAACTGTGCCCCTTTTCTTCACATGGAGCCAGTGAGCTCTTCTTGGTGGCGCGCGATCCTTCACAGTGCGCGGAGCCGCAAGCAGCAACCGCCACTTCTGCTGCCACGCCGACTGAAGTGCCGATTGTTGATTTGTTGATTTGTTGATCCACAGCAACTGGCGGCCTGGCGGGTCAGCTGCGGCATGTGAAGGCCACCCCTAGCAATGTTCCACCGGGGGGGGGGGGGGGGATACTTGCTGGGAGGGAGGAGACGATTTTTTTTCTCTTAGAATTCCCGTGTAATCCTGGTTGGGGTGGGGGGTGAGTCATTGGCCAAGGGGGAGGGGGGCACGTCTGGTCTCCGGGCCTGCCTCGAGTTCAATCTGGCAACCCTATGACCAACTTAGTGATTTTGTCGCTAGATTAGCGATTTTTAATTCAATTTAGCGCAAGATTTTTTATTTGTAGACATGTCTCATTCCTAACGATTTTAAAGGCATTTTAGCGACAAACCTGGAGGATTTTTTTAACGCAGTAAATTGCAAGTTTCAGTTGGCATACAGTATGAAACAATTGCCCATTGAATAGATATAACTTTTTTCATTATTCGTCAGCATCCACAAAATATCACTGTTAGGCATGATTCACACGGTGGGCAAACGACATGTCAGTTTGGGTGCTGGGTGTTAACATGGCGGCTTTTCATTTGCAGCCTCGTATGTAAACTATTTCGTTATTGAGCTTTTGGTTATACCTGTATTAGAAAATGAACGACGAAATATTAACCCTCTCATGCACGAATTATCAACCCGACAATGAACAAAATTTCTGATACATTATTTGATAACTTAAGACCTGTCTTGTACTGAATTCATCATAATTTATCTAAAAAAAAAAAGTTTCATAGACCAGTAGGGAGGTGTCCTCAATAGAGGACTGAGTATGAAAACTGCTACATTTTCCATGGAACATCTATTAATAATATCAATGAATACATTATGAGTGTACACTATTTAATATTTTTCGTACTATGAAATTGTTTCAGGCATTCAGGGCACATAGCAAGTTTACACTTTTCTCAAATATAATGTGTTTTCTGTCGGCAGTCCCGATCATGACACCACTTGGCACTGGGATCACCTGATTTGGCTGGCCAGAGCTATACCCCATTGAAGCGTAAATCCTTGGGTACCAAATGACAGGCTTTCTTGTTATTCGATGTACAGAAAACAATGTACTTTCATCTGAAGGCCTGCCTCTACTCTTTCTTGTAATCTCTACTTTCCGTTTCTTTGTTAGTCCAACGACTAACACTGCCGTCTAGGAGGCAGTCTATCATTCATTATTAGTCTTCATATGAGGTACCTGTGCTTTTACGGTCAGGTCAGATGTAAAAGATGACAGAAATGAGACAAAATTTAAGTGTCCTCATTTGAGGACACGACGCATGAGAGGGTTAATTGAGCTTGTTCACCAAGTGCCATGTGGTACTCTGTGATATGAGCAGCAAAAATATTTCAGACTGTATTGTTATAGTAGAAACGTGTGTATGCGAGACCAAATGTAGTAGCTATAGGCTTATATATCATTACTACTTACTGTTGCCTTACGTCACTATTTATGGTATGTTAATATAAATAGCTATTATTTTATAAAACCGAGTATAGTTAGGGCCTTAAAACTTACAACTGACTACTGACTAATCGGCAATGTTCACAGATCAGATTTTGTTAGTGAATAGCTTTGTATGGCGTGCAGTATTAAAAGTAAATATTTTGTTCTATAAAATGCGTCAAAATAGGAAGAGAAAAATCGTAAAAGACTTGGTAAAGCTGAAACACCAGACACAGGTCAAGACCCACCACTTGCAATTTAATGCGTTTCTTTTTTGTTAAAAAAAAAAAAAAAAAAAAAAAAAAAAAAAAAAAAAAAAAAAAAAAAAAAAAAAAAAACGCTAGATTTGTCGCTAAAACGCCTTTAAAATCCCTAGGAGTGTGGCATGTCTCAAAATCAAAAATCTTGTGCTGAATAGGGACAAATTGCGTGGCTCATATGTGTCTGCGTAGAACGAACGTTGTCAGATTGCAGTCTTCACTGTCACACGCGCCCATCTCCAGACACACAATCCGATTCACTCCTGGTTTCCTAAGCTGTTAGTTTCGGAATAAGCCGTCCCGTTACTGACGTGATAAGGCCTGTGGCTGTGCCTTATCTTAGGAGTCGGCATGACGACATCTAGCGTACTATATACGACTGTTGCTAGTATGCTTTCTGTATCTCATCCATTGATTATGGAATGTTGTAAGACTAGCTCACCGCTACTGACTGGTCCCCGTTAATGATGGACTCTGGCATGGAGTTGAAGCGTCAGGGAGTGACACACGGCTTCGTCATCACTTCGATGCCTCATTGGGATCTAAGTAACTGTTGCTGAATTTCGCACCGTCTACTCCAAATTACCCACAAACGCAATAATTTGCTATTCCCACGATACCACTCTATGTTTTTGCACAACTATATGCGTCCATATTAATCTTAATTTTTTGTGTCACCCACTTATTACATTATGATGTTGAAATGTTCAAATGTTTGTGTAGCTTATTGGACTTAACTACAGGGTCATCAGTCCCTAAACTTACAAACTACTTATGAACTAACTAAGACTAAGGACGGCACAAATATCCATGTCCGAGGGGGAATTCGAACCCCCGACCGTAGTGGCCGTGCAGACCGTGACTGGAGCGCCTCGGTCTCCTCGGCCACCGCGACTGGCTATGATGTTGAACGAGTCAGTTTACAGGGTATGTATATTTGACTAATTTTAAAAACCATTTTAGTCTTGCTCATGCAACTTCACTTGAAAGTTTTTTTCCCTTCTTTTCTTTACTACTATCAATTTTTAAAAACTGAATTTCTCCCATGGGATAATATTTGCCCAGGAGAAATGAATTTAAGCTAGATTTAACACTTGCTGCGCCACTTGTTAGACGTGTTATTGGGCAAATGTTAAAAAAGAATTGTTCTTGCATATTTAACTCCTATCTTAACAAGAACGTAAAAATGGTATAAATGCTATTTTCCTTTACTGTTATAGGCACCGATATCAGTGTTCTTTTCACATTATGATGTTTCATTTGTGATGAATATCATTAGCGAATATAATACCTGCCGTGATGAAGCATTTACAATGCCTAGTTCTGTCATTGGTACCTATAACACCTTAGAATGATTACACACATTATTATTACCGCTCGCTTTTGTACATACGATACCTTCTCTATAAATGATTTACCGCTGAAAATAATTCCGTTAGGTATTATTGAGCGAGAATATGCAGAATAATTAGCAGGTTGATTGGTTCGTTTCCGAGAATAGGAATTATACGAATGGCAAAAGTAGCCGAACATTATATTTTGCCGCAGCGGAGTGGCCGAGCGCATTGAGGTGCTATGCTACGATGCGCGAGGCCGTTCTCCATCGGGGGTTCGAATCCTCCCTCGAGCATGGATGTTTGTGCTGTCTTTAGTATAAGTTAGTTCATAAGTAGTTTGCAAGTTTAGTGACTGATGACCCCACACTTAAGTCCCATAAGCTTAACAAACCTTTGAACATTATATTTCAGAAGATAATTAGGTCTAATAGGCTTCTTCCTCCAAGAGGACCGAGTATAGTTTAGGTGATAAGAAATCTCTCTACTCAATAATAAATTTCCCTATATTTTAATGAAGTATGATTGAAGTTGTTGCGTTGGTATCATTAGTGATGCCTTTTGTATTACGAGCTCGCAATACAGACTTTGGTGGAATCCGGTATAAAACTTTTTTAGCGTCCATGAATCGCAGAAAATTAATATTCGTCTTAATTGCACTGAATACTTTCAAAATTATGGAGAGGAGATTGAAAAGTGTAGATCTATAGCTTTTTTCCCGTCCCGCTTCTTTCGAAGATCCATAATTAAAGCATTGTTCCACTTACGGCCGCTTTCCGAAACAGTAGTTACCTGTCCCGCTATAGTTATCTGTGGGTTACCTGAACGTTAAGTACAAATTGGGTTTCCGAAACAACAGTTACCGTCACAGCCATAGTTACCTGCCCGTTAAAGATAAATGTGCATTCCCCTGAGGCACTGTTGCCAACTATCAGTCAGAGAAAATGGCAAAACAGTCCAACAAAAATGGCCAGAAATGGCTAAATTATAATTTATATGTTTTATGCATAAAAATTAAAATGTGCAAAACACGCACCTAGCAAAACTAAATATCATCGTCCTCGTCGTCATCCTCATTTTCTTTGCTACTGCTGCTGCAGTTTTCACTGGTCTCCCTCATGTATGTAGCATTCGTACCAACAAGCTTCAGTATTTCTTCTGGTATTTCATATGAAAAACAACACTTTTGTTCGCGTCTCAATCCATATCTTACACTCAGAATAGCAGAGAGTGTATTCGTTTTAAGTCTGTTTCTGAGTTTCTTTTTCACCAATCTCACTTGGCTACAATTCTCTCGACTTGTCTGTTGAAACTGGCTGTGCCCATTCCGTGAAGTCAGACATATTTTCCCATTCCTTCCCGTAACTTTGTGTATATTGTGGTTTCGGCATGGTTAGATAATTAACTATCACAGTCACAAAATACTGGTACAGCACGCGGTATTCTTCCAACTCTCAATGTTAACACACGTTAAAAAAGACACACTTCACACCACACTTTTGTAACTTGTACAGCGTTTCCAAGCAAGTGCAACTAGGGATGTTTTGAAAACATCGATGTTCCGTCCAAAACATCGATGTTAACATCGATGTTTTGAACAGCGATATATCGCCGATACATCGACGACAAAAGTCCAAAACTATCGACATCGTTCAACAATTGATTGTCAACTCCATTATTAATTTATTAGTTGCTCAGCCAGCGTTAGCTCAAGTGTGGTGCTCCTGCTGTCGTCACTGTTTTCATACTTTTGAAATAATAGGTAAGTGAAATATGGAACTAACAACAATATCATTTACTCACCTTTGTTTGCTATTCTCTCAGTGCTGCAGTCACCTGTTCGAGTGAAAACAACAATATGTTTCACTTTTGTTGGATAGTTTGTACGCATACGTATAGCCAATTAGCCACAAGTGTAGTAGTTTGCTATCGTGAGTTTGTTGTGTGCAGCAAGGACTACCAATTTTATAAATCCGAATCTAGAGTTCTATGGGATATTGAAAGTAATGCACACAAACATCGCAACTGTAATATTACACAAATGTCTTCAGTATAACAAAAAATTTCGAAATCATCAAACCTATGTCAAATGCGAAGCAAAAAAATTGCGAAGGAAGAGTGGCTCTTCAATCATATGGTTTGCATTTGACGTCAAGTTCCGTTATAAAATATGTCTTATTCATATTTCAAAATTCCCTTAATGAAACCTGTCAGTATCATGAGACTCACTGATGATTAGTGCGCTTGAAAGAAGTACTTGAACTTCTGGCTAGTTAGCAGTAGCTAAATCTGAAGGGTAACCACCAATCGGTTTGTAATTGGTATACAATCTCTCATACTTGTATTTGTAATGTTTTTTGTATACACGGAAAAATTGTATGAGATGTCAGATCGTATTCAGCTTTCTGGTAATAGACCCTATTCTGTAACAAAGTGCGCAGCATCATTTCATTAGTTAAATTTTCTGAAGCATTCTGTTTCTTTAAACAGAACGTATCCACAAAGCTGGGTTTGTCTTGTTCTTTCTGACTTGGTACCTTGTGTGTGTGTCAAAGCAGAGTCAGTAAATTGAAATATTGAATAAAACAGTGTGCATCAGAATTTTTCTTGTACCGGTAATTAGTAGATTAGTGACTGTAGAAGTTATTGGACCTTCATGACACTGGAGAATGCAGATATTGCGAAGACAAATCCCAAATTCTTAAAAAAAAATTAAAAGCTTTCATGGTTATTATTTGTCATATTGCCTCTTGGAGTCTATCTCGTTTTTTATGTCGATCTCTGATGATTACTCTGATGTTTGTTCAGCTCGGGCTGCTGGCATTGCTGAAATTTCACCCTCCAACATCAGTGGAATCGAATCTTTGACAGTGTTACCCAGTCAGACTGATATCGTACCGTCAAAACGTCAGTTAAAACATCAAACAAAAGTCGATAAAAATCTGAGAAATAAGCCAACAAGCGAAGTATAATATAGATTTTCATTTCAGTAAGGTACATGATTTGATAAACGTCATTGATGAATATTCATTTTAAAAATACATTATTAAGTAATAACTGAAAAATGCAATACGTCAACAAAACACAAGTTATTTCGCATGTAATGAACAAATCGATGTAAATACCAAGTAAAATCAGCGCAATAGCTAGCGAAACCTTATTCCCAACTTCTTTTCCATTCTAATCTGCCATTTCGCTGTGTATTCGTAGCTTAGTTCAAAATGTTCAAATGTTTGTTAAGCCTAAGGGACTTAACTACGGGGTCATCAGTCCCTAAACTTACAAACTACTTATGAACTACCTACAACTAGGGACGGCACAAATATCCATGCCCGAGGGGGGATTCGAACCCCCGACCGTAGTGGCCGTGCAGACCGTGACTGAAGCGCCTCTGTCCCCTCGGCCACCGCGGCCGGCGTAGCTTAGTGAAAGAACATAAAGAAGACATACTTTCTGGCAACACAGCTTCATTTCAGTGTCTATTTCATAATATTTCTTAAACGAATGGAAACATCGGAAAAACATCGATGTATCGTTTTTCAGAGCGATGTTTTTTTAACATCGATATTTTTCCGCAGTAACATCTATGTCTGAACATCGATGTTTTTATCAACGATGTTGCATCCCTAAGTCGGGCTTGTACAAGGCCGGATCTAGGGAGGGGAAAGGGGGCAGTTGTCCCGGGCGGCAGAATTTAGGGGGCGGCAAATTTTCACCGATTGTGTCTTTCTGGTATAATTTAATAAAATTATCTGACACAGAATTATTAAAAGTAAAATGACTGCAAGAAATACCGAAATCTAAAATTCCTGGTTGCTGACTTCAGTGTTGCCCTGTCACAGGTACTTCAGCTAATGAAACTTTAAAAATGTACTAGATATGAGCCAGAATGAGGGAGATGTGTGTGTTATTGCATAAGTAAAGGCACAATGTTTATTAATTTGCATAGATTTCCTTTTTCAGATAAATGAATATTCATATTTCATATCAAGGTAATATTTGTAGAACATGTGAATTTGAATAACGTTCTAGTCATATATAAGGTATTTCAGGTGCGCACACTTCTTATTGAAAGTCAAAAGCATTAAGGATCTAGAGTCCTCTCTCGGTAGTGGTGGAATTGATAGACAACTACACAGGATACTCTGTAAATGACATTTAACTGCCTGACAGAGGGATCATTGGACCACTTTTATACTATTTATCTCCCATTCCATTATCGAATAGCGCGCGAGAAGAAAGGACATCTGAATCTCTCTGTTCGAGCTCTGATTTCACGTATCTTTTCTACTTATGTAAGTGGGAGCCAACAATATATTTTCGCATTCGGAGAATGCTGACCATTGTAGTTTCGTAAGTAGCCCACGTCGCAGCGATAAACGCCTTTGTTCTAACGATTCCCATTCCAGATCCTGTATCAAATCCATGACGCTGTCTCCCCTTTATCACGGCAATACAAAACAAGCTGCCCTTCTTTCGACTTTTTCGATGTCCTCCGACAAACCCACCTGATAAGTATCGCACACTGGGCAGCAAGACTAGATAAAACAGGAGGAATCTCACTGTATTATTGATGATGTCCTTTTTCTAGCTAAAGCAAGGAAGTTCTTTTATAGGAACAAAAGAAGATGGTGATTTTGGTAATCCACATAGCGGCAAATTTCTAAATACAACTGATCTCATATCATACTACAGTGTCCTCCTTCGTCTGCTTATTGAACGCCACAAGAGAGGCCAGATTAGCTATTTTTACAAAAATATACAAGATGAGTTTCGTGACTTGATTGCTGACAAAATAAACCAAGATATAATTAAAGATATTTTAGCTGCTAAATAATTTCCACTGATGTTTGACTACACTCCAGATATCAGCCACTATGCGCAATGACACAAGTAATTCGATATGTCAAGTCGAATGACTCAGAGGTTGTGGAAAGTTTTACTGACAATTACAGACAAAACACGAGAAGGCCTTAGTCAAGAGATACTGCAAAAATTGGAACAAGATGGTTGAACATTAAGTACTACAGGGGGCAGTCTCATGACAATGGGGCAAACAGGGGTGGAAAGTACAAAAAATTAAATAAATGTTTGTAGAACGCATGGGACTTAACCACGGGGACATCAGTCCCTAAGCTTACAAACTACTTATGAACTAGCTGACTACGGACGGCACAAACATCCATGCCCGAGGGGGCATTCGAACCCCCGACCGTAGTGGCCGTGCAGACCGTGACTGGAGCGCCTCAGTCCCCTCGGCCACCGCGGCCAGCGATAGTACAAAGGGGTCCAGTCAAGAATACTAAAGAAGAATGAACTAGCCTATTTCGTACCATGTCCTGCTCACTCTTTAAATTTAGTGGGAGCAAATTCAGCAGACATTCAGCAAGACTAGGAGATCTGCAAGAGTAGATGCGGTTGAAGCTGTTTACAAGCATTTTCATAAAGTTTTGAAGGCCCTGGAAGAAACTGAAACTTATAAATTATCAACACCAGAAACAAAATTAGAGACAAGATATATTTTAAAAAAATATGAGAAAACTCAAATTCATTACTTTAACTTGATTCTGGTATGCAATATTAAAATAAATTGCTCATGTTAATCAGTTTCTGCGAAGTTAATACTTCACAATTGATAAAGCTGTTCGAAAGATTCAAGGACTTTTGAGCTTTCTCAAAACTTTTCGGGATTCTTGTACCTCTGAAGCTATTTCTGAGGCCAAAGTCTAGCAGAAGATAATGAGGTATCAACCGTATTCTCCGAAAAATGGCCGATGAGCTTCGTGAGGTTGAAGTATCCAAAATTCACAGAAAAAATAAGGAATAATTGACAGAGCTTAGTACCAGGTTTACCGCACTTCAGAAAATTGGTACAGAAATTAGTTTTCTGTGTGGTGTGCGAATTCGAGAAATGGAAGTGGAGGACTTGAAGGCCAAAACAGCGGAACTGGTAGAAAATGCGCTGGCAGTAGACAGAGCCTTGCAAGATTCCACTGCATCATCAACATTAAGTTTAATTTATAAAAATAAATTGGTAGAGGGGTATCCCAACCTTACTACAGCGTTAAAATATATCTTACCATTCTAGTTTCTGTTTCGTCTGGAGAAAGAAGTTTCAGCAAGCTGAAACTAATTAAATACACTTGAGGAGCTCGACTGCTTAACAAATCTGAGTATAATGTCCATAGAGCACAAACGAGCTGCTTCTCTAAACTATGATGACATCAAAAACAGTTTTGCAGCACAAAAAAAAAAAAAAAAAAAAAAAAAAAAAAAAAAAAAAAAAAAAAAAAAGCCTCGAAAAGCGAAATTTTGAATTGACTTTTGTACGATGAGTAATCTTGTAATTAATCTTGTAATATTTTTGTATGTATTAAAACTGTTCTGTTTTCCTTTGATCTTAATTCAGTCAATAATATAAGTTCATGTTGTGAGATTGTGACATTTATTTAGAAATATGTAAACCAATAGCGTCAAAAAGTCGATTCGAAAGAAGGGGCGGCAAATTTAAGCTTGCCCCCCTTGGCACATGTCCTAGATCCGGCCCTAGGCTTATGTCAAGCACTCTTTCGTGGCCCCTCTGAGATCGGCGGAAGTCGGCTGAGTTCGTGTCTACGGAATGTTTACGCGCTCTACCAACCCTACCGTAACAGCATTGTAAACCGTAGGCATCGTCAATGTATTGTTGATTTCTGCGTGGTATTGATTATTGTCTTCCACTTTGGTATTTACTAAAATCAGTCGACATACCCCAACGACTTCTTTTAGAAAACGGAAGGCTGTCTTTGAAAGTGGTGTGAGAAATGTTAATCAATTACAACAATAAAAAGAGGCAGAAAGCTTTTCTACACTCGCTTAATAAGTCACTTAAAATATTAATCTTTCTTAGATATACTTTCCAGTTTTATATTACTCAAAGATTAAAGTGATAATTTCGTGTTCCATCTATAACGCTCTAACCCCTTACATGTTGTTTCTTTTAAAACCTGTAAGCTATAGGCCGTAAGCTGGCGGCACTGGGAGAAGGATGCGGGGCTTCTAACAGCCATAGCCAATGCGCTACGAGCTGAATGTAAGCTTCAGACCCCAACATTTTCCGCTCAGGAGTCACGTTTAAGTGCATGATCTGTTTTTTGTATATATTTATAATAACTGTACCGTTTTGGATACAACGAAGTATACATAACCAGTATAGGCTGAACATTACAGTACCGGTAGTTCCGGCAAATATTGATGAAATATTTTTGTAGAAATTTGATGCCAACATTCATTAACACAACCAAGGCCGCAACGCTGGATGGTTAAGTGCGTTCTGCAGAAAATGGTGTTTCCTTCAGGAATGATATCAAGGCCGCGAATTTTTGTGCCTTCATTCTCGTTTGAGATACGAAATCGCCAGCGGTTTTGTGCCGTGGGTATTAGATATTTATTTTATTATAGTGGTATTTAAAACCTCGGTAATCTATTGCATTTTATCTTGTAGTGTTCCTGTTAAAATGAGTTAGTGCTCAAAAAGCGATTTTCAGTATTATTTTGTTGTAAAGTGTAATTACTGTTATTTATTTGCAGTTGATCACATGTAGCTGAATTGGCTTTACATTACTGACACGAGGCAGTAAAAATCACTTTATTAATATTCACGTTACAGTCATGTACTAATTATTTATCCTACCTTAACCAGTTGTACAGAGTTGCTATCTTAATCTTAAAACTCAATTTCTAAACTACACTCTTAAAACTGTAGGATGAATTTTCTACTAACCAGTTATGTAACTTACTTTTAAAATTATGTAGAGGTATATTAAGTGCGGATGTGGCAGATTATTCAATAATTTCAAACACTTTGTTTTGTTGGAGTTGCGTAATTTCCTCCTCCTCTGCCTAGGAACGTTTAAAACTGTCAATATTTTGCTCTCAGTTAATAATGCATGGTAGTATTTTTGTTTCTCATCGTTGTGCTTCATTTTGTTACTGGAGTACTTGAAAGAGAGCAACGTTTGAATTACAGTAAGTGTAATTAGCTAGAATGAAGATCTGGTTATCTAGTATTTTTGGAGTACTTTATCTAGGGTGACCCAGCCAGTAGTTGATCACCACCCGGTAGTTGATCAGTATTACTTTAATCTTTAAATTTTAAGAGTTGGTAGCACTGAAACTTTTAAAAATGTAGCAGAATGTAAAGAACAATTGTTGTTAAATCTGATTCACCCATTTTTAAAACATTTGGAGGGAACTGATAAATGTGAGAAAATCTTTCCTTTTGTGTTGTGCTGAGAAGTGGAGAATCAGAGCACCCAGACTAGTTGTGAAGTAGGTTGCAGTGATACAAATATTCATTGACACAAGTACTAAATACTGAAATATCATGAAATATTTTAATAGATAACTCATTGTGAATGATTGATGATATTATTTATCATAAAGGAAGTGTAAATTATTGGTTCATTGATTTATAAGGGGGGATATCAATTACTGGAATGCATAAAAGCATGTTTTCCAGTGGTTGATCATGATGATCAATTACTGGTACTTTGTGAATACATTCCAGAAATAGTTGCTTTTAAGCATGGACTACGTATGGATTTCTTTCTTCAGACTCATACTGATGGAAATGTGAAATTTATATGGCTCCCAGTAGTTGATCGATGGTGATCATCTACTAGTTTTCGTCTCCCCGTAGTCCACATTTTGCTAATCATATTACCTGGCCTACTCAATCCCCATAAAAGCTGGAAGGAAACGAGAGTACATATCATATGCTACAACATCCAAACAGTGGGTAGACTGGAACAAATCGAAAGACCTAAAAGCCAATGCAGAAACAGCCAAATGAGCTAGAATAGAAAAATATAAAATGGTTAACCAGAGGAAAGAGAGAGGGGCGGGGAGTAATGGAACTGTTTCCAGAGGCTGAGGAGGAGAAACCACCAAAAAGAAACCTGTAAGGAAAGACAATTCAGAGTCCGAATACAGCAGTGATGAATGGAGTCCTATTAAAGACACATCAGAAAATGACTTGCCGCTAATGAAAACTTTGCTACAACTGAGAAGATACTTGATGGAAGGGCTACATTTAAAGAAAACGATTTTCTTTGGTCTTCTTTCTAGGCCAGAAAAAGAATAAGTATACATTTGCATGTATTGTTCAAAGAGTACCATAACTACAAAAGATGAGATTGAGCTAATGGGTTTGAAAAGCTGTGACAAGACACTGTTTAAAACTGATGAAGATGATGTAAGCACTGTTCAGTCTTCACAAATTTTAACAATACTTCCAGAACCCTCAATTATCTCTACAGGAGGCAGGCTGCATTACAAGTTTCAATGCCGTGTTGATATTGAAAAAATGAAATGAAACTGAGCAGTTTGTGAAATTCATTGTTATGTTTACTGTATTATATTATTTTATTTTATCGAAAAAATTGTTTAATATGTATTTGTAATTGTATAATATTAATTTGCAGCTGTAACTACCAATTTAATTTCACATTATTTTATTTATTACTTAATGATCAACTACTGGACTATGGGTGATCATTTTGTGGAACTGTATGATCAACTACTGGTAATTTTTGTCCTTAGTAACTGAAATTCAGAAAATGTAGGGAATAATCATTTTAATGTTAATTGTAGGTATTTCAAACATCACAGGAAACCTTTCTCTGTGATATGTGTAATTACCAACTGAGTCCCTCAAGTAGATGTTCTATAAATAATATAAACATAAAACCAAATTTTTAATTGATCAACTACTGGCCGTGTCACCCTATTACTGTATAGCAACTGCGGTTTATCGGTTAAAACAGACAGCAACCAGTACTTTCTATATTTCCAAATTATACTGCAAAAAATGACTGAATTGGAGCATTCCTAAGTACATATTATATTGCCTTAAGCATTTCATTCTTAATTTTGCTTGGCGCGAGTAGAATGTCCTTTTCTGTAACTCAGATGAGCAAAGCCAACCCAACAGACGTGAAAAACAGTTTTTAAAATAAACGCCCGAACAGGGACTCGAACCCTGGACCCTTAGGTTAAAAGCCTAATGCTCTACCGACTGAGCTATCCGGGCTCGTGGCCGAGAGCGCTCTTACGTTGATATAATAGGAGGTTTAGAAGTGTTAACGGTCTTATTTGACCGTTGAATAACGAAGCGTCGTATATTCTGTGCGATAAACTGAGTTAAACGTACCGTGTTTGGTTGTGTGGCCATTCTTCGCAGCAACTGTTAAAATTAACTATGACGTATTCCGTCTTATGCTGATTTGCAAATAGGACAATTATTTCACACCAGACACGTTTCGCTTTTTATTTGTAAATCAACTTCTGTACGTCTGTAAGGGATTGGCCTACATACTTGTAAGTTTGTACAATTCGTTTCGCACATATAGATTAAAAAGTTTTTAAAACTTTTTGCTTGCTCGCTCAGGGCGCATGGCAGTTGCCGATACCACAGTCTAACATCATCAATCCAGAAATCTGTAGAATATTATCCAGTCCATCATTTTCATGCATTATCAATAATCTTGAGGCATATCAGTAGAAAAATATTTTCAGATCATATTCTACTGATATTGTTTTCGTAAATAACGATAATTCCGTTATCAACACTTGCATTATATCATTGGAGTAATGGAGTATCTAAGTGTTGGTCTGAGGATAAAGCACTTGTAAAAAGCACCCTCTGGCTCTTTGTAAAATTGCGAGGATGCTTATCATTATACAATCTTTACATTAGACATTGTACAATGTTTACAGTCCAGTGAGCATAGAAAAAAAGCTATGCGTTTTCTTGGTAGCTGTTGCTTGCTACCACGGCGGTTCCTATTATTGTACAGCAAATGTAATTAGACTGGGAATGTAAAAAAAGATATATAAATATAGGCTACTATAAGTGGACATCTGCAAGTTTGTCGCAGTTTTTAGTGCTGCTGTTCAAGTGAAAATGAAAACGGTGTTATTTTGTTACGGCATGTTTTTCCTTTTCTATGGTATATACTACAGTCTAGGGTAGATACCTACAAAGAATACATTCTTATTGGGAAAACAAGTGAAGGACTCCACAGTGCGCATGTTTCATTACATCATAAGCTGTCCATAAAACTTGTTTCGAGACGTTCAGAAGTCCCAGATTTCAATTTTTAAATATGTTTCATGGATTCAGCTAATTTTCTTGTTACAGGTTTCGATCGTTTAAAAGGAATGTTGTTGTTGTGGTCTTCAAGTCTGCAGACTGGTTTGATGCAGCTCTCCACGCTACCTCTTCATCTGAGAATACGTTCTGCAACCTACATCCTTTTGAATCTGCTTACTGTATTCGTCCCTCGGTCTCCCTCGACGATTTTTACCCCATACACTTCCTTCTAATGCTAAGTTGACAATTCCTTGATGTCTCAGAATGTGTCCCACCAATGTATCCTTTCTCTTAGTCAGGATATGCGAGAAACTCCTGTTCTCCCCAACTCGGTTAAGCGCTTCCTCATCAGTTACGTGATCTACCCATCTAATTTTCATCATTCGTCTGTAGCACCACATTTCTAAAGATTCTATCATCTTTTTGTCTGAACTCCCATATAATTCTACACTCCAGACAAATACTTTCAGAAAGGACTTCCTAACATTTAAATTAATATTGGATGATAAGAAGTTTCGCTTCTTTAGAAAAGGTTTTCTTCCCATCGCCATTCTGCATTTTATATCTTCTCTAGTTCGGCAATCAGAAGTTATTTTGCTACCTAAATAATAAAATTGATCAACGACTTTTATTGTCTCATTACCTAATCTGATTCCTTCGGCCTCGCCTGACTTTCTGACGCTACATTCCATTATCCTTGTTTGACTCTTGTTAATGTTCATTCTTATACCCTGTTTTCAAGATTCTGCCCATTTCATTCAAGATTTCTCCTTGTATTCCTTCACTGCTTGCTCAATCAACATTGGGGAAAGGCTACAACCTTGTCTTACTTCCTGTCCCAACCTCTGCGTCCCTTTCATGCCCTTCGACTCTAATAATTTCCGTCTGGTTCTTGTACAAGTTGAATATAACTCTTCGCTCCCTATATTTTACCCCTGCTATCTTCAGAATTTGATAGAGTTTATTCCAGTAAGCTTTCTCCAACTCCAAATCTACAAACGCTAAAAATGTAGGTTTTTCTTTTCTTAATCTATCTTCTAAGATAAGTCGTAATGTGAGTATTGCCTCCCGTGTTCCTACATTTCTTCTAAATCTAAACTGATCTTCCCCGAGGTCGGATTCCACAAGTATTTCCAGTCGTCTGTAAATAATTCGTGTTAGTCTTTTGCACCCAGGACTTATTAAACTGCTTTCTTTGGAATTGGAATTACAATATTCTTCTTGAAGTCGGAGGGTATTTCCCCTGTCTCATACATCTTGCGTACCAGGTGATACAATTTTTTCATGACTGGCTCTCCTAATGACAACAGCAGTTCAGACGGAATATCATCTACTCCAGGGGCCTTATTTCAAGTCCTTCAGCGCTCTGTCAAATTCTTCTCGCAGTATCATATCTCCTATCTCATCTTCCTCCACTTCGTCTTCCATTTCTAGAATACTGCCTTCATGTTTATTTCCTTTGTATAGGCCCTCTATATATTCCTTCCACAGTTCAGCTTTCCCCTCTTTGCCTTGTACTGGTTTTCCGTCTGAGATTTTGATATTCATACGGCTGCTTTTCTTCTCTCCGAATATCTCTTTTATTTTCCTGTAGGCGGTATCTATATTCTCCCTAGTTATACATTCTTCTACGTTTCTGCATTTGTCTTGTAGCCACTCTTGCTTAGCCTGTCTGCACTTCCTGTCAATCTCATTTTTCAGACGTTTGTACTCCCTTTTGCCTGATTCACTTACTGAATTTTTGTATTTTCTCTTCTCATCAATTAAGTTCAGTACATCCTGTGTTATCTAGGGATTTCTATTAGGTCTTGTCCTTCTGCCTATATGATCCTCTGCGGCCTTCATAATCCTATCTCACAGAGCTACCCATTCTTCTTATACTGTAGTACTTTCCTTCGTTTCAGCCAATCCTTGCCTAATGCTCCCTCTGAAACTTCCTACCATCTCTGGTTCCTTCAATTGGGCCAGGTTCCATCTCCTAACCTTTCTACCTTTCTGTAGTCTCTTAAGTTTTAATCTGCAGTTCATAACCAATAAGTTATGGGGAGAGTCTATATCTGCCCCTGGATATGTCTTACAGTTTAAAACCTGGTTTCTAAATCTATTCCTTACCATTATAAAGTCAATCCGGTACCTATCAATGTCTCCTGGTCTATTCCACGTATACAGTCTTCTTTCATGATGATTAAACCAAGTGTTGGTAATCATTAAATAGAGCCTTGCACAAAATTCTACCAAGCGATCTCCTCTTTCATTCCTTTTTCCCAGTCCATATTCATCTGCTATATTTCCTTCTCTTCCCTTTCCTACTACTGAGTTCCAGTCCCCCATCATAATCAAGTTTCCGTCTCCCTTAACTTTCTGAATGATTTCTTTTATCTCCTCATACATTTCTTCGATATCTTCATCATCGGCGGTGCTAGTTGGCACATAAACTTGTACTACGGTGGTCGGTATTGGTTTTGTATCTATCTTTGCTACGATAGTACGTTCATTATGCTGTTCATAGTAACTTACCCGCATTCCTATTTTCTTATTCATTATCAGACCTACTCCTGCGTTACCACCAACTGATTTTGTATTTTTTTTTTCTGGTTTCTCTTGGGCCTGCAGCACTATAAATGTCCTTTAAAGACATTATGCAATAAATCCAAAATGCTGCTTTAAATATAATTATTTTTATTACACTATAGGCCTATTTCGGCTTTTAGCGCCATCGTCTGGTGATGTCTGTTGGTCCTGACATCCATATACATCTATGGTTTTATTGCTGTCAGTCATTTATTTATTGCTTTGAATTATTGCAATATTTCTGAATTTTAATTATTGTAATATTTCTTATGACTTATCGTTTATGTTCTGATGTGACAGGTTATCAAAAAGCTGTCACATCACAACATAAATGATAAGTCATAAGAAATATTACAATAATTAAAATTAAGAAATATTGCAATAATTCAAAGCAATAAATAAATGACTGACAGCAATAAAACCATAGATTTATATGGATGTCAGGACCAACATACATCACCTGATGATGGCGCTAAAAGCCGAAATAGGCCTATAGTGTAATAAAAATAATTATATTTAAAGCAGTATTTTGGATTTATTGCATAATGATTTTGTATTTATTACCCTGTACTCACCTTACCAGAAATCCTGTTCATCCTGCCACCGAACTTCACTAATCCCTACCATATCTAACTTTAACATGACCATTTCCCTTTTCAAATTTTCTAACTTACCTACGCGATTAAGGGTTAGAACATTCCACGCTCTGACCCGTAGAATGCCTGTTTTGTTTTTCTTGATGACGGCTTCCTCCTGAGTAGACCCCGCCCGAAGATCCGAATGGGGGACTATTTTACCACCGTAATATTTTACCCAAGAAGACGCTATCATCATATATTCATACAGTAGAGCTGCCTGTCTTCGGGAAAAGTAACGGCTGTAGTTTCCACTTGCTTTCAGCCGTTCGCAGTAGCTGTATGGCAAAGTCACATTAGCTGATGTTACAAAGCCAGCTCAGTCAATCATCCAGACTGCTGCCCCTCTTCAGGAACCACACGTTTGTCGGGCCTCTCCACAGATACCCCTCCGCTGTGTTTGCACCTACGGTACGGCTATCTGCATCGTTGAGGCACACAAGCCACCCCACCTCGGCAATGTCTGTGAAATGAAATGTTTGTTAAGCTTATGGGACTTAACTACGGGGTCATCAGTCCCTAAACTTACAAACTACTTACAAACTAAGACGACACAAATATCCATGCCCGAGGGGGGATTCGAACCCCCGACCGTAGTAGCCGTGCAGACCGTGACTGAAGCGCCTCAGTCCCCTCGGCCACCGCGGCCGGCGGCAATGTCTGGGGTTCATGGGAGTGCTTAAAAGGAATACAGCCCAATAAATTAGTGCTTTACATGTTATCTTATTCTTCTAACATGGCAAGTCCCAATTATCGCAGTAAAACACTATATTTTGACTGGAGAGTAACTATACTGTAATATTTCTTGAATGGTACTGTACTGTACTGTAACAGTTTCACGTCTTACAAATTAAGAATTACGAAAACTGTCAGACTGTCGCGAACCATTTCACTACTATCACTTTCAGAATAGCGTAGTTGTTGATTTTATGTCAGGCAAGCTGTTATGACAGCTTCTCGTATTGACAGAGTTGCAAAATACAATGCCGAATGTGCCCCAAAATATGGCGACTGTAGTTAAGAAGAGTGGAATTTCGTCAAGAAAATTTGATTTAAATGGAGTAGTCGTGAGTACATTAATTAGTAACAGTCATGAGACGCGTTCTGACAAACGGTAGTTGATGATATGAAATGAAAAAGAAAATCATTAAAAATATATTTAGTGTACCGAACTGAATGAAAACTGTACAAAATCGTTTTGTAAAACCTCAATGAAGAAGAGATACATAAAAGTTCCAGCATTCGAGCTTACAGTAGCCTACCACGCGCTAAAACACCAAACCCTTTGATCTAGTATTTTTACTAATATTCTTAATCTTATATAATAAAAATTAATGTGTGTTTCCTCGTTTGCATTTTTGTTCTTATTTTATGCACGGCTATACTGTACATTCGATTGCGATAAAACTTTTTTCAGCTCATTGCTTGCTCTTGCGCGAAGGTTACGGGCATACTAAAATTAACTTCTTATGGTGCATTGCGGAGGGAACTTTACAATTAGCTAATTCGTTTCTTACTCCTTCACGCTGAAATGGCCGGACGGATAAGAATGAAATTTGGAATAGAGGTAGTTTATACCTTATACATGGGCTACCTTTCGTAAGCCACCGTACGGTGCGTGGCGGAGGGTACCTTACAATGGGTTATCACTTTTGTTCCTCTTCACGCTGAAACGGCTGGACGGAATTGAATGAAATGTGGAATTAACATGGCTTATACCCCGAATTAATACATGGGCTACCTTTCGTAAGCCTCCGTAGTTGCAAGGCGGAGGATAGATTACAACAAGCATCCAAATTGTTTGACTGGTCACCATGAAAGTCAACACACGAATGTATGTTTTCATTAAGGGGATTTTTATAATTAATTTGTTAAGTCAGTGAATTTAGCATGGGGAAGGATACCTTGCGGCTTTGACACCGTTTGACCAGTCACCACGAAACTTGGCGCATATATGTATGTTTTCATATATAGGAGGGAGAGGAGTAGTGGGAGGAGGAGACGGACAGAGAGAGGGAAGAGGAGAAGAATGAGAGAGGGGACATTGTGACAGAAACGTGAAAGGAGATGAACAGAAGGAGAAAGAGAGAGGAGAGGATGAGATGGGCAGAGAGAGAGAGAGAGAGAGAAGGAAAGAGAAGTTGGACAAAATGTTCAAATGTTTGTAGAGCTTATGGGGCTTAACTACGGGGTCAGCAGTCCCTAACCTTACAAACTACTTATGAACTAGCTAATACTAAGGACGGCACAAATATCCATGCCCAAGGGGGTATTCGAACCCCCGACTGTAGTGGCCGTGTAGACGGTGACGAGCGCCTCACTCCCCTCGGCCACCACGGCCGGCGAAGTTGGACAGAGAGAGTACTCGGACGATGCCGGGTTTTCAGCTAGCGCATAAAAGGGAAGCCTTGATAACATCCTAAAGGACCAAACTGCTGGGGTCATCATTGCCTAGACTTACAAACTACGTGCGCGCCCGAGGTAAAACTCGAACTTCCGACACGAGCGACTGCAATCAAAAAGCTGCTAAAATATTTCCGTTTCTTGTTCAGATTTTCGTTATCAAGGAAAGAATTCAGTCCAAACTTTTTAAGGCGATATCTTCATCATGACGAAATTTGTACGTTTCGTATAAATTCTTTTGAAATGTTTGATCTCGAAGAAAATAAATGAATGCCGTTTTGTTGTGGCACTAGAAACACCAATTTTGGTTTGAGGCGTCTTAACAAATTAAAAAATTAAAAAATAAATAAAAAAAATAAAAAAAAATTACTAGCTGTGCTGTACATCTACGTGGATACTCTGCAAGTCACAATGAAGTGCATAGCAGACGGTTCATCGAACACTTTTATGATATTTCTCTATAGATCCACTCTCTAATAGATCGCGGAAAAAAGGAACACCTAAATCTTTCTGTTTTCGATCTGAATTCTCTTATTTTAATATGATGGCCATGTCTCCCTTTGTAGATGGATGTTAACAATATATGTTCGCTGAAGACAAAATTGGTGACAGGAATTTCGCAAATAGATATCGCCGCAACAAATAATGCCTTTCTTTTAATGGTTTCCACCCCAACTCGTGCATCATTTCCGTGACACTCTCTCTCCTTTATGCCGATAATACAAAATGAGCTGTCCTTCTTGAATTTTCTCTAAATTGTCCGTCAGTCTCACCTCGTGTGGATCCCATAATGCGCAGCAATACTCCAAAATAGGATGCACAAGTGTAGTGTAGGCAGTTCCTTTAGTAGAACTGTGAAGTGTCTTGCCAATGAAACATAGTCTTTGGTTCGCCTTCCCTCCAAATTTTCTGTGTGTTCTTTCCAATTTAAGTTGTTCGTAATTGTTAATCCTGGGTATTTAGTTGAATTTACGGCCTCAAGGTTTGACTGATTTATCGTGTAACTGAAATTTAACGGATTTCTTTTAGTGGTCATATGGATGACTTTTCATTATTAAGGGTCAATTGCCAATGTTCCCACCTTGGAGATATCTAAAACATTTTGCAGTTGTTTTTGATCTTCTGGTGACTTTACTAACCGATAAATGACAGCATCATCCGCGAACAGTCTAAGAGAGCTACTCATTGTCTCCTAAATCATTTATAAAAATAAGGAACAGTAGGGGCCCTATAACACTTCCGTGGGGAACGCCATATATCACTTCTATTCTACTCGATGACTTTCCGTCTTGAATATTGAAGTGACCTGTGCAACTTTCCACTCTTTGGGTACGCACTTACTTGAACTGAAATTTGTTGCAATATTGAATACTGATGCCGATATCATTTTTGTTGATGATAGAGTGCATTAACCAAAGAACTGATTTTAATAAAATATTTAAGGCTTTATGTTTACGTAAGTATTACATAAAAGTTGATGAATCAGTAAATTGAAAAATAATAAAATGAAATGTTTCAGTAATCACTGGCTAGATTCGGTCTCTAATAATTTTAAGCATGAAAATTGCTTGTCAGTATTATAATTGCTGTTAGCTCAAGATCTGTCCATGCCAAAATACAGAAAAAAACACTTCTATGAATTCCTTCAGTTTGGTCCGTAGACATGCAAATTTCATTAAGATCCAGTCGCGTTATATTGTTGGTGTGGTGTCGCACAAGTCCAAAGTGCGCGCCACCTACTTTCGCCGCGCGCCGCCATGCACGCACGGCGCGGCGTTCTTACGACGACAGCCACTAACGCCCTCTGCTGCAACTACACTCGTGGCCACCACTGAACGACTTCGTTCACTTGGGACTGATATAGCAACCAGTTAGGACCTTCGTAATCAGATAGGCACCAGTGAAGACTTGGCTATCGTACAGGCACTAGGCAGGCCTCTAACAACTATGTATCAGCATTCTGCACTACTGATCTCTGTAAAAGTTAAGTATTGTACAAATTCTGTTTAATATATATCTCGTTCTAATTTACTCTGGTGTTTCTGGTTTCTGGCTGCTCCCCTCCGTACCTGCACCAGCGTGCTATCTTTGTTCCTGTGTCGGTCTCATTCCACTCGGCCACCGACACCTACGACGGAAAAGAGACACAAAAGCGGCGACGAGGCCGGGACACAAAAGTTGGCTATCAAAGCTATCACCGAAGCCCATATCTAAAGCAAACCAGAAATTAAGAACCAATATTAACAAAAATGGCAATAGAAGCCAGTTTCCATTGTGAAGAATTAGCGCGTAGTGTGGAATATGTCTCGTTCGCTTCATTCCAACAGTGGGAGAACGGAGCTTCGGACGCGCACTGCCGCAGCCTTCGCTACGGTGATTGGTAGGGAGGGGTGGGGCGGGGTAGAGCAGCCAGCAACAGGCCAAGGCTTCGGAATCCCTCGTCGCAACACGAGCATGAGTGCTTCCGAAATGTGCCGAACTCGCTCTTGGCGAACTCCGCATCAGTTTAAAGCAACAAAGAGCGTGTTTGTGTGTTTGTTACATTTCACAACAGCTGTATTGGCGTTATTTATTTAATAGAGTGCATTGTACTTTGACAGTTCGTAGTACTAATTCTTCAAAATGGATGGGTAATGTGTAATTAAACAGTTATTTGGATTCTCCGTGCATTTTCATGATAGATGGCGCTGTAATCGGCAAAACTAAAAGTGTAGAAATTGTTGAAAAACGGTAATATCTCAACAAATACACATCAGATCAGGAAATTCAGAGTACAGTTTTTCATGTTTCTGTTAATGCTATCTCGTGACAACTCACACAATCGAATGAAACTAAAACTATGATCATGCTGTCAGTGCGGCCAGACAGTTTCTTGTGTTTCATTTATTCGGACTGTAGCCACCTCTACGCAATTGTTCCCTCTTGTTAACGATTGCAGAGAGAAAGTAGGTATCATTTCCTGGTACTATGAGGCCTACAGAAATGCTGAAGAAGCTCGTCACAGGTATGCTGCACTTTCATTTTTGCCGATTACAAAGCAATTTATCATGAAACAAAAAAAAAAAAATGTTTCGTACGAAAGTTACATATTTTTTCACGAAGAATCCAAATCTGAAATAAAAATAAGGCGTTCCTATAAAAGATTTCAAAGTTGCCTCCTACCACCCATCACGGGTCTCGGTAGGGGGTCGGTGTAGTGTCATTGGATGCCCCCTCAATACTTCAACATTTACCGGTAACCGTTTCTTCGTTTGTGCTAATTTCTTGAGATATTTGGCACGGTCACTACCAATATCTCGGAAACAGGGCAAGATATCAGTTTGTTTCCTTAGCATTTCTTTTTCGGCACAACCTTATATAGTGTGATAGTAGTCATAGCTCAAGTTACAAACCCAGCATACGCCACTGGTAAGATCTGAATCATTACGATATATTCCACTGCCATCCGGGATCGTAATCCAAGCTGAAAAATAATTCTTAAAAGTCCTGTTTTATTTCAACACCCGTCCCTGAATCATTTAATCGTAATATATTCGTGAATGCAGCGTGCGAATTTGCGATTCTTTAGGGGCACATATCTCAGGTTCTATTAATCTCAGAGTGAAGGGGTAAAGTATTCTGGATAGATCTTGGCCTAGTGATCATTTGTGTACATATTAGAAGAATGGGGATACTATAGCTATCATACAGTACATCGTCAAAATTTTTAAAGTTACACACTTCCTGGAGCCCATTGAAATTGAGCAAATCAGTTGACTTTTGTACATGACGTGTAGTCTATAGTGGGCTTTAAACGGCTTACAAAAACACCATTCATTCATGGGCGGTTCCTGCAAAAATCTCAAAAAAAAAATAAAAAATAAATAAATAAATAAATAAATAAATAAAAATAAAAAAAAATTGGGTACCAAAAAAAAAAAACAAATTGTGGGGATGGTCACTTCGATACTTTCTATTCATTGCAAATCTTCGAAAGTTTTACCGTATGTTCTTATGATGATATTCTCGAGGCCGTTTTTAAATTTTTTCGATATCGTTATACGTTACCGAGATCCAGAGGTTGAAACTTATCATAGTTTTGCACAAAATCACAAAACTCGATTTTTAGCCGTTTTAGCACCGTAAATCGCAAATATCTAAATAACTAAGCATATAAAATTGTTCAAATATTTACAATACATCCTGTAGACATTTACCTATAAACAGCATTTTTCAGTTTTCTTAAATCTTTGTCCGTTAACAAGATACAGCCGAAAAGCCGCGATCTTTTGCTAGAAAAAGTGCGTATTGTGCTGAAAGACGGCGTTCGGACAGCTGTGAAACTTACCATGCGTTTTGAAAAAAAGGTACTCGGCGAAAAAAATTGATTTTTGTACATCTTAAAGATTGAAATCTTCGGTCGATGAAGAGGTGATTTTTGTTTTCGTTTACTTTACAGTTAATATGCAGCATCCGGTTTAGTGAACTATTGCAACATATTTTAAAGAGTTTGCAGCGGTAAAAACACTTACGTAGCCTTCTCGTATGGTTGATTTTAGGTTACACATATCTGCGTATGAAATGTAGATAACTTATCGAAGTTTTATTTAAAGTTTAGAGCAGAATGATATCTCGTGTGGTTCTTGAGATATCGGTTCGTGAATGAAAGCACGCGACAGTAATAGGTTCGAAAACGCAATTTCTGATTGTGAGGTAATGTATCTTGCGAAATAGGAAATGACTAAAAAAAATGTTAAAATGTTTGTAAAGTCTATGGCACTTAACTACGGGGTCATCAGTCCCTAAACTTACAAACTACTTATGAACTACTTACGAACTAGGACGGCACAAATATCCATGCCCGCGACCGTGACTGGAGCGCCTCAGTCTCCTCGGCCACCGCGGCCGGCGAAATGACTAAAATATTATGTGTCTCTTGTTTAGGTGTTTATCTGGAAAATCCGTTTCCCGTTTTTGGAAATGTGTATTCGTCATGGCGATGCGCTACAAAAATCATAATTCTTGGTATCAAAAGATCCAACTGCGTGCATTAGCAAATCTACACTTCTATTCATGGCAAATCGTCGAAATTTTTACAATGCGTTCTAATATTGTGATTCTGGAAAGATTTAAAGTTTTTCCGATAATACTATCCATTACCGAGGTCTGTAGATTCCAAGTTACCGCACATATTCAGGACAAATGTGCATGTAATATCCGGCCTGATGTGTAATTATGGTTTTAACTAACGTAGTGAACGTATAGCAATGGTACTTGGTTTGATAGTGTTCATTAATGTTCTTTGAAATAGTTAAGCGTGTTTAGCAATCATCTGAATGTGAAGCTCTTTTTAGAAAGTATACTACATAGTCAATTTGGTATGACGTTTGTACAAATGTATCAAGGTATATAAAATAGTATCCAAATTTTACTCATCATTGATTTCATGTTATATAAGCAGTACACTCTGACGTAACAGGAAAAAGACGGGCACCAGCTGAAAAATGCTCCTGCCGGAGCACAGAAAAGGCGAATATGTTCTCTGGCACAAAAGTGAGGAATCAGCTGCCTCAATCCTCATTTCGACATCCTCACCAAAAATTTTGGCATGCGAACATATTCGCGCTTTTTTCGGCTGAATGTGATTAGGACAGAGACAGTGCAACAGGTAGAGAGTGCCATATATGATGGAACAGAGAAAGTGTCAGTTTAGGAGGAAGGCATATGCATGAAAACAGCTGTGGGAAGCGAAACGAGATGCCGGAGTCAGGGACAGTGACAACAATGAACAAAGACAGATGCAGAAAGTAGCAATTGGAGCAAAAGAGAAAACAGAGGGAAACTGAGACGAATGGAGACGATACATAAAGCATGAACGTGCGGCTCTCCAATACTATACCACGAAACAATTTGTCCAATTTTTCCCATCCCCAGTACCCACGTGCTAAATTTTTCCGGCCTACAGGTCAAACCCCAAGCAAACCATCCCCATGGACATATGTATAAAGGGGACAATCGTGATTGAAGACAATGAAAGCCGACTCTAAGTGAGAAAGAAAGGACAGGACAGGAAGTGAATGGGTCAACGTCAGTGGTGCAGAGAGACGATGGAAGTGGCAGAAAAAGACAGCGGTGAGGAATCTTGAGGGAAAGGGATGAAGACATTGAAAGTTTGACAGAGACAGAAAGCGGCAGTGGGAGAGGCAGAAAACAAACGGACAGAGATATATATAGACACTGACAGTGAGACAACATTGCTGACTATGACGTCTTAATTGGGCAAAAGTATTTAGAAAGTTATGCGCTAAAAGTGCGCGAATATGTTCGCATGCCAACATTTTTGGTGAGGAAGTCGGAATGAGGATTGAGGCAGCTGGTTCCACACTCTTGTGTCAGAGAACATATTCGCCTTTCTGTGCTGCGGCAGGAGCATTTTTCAGCTGGTAATTATTAACTAGAATTAGCTATGGAATGGCGGCCGGTGACTGCAGTTAGCGGACGTTGTTGAATATGCCGCAACTGAATTTAAAATACTGAAAATGCTTAAAATATTTGAATGGGCGCTGTTACTATGAAAAACACGATACACTGTTTAACATTTCAATTGAAGACCATATCTGACATTTTACAATCATTTAACAGACTTTGATTACTATTGTCGAGAAAAAACAATCTAATAGCGACTCTCGCAAAATTATAATAATATCGTCCTTTCAAATCACAAGGAACAAGACAAGACAAGAAGGATTACACATTGTACAATTGTTTAAATAGTACTCGAATAAGCTGAGATAACATTCACGACGATATTAAAATTTCTTTGTTGTAAAAGACAGTTTATTGACGTCGTTGGTAACACTATTTTTGTCATCACCGCACTTACGTTTCTGATTCGGTATCACTTACTGTTAATATATTTTCACCAGGGGACGTTACGGATTGTTAAAGGTAGATGCAGGCATTTACTAAATTAAACACAACATTGTCGGAATAGATTGAAGGGACAGACTGCACTGTACATGTTTTACATCACTGTGTTCAGATGTCTTTCTGAGACGGTAGTTTGAGCTGGGATGTTGATACTATTATTGTGAAGGCATTCTCGGACGTTAACTATACACACACAAAGAGTCTTATCAGGAAGCGAATCCTGTACAATTACAAAATCAACTGTATAGAATTTTGAAAAAAAGTTCTTTATGGAACATTTTGAAGAACAGGCAATTAACTCGGCGAGGTTGCGTTCATCCTACTTCCTACGCTACGTTGACGACACTTCTGTGATATGGCCTCATGGCAAGGATACATTGCAGCAGTTCGTAGACCACATGAACGGTGTCTATCCCAACATAAAATTCACTGTCGAGATGGAGAAAGCTCCGGCTTGGTCATTCAGTGTATAGGAAATCTACACACACACAGATGGCTACTCGAACGGCAACAGCTTCCATCATCCAGTACAGAAGAAAGCTGTCCTGAACACGCTAGTACACAGGGCAAAGGTTATTTCTAACGACGACCATTTGGAGTCTGAATTTCAATATTTGAAGCGTGTTTTCAAGGAGAACGGTTACAGCAAAAGAGTAATCTCTAAAGCTTTCCGTTGCCACCAACGTAAGGAAACGCGTGAATCCACAGACGAGGCCATGTCAGTAGCACTCCTCACATTCTGTGGAGCAACGATTAGAAAGATTGGACGCCTCCTGAAGAGACATGGACTGAGACCAGTTTTGCGGCCTCCCTCCAAGATCAGAGGCATGTTACGCCCCGTTAAGAACAGTACAGATCTGCGTGTTCCGGGTGTATATAGCATACCCTGTGAGTGTGGAAGTATTTACATTGGACAGACGATTAGAACTGTTGCTGAACGTTGTGCAGAACACACTTGGCACATAAAATAAAGAGAGCTTGAGACGTCAGCCTTGGCAGAACATTGTCTAACAAATGGGCATTAAATAGTATTAGAAAACACCAAAATTTTGGATCAAATATCATACTACTGGGATTCTGTTATAAAAGAGGCGGCTAAAATTAGATTAAACGTCAGAAAGAGACCAGGGGTATACATTAAGCAGGGCCTGGGGGCGGGCCCTGGACGTAGAGCGGAAACAGAGGTCTTGCGCTAATAGCGAAGCGAGAGCGCCAGGTTCAAATGTGGCGCCGCTCTGGCAGCACGCTCCACGTGACGTCACGCGGTACCGCGGCCCATCGGCCCGCGCTGGCTTCCCGCGCAGGCGCTCTCGGGCTCTCCAGAAGCTTCTAGACGCAGCGCTGCAGCTATATAACCAAGACGCCTTGCCAACACCGGCAGTCAGTGATTTTACTCCTGATGGCGATGGCGGAGCTTGCCGTCGAAAGCTCGAGGATTTTATCCGACGTGACGCGGCTAGTAAACCGAGAATTTTTTTTCATGGAACAAAGCCGTCCCGAAATACTCCGAGGACACAGAATCTTTTCTTGGAAAATTAAATTACTATAATAAATTCATCAAGGGATTTGCTGAAATAGCTGGACCACTGAATAAACTACAAAAGAACAATGCAAAGTTTAAGTGGACTAAGCAAGAAGACATAGCATTTTTAAATCTCAAGAAGGAAATAATTGAAGAAACTAAATTGGTGCACTTTGACCTAAGTCAGACTATTGTGTTAGCTACTGACGCATCGTCATAAGGCATTGGAGTGATATTGTCTCATAAATATTCAGATGGTTCAGAAAAACTCATTGCCTTTGCTTCCAAGACATTAGAAGAACAGCAGTCAATATGCAGTCAGATTGAAAAAGAAGCGCTATTCATAATTTGTGGAGTCAAAAAGTTTAATCAATGCCTTTATAGAAGAAAGTTTGAACTGCTCACAGATCATAAGTATCTGGTTTCAATATCATCCAAATAAACAGTTCCCTGTGATGACAGTTCAGAGACTACAAAGATGGGCTCTAATTACGAAATCCGTTACAGGCCCATAGGTAAACATGGAAATGTTGATGCATTATCTCGTCTTTCTGCTGGTCCTCATGAAAATTTTGGTATGTCTGTAGAGTCCTGTTTACAACTCTATGAAGGAATTGATAAGAAGGTCAGTTCATTCCCAGTAAATTACAAGAAAATTCAAGAGGCAATGAACAGTGATGCAACATTAAAAACGATCCTGTATTATGTAAAAAATGGATAACCGGACTATTTGCCTAAGGATAAAAACGTTTTACAACCATATTTTAACATAAGGACTGCAATCAGCATCAGCCATGCCTTATTAATTCTTCTATCAAATTTCACAAGGGTTATAATACCACAAAAGTGTCGAAAGAAAATTTTGAAGACCCTTCATGAAGGACAGTGTGACACAGAATGAAACAAATGGCAAGAAGATATTGCTGATGGCCAAACATAGACAAAGAAATTGAAAAAATGATTTCACAGTGCGAGCCTTGTCAATTAACAAAAGCAAATCCAAAATAGGAATTTCAAAATTGGCCTAAAGCAACTGAACCATGGGAAAGAAATCACATTGAATATGCTGGTCCACTTTGGAAATCATGTAGGCTTTTATGTGTTGATGCACACTTTACTTTCCGTATATATTTTTGTCATAACTTCAACAACTGCAGAAGCTTCAATAAACTCATTAAAAAATCTTTGCCATTGAAGGATTCCAAAAAATCATAGTTTCGGACAATGGGACACAATTTGCATCATTTGATTTCAAACATTTTTGTGCCATGAATATTTTAGAATACTTGACTACAGCTCCATTTCAAGTGTCGACACAGAAAGATTTGTCAGGACATTCAAGGAGGCCATGAAGAAGGCCAGATGGGTAGGAAACAACAAATATGATGCTCTGCAGAAAATGTTATTTACTTATCGTACATGTCCAAATAACAGGAAAATCACCTGCTGAACTACTTTATGGCTGTCAGCCAAGGACCACATTGTCACTCTTACTTCCACGCGAAGAGGAGTCAATACCAAAGAAAAGTTCAGAGTTCCAGATTGGCGATAAAGTGTATACCGTCAAATGGATCATTGGAAAAGTAATCAAACAGCTAGGAAATATGTTGTACATTGTAAAACTGCCTTATGGAACTGTAAAAAGACATCAGAAGAAACTGAGAAAATGCAGCATCTTGAACAATATGGGACCACATAAGACTGAAATGAATGGGACTTAACCCAGGTGCCATCTGAACCAACAGCAGAAAAGATGGCAATCAAGCCCAATAAAATGTGTCAGGGACTGAAGCAGAATGTACACAGACCGTTTTGTGTCTCGTTGCCGCCGGTTGACCCAGGTGTCGGTGGCCGAGTAGAGAGAGACCGACACAGGAAAATAGGATGCACCCATGTGCGGGACAGAGTCTGAGGTGACCAGCCAGTGGGGCAGCAGAAACTAGAAACACAAACTTAGATTAGTACAAGACATATACTTCGTAGAGATCGTACAATACTTAACTTTCTGAACTGAAGACTAGTGGAATGCAGATAAATAGTTTAACTAGGTAGAAGCCTGTCTACTAATGAGAAACTTGTCTAGTGCCTGTGTGATTCCCAAGTAGCCGATGCAGTTCAGTGGTGGCCACGAGCAGGGTTACAGCAGAGGGCGCTCGTGGCTGACGTTGTAAGAACGCCGTGCCGTGCTTGCATGGCGGCGCGCGGCGAAAGTACGTGGCGACACCACACTCTCCCCCCCCCCCCCAACCGCCCTGCCATCGTGGCGTAGGGCTGAGGGCCACAGCGACAGCACTGAGAGGAAGACCTGGGCGGGGGCGTTACTGGTGGGATGGGCGTCGTAGCTGAGGCTGGGATCAAGACGCCGTCCGCGCCCCAGTATACACCCTGCGATCCCCCGGAAAACCCGCCAAAACGAGGGGAAGAGCGCATACCTCCGCCCAGAGGGAGCAGGTTATCTTCTGAGGTGCGTGGCCCAGACAGGGAGGGCACGCATAGTCCCAGAGTCCTTCTCGGTGACGTCAAATGTTTGTATAGCTTATGGGACTTAATTACGGGGTCATCACTCCCTAAACTTACAAACTACTTAAGAACTAACTAAGACTATGGACGGCACAAATATCCATGCCCGAGGGGGGGATTCTAACCCCCGACCGTAGTGGCCATGCAGACCGTGACTGGAGCGCCTCAGTCCCCTCGGCCACCGTGGCCGGCTCGGTGACGCCGTCAGCTGCGGCGCCGACAGCGGCGGCGGCGGGGATGACTGAATCGGAGGTGCGTCGACCTCCATGGGAACGATCTCGTAGTCCGGGGACGCTGGGCCCGTCAGCGAGCGATGTTGCGATGCTCCCTGGCGGTGAACTAGGTCTGGAATCAAGAAACCCGAGACAGGATTGTGCGGCCTGTGCAGGCGCAATTGGTTTGCGTGGTGCCGCAGCTCCGACCCTGTGGAAGTACATACAACATACATATTGCGACCGAGCACGCGCTGAATGCTGCCCGGCATCCATCTTTTGTGTCCAGCAAACAACCTGTACAGCACCGGCGTAGAAACCTGAAAACGCGAAGCGCCATACGAACCGACTCGGTGCGTGGGAGGCTGCAGCAGGTGAACGAGAGTGCGATGACGGCGGCCGTGGAGCATCTCGGCAGGAGACGGGCTGTCACGTGGCATGCACCGATACGTAGAGAGGAAAATTTGAAGAGCTTGCTGCCTGGAGTGCTGACCTTTCATCTTTTCCATGTGAGACTTGAATGTTCAAACGAAAAGTTCTGCTTCACCATTGGACTGAGGGTGAAAAGGTGCGGTGGTGATGTGCTAAATACCATTCACATGACAAAACTGTAGAAATTCTGCACTAACAAACTGAGGTCCATTGTCACTGACGATAGTTTCAGGCAAACCTTCGATGCAAAACACAGATGTTAAGGCACTGACTGTACTAGACGCCGTCGTTGAGTTCATAGCAATCACAAAAGGAAACTTGCTGATAGTGTCTACAACGATTAACCTGCGTGTATTCCAGAAAGGTCCGGCAAAGTCAATGTGTAAACGTTGCCATGGTCCCTTGGGGCGTGGCCAGTCTGAGAAACGTTGTGGAGGAGCTGCCTGATGCTCCGCATAAACAGTATACTGCGACGTCATGGGCTATATCTGGGCGTCCATACCAACCCAGGTACAATGACGTATGGCCAGTTGCTTTGTACGAACAATAACACAATGTCCTTGATGCAGGAGGCGTAAGACTTCTTGCTGCAGGGAACGAGGAACAGTCACTCTTGTTTGGTCGTTGTCGTTATGCAACAACAGAATACCCTGACCTAATGACAATGCATGACGTTGAGCAAAATAACATCGAACCAGAGGCCACTCAATGTCTTTGGCTCTGGCAGGCCAGCGAACAAAACGTGCTACCACACTTAGCTCCGCATCCGCAACTGTTTCTTGTACAACCTGACGAGAGTTCAAAGGGAAGTCTGCGACAGCGGAAGCAGCTCTGGAGTCTATCTGGCAACATGCCATGTCTGAAAAATCAAACAACACATCCTGGCCAACCGGAAGTCGGGAAAATGTGTCCGCGTTGGCATGTTGGCATGTCTAATAATTAGACAATATCAAGGACCATCTCTGAAGCTTTTGTGCCGTTCGTGGCAGAATTGGCTTTGTGGGTGAGAACAAGGACGTGAGAGACTTGTGTTCCGTTAACAAATAGAATTTTCTGCCTTAGAGATAATGATGAAACTTTTTGACGCCGTAAGTGATTGCTAAGGCCTCCTTTTCTATCTGACTGTAATTCTGTTGTGGTGGTGTCAGTAGCTTGGATGCAAAGGCAATAGGACGATCGTGAGATCCAATACGATGTGACAATACTGCACCCATACCATAAGACGAGGCATCCACTGCTAGCACTACAGGCTTCTGTCGGTCAAAGGGAATCAAACATGCATCACTGAGTAGTGCAGACTTTAATTTGTCAAAGGCAACCTGGCAATCTTTAGACTGTACAAAAGGAACATTCTTCCTACGTAAGCGATGCAATGGAGCTGCAATCTGAGAGGCATTGGGAATAAACCTGAAATAATAGTTCAGCTTTCCCATTACTGCTTGCAATTCGTGCACATTCTTAGGAGGAGGCAAGTCTTCGATTGCTTGAAGATGTGACTGTAAGGGATGGCTTCCTTGGGCATTAATCACATAGCCTAGGTACTCTATTTCAGTTTGAAAAAATGAACACTTTGCTTTATTACAACATAGACCTGCTGCAGTCAAGACTTTGAAAAGGCACTCCAGGTTTGATAAATGTTCTTCAACTGTGCGTCCTGAGACCACAATATCATCTAAATAGTTCGAACAGCTCGGTACAGAAACTGTCAGCTGTTCCAAAAAACGATGAAAAATAGCGAGGGCGGAAGAACTGCCAAAGGGCAGCTGTTGAAATTGAAAAAGGTCCATGTGAGTATTAATGACGAAAAACTTTTTGGACTCGTCATTGAGCGGAATCTGCAAGTATGCCTCTGCTAAATCAATCTTAGAAAAGAAGCGAGATTGTCCTAATTTGTCCATCAGTTCCTGTGGTCGGGGCAGGGGATAAGTGTCTAAAATTGTTTGACTGTTCACTGTGGATTTAAAGTCCGCACAGAGACGAAGTTTTCCTGTTGGCTTGGTTAGAATCACTAAAGGCGAAGCCCACTGGCTCGCAAAAACAGGAGAAATCACCCCACTATCCTGCCAACGTCTAAGTTCTTCAGCAACTTTGTCACGAAGGGCGATGGTCACTGGTCTAGGTTTACGAAATTTTGGTACTGCAGATTTTTATAAAGTTACATGTGCCACAAAGTCTTTCGCACAACCTAGTTCCGGCGAAAACAAATCACTGTATTTTTCACACAATGTCCTGAGGCACTATTGATGAAATTTGAAGCACATGATCCAAACAAGTTGAATACATCTAGTCCAAAAATGTTCTGTGTAGATATGGCCTGAAGAATAACAAAAGCGACAGTTTTGGTAACACCTTGAATAGAGGTGGGCAGGGTACACGTTCCCAGCACGGGAATATTTTGTCCTGTAATATGCCGTTAGCATTGTTGAGATGGCGTCAATTTTGGCGAACCCAGAAATTCATATGTGTCGTTATTAATTAATGTGACAGCGGAACCAGTGTCGAGCTGAAATTGCACAGTCTGATTTTCTATGGAAAGAGTCACAAAAAGTTTTTGCTTACAGCGCTCGACAGGTGCGCAAATGTGGGCAACGCCTGCTACTATTTGTTTGCTGCACTTGCACATGCGCGGCCTGTATATGGAAGCAGGAGGCGGCGGCGCAGAATCGGCACACAGCAGACTAATAACACTGTCCCTAGATGGAACTACCTCCGGATCGGCTTCCGTGAAAGCGTACGAAGCTACGCCAGATTCACTAGCTACTGCACTAAAATTACTTTGAGTAGCTACATCAAGTCTACTGTCACTAGCTACACAGTACTGGGCACTATTACAAGGAAAGGTAGCAGAAGGTACTAAGTTCACCACAGGATTGCACTGTACATAGTCAGTTTGCGTGTCCCGAATCCTTTTCCGTTGCACAGTTTTACGCGCTCGACGACGCTTGCTACGTGGCTCACTACATAGTTTTGCAGTACGCGCAGAAAAATTTCTTGCATTTGAGATTTAAGATAAACACTGTCCAAATCCACAGCGTGAATGACATTTACTGAATGAACTGTTCTCGCACTCTGCGAAGCACTGTTCCTAACGGCACCGATCTTAGAATTTTTATTTTGCATGCACACCGTTTGTACATGTCCTGATTTGCCACATTGATAACAGTTGGCGTTGCGACTTGGGCATTGCGCACGCTTTTGGCGAGATACACACTGGGGGCAAGATTTACAAACATTTTTTCTGATAAGAGCGTTGTCGCCCGTTATTCATAGTACGTTGTCTATCACGACGGGGCGACCTTTGTGTCACGCTTTTACACTGGCTACTGTTCACTGTCTGTTCAGCACGGCCAATAGAATTGTAAGAATCACTAGGGCTAGACTGAGAACTGTGACTACGAAAGCATTTGATGCGGAGCACTGAGTTAACACTGTGGCTTTGCATATCTACATCTCCTAAGTCAAAGGTATCATGCACTTCAATAAGCTGCAGTACACTGTCTAATGAGGGATCAGACTGTTTCAGAATCGCTGCCCCAATTCTGGGGTCCTGAATGTTCTGCGTGATAGCATCTCTCATCATCATGTCACTATAAGAAAGTCCACAAGAGCAAGTAAATTTACATTTACAGGTTAAGCCCTTCAATTCCGTAATCCATTGCATGGTAGTCTGGTGGGGTGATTTTTTTAGTCTGAAAAATCGGTACCGCGCCGCAGCTACGAGAACTTTTCTCTTGTAATGAGCATTCAATGCTGCTACGAGCTGCTCAAAGTCTATATCACGAGGAGATGCGTGGGCAAAAAGTTTCTGCAGTAATACGAGAGGAACAAATGCTTGACTGTCTGACCTGTAAGTTCATGAGCCGCGACGAGTTCTTGAAACTGCGCCAAGTAATCGCTCCTTTCTTCATCACGTTCGTCGTACTGGCGAAACGTAGGAAGCGGTGCGGTGGCAGGTGTGGGCGGCTGAAGCGACGGCGGGTGCTGAGCTGCCTGCGCCGTCAACAGGGACACCACTTGGAGTAGTTACGTAATTTGCGCCGTCTGTAACTGAACAATTTCCATTAAGTTTGGGTTTGGGGTAGTGACCATGCTGACCAATTAGGCACCGCGCATACAAGAAAATTGGAACAAAACAAATGCAATGTGAAAGAAGACTCTCTGCAACAAAGAAGTCCACAAAACACGTAACAGAATATCGTCCCACAAAAATCTTATAATAAGGGCGGGTGGGCGGGAGCAATTTCTGAGTGCTCCAACGGCTGCTGTCTGGCTGCTGCAAGCGGGATGGTCCAAGGTTCTTCTATCGCTCCTCGTCGCCACTTTGGTATCCCATCCTCATCGCCACTTTTGTGTCTCGTTGCCGCCGGTTGACCCAGGTGTCGGTGACCGAGTAGAGAGAGACCGACACAGGAAAATAGGATGCTCGCGTGTGCGGGTACAGAGTCTGAGATGACCAGTCAGTGGGGCAGCAGAAACTAGAAACACTAAGCTAGATTAGTACAAGATATATGCTTCATAGAGATCGTACAATACTTAACTTTCTGAACTGAAGGCTAGTAGAATGCAGATACATAGTTTAATTAGGTAGAAGCCTGTCTACTGATGAGAAACTTGTCTAGTGCCTGTCTGATTCCCAAGTGGCCGATGTAGTTCAGTGGTGGTCACAAGCATGGTTGCAGCAGAGGGCGCTCGTGGCTGCGTCGTAAGAACGCCGTGCCATGCTTGCATGGCGGCGCGCGGCAAGAGTATGTGGCGCGCTTCAGACATGTGCGACACCACAAACCGAGGTGGTATCTCCTGAAATTAGGTCAACCAGAATTTGTCGTAAGGTGATACGTTACAGTCCTTGAAACTTAACTGGGGAGGAACTCTCATGTATGAACTTTGATTTTGTGCAATTTCTATGATGATAGATGTTGTTTGTTTCAGAGTTTCAGAGTATGTTTCTGAGTGACAAATGTTTGCTTTCGTTTGTGTTACTATGTATATTTAAAAAAAGTACGTTAGATGAACATATTGGGTGTTTCAAGATTATTATTAGCATGATTATTAAGTACAAAACATATTATAGACATATTTAGGTTCTGAAGTATTGTTATCATCAGAATGAACTAAAATCGTTCCATGTCTTTCTGTCGGTTTCTACGGAGTGGAGACAACAGAAGATCGGCAACCGAGATACTGGTAACAACAGAAAGTTTCTACAGAAGGTAGTGCAATGCAGCAACAACGCACTTTACACCAAACTATGGCGTGGAGAGCCGTAGGAAAGTTTGAAGCGGGACACACACAGACGGAGGTAGCTGCAGCTGTTGGAGTGTCCCAAAATGAAACTTCCAGCACCTGGACACGATTTCAGACAACAGGTGCCGTTAAAGGAAGACAAGGCCGAGGTCGTCCACGGGTAGCATTATCAAGATATGACCGTTATCTCCGGTTAACTGCCTGTCGAGACAGGAGGCTGAATGCAACTCAGCTGTAGTGCACCCTCCAGGCAGTAACAGGACGCTCAATATCAATCACAAACAGTTCGAAATCGACTTTGGAAATGAGGCCGCTACGCACGGAGGCCTATGGTACATATCCTGTTAAAAGCACGACACCGTTTAGTCCACAGATACATTATGATTGGAGTCGTAACAAATGGGACTGTGTCCTATTCACTGAAAAGTCAAGATTCTGTGTTCGGACGACAATCGTCGTTTCCTCATCTGGAGAATACGTGAGGAACTCGGAACAATCCTACTTATGTGCAGGAAACATCACTATATCATGGTAGTCGAGCAATTGTGTGGGCAGGAGTCAGTATTGTCGGACGTACGGACCTCTTTGTCGTTCAAAATGGCGTTTTGACTGCTCAGAGGTAGAGAGATGAGATCCTTCGACCTTCTGTTGTGACATACTCTGGTGCCATTGGAGACGGGTACCTTTTTGGTGGACAATAACACTCGTCCCCTCAGAGCTGCACAGGTGGGCAACATGCTTGAAGCTCAGGGAATTGAACGAATGGAGTGGCCAGCTTATTCACCATACTTAAACCCTAATTGATCATTGCAGCCAGACCAGCACCTCCCACAACGACTGCAGAGCTGGATATTCTACATCTACACAGATACTCTGCAAATCACATTTTAGTGCCTGGCAGAGGGTTCATTAACCATTTTCATAACCTTTCTCTACCGTTCCATTCTCTAATAGTGCGCGTGGCGCGGGAAGAAAGAACACCTAAATCGTTCCGTTTTCGATCTGATTTCTCTTATTTTATTGGGATGGTTATGTCTCCCTTACGTAACTTACCCGGAAGCTATGACCTGGAGAGCCCTAGGAGGGTTGGAAGCGGGACATAGACAGAGGGAGGTGGCTGCAGCTATTGGAGTAACCCAAAGTGTAATTTATAGGACCTGGACGCAATTTCGTACAACAGGAACCTTTAAGGGAAGTTAAGACCATGGTAGTCCACGGGTAACATTAGCAAGAGATAACAGTAGAGACAGGAGGCTGAATGCAACTCAACTGCAACGCACCCTCTGGGCAGCAACAGGACGCGAAATATCGAGAAAAAGTCCTAAATCGACCTCAGGAATATGGCCTCTACGCATGAAGGCTTATGGTGTGTTGTCCCATTTAAACCACGACACCATTTAGCCCGCAGAAACTGGGTGGATGAACATCAGGATTGGAGTCGTAACAAATGGCGCCGGGTTCTGTTCTCAGATGAGTCAAGATTTTGTGTTCAGACGGACAATCGTCATTCCCTCATCTGAAGAGAATGTGGAACTCGGAACTATTCTGCTTATATGCAGGAATCATCATAATATCATGCTGGTGGATGAATGATGTGGGCTGGAGTCAGTGTAGGCGGACGTACGGACCTCTATGTTGTTCAAATTGGCGCTTTGACTGCTCAGAGGTAAAGAGACGAGATCCGTCGACCTTTCGTTGGTGCCACAGGAGATGGGTTCCTTCTGGCGTAGGATACAGCTTGTCCCCCTAGGGCTGCAGTGGTGGACAGCATGCTTGAAGATAAAGTATTTGAACGAATGGAGTGGCCAGCTTGTTCACCGGACTTAACGCCGATTGAGCATGTCGGCGATGCACTTTGCAGATGTATTACAACCAGACCAGCACCTCCCAGAACGGTTGCAGAGTTGGATATTGCGCTCATTGCAGAAAAGTCTAATATCCTCAAGAGCTCATTGACAACCCCATAATGTCCACGCCACGCAGTTGCGCAACTGTACTGGCCGTCCGAGGTGATCACAGTATTATGGCAGTCCCATGGTGCCTCGCTCTAAGTAAAAAGTAGAGACAGCAAAATATCGTACTGTATCATACACAAATTACAATTGTAACCAATATCTGCATAAAATATGTTATCCATATTGTGTGTGATATCTCACCTGATACCCTAATGATTTGGAGAAGTGTATGTCCTAACTTCTGTGTATGGGAGTAATGTAATGTGTTGTAGCAACTCTCAAAAGATGGGTATTCTACAAAAAATTAATCTATATATATATAGAAATGAATGTTTGTCTTTATGTTCAAATGTTTGTAGAACTTATGGGACTTAACTACGGGGTCATCAGTCCCTAAGCTTACAAACTACTTATGAATTAGCTAAGACTAAGTACGGTACAATTATCCATGCCCGAGGGGGATTCGAACCCCCCGACCGTAGTGGCCGTGCAGACCGTGACTGGAGCGCTTCAGTCCCCTCAGCCACGCGGCCGGCTGTCTTTATATCCGCTGTGTGTTCATCAACCATTCATTCGATTGCAATGAAACTTTGGTGAACTGTTCACCGTCCGCCCACGAAGGTTCCTGACTCAAAAATAAAAGAGCACGACACATAGCTCATGAGATATGACGTCATAAATAATAAGAGGCCGCCACGTGAGAATACCCAGATTTATGCGTCACTTATTGGAAAATGGGGGTAGTCTGGGACCTGCAACAAAATTTGCGTGTAATTACGGATGTTTATGATGCGTTTTGTAACTGATCCTCCTCCCTCCCCGCTCTCCTACACAAACACACAAAATGATGAAACGAAGTCTACCGCTCACAACAATTTCGCTGTAGATGCCGTAAAAATGTCATATCAGGCATGACCTTGTATCAAATAAAGTTAACATTACAGATTGCATGTTACCATTTTTATTTTTGTCTGCAAGTCTCCTTTAAATCTCTTGCATCCAAAATTAAGCATTCTGCTTTCTTAATCTCTATCTATATAGAATGACACTCACTCACTGACTAAACACGAAATCTCTAAAACCAGTTCACCTATGAAGCTGAAATTTGGCAGGAATGTAGTTTATAGGTAGAAAAATTCAGCTAAGAATGTATTTTGTGATAGGTGCATGGCGGAGCATACTTCTCCTACAGACTCTGGAAATCTATAGTTTCATTCCGATCTTCACGAAATTGCGCACGCTTGACCTTCAAAACAAGAGGAAGGTCACCGTCTACCTGAAATTTCATATGGTGCATGGGGGAGGGTACTTTGCAACATAAAAATGGATCCCTAAATACCTTGGTCGTGCCATAACTTGAGAACGGATCAACCGATTTCACAGATACCTTTTTTTATTATTTTTTTATTTTTCCTCTTTATTATTAGAACAAGAATAGTATGAAATCAAACTGGAATATTTGAGAACTACGAAGTGCGTTTTTCAATGTGACCCTGCGTTTCTGTTGCATAGAAATATATAGTTTTGTTCGGATATCGATGAAATTTTGCACACTCTACCTTAAAAACAAGAGAAATATCACTGTCTGTATAATATTTCGTTCGGTGCATGGTGGTGGGTACTTAACTTACTGAATTAAAAAAAAATGCATACTTTTGCTCCAATCTTTAAGAATTTTTACACATGATCTTTAAACCAAGAAGAAGATCACTGGGTACATAAATGTTTGCATGGTACATGACAGAGGGTAGCTTGAAGAAAACTTTGCCGAGAGAGGGAAAGGTGGAAACGGACGGAAAGATGGGAGAGAAAGAGGTGGATGCAGAGAGAGGGAGGGTAGGAGATGTGGACTACGAGAGTGTAGGATAAATAAACACCCGGGCAATGCCGGGTTCACAGCTAGATTTTGCTAAAAACTGATCTTTAAGGACATGTCTGTATTTTAAAAGTTCATTGTTATTATGGCACTTGATACGAGAATATCTATTTCATACCCTAGTGCTGGTACAAATTTTTTTCTAGTATATGGCTGGCAGGCAAGTAAAAACAACGGTGTAAAGCACCAGTTCACAAGAACTTGCTCCTTTGTCGCAGTATCTCTAGCAATGAGGACGTGTGATACTTTTAATCCTTGTATTGTTACTGATCCCGTTAGAGAGCCGTTCAGCTGCAGTAGGTTACGTATGTGCTGGCACTGGGTCGCATCCGCTCTCTCCCTTTCATTGCATGCGCATTTATAAAGCATACGCAAGTTCTTGATAATAACTGTGTTTATGGTTTGGCGGTAGTTCAAAGCACATTTTGTGCTGCTTTGGACCAAGGCCAAGGGCACAGAAGAAAGTAGCAAGAAAATAAACACCGGACGAGAATATATCGTATTACCGGACCACTATACTTCATAGCACTTACCCTCCGCTGTAAGACATAGGTGCAGACGTCGCCAAGTGCCAATCTGGCACAGTTTAATCTACCAAGAAGTTTTATATACCGTACTGTTCTATGATTTCTAAATCAATTTATACAAGTTTCCAGCCAAGATAGCGTTTTTTTTTATTTATGGATGACCGATTTCGACGTTCACAGACGTCATATTCTGATTCCTATATTTTACAATGTCATATCTTATATGGTTTTACCTATCTCCTTTCAGTACATTTCTCATGGAGTAGTTGTATATAAACATTGATGGTGAAGTTGGATCTACAGTATACAAGTCCACACTGGTTGCACAAGAATCACTTAGTGACTACTACATGACAAATGTAATGAAAGGATATAGGTAAAACCATATATGACATTGTAAAATATAGGAGATCAGAAGATGAAGTCTGTGGACGTCGAAACCGGTCATCCGTAAATAAAAAAACGCTTCGTTGGCTGGAAACTTGTATAAACTATTTTTGTTCTACTGATTTTTTATTCCCTTCAAACCACTTTTCGGCTTATTTGACTGTCGTCAGGAAACAACTGACTAGCGTCGACAAGAACCGATAGTTCTTTGATATTCAAACATAAACATAAACACTAGATGTTATGTTACGAGATTCTTTTTCACTCTCTTCTCACCTTTCATTAAACTTGGTTATTGTCGTTTATTAACATTTTGTTTAAGAAAGTCCAAAACTATAAGCATTACTTATGCTACCTAAAATACGCAATATTATTTTACAATCAATGTTACATATTTTTCTGTGATCGTGATTTGTGCTTTGAATTGTCAAAAATCAACACTTGATACATTTATTGTGCATGAGGCATTACGGTTTTCACATTATGTTACATTTGAATATCACACTACATTGCAGTATTACAATTTTTATATTGGTTTTACATTAGATTTTCTGGGATGAACCAGGTAGGTAAAGTAACTGTGTATTTTGTTGTAGCGGTGTTTTAATACTCTATAGTAGCCTCTATAATATAAATAAATGAAAGTGTGCCTGGCTGAAATGCATTATGTCAACTTTAATAGAAGGAATGTTGTGAGTTGTACTTGGTAGTTTTAGAACCAGATGTGGTTTCTTGGCTAGATGTTTGTTTTCTTCCAGTGCTTCTAACAGGTTTAGATTTTTTACCTTTTGTGGCGATATATAGAACTTCACTGTGGATTTGATATCTGTGTCCTTCCTTCAATATGTGTGTTGCAAATATAGAGTCTGACTTTTATAATCTCAATTTACGCTCATGTTCAGTTAACCTAGCTTCTATAGCATTGCCTGATTGTCCAATGTATGCTTTGTTGCATACATTGCAAGTGACATTTTTACCCCCACTATTGCTAAAGAAATCTCTTTCATCTATCTTGTTTAATATGTTATGGGCTGTTGTGTCTCTCACATAAAATGAAATTTGGTAATTGCAGGATTTGAGTGTTTCGGTTAGTTTGTTGGAAATCTTTCCTAAATTTGGAATTGTACACCAGTTGGGTTCTGTTATGGCTGTATTTGCAGAGGGGGCATAAAAGTAAGGTAGGATCTTTCTTTTTTGTTTATTGTGTAGTATGATGTCAATTAGTTTAGGGCTACAGCCATTGTTAGATGCAATATGTTTAAAAGTGTGTAATTCAGATTGGAAATTTTGTTTTACATTGGTATGGATGTAAGGCAATGTATCATTGAATGGAGGGCAGGTTGTTTGTGTTACCGAGTGTTGTGAACTGGAGATCATTATTTTTGTGTCCCAACTTCGTCGCCGCTTTTGTGTCCCAGCGTCGTCGTAGGTGTCGGTGGCCGAGTGGAACGAGACCGACACGCTGGTGCAGGTACGGAGGGGAGCAGCCAGAAACTATAAACACTAGAGTAAATTAGAAAGATATATATATTGCACAGAATGTAACAATACTTAACTTTTACATAGTACTGCAGAATGTTGATACATAGTTGTTAGAGGCCTGCCTAGTTCCTGTACAATAGCAAAGTCTTCACTGGTGCCTATCTGTTACGAAGGTCCTAACTCGTTGCTATCTCAGTCCGAAGTGACCGGTGTTCTTCAGTGGTGGCCACGAGCGGCATTCCAGCAGAGGGCGCTCGTGGCTGTCGTCGTGAGATCGCCGCGCCGTGCGTGCATGGCGGCGCGCGGCGAAAGTAGGTGGCGCGCACTTTGTACTTGTGCGACACCACACCCCTCCCCCCCAAACCGCCGCGCCGTCGTGGCGTAGGGCTGAGGGCCACGGCGACGGCACTGGGAGGAGGGCCTGGGCGGGGGCGTTACTGGTGGGACGGGCGTCGTAGCTGAGGCCGGGATCGAGACGCCGTCCGCGCCCCGGCATCCGCCTTGAGATCCTCCAGGGAACCCGCCGAAACCTGGGGAAGGGCGCCCGCCCCCGCCCAGAGGGAGCAGGTCATCTTCTTCTGAGGTGCGTGGCCCAGGCGGCGGCGGCACGCACGGTCCCGGAGTCCCTCTCGGTGACGCTGTCATCTGCGGCGGCGACAGCGGCGGCGACGACTGCATCGGAGGTGCGTCGACCTCCATAGGGATCTCGTAGTCCGGGGACGAACGATGTGGCTGTGCTCCCTGGCGGTGAACTGGGTCTGGAATCAAGAAACCGGAGACAGGATCGCGCGGCCTGTGCAAGCGCAATTGGTTTGCGTGGCGCCGCAGCTCCGACCCTGTGGAAGAACGTACAACAAACATATTGCGCCCGAGCACGCGCTGAATGGTGCCCGGTAACCATTTCTTCTTGTTGCCAGCAAACACCCTGTACAGCACCGGCGTAGAAACCTGAAAACGCGTAGCGCCATACGAACCGACTCGGTGCGTGGGAGGCTGCAGCAGGTGAAGGAGAGTGCGGTGACGGCGGCCGTGTAGCAGCTCGGCAGGAGACGGGCCGTCACGTGGCATGCACCGATACATAGACAGGAAAATTTGAAGAGCTTGCTGCCTGGAGTGCTGACCTTTCATCTTTTCCATGTGAGACTTGAATGTTCGAACGAAACGTTCTGCTTCACCATTGGACTGAGGGTGAAAAGGTGCGGTGGTGATATGCTGAATGCCATTCACACGACAAAACTGTTGAAATTCCGCACTAATAAACTGAGGTCCATTGTCACTGACGATAGTTTCAGGCAAGCCTTCGATGCAAAACACGGATGTTAAGGCACTGATTGTACTAGAAGCTGTCGTTGAGTTCATGGCAATCACAAAAGGAAACTTGCTGAAAGCGTCTACAACAATTAACCAGCGCGTATTCCAGAATGGTCCGGCAAAGTCAATGTGTAAACGCTGCCATGGTCCCTTGGGGCGTGGCCAGTCTGAGAAACGTTGCGGAGGAGCCGCCTGATGCTCCGCACAAACAGTACACTGTGACGTCATGTTCTCTATCTGAGCGTCCATACCAACCCAGGTACAATGACGTCTGGCCAATTGCTTTGTCCTAACAATACCCCAATGTCCTTGATGCAGGAGGCGTAACACTTCACGTTGCAGGGAACGAGGAACAATCACTCTTGCTTGGTCGTTGTCGGTATGCAACAACAGTACACCCTGACTTACAGATAATGCATGACGTTGTGCAAAATAACGTCGAACCAGAGGCCGATCAATGTCTTTGGCTCTGGCAGGCCACCCTGAGCGAACAAAACGTGCTACCACACTTAGGTCTGCATCCGCAGCTGTTTCCTGTGCAACCCGACGAGAGTTCAAAGGAAAGTCTGCGACAGCGGAAGCATCTCTGGAGTCTATCTGACAACATGCCATTTCTGAAGAATCAAATGATACATCCTGGCCAACCGGAAGTCGGGAAAGTGTGTCCGCGTTGGCGTGTTTAGTGGTAGGTCGGTACAAAATCTCATACTGATAATTTGACAATATCAAGGACCATCTCTGAAGCTTTTGTGCCGTACGTGGCGGAATCGGCTTTGTGGGTGAGAACAACGACGTGAGAGGCTTGTGGTCTGTCAACAAATAGAATTTTCTGCCATAGAGATAATGATGAAACTTTGTGACGCCGTAAATGATTGCTAAGGCCTCCTTTTCTATCTGACTGTAATTCTGTTGCGTCGGCGTCAGTAGCTTGGATGCAAAGGCAATAGGACGATCATGACATCCCATCCTCGTCGCCACTTTTGTGTCCCAACTTCGTCGCCGCTTTTGTGTCCCAGCGTCGTCGTAGGTGTCGGTGGCCGAGTGGAACGAGACCGACACGCTGGTGCAGGTACGGAGGGGAGCAGCCAGAAACTATAAACACTAGAGTAAATTAGAAAGATATATATATTGCACAGAATGTAACAATACTTAACTTTTACATAGTACTGCAGAATGTTGATACATAGTTGTTAGAGGCCTGCCTAGTTCCTGTACAATAGCAAAGTCTTCACTGGTGCCTATCTGTTACGAAGGTCCTAACTCGTTGCTATCTCAGTCCGAAGTGACCGGTGTTCTTCAGTGGTGGCCACGAGCGGCATTCCAGCAGAGGGCGCTCGTGGCTGTCGTCGTGAGATCGCCGCGCCGTGCGTGCATGGCGGCGCGCGGCGAAAGTAGGTGGCGCGCACTTTGTACTTGTGCGACACCACAATTATTGTGTCTGTTGTTCTACATTTTCTGTAAATTTTGAAACTATGTGTATCTGTAGTGATGTCTGCGTTGAGGTCTGAGTAGTTAATGGATTTTTCACCAAGCTCCTTGGTGAACTGTATGTTTTTTGTGATGTGAATTCAGATGTCCTAGACTGTAATATTAGAAATATAATATTTAGAAATATAGATAATATTTTAGAAATATAATATTTATATCACACTTAATAATAATAATAATAATAATTTTACAATAGATAGTTACATAAGATACACATTGAGCACTCGATCAACTGAGTCCATACTAGAGTCAATTATTTATACACTACATTTGCAGATTCGTGATGTCATACTCATAAATATACATAAACTGAACTGAAAAATATATACTTTTCTAAATAAAAAAATAAAGAGAAATGAAAGAAAAGGGTGAAAGTCATATATGTAGTTTTCATGTGTTATTTATCAATCAATCAACGTCTGATGATGATGATTGATGTTTTAGGGCGCTCAACATCGAGGTCATCAGCGCCCAGTCAACTTCTGTACATAGCAACATCTTTGATTGTCATTATAGACATTATTGATAAACAGTAGCAGATATGTAGATGATAACAAAGTTTTGTCGAAACCGGTAAACTGAAATAAAATATTGAGCAGAGATCTTGGCATATATATTTCACAACAAATAACAATTTAGTTCGCGTACTTGACTGGAGTAATGTTAGTCATATATGAATAAAATAAGTTACCATCTGTATTATGCATGACAGTGGAGTATATAACGGAGGGGGGGGGGCAGGCGGCAAGGAGCCTCGAAATAATGAACATAAAGAAAAAATTAATAAATACGGTATATCTTTTTTTCTGAAAACGTCGTAACCAAGTATGGATCGGAACATCCAAAAACTTTTTCTTTTTAGGCTTTAAGCATCAATTTGAGAAACGATGCCACAAAATGTTTTTTCTTGCTCCCCGCCCACGGAAATATATATGCCGCGGTGGAGTAGCCGAGCGGTCTAGGCGCCTCGCTGCGGAGCGAGCGGTTGCTCGCCGTCGGAGGGTCGGGTCCTCCCTGGGGCGTGTGTGTGTGTGTGTGTGTGTGTGTGTGTGTGTGTGTGTGTGTGTTGTCCTTAGGTTTGTTTACCTTAGTTTAAGTAGTTTGTAAGCTACGGACTGATGACCACGCAGTTTGATGCGATAGATTTACAAACATTTGAACATTTGAAATATAAATGCCGGCACTGGTGTGTGATATCTTACTTGAACCCATAATTGTTTTGAGCCGTGTAATTCAGTAGATATATCATAAATAATGAGATACGATAAAGAAGGCAGTGGCGGCTCGTACAAAATGTGACCAGTGTGCTACAATATTACAAAAATAAACAGGAAACAAAATATACTAAAATAAAGAGCGTGACTGACAATGGAAATAACGGAGCTTAGCAATATCCCCGCCACGTCATCTGCGTTATACACAAGTGACCAATGAAAGTTCTAGGCTGAAAAGCGCAATTTCACTCTCATGTTGGATATACATTATAATGTTGTTTGTGATTGAAGTTTTGTTTACAGAAATTAAAAATTTGGACGCAGAGGTATTTGAATACGAGCCTCAAACAAGTAGGTTTTGAGGCCTGAGCCAGCGCGCTATTTGACTCTGTATGCCGCAATATTCGTCATATTCTATTCTTCCGCAACCGTTACACGCAGCGCGAAGAGAAATATTGATCTGGTGCTGCAGTCGGTTTTAGCACACGAGCCGCCAGTCCTGACGTCACGTCTGTGCATGCGCACTAGCGAACAGACGACTGCGCCACCTCTCTGCGCACGTACCAGCGCGGCTGAATCCCACTTCAGCACACGGAGCTGGTTTCCAGCTATCGCGGCGAGAGCGCTCCTAAATGCGTTATCATCCTTATTACCAACATTGTAATACGTATTGGAAGGGAATTGGCATAATTTTATTGTGATATCTTGATCGCATTCCAAGAGAAAGGATGTAATTTTACAGCGATTTCTCGCTTGCATTCGAAGAGAAATGGCATAATTTTAGTCATTTATTTACAGTGTCCTGCAGCACATTAGCACATTATCACCAGCCGCCACTGAAAGAAGGTATTTTGCATCACTTGCAAACCCAATTACTCATGGTATAATCGTCCATCGTTTCGTAATGAGAGCACGTAACTACTTCCAACAAGCTTTAAGCATAATTTCATTAGCTTCCTAAACCTTTTTTTTTTTTTCACTTACATGCTAATCGTCAAGAATAACGAAATTAGAGCATTATTATGATCGTTTCAGAGCTACCATTTTTCTCTATTTTTGTTGACTACGAAGACATAATGATCGGGGCATTGCGCCTCGGGGTATCGACTGAGCAGACGTCACCGGACTCAGCTGCCACATTCACGGTATCGTAGGAATCGTGACAGTTTCCCAAAGTGATCCACGAAATGTGACAAGTGGCACTCGTCACGGTCGGGCAGTGGGGTCAAGGCCGCGACGGCGATTTGGACGCGATTTGCGGGGAAAGTTAACACCGGGCGGCGTGTTGCGTAAGCGGCGAACGTCACGAGAACAAGAGAGCGCCGTCGGCCGCCTCTAAACATAGGTTGACCCCCAGACAAAATGCGCGCCGCTCCCCAATCGAGATCTGCCCGCTGCCCCCACCACCGCCCCCGGCGGCCGGCAGCGGGGCGGGCTTGTGCACAGCCGACGAGTTGCCGCGTGTGGACGATCGCAAAAAGTGCCGTTGCCGTACCCAGCCGAGATGCAGAGGCCAGCCTTTTGGAGAGTTCCCGTCAACAAGCAGGAGCCCGACGAGCCCGCATTCGTGAGTACCGCGCGAGCGTCGCCTGCACGAGCGCACGTGCCGACCACGTGGCCACCGCTGCAAGCCGGTGTCAGGCCGCTGCAGGGGCCGGTTGAATGGGGCACTGCCGACGAGATCTGACGAGTAGCCGTTGGTCCTGACTCACAGCGGGCGCTTTTGACCTCGAGTGCTCTGAACAACAATCAGCCACTATTGTAACAACACTCGTGGCCGGTTTCCGAAACAGTAGTTACCTGTCCCGTTATAGTTATCTGTGGGTTACCTGACCGTTAAGTACAAAATGGGTTTCCTAAACAATAGTTACCGTCACAGCCGTAGTTACCTGTCCGTTAAAGATAAATGCGCGTTCCCCTGGGGTTACCTACGCGTTAACTTCAGTTTTAACTATATCCGCTACGTAGCGCTAGTGGGCTTCCAAACGAACGTCCAGAAGTTATTTAAGTTATTTGTTTTTATGACAGCGTTCCGTATAATTTTCATACAATTTTAAAATTTTTGAAACTGAAGAATGGAAATTCTTTCATCATCGTCGTCACCGCCGTCGTCTTTTTATTCTGATGCTTCAGACAGTTGTTCAGAAGAAGAAAACTTAGCTGTACTCGGCACTGTTGAAACACCACGACGCGTTTTTCATGTTAGATGACAACTATTTGATCTGTGTAATGAGAGAGAATTTCATATGCGTTTCCGAATAATAATAATAATAATAATAATAAATACTAACCAATGACATTGCCGGGTTCAAACGGATAAAAACGCGGAATTCGACATTCCGGGTTAAATTTTACATTGCGCTCGGCGGTCGCGAGACATAATGTTGACAACGAGTGACGTTTGCATTAGCTGCATCTCCCTCGCGATTGGTCAAGCAACATCTCGACATTGAGAAACAGTGGCAAACGTTATCTCTCGCGATCGCCGATCCGGATGTAAAATTTTACCACATTTAAATCACAAAGCCATGCTCTCATAATAAAACTTTCAATTAATCATAAAGATACTTCCCTTTGCAATAGTGTTGTGCCATGACATTGCCACTACGATCAGTCAATGTTACAAGTGATTAGTGTTTTTTTAATTATTATTACAACGTGGGGCTCCGAAGTAAATTTGCCAGTCTGTGTTGTGAAAAGTAATGTCACATGCACAGAACAATGGGAAGAGGAAAATTTAAATTCATAAAAATATATTTTGACAACAGAAATAATACGTATGATTTTATTGTTAACCCTGCCTTCGTTGTTGTTTATCGTGTTTTTCTTTTTAAAAGAGAATACAGCTCTCTGAGTTGCCTTATCGTCTTCTCTCCTGTCTGTTTAACGAATTGTACAGTTTTGTGACAACTTCCAAGGCGTGTTGTTTTTCCAAAAATAGTCAAACCATCTGCCTTTTCATTTACTATAACTACTTTCCTCTCTAAATTCAAGTCGGTCAAAAGATTTTTCTCGAATATAGTCAAATGTATTCCTCACTTGTTGCCCATTGCCTTTGAAAACAGAAACAGAAAACTCGTAACAGCTGTACAAACTAAGACGCGTCTTCGATTTCAGTTAATAATCGATAAAATTCGAGTAATTGCGATTTTCGTTAGTAGTGCCATCTGTTATCTGTTGAGACGTACTATTTGCTTCGACAGAAGGCGTAGTTACCTGATAGTTAACTAACGGTCGTTGAAATCAGCTACGGGAAACCCAAGGAAGTTATCTGACATGTTAAATTATAACGTGACGGTAGCTAACGGCACGGTAACTATAGTTTTCCAGAAACCGGGCATTGATTTTAAAAAAAAAAAAAAAAAAAAAAAAAAAAAAAAAAAAAAAAAAAAAAAAAAAAAAAAAGACATGATCTGTAGCAGTTTATTGCATAAAATTACATTCTATCAATGGTGACATTTCAACCCTTTCAGTCCCACATTATGATTCCGGCTTTGAAAAAATTAAAATTCAGTGTTTTCTATATCAATACACTGCACTAAATATCAAAATACGAGTTTTAGAATTATTGACCGAACTTTTTCTTTTTATGTCATGTATTTCATGCACAACACAGACAATTGTATTGATGTATTTTATTATTTGGGACGTTACTGCCCAACTTTAGGTTACGGTAGTAACACTAAAAGTGGGCCTTTGCGATCGTCTTTTGACAACTCGAACATTTTAACCCCTTCAGTCCCACATTATGATTCCAGCTTTAGAAAAATTAAAATTCAGTGTTTCCTATATCAATACAGTGCACTAAACATCAAAATACGTGTTTTAGAATTATTGACCGAACTTTTTTTAATGTCATGTATTTCATGCACAACACAGACATTTGTATCGATGTATTTTATTACTTGGGACGCTATTGACCCACTTTAGGTTACGGCAGTAACACCAAAAGTGGGCCTATGCGGTCGTCTTTTGACAACTCGAAATTGAAATAAAAATAACAGCTTAACCATTCATCTGACACGAAAATTGAATAACCGAATTTGTAGAGGAGAAAATTCTCTATAACTTTTCTCTCTTATGTTTTTCTCATATCTCGCATCGTTTCAGAGATATTTGCAAAAATAACGGCGATTTTGGGATGTATGTCTGTCTGTCTGTCCGTAACGTGTTCCCCGTTTTTAAGACGAACCGTTCAACCGATCAACACCAAATTTTACAGACATAATTATAGGCCGACAGAGACCAGAACCTACCTTATTCAAATTTTCGGACAAAAAATACGGTAGTAATAAAAAAAGCCGTTTGTAATATAATTGTATTTGCAAACCAACCATTCATCTGACACGAAAATGGAATAACCTAATTGGTAGAGGGGAAAATTCTCTACAACTTCGCTCTGTTATGGTTTTTTTCATATCTTGCATCGTTGCAGAGATATCTGCAAAAATAAAGGCGATTTGACGATGTCCGTCTGGCTGTAACATGTTCCCACTTTTTAGGTCGAACCGTTGAACCGATCGGCACCAAATTTTACAAACATAATTGTTGGCTACCAGAGACCAGAACCTCGCTTTTTCAAATATTTCGGACAAGAAATACGTTAGTAATACCAAAAAAGTCGTTTGTAATGTAGTTTAAATTGCATATAAACCGTTCATCTGACGCTAAAATCGAATAACTGAACTTGTAGAGGAGAAGATTTTCTACAGCTTCGTTCCCTTATGTTTTTGTTTTCATATTTCGTATCCTTTGAGAGATATTTGCAAAAATAACAGAGTTTTGACACTCTCCACTGAATTAACGAAAACCAGCCGATCGCAGATGTCACGTGACATTCCTCGCCCAGAACTCTCTCTGGCATAAGCCATCTTGCGTTGCGTATTTGATGATTTTCTTATTGTAACTTACACGTTGTCATTTCAAAGCAATGGTGCACTGAAGAATTAACAAAAACACGTCGTTCTTCGTACGATAAATGAAAATCTAGAGTGTACAAATGCCATATTAGTACAGTTAACAACGGCCATCAATAGTATGACATTAAAGAAGGCAACTTCTAAGTGTTGGCCGTAGCGCAGTGGGCAATGCGTTGACCAGTGCCGCTGAAGGTAAGTGCTTCAAAACCCGCCACTACCTAAATTTTTTTTCCTAAAACGGTTTCAGACACTCTTATTAATTATTTTTTTCTTGTTTACATTATTATTTTGGTCCAAAATCTTTGCAAAAACTTATAAAACTACAAATCTAAAAGTGGGTCGTAAAAGACGTTAGTGCGATTTTTTTTTTTTTTTTTTTTTTTTTTTTTTTTTTTTTTTTTTTTTTTTTTTTTTATATATAGAACCGAGCGAGGTGGCGCAGTGGTAACGCACTGGACTCGCATTCGGGAGGATGGTGGTTCAAATCCACCTCCGGCCATCCAGATTTAGGTTTTCCGTGATTTCCCTAAATCACTCCAGGCATATGCCGGGATGGTTCCTTTCAAAGGGCACGGCCGATCTCCTTCCTCATCCTAACCCAAAAACCCCGAGCGTTAGCTCCGTCTCTAATGACCAAGCTGTCGACGAGACGTTAAACCCTAAGCATCCATCCATCCATCCATTTTTGTTGATAGTTAACATTGTCAGAGTAATAATACCAGCATAATTTTCGCCACAGCCCTAAAGACAAGACTATTCACTGCTTCAATAAAATAACATGAACCTCACTCACGCTCACACTCACGACCATCGTAACACAACCTCCAAGACGGACAAATTAATGAATGCCTCAGAAGTAGCTAAACGCCGTACCAAGCGGCAAAATGTCGTACTACAAGCATGTTATTCACCAACAATAATGTGACTTTAAGGACTGATACACAAAATACAGTATAAATCAGCATTTAATACGTAGTTGTTGAGTAACAACACTGGGAATGAAAGGGTTAACAGGGAGAAACAAACAGACAAGCATCCGATAGCAAATGAGGGAATTTATACATAATTCAATGCGGTGAGTGTGTCATTCCATTTTGCATTAACAGTGCCAATAAACGTCTGTTAATTTGCGTCAACACACACATCCTACATACTCGTCAGTCCTCAGACTGTAAATGCGGGATTTTGATGAAGTGGCTGAAACAAAGCGGAAGAGAACAATGTGCCCGCTTTTACTTTCCACTTTCGCAGTCAAATAGTACAGTATCAAACACCATTCTAATTGCATTTTCAAATGATGATGTGGGTGTCAAAACCTCACTTTCAAATGTTCATCTGTTTATGAAGTTATGGGACTTAACTTCAGTGGTCATCAGTCCCTAAACTAACAAATTACTTAAACTAACTTATCGTAAGGACTCGAACCTTCTAAGGCGAACGGTCGCGCGCATCACAGCAAGGCGCCTTAGTGCGCACGGCTATTCCACCGCGGTACTGGACTTTCGCCAAGCATATTATAACACTGGCTACTACTTTTTTGCAGAAAATTGATTGAAATTTACGAAGTAAAGTTGGATGGTTGAATGTTGTAGTTGTGGTCTTTAGTCCACAGACTGGTTTGATGCAGCTCTCCATGGTACCCTGTCCTGTCCAAGCCTCTTCATCTCCGAATAAGATCGGCAACCCACATGCTTTTGAATCTGTTTACTGCATTCGTCTCTCGGACTGCCTCTACGGTTTTACCCCACACAGTTCCCTCCAATGCTAAATTGACGATTCCTTGACGTCTCAGAATGTGTCCCACTATCCTATCCCTTCTCTTAGTCAGGATATGCCAGAAACTCCTTTTCTCCCCAATTCTGTTCAGTACCTCCTCATTACTTACGTGATCTGCCGATCTAATCTTCAGCATTTGTCTGTAGCACCACATTTCAAAAGCTTCTATCATCTTTTTATCTGAACTCCTTATCGTCCACGTTTCACTCCCATACAATGATACACTCCAGACAAATGTTTTCATAAAAGATTTCCTAAAACTAGATTCTTCAAAAATGCTTTCCTTCCCATAGCCATTCTGCATTTTATATCTTCTTTATTTCGGACATCAGAAGTCATCTTGTTACCCAAATGATATAACTATACTACCTTTATAATGTCATTACCTAATCTAATTCCTTCAGCATTGCCTGATTTTCTGACACTAAATTCCATTACCCTTGTTAATGTTCATCTTTATACGCTCCTTTCAAGACACTGTCCATTCATTTTGATTGCTCTTCCAGGGCCTTTGCTGTCCCTGACAGAATTACAACGTAATCAGCAATCCGCAAAGTTTTTATTTCTTCTCTCTGGACTTTAATTCGTTCTCAAAATTTTCCCTTGCATTCCTTCACAGCCTGCTCATTGTACAGATTGAAAAACATTGAGGAAAGGCTACACCCCTATCTTACTCCCTTCAGAACCACTGCGTCCATTTAACGCCCTTCTACTCGAATAACTACTGTCTGGTTTTTGATACTGCACTGTTTCAATGCGAAAGTGAAAAGTAAAATCGTGGCTTTAATGTGGTGTCTGTGTAATATCTATCAAGTACCTCTTCCACTTTGTTTCAACTACTTCACCGAAATCCCGCATATGAGGAGTAACATAAGCGGTATCAGGCGTGTAGGAAGTGAGTGTTTTACCCTATTATAATTACTTCAAGCATAGAATTTTTGCAGTAATTATTAAAAATGTAGTGACACACTGAATTCATTTTATTACGGATACTTTCGTGTGGTACTGATATCCTCTTACTTTGTTTGTCTCTATAATAAAATGCCACGTGTGGTAAAAATGCTACTTTTTGCATGGAAATGATATGGATCACAACTGTTTTTATGATAGAACGTTGTTCTAAACATGCGGCTGTACTGTTCATAGTGTTTGAGGTCAAATATGCCATTGTCAGACGAGAGTAGCGGATCGGTGTTTACAGTATCTTTAGACCACGGACATGTCAGTTGCGCACGCCCCTGTATCTGACGTGTTAAGATTTCAAACTGACGTCTAAAACCACGTGGCAGAGAGTACAAACGTTAGTATCTCTCATTTTGCAATATGTAAAATCGATTTACAGTTATTCTCATTTGTAGATGAAATCGAAAATTTACTTTAACATGTCGACTGATGAGACCATTTGAAATAACTACCATAGGCTTTCAAATTATGCCGGTGCTCACAGCCTCTGGTGGTTCTGAAACTGGTTTCGTCATTCAGAAAGTACTTGAGACTGTGGTTCCATACATGAAAAATTTCTTGATTTCAACGTTTAAACGACTTTTTTCAGTATTACTCATACAGTATGCCCGAGTACATTTTAAGTAATTTCTTCGAATTTCTCAGTACTGATAAGTTTGGTTACCGTTTCTACATTTGTCCCGGTGGATTAATAACAAAACCGTTTAGGACACTATACTGACAATCCTTGTTTTCATTTCTGCAACCCAGAGAATTATAGTTCTTTAACGAATTCCTGTATTTGTCGCTCTGCGAATCATTCAGTACACCGCAGACACAGGAATATCAGTCAAAATAAGTCTCACAGGAAGTACTTTATTATTGCGAACCATGCAAGACTAGCACTCCTGGAAGAAAGGATATGGTGGAGACATGGATTAGCCACAGCCTAAGGGATGTTTCCAGAATGGAACTTTCACTCTGCAGCGGAGTGTGCGTTGATATGAAACTTCCTGACAGATTAAAATTGTGTGCCGGAACCGGGACTCGAACCTGGGACCTTTGTCTTTCGTGGGCAAGCGCTCTACCGACTGAGCTATCCCGACACGACTCACGATGCCGCCTCTCAACTTTACTTACGCCTGTACCAGACGGAGAACTTCTGTGAAGTTTGGAAAGTAGGAGGCGACGTACTGGCGGAAGTAAAGTTGTGAGGCGGCATCGTGAGTCGTGTCGGGATAGCTCAGTCGGTAGAGCGCTTGCCCGCGAAAGGCAAAGGTTCCGGGTTCGAATCCCGGTTCCGGCACACAATTTTAATATGCCAGGAAGTTTCATTAGAGCGTAATTTGAAAACTGTCATCCGTTATTTTGTTTCCGAAACTACTTTTAAGGTAATGTAATTCAAGTACATACCCACTGACCCACTGAGACATGACTATGGCCACTGGAATACGTCTCAGATTTAGAAAATTATGCTTGTATCGAAGGAACAAGGAGTTATGATAGTGATGCACTGTAATATTTAGTGCCATCACGTGACTAATCCGCGTGCTTAAATTAAGAGGTACGCGATTCACTGTGTGTCAGCGCCTCTCCGCGGCTTTCTTACTCATCGCTGTGACTAATAATGAAGCGTTACATTCGTCCGTTAGCAGGTGTTTCACACAGGCTATTCCAGCTTCCGCTGAGTTGCGCAGTGCTCCTTGCTCCGCCCACAGTGAATAAATGGGATGCAACGCACCTGGCACAAGACCACCGCTGGCACGGCGAATTGTTCGCCTGTCTGTTAGTTTTTCGCTTTTTTTCCCTTTATTGTGATTTTGAAGCTAACTGTGTGAAACAGTTGGCAGGCTGGCAGCAGATGCGATGGCTGCTCTTCAGCCATGTGACATACAGGTGAAGACAGAGAGTAAAACAATATATAAAACAGATGATTAAAATTGCGGATTTTAAAAACAATATTGACACACAGAGTTTTTGATGTACTAAAACGTACATGGACAAACGGGACAAACATATATCAGAGAACGAGAAACAGACTAGTAGTAATAAAACACACACAGTCAGTAAAAAACAGTTGGCCACGGCGACGATTTAAAAGTACATCGCAGAAACACTAAAGACAAACACGAAGACATGGACGGCGCACAGAAATAAAACTTGGGGACGGCGATTACGGAGGCACTGATTAAAAACACACGACACTGGAGACACTGGCACTGTACACGTTGGTAAAAAGTCGAGACGCTCCCGCGGGGGGTGGGGAGGGGGAAGGAGGGGGGGAGGTAGGACAGGGATGGGGGAAGCGCAGGGGAGGGGGGGGAAGGGGAGGGGAGAGAGAGAAAGGAGGGGAGGGAAGGATTGACGAGACTCTGGGCATGGGAGAGGGGTAGCCAAGCGGGTGGGAAGGAAAAGGGACGGGAGATAGGGGAGTTGCGCTGATGCTACGGGGAAGGGAGTTGGTAGGAGGGGTAGATATCGGGACGAAGTTCGGTATCCGGTAGAGGAAGGGTGCGGAAATTGCCCTGGGAGAGGATACGGAGCGTATGTAGGTGAAGGCCGGGAGGAATGGTGTGGCGGAGGCGTGGCAGAGGATCGGGATCGGTGAGAATAGGGTATACCAGAGGGTTTTGGGACTCGATTTTGCGGGTTATGTAAAGGAGCCGGAGATGTTCGAGGTGTTGTAGGAGAGGAGGGAAGGGGATTAGGTCATAGAGGATCCGCGTGGGGGAAGGGAGGCGGAGGGCGTGGCGTTCTAGGATCTGGAGGGGTTTGTAGAAAGTAGGAGGGGCTGATATCCATGCGGGGTGGAAGGAATAAAGGACGGGGCGCATGATTGATTTGTAGGTGTGAAGGGCAGTGGAAGGGTTGAGGCCCCACGTCCGGCCGGTAAGTTTAAGGAGGTTGAGGCGGGATAGAGCTTTCTTACGGAGGGATTTGAGGTATGGAGTAGTTTTTCGCCTGTATGTTGTGCCTTATATGAGCGCCAAACTCCTGCTTATAACTGCTGTGACGTAGCGACATGGTTTCTCAGGGAAGTAGGAAATGGAATGATCGCATGGCTTTTATTGGCCGGGATATCCCGATCGGGGTTCGGCTGCCTACTTAAAGTCCTGTGTATTAATTTTAAAAAAGTTACCTATTACCCACTGTTCGTCTAAAATTGTGAGCAATATGCTTGTGAATATTACAGCGGCATCTATTACAAAGCGAAAAAAGTGTTCCAAATTAAACATTCATATTTATTTACGTACTAGACGAATATGTAATAAAAATGGCGGTATCTACTTTTAAAAAATGCAGTTGATATCCGTTTGACCTATGGCAGTGCCATCTAGCGGGCCAACCATAGCGACCTCTGTTTTTCCCCTTCAAGCTATAAAAGTTTTGTTCTTTATAGTTTTTTTCGTTTGATGCTAATTTCATGAGGTATTTAGCCCGGTCAATATCAATGGACCACCCTGCATACAGAGCAAAATGTTCATATGTTTGTAAAGCTTATGGGACTTAACTACGGGGTCATCAGTCCCTAAACTTACAAACTACTTATGAACTACTTACTAGGACGGCACAAATATCCATGCCCGAGGGGGGATTCGAACCCCCGACCGTAGTGGCCGTGCAGACTGTGACTGGCGCGCCGCAGACGGCTCGGCCACCGCGGTTCGCCCTGAATAACACTTGCAAACGTTTATCGATTATGAATTTCGTTAAATTGGAAGAATTCCGTTAGCCAAGTTAATTGTTATTATTAACATTTTAGTAATTGCATTACTTATTAAGATTTCTCTCTCCGGTTAATTATTTCCTTATGATAACAATAGGTCTGCTCTAGTAAGTCTTTTGATATATTGGCAATATGTCAGTGAAGAAAATTAGAGATCTTTTGAACGTGACGAAGGTGTCTAACATCTGCTGGAGGGTTGTGAGGAGGGGAGGATGTAAGAGAGCCCCGTGCGGAAGTTTTGCACAGGGCTCCGCACAAGCTAGGGTCGGCCCTGGCCTCTCGTGGTCGCCCACGAACAGTTCGAAAGGAAACGTAAGATCCAAGAATTTGCAATGTCGGTGCGTGCTAACAGCTCCCAATCGATAGAGCAGTAGCATTAGGGGTCAGCCATGGTTGTTGTTGTGGTCTTCAGTCCGCAGACTGGTTTGATGCAGCTCTCCACGCCACCCTGTCCTGTGCAAGACTCTACATCTGAGAATACGTACGGTAACCTATATCGTTTTGAATCTGCTTACTGTATTCGTCCCTCGGTCTCCCTCTACGATTTCTACTCCACACACTTCCTTCTAATGCTAAGTTGACAATTCCTTGATGTCAATATGTCCCACCAACCTATCCCTTCCCTTAATCAGAATATGCCAGACACTCCTTTTCTCTCCAATATTGTTGAGGACCTCCTCGTTAGTTACGTAATCTACCCATCTAATTTTCATCATTCACCTGCAGCATCACATTTCTAAAGCTTCTATCATGTCTGAACTTCTTAATTGACCACGTTTCACTCCCATACAATGCTACACTCCACACAAATGCTTTCAGAAAGGACTTCCTAACATGTAAACTAATATTGGATGTCAACATATTTCGCGTCTTCAGAAACACTTGTCTTTCCATAGACATTCTGCATTTCATATCTTCTTTTCTTCGGCCATCAGAAGTTGTTTTGCTACTCAAAAAACAAAACTCATCTACTACTTTTATTGTCTCATTACCTAATGTAATTCCTTCAAAATCGTCGCATTTCCTGACAGTAAGTTCCATTACCTTTGTTTTACTATTTTTAATGTTCATCTTATACCTTCCTTTCAAGATACTGTTCATTCCGTTTAGTTGCTCTTCCAGGTCATTTGCTGTCTCTGACAGAATTACTATGTCATCCGCAAACCGCAAGATTTTTCTTCCCTCTATCTGGACTTTAGTTCTCTCTATACATTTTTCCATGCATTCCACCACAGCTTGCTGAATGTACAGTATGAACAACATTGAAGAAAGGCTACAACCCTGTCTTACTCCCTTCCCAACCACTGGACCCTTTCATGATCTTCGCCTCTAATAATTGCTGTTTGGTTTTTGTACAAGTTGAATATAACTCTTCGCTCCCTATATTTACCCCTGCTACCTTCACAATCTGAAAAAATTGTTTTCCAGTTAAAAAAAATTGTCAAAAGATTTCTGCAGATCCACAAATGCTGATAACGTGGGTTTCCCTTTCCTTAATCCATCTTCTGAGATAAGTCGTAATGAGAGTCTTGCCTCGCTTGTTCCAACATTTCTCCTAAATCCAAATTGATCTTCCTCAAGGTCGGATTCCATCAGTTTTTCCATTCGCGTGTAAATAATTCGTGTTAGTATTTTGCAACCATGAATTATTAAACTGATAGTTCCGTAACGTTCACATTTGTCTGCACTTGCTCTCTTAGGAATTGGAATCACTATATTCTTCCTGAAATCTGGGTGTATTTCCCCCGCCACAAAATGCCGACGGACGACCTCAACATATCTCGTGTTACCCAGCACAGTGTGCCACAAATCCTGTCACAAAAACCAACGTGAAGATCGTGTGACGGTTTGTGGTGACCTTACCGTCTGTGCGGACGATGATCCGACGTTTCTCAACCGGACAATAACTGGAGACGAAACAAGGTGTTTCCAGTACGATCCGCAACTGAAACGACAATCAGCCACCTGGAATGCTGCAGCGTGCGCAACATACTGAGTCGTGTCGGTGCCTATCCTCCGAGCGTCAATTCTCACAAGGGAACCGCCCCATTGCATCCCCCCCCCTCAGATTTAGTTATAAGATGGCGCAATGGGTAGACCGTGAAAAACTGAACACAGATCAATCGAGAAAATAGGAAGAAGTTGCGTGGAACCATAAAAAATATAAAAGTTGAGCAGTCCATGTAGAAGATAATCAACGTCGAACACTTCGTGAGCACAGGAGCTCTGTGGTCCCGTGGTTCAGCGCGCCCGGTCAGATGGCTCAACGCTCCCTGTAATTATAATAATAACAATAATAATAATAATAAAAAGCTAAGCGTAGAACAGATGGAACATGAACGAACAAACACGATCAGCGTCCGCAACGGACAGAACTACCCTAAGGGAAAAAAAGAAGAAGAAAAAAGAAGAAGGTGGCTAGCGTGAGGAGCTGCGGAGCGAAAGGTCCTTGGTTCAAGCCTTCCTATATACAGAAATTTTAGTTTTTTCATTTTCAAAAAACTATTATCTGTCAGTCCGTCCGTTCGATGCGAGGTAACTGCGACGTAGTATGGGGACGCTACGTCTAAACAAACATCTAAACACACAACGTCAGTCGACCACAGAGTACGGCGGAGAGAGTGTTCCTGCTGAAGAGGCTCCCTGGCTGGCAGTTGACTGTTCGTTACTTTCGACGAGACTGTATTAAATACGTCAGTTGCATTCCGTCAACTGTCAGCTAGGGAGCCTCTTCAGCAGGAATACACTATCCGTCGTGCACTGTAGTCGACTGACGTGTGTTTAGATATTTGTTTAGGCGTAGCGTTCCCATACTACGGCGCAATTAACCTCGCATCTCACGGACGGGCAGACCGATTTTCTGAAAATGAAAAAAATAAAATTTCCGTCATCAGGAAGGGTCGATCTAAGGACCTCTCACTCCGCAGACCTTCGCGCTAGCCATTTTTTTATTGCTTCAATGCGCTGTTTTTTTTTTAATATAATTCTACTCCAATGAGGGTGGTTTTTTTTTTTCTTTTTGGTAATGAAAGCGCAACTGACAAAGCAAACTAAACATCTTCTATGTTATAATGAATATGTCAACAATGAGCAACACTGCAACGAAAACGCTTCTACATGGTAAATGAATGAAACAAAAAGAAATGCCCCTTTAGTCAGTTGTAATGTATTAATTTATTTCATTTTATTGTTATTATAGGGGGCCAAATGTTCTAAGAACGTAACCCGTCGCCAGTCCTGCACATGAGTATCCCAGTCGTCTTCTCGCATTCAAGGGCGTTAGGTTCGATCAGGTTCTATGGGCTGCATCATTATTCTCTTCTCACACCTGGTACACCCCAGCTGGGTGGAGGGTTCGTGAACAGTGACCCTAAATAGTTCGCAAAAGTGGTTCGGTAGGATGCTCCACGTTGTACAGTCGTGTGTGTTTCAAGCAAATAGTGCCAGATCGAGGATGTTTTTGTCGCTATCTTGGTAAAGGTAATGTAGCGACATGCCTTTAATCCAGTTGATTGCATTCGTCTTCGCTGTTGGAAAATAGACGCCATCAGGGAAGAAAACTTCGGTAGATAGGATTGACGTAAAAGGACGACGTAGAAAGAGGGCCAGAATTTGTCTTGTGAGCTTCCAACACGCACTCGCACTCGGCACTCGCATCAACGTCTGCACACTGCGGACATAATGGGTCGCTAAGGAGGCGAATGGAATGTAACCGCTGACGATTAGGGAATTTTTCGTTCACTAATATGTACCACGATGCCCGTACTTCTGTCGGCAGCCATGGGACCATGGCAGTCCTATGCTTTCAACCCGCTCGACGTTGCCTAACTTTCGCATGGACAGTTCAGTTTTTATATTTTGCTTATTTTTTCACAGTTCCACACAACTTCTTCCAGTTTTCTCGATTAATCTGAGTTCAGTTTTTTCAAGGCCTATCCATTGTGGCAACTTATAACTAAATATGAGGGGGTTGCGATGGGGAGGTTCCCTTGTCAGAACTTATGCCCCAAATTTGCGACTAGATGGGGGATTTCCTCTGAGAGAGGACACAATTCGTAGTAATCGATGGTAAGGCATCGACTAAAACAGAAGTGATATCGGGCGTTCCACAGGGTAGTGTTTTTCGTTTGCTGTTCCTTATTTATATAAACGATTTAGGGGAAAATCTAAGTAGCTCTCTTAGGTTGTTTGCAGGTGACGCCGTCATTTACCGTCTAGTAAAATTATCTGAAGATCAAAACCAACTGCAGAACGATTTGAATAAGATATCAGGATGGAGTAAAAATTGGAAGTTGACTCTAAATAATGAGAAGTGTGACGTCGTCCACATGAATACGAGAAGAAATCCGTTAAATTTTGATTACAAGATAAATCATTCGAATGTGAAGGCCGTAAACTCCACTAAATACCTAGGAATTACTATTACTTCAAACCTAAACTGAAAGAACACGTAGATAATGTCGTGGGAAAGGCGAACCAGAGACTGCATTTTATTGGTAGTACCCTTAAAAGATGCAACAGAACTACTAAAGAAACTGCATACACTACGCTTGTCCGTCCTTCTATGGAGTACTAGCTGAAAACCCTGCGTTGCCCGGGTATTTATTTACTTATCCGAACCTTGAGTTAGTACTTTTCCTATCCACTCTCTCTCTGTCCATCTCCTTTTTTCTAAAAAACATGTTACATTTATCAGAGAATATATAAGAAATCACAGGTAAAAATTCACTCGTTTCGAAGAATCCAATCACGAAATTCAAAAATAATGATTGTAATAATGTCACATATGGATCGCTTGATGTAATGCGCGAAATGTCAAATAAATTTTTTTAAAGAGATGTATTAAAAGATTTTTTTTATTTCCTTATTAGTATGCTTATCCTTACAGACAAAGAGCTGAAGACATTGTAGCACGCATAGACCAAATATATGGTCTGTGGCATCACGTTTCGCTGTATGTAATCTCCTTGCTATAGAGTCGCAAACGTCATCGCTGGCCTTCAGTCCGATTTTTTTTTTAATAATTTGACGACTTTAAACCACCATATCTTCCACCCCCTTATAGCTTACTGCTGTGGTGTACAACGGGAGACTTCAGACAACAATTACACACAGACCATTCGTTTGCGTTCTGTAGTTTTCGCTGCACAGCGAAATATGAACACACACACGCGTAGAATTTAATATACACTGATAACTTTCCAGCCCAATATACTGCACCCTTTTATCATTATCAACCGTCAAGCAACAATGCAAACAATAAAACCGTTTTCAAAGAATGAATATAATTTTCAAAGAATCATTATTGTTCCGCATTTCGCGTTTTGTTCTTCAGATTACTAAATATCTATCAGATCGCTATAAAACCGTGCCTAAACATTCGTCAGGTATAAATTAGTAACTGTACAAATATTCAAGTCTCTACGTCTTGTCGTTCGGACGTGATAAGCGTACACCGAACAGACATTCACATCAATATATATATATATATATATCCGATCGCCATAAAATCGTGCCTAAAGCCTTCTCCTGGTAAACATTAGTAACTGTACAAATTTTTAGCTGTTTATGTCTTGTGGTTCAGAGGTGATAAACGTACACGGAAGAGACATTGACATTTATAGATATAGATTGCTGCGCAGTAAGGGATCCTTATCAGGTGGGTTTGACGGAGGACATCGAAAGGGTCCAAAGAAGGGCAGCTCGTTTCGTATTGTCACGATACAGGGGAGACAGCGTTACGGAAATGATACAGGATCTGGGATGGGAATCATTACAACAACGGCGCTTATCGCTGCGGCGTGGGCTACCTGCGAAACTAAAATCGCCAGCATTCTCCTCCGAATGCGAAAATATATTGTTGACTTACATAGGTAGAAAAGATCATCAGAATAAAATACGAGAAATTAGAGCTGGAACGCAGAGATTCGGGTGTTCTTTCTTCCCGCGCGCTATTCGAGAATGGAATGGGAGATAAAATAGTATAAAGGTGGTTCGATGAACCCTCTGCCAGGCACTTAAAAGTGATTTGCAGAGTACCCCATGTAGATATAGATGTATTGACTGTGCGACGTGGAAGGGCGGCGGCAGAGTGTTGGCGGCTGGCTGGGGACGACCGGCGTGCCCCTGGGTCGGCCGAGCGGCCAGCGATCGGCGACTCGAGAGGCGCGCAGACTATGCCCGGCGGCCGCGGCGCGCGCCTCAGCAGGTTGGCAGCGCCAGACGCCACCTCGAGCCGTCCGTCACGTCAGCTGGCCGGACAGGGGGCAACAGCCGCCGGCGCGCCGCCCCTGCGCAAATAGCGCTTACCGCGACCACAGAGTATTTGTCTGTGCCGCGACCGTCGCCGCCAACGGGCTACAATTTCATAGTGCCTGACACACGGGCTACAGCACTCTTTGCGGCAACCTGCGTAAGCTCGGCTGTCATATTTTTGGTGGTCAGTACTCTCGACAGTAGTCTGTCAATCGTTGTTGAGCTTGAAGTGTTGTATTTAGCATATACAGGGTGTTTCACTGTTTGCCTCTGTAACTTGTAAAATAATAGGTGACGGGAAATTTTAATGCGGTCGGTCAACACAAGAAATGTTACACTTTCTGCGGAGCTATGAACATAGTTTATTGTACCATTTTCCAAAGAGTTACACCACAAAGATATACTTTTTTTTAATGGAACAATAGTTTTTTCTATCGTGCATTGCAATCGTTGAAACCAGCTACGTCCAAATCAATATAAACGACATTCCTATCACAGTTAGTTTGGGAGCTACAACCCTTCAAAGTTTCAGAGGCACTTACCACAAACGCTGCACATAATGCAATGCGCCTTCTAAATGTGGTGCGGCCGAGTTGTAACGTCGCCGGTGTCACGGAACGAGAAGCTTCCTCGATGCGCTGTTAGACTGCCGACTGTCGCCGCACACGGCAGTTGGAGCCACACAAACAACCGGGGCTCAATATACCACAGTTACTAACATCGGATGACGATGGCATACACGAACAACGAGTACGTTGACATGTTGCTGATGCTCGGCGAGTGCCGACACGATGCCACTGAAGCAGCCACGGCGTATCCCGTGAGATATCCTAGGCGAAGAGCCCCGGCGGCCATTACGTTCTTACGTGCCGAACAATGACTTCGGGAAACAGGCAGCTTGCTAATGCGCCGCAGTAACAGACGAAGACCTGCAAGAAGAGAGGAGACGGAGGTGTTTGTTTTAGCTGCACTATATCACGATCCTCATGTCAGCTTACGAGCCGTTGCTGCAGTCGCTGGTGTCAGTTTCACATCTGTGTGGCGTATAGTACACGGCCACAGGTTTCATCCGTACCGTCTGTCACTGACCCAGAAGCTGCATTGGAACGATTTCCGTGCAAGAGTGACATTCTGTGAGTGCGTATAGGAACACCAAATATTTGGCATTGTTTGGTCTCAGTCTGTCTATACTCAAAAAAATTCCTGACTAGTGGCACTCAGCTGCCCCAAGAGTGAAGCTTCAGACGACCTGCAATTCCCTTGACGTACACACCATAAAAACAATGCTCAGTTTTCTACCTGGTGTTAGTGTTTTTCTGAGATATTTCTTCTTCTGTCACTCCTGTGGTTGATGAAACTACACTTTTGAGTGTCTACACCTTCTTTAAAAATATTTTCATTTTGCGTTTATAATACTTGATCGAGCATGGTAGACATGCAACCAGTGCAAGTATGGAAGTGGTAGTGACAGCCAGAATTTTTTAACTATATGTCTGTGTCCTTTGCAACAAATCTGAACTTATTTCAGCGTGGGGACAATAAAAGTTATTAATGATACATTATGTCAGCACGGAATGCTTTTGTGGCAACTGACCTAGGCGCATTTTTGTTGCAATAGTCTGTCGTCACTTTCGTCTTTGTACTAAATTTTCACGTACCAAACGTTACTTGTTTCAGCATGGCAACACGGGAAGTTATTAACGACACCTTATTTCGACTTGAAATGCTTTTGTGGCAGATGATCTAGGCGCATTTTTAACTGCAGTATTTTTTTGTCACTTTCGCCTTTGTACTCAAATTTCGTCCACCAAAGTTTACAACCAAACCCTTTAATAGCAATTTTACAAGTTTGTAGCCTAAATTAGTTTAATAAACACAAGGTAAGTATGTACTAGACTTTACGAAAGTGGTTGTTACAACACTTTAACAGCAGATGGAAATCCATGGTCAAGATTGTTCGTCATAATAATTACTGTTCACTTTATGTTTCGCAGCTTGTTTAGACCACGTAATTGCATTATAAACAACGCAAATTTTTTCACAGCGGCCCTTCCGTTGTTATTGTAAACTTCAGTTGTTAGACTTCCAACTGCATCTGTAATACTGATAGGTTGGTGAAATTTCATTATCGCATTTTTAGGACATTTACTACCAGGCTCGTCAATTCGCAGCGTTGAGAAAGTCTCACAGAACTTGATCCACATCGGAATACATTAGTCAATCTTTATTTAAAACGTGAAACTGTAAATAGGTAAAATACCCGAGGCGGTGTGGCGTACCAGCTGTCAGCCGATACCCCAAATAACATGGTGGACGCCAGTTCAATTTGCCTCAAACATGGCGGACCTATCGCCACTCTATAAAATCTAAGCTCGTTGATCAACGCGCAACACTACACTGAGCTGGCGAAGATACGCGCGGATACATGAGACGCCGGTAACGTATTCACGATCTACAGGGTGGTTAAAAAATGTTCAAATGTTTGTAAATATATAGTACTTAACTGCTCGGTTATTAATACCTAGCCGACCGCGGTGGCCGAGGGTACTTAGGCGCTCCAGTCACGGTCTGCACGGCTACTACGGTTCGGGGTTCGAATCTCCCCGCGGGCATGGATATTTGTGCCGTCATTAGTCTTAGTTCATGTTTGTAAGTTTAGGGACTGGTGACCCCGTAGTTAAGTCCCATAAGCTATACAAAAATTTGAACATTTTTATTAATCCCTAGCTTACAAACTACTAAAACTAAGGCAAACTAACCTAAGGCCAACACATGCAAACATGCACGAGGGAGGACTCGAACCTCCGACAGCGTACGGTCGCGCGCCTCAGCACGGCGTCTCAGTCCGCATGGCTATTTCGCCACGGCAGGATGGTTAAGGAAACCTGGACGTGAACGGATTGCATTTTCATACCCTGCTTTCGGTGCACATTACTCTTGATCTGCAATGTAGAGAAAGTTGTGATTTTCTGCCAATACGGAATAACATTAACTCAAGCTGTGATAGGAAATATCTGTTATAATTTAAGAATTACTATATTTTGCCTACTAGACGTTATATAATACACATCCGCATTCTGGAACCATTTGCTGGTGCATCGTCACTCTAATCGCATTTAAAGTATCAAAATGCCTAGATCACAACTGATAAATTTTATTTTTCGACGCCGCGCTGAAGTGGCCGAGCGCATTAACGCGCTATGCTCCGATCCGCGATGCTGTTCCCCGTCGGAGGTTGGAATTCTCCCTCGGGCCGGATTTTTGTGTTGTCTTTAGTATAAGTTACTTCATAAGTAGTTTGTAAGTTTAGGGACTGATGACCCCGCAGTGAAGCCTCATAAGCTTAACAAACGTTTGAACATTTATTTTTTGGCAAACATGCAAACGTTAAAATATTTAAAAACACTTTCCATTATGATCATGTTGACAGTCAGAACGCCTTCAGAATGTAAGAAGGCCTTCAGAGTGTAAAATGTCAACATGACACATAATGGAAAATGTATTTTAAATATTTAACTGTTTTTATGTTTGACATACCATTTATAAAAGTTAACCATTATAATGTCGTACGCCTTCACCAAATGGAAAGCACAGGACAGAAGTGACCAGATGATGGTACCTCAAGTGTTTCGAAACTGGTCGTCGAAAAATAAATTAATTAATTCCGATATTGGCATTTTAATACTTTAAAGTAAGAATTGGAAAAATTAATAGCATTTAGACGGTAGCAGGCTGCTGTCAACATTCGAAGGAACACTTTATGCCTCTTGTTTTGTAGTTTGGAGTATGAAGAAACAGAAAAACCCTTAACAAACCACATTACTATTTTGTCCAAAAAATACCATTAAAATTATATACAGAATGACAAATTAGATCATTTTCTGCAATGTAGTAGGCATAATGCAAATATACTGTCCCTTTCTTCAATTAGGAGAAATTTGGTGAACATAGCTAAAGCCATTATGAATATATACGTACCTAATGCTCTGAAAATGTAGTTTCGACACACTGAAGAAAAGAACACAGTCACATAGTGAAGGCTTTCACGGCCAGCTGAAATAGTTACTGCTGAATCTTCCGGTTCGTATGGTCGTGGTTGAAGAAACATTTCTGCTCATGACGTGCGCTGGACATCTACAGAGGTGCTTCTGGTCGCGGTGAGTCTTGCCAACTAACGACTCAGGCTACTATGATTGTTACGCTTCTTTGCTTGACCATCGACTATCGATAGTTATGGTTTTATCTTTGACGAGGCTTATCCCTGCTGCGCACGTGAACAGTTGACCACGCCCCTTTTAGACGCTATTTGCACCACACTCCGACGCCCAACTCGTTAGTCGGCAAGACTCACCGCTACCAGAAGCACTTCTGAAGATGTCCAGCGCAGCTCTGGCCGAAACGTCAGGAGGAGAAATTTTTCTTCGACCACTACCATACAACCTGGAAGATTCAAAATGTACACAGTTTTTTTTTTTTTTTTTGACTCACTGTACGCCTCTTTCAGAACGTTCCAGTGACGTAATCTTGCTGGCCAGCTGCTCCTGTATCCAATGCAGACTTTTTCAGGAGTCTTCTCTGGACTCTTTAGTGGTGGCTTCCGCAGCCCTTTCAGCTTCAACTAGTCACTGACGATCAATGGCTGTCATAGCAATTATCATAATATTTCCTGACTGGATGCCCAATTTGTCCATTACTTGTATCCTGCTAATTACATATCACTGAAACAGATGACAGCATCCATTACACCTACTTTGAGTACTGCTCACCCAATGTTGTTTTCGGTACGCGTTGCCACACGCAGCTGGTGAATATCTCATTAGGATTTTGTGCACGGCCATGGAGACATTTACTAAGTAATTTGTGATCTGCAATGTCCCTACATAGCCTTATTGTTTCAATGACTGTGGCAGACATGAAATCAGAAATGTGACATGAAGTCACTAATGAGGTATGCGCCCATTTTCAATTTCGTAATTAAACACTGCTATAAGGGACACTTTAAAAACATGAAGGCCACAGTTGGTGATGCGGCTGTTATTTATTGACGCCTTTCGACTTTGTCATTGTCAGAATCTAAAACATGGGGTTAAGTTTCGTACAATTGTACCACGTCATGGGTGTGCTGAACATGAAATGTTTATGGTGATATTCCTTGCCTGAAACATCAGCGTAGCCAGTGCGCGGACATTTGTTCAAAGAGCGTTTAAGGCTACCGTAACTATTTAAAAGTAAATAAACCATACATTTTTGGAAACGGGAAAATTTGTCGTTTTGATGGAGGCAATGTTTTTTCGATTTTTCAGTCATTTTCATGTCCAGGTTACCTTAAAACATAATTCAAGTTTAAAAATCTGCATTTAAACCTGCAACCACGGTCAAGGCAGACGTGTGCGTTCATTTGTTTCCCATGCCATTTCGCGGGGCACGCTCTTATCGCGTCTGGCGTAACTTCTGCGGTATTTCTGCGTCGGGAGACTTTATTTTCCCGTCAAATCCTTCTCTGCTGCTTTATAATCTCTCTTCGCCGTAATGTACGCCGTTGTTAAGTCGGACGACAGACCGGAACAAACAATCTGCCACCTCTTTGGTTCAACTGTTGAAGATCCACCTCTCGCCTTATAATTACTCTGTCTCGTGGCTGAAGGGTTTACTCAGTGAACATACTTTCTCAGTATGTCGAAACGTGCTTTATCTTCTGGTGACGAGTGTGATGATACCGAATATTGTGGTTCCAGTGAAAAATCCATAGATTTGGGAAGTGATAATAGCAGTTCCGAGGAAAGTACCAATGACTGCGTGTGGAATGAAATTGATGTGAGTAATTGCCCACCTGCTACACCAACTTTCCTATTTACTTCAGCTATTGGAGTAAAGACAAGATTACAAGGAGAGGTCGCCTACTCGTCATCGCCGAATTCGTCCAAATTTATGGTACGTGTAGGGCATTGTGAGTCACGAAAGTGCCCCAAGCAGGAACTCCAGATGGCTAAGCGTTTAGGAAATAAAAGGAAGTTTGATACGGATTTATTGCCATATGTATCTTATCAACTGCCCCTGCAACGGCGTGTTTAGGAAGCGGAGTTTGGTTCACAGGTTTTAAGTTTCTTTTGTTGTTATCAGTTTCTGAGCAGTGATTCTGTACCTTCTTCTATAGAGAGGAAGGATCTTATTTTACCTAAAGGAAATACATTAAAGGCGAAGAAGCCGCGCCATAAATGCAACAATTCGCAAAAAAAGAAAATAAATAAATAAATAAAAAATTACAAAAACCGTATTACATCTAATGGATCCTTTATTACAAAAGGATATTGTGTAACAACTGACAAATTTTACTCGTCGCCTCAAATTGCCGATTACTTGGTACAAAGAAGAACAGATGCCTATGGAACCCTTCGCGCAAACAGGAAAGATCTACAGACTACATATGCAACAATAAAACCTAGGAAAGGAGACGTAAGAGCTTTCCAAGGAGGGAAAGGTCAGCAAAGACATGGTCCTAGAATGGCAAGACAAGAAAACAAAATTTGCACCTTAAGCACTGTGCTCAGTCCCTCGACACGAAGTCTAAAATAAAGTTATGACGAAGTGGTAAACAGCGGTTGATGTGCGACTATAATGACACAATGGGCGGCATAGATAGAGTCGATCAAAAACTATGTATTAGGAGGCCACGAGAAAACAGCAGAAGAAATACCACAAGAATATATTCCGCCATCTTATCGATCATTCTCTATTCAACGCGTTTGTTATATTCCACCAATACGAAAAAATCGTTTTTGACGTTTAGAGTTGATGTAATTGAAGCTAGAACGGCACAAGTCACATAACTCCAAATCCAATAAAAAAGGAGCGTCGTAGATGTGCTGTCTGCTGATGTGCTGATGGGAAGAAAATATGTAAAGGAACGAGAACGTGGTGAGAAAATTGGAACGCGGGCCTGGTATGGAACCCTGGGTAAAGTTCTATCGCAGTCAGAAAAATTATTAATCAGTATTTTCTCAGTCTGAAGTATTACCATTTCCCCCTAAATGTTCTCTGAATTTAAATAAAGTCTCAATGAAAATTTCACCTTTTGGCTTTCTCGTAATATTCTTTCAATAGTATCCTTACAAATATTACACTACTGGCCATTAAAATTGCTACACCAAGAAGAAATGCAGATGATAAACGAGTATTCATTGGACAAATATATTATACTAGAACTGACAGGTGATTACATTTTTATGCAATTTAGGTGCATAGATCCTGAGAAATCAGTACCCAGAAAACAACATCTGGCCGTAATAACGGCCTTGATGTGCTTGGGCATTGAGTCAAACAGATCTTGTGCGGCGCGTACAGGTACAGATGCCAATGCAGCTTCAACACGATACCACAGTGCATCAAGAGTACTGACTGGCGTATTGTGACGAGCCAGTTGCTCGGCCACCATTGTCCAGACGTTTTCAATTGGTGAGAGATCTGGAGAATGTGCTAGCCAGGACAACAGTCGAACATTTTCCGTATCCAAGAAAGGCCCGTACAGGACCTGCAGCATGCGATCGTGCGTTATCCCGCTGAAATGTAGGGTTTCGCAGGGATCGAGTGAAAGGTAGAGCCACGGGTCGTAACACATCTGAAATGTAACGGCCACTGTTCAAAGTGCCGTCAATGCACCCCATTCCATCACGCCGGGTGATATGCCATTATGGCGATGACGAATGTGTGTTCACCGCGATGTCGCCAAACACGGATGCGACCATCATGATGCTGTAAACAGAACCTGGATTCATCCGAAAAAAATGACTTTTTGCCATTCGTGCACCCAGGTTTGTCGTTGCGTACACCATCGCCGGCGATCCTGACTGTGATGCAGCGTCAAGGGTAACCGTAGCCATGGTCTCCGATCTGATAGTCCATGCTGCTGCAAACGTCGTCGAACTGTTCGTGCAGATGGTTGTTGTCTTGCAAGCGTCCCCATCTGTTGACTCAGGGATCGAGACGGGGCTGCACGATCCGTTACAGCCATGCGGATAAGATGCCTGTCATCTCGACTGCTAGTGATACGAGGCCGTTGTGATCCAGCACGGTGTTCTGTATTGCCCTCCTGAACCCACCGATTCCATATTCTGCTAACAGTCATTGGATCGCGACCAACGCGAGCAGCAATGTCGTGATACCATAAACCACAATCGCGGTCGCGATACGATAAACCACAATCGCGCTAGGCTACAAACCGACTTTTATCAAAGACGGAAACGTGATGGTACGCATTTCTCCCCCTTACTCGAGGCATCACAACAACAGTTCACCAGGCAACGCCGGTTAACTGCTGTTTGTGTATGAGAAATCGGTTGGAAACTTTCCTCATGCCAGCACGTTGTATGTGTTGTCACCGGCGACAAACTTGTATGAATGCTCTGAAAAGTTAATCATTTGCATATCACAGCATATTCTTCCAGTCGGTTAAATTTCGCGTCTGTAGCACGTCATATACGTTGTGTAGCAATTTTAATGGCCAGGAGTGTATAAATATTGCAAAAACTTCATCCGCGATTTTGTGGATCCACAATAGTAAATCGACCGCGGCTGGAGGGTTAATCAAAGAAACAAGATGGAACCACAGTCTAACATATACAGTCACGACACTCACACTGATTTTTGTTATACGCTGCGATAGCAGCGCCCCAAGCGGCTGGCAAGCTACATTTCTGAATACGATATCGGGTGAGTACCAATAGTATAGTTTAAATCGATTTCAACGTAATTTTTACAACGGGAAAGATATTTAGTGCATTAAAAACTGATAATAACTGCAAAACTCTACTTTTGTCTGTATTAGGTTTCCTAAGAACCGTTGGAAAGTATAAAACGGTACATTCCAGGACTTTATTTAAGATTCTCTTGAAATTGACCACTGTCAGTGAAGAATTTCATTTTATATTAAGAACAAAAAATGACTAATCAATAACGGAAGAAGCGACTTTTTGTAGAACGACGTCAGTTTTCTACTCAGAAAGGTCAGAGTGTCTTTACTAAAATTCCAGTCAGATCAGTGAGTGTTGAACGTAAGAAAGCTGAATGCAGTACCTACATTATGTAAAGTACCAGATGAGTCACCACAGCTGTAACTGAAGGAAAAACCTCACAAGCGTTAGGAGAAAAAATGTATTTGCTAACAAAGTTGAAAGCAATCCACAATTGGTGCTACATCTCGACCACAAACGGCAAGAATCTTCAAGATATTTGTTTTGCAAGCAAAAGTAATTACACTAAAAAATATATGCGTTTAAAAGAAAGACTAGTGAAGTGAAAAAAAATTCGAATTACACCGAATTGTTACACGGTTAAAGAAAGTGCCGCTCATGCAAGAATAGTCCGTAACATGAATTTATGTTTCTCGTATGTTTATACTGTTACTTTCAGCGGAATAAGCTCCAGATATCCACATATTCGTAAATATTGCCTCATGAAGTAATTTAAATTCGCCAATTTTATTTCACGATTATTTATGTCTCTCGATATTTTACTAATGCTTGGAATGCAAACATTTGGTGGACTTCAAACTCGTTTATTATTTCCTCAGTGCTTTGGTATTTCTTTCGGACGATTCTCTTAAAATTCAGTCTACTCTTTATCAGTAATAAACTGTGATATCTGTTCCTGGATTCGTTTATTATCCAATATCTGACTCCTGAACCTGACCAAGATACCGTCCGAAATTATAATTTCTCATTCTCAATGACAAGTCCATATTCTCACACAACCCTTCCATTTCTTGCCCCACAACCGTGTTCCAGTACCCCATGATTATCAGATTTTCATCTCCCTCTACATACCGAACTGTTATTTCTATATTTTCCTATACTTTCTCTTCATCTGCATCTTCTGCTTGTGAAGTCAGCACTTACACTTGAATTATCTGAGCTGTTGAATCTGCGGAGAACATCCTTATCTCAGAACTATTCATATAAACTCACTCTCTACCCTACTTTCCTATTTATAATTAATCTACCTCCGGTATAATATTTTCTGCTGCTGCCGATATTACCCTATATTCGTGTCCCCAGAAAGCTTTATCTTCTTTCCATTTGACGTCACTGATCTTCCACTATATTTAGATTTTATAGCTGCTCACTGTTTTCAAACGTTCGAAATTGCATGTACTAACTCCTAGAATGTTATCACTTCATTGGTTATCCAGTCTTTTCGTCATGGTCACCTCCCTGATATCCGAATGGGATTATTTTTCGGAAAGTTCTGTCAAGCAGAAATCCTCATGCCACATATTCTTTGAAAACTGAGTTATGAGTATTTGATGCAGTTGTTTTCCTTTGCCTTTTGGTTCATCGTACCCTTTGATCATTGCTGATTCTTCCGTTTTTGAGGCGCAGCTTCCCATCCCGGGGACAATAAACTGTTCTCAACCTCTGTTCGGTCTTCCGACGTCTTTTAAAGGGGCCTATGGCATGAACGATGGCGACTTCTTATAGTTGGCCGGCCGCGGTGACCGAGGAGACTGAGGCGCTCCAGTCACGGTCTGCACGGCCACTACGGGCGGGGGTTCGAATCCCCACTCGGGCATGGATATTTGTGCCGTCCTTAGTATTAGCTAGTTTGTAAGTAGTTTGTAAGTTTAGGGACTGATGACCCCGTAGTTAAGTCCCATAAGCTATACAAACATTTGAACATTTTTTTCTAAGTCTTCGATCTCCATTACTAATGATGTTGATTCAAAATTTAAATAATGGATGGACTCGAATGCTGGACAAAGGTCTTTTTGATAATCAGTCTGATACCCCTAAACTATGATTGCAACCTAAAGCATGTACCAAATGAAACCATAGTTCCAAAGGTCATATTCTACTAACGCTTGTGTCAAAATTACCACACTCTGCCATCTTCCTTTGTTACTGTCATTTCTACTATAAGAACAAGGTATTGGCTAAAGGATAAAACAGACTTTGTGGGACATCCACAACTGTTGCTGCAATTTTCCATCTTGAATAAATCCGCACAAATTGTAAATACGGAAATCCTTTATTTGTACACAATCGGACACGACTAGTTCCTTGATATAAATCTCATCTTCAGGTCTGACAGAAAATAAAAAGATCCTATTAAAAAACCCATAAAATACTGGGTGTTACAAAAAGGTACGGCCAAACTTTCAGGAAACATTCCTCACACACAAAGAAAAAAAATGTTATATGGGCATGTGTCCGGAAACGCTTACTTTCCATGTTAGAGCTCATTTTATTACTTCTCTTCAAACCACATTATTCATGGAATGGAAACACACAGCAACAGAACGTACCAGCGTGATTTCAAACACTTCCTGTAACAAAATGTTCAAAATGTCCTCCGTTAGCGAGGATACATGCATCCACCCTCCGTCGCACGAAATCCCTGATGCCCTGATGCAGCCCTGGAGAATGGCGTATTGTATCACAGCCGTTCACAATACGAGCATGAAGACTCTCTACATTTGGTACCGGTGTTGCGTAGACAAGAGCTTTCAAATGCCCCCATAAATGAAAGTCAAGAGGGTTGAGGTCAGGAGAGCGTGGAGGCTATGGAATTGGTCCGCCTCTACCAATCCATCGGTCACCGAATCTGTTGTTGAGCTAATCCATACATCAAATGGACATCTACCAAATCCGCATTTGTAAACATTGCACTGACTGCAAAACTACGTTCGTGATGAACACTAACCAGTTGATGCTAGTACTGTAGAGCAATGAGTCGCATGTCAACACAAGCACTGAAGACAACCTTACCTTCCTTCAATTGGGCCAACTGGCGGTGAATCGAGGAAGTACAGTACATACTAACGAAAAAATTGGGTATTTTGACAATTGTCTGCACGAATTATTTCAGTTTACTTTTAAAGAGAAATACTAAAATGAGCTCTAACATGGAAATTAAGCGTTTTCGGACACATGTCCACATAACATATTTTCTTTCTTTGTGTGTGAGGAATGTTTCCTGAAAGTTTTGCCGTACCTTTTTGTAACACCCTGTATATTAAAGATGGGATTTATATCCGTAAACCGGTCGTGACAGATAGTGTACAAATAAATGATCTCTGTATTTACGACTGGAGCGGATTTATTCAGCGTGGGATATGGCTACCGAATGATACATGAGGCAGTTTCTGTGGCGCTACTGTGCGGAGTTGGGACGTAAATATAATGCTCGTGCAGGCGCCAGTAAATGTGTTAGGCTGGGCGGGATTGGCCCAGAAATACCCGGCGGGCGGCCGGTCTGAACGTATTGATGTATTGGCAGCGCGCCCTTTGTGTAAATGGTGCATCACACAGGGACGCGAAAACTCGTCCAGAAACAAACCGATTGTCAGAAAACGTGTCTGCTGCCAAGGCGCGCGCACGAAGCAGCGGAAAAAGAACAGCAAACGCAGTAGTCGGGTTCCGGACAACGGGCGTGTATAGCCAACTTATTGGGATTATACAGGGTGTTACAAAAAAGGTACGTCCAAACTTTCAGGAAACATTCCTCACACACAAAGAAAGAAAATATGTTATGTGGACATGTGTCCGGAAACGCTTAATTTCCAAGTTAGAGCTCATTTTAGTATTTACGGATGAGGCTTCATTCCAACATGATGAAATTGTAAATTTTCACAATCAACATGTGGGGGCTGACGAGAATCCGCATGCAATTGTGCAATCACGTCATCAACACAGATTTTCTGTGAACGTTTGGGCAAGAATTGTTGGTGATGTCTTGATTGGGCCTCATGTTCTTGCACCTACACTCACTGGAGCACGTTATCATGATTTCATACGGGATACTCTACCTGTGCTGCTAGAACATGTGCCTTTACAAGTACGACACAACATGTGGTTCATGCACGATGGAGCTCATGCACATTTCACTTGACATGTTCGTACGCTTCTCAACAACAGATTCGGTGACCGATGGATTCGTAGAGGCGGACCAATTCCATGGCCTCCACGCTCTCCTGTCCTCAACCCTCTTGACTTTCATTTATGGCGGCATTTGAAAGATCTTGTCTACGCAACCCCGGTAACAAATGTAGAGACTCTTCGTGCTCGTATTGTGGACGGCTGTGATACAATACGCCATTCTCCAGGGCTGAATCAGCGCATCAGCGATTCCATGCGACGGAGGGTGGATGCATGTATCCTTGCTAACGGAGGACTTTTTGAGCATTTTCTGTAACAAAGTGTTTGAAGTCACGCTGGTACGTTCTGTTGCTGTGTGTTTCCATTCCATGATTAATGTGATTTGAAGAGAAATACTAAAATGAGCTCTAACATGGAAATTAAGCGTTTCCGGACACATGTCCATATAACATATTTTCTTTCTTTGTGTGTGAGGATTGTTTCCTGAACGTTTGGCCGTACCTTTTTGTAACACCCTGTATAAGTAATAGTATTTGCTTCCTGAATTACTGCATGCTGTTTTTTAACTGGTTGAAGATTTTAGTCGTTAACAGGAGGTGCAGAGTTTTAAGTTCTGGCCGACATTTGTGTTGTTACTAGAGGAGCAAGATCAGTCAGCAAAGTGGTGATCTTGTAGAAGGAAGAGTGAAGTACGGACAGGCCTCTTAAGGCCCAGAGGTATCGATCGACCGCCGTGTCATCAAGCAGCCAATTGCCACCATTTGCGGGTATGGAGAGACGTGGGGCCAGAATACCGAAATAGATCTATATCTACAGTTCTACTAAGGAAACTGCGTACAATTGTGTGCCCCAATTTGAAGCTCTGTTGTGCATTGTGGTATCACTGCCAAGTGAGACTGACGGAGGATTCAGAGAAAGTTCAGAGAAGGGCATCTCGTTTTGTATTATCGCGATATGGGGGAGAGAGAGAGAGAGTGTCACGGAAATGATGCACGAGTTGGGATGGAAATCATTAAGAGAAAAGCGTCATTCGTTAAGAAGGGATCAATTTGTGAAATTCCTTTTACCAACTTTCTCCTTCGAATGCGTAAATACGAAAGTTGGAAATTAAATAGTGGTAACTATTTATTCACAACCGATACAAAAGCTTTACAAGTTTGCACCAGTTACTGTCCTCCAAAGTAGTCACCAGCGTTGTGTAGGACCCGTTTTAAGCGATGTGGAAAGCGTGGTATACCGTTAGTAGAGTTTGTTCTGTTGGTGGTGCGAATGAAGCGGTCTACTGCCTATCGAATCTCTGGAACATAATGAAGCGAAATCCACGAAGTGGTTCCTTCATCTTCGGAATCAAATTAAAGTCACAAGGACTTAAGTCCGGGGAGTATGGTGGATGGTACAGTACTTCCCTGTCCCATCGACAGAGCAGCCACAGACTGCGCTGTAGGCGCTCGCGCAATCTCGTGAAAAATGACGGGTTGTTGTTGTTGTTTGGATGTTTAAAGGTGACAAAACTACAATGATCATCAGTCCCCCAATGACGGGTGTATTGAGCCGAAAGTGTTGCCGCTTCTTTCGCAAGGCTAATCACAGGTGATGCTCCATAAACGAAAAGTAATACTGTGCATTAACAGTCTGTCGTGGAGGAACGTAATTCGTTAGGGTAACACCATCCCATTACCATAAATTTCACCATACTGGGGCTCCGACACACTTTAGACTTTCGCGGCGACCCCATAATGACACCATTTGTTGGATTGGCGTTTCAGTTTTGGCTCGTACGATGTAGCCCATGTCTCACATGTGCTACGATACGGCGTAAGAAAGACTCTCCTTCGCGCTCATAGCGCTCTAAGTGCGTCTGGGCAGCGTCGTAACACACCCATTTCTGCATTTCCGTCAGTTCATGCAATTTCTCGCATTCGCAAGCGTTCCTTCAGGATGTGAAGCACAATCTTATCCGCTAATCCGGTTTCGTGGACGATCTCACGAATCGTCTGGCGTCGATCACTGTCCACTAACGTGGCAACATTATGCACTTCTTTTTCAGAGACGCTAGGAAGACCTGTCGGATGCATGTCTGCCACAGTTTGCCGATCATCGTTGAACGCTTTTACCCAACGTACCACTGTTCTGTACATTGCCGATTACCCGCACGCCTCTCGAAGACGTTGATGACACTGTCGTGCTGTACGACATTTAGCTCATTCAGCCTTGATCCAACTCCTGTTTCGAAAACATTACAGCATTACGTTAGACCGCTTGCTCGCAAGTGTCTGTGTTTCCCTCGATTGTGCGCACGCCGGTATTGTGGAACGGGCGAGTCCATTTGCTCGGAGTTAAGGTAGGTAGTCAACAACATATGCTGTCAGCACCAATAGTAATAGTAGATTCCACTGCATAGTTTCTCAAAAGGGACCCAGCTGCGGGATCATCAGTGACTAAACTTACAAACTACTAAAGACGACACAAATATCCATGCCCGAGGGGGGGATTCGAACCCCCGACCGTAGCGGCCGTGCAGACTGTGACTGGCGCGCCGTAGACCGCTCGGACACTGCGGCCGACATAGTGTCTCCACAGCAGTGTTACCACTATTTAAGTTCCAACCCTTGTATTTTGTTACCACCGATCTACATAGGGGAACATGATCATTTTAATGAAATAAATGAAATCAAAAATGTTCAAATGTTTTAAATCTATCAGACCAAACTGCGTGGTCATCAGTCCGTAGCTTACAAACTACTTAAACCTAGGTAAACTAACCTAAGGACAAACACACACACCCATGCCCCAGAGAGGACTCTAACCTCCACGGCGAGCAACCGCGTGCTCTGCAGCGAGACGCTTTAGAACGCTCGGCTACTCCACCGCGGCTAAATGAAATCAGATGGTAAACGGGAAGATTTACGTGTTTCTTTGTCCCGTGCGCTGTCAGAGAATGGGACTGTAGAGAAATATTATAAAAGCGATTTGATGAACTCCCTACCTACTTAAGTATGGTTTGCAGAATATGTATATAGATTTACATACTCCGCAATCCACTATATGGTACGCGGGGGAAGGTACCTCAAATCATTACTAGTCATTTCCTTCTCTGTTCCACTCTCAAATGGAATAAGAGAAAAAGGAGTGCTTGTTTGCTTACATACGAGCCTTAATTTCTCTTTTTTAATATTTGTGGTCTTTAAGCAAAATGTATGTTGGCGGCAATAGAATTATTCTGCAGTCATCTGCAAAACCGGCCTTCTAAATTTCTTCGGCAATTTTTCTCGAAAAGAACGTCGCCTTGCCTCCCTAACAATCGTACATTGATCGAACCTACCAGTAACAAACCATCAGCCCGCCTCTGAATTGCTTCTGTGTCTTCCTTTAAACCGATCTACTTGGAATACCAAACACTTGAGCAGTACTGAATGGACCACAAAGCGTTCTATATGCGGTCTCCTTAACAGATGAGCCACATCTTCGCATAATTATCCGAATAAAATGAAATTGACCATCCGCCTTCCCGACGAATGTCCTTACGTGCTCACTTCATTTCATATCACATCGCAACTTTATGCCTATTTAATAGACGCGACCGACACCGAGCGAGGTGGCGCAGTGGTAACACACTGGACTCGTATTCGGAAGGACGGTGGTTCAAATACACCTCCGGCCATCCAGATTTAGGTTTTCCGTGATTTCCCTAAATAACTCCAGGCAAATGCCGGGATGGTTCCTTTCAAAGGGCACGGCCGATTTCCGTCCCCCATCCTTACCCAAAATCCGAGCGTAAGCTCCGTCTCTAATGACCACGCTGTCGATGGGACGTTAAACCCTAAGCTTCCTTCCTCCTTCCTAATAGACCAACACACTAATAACTCAGTATTCGAAAATCTGGGATTGCTTTTTCTAGACATCTGCATCACCTTACATTTCTCTACCTTTAGAGCAAGCTACAAATTTTTCCTAAGTGTGCAGCACAATATTTTACCAAAGTTACTGATGACCCTCCAGTACACCACAGCATCACCAGTAAACAGCTGCATATTGTTAATGACTCTGGCCGTGAGATGATTTAGGTATACAGAAAAGAATAGCTGTCATATAACACTTCCTTGCGGCACTCGTGGCGATACCCTTGTCTCTGATGAACACTCGCCGTCGAGGACAACGTACTGGAGTTATTACTTAAGTAGTCTTCGAATCACTCACATACGTGGGAACCTTTTCTATATGCTCGATCTTCGATAGCAGTCTGCAGTGCGGCACCATATCAAACCTTTTTGAGAAATATGCATACTTCCAGTGGCCCTTCATCCTTGACTCTCAAGATGTGATGTGAGTTTCATATGAACGATGCTATCTAAACCCGTGTTAGTGAACTGAATAGAGAGAAGCTTTTCCGTATGAAGGAAAGTTACTAAACTATGACATAAAAGTTTTCTGGGTATGGTACCGCGTCATGATGTAAGGCTATTACTTAAATAACCGACGTTTCGGCCAACTTTACAGTGGCCTTACATCATGACGCGGTACCATACCCAGAAAACTTTTATGTCATCTGACTCTGGCCGCGGAAGCCTACGTAATTATATTACTAAACTATGTTTAAATTCAGCCATATGTTATGGTCAAAGAACTTAGCCTAAGATATACAGAGATATTGCACACACAGAAGTACAGAGATGCCACATATAGAGATATATCAGATATTACAAATCCCAAAAGCGAGATTTGTGGAGCCACACTGTCATTTATAACATGTAGAATAGTTGCTCCACTGTAATATGACAAATCTCGCTTTTGGGATGTGTAACATCTGATATATCTCTGTATGTGGCATCTCTGTACTTCTGTGTGTGCAATATCTCTGTATATCTTGAGCTAAGTTCTTTGACCATAACATATGCCTGAATGTAAGCATGGCGATGTTGTGAGTGACTACTGATCAACAGTTATAAAGTGTACTGTGTATTGTGCAAAACCTGTGACATGGAAGTGCAAATTAGCATTATATTGCTGTTACTGCATTATTCTCAACTAATATCCAGGAGAAATGTACGAACACGAACTGGATACCCTACTTATATGTGAGTACACTTACAGCCTTAACACAAATCACTCCACCACATACCATACTTGTTTTATGATACTTGTGTATGTATATCTGTATGATAAGCACAATGTAATTTACGTTTTCTTTAAACAGTCAGCAACAGTGAATGTAAACACCTGAAGATGGGCACAAGCCTGAAACCGGTAGTGTTTTAATAAACCACCAATAATTGTGACTGGTAGCGGATTTTATTTCCATAACCTATAAGGAACAGTCACGGAGTTCTTCAACATCCATAATGGATAAAATTCACTTAAAATTACTAAACTGCTCAAAAAAAAAAAAAAAAAAAAAAAAAAAAAAAAAAAAAAAAAAAAAAAAAAAAATAAAATAAAAAATTAGAAAATCATTTGAGATATCGTACACAATATATACTGTAAATGGTAATGTACTGTATTCAGATATTGGTTACGATTGTAATTTGTGTGTGATACTGTACGATATTTTGCTGTCTCAACTCTTTACTTGACGTTTACATGGCGTTTACTTAGGGCGAGGCAACATTGGGCTACCATAATAGCCAAAAAGTCTTTCTCGTTGCCATGTAATAAGGTGTGTGATCACCTCGTACTGCCAGTACAGTTACACACCTGCGTGTCATGGACAGTATGAGGGATATTTGGCCATTCTTCCGTGAGTGCAATGTCCATCTCTGTAACCGTTTGTAGGAAGTGCTAGTCTGGTTGCAATGCGTCTGCAAAGTGGCTCCCAGATGTGCTCAATAGGGTTTATGTCGGTGAACAAACTGGCCACTCCATTCGTTCAATTCCATCGGCTCCAAGCATGCTGTCTAATAATGCTGCTCTGTAGAGACGAGCGTTATCGTCATTCAGAAGGAACTTATCCCTATGCACCAGCGTAGGGCAGAGCAAAAGGTCGAAGGATCCCGTATACGTCGGAGCAGTCAAAGCGCCATTCTGAACGACATAGAAGTGCATACGTCCGCCAATATCATCCCTGCTCATATCATTCGTCTATCACCATAATATGGTGATGTTTCCTGCACATAAACAGGATTGTTCCGAGTTCCACGTTCTGTTCAGAAGAGGGAACGACGATTTTCCGGCTCAACACAAAAGTTTCACCCACCTGTGAACAGAACTCGGTGCCATTCGTTACGACTTCGAACCTCGGCTTAGTTTCTGCGGGCTAAACGGTGGGACACACTCCATAGGCCTCCTTGCGTGGAAGCCACATTCTCGAAGGCGATTTTGGACTGTTGATTTGCGCGTCCTATGGCTGCTTGGAAGGAGTGGTATTCAACCCTCTGTCTCAACGGGCTGCTAACCGAAGATAACGGTCATTTCCCTCTGGTGTTAACCGTGCACGATCCTAGCCCTGCCTTCCCTTAAACGGCCTCTGTTGTCTGAAATCGCGTCTAGGCGCGACTAGCTGCAGTCCCCCCCCCCCGCCCCGCCTCCATGCCATAGCTTAGGGTAACTCACGTTGTTGTACTACCCGCTCCCTGCACTATCTGAACCAAACTGCTCGTGTAATTCGTTTGATAAACACATGTCAACACTAACGCTCTCTGCAGAATCCTTCCGTTATTACCACTATCTCGGTTGCCATTAATGTTGTTGTCTTCGCTCAGTAGAACCGAGAGAAAGTAGTCCAGTCAATGAATGCATTGTAGAGTGCATGGAATATGCGAGAATTTTTGACTTCAGGACTTTGTTAGGGATAGTTAGGAGGTGAACATACTGAAAGTCCCCGCCCCTGGGTGGTGAGCTAAAGCGGGGAGGGGGCTGGAAAGGTACCATTTTTTGGTTTTCCGCTATCTCGAAAACGCTCGGCTTTAGGAAAATATTATTCCAAATAAAAATGAAAGATTATTGAATTTGCTATAAAATTGTTTCCATACATATACGTCGAATTCCCAACGGTTTTCGAGATACACGTTAGTGCAAATTGACAATTTCGGAAAACAATCATCTTTACTCACTAATTTGTCAAATATTTATTTATAGTGACTCACTCGATCCTATCACAGAAAATTTGTCAGAAAGAAAGTTGTAGAGCATAAAATTTCATTCAATTTGATATGCACATTTGCTACCTTATATTCAGCCAGTCAGAAGTTACATCATTTATAAGATGTGTGCTCAGTTTCGATCTCCCTCCGGAAATGAGTGTTTTGAGGGGCTGCGACGTTTTTACTTTATGAAACGTGCTATCATGGTAAATAAGAACAGTTTAACAATGACAAGAAGGTATTTGCAATTGAAACCTTTTCATAATTGTAGCTTTTATTTCAATATTATGAATCATACAATGAAAGTATTTAGAAACACTGATAGTGATTCAGATTGAAAAATAAGTGCATTCAAAGTAACATTTTTGTTTTACTGAGAAGGAATGGTCAAGGTTTATTCATTTTCGTCAGTAGTTGAGGCGTCATCCAAGGAGGTTGGTAGAGTCTCGATGTCACTGTCGTCATCTTCATCCTGAATTAATATTCCGCCTTCGTTGTTGCAGTTGCCCTTGCAGTTCAGGCATGTAACAGAGCAGGGCAGTATAACAATGCTTTTCTGCAACCAGTTTTAGTTCATTCTGCCGATGATAACATCTACATCTACATGGGATACTCTGCAAATCACATTTAAGTGCCTGGCGGGGGGTTCATCGAACCACCTTTATACTATTTATCTTCCATTCCATTCTCGAATTGCACGCGGGAAGAAAGAACACCTGAATCTCTCCGTTCGAGCTCTGATTTCTCGTATTTCATTCTGATGATCAAGTAAGTGGGAGTCAACAATATATTCTCGCATTCGGGGGAGAATCTTGACGAATGGAGTTTCGTAAGTAGCCCACGTCGCAGCGGTAAGTGCCGTTGTTGTAATGATTCCCATTCCACATCCTGTATCGATTCCGTAACGCTGTCTCCCCTGTATCGTGACAATACAAAACGAGCTGTCCTTCTTTGAACTCTTTCGATGTCCTCCTTCAAACCCACCTGATAAGGATCCTACACTGGGCAGCAATACTCCAAAAAAGGACGGCCAAGCGTAGTGTATGCAGTTTCTTTAGTAGTTCTGTTGCATCTTTTAAGGGTTCTACCAATAAAACCAATAAAACGCCTTTCCCACGATATTATCTACGTGTTCTTTCCAATTTAAGTCTGAAGTAATAGTAATTCCTAGGTATTTAGTGGAGTTTACGGCCTTCACATTCGATTGATTTATCTTGTAAACAAAATTTAACGGATTTCTTTTCGTACTCACGTGGACGACTTCACATTTCTCATTATTTAGAGTCAATTGCCAATTTTTACACCATAGTGGTATCTTATTCAGATCGTTCTGCAGTTGATTTTGATTTTCAGATGATTTTACTAGACGGTAAATGACGGCGTCATCTGCAAACAACGTAAGAGAGCTATTTAGATTTTCTTCCAAATCGTTTATGTAAACTGCAGAGGATTAATAACAGTACCCTGTGGAACGCTCGATATCACTTCTGTTTTAGTCGATGCTTTACCATCCATTACTACAAACTGTGTCATCTCTGACAGGAAATCAAATCACCTATCCAGTCGCAAATTTGGGGCGATATACCATAACACTTCAGAACCTAGATGTCTCAAGTGAGCCGCGGTGGAGTAGCCGAGCGGTCTAAAGCGTCTCGCTGCGGAGCGCGCGGTTGCTCGCCGTGGAGGTTCGAATCCTCCCTGGGTCATGGGTGTGTGTGTTTGTCCTTAGGTTAGTTTACCTAGGTTTAAGTAGTTTGTAAGCTACGGACTGATGACCAAGCAGTTTGGTCCGATAGATTTACAAACATTTGATTTTGTCTCAAGTGATCTACTAATTATTTTGACCATGTATATTCGAAATGAGAATATGTTCAACAATTCTACAGCAAAGTGAGGTTAATGATATTGGTCTGTAGTTTTGCGGGTTGTTCTTTTACCTATCTCATATAGGAGGGTCAGCGGGACTTTTTACCAGTCGCTTCGGATGTTTGAGCTGCATTAAAGGTCCCTGATAAATGCAAGCTAAGTAAGGAGACAATGCCGCAGAGTACTCTTTGTAATACCGAATTCGGATTCAGTCCGGATCTTGCGCCTTATTTGTTATTAAGTCTGTCAGCTACAACTTTGCACCATTACTATGTCCTTCATTTGAGAGTTCGTCCGATCATCAAAAGACGCTATGTTCTTACGGTCCTCCTGCGCGAATTAATTTTGAAATGTCAAATTTAAAGCTTTAAATTTCCTCTTGGCGTCTTTATCACCACGACGGAATGATCGACGAGTAAGTTGATAATGAATCATTGTTACGTAGTACCAGCCGTTTTTCGGGTTCTCGGCAAAATGTTATGCTGAGATATGTTGTAGAAGTGGTAGTTATTCGCGCATCGATCTTTTTATAGATGCGCGACCTCTACTAACTTTTGCCTTTTTGTCCCAAGAGTGCAACTGCCTTTACTTTCTCAACGTTTAACCATCCAGTTAGGAAGAACGCCGTTCTGTACACATTGATATACAGAGTCAGAGTCAGAGTTTCTGACTACGACGATTTGGATTCCGAAATTTGATTCCGCGGTGGTCGAGGAGACTGAGACGCTCCAGTCACGGTCTGCACTGCCACTACTGTCGGGGGTTCGAATCCCCCCTCGGGCATGGATATTTGTGCCGTCCTAGTTCGTAAGTAGTTCATAAGTAGTTTGTAAGTTTAGGGACTGATGACCCCGTAGTTAAGTCCCATAAGCTTAACAAACATTTGAATTTGTTCCGCAACAACGGCTATGGACCACACGATATAAAGACAGCGTTCGCCAAGAAAAGAAAACGAGAAAACATTTAAGATTCCCGTGATTAGCAAGCGTGTGCATTTCTTCATTTCTGTGGCGCTACATCTTGGAAAATAGGCAGATTCCTGGGGAGACGAGCCGTTAGAACAATTTTCCGACCGTTGCGCCCCGTTAACGACAGACTCGTCCTTAGAATTCCTGGTATTTATAAAATACCATGTGAGTGCGGAAGTAGCTACATTGCTCAGTCCATCCGCACAGTTTCTGACTGCTGTACAGAACACCAAAGGTATAATGAAAACCGAGAACTTACGAAATCGGCAATCGTTGAGCGCATCCTCACAAAGAAACACAAACTTCTCTTCGCTTCCATACACTGGGATTCTGTAATTAAAGAGACTGTGGAAATAAGAATGTGCGACAACAACTTAATAGTGATGGCGACTATAATCTCAGAGGTGTCAGTCTCCGTAGCTCATGGCAGCATTGCTGTCTACCACGCAGGGGGCCCGGGTTCGATTCCCGGCAGGGGACTGGGTGTTGTGTGTTGTCCTCATCATCATCATCATCTCATCATCATTGGAACGTAAGTCGCCCACGTGGCGTCAAATAGAAAGACTTACACTCAAGTGTCCGAACAATCCCATAAGGGATCTCCCGGCCAAGAAAGTCATACGTTCATTTCCATCTCAGAGGTGCATGGAAGCGGACGCTCGATACAGAGGAGCATTACAGACATTCCGCACAGCGTCAACGATGATAACGATGTGGTGGCACCAACAGTTTTGACGTCGACACCAAATCAAAATGTTTGTAGAGCTTATGAGACTTTACTACGGGGTCATCAGTCCCTAAACTTACAAACTACACTCCTGGCCATTAAAATTGTTCCACCACGAAGATGACGTGCTAAAGTCGGGAAATTAACCAAGAAGAAGATGCTGTGATAAGCAAATGCTTTTCAGAGCATTCATACAAGGTTGGCGCCGGTGGCGACACCTACAACGCGCTGACATGAGGAAATTTTCCAACCGATTTCTCATACACAAACAGTACTTTACCGGCGTTTCCTGTTCAAAAAAATGTTCAAATGTTTGTTAAGCTTAAGGGACTGAAATACGGGTATCATCAGTCCCTAAACTTACAAACTATTTATGAACTACCTACAACTAAGAACGGCACAAATATCCATGCCCGAGGGGGGATTCGAACCCCCGACCGTAGTGGCCGTGCAGACCGTGACTGAAGCGCCTCAGTCCCCTCGGCCACCGCGGCCGGCGGCGTTTCCTGGTGAAATGTTGTTGTGATGCCTCGTGTAAGGAGGAGAAATGCGTACCATCACGTTTACGACTTTGATAAAGGTCGGATTGTAGCCTATCGCGATTGCGTTTATCGTATCGCGTTGGCTGTTAGCAGAATATGGAATCGGTTGGTTCAGTAGGACAATACGGAAGGCCGTGCTGGATCCCAACTAGCAGTCGAGATGACAGGCATATTATCCCCATGGTTGTAACAGATCGTACAGCCACGTCTCGATCCCTGAGTCAACAGATGGGGACGTTTGCAAGACAACAATCATCTGGAAAACAGTTCGACGAAGTTTGCAGCAGCATGGAGTATCAGCTCGGAGACCATGGCTGCGGTTACCCTTGACGCTGCGCCACACACAGGAGCGCCTACAATTGTGTACGCAACGACAAACCTGGGTGCACGAATGACAGAACGTCATTTTTTCGCATTAATCCAGGTTCTGTTTACAGCATCATGATGGTCGCATCCGTGTTTGGCGACATCGCGGTGAACGCACACTGAAAGCTTGTATTCGTCATCGGCATACTGGCGTATCACCTGGCGTGATGGTATGGGGTACCATTGGTTACACGTCTTGGTAACCTCTTGTTTGCATCGACTGCACTTTGAAGAGTGGCCGTTACATTTCAGATGTGTTACGACCCGTGGCTCTACCCTTCACCCGATCCCTGCGAAACCCCACATTTCGGCAGGAAAATCACGACCACATGTTGCAGGTCCTGTAAGGGGCCTTTCTGGACACGAAAACGCGGCCGCGATGGCCGAGCGGTCTGCGGCGCGCCAGTCACGTTCTGCACGGCCACTACGGTCGGGGATCGAATCCTCCCTCGGGAATGGATATTTGTGCCGTTGTTAGCATTAGCTAGTTCATAAGTACGAAATTACGAACTAGCTAATACTAAGGCCGGCACAAATATCCATGTCCGAGGGAAGATTCGAACCCCGACCGTAGTGGCCGTGCAGACCGTGACTGGCGCACCGCAGTACGTTCGGTCACCGCGGCCGGCTAGTTGGTTTGGGGTAATGAGTTTCATCCCTCTTCAGAAGAGGAAATTCAAGTATCGTTGAGATGGATTGAGTGGAATCCGAACACAGAAGGCAGCAGCATGATTGTGGTCTGAAACGTGTATGTTGCGTGTGTGTCTTGATGTAGGCGTTTAAGTGTGACTGTTTATTGGTCATTAAACATAATATCTCTCCGATAAAATTAAACCATAACATCTAACCCTACACCCTACTTTGCATACCTGCAGATTGATTTTACTATCTAACAAGTTTAAATGCCAGTGCTTCACAACGGTTGTTAGATAGGGAGCTGTGTACACCTGGTTTTTTAGGGTTGCGGATCTAGGTCAGCAAAAACAGAATCCTTGATGGATCGCTCTGTCAATAAACTCAGTTCTCCTAGCCAAGATGTTAAAGATGAATGTTTATAAAGATTTTCATAGAAAAAGTAAAATTAAAGTCCGTACTCCAGAACAATGTTAATTGAATGTTATGTTCATGTGTGTAATTGTCTGTTTGGAGTACTCTTCTGAAAACATATTATCGTTGAGATGAGAAGTAGTAATAATAATAACAGCGCCATGTATTGGTTCTGTGGTGTAGTACTGAACCATTTATCTCTCACATTAAGTGTATGCTGAAGTATTAGTATGTTGCAGTGTTGCACTGGGGACAATGTAGTTATTCTGTATGCAGTGCTCCCTATTATCGAAAACCCGATGAAAGCAAAAAGCCTGGTAATTCAATCAAAAGAGTAGTTCATGTCTGTTTAAATTAGGCGTCATGGTGGTGTCAATATGCAATAAGTCGTTGAAGGAATGGCGTCAGCTGATAGTCTGTATAGAACTTTCCGTTAAATGTAGTATTAGAAGCATCGGCCACTCTTTCAGCAAATACATTTCCCCACGTGATAACTTCGTAAAGCACGAAGTTGAAATCGACCTTGTGTAAATAGAAGATGTCTTTCTCTATCTTAATGTAGTCCGCACCAAAACTAAGTAATTACATATTTTAATCACAATATCGTACCGAACAATTATGAAATAAAAGAGGTTACTGATGAGTTTGTCGATCGCGTGTGTATATTATCTCTAGTGGCAGGCACAGAACAGAAATATCTCTGGAGTGAGTATTAAGATCTTCGGAGATTCAGATGCGCAGAACAGATTTTGTGTCCTCAACATTAAGGTGGAAATGTCACGTGATATTGATAAAAATCTACTAATAGCTGACTTTATCTTGGTCCTCTTTTGTTCGGTTAAGCTGAATGACTATGTGTAAATGGCCCTTTTAGCGACGCTTCCTAACTTTCTTGTTGCTTCTGTGACACATTTATGTACATATTATTTCATGTTAAAACGTCGAAGGCGATCGTCTCGAGTGCGCAGTAGTATATCGCGCCGTTCACATTCCTGATCAACCAAAACAGCTGCAACTTCATGTGTGACAGGGGCATTGTACCCGCCGCGATGTCCAGCAACAGGTCGTGTTTCTGCACTAATTACGAATTTATAGTCATTAATTTGCTCTTGTGGGACAGACTTCAGTGTAGCTTTAAAACTGTGAACATATGGATTCACTCGATGCAGCATGTATTGACGAAGAGCAATGCACTTTTCCACTCGAGGAACACATTCCAGCCGTTTCTTTTCGCCATTCCAGAGCCTCACAAAATTTACACTCTACCGCCATTTCACCAACTGAAGCAAATGTGGCGTAATCAATCATAGGATTAAATGCACGTTTTTTCTTTATTAGTCCAAGGACGTTCGGCGTACTGCGCAACTGCTGCACCATGTTCTAAATCTTTGGGCAAATGCAGCGAGTGTCTGAGTCCAGCGAGTGTAGCCGAGCATGGCGACATTCTTCTCTCTTTAGCTGCTGACTTCCATCTGTTCTGTCCGTTTCATTTTCTGTGAAGTGCAGCTGATGTTGATCACGCTGCGTCAACGTTTCCGAGGCCCTAGATGTTGTATGGCGGTGACGATCACCGCTTAGGCGCGTTACCCGATCATTACTTCTGTCGAGAGACCTTGAAGAAACTCTGCAAAGGCGCTGAGAAATTCGGAGGGTTTCTCGGTGAGTGATAGGATCTGAGGAGCGAGACAATAGATGACGTTCCTGATCACTGTTACGTCGCACCTCGCCTATGGAAGGAATTTTCAGAGTCACTTTTATATTCATGTACTCGAGCTGCAGCAACTTTCGCCTCGCGTTCTGCGTTGGATTCCTCTGACCTCATAGTCCTCATTTTTTTTAGCCGCTCTTGTGTACTGCGAGAGGATTGACCTCTTAGATCTTGTCATGTGAGTACGATCTTGAGCTGTACGATCGTCAACGGATTTCTCGAACCGCACAGTCCTTTGATTTCTAGATGCTAGTGTCTGTTTAGAAATACTCGAATGTTTTGTAGGCATTTCTTATGGTACGGTACCTAAACACACCGAAATCACGAACCAAATTACACATACTGTATTTGAAAAGAATTCTTATATAAATGAAAACAATCGGGCTTTACGAAGGACTGTCGGCATGTTTTAAACGTAAATGAAACCTACAGAAAGAATCAAATAAATGTTAAATTTTTGAAACACAAAGCAACATCAGTAACTCTCTGTTCAATGTTTGTTGGTATTCGTAAAGATAAGATTGCGACGCTTAATTCTGTCACAGATGCACGGTTCCTTGCTGCGCATCGCCATTCTTATTACGCAGCATCGGCGTCTCTTAGATCTTTGGTGCACTAAAGCGCCTCTATAGCTAGTAAAAAAATTATTTTTTCGTTTTATACCTGGAATAAAAATCCCTTGCAGTGGCAGCGGTTCAATATGTTAAAGGTGGAAACGAAATATTCGCTTTAGGAATCATTAATTTACTCATCGGAACAACATTAATTATTTATTTCATTATCAACACACAGAATTATTCCCTTCATTGTACGTGATTTTTCAAAAAGGATTCAACGATCGTTGCCAACATCAATACACCACACCGCTGCCGTAAGAAAATCGTAGCCCTTGTTTCAGAGTATTTCGCCTTAGTTATGAGAATTAAAACCGCAGCATCGTCATCTATTAGTCAGAGCCTCTGTCGGATCCTTGCTGTACTACGTTGTAATTCAAGCGTAGCATACACCATTAACTAAAAATTACCATATCTTTTCTTTCCCTGATCCGATTTTGATGAAATGATTTTTTTGTGTCGTACCTGGGTTACCTACAGTGGTAGTGGTTCAGTATGTTAACGGTGGCAACGAAATATTCGGTTTAGGGGCATCATTAATTTACTGATCGGAACAACATTAAGTATTTATTTCATTATCAACACAAAGCATAATTCCCTTCACCCGAACGTGTTTTTTCAAAAAGGATTCAACGACCGTTGCCAACATCACTACACTACACCGCTTTTTAAAGAAAACACTGTATTACACGTTAGTTATGAGAATCAAAACCGCAGCATCGCCATCTATAAGTCAGCGCGTCTGTCGAATCTTTGCTGTACTATTGCTGCAACGCAAATAACTTTTCCCGTCATTGTACGTGATTTTTCAAAAGGATTCAACGGAATATCAACATACTACACCGCTGCCGGAAGGAAAATCGTGCCCTTATTTCAGTGTATTACACCTTAGTTATGAGAATAAAAAACAAAGCATCGCCATCTCTAAGTCAGTGCCTCTGTCGGATCTTTGCTGTACTACGCTGCAATTCAAGCATACCATACACCAGTAACTACAAATTACGATATATTTTTCCACCTGATACAATTTGGATGAAATATAGCTTTTATGTTGCCTCAAAGTACTATCAGTTGACCTATGAAATCCCATGAAAGTTCGTGTAGTACTCTCGGAGATTTGCTGTACTACACTATACTTATTAGCATAGTATACGCATAAACTTCAAATAACGATATCTTTCCTTCCTCTGATCCGATTTTGATGAAATAACGCCTATGTTACTCTACAAACTATTCTCAATTTACCTGTGGAAACCCACGAAAGTTTGCGTAGCACTTTTGGAGATTACCTTAAACAAATAAACATACACAATGACTTTTAAACAAATGATTAAATTATTATATCTTTATTTTCTTTGATCCGATTTTAATTATTGAAGCCCACACGATATACTCAAGTTATGTGTGAAACCCCCACGAAGATTCGTCAAGTAGTTTCTAAGAGACAGACAGACATAACGGTCGTAGATAAAAAATTTCAAATTACGATATTCTTTTTTTCCGTGATCCGATTCTTATGAAACGAAGTCTGTATGTTGTCCAGAGCTCACGTTACCTGCGAAAACCCCATGCAAATTCGTGAAATAGTTTTGGAGATAAGAGGTTTTTAATAGTTGTAAAAACAGATGCGACGGCTACTGAAAACACTTAAAATTACGATATCTTTTTTTTTCGTAGTCCGATTTTGATAAAATTATGCCTATATGTTGACACAAACTTTTCTCGTGTTTCCTGTGAAAACCGCATGAAGATTCGTCGAGTAGTTTTGAAGATTGAAGGGAACAGCGACAGGCCTACATTTACAGATTTATTATTAGTATGGATAAGTTATTTATATGCAAATTTATCTTAATCATGGGCCGCCACTGTATTTTATATAAAAACACTGAAAAATTAACTGAGCCTATCCTAACTGTCGAATGGCGACAAGTTAAGACCTCAAAATGATATATTGTTTCCCATTATTTTTACACATGAAAACATAACCCACCTAAATAAATGAGGGGTTTTAATGAGGTAAAACAATTCCAAAATAAATGATTGTATTTAACAATAAAGATAATACAGTCTAACAGAAAAATCAAAGTTTGTGACTAGTTGTCACTGTCAACATATACAAAGTTAGAACATGAATTAATAGAACACTTAATACAAAATTTCATAAACAAGACTGAAAATGACTGACTATATCTATAGGTAGCGATCATGAATGCAACTAGTTTGCATCATGAATGCAACTAATGACTAGCAAGTCACGGGTTACAAAACAAGACGATTACCCTATCAGGAGTCGGAACTACGCAAGCAATGTATTATACCCAAAGAGGAGTCATGCAGAACTCGCAGCAGGAGCAGTAGTGTCGTTGGTACTTATCAGGATCAGCGGCGGGCGTCGCTAAACGTGAAGTGCAAATTCCCTCTATTGTGTGCGCTTGCGGAAGCGACACACGATAAGCAAGCAAATAACCGTGTCTACGGTAAGCTTGACTAACTTGAACCATGTTACATGGTTCGAGTGTTCCTTCATGTTAAAATGAAACAGGAAGGGAAAAGAGGCGCGGAGGGGCGGGAAGAGAGGGGAGTAAGAACCTCAGGGGAGAGGGGTGGGAGGGGGAAGACCAAGCGTGGGAACGAAGGAGGAGGGGGATAGAGAGAGTGGAGCGTCATATATGGGGAGGGGAAAGGACTAAGGTTGGTAGGAGGGATAGATATCGGGACGGAGGGCGTCACTCGGTAGAGGGAGGTGACTAAAAATGTGGGAGGAATTTGATTATCTATTTATTCACTGTTTAAAAAGAGCTTAATAATCAGTAGATCGCTGTAAAAGATGGTTAACGTATCCGCACGCAAGATGCGTAAAATTCGGGTTCGAATTCCAAACCGGTACCAATTTCAATAAGCCACTAATCATTTGCACTGTTGATATAATCTTATTCACATTTACCAATACTTTTGTTCTCTTTTTAAGTGTTGTGCTGGAAGCATACTGTAGTTCCTGTTAGATGCGCCATCTGTGCTCATCTCAATACATCTCTGGGCGTCGGGCTGAGGACTGCCTGGCATGTCGCGCAGCCTATGGGTAAAGCTGTGAGCCGTAACTGGCGGTGCATTGAGCATCTCAGCTAACATAGCCCTCTTGAAGAAACGTAGCAACAAGCTACTTTATATGGTATTTATTCTGTACTTGCGTTCCTGGATACGCGTTTATTTCATTATTTCTACACCTGCATATACATCCTCATCCTCCGCAATCCACGTCCCCTGTTCCCGTGTGGCTTTCGACCCTCCTTCTCTGCCGATGACCAATTCCTCAGTCCTCACCCACCTCCTATCCGACCACCTAAATTCTTGTCGTGACACCATTTCCGTCTCCCTCGATATCGAGGCGGCCTAGTACAGAGTATGGCAATCCGGTATCCTTTTCAAACTCCAAACCTACATCCTTCCTATTAATTATGTCAGTTTCATTGCATACTTTCTCATCCAGCAGTCATCCTATGTCACTGTTAACGCCTCCGATTCCCGTTTGTTCTCCTCTCCACTAGGGCTCTGTCCGCTCGCCTCTCCTTTATCTGGTCTAGTCGGCAGACATGCCGCGACCCCAGCCTTCCGTCCACCTCCTCCAGTATGCTGACGACACCGCCTTCCTCAGTTATTCCCTTCTCCAATCTCAGCTATCCGAATTCTTCACTTGCTGTTACTCAAGAAGGGGTTGCACAAGAGTTTTATACGCGGTCTCCTTTACAAATGATCCACGCTGTCTCCCAATTTTCCCAATTAACCTAAGTCTAGTATCCGCCTTCATCACGAATGTCTTTTCATGCTCATTCAGTTTCGTATCGCTCTGCAATGTTAGGCCTAGATATTTGATCGACGCGACTTGTCAAGCAGCACGCTAGTATTACTGTAGTATTCGGTAAATTTGTGATAGCTTTTTCTACTCATTTGCGTGTCTTCACATTTTTCTACTATAAGCCGTTCATAGCACCAACTAGAAATTTTGCCTATCTTGCGTTCTGCTACAATCATTCAATGACGACACCTTTTCGAACACCATAGCATCATCAGAAAGCATCCTCAGATTGCTTCTCATTCTGTTTGTCACATCACGTATGTACACAGAAGTAGGTAGAAATGATCATCAGAATAAAATACAAGAAATCAGAGCTCGAACAGAGAGATTCCATTCGAGAATAGAATGGGAGATAAATAGTATAATGGTGGTTCGATGAACCCTTTCCAGGCACTTAAATGTGATTTGCAGAGTATTCCATGTAGATGTAGAAAATAATTACGGTCCTGTTACATCTTCCTGGGGCATTCCCGACGATATCCTTGTCTCCTATCAAATCTCGCCCTCGAGAACAGCGTATTGGGTTGTATCGCGACTTCTTAAAGTCACTCACGTATCTGTGAAACTATTCCATATGCTCGTACTCTTCGTTAGTCCGTATCCTTCTTTCTCATTTATTCACCTTCTTTTGCTACATATTGTTTTTTTTTTTTTTTTTTTTTTTTTTTTTTTTTTTTTTTTTTTTTTTTTTTTCGCGCCGCTCAGTCGTTATAATATCATATCTCTTCATTAATGTGCCGTACAGTAATATAATATTCCACATTCACGAAGGAAATATGAGGAAACTGCCTGCGAAGTGTGATGTGAATAGAGTTCGCAGTAAAGATGTAATAAATTAGACATGTTTCATGGGCACTTTTCCGTGCTTATAATTATTTATCACGCCATATATCCTGAAGTAGTGTCGTGCTGTGATATAATTTCGAAGGTACATTCAGTGGTATATGTGTATAGTTTGTAAACGTCTGACGAATATTAATTAGGATTGTCTATGTAATCAATGATGGAATTCTCCTAGAGTCATCTTTCCATTTTTATTTTATCTACTCATTCATGAATGCCTTGATTTCTGAGGGGTCTGTTTCCACCTAAATGTTCAAACGTTTGTAAACCTATTGGGACTATTGGCCCATAGACTTACAAACTACTTAAACTAACTTACACTAAGCACAACATACAAACACAAACACACATACACACACAAACACACGCCCGAGGGAGGACTCGAAGGTTCGGCGGGAGCGGCCGCCCATTCCGTAGCATGAAGCCTTAGACCGCGCGGCGTATCAGCTTAAAACGAATTTACTGGTTCAAGGGACTCACGTCCTCTTAGTACTGTTCAACTATTACTTCCTAATAACTAGATCGAGCAACAACGCGTCAGTGTAAATGCTTCATATGCACCGTAAATCACTGTAATCTGCTTCGCATAGCAAATCATCCTATCGTAGCGAATCGAGTCGTAGGCAGTTCAAATTGTGGCTCATTTAGTATAAAAGCACTATATTCTGGCTCACAAATCTAATTATTGGTCTAGACATGTTATTTTTACACTTGCAGTGCGAACAACTTTCTTGTCACCGGCGTCCACAGAGACGCTTCAACTTGTGTGCATAGTACTTCGAACCAGAACATAATCTGTGGGCGAAAGTGATTGCAGAATGTTATGTAAAAACAGCTTCTAATGTTGTAATATGTGATGGTTACAGTCATAACAGAAAAGTTACTGAAAATGAACTTCATATTTCTCTTGTATGCAAAACATGGAGAAGTTTTACTGCCGAAATGCTTTAGGAAAGAAGGTTATGAAATTGACCTATTTGGTATTTCCTTTTTCGATTTCCAAACACATGTTTACGTCAGAAAAATTCGGTCAGATAGACACACTTCCGGGGAAGTGAGTCAAGAATTCCCTGGAACTCCTCTGGTCCCATGTGACAACAATACGTTTCCAGAGCGGCAGCCAATTCTGGTCTGTTCGTGGGTGCCGCGTCCATGACCCAGAGCTGCGTTCCATGACATTCCAGACATGCTCGATGGGGCTAAATCTGGACTCCAGAGTGGCCATTACAGTTTTTAGACCTTGTACGCTTTTGCCACCGTTCCTGGCTGGCGTGGAAACGATGGGAGGAGCGTTATCTTGATGTTGGAAGATGTAACCGACTCTTCATTTCCGTTTATAACGGTGATTAAAAAAAATCAAAGATAGCCCTTATTCTGCTAATCGTGTATGGCCATCCGGTACTACAGTGTGTTGCAAAAAGCAGTAACCAAACAATAGTTTTATCCATGTCAAAACGGATTATAATTATTAATATTGACGTATGAACCTTTACAGTCGCCTTTACATAGAAACGGAAGTACGGTACTACAGTACATTATAGGAATAGTGACATAGTAGGTTATTATGCTTCTGACTTCGAAATTGGAATAAAATCCAGAATATTCAGCTATTAGCCCAATAAAAATACACCCCTACCCTGTGATCCAATAGCGGACTAAGGCTGCCGGAGGCCCGGGGCGGCGGTAAAACAAAGTGAGACCCCCGTCCACTTGAAAATACATGCATCACTATAAAAAAGTAACTTTCGAGATTTGGAGGTTCGCCCGGGACGAGAGGCACGGGAAACTCAAGGCGAGTTTCGGAGGCCCCAGAAAGAGAGGCCAAGGGCACTAAATAAAACAAAAAAATAAATATAACAATAAAAAAAATAAATGAAATAAAAATAAAAACCACGTGGTTTGGAGGTATTTGGAGGCTCCCCCCCAAGACGAGGGGCTCGGGGCGGTCAGCCCTCTCCCCGCCCCCGCCCCCCACCGACCCCATAGTTCGTCCCTGCCACTATCTGCTAGGTTGAATCTGCAGTACAACTTACTAGACACTTTCAAATTACAAGTATTGTAGCTATTAAAAAAAAATCTATCCACAAGAAAATAATAAAACAGATTCAAAAGAAAAAGTCTAATTTCTTTAAAAGATAAAACTTTCGTATCTTAAATACTTTGATTTACAACCTCTTTCTTTACACTACTACATTTATCTTAATATAGGGAACACATTGTTGGGGCGTTCCAGAATTGTTTAATAAAAGGTTTTCAGCCAAGATCGCTTTCTTCTTTTAATTAACCGGTCATATAATTAATAGAAGAAAGCGATCTTGGCTGAAAATCATTTATTAAGCAATTTATCTTAATGATTCTAAAATTGCTAGGGACTGCTTCAATAACCACTACGAAGACTTCCAGTCTAAAATCAGTATTCATCTCAAGTACAGTTATATTGATAAAGAAGTTCTTTTATTCTTTGTAAAAAATTTCAATGTGTCAACCACAGACATTACTAGACTGGAAAGCACTGCCTCTGTGACTCATGTCTGCCGACACCATCTTGCTTCAATTCACGTCAGTCTAACATATGCAGTCCCGACACTCCGTCAGATGTTTGTTATACACTGCGACACCAGCGCTCTAAGCGGCTGACAAGCTAGTTTCTGAATAGGATATTAGATGTAAGCGAACAATATTGATTTTAACATACTTTTACATTATGTAAGATACACTCCTGGCCATTAAATTGCTACACCACGAAGATAACGCGCTACAGACACGAAATTGAACCGACAGAAAGAAGATGCTGTGATATGCAAATGATTAGCTTTTCAGAGCATATTACACAAGGTTGACGCAGGTGGCGACATCTACAGCGTGCTGACACAAGGAAAGTTACCAACTGATTTCTCATACAGAAACTCCGTGTATTCGTCATAGTCATACTGGCGTATCACCCGGCGTGATGGTATGGAGTGTCATTGGTTACACGACTCGGTCACCTCTTGTTCGCAACGAAGGCACAGTGGCCGATACATTTCAGATGTGTTACTACCCGTGGCTCTTCCCTTCATTCGATCCCTGCGAAACCCTACATTTCAGCAGGATAATGCTAGACCGCATGTTGCAGGTCTTGTACGGGCTTTTCTGGATACGGAAAATGTTGGACGCCCTGGCCAGAACATTCACCAGATCTCTCAGCAATTGAAAACGTATGGTCAATGGTGGCCGAGCAACTGGCTCGTCACAATACGCCAGTGACTACTCTTGACGAACTGTGGTATCGTGTTGAAGCTGCATGTGCATCTGTACCTGTACACGCCATCCAAGCTTTGTTCGACTCAATGCCCAGGCGTATGAAGGTCGTTATTACGGCCAGATATGGTTGTTCTGGGTACTAATTTATCATGATCTATGCACCCAAATTGCGTGAAAATGTAATCACATGTCAGTTCTAGTATAACGTATTTGTCCAATGAATACCCGTTTATCAACTGCATTTCTTCTTGGTGTAGCAATTTTAGTGGCCAGTAGTGTATGCAGTGCCATAAAAGTAGGTAATCTATATATGTGAATGTCTGTTCGGTGTACGTTAATCACGTCTGAACCACAAGACATAAAGATCTAAAAATTTGTAGTTAGTAATGTCTACCCGGGGAAGGCTTTAGGAACGGTTTCATTGCGATCGGATAGCTCTCTCTCTCTCTCTCTCTCTCTCTATATATATATATATATATATATATATATATAATGTGAATGTCTCTTCGGTGTACGCTTATCACGTCCGAACGACAAGACGCGGAGACTTAAATGTTTGTACAGTTACTAATTTATACCTGAGGAAGGTTTTAGGTACGGTTTTATAGCGATCTGATAGATATTTAGTAATCTAGAGAATATAACGAAAAGTGCGAAACAATAACTACTCTTCAAAAATTATATTTTCTCTTTGAAAATGTTTTTGTTGGTGGCATTGTTGCTTGAGGTTTCATAATGATAAAAGGGTGAAGTATATTGGGATGGAAAGTTATCGAGTATATAAAATTCTACGTGTATGTGTGTTAATATTTCGCTATGCAGCGAAAACTACAGAACACTAACGAATAGTCTGTGTCTAATTGTTACTCGACGTCTTCCGTTGTACACCATAGCAGTTCCATGCCGATAGCTATAAGGGGGTGGAAGATATGGTGGTTGAAACTCGTCAAATTATAAAAAAAATTCGGACTGAAGGCCAGCGATGACGTTTGCGACTCTATAGCAAGGAGGTTATATACAGCGAAACGTGACGCCACAGACCATATCTTTGGTCTATGTGTGCTACAATGTCTTCAGCTCTTTCTCTGTAAGGATAAGCATACGAATAAGAAAATATAAGAGTAAATAAATAAAGTAGTAAAAAAGATATTTCCTTTCATACATCTCTTTAAAAAAATCGATTTGACGTTTCACGCATTGTGTTGTTGTTATGGTCTTCAGTCCGGAGACTGGTTTGATGCAGCTCTCCACCCTACTCTATCCTGAGCAAGCCTTTTCATCTCCTCATAAGAACGACAACCCACATCCACTTGAATCTGCTTACTATACGCGTCTCTTGGTCTTCCTCTGCGATTTTTACCCCACACACTTCCCTCCAATGCTAAATTTACGATTCCCCGATGTCTAAGAATGTGTCCTACCAAGCGATCCCTTCTTTTAGTCAGGGTATGCCAAAAATTCCTTTTCTCACCAATTCTGTTCAGTACCTCTTCATTAGTTATGCGATCTACCCACCTAATCTTCAGCATTCTTCTGTAGCACCACATTTCAAAAGCCTCTATTCTCTTCCTGTCCGCACTGCTTATCGTCCACGTTTCACTCCCGTACAAGGCAACACTCCACACAAATGCCTTCAGAAAACACTTCCTTACACTTAAATTAATATTCGATGTTAGCAAATTTCTCTTTTTCAAAAATGCTTTTCTTCCCATTGCCATTCTGCATTTTGTATCCTCTGTACTACGACCATCACATGTTATTTTACTACCCAAGTAACAAAACTCCTCTACCACCTTCATTGTTTCGTTACCTAATCTAATTCCTTCAGCATCGCCTGATTTTCTAAGACCGCATTCCATTATTTTTGTTTTGCTCTTGTTAATGTTCATTTTATACGCTCTCTTCAACACACTGTCCATTCCATTCAACTGCTCTTCCAGGTCCTTTGCTGTCTCTGATACAATTACAATGTCATCAGCAAAACGCAATGTTTTTATTTCTTCCCCCTGAATTTTAATCCCTATTCCAAATTTCTCCTTGCTTTCCTTCACCGCTTGCTCGATGTACAAATTGAATAACATCGGAGAAAGGCTACAACCTGTCTTACTCCCTTCCCAACTGATGCTTCTCTTTCATGCCCTTCGAGTCTAATAACTGCGGTCTGGCTTTTGTACAAGGTAAATAACTCTCCTTGCCCTATATTTTACCCCTGATGACTTCAGAATTTGAAAAAGTGTATTCCAGTCAACATTGTCAAAAGCTTTCTCCAAATCTACAAAAGCTAAAAATGTAGGTTTGCCTTTCCTTAATCTATCTTCTAAGATAAGACGTAAAGTGAGTATTGCCTCCCGGGTTCCTACGTTCCTCCTGAATCCAAACTGATCTTCCCCGAGGTTAGCTTCTACCAGCTTTTCCATTCTCCTGTAGATAATTCGTGTTAAAATTTTGCAACCATGACTTATTAAACTGATGGTTCTGTAATTTTCACACCTTTCTGCGCCTGATTTCTTTGGAATGGGGATTATTACATTTTTCTTAAAGTCTGAGGGTATTTCGCCTGTCTCATACATCCTACACACCAGTTCAAATAGTCTTGTCATGGCTGGCTTTCCCAGAGACTTTAATAGCTCTGCGGGTATGTCATCTACTCCTGGGGCCTTGTTCCGACCTAGGTCTTTCAAGGCTCTGTCAAATTCATCTCTCAGTATAGTATCTCCTATTTCATCTTCATCTACTTCCTCTTCCCTTCCTACAACATCGTCTATAAGTTCATTTCCTTTGTAGAGCTGCTCTATGTACTCTTTCCACCTTTCAGCTTTCCCTTCTTTGCTGAGAACTGGTTTCCCATCCGAGTTCTTGATATTCGTAGAGCTGCCCTTCCTGTCCCCAAACGTCTCCTTTATTTTCCTGTAGGCGGTATCTACTTTTCCCCTTCTTATACATTCTTCTACAGATTTGCATTTGGCTTCTAGCCACTCCTGCTTAGCCATTTTGCACTTCCTGTCAATCTCATTTTTTAGTCGTCTGTACTCCATTTTGCCTGTTTCATTTACTGCATTTTTATATTTTCTCCTTTCATCTATTAAATTTAGTATTTCCTGTGATATCCAAGGATTTTTTGTAGGTCTTGCCATTCTACCTATTTTGTCCTCTGCTGCCTTCACTATATCGTCTCTCAATGCTACCCATTCCTCTTCTACTGTTTTATTTTCCCTTGTTTCTGTCAATTGTTGCCTAAATCTCCCTCTGAAATTCTCCAGAACTTCACTTTCCTTCAATTTATCTAAGTCCCATCTCCTTATTTTCCTACCTTTCTGCAGTTTTTTTCAGTTTCAGCCTACAGTTCATGACTAACAAGTTATGGTCAGAGTCTATATCTGCCCCTGGGTATGTTTTGCAGTTTAGGACCTGATTCCGGAATCTATGTCTTACCATTATAAAATCTATCTGATACCTTCCTGTGTCTCCTGGTCTCTTCCACGTATACAACCTTCTTTTGTGATTCTTAAACCACGTGTTTGTTACGATTAAATCGTGTTCCGTGCAAAATTCTACCAGGCGACTTGCTCTTTCATTCCTCCTGCCCAGTCCATATTCACCTACTATTTTTCCTTCTCTTCCTTTTCCTACTACCGAATTCCAGTCTCCCATCACAATTAAGTTTTCCTCTCCCTTAACTGTCTGAATAATTTCCTCTAGCACCTCATATATTTCTTCGATCTCCTCATCATCGGCAGAGCTAGTTGGCATATAAACCTCTACTACTGTTGTTGGTGTTGGCTTCGTATCTATCTTAACAATGATAACGCGATCACTGTGCTGCTCATAGTAGTTTACCCGCATTCCTATTTTCTTATTCATTATCAGTCCTACTCCTGTGATACCCCCAACTGATTTTGTATTTATAATCCTGTACTCACCTGACCAGAAATCCTGTTCATCCTGCCACCGAACTTCACTAATCCCCACTATATCTAACTTTAACCTATCCATTTCCCTTTTTAAATTTTCTAATTTTCCTACCCGATTAAGGGATCTAACATTCCACGCTCCGATCCGTAGAATGCCAGTATTGTCTTTCCTGATTACAACATCCTCCTGAGTAGTCCCCGCCCGGAGATCCGAATGGGGGACTATTTTACCTCCGGAATATTTTACCCAAGAGGATGCCATCATCATATGTTCATACAGTAGAGCTGCATGTCCTCGGGAAAAGTAACAGCTGTAGTTTCCCCTAGCTTTCAGCCGTTCGCAGTAGCTGTGTGGCAAAGCCTATCATTATCTATCATAATCAACCAAGACGCGAGCAGAGCCGCGGGTTTAAGCTAGTAACTTATAATAGCTCAGTATTTGTATTTCTTAGGTTTCCTAAGATCCCTTTCAAGGTACGAAACGGTACATTACAGAATAGTTGTTTCGCAATTATCTTATTATCTGAAGCCTTTTCTGAATAATTTCAGCTTCTATTAAAAATTAAAAATGTCTAGAAAACACCTGAAGACCTGACCTTTGGCAGAAAAACGACGTTTTTCTACACAAGAACGTTAAGGTTTCTTCACTAAAATTCCAGTAATATCGGTGATGGTGGAACGTAGGAAACGTATACAGAATGCAATAAATACAATATTTAACGTACCAAATCAGCAATAAGACGGCAAAAGCAATCGAACTGGTTTCCGACAAAGAAGACCCTAATTTCACAATTGTTGCTACAACTGAGCCACAAATGGTAAGAATCTTCAAAAAAAAATTTTTTTATTCAAGCTCAAATTATTACGCTAAAAAGAATATGCGCGTATAACAAAGACGAGTGAGCTATAAAAACGTGCGAATCACTAGACTCCACACTGAGTTGATAAGCGTAAAAAAACAGCCTGTATATTTCTCTTACATTTGTATTCTAATTACTTTCCGCGGAATAAGCTGAAAATATACAAATATTCGTATTTTTTATCATGACGAAGTTGTTCTTTATACCACTGAATCAGTTAAATTCGGCTGTTTTCACTTTAATTTCCATATTATGTCACTCACTCACTCCATGGAACTACGGTCCTTTGAGGACCTTGGCTTCCACAGTGACAAATTTCCAGTCGCCTCGGTCTTGGGCATGTCTGCGCCGCCTCGTCACTGCCACTGCTCTCAGGTCGGCTTCCACATCTTCCAGCCACCTCTCACGTGGTCGTCCTCTCCTTCTTCTACCACCGCGATATCCCATTATCATCTTCTTCGGGAGCCTTTCTTTTGTCATTCGATAGACGTGTCCTAACCATCTTAGTGTTTCCATTTTGACCGAGGTTACCAAATCAGCTTCTTTGTACAGAGCCATTATTTCTTCATTAGTCCTAACTCTCCAGGTCTCACCTTCTTTTACAGGACCAAACATCTTCCTCAGCACTTTCTTTCCCATATATTTAGCTTCTTCTCCAAATTCTCCCACTGCCATACATAAAAACTGGTTTGATCACTGTTCTGTAAAGTGTCAGCTTTAGTTTCCTACTTAGGTTCTTACTTTTCAGCATTTTGTATTGTGCTCTACATGATCTGTCAGCAGCCTTAATTCGGTTCGTTAGATCTGCTTCCACTTTGTTTTCAGATGTTATTACTGAGCCAAGATAAATAAAGCTGTTTACTCTATCAAAGTTGTACCATTCTAAATGTAGATCATCTGTGTTTCGTCTTCTCTCTCAGTCACCATATACTTAGATTTTGTGTCACTGATTTCTAAACCAAGGTTCTTGGCAGTGACTTCAAACTCTTTGAAGGTTCATGTGGGTGCCTCCGTAGCTCTCATTCCTACATCATTTGCAAAGGCTAAGATTTGCAGAAGTCTATTGTAAATAATGCCTCGTGTTTCTCTAATACCAGGTTCAATAGTACTGGGCATAATGGGTCTCCCCGCCTTCTTCCGTTGGGAACGATCTCGACAGACATCCCTCAACATTAACCTGGCTTTTGATGTTTTCCAGAGCCATCTTAGTGCATTTTATTAGGTTCTTAGGAAATTTGAAACACGATATAAAGAACACAAACGATCATGGAAATATGGCAACAGCCATTCCACATTTGCAGAACACCTTAGGAAAGAAACCCACTATCCCACCACCATAGAAACCGACATGAAAATAGATTTGGCAATAAAAAACACCTCCTAACTTTCCAAGAGAATTTCCAAATTCAAAAAGCATTAATAGAAAAGAAACACATATTAAATGACCAAGTAAACGTCAGCACCCAAACATTATTTAAACTAATAGAACACATAGTAGACAAAGACAAACCTCCCCCCCCCCTTAAACCCACCACATAAGACGACCACATAAAACAACAACAACAAAACCCTACACACACACACACACACACACACACCTACAGAAAATCAGAATCTTTCTCTCTTTCTCTCACACACACAAACACGCAAGATTTTGCTTGTAAAACAAAAATAAAATTTATAAATACACACACAACACAGTCAGAACATCACACACAAAGTTGCTAGCAGACAACTGTTTTGACAGAAACGAAACAAAAACACATCTCATAGTGCGAACCAAAGAACTTTTAAGCAAATAACACACACACACAAACACACACACACATACACAGAATTATTCAGAATCACAATAATCCTATTGCATGAGAACTGTTATCGATCGAATTTAATCAAACAAATAATGTAAAACAAAACATTTGCTGTATAGTTGACCACTGAATATGCTTTAGAATAAAGCGAAACGCGTCTGGTCTAAATTTAGACTAATTTACAGTTGCATAAGACGGTTATCTAACCTATACAAATTGTATAACTGCAATTGCGGAGAAAGGAGGACAAAATCAAGCCGCGGTGGAGTAATCGAGCGGTCTAAAGCGTGTCGCTGCGGAGCGCGCGGTTGCTCGCCGTGGAGGTTCGAGTCCTCCCTGGAGCATGGGTGTGTGTGTTGTCCTTAAGTTAGTTTACCTAGGTTTAAGTAGTTTGTAAGGTACGGACTGATGACCAAGCAGTTTGGTCCGATAGGTTTACAAACATTTGAACATTTGATTTGACAAAAACAAACAAGAATTATGTACCTTTATACTACTTATCACCCATACCACTCTCGAATAGCGCGCGGGAAGAAAGAACACCTGAATCCCTCCGTTCGAGCTCTGATTTCTCGTATCTTATTCTGATGATCATTCCTACCTATTAATTGGGAGTCAACAACATATTTTCGCATTCGGAGGAGAATGTTGGCTAGTTGAGTTTCGTAAGTAGCCTACGCCGCAGCGATAAACGCCGTTGTTGTAATGATTCCCAGCTCAAATCTTGTATCATTTCCGTGACGCTGTCTTCCCTGTATCGTGACAATAAAAATCGAGCTGCCCCTCTCTGGACTCTTTCGATGTCCTCCGTCAAACCCACCTAGTAAACATCTCGCAGTGGACAGCAATACCAAAAAAAAACAAAAAAAAACGCAGTCTCTGGTGTTCGCCTTTCCCACGACATTATCTACGTGTTCTCTCTAGTTTAAGTCTGAAGTTATAGTAATTCCTAGGTATATAGTGAAGTTTACGGCTTTCACTTTTGATTGATTTATCTTGTAAACAAAGTTTCCTTAGGCTGCATTCCATTAACCTTGTTTTACTCTTGTTAATTTTCATCTTATACGCACCTTTCAACACACTGTCCTGTGCTGTCTCTGACAGAATTACAATGTCATCGGCAAAACGCAATGTTTTTATTTCTTCACCATGAACTTTAATTCCTTCTCCTCATTTCTTCTTGCTTTCCTTTATAGCTTTCTCAATATACAAATTGAATAACATTGGAGAAAGGCTACTACCATGTCTCACTCCAAATCAAATGTTTGTAGAACTTATGAGAATTAACTACGGGGTCATCAGTCCCTAAGCTTACAAACTACTTACGAACTAGCTAAGAATAAGGACGGCACAAATATCCATGCCCGAGGGGGGGATTCGAACCCCCGACCGTAGTGGCCGTGCAGACCGTGACTGGAGCGCCTCAGTCCCCTCGGCCACCGCGGCCGGCAATATTGTCTCACTCCCTTCCCAACCTCTGCTCCCTTTTATGCCCTTGAACTCCGAGCATTGCTGTCTAGTTTTTGTACAAGTTGTACAACTTTCCACTCCCTATATTTTCCTCCAGATGATTTCAGAATTTGAAAGAGTATTCCGATCAACAATGTCAAAAACTTTCTCCAAATCTACGAAAGCTAAAGAGTTAACTAGCACAAATCAATTACAAACTGAAACCAGTTGTTTGTGGTGGAGTACCACTCATTGAAAAAGCCACTCAGTATCATTGAAAAGATAGACTTCAAGAGATATCGAGCTACGAACTAAAAATAAATAAATAAAAGAGGGGAACGTAATGGTGATTAAATATAATGAGAGATCAGAAAAGTTGCAGCAGTTAAAGCAATCAAAGGATCAACAGTATTGTTCTGCTATATATAATTCTGTTAGCTAAGTTCCAGGATTGTTACGTTTAGTGTGACTGGATTATCATAATTTCATGCCATCCTAAACATTTTGAAAGCTTGTCATCAAAGACATTTCGTACTAACTTAATCAATAGTTATGGTGCCTGTTTGGTTTTCATCAGTTACAAAAGACAGGGTTAATTCAAATTTGTTGCCCATAATAGTTATGCTGCATTGGAGCTCACAGTTGTTGGACATACATACGTGGTACTCGATGAGTTTTTGTCCTTTCATACAAAAAAATTTGTTGACGCTATAGACAATTTGGTTCATTCATTCTTCGTACGGCGTTCAGAAACTACTTGCCTTTATGCTACAAAATCTTAAATATAGCTGTTGTGTATGAATTAGTAAAACGTTTCGGCAACATAATTGGAATACAAACAAGTAAAAATAGAAACGTTTGTGTAGTCATGTCGCGCGGGACAAACGCTGAAGTAGAAGAAGAAGAAGTCCTGTCCAAGCTACACCGAGAAATGCGAAAGGGATTTGCGTTACATGTAATAGTCAATTATTTTAAAACAAAGCGGTTTTTTAGACATTTGAAACAGTTATCAACAAGGACTTCTAAAAACAACAAATTTAACATGTTATATTTGAAGTATTAAATACGAAAAGCCATTAACCGAGGCGAACATTGTTTTTTGTCGAAAGATAACTATACACTGTAGTGTTGAAATAAAATTTTCAGAAATGTTTATACAATCATACTTTCGATAATGCCACGTGCGACAATACAATTCTTCAAGGGCCCATATCTCAGGTTCTACTGATCACAGAGATAAGTGCGTTCTGGATATCACTTAGCCTACAGATCATTTGTGTACCAATCCTACAGTACAGTGTCAAAATTTTAAACATTACAAACTTTCTGCAGGCATGGCAAACTGATCAAATCGGTTGGCTTCTGTGCAGTAGGTGCTTTTAAAATTCCCTTTTGTTCATTATATTTAGGTACCAAAAGTGACAACTGTGCTGAGAGACAGCATTCCGGCCGCAGTGAAAGTTACTCATCAATTATAACACATTTGTTTCTTGCAAATCTTATTGGTTTGTTATTTTCCCTCGATGGATTCATTTTACTTTCGATATCTCTCACAGCTTCTGTGCAGCATCAAATTCACTGCATAAATTTTTGAGCGTATGGTTGATTTTAGCGTATACATAGCAGCGCATGGAATTTAAACTACATTTGGAAGATCTGTGTTTGTCCACAAAAGTATAGCATATCTAATATGCACTCAGAAATGACAGTAATTTAAATGTACAAAAGTTAACGAGACAGGACCCTGGTACGGTAATACAGATTAAGCTGCGAGTGCTAAGGGATGAATGCAGTTGACTCAATATGCGGTCAATGTGGCATGTTGAAGTTTTGGCCAGTCCTGGAGTCGTGTTCGGGTAGCCTAGTGGTTAAGGCGACCGCTCGCGAAAAGCGGGAAACTCGCGTTCGAGTCCCGACCCGGCACAAATTTTCATGTGTCACCATTTGGTAGAACATCTATACCTTATACAGTGATGCTGAAAGAAATTTGCTATTGCGAGAAAATATTGATAATATGAGACTTTTGTTTAATTGGACGGGGAGTAAAAAGAGCTGGCCTGTACTAGCGTCTTTCTACTGAGCCAGAGTTTAGCTGTCAACGAATGGATAAGCTATCTACAGCTGTGCACTTATTTTACTTCCATGAGATGAACTCTCCTCATCTGCAATACAAAAATCGCGATTCTTAGGGGTCTGACGTACTGTTTTTGCAGATCTTCTATAAACAGAGGTTTTGAGTACACGCTATTACCGTAAACTTGTTTGCTGACATGTATGTATTTCTGCTTGCTTGAGATGTCTAGAGAATTATCATCTATACCTTATACAGTGAAGCTAAAAGAAATTCGCTATTGCGAGAAAATATTGATAATATTATCATCACTGTAATTCGTCACCATACAGTAATTTAAAAGTCTCATAGTTAAGAAGACTCAGTTTTTTATTTTTTCAATTATAACCGAGCGGGGTTAGTGCAGTGGTAGCACGCTAACTTCGCATTCAAGGTGTCCCGAGTTCGATTGCGGTCGATTGCCGGCCATTGGGATCTGGGTTTTCTGTGGTTGAATAGACAAAATAAATAAATAAATTAAAAAATAAAAAAGGAAAGAAAAAACTGCACGAGTGCCGAACAACCCTTCGCCCCTCCCCCTTCTTTGGATCCGCCAAAAAGAAAGACAATATGATGTATTTTATCAACAGATTCTATTCTTAACCGTAAATATGTTGTGACAAGAAAATGATGAGCATTACTTATTCAACGTCCCTAGTATGAACCGAAATACGGAGGGCGTCTGGTGCAAGAACTACTCCAAGATGAAGTCAGTTCAGAAGACATAAAAAAAATCTATATTTTTAAATAGCATTTTTAATTTTTACTGTTTGTAGGTTGAACATACAGGGTGTCCAGAAAAGGGCTCCGTTATTTCTAAATGAAATATCTCGAAAACAAAGATCGATAGAGGAATGCAGTAAACGGTATGTTTATTTTGAAAGCTGTAAGAAGTTTATACAGCAGTTTGAAATAATAGTTACAAAAGCTGCTGACAGATTGCGCTGTACGCTGTACAGCTCATATCAGCATACATAAGTGTAATAATCGTATGAGTTTACTCCTTGCAAACAATATCACAATGTTTTCAAAATGTTCACCATTGGCACTACAGAGGTGGCGCAAACGAAGAATGAACTTCGCCATCACATTTCGTAGTGTCTCAACCGAAATGGATTAACATGCCACAGAGATCGCCGATTCAAGCCCGTCCAGCGTGGCGGGATGCTTCGGGTAGACCATTTCTTTCACTGTGCCCCACAAAAGAAAGTCACAGGTAGTCAAATCTGGCGAATATGGAGGCCAATTTCTGCCTGAACCAGTAAATTTGGGATATTCCAAAGCAATGACTCGATTCCCGAAGTATTCCTCAAGAAAGCGAAACACTTTTTCGGTCCGATGTCGTCGGCCTCCATCTTGCATAATCCCTTCAGTACCTGGTCGATCCTCTTACGCTTGCTGCGTGGCGACAAATTGTCCCAAACCTGCAACGTAACGTGCACCAGTGACCATTTATCGAATGAAAAAAAAGGGCCAATAATGCCTCTGCTGCATACTGCAGCCCACACAGTAACTTTAGGAGAATACAGGGGTTTCGCTTCACACCAATATGGGTTTTCGGAACCCCAAAATCGCAAGTTCTGCTTATTCACGTATCCATTCAGGTGGGAGTGTGCTTCATCTGTAAACCAGATGCAGCCAACATCAAATCCTTCACTATCAATCATTGCGAGCATCTGATTAGCAAAGGCAACCCTTTGTTGCACAGCTCGTACGGGTGCGTTTGAATTTTGAATTGAAACATGTGTAGGCTCTTTCTCAGTATTTTCTGCGTGGTCGAACGCTTCAAACCAGTCTCAGATGCAATTCTACGGACGGATGACATTGGATTTCGCTGAATAATTCCAGAAACTGTGGCGATATTTTCAGGCGTAACTGCGGTTTGTTTGCGGCCAACATGCCGCACTAGATCATCAGTTACGCTGTCTGTTCGTTGAAATTTTGCGAAGAGCGTACGAATGGTTTTCGCATCGGGTCCTTTTGGAACATTAAATCGTGCTTGAAAACTTGGCCTTGTTGCCGTAGGACTCTCTTCTAACCTGTGGTACTTTAGCACAAAAAAAAAAAAAAAAAAACAAAAAAACAAAAAAACAAAACAAAAAAAAACAAAAAAAAAACAAAAAAAAAACGCGTTGTTCAATGGAGTACATGGTTTAATCTCTTCCTCCGGTACGCTAACCTCCTTTCACGTTTCAATAGTGAAACTGATCGCTCTTGGCTTCGGATCACTATTTATACTAGGCATTACGTATGGCGATTACAGCGCCATCTGTTAGCAGCTTTTGTAACTATTATTTCAAACTGGTGTATAAACTTCTTACAGCTTTCACAATAAACATACTGTTTACTGCGTTCCTCTATCGATCTTTGTTTTCGAGATATGTAATTTTGAAATCAGGGAGTCCTGTTCTGGGCACCCTGATTGCTGTTAATCTGCCACATACACGCAGGGTGAGGAGGTGAAGTAACTGTTGAAGAAGAATACTGCTAGCGTCGGAGACCCAGCACGGGTGGGCAGTCTCTAGTCTAGAGAATAGGGTCAGGCGGTCGGCGTGCCCGTAAAATTGCCACCGGCCATTTGTAGCCGTTCGCCGGCGTGCCAAGCGCCAGCTATTTCTGCGCTTATCTCGGCGGATCGCAGACACGCCGCCCGCCACCTGAGAAGCGCGGCCGGCGCTCAGCAGCCGTGCTATCTGCGCGCTGCGGGCGGGCGCCGTCACGCCGGAGTGCTCTCCATAGCGAGCCATTAAGGCTCCGACAGGGGCTCACCGTCGGCAAACGTTGTACTGCTCTACTGGGGTCGTAGAAACCAGAGGCGCCGACTTTTGAAAATCAGTGTGGGTGCTCTATATCACGGTTCACAAATATTCCAAACCAAACCTCCTGAAAATCATTTTTGAATGAGCAATACTTGATAAAAGTAAATAGGCAGATGTCTGGCCTTTTAAAGATAGAAGGAAGAAGGAGGAGGAAGAAAAGGAAAGCATGGCTGCATTAGGACACTACAATAAAGCGATATAATTGGCCGAAGTGGATATTTCTATATACGTAACACCCCAAAACTTCAACATGACCAATGAAATAATTTTTTCACTGTGCAGTAATCTAACACTTTTTGTGTGAAGCTATTCTTTCCGAAAAAAGCGTTTGGTAGAACTCCGTCACCAAGGTTTGAAGAAATCTTTGAAATATTTTGAGATTTTGAAGTACGACATCAAATTTTTTCGGTCAGTTCCAAGCAAGAGCTGTATACTTTATCGAAACTTTGATTACTTCGAGCTAACTCCATGACATCTCTGGCGGTATTAATATAGTCCAAGGCTTTTTTTTAAGCCTGAAAAAAAGCATTACAAATTTCAACTGAATCTATAATTTTAGTAACAAGGGAAGTGACAAAGATAAATGAAAAACGATTAATCTTAGCATTAGCATCAGATTCTTCAAGCTAAATTCCTGAAAGAACACAATTGGATGTTCATAAATACGTACACCTGAAAGGTCGAAAGGAACAACGGGCTTCAGGATGAATAAGGCTAGCATAGTGCGTAAAACACGGACACTCATTACTACTCGCTTGGGGACCCGCGTACAAAACTGGTCATTTCTGTCACGTACGAAATATCGTCTCTCGTTATGGTCACGATTTGCATTGCCTCTTCTGTCATAACGTAGGTTTTCATTTTTCCCGATTTTTTATAAAGTTATACAATTTTATTTTCCACCTCAATTTTATGTGGGTGCTCAGCACCCGCAAAAAAATTCTTGGGGGGTGCGCGAGCCCCGGAGCACCCACGGAGTCGGCGCCCCTGGTAAAACAGGAGTGGCGTGAATGGTGCAACGAAGTACATGTCAACGAGAACGTCAGAGACATAAATATGAAGGATAGGCATGTAAATATCAAATCATAAATCAATGTCCAGAGACATATGTTGTCGCGATATACACTACTGGCCATTAAAATTGCTACACCGAGAAGATATGCCAGCGGGCGCCGTCACACCGGAGAGCTCTCCATAGCGAGGCATTAAGGCTCCGACAGTGGCTCACCGCCGGCAGACGTTGTACTGCTCTACTGGGGTCGTAGCATCAGGAGTGGCGTGAATGCTGGAACGAAGTTCATGTCAACGAGAACGTCAGAGATATAAATGTGAAGGAGAGGCATATAAATATCAAATCATAAATCAATGTCCAGAGACATATTTTGTCTTATAATTCTGAAGGAGAGGCATTGAATTAAAATAAATCATAAATCAATATCCAGTGACATATTTCATCTCGATATACCTTCCTGGCCATTAAAATTGCTACACCACGAAGATGACGTGCTATCCGGCCGCGGTGGCCGAGGGGACTGAGGCGCGCCAGTCACGTTCTGCACGGCCACTACGGTCGGTGGTTCGAATCCCCCCTCGGGCATGGATATTTGTGCCGTCCTTAGTGTTAGCTACTTCATAAGTAGTTTGTAAGTTTAGGGACTGATGACCCCGTAGTTAAGTCCCATAAGCTATACAAACATTTTAACATTTGATGACGTGCTACAGACGCGAAATTTGACCGACAGGAAGCAGATGCTGTGATGTGCGAATGATTAGCTTTTCCGAGCATTCACACAAGGTTGGCGCCGTTGGCGACACCTACAACGTGCTGATATGAGGAAAGTTTCCAACCGATTTCTCATACAAAAACAGCAGTTGACCGGCGTTGCCTGGTGAAACGTTATTGTGATGACTCGTGTACGGAGGAGAAATGCGAACCATCACAAAGGTCGGATTGTAGCTTATCGCGATTGCGCTTTATCGTATCGCGACATTGCTCCTCGCGTTCGTCGCGATCCAATGACTGTTAGTAAAATATGGAATTGGTGGGTTCAGGAGGGCAATACGGAACGCCGTGTTGGATCCCAACGTCCTCGTATCTCTAGCAGTCGAGATGATTGGCATCATATCCGCATGGCTGTAACGGATCGTGCAGCCACGTCTCGATCCCTGAGTCAACAGATGAGGACGTTTGCAAGACAACAACCTCAGCACGAACAATTCGACGACGTTTGCAGCAGCATGGACTATCAATCAGCTCGAAGACCGTGGCCGCGGTTACCCTTGAGGCTGCATAACAGACAGTAGTGCCTGCGATGGCGTACGCGGCGACGTACCAGGATGCAGGAATGGCAGAACGTCACTTTTTCGGATGAATGCAGGTTTTGTTTACAGCATCATGATGGTCGCATCCGTGTATGGCGCGGTGAACGCACATTGGAAGCGTGTATTCGTCATCGCCATACTGGCTGTTGTTGTTGTTATTGGGGCTTTAGGGCTCTCAACATCGTGGTCATCAGCGCCCAACCATACTGGCGTATCACCCAGTGTGATAGTATGGGGTGCCATTGATTACAAGTCTCGGTCACCACTTGTTCGCATCGACTGCATTTTGAACAGTGGCTGTTACATTTCAGATGTGTTACGACCCCTACATTTCAGCAGGATAATGCACGACCGCATGTTGCAGGTCCTGTACGGGCCTTTCTGGATACGGAAAATGTTCGACTGCTGCCCTGGCCAGCACATTCTCCAGATCTCTCACCAAGTGAAAACGTCTGGTTAATGGTGGCCGAGCAACTGGCTCGTCACAATACGTCAGTCACTTCTCTTCGTGAAGTGTGGTATCATGTATCGAGGCCGTTATTACGGCCAGAGTTGGTGGTTCTGGGTAATGATTTCTCAGGATCTATTCACCCAAATTGCGTAAAAACGTAATCACACGTCAGTTGTAGTTTAATACGTATATTTATCAAATGAATACCCGTTTATCATCTGTATTTCTTCTTGTTGTAGCAATTTTAATGGTCAGTAGTGTATTTTGTCGCGATATCTGTCTAAATTATAAATCTGAAGATGAGGCATTTTCTATATCGAAGATATAAGAGCACATAATAGATGAAGTGAGGAGAATTCTACTTTGGAAACAAAATGACACATGACGAACTAAGCAAGGGCAGCATTAAGAAGAATCTAGCACAAACAAAGGGAGTATTATCTCTGAGGCGTGTCAAGCAGTATCAAAGGAAGATCTGAAATAGCGAAAGAAATTTCTGAGAAAGTACGCCTGGAGAACAGCATGCTTCGGAATGAACTATGGACGTGGGTGATGCAGCTACAGTGTTTATCTTGACAATCACGGAGGTGTCGCTTATGTCATTGTGAGAACTGCACGCGTACCATTATTCATGATAACTGCATGTCTTAAACACGCATTTACTCATTGAGAGATACCCATAAGAGATAGTCGTGCAATAGTTTTGGCCTGTGGCAGTCAAATTAGTGCATGCTGCAGTCTTCTGTACTGGAGCGGCTGTGGCGACGTCGACTGGACACGGATTGTCAGTGGCGGACTAGGGGGGGAGGGGGGGGGGCTCCGAGCCTCTTGTCTTGGGGGCCTTCCAAATAGCTCAAAAGACCTTATTTACATTTATTATTTTTATTTTTGAAAGCGCCCTTGACCTCTCGTTTTGGGCCCTCCACATCTCGAAAGCTATTTTCTTAAGACGGTGCCGTGCCTCCTCCTGGGGGACTTCTAAATTTCAAAAGTCTTTTACAGTAATAGATGCGTTTCCAAGTGGACAGGGTGCCTCATTTTATTTTGCTGCCGCCTCGGGCCTCCGACAGCCTTAGTCCGACACTTCCGATTGTCTGTCGTTTAAACTCTCACACAAACACACTTTCCTACACACACATACACACACACATACACACACACTAGCGGTTAAGCCACGGCCACGGCTTAATGCTGTTGCGCAGTGTGTTATGCCCCGCGTTCCTTGTTTCTCGTGAAGCGTGAAACAGTTTCGTTCTAATGACAACTACAGATACAGGCCACTTGAAATAGCTAACCGACTGCCGGCCGCGGTGGCTGAGGGGACTGAGACGCTCCAGTCACGGTCTGCACGGCCACTACGGTCGGGGGTTCGAATCCCCCCTCGGGCATGGATATTTGTGCCGTCCTAGTTTGTAAGTTTAGGGACTGATGACCCCGTAGTTAAGTCCCTTAAGCTTAGCATACATTTGAATTTGGTCATGTATACGTTTTGGGGTGTTACATATAACGAAATATCTGCTTCGGCCAATTAGATCGCTTTATTGTAGTGTCCTAATGCAGCCATGCTTTCTTTTTCTTCCTTCTCCTTCTTCCTTTTGTGCGCCTCGTTCCCATAAACTACACAAACATTTGAACATTTGAGCTAACCGACTCGCTACGCCTTATAAATCAGACGTTCCGTGCAACTTCTGTAGCTTGAAGGTTGTCTAGCATGCAGGAATTACAATTGGTCGCAGTCCGCAGATTGGTTTGATGCAGCTCTCCACGCTACCCTGTCCTGTGCAAGCCTCTTCATCTGAGAATACGTACGGCTTCCTACATCCTTTTGAATCTGCGTACTTTATTCGTCCCTTGGTCTCCCTCTATGATTTTAACCCCACACTTCCTTTTAATGCTAAGTTGACCATTCCTTGATGTCTCAGAATGTGTCCCACCAATCTATCCCTTCTCTTAGTCAGGACATGCCAAAAACTCCTTTTGTCGCCAAATCTGTTGAGCACCTCCTCATTAGTTACGTGAGCTACCCATGTAATCATCATTCTTCTGTAGCACCACATTTCAAAAGCATTTGTCTGAACTCCTTCAAAATGTTCAAATTTTTGTGGAGCTTATGGGACTTAACTACGGGTCATCAGTCCCTATACTTACAAACTACTTATGAAATAACTTATACTAAACACGGCACAAACATCCATGCCCGATGGGAGATTCGAACCCCCGACGGGGAACGGCCTCGCGCGTCGTTGCATAGCGCCTCAATGCGCTCGACCGCTCCGTCGCGGCCTGAACTCCTTATCTACGTTTCAGTCCCATACAATGCTACATTCCAGACAAATGCTTTCAGAAAGAACTTCCTAACATTTAAAGTAATATTGGATGTCAACTAATTTCGCTTCTTCAGAAACGCTTTACTTTCCACAGCCATTCTTCATTTTATATCTCCTTCGGCTATCAGAAGTAATTTTGCTACCCAAATAACAGCACTCATCTACTACTTTTATTGCCTCATTACCCAAACTAATTCCTTCAGCATCGTCTGATTTCCTTAGACTACATTCCATTACCCTTGTTTTGCCCTTGCTAAAGTTCATCTTATACCCTACTTCCGAAACACTGTCCATTCCGTTCAATTTCTCTTCCAGGTCCTTTGCTATCTTTGACAGAGTTACTATGTTATTGGCAAACAAAAAAGTTTTTATTTCTTCTCCTTGAAATTTAATCCTCTCTCCAAATTTGGCTTCCATTACAGCTTGCTCAAAATACAGATTGTACAAAATTGGGGAAATGCTACAACCCTGCCTTTCTCGCTTCTCAACTACAGCGTCCCTTTCAAGCTCTTCGACTCTAATAACTATTGTCTGGTTTTTGTACAAGTTGAATGTAACTCTTCGCGCCCTATATTTTATCCCTGCTACATTCAAAATTTTAAAGAGTCTATTCCAGTCAACATTGTCGAAACCGCTCTCCAGACCTACAAATGCCTAAAACGTAAGTTCGCCTTTCCTTATCTTCTAAGATGTGTAGTGAAGTGAGATTTGCCTACAGTTTTCCTACAGTTCTTCTAAATCCAAAATGATCTTCCCCAAGGGGAGATTCCAAGAATTTCTCCATTCGTCTGTAAATAATTCGTGTTAGTATTTTGCAATCATGACGTATGAAACTAATAGTTCTGTAATTTTCACATTTGTCTGCACTTCCTTTCTTAGGAATTGGATTTACTGTATTCCTCTTGACGTCGGAGAGTATTTGCCGTCCCTCATACATGTTGCATACCATGTGAAACGATTTCTTCATGATGGGCTCTCCTAACGTTATGAACAGTTAAGGCGGAATGTTATCTACTCCAGGGGCCTTGTTCCGACTCAATGTTCAGCTTTCCCCTGTAAGCTTTTGATATTCATACGGATGCTTTTCTTGTCTCCAAATATCTCTCTTATTTTCCTTTAGGCGATATCTATCTTTCCCCTAGTTATACATTCTTCTACGATCTTGCATTTATCATCAAGCCGCTCCTGCTTAGCCAGTCTGCATTTTCTGTCAACCTCATTTTTCATCCGTCTGCACTCCCTTTTACCTGCTTCAGTTGCTGCATTTTTATATTTTCTCCTTTCATCAAGTAAGTTTAGTATCTCCTGTGTTACCCAGGGATGTCTATAAGGCCTTGTCCTTCTGCCTATAGAATCCTCTGCGGCCTTCACTATTCTCTCAGAGCTACTAATTCTTCTTTTACTGTGTTACTGCCCCCCGTTTCAGACAATCCTTGCCTAATGCTCCCTCTGAAACTCTGGTTCCTTCAATTTGTCCAGATTACATCTCCTTAATTTTCTACCTTTATGCGGTCTTTTAAGTTTTTTAATCTACAGTTCATAACCAATAAGTTATGGTCAGTCTTTATCTGCCCCTGGATACGTCTTACAGTCTAAAACCTTTCTGAACCTTTGCCTTACCATTTAAAAATCTATGTGGTACCTTCCAGTTGTTTCCTGGTTTCGTCCACATATACAAGCTTCTTTCGTGATTCTTAAACAAAGTGTTTGTTATGATTAAATTATGTTCCGTGCAAAATTCTACCAGGCGTCTTCCTCTTTCATTGCTTTTCCCCTGTCCAATTTCACATTTTTTTCCTTCCCTTCCTTTTCCTTCTACCGAGTTCCAGTCCCCCACAATCAAGTTTTCTATGCTTTAACCGTCGGAATCAATTATTTTATCTTGCAAAGAAGAAGAAGGAAGATTAGTGTTTAACGCCCCGTCGACAGCGTGGTCATTAGAGGCGTTATTTTATCTCATACATATCTTCGTTCTCCTAGGCATATCTAGTTGGCAACTTGTAATACTGTGCTCGGTATTGGATTCGTGTCTATCCTTGCCACGACAATGCGTTTACTATGCTGTTCATAGTAACTTACCCGCATTACTATTTGCTTATTCACTATCGAACCTACTCCTGCATATTATCAATTGATTTTGTATTTATAAATCCTGTTCATCCTGTTCATCCTGCCACCGAACTTTGCTAACATCATATCTAACTTTAACCTATCCTTTTCTCTTTTCAAATTTTCTGACTTACCTACCCCATTAAGGGATAGGACATTCCACGCTCCGATAGGCAGAATGCCTGCTTTGTTTTTCTTGACATCCTCCTGAGTAGTTCCCTCCCGGAGATGCGCATGGGAGACTATTGTGCCTCCGGAATATACTACCCAAGAAGCATCATATATTCATACAGTAGAGCTGCATGTTCTCGGGAAAAGTAACGACTGTAGTTTCCCCTTGCTTTCAGCCATTAGCAGTAACTGCATGGCAAAGCCACATTAGCTGATGTTACAAGGCCATCTCAGTCAATCGTCTATACTGCTGCCCCTGTAACTACTGAAAAGACTGATGCTCCTCTTCAGGAACCACACGTTTGTCTGGCCTCTACACAGGTACCCCTCCGCTGTGGTTGCACCTAAGGTGCGGCTATCTGTATCTTTGATGCACCGAAGCCACCCCACCTCGGCAATATCTGTGCTTTATGGGGTTAGAAAATTATTTTTGATACATGTAGTCGCGAACCTGAGACACTATAGGCCTCAGCTCCGTAGACAATGACGCTACCTACTACGTTACTGCTTCATTCCACTTCAAATGGTCACCCCATCTCCTATTCACCACAAAACGAAGATGTGTAAAAACATTTTCTTCTGATCCCTACTGCTGTTGGAGGATGAGTTCCACATGCATGCTGAGACCCATACTTACACAGTCGGGTTAAAACTCCATAGGTTTTCATCACTTACAACGTCCGGGCTGAGATGCCGTGGTCCATACATAAAACATTCCCATGACGTATGGACCACGGCATCTGAGCCCCGAAGTTTTAAGTGATGACAATACTTGCCGTGAAAGCCTTCATTCTATGATCCATAGGATTTCTTTACAATATTTGACGACTGCTAAACGTCGACGGCACTTTCTTAGTGTAAAGTTTTTGTGTGGTTCCCGACTGAAAAAAAAAAAAAAGAATCTTATCGCGGGTACTACCATCTTCATTGGTTATTACATTCATCACATTCCACAGTTGCTATACGGCAGGCTCCGGATACAGTACTTCCTTAGTGGAATGCAGTTCTGAATAAACAGAGTTTCAAAAAGAAATAAACATTTATTGCTTCCAAACTAAAAATAGATATAAATACAATTCCAACATTCTTGAATTCAATATCAGCACCATGTGTTACGCGACAAATATCGAAACGGCGGCTCATTTCTTGCCATATACGAAGCAGTTGGTCTCTCGTAATCGAATTAACAGCTTCAGATTTTTGTTGTCGCAAAATTTCAAGAGTTAAGCAATGGGGAAGGGCGGCGGGGGGGGGGGGGGGGGAGGGTAAAAAACGCTGTCCAAAGATGAAAGTCAGAATATTTGGAGAACGGGAAGGTCACTGAGGTCACTGGCGACGAAACTGATGTGCTCCAACAGGTCCTGTCTAGCCTCCTGGAATGATGTCCTTCAGGCAACGTCGGATGTGCGTAGGCGGGGCTCTATCTTGCATGAACTCATCGTCTCCAATATGAGGAAACAACCAGTTGTGAAGCATGTCTCGATAGGTGGGTCCTGTCTTCGTGAAGAAGAAAGGCCCATAAACTTTGTTTCCAGATGTGGTACAGAAGACGTTGAAGTTAAATGAAACTCTCTGATGTTCAACAAGTGATACAGGATTTTCACTTGCCAAGACACAAATGTGGCTTCAACGAAGAAAATTTATCGTTCAGAAAAATTGTCTTCTTTCGTGTCATCTAACATGGTAATGCATACATTTATACTGTTGTCTGTCCAGGAAGGGTGGAATTATGCTTCTGTCTTTTGTAGTTAGGAATATACAAATATATGAAATCTGTACCTTCTCTATGAATAGCCCTCTATTACTATATCGTGAACGCAGAAATTACACTGAGCCTAATGTTCGATGTCTTTTAATTTTAATCGGATAATCACTATAGCTAGTCAGCGACATTCGTATTTGTCCATTTGAGAAGATCTGTTATATCCCTTAAATGCATAATTTATTGATTAGTTGATTGTAGATTTGGAAGAACCCCCATGTAATTGGAATTTCACGCTATTCGAGTTTATTCTTTTTATTACCATATGTTACTACTTTTTAATATTATATTTGCAAATTCTTCATTCCCTTCCTTATAGGCTATCTATTATACTCAATATTGTTAGATTTTTATCTATTAGGCATATTTCAGCAATTTTTTTGAAACGTATACCTTTTGCGTCTTTGTAATAGTATTTTTCCTGTCGTGCGTACTGAAATACTTAATTCATGAATTCACGTTATTTTGTCTACGTGACGTCAATTTGTTTCATTTCGTATTGCCGCCTGTTTTATGGATGTTTTTGTAATGCTTCCTTTTTGTGTTTAATTTGAAATTCCGGGGTCATGACGTTTTGTTCTGAAAACTTCGTTTTTACCATTGTTTAGAGACCTTCCCCTTCATTATGTCTGTTTGAATTACGCTTATACACAGTGTTAGTTTATTCTGCCTAGTTCCCCAAACCAGCATGAGGATCACGAGCTATTACACTCCTGATCATTAAAATTGCTACACCTTGAAGATGACGTGCTACAGACGCGACATTTAACCAACAGGAAGAAGATGCTGTGATATGTAAATAATTAGCGACACCTACAACGTGCTGACATGAGGAAAGTTTCCAACCGATTTCTCATACACAAACAGCAGTTGACCAGCGTTGCCTGGTGAAACGTTGTTGTGATGCCTCGTGTAAAGAGGAGAAATGCGTACCATCACGTTTCCAACTTTGATCAAGATCGGATTTTAGCCTATCGCGATTGAGGTTTATCGTATCGCGATCCGATTACTGTTAACAGAATATGGAATCTGTGGTTCTGGAGGGCAATACGAAACGCCGGGCTGAATCCCAACGGCCTCGTATCGCTAGCAGTCGAGATGACAGGCATCTTATCCGCATGGTTGTAACTGATCTTGCAGCCACGTCTCGATCCCTGAGTCAACAGATGGGGACATTTGCAAGACAACAACCATCTGCACGAACTCTTCGACGACGTTTCCAGCAGCATGGACTATCAGCTCAGAGACCATGGCTGCGGTTACCCTTGAATCTGCTTCACAGACAGGAGCACCTGCGATGGTGTACGTAACGTCGAACCTGGGTGCACTAATAGGAAAACGTCATTTTTTCGGATGAATCCAGGTTCTGTTTACAGTATCATGATGGTCGCATCCGTGTTTGGCAACATCGCGGTGAACGCTCATTAGAAGCGTGTATTTGTCATTGCCATACTGGTGTATCACCGGGTATGATGGTATGGTTTGCCATTGGTTACACATCATGGCAGTTATAGTATAATATATTTGTCCAGTGACCACCGGTTTATCATCTGCATTTCTTCTTGGTGTAGTAATTTTAATGGCCAATAGTGTAGCATGTAGGTTACCGCTGTATTCGTGTGTGGAAGATTACTCTCCATATTTTCACGTTTACTGCCTTTGACTGGAACCTGGAAAAAGCCATACAAAGGCTGATATTTTCTGTGAATTCTATGACTTGTAGACGGTATGATGATTTGAGTTTCGAAGTTTATATAGACTGTTGTCCTTAATCCGCGTACAGCTTAATCCTTTGGAATCGTTGTCCGTGAACAACTGTTGAATTAAATTATATGTTTCAAATCCACCATTAGATTGCAAAAAGGATGTTTCACCTGTTATGTGCGCAGTAAGGTGCTGATCCATTCTGGAGAGGCAATTCGTCCTAAGCCCTCCAGCTAGTCAAACGAATGGAAGCCGGTGGGGTTTCCTGATTTTGTCTTGCACTTCTTCTGTGGCTCCTAGATTCAGTAGCCGTTACTAATGTTCAAATGCTTCCAAACATAAGGGACGAAAATGCTGAGTTCATAGGTCCCTAAAGTTACAAATACTTGAACTAACAAACTTACACTAAGGACAAAACACACACACACACACACACACACACACACACACGCACACAAACACACACACCCATGCCTGGGGGTGGACTCCAAACTCCGACGCGAGTGGCCGCGCGATCAATAACGTGACGGCCAAGACGCACGGCCATTCTGCGCGGCAACAATCGTTACTACTTGCTGCTAATATGCTAGAGCAGTTGAATTATTGCACCATCGAAAAATGTACTTAACACAAATTATAGTTGTTGAAGTATTGTTCCTGGAAAAAAATTCCTTAGTCACTGCACTGTCCTGATGGACACACACACACAAATTCAAATGTTTGTAATTCTTTTCGTATTGAATAGTCTGCCATAAAAATAGAGAGTCTAGTACGAACGGACTCCAAATGACAACTGTAAGAGATTGGATAAGCTTCTTTAGGTCTTGCAAGGAGATACATTTACCTCAAATCATTGACCGCTTTTTTGTAATGTTTTTGAAAATGAAGCTTTAAAGTAAAAATAACTAAATAAAACTTCATTTTGTAGCTGTGTGTTGGGCCATCAGCGCGACAGTTCTGTAACTGATCATTTCAACAAATATTGCCGGCCGCGGTGGCCGAGGGGACTGAGGCGCTTCAGTCACGGTCTGCACGGCCACTACGGTCGGGGGTTCGAATCCCCCCTCGGGCATGGATATTTGTGCCGTCCTTACTTGTAGGTAGTTCATAAGTAGTTTGTAAGTTTAGGGACTGATGACCCCGTAGTTAAGTCCCTTAAGCTTAACAAACATTTGAACAACAAATATTTTTGAGACGGTGATATGTGCAACAATTTCTGGAGCCTGGCTTGTACGAAAAGAAATTATAGCGACTTTCGCGCATGTACAGGATTACGTAAAGAAAACAAGAAAATCATGGAATTTAAGACATTTTTAGTGTATTTTTTCCAGTTAACGGTAGTGCAAATCAAAACGATGTTCTATTTTGATCTCATTTTTCATTAAGAATTGCACAATTATAAACGTTGTTACGTTCGTAGGCCTACGTCTCAAACTTCAGGGCTGCCAGAAAACGTGAGTGAAATGCTCGAAGTTAACGTGGCAACCAATAGGTGGCAGCTCACGCCAGTAGTCTCGTCTACCCCAAGCCAAGGTGAACACACACTCTGAATAGCTGCTGCCAAGTGGTTGTTGGAAGGAAGGCACTGCGTCTGTTAACGTTCTCAGCGGATGAAACGCCACATACATGTGGAAAGTATCAAGTTGCTACTTATAATAACAACAATCGATACGGCAGGTCCGAGTAATTATTTAGCTGGGCACAGATGTTAAAGCAGATGGATAGTGAGTCAGACCTTTAAACAAGCACGGCCAATTTGTTTCCACATCTCTGTCTAATCCTAGGCACTGTCCCGCCTGTGCAGTGACGCAGTAGTTAAGCCACTATTAATTCATAACGAGAGGGGTTTAAAGCCGATCAGATTTTGATTTGCTGTTATCGCCATACATCACTTCAGGAAGGACAGAATTTTATTTATTTATTTTTTATTTTAAGGCTGTGGCTGTTTTCTCTGCTTCAACCGATTCTGCCGTATCTCATACTCTATCTCGAAGGGTCTTGATGTTAATGGGGAATTAAGCGAACCGGGATTCGAACCCGGATTTCACCATTTGACACAGTGGTCGTCTTGCTCAATTAGGATATTCAGGTACGCTTTCCTTCTTGCCAAACTTCTCAACTTACAGCACGCTATGATGGTAGTGTAGTCTGTTTTCCCGCAAGGGATCGAGAATTTTATGCTTACGCTAATGTACAATTACTGATATGGTTCGGACATGTCTGAAAGAACAGACACCAGTGGGCATTAACTGCCGTTAATTTTCGAATTCGAAGTATTCAGACACCAACTGTATGTATGTCCCCAACAGGCAATTGACAGCTACGGTCGTAGTGTGCGATATGTTTACAATTTGGGCAGGACAGGAAGCGTGCCTGGATGGCATAAGTTGCTAAGGTGACCGCTGACCCGAAGCGGGATCCTATTTTGACGCAGTTTTTTTTCATTCATTGGTAATCTTTTGATTTTATAGCACAGTTTGAAAGATACGATAAAGATTGGTTTAAAAAATGGTTAGAGCACAAAGCAAAAGAAAAAAATATTGCCGTCAGATCACTGAAGTTCACTTAGGAGGGAAAGTCATTTAAAAGTTCTGGAGTTGTTGCGATAGAACGAAATTTGAATAAGAGTGTTAATTGACTCGGTAAACTACCCATATCAGCCCTGTCAGGCATACTTGTGTCTACCCACATAAATAACAAGTAAGGCTAACGCCAATATTGACTTTTGATGTACAAAATAACGGCAACGTCGGTAAGATAATGGTCTGAAAAGGCAAAAGATATTCTAGAGAGATATCCTCTTACAATAAATCAAATTTTTTTCGTTGGCTTCTGTAAACCGATTAATGAGGGTATCAGGATGGTTACAGAAAAGGTACCTTCCATTTTTCCCCCTTTTCTATTATTTCTAAGTTTCTATTCCATCTCTAATGATTTAGTCATTTGCGGGACATTAACCCTTTAATACACGACTTTTTATTTGAAGCTATAAAAACTAACTGGAAAGAACACGTACATAACGTCGCGGGAAAGGCGAACCAGATACTGCGTTTTATTGGCAGAACCCTTAAAAGATGCAACAGAACTACTAAAGAAACTGCATACACTACGCTTTTCCGTCTTTTTTGGAGTATTGTTGCCCAGTGTAGGATCCTTATCAGGTGGGTTTGACGGAGGACATCGAAAGAGTCCAAAGAAGGGCAGCTTGTTTTGTATTGTCACGATACAGGGGAGACAGCGTTACGGAAATGATACAGGATCTGGGATGGAAATCATTACAACAACGGCCCTTATTGCTGGGGCATGGTCTACTTACGAAACTCTAATCGCCAACATTCTCCTCCGAATGCGAAAATATATTGTTGACTCCTACTTACATTGGTAAAAAAGATCATCAGAATAAAATACGAAAAATCTGAGCTTGAACGGAGAGATTCACGTGTTTTCCTTCCCGTGCGCTATTCGAGAATGGAATGGGAGATAAATAGTATAAAGGTTGTTCGATGAACCCTCTGCCAGGCACTTAAAAGTGATTTGCAGAGTACCCCATGTAGCTGTAGATGTAGTATGTGACGGACTACTTTTACATGGCAAAGGAGGAATACTAAACTAAACAAGCACACATGTTAGCAGTAGCTTAGTGCAGCTAACTGTCGAAATTATTCAGTAGCACTCTGCAATTTATAATTTCTAGGACGAGCTCTAGCAAATGTAACAAAATGTATAGAAGCAGCTACAAATGAATTCGTGGTAAAAATTTGATCAGTTTGAGAGATAATGGAAAAATAAGATATGTAGTTGATCAGCAACACTATGCATTAGACGGTTAAACTACAATATTTCTTTCCTGTCTATACTTCAGTTGCTCAGTTGCTCCCTTTAGCAATTATCAAGCAGGACGATGAAAATGGGAATTTGCACCTAATTTCTATTTACAACTGAGTTCTAAAAATTATCAGTATGCTCCACAGTTAACTATTTACGGTGATAGATAACGTCTATTTCAAGGCAAAGGAAATTTGTTACTCATAGAGACAGCTGACTAGTATGCGTGACGGTGGTCACTATCAAAGATATTTAATCTGAGTTGGGTTGTGAAATTCCGCAATAAAACTTGCAAGCGCCGCACAGCCTGCTGTTTGGGTGTGGCGAGCGAGTAAAATGAGTTGTTAAGAGGGTCCGTAGTGCCAGCTGGACCCACGTCAAGGGCTGCTTTTACGATCGGAGGGGAAAATATAAACCATCGTTACTTCGGAGAGAAGAAACGTGTTTGCTCCTCTTGTACCGCGCCCTAAAACACAGACAGAGGCCTCGACAGAAATCGCCAGCTGCACTTGTTCTTCACCAGTGTGACACAACCACTCTGGTGGTAAACCGACTGCTGAAATACTTTAAGAACACTAGTTATTGGACGGAATTACAAAATTTGTACATAAACAATTACATTGCTGATCAGTCCACTTAGCAGTTGTCTCCTCTAATAGAGCATATAACAGGTAAAAGTTATGCACAGCAAACGCTAATGCCTATAACATACCTACGTACAATAATTCAAGCGAAAAATCACGGGAAAATCGTGACAGACAAGTTCACGATTCACTAAAAAAATTTTGATTTGTATTCTGAAAAACCAACGGAGAAGGTAAAATTATCATCATAATTCGTAATGCTCATTGCTCAGCATCCTCACCCCATGAACCAAGCGTCTCCATCCCGGACGGCTGCCAGCTTCTCTTAGCGCCTGACGAAGAGGTAGACCGGAGATGATCTTGATCTGTTCAAACAACGTACGGGTATGCTGCCGGGTGACGTCGTCGACAACCGCCAATACTTAGGCAGGAGGACACCCTGCCATTCTCAAGGCACAACCTTTATTATTATTATTATTATTATCATTCCATCTTGCAGAGACGGCGGGCCCGTTTTCGACTTTTATAGGTTCGTTTAGGCCAGGAATTGTTGGAACAATTAAAATTGAGAATATTTATTGTTATCAATATTATCAAACAAATCTTACAATAATATTACAAAAGATTAATTCTTTTAAAAGTTGAATTACCAGTTGAGTCTCTGTGAGGTGATATAATAAAATATAACAAAAATACAAATACATTTAAAACTGAGGGAAAAACCTCCATAAAAAACTATCAGCGTTAAAGAAAAATTTAAAAGACTAATCTTCAATAATTTTTAAGTGTTGGAGAGTGTCTTCTTCATCCAAAATTCCTTCAAATGTATAGTTTCTAGGATGAATTCTTTGAATCGCTCTTGCTATAGTGCTCGGGGGGTAAGGATATTTTTATTTAGGATATCCTGTTTTAATCGGTGGTTGAAGAAGAAGATCCTTTGTTTTCGCCTCTATGGTAAGTCTTGATATCCCGAAGTTTGCTGTGAGTCTTATCAGACTTGATTCTAGTGGCTCAATCGGTGCTATTTGGAAAATTTCCCTTCTGCTGGTGCTACGTCTCATTTTTAAAGCTATCCTTAAAAGTCTTCTTCCAATGCTGAAGAGTTTTGTGACGTGGGTTGCTGCTGTGATCTATATTGGGGCGGCATATTCCAACGATGGCCTGATGAAGCTGCAATAGATGCTGGTACACTTGCGCCATGAAGTTTTCCTGCTATTGGTTTTAACAGACCAGTTCTTTTCCGTGATTTAGATATTAATTCTGTTATTGCCTGTCTGTATGTCAAAGTGCTATCGAATGTAATGCCAAGATACTTTGCCGTCTGTGATATGTTTCATTTCTTTCCCCAGAGGACTATCTGAAGATTGTCTGTATTTTGTGGCCGATAACTTGATACATTTCGATGATGGAAGATAATTAGTTGGCTTTTTGTAGCTTTAGGCTTAATATTCCATTTTTCCAGCCATGGTTCTAATTGTAATATATAATTTGAGGCTAGTCTTTGAAGATCTGCAACGGTTGGTGCATGACACCAATAAGCCGTGTCATCTGCATAAAGTGCGAGTTCCTCGTCAGGCACTTAAGGAAGCAATGTGCAAGCGTATTTAATACCTTGGTTTGCAAAGGGTAAACAATGAAGATAACACACACAGTTCACTGGCATTGATAACATTTTTACTCTTTTTAATGGACTACATGAGAATATCACCTTCACCAGTGAACTTGAAAACGAGGCTCGTCATCTGAACTTGCTCGATTTGATCTTAACAGTAGGAGAAAATGAAATTTCTTTCAATATCTACCGAAAAGAAACATACACTGATAAAGTTGTACCCGCCTCCTCTATGCACCCTCAATTTTACAAAAATGCTTTCTTACATTCTGCCATCCACAGAGCCATTTCCATCCCACTCTCGAAAGAAAACTTCGAGAAGGAAATAAATTTGATAAAAACCAGTTAATAATGAATACGATTCTGCCATAGTTGACAACATCCTTAAAAAGAAAACTGCTAAAAGAGTTACAACATTAGGCGCCCCTATTGAATCTGACAAAAAAAATATTTCTCCATTCTATTTCTGGGGCCCATTTCCTATCAGATTCAACGACTTCTTCGTAAAACGTATAACTGTAACATTGCCTTCTCGACCAGCAATAATTTGAAGAAAAATTTCATTCATAATTTAAAATCAACCTGTTCTCCCTTAGATAATTCCGGCGTTTACAAAATTGTTTGTGATACTTGTTCTTCCTACTACATAGATCAAACGGGACGTGCTTTTAAAATCAGGTTTAAAGAACATCTTTTGAGAAAGAATGGCACTAACCCCCAGAATTCGTCTTTTGCTGACAATCTTCTCATTACAGGTCACGCAACTAAAGCCTTTCACGACCTGATCATTTTGCATACCGAAAAGAAAGATCACAGATTAGACGTACTCGAGGAATTGCAAATATTTAAACATTTTTCTCGCAATGTCATGTTGACAGAGGGCCTTCTTACAACTAAGGTACTCTGTCAACATGACACAATAGAGAAGGCGTTTTAAGTATTTTAACCATTTTATGTGTGACGTACCATTTGTCAAAGTTAAATGTTTTATGATTGACGTACCATTTTAATGCCATGCCTTCAAAAAAAGGAAAACATAGGACACTAGTGACCAAATGATGATACCCTAAATGTATCGAAACCGGTCGTGAGAACAATTAATTAATTAATAGCGATCTTGGCATTTTAATAGTTCAAAGTAAGGAGATCGCCATCCTACCATGGGAAAATTAAATAATTATTAATATTCCTTTTCAAATTGAAGTACTCTTTTTTCCATGTTATCTTCTTTGGCACACTTGAATTATCTTGAGCGCCTCATATGCATTTAAAATATATCTATGAGCTCTCTCCTAGATACATATTTGGCGTTTACTTGATGTAAAATCTAGAACATACATCAAACAAATACACTGCAATTTTACAAATATATTACATTTATATTATAATGGAAAATCTCAGAAATAATCATTAATCTATATCTATAAATATGAGGGTCTGTTCGGTGTACGTTTATCACGTCTGAACCACAAGACATAAAGAGTTAAAAAATTGTACAGTTACTAATGTCTACTCGGGGAAGGCTTTAGGCACGGTTTTATGGCGATCGGATAGCTATATACGACAAGACGCAGATACTTAAATATTTGTACAGTTACTAACTTGTACCTGAGGAAAGTTTTAAGAACGGTTGTATAGCGATCCGATAGATATTTAGTAATTTGAAGAATATAACGCGAAATGCGGAACAACAATTAGTCTTTAAAAATTATACTTACTCTTTGAAAATGGTTTTATTGTTTGCATTGTTGCTTGAGGGTTGATAATGATGAAAGATTGGAGTATATTGGGATGCAAAGTTATCGGTGTTTATAAAATTCTACGTCTGTGTGTGTGTGTTAATATTTCGCTCTGCAGCGAAAACTACAGAACGCAAGCAAATGGTCTGTGTGTAATTGTTGTCCGAAGTCTCCCGTTGTACACCATAGCAGTTCCATGCCGATAGCTATAAGGGGGTGGAAGATATGCTGGTTGAAAGTCGTCAAATTATAAAAAAATTCGGACTGAAGGCCAGTGATGACTCTATAGCAAAGAGGTTACATACAGCGAAACGTGATGCCACAGACCATATATTTGGTCTATGCGTGCTACAATGTCTTCAGCTCTTTCTTTGTAAGGGTAAGCATACGAATAAGGAAATATAATAATGAATAAGTAAAGCAGTAAAAAAGAAATTTCTTTTAATACATCTTTTAAAAAAAATTGATTTGACGTTTCGCGCATTACATCAAGTGATCGATCTGTGATATCATTACAATCATTATTGTTGAATTTCGAGATTGGATTCTTCGAAAGGAGTGCATTTTTACGTTTATTTGATCTACACTACTTACTTTCCTGATGATGTTAATTAAAAATGTTTGTTTCTAAAGAAGGTATTGTATTTCATTGCATTCGTTAAAACCAGTCTCATAGCTACTGCAAGATCTAATATATAAAGCAGAGTGTCCGTATGTTCGTACGTGTTGCATAAAAATCTACAGTTTTGTTCCAATCTTTATGAAATTTCATACACGTAAGCTTCAATCCATGAGGACGGTCGCCGTAAGTGTACGAATCACGTACTATACACTGTTGACGAGATATGACGTCATAAACAGTGAGATGTGCCATAAACTGCTGTATTTAGCGACAATGCTGCTCATTTTCTCCTAAACCACTGGGCCGATTTAAACCAAATTTGGTGCATACATTCATTACGTGAGATAACAATTGTTGCAGGGTTAAGAATCACGTACGACACATGGTTCAGAAGATATGACGTCATAAGCAATAGGAGTTGCAAGAAACTGCCACATAACACGGCGAGACTTTATAAATATGCTATATGAGACTGAGAGTATTTAGCGAATTTCAGTAAACCGTAAATATGATTGCAAACCTTTATTAAAAATTTTCCCCGCTGACAACCATAGCAAAATCATGAAAGGAAGAAAAGTTTTTCGCTCACTACTTTTGCGCTGTTTATGGAGTAAAACTACGGCATTCGGTATGACATTACAATTTATAATTTGTACACTACAGATTGTAGCAGCAGAAAATTTTACAGACAGTATACTAGATATAGTTGAATGTATATTCTAAATTGTATGACAGTACGACACGTAGTTCATAAGATATGAGCAGATAAACAGTAACGTTCATGGAAAACGGTCCCATCATGCACCAAGTTTTAATCTATTACGTCTTTACTACTAATTGTATTCCCAAGAAATTTTACAGATATACAACCCTTATACAAATGAATATATACCTGAAAAGTGGCGCCGGCCGCGGTGGCCGAGGGGACTGAGGCGCTCCAGTCACGGTCTGCACGGCCTCTACGGTCGGGGGTTCGAATCCCCCCTCGGGCATGGATATTTGTGCCGTCCTTAGTATTAGTTAGTTCATAAGTAGTTTGTAAGTTTAGGGACTGATGACCCCGTAGTTAAGTCCCATAAGCTATACAAACATTTGAACATTTTGAAAAGTGGCAGGAATAAATACATGCAACGCCGGGTTTTCAGCTAGTAGCTTATATATCGTAATCAACCAACACGCGAGCGGAGAAAAACATTTTGTCCCGTTACATATTCTACTCCGCAGAACCGACAGAAAGACGTCGAACAGTGTTTGTTAATTCTGCCGATGACAGTATATGAGAACCTAGATATCTCAGCTTACCCCCTAAGTTTTTTTGACTAGCGTGTTTGCGCAAAATAGGTAGCGTTAAATGCGGCAGAGAGTCGTGTCGGACAATTAGCTGCGGCCCGCAGACGGACGGCGCCATCTTGGCCGCGTTCCAAGCCGGCATAGCACGCATAAGCCAGGGCCGGTCGCGCGATCCGGCCTGCACAAGCAAACACTCGCGAAGAGCGGCGCGCCTCCTGTTCCGCGTCGGCCGTTTATCCATCTCACGTTCAGTGTTTTGGGAGGCGATGTATGTACGCCCATAGCACTACGTTTTCTCCAGCATAATTGAAGACCGCGATACAAGCCGTCGGATTTGACCAATGACGTCATATCTGAGTCTCACAAAATACGCTACGTTGAAATACCGACAAGCAAAATAAAATGGAGAAATAGTTTTCCTTTTGGTCAGATTCAATAGGGGTGCCTAATGTTGTAACTGTTTTAGCAGTTTTATTTTTAACGATGTTGTCAAGTATGACAGGATCGTATTCATTATTAACTGGTTTTTATCAAATTTATTTCCTCCTCGAAGTTTTCTTTCTAGAGTGGGATGGAAATGGCCCTGTGGATGGCAGTATATAAGAAAGCATTTTTGTGACATTGGGGGTACATAGAGGAGGCGGGTACAATTTTATCAGTATATGTTTCTTTTTGGTAGATATTGAAAGAAATTTTATTTTCTCCTACTGTTAAGGTCAAATCGAGCAAGTTCAGTTGACGTGCCTCGTTTTCAAGTTCACTGGTGAAGGTGATATTCTCATGTAGTCCATTAAAAAGAATAAAAATGTTATCAATGCCAGTGGTAGGTCCTTCGTAGATGACTAAAATGTCATCAACATATCTAGAATAGGACACAATGCCTAACGTTGTAGTAGAGCAGGGCTTCCCAACCTTTTCAGCTGGTCGACCCGGTCTTCAGTCGAAAATCCATGGCGGACCCCTAGTCAGTCAAGAGCAGTGGCGAATATAGGATATATTTTCGGGAGGGGATGGGGGGAAGACTAAAAATTTTCATAACTTTTTTCTATACATTCCCCCTCCCCCCTTTATATACGCCCCTGGTCAAGAGCACAGTAACCTTAAATTTCAGAGCCAAACCCAGGGGAACTGAAAGCTTCTTAATGCAAGTGTCATCAACGAATAGAAACATGCGGGATAATATAGTAGCACTTATGAATTGTAGATAATAAATAATCTGTAATTCAGTGGCGGACTTAGGCTACTGGAGGCCCGAGGCGGTGGCGAAACGAAAAGAGCACCCCCCCCCCTCCCCGGGCACTTGGAAATACATGTATTACTGTAAAAAAGAATTGGAGGCTCCTTCCAGCAAAACGAGATGCCAAGCGCGCTAAAAAAAAAAAAAAAAAAAAAAAAAAAAAAATATTCTTTCAGGTATTTGGAGGCCCGGGGCGGTCAGCCCCCTCCGCCCCCCCCCCCCCCCCCCGCCTAGTCCGCCACTGCTATGATTATCCTAGTAAATTACAGATTACCGCAACAGAATGTCCCATCGTTCACATGTTTCAAACCAAAAATTCCCGCCTTCGGCGCTCACCTGAGAAAAAAAAAAAAAAAAAAAAAAAAAAAAAAAAAAAAAAAAATAACCTCTCTGTTAATATATACCAATCAGAGAGAATCTTGAAATCAGTTTTTAAACACATAAACGTGAATACGAGAGTCACTCCAAAATAAAAGCACACTATTTTTTTAATACAATTTTTTTATACATATTTGAAAGTTTTACAGTGTGTAGATACATCCTTTAGGATCAATGTTTTCATTTCTCCACATAATCCCCATTCCTCTCAACTGTGATGCTTCTGTCAGCAGTCTTGAGTGTGTGCAGTACGAGACCTGCCGCTGCGAGGACAATCCTCAAAATTGCCGTGTCCGCTTTCATCACGTAATCTGTTTGCTCACCGACTAACTGTACTGCGATCGAGAGCAGCATCTCTACATACCTTTTTCAACCTCTTGTGGATGTTTCCCACTGACTCGTTTTCACAGCACAGGAATTCAATGACAGCACGTTGCTTATGACGAACGTCAAGTGTAGCAGCCATCTTGAAGACGTGCTGTGACGGCATGAACTAAGTTTGAATACAAGCGGGAATGATGTATCTATATACTGTAAAACCTTCAAACATGCAGAATGAAAACTATATTTAAAAAAATATAATCTATATTCTGCTTGTAAATACCATCGTCTTTCATTCAGATACCACATTATTGGTTAAAGCCAACGGGTTGTATCGCGGACTTCAATTGCTCCTTTGCTCTAATTCGAAAAACAGGGCACTATGAGTTGGAAACCATGTGATGTGATCGTAAGGTTAGTGCGACAGCCTTCGTTTGTTGTCATAACCTATCCTCAAAGTAATAGTGAGGCTGAGAATTCGTGTGACTGTGTGTCCTATGGTAGGAACAACTGTTTTCGATACGTTTTTTGCACATCTGGCTGTTCACAAAGACGCATGATGTTGAAATAAAGCTGGCTGACTGCATGACATGACTCATCTACAGTACTTGACTGATGACTGCTTACTATTCGCGTGCCATAACGCGTGCTTATATATAAACAATGCTGGTTTCCAGAATGTTCTAGAACCAAGTTTATACAGTATTGATCTTGAATCAACTTCCTTAAAAATAAGTGCACATTTTTCACAAATAATAGGCTTAACAGTTTATTCAGTATAAACCAAAAGTATTTTTAAAACTATTTATGTAATAAATAAAAGTAGAAATTAGATGTATATGTAAATTACGATTAGATCATTGTTGGTTGGTTTACGTAAATTAAATCTGATAATTTTAATGCAAGCAGTCCATGACAAATTGTTAAGTGTATTTTAAATAACCTCACGAATGTTAGTAAGTAATTTCTTTCAGTAATATGAACATTACTACAACTGATTGTATTACTTAGCTTTTATAAACGAAGCTTTTGACAATGATCTAGACTGGAAAGTCTGTGGGATAACAAAAGTTTTCGTAATATATTGCAGTAATCTGTGAATATATTCATAGTTGTACATAGCTAGTGCTTCTGTTACATACATAAACATAACTGGTATCCGAATGTAAAACTGACCAAACAAATAGACCCCCTAAAGGCTAAGTTCATTACAACATGTTCCAGAGGCAGATTTGTTAATATTTTATCACTGACTAGCTAAAAATCCGGCGCTGCCCTGGTGTTTATTTATTATTTAGTCGCCCATCTTCCTTCCCATCCCCCCCTTCTCGCTTTCTCTCCATCTCTCTGTTCGTCCCCATTTGCAGCGGTGGAGTGGCTGAGCGCTGTAAGGTGCCTTGCTCGCGTTGGATTTTCGAGTATTGCTTTCGGACGTGGGCGTTTGTGTTGTCCTTGGCTTTGTTGAAGTCCTTTGTAAGCCTGTGGATTGATAACCGCAGCAGTTAACACCATTAGATTTACAAAGAAAACAAGGATGTCCACCTTCTTTCTCTCGACCCATTTCTTGAACTCCACCTTCTCTCTCCCCCCCCCCCCCCTCCTTGTGTCATTTCTTCCAATCCACTCTCCTATCCATAAAATCTCATATGTCAAAAGTTTTTTGCCAGGCGCCCACTGTGATGCACTACACAAAATGTTACCAACACAGTGAGCATTCTCATATGTTAAGTATGAAAAATTTCATAAAAATTGGAACAAAACTATAGATCTGTACGAAATAGAAACAAATGAGCAATTGAAAAAGGCACTTCAGTATTTCTCAAATTTTCCAATTTTCCGGTGAATTTTCCTAAAATTTTAATTCATAAAAACCTACAGATCCTTATGTTCTAAATATTTGTCGTATTAAGCACAAGATAATTTGTCCAGGAAATTTCTCTTGTTCAGTTTATTTTCTCAGGACGAATGTAGTACTTTATATCTTTTGTCATATTTTATCAATGTTCAATAATTGTGGCACTAGTCTTCTTTGAAAATTAATGTACATGAATTACCTATACAGCAACTTAAGATCTTCAATGTAAAACTCCCAAGCTATATCTCTGCAGTTTTTAGCTGATACTGGCGTAACAGCCAAAACCGGTTTGTTAAAACAATATATTTGCAGAATATTACACATACACCGCATACGTTTCATTCAAAATCATAAAAACCTTTTCCTCAGAAGAAAAAAAAAAAAAAAAAAACATGATCGAAATTGGTCGAGCCGTTCTCAAGTTATGGAGTGAACAAGGGAGATATCAATTTATTTTTATATTGGAGCTTAGCAAAATGCAACAAAATACTAGTTGTTTGCTGTTTTAATGAATATACTTTGATGACAGTGTACAGGCCTTGTTAATATAGGTGGCGCTGGCATTTAGCGCAACTTCCTAGTAAGCAGGAGGCCCCGGGTTTGAATCCCGGCCCCATCACGATTTTTCGTATGTCCACGTTGTATGAGTAAAGTAGCTAGCAGCAGCTGAGACTAAAAAACCCCAGTTAAAATCTGCAGTTTCTTTTAACAGAGAGTTTTTGCGTTGCTGATTGAAATTTTATGAATGCACTGACGTCACTGAATTACGTATAACCCCCCCCCCCCCCTGTGATGTTGATATCTTGTGACTCGGCTTCTCTGTGTCAAATTCTTAGGAGTACAGCTGGATAATATATTTAAGTGGGAGGGGCATACCAATGAACTGCTGAAGCGCCTAAACAAGTCCCTGTTTGCTATGCGAATGTTGTCAGATATAGGAAATATATAAATGAAAAAGCTAGCATATTATGCATACTTTCACTCCATAATGTTCAAAATGTTCAAATGTTTGTAAAGCTTATGGGACTTAACTACGGGGTCATCAGTCCCTAAACTTACAAACTACTTATGAACTAGCTAATCCTAAGGACGGCACAAATATCCATGCCCTAGGGGGGATTCGAACCCCCGACCACAGTGGCCGTGCAGACCGTGACTCGAGTGCCTCAGTCCCCTCGGCCACCGCGGCCGGCACTCCATAATGTCAAGTGGGATTATTTTCTGAGGCAACTCATAAAGCCAAGCAAAAGTTTTCAGAGCACAAAAACGTGCGTTACGGATCATTTGTGGTGTCAAATCAAGAACATCATGTAGAGGGCTACTTAAGGAACTGGGGATACTTACTACTGCTTCCCAATACAATTATTTTCTAATAAAATTTGTTCAAATCAATAGCTCAGTTCATGAGATCAATACTAGAAACAAGACTAACTTGCATGAAGATTTTAAGTCACTTACTTTGGCTCAAAAAGGTGGCCAATATTCAGCAGTATACATTTTCAATAACATGCCAGCAGTCATAAAAAAAAATTTAACCCACAATAAAGTACATTTTGAAAAGAGTATAGAGGATTTTTTGGTGGCCTCGTCATTCTACTCCGTTGATGAACTTCTTACCAGAAATGATTGATATAAGTTATTGTATATAATAAAAAAAAAAAAAAAAAAAAAAAAATATATATATATATATATATATATATATATAGATGCCAAGAAGCTTTTGAAATGTGGTGCTACAGACGAATGATTAAAATTAGATGGGTAGATCTCGTAACTAATGAGGAGGTGTTTAACCGAATCGGGGAGAAAAGGAGTTTCTGGCATATACTGGCTAAGAGAAGAGATAGATTGGTTGGACACATTCTGAGACATCAAGGAATTGTAAACTTTGCATTAGAAGGAAGCGCGTGGAGTAAAAATCGTAGAGGAAGACCCAGGGACGAATATAGTAAGCAGATACGAAAAGATGTAGGTTGCCGAACGTATTCTCAGATGAACAGACTTGCACTGGACAGGGTAGCGTGGAGAGCTGCATCAAACCAGTCTGCGGACTGAAGACCACAACAACACAATAATTTTTATGTCCTTTAAGATGTAAATATTCTTAAGATAATTGTTATTCTTGACCCATGCGGCACCCAAAAGGGGAATTACATTTGGGATCTGTGGAAGCTACATTAACACATATGCTCTCCTTTTGTAAATATATATTGTGTATTTTGATCTGACATTTTCTACATGCAAGAGGATTTCCTCATTTCGAGTCTACCGGAATCAAAAGTACATCTAATCTAATCTTTAAAAGGTCGCTGTTACGGTTTGCATGGGAATGACACAGGCCAGTGATTTTTGGCCCATTTTAGGTTACGGTAGTGACACTAAGAGTGGGCCTTTGCGATCGTCTTTTGACAGCTCGAAATTTAAATGAAAATTATGGGTTAACCATTTATCTGACACGAAAATTGAATAAACGAATTTGTAGAGGAGAAAATTCTCTACAAGTTTGCTCTCTTATGGTTTTTTCATATCTCGTATCGTTTCAGACATATTTGCAAAAATACGGGGATTTTGGGATGTCTGTCTGTCTGTGTGGTCTGTGCGTAACGTGTTCCCTGTTTTTAGGACGAACCATTCAATCGATCAGCACCAAATTTTATAGACATAATTGTTGGCTACCAGAGACCAGAACCTCGCTTTTTGAAATATTTCGGACAAGAAATACTTTAGTAATACAAAAAAAGCCGTTTGTAATGTAATTTTAATTGCAAATAAACCGTTCATCTGACGCGAAAATTGAATAAACGAATTTGTAGAGGAGAAAATTCTCTACAACTTTGTTCCCTTAAGTTTTTTTTTCATATCTCGTAACGTTTGAGAAATATTTGCAAAAATAACGGAGTTTTGACACCCTCCATTGAATTAACGAAAACCAGCCGTTCGCAGATGTCAAGTGACATTCCTCGCCCAGAACTCTCTGTGGGATACGCCTTCTTGCGTTGCGTATTTGATTATTTTCTTATTGTAACTTACTCGTTGTCATTTCAAAGCAATGGCGCACTGAAGAATTAACAAAAACACGTCGTTCTTCGTACGATAAATGATAATCTCGTGTCTACAAATGCCATATGAGCATCAGTTAACAACGGCCATTATTAGTATGAGATTAAAGAAGACAAGTCCTAAGGGTTAGCCGTAGCGGAGTCGGCAATGCGTTGGACTCTGACGCTGAAGGTCCGTGGTTCGGAACCGGCCACTACCTAAAATTATCTTTCCTAAAAGGGTTTCAGACACTCTTATTAGTTAATTTTTTATTATTTAGATTATTATTTTGGTCCAAAAAGTTTGCAAAAACGTATAAAACTACAAATCTAAAGTGGGCCGTTAAACAAGTCAGTGGGATTTTTTTTGAGCAACGACTCGTGCTTTTGGGAGCGATGGAGGTCGGAGGTGACCCTCGTGAGAGGAAGTGAGGACGGGGGCAGTCTGGAAGGCCGAGTGGAGCGTTCGGCGAAGAAGCGGTCGTGGGAGTTGTCGGCGGACGACAATAGCCGCGGCTGCTAATGTTAGCGCTGACCGCTAGCCCGGCCGCGCCACTCGTTTCACGAAGCTCTCTCCTCCACCTCACCTCTGTCCCCATGACATTCCAGCAGTCGTCTCGTACCGATTGACTGACTGGTTGATTGGTTTGGTGTTCAAGGGACCAAACTACACTGGTCTCTGGTCCCTGTTTCCATTCACAGGGCGTGACTTTAAAAAACCACTAACTGTTTAAAATTCTAAAATAATGTCTAAGACCACATTGATACCGGAACTGTAAATTGGCAGAGATATATAAAAAAAGCAAAGCAGTAACTAAAATGAAAGGGGGAGGAAGATTAAAAACAAATTATCAGAGAGTTTAAGATCTATCATCACCTCACAAACAGTTTTAATCAAATTGCGTGGGTGTGGTATATCCCCCCCAAATTTGCGACTGGATAGGGGATTTCTTGTCACAGAGAACACAGTTCGTAGTAATCGATGGTAAGGCATCGACTAAAACAGAGGTGATATCGGGCGTTCTGCAGGGTAGTGTTATCGGTCCTCTGCTGTTCCTTAGTTACATAAACGATGTAGGGGAAAATCTAAGTAGCTCCCTTAGGTTGTTTGCAGATGACGCCTTAATTTACCGTCTAGTAAAATCATCTGAAGATCAAAACCAACTGAACAACGATCTGAATTAGATATCACTATGGTGTAAAAATTGGCAATTGGCTCTAAATAATGAGAAGTGTGAAGTCGTCCACATGAGTACGAAAAGAAATCCGTTAAACTTTGTTTACAAGATAAAGCAATCAAAAGTGAAGGCCGTAAACTCCAAAAAGTACCTAAGAATTACTATTACTTCACACAAACTGGAAAGAACACGTAGATAATGTTGTTGAAAAGGCGAACCAGAGACTGTGTTTTATAGGCAGAACCCTTAAAAGATGGAACAGAACTACAAAAGAAATTGCTTACACTACGCTTGTCCGTCCTCATTTGGAGTATTGCTGTCCAGTGTGGGATCCTTATCAAGTGGGTTTGACGGAGGACATCGAAAGAGTCCAGTGTAGGGCAACTCGTTTCGTATTGTCACGATACAGGGGAGACAGCGTTACGAAAATGATACAGGATCTGGGATGTGAATCATTACAACGCCACTTATCGCTGCGGCGTGGGCTACTTACGAAACTCCAATCGACAACATTCTCCTCCGAATGCGAAAATATATTGTTGACTCTTACATAGGTAGAAATGCCCATCATAAGAAAATACGTGAAATCAGAGCTCGAGCAGAGAGAGTCAGGTGTTCTTTTTTCCCGCGCGCTATTCGTGAATGGAATGGGTGATACATAGTATAACGGTGGTTCAATGAACCCTCTGCCAGGCATTTAAATGTGATTTGCAGAGTATCCGATGTAGATGTAGATAAATGGAGATCTAGCCACTCAGGAACGTGTTAAATTCTCTTGACTAAAAATCATGGGTAAGAGAAAGTATATAAGACGAATACTAAATAGAACGATAAAAACCACTTGCGTGAATAAAATTTAAAACTTTATCAGCTGTTGAGGCATTTTCGCAAGCACCAAAGGCAGCGTGTCAGGGATGTTAAAATTCCGTCTCAATGCGGACAGTTCAAGGCAGTCCAACAATATGCGGGCAACTGTCAATTGCGAACCACAACGGCAGTGTCGAGGGCGGAATAGGTGGCCGTGAATAAGCCATGTGTGGCCAATGTGGAGCCGACAAAGGACGACAGAGTCCCTGCGACAGGCTCGCAGAGAAGACCTCCATACATCTGTATCCTCCTTGACGACCCATACAGTCAAGTGTTTCCATTTATAATTCCAGATTTCAGACACTGCTTGGCGTAATACTGATCGAAGATCAGCTACTGGGATGCCAATCTCCAAAAGCGGTCTACTAGTAGCCTGCTTCGCAAGCCTACCCCAATATTCATTTCTAAACACCCTCTACTTCGAGACTGGATGGTGCCATTTAAATCACAACCAATGTCCGATAATGTCAGCAAGGATCTGCCTACTGTCGTATGATCCGACGGAGGTGAGTCTTGCACACTGCACATTATAACACCGCTTTTTCCGTAAAAATACATAATTATCTTATTAGTTACGTGTGGAAGGCAACGACGCCGTTTCCTTACAATTCCATGCCCCTGAGCCCATATTTAACACGGTGATTAATAAAATTGCAGGTTCGATGCCATGGATTCGGGACAGGCCAACACGTATTGGAACGGGGGAGTATTAAGTACAGTTGGTTACTGTCTGAAACTGAGAACATAATATTTTAATAGCAAGTAACCATCAGTGCGCAACACGCGCGGTCCATAGAAAACTGGCATAAACTACATCTCATCATTTGCTAACTATAAAAAAACAGTTCTTAGACAAAATGATACAAGCAGCAATCCAGTATCTAATTGCAAGTAAAAACGACTGCTAGTAGATCTCAACAGCAACTGAGAACGACGGAGAGCGCCTGAGAGAAAGGCCGTCTCCCTCATCAGTCAGCAGTCAGCAGTCAGCAGGCCTCTCCTCTGCACGTGAGCGCTCTGCTCTGCTCTGCTCACACTCGCGGGCGCCCTCTGGCGGCCTGTATCGCGACCGCTCACGTCCACCACTGTTTGCGACCCTTCCAGAAATGTTACAACATGCATACGCGCCTTCCAGCAGGTCACGCCACAAGGTAACAGTGCACGAATGCCTCACCAACAGCTATGCCAATTCTTATGCCATGCCTTTGTTGCTAGTTTCTGACTCTGGATTATTCTTAAAGTATCACCGGTCACATTTCGTAGTTTCTGTGCTAACCTAATATTTCACAGCAGGGGTAATTTGAGGAATGAATAAGACTATTTTTTTTTTAATTATTGAAAAAAGAAAAGCATTTAGAACCGCTACTACAGAAAGTAGTTATACTGGTACCAGTTTTAACCAGTCGGTTTTTCCCATCGCTACTCCATGCGGGGCAATTGTAGCAACCGTTCTCCTGCGTGGTATCGCGAACTACCGGCGATTGGAATGTTGCCGTTTTCAGTGACAGACGACGTTGTTGATAGTCGCGCACTAACTTAGAGTAGGAATGTGTAGGTCTTCGTAAATACACCTTTATTAACAGTAGTTAATTAATTAACAGTATCATTTTAGTTTTATGCCCCGTTCGCTTTCCAAAATGCAATGCTGATGAATTGATTCCCAACTCTCAGCTGAAAAAGCCGTACACGAGAAATTGTTTGTTCAAGCTAGCTCTGACCGATTTCACTGCCATGGAGTAATAAATACTTTATCTCTGTTCGTGCAACGTCAGTTGTGTGATACACACGTAATATTTGTCGTTGTATTTCTAGCTACAACACAACCTACCGTCTCTGTTAGTTAAAGAACTTTATTTCCTATCACTTTAAAAATATTTCTTTGGTGTTCAGCTTTAGTATTAACGCCACAGTTTATGATAGTTTTAGATTTTATCATCAAACCAAACAGTTTATCAATCAAAGATAATAGCTTTCGATGAATCGGTTTAGGAACACAAATACTGATAAAATCACATACATCGACACCTTTAGTAATGATTATGGTAAGTGAGTCCTATCATTGATGATAATCTAGTCCCTTTTCTATATTCACACGCATTTCAGTTCGTCACAGTCAATTCCCTATGTTTTTCATACTGCGAACGGTCACTGAATTACAGTTTGTAGTTATTTAGAATTCACTGATTAATTGTCTCTGTCCCAATAGTTTGCTTAATATTTCAGCACTAAAGTCCGTTTTGAGTTCAAATCCAAATCATTAAAAAATACGTTTTAAACGGCACTAAATTAATTTCTTTACCGTCGTAACTATCAAAGATATTCTTTATGTAATTACAGATCGCGTAACTTATAACCACGATCTATAACAAATGTAGTTTCGCGAAAGAGTATTAGTAAATCCTGAACTGTTGCAATACATGTTATCTCGAACGACGATTATAACCAAGAATTTAGTCCCTTATATAGCCTATTTAACCATAGATTAACAGATGTAATCTCCATGACTAAAGCTCCGTTTTACTTTGCATTTAGAATTTGTGACCTTCCTATCGGTACTCACCAATAAGAATTGGGCAATACATAACTCAGGTAGTAAAAAGTTTCTGGCTCGTTGTCTCTGTTCATAGGGGTGAGTTATGTATGTCAGCTTCTATGCCCTAAACAGCTACCCAATCTGTTTAAACAATATCAATAATTAATTTGTTGTTTAGCCAGTCTATCAATCTGCTTATGATGACGTGAAAATATATTTAACAAACATAAATTAAGCCTCTGAATGACCAACAAATGGATTATAAGATAAAGAAGTGATTCACTCACGAAGCAATTCTTTATAAATGGGGTTCATTACTCTTATTAGACATGAAACGCGGAGGTGGTCCTACTTTATACTGAATATTTCCCCAACTATTGTTCATGAGAAGCACAATAAGTATCACACGCACTCTAGAGCAAAAGTTCCAAATTGATTATAAAACACGAGTACACGATTGCTGAATCATCACAGTTCCACAGCCCTACTACCGCGCATAGTTTATCACTTTTCAAGCAGAGACTAAGTTCTGCAGTCACAGTCCCGTAAATTTTCTAAGTCCACACATGCCTATCTCTTCAAATCACAAGTTCGTAACGCGGCTTCAGACCGCCCAGCGTCATAACCTTTCACCACCGCGTCCAAATCACGAGTCCCTTCCCAAGCGTTCGATAGCATGCTCTTCCTGCCCCCATACATCACTCAATATGCATTAGACTTGGGCTCTAAATGAGTGTACTGCAAAATTTACATTAACTATTCGAACAGAATTTTATTAAAACCGGACAAAAAAACCTGTTGCTTTATTTCTTATCCCGGACGAGAAAACCCCATTTGCGACCTGCCGCGCATCCTAACGCATAATCTTTAAAATTACAATTTTAATTTATATTACGAATAAGTTTGATAAATTGATCTCCCTTTCTGAAATATCCCCTCTTCCTCTAATAAAAAATAGAAATAAATTACGTTTCATAAATTTAATCGATTAAAAGCCCAATTTCAACCGAGGGAGTTATACAATGCAGGCGCTGATTCTGTATCCCTTCCACCATATATATGGCAAGTACTGTCTTGGGATACATTAATCCACACCTGCCCAACCTATTCACAAAGTTATGCAAGAGTTGTGCGCTGACCAATGACAGGTGTCATTTGTCCCACAATATCTCACACTTGGTCGGTTGGAGAGAAGTCCGCAGATCGTGCTGGCCAGGGAAGTTGGAACATCGTACAAAGCATGATGAGTTTCATGCACAGTGTACGGGCGAGCGTTAGTCTGCTGAACAACATATCACCTTACTGTTGCAAGAATCGCAAACGAACGGGTCTTACAACATTCTGCTAGTACTGAGCGATGGTCAGCGTTTCCTTGACGATAGTTGCAGCTTATCGCATCCCGGGCCATAAGGCCTGTGTTCGTGCCCGTGTGTCTTGGACGGATGCACTCTAAGAGGCAGCACTAGCCACGCCCAAGTCTTACAATCAAACCACAATCACCTGCTGAAGACCATGGTCCTCCATGTCTTGTTCCAAGAGAACCTTTCACGGCACCAGTAGTGTCGTACACGTCACTCCTGTGGCGTGAGTGGAAGATGGGCGACAGTCTTTAACTGACCGTAATAGCATACAGGATGACTTAGACAATATTTCTAGTTGGTGCGAAGAATGGCAGCTAGCTTTCAATGTAGAAAAATGTAAGGTGATGCGCATGAGTAGGAAAAACCATCCCATAATGTTCGAATACAGCATTAGTACTGAACATCTTGATGCAGTCGCGTCTTTCAAATATCTAGGTGTAACATTGCAGAGTGGTATGAAATGGAACGAACCTGTAAGGACAGTTGTGAGCAAGGCGGACAGCCGACTTCGGTTTATTGGGAGAATTTTGGGAAGATGTACTCCATCTGTAAAGGAGACCGCGTATAAAATGCTTGTGCGACCACGTCTTGAGTATTGCTCAAGTGTTTGGGACCCGCAGCAAATCAGTTTAAAGGAAGACATAGAGGCAGTTCAGAGGCGAGCAGCTAGATTTGTTACCGGTAGGTTCGACCAATGCGCGAGTGTCTCGGAAATGCTCCGGCAACTCAATTGGGGATCGCTGGAAGAAAGACGACGTTCTTTTCTTGAATTTCTGTTGAGTAAATTTAGAGGGCGGGAATTTGAAGCTGAGTGTAGTACGATCTTGCTGCCGCCTACTTACATTTCGCGTAAAGATCACAAAGACAAGAGAAATTAGGGCTCGTATGGAGGCATATAGGCATTATTTTTTTCCTCGTTCTATTTGGAAGTGGAATAGGAAAGGAAATGCCTAGTAGTGGTACAGTGTACCCTCCGCCACGCACCTTACGGTGGATTGCGGAGTACGTATGTAGATGTAGAGGTGTGCGTTCCCGCAGGCAAGTGTTCTTCAATCTTTTCGAATATGCGACCGCCTTTCAAGTAAAAATATTCTGGCGATTCTCCTCCAAATAGAATTATTCTGTCGACTGCCCACGTGCTCCTCACGAACCATAACAAAACTATGTTGGCCGCGGCAGAATAGCCGCGCGCACTAAGGCGCCCAGATGCGGAGCGCTCGGCAGTTCGCCGTCGGGGGTTCCAGTCTTTCCTCGGGCATGGGTGTTTGTGTTGTGTTTAGCATTAGTTACCTTGAGTTAGTGTAAGTAGTCTGTAAGCCTAGGGACTGATGACCAACGTAGTTAAGTCTCTTAGATTTACAAATATTTGAACATATTTCAGAACTATGTTATCTCGCTGCAAACAAATTTAATGTTGAAACTTCCTGTCAGATTAAAATTGTGTGCTGGAAATGGGATTCGAACCTTGGACCTTTGCCTCTTGCGGACAAGCGCTCTACCGTCTGAGCTATCCCGGTACGCTTCATGGTCCGCACACTCTGCTGCAGAGTGAAAGCTGGAAACATCCCTTAGGCTGTGGCTAAACCTTGTCTCAATAAGAAATGCTAGTACTGCAAAGATCGCAGGAGAACTTCTGTGAAGTTTGGAAAGTAGGAGGCCAGGTACTGGCAGAAGTAAAGTTGTGATGACGGGCCATGAAGCGTGCCGGGATAGCTCACACGGTAGAGCGCTTGCTCGCGAAACGTAAAGGTCCCAGGTTCGAATTCCAGTTCCAGCACATAATTTTAATACGACAGGAAGTTTCATATCAGCATAAACCCCGCTTTAGAGTGAAAGTTTCGTTCTAGAAATTTAATCTTCTTTATTGCGAATCAGCTTTCTTTTAAATTGTTGGATAAAGGTTTTTGTGTATTTTCGCAATGGAACACATTATCCTGTTTTGTATGATTTACTACAGAAAAATAGATTCTGCTCAACAATTGTTTCGTATTTCAGGCAATACTCAGAAGCGAATTATGCTCATTAAGAAAGTTCCCACTGTATATACAATTTGTAAACAAGTACATATCTTTTTTCGAATTTTTCACAATTACTAAAAAACATGTTCAAATGTTTGTAGAGCTTATGGGCCATCAGTCCATAAGTTTACACACTACTTATGGACTAGCTTATACTAAAGACGGCACAAACATCCATTCGAACCCCCGATCGTAGCGGCCCTGCAGACCGTGACTGGCACGCCGCAGAGCGCTCGGCCACCGTGGCCGGCCCAGAATTTGACTGTATCATGTTCTTTTACCTATCGATTGGTTCCTGAAAACCGTTTTCAGACTTTTCACTTATTAATAATTAATACACTGCACTAAGAAACATCTATGAACTATACAGTTTATAATCAAATGTTAGTAAACATATTGGAAACTTCCATGGACATCAGTCCCTAGACTTACAAACTACTTAAACTAACGTACACTAAGCCCCCCCCCCCCCAACAAACACACTTAGGGCCGAGGGAGGACTCGAACCTCGGGCAGGAAGGACCGCCTAGTCCGTAGCACGACGTCTTAGACCATACGGTTATTCCACACGGTAATTAATAATTAATGTTACTCAAAGAGCTCCGTAATTTCAACATTAAACAAATAGGCATATGTTTCTGTATTACTGAAACCCTAGCTATTTTATGGTGCAAATACTTGCTCCTGTTATGGCGACCCCCCCCCCCCCCCCCCCGAGCAAAACTTCGCGACCCCTCTGGGGTTCGTGATCCACAGGTTGGAAAAGACTGCCGTAGTCCAACCGCTGGTAATCCGTTGCAAAAGTTTGTGTTGGCACTTCTGTTTCGGTAGCTATCTATCTACCACTTCTGCGAACGTTTGTGCTGCATGGACGTCCAGAACCTCTTGTTCGAGGTGTGAGACTGATCACGTGACCACTACAACCAACATCATTGCACAACTGACGCAGAACGTCCAGCCTGTGTGTCAGTTCTCTGAGAGGCCCATCCCGCCTCTCGGAAGGTCAAAACTTCACCTCTTTCTAACCCGCTCAGTTAGCTGTAGAAAATTCTAGTGCCTCGGTAAGGCCAGGCGGCTACTTGCTTCACACGTTGATATCACACTGGGCCTTATGACTGTAAACATTCACTGTGAAGCTTAATAGGTTTGAAAGATGTCAAATTGTGGCATCCTGAGCTCTGACAGCAATGTCAGTACCCTGTTGCCAGACAACTTTCAAAGCATTGTCAGTATCATAAAGAGAGGCATTGAATTAAAATTTATGCTGTGGCCGGGATTCGAACCCGGACCTCCTAATACTAGGCAGGTGCTTTAGACCACTCAGCTAATACAGCATTGTACCCAACGTACGGACTGTCTTAAGGCATGTCTTCGCCGCGGTGGAGTAGCCGAGCGGTCTAAAGCGTCTCGCTGCGGAGCGCGCGGTTGCTCGCCGTGGAGGTTCGAGTCCTCCCTGGGGCATGGGTGTGTGTGTGTTGTCCTTAGGTTAGTTTACCTAGGTTTTAGTAGTTTGTAAGCTACGGACTGATGACCACGCAGTTTGGTCCGATAGATTTACAAACGTTTTTTTGAAAGCATGTCTTCCTCCACACCACATAATTCTGCCTCATGTTCCCTGTGAAATGTGTATCAGATTGCCAGGGCTCTCCTACATTGGAATAGCAACCCAGCAAAGAACCCGAATAAGAACTATCCCGCCTTGTTCCTCAGGCCAAGGTGATATAAATATCAACAATTGTTGATATTTACATCACCTCGGTCTGAGGAACAAGGCAAGATAGTTCTTATTCGCGTCCTTTGCTGGAGTGCTATTCCAATGTAGGAGAGCCTTGGCAATTTGAGACGCATTTCACAGGGAACATGAGGCAGAATTAAAGTATGTGGTGTGGAGGGAGACGTGCTTTAAGACAGTCCGTGTATTTGGTTTGGCTACAATGCTGTGTTAGCTGAGTGGTCTTAAGCACCTACCTAGTAAGTAGGAGATCCCGGGTTCGAATTCTGGCCACAGCATAAATTTTAATTCAATGCCTCTCCTTATGTTTAATACCTTTGAAGGAATTGTATCATTATCAGTATATCCACTATCCCCTAGGTGGCGTCTGCCGTTATCTGATCAAAAACAATGTCATATTTTCAAGTGTACTACTTATTTCCCCTCGGCAGTGTATCTGATCAAATCTAGCACCTCGCTATGGATTTGACCAGAGAAAGCGTTCATATCGTGTAAACGACTGCGGCGCTAGCACCGTTGCAGCTCTTTGACTTCTGTAGCGGTAAACACGAGGGCTGCGTTTTCTTTGCTTCCAACGTCGACTGTAAAATCGACAGAACTGTACGTAGCAGATGACGCGCTCTCTATAGTTAGCGACATCCGGAGTATGATGCAAGAAATAAATCGTGTCCTGATGGGCATCTGGAACATGTTGTAGGTCTAGCCACAACCGGCCTCGTCTGGGTCTGGATTCATCCAGGTCACATTCTAAAAATCAGGCCTAGCGGCCGAATTCAGATTTTATATATATATATATATATATATAGTTTTAGCATTCGATTCCTCTTGGTGAGTTTTCGCACTCCGGATGCAGCAATTAAGTCTTTCGTCTGTTTCGTACATTTCTATCATTGTAGATGATGGAACTTAATTTCTCATATACTGCATATTAAAACGTACATGTTTGTGCAAAACTGTTAATCTCCAAAAGTTTTTTTCGATTGATTTGAAATTTTCACGCATTGTTACTTTCAAAAATGGAAAAGTGTTAGTACCTGTTTCTTGAATATGAGGTGCATAAGTAACTTTTTGCGAATTTTTGTAACAAATTCATACAAATGCTTATGTGACATATATTTAAAATACATATATGAAAAAAGCGCGCATATTACAGTGCAAAATTCTGTCAAAATTTCGTAGAGATAATATTATAAGGCTTGATTACATTGTGGCTCAACAACTGTTTTTTGATTTGTATAAATTTTTTTGCAGTATTTTGTTCATTCAGATCTAGATTTCTACCATTCTATGATTATTATAAATGCTTAAAATAAACATTTAAAGCTCTCTGTATATCCACCTCAGATGGACGACGGGACGACGGCGATGTATTAATTTAGCAAATGAAAAACCTTTCGCCATTATTTTTTAAAATTTGTAATCAATTACATGTTTCGAGATTCCAATAATCTCATCTTCAGTCCCTTATAAGATCCATGCAGTAATATGAGAATTAGCCATCCATTTATAATCCTGCATATACCCGCTCACCCCAAGATGTAGATGACAACTGTCAGCCTGCCGCGACCTTTGGATTCATAGACTGATACTCTGCCACTGTGCGACTAAGCCACACTTTAGTATTATGAATAGTCACATATTGTTGTATAATCGTCCATTTTCTCTACTTCAGTTCCCACGGTTTGGTGCAAATATGCTTCCTTTTTTTCTCTGCTCTTTGTAACACTACTGATGACAACGTAATAGCCCTTTCTAGCACCACATCAATGATATTTGACAAAGAAATAGACCAGTATTCTGTCAAATTTCTTTGACCAATAAATTCTATGGTGTAAAACCAGCCTGAGAAGGACCGATATGCTGGCCGCGGTGGCCGAGCGCTCTGCGGCCTGCCAGTCACAGTTTGCACGGCCGCTGCGGTCGGGGGTTCGAATCCTCCCCTCGGGCATGGATGTTTGTGCCGTCTTTAGTATAAGGTAGTTCATAAGTAGTTTGTAAGTTTAGTGACTGATGACCCCATAGTTAAGTCCCATAAGCTCTACAAACATTTGAAAGACCGCTATTATTTTCTATCTATATAAATGACTTGACGGACAGAGTGAGTTGCAATCTGCGACTGATCGCTGATGATGCTGTGATGTATAGAAGGGTGTCGTCAGTGAATGACTGTATTAGGACACAAGTTGACTGCCGCGGCGGAGTGGCTGAGCGCATTGAGGCGCTATGCTATGATGCGCGAGGCCGTTCCCCATCGGAATTTCGAATCCCCCCTCGGGCATGGGTGTTTGTGTCGTTTTTGGTTTATGATAGTCCATAAGTCTTATTGAATCCATCATCGGTGGTGGAAACGGGACAGCGGCTGGTCAAGAGTCTGAAGGAACTAAGATACCAACAGCCGTATGTATAATGAAGTATTTATTCTATTACAACCAGTTTCGGCATTCCACTATGCCATCTTCAGGTCCCTACATCGGAGCATGATATCATCTATGCTGCTTGACAGAGTCGCGTCAATTAAATATCTAGATGTAACGCTGCACAGCGATATGAAATGGAACCGGCATATAAGGACAGTCTTGGGAAAGAGAATGGCCGACTTCAGTGTATTGAGAGAATTTTGAGAATGTGTGATCCGTCAGTAAAGGAGACCGCATATAAAACGCCGGTACATCTCCGTCTTGAGTATTGCTCAAGTAGTTGGGATTCGCACCACATCGGTTTAAGGGAGGACATAGAGGCAATTCAGAGGCGAGAGGCGAGGTTTGTAACTGGCAGATTACATCAATGCGGGAGTGTTACTGAAATGCTTCGGGAACTCAACTGGGAGTCACTGGAAGTAAGACGACGTTCTTTTCGAGAAACACCGTTGAAGAAATTTAGAGGGCTGGAATTTGAGGTGGAGTGCAGAACAATTCTACTGCCGCCAACCTACATTTCGCGTGAAGGCCAAAGAGATTAGGTCTCGTACGGATGCATACAAGCTTTCGGTTTTTTCTCGTTCTATATGGAACAGGAAATCACGTAACTAGTAGTGGTACTGAGTACCCTGCGCCACGCACCTTTGGGTATATTGCGGAGTTTTTTATGTAGATCAAGAATTCGAATGTGCGAAAATTGTTGGTGCTCGTACAGTGCGTTCGTCCTTTACCAACGCAAATGTAAGAGAGTATTAAGTGATCGAGACTGACAATGCAGAGTACTGCAACGAGAAATGAGCTGACGACAGTTGGAAAAGCCTCTGAGAATTAAATGTCGCCCCGCGAAATTTGTCATTACGAACCTAACGTGAAGGGAAACGTCATAAGCAGGACATTGAAAGGCGAGCCGGAACTGCAAAACCACTCATTAGTGATGCAAACGGCTTTAATAGAAAAACGTGCGGCCGAAGACATTAGAAACCAGGAATTTGCAGCCACTGGCAGAAAGCCACTTTGTCGGACACGACCTAAGAGGTGAATATAGCGGAGGTTCGACGGTGATTTTGGCAGCTATATTGTGAAAGAAGGAAGATTAGCGTCCCGTCGCCATCATGACCATTCTAAATGGAGCACACGGTCGGACTGATTTTTGGTAAGGACGAGGAAGGAAACCGCCCTTGCCTTTTGAAAGAAACCAATTCGGCATTTTACTGAATGATTAAGAAATATCGTGGAAAACTTGTAGCAGGATAACCAGATTTGAACCGCAGTCCTCCCGTATGCGAGTTCAGTGTTTCACCTCTGCACCAGCTCTCATGAGGGCACCGATATCGTGATGGTCATTGGCTCCCAAGGGCAAAACTCTGCATTACTGCCAATGGTTATGTCACCAGTTTTGCTGATCAGGCCTATTCCATGGCACACTACGTTTCCCAAAACGTGATGCTGTGTTTCCAAGATGAAAAGGCCCCTGTTCACACAGCTCGCATTGTCCAAGGCTGGTTTTCTAGCACAAATACGTATTGTTGCATCATCCCTGGCCACCATTGTCACTGGATGTCAATATTATTGAGCCCTTAGTGTCCACTTTGACTCACATGCACTATACAGAATAAAAATATTCCCACACATTAGTCGCATTCCACAAAGCTAGAAAGAAATTAAACAGAGTTCATACACTGCCAGCTATTCTCACACAGGTTAGCTACATATTCGCCGCATTTATCGAAATGAAATTAAATACATTTCCGTACATGATCAGAAAATCTTATCCCAAAAAAATTAACCTATGCTCTGAAGTCTGACAAACCAGACAACGAATCGCTACCACCCCAAGGGAGGAAAGAAAATCCAGAACGTCTTACCAGGTCGAAGCGCAGCCACAGAATGCCCAGACGGCCGACGAGCCTGCCACCAGCGGCCGGAAATCGGCAAAACCCACGAAAAGCGAAGTGGGGGGAAGAGTTTAAACTCGCGCGTCCAACCGAGGCTCGTTAACTGGGCATTGCCAACCCAACTTGAAGAATGACGCCATTCGTTGGATTGGCGTTTTAGTTTTGCTCGTACTTGTTCCTGTTTCGAAAATATAGTTACGTTAGACCGCTCGCTCACAAGTCAGTGTGGTTCCCTCTATTGTGCGCACGCCGATGGCATGGGACGGGCGAATCCATTTACACGGATGTATGATAGGTATGTCAGCATGTCAACAACGTGTGCTATCAGATTCAATTGCATAGTATCTCCACAGCAGTGTTGCCACTATGTAAGTTCGTTGTATGTGTGTGTGTGGGGGGGGGGGGGTCTCGTATACAGTATATCCAAAATAAATTGAGTCCCGAAGTTGTGACAAGTAATTAAAATAAAGTTTGTGTCAGAATGAAACTTTCACTCTGCAGCGGATGAGTGTGCGCTGATATAAAAGCGCCTTGCAGATTAAAACTGTGTGCCGAGCTACTGGCAGAAGTACCGGGATAGCTCAGACGGTAGAGCGCTAATTCCGCGAAAGGCTGTACAACTGTTGCAGCAGTCGTTGGCTGCTGAGCATTTACAGTGACAAAAACAATAAATACATATATTATTGAGTGAAATGTGTAAGTTCAGTGGCCAGTTCATAACTCCAATGAAAGCCGCCTGGTGGTTAAGAAATATAAAGCCACCCATACTATAGCAAGCCAGCTCCCAGCATGCTGATTACCACATGGATATGTTATTAAAAAATGTTCAAATGTTTGTTAAGGTTATGGGACTTAACTGTGGAGTCATCAGTCCCTAAACGTACAAACTACTTATGAACTAATTTATACTAAAGACAGCACAAACATCCATGCCCGAGGGGGGGGGAGGATTCGAAACCCCGACGGGGAACGGTCTCGCGCATCGGAGCATAGCGCATCAATGCGCTTGAGCACTCCGTCGCTGCGATATGTAATTATGTTTGTGCCCCAGCATCTGATGAAGAACAGTTAGAGGTTCGAAAACTAGTTTATAGAGTAAAAGGATTTCCAAACGGACTGGATGCGGATTTGTCATTTCTATTTATCCAATACTCTGCGAATTTTCAGCTATCAGCCGATCTTTTTTTAAAAAAGATCATGGCTTTGAAACTATTTTCTAAAAAAGTGACAATGTATAGAACGATTACTTTTAACTGTTTTACTTTAAGACAACCTTTCATTTTAATTTTATTACGAAGTTTTTTGGAAAATTGTCAGAAATTGAAAGCCATGTTGTTTTATTACTTTGACTTCTCTATTTCATTTACTCTGTTGATAAAAAAACTGTTATATTCGTTATACTGTAGAGGGCAGCACATGCCCAAATGATGTTCTATGACTCACCCACTTTCGTTTTTGAAATATAGTGTATGTAGATTTGAAACGGCAAAAATGTCCAGTTGGCGTGGTGTGAGTTTTTCGACATTAATAACATCTACAGTTAAACACATTGTAAGTATAATTATAAGATATAAAATGCAGAATGGCTATGGGAAGAAAAGCGTTTCTAAAGAAGCGAAACTTGTTAACATCCAATATTAATTTAAATGCTAGGAAGTCCTTTCTGAAAGCATTTGTCTGGAGTGTAGCATTGTATGGGAGTGAAACGTGGACGATTAGGAATTCAGATAAAAAGATGATAGAAGCTTTTGAAATGTGGTGCAACAGACGAATGATGAAAATTAGATGGGTAGATCACGTAAGTGATGAGATTGGTTGGACACATACTGAGACATCAAGGAATTGTCAACTTAGCATTACAAGGAAGCGTGTGGGGAAAAAATCGTAGAGGGAGAACGAAGGACGAATATAGTAAGCAGATTCAAAAGGATGTAGGTTGCCGAACGTATTCTCAGTTGAAAAGACTTGCACAGGACAGGGTATCGCCGCGGTGGAGTAGCCGAGCGGTCTAAAGCGCCTCGCTGCGGAGCGCGCGGTTGCTCGCCGTGGAGGTTCGAGTCCTGCCTGGGACATGGGTGTGTGTGTTTGTCCTTAGGTTAGTTTACCTAGGTTTAAGTAGTTTGTAAGCTACGGACTGATGACCACGCAGTTTGGTCCGATAGATTTACAGACATTTGAACATTTGACACGGTAGCGTGGAGAGCTGCATCAAACCAGTGTGCGGACTGAAGACCACAACGACAACAACAACATGTATAATTAATTAGAACATTGGTATGTCTCTTATAATGTCACATGTGGTACTTATGTGACATTCTCATGTAGTAACAATGTATTTCTCTTGTACTTTTTAGCACTTAAAAAAAAGAACGACTGATAGCTGAAATTTCGCAGAGTATTGAAAAGATATTACAGTCGTGGAGCGCAAACCATGGAAAGTAACCTGATTTCTATTTATGTGTCCTTTTTTTCCCACTCCCGCGCGCAGTTGAGAACGGGATGGTAGGTAAATAGTACGAAAGCGGTTCGATAAACGCTCTGCCAGGCAATTAAGTGTGAAATGCAGATGTAGATGTAGAGGAAGTTGAGAAACAATCAGGAGCGTGAAACTGATATGTTCTACTTAAGCAGCTTGTAGCTGCCGTTGTTTGTGCGACAGCACGGGCTCCTCTTCGCGGCGCTCTCAGAGTCGCCTTGTTCCCAACAGAGAGGACCGGGGCCGCCTGTTTACTACGAGCGGAGTTTGGGTTTCTGGGCCTCCGGCAGGAACACCCACGCGCGCTAAGTGGACCGCCGCGCCGCTAAGATGAATGGAGCGCTGTCACACACCTCCAGAAGCAGGCGGCCGCCCCGAGCCAACCTGTTCCGAAATAAACCGATGCTCTCACTGTTTAGCGTCCCGCTAGTTTGTCCCAAAGAATATAATTATATTGCCGACGTACTGTCGGTTGGAACAGCAACCAGCAAGAAAATACGAGGGTGGGGGAGAGTTGAAAAATAAGTTTCCCCTGTCGACTAGACTAGTTCTTTTAGTTCGTCCGTTCCCATTGACGGCTGAGCGGCGTGGTCTGCTCATGCAGGTGGAGGTGGAAGTTGCCCCCCTAGCTGCTTCATGCGCTTGCTGCGTGAGCCGCTAACGATATCACGCAAACCAAAAGAAACAGTTTGTGGATAATTTCTATCGTTTAAGTTTAGAGTTGTCTCTATATTTTGGCATTATGGAATTTATTAGTCACATAATGCACAGTGCAGAACACATAAAAATGCCGGCCGCGGTGGCCGAGGGGACTGAGGCGCTCCAGTCACGGTCTGCACGGCCACTACGGTCGGGGGTTCGAATCCCCCCTCGGGCATGAATATTTGTGCAGTCCTTAGTATTAGCTAGGGTTCATAAGTAGTTTGTAAGTTTAGGGACTGATGACCCCGTAGTTAAGTCCCATAAGCTATACAAACATTTAAACATTTGAACACATCAAAACATAAATTTTGTAGCACTGAACTATGAAAATCTAGCAGGCAGACGCTCTTCTCGAAATGGGTCTCATCAGCAGAAGGATAACACGTGATTTTTAATTCTGCTGCGCGCCCTCTCGATATTGCCCGTCGGCCTTCGGTAAAGAATCCAACGAACTAAGAAACGAGATACGTTTGGCATAATAGTTCGCGCCCGGTAACGCATGTTTTAGTTCGCGACCGATCGCACATATCTTAGTTCGCGACCGATCGCGCATATCTTAGTTCGCGACCTATCGCAAATATCTTAGTTCGCAGCTCGGCCGCGAAGTAGGTCGCTCTGTTTAGTTCGTCCGCTCTTTTTGGCTTTTGCTACTGTTATGATAGCTTTTTTATATAATGATCAGTGTTGTCCAAGCATGTGCTATTACCCTTATTTTAGGGCAATTAGACATCAAATACTTAAGCAAATAAACCAGTTATTTACACGAATGGATGACACAATGATATTCAACTACTGTGCATACAGAGTACTCTTAGTATTTTATTTTCAAAATGGATTTATTTATTTATTTAATAGTCCATTGAAGGAATTCTACCATCAAATCACGCGATGCTGCGCGCTCTCGCTTCCTCTCGCTGTTTCCCGTTAGTCTTCGGAAAAGGAGCGGACGAACTAAGAGGCGAGGGATATGGGAACTAGTTCGCGTAGTTCGCCTGTGGGAGCGCTCTTTCGAACTAGTTCGTTCGCGAACTACACAAGAGTACTGCCGACTGTGCTCAGAGTTGCGTATGAAAGGAAAAAAATAGATTGAGATATTAAAGATAAGACATATCTTTTTTTACATAATTTACAAGTACATTGAGATATTTGCTTTATAAGCTTCAAAAAGACTTTCAAGAAAAAGTCAGACCGTTGTATTTGGAAGAAACATTACTTCCCAGAAAACGGTGAGTCGCACTTTACCTGCAGACGGGTTGCCTTTGAACTTCTTTCGGACAGGTTATGATGGATGTGTCCACTCCATGGACACGGCCTTCGATTCGGGCGTGTAATAGTAGACCACGTTTCATTCCCCGGCACAATCCGAAACAGAAAGTCACTTGCATATTCATGGTCGACCTCTACCCAATGGTGTATCGGTGTCTTCCACGTGCGCGTTCACCTGCTGTGTCGTCTTTCAACCATAGCCGGTCTAGCTTCTTCAATATGAAACGCCCTGAATTTTTCTTGGACGGCTTTTTGAAGCTTTTAAAGCGGTTTGACAAATTTCTCAGTGTAGTTGGAAATTATGTAGAAAAATGAAGATATGTCTCATCTTTAATGTCTCATTCTATTTTTTTTCCTTTCATACACAACTCAGCCCACAGTCTACAGGCGAAACGTATTTTCCACCTCCCCTTCGTATTTATGTATTTTGTTGTTGTTGTTGTGGTCTTCAGTCCGAAGACTGGTTTGATGCAGCTCTCCACGCTACCCTGTCCTGTACAAGTATCTTCATCTGAGAATACGTTCGGCAACGTACATCCTTTTGAATCTGCTTACTATATTCGTCCCTCTTCTCTTAGGATATGACAAAACTCCGTTTCTCCCCGATTCGGTTAAGCACCTCCTCATTAGTTACGTGATCTACCCATCTAATTTTCCTCATTCGTCTGAAGCACCACATTTCGAAAGAATACTTGAATATCCGTCTCCAGATCGCTTATATTTCCTAAAACATGACCGGTTTCGGGACAGATGCCCATCTTCAGATCAAATTTTGAAGTTACAGAGTAACCTGTCCTGTGATGAACGAATGTTCACAGTCGTTACAGGACAGGTTACTCTGTAACTTCAAAATTTGATCTGAAGATGGGCAGCTGTCCCGAAACCGGTCATGTTTTAGAAAATATAAGCGATCTGGAGACGGATATTCAAGTATTTTATTCATATAACGATCGCGGTAACTCCCTGGAGACTAATAAGTCTTGCTTTGATAAACATTTCGAAAGCTTCTATCATCTTTTTATCTGAACTCCTTATCGTCCAAATTTCACTCCCATACAATGCTACACTCCAGACAAATGCTTTCACAAAGGACTTCCTAACATTTAATTTAATAAGTTTCGCTTCTTTAGAAACGCTTTCCTCCCCATAGCCATTCTGCATTTAATTTAACAAGTTTCGCTTCTTTAGAAACGCTTTCCTCCCCATAGCCATTCTGCATTTGATATCTTCTTTACTTCGGCCATCAGAAGTTATCTTGCTACCCAAATAACAAAAGTCATCTACTACTTTTATTGTCTCATTAACTAATCGAATTTCTTCAGCATCGCCTAATTTTCTGACATTGCATTCCATTACCTTCGTTTTAGTCTTGTTAATGTTCATCTTATATGTTTCTTTCAAGACACTGTCCATCCCATTCAATTGCTGTTCCAGATCTTTTGCGGTCTCTGACAGAATTACTATTTCATCAGCAAACCGCAAGGTTTTTATTTCTTCTGCCTGCACTTTAATGCCCTCTCCAAATTTCTCCTTCCATCCCTTCATTGCCTGCTCAATGTACAGATTGTACAACATTGGGGAAAGGCTAAAACCTGTCTTACTCCCTTCCCAACCTCTGCGTCCCTTTCTTGCCCTTCGACTCTAATAACCGCTGTCTGGTTTTTTATAGGTTGAATATAACTCTTCGCTCCCTATATTTTACCCCTGATACCTTCAGAATTTCAGAATTTGGAAGAGTGTATTCCAGTCGATATTGTCAAAAGCATTTCTCCAAATCTACAAATGCTAAAAACGTAGGTTTCCCTTTCCTTAGCCTATCTTCTAAGACAGGTCGTAATGTATTGCTTTCCGTATTCCTTCATTTCTCATGGATTTTGTATAACCTTCTTTTACCAAGACCGAATGTGTATAAAATTATTTATTTCACAGCTAGTTACGGACGACAGTGATCCTCTTCACATCTGAGAAACGCTAAAAACAGCAAGTTACATGATAAACATTAGAAGTTATGAAATACTGGCCTGCTATACCCTTGGACCATGGAGGTGGGGTCCTGCGTGTGATTGGATTATCAAGGAACATTAATTAAAGACGTATAGCATGAATGGTTGGGAGACCCCAAAGGGCAGGTTCAGAAGCCTAATTGGAAAGGTTTTTTCTATCCTTCGCGCCCGCAGGGACATTCGCTTAGTGTGAGAACTGTGTGCCGAAGTGTCAGTGTGACTGTAATGGATGCATGTGTAGTGTGGCGTTCGTGTTGGAGATGATGGGAGAACGGCTATGTTCCGGTGCTGGAACATAGCCTACTCGTCTCTAAGAGCACCAAGGGGGTCGCCGAGCTTGACGTCCCAGTCTGACGGACTGATCACCATCAACAGTGTCCCATGCCATCAATCCGCGAGACGTCTGCCTCTACAGTCCAGGCCCGGGTTCGAATCTCAGTCGGGTTGGAAATTTTCTCCACTCGGGGATTGGATGTTGTGTTCTCATCATCATCATCATCATTATCGACGCACTAGTCGCTCATGTGACGTTCCAGCTGACGTCACACGAAATCATCGCTCCATGAGACACTGCAGAGAGGTTTGAAATTTAATCCCGGACATTGGTGCAAAGACTGCTTATGAGGGACTTTCGACCACCATCCTTAAGGCAAGGGCAATATTGTCAACAGTGCGTTACGTATCCGGACGGTAACCCATCCAAGCATTGTCCACGCTGGAACGTGCTTAACTTCGATGATATGGCGGGCACCGCTGTATCTATCGCGTTACGAGCGTTGACATATAGGGACATGAGTAACAGGTTGTAAAATACGATTGTGTACCCACTTCGATTCCTCTGGTTAAAAATGGTTCAGACGAAACGTATGTAGTTGTTGCCATAAAAATGCATGTGTATATGTATTTATGTATGTTCGCAATGGAACCCAAGACGGATGCAGAAATTTTGATTATATCTTCCGATTAACCTAGCGGGTGATCCTGTGTAGTTTGGTAATGATAGATATTTATTAATTTGTAGAATATACCGCGAAAGATTGGACAATATGAATCCGAAAGTCACCGGTTCGATCCCTACCAGGTCACATGATTTTTATCGGTCACTTTCCACTTCTTTCCCCTCTGACAGTATTGCTGATGTGAAAAATATCAAGTAGCACCGTAGTTCGCCATCCAGGTTAAACTTTATGTCCCTCTATAACTTGTTCGCTAAGTCAGTTCGAAGGTCGGAGAAACCAAACAGAATACCACGTCCAAATAGGACAGCGCCTAGTAAAGCACTATGGTATTCAGTCTTCGGATTATTGAGTGCTTGACTTTTTACCAGTGAAAATTAACACCCTACACGCGAGCGCGTCTGCGTGTGTGTGTTGTTTCGGTTGGGACACGTTCGGCGTCGCTGGAACGCGGCTACCAGCAAAGTGGGAGCACTTAGCGGGTGTGTTGTGACGGGAGGCAGGCTTCTTCACGCATCCGGCTGTCGAAATCTTGGCCTCTGCTTCAGTGTTTACCAGTCTAGTCCGTCACAGGAGAGACAGCGCCGAGCTGCAGGACACTGTGCTAACATTTACGAGTGTTGTTGCGCCCAGCTGTAGGGCTGCTTCTGTCTGCTGGCACGCATGCACATAGCCTTGTTGATTCCTTTGTTATGCCGTTACAGTCGTTACAGATTGATACAAATGAATGCTCGGATGTTGAGCACCATCATCATTAATATACCGGGTGATCAAACAGTCAGTATTAATTTGAAAACTTAATAAATCACGGAATTATGTAGATAGAGAGGTAAAAATTAACCCACATGCTTGGAATGACATCGGGTTTTATTAGAACCAAAGAAACAAAGTTCAAAAAATTTCCGACAGATGGTGCTTTATGTGATCAGAAAAGCAATAATTAGCATAACAAATTAAAACAAAGCAAATATGATGTTCTTTACATGAAATGCTCAATATGTTTACCATCATTCCTCAACAATAGCTGTAGTCGAGGAATAATGTCGTGAACAGCACTGTAAAGCATGTCTACATCTACATAGCATACTCTGAAAGTCACATTTAAGTGCCTGGCAGAGGGTTCATCGAACCACCATTATACTATTTATCTCCCATTCCATTCTCGAATACCGCACCGGAAGAAAGAACACCTCAGTCTCTCCGTTAGAGCTCTGATTTCTCGTATTTTATTCTGATGATCATTTCTACCTATGTAAGTGGGAGTCAACAATATATTTTCGCATTCGGAGGAGAATGTTGGCGATTTTAGTTTCGTAAGTAGCCTACGCCGCAGCGGTAAGCGTCGTTGATGTAATGATTCCCATCCCAGATCCTGTATCATTTCCGTAACGCTGTCTCCCCTGTATCGTGACAATAGGAAACGAGCTGCCCTTCTTTGGACTCTTTCGATGTCCTGCGTCAAACCCACCTGATAAGTATCCCACACTGAGCAGCAATACTCCAAAAATGGACGGACAAGCGTAGTATTTGCAGTTTCTTTTGTAGTTCTGTTGCATGTTTTAAGAGTTCTGCCAATAAAACGCAGTCTCTGGTTCCCCTTTTCCACGACATTATCTACGTGTTCTTTCCGATTTAAGTCTGAAGTAATAGTAATTCCTAGGTATTTTGTGGAGTTTATTGCCTTCACTTTTGATTGATTTATCTTGTTAACAAAGTTTAACGGATTTCTTTTCGTACTCATGTGGAGGACTTCACACTTCTCATTATTTAGAATCAATTGCCAATTTTTACACCATACTGATATCTTATTCAGATCGTTCTGCAGTTGGTTTTGATCTTCAGATGATTTTACCTGACGGTAAATGACGGCGTCATCTGCAAACAACTTAAAGAGAGTTATGGTGAGGCATTGGCGTCGGATGTTGTCTTTCAGCATCCCTAGAGATGTCGGTCGATCACGATACACTAGCGACTTCAGGTAACCCCAATGCCAATAATCGCACGGACTGACGTGTGGGAAAAAGGAAGCTTAGGGTTTAATGTCCCGTCAACAGCGTGGTCATTAGAGACGGAGCTTACGCTCGGATTTTCTGGGAAGGATGTGGGAGGAAATCCGTCGTGCGCTTTGAAAGGAGCCATCCCGGCATTTGCCTGGAGTGATTTAGGAAAATCACGAAAAACTCAAATCTGGATGGCCGGAGGTGGATTTGAAGCACCGTCCTCCCGAATGCGAGTCCATTGTCTTACCACTGCGCCATCTCGCTCGTTTTGAGGTCTAGGGACCTGGGAGGCCAAGCATGACAAAAGTGGCGGCTGAGCACACGATCATCACCAAACGACGCACGTAAGAGATCTTTCACGCGTCTAGCAATATGGGGTGGAGCGCCATCCTGCATAAAAATCGTACGTTCCATCAGGTGTTTATCAGCCAGGCTGGGGATGATGCGATTCTGTAACACATCGGCGTACCTCTCACCCGTCACGGTAACAGTTTCAAAATCAGAATCACGCAGTTCCTCTAAGAAAAAAAAGGAACGATAACGGTAGATGTGGTAAATCCAACCTATTCCGTGATTGTCTCGTCGTACAATGAAGTTTCCACGACAGTTCTAGGATTTTCGGTAGCCCAGCGCTATCTGTCGGACCTTTTTTTTCCTAATAAAACCCCATGTCATTCCAAGCAAGTGTGTCAATTTTTACCTCTATATCTACATTATTCCGTGATTTATTTAGTTTTCAAATTTATACTGACTTTTTTATACATGAAAAACCAAACGCTTTTAGACGCTAGAGATAGGAAGTACATTTTCACAGGACTCGTACATTAATGTTCTGTAGAAATGATTAGCGTTTGGACCGTGTCTGACAGCGGGTTTAAGAGCGACATCAATATCACGGCTTAGCACCACCTAATGGTAAAATTAGTCTGCGTTTTCGTTGCTGCTGTAAATCGATGGTAATGGATCAGTGTGACCTGAGCAGACGTGAAGGATGCGCCAAAGACAGAACTATTCGCACATCAGTATTTAAACTACTTTAACGTCTGTGCATACAAGCCACCAAAGTGGAACAGTCTGTTCCCCATCTATGAAGGTGGGAACTTAAATAGAGACTATGCAAAGGAATCTACTATTATCGCTGATAGCACACGTGTTGAGATACATGTCTTACCTCCGAGCATATGGTATCTCGCCTATTCCACGTCATAGGTGTGAGCACAATCGAGGGAAACACAGTCACTTGTCAGGAAGCGGTTTAACGCAACGGTGCCACTATGTTTACAAATTCGAACCGCCGACGGGGAACGGCCTCGCGCATCGTAGCATAGCACCTCAATGCGCTCGGCCGCTTCTCCGAGGCACTATGTTTTCGAAACAGGAACAACGAACTTGGATCAAGATTGAATGTACCAGAGGTCGTACAGCACGACAGAGTCATCAAGGTCTTCAAGAGGCTTGCGGGGAATCGGTATTGCCGTACACAACAGTTGCACATTGTGTAAAAGCTTTCAACGAAGGTCGGCAAAATGTGGCAGACATGCATCGGCAGGTCGTTCTAGCGTCTCTGAACAAGAAACGCATACTGTTGCCGCGTTAGTGGGCAGTGATCGATGCCAGAAGATTCGTGAGCTCGCCCACGAAACCAGATTAGCTCATACGACTGTGCTTCGCATCATGAAGCCTGGGCATGCGAAAAATTGCATCACGGCGAGTTCCACATCAACTGACGGAAATGCAGAAATGGATGCATTACGAAGCTGCTCAAGCGCACTTGGAGCGCTGTGGGCGCAAAAGAGAGGCTTTCTTACGCCGTATCCTAACAATGGATGAGAGAAGGGCCGCTTTTTACGGTTCAAACTAAAACGCCAATCCAACGAAAGGCGCATTATGGGTCCCAGCGAAAGTCGAATGTGCGTCAGAGCCCCAGTATATTGACAGTTATGGTGATTCTCGTGAGCAACTGTGATGGTGTTATCCTAACTCATTACGTACCTTCACGGCAGACCATCAATGCACAGTATTACTGTTCTTTTTTGGGCATCACCTGAGATCAGCTTTGCGAAAAACGCGGCAACAATTTTGTGTACAACCCACCCATCATTTTGCACGACAATGCGCGGACAGATACAGCGCAAACTGTGGCTGCTCTGTTCGCTCGATGGGACTGGGAAGTACTGTACCATCCAACATACTACCTGGATTTAACTCCTTGATTCCGAAGAAGAAGGAACTCGTTCGTGGCATTTGCTTCAGAACTGATCCAGCGATTCGACAGGCGTGGACCATTCCATTCGCACCATCAGCAGAACAGGCTCTGCTAACGGTATACTAAGCCTTCCACATCGCTGGCAACGGGTCTACACGGCGCTGGTTTTTCTGCCGCCCCTGAGAGGCCAGCAGACCAACCGACACACTGAATGCACCGGTAGTCTACCTATAAAGCGTTCCAGATAACCACCGAGGGGGAACACATGCCAGAGTAAACAAAAAGACTAACCGGAACTATATTCTCTAGGTGGAGCTGTTCGAATGTTTGTAGAGCTTATGGGACTTAACTACAGGGTCATCAGACCCTAAACTTAAAAACTACTTATGAACTAGCTAATACTAAAGTCGGCACAAATATCCATGCCCGAGGGGGGATTCGAACCCCCGACCGTAGTGGCCCTGCAGAACGTAACTTGCGCGCTGCAGACCCCTCAGCCACTGCGGCCGGCGGTTGGAGCTGTCACCGCAACAACGTCTAGGTGGAGCTGTCAACCATGTCCGAACGAGATCACTCCGTCAACCCTGGCTACTTAAGCCCGAAGGGCTGCCACGACTGCAGTGCTCTTCGTAGGCTTCCAGTGGACTGTTTCAAGAAGACCTCGTCACGGACTCCGGAACGAACCATGGAAAGGGCTTGCTTCTACGGGTATTGACCCTGCCCTAAGAGTGAATGTTTACCTAAGGACTTGTACTCTCTTGGACTTGGTATCTCATGTTAGTGCTCCAGGATTTTGTGGTTAGTGATTAGAGTTTCACGGCCTCTTGTGTCGACTGGCAATGGAAGCCTTTTTAGTCACAGCACTGGTGACTACTTTGAAGGACAATAACAGGTGGAAACATGTAACGCTTTTGTATCGGTTGTGAATAAATAGTTGCCGCTATTTAAGTACCAACCCTGGTTTAACCATAACCAAATACAATCGTTAATACTGTTCCGAAAAAAGTCTTGGCTGTACTGTGATACTGGACGGTCATAAGTAATCACTTAGGCACTTATGTTGGACTGTTTGATTTAGCTGCAAACATCTAATAGCGTGTATTCTTTCCCTTGCCTCTAATAACAGCCTTCAGCTCGTCTTGCATTGACTGTAATTGTTTTCTTGTTATTGCTGCGTCAGTCTTCCCCCTTTCTTGAACAATCACTTCCTTCATTTGTTTGACTGGAAATACGATTATGCTGAAGCGAAAGCCCTTACTTAACAGCCATATACAACCGCTCTCTCAAAGAAGGATCGGTACCAAAAGATTGGAAAGTTGCACACGTCACACCTATATTCAAGAAAGGCAGTAGGAGTAACCCACTAAACTACAGGCCTATATCATTGACGTCAATTTGCAGCAGGGTTTTGGAACATATCTTGTATTCAAATATTATGAATTATCTCGAACAGAATAATCTATTGGCCCAAGGTCAACACGGATTTCCAGAAGGCTTCTAACATCGTACCTCACAAACGGCTTTTAATCAAATTGCGTGGTTATGGTATATCGCCCCAAATTTGCGACTGGATAGGGTATTTCCTGTCAGAGAGGACACATTTCATAGTACTCGACGGTAAGGCATCAAGTAAAACTGAAATGATATCGGGCGTTCCACAGGGTAGTGTTATTGGTCCTCTGCTGTTCCTTATTTACATTAACATAACTTTTATGTTGTGTTGACTGATAGGTTTGATCTAAGATGACCACTGTATTTTTAACATTTTTAGTTATGCTGACTCCTGTTTGTCTTAACTAGATGTATTTTATTTGATGCAGTTAACCATTCGGTTTTAACACCTTTTTATCCATGAAGATGGTCTATTGACCGAAACTGGTTGATATATAACGTTTTTAATAAACAGCCGAAAGTTTTAAAAATGCATTTTATGAAATATATTAGTGCTGTTGGCACTCGCCTCACCAAAGCATTTTATAATTAGAACTAGCTGAAAACCCGGCGTTGCCTGGGTATTTATTCATTTATTCCTGCCATTTTCAAGTACATATTCAATTGTATAAGGCCTGTATATCTGTAAAATCTCTTGGGGATACAATTAGTAGTAAAGAAGTAATATATTAAAACTTGGTGCGTGATGGAGCAGTTTTCCATGAACGTTACTTTGCTCATATCTCATAAACTACGTGTCTTACTGTGACAATTTAGAAGCTACATTGAACTAAGTATGTTTATACTGTCTGTAAAATTTTCTGTCGCTATAATTTGTAGTGTTCAAATTATAAATTGCAACGTCACACCGAGAGCCGTAGTTTTACTCCATAAACAGAGTAAAAGTAGTAAGCGAGAAACTTTTTCAGTCACGGTCTGCACGGTCACTACGGTCGGGGGTTCGAATCCCCCCTCGGGCACGGATATTTGTGCCGTCCTTAGTGATAGCTAGTTTGTAAGTTTAGGGACTGATGACCCCGTAGTTAAGTCCCTTAAGCTTAACAAACATTTGAACATTTGATTTCGAGAAACTTTTTTCCTTTCATCATTTTACTATGGCTGCCAGCGAGAAAAAGTTTAATACAGGTTTGAAATTATGTTTAAAGTTTGTTGCAAGTTGCTAAGTACTGTCATTCTCATACAGTGTATTTCGAAAGTCCCGCCGCATTATATGACATTTTTTGCGATTTCTATTGGTTATGACTAATATCTTTTGAACCATGTGCCGTATGTGATTCTTAACAATGCAGCAATTGTTACCTCACGGTAAGGAATGTATGTTGGGTTGAATTCGGTCCAATGGTTTAGGAGAAAATGAACAGCATTGTCGCAAATTGCAGCAGTTTTTCGCGCATCTCATTGTTTATGACATCATATCTCGTGACCTATCTATCGTACGTGATTCTTACACTTACGGCGACCGTCCTCATGGACTGAAGCTTACGTGTACAAAATTTCATAAAGATTGGAACAAAACTATAGATTTGTATGCAACACGTACAAACATACGGACACTCTGCTTTATATACGAGGTGCGTGCATAAAGTGTGTTCCGTTTGTTTATATAAAACGAACGGGTACAGATACAGAAAAAATATTGATAGTACAAAAATCTACAACTGTTAAACTATTTTTCTACATAGCTTCCGAAATTTTGTAGGCAATTGTCATAGCATGGCACAAGGTTTTGTGTGCCTTTTTCATAGAAGGTTGCCGCCTGTGTATATTCAACTATGTGGTAACATGTTCTTTCAGCTCGTCATCATCGTTGAAGTGTTTTCCAACAAGGACAGATTTTAGGTGTAAGAAGAGGATTGCTTTCAAAAGATTTTTTTTTTTTTTTCACGATAATGCCTGACTTCACACACCGAATGTGACCAAACATTTCTTACGGAAATTTCAATGGGACCTGTTTGATCATCCTCCATACAGCTCGGACCTCTCTCCTAGCGACTTTCATCTCTTCTTGCACCTAAAATCTGTCCTTGGTGGAGAACATTTCAACGATGATAAAGAGCTGAATGTTGCCACAGGCGGCAACCTTCTGTGAAAACCTTGTGCCACGCTATGACAAGTGCCTACAAAATTTCGGCAGTTATGTGAAAAAGTAGTTTAAGAATTGTAGAATTTTGTGCAATAAAAATTTCTTCTGTATCTGTGTACATTTTCATTTTATTACCAAACGGAACTTACTTTCTGGACGCGCCTCGTATTAGAAGCAGCTGTGTGCAGAGCCGTCGGTCGGCCCCGTTACGGAGGGCAGCGCTGGAGCCGGCGAGTCGCTATTTCCAGCAGCTGCCAATGGAGAAATCGCGGCAGTGCGCTGCGACGTCCGGCGTCGAAGGCGCTCCGGAAGCGGGGCGTGGCGTCACCTCCCCAGTTAGGCCGCCTCATCAGTCCGGCATCGTGGCTCTCGTAAAGAGGCGGCTGTAGCGGAGCCCGTGTGTCCGCGTTTCTCTGGCTGCGTTCCGAAAAACAGCCCGTTATTTGTTGTTAGTATTATTTCTACTACAGTAGAGAATCAACTGAGAGTGCGGAATACAAACAAGTCTCCTGCTTCGCATGCTATACCAGTTCGGTTTTACAAAGAGTATTCTGCTCCGGGAGGGGAAGATCAGACGAAATTTTATCGATGAAAGGAGAAAATATAAAAATGCAGTAAATGAAACAGACGAAAAGGAGTACAGACGACTAAGAAATGAAATTGACAGGAAGAGCAAAATGGCTAAGCAGGAGTGGCTAGAAGGCAAATGCAAGGATGTAGAAGAATGTATAAATAGTGTAAAAATACACATAACTTACAGGAAAATAAAAGAGATATTTGGAGGCAAGAAAAGCAGCTGTATGAATACAAAGAAATCAGTTGGAAAACCAGTTCTCAGCAAAGAAGGGAAAGCTGAAAGGTGGAAAGGGTATATAGAGAGGCTCTACGAAGGAAATGAACTTAGAGGCTATATTGTAGGAAGGGGAGAAGAAGTAGATCAGCATGAAAAAGGAGATACTTTACAGAGAAATGAATTTTACAGAGCACTGAAAGACCTAAGTCGAAACAAGGTCCCTGGAGTAGATGACATTCCCTCAGAGTTACTGAAGTCTCTGGTAGAACCAGCCACGACAAAACTCTTTCACCTGGTGTGTAAGATGTATGAGACAGGCGAAGTATCCTCGGATTAAAAAAAAATAAAAATAAAAAAAAAATAAAATAAAAAGTTTTAATCCCCATTCCAAAGAAAGCAGTCGCAGGCATCAGTGAAAACTACGGAACCATCAGTTTTTTAAGTCATGGTTGCAAAATATTAACACGAATTATTTACAGAAGGATGGAAAAGCTGGTAGAAGCCGACCTCAGGGAAGATCAGTTTGGGTTCAGGACAAATTTAGGAACACGGGAAGCAATACTCACTTTAGAATTATTTATTTCCCAAAATTCTCCCAATAAACCGAAGTCGGCTGTCTGCCTTACTTATAACTGTCCTTACATGTTCGTTCTATTTCATATCGCTCTGCAATGTTACGCCTAGATATTTGAAACACGCCACTGCATCATGAAGCTCACTATTAATGCTGTCTTCGAACATTATGGGATTGTTTTTCCTACAGCACCTTACCTTAATTTTTCTACATTTAAAGCTAGCTGCCATTCTTCACACCAACAAAAAATTTCGTCTGAGTCATCTTGTAAGCTATTACAGTCAATTAATGACGACACCCTCCCATACACGACAGCATCATCAGCAAACAGCTGCAATTACAAGTTACTCTGTTCATCAGGTTATTTATATAGATAGAAAATAATAGCGGTCCTGTAGCACTTTCCTGAGGCACCCCCGACGATGCCTGGACTGCCTGGTTGGCACTTCAGCTCTGCCCCAGCGGTCAGCCAGCCAGCTAGCGATTGTGGCCTACTCTGTGTGACATTACACGCACTATTGTGAGGCCTTGTCTCTAGACAGCCTGTCCCGTCCGCTTCAACCGTCCGATGTCCGGGTCCCAAGCTGTGCTTAGTTGCAAGCCACCGCCTTTATTAATTTTTTTCACAGCGAAATTAAAATATGCGAAAAACTGTTAATGCAGCTAAGCACAGCTTGGGACTCTGCCATCGGACGGTTGAAGCGGGCGCGGCAGGTACGCTACCGAAACACTACATGCAGTGAGCACCAGTGACGTAACAGGAAGACGGGCAGCTATATAAGGACGGCAAAAGCAATGATTCGGCAGTCACCACTTGACAATGGCTGAGTATATGTCGACTTAAATCTCTTGGGTTTCAAACCATTTGACGCTGCTGGATGCCCGAGAGGTGTTTATCAGCTTGATAAATATTCTAAAGATAATTCGCGGATGCGAAGACATTGATACGTGTGAGGTGATTGACTTCTGGTTTGTAGCGGATGGTTCACAAGAAATATGCCGAAACCAAAAAAACTGTAGACTTAGTGCTGCAGTCAAGTGCTGACACGACTGACGAGCCAGAACTAGATGTTATGGATGGCAGAATTGCGGTGGCTGACGGTTTTCGACCCCTAAAGATAAACGGACATTGAGAATTTATCTTTCAAATATCTGATGGGCATTTAGACTTACAGTACATGAATTACTGCTTCTATAAGTTGTTCTAAGATTTCTTGGAGAATACATGGTCCCAAAATGTTTGGAAAGATTATGGGACTTAACTGCGGGGTCATCAGTCTCTAAGCTTACAAACTACTTATGAACTGCCTTATACTAAAGACAGCACAAACATCCATGCCCGAGGGGGGATTCGAACCCCCGACGGGGAACGACCTCACGCATCGTAGCATAGCGCCTCAATGTTCTCGGCCGCGCCGCCGCGGGTACATGGACTCAACGTTGGATAACGGTCTGATGGAAAGATGGCGGGAGATTGCCGCTTCAAACATTTGGTGTGACACGAGCGAATCATGTGCAACAAATTATTACGTTCAATATATTATTTATTGATCTACCGTGCTGTAATCATAAAATTGTATTAATTTTAATGAAGAACATGTATGTGGTGTGTCTGGCCTTTCCGACACGTCCGAAAGAACAGACACTATGATTCTTTACAGCTACTATAAATTACGATCAGAGATGACAGAGACATTCAGCTGCTTTAAAATGAATTCAGTGAGGCGCTTGGAAATTTGCGCAAAATAAACACCAGTGTCATGATAGGCTTACATTGATAGAATGTGTGTGTCCACCTTGCGGGACTCATACTCCAGTGTGTGCGAGCATTTCTTTTTCTTTTTTTGAGTGGGGGTGGGGTGGGGGGTAGAGGCATGCGTGACACAGGGAACTTTGGGTTGGGCTGCTGAGTTTGTTCGGATGGCCGAGAGGTTAAGGCAACCTCTTGCGAAAAGATCCGCGTTCGAGTCCAGAATCCGCACAAATTTTCTAGTGTCAAGCAATGGTAGTCCATCTTAAGAACAGTAGATGTCGGATGATTATTCTCAAAATTGAAAGAAATATATGAGTACACATCTTTTCCTTTAGAGCAGACAATGCAGAACATTTTCAATTTATTCCAAGAATGTTTAACTGGATTCATGTGGGGACAACATGCAGGCCAAGTCACTCGTGCAATACCGGCACGATTGATGAAGTCGTTGACTGTGCCTTTCACGATGGACACGGGAGTAGTTGTCCATAAACCTGAATGATGGTGATACGGTCCAACGACATGCTGGAGGATATCATTCTTGTATTGTGGAGCCTTGAACTGGCCCTTAAGTGGCAAAAATGTCGTCCAGGACCGCCACACGATAGCCACCCAGAGCGTCATTGATCTGCTACCTTCTTGTACTCGATTCTTATAGTCGAGCTGAAATACGATGATCCCTGGTGCTTGTGCCAATCGGCTTGGAGCGCCGGCTGCGGCAGCAGACTTTTGGTGTCAGTCAAACGCTAACGTTGCTCTGCGCATGCGCGAGTCCGGCTGCGCTGTGTACTTTTGCCAGTTCTGTCACACAACAGCGACCGTTAGCTATACTATCCGGCAGCAAACTATTTGGCAGCATGGTTGCATTCGGTTTCCGCAGCCGGGGCGGTCTACAAGCACAGTACCCGGAGCCATGGATAATCTTGTTTCGGCCCGATTATAGTATGCCCCCTCACACACACACGTTGTCGATAGTAATATGGTATCAGACATATGTGGCATTCATCTGTGAAGAGAACTTTGCGCCAGTTTTCCTCAGCCCATTCTTGTTGATTTTGGGTCCCACCTTTACCGTACGTCATGTATGTGTTTAAGGTCCTAGCCTCTCCGTGGCCGTCTAGAAAACAGAGACTTATTATGGAGTCTGTCTCGTACAGTCTGGTTTGACACGTGCCTTCAAGTGGGCATTAACAAGTCATTGTTTAAAATATAATAATGCTTATAAAAATGCTTTTAGGTTGCTTAGTTGTTGAGAGTAAATTATTTATTTTAATTTCACAACATGTTTCTGGCATAGCTCATCATCTGGTGACTGATATATGCAGAGCATTGAGGCATTTAAATTTGTCATTAAAAGATACAGTTGTTAGTTTACATGTTATGTCGTACAGCACTTCAACAGCCTAGAGATTCTTACAGCAAACGAAAAGCACTTTAGAGTCATTATTTAATTCTGGATCATGACGGTTGCAGACTTTCGGTCTGAAATAAGTAATTGTTTATCATGGTGGCAGTTTTGTCTGAGTTCCTTCGGACAAGAATTTTCAGATACCTGTCGTCTTCCAGCCTAGCCGACCAATAGAGACCAAGTCATAAACAGTATCTCTAGTCTCAGAAAGCCTCCAGGTCCTTACCACTTCGCTCTGACTCACAAGTATTCGCCTCGCAACTTCTGTTGATGCAAGTCCATGATCAAACAAAGTAACAAATTGTTTGTGATTAAACGTTGGTTTTCTTCTTTTGCCATGAGGGAACCTGCATACAATGTCTACAAACACGATATACTGTTCCAACACTGTTTTAATCATATGAACGTAGGTACAGAAGGCTTGTGTTTATGGCATAAAATATGATGCAAACTTTTTTTTGGTTTGTGTTTATCAATCTGCCGTGTCTTATGTAATGCCAACAAAGGAAGTACGTTGATAAATTTCCTGTGCTAAACAGAGTTGTATATTATACGAGCGGCTGAGCTGGATAGATCCTACTGGTTACGTCCTTTCGGCCTTATGACAGCTATATGGTAAAGGCACCTCGATACACATCTATAGCGATAAATGTCCGTTTTTCGTTTGTTTATTTCTTATTAATACAGTTCTGCAGTTTTATTCCGAGCTTGCGAAAATTTTGGGTACTTCAAAGGAAAAGAAAGATCACTGTCGACTTAATGTTTTGTGAGGTGCATCTTCCAACATATCTGGCCCCTGTGATTCCTTAATTTCTCCTGGCGAATAACAACTTCGAAAAACTTACGGGTATGCTGCCAGGTACCAAAATCGACGACGGCCAATATTTCGGCAGGAGATCACCCTGCCATTTTCGAAGCGAAACTGCAGTAAGGAAGTTTAAAGATCGTTGCACATTGCTTCCTTACTGCAGTTTCGCTCCGAAAATGGCAGGGTGGTCTCCTGCCGAAATATCGGCCGTCGTCAATTTTGGTACCTGGCAGCATATCGGTACGTTTATCTGGCCACTGCTTGACTGATCACTGTAGACGTTTGCACTTGAATACATGCTTTCATGTTCATAGACAAGTACATTGTAGAATATATATTGCAATAGGCCGACACCGTTTCACCGGTCACTGTGGAAGTGGGCAGGTATTGTGTAATTTTTCAAAGTCGGGGGGAAGAGTAGATGGACGCAGAGAGGAGGAGGGGATGGGAGAATGAGATGATAGAGAGGAGAGGAGAAGGAATGACTAACAGAAGATTGGAATAAATAAATATCTGGAAAATGTCGGGTTTTGAGTTAGTCTATACTAAATTTAATGGTTGATCCAAAGTTAGGCTTACTGTTTGTATTGTTTCTGAACTAGCCGCGAAACCCGGCATTGCAAGTCGCTATGTACTCTCATATAGTGTATGAGTAAAGTCTCATCACATAATGAGACAGCTTTCTACGCCTCATATTGGATATAACGTCATATCTCCTGAAGTACGTTCAACAGTGGTATATACTACGGCATATCTACTGCACACATATCCTCCTGCTCACATCTCTTGTTCCCACCTCCTCCCTTTCGTCTATGTCCATGCCTCAGTCTTTTCCATGTCCTTCTCCCTGTTTCATTGTCATCACGTGACGAATACATATGTGAGTTTTCTCTTTCCCCTCTAAACCTCACCTGTCCGGTCCATCTTCACTGCCTTTTTCCAACCTTCCGTTCCCTCCCCCCTCTCTCCTACCTCCCTCTCTGCATTTCCTCCTTCCCTCTCCATTTGCAATTCTTCTTCTCCACAAATTCTCATGCCAAAATCCCTCCCTCTCTGTCCATCTGTTCCTCAGATGTCTCTTCCTTCCTACTCAACGGTTCCCCATGTCCTTCTCCTTCATATCTCTGTTGCATCTCCTCATCTTCCCTCTCTATGCCCCTCTCTTAAACGCAAAACTATGTACATATTGTCTTTTTATCCATCTCTTCCTACTTCTTTCATACATATTGTCCTCCTGTTGTCAATTTTCATGTCACCCCCCTCTCTGTCCACCCTTTCTGTTCCCTCTCCCTTCAACTCTTTTCCCCTTGTCATTTCCCCTTCTCTTTTTCCTCCCCATCACACCAAACCCTCAGCCCATCCTCTGTATATCTCCTCGCATCGGCTCTGCTATCTTCTTCTCTGTATCTCATGCTGCTCCCTCTCTGTCTGACCAAATCCCCTCCCGTCCACCTCATCATCCTCAGTCTCTCTGTTCATTTCATCCACCTCTGTTTATTGCCCCTGACATGTAGACTGCTCTGAAGATCAGGTTGTAATGCAGGCTGATACTACTCGCAAACAACACGCCGATTGTGAAGGGAAGCCTATATGGCAGGGGCTGAAGTACATGTTGATCCCCGTATCTCCACTCTTATGGGAACTAGGACGCTATAAATCCCACGGTGCCAAGTCTCGTGATGCAAGAAATATGTGTACCACATTTGGTTGAAATGGACCCAGTAGTTTCGAAGGAGAAGTTGAACATACATACATACATCTGTATGGATTACAGATATCTTATTTGCGCACCTGTCTCCTGTTTAATTATTACTTGTTAAAATTACTTACTAGGAAAGAACATGGGATCGAACAAACATATCTGTGTGAACGTTTCGGTTACAGGATCTCTACATACACCTCAATCTGCTGGTGGGTGTTGTTTTTCTGCAAAGCTCTGCAACCATGCTCTAGATAGCACTGTAGATGTAATTGTAGGTGCCATATGTAATGCAGATATCTTAACTATAACTTATGTAATAATCATCGTACATGTTCTCTAGCGAATTGTCATCAAAAGACGTGATGATAGTTGCAACTTTAACCTTCTTCCCGAAGGACTGTTAGTATTCACTGCCACTGCTTCCATCGCCTCTTCCCGCACTTACCGTAGCACTACCGCTTGCAATGAGTTGTTCGTCATTGTCATCCCTATTATCATTATTATGAGTTTGTAACAACAGTAACTTATGCTCATATTTCTGTACCATAACAGATACGAGAAAGCATGAAATGATTCATCTTCTACACTAATAACATCTTCACGAAGAAGGGGTTTTCGTAACTTCATATCAACTAATCGCAATAGATTAGCAGGATTGATCAGCAATCACCGCCCCATTTGACGCTTCACCACACAAATAACATCACAAAACGTAAGTTAGGAGGCACACTGCACCCTCCCTAATAGCGAACCGACAGGTCAAAGTGCAATGCGGCATGGCACACGCAGAGGCCTCTAACGGACGACTGCAGAGTTTTGCAGTTACGGGAGTATCACTAGTGAAATAAGGGATCTTTACATTATCTCACATACGATTTTGGTGTATATGTGTTTGTTCGAGCCCAAGTACTTTCCTTGTTAGTATTTCATTGATCTTTCTTTATCATAACATCACTGTAATGCTTATTATTCTCGGTGTAAATGTCTGTCATACAGTTTAAAACTAACATCTTAGCAGACTACTCATTTTCCAAGCCCCAGTAGCAAACTCTTTCCGTGACATTAGCTCAATGCCATCTGTTACATCGAATGTGTTTATCCTTTCTCAGTCAAAGATATTAATATTAAAGCACATACTTTGGCCATAAATAATACCGATGAAGAAGATTGGATTCCTGAAACTTCCTGGCAGATCAAAATTGTGTGCCGGAACCGGGACTCGAACCTGAGACTTGCCTTTCGCGGGCTGTCGCTCTACCGACTGAGCTATCCCGACAGGACTCACGATTCCGCCTCACAACTTTAGTTCCGCCAAGACCTCGCCTCCTACTTTCGAAACTTCACAGAAGCTCTCCTGCGAAACTTGCAAGACTAGCACTCCTGGAAGAAAGGATATGGTGGAGACATGGCTTAGCCCCAGCCTAAGGGATGTTTCCAGAATGAAACTTTCACTCTGCAGCGGAGTGTGCTCTGTTATGAAACTTCCTGGCAGATCAAAATTGTGTGCCAGAACCGGGACTCGAACCTGGGACCTTTGCCTTTCGCGGGCAAGCGCTCTACCGACTGAGCTATCCCGACAGGTCTCACGATGCCGCCTCACAACTTTACTTCCGCCAGTACCTCGCCTCCTACTTTCCAAACTTCACAGACGCTCTCCTGCGAAACGTGCAAGACTAGCAGTCCTAGATGGAGACATGACTTAGCCCCAGCCTAAGGGATGTTTCCAGAATGAAACTTTCACTCTGCAGCGGAGTGTGGGTTGATATGAAACTTCCTGGCAGCTTAAAATTGTGTGCCGTAACCGGGACTCGAACCTGGGACCTCTGCCTTTCGCGGGCAAGCACTCTAGCGACTGAGCTATCCCGACACGACTCACAATGCCGCCTCACAACTCTACTTCCGCCAGTACCTCGCCTCCTACTTTCCAAACTTCACAGAAGCGCTCCTGCGAAACTTGCAAGACTAGCACTCCTCGAAGAAAGGATATGGATTCCTGTATGTTGCAGTACATCGTAGTAGTCTTGTGTTAAGTTAATTTATCGCACTCCTATTGCCACACGTGTCACGACCACTCTCTTAGCTGTGGACAGCAGTGGAGCACTCCTCGTCTAATTGAGCAGACGAACGGGCGCGCGTCATGCGAGACGCGTTAGTTTTGCTGGGCTGCGAAGTGAACGCTGAGGAGTGCCCCGCCATGAAGCTGTCGTCTCGTCTCGGCGCTGTGAGAGACGGCTGCGCCGACAGCGTGGCACGCGGCCCACGGCCGAATGTGCTGGCCACGTCTGCTCTCGCCACTTGAGACGCCGAGGGGCGGTGAGCGGTGAGCTAGCACTCGCCGTCGAGTGGCGCTCCTCTGCCGCGCTTATTTACGTTCTCGGAGGATGAATGCGCGTCGTGAACTCGTCGGTTTTTAGTGGAATGTTATAATCGTTGTAGTAGTCGAGTGACATAGGCTCTGGTGACAAAACTCGTGGGGCAGCGATATGCACAGATGGCGACCGTACCGCGTACACGAGGTAGAAAAGGGCGGTACATTTGCAGAATCACCAACCCTAACTCTACATCTACATGGGATACTCTGCAAATAACATTTAAGTGCCTGGAAGAGGGTTCATCGAACCACCATTATACTATTTATCTCCCATTCCATTCTCGAATAGCGCGCGGGAAGAAAGAATACCGGAATCTCTCTGTTCGAGCTCTGATTTCTAGTATTTTATTCTGATGATCATTTCTACCGATGTAAGTGGGAGTCAACAATATAGATATTAATATTTGCGGATTGGAGTTTCGCAAGTAGCCCACGCCGCAGCGATAAGCGCCGTTGTTATAATGATTCCCATCCCAGATCCTGTATCATTTTCGTAACGCTGTCTCCCCTGTATTGTGACAATTCGAAACGAGCTGCCCTTCTTTGGACTCTTTCGATGTCCTCCGTTAATCCCACCTGATAAGGACCCCACACTGGGCTACAATACTCCAAAAATGGATGGACAAGCGTAGTGTATGCAGTTTCTTTACTAGTTCTGTTGCATGTTTTAAGGGTTCTGCCAATAAAACGCAGTCTCTGGTTCGCCTTTCCCACGATATTATCTACGTGTTCTTTCCAATTTAAGTCTGAAGTAATAGTAATTCCTAGGTATTATGTGGAGTTTACGGCCTTCAATTTTGATTGATTTATCTTGTAAACAAAGTTTAACGGATTTCTTTCCGTACTCATGTGGACGACTTCACACTTCTCATTATTTAGAATCAATTGCCAGTTTTTACACCATAGTGATATCTTATTCAGATCGTTCTGCAGTTGGTTTTGATCTTCAGATGATTTTACTAGACGGTAAATGACAGCGTCATCTGCAAACAACCTAAGGCAGCTACTTAGATTTTCCCCCTAAATCGTTAATGTAAATAAGGAACAGCAGAGGACCAATAACACTACCCTGTGGAGCGCCCGATATCACCTCTGTTTTAGTCGATGCCTTACCATCGATTACTACGAACTGTGTCCTCCCTGACAGGAAATCCGCTATCCAATCGCAAATTTGGGGCGATATACCATAACCACGCAATTTGAATAAAAGCTGTTTGTGAGGTACGGTGTCAAAAGCCTTCTGGAAATCAAGAAATACGGAAACGATTTGCGAACCCTTGTCGATAGCACCCATCACTTTGTGAGAATAAAGAGATAGATATTTTCTAAATCCGTGTTGACCTTGGGTCAATAGATCGTTCTGTTCGAGATAATTCATAATATTTGAATACAGGATATGTTCCAAAACTCTGCTGCAAATTGACGTCAATGAAATAGGCCTGTAGTTTAGTGAGTTACTCCTACTGCCTTTCTAGAATATAGGTGTGACCTGTGCAACTTTCCAATCTTTTGGTACAGATCCTTCTTTGAGAGAGCGGTTGCATATGGCTGTTCAGCATAATCAGATAGAAATCTAATGGGTATACAATCCGGACTAGAATAGCTATCGCCCTATCAACCTTCTCTGAACCTTCGGGGAGGCATTCGAGAGAGTCCCATTGCCTCGAATCAGTGCATGCCTCACTAATGAAGTAGTGGTGCCTGTAGGATACCAGGTAGGCCACTCTATGTGTGGTCAAGAACGTCATTCAGGACTACAACACCAGTTGGCTCTGCAAAAAGATGTGTCAGGTAGTTTTGACATTGTTGATCTACAGACTTTTCATACGTTGTATGGGAAGCCTTCTGGTTCAACTCCTTGGTAGGTACCTATGGCAGTACCTACATGGTCAGAATTAGGGACGCAACATCGTCGGGTTGCCACGTCTTTGCTGGGAGTCCCTCAGGGCTCGGTGTTGGGTCCTGTCTTGTGCAGTGTCTATGCTCCAGACCTTCCTACCTCGCCTCCACAAATATATCTTCTTCTTCTTCAGTTTCTCCCAGTTCAGGTGTTCTGTTCCTGCCCTCCACTTGTAACTCCATTGTTCTCCGCAACAGTTGTCCCCCATTCATTCTCATCACGTGCCCATACCATTGTAGTCTTCGTTCCTGGGCTTTCTTCGATACCTCCACTACAATTGTCTGATCTTAAATAATATAATTTCTTATTTTGTCCATCCTCGTTTTCCCCATCACCCTCCTCAGCATAGGCATCTCATCCACGTTTAATTTCGTCTACTGCATATTCCTTAACGGCCAGATCTCACTACCATATAACATAGCTGGTATCACCACCGATTTAACATTTTTTTCTTTTGTCTATGGTTTTATTCTTTTGTCGCAGAGCACACCTGACACCCTTTTACAGTTCGTCCGTTCAGCCTAAATCCTCTGGCGTACCGTCTTATCTGACTCTCCTTTACTGGTTACATAGGACTTAGATATTAGTTGACATACACACAACTGGAAAAGAAGACCCAGACTGGCAGTAAAAGAGCCATATTGGCAGGAAAAGAAGGCCCAGATTGGAGGGAAAGAAGACACAGATTGGCAAGGAAAGAAGACCCAGATTGGCAGAAAAGGGGACCCAGGTTGGCCGAAAAAGAAGACCCAGATTGGCAGAAAAAGAAAACCCAGATTGGCTGGAAAAGAAAACCCAGATTGGCAGGAAAAGAACACACAAATTGGCAGAAAATAGTGCGTAAATTGACTAGAAAAGACCGAATTTGGCGTTAAATTAATACGAATTTTGCGAGAAAAATAACATCAAATTTTTCCAGAAAAAAACAGCGAGATTTGCGAAAAAATAGTAGCTAATTTGGCGAGATAATATGAGCGAATTTTGAGAGAAAAACAGTTAATATGGGTAGGAAAAAACAGTTAATTTGGGGAGGATATAACAGTTAATTTGGGGAGAGTGTAACAGTTAATTTTGGGAGGGTATAACAGTTAATTTGGGGAGGAAAGAACAGTTAATTTGGGGAGGATTTAACAGTTAATTAGGGGAGGAATTAACAGTTAGTTTGGAGTGGAATCGACTATTTATTTGGGGTTGAATTAGCAGTTAATTTGGGGAGGAAATAACAGTTAATATGGGGAGGATATAACAATTAATTGGGGGAGGAATTACAGTTAATTGGGGGAGGATATAACCTTGAGTTTGCTGAGAAAATTACAGTGAATTTGGGGAGGAAATTACGGTGTTTTTGGAAAGGAAATAACAGTTAATTTTGGGAGGAAATAACAGTTAATTGGGGGAGGAAATAACAGTTAATTTGGGGAGGGTATAACACTGAGTTTGGGGAGGATATTACGGTGTATTTGGAGAAGAAATTACAGTTAATTTGGGGAGGAAATAACAGTTAATTTGGGGAGGAAATACAGTTAATTTGGGGAGGAAATACAGTTAATCTGGGGAGGATATAACAGTGAATTTGGGGCGGAAATTACGGTGTATTTGGAGAGGAAATAACAGTGAATTTGGTGAGGAAATTACAGTGAATTTGGTGAGGAAATTACAGTGAATTTGGGGAGGAAATTGCAGTGAATTTGTGGAGGAAATAACAGTGAATTTGGAAAGGAAATAACGGAGATTTTGGAGAGGAAATAACTCATTTGTGGAATAAGTAACAGTGATTTTATTTTATTTTATTTATTTATTGGAGTGGGGGAGGTTGTTAGCACGAATAACACCGCAATTAAACATAAAATTTAAATAAATTTTCCCCATCCTTATGAGATCAAGACAACAGGGTTACCTGATGACGTAATGATAATGAAACCAGTATGGTATTTGTTATTCAGTATTAATAAAATTTCCAAATTTCGCCGAGATACTAACAATTTATTTATATGCTGTTGATTCAAGCAGTATAGAAGGATGTGACTGGACAGGGTTGTCCCTGCAGGGCTGCCAACGTGGTCCCCGCGGTTGGCAGGCCTGGCGGCCGGCGGACAGCGCGCCGCGCGCCCTCTCGCGCTGCCGGGTCCAGCCGGGCCTGCGCGGTAAATTTAGCAGCGCGCTCGAAATAAAGCAAAGTGCGAAGCGGTGCGCGGCGCGGCGGCGGAGGCCGCTAGTGGCATGGGCGACTCCTGACCGTGTGTCCGCGACCAGCCACAGCGACCGCCTCCGCCGACCGCCGCCGCCGACGCTAGCCGCAACCCGCAGCACCCAGTAAGCCCCGAGCCTGTGTCTGCCTGCCTGTCTGCGTGCGTGCGAGCGAGCGAGCGAGCGAGTGCACTCCGGGCCGCGAGAACTTCGGCCCCGCAAGGGTGGCAGCGCCGGAGCCGCTGGAACGCCCGGGGAACTCGAAAGGCGCGCGCCGCGCCGCGCCACAACCTGCCGACGTCCTGCGGACCCTCTTGTGAATTCGGGAGACGTTCGGTGCACCTGTCCCCTACTTGAACACCCTCTAGTTGCAGTGTTCGTGTGGAAACGCGAGCACCACTTTTCTCTAATTCTTCAGAACACTAGTTTCCATATGTAAACAAGCACCACAGGGGAAAGGTCGACGATTCTCTAAAACAGTACACAGCGGCATGCAACGAATATCACAATGTCGGTGACGCGGAAGGAATGAAAGTGAGACAGTTAAACTTTGCTTTGGATAATATTCTGTATTGATTTGATTTTCTCAGGGAAGCCAAAACAGTCTTGGTCCAACCCGCCACTGCCCGCACTATTGTGTGGTATATTCTGTATTACAAAAATAGTGTCGAAACCGCTTATAACGACGCCGAAGACAAACACTGTTTACTGTCGTTATAGCCGACAGTCGCACAAAACTGGCTTTTGCTGTTTTCATAACAAATTCGTATCTGTAAATATCAGGTTACCTTCAAAAACTTACATCTCTTGCACAGCATGTACTGTTTTTGTCAGGAAGTAATGTATTTCAAAAAAGAGGGATTAAATCTCTTGTACAGCATGCACAATAGACTGTTTCTGTCAGGAGGTAATGTAGAGAAATTTTTCTAATGTTTGTTGCAGTACGCACACGAAGAACATGCTAACAAAATCTTTACTTACGAGGAGACCACATGGGTATCAGATTTTGGAAATTTTTTGATATTTATGGCACGTGACGTTCAGTACTCGAATAACAATCAGCCATAGCCATTCGACGTAATCTAAAAAATTCTAAAAAAAAATCGATTTTGTAGTGTTGCAATTAAGCATAAGTACCAGAAATTAAATGAATTGCAGAACCTGTCGAGGTTGTACCTCAGGTAGTAGCGTTGTGGCTTTACAATCCTAACGTCGGTGGTTCGAATCCTGTCGTGTCAAATTTCTTTATATTTTTTTCGTTGTGTTCGAATACCTACAAAATTTTGATATCCAATGGTAATTTTTGTTTATTCGTAATCTTCCATATTTTATAGAAGGTTGTTAATAATGATGGTTTGAACTGAAAATACATAAGTTACATTTCTTACATGTCGGTGACGCGGAAGGAATAAAAGTGAGACAGTTAAACTTTGCTTTGGATAATATTCTGTATTACAGAAATAGTGTCGAAACCGCTTATAACAACGCCGAATACACAGACTGTTTACCATCGTTATAGGTGACAGTCGCACAAAACGGGCTTTGCTGTTTTCATAACAAATTCGTATCTGTAAATATCCGGTTGCTTTAGAGTATTAAAAAAAAAAAAAAAAAAAAAAAAAAAAAAAAAAAAAAAAAAAAAAAAAAAAAAAGAGGAATTATATCTCTTGATCTCTTGTATAACATGCATAATAGACTGTTTTTGACAGGAGGAAATGTAGAGAAATTTTTCTAATGTTCGTTTCAGTACGTACACGAAGAACATGCTAACAAAATCTTTACTTACAAGGAGACCACATGGGTATCAGATTTTGGATTTTTTTTTAATATTTATGGCACGTGACGTTCAGTACGCGAATAACAATCAGCCAAAGCCATTCGACGTAACTCTCAAAAATTCTCGAAAAAAAAATCGATTTTGTAGTGTTGCAATTAAGCATAAGTACCAGAAATTAAATGAATTGCTGCACCTGTCGAGGTTACACCTCAGGTGTAGCGTTCTGGCCTTGCAATCCTAACGTCGGTGGTTCGAATCCTGTCGTGGCGGATTTCTTCATTTTTTTTCCGTTGTCTTCGAATACCTACACAATTTTGATATCCAATGTTAATTTTTATGAAAAGTGCACGTATTTTTGTTTATTCCTAATTTTCTATATTTTATGGAAGGTTGTTAATAATGATGGTTTCAATTAAAAATACATAAGTTACATTCCTTACAGTATTGGCTTCACTATTAGTTGACGACGGTAGTCCTTGATTCTTTAGTTTGTGAAGATCTACGACGCTATTTTTCAAATGTTTATTAAGCTTAAGGGACTTAACTGCTGGGTCATCAGTTCCTAAACTTACAAACTAGTTAAGAACTGACTTATACTAAAGACAGCACAAACGTCCATGCCCGAGGGAGGATTCGAACCTACGACGCGTGGCACTCCAGACCACTGTTTTTCGAAAGTCATCTCCATAGCTACTAATGGCTTTCCAAGCAGCTAGCCTACTCAACCATCGTTTTACGTGACGACAAGGTTTTCAGCTTGTCTACATACATATAAACAAAAACTGACACAACACGTGGCATTAGAAATCCAAAAATGTTTTATGTAACTCAATTCGAAAACAACGAATAAACGTATCTGTTACAGCGGGATTCCCTATGGCTGTGAGGCCAGAACTCTACCACCTGAGCTACACCAACAGATGCTGCAGCTGTTTTAATTACTGGTATTTACGTACCTTGCAAAATTTCAAAGCAATTTTCTCGAGAATTTGAGAGTTTCATCGAATAGCTTTGGCTGGTTATTTAAATTATGAACTTCACGTACAATAAATATAGAGAAATTATAAAATCCGATACCCATGTGGTGTCCTTGTTAGAGAAGCTAGAAGTAGCAACAATGTAAATTATCCAATTATGTAGAACAAGTTCTTGGATAATGAAGGATGAACATGTTTAAATTTTTCTGCAATTGCTTTACAGCGTGTAACAATTCTGCACAGTTACGAATAGCACAACGTCGTTCTATTTAAAAAAAAATTAATCAACGGTACCACAGTGAAAAGACAGTATGCTACTCGTAAACACTTTACATGAACGAAGTTCGGTTTAGTGGTAGCATTGATAGGTTAAATGACGAAACAAATTAAGATAGTGTAATTGCGACTTCAAGTTCAGTGATGAAGCATACGACAATGCAACCAACAACATGTGATAGAAAGCTGCACGGTTGGCAACGAATATGTGTAAATCAGTAAGGCAAAAAGATTGCTTAGTGCTACAGGTTACAATTAGGGAGAAAGGAGAGCAATTTATACTTTCCGCATTCCACAGATTTGAAGCCAATCTACGGAAAGTAACAGTATTAAATTTAAATAAGCTTTAAATTGTTGTTAGTAATCCCCAAATATGTAACTGACAAATATGAATATCGGAAGACATTGTCGATATATTTAGCCGAAAATGTAATGAAAAATACGTCGTTTTATACGATGAATCGCACTGAGCCATGTTGTACTAAGCGATTTTTAAAATTATAGTTTTCAGGCAGGATTTAGACGAAACCCTTAGATTTCGCTGTTACGGCTAGTAAGCCGTTTAAGATGGTGCAAATTTGTATCGACTGAACACGTCTTTAGAATCGCTAGTAAAAATGAGGTCGCTCTTGACTTCAGGGTTCCATCTTATTATGAACAAAACTTTCTCAATACTCTTGACATCCCTAATACTGCACACTCACATAACGATCGATGAAACAGGGTTTCGGCAAATGATAGAATACAAGAAGGAAAGTTATTTATTATCACTCCATACATTGTATCTCTTCTGATAGAAACAAAGATATTTGTTACTAACAACACCGTAGTGCTCTCTTTAAGCACAAGAAGCGTGTAGCATGTATTCGTGTTCAGTCAAATGTTTAGGCATTTCAAGACTGCCATACCATGTTTACAAGCAAATGGAACAGAAACAGCAATGTGCTAGTAAAAAACGCTCTTTAACAAATTCCACATTTTCTTGTGTAGAATTTCTCTGAACAGTTACGTAACATTGCACTTCTGTTTCCACGAACTTCCGGACGGTATAAAATAAATATGGTTGCTTTAATATAAAGAACTTCACTTACTTCCTGTATCTCGCTGGATGGAAGCTAATGAATATTAAATAAACAGAGAAATAACAACACTGTCCCCAAAACGTGGATTCCTTATCTTGAAATGGTTATGAAATTTTAGAGGTGCTGTGTTTCACTTGATTCGCTTAATATATCATCAAAGGCTACCTCAAATTTTCGTTAGTCCGAAATGTGCTTACTAAGTTCATACTGAATTACATGATGGAGACGTACGCCGGTCCGTTCGTATCGTGCGTTTTGCGTCTATATTCAGAACTGAACAAATTATTGTTTATACTGGAAACAAACCAGTGTCTCTAATGATCTTCTCGTTCTCGGGCGGTTAACCTCTGATATTTCTAACGAATCGTATCTTATTCTAAACTGTTTTCTATTCTGTGGCTCTTCTCGCTGTCGCATGATTGTAAGCATATATATGATCTGACAGCCTGAGTTAACATTCTGCGGTTGTGTGCTGATGATGCTGTGTTGTAAGGAAAAAAGCTTTGTCGTCGAGTGACTGCAGGAAGCTACAAGATGACTTAAACAAAAGTTTGGTTGTTGTTGAGATATGGTAGCTTAAATTGCAGAAAAATTGTAAGTTGTTGCACATGTGTAGAGAAAACAATTGCATGTTCCAATACACTATCAGCAGTGTTCTGCTTAACACGGCCTTGTCGAGTAAATATCTAGATGTAACGTTGCAGAGCGATATGAAACGGAGCAAGCATGTTACGATAAATTGTGGAGAATACTGATGGCCGATATTGGTTTATTGGGATAATTTTGGTAAGATGTGGTTTCTCTGTAAAAGAGACTGGGTATAAAATGCTTGTATGATCCCGTTTTGTGTATTGCGATCCTCACCAGATCAAATTTAAGGAAGCCAAGATCCAATTTAGGGGTTAGATCAACAAGCGAGCCCCTACCAAATCGGATTAAAGGAAATCAAGAAGCAACTCAGGAGTTCAATCACAAAGCGAGTGTTATGGAAATGTTTCGGGAACTCAAATAGAAATCCTTCGAGTGAAGGCGACGTCCTTTTACAGGAACACTATTGCGGAAATTTAGAGAATCGGCATTTGAGTCTGAAGAACGATTCCCCTGGTGCGACGTTACATTTCGCCTAAGGACCGAAAAGGTCAGAGAAATTAAGGAAGCATATAGACAGTCGTTTCTCCCTCGCTCTATTTGGCAGTGGAACAGGAAAGGAAATAACTAGTAGACGTACGAGGTACTCTTCGCCAATCTTGCGAATTACGGGTGTAGAAGGAGAAAATAATCATTCATGAAACCGATACATTGACGTACAGAGACATTCTTGCCACGGTCACTTGTTCCACTGTATAAAAGTGCGACGCGAATTTCTGTAGCTAGTGACTATTTAAGGGGAACTTTCATTTAGTGTACCCATGTGTCCTTTAGAAGAGAAATCGTAAACGTACACGTCAAATTATTTTCCTAGGATATTTAAAGAGTAAGTGGTCAGTCTGTTACCAGCATGTTCTGTGTAGACTACATGTAGGTTCACATACAACTCTTTTTATTTCCTGCTGGTTGTTTCAAGTATCATTGGGGAGCTTTTCTAGATCGTGTACATCTTCGTACGTTTTCTTCGAAATTGTCAAGCCATCGGAACTTTTATGGTCTATCAATGTGCAACTTGCCTTCTATTCATATTTTGTTTAAAACATTGAAGCGTTCAGAACAGTCTTATGTGCTACATTTTGTATAAATATTTCGGACTGAACTTAGTTTCGTTTGGTCAACATTAACCATTAAAACTGGAAGTCTTTACTTTCCACGCCTTATAGTCATCTGCCACACTAATCGTATTGCTAGCTAAACTGATTTAATTTGCGTCCTTCCCAGAGTTCACTTTCGGCGTTTTTAAGTGTAATATTTTTTTTATTCTGAAATATCATATGAACATTTACAAAAGGTAGTTGTATACGCATTGAGCGTTCAAAGTCGGAGCTACAAAAATAGACGAAGATATGTCTTTTCGAAGACAATTTTTTACAATACTTCTTATTAAGTCATTTCTGAAAGACTTTAAAATGTGCAACTCATATTTTGTAATCAAAAATGGTATTTCGTATGATAAACGGTGAATATTACAGCTATCCAATTTTAAAGAAGTAGGAACTATCAACCCCATATAGAAAAAGTTCGTAGAAGGGCAGCTAGTTTTGTATTACCGCGATATAGGAGAGAGCGTGTCACGAGTTTGGGGTGGAAATCAATCATTAAACGAAAGGCGTTACTCTTTGCGGCGAGATTTATTTGCGAAATTTCTTTCACCAACTTTCTCTTTGGAATGCGAACAAATTTTGTTAGCACCCACCTACATAGAGACACATAATCATCACTATAAAATGAGAGAAATCTAATCGAAAACTGAAAGATTTAGGTGTTCTTTTTCCCACGCGCTATTAGAGATTGGAAGGCAGAGAAGTATCATAAAAACAGAGTATTTATGTATATTAGATGTAAAACGAAGGAACTCTCGTCACCAAATCGCGTTTCAACAAACCATATGTGATCCAATATGAAATTCCTGTCCTTATCTGAGAATTACCTTTATAATACTTTGATTATATATTACCTTTTATTTCCTGATAGAAGCAAACCAGTAAGAGAAAATATTGCTGTGTCATATATCGCAAATACAAATCTTGTATCACTGACTAAAGAAAGCGCTGAGTCAAGGTAGCATTCCCTTGTCTATCGGACAACTTTAGATTTTTCTGTAGTTTTATGAAATCTTTTTTTGCAAATCCTTCGGACATAAATAATATAAAATTAAATAAAAATATTATACCTGCCTTGTGCGGCGGTACGACCGCTTCTTGCATGGGACTAAATACCAAATTTTTTATGTGCCGTGTCAGACTTCAGGATCCCAAAGAAGTCCGCTCGTCAACAAGGAAAAAAAATCCAAATAATATAAACTTCCCGTATTGTGAAATTTCAACGACAGATCCTTGCGCAGTTAGAAGAAGCATATGATTCTAGGTTTGCACTTCTTTAAAACTGTCACTTTGAAATAAAAAGTTCTCTTAAAGTTAAACAGTCAAAAATAAGTTGTGTTGGTTGCTATAGACTCAGATATTACAAGTCCTGGTCACTGATATTGATATATAAGATCGATTGATTAAAATACTAAAAATTGATAAAAGTCTTCTTGCTTTCTATGTCAAACAAAATAACTTTCTCTAAATGTCTTCTTTCAAATTGTAAAATGGTTTGACCGTAAATAATTCTTCAGCTACTGTCAATGAATATATTGCTTGTAAAATATCTATAAATATCAAAATAATGATCGTTGACACTTGGTTAACTTTCGAGACACAGTGACATTTATTGCTCTCACAATACAGATCATGCCTCAATGACAGTTATACAAAGACTGATTTTATGGTCTTTTTGATTTTCCACGAAAGTGTCTATAATAATGTCAATATCCGTGACGATAACCACAGTGACCAGCATCTTTTTGCATCGTGGCCGTCGACCCGCCGACTTGAAGTGGCCAGATGTTTACTCCTTGAGCTCGGCGTCGAAGATGTTGGGCTCGTAGGTTGAGTCGCCGATACAGTACGTGAAACACAAGAAACATACGAAAACTCTTTTAACAATCACATAACATAAAACATTTACATAAAAATCATTTAAAAATATAAACATAATCTTCTGCGTAACTGAGCTGACATAAGGTAGTAGTGGAGACAATAATCCGTCCCACTACATAGCCTGGTAGTTTGTCCTCTTTTTCAAGTTTATTATCTTTGACTGTACTTTTATCCAATTTTCATCTCAGATGAACGGTTAAGTCGTTATTTTCATATAAATTTCCAGCTGTCAGAAGGCAATCACAAAGGCCCACTTTAGGGGTTACTACTGTAGCCTGAAGTGGGCCAAAAAATGTTCAAATATTTGTAATCCTAAGGATCAAATTTCAATGGTCATCGGTCGCTAGACTTACAAACTACTTAAACTTGTATTATGAACAGCTCACACACACCCATCTACGAGGGAGGACCCGAACCTCCGACGGGAGCGGCAGCGCGCTCCGTAACGTGACGTTCATACGGCCATACCCGTGCGGCTAATCTAAAACAACTCATCTAGAAATATCAACATATCCCTTTCACAGTTCATATCGGACTGCTTTTGTTTGTTCTCTACATTTTTACTAGAAACATCACGAGATATTACTCAATAAACTTGTCGGTTGTTTTGCTGAAAAACCGCGCTTTTTAATGCACATTAAATGTGTAGTTTCGAATTTCATTGCGGCTGAACTTGTAGCTAGGTCAGTGGACTCTGTCTAAGCTTGGCGATAGTATCCAAGTAGCCGTGATTCATCCACGTGGGAAGGAGAGAGCATGCCAAAGCGGTCAAAGAAAAGGAACTCGCGCCCCAGAAGATCACAAAGAAGGCTTGTGGGAAAATCACCACCAGGAACGGCCCAAATCAGATCCAGAGCTAATGCTACCAAGGACTCTGCTTTATCAAAATTCTTCTGCGAACATTTAATCTGCTTTGTAATGTAGTTTGCTGAAATCCATTATTTTGTACCTGTTTGTTTAGGCCAAAAATTTCGACGACACCGTAGCGTCGTCTTCAGGCCCTCATGAAAGACAAGCATTTAGTCGTACACGTACTGAAAGGAACTAGTTACTTAACCGGCCTCTGTAGCTTCTGGAGATGTGAGCAACATAACGTGTATGACTATATGCTTGTCTTTCATGGTAGAAGGCATGAAGATTACGATACTAAGGCGTCGAAACTGGTGGAATAAATGCACAGGTAAAAAATCAACTCCTGTTGGTACACTATTTTATGATCCGCAGGTACAGAATGGAGATGCATCTATTTAGTCTGCTTTATTTGCAGTTTGAAATTACGAACAATACATTTCTTTGGTTTTACCTTCATATATAGGTTAACTCTTCTAGCAACGTAAGCTCTCGGAACTTTGAACAATAAACCACGTTGTCCTGCAGAAAGCGTCTGCCACTGGAATTGCCTGAGTATGTCCGCCCCCTGAGGTATAAGGCAGGATTTGCCGTTAACGTTCTCTATTTCATTTATCAAATTATCTGGTCCGGATGTCAGACAAAGGAAATTACGTAGTACGCGCCTTTTTCTGGCAATGTATCTTAAAAATCGTGTTACCAGTATAAGCTTCATTGCATAACACTAGAGATAAAAATTTCGTGTGGCACAGTGGCGTATGCTCCTATTTCGACTGGACGCCACTTCGGCGACTTGCATTTCGCTAATATATTCCAACTATCCAACAGAAAAAAGAGGGGAGATATATTTTGACGTGTAACCCGAATCGCGCGTAGTTTCTGGAAACTCCTCACATCGTTGAGGCTATTGTTAAAGCGAATACTCGAAAATCGGTGATCCGATCTGGTTTCGAGACCGTAACCTCTCGGTTTCCACTCGAGCGTCTTATCCCGAGACTAATAAGCACAGATAATCTGAAAAGACTAGATTGAGAGTGAGTTTCCGCTGACTCCTCGACTGGTTGACTTGGAAAGGGTGCCGTTAGAAGTCGTACACTTTTTCTGTACTTCGACTAACTGCCTTCTCGATACGAGTGACTACCTCAGTCGATTTCGTAGAAAAGAATATCTGACACGGATATAAACCATGTATTGTTGTGGTCTTCAGTCCGCAGCTCTCCACGTTACCCTGCCCTGTGCAAGCCTCTTCATCTGAGACTACGAACGGCAACCTACTTCCTTTTGTATCTGCTTACTGTATTCGTCCGTTGGTCTCCCTCTACGATTTTTACTCCACACACTTCCTTCTAATGCTAAGTTGTCGATTTCTTGATGTCTTAGAATGTGTTCCACCAAACTATCCTTTCTCTTAGGATACGCCAGAAACTTCTTTTCTTACCTATTCTGTTGAGCACCCCCTCATTAGTTACATCATATACCCACCTACTCTTCATCATTCGTCTGTAGCACGACATTTCAAAAGCTTCTATCATCTTTTTGTCTGAACTCCTTATCGTCCACGTTTCACTCCCATTCAACGCTACACTCCAGACAAATGCTTTCAGAAAGGACTTTCTAACATTTGAATTAATATTGGATATCAACATCTTTCGCTTCGTCAGAAACGCTTTCCTTCCCAAAGCCATTCTGCAATTTGTATCTTCTTTACTTCGGATATCTTGGTACCCAAATAAAAAAACTCCTTTTAGTCTCTCATTAGTCCGGCCGCGGTGGCCGAAGGGACTGAGGCGCTCCAGTCACGGTCTGCACGGCCACTACGGTCGGGGGTTCGAATCCCCCCTCGGGCATGGATATTTGTGACGTCCTTAGTATAAGGTAGTTGATACGTAGTTTGTAAGTTTAGGGACTGATGACCCCGCAGTTAAGTCCCTTAAGCTTAACAAACATTTGAACATTTTCTCTCATTACCTAATCTAATACCTTCAGCATCGCCTGATTTTCTGGCACTATATTCCATTACCCTGGTTTTACTCTTGTTAATGTTCACCATATCTCTTCCTTTAAAGGTATTGTCCATTTCATTTAAATGCTCTTCAAGGTCCTTTGCTGTCTCTGACAGAATTACTGCTAGGTTTTCATTACCTCTCCAAATTTTTACTCGGAGTCCTTCGCAGCTTGCTCAATGTACAGAGGGAACGACATTAGGGAAAGGCTACAGCTCTGTCTTACTCCCTTCCCAACCACTGTGATCCTGTCACGCCCTTAGACTCTAATAATTGTTGTCTGGTTTTTACCCCTGCTACCTTCAGAATTTAAAAGAGTTTATTCCAGTCAACATTGTCAAAAGCTTTCTTCAGATCCACTAATGCTAAACACGTAGGTTTCCCTTTCCTTAACCTAAGATAAGTCGTAATGTATAACTTCGAGTGTTCCTATATGCCTTCTAAATCCAAACTGATCTTTCCCAAGCTCGTATTCCACCAGTTTTTCCATTCATCTGTTCTATCTTTATATTTGTTGTCATTCTCTCCTTTATAAGCTCTTCTGATATATAGCAAAAAGAAAACTAAGCAAATAAAAATCCAACAACGGTACCCCATCTAGCGTATCATATAACAATGCACAGTATACTAGGCACATTTCTTCATAATTCTTCGTTTTAATTGTAGTAACTTGAAGCTGCTCGATGATCAAATTCTTTACATCGTTAAGAAAATTTTAGCGTTCTTGATATTCTCTTACATCTTCAACTATTACAAATCGTATCACTGAATTGAGCTACTTGTGTAACGAACAACTACTGACTCAAAGCGAATGTCTGCAACAGGTGGTGGAGAGTGTCTGGTATTCTGCAGTGCGACTCGATAATAGAAGCGCCTTTGCGTTTAAGTGACAGCCGCTGAAAGATGCTATCAACGCATAGCGCTGGCATAAAACCCGCGCTGCTATCGTTTTGCTTGGGGCGCGGGTTCCCATTCTCTGGCCGCTTTGGCATGTCTTTCTCCTCCCACGTGGATGAATCACGGGCACTTCGATTAAACCGACCTGTTTACCCGTAGCTGCAGCGTGCCAACTCCGAAATAATGGGTCTCTCAAGCGGCGGATAGTATAGTCCTTGTTCCTAGCTGTGCGTTATGACTTGAGGTGGGAAACACCGCAATCAGACACCGCCTTTTCATATGTGCAGACTACCTTTTTGTAATCACTCATCCTCTCGTTCACACACACACACACACACACACACACACACACTCACCACACCGTGTTTTTCAGTTTGTTTTCGCCTGTAACTTCAAAAGTAGAAGGTGACAAAAAAAAGTTCAAATGTTTGTTAAGCTTATGGGACTTAACTACGGGGTCATCAGTCCCTAAACTTACAAACTATCTAATCCTAACGACGCCACAAATATCCATTCCCGAGGGGGGATTCGATCCCCGACCGTAGTGGCCGTGCAGACCGTGACTGGAGCACCTCAGTCTCCTCGGCCACCGCGGCCGGCTAGAAGATGACGTGAAAATCTTTAGAGGTATGTCTACATAAGGAACGTCATGCGTTCTGCGCAACTGTGAACATAGTTTACAGCACAGTCTATCATATACAGTCACGACACTCCGACTGATTTTCGTTATACGCTCCGACAGCCGCACTACAAGCGGCTGGCGAGGTATATTTCTGAATACGGTATCGGATGAGTGTGAATAGTATCGTTTAACTGGATTTTAACATACTTTTTACGACAGGAAAGTTGGGTAGTGCCATAAAAATCAAAAGTAACTAGGAAATGATGCCACATTTGTCTTTGTTATTCTAAGTAATACCAAAATGCTGCTTTACTTATTAGATGTTAAACACTGTTTATTAATGTAGTAACAGGCCTATTTCAGCACTGTGGCCATCATCAGGCTATCTGCGGACAAATATTTAAGGTTGAAATGAGTAAAATTAAGATACTTACAATTTTGATACATTTTTCGTGACTTATTATTCCAGACTTACGTACATATGGCATCCTGGAGGTATAATTTATTATAATAACTTCATATAATTGCAGTATAAATGATCTTTAGATGGTATTTTATGGTTATCAGGTATTAATTCATTACTGTTATTCTGTCAGCTTGACATATCCTCCAGCGATGCTCTATGGTTACAGTTTGTTTATTACTGCATATAGTGGGATCTTTGGTAGGGTGGTCTGATCTTTATTATGTTATGGTATTCCGATGTATATCTTTGTTTTAACTCGATTCGAAAATTTTAATAAAGTTGTCTAGATAATGTTTGTGTTTTAGTTCGGTTTATTTAAAACTTCGTTAGGGCTTTCCTTCAAATGTGTATAAATTTCGATCTCTTCCAGGATGTTCATTTAATAACATAATAAAGATCACACCACCCTTCCAAAGATCCCACTATAAGTAGTAATAAACAAACTGTAACCATAGAGCATAGCTGGAGGATATGTCAACCTGACAGAATAACAGTAATGAATTAATACCTGATAAGCTTAAAATAATATATATACCATCTAAAGAGCATTTATACTGCAATTATACCTCCAGGATGCCATATGGACGTAAGTCTGGAATAACATGTCACGAAAAATGTATCAAAATTGTAAGTATCTTCAATTTACTCATTTTAACATTAAATATTTGTCCGCAGATATACTGATGATGGCCACAGTGCCGAAATAGGCCTATTGCTATATTAATAAACAGTATTTAACATCTAATAAGTAAAGCAACATTTTGATATTATTCATATTAACAATATGCCCTTAAAAGACATACACAATGCTGGAGGCCCAAATGAAATGAAACATTTTAGTTGTTTCCCTAGGAAGCTTTGGAAGATATGAAACGGTACTTTGCAGGGCATTTTATTTATTAATTATCTTGAAATCTACGTCTTTATAACCAAGAATTTCATTTTCTTAAGATCAAAAATAGCCTAGACCGCAAAGTGAGATATTTTATTTACAAAGTGGTTACTAGTTTCGGCATTTCAGTGATTTACGAACCACTGTTATTGATTAAATACGTAAACCAGGAGTGAATCTGAACAGTTCAAAAAATGTCAGTTCCATCAATCAAAAATTGTCCAGTCAGAGCATAAAATACATCAGTTTCTGGTGGTATTGGGCGGTTGCCTGTATAACATTAACATTTGTTACGTGTATCCAGAACCTCAGTAAGTCCAACGTTTTGCGTGTTGTTAATGTTACACATAGTCGATACATGAATGCACGTTGTAGTGTGCACCTGAATATACATTGGTATGGATATATGTGTTAGCGTCCGTCCCATACATCGTCAAACTTAGAAACGAAAGTGCGATAATTTCTAATCTCCCCCCCTCCCTCTTTCTGTTCATCTACTCATCGCTCCTCTGTCTGTTCGTCTCCTCCGCCTCTCTCTTTCGACTCATCCCGTCCTCCCCTCTTTCCATGTCCTCTTTCTCTTTCTCTTTCTCTCCCTTTCATCCTAAAACAGTCCATCTCCTCCTTTGCCCCCTCTCTTTTTCATATCCTCCTCTATCTACCTCCACCTCATTCTGCTCCTTGTCTACCGCCATCTTCCCCTCCCATAACTATATAAATCCCATTGTCTCTTGTCCTGTTATAAGCGCTGGTAAATGTAATATTTATATGTAAAGTAGAGTGTCCGTATGTTTGTGTGTACGAGTTGCATACAAATCTACAGTTTTATTCTAATTTTTACGAAATTTTGTACATGTAAGTTTCAATCCATCAGGACGGTCTCCATAAGTGTAAGAATCACGTACGACATACAGTTCACGAGATATGAAGTCATAAACAATTAGATGCGCGAAAAACAGCTGCATTTAGCGACAATTCTGTTCATTTTCTCCTATACCATTGGACCGATTTCAACCAAATTTGGTACACACATTCCTTACCGTGCGGTAAGAATTGTTGCATGGTTCAGAAGATATGACGTCATAAAAATTAGGAATTGCAAAAAGCTGCCACATAATACGGCGAGGCTTTATAAATACGCTGTATGAGAATAAAAGTACTTGCAACAAACTTTATGGAGGAAAACTAAAGCAATCGGTATGACATTTCAATTTATAATTTGTACACTACAAATTGTAGCCTAAGGAAATTTTAAATCAAATGTTTGTAAATCTATCGGACCAAACTGCGTGGTCATCAGGCCGCAGCTTACAAACTACTTAAACTAAGGCAAACTAACCTAAGGACAACACACACACACACCCATGCCGCAGTGAGGACTCGAACCTCCGACGGCGAGCATCCGCGCGCTCCGCAGCGAAGCGCCTTAGACCGCTCGGCTACAGACAGTATACACACGTATATAGTTGAATGTACTTTCTAAATGGTATTACAGTACGACATGTAGTTCATGAGATATGAGCACATAAATAATAAAGTTCATGGAAAACCGCCCCATCACGCACCAAGTTTTAATCTATTACTTCTTTACTACTAATTGTGTTCCCAACAGATTTTACAGACGTACAGCCATAATACAAGTAAATATATACCTGAAAAAATGGCAGGAATAAATAAATTAATAAATACTTGGGCAACGCGGGGGTTTCAGCTAGTCTTCTAATATATAAAGCAGAGTGTCCGTATGTTTGCGTGTTTGGGTGTACGTGTTGCAATCTTTATGAAATTTTGTACACGTAAGCTTCAATCTAAGAGGACGGTCGTCGTAAGTGTAAGAATCACGTACAACACACAGTTCACGAGATATGACGTCATAAAGAATCAGATGCTCATTTCCCCGTAAACCACTGGACCGATTTCAGCGACATTTGGAACACATGTTCCTTACATAAGATAACAGTTTCTGTAGGAGTACGAACCGCATACCACACGTGGTTCAGGAGGTATAACATCATAAACAATAGGAGTGCAAGGATCTGCCACATAACGCGGCGAGACTTTGTAAATGCACTGTATCAGAATGAGAGTACTTAGCGACTTGCAAAAAACTTTAAACGTAATTTAAAACATCAAACACTTCACCGACGTTTCGGCCACTATTGCAAGTGGCCATCTTCTGGGTGTTACATTTAGTAAATGTAACACCCAGAAGATGGCCACTTGCAATAGTGGCCGAAACGTCGGTGAAGTGTTTGATATTTTGACGATGCGGTCCAAAACCCAGAAGAGTTTTATATACAATGACAACGGCCGCGGAAGCCTTCGTTTACACGTAATTTAAAACCTTTATTAAACTTTTTCTCGCTGACAACCACATCAAAATAATGAAAGGATTAAGTTTCTCGCTTGCTACGTTTCCGCTGTTTATGGGATAAAACTACGGCATTCGGTATGACGTTACTACACTACAAATTGTAGCCGCAGGAAATTTTACAACAGTATACACACAAATAGCTGATTGTGCTTTCGAAACTGAATCACACTACGACACGTTGTTCGTGAGATATGAGGACATAAACAGTAACGTTCATAGAAAACCACTCCATTCTGCACCAGGTTTTAATCTCTTTACTTCTTTACCACTATCTGTATTCGTAACAGATTTTACCGACATGCTGCACTAATACAAATGAATATATACTTACAAAATTATATAATTTAACACCATGTAATTCAATAAATATGAGATATTATATACTGCGATGAGTAAAATCATTTCACATCTATAGAGCTATAGGGAAAGGAAGAGAATGAAACAGTGTACATCCATCGAATACCCGTTATTTTCGGCAGATGTAGCTTTAAATTTCAAGAGACTATAGTTTCCGCTTTCAAGTGGTAAAATTAAAAAACACCACCTCACACACATTACCACAGCACAGCCACAAGTTGAAAGAAGTGGTAGTGGCTTTGCTGTGGTAATGTGTGAGCAGCGTTGTTTTTTAATTTTACCACTTGAAAGTCGTGGGAGTTGCTGTGGTGTGCTGAAGGAAAGGCAATGTTGTGAAATTCTATCCAAAAGCGGAACACACATTAACATACTAAATGTGAAACTCCGAACTATACAAATGTAATTTGCACTAAATGTATATATACAATCTGATGATGAGCTGCTAGGCAGCTTGAAACTGGTCATGGTTTAATAAATCTTCATTGAGAAGAAAAAAGGTGACTGGTTGCAGAAACCTGCTGCTATCATTTTTTTTGTCGTCCATGTTTCACTCCCATACAATGCTACACTCTCGACAAATGCTTTCAGAAACGACTTTCTAATATTTAAATTAATATTGGATGTTAAAAAATTTCGCTTATTGAGAAATGCTTTTCTTCCCATAACAATTCTGCATTTGATATCTTCCTTACTTCGGCCTTCAGAAGTTATTTTGCTACCCAAATAACAAAAATCATCTACTAGTTTTATTGTCTCATTATGTAATCTACTTGCTTGAGCGTCGCCTGATTTTCTGCCGCTGATCTTTACTCTTGTAAATTCACAGTGTCCAATGTTTCATTAAGATCGGATGAGTAGTTTCAAAGTTCATCGCGGTCAAACATCATGATACGGGCTTATCATGTATGCATATAAAGATTATTCAGCTAAAATATAATGTTGATTATTAATTATATAATATTTGAACAGATATTAATTAGTGAAAAGATTTTTGGGGAAATGTTACTGATAAGTTGTGATCTAAAAATCAGGTTATGGAGAATATATTGACGATGGGTGTGCATTATGAGTAAAGTCAGAAACTTGGCTATGTATTCAATGACGGAGACTGTAATAATTATTCGAAGATGAAGCTAATATTGCAGTGTATATGGGCATATAGGATCGCGGCGGGCCACTAGAAACAGAATGTTTCCATTCAAGTATCAATTTCCACTTCTATAGCTGCGTTGTTAGCAGCGAGATGGAAATACTTGACAGGGTGGTTAGAAACGGTCTGAAAAGCTTTCAAGGGCGTTTCAGTATAGAGTGTGTAAAGAAAAAAAATTGATACGTTGTTCTGGCTGCGATTTAATATTAGCATTGAAGTTAGCCAATCAGGTCGTTGCGGGCGAAAATTCAAGCAGCTTGCCAGTAACGAAGTTGCCAAACGAGTTCTTTGTCTGGTTTTCTTAAACATGCCCTGTGTGGTTGCTGCACCTTTAATTATATGATAGTGCGAGATTCAGAATAGTACCTATGTTAACGCCTCAACAGAAAAAGCCTGATACGAATCAGAGCGATGTAAAACTTGGCCAATGGACACCAGGAAGATCTGTGTAGAGTTCTGTGCGACACTTCAATTATCGATCATTGTGTTCGCTTCAATTGAAACGTCCTTTATCTGCAAGGTAACTAACCTTTTCGTACATTGAACGTCGTCTGCTGGACATGACCTATCGATACCTACAGCTATCTCTTTGCGAATTACCTTGTTGCTGCATCTTTGTAGCAATATCAATCACTTCCTATAGACATGTACTGGCGGCAGCGTATGCTGTGTCACTGAAGCCACCATTCTGAACTCGCCCCCATATTACCACTCTAAAGGGCGTGTAACCAACTACTTGTGTGCAGATAAAACAGCCATAAGAAATACGAATAAAATTGTGTAACTACCCCACCTTCAGAGCTTTGACCTAATTATCAATACATACGTTCTGTTTGGGTGTAATTTTCCTACCACACACATACATGAGGCGGACAAAATAATATGCTCATCTGATATAGACACAATATTTATTTGTTAATAAGGAGTTGGCTCGCCATAGGCCTTGAGAACAGCTGCAGTTCTGCGAGGAACAGATTCGTTAATTGTTTTTACAGTCTCCAACAGATTTTTACACATTCTTCTATTAAAATATTCACCAGTTACTTCATCGGTGTTGTAAATGTAGCCGGCCGCGGTGGCCGAGGGGACTGAGGCGCTTCAGTCACGGTCTGCACGGCCACTATGGTCGGGGGTTCGAATCCCCCCTCGGGCAAGGATATTTGTGCCGTCCTAGTTCGTAAGTAGTTAATAAGTAGTTTGTATGTTTAGGGCCTGATGACCCCGTAGTTGAGTCCCATAAGCTATACAAACATTAGAACATTTTTTAGTAAATTTAAGTTTGGATCTCAGACTCTATCCATGAAACTCCCCATAACGGTTCAATTATTTGGAAATATGGCTATTTCGCTGTCCATTGGAGATGCCTGATAATGTTTTGATGCTGTAATAAAGAGCACACCTGAATCTTTTTAGCTGTGTCTACAGGTGCATTATCATTCTGGAATGTGGCAGTGTCTTTTAGTAATACATCTCGTGGATGGTGAGATATTCATTCTCTGCGATCCAAGCAGGGAGGATAATGATGGAGCAGTTGAATATCACGATATAGATGTCCAAATCATGACGGAACCTCCGCTATTCTTAACTGAAGGAACGTAAGGGATTTTCTGTATTTAAACTCGGACCATATCACATACTTCCTGTCAAGTGTCTAGGTTTTATGATTGTGACACCCCTTGATTCTTGACTTCCCTTATAAGGGTTTAGCAAATGCACCTGTACAGTATTACTCAAGTGAGTGTTGGGTTTGCAGTATCTTTAGTTTCATCTCTGGCCACAAATAGTTTTTAATACTAGTCGGTCGCTGTCAGTTAACTTCGCGTTTCACCCACTATCCATCACCAACCACGTGTCAATACCGTGGATACCGTCACTAGCGAAACAAACAGTGCAGCTGTTTTCCTCACAGTTGCTCCCACTAAATGCGCGCGACCGAGTTGGGCTCTTGCAAGCTCTGAAACACCACGCACTTTTCGTATCATTTGTGTTCCACGCAAAAGAAAAGGGGGGGAAATGCCGGTTTGATTCCTTTGAAATGGGTCGGCCGATTTCCTTTCCTAAACTTATCCGAAAAAAAAGAAAGAAAAACGAGGCTGAGCACCGTATGTAATGACCACACAATCGACAGAGAATTAAATGCTAATTTTCCTTTCTTCCTTTTTAAAATATAAACTATAAAACCGATGTTTCGACCTATACAGCGGCCATCCTCAGGGCAAGGCATCAGATACACTATCAGCACGTTAAGTTTCATCTACTATCTCTTCTCCTTTTGACTGCTTTACCTTTTAGTAAGTCTGTATCAGTCTTGTAGCTTTTAATTTTCAGATAAACCTTGGAAAATACGCGTGATAGTTTTTTCAATAGTGTTCCAAGAAACATCTGATGTTATCCATAAAGTCATATCGATAACGATACTAATAGACGCGATCTTTCGCTTCATTTTTCGATGCAGATAGTGCTTGGTTCATATTTCTCTGCATGGGTGGTTTACCCCTGCTTCTTATTACGTGTTAAGTACGGACATACTTTTTTACGATAATGAAGAACTGAACTGTTAAACATGAAAAATGTCTTCCGCATGGCATTGTGGTCATTTACTGTTCATGGTTAGAGTACATCATCCATTCGTTTTTAATCGGTGTAGAAACTATTGAGATAATACAAAAAGAAGATAGTTCCTATTTGACGACAAGACTTATTTCATAAATATTCACAATAATTACGCAGACATTTTTATTGTGGACTTACCATTATTTTACTAATATATATGAAAAGGATAGAATACTACTAACAGCATAGACGAAAAGTTGAGCCACGACAGGCACGACGAAATGATTTTTTAAAATTTCATTTCTACTTAGGTTTAGAGTCCACGGACGTCGGGAGAACGAGTGTCCAATAGCGGCAAGACCGTAGGCACCAGGTATTCTGCTGTATGGAGAAATGGTTTTAGCAGTGACTTATAGGCATCCCGGAGACAAATAGATGGGCATGGTGGAGAACTGATGAAGGAAGTCTTTGGTAGGCCTATCTTAGATGTGGGAGGCTAAATTTCGGGCATTTGGTTGGATGTGTTTGTCAATGAAGACCTAAATTTTTCAGTAGGAGTACAATTAATAGGTACTGTGGGACGTCGAGGATTGTTGGGGCTTAGACAGAGTTGGATTCAGGGGACATGTTTTGGGGAAGGGTCTAAGGATTTCGTCTCTGGAAGAGCTTGTAGGGTAGGCCTTATGCGATTAATCACACCAGTAGTGGAACATTTGTCTACAGGAAAGATCATATGGTCAGGATCTGTTTTGAGGCTGTTTATGGCTGTCCTTTTGGTAAAAGGGACCTAGAATCTACGGTGAGATCTCCAGTCGTGAGTCAGCGTGGGGTCTACGTGCTGAGTAGCGTTCTGTCCTTTTTATAATATTGTTGATGTCATAACCTGGATTTTTCATTGAGAATTTACTGATTTTTGTGCATCGATAAACTTTCCGAAGTATTTGCAAGGTGGTTATATCACGCTTTACCTTCGTGCAAGGAATCGTAGACTCACATGGACGGAAATAGACCCTTATTTTCGCCAATTTCAAACGTTTCTTTGAAATTAAAAGCTATACTAATATAGAAAAACTTTTACAGTTATATTGCACGCAAAAATATCCATTTCTCTTCGCATAATTTGCTGTCAAATATACAGTTTAGTTTTAGAAATGCTTTAACAATTGAAAATGCTACATTCTCTTTTCTCTACGAGGCATTGGATGGATTAAATCAAAGACTGCGAACTCGTTTGATTGTATTGATCACAAAAGATTGTTAGTGAAGGAGGAAATTATGAAAGAGGGAAAGTTCACATCTAATTCACGTCTCACGTTAATAACAGACGGCAGATGGTAATTGTCTGTAATGTTGAAAATGGCAGTGATATGATGGGATACAGTTAATTAGGAGTGTCCCAGGGTTCTTTTCAGGGGTCGCTGTTTCTTTTTTATACAAATGCGCACGGCTTATCCGCCGCGGCTCATAATATGGTGTGTGGTCACGACGGACGGCCCGTACAGTTGCACACCTGCGTGGCGTGGACAGTATGAGGTTATCAAAATGTTCAAATGTTTGTAAATCTATCGGACCAAACTGCGTGGTCATCAGTCCGTAGATTACAAACTACTTAAACCTCGGTAAACTAACCCAAGGACAGACACACACACCCATGCCTAGGGTGAACTCGAACCTCCACGGCGAACAACCGCGCGCTCCGCAGCGAGGCGCTTTAGACCGCTCGGCTACTCCACCGCGGCGTATGAGGTTGTCAATCGGCTCTTGAGAGATATTTGGCCATTCTTCCATGAAGACTAGATAAAGCTCTGCAAAACGTTGCGGGGGGTGCTATTCTGGCTGCAATACGTCTGCCAAGTGCATCCCAGACATGATCGATCGCGTTTGTGTCCAGTGAACAAGCTGTCCACGACAATTAATCAGTTCCCTCAGCTTCAAGCTTGTTGTCCAACAGTGCAGCTCTGTGGGAAAGAGTGTTATCGTCCGCCAGAAGGAACGCATCTCCTATGGCACCAGCGGAAAGCACAACAAAAGTTCGAACTATCTCGTCTGCATATCTCTAAGCAATCAAAGCGCCATTCTGAACGGCATATAGGTTCGAATGTCCACCAATACTGACTGCTGCCCACACAATTCGTGTACCACGACGATAAGGTGATGTTTTCTACACTTAATCAGGATTGTTCCGCGTTGTCTCCAGATGAGGGAACGACTATTGTCCGACCAACACAAAATCTTGACTCATCCGTGAACAGAACTCGGCACTATTCGTTACGACTCCAGTCCTGATGTTCCTCAGACTAATTTATGCGAGCTATACAGTATCATGGTTTTAATGGGACACACGCCATAGGCCTCCCTGCGGATAGGCCACATTCCCGAAGGTGATTTCGGTTTGAGTTTATATTGCGTGTCCTGTTGCTGCCTGGAGGGTTCGTTACAGCTGAGTTGCATTGAGCCTTCTGTCTCGATGGGCTGCTTACCAGACATAACGGTCATCTCATACTGATATTACCCGTGGACGACCTTGGGCTTGTCGTCTTCTAATGGTTCGTGTTGTTGAAATTGCGTCTTGGTCCCGGAAATTACACTTTGGGACCAATAGCTGCGGCCACCTCCCTCTGTGTCTGTCCAAACCTTGCTGTGGCTCTCCATGCCATAGCATGCAAAATTTAAACGCACAAAAAATCCCCATGACTGGCAATCTTTTACTGAAACTTCAAATTTAGCTCCAATTTCAATGAGAGAAGCTCACAACACTTACTGCAACGAAACCCTGTCACCTAATTTGGTAGAGAATTCTAAAAAATTCTGGTCGTAGGTAAAGTATACTAGTGGTAAAACACAAACAATACCTTCATTACACAATAGAAATGGTGAGGGTACTGAGGAGTGTTCTGCTAAAGTAGAATTGCTTAACACAGCTTTCCGAAATTTCTTTACTAGAGACGACGAAGCAAATACTCCAGAATTCCTATCAAGAACAGCTTCCTCCGTGCGTAATTTAGAAGTAAATATCGCTAGAGTATTAAAACAAATCACTTAACAAAAGTAAATCTCAGGATCCCGATTGTATACCAGTTAGGTTCCTTTCAGAGTATGCTGATGAAATAGCTAAATAATTGACGTCGGTTTGCAACAGGATTTTAGAACATACACTTTCCTCAAATATTATGAAGTACCTCGAAGAAAGTGACACGGCTTGTCCCACAGCCGACACGAATTTAGAAACTATCGTTCTTGCTAAACACAGCTAGCTCTTTATTCACATGATAAGATGAGTGCTATCGATAAGATATGTCAAATATATTTCGTATTTCTAGATAGCCGAAAGGCTTTTGACACTGTACCTCACAAGCGTCTTCTAATCAGATTGTGCGTTTATGGAATATCACCACAGCTGTGCGACTGGGTTCGTTATTTCCTGTCAGAAAGGACACAGTACGTTGTAATTGACAAGTCATCGAGTAGAACAGAACTGATATCTGGCGTTCCCCACGGAAGTGTTAAAGAGCCCCTACTGTTACTTATTTTTATAAACGATTTAGGAGACAATCTGAGTAGCTCTCTCACACTGTTCGCAGATGATGCTGTCATTTATCGGTTAATAAAGTCACCAGAAAATCAAAAGCAACTGTAAAATGATTTAGATAAGGTATCTGCATGGAGCAAAAATTGTCAATTGACCCTTAATGATGAGAAGTGTGAAGTCATCGTTATGACCACTGAAAGAAATCCATTACACTTAAGTTACACGAGGCCGTAAATTCCACTAAATACCTAGGAGTAACAATTACGAACAACTTGAATTGGAATTAATACTTAAAAAATACGTAGGGAAGGCAAACCAAAGGCTACGTTTCATTACCAGAACACTTAGAAGATGCAACTGTGCTACTAAAGAAACTGCCTACTCTACAGTTATGCCTTCTATTTTGGAGTATTGCTGCGCATTGTGGGATCCCCACCAAGGGCGACTGAAGGATTTAGAGAAAATTCAGAGAAGGGAAGCTCGTTTTGTATTATTGCGATGTAGGGGAGAGAGTGTCACGGAAATGATGCACGACTTGGGGTGGAAATCATTAAATTATTTATGCGGCGAGATCTATTTGCGAAATTTCTTTCACCAGTTTTCTCTTCAGAATACGAACATTTGTTGTTAGCCCCCACCTACATAGGGAAATATGATCATCATAATAAAATAGGAGAAATCATATCAAAATCAGAAAGATTTAGTTTTTCCCGCGAGTTAATAGGGAGTGGAACTATAGAGAAATATCGTAACATTGGTTCAATGAATGGAATGTTCAAATGTTTGTTAAGCTTACGGGATTCAACTGCGGTGTCACCAGTCCCTATACTTACAAAATACTTATATACTGCCGGCCGCGGTGGCCGAGGAGACTGAGGCGCTCCAGTCATGGTCTACACGTCCACTACGGTCGAGGTTTGAATCCCGCCTCGGGCATGGATATTTGTGCCGTCCTTAGTATAAGGTAGTTGATAAGTAGTTTGTAAGTTTAGGGACTGATGACGCCGTAGTTAAGTCCCATAAGCTTAACAAACATTTGAACATTTGAACTTATATACTACCTTATACTAAAGACTACATAAACATCCATACCCGAGGGAGGATTCGAACCCCCGACGGGGAATGACCTCGAACATCGGAGCAAAGAGCTTCAATGCGTTCGGCCACTCCGCCGCGGCGTTCGATGAACACTCTGCCATGCACTTCAATGTGATTTGCAGAGTATCCATGTAGATGTAGATGTAGCTTCTGATAAGTCGCGTTGTTGTTGCGGTGGTCGCGATGAGTGTTAGCAGAATATGGAAGCGGTGGGCAATTCGGAACGCCGTGCTGGATCCCAACGGCCTCGTATCACTAGTAGTCGAGATGACAGGCATCTTATCCTCATGTCTGTAACGGATCGTGCAGGCACGTCTCGAACCCTGAGTCAACAGATGGGGACGTTTTCAAGACAACAACCATCTGCAGGAACAGTTCGACGACGTTTGTAGCAGCATCACCAATCAGCTCCGGGACCATGGCTGCGGGTACCCTTGACGCTGCTTCACAGAGAGGAGCGCCTGCGTTGGTGTACGCAACGATGAACCTGGATGCACGAATGGCAAAACGTTATTTTTTCGGATGAATCTATATTTACAGCATCATGATGGTCGCATCCGTGTTTGGCGACATCGCGTTGAACGCACATTGGAAGCGTGTATTCGTCATCGCCATACTGGCGAATCACCCGGAGTAATGGTATGGGGTGCCAATGGTTACACGTTTCGGTCACCTCTTGTTTGCATCGACAGCACTTTGAATAGTGGTCATTACATTTCAGATGTGTTACGACCCGTAGCTCTACCCTTCATTCGATCCCTGCGAAACCCTACATTTCAGCAGGATAATGCACGACCGCATGTTGCAGGTCCTGTACGTGCCTTTCTTGATACGGAAAATGTTCGAATACTGCCCTGGCCAGCACATTCTCCAGATCTCTCACCAACTGACAACGTCTGGTCAATGGTGGCCGAGTAACTGGCTCGTCACAATACGCCAGTTACTAGTCTTGATGAACTGTGGTATCGTGTTGAAGCTGCATGGGCATCTGTACCTATACACGCCATCCAACGTCTGTTTGACGCATTGTCCAGGCGCACAAGGCCGTTATTACGCCAGAGGTACTGATTTCTCAGGATCTATGCACCCAAATTGCGTGAAAATGTAATCAGTTCCAGTCTATATCTATAAATGTGAATGTCTGTTCGGTGTACGTTTATCACGTCTGAACCACAAGACATAAAGAGTTAAAAATTTGTACAGTTACTAATGTCTACCCGGGGAAGGCTTTAGGCACGGTTTTATGGCGATCGGATAGCTATTTATCTATATATATAAATGTGAATGTCTGTTCGGTGTATCCTAATCACGTCCGAACGACAAGACGCAGAGACTGAAATATTTGTACAGTTACTAATTTATACCTGAGGAACGATTTAGGCACGGTTTTATAGCAATCTGATAGATATTTAGTAATTTGAAGAATGTAACGCGAAATGCGTAACAATAATTACTCTTTGAAAATTATATTTATTCTTTGAAAATGGTTTGTTGTTGCTTGAGGGTTGATAATGATAAAAAGGTGGAGTATATTGGGATGGAAAGTTATCGGGGTATATAAAATTCTCCGTGTATGTGTGTTAATATTTCGCTCTGCAGCGAAAACTACAGAACTCAAACAAATGGTCTGTGTGTAACTGTTGTCCGAATCCTACCGTTGTACACCATAGTAGTTCCATTGCCGATAGCTATAAGGCGGTGGAAGATATGGTGGTTGAAAGTCGTCAAATGGTAAAAAATTCGAACTGAAGGCCAGCGATGACGTTTGCGACTCTATAGCAAGGAGGTTACATACAGCGAAACGTGATGCCACAGACCATATCTTTGGTCTATGCGTGCTACAATGTCTTCAGCTCTTTCTCTGTAAGGAGATATAAGGAAATATAAGAATAAATAAATAAAGCAGTAAAAAAAGAAATTTCATTTAATACATCTCTTTAAAAAATTATTTGACTTTTCGCGCATTACATCAAGTGATCGATCTGTGATATTATTACAATCATTATTGTTGAATTTCGTGATTGGATTCTTCGAAACGAGTGTGATTTGATGTCATAGCACACTACTGAAAGACAGATTATCTATCATAATCAACCAACACGCGAGCGGAGCCGCGGGTTTAAGCTAGTATATTTGTCCAATGAATACTAGTTTATCGTCTGAATTTCTTCTTGGTGTAGCAATTTTAATGGCTAGTAGTGTGGATGTGTACAGCACTTAATCTTTATCCCATGGATGCTACGAAAATTATACAACCCATCCCATAAATAAGATGGGTTGGAGGCGTTGTCAGGATGGATGGCGGAGCGGTGAAGGCTTGTGGGCGCCCTAGGAAAGGATGGCTGTTTTTCAAATAAAAGACTGGATACAAGTTAATATTTGGTATATTCTGAAATACGGGATACATGGCGGGACTCGCCCTGGTGTCGGATGCAATGAATGAGTGCCAGTCTAAACGGATTAGAAAACGGAAAAGGTGAAGGTTACGGTAATGGTTACGGTTCACATAGTTGGTTGCTGATGCCGAACAGCCGCTAGGCGGAAGCGGACGGCATGCGGCCGTTCGCCCCGCACAGAGGCTGCACCTCTAGAGTGCGTCTGCTCTGCACGAGAACTCAAACTGAAGAGAGCGAAGGAACTGAGTCTCGCACCTCGAGTCCTGCAGCAGTAGCACACGTGATCAAACGTGGGTGTCTGCTATTGACTCCACGGTAGCACGGAAACGTCAGTAGTTTCAGCACGGACGCCAGAAGGGTGGCGTTATTTTAGAGTCAGCATTCAATACTGATTCTGGCCGGCTCTGTCCTGCAAGGTGGACAGCCTTGGGCACGTTGTCAACGCGTATGTAGCAGTGGAAGAACACTTGTAAAACTTAGGCGAAGTTTTGAAATAAAATTTTGAATTATTTCCCTAACCTATTTTAGACTGGCTGGGCATCCTGTACAGATGTTACTTTCGCCACAATGTCTCGGCCCCGCGCCGCTGTAGAGGGTGGAGGCGCGGTAGCCTAGTGGCCCAGTGGCGGCCTCGCCCAAGGCCCCGGCTGCAGTGGCAGCGGCTAGCGGCTGGGTCTGCTGCTAAAACTGCGCCTGCTGTCCGCGAGCCTTGGCGCGCTGCGCGGGTAAATTTACACCGCGCAAGGTTAAAGCTCCGGCCCGCAGCCGAGTCACTCGCCTCCCACTGCCATTAGGCATACTATACTGGTCAAAACAGTTTGAGGACCAGTTGAAATATCTAGGTTCTTAAGTCACTAAACAAAAAAATAAATCTTCCGGGTCAGATTGTATACCAACTAGATTCCTCTCAGAGTATGCTGATGCAATAGCTCCGTACTTAGCTATAATTTACAACCGATCACTCAGCGAAAGATCCGTACCCAAAGACTGGAAAGTTGCCCAAGTTACTCCAATATTCAAGAGAGGCTATAGGAGTGATCCCCAAAATTACAGGCCTATCTCATTGACGTCGATTTGCAGTAGGATTTTGGAACATATACTTTGTTCGAATATTATGAAGTACCTCGAAGAGAACGACCTATTAACCAGTAGTCAACACGGATTCAGAAAGTATCACTCTTGCCAGACACAGCTTGCCCTTTATTCACATGAAGTGTTAAGTGCCATCGACAAGGGATCTCAAATCGATTCCATATTTCTGGATTTCAGGAAGGCTTCTGACACTGTACCCCACAAGCGACTTTTTATGAAATTGCGTGCTTATGGAATATCTCCCCAATTGTGCGATAGGATTGACGATTTCCTGTCAGAAAGAACACAGTTCGTTGGAATTGACGGTAAGTCATCGAGTAAAACAGAAGTGATATCTGGTGTTCCACAGGGAAGCGTTATAGGTCCATTACTCTTCCTCGTGTTTATAAACGATTTAGGAGACAATCTGAATAGCTCCCTTAGACTGTTCGCGGATGATGCTGTCGTTTATCGGTTAGTGATTGAAGATCAAAAGCAACTGCAAAGCGATTTAGACAAAATTTCTGCATGATGCGAAAATTGGCAATTGACACTAAATAAAGAAAAGTGTGAAGTAATACACATGACCACTAAAAGAAATCCGCTGAACTTTAATTACGCGATAAATCGGTCAAACCTTAAGGTCGTAGATTCTACCAAATACCTAGGAGTTACAATTACCAACAACTTTGACTGGAGAGAACACATAGAAAATATGTGGAAGACGAACCAAAGGTTACGTATCTGCAGAACGCTTCGAACATGCACCAGCTCCACCAAAGAGACTGCCTACATCACACTTGTGCGTCCTCTCCTGGAGTACTGTTGCCCCTTGTGGGACCCTCACCAGGTGGGACTGACGGAAGACATTGAGAAGGTACAGAGAAGGGCAGCTCGTTTTGTTTTATCACGTTACGGGGGGAAAGCGTCAAGGAAATGTTGCACTAATTGGGGTGGAAATCATTAAAAGAAAGACGTTATTCTTTGCGGCGTGATCTGTTTGCGAAGTTTCAATCACCGACTTTTAGTTCTGAATGTGAAAATATTTTGCTAGCACCCATCTACATAGGAAGACATGACCATCCCAATAAAATAAGAGAAATCAGATCGAAAACGGAACGATTTAGGTGTTCTTTCTTCCCGCGCGCTATTAGAGAATGGAACGGTAGAGAAAAGTTATGAAAGTGGTTAATGAACCCTCTGCCAGGCACTTTGCAAATCACATAGATGTAGATGTAGAAGTATTGTCATCGCCACAATGAAATAAAATGATTCGACGTCTTGGGTCTACGTCTTGGGTTCTACGGCTGGAGGCAATAACATTACGGCAACCGAGATTAGTCGTAAAACGAGAGAGTTTCTGCGGAGGGGGTTGGTGTTGACTTATGTTTACCAAACGCACAAGCAGTTGGGTTCAGAGAGTGTAGTAAACAGGTAGTGTGATGTAACAACAATGTGACATACCCGATGCTATGGCATCGAGAGCCTTAGAAAGGTTGGAAGCGAGACAAAGAGTGGAGGTTGCAGCTATTAGGCTGTTCCAAATTGTAATTTCCAAGACCTGGACGCGATTTCAGACAACACGAACCGTTCGAGGAACGCAAAGCCAAGGTCGTCCACTGGTAACATCAGCAAGAAATGACCGTCGTCTCCGGTTAACAGCCTCTGGAGACAGGAGGCTGAATGCAACTCAGTTGCAACGCACCCTCCAGGTAGCACAGGACGCGCAATATCAACACAAGCAGTCGGAAATTCCCTTCGGAAATGTGACTTCTACGAACCGATATGGGTGTGTCCCATCACAACCACGAGACCTTTTATCCCATAGACACTAGGCGGAGGAACATCAGGATTGGAGACGTAACGAAAGGCGCTGCATTCTGTGCACAGATGAATCAAGAATTTTCAAATCAAATGTACAAATGTTTGTATAGTCTATGCGACTTAACTACGGGGTCATCAGTCCCTAAACTTACAAACTACTTATGAACTACTTACGAACTAGGACGGCACATATATATCCATGCCCGAGGGGGGATTCGAACCCCCGACCGTAGTGGCCGTGCAGACCGTCACTGGAGCGCCTTAGTCTCCTCGGCCACCGCGGCCTGCTCAAGAATTTTCAACCGGTCAATTGGCTTTCCCTCATCTGAAGAGAACGTGCAATTCAGAAGAATCGTACTTATTTTCAGGAAACGTCACCGTATCACGGTAGTTGACGTATGTTGTGGGCAGGAGTCAGTATTCGCGGGCGTACGATATCGTTCAGATTGGCGCTTTGACTACTCAGAGGTATGGAGACGAGATCCTTCGACATTTTGTTGTGTCCGGCGTTGGTGCTATAGGAGATGGGTTCCTACTGGTGGACGATAACGCTCGTCCCCACAGAGCGAAACCGGTTATTTGAAATAGAATACTGAACAGCGATCTTGGCAATTATATTTTTTCATATTTCTCAACAAATTTTGTACGTGTTCTACAAGTTAAATTTTTTCCTCAGTTTTTAATTTTTTTCTTTTGTTAACGGATTTCCGCTTACAAGGCCAACTCCAGAATTTGGACATATGTAGCATTCTTTTATTGCAATTCGTCTACACCACCACCTCAGATTCGGTATTCTATGCACGCTCTTGACACTGTGGTTCCGTATTACGGTATTCCCTAACGAGCCATGGATGAAGGCAGATTGCGCTTTTCTCGGTGTTAAAAAGGCATTTTACGCGGTGCCACACTTTAGACTGCTAACTAAGATACGAGCATATGGAATAGGTTCGCAGATATGTGACTGGCTGGAAGACTTCCTAAGTAATAGAACGCAGTACGCATGAAAATTTTTTTTGAAAAGTCTTGGTCGCAATTAGCTTTATTTCATGACGCGTTTCGAGAACATCATCATGTGAGTCTGGTTCAACACTGTCAACAGACGTCCATGATGATATTTTAAGTTGTAATCAGGCATCTATACGAAGATGGTTGTATTTCCCATCGTTTTTTAAAATCTTTTTCTGATGATGATGTTCTCGAAACGCGTCATGAAATAAAGCTAATTGCGACCAAGACTTTTCAAATAAATAAATAAATAAATAATAATAAATAAATAAATAAAATTTTTTCATGCATGCCAACGTATGGTCGCTTGTCCACAAAATGGAAGGTTTTATGAACCAAGTGATAAAGAACGCATTACGTTGTTGCCAACGGCGAGTGTTCATCAGACACGAGTGTATCGTCAGGCGTGCCAAGGGTAGTGATATAGGACCGCTATAATTTTCTGTCTGTATAAATGATCTGATGGGCAGATTAACTTTGCGGCTGTTTGCTGATGATGCTGTGGTGTATAGGAGGATGTCGTCTTTAATTGAATGTAGTAGCATACAGGATGACTTAGACAAAATTTCTAGTTGGTGCGAAGAATGGCAGTTAGCTTTAAATGTGAGTAAAAAAATGTAAGGTGATTCAATTCCATAGTGTTCGAATACAGCAGTAGTAGTGAGCTTCTTGATGCAGTTGCGTCGTTAAAATATTTAGGCGCTACATTGCAGAGCGATATGAAATGGAACGAACATGTAAGGACATTTGTACGGCGGACAGTCGACTTCGATTTATTGTGAGAATTTTGGGAAGATGTACTTCATCTGTAAAGGAGACCGCGTAAAACGCTTGTGCGACCACGTCTTGAGTATTGCTCAAGTGTTTCGGACCCGCAGCAAATCAGTTTAGGGGAAGACATAAAAGCAGTACAGAGGCGAGCAGCTATGTTCGTTTCTGGTAGGTTTGACCAATGCGCGAGTTTCACGGAAATGCTCATTCAACCTCCATGACTTTTGTGACCTTCAGTTCTTAAACAGTGCTATTAAGGATGTTATATCCAGCTTCGTAGCTCAGTCGATAGCGTCGCTGACTACCACACAGGGTGTACGGCTTCAATTCCCGGAAGGAGACAGTGTTATGAGTGGACAAATCACTCGTCATGATTTCACCATCATCATCAACATTTAAGTTACCCACGAGGCGCCATGTAAAAAACACTTGCACTAGGCGGTCGAGAAATCCCTAATGGGACGTCCCGGCCAAAAACTGCCGTACAGTCATTCATTTTAAGGACGCTGTAAAAATATAACGCCACAGGTGGTGTTGCGCCGTACGTTAATTTACGCGTTTCGATATATTATCATCATCAGAATCCAGGCCTGGTGTAAAACTTAATACTAAAATTAACAATAATTTTCTGGATACGGCAGCCACAGCTTAAGACCATTTTGAATGAAATTACAACACACACTACTCCCCCAAAACCTAAAATTTACTGAAGTAATATAAAAAAAGTCCTGGGTGTTGATGTGTTGATATAGAACCGCAAAGCTGTTGAAACGTGTTTATTTAAACACAACCGGTTTCACATCAATTGAGATGCATATTTAGGTACATCCTGAAACACCGTGTAGCAGTGTACGGTGACGTGTACAAATCGTGTGTAGGTATTAGCGAATCGCGGTGTGTTGCGTTAGAACAGCCGTACGGCGGCAGCGGCCCTCGCCAAGCGCGCAGCTGTGGTGGGCGGTTGTGTCGCAACGGAGTCGCCACGCCAGGACTTCTGCCAGCGGAGACCGGGGCCCGCAGTTGCGCAACGCCAGGGATTTCCCACTGCCCACATGTCTCCTCAAGTGTACACGCCGCTGCCGACGCCGCCGCACTGGCTGCGCGGAAAGTATGGCGGTGACCGCGGCGAAGCAGTGCCGTTACGTGTACACCACAAGTCGTTTGTTTCCACACTGTACGGAAACTATAACCTGTCGTGTAGTGATGATCGGTAGCAGACGGCAGCAGTCAGAGCACTTTACGTCGCACTGCTTTGCAGCTGTTCGCTGCCAACTATGCAGCGTATTATATGCCAGTGCTGACTGCACTGTAATTATGTCGTCAGCTTTGTCGCCGAGAATTTTGGAGCATATTCTCAGGTCGAATATACTAAACTTCCTTGAAACGGAAAAGCTTCTTTCTGTGAATCAGCAAGGGTTTAGGAAACATCGTTCATGTGAAACTCAGCTTGCCCTTTTCTCACATGACATCTTGCGAGCCATCGATGAAGGGAAACAGGCGGATTGTGTTTTTATCGACTTCAAAAAGGCGTTCGACGTGGTGCCACACTGCAGACTGCTAACGAAGATACGAGCTTATGGAATAGATTCACAGATTTGTGACTGGCTGGAAGACTTCGTAAGTAACTGAACGCATTACGCTGTTCTCGACGGCGAGTGTTCAGTGTTCATCAGAGACGAGTGTATCGTCAGTCGTGCCCTAGGGGAGTGTGATAGGACCGCTATTATTTTCTATCTATATAAATGATCTGATGGACAGAGTAACTTGCAATTTGCGGCTGTTTGCTGATGATGCTGAGGTGTATGGGACGGTATCGTCTTTAACTGACTGTAATAGCATATAAGATCACTTACACAAAATGTCTAGCTGGTGCGAAGAATGGCAGCTAGCTCTCAATGTAGAAAAATGTAAGGTGATGCGCATGAGTAAGAAAAACAATCCCATAATGTTCGAATACAGCATTAGTAGAGAGCTTCGTGATGCTGTCGCGTCGTTCAAATATCTAGGCGTAGCATTGCAGAGCGATATTAAATGGAACGTAAGGACATTCGTGAGCAAGCCGGACAGCCGACTTCGGTTTATTGGGAGAATTTTGGGAAGTTTACTTCATCTGTAAAGGAGACCGCGTAAAAAAACGCTTGTTCGACCACGTCTTGAGTATTGCTCATGTGTTTGGGACCCGCAAGAGATCAGTTTAAAGGAAGACATAGAAGCAGTTCAGAGGCGAGCAGCTAGGTTTGTTACTGGTAGGTTCGACCAATGCGCGAGTGTCACGGAAATGCTCCGGCAACTCAATTGGGGATCGTTGGAAGAAAGACGACGTTGTTTTCGTGAAATTCTGTTGAGGAAATTTAGAGGGCCGGAATATGAAGCTGAGTGTAGTACGATCTTGTTGCCGCCTACTTACACTTTTCGTAGTGATCACAAAGACAAGCTAAGAGAAATTAGGGCTTGTACGGAGGCGTGTAGGCATCTTTTTCTTCCTCGTTCTGTTTGGGAGTGGAATAGGAAAGGAAATGCCTAGTGTAGTGGTACAGTGCTCATTATGTATGCAGATGTAGAGTAGTGCTTTCGCTATCTCTCCCTCCCCCCCCCCCAACCACATCCTTTTTTCCTCCATTAAAAAACTATAAATAAATAAAAATGTTTGTGAATCAATCGGACTCAACGACTTGGCTAATAGTCCGTAGCTTACAAACTACTTAAACTACGGTAAACTAACCTAAGGACAACACTGCCGCGGTGCGGTGCGTGCGGCCGTTTTCCGTCGGGTGTTCGATTCCCCCTTCTGGCATGGTGTTTGTGTCGTCCGTAGGTTAGTTTACCTTAGTTTAACTAGTTTGTAAGCTACGGACTAATGACCACTTAGTTGAGTCCGATTGATTTACAAACATTTAAACATTTTTTAAGGACAAATCAAGCACCCATACCAGAGGGGGGGGGGGGGGGAACTCCAACCTCCGACGGAAAACGGTCGCGTGCCTCGCAGCATGGCGCCCCAGTGCTCACGGCTAATCCGCTACTTCCCCGCCATTTCACCCGACAGTAAGACCGATATTACACTATCAAATAAATCTTTGTCAAAGAAAATTGGACAGTGAAACATGGAACTTTTGTCGAAGTTACATTGTCAAAATTGTTTCATCAAATATAGCAGCTGATCGTAGATTTGATCAAAGAAACCGTTCGTCTTATGTTAAATGCGGTGAGAAACGTGGCCGCTTTAAGCACTAGCATCGCACTACCAGTTTTTGACGTACTGTTTGAAAAGATGAGCGCGAAATTCGTATTGTGTGTCGCCGCAACAAGAATATATCGCCGCGGCGGAGCGGCCTAGCGCATTGAAGCACTACACATTCCTCACGGGGGGCATGGGGTGGCGACAGGAAGGGCATCCAGCCACTCCGTAAATATTAAAACGCCAAATCCAACTTAACAAGGCAGACCCAGCATGTGAGGGAACATGCACGAACAGGAAGATAAATATTTTAAATGTTTTGTTTTCTGCAGACGCGATAGAGTACTAACAAATGGGGAAATAGGGCAGAGGCTTCGTACCAGCCACAAACGTTTTTGTTCCACCTCTTGAAATTGTCATATATGTCTGTCTTTCACTGTACTGGTGCGAACTTTTCACTTTCCTTAATTTTTAACTTCTTAAAATTCTGCGATTGTTGCAAAACTGAATTGGAAAACTTCATTATTAGTGCGCAAACGTCTACACTGATCAATGTCTAATATGGGGTACGTAGTGTACCACATTCTTCCAGTGTCGGGTGATAGCTAATAATTTGTCTGTACCCATCATTGTAAATCTATACATCTCCAGCTTCGGATTCTTGTTTGTTATGCATGTTGTGTATGTGTGTATGGACTAAAATAGCATATTCTTTAGGATGTGGGCTCTATAAATTTTGGTAGTATGTTCTCACAACGCCCTTCTGCGCCGCGGCGGAGCGGCCGAGCGCTTTGAGGTGCTATGCTACGATGCGCGAGGCCGTTCCCCGTCAGGGGTTCGAATCCCCCCCTCGGGCATGGAAAAAAATGTTTTCTAATGTTTGTATAGTCTATGGGACTTAACTACGGGGTCATCAGTCCCTAAACTTACAAACTACTTATGAACTACTTACGAACTAGGACGGCACAAATATCCATGCCCGAGGGGGGATTCGAACCCCCGACCGCAGTGGCCGTGCAGACCGTGACTGGAGCGCCTTAGTCCCCTCGGCCACCGCGGCCGGCTCGGGCATGGATGTTTGTGTCGTATTTAGTATAAGCTAGTTCATAGTAGTTTGTAGGTTTAGGGGCTGAAGACCCCGCAGTTAAGTCCCTTAAGCTTTATACAAACATTTACTTACTTCTGTCATTTGTTTCTCTTGAGCATTTCTCTGACACTCTCGCGCTATTCATATTCGTACCGCATCGCCAAGACCTGATTTCTGTGCTCCTCAAGTTCGCTGAGTCGCACGTCCACTAATACTGCTAAAATATTGGTTACACAATATCTATATAAATGTGGGGTAATTACAAAGAAACCAACGTGTCTGTATCCTAGAAGGTTACGAGTGATTCTACTGATTCGTCCCACAACCATGTAGTAAAATGACGTACGGCCTTTTGGTCATTTCACATATATTAAATTGTCTATGAAAATAAAACTACTTACTTTACTTTACTTTACGATCAGGGCCAGGGGATTTCTTGCAGCTGCAAGGATTTGGTTGAATGGATGTCTGTTTTTCGTTATATGGCGCTAGTTGTTCATTGCCATCCCTATCGTACTCAGACCTACGTGGACTCCATCGTTCCATCAGACAAAATAAAAAATAAATATAATTAAAAAATTTAAAAAAGTGTAGCACGTACATACTATCCGATAGTGTGTTATTGATTAGAGCCGCAACTTTTAGTGACAGGCTGAGCGCATTAGTTATGTCCCTTTTTAGTGTTATTACCAGTCTTGGTAGGGTATATAAAAGTTGGGTTGTTTGTTTGGGATAGAGAGACTAAACTACTAAGGTTATCGGTCCCCCAGTGGGGAGAGGAAGGAGTGAGGGTAGGAAAGGAGGGGAGGGGGTATATAAGAGTCAGAAGTTCAGTGATGATTGTGAATGATACAGATGCCCTATATTCATTTAATGTAGCCTTATCAACGCCTTACCATGACTGTCAATAGGATAATTGTTGTTTTCTATGAGACCGGCTGCAATATCCAGTTTTTTGCGGCATTCGATCGGACAGTGGACTAAATGGGAACATAGGGTCAATCGTATTCGTTGTTCTGATCGAGTATGTCTGACCACCGCAAGCGGCGCAATTTACTTTTTAATGAGATATCACTGCTGACGACCGGCTCCAGTGCCCTTGTTGGATTGATCAGATGATTTCCGATTTCAGTTGGTAAGAGCTGATGGCAGGAGTCTAGTGTGGCGCAGCCCCCACGAAACCATGGACCAAATTTGTCATCAAGGTACTGTGCAAGATGGTGCTTCTTGAGGATATTGACAGTTTAACCATGGATTGGACGGTGTCCTCTGGTCCGAAAGACTGGAAATAGTTGCTTTAGGTACTATTTAGGCAATTTGCAATGATTAATGTTGTTCACCTTCCAAAGAAAGATAAATTTTTTAGGGGTGTCAATGCGTCATGCCAATGGGTCACAATTGTTAGCGATTGATTTGAACAATCTGGACGTATCTAAGAATTCATGTGGAGACCCAGATGGTCCGGTATGAATACCATACAGCATTCATGGGATATAATCCACGGTCAGTACGTGCAGAAAATCCTGTACCGGCGACACTTTCGTAATTATGGTTGGCTATAGAGACATCATGGCAAGAGGCTTCCATCTACTTGTTGACTCCAGGCGTATCGAAGTTAAAAAAAAAGTTCAAATGTTTGTAAAGCGTATGGAAGTTAACTGCGGGGTCGTCAAACCCTAAACTTACAAACTACTTATACTAAAGACAGTACAAACATCCATGCCCGAGGGAGGATTCGAACATCCGACGCGGGAGGCCGCGCGATCCGCAACGTGGCGCTCCAGACCGCACCTCTACTCCTGCGTGGCATCAAATGTTCAAATGTTTGTAAAGCTTATGGGACTTAACTGCGGGGTCATCAGTCCCTAAACATACAACCACCGACGGGGAACGGCTTCGCGCATCGTAGCATAGCGCCTCAATGCGCTCGGCCGCTCCACCGCGGCCCACGCCTATCGCTGGATAAAATAGAGCTCCAACATGATATTGGGAAAAATCACAGGACATTTGAGTCTTCGTTTGTAGGCACAGGGGTCACACGTGATAAACACATTGTTCAAATTTGAATGTAATCGAGTTCTTACTTGTGTTCGTTTAGTATTATTATTATTATTATGAAGCTTTATATTTCCAGAGTGATATTTTCACTCCGCAGCGGAATGTGCGCCCATATGAAACTCCTAGGCGGATTGAAACTGTGTGACGAAATCGGGATTCGAACTTGCGATCTTTGCCTTTCGCGGGCAATCGGTTTACCGAATCAGCTATCCCGGAAGGCTTCACGGTCCGTCCTCACGGCCTTAATTCCGCCAGTACCTCGCCTCCTACTTTCCAAACTTCACAGAAGTTCTCCTGTGAACCTTGCAGGGCTATAAGCGAAAGGCAAAGATCCCAGGTTTGAATCCCGGTTCCGAGACACAGTTTAATCCACCAGGAAGTTTCAACCTTTATAGTAAGAAAAAATGAAACACTTCTTAAAGAAGAGTAGCCTAGATCACATTTAAAGTAAAATTACTTTATTTCACTACTAGTTTCGGCAATACTTGTTGCCATTATCAATTGACAGGCCTACATTAAAAACTACAGTGCACATGTGCAGGAAAAGACTTCTCGAATTCACGTTTTACCAAATGGCCGACCAATAGCAAAGGTGGTGTGAGACAACTGTTGGACATGTCGTACAATTACTGCTGGCAACTTCAAATCAGCTGTTGTTACATGTTCAGTGGTGGTTCTCTTGATGTTAAGTGAACATGTAACAACAGCTGATTTGAAGTTGCCAGCAGCAATTGTATGACATGTCCAACAGTTGTCTCACACCACCTTTGCTATTGGTCGGCCATTTGGTAACCACGAATTCGAAAAGTCTTTTCCTGCACATGTGCACTGTAGTTTTTAATGTAGGCCTGTCACTTGATAATGGCAACAAGTATTGCCGAAACTAGTAGTGAAATAAAGTAATTTTGCTTTAAACGTGATCTAGGCTACTCTTCTTTAAGAAGTGTTTAATTTTAACCATTTAAGATCACTCTCCTACCGACAAATGTCGGCTGTCATTAATGACTTTATAGTAAGCTTCGTCGCAGCCAGGTGACCAGGAAATACATTGTCCTTTCAGGTACTTTTTTGACACACCGAGCGAGGTGGCACAGTGTTTAGTACACTGACCTTGCATTCGGGAGGACGGCGATTCAAATCGGCCTCTGCCCATCCGTATTAACGTTTTCCGTTATTTCCGCGAATCACTGTAGGCAAATGCTTCCTTCGAAATGACACGGACAGAGGGTGGGCGCTGTCGCTCGCGCCCGGAGTGCAACCTCGAGCACGTGTGTGTATGTATGTGTGTGTGTGTGTGTGTTTGTGTGTGTGTGTGGTGTGCGCCCCAGTGCGACCATCAGCGTGGTTGTGGCGTGGCAGGCACCAGGCAGCAAGCAGCAAGCAGCAGCCCGCCGGCTGTGATGGGGCGGCACACGATGAGCGTGACGCTGCGGCGCGACGGCCCGCGCACCCCCTGGGGCATCCGGCTCGTCGGGGGCGCCGACCTCAGCGCGCCGCTGCTCATCACCAGGGTGAGTCGAGTCACAGACAAATATATACAGACGGGGAACCTCCGTAAGGGCCCGGTCCTACGCTCAGGGGTGCGGGGAGGGAGGGTTCCCAGCAGTTCCGTAAGATGATGGCGCTGCGCTCAGAAGCAGCCCTTTAAACTGGCCAGAGCGGGCTGTTCCCACCACCACCTCCCCTCAAACGCCAGCAAGCCGGACACAGCCGTGGCCTCGTGTCAGGCGGCACGAGCTCTCCCCTCAGTCTCCCCTCCACGCTACCTTCTGAAGTGCCTCTAGTGTGCTCTACCGGTACTAAACCAAGGAACCGCCTGACACCTGCTAGCATCTTACGGAACTATGAGGGGAGCGTAGGTCAGTGGTTTAGGGGGGGGGGGCTGCTTCTCCGTATATGTTACTCTGTGATTGAGTCACTGGCCGGCTACACGTCCTCAAAACCCTACCCTACCGGTGGGGACAATGTTCAAATGTTTGTTAAGCTTAAGGAAACTACAGGGTCATCAGTCCCTAAACTTACAAACTACTTATGAACTACTTACAAACTAGGACGGCACAAATCTCCATGCCCGAGGGGGGATTCGAACCCCCGACCGTAGTGGCCGGTGGGGACACTCGTCGCTGATTTTCAACGAATAATTATTGAGTACCAAGTCATTAGCGACAACAGCGTTGAATGAAGACCGTTCAAAAAGTAATGGTATATCTCGGCGGTAGGCGGGGCTACAACCTCAAGCTTGGTGTCATAATATTTTTACACTAATCCAGCAGTGGTAACATGTGGCTTGTCTTAGGTCTACTTTGCTTTCTTTGACATTGTACACCAGTGGCATGTAGGAGTCGCGAGTTTTCAAAATATTATGGGTACTTTTACTGGTTTTAATTTCCTTTTGAAGTCAAATTTCCATACTAAGATAAGGTTCACCAAGCCAACAAGCACCTTCGTGCACCAACGTGAGGTCGCTGCCCTGTCCCCAATTCCGGTCGCCACCGCGCGCCCGGTGCCATCGACCCTAGTTTGGCAATCCTCTGCACCAGCACTTGCAGCAACTACCGGCCCCAAAACTGCTGAACAACACGCTAGTACCGAGCCCCCACCAAAGAGTGTCACCCAAACAGAGCTCAGAACGTGGAGCTACCAAAAGATTCCCGCCAATCAGGGACTAGAGCGTGTAACGTCCTAGAGCTGCAAGACGGGCAGTGAGTCCATAATGGATTCCGCGTTCAACTCTCGACCGAGCAGTACGATCCCTCCACTCTGTAGCCCGCCGGGCTAGCATCCGGAGTCTCCTAGCACAATGATAAACTCCTATCTGCCACTGGTGCCACTCCTCAGGCCTTAAGAAGCAGCTCATGTATCCCTTAATCGGAAATATACCTTCTCCTGGAGACGAAACCTGCTGCGTATACTCATGATTTCTCCAATCACTCCCCAAACCCCACACGGAAATTATACCCCGCCTCCACCTCTCGAACCCATCCTGTACAACATGTTAAAATATGTGGACTGAGGGCTGTCGCTGGTGAACATAACTGAATTACCATTGAATGGTAATTCAGTTATGTTCACCAGCGACAGCCCTCAGTCCACATTTTTGTAAATAACTATAGTTAGCGTCATGAAGGAAGGTGCCTCGGCGCATAGAGGTGGAGCTATAGGGGAAGCGTGGAGGGGAGCAGCTAAGGCCGAGCGCCAATAGTGGAGCCTGCGGGAGAAACATTGCATAACTTGCGGCCAGCCACGCGCCTACAGAATGAATGTTATTCGCTGTCATTACGGTAATGGAGGGGGATGCGCAGAACGGCTGACATGTAGCCTTGTGTAGTTCACGAACGAACCAGTTCTAAAGAGCGTTCCCACAGGCGAACTACGCGAACTAGTTCGCAGATCCCTCGCTTCTTAGTTCCTCCGCTCCTTTTCCGAAGACTGACGGGGAACAGTGAGAGGAAGCGAGAGAAAGCAGAATCGCGTGTTTCCATTCTGCCAGTTGCCGTCATTTCGAGCTGAGATGCAGCTCAGTTGTAGTTTCATAGTTCACTGCCACAAGAAATCTATTTTAAAAATAAAGTACTACGAGTACTCTGTATGAAAAGTAGTTGAATACCATTGTATCACCCATTCGTGTAAATAACTGGTTTATTTGCCTATTTGGTGTCAGATTGCCCAAGAATACGGGTAATAGCACACGCTTTGGCAACACTGATACATTATATAAAAAGCTGTCATAAAAAGAGCTCTTTTAGTAGCGATAGCAAATGCCAAAGAGAGCGGACGAACTATAAAGATCGGACGAACTAGGAGCAGCGGACGAACTAGGAGCAGCGGACGATTATGCCAAACGTATCTCGCTTCATAGTTCGTTGGATTCTTTTCCTAATACCGACGGGCAATAGCGAGAGGGCGCTTAGCAGAATTAAAAATGACGTGTTTGCCTTCTGCTGATGAGTCATTTCGAGTTGAGCGTCTGCCTGCTAGATTACATAGTTCAGCGCTACAAAATTTCTGTTTTGATGTATTCTGCACTCTGCAATATCTGACTAATAAATTCCATAATGCCAAGACATAAACTCTAAACTTAAACGCGAGAAATTATCCACAAACTGTTTCTTTTGGTTTGCGTGATATTGTTAGCGGCTCAAGCAGCAAGCGCATGAAACAGCTAGGTGGGGGAGCTTCCCTCTCCACCTGCACGAGCAGACCACGCTGCTCTGCCGTCACTGGGAGCGGACGAACTGAATGAGCGAACTAGTTCGCAGAGCCGCGAACTAAAGTGAGTCTACTGACATGTACTATAGCTGAAAACCCGCCGTCGCACGGGAACTTTATTCCAGTCTTAAGTTACTGCATATATCCTTGTCTCTCTCTGTCCACATTTCCTTTCCCTCTCTCTCTCTCTCTCAGTCCATCTGTTCCTCTCCCCCCTATCTCTCCCCCTGTTCATCACATTCCCCTCTGTTCATCTCCTCATATCTCCTCTTTCTGTTCATCTCCCCTCTCTGTTCATGTCCTTATCTCCCTTCTTTCTATCCATGCCCTCATACATCTGTTCTCTCCTACCATTCACTTTGCCCATCTCCACCTTTCCCTTTCTCTGTGACCTCCTCATCTCTCTATCGAACTCCTCCTCCATCTCCTCAGTCCATTGTCTCCTTCATCTGTGAAATAACTCCGCCATCTTGCATGGTGATCGGTGCAAGGGTGACTTAAAGTTTATTACACGGTACCCTTCGACATGCACCGTATGGAATCTCTCCTCTCGTCTTGAAGGTTAAGTGTGAAAATTTGATCGAGAGCGGAATAAAAGCGTAGATTTTGTCGAAGCGCATATGTAAAGTACCCTCTGCCATGCACAATACAAAATTTTATGAAGACAATCACCTTCCTTGTTGATAAAACTCTTCTGGGTATTAGACCGCATCGTCAATATATCAATAGCGGTCGAAACGTCTGTGAAATACTTGATATATTGACGATGCGGTCTAATACCCAGAAGAGTTTTATCAACAATGACAACGGCCGCGGAAGCCTTCGTTTACAATCACCTTCCTCTTGTTTTGAAGGTCAAGTACTCTTTGTTTCAAATTCAAAATTGTAATGTTTGTAATCCTAAGGGAATAAACTTCTATGGTCATCGGTCCCTAGCCTTACAAACTTCTTAAACTAACTTATACTGAGGACAACACAAACACCAATATCCGAGAGAGGACTCGGATCTCCGACGCAAGAGGTCGTGCGATCCCTAACGTGCCGCGCCAGACCACACGGCCATTCCCGCGCGGCATGAATAGCTTTATCGCAATCGATTGAACGGCGGTACGCACAAAATACGAACAAATATACAAACATTCGTATTTTAAATAATTTATTTTGTTACTAGTTACGTCTTCAGATTGAAGCCATCTTGAGGTCCCTAAAGCAAAATACAGGTTCCATGTCCTTTTATACAGTACTAGGACCCTGCAGCCGGAGAGTTGGATTGACACAATTCCTTTATCTGCCACAACGACTACTCAGGTTAAGCCTCCATTGTCGTAGGTGGCAGTTGAAAAAATTGTGTGAATCGAAACCAGCAGTGCCGCTGTGGAGTCGCCTCGCTGCGGAGTGCGTGGTTCCTAGCCGTCGTAGGTTCGAGTCCTCCCTGGGCCATGAGTGCGAGTTAGTTTAAGTAGTTTGTAAGACTGGGGACTGATGACCATAGCAGTCTGGGCCAATCGGTTTAGAAACATTTGGACATTTCCAAACCAGCTGTAGGCTTCTAGTACTGTATAAAAGGACATGGAACTTGCATTTGCCTTTGAGGTCTGAGCATGCCTTAAATGTGAACCCATAACTGGTAGCAAAATAAATTATAAAAATGTACGTCTGTTGGTTCCATTCAGTTTAACATATGCAATAGATAATTCCGCAAAGCGAGAGCCGCGAACTGTTATTAGGTTTTCTTTTTCAACAACTATAAACCAATCGAAATTTGCCGCGAATTTTGTGGTGAGTATGTAAAGGGGATAATGACTGGATGGCGTAACAATGTTCGCTATGAGATGCTCATTGTTAGACGCACCCTTGTAACTGGGAAGATGAAATATGAGAACTGTTTCCCACTCCCTAAGATCTTAAGGACTGTCTCTATCTCAGGATCCCTGGAATTTATATCAATGTAAGTGCGGAACAAATTTCAATAGTCATAGCATCCGTACCATTTACGACAGCTGTGCAGAGTACAAATGGCATATTGAAAATTGCAAACTAGAAAAACCTGAACACAGCCAACAAAAAAGAAAAAAATACTCTTAGATGAAACAGGCTATTACATACTGGAATTCTGTAATTAGAGAGGAGGTAGAGATACAAAAGTAGGAAAACTTCAGCCGCGACTGTAAATACATTAGTGCTGCATGGATGATAAGACAGATACTTCTGTGGAAGACGACGGAGATACAAGGAATAAAATTGTAACAATTTTTATTGTACTATTATAATTCAAGAGCACTCTCAGCTCTCTTGAGCTCAGCAACAACTACACTTCTTCTCGCGTCACGGTCTCTGTAGGAACACGGACTGCCCCTTCAAGGCTTGCACCTTTCTCTTCTCCTCCCGGAACTTCATCCTTTCTCTTCTTCTCGCCCGCTCTTCTTCAGAAATCTTCAGTAGCCTCCTCTCTGGTCTGCTCCACTGCTGGTTTCTGTATCCTCCCCTATCCCCAATGTTCGGCATATTGGTAGTCAATTTTCCTTTCCTTTCACCTCGTTCCCCAATTCCAGCCAATCATTCCGCAGCTCAACAACCGACTTGGTTCCTGTCTTTTCACTTGTCCTCATTATTGCGTCCCACTGTTCATATTCATTCTAATTATATGTGCCAAAATCCTTGCTCTTCTGAGTCTGATTTCTGCTGATATTGTTTTCATGTTTTCGTACAGTTCTTCCCTAGGTCTTCGCATCCATCTCTTACCACTTGTTTTTGGGCCCAGTATTTTCCTTGGTGTTTCTCTGCCTTCTTTCTCTAGTTGTTCTGCACCATTTCTTCCTGGTGTTACTGTCTCAGCCGTATATAGTATTGCATTCCACACTGTTGCTTTGTAATGTCTGACCTTTGAAGCTATATATACATGGTGTTTCACTAAGTGTGTTTGGCTCTGTAACTTATAAAATAATAGGTGACGGGAAATTTTAATGCGGTAGGTCAACACAAGAAATGTTACACTTTCTGCGGAGCTATGAACATAGTTTATTGTATCATTTTCCAAAGAGTTACAGCACAAAGATATAATTTTTTAAATGGAACGATAGTTTTTCTATCGTGCATTGGATTCGTTGAAACCAGCTGCGTCCAAATCAATTTAGACTACAGTCCTATCACTATTAGTTTGGGAGCTACAACCCTTCGCCGGCCGCAGTGGCCGAGGGGATTGAGGCGCTTCAGTCACGGTCTGCACGGCCACTACGGTCAGGAGTTCGAATCCCCATCGGGCATGGATATTTGTGCCGTCCTTAGTATTAGCTAGTTTGTAAGTTTAGGGACTGATGACCCCGTAGTTAAGTCCCATAATCTATACGAACATTTGAATACAAGTTTCAGGGGCAGATACCACACGCTGTACATAATACATGGCTGTGTGGTGGGTGATGGATGTTATGGCGGTGATAAGTTGATTTACATGACATGTTCAAATGTGTGTTCATGTTCCTCAATGCATAAAGCAATGCGCCGTCGAAAGGATCTGAGTACGAGTTGTAACATCGCCGGTGTGACGGAGCGACATGCGTCCTCGATGCGCCGTTTTAGATCATCTGGAGATGTGGGCTCAGTGACATAAACACGATCCTTTAGATATCCCCACAAAAAGAAATCTACTGGTGTTAAATCGGGCGACCTTGCGGGCCATGAATGAGGACCATGGCGCCTACACAGAAGCTCGAAAATTAGCGAGGATTTCAATGTGACATGCCTACAATACTTATCACACCGAGACTCTTTCACGAAATTTGACTGAAAACCCAAAGAGATTTTGGTCATATGTTAAATATACTAGAGGCAAAATACAAACAATACCCTCACTACGTGATAGTAATGGCGATACTGCCGATGACAGCGCTACTAAAGCAGAGTTACTAAACATAGCTTTTAGAAACTCATTCACCAATGAAGACGAAACCAATATTCCAGATTTCGAATAATGAACAGACGCCGTAATGAGTAACGTAGTAGTAGATATTATCGGAGTAGTGCAGCAACTAAAATCATTTAACAAGAACAAGTCTTCTGGTCCGGATTGTATACGCATTAGATTTCTATCTGATTATGCTGAAGCGATAACTCCTTACTTAACAGCCATATACAACCGCTCTCTCTTAGAAGGATCTGTAGCAAAATATTGGAAAGTTGCACAGTTCACACCTATATTCAAGAAAGGCAATAGGAGTAACCCACTAAACTACAAACCTATTTTATTGACGTCAATTTACAGCAGGGTTTTGGAACATATCCTTTATTCAAATATTATGAATTATCTCGAACAGGACGATCTATTGACCAAAGGTCAACACGGATTTAGAAAATATCTTTCATGCGAAACACAACTAGCTCTTTATTCACACGAAGTAATGGGTGCTATCGACAAGGGTTCGCAAATCGATTCCGTATTTCTTGATTTCCAGAAGGCTTTTGACACAGAACCTCACAAACGGCTTTTAATCAAATTGCGTGGTTATGGTATATCGTCTCAAATTTGCGATTGGATAGGGGATTTCCTGTCAGAGAGGACAAAGACTAAAACAAAGGTGATATCGGGCGTTCCACAGGGTAGTGTTATTGGTCCTCTGCTGCTCCTTATTTACATAAACTATTTAGGGGAAAATCTAAGTAGCTCTCTTAGGTTGTTTGCAGATGACGCCGTCTTTTACTGTCTAGTAAAATCATTTGAAGATCAAAATCAACTGCAGAACGATCTGAATAAGATATCAGTATGGTGTAAAAATTGGCAATTGACTGTAAATAATGAGAAGAGTGAAGTCATCCACATGAGTACGAAAAGAAATCCGTTAAACTTTGTTTACATGATAAATCAATCAAATGTGAAGGCCGTGAACTCCACAAAATACCTAGGAATTACTAATACTTCAGATTTAAATTGGAAAGAACACGTAGATTATGTCATGGGAAAGGCGAACCAGAAACTGCGTTTTATTGGCAGAACCCTTAAAACATGCTACAGAACTACAAAAGAAACTGCATACACTACGCTTGTCCGTCCATTTTTGGAGTATTGCTGCCCAGTGTGGGATCCTTTTCAGGTGGGTCTGACGGAGGACATCGAAAGAGTCCAGAGAAGGGCAACTCGTTTCGTATTGTCACGATACAGGGGAGACAGCGTTACGGAAATGATACAAAATCTGGGGTGGGAATCATTACAACAACTGCGCTCATCGCTGCGGCGTGGGCTACTTACGAAACTACAATCGCCAACATTCTGCTCCGAGTGCGAAAATATATGGTTGACTCCCACTTACATAGGTAGAAATGATCATCAGAATAAAATACGAGAAATCAGAGCACGAACGGAGAGATTCAGGTGTTCTTTCTTTCCGCGCGCTATTCGAGAATGGAATGGAAGATAAACAGTATAATGGTGGTTCGATGAACCCTCTGCCAGGCACTTAAATGCGATGTGCAGGGTATCCCATGTAGATGTAAATGTAGAATGATTGGTATCACTTAATTCCCTCTTTGGTATATTACAGTGTCAAAGGCCTGAAGACAGTTCTATAGAACCGAAACCGGTTGCCAGCAATAAACGCAACGAATTGCGATTAGACTGTCTTATTTTAATTATTAAAACTTTCACTTATGTTAGGTCATCGGCTCTTAGACGAACCACTACTTAAACTGACTTATTGTAAGAACAACACGCACATCCATGCCCGACTGAGAAGTTGAACGTCCGGTTGGATCAATAGCGCGGTGAAATCGAGATACACAGCATCTTAGCATGCCACCATAGTAGCCACAGTAAAGAGGCGTAGGCTATATTGTAAGTTGGAGTATCATGTTGTTTCCCTTGTTTTGCATTTTAAAGGACGACGCTGAAGCAACAACCGATGCCACACTGCAGACTGCTACCGAAGATACGAGCTTATGGAATAGATTCACAGATTTGTGACTTGCTGGAAGACTTCCTCAGTAATAATACACAGTACGTTGTTCTCGACGGCGAGTGTATCGTCAGGCGTGCCCCAGGGGAGTGTGATAGGACCGCTATTATTTTCTATGTATATAAATGATCTGATTGACAGAGTAACTTGTAATTTGCGGCTGTTTGCTGACGATGCTGTGGTGTATGGAAGGGTGTCGTCTTTAATGGGTGTAATAGAATACAGGATGAGTTAGACAAAATGTCTAGTTGGTGCAAAGAATGGCAGCTAGCTCTCAAGGTAGAAAAAATGCAAGGTGATGCGCATGAGTAGGAAAAACAATCCCACAATGTTCGAATACAGCATTAGTAGTGAGCTTCTTGTTCTTTTGCGTCGTTCAATTATCTAGGCGTAACATTGCAGAGCGATATGAAATGGAACGAACATGTAAGGACGGTTGTGGGTAAGGCGGACCCCCGACATCGTTTTATGGGGAGAATTTTGGGGCGATGTACTTCATCTATCTGTAAACGAGACCGCGTATAAAACACTTGTACGACCACGTCTTGAGTATTGCTCAAGTATTTGCGATCCGCAGCAGATCAGTTTAAAGGAGGACATAGAAGCAGTTCAGAGGCGAGCAGCTAGGTTTGTTACTGGTAGGTTCGACCAATGCGCTAGTGTCACGGAAATGCTCCGGCAACTCAATTGGGGATGGTTGGAGGAAAGACGACGTCCTTTTCTGAATTTGAAGCTCAGTGTAGTATGATCTTGCTGCCGCCTACTTACATTTCGCGTAGTGATCACAAAGACAAGAGAAATTAGGGCTCGTTCTATTTGGGAGTGGAATAGGAAAGGAAATGCCTAGTAGTGGTACAGTGTACCCTGCGCCACGCACTTAACGGTGGATTGCGGAGTATGTATGTAGGTGTAGATTTCCTGAATGTCTAGCTCCAACTATCCCTCCGGATGAAGAAGTTTCTTACCACCCATGCTGCGCCATAACCATGTAGATGCTGAGTTGCTAAAATAGTATAGTATCTGGATCGTAGGGGAATAAATCTATATCTATAAATGTGAATGTCTGTTCGGTGTACGCTTATCACGTCCGAACAACAAGACGCAGAGACTTAAATATTTGTACAGATACTAATTTACAGCCGAGGAAGGTTTTAGGCACCACGGTTTTATAGCGATCTGATAGATGTTTAGTAATTTGAAGAATATAACGCGAAATGCGGAACAACAATTACTCTTTGAAAATTTTATTTACTCTTTGAAAATGGTTTTATTGTTTGCATTGTTGCTTGAGGGTTGATAATGATAAAAGGGTGGAGTATATTAGAATGGAAAGTTATCGGTCTATATAAAATTCTACATGTGTGTGTTTTAATATTTCGCTCTGCAGCGAAAGCTACAGAACGCAAACGAATGGTCAGTGTGTAATTGTTGTCCGAAGTCTCCCATTGTATACCACAGCAGTTCCATGCCGATAGCTATAAGGGGGTGGAAGATATGGTGGTTGAAAGTCGTCAGATTATAAAAACTTCGGACTGAAGGCCAGCGATGACGTTTGCGACTCTATAGCAAAGAGGTTACATACAGCGAAATGTGATACCACAGACCATATCTGTGGTCTATGCGTGCTACGATGTCTTCAGCTCTTTCTCTGTAAGGATAAACATACGATTAAGGAAATATGAGAATAAATAAAGCAGTAAAAAAAATTTCTTTTAATACACCTCTTTAAAAAAATCGATTTGACGTTTCGCGCATTACATCAAGTGATCGATCTATGATATTATTACAATCATTATTCTTGAATTTCGTGATTGTATTCTTCGAAACGAGTGCATTTTTACGTGTGATTTTTTATTTCTTATATATTCTGTGATAAATGTAACATGTTTTTTAGAAAAAAAAGATGAACAGAGAGAGAGAGTGGATAGGAAAAGTACTAACTCAAGGCTCGAATAAATAAACACCCGGGCAACGCCGGGTTTTCAGCTAGTAATAAATAAAATAAGCCGGTACAAGCGTATAGTACAGCAAAAAGTGACTGTGATGGGAACAAAGCGTATGAATGTGGAGTGGCACGGGACGGACGGCCGTGGCAGGGAGACGCGTTGTGCAGAGTTGTCAGCGATCCTCCGTGGCCTGGTGCCAGACACCACTGCTGCCAGCTAGAGGGCGTGCCAGCGCCAACGTCTCCACTGGTTTTAGTCTGTCCGGCACTGCCGGCTCTGACTACTGCTGACAGCGGGACACCGGGCCTGCTGAAAACTAACCACATATATTGCAGCGGCGGCTTTCTCACTCAAAACAATAAGCCCCATGGGATTTATTACGGGGATATTCGTGCATAGCTCCAGATGTACACATTACGGGGGGCAGGTTTATTTACTTATGGTATGGCACCAATCGCATTTTATAGCAGACATGTTGTTGTGGTCTCCAGACCGGAAACTGGTTTGACGCGGGCCTCGACCCTACTCTATCCTGAGCAAGCCTCTACATCTCCTCAAACAGGATGCACAGAAAAGGGCTCCCTGATTTCAAAATTAAATATCTCGAAAACAAAGATCGATAGAGGAATGCAGTAAACGGTATGTTTATTGTGAAAGCTGTAAGAAGTTTATACAGCAGTTTGAAATAATAGTTACAAAAGCTACTAACAGAAGGCGCTATACGCTGTACAGCTCATATCAGCATACATAAGTGAAATAATCGTATGAAAACACTCTTTGCAAACAATCACATCACAATGTTTTCAAAATGTTCACCATTGGCACTACAGCGGTGGCCCAAACGAAGAATGAATTTCGCCATCACATTTCGTAGTGTCTAAACCGAAATTGATTCACATGCCACAGAGATCGCCAATTCAAGCTCGTCCAGCGTGTCGGGATGCTTCGGGTAGACCATGCCTTTCACTGTGCCCCACACAAAAAAAAGTCACAGGGAGTCAAATCCTGCGAATATGGAGGCTAATCCATGCCTGTACCAGTAAATTTGGGATATTCCAAAGCAATGACTCGATTCCTGAGGTATTCCTCAAGAAAGCGAAACTTATTGGTCGGTCCGATGTGGTCAGGCTCCATCTTGCATAAACCATTCAGTACCTGGTCCATCCTCTTACGCTTGCTGTGTGGCGAAAAATTGTTCCAAAATTGCCTCTGCTACATACTGCAGCCCACACAGTAACTTTAGGAGAATACAGGGGTTTCGCTTCACACCAATATGGATTTTCGGAACCCCAAAATCGCCAGTTCTGCTTATTCACGTATCCATTCAGGTGGAAGTGTGCTTCATCTGTAAACCAGATCACTGTCAATTATTGTGAGCATCTGATTATCAAAGGCAACCCTTTGTTGCACAGCTCGTACGGGTATGGCCTGGTGCGTTTGAATTTTGAATGCAAACATGTGTAGGCTCTTTCTTAGTATTTTCTGCGTCTGGAACGCTTCAAACCAGTCTCAGATGCAATTCTACGGACGGATGACATTGGATTTCGCTGAATATTTCCAGAAACTGTGGCGATATTTTCAGGCGTAAATGCGGTTTCCTTGCGGCCAACATGCCCCACTATATCATCAGTTACACTGCCTATTCGTTGAAATTTTACGAAGAGCGTACGAAAGGTTTTCGCATTGGGTCCTTTTGGAACATTAAATCGTGCTTGAAAACTTCGCCTTGTTGCCGTAGGACTCTCTTCTAACCTGTGGTACTCTAGCACCAGAAAAACGCGTTGTTCAATGGAGTATGTGGTTTTAATCTCTTCCTTCGGTACGCTAACCTCCTTTCACGTTTTAATAGTGGAACTGATCGCTCTGGGCTTCGCCGGATTTGACTCCCTGTGACTTTTTTTATGTGAGGTACAGTGAAAGACATGGTCTACACAAAACATCCCGCCACGCTGGACGAGCTTGAATCGGCGATCTCTGTGGCATGTGAATCCATTTCAGTGGAGGCACTACGAAATGTGATGGCGAATTTCAGTCTTCGCTTGCGCCACCTCTATAGTGCCAATGGTGAACATTTTGAAAACATTGTGATGTGATTGTTTGCAAAGTGTGTTTTCATACGATTATTTCACTTATGTATGCTGATATGAGCTGTACAGCGTACAGCGCCATCTGTTAGCAGCTTTTGTAACTATTATTTCAAACTGCTGTATTAACTTCTTACAGCTTTCACAATAAACATACCGTTTACTGCATTCCTCTATCGATCTTTGTTTTCGAGATAATTAATTTTGAAATCAGGGAGTCCTTTTCTGAACACCCTGTAAGAATGACAACCAAGATCCATCTGCATCTGCTTACTATATTCGTCTCTTGGTCTCCCTCTACGATTTTCCCCTCGTACCCCCCACATGTTTCCCTCCAATGATAAATTTACGATTCCTTGAGTCTAAAAATGTATCCTACCAATCGATTCCTTATTTTAGTCAAGGTATGCCAGAAAATTCGTCCTAGTTCTGTTCAGTACGTCGTCGTTATTTACGCGATATACACATCAAATCTTTAGGATTCGTCTGTAGCACCGCAATTCAAAAGCCTCTTTCTCCTGTCCGAACTCTTTATCGCCCATGTTTCACTCGCGTACAAAGCAACAGGCCAAACAAATGCCTTCAGAAAAGACTTCCTTACACTTAAATTAATATTCGCTGTTAGCAAATTCCTATTTCTCAAAAATGTTTTTCTTCCCATTGCCATTCTGCATTTTATGTCCTCTGTTGTTGTTCTAGTCTTCAGTCCGCAGACTGGTTTGATGCACCCTGTCCTGTGCAAGTCTTTTCATCTGAGAATGCGTTCGGCAAACTACATCCTTTTGAATCTACCTACTATATTCGTCCCTCGGTCTCCCTCTACGATCTTTACCCCACACGCTTCCTCTGTACTGTCCTCTGTACTGCGACAGAACTCATCTACCACTTGTGTCATTTCGTTAACTAATCTAACTCCTTCAGCATAGCCTAATTTTCTAAGACTGCATTTCATTGCCCTTGTTTTGCTCTTATTGATGTTCATCTTATACGCTCCTTTCAACACACTGTCCATTCCGTGGCTCTGCCAGGTCCTTTGCTGTCTCTGACAGAATTACAAGCCGTGCGGGAGTAGCCGAGCGGTCTGGAGCGCCACGTAGAGGAACGCGCGGCTTCCCGCGTCGGAGGTTCGAATCCTCCCTCGAGCATGGATGTTTGTGTTGCCTTTAGCATAAGTTAGTTCGTAAGTAGTTTGTAAGTTTAGGGACTGATAAATCAAATGTTCAAATGTTTGTATAGTCTATGGGACTCAACTACGGGGTCATCAGTCCCTAAACTTACAAACTACTTATGAACTACTTACGAACTAGGACGGCACAAATATCCATGCCCGAGGGGGGATTCGAACCCCCGACCGTAGTGGCCGTGCAGACCGTGACTGGAGCGCCTTAGTCCCCTCGGCCACCGCGGCCGGCTAGAGACTGATAACCCCGCAGTTAAGTTCCATAAGCTTTACAAACATTTGAACATTTTTTGAACAGAATTACAATGTCATCAGCAAAACGCATTTTTTTTTAATTTCTTTACCCTGATCTGTAATACTTTCTCCATATTTCTCTTTGCTTTCCTTCACAGCTTACTCAATGCCCAAATTGAATAACATTGGAGAGAGGCTACAACACTGTCTTAATTCCTTTCCAATCACTGCGTCCCTTTCATGCCCTTCAACGCTAATAACAGCTGTTTGGTTAATGTACAATTTGTAAATAACCTTCCGTTGCCTTCAAAATTTGAAAAAGTGTTTTCCAGTTGACATTGTCGAAAGCTTTCTCCAAATCTACTAAAGCTAGAAATGTATGTTTGAGTTTCCTTAATCTAAGGTGCGTATTGCCTCCCATGTTCCTATATTTCTCCTGAATCCGAACTGATCTTCCCCGAGGTCAGCATGTATTAGCCTTTCCTTTTCTACATCTGTTAGTGCCTGCTTTCTTTGGAATGGGGATTATTACATTTTTCTTAAAGTTTGACGGTATTTCGTGTGTCTCATATACGTTAGTCACCAGGCGAAATAGTTTTGCCGTATCTGGCTCTCCCAGAGACTTCAGTAGCTCTGAGGGCATATCTCTAGGGGCCTTGTTTCGAATTAGGTCTTTCGGTCCTCTGTCAAATTCATCTCTAAATATATGGATTCGCAGATGCTGACAATATGAAACATGTGTGGAAGTAAAGATATAAATATACAAATATTCTTCTTCTTTTTCTTTAGCGTTTGTCGCGCCTGCGGGAAGGGTCCGCTGAGTGGGTGGCTGTTCAGTCTTAGGCCATGTCCGGGAGTAGGTTTACAGCTTTCAGGTCATTGTGCAGGGTATCGACCCATCGCTGCCTTGGGCGTCCCTTAGGTCTCTTTCCAAAGACCCATTGAGTAAGCTGCCTTTGCTACTGACTTGTCATCTGCACGCAGTACATGTCCAAACCATCGCAGACGAGGAGTTTCCCGCATTTTCTTTTGGATGGATGCAATCCCAAAACGTTTCCAGATGGTGTCATTTGAAACGTAACGTGATCCAGTCAAAGTGACCTGTCCATCTTATCATCTTCGTCTCCATGATCCCCAGTCGCCGTTCTCTTTTGTAACTGGCCAGAACTCGGTACCATAGAGAGCGACAGTCCGGTAGATCTTTGACCTGAGGTGGTCCTTCATCCGACGATAACAGGTCACTCCAGTTGCCACTTACCACTTCATCCAGGCTGCTTGTTTCCTTGCACTGAACTCATCTGTGAATCGGCTACTGATTGTAGAACTGAGTTACTTAAATCTGGATACTCGCCAACGTTAATGGTCCCAGCTTCTCTTGGGTCTGAAATCATTCACGCGGTTTCCTTCTTGTTGAGCCGCAGGCATATTGCGGAAGTCGACGTTCCACTCTTGCGTTTCGCGATGGAGATCAGACGTGTTCTCTGCAGCCAACATAACATCATCAGCATAGAGAAGTCTTGATGGTAGTGACGTAGTGACATGTACAGGTCCGATGTGACAGTGTCCATCACAAGAATGAACAGCCGTGGTGATAAAGCCGAGCCTTGGTGTACGCCTACCGTGATGTGAAAGTCGTTGGATGCTCCTGCGGCTGCTTGAACGTAGCTTTCAGAATTAGGTCATGTGCTAGGTTTAGAAAAGCGAGAAAAACGTTTCTCAATAAGCAGCCGAACATCGTGGATTGCGTCAGTTGTGCCACAATATTTCACAAATCCAGCTTGGTTCCTTGTGATCTGTATTATCTCCAGGGTCCTATTGTCGAGAATGCATTCGAATATTTTCTTTGCGTGGCTCAGCAGTCCGATAGGTCGATAATTGGAGCACTCAGCAGGGCTTCCTTTCCTTTTGAAGATTGGTACTGTGATGCTTCGCTGCCAGTCTGCTGGTGCTCTGTCTTCCCAGATGATCTGGTTGAAAACATCTGTTAGCCAGCCTGCTGCATTCCTTTGTTGGATCACCATAATTCTGCTGAGAGGTCATTGGAGCCAGTGGCTTTCACATTCTTGATTTACTTCAGGGCAGCCTTGACTTCGGAAATGCTAATTTTATTAACTGGTCCTTCAACAGCTATCGTGGTTAATATTGCTGGATGGGCAAATTCCTCTGTCGATACATCCCCAAAGTATCTCCTTCAGTACTCCCTTGCTTTGTTTTGGTGAATCAGCAGCTCGCCCATTTTATTATCAATGCCGTAAAAATGTTGGATGTTCTCCGTTTTTCGGTGATTTAATTTGACTAGGCGAGAGATGTCACGCTCTCCTTCGCGCGTGTCAGCTTTCTCATAGCGCTCTGAATACCTGTCTGCTTTTGTGACTGCAACGGCCTTTTCCGCCTCTCTACGGACTTGTTTACAGGCATTTTTAAATTGTCATTCCAAAGCTACGAATCTTTGTTGATTCTTCGCTGTTCTGGTTTCGTTATTCCAAGGACAGAGCGTGCACTTTCATGAGCGGAGATCTTTAGCTTACTCCAGCTGTCTTCAAATTTGGTAATTCGTGGCACTATAGTGCCTGATATAACCACAACCTCTTTCTGCTTGAAGTGCCACCATTTGATCCTCGATGGTCCGTTTCTAGCAGAGTAGCCATATCTTGGCGGGTTCATTCGAACCTTATATATGACTGGACGGTGTTGCGTTGCAACAGTTTCATATGAAACAACTTTCGTGTCTAACACATATTTGACGTTACGACGTCTTACTAGGATATATCAACCTGACTTTTGTTTGAGCCGCTATAGTAATGGGTGATCAAAAAGTCAGTATAAAATTGAGAACTTAATAAATCACGGAATTAGATAGTGAGGTAAAAATTGACACACATGCTTGGAATGACATGGGGTTTTATTAGGAAAAAAAGGTTCAAAGAATGTCCGACAGATGGCGTTTCATCTCATCAGAAAAGCAATAATTAGCATAACAAATTAAGACAAAGCAAATATGATGTTCTTTACAGGAAATGCTAAATATGTGTACCATCATTCTTCAACAATAGCTGTACTCGAGGAATAATGTTGTGAACAGCACTGTAAAGCATGTCCGGAGTTATGGTGAGGCACTGGCGTCGGATGTTGTCTTTCAGCATCCCTAGAGATGTCGGTCGATCACGATACATTTGCGACTTCAGGTAACCCCAAAGACAATAATCGGAGGGACTGAGGTCTAGGGTCCTGGGAGGCCAAGCATGACGAAAGTGGAGGCTGAGCACACGATCATCACCAAACGATGCGCGCAAGAGATTTTTCAGGCGTCTAGCAATACTTTTTGTTTTCTGGTTCTAATAAAACCCCATGTCATTCCAAGCATCTACACTATTCCTTGATTCATTAAGTTTTCAAATTTATACTGACTTTTTGATCACCCGCTATGTGATTATGTGGGTTTCACGTTTTATGAACCAGGTGTTCGTGATGATAAAGTCATGAGATTCGGATAATCTAGGATTCGCTTGCCGTCATGATTCTTTTATCCGTATCCATGTCCACCATGTTCGTATCCATGATTTACCCGAGGTGTCCATTCATGTCACCAGCAATGATGAAGTAATCTTCTACTGGGACTTTAATAATCATGCTCGAGCATGCCCATGAGGCATCTTTGGTTTCTGCATTCAAGCCAGTTTGTGGAACTGAAGAAGTGGACTTTTTGTATGCATGAAATGTAGACAGTTTTTATGAGGCGATCATTGTAACGTTGCACCTCAGACATAGAGCCGTAGAATTTTGCTGATACGACAAAGTCGAAGTCATTAGTTGTTCATCTCGTTCCATTATATATCATTCTGTAGCCACAACCAATATCATATGTCTTTTGCCCACTCCATTCAGTCTTCTCCAATTCACAGATGTCAATGTGCCCCTTTTCAAGTGCCTTAGCCAGTTCACAACTTCGTCCGGTCATAGTCCCGACATTTAGTGATGCGAGACAGAATGTGGGGTTCGCTTGTTTAGCCGTCGCCGCCCTTGTGACGCTAACCGTTGCATACTTGCCACTCTGACTGCGCCCTGTCAGCGTGCGTCGCTTTCGTGGGACGCCCTAAACCTGGTACCGAATTCCTGGGACAGCAATTTCCGTGAGGGTGTGGTTTTTACGTCAGGCTCGTCACGAAGCCTGCCAGCATGGTGTTAGACCGCCCATGACGTGGAGAGCAGACGCCTTTTGTAGCCGCACCTGCGGAGAATAGACACTACGTTTCGTTCTGACTTATCCGCCAACTGCACCGAACCGATGGTCTCCACGTCTGCTGTAATTACCTTTCTGGATTTCTTTTTTGGTGATGACGTTCATCCGCCCTTTCCATCGTTGATACGATACACACCACCATCTTCCGTCTTCAAGGCCGTTGACCAACGGTTTGAGAGGTAGATGTTGGAAAATGAAAGACATCCGAGCCCACGAAACCCTATAGCATCGGGGTCGGAACAAGATGTGGCCAAGGGTGGCCAGGTGAAAAAGATAAAAGAGAGGACCCTGGCTTAAGTAAGTGGAAACAATGCCAGGACTCAGCTCGAGACCCCGTGGTCGCCAGCCACACACACACACACACACACTGAAAAGTCTCTAACAAACATGCGTCCAGATTAGTAACATAATCGACGACTTGTTCGATGGCATGTAATAAATCTGCATTCCGGCCACTGTACTTCCAAATAGGGCATTCCTCGACGATGTGTCGAGCCAAGCCGCTGTGTATTGGCCGAGCGCTCCAAGGTGCCTTGCTGCAGAGCGCGTGGTTTCTCGCCGTCGGAGGTTCGAGTCCTCCCTCGGGAATGGATGTGTGTGTGTCTGTGTTGTCCTTAGTTTAGTTTAAGCAGTTTGTAATCCAAAGAACTGATAGCCGCAGCAGTTAAGTTCCTTAACTGCACACATCTTTGGCTCGGCCTCATACTTCCATAAAATATCCATGAGTAGGCATAAAGAACGATTCGAAATGAAACTACCATATAAAATGTATAGTGGGTAAGGCAGATGAAAGAGTGAGACTCACTGACAGAGTCCTCAGGAAGTGTAGTCAATCGACAAAACACTCCTTCGATCAATTCTGGAGTATCGCTCATCAGTGTGGATAGGATTTATACAGCATGAGAAACTTAAATTGATTTCCGAATATTTGGAAAAATACAAATCGGATCAAAAAAGTTGAAATCTCCAAGACGGATATCCATTAATACAAAGATCGATCCCCTTCACCGTCCCCAGAGGCGGGAGAGGGACGACTTGGAAATCTTAAATAGGAAACCCTTTTTATTGCAGATTTGGATTCTCCATGAAAATTTTTTTGTCTGAAACCTCTTTTTCGTTTCATGTTAGATGGCGCTGTAATCAGTAAAAAAGAAAGTTGAAATTTTTTTAAAACGGAATATTTCAAAGAAATACACGTCATATTAGGAAAATCAAAATGCAGTTTCTGATATATTTGATAATGTTATTACACGGCATCTCCCGCAACCGAATGAAGCACATACCTTGATCATCTTAGTCCGTGGTCAAACTGTTGATACTACTTCAGTTATTCGGACTGCACACATATGTACGCAATTGCCACTCGATGTTAACGATTGCAGAGAGAGTATATATAATTTCCTCATACTCTAAGGCTCATAGAAATTTTGAAGAAGCTCGTCAAAGGTATGTTAATCTGTTCCCTAATAGGAATGTTCCTTCTGAAACGACTTTTTTGCAGTATTGTCTAACTGTTTGCTGAAACTGGAAGAGCTGAACCTAAAGAAGGCGTCCGATATCTATCTGCTCAAGATTTATCGTTTCTCAACAATTTTAACTCATTTTTATTTTGCGGATTACTGCAACATCTATCATGAAACGTAAAAAATATTTCATACCAAACTTACATATTGTTCCACTGATAATCCAAATCTACAGTAAAAATATGAGTTACTTTTTAAGACTTCAAAGTCACTTGCACTCTCTCGTCCCCGGGGTGGTGCAGGGGATCGACGTTTATATTAATGAATGGACCCCTTCGGGTTTTTTTCCTAATTCGTGTCAGAAGCGTCATGTATACATAAGTATGAACGGTAGAACAGACAGAAATTAATTAATTGCATACATATAAAATACGAAACTATAAACAAAAAAAGAAACGTTATGTACATTTGGCCCAAAAACGGGCTATGTCGACAGAATTTGGGGTTGCCAACATCAGGTCCTCTAAAGTGCAATGTGAAGGATATTCAGGGCACTTACGAGTATGTTGGGTCGTCTGCACGTCTCCACAGTCACAGAGGTTAGATGTAGAATAACCCCACTTCAGAAAGTTATCCCTTGACCGTACAGTGTTGGTCAGTGGCCTGTTTAGTGACTTCCAAACCGCCCAGTCCTCATTGTAGGCTGGTGCCAATTCTTCCTTTGGTTCCACCCAGTGCCTATCTCCCCATCTCATCCACCTCTCCACCCTAGATCCAGGTTGGTTACTGAGGTCCTCGGTTGCCGTGAGGAAGCTCCGTCTAGATTTCAGGCGTTTGGCAGCTGGCAGAATGTTGTGGAGGAGTTGGCTCTCAGACAACATGTCCGAAAAGAACAAACATCATATAAGTAATAGTTTGGAAAGCGCTTAAAGTGCAATTTCTCCTTCAATAACTATTATTATTTTAAATTTCTAGAAGTAAAAGATGCTGAAACAATAGTATTTCATTCCGACAATCACTTGACAAAATATGATTCCCTACGCGAGAAAGATATATATATATATATATATATATATATATATATATATATATATATATATATATATATATATATATAAGCGCGTGTGGGCCCTGCTATGATTCAGCAATTTAACTCGAGGCTGCTGTCATTTATATCATGTCGGTAACGTTATACAACTTTATAACTTAACTCCTTATTAGCTATGACACAATTGTGTCATGGGCCATGCAATATTAGTCGGAGGTGACTTCAACCTTAAGAGTATAGATTGGGACCTCGCTAGTTACATTTCAGGCGGTACAGACAAGCAGTCTTGCGAGCTACTTTTGGACACATTCTCCGAAAACTGTCTTGAGCAGTTAAACCGGCAACCCACGCGCAATGGAAATGTTCTAGACCTTATAGCCACAAACAGGCCTGACCTCATTAACGATGTCTGTGTAGAGACAGGAATTAGTGATCATGATATCGTCATAGGTCGATGGTGACCAAAGTTCATAAACCAGTCAAGAAGGCTAGGAGCGTGTTTTTGTTGGGAAAAGCCGACAAGCTAATGTTACGATCGCACTTAGAAAATGAATGGGCATCGTTTAATTCTGGGACTATGGATGTAGATGAATTGTGGACTAAATTTAAATGCATTGTTAATGAAGGGTTAGAGAAATATGTGCCAGTAAAGACGATTAAGGATGGAAAAGATCCACCGTGGTATAATAATAATGTTAGAAAGCTGCTGAGAAAGCAAAGGCTGTTGCACTCTCGATTCAAAAAAGAACACGCAAATGATGACAGGCAAAAGTTAGTAGAGATTCGTGCGTCTATAAAAAGATCGATGCGTGAAGCATACAATAATTATCACAGCCATACCTTAGCAAAAGATCTTTCCGAGAACCCGAAAAAATTCTGGTCCTATGTAAAATCGATAAGCGGGTCAAAGCCCACTGTCCAGTCACTAGTTGATCATTCCGGGGCAGTAATAGAAGAAAGCAAACGGAAAGCTGAAGTTCTAAATTTAACCTTTAAGAAATCTTTCACGCAGGAGGACCGCACAAATATACCATCATTTGATCAGCGTACTAATTCCGAAATGGGGGACATAGCAATAGGTATTTCCGGTGTAGAGAAGCAGCTGAGAGAGCTAAATACGAAAAAGTCTGCTGGTCCGGATGGAATACCAGTTCGGTTTTACAAAGACTATTCTGCGGCATTGGCCCCCTACTTAGCTTGCATTTATAGCGAATCTTTAATTCAGCGCAAAGTTCCTAGTGATTGGAAAAAAGCGCAGGTGACTCCAGTGTATAAGAAAGGAAAGAGAACTGACCCATACAATTACAGGCCAATATCGTTGACATCGGTTTCATGTAGAATTTTGGAGCATATTCTCAGTTCGAATATAATAAATTTCCTTGAAACGGAAAAGCTTCTTTCCACGAATCAGCACGGGTTTAGGAAACATCGTTCATGCGAAACTCAGCTTGCCCTTTTCTCACATGACATCTTGCGAGCCATGGACGAAGGGCAACAGGCGGATTGTGTTTTTCTCGACTTCAAAAAGGCGTTCGACACGGTGCCACACTGCAGACTGCTAACGAAGATACGAGCTTATGGAATAGGTTCACAGATTTGTGACTGGCTGGAAGACTTCCTAAGTAACAGAACGCAGTACGTTGTTCTCGACGGCGAGTGCTCATCAGAGACGAGTGTATCGTCAGGCGTGCCCCAGGGGAGTGTGATAGGACCGCTATTATTTTCTATCTATATAAATGATCTGATGGACAGAGTAAGTTGTAATTTGCGGCTGTTTGCTGATGATGCTGTGGTGTATGGGAGGGTGTCGTCTGTAACTGACTGTAATAGCATACAGGTTGACTTAGACAAAATTTCTAGTTGGTGCGAAGAATGGCAGCTAGCTCTCAATGTAGAAAAATGTAAGGTGATGCGCATGAGTAGAAAAAACAATCCTATAATGTTCGAATACAGCATCAGTAGTGAGCTTCTTGATGCGGTCGCGTCGTTCAAATATCTAGGCGTAACATTGCAGAGCGATATGAAATGGAACGAGCATGTAAGGACAGTTGTGAGTAAGGCAGACAGCCGACTTCGGTTTATTGGGAGAATTTTGGGAAGATGTACTTCACCTGTAAAGGAGACCGCGTATAAAACGCTTGTACGACCACGTCTTGAGTATTGCTCAAGTATTTGGGACCCGCAGCAGATCGGTTTGAAGGAAGACATAGAAGCGGTTCAGAGGCGAGCAGCTAGATTTGTTACCGGTAGGTTCGACCAATGCGCGAGTGTCTCGGAAATGCTCCGGCAACTCAATTGGGGATCGCTGGAAGAAAGACGACGTTCTTTTCGTGAATTTCTGTTAAGTAAATTTAGAGGGCCGGAATTTGAAGCTGAGTGTAGTACGATCTTGCTGCCGCCTACTTACATTCCTCGTTCAATTTGGGAGTGGAATAGGAAAGGAAATGCCTAGTAGTGGTACGGTGTACCCTCCGCCACGCACCTTACGGTGAATTGCGGAGTATGTATGTAGATGTAGATTGTGTCATCTGGACTTCAGATAAGCACTAGCCTCTCCACTTATTTAATATATATATATATATATATATATATATATATATATATATATATATATATATATATATATATATTTCTGTAGCTACTATTAATGGAAATTGCGGTCGAATGTCTTTAAAATGGATTTGAAATCGGGGATATGACCGCAGCAGCCCACCTGGCAGAGCAGGTATAATGAATTCGCTCTCAGGTGTCTGACACACACACACAGAACGTATGGGTAATTTTGCCTGAGGCGGACGTAATTAGCGATCGTCCGTCACGCCTTCTGGAGCGTGGCCCATCAGCTGCTCTTCGCGGTGCTAGATGTCGCGCCGCTGAGAAACCTCGCACAGCTGCGCCGCCAAGTGTCTGGCCGAATAACATAGCTGGCCACTGGCCGGGTAATATTTCCCGGCGTGTTTGCTTTCGCTACCAATACGATGTTACCCACAGTGCGATGCTCATGTAACATTTACGACGCTGACTGGCCCAGCTGGTGGAGACGTCAGGAACGCAAGGCTATCCAACTGTAATTAACAATGACCCACAGCCTACCCCACTTCTGATTTTCAGTGATTTGTTGCAAAGTGGCGTTTGCAGAAACTTTACAAGTTATATTTAGCAGAGAAAGCCATCGATGTGTAATGGTGAACGTACTTTATTGATCAGTAGGGTCCTATATTTTGCCTACGTTGAAGTCGCTGGACAGATGGGGTTATCCGGGAAGTATTTCGATGGGTGTTAAGCCATGTAATATGATTTTATTCTAAATGGTCAGGACCTGCGGGGCCTTCACATCTAGAAACTATCAAGATTTTGACCCCCCCCCCCCCCGGGACGGCGCGCGGCGACACATACGAAATTTTTACACTTATGAGTTATGTGCTTATACTAGATAAACTTCATACATAATGTGTGATGCTAAACGTTTTGGAGGCCGCAGTTCATCACTGTCGTTGGGTTACGAGGGTCACGAATGTGACTTCGGAATGCAGCGCACTCCCCTGCCAGAAACGGCTGGGTGTTGTCTCGATGTGCAAAAGCTCGTGGGTTCGGTTCTGCCCAAATGCTTTGAAATATTTTTCTTTTATCACGAATTATTTACAGAAGGATGGAAAGGCTGATAGATGCTGACCTAGGGGAAGATCAGTTCGGATTCAGGAGAAATCTAGGAACAAGGGAGACAATACCTTTCGACTTATCTTAGAAGATAGATTAAAGAAAGGCAACCTACATTTCTAGCTTTTGTGGATTTGGAGAAAGATTTTGACAATGTAGATTGGAAAACAGTCTTTCAAATTCTGAAGTCAGAAAGGGTAAAATATAGGGAACGGTAGGTTATTTACAACTTGTACATTAACCAAACAGCTGTTATTAGAGATGAAGGGCATGTAAGGAACGCAGTGATTGGCTAGGGAGTAAGACAGGGTTGTAGCCTTTTTCCAATGTTATTCAATTTGTACATTGAGCAAGCTGTGAAGGAAAACAAGGAGACATTTACAGAAGGAATTAAAGTTCAGGATGAAGAAATAAAACATTGCGTTTTGCTGATGACATTGTAATTTTCTCAGAGGTATCAAAGGACCTGGAAGAGCAATGGACAGCGTGTTGAAAGAAGCGTATAACATGAACGTTAACAGGAGCAAAATAAGGGTAATGTAGATTAGGTAACGAAACAATGAAGGTGGTAGATAAGTTTTGTTACTTTGATAGTAAAATAACGTATGACGGTCGCAGTACAGAGGATATAAAATGCAGAATGGCAATGGGAAGAAAAGTGATTTTGAAAAAGAAATTTGGTAACATCGAATATTATTTTAAGTGTAAATAAATCATTTCGGGAGACATTCGTATGGAGTGTTGCCTTTTACGAGAGTGAAACTTGGACGATAAATAGTTTAGATAGGAAGAGAATAGAGACTTTTGAAATTTGGTGCTATAGAAGAATGCTGAAGATTAGGTGGGTAGATCGCAAAACTAATGAAGAGGTACTGAACAGAATTGAGGAGAAAAGGAATTTTTGGCATACCTTGACTAAGAGAAGGGATCGATTGGCAGGACACATTCTCAGACGTGAAGGAATCGAAAATTTAGCATTGGAGGGAAGTGTGTGGGAGAAAGATCGCAGAAGGAGCCTAAGAGACGAATACAGTAAACATTCAAATTGATAAGGGTTACCGTTCTTATGAGGAGATGAAGAGGCTTGCTCAGGAAAGAGTGGTGTAAACAGCTGCATGAAACCAGTCTTCGAACTGAAGACAACAGTTTTGTTCCGATCTTTATGAAATTTTGCACTCGTAAGCTTTAATCCATGAGGAAGATCGCAGTAAGTGTAAATATCACGTACAATACATAAATCACGAGATATGACGTCATAAACAATGAGATGCGAATAAAACTGGTGCATTACGCGATAATGTTGCACATTTCCTTCTAAACCACTGGAACGATTTCCACCAAATTTTGTACACATCTTCCTTACCGTAAGGTACCAATTCTGTAATGGTAAGAACCACATACTACACATGGTTCATGAGAAAAAACGTCATTGTAAGAAACTGCCATTTCAAACTTTTATTGAACTATTTCTCGCTGACAACCATAGCAAAATTATGAAAGGAAAAAATGTTTCTCGCTTACGACTTTTCCGCTGTTCATGCACTAAAACTACGGCATTCGGTATTTCTACACTACAAGTTGTAACCCCAGGAAATTTTGCAGACAGTATATACACATATAGTTGAATGTACCTTCTAAATCGTATCACAGTACGTCACGTAGTTCATGAGATATGAGCACATAAACAGTAACGTTCACGGAAAACCGCCCCATCACGCACCAAGTTTTAATCTATTACTTTTTTACTACGAATTGTATTCCCACGAGATTTTACAGACATATAGTACTTTTACAAACGAATATCTACCTGAAAAATTATACAATTGTACAACATATATTTCAATACTATCAGATCGCTCGAATTTTATATGTCATTTGTATTTTGACTACTATCTTTCTTTATTTGGTTACTCCACTTATAATTTTGTACATTATGCAAGACAGAGTTATTTCTTATATATTCTCCGATAATGATTTAAAAAAAAAGGAGATGGACAGATAGAGAAGGATAGGAAAAGTACTAACTCAAGTTAGGAATAAATAAATACACGTCAACGCCGGGTTTTCAGCTATCCTTTGTTATCATTATCAAACGTAAGAATATCATAAATTGCAAGAAACTAAACATAAACTGAGATTATCATGTGAATAAACTACGAAAAAATGTAGTTGGTTCAGGAACTGAAGCCAGGCCCCCAACTATCAGCTAAATTCGTAGCGTACATTATCAAACCATTTGGGGACATATTTTCCACCATACCATATAGCAGCAGAGCACGTTTATGAACTAACTACATTTTTTCATAATTTATTCACATGATAATCTCAGCTTATGCTTAGTGTTATACAATTTGTGATATTCTTACGTTTGATAATGAATATCAACTCTATTTACGTTATTTGAATAAAAGATATTTCTATTCCTTGTGACTATGACTTAACCACTATATAAGTAGTATATAATAAAATATAGTGATTGTCTACACACTGAACCACATTATTCAACATGGTGTTTTAACCTGGAGAGTATCATATGTTCTTAAATCAATACGAGAAAAATTGACTTTTAGAAAACATTTGTTAAAAATTATTCAGAATATCAATTGTGTTAATATTACTAGTATACAGATTCAACGCGTTAATAATTGAAAGAATAAAATTTGGTTTTACCTTTTACACTCCTGGTAAATGAAAAACGAACACCACTAATTCGTCAACACAGCAAAGCGGAATTCTATTGACACATTCTTGAGAATGTATACAACACACGATCACGCAGTCAGAATCATACGCACGTCAGTACAGTCACCAGAGCGTGTACAATGTCGACGCTAGTATCGTGTATACCCTCCTTTTGCAACAATGCAGGATGCAAGTTTCTCATGAAGACGATCGTAGAGGTGTCAAATTAAGTCTTACGGTATGGTTCAAATGTTTAATTATTTGTTAATCTTAAGGGACTTAACTGCGGGGTCATTAGTCCCTAGACTTACAAACTAGTTACGGACTACCTTATCTAAAAACGGCACAAACATCCATGCCCGAGGGGTGATTCGAGCCCCCGACGGGGAGCGGCCTCGCGCATCATACCATAGCGCCTCAATGCGCTTGGCCACTCCGCCGCGGCTTACGGTATGACCTGCCATGCAATTTCCATCAGATGCCTCAGTTGGACCAGATCTTGTGCCGGTCGTGTAGGCCGCGCCAAGATGACTTATCCGGTACAAGATATGCTCAATGGGGGCATAATGATGATCAGAGTAGTTGACGTGCACCCAGAAGAGCACGTTGAGTTGTACGGGATACGTGTGGATGTCCGTTGTCCTGTTGGAAAAGCACATCGCCTTGTTGGTGCATGAACAGTGGCAAGGCGGGTTGAATGATGGTTTGAATGTACCGTGTACTGTTCAATTTTCTCACTACGAACACCAGAGGAAAATGGCTAGTGTAGGATATGGCTCCCCACACCATGAACCAGGTGTCGGCCCCATTTGCCTCTGTCACGTACACTTCAGATTTTCGCTCTCTCCTGTACGACAGCACACACGCGTACGACCATCACTGGCACGGAGGCAAGGGCGACTCTCATCACTGAATTCTACACGTCTCCATTCGTCCCTGCATGATCGCATAGCATGACACCATCGGAGGCGGGTTAACGGTGTTTGGGCATAAGCGGAGGATACTCTAACGGCACACATGATCGTGCATCATGGTGAGGGGAGCTATATTCAACACTCGCCGTTCTCCTTTAGTGATCGTCTAGTCATTGAACAATGCACGGTACACTGAAACCATCATTTAATCCGTCTTGCTACCACTCATGCACCAACAAGGTGATATACTTTTCCAAAAGGACAGTGCAGATGCACATGTATACCGTACTAGCCAACGTGCTCTTCAAGGTATACGTCAACTACCCTGGCCAGCAAGAACCCCAGACCTCTGTCCCATTGAGCATGTTTGGGACCGCATGAAACGTCATGTTGGGCGGTCTGCATGACCGGAACAAAATCTGGCCAAACTGCGGCACGAGGTGGAAATTGCATGGCAGGTCATTCAACATAACCACATTCGGAACCTCTACGATCGTTTCCATGAAAGAATTACAGCTTGCATTGCTGTAAAAGGTGGCTATACAAGGTACTAATGCCAACATTGCGGACGCTCTGGTGACTGTACTCACGTGCGTACGGCTCTGCCTATGTCATCGTGTGTTGTATACAGCCTCAAGAATGTGTGCTTAAAATTTCCCTCTGCTGGGTCGACGAATTCATGGTGTTATTTTTCACTTTCTAGGAGTGTATTGTGACTAGTATTTAAGTACAGTATACCGAAAATTATTATTAGGGGTAATTCAGTACGTCAGGGAAAAATGAAGTTTCACTTTACTATGTATTCCCCAGGTGTCAATATTATAACTAGAAGAACCGCACTCTTTCCTGATCAGTGACAGATAGGAAAAATAGTAGTGGAGAAGAGGCAGATGCAAGTAAATGTGTATAAATGCTAATAAACTTTGAATAGTAGTAACAAATATTAGTCTCATCGTAAGAAAATTTATATAATCAAGTACAATATGACTGTCAAACATATAAAAATCAGATATTGACTTTTTCATGTTTATTTTATTTTTTGAAAAGTGGTTTATTTTCAAAATTCTGTTCATTTGCGCGGTACGCAACGCATGCTTGAACAGAGTGAACAATTCCAACAGCTGTTGTGCATCAACGTGTGGAACAGAGAACTCGTGATAAACTACGCTTGCGTCAAGAATCTAAACAACTACAAGAGCTGTCGTGCCTGTCAGTTAAATTAAATTATTCATGTATTTTTCTTCGTTACATCGACATGTATAACCGAAATTATGTGATGAACTATGGCTTACATCGACTTGTATAACCGGAATCAACTGATTAATTATGATTGCATCAAATAAGGTCTTTGTATTACGTAAAGAATAAAGAATCATGTTAGTCAAACACCTGCTACATATTGCTTTTATATTGGCCAAGTTGATGCTCGGCGCGGTGGCTGATGGGAGCAACCGTATATACACGACCAATTTACGATCGTTCGCTGGGTAGCAACTTAGATTGTACGTACAGTACAAATTTTTTCAAAATAAAGTTTTTTGTGAAAACAATAACTTTTTAAACTATCTGTGTATTTTTAGTCATTAGTGGAGAACGAAACCTAGAAATGATACTACAATCGTTAATTTGAGGTACGTAATACGGGAGATATGCCGTACCCACAAAAAAAAAAAAAAAAAAAAAAAAAAAACGATGAGAATTAAGAGGTGGGCACAAATCGGGTCAATGAGCAGCGCACAGGCTCAGGCCGGAAAAAGAGCAGCGCAGCGTTCGCGCTCGGCCGGTAGTTATCCTAGTTGCCGCTAGAGGTCTACATGCTTGCTGGCGCACGTAGTTCCGTGAGAGTCCGGTATTAAACAAAACACTGTGATTAAGTTATCTCGTAAGTAGGTACAGCATTATAATATATACCTCTACTTTAATTCCTTCCTCGCATAGATTATTAAGAAGATTAAGTCGCATTTCACCTTCTACACTTCCATACTGGTTGAAGTGATGTGTTCTATAGTGGCGTTCTAAATTGTATTTTTTTATGCCTAGTATTTTACGACATACCAAACACTTTGCTCCTCCTTCGCTTTCAGTGAACAAGTAATCACACTCCCAACTAGAGTTGAACTGGAAAATAAAACGCTGCTTTACCGCGCCGATTTGAACAGCCATTTCAACTCCACAACGTACTGTACCATAACGCAGTATCATAGATCATAACGAAAACCCTGAAGTACAAAATTCGAACTTACAGATGGCACCGTTAGCAGTGTCTTCTGTAACAAAACAAAAAATCGCTCTTATCTTTATAAGATATTTGCCGGCTCAACTGCACGCGCTGGACGTTTTAGAGAAAAGTTTCCAGTATTATGTTTATGAGTTACTTACTTATAAACATAATAGCATTTTTCAGGAGATACCCCTTGCAGTGGAATCTGTTCATTCGAGTTGGATACTAAAGACTTTGCACTATTATTTTTATAAGATATTTTATAACGTACTCAGCCAGGTGCAATTCTGCGGCTACGTTAGCGCGTTGGCTGCGCATAACGCCATCTAGTCTTTTCAGCAGGAACTACGTGATGGACGCCAGCAGTTAGCGGCTCTGCTCCCGCTGAGGCAGGCGGCTCCGAGAGCGCGGCTCGCTCATTTGCCCACCTCTGAGTTAGTCATTCCTATGTTTTTGAAGTTTTTGTCTCATTAAAACTCAAAATACTGGCTATTACTAAAGGCCGTGACTTGCAGGTCCCCTTCAAGTTGCAGAATTGGGTGTGTGGAGTTAGTGGCCCCTCTCCCGACGCTACCTGGGCAGACACTTGCGTGGGCGCGGTCAGCATGCGCCGGCTGGGTGTCGGTGTCCGTGACTCAGCTAGCAGCCGCCCACACAGCGCAGTCGCCGCTGAGTCCTCGCCCCTTCCCTGTCACCCTACGTGGGCTCCGTCGCCGTGATTCACCGCCGCACTCAGAAAAGCAACTGCGCTAAACTGCGGACAGAAATATGCGCACGAGCGGCGAGACAGTTAAGGCCTGGCGGAATATTCGTGCTTGCTTGTTCCAAGCGTTTACTTTCTGCTTCTAGTGACCATTTCTATACGTAAATGCGGGGTTTTCATACTTTTCCTTCGCCAAAGGGAAAGACAACATGTAGTCTCTCATTTAATCCTCGGCCAGCAGCAACAATTATTATGACGTCAGCAGTGGCGCGGTGCACAATTGCGGCCATTGTATTTCAGAGTTGAAAATCTATGGTATCGTTCCTAGTGTAAGAATACTCTTAAAAAAATAGCACTGACGTGTTTTACGGCCCACTTCAGATTTGTAGTTTTATAAGTTTTTGCAAACATTTTGGACCAAAATAATAATCTAAATAATAAAAAATTAATTAACATGAGTGACTGAAACCCTTCTAGGAAAAAAATTAGGTAGTGGCGGGTTCCGAACCACCGACCTTTAGCGGTGTAGTGGCGGGTTCCGAACCACCGACCTTTAGCGGCATAGTCGAACGCCTTGCCCAGTACGCTATGGCTATCAATCAAAACATGAGTCCTTTAATCTCATACTGATGGCCGTTGTTAACTGATACTAATATGGCATTTGTAGACACTAGATTATTATTTCTCGTACGAAGAACGATGTGTTTTTGTTAATTTTTCTGTGCGCCGTTGCTTTGAAATGACAACCTGTAAGTTAAAATAAGAAAATCATCAAATACGCAACGCAAGATGGCGTATGCCAGAGAGAGTTCTGGGCGAGGAATGTCACGTGACATCTGCGAACGGCTGGTTTTCTTTAATTCAATGGAGGGTGTCAAATCTCGGTTATTTTTGCAAATATGTCTCAAACGATACGAGATATGAAAAAAAAAACATAAGGAAACAAAGCTGTAGAGAATTTACTCCTCTACCATTTAGGTTATTCAATTTTCGTGTCAGATGAACGGTTAGTTTTTCATTTGCAATTATAATACAAACGGCTTTTTTTTTTATTACTACCGTATTTTTTGTCCGAAAAATTTGAAAAAGGAAGGTTCTAGTCTTTGACGGCTTACAATCATGTTTGTAAAATTTGGTGCTGATCGGTAGAACGGTTCGTCTTAAAAACAGGGAACGTGTTACGGACAGACAGACGGACAGACAGACATACATCCCAAAATCGCCGTTATTTTTGCAAATATCTTTGAAACGCTACGAGATATGAAAAAAACATAACAGATCAAAGTTGTAGAGAGTTTTCTACTCTACAAATTAGGTTATTCAATTTTCATGTCGCATAAATAGTTAAGCCGTTATTTTCATTTAAATTTCGAACTGTCAAAAGACGATAGCAAAGGCCCAATTTTAGTGTTACTACCGTAACCTAAAATGGGCCAAAATGTTGGAAAAAAGGGTTTTTTTTTTTTTTTTTTTTTTTTTTTTTTTTTTTTTTTTTTTTTGAAAATGCCAAGTTTGTAAGAATATATTCTAAAATATTCTCTTTGTAGTTTATATTATTTACTTAGTTTGCCAGCTAGCTCAGTAAATGGATGAAACGTGAACCTTCTCAGGGACGTGATTATTCAGGTTAAATTTTAATTGAAGGTCTTCAACTGGTGCGAGTATTCTTACAAAGTAGTCCCACTTTAAATGCTATAGAAATAATGTTCAAATGCAAATCTTGTTAATATTTCTTATTGAAGTCAATGTGGATACTAGCCTTTATATTAAAATTCTGAATATTATTCTCAGTTACGTATATCATTGAAACTTTAATTTAATGTCCAACTTGAAGCAATATCGCAGCGTCTGTATTCGCTAAAGCTAAATGAAAACTGTCTTTTAGCTTTTTTAAGATCTGGCTATCAGGAAATTATTTAATGAAATATTATTCACTTCTCACCCAGAATAATAATAATAGTCACATTGAATAATTATGCACTTCGTAATTTATAGATCTTCGTAAGACACCACATTTCACAATACATTACCACAGACCTTGGCGTAATTTTTATATAAGTCCAGTTTGGTTTTGCAGAGGTGAAATAGAATATTATTATTTTTTATTAAGCCTTATTTTCCACCCGTCCTTGCTTTATCAGTTAGGGATTCTATATTTGCCACGTAATGGCGGCGGGTGATGCAATCTGTGTCGTTAGCTTCTTGCTGAAAAGAATGCTAATAGCGTCGTTTAGCATTTCATAACAATTAAAGTTCGTACACTTATTTAATTTAATACATATATATTAAGTCTTTAAAAATATTCAAATACATTTACAGATCTCATTACAATGTTTCCTTCATTTTCATCAGAAACAAACTCGTCACGATACATGAATCGACCAGAGCAGACAAGAGACAAGATACAACCATGTTCAACAAGAATACTTTTTAACATTACATGCATTTGTATATTTTAATTGTACAAGGATAATAACATACATTAAAATAATTATTCTATGTTACGAGTGTATACACAGACACCTTTTGTTACATGATGCGTCTATATTGGTGGTACGACTAAACTTTTCAATCGTCGATTTTGGTAAAAATTGGAAGGACATTACACTACGAAACGTAATCATAAAGATAACTAGAGGACCCGTGCGAACACTTCGCACAGTTAGTGGAATGACAAAAAAGTTGGGAAAAATGGAAGTAAAGTTCAATGTTCACGCATAACTTGCTTCATAATCAATCAATGCAAGTGTTTAAAAGGGCAAATGAAACAGCTTGATCCGCTGAGTGTTGTTAGGTCAAAAAGAACTGCGTACCTTAATTAAAACCGATGATATCGTAAAACAAACCGAATAAAATATTCAATGGAAGGACAGAAGGATACCGCGTTTGAATAAAAATAACCGTTGGAGAGACTAAAGTTAATTCTGATACTTGATGACAAATCTACAAATGAATACCTTTCGTTTGAAGCAAAAATGAAGAAAATCGGTGGGATAGAACGGCCTGACCGACTGACTTCAGTTTACAGCAAGGCCATCCCCATAAGAAATATACAGAAGGAAATCGCGTTTGAGTATAGAAAAAAGAAGGAGAGATTTATGTAAATTGATGACAAATCTATGGATAAATAATTTTCGTTTAAAACAAAAATGAAGAAAATCGGCCGGATAGTTGGGTCTGGCCGACTGACTTTAGTTTTCGTAGAACCTTTTATATTTAAGATGTAATATAAAAGTATACAAATAACATATACCAATGTCTGAAATTGTAAATAAATAAATAATATTGTTTTTTGTGAGTTGATCTTGTCATATCATCGAACATTATGAATCGCAATCCCCATACGTTATACATGCCTGTAAAATTGTGTTACTACTCTACATGAGGCCTGCAATTACTACACATTTTTTCGTTCCCATTACATAAAATAAACCCAGTATTTCTCTCATTTTTTCTTCCATACTAACTCTGTAGTTCCTCTCACTTGAGTAATTAGTGTCAGCTTTCTTCTTTCTTACAGATAAGTTACTGTTTATAATTACTTCGTCAATCTTGTTATCATCTGTAAACAATGAGAGAGTTTGCGTAACCTACTTCAAACTCTTTTCTTTCCGTTGTGGAACAGTGATGGTTCTCATGATATTCTTCTTCCGATTTTTTGACTAGGCCTACTGCTTTTATGGAATTTTACTCTACAGAGTGGTGCAATCTTCTAAACCACATACATTGTCACCAGAAATCCTGCTCAGAATCCGAACTGTAAATTACATTATATTTGATATAACTACTTCTTTGCCATCTGATGAGCAGTCCAGATACAATTCAATGAAGTCTTCGTTAGTTGTGAAAAGAAGTGTTTCTATTTGCTCAACAGTTAGACCCTTACCAGGTCCACGAGACCAAAACACGAAAGTATACAATAGAGTAATATAGACTTTCGTATTGCGTAACAAAATTGATCGCGAGTTAGTCATTTCGGTGCGAAATAAATTAATTTTCGAAGCATTCTAATATGTAATTAAAATTTTTATGGTAAATAATTACTAAAAAAGGCCACTAAATCGATATTAACGGAAAACTAGACACAAAACGAAAAAATAAATACTTACATGTCTGGCAGCATCGTGCTTATCTGCACCAGCGATGCAATTTGTAATAAAACTTCAATTACATAGACACAGCTACGCACTAGCAAGTCAGAAACCTCACATCATTCTTAAAGCTCAATTGAGGATTAGCTAAAGCGGAAATACGGCATATCCATTATTGTGAGAACTATGAGCATTTTTAAAAACTGGTAGCACAATTGCAACAGCGCTACCGCACGAGGGTTAATACCACTTTTAATTCCAACTTTTTCTCTTTCTATGGAAATGTAGCCTTTGCTGATAGAACAGTGCTTTTTTATGTAGTGATCTCTCCTAGCATCCGGTGTTGCCTGGTTATTTATTTATTACAAACTTTTGTTAGTTTATCTGCTCTTATCTCCGGTTTGTCTACACCCCTCCTCCCCTCTATCCAACTACGCCTCCTCCTTCTCCACCGTTTCTTCATCCATCTGCCCACCCTCCTGTTTATTTCGTCCTCAGGGTTATCAATGCTCTCTATTTCTATCTCTTCCTCCCCCTCTCTGTTCTTCCTCCTCCTCTCTCTCTCTCTCTCTCTCTCTCTCTCTCTCTCTCTCTCTCTCTCTCTCTCTCTCTCTCTCTCTCTCTCTCTGCGCACAGGCTCCTCCGCATCGCACTCTCCATGCCCTCCTTTCCCTGTATATGCAGTTTTGCATATATCACCTAGTGAGATGCAATGGGAACTCAATGTTCTCGCAGTCCGGAGGACGTTGGTTCAAATCCACCTCCGGCCATCCACATTTAGGTTTTCCGTGACTTTTCCTAAATCAGTCTAGGCAAATGTCGGGATGGTTCCTTTCAAAGACCACGGCCGATTTCGTTCACAACCCTTGCCCAAACAATCCGAGTGTGTGCTCCGCCACTAATAACGAAGCTGTCGACAGGAATTAAAATCCTAATCTTTCGTCCTTACATCCAGCCTCTGAGAATAAAGTTCGGTGAATGAAGTCCGAACGATTGATCGGGCAACACAGGCGAATTGCAACTCTACACTCCGTAGCGGCCGGTGTTCTCAACCAGCCCCCACCGAAGTTCAGCGTGTGTGTTCCGTGTTTGACCTATTTGACGAAGTGCTTCTGTTCTGAACTCAGAAACGAGCAAAGGATCAATTTAAAGTTTTGTTTTAAGCCTCAAGGACGCATGCGATGCTGGTACGTGTTTATGGGGATCAAGCACTGTCCATGTGTGTACGAGTGTTTTGCCCGTTTTCGAGGACGCCGGAAAAGGCTTTATGGAAATCTTCATAGCAGTCGACCGACGACATTTAGAAATTGAGGACATCAAGCACAAACGATCGTCGATTAACTGCACGCATGACAGCAGGTAAACTACATATTAACCGTGAATCAGTGCGACAAATCCTTACCCAGAAGTTAGGAAACAGGAAAACGTATTACTGTCATGTGCCACATCGCTTAACTGACGATACGAAACAGGTACCTTTAGAGGCTTCACAGGATTTTGTCGAAACGGCGGATGTGTGTGTGTTTGTAGTTGAACACTGCAGTCCTTAGAGCGGTAGCTTTGCTGGTGTTTAAGAACGTGAATAGCATGGTTCCTTATAGCATCATTTTACTCTTCCTATGTGTATTTGATTTTTAACGAGGAATTTGCTGACCGAAGATTCTTCCTGTGTTTCTCGGATTCCGCGTGAAAAATGAAATATGCAGCACCAATACGCTTTTGAGCAATAAATACTTATTTGCTGACTGATGAATTACTCAGCGACATGATGCCATATGAAAGCAGAGAATTGAAATAGGAATTATAAGCTACTCTACTAAGATGTTTTTCACTAAAATTTGCAATAACTCTAACAGCATAAATTGCTGAACTCAAACGTTTAAGTAGATCAACAATGTGTTGCTCCCAATTCAATTTCTCATCAATGAACACACCTAAAAACTTTGAATATTCTACCTTAGGTACAGACTTGGTTGGGCGGTGTTGTTGACATCGGAGTATCTCCACTTTTATGCAATGGTTTCACAATAGCATATTAAGTCTATCTGGGAAAATACGCTGCTTCAGAGAGCTATTACATATGTGGCTAAGAATCCTACTTATCTGTTGAGAAGAAGCTTATAGTACTCTGCTGGAAATGCCATCAATTCCATTTGAGCTTTTACTTCTAAGAGAGTTTATTATCTTCTTAATTTCAAAGGGAGAGTTCGGTGAATTTAAATTGCATCAGATTTCCGTCTCTAATGACCAAGCTGTTGAAGGGACGTTAAACCCTAAGCTTACTTCTTCCTTCTTGTATCAGATTTCATAGATACAGTTTCTTCCATAAATAGCTTTGCTGCTTCAAATGTTCAAATGTTTGTATAGTCTATGGGACTTAACTACGGGGTCATCAGTCCCTAAACATTCAAACTACTTATGAACTACTTACGAACTAGGACGGCACAAATATCCATGCCCAAGGGAGGATTCGAACCCCCGACCGTAGTGGCCGTGCAGACCGTGACTGGAGCGCCTTAGTCCCCTCGGCCACCGCGGCCGGCTTTTCTCCTTCTATTGATCATTTAGATCCTTTTTTCACGACATTTAAAAAGTGATTATTAAAAGTATTTTCAACTTTTGACTTTTTGGTAGTAAATTGTTAATTTATTTTAATGGCAATATAGGTTCCCTGTGAGTTTTCCCTGTTTCCCTTTTAATTATATTCCCTAATTCTGTTTTCCCACACTATGACAGATATCAGTGGTACACCCAGAGCAGTGATCTTGTCACAAGCAGTTAATCACTGCGCAATTGGTTTCGATATTTGGAGAATGGAGGTTCAAAATCAATGTGGCCTTTCTGAGTTCGAGAATTTGCCGCTTTTTTTTAATCGCTAGTTGTCAATTTTCACAGGTGTGATCATATTACGAGTGGTAAATTGTAGAGTCTACATTAATATACAGTTTTGGTACCTCTAAGTCTCTAATGATCTTGTGGTCGAGTAGCTATTAAACTTCATTTCACAAAAAATGCTTGAAAGACAAATATTTGAGTTTAGCGTCTTACCGACGTGTTGGTCGTTAGTGATAATTTACCCTCGTAGGTTAATCACTTAGAAAAGAAACGGCCTAGGCCTTGTTGAAAGACGTGGTCTCCCGACGTAATTTAGAGAAGCCACAGGAAAGGAAACAAGAAAGACTAAATGAAGGCGTGATTCCACTTCTCCTATTGTGTTAACTACTGTGACATCATACTTTGTAATGTGAAAGGAATTCTGGAATGAGCGCTTCTACAGTAGAAATTAAATGAATCACTCCATTAAATCTTCATTCTTCTTATATCCTTATTATAGTCCTTCGGGTGACGCAAATTATGATGGATGGTGAGAGACATTAAAGGAAAGTTATGTTAACAGCTTGTCGTCATTAAGGTTATTCAGTACGCAGTAGCTCTAAATGTCGAGGATACTGGAGGATATGTAGTTTTCTCTTTCGCATGAACCGTTCTGAGATTTATCTGAGGTAATTCTCCCACTCTTCGACTTCGGTAACATTAATAAATGGGACTATTGTCAAGATTTCTTGGTCAAATGTTACTTGAATCTACTTTGTTTGGTTGATAATTGTTTAGAAGCTGCTTTTACATGTAATTTATATACGTCTGATATACTCCAGAACTGATCAGAGACCTACCCACTCAGCGTCTGCAAAATAATAAAAATACCTTTCACTCTACATTTTTTTCTTAATTTTAGTTTTAGAAGTTATCGATAACTTTTTACAGTCTTGTAAGAGCTTCCTTTCACTAGAACATAAAACCTAAACTGATTTACGAGTGAGTTTGTACCATCATACAGTACAGTCTGAAGGCTTTAAGAGAACCGAACGAGTATAAATCAATGAACACGTGCCCGACAGCTGTGATGTAGTAGTTGTGATACTATTGGCTCATGCACATGTCGCAGTTTTAGACTTAGTTGCAGAGCGATTCTGTTTGAGAGGTGACGTAGTGCGTTCGCGAATGACAACAGCTTAAATGGCTGCCAGATGGCATCTGTCCTCTACAACTGCAGTCACCAACTGTGGAATGACTGGATGTGGGCCAAAAAGAGACTTGCGTTGTGGCCATTAATGAGAGGCACGTTGTCATTCGGGCGCGAAGGAATGGACGAGACAGCCTGGACTATCTGCAGGAAAACCACGTTCTTTCCTTGTTTATATTGTAAGATGTAGGAGACAGGAGAAATACCCTCAGACTATAAGAAAAGCGTAATAATCCCCATTCCAAAGAAAGTAGGTGTGATAATTACAGAACCACCAGTTTAGTAAGTTGCAAAATACACGAATTTTGTACAGAACGATGGAAAAGCTGACAGAAGCCGACATAGGGGAAGATATAATGTAGCGCCTATCAGTTGTTGGAGTTTGAGACGTTAACTAAAATATTACCAGAAAGTTCTGAATCGGGGAGAAACGGAGGATAAATGGAGGGTATGATTTTAAATATTCTTTGATTAATTTTGTATAACGTCAGCAATAAGGAAAATGTTGGCGGCAACTACATCATAAAAAAGTCGACAGGCTTTACCTTCATGGTTACCATACATCTTTCCGATTGATATAAGCCCAGATTAAAATGAGAATAATTGAAGGTAAAACATCATCGTGATCCGGAATTGGACGGGTAGAATTTTTAGGTACAGTGGAACGTGTGATAATTATATTAGTGGGCTCCACGTTTGAGGTTGGTAAAATATTGCATTGGTAGAAAATTCAGACCATGTCCATATACTATAGCTTAATATAAATGACTGCAGGTTCTAAAAAAATGTATACTATTGTGAAGGGGGAAGATTGAATTCTAATAGTAATAAAATGTTTAACAATCCCTGCACTGTTATTCATCGGCCGTAATGGCGTCCAATTCCGTAACACGCAATTTTTATGAACTAGCTACGCCACTTGAAGGCGGGAAATCAAATAAGAACACATCCACCATTTAATTAATGAACTTACATATTTCATGTTATAACTTTACTAATTTAACACTATACTAACAGCAACTTTAAAGGCGAACAGGGAGAGCTGCTATTAATGCTATTATTAATGAAAGGTATTTTCATTATTTTGCAGACGCTGAATGAGTAGGTCTCTCATCAGTTCTGAAGTATATCAGACGTATATAAATTGCATGTGACAGCAGCTTCTAAACAGTTATCAACCAAAGTAGATTTAAGTAACATTTGACCAAGGAATCTTGACAATAGTGTTACCGAAGTCGAAGAGTGGCAGAATTACTTCAGATAAATCTCAGAACGGTTCTTGCGAAAGAGAAAACGACATATCCTCCGGCATCCATCTCATTTAGAGCTACTGCGTACTGAATAACCTTAATGTCGACAAGCTGTTAACATAACTTTCGTTTAATGTCTCTCACCATCCATCATAATTTTCGTCACCCCAAAGGACTATAATAAGTTAGGAGGCAAGAAGAATGAAGATTTAATGAAGTGATTAATTGAATTTCTACTGCACAAGCGCTCATCACAGAATTCTTTTCACATTGCAAGGTATGATGTCACAGTAGTTAACACAATAGGAGAAGTGGAATCACGTCTTCATTTAGTCTTTCTTGTTTCCTTTCCTGTGGTTTCTCTAAATTATGTCTGGCGACCTCGTCTTTCAACAAGGCCTAGACCGCTTCTCTTCTATGTGATTAATCTACGAAGGTAACTTATTACTAACGACCAACACGTCGGTAAGACGCTAAACTCAAATATTTGTCTTTCAAGCAGTTTTTGTGAAATGGACAAGTGAATTTAACAGCTACTCGACGACAAGATCATTCGAGACTTAGCGGTACCAAAACTGGATATTTATGTAGACTCTACAATTTACTACTCGTAATATGATCACACCAGTGAAAATTGACAACCAGCGATAAAAAAGCGGCAGATTATCGAAATCAGAAAGGCCACATTGCGTTTGAACCTCCATTCTCCAAATATCGTAACAATTGCTCAATGATTAACTGCTTAGAAATCTACATACTGTGACAAGATCACTGCTCTGGGTGTACCACTGATATCTGGCAGACTGTGGGAAAGCAGAAGTAGGGAATATAATTAAAAGGGAAACAGGGCAACCAAAAACACGAGGAAGCTATATTGCCATTAAAATAAATGAACAGTTTACTACCAAGAAGTCAGAAGTTGAAAATACTTTTAATAATCACTTTTTAAATGTCGAGAAAATAGGATCTAAATGATCAATAGACGGCGGAAAAGACAGACAAATGAAGCGGTTCGCTGTTTTTTCTCTCCGGCGGTAAAACAAGGGAATGTAGGATTTTGAGAGAAAGAAAAACGATCCTTGGTGGTATCTATAATCTTCCATTGGCGAAGTTAATTATTATACATTTATTTACATTTTTATTTGTGGCGTTTCAAAGATCGGCTTGTATTCGGGAACACGGAAGGTAATACTGGCTTTACGACTTATGTTAGAAGACAGATTACGGAAAGGCAAACCGACATTTCTAGCTTCTGTAGATTTGGAGAAAGCTTTTGTCAATATTGATACACTCTTTCAAATTTTGAAGCAAGCATGAGTAAAATATAGCGAACAGAAGATTATTTACAACTTGTACCAAAAACCAGACAGTAGTTATCAGAGTTGAAGCAAATGAAAGGGATGCAGTGGTTGGGAAGGGAGTAGGACAGGGTTGTACGTTTACTCCTATAAAGGAGAAATTTGGAGTAGGAATTAAAGTTCAGGGTGAAGAAACAAAATCATTACGGTTTGCCAATGACATTGTAATTCTGTCAGAGCCACCAAAGGACCTGGAAGAGGTAGACCAAAAGATGAGTACAATGATATGGATGTTTGTTGCCATTCTTATGAGGAGATGAAGAGGCTTGCTGAGGATAGAGCAGGCTGGAGGGCTGCATCAAACTAGTCTCTGAACTGAAGACCACAACAACGAATATTACATATCATTACTTTTATGTCCACCCCCACGAACCACCGACATTGCCGAGGTGGGGTGGCTTGCGTGCCTCAATGATGCAGATAGCCGTGCCGTAGGTGCAACCACCGCGGAGGGGTATCTGTGGAGAGGCCAGACAAACGTGTGGTTCCTGAAGAGGGGCAGCAGCCTTTTCAGTAGTTACAGGGGCAACAGTCTGGATGATTGACTGAGCTGGCCTTGTAACATCAGCTAATGTGGCTTTGCCACACAGTTACTGCGAACGGCTGAAAGGAAGGGGAAACTACAGCCGTTACTTTTCCCGAGGACATGCAGCTCTACTGTATGAAAATATGATGATGGCATCCTCTCGGGTAAAATATTCCGGAGGTAAAATAGTCCCCCATTCGGATCTCCGGGCGGGGACTACTCAGGAGGATGTTGTCATCAGGAAAGACAATACTGGCATTCTACGGATCGGAGCGTGGAATGTTAGATCCCTTAATCGGGTAGGAAAATTAGAAAATTTAAAAAGGGAAATGGATAGGTTGAAGTTAGATTTAGTGGGGATTAGTGCAGTTCGGTGGCAGGATGAACAGGATTTCTGGTCAGGTGAGTACAGGATAATAAATACAAAATCAGTTGGGGATATCACAGGAGTAGGACTGATAATGAATAAGAAAATAGGAATGCGGGTAAACTACTATGAGCAGCACAGTGATCGCATTATCATTGTAAAGATAGATACGAAGCCAACACCGACAACAGTAGTACAGGTTTATATGCCAACTAGCTCTGCCGATGATGAGGAGATCGAAGAAATATATGAGGAGCTAAAGGAAATTATTCAGAAAGTTAAGGGAGAGGAAAACCTAATTGTGATGGGAGACTGGAATTCGGTAGTAGGAAAAGGAAGAGAAGGAAAAATAGTAGGTGAATATGGACTGGGCAGAATGAATGAAAGAGGAAGTCGCCTGGTAGAATTTTGCACGGAACATGATTTAATCGTAACAAACACGTGGTTTAAGAATCACAAAAGAAGGTTGTATACGTGGAAGAGACCAGGAGACACCGGAAGGTATCAGATAGATTTTATAATGGTATGACATAGGTACCGGAACCAGGTTATAAACTGTAGGACATATCCAGGGGCAGATATAGACTATGACCATAACTTGTTGGTCATGAACTGTAGGCTGAAGCTGAAAAAACTGCAGAAAGGTAGGAAAATAACGAGATGGGACTTAGATAAATTGAAGGAACGTGAAGTTCTGAAGAAATTCAGAGGGAGATTTAGGCAACAATTGACAGAAACAGGGGGAAATAAAACAGTAGAAGAGGAATGGGTAGCATTGAGAGATGAAGTAGTGAAGGCAGCAGAGGACAAAATAGGTAGAAAGGCAAGACCTACAAAAAATCCTTGGATATCACAGGAGATACTAAATTTAATTGATGAAAGGAGAAAATATAAAAATGCAGTAAATGAAACAGGCAAAATGGAGTACAGACAACTAAGAAATGAGATTGACAGGAAGTGCAAACTGGCTAAGCAGGAGTGGCCAAATGCAAATTTGTAGAAGAATGTATAAATAGGGAAAAATAGATACAGCCTACAGGAAAATAAAAGAAACATTTGGAGATAAGAAAAACAGCACTATGAATATAAAGGACTCTGATGGAAAACCAGTTCTCAGCAAAGAAGTGAAAGCTGAAAGGTGGAAAGAGTACATAGAGCAGCTCTACAAAGGAAATGAACTTAGAGACGATGATGTAGGAAGGGAAGATGAAGTAGATCAAGATGACATAGGAGATACTATACTGAGAGATGAATTTGACAGAGCCTTGAAAGACCTAGGTCGGAACAAGGCCCCAGGAGTAGATGATATACCCTCAGAGCTACTAAAGTCTCTGGGAGAGCCAGCCATGACAAAACTATTTGAACTGGTGTGTAGGATGTATGAGACAGGCGAAATACCCTCAGACTTTAAGAAAAATGTAATAATCTCCATTCCAAAGAAATCAGGTGCAGACAGGTGTGAAAATTACAGAACCATCAGTTTGATAAGTCATGGTTGCAAAATTTTAACACGAATTATCTACAGGAGAATGGAAAAGCTGGTAGAAGCTGACCTCGGGGAAGATCAGTTTGGATTTAGGAGGAACGTAGGAACCCGGGAGGCAATACTCACTTTACGTCTTATCTTAGAAGATAGATTAAGGAAAGGCAAACCTACATTTTTAGCTTTTGTAGATTTGGAGAAAGCATTTGACAATGTTGACTGGAATACACTATTTCAAATTCTGAAGTCAGCAGGGGTAAAATACAGGGAAAGGAGAGTTATTTACAACTTGTACAAAGGCCAGACCGCAGTTATTAGACTCGAAGGGCATGAAAGGGAAGCATCAGTTGGGAAGGGAGTAAGACAGGGTTGTAGCCTTTTTCCGATGCTATTCAATTTATACATCGAGCAGGCGGTGAAGGAAAGCAAGGAAAAATTTGGAATAGGGATTAAAGTTCAGGGGGAAGAAAGAAAAACATTGCGTTTTGCTGATGACATTGTAATTCTGTCCGAGACAGCAAAGGACCTGGAAGAGCAGTTGAGTGGAATGGACAGTGTGTTGAAGAGAGCGTATAAAATGAACATTAACAAGAGAAAAACAAAAATAATGGAATGCGGTCTTAGAAAATCAGGTGATGCCGAAGGAATTAGATTAGGTAACGAAACAATGAAGGTGGTAGATGAGTTTTGTTACTTGGGTAGTAAAATAACATGCGATGGTCGCAGTACAGAGGATATAAAGTGCAGAATGACAATGGGAAGAAAAGCATTTTTGAAAAAGAGAAATTTGCTAACATCGAATATTAATTTAAGTGTAAGGAAGTCTTTTCTGAAGACATTTATGTGGAGTGTTGCCTTGTACGGGAGTGAAACATGGACGATATGCAGTGCAGACTGGAAGAGGATAGAGGCTTTTGAAATGTGGTGCTACAGAAGAATGCTGAAGATTAGGTGGGTAGATCGCATAACTAATGAAGAGGTACTTAACAGAATTGGTGAGAAAAGGAATTTTTGGCATACCCTGACTAAAAGAAGGGATCGCTTGGTTGGACACATTCTTAGACACCGAGGAATCGTAAATTTAGCGTTGGAGGGAAGTGTGTGGGGTAAAAATCGCAGAGAGAGACCAAGAGACGTGTATAGTAAGCAGATTCAAGTGGATGTGGGTTGTCGTTCTTATGAGGAGATGAAAAGGCTTGCTCAGGATAGAGTAGGGGGGAGAGCTGCATCAAACCAGTCTCAGGACTGAAGACCATAACAACATACTTTTATGTTCAGTATTTAATTTTTTATTATTTTATTAACTACTATATAATATGTAAATATTTTTATATATTTATTTTCATATTATTTTTGTTGAAATATTTGAAAAAGTTATAAAACTACAGCAATTCGATTTCCTAGAGGTCATTAGGCGCTCCTGTGCAACTGGTACATGAGACAGACATACCAGCTTGCCCCGTCCCCGCCCACCTTCTAGATATCGGCCTCTTCTCATTAATTCATTCACTATGAAAGGAAAGCAAGTCTGACAAACCAGCTGACATATATACTGACAGCAAATGTTAAAGGATGGGCACTTACTGTAATAACGTCTAGACTCTAGGGCCTCTTCTGGCGCTGTGGACTGTAGTGAAACTCCGAGAAAGTGAATGTACTAATTTCTGGTCTTTCTCCGGACGCAGTAGACACCAAACCCTTTGCAGAGAGGTAGCCCATTCTGGTCTGTTGGTGGGTGCAGGATCCATGGTACGGAGCGCACGTTCCATGACATTCCAGTTATGCTCGACTGGGTGTACATTTGGGCTCAAGGATTGACATCTCAATCGTTGGACCTCTCCCGGATGTTCCTAGAACCATTTCCGGACGGCGTTGGGGTTGATGTGGCGATGCACCGCAGAACCGGGGCAATCGAACTCCACAACTCAGATGAGGTCGAGATAAATAAAGGTTTGTTTGTAAATCTTATGGGACTTAACTACGGGGTCATCAGTCCCTAAATTTACAAACTACTTATGAACTACTTACGAACTAGAACGGCACAAATATCCATGCCCGAGGGAGGATTCGAACCCCCGACCGTAGTGGCCATGCAGACCGTGACTGAAGCGCCTCAGTCCCCTCGGCCACCGCGGCCGGTGAGGTCGAGATAGGCATCACTAATCCCCGCAAACCAACTCCTAAACCTTCCCTTCAGGCAGACGCTCGCATACTTGGCGCTTCGTGCCTAAATAACACGCGACGAAGAAGAGGTTGCACAGGGCTGGAGCAGACGACGTGAGCGACCGACGGCTATGCCTGAAGCTCTGTAGATGCTCGAAGTGAAGTGCACGGTAGACGGTAATCCAGTGTCAAGATACTTTTTCTAAAAAAAAAACACTTCTAGTATACTGATGCTGAAGATATCTATATCTATAAATGTGAATGTCTGTTCGGTGTACGTTTATCACGTGTGAACCACAAGACGTAAAAAGTTAAAAAAAATTTGTACAGTTACTAATGTCTACCCGGGCAAAGCTTTAGGCACTGTTTTATGGCGATCGGATAGCTATTTATCTATATATATTAATGTGAATGTCCGGTGTACGCTTATCACGTCCGAATGACAAGACGCAGAGACTTAAATATTTGTACAGTTACTAATTTATGCCTGAGGCAGGTTTTAGGCACGGTTTTATAGAGATCTGATAGATATTTGTAATTTGAAGAATATAACGCGAAATGCGGAACAATAATTACTCTTTGAAAATTATATTTACTCTTTCAAAGTGGTTTTATTGGTTGCATTGTTGCTTGAAGATTGATAATGATGAAAGGGTGGAGTATATTGGGATGGAAAGTTATCGGTAAATATAAAATTCTACGTGTGTGTGTGTTAATATTTCGCTCTGTAGCTAAAACTACAGGTCTGTGTGTAATTGTTGTCCGAAGTCTCCCGTTGTACAACATAGCAGTTCCATGCCGATAGCTATAAGGGGGTGGAAGATATGGTGGTTGAAAGTCGTCAAATTATAAAAAAAATTCGGACTGAAGGCCAGCAATGACGTTTGCGACTCTATACCAAGGAGGTTACAAACAGCGAAACGTGATGCCACAGACCATATCTTTGGTCTATGCGTAGTAGAATGTCTTCAGCGCTTTGTCTGTAAGGATAAGCATACGAATAATAAAATATAAGAATAAGTAAATAAAGCAGTATAAAAAAAATTCCTTTAATACATCTCTTTAAAAAAATCAATTTGACGTTCGCGCATTACATCTGTGATATTATTGTTCAAATGTTTGTTAAGCTTATGGGACTTAACTACGGGGTCATCAGTCCCTAAACTTACAAACTACTTATGAACTACTTACGAACTAGGACGTCACAAATATCCATGCCCGAGGGGGGATTCGAACCCCCTACCGCAGTGGCCGTGCTGACCATGACTGGAGCGCCTCAGTCACCTCGGCCACCACAGCCGGCTGTGATATTACTACAATCATTATTGTTGAATTTCGTGATTGGATTCTTCGAAACGAGTTAGATTTAGACATTACAGAGATGTGAAATCAACTGGAGAACAGGAGTGTGGTGTGTATCAACACACCTGCACCCTCTGTGCTCCACTATCCCACAAGATTTCCTAAGCCAGTGTACTTTGTCAGGGGAGGGTAATATTCCACCACATGGCATATAATGTTGCACGCCAGATGTGGGCAACCTATAGTGACGCGCGGGACTGACTGAGAAGGATTGAGAGGACCGGCCGTCTTGTAACATAACAAGATTGACTCCAAGCGCGTAAGTCAAAACTGTAGCTTATGTTGAATTAATATTTATGGGGCAATGTATCGATACGAATGGCATCCCTTTGCCGACAATCCGCGACAGTAAACTGTGTCACAAAATAATTTCTGAGAATATTCATTATATTTTCTCTTCATTGATAGATATTTATATATACTTAAGCTACTGAATTGAAGGAGAGGGATTGAATTAAAATTTGTGACGGAATTGGAACATGTGACATTCTGCTTACGAGACAAGAGCTTCAACTACGGGTAGTTCCGTCCGATGCGGTCGTGTGTTCCTTTTTGCTTGCTTTTCATCGCTTAATTCTTTGGTAGTGGTATTATTATTATTAAATAGAGATTTCAGTTCTTTCGCCGATCGCTCTGAGCCACCGCGTCGACGCCACTAACAAGGAAAGTATTTGGACTCGAACAAACACATATACATCAAAATCGTATGAGAGATAATATAAAGATGCCTTATAGCACTAGTGATACTCCCGCATCTGCAAAACTTGCAGTCGTCCATTACAGGCCACTGCGTGTGCCATGCCGCATTGCACTTTGACCTGTCGGTTCGCCAGTAGGGACGGTGCAGTGTACCTCCGAAGATGCGTTTTGTGACGTTATTTGTGTGGTGAAGCGTCAGACGGGACGGCGATTGCTAATCAATCCTGCTAATGTATTGCGATTAGTTGAGATCAAGTTAGGAAGAACCATTCTTCCTGAAGATGGTATTAGTGTAGAAGATTAATCATTTGCATGCTTTCTCGTATCTGTTATGGTACAGAAATATGAGCATAAGTTAGATACTGTTGTAGCACTAACACATAATGATGATAATACGGATGATAATGACGAACAACTTATTGCAAGCGGTAGTGCTACGGTAAGTGCGGGAGGAGGCGATGGAAACAGTGGCAGTGAATACCAACAGTCTTTAGGGAAGAAGGTTAAAGTTGCAACTATCATCACGGCTTTTGATGACAATTCGCTAGAGAACATGTACGATGATTATTACATAAGTTATAGGTAAGGCATCTGCATTATGTATGGCGTCTACAGTTACATCTACAGTGCTATCTAGAGCATGGTTGCAGAGCTTGGCAGAAAAACGACACCCACCAGCACATTGAGGTGTACTTAGAGATCCTGTAACCAAACGTTCATACATATATGTTTGTTCGAGTCCAAGTACTTTCCTTGTAAGACATAGCGACCTTATGGATGCCGCTCCTTCCTTTTGCGACGGTTAACAGTAGCTGTCATAAAAAGTTTCAACGTCCACAGTAAAGGAACAAAATTCTAAATAAACAAACTCCGTCCTAGAGGCCTCGAAAGGCCCAACGGCTACCGACCGGCCACCGTGACATCCTGAAGGCATCAACAGATTGGTATGGAGGAGAAACTGGTCGTTGCCCGACACATCCGATCGCTGTGTCGGTTTTCTAGACTGGTGTCGCAACTTTACAGACAAGTAGCTCCTCATTTGGCCTCAAAAGGCCCGAGTCCAGCATGCTTGCAAAAACACTCAGCTGACCCGTCAGCGACCCATCTAGGTTCTACTCAAGCCCGACAGTCCTTAACTGCGAAGATCTAGCAAGAATCCGTACGTCCAGTGGTCACTGACGAAGAACCAATCTTCGCAACACGTAAATATATGTAAACATCTGAAAATGGGTCCCAGTTCAAAATGTTCAAATGTTTGTTAAGCTTATGGGACTTAACTACTGGGTCATCAGTCCCTAAACTTACAAACTACTTATCAACTATCTTATACTAAGGACGGCACAAATATCCGTGCCCGAGGTGTGATTCGAACCCCCGACCGTAGTGGCCGTGCAGACCGTGACTGGAGCGCCTCAGTCCCCTCGGCCACCGCGGCCGGCGGGTCCCAGTTACCTCGAAATATTGTGTTGAGAAATAACACTTATGAAAGCAACTACTTGCAGCTAATTCATTACCATCACTTTCAAAATTTGCACTGGTCAAATGTGTACACTACAAGTACAAGTGCAAGTCCCGCAACGCAATCCTCACACTGTAAAAAATTGTGACATCTCATACATACCAATTTAGTAATTTTATTTAGTATCTACTACACCATTAAATTGTTAAATAATGGCTTGGCAAATGCACGAATGGTGTAGTTTTGATCTTCACATCACTGCTACACGATAAATGACCGCATCAACTGCGAAACACCTATCTCGACTGCTCAGATTTTCTCCTAAATTGTTCATGTAGATAAGGAAAATTAGAGGACCAATAATGCTACCCTGAGAAACACCAGATATCTATTATTCGACGCCTTTCTATCACTTACTACGAACTGTGCCTGTATTGACAGGAAATTCCAAATCTAATCACAAATCTGAGACACTGTTCCATGACCACGCTATTTTATTAAAAGCAGTTTGTGAGGTACAGTGTCACAATGCAGAAATGTGGAATCAGTTTGAGATTATTTGTCGTTACCACTCATCACTTCACCTAAGTAACGAGCTAGTTGGTTTCAAAAGAACGGTATCTTCTAAATCCGTGTTGGCCTTGCGTTAATAGATCGTCCTTTTCGAGGTAATTTGTAATTTATGAACACTGAATCATTATTTTGTTCATTACGAAAGGTTTAAAAATTTCAGTCACTTGTAATTAGCAAGTATCAGCTGCATTAATACGGAAGTCAACTGGAAAAAACGAACAACCGAGTAGCAGACAATCCGATAATACCCCCTCATAAGCTCGATAGGTGTGGCCTGCAGCGTAATAGATGTGTTTCAAGGACATTTTAATTATAATATACCAGGATGTTACTGTTCATTAGCTTATTTTTTTTTTTAGTGGATACTACTTGAATGCCTCGTCAGTGAAGTAGTTGCAGTCAAATATTGATCCGTGATACGGTCTAATGAGATTACATTACTATTTATGAATATTTTTTATTCCATCAACAATATTTATTTTTAAAGAATAGTGTCATTAGACGATTGTTAATACGAATGTAAAAAAATTTCTACTGTAAGAAAATAAAATAAGGCACTGTTATCTTACTTTTAAACTTTCACAGATCGCCTCATACTGGTAATAAGTTTTATGCTTTTTTTGTTATATCTATCCACTTATTGACATACGTCTGATCTTAGTTTTTACAAGTGAGAAAATAAACCAGGAGAAATACAATAACGCTTAAGTTTTTTTAGTTATGCTTGTTCACAACATATTATATAAAATTTATTTTCATCTTACTGTGGATATTAAGATTTAATGTAGAAAACCATCAAGTATATGTGTGTTAAACAGAAGATGGCGACCTGGAAAAAACGTGTTAACGTAATTTGCGAAATAAGGTAAAGGTCAACCAATCAACAATCCGAAGATTGGTTTGAACACCATAGGCATGGTTCTCTTTGGAGGTGGTATGCCGTTGCCTTCCTCCGACCTTCGAACTTACTTCCAGCCAGTTATAGGGGGACCTACAGTTCAACGTGGGTTCCGAACCACGGTGCTACGCGGTATTTTTCACATGAGCAATACTGCCAGACGTGAAAGAAGTGGAAAATGACAGATAAAAATCCTAGGATTTGCGAAATAAGTAATGTAAATTGTATATCGAGAGAACTGAAATTATGAAAATGTCGTTTTATCAATTAATGTTATTCAGTTGATTTTCATATGCTATGCGCAACTGGTAATAGCAATGGAACGACAAGGGTTTGCTTGTTTTAACCTGTTTATAATAGTAAGTGATCAAAATGCTTCAAAAATTGTAAGTTATTCTTACTTCATAATTTATGACAAATGTTTAGTAGTGTTCGTGAAAATTTTGACTTAGTTACGTTAGTATTTCATAACACGTGTAATGAGTTCCCTTAGACTAATCTGACTCTTCTTCTTTTCGGAGAAATTAGGTTTGTAACATGGTTTGACTGAACATATCTTATTGGTCATGAACTTTGACTTAAATTGAAGAAAGTGGAGAAAGTTAGGACAACAAATAGATCGATCCTGGATAAATTGAAAGAACCTGAGGTTCTTGAGAGTTTCAGAAGGTGCGCTCTAGATCGTTCGGCTATTCCCGCGCGGCACTGTGGTTGTGGTTGTAATTGAAGTCTTTATCCAAAAGTAATCACCAGAGTCGTGAGCACAACTAACCCACTGTTAAACTAGCCGAAGCATTCTGCATTCCCAGAACTTCTCTATTATATGCTAGGGGTGTTCAACGAAAAGGTATGAAATGAACCTGTGCCTATAATTACAGTTTTAATCAAAAGTAATCACCAAAGGCCTGAGCACAGCTACCTCACTGTTTAACGAGCTGGACGATTCCCTGTTCCCTGAATTCCTGTAACTGTGACAAGAGCCAGTCCTCTACTGTATCCTTCAGTTTCTAGTCCAAGTTGAAGCACTTTAGCGGACCAAGCAGATGGGTGTTGCTGCAACGCAACTCAGGGGTGCGACATGTCCGGCTTGTAGTAGGGCGGGTGCTCAAGCTGCTCCCACTTGAACTTGTCCAGTACACTTTGTGTGACCCTGGGGTCATGTGGACGCGCGATATCATGCACCAGAATCACTCCTTCCGTGAGCAGCCCAGGCTGATGTACATACGTAGCTTACGGAGAGTCTCACAGTACACTTGACTGTTAATGGTTTTGCGTGCTCGAGGAATTCGATGAGTATCGGACGTTGAAAAAGACAGTGAGCATCACCTTGCCTTTTGAGGGCCAGCCTTGAATTTTTTTTAGAGAGGTGACGACGTATGCTTCCCAAAGATGTTGCAGGACGATATACCAAAGCGGCATATTTAAATATCAACCGGATTGGTTGTTAGGAAGTTTTGCACATTTCCATTTGAAACTCCTCATATAACTAACTATGACTATGAGAACTTCCAAGACTGCAAAGGAAGTAGGTACAGGCACGTCAGTAACCAGACGGACAGTTAACCCTTTCATTCCCAAATTTGAATTCAGCTTTGAAAAAAAAATTAAAATTCAGTGTTTTCTGTATTAATACAGTGCACTAAAGATCGAAATGTGTGTTTAAAAATTTTTGACCGAACTATTGTTCTTTTATGTCATTTATTTCATGCACTACACAGACGTTTGTATCGAGGTATTTTATTACTTAGGACGTTTATTTTTTTGATAGTTAACATTGAGGGACAATACTGCTAGCATAATCTTCGCCAAAGAAAAGATAATTCGCTGCTGAAATAAACTAACATGAACGACACTCACACTCACACTCAATAGCCACGTACAGACGACAACGCAACACAACTTCCAAGACGGATATATTAATGTCTCAGAAGTGGCTACACGGCGTACCAAGCGGCAAAATATCGTACTAGAAGCATGTTGTTCGTCAACAACAATACAACATTAAAAACAGAAAATACGGTATAAATCAGCTTTTAATACGTTGTATATATATATATAATCACAAAACTATTAACCCTTTCATTCCGTGTTGTTCCTCGACAACAACGTATTAAAAGCTGATGTATACCGTATTTTCTGTATCAGTTTTTAATGTTATATATATATATATATATATATATATATATATATATATATATATATATATATATATATATATATACCGGGTGATAAAAAAGTCCGTATAAATTGGAAAACTTAATAAATCACGGAATAATGTAGATAGTGAGGTAAAAATTGACACACATGCTTGGAATGACATGGGAATGTATTAGGGAAAAAATGTCTGACAGTTGGCGCTTCATTTGGTCAGAAAAGCAATAATTAGCATAACAAATTAAGACAAAGCAAAGATGATGTTCTTTACAGGAAATTCTCAATATGTTCACAACTGTAGTCTAGGAATAATATTGTGAACAGCACTGTAACCATGTCCGTAGTTATGGTGAGATATTCGTGTCGGAAGTTGTCTTTCAGCATCCCTAGAGAAGTCGGTCGATCACAAGACACTTGTGACTTCAGGTAACCCCAAAGCCAATAATCGCACGGACTGAGGTCTGGGGTCCTGGGAGGCCAAGCACGACGAAAGTGGCGGCTGAGCACACGATCATCACCAAACGACGTGCGCAAGGCATCTTTCACGCGTCTAGCAATACTTTTTTTAGGTTCTATAAAACCCCATGTCATTCCAAGTATGTGTGTCAATATTTACATCTCTATCTACATTATTCCGTGATTTATTAAGTTTTCATATTTATACTGACTTTTTGATCGCCCGGTATATATACAGGGTGAGTCAGCTAACATTACCGCTGGATATATTTCGTAAACCACATCAAATAATGACGAACCGATGCCACAGACCGAACGTGAGGAGAAGGGCTAGTGTAATTCGTTAATACAAACCACAAAAAAATGCACGGAGGTATGTTTTTTAACACAAACCGAAGTTTTTTTAAATGGAACCCCGTTAGTTTTGTTAGCACATCTGAACATATAAACAAATACGTAATCAGTGCCGTTTGTTGGATTGTAAAATGTTAATTATATCCGGAGATATTGTAACGTAAAGTTGACTCTTGAGTACCACTCCTCCGCTGTTCGATCGTGTGTATCGGAGAGCACCGAATTAAGTAGCGATCCAAGGGGAACGGTGATGTACCTTAGGTACAGAAGAGACTATAACAGCACATTACGTCCACATGCTAACACCTTTATTGGTCTTTTTCACTGAGGCACATGTACATTACCATGAGGGGTGAGGTACACGTACACACGTGGTTTCCGTTTTCTATTACGAAGTGGAATAGATTGTGTCCCGACATATCAGGCCAATATATGTTCAAAGTGGTGGCCATCATTTGCTGCACACAATTGAAATCTATGGCGTAATGAATGTCGTACACGCCGCAGTACATCTGGTGTAATTTCGCTGCAGGCTGCCACAATATGTTGTTCCATATCCTCTGGGCTTGTAGGCACATCACGGTACATATTCTCCTGATCTTACACCTCTGGACTTCTTTCTGTGGGGTAAGTTAAAAGAGAGTGTGTACCGTGATGTGCCTACAATCCCAGAGGATATGAAACAACGTATTGTGGCAGCCTGCGGCGATATTACACCAGATGTACTGCGACGTGTACGACATTCATTACGCCATAGATTGCAATTGTGTGCAGCAAATGATGGCCACCACTTTGAACAACTATTGGCCTGAAATGTCGGGACACACTCTATTCTACTTCGTAATTGAAAACGGAAACCACGTGTGTACGTGTACCTCACCCTTCATGGTTATGCATATGTGTGTCAATGAAGAAGACCAATAAAGGTGTTAGCATGTGGACGTAATGTGCTCTTCTAGTCTCTTCTGTACCTAAGGTACATCATCGTTCCCTTTGGATCCCTACTTAATTCGGTGCTCTCCGATACACACGATCCAACAGCGGAGGAGTGGTACTCAAGCGTCAACTTTAGGTTGCAATATCTCCGGATGTAATTAACATTTTACAATGCAACAAACGGCACTGATTACGTATTTGTTTATATGTTCTGATGTGCTAACAAAACTAGCGGGGTTCCATTTACATTTTTATGGTTTGTATTAACCAATTACACTAGCCCCTCTCCTCACGTTTGGTCTGTGGAATCGGAACGTCAGTATTTGATGTGGTTTACGAAATATATCCAGCGGTAATGTTAGATGACTCACCCAGTATATAGCGCGCAAGCGGGAACCGAACATGTTTCCCCCGCCTCATACTGCAGCAACATCACCACAGAAAAGCAGCGCCGTGGTTGTAACCAGTTTATCGGCGTTACTGTTTTGTGCTTTCACCGATAAGTCTTCCTATTTTACTGATTTTTTTGATAGTTCAGTTAACCTTTTCCCTGTTTTCTTCCTTGATTTGTGTTGAGTTTTTGGCGTGCTATCTATTGTGTCATCTTAACACTAACAAGGAAAGTACTTGGGCTCGAACAAACATAAATACATGAAAATCGTGTGAGAGATAATTTGAAGGTTCGTGTTTGCACTAGTGATATTCCCTCATCTGCAAAGCTCTGCAGTCGCCCATTAGAGGCCTCTGCGTGTGCCACGCCGCACTGCACCTTGACCTGCCGGTACGCGAGTAGTGACGGTGCAGTGTGCCTCGGAAGTTGCGTTTTGTGACGTTATTTGTGTAGTGAAGCGTCGGATAGGTCGGCGATTGCTAATCAATCTTGCTAATATAGTGTGACTGGTTGAGATGAAGTTACGAAGAAACCTTCTTCGTGAAGATGGTATGGGTGTAGAAGATGAATCTTTCGCATGTTACCTGGTATATACTATAGTGTGTCTAATCTATGCTCATATTTCTGTACTATAATAGATACCAGAAAACATGTCTACGCCACACGTACGGCACATATCACAGTTCCCGCTTAACTTACTAACACATGCAGAGGTGACAGTAGAACTATTGAGCTGGTCACCATGCTTGTGCGAGCGTGTAGGGGCTCCACTCTTAACAAAAACCGGCAGATCAAAGTGCAATGCGGCGTGGCTCACGCAGAGGCCTCTAATGGGCGACTGCAGAGTTTTGCAGATGCGAGATGATCGCTAGTGGAATAAGGGACCTACATTATCTCTCAGGCGATTTTGGTACATTTGTGTTTGTTCGAGCCCGAGTACTTTCCTTGTAAGTGTGAGGGGCAGAGGTCTGTAAATACGCTTGCTAGTTTCTAGTTTGGGGTGTGGAGTGGTGCTGACAGAGATTGTTGCGTGTTTCAGGCGCAGGCAGGGTCTCCCGCAGACGGGCGGCTGCGGCGCGGAGACATCATCACCAAGATAGCCGAGTACGACGCCAGGGACCTGCGCCACCAGGACGCGCAGACGCTCTTCCAGAACGCCGGCAACTCCATCACCCTCGTCGTGCAGCGGTGAGTACTCCGTCCTGGCGACCAGCCGACACACGCCGCCGAGTACACTGCTCGCCGCCCAGAATGCAGCGTCAAGTAGCACTGGACGTATTGTTGCCTAATTTATGAGGGAGATAATACGATTCGCGTCCAGAAAGTAAGTTCCGTTTGGTACTAAAATGAAATTGTACACAGATACAGAAGAAATTTTTATTGCACAAAATTCTACAACTCTTAAACTACTTTTCCACACAACTGCCGAAATCTTGTAGGCACTTGTCATAGCGTGCCACAAATTTTGCCATGCATCCTTCACAGAAGGTTGCCGCCTGTGTATTCAACCATGTGGTATAATCTATTTATCATCGTTGAAGTGTTGACCACCGCCGGCCGCGGTGGTCGAGGGGATTGAGGTGCCCCAGTCACAGTCTGCACGGCCACTACGACCGGGGGTTGTGCCGTCCTTAGTATTAGCTAGTTCGTAAGTAGTTTGTAAGTTTAGGGGCTGATGACCCCGCAGTTAAGTCCCATAAGCTATACAAACATTTGAACATTTTTTGTTGACCACCAAGGACAGATTTTAGGTGTAAGAAGAGATGAAAGTCGCTAGGAGAGAGGTCCGACATGTATGGAGGATGATCAAACAGATCCCATTGAAATTTTCGTAAGAATTGTTTGGCCACATTCGGTGTGTGAGGTCAGGCATTATCGTGAAAAAAAAAAATCTTTAACAGTAATACTCTTCACGATGATGACGAGCTGAAAGAACATGTTACCACATGGTTGAATACACAGGCGGCAACATTCTATGAAAAAGGCACACAAAACTTTGTGCCATGCTATGACAATTGCCTACAAAATTTCGGAAGCTATGTAGAAAAGTAGTTTAAATCGTTTATGTAAATAAAGAGCAGAGGAAACGATTTAGGGGGAAATCTAAGTGGCTCTCTTAGGTTGTTTGCAGATGACGTCGTCATTTACCGTCTAGTAAAATCATCTGAAGATCAAAACCAAGTGCAGAACGATCTGAATAAGATATCAGTATGGTGTAAAAATTAGCAATTGACTCTAAATAATGAGAAGTGTGAAGTCGTCCACATGAGTAAGAAAAGAAATCCGTTAAACTTTGTTAACAAGATAAATAAATCAAAAGTGAAGGCCGTAAACTCCACAAAATACCTAGGAATTACTATTACTTCAGACTTAAATTGGAAAGAACAGTAGATAATGTCGTGGGAAAGGCGAACCAGAGACTGCAGTGACACTAAGATAAATACGATATTGCTAGAAAATATTGATAAAATAAATTATAATTGCCGTTACAAGCCTCTCATCATTGATGTAAAGTGGCTCGGAATATGTCGTTGCTGTATAGCAGTGTATGGAGCTTTCACATATGGCTGAAACTTAAGTGCTGCAGCAGCGGCCAGACGGTTTCGTTGGACAACAGATCGGGAGAACAGGTCCGTCAAGGGAGCAATGCAATGGGATGGGCATGCTGCGTGTGGTCACAGATTTCAAAAAGTATCCAAAGCATACAATTTTAATTCACGGCATCTTTAACCTACCCTAGAGATGTTGGAAAGTTACATGTTCAAAACCAAAGGTAAGCATAAAACGTCGTTCGAAATTGTACTGAACAATTCTCCGAAAATTACCTCGAGCAGTTAGTTCTTGAACCCACTATGACAGTAATGGTTGTGAAAACATACTTGACCTCTTAGAAACAAATAATCCGGAGGTAATAAAGAGCATCAAATGTTCAAATGTTTGTAGAGTCTATGGGACTTAACTACGGGGTCATCAGTCCCTAAACTTACAAATTACTTATGAACTACTTACAACTAAGGACGGCACAAATATCCATGCCCGAGGGGGGATTCGAACCCCCGACCGGAGTGGCCGTGCAGACCTTGACTGGAGCGCCTCAGTCCCCTCGGCCACCGCGGCCGGCAATAAAGAGCATCAAAACAGACAGAGGGATTACTGAACACATAGTTGTCGTAGGGAAACTCAAAGTTGTCGTAGGGAAAATGAATATCGGACTTCCCAAATGTACCAAAGTTATATATTTATTAATAAAATCAGATAAACATTCGATTAACGTTTTCCTGAGCGAGAATCTACAGTCTTTCGAAACTAACAATGTAAGTGTAGATCAGATGTGGCTTACATTCAAAGAAATAATATGGACAGCTATTGAGAGATTCATACCAAACAAATTAACAAACGAGGGGGCAGACCCGCCGTCGCACAGAAAGCAAGTTAGATCACCCTTGCAAAAGCAAAGAAAAAAACATGCCAAATTTAAGCAGACAAAAAATTCTGAAGACTGGCAGTCTTTTGCAGAAATACGAAATTCAGCTCGAACTTCAGTGCGAGAAGATTATAATAAATTCCACAACGAAACCTGGGAAATCCTAAGAAATTCTTGTCGTATGCATACTAGGAGCAAAACACAATCAATAACTTCACTACGTGATATTAATACTGATGCTACTGATGGTAGTTGTGCCAAAGCAGAATTGCCGAACACAGCTTTCAGAAATTCTTTCACCAAAGAGGACGAAACAAGTAGAATTCGAATCAGGGACAGCAGCTAGCATGCGTAATTTAGAAGTAGATATCCCTGGAGTATTACAGCGACTTAAAGCACTTAACAAATGTAAGTTCCCCGGTCCAAATTGTATAATAATTAGGTTCCTTCCAGAGTATGTTGTTGGAATAGCCACATACTTTGCTATCATACACAACCGATCGCTGACCGAGGGATCCGCACCAAAAGACTGGAAAGTTGCAGAGATCACTCCAATATTCAAGAAAGACAATAGTAGTGATCCGTATATTGACAACTCTATTTCATTGAAGTCAGTTTGGAGCAGGATTTTGCAACATATACTTTACTCAAGTATTATAAACTACCTCGAAGAGAACAATGTATTGACCCAAAGTCAACACAGATTCAGAAAGTATCATGCTTGTGAAACACAGCTAGCTCTTTACTCACATGATGTGATGCGAGCTATCGACAAGGTATCTCCGATTCCATATATCTAGATATCCGGAAGGCTTTTGACATTGTACCTCAAAAGCGGCTTCGAATGAAATTGCGTGCTTGTGATATATCGCTCCAATTGTGCGATTGGATTCGTTATTTCCTGTCACAGGACACAGTATGTTCTAATTGATGGAAAGTCATTGAGTAAAAAAGAAGTGATATCTGGCGTTCCCCAGCGAAGTGTTATAGGGACTTACGAATAACAATTACGTACAACTTAAATTAGAAATAATGCATAGCAAACGTTGTGAGGACGACGATCCAAAGACTACGATTCACTGGCAGAACGCTTAGAAAATGCAACAATTCTACTACGAAAACGGCCTATACAACACTTGTGCGTCCAATTTTGTAATGTTGCGATTTTTATGGGATCGCCACCCAGTTCAGAGAAGGGCAGCACGTTTTGCATTATCGCGATATAGTGGTAAGAGTGTCATGGAAATGAACCAGGAGTTGGGGTGGATATCATTAAAAGAAGGACGTTATTTGTTACTGCGAGATTTATTTGAGAAATTTCTTTCATCAACTTTCCGTTCCGAATGCGGCGAACATATTTTGGTAGCATTAACCGACATAGGAGACATAATCATCATAATAAAATAAGAGAAATCAGAACGAAAACCGAAATAATTAGGTGTTCCTTTTTCTCTCGCGCTATTATAGAATGGAATGGTAGAGAAATATTATAAAAGTGGTTGGATGAACCCTCAATTCAATGTGATTTGCAGAGTATTTACGTAGATGTAGATCACTCCCATGCGCACAGTATGCCAGGTATCACGTACAGTGGTCCTACGAATTGGATGTAATCTGTCCCGTCGGTCTGTAGTTTCCTCTTGTCTGCATGAATTGCAAATCTGACAGGATCACCGCTTTTTCTAAAAAATAATCCGCTATCTCGATAGTCAAATATTCCTCCGTGGTCTTTGAAAGATGCTCGAAAGACACTCCGCAGCACACTGAAGCTGCTTACACAAAACAATTGCACGAAAGAACAATTCCAGTAGGTCCATGCGGCCGCCTTTTCCCTCTCTGTATTGAACTTGCAACTAGCGCTTATGGCGACCTACTCTGAAATGTTATTCATGCGCATCTCTCGTCGTCGCAAATCCATACTCCAAATTTAACCTGGTTTGCTCGCGTCTTTCATTTTGCTGCAATTAGGCTAGTCAGCAATGTATTTGTAGCTTTAGAGAAAGCTTTTGAGCAAAATTGATATTATGTAGGAAGCAGGGGTAAAATACAAAGATCGAAAGGTTAATCATAACTTTTATAGAACCTAACTGCGATTGCCACGGTGGAATTTCCGAGCGCGCGGTTGCTCCCGTCGGAGATTCGAATCCTCCCTACGGAATGCAAGTGTGCTTTGTCCTTATATTATTGTCAGTAGTTTGTAAGCCTAGGGACTGAACCTCAGTAGTTAAGTTTCATAGATTTACAAACATTTGAACATTTTTGAGACTGCGATTAGATGAATCTAAGGGCATTGAAGGAAAGCAGTGTTTGGATTGTGAGTGCGGAAGAGTTGTATCTTACTACAGATTTTTTCAGCCAGTACAGTGAGCAAGTAGTAAGGAAAACAAACAAGGGAAATACGTTAAACTTTAAGGTTTTGGTGAGAACACTGTAATTATGATAGAAAAGTCAAAAGAGTAAATTTAAACAAAATGGATAGTGTCATCCAAAGCGGCCATATGGTGAACATAAACAGAAGTAAAACATGGCTGTAACGTGGTCGAATTAAATCGAACGGTGCTGTGGGAATTAGCTTACGTAAAGATTCACTAAAATTAGTTATGAATTGCGGCTGCTCTTGTTCGGACATACCCGAAAGATCCAAACCAGATTCGATTAGATTAGATGCTTCGTTCCATCGATCGGTGTTGAGGAGATCATCGGGGATGTGGAACATGTCATTTTAATAATACAGGTACATACATTTTTACAAGCTGATAATATAATAATACCAGTGGTATGAATACAGATACATACATCATTTGTTTATATTTCAGAAATCGTCAGTGGATTAGGAGTTGGTCACTAGAAAGTCTTTTATGATCCTCTTAAACTGATCTTTATTTATAGCTAAACTTTTTATGGTTGTTGGTAAATTATTGAAAATATGTGTTCCTGAGTAGTTGACCCCTTTTTGAAGTAAGTGCTTTTAAGTCCTTGTGTAGATCATTTTTTCCTACTATTGTAGGTAAAAGATCTGAGCTGTTTGTTGGGAAAAGGGATATATGATTTATGACAAATGTCATTAAGGAATAAATATACTGAGAGGCAGTAGTTAATATATAAGGTTTTTTTAAGAGGCTTCTTCAGGATGTCCGTGAATTTACACCACAAATAATACGTATTACAAGCTTTTGGACTTGCTTGACTTGAAGAATTACCCCAAAATATCCCATATGACATTATGGAATTAAAATAAGCAAAGTATGCAAGCATTTTTATTTTTATGTCTCCTATGTCTGATATCACTCGTATTGCAAATGCAGATTTGTTACGTCGTTTCTGCAGTTCTGTGGTGTGCTCCTCCCAACTGAATTTATTATCAAGCTGTAATCCCAGGAATTTTATACTTTCAACCTCTTCTATCTGCTCTTCTTCATACTTTATGCATATACTGAATAGAGATCTCTTACATGTTCTGAACTGCATGTAGTGAGACTTTTCAAAGTTTAATGTCAATGAGTTGGCTTTACGCCATTTATTAATCTTAATAATCCTTGACATTCTACTTATTGCAATACTTGTATCATCTGCAAAAAAACGAACTCTGCTCCTGGCCGTGTCATTAATGTACAAAGGAAAAAGCAATGGCCCTAAGATGGATCCCTGTGGGACACCACAAGTAATTTCTTCCCAATCTGATGATAACTGTTGGCTTAATTCACTAGTCCCTTGCACTGACAGCCTTTGTTTCCTGTTAGTGACGTACAACTCGAAAAATTTGTCAGCAATTCCCGTGACACCATAGAATTCTAATTTACTTAAAAGGATGTTATGGTTCACACAATCAAATGCCTTTGATAAATCACAGAAAATACCTGCTTTTGTAATTTATTATCTAATGAATTAAGTACATTCTCACTGTAGGTGTAAATAGCCTTCTCGATGTCGGAACCTTTCGGAAATCCAATCTGTGTTCTAGACAGTATGTCATTTGAGGTTCGGTGGTTGAGAATTTGCTTGTACATTACCTTTTCTATGATTTTTGAGAATGCGGGAAAAGTGAACTCGGTCTGTAGTTTGATGATATCTCTTTTTCCTCTTTCCAGTTATAATAGACTCGTTACACAAATAACTTAACATTATGCTAAAATCACAAGAACACGCTTTTAATTAAAGTTGTTCATATATTATCTTAACCACCAGAATTTTTTTTTTTAAGATTTTATTATGGAAGTGGTAAAGTGAGCGACATATACATGTTCCTGAAGTTATTAATTGTAAATGCTAGTAGGCACAATATGCCTCCAGAAAACATCAACCACCCGTGTTCTATGATGTTCACCTTTATCATTTATCAATACGAGGTCTGGGCTCCCGGTAACTCGAAAAAACTGCACAATAGATCTCAATATCTCATAACGTTGCTGATTTATCCGTATAACTTCACGAAGAGGCATTCTAGTGCTCAACATAATCCGTGGCCATGGCATTAGGAGTCGTCCCCGACATCGCATCCTTTCCACAACATTTGAGTCCCTAATTCGTGTTACACGTTCCTTCTGGATGCAAAACCGCCGAAAATCATTTTTTAGAGAAAATCGGGACTGTTATTGTGAAACGAAGATTGGCCCACTATTTGAACGTCCTTGTAACATGCTGACGCCTCCACTCGAGATGTTCCGTTCTGTGAAGACTAGAGATCCAAGATTTCTAAATAAAAAAAGGGGAACACTTCAGTAACAAAGATATTAAAATGTGTACTCAATTTTGGGAGCCCTATATGGTAGTTCTAGTCACTCCAATGGCAGGATGTAATGTTGCCACCTCTGCTGGGTCTTGTGAACTGTATTTTGCAGATCCACGAATCAGAGGCAAAATTTTACGGGAAGTAGAAATAAAACCCGCACTTACAGCCGCTGAAATTATATTTTACTGTAAGTACAGATTTCAGCGTGTACATGTACATTGTTTGAGACTTCACTCTTCCTTCCAAACTGCATTTACCATGACGAATATACGATGTACAGCAGCGTTGATTCCCAGAATACAAAGTGAGAATATTGCTCAAGTGCTCATAGTATAATATACAGCAAGACACAGCAAGATAATGAATATTACTGTGGTGGTGACAATTTTTGTGTCCTACGTTTTTATTGCCCATGTTACAATTCTAGGCACCAGTGTCTCAAATTCCCAGGAGGAAACTCCACTCAGCTAATAAAGGCATAAATAAAACAAGAGTTTAATAGAAAAGAAACGTTAAAAAGGGGTACAGAATGGGTTGTATGAAACGCTATCCGTATAATGCAGAAAGTTAGTAGGAAGAGAAGCGTTTCTAAAATAAAATAATAATATTAGTAATAATATCTTTTGAGGCAAAGTTTGCACACAATAAGGTATTTTAGAGGTTCATGTCCCTTTACAAAAAAATGTTTGTATAGTCTATGGGACTTAACTACGGGGTCATCAGTCCGTAAACTTACAAACTACTTATGAACTACTTACGAACTAGGACGACACAAATATCCATGCCCGAGGGGGGATTCGAACCCCCGACCGTAGTGGCCGTGAAGACCGTGACTGGAGCGCCTTAGTCCCCTCGGCCACCGCGGCCGGCGTCCCTTTACATAAAAATGGAATAAAGATATATAAAAAAATTTCATTTTTCTTTATTGCTCAATAAAACTAAAATTCAGAAGTTCAAAAAAAATGTTCAAATGTTTGTTAAGCTTATGGGACTTAACTACGGGGTCATCAGTCCCTAAACTTACAAACTACTTATGAACTACTTACGAACTAGGACGGCACAAATATCCATGCCCGAGGGGGGATTCGAACCCCCGACCGTAGTGGCTGTGCTGACCGTGACTGGAGCGCCTCAGTCACCTCGGCCACCGCGGCCGGCTTCAGAAGTTCTACGACAAAAAATTAGACAATCTGGCGTTCCATACTGTAGCGTACAACAGTACCCATACTACCCGTTAAGACGTCCTCTTGCACTGATACATGCCTGTATTCGTCTTGGCATTGTGTCCACGAGATCTTGTAAGGAATTGTTAGTCCAGATTGTCTCACTCCTCAACGGCGATTCGGCGCAGATCTTTCACATTTGTGGTTGGTCGTCTCGTCCAAAAACATAGCCATTTTCAATGCAACCGAGGTATGTTCGACGGGGTTCACATCTAGGGAACATATAGGCCATTCTAATCTTGCGATTCGGTATCATGAATGAACGCACACACACGATGTGCACAGTGAGCGTGAGAAATGTAGCCTATCAAGACGAATCCCTCAGCGAAATGCGGCCGATTGTCCCTGTACTGTATCCTTACCAAACTGATTCCGATATGGTTGCGCTATACGTCGGAGACTGTGACCCCTGTACCGTTTAGGCGTTTGATTTCCTTCTGCGACCACCAGTGGCGTACGGTGCCCCCAGGTAATGCCATCCCAAAATAACAAGGACCACCACCTTTTTGCAATCCCTGGACGGCCTGTTTAAGACGTTCTGGCAGACTCCAGAAATGTTTCCGACTATTGCTTTGAGTAGCACTTGATGCCAATTTTGATGAGTCCATTCAGCATGCTGTTGGACCCACCTGTATCGCACTGTATGGTGCCTCGGCATCAAAGCTGCACCTCGCCGTGGACATCGGGGATTAAGTTGCATATCATAAAGCCCATTAGGTAGAGTTTCAGGCGAAACACAACGTCCTGTGGCTGCACGAAAATCATTCATTATTCATCATGTTGACGTTTCTCTCATACTCCGTAACTGGTGGTAGTGCTCATCATGTGCTGTAGTAGCTTTTGCGCGGCCGGAGTGAGGCAAGTTATTCACAGCCCCGGTTTATGTGTACTTCCTCTAAGTCTGAAGAATATCGTTTTGTTTCAGTGCGTCTGGAAACTTCCCTCGATGACAGTACCTGCTAATATAAAATAACAATGCGGATATGATCAAACTTCCAAATCGACCTACAATCAGCTCAAGCGGTGTACGTCGTTGCTGGTGTTATGACTGGAAGTGATCGGCCGCCTTACCCACTCCGTCACATTGGTACTGCTCTTGCGTGGTGGTTTACATCTTTTTGTGGGTTAAGCGACATCTATGGACAATCAGAGTTCATCTGTGTTGGTTGGCACTGGTCACAGCACTGCCCCCGTCTTTTCATTATATGCCACACATTTGAGACTCGCGCCAAATCTGGTAATCTGATGGGCCAAGACAAAAGGAAGACACCGTGTGTCACCAAGAAGGCACGTGTTCGTGCATGCAACATGTGCATTGTCTTGCTCAAAAATGACGCCTCTGGTGTCATGCAGAAAGGTTATTGCTACTGGTCGGAAGATGTCATTCACGTAGACCGAACTGGTCACAGTGCTCTGGTCATGCACCAACAGTAATTTTTAGCTGTACCCAATAACGCCCCACACCATAAGGCTTTGAACTGGTGCTCTATGTCTTGTATTAATGCAGTTACGGCCCTCTCCGAGTGTGCAAAAGGAAGACACTAAAATGCGGCCATCATGTTCAAACCTGAATTAGTCCATAAACACGATCCGATGGCATCTCTGTCGCCAGTGAGGTCGTTCTCTACACAGTTGCCGTCCAACGTGTTTCCGAACAGTAGTAAAATGCACTGTAATAAACGATAGTGCTCTACTGTTGTGCCATTGTGCCAGAGCCGAGGAGGGCGATCTGACTTGCAATTAGAATGTGGGTGTCGCGACCTGACCCATCTCTTTCGTTTTCTGCGGCTTTCCCAGGGGACTGAGGCGCTCCAGTCACGGCCATTACGGTCGGGGGTTCGAATCGCCCCTCGGGCATGGATATTTGTGTCGTCCTTAGTATAAGGTAGTTGATAAGTAGTTTGTAAGTTTAGGGACTGATGACCCCGTACTTAAGTCTCATAAGCTATATAAACATTTGAACATTCTACGGCTTTCCGTGAATCATTCTGCACACACACGCTGCATTGCCAAAAACAGCTCGACCCACACAAGGGTCAGTTTCTGTACTGATGAGTCACATTTTCTCATGCCTCTAATGCGCCTTCTTTCAAGTTCACTGATTTGACGGTACGGTTCGCACAAACGTACGCACATTTGATCAAGTCACACTCATCCACTACTTCGGTTTGTAGCGACAACGAGATCCGCAGGCACAAGGGTAATTGAATGCAGTATAAGAAAATAGGGCGACGCTGAAGGAATTAGATTAGGTGACGAAACAATAAAGGTGGTAGATGAGTTTTGTTACTTGGGGTGTAAAATAATACAAGGTGGTCGCAGTATAGAGGATATAAAATTTAAATGAGAAAGGGAAGAAAAGCGTTTTTAAAAAAGAGAAATTTGTTAACATCGAATATTAATTTAAGCGTAAGGAAGTCCCTTCTGAAGGCATTTGTGTGGAGTGTTGCCTTGTATGGGTATGAAACTTGGACGATAAACAGTGCGGACAGGAAGAGGATAGAGGCTTTTGAAATGTGGTGCTACATAAGAATGCTGAAGATTAGGTGGGTTTATCGCGTAACTAATGAGGAGGTACTGATCAGAATTGAGAGAAAAGGATTTTCTGGCATACCTTGACTAAAAGAAGGGATCGATTGGTAAGACGCATTTTTAGACATCAGGAAAACTTTAATTTAGCATTGGAGGGAAGTGTGTGGGGTAAAAATCGAAGAGGGGGACTAAGAGATGAATACAATAAGCAGATTCAAATGGATGTAGGGTGCCGTTCTTATGAGGAGATGAAGCTTGCTCAGAATAGAGTGGAGAGCTGCATCAAACCAGTCTCCGGACTGAAGACCATAACAACAACAACACATATTTATTACTTTGGGGACGGGCCAGGTCGCCTGCCCCCCCCCCCCTTTCTCTCCTTACGTACGCCACTGGTGTGGGCCTTAGTTATTTGGTACGCTCCGGGTGTCAGGTAGGCCCACAGAAAGAGGTCGTGCCCATTGAGGCAGAAGTTTTGAACGATCCGCGTGTGGGAATGCGAGCTTTATCGCAACAGTTCAGCGTTTGCTATATTGTCCATAACAAGCTAAAATTTCTTGAAGTATGTGTTGGCTGGCTGCCTAACAACTTGATAGACAACCACACGGTCCAGCGATTGATGACAAGAGGCTTGGAACGCGTTACAATGCAGGACATGACTTTCCGAAAAGAATCGTCGCTGCTCATGACTCGTGTCCGTACCAATAAACGCGCGAAAGGAAGTGGAAACATGGTCCTTATCCAGTACGATAATTTTTTAAAGTGACTCAATCTGCTAGAAAAGTGTTTGTGACAGTTGCCTGGGATATGTGTGGTACACTGTAGGTGGACTTCGCCGTCGCGGATGGGGCACACACTATGGCCGAAGTGTAAGGTATAGATGAAGTGTTAAGTTTCCGACAGCAGACGACTCTGATAGCGTTAGTTCTTCCGTGATAACATGCTGCTCCAAAGACGGCTTACGGTCACGACGACCGCGTTCGACTATTGCCCGGCTCACACTTGACGCATCACAGGTAGAGGAGAGGCGGAGGATAGGTCGCCAGCCGTCTGTAAACCATGCTTTCCAATGGGGCAGCGCATACTTAACGCAGCCGAGGCGGAGGACAGGCGTTTCCTCGGTCACGCCTCTGTTCCGATATGCTTCGAAAAAAATTGTTTTATGTAGACGAATTTAAGCTTCATCATTCTCTGGATTTAGTTTCTTTGTAACGCTTTTATTTTCTGCGTAAAAAAAATTTAAAACACTATTTTAGGATTTGCGCGTGTTCTGCGCTAACGCAGCTTCCTCAATCGATTTTGAAGAAACTATTCGGTAGAAAAAAAATTATTTACAGTCAAAGGCCACCGCCTGGTATTAGACTGGTTTTCTTTTAGTTCTTGTCCGTAGTTATTGTTATAATAAAAAATAAAGTAGAACGCCGCGCATATTTTGAAGAGCTTGCAGTGAAAAATGTCGTCGCTGGCCAGTTTGCGTTTGGCGCGTTTTACATGATACATCACTGGGTAACAAATGTAGCTAACATATCGAAATTGTTTTTAACGGTGGAAGGAGAGTCACACCTCTTTCCATTCTCAAGAAACGTTTGACGCGACGCGGTAGGCAGCTACACGTTGCACGTGCGGCTGTTGCCGCCTGCTGTGCCGAGTGCGCAGCTGCCTCGTGTCTCTCTTCTTCGTATACTGCGATACAGACCCAAGCTGGAAACGAACGACTTACTGAAATAAAAAGACATCGAAATCTATAAATTGAAGATGCTGACTGTGTATTTTTACGGTCTATAGTTTCTGGTTTCAGTACTTTGCGGCAGGCATGACAGCACTATGTAAGTTAAAATACCCGCTACTACTGAATGATAAGTTCGATGAAGCCAGAAGGGACGTGCAACAATTATTTTAATTTTTTATTGTATTGTATTTATATTTATTCTTTTTTTTACCGTCAGGGGCCTTCTTCAATTTCTTGCAATGTCCACCTCTTCGTGGAGCTTCAGCTCACTGCTAAACCATAGACAGTATTCCTCAACCTGATTTATATACTACTTTCAAAAATTCAAGAATTGCTAAAGTACTATCATAGCTTCACTAACTACCAACAAATATGATGACTGCTGATGGTAATTACCATTGGAAATGATGACGGAGACAAAGTAGGAATGAAATTTGATAAAATACTGGACGTACAAACACAGTTGCCGTCACAGAAGAAGAAAAAAGCAGATGTCAGTATCTTAGTATTTAGGACCATGGAAAAGCTATGAATAAAGACCTAAGTAAGGAAACACTTTGTGTGCAAATGCAGTTAAAGAAGGAAACTATTATTTGCAAAAAAAATTCATATCGATATATCTTTCAATCTAAAACAGGTGTCCTCGATAAGAAAAGTTTTTCTGATCTTGTATATTGCACCACTATCATTGAATACGTCAATTGTATAAAGGTTCTTTCAATTATTGAATTTGCTGTAACACTTGTTTCTCTGAATTATAAAAGAAATGAGAGAAAAATAAATATGATTTTAATTACATTTCTAAAACATATCCCTATTTTATATTTAGTATGGCGTGTCACCCACTATTTTTCTTCTCTGTTAAGTCCTTCTTACTCAGCATGTAACTCTAGAGATTATAATGAACTTCCAAAGACCAGACAAGTTCGCTATGAATTCGTCACTTTTGCCTGTTGCTCAACAGGCCTTCCACTGCTCTTATACTCATTTTATCAGAATACACACACACAAACAAACACAAATTAAATGAGTTTGAAGGAGATTCAAGAATTAAATGTAATTGCATCAAGAGGTTTGCAGTGGACGTGCAGCACGTGCTGTTGCGTGCTGCGCTGCCCTTTTCTGCCTGTGATGCGTGAAGTGTGCGCTGACCAGCAGAGCCCCTGCGCCTCTCCTCTGCTGCGTCAAGTGTGCAAAATAAATGTTCAAATGTTTGTAGAGCTTATGGGACTTAAATACGGGGTCATCAGTCCCTAAACTTACAAACTACTTACGAACTAGCTAACACTAAGGACGGCACAAATATCCATGCCAGACGGGGGATTCGAACCCCCGGCCGTAGTGGCCGTGCAGACCGTGACTGGCGCGCCTCAGTCCCCTCGGCCATCGCGGCCGGCATAAGTGTGCACCGGGCCTAACAGCTCAGATCTGAGCAGGGCAGGTGGGGTAGGCAACCCGCGACGCAATCTTTCTGCGCTCCTTTCATACACAGCTCTGTTGCGTGCATACGAATCGTAGGCGCCTTGGTACCATGATTTATCTCACTTATTAGCGAACGTAGCTATAAATATGACTTCTCTAAATGACCCCTTTGATTTTTTCTTTTGTTGGGAAAGATTTACATTGTTCAGTGAAAAATGTGCGTTGCCTCAGTGTCCACGTGTGTCCTAGAGCAGAGGGAAACTGTCTCGCAATCCGATCAAATCGGCTAAGGACGTGAACTACATGAAAATGAGAATTTAAAAATACTGTAAACTCTGGAAATAAAAGGACGTATATTATTTAATGTTCAAATTATTGTAATTCTATGGGACCAAACTATGTTGGTCATCAGTCCTTAGAGTTACAAACTAGTTAAACAAAGTGAAACTAATCTAAGGACAACAAACACATCCGTGCCCGAGAGAGGATTTGAACCTCCGACGCGAAAGGCCTCGCGATCCGTAACGTGGCGCTCCAGACCGCTCGGCTACTCCCGTGCGGTCGTATATTAACTAAGAAATTTATGAGATCGTAATTATACAAATAATACGACACATTTGTGTTCCAGAATTTGAGAAGTAACATCCGTGTAATAATGAACTACGTACAAGGCTTCTTACATGAAAAAAAAAAAAACAAAAAAACAAAAAAAAAAAAACAACTAATACACAATTTCGATCACATGATGAAAAATTGTGAAACCATTTCGCTGTCTGCTGTGTCACCACTTCTCTCTAACTTGGCACGAATTAAAAGGCAATGTAATATAATTTTTAAACGATACAAATAAGCTATGTAAAAAAGCTATGTGGAACTCTGTGCCAGTAATTTCCTGTATTCGATGTTTTAACAAGCGCACACTGTATCCTCTTGCTTGTCTCACTGCCACTTATTCTTGTTTCAGAGGTCGCACAGAATTTAATCACCCTGTAGCATTGCTACTTTTATCGCAATAATAATTGAAATTTCACTGTTCCGAATACCTTTTATTTCTAGAATCATTAAATCAATCTTCTTGTTCATAATTTTCTTAACTACATTTTGTTACAGCTATGTTTAATGTGGGAAATGTCAAGTTCGCTGATGTGTTGCATTCGTCAGCCATATGCACCATTTTATTATTTCATTTAATAGAACCTGCACAACTTTCTTTAATACGAAGTCCAATAGCTTTCATGACACTCTTCCACGGTCTACATTACCCAGATTTTGCAATGACCCAGATGCGCAGAAGTTCCTTACACTTCTTAGAAACTCGTTAGAAGTCAAAAAATTATTAAGGAGTGCTTATATTTTCTTACAAGAACAGAACACTTTTGAGAAACACTGGTATTAATATGTTCAGAAACGCCGTGTAGGAATCTGCGATTTTAAAGGGGACTAATTTCAGATTCTACTTATCACAGAGATAAGGGGCAAACTCTTTTGGTTAGCCGTTGACATAAGAGTCAGTTTTATGCCTATCAGAGGTATTAGTATATTCTAACTACCCAACAGTACAGGCTCAAAATTTAAATATTACGCACTCTATTCCGGTCAGCCAAATTGAGCAAGTCGGTTGGTTTTTGCATAAAATATTTATCCTTTACCGACATCAAAGGTTCATGGTACCGTACCTAAGCTGAAATTTACAAAAATCAGTTCTCTGCCGTTTTTGCACCGTGCGATACAATACATACAAATAACTAACTATAGCAAATGGCTCAAATTTTATTCTATAGACATTTATCTTGAAACGACATTTTTCCGTTTTCGAAAATCTTCATGCGTTATAAATATACACCCGAAAAAGCACGGAGTGCCAAAAGAGGGATAACACTGAGAGACGGATTTCGGGCCGCTATACAACTTACCATACGAATCCAAGAAATCTATTCGACAAAAAGAAAAAAGGGAAAAATATTTTTTGGATATCTTTCAGTTTAGTATTTTCACCGGATAGAGGGCTGATTTTACTTGCGTTGCAGTTACCGTGTAGCATCAAATTACGTAAAATAATGCATGTTATATTAAACAGATTGTATGGCGTAGAGTTCGCGTAGGGTTGATTTTTCGACATACGTAGTAGTGTTATATATAATCCTGGGAAGACATCAAATTTTTTATTAAAACTGAGAGAACAGAAATATCTCCATTGAATTCTTGAGATATTGCTTTCGATCCTGCTAGTGAACCCGCACGGTTTGGGCCGTTCAATTCAAGCGAATGTGGCAGCCGTTAGGAAATATTTACCAACCCACTTTAAGGATTACTGTGTGATGACGATTTGCAGTGATGAAATATTTTATCAATATTTATTGGCAATTGCGAATTTCTCACAGCTTCACTGTCTAAGGTATAGACATCCTACCAAACTGTGACATACGATAATTTGTGCCGTGCCGGGACTCGAACCCGGGTTTCCCGCTTTTCGCAAGCGGACGCCTTACCATTAGGCTACCCGGACACGACTCCCGGACCCACTCAGACTTCCACATGCCACACTGACTGCACTTATGAATCAATCACATTCATTCCTCGGCACTCGCAGTTTATACTGTATTCCCGCAACAGTAACTCATAAGTGCAGTTAGTGTTGCATACTGCCGCGGTGGAGTAGCCGAGCGAACTAAGGCACCTCGCTGCGGAGCGCGCGGTTGCTCGGCGTCGGTGGTTCGAGTCCTCCCTGGGGCATGGGTGTGTGTGTTTGTCCTTAGGTTAGTTTACCTTAGTTTAAGTAGTTTGTAAGCTACGGACTGATGACCACTTAGTTTGGTCCGATAGATTTACAAACATTTGTTGCATACTGCAGTTTGGATCGCTTCTGGAGTCGTGTTCTGGTAGTCCAATGATAGAGCGACCGCTCACGAAAAGCGGGAAACCCGGTTTCGAGTCCGGGCCCGGCACAAATTTAAAGGAAGACATAGAAGCAATTCACAAGTGAGCTGCTAGGTTTATTACTGGTATGCGCGAGTGTTTCGGAGAAGCATCGGGAGCTCAAATTGAAATTACTGGAGGGAAGGCGACACACTTTTCGGGAAACACTATTAGGAAAATTTAGAGCGCCGAGATTTGCAGCCGACTGCAGGTAAAAGAAATTAAGATTCTTACAGAGGCATATACGCATTAGTTTTTCCCTACTTCTATTTGGAAACGGACCAGAAATGGAAATGACGAGTAGTGGTACGAGGTACAGTCCACGCACCTAATGGCAGTATGTATGTAGATAAGTCCAATATTTTACCTAATCTGATGCTCTATAGCAACTCTGACTAATTACGAAAATAAAATGAAGCCTTCATCGAGTGAATAGGTCAATTTGTAAGATCTGCATAAATCTAATTTTTTCGTCGAGTACTTTCTTAAAGTAAGTCTTAAAGCGGTCTCTCAGCACAATCGGCACTTGTGGCAACAAAACACAATGTTGTTTCCGGTGTTTGTTGGAAACGAATAAAGATTTTCGAAAACGGGAAAATGTTGTTTCCAGATAAATGACGACCCACATATCTAGTGTTAAAATTTAAGTCATTTTCTATTGTTAGGTATTCAGACATATGCGGTCCATTGCTCAAAAAGGCACAAAATCGTATTTTTTTTTTTTTTTTTTTTTTTTTTTTTTTTTTTAATCTTATTCCTCAGTATGGTAACTTTTAACCTGTAACGTATACAGATCTTACTTTAAGAAAATATGTTATAAATTTCAACAACTTGCAAGGAGCTGAAACTTACATAAATGGGCATCCCCACAATTCTTAGTAATGGTACCCAAAACGTCTGGTTTGCGTATTTTTTTAAAATCAGAAACCGCCCATTAAAAATTATTTTATAAGCCATATAAATTCTACCGTAGACCACATATAAAGTTCCACAGCCAAAAGTATTGCTCAGTTTGGCTAGGCTGCAGGTAGTGTGTAATATTTTTTGCCCCTGTACCATGGGATAGCTTCAATATGCTTATTCTTCTAAAAGGTATACATGCGATCACTGAGTGAAGCGCTATATGAAACATCTCTGTGATCTACAGAACCCCATATACGGGCCACTGAAGAATCGTATTTCCTCACGGGGCGTTATCAAACACGTTAATATCAGATAAGTTTTTAATTTGTCAGATGCGTTTGCATCAATCACATTTTTCCGACAATTTTGAGACACAAAGATAAAATTCAAGATTTATCTATATCTATAAATGTGCAAGTCTGTTCGGTGTACGTTTATCACGTCTGTACCACAAGACATAAAGAGCTAAAAATTTGTACAGTTACTAATGTCTACCCGGGGAAGGCTTTAGGAACGGTTATATATATATATATATATATATATATATATATATATATATATATATATATATATATATATATATATATATATATTGATGTGAATGTTTGTTCGGTGTACACTTATCACGTCCGAATGATAAGACGCAGATACTTAAAATATTTGTACAGTTACTAATTTATACCTGAGGAAGGTTTTAGGCACGGTTTTATAGCGATCTGATATATATAGTAATTTTAGTATAACGCGAAATGCGGAACAATAAATACTCTTTGAAAATGGCTTTATTGCATTGTTGCTTGAGGGTTGATAATGATAAAAGGGTGGCGTATATTGGGATGGAAAGTTATCGGTGTATATAAAATTCTACGTGTGTGTGTTAATATTTTGCTCTGCAGCGACAACTACAGAACGCAAACGAATGGTCTGTGTGTAGTTAAGTGTTGTCCGAAGCAACGATTTTGTCAGGAACATCAGCCGGAAAAGATGTTTTTATATGTTCAAATGTCTGTAAATCTATCGGACCAAACTGCGTGGTCATCAGTCCGTAGCTTACAAACTACTTAAACTTAGGTAAACTAATCTACGGACAAACACACACACACCCATGCCCCAGGGAGGACTCGGACCTCCACGGCGAGCAACCGCGCGCTCCGTAGCGAGGTTCTTTAGACCGCTCGGCTACTCCACCGCGGTATGTTTTTATACCTAGCATTCCTTTAATCCCTTCAGATATGCCGTTTCAGTTCAAAAGACTTCAGTTTCCAGTTCGTCTAGCTTTTGCCATGACAATTAACAAAGCTCAAGGACAATCATTAAACGTCGCAGGAATCCATTTACAGTCGTCATGTTTTCCACATGGTCTATTATACCTCGCTTTCTCAAGGGTGGGCAACCCAAAAAATCTCTACATTGTCGCTCCAAACTATACTACAAATAATGTAGTTCATCAGAATGCCCTAAAATGAAATTAAAATGAATTTGGACATTACTCTCACCATACGTGTGGAAATATTGCAACACAGGCTATAAGGAATAATGCACGTATTATTTAATGTAAATCCTTAAACCCTTCACATAATTTAATTTTTTTATTTGAATGTTGACTAAAGATGTTTGTTTCTAAAGAAGGTATTGTATTTCATTTCATCCTTCAAAACCAGTCTCATAGCACACAATTGACAGATAGCTTATCTATCATTATCAACCAACAAGGGAGCGGAGCCGCGGGTTTAAGCTAGTTACAGATAAAAACGCTCGTACCTTATGTCACTGTCTACATCAAGCTGTTCCAAGAGGCTGCTCCGCGAGCAGAGGATATAAAATGCAGAATGGTAATGGGTAGAAAAGCATTCTTGAAAAAGAGGAATTTGTTAACATCGGATATTGATTTAAGCCTAAGGAAGTCATTTCTGAAGGCATTTGTATGGAGAGTTGCCTTGTATGGGTGTGAGACATGGACGATAAACAGTGCGGACAGGAAGAGGATTGAGGCTTTTGAAATATGGTGCTACAGAAGAATGCTGAATATTAGGTGGGTGGATCGTGTAAATAATGAGGAGGTACTGAACAGAATTGGGGAGAAAAGAAATTTCTGGCATACCTTGACTAAAAGAAGGGATAGATTGGTAGGACACATTCTTAGACATCAAGGAATTGTGAATTTAGCGTTGGAGGGAAGTGTGTGGGGTAATAACCGCAGAGAAAGACCAAGAGATGGATACAGTAAGCAGATTCAGACAGATGTAGGTTGCCGTTCTTATGTGGAGATGAAGAGGCTTGCTCAGGATAGAGTATTGTGGAGAGCTGCATCAAACCAGTCTCCGAATTGAAGACCACAACAACAAACGGGGAAGTAAATCGGCCGGCCCTTTGAAAGGAACCATCCCAGCATTTGCCTGTAGTGACTTAGGGCAATCACGGAGGTGAATTTGAACCACCGTCCACCGAATGCGTTACCACTGCGCCATCTCGCTCGGTCCCTAGTTATGAAATAGACTGTAAAATTCGTAGTGCCATATTTAGGATTAACATGGTGGAAAGTAGTATGCAGTTCATGTTGATAAATCATTCAGTCATAATCTGGCTCCTTTTCATATTCTAGAAACAACTTCCAAAATCAGACTTCTTCGTTAAAAAATAACGGGAAAATTCGTTACACACGTAATAAGAAATACTCCTTATGTTGGTTCCATCAAACAGACATTAAAAATGTAAAATAATGCCAGTATGAACATGCTTTATTAAATTCCTGTCATGAAACCACCACATCATTGATACTCAGGTTCGCAAAGCTTCATTATAATAACAAAGAACATTATTATCTGTGAGGATTGACCTGGCGTCATGTGTCCCGCATTTCCATGGAGACAAATGGCAGTTTCAGTTACAGCAAGTTCAGAAACAATTGTGCCCGTCGTAGGAATCGTAATGTAGCTGGCAGTTTCTCGTGACGTCACACCCCAATTCTCTTGCACACATGCTCGCCGCAGCCGTGTGCCTCACGCGACAACAGCTCACGGCGGAGAAGCGGTGTCCCGCGAGCAAGTGAGCGCTCCCTAGCTCACGGGCGAACGCGCAAGCTGGAACACCTAGTCTACATAAAACTTCGTGTGGTGAATAGCAGAGGGTACCGCGAGGAAACATTTAATTGGCGGACCTGGTAATCTTGATTATAATTTACGCTAGAAATGACGTATGTGACAAATCTCCATGAGTACTGTTTATCCGATTGCGATACAATTTTGTACATTCTTACCTTCAGAACAATAGGAATGTCTCTGTCTACGTATTAATTCGTACGATGCATGGCAGAAGGTACTTTACAACAGACTTGCGATCTAGAGTGTTATTACCATCTTGAATAACTTTTTCACAGTTGACCGTCAATTAAGAAAAACATCACTGTCTACATAAGATTTCGTATGTGGTGAAGGGTACCTGACTCAAGACTTGAGTGGTGTTCGACCGATCACCATAAAATTTCGCAGATACACGTAATTTCCGATATACAGTAGAGGGAGGATATAGGCATAGAACGTGGGAGGGCTATAACAGCGACAGGGGGTTGGTCTGTTGCATGTAAAATGGGAGGAAGCGGAGGAGGAGGAGGCAGACGTTCATTGGGAGGAGGGAGGGAGAGAGTGGAGGAGAATAAATAAAGTGATATAAAGAAAGAGAGGGAGCATATAGACGCAGAGAGGACGGAGCGTAGCAGATGGATAAAGTGCGAGATAAGAAGGAGTGAGGTGAAGGGGCCGGACGCAGGAGCCGAGCGGTCTGCGGCGCGCCAGTCACGGTCTGCACGCCCACTACGGTCGGGGGTTCGAATCCCCCCTCGGGCATGGATATTTGTGCCGTCCTTAGTGTTAGCTAGTTGATAAGTAGTTTGTAAGTTTAGGGACTGATAACCCGTAGTTAAGTCCCATAAGCTATACAAACATTTGAACATTTGAGACCGAGACCAAGGGAGAGTCGGAGACGAGAGAGGCAAAGAGAGGGGGGAGGAAAGGGATAAACGAAGGGAAAGACAAGAAGATTAGTGTTTATATCCAATTCATATAAATATTAACGATTGAGAAGCTTTGCCGTAGTCGCTAGTTTTATCTGACAGCAGGTTCGAGAGGTCGATCTGTATAATTTTGATAGATAGTTTCGATTAATATTTCTATGACGACGTGCACCGTTGTACAAAGCAAGAGATTTGGGTTCGAGTCCCAGTTCCGCACAAATGTTCGTATTTTAGAAAGTGATAGTCCACCTTTACAAAAGTTGCTAAAGTCGGTAGTTTTCTCAAACAGTGAATTAACAGCTGTTTACTTAACGTGTATATAGCTGCGGGCCATCGCCAATGACTGTTCCTTTCGAACAGACGTAGCATAGATTCTAGTTACAACTGTGATGCAAACAAATTGGCAGATAGCTTCGTGCAGAATTTCTCGATGAACATTTTCTGTCTTGCTGCGGAGAGCGCGGTTGCTCACTGTAAGAGGTTCGAGTCCTCCGTCGGGCATGGGTGTGTGTATGTTGTCCTTAGCAGAAGTTAGTTTGTAAGCTTAGAGAATGATAACCGCAGCAGTTAAGCCCCTTAGTTTTACAAACATATGAATTTTTGGAAATGCAATAATTTTAGTGTTCAGCTGCATCTTGTCTGGCTATACATTCACAAGGTACACCTTTGAACTGGAACGCTCGGAGCCTCATGAAATCAAACTTGGAATAATAACAATCATAAATACGACATTGGTGTGCGTCATTTCCATGAGAAACGTTGCATTGCACGTCAAGTAACATTACAACAGAGAGAAATAAAGTAACAAGATATCAGTACCATAGGAAGAAAATTATATGTTATTTTAATGGCGTCAGTGTATCATTTAATTCTCAATGAACAGCGCTAAAGAAACTCTACTTAAGGGGGGACGTAGGAGAAAGTGGACGTGATTACATAATCTACCACAGTTTTCGGTGTTTGAAAGATAATGGAACCAATTTTGGACTTGAGGTAATTATGTTATGGGCTACATTCTGGAATTTTCTCAAATTCTATTTTCTCAAAAAAATTTATCATGGAATTGTTGTAAATCTTCGCAACACATGCTATCACACAAGGAACATTTTCTCAAAAATTACTTTACTTACAAATTTTATAATGTAGTAGGTAATTCTTAGTAATCAGATAAGAAAACGTGTGAACAGTTTTTTAAAGCACTTTTAGAGCTCTTACAATTTATTTTTTAAAAATATGTGTATGAAACAAAGCAATTTTCACAAAAACGCAATTAATTTTGACAGGAATACACGCAGAAAAAATTTGAACCACAGAAACTTGTGTTATACTATGAACAAAGTCTGCAGAATATTTCACTTCAGTGCCTCAGGAAAAATGTACGTTATACATTTAGTAGTTTAGTAGTTCTGTTTCATCTTTTCAGGGTTCTGCCAATAAAAGGCAGTCTTTGGTTCGCCGTTCCCACGATATTATCTACGTGTTCTTTCCAGTTTAAGTCTGAACTAATAGTAATTCTTAAGTATTTTGTGGCGTTTACGGCCTTCATGCTTGATTGATTTATCTTGTAAACAAAGTTTAACGGATTTCTTTTCGTACTCATGTGGACTACTTCATACTTCTCATTATTTAGAGTCAATTGCCAATTTTTTTTACCATAGTGATATGTTATTCAGATCGCTCTGCAGTTGGTTTTGATCTTCAGATGATTTTACTAGACGGTAAATGACGACGTCATCTGCAAACAACCTAAGAGTGCTACTAAGATTTTCCCCTAAATCGTTTTGTAAATAAGGAACATCAGAGGATCAATAAACCTACCCTATGGAACGCCCGATATCACCTCTGTTTTAGTCGATATCTTACCATCCATTACTACGAACTGTGTCCTCTCTGACAGGAAACGCCCTATCCAGTCGCAAATTTGGGGCGATATACCAGAACGACGCAATTTGATTAAAAGCCGTCGCAACTTGGTACCTAATATTCGGAACACACGCGTAGGATTAATTCTCTTCATGATATCTCTGCACTGTACACAGCTTACCTCCTGTGGGAACTCTCCAAAGAGACAAATACGTTCTGTAGCTATACGATTCACGCAACTGGAGCACTGGTCAGCACAGCTACACCATGCCACCATCTAGTGACGTTAGCAGACAAGTGCGGCGTTTCTGCATGGAAATGATGCAGACCACTGTTATGTTTATGATTACTTGTTATTCTAAGTAGAGTATCATGCGCTTCCGAGTGGTCGAGATCAAATGAACAAATTCATTGCACCCTTCTCCTGACTACCTGCACACACAAAAATATACAGACGGGAAACCTCCATAAGGGCCCGGTCACACACTCAGGGGTGCGGGGCAGGGGAGGTTTCAGCAGTTCTGTAAGATGTCCCATGATGGCGCTGAGGCATAGACAAAGATATACAGACGGGAAACCTCTGTGAGGACCTGGTCACACACGCAGGGGTGCGGGGAGGGAAGGTTCCGTAAGATGTCCCATGATGACGCTGAGGTCAGAAACAGCCCTTCAAAACTGGCCAGAGCAGGTGGCAGAAAGCGGCTGTCCCCACTACCATATCCCCTCAAACGCCGGCAAGATGGACACAGGTGTGGACTCATGGCAGGCGGCACGAGCTCTCCCCTCAGCCACCCCTCCACGCTACCCTCTGATGTGCGAGAGGCACCCCCTGAAGCGCCTCTAGTGTCTACTGGTACTAAGCCAGGGAACCGCTTGACATCTGCTGGCATCTTAGGGAAATACGTAGGGCAGTGATAAGGGGGAGGTTTCTTCTCTGTATATGTTACTCTGTGGCGGAGGTCAGAAGCAGCCCTTTAAACTGGCCAGACCAGGCGGCAGGTAGCGGCTGTCCCCACCACAACTACCCCTCAAACGCCGGCACACTGGACACAGCCATGGCCTTGAGCAGGCGGCACGAGCTCTCCCCTCATCCTCCCCTCCACGCTACCCTATGATGTGCGAGAGGCATACAAAACTACAAGGAGAGCGTAGGACAGTGGCTTACAGGTGGTTTCTTCTCTGTTTATGTTACCCTATGCTACCTGCCAGCGCTGACAGCCTGTTTGCCCACAGGGAGGGCCCCGCGCTGCCCGGCGTGGGGGGCAGCACGCTGTCGCGTTCCATGACGCAGCCGCTGCCCGTGTCCCCGCCCACGCCGACGCCAGCGCCGCTGCCGACCGCGGCGCCCAAGCCCCCCGTGGCGGGCGGCGTCGCGACGCCGTTCGCGCAGGCGTCCACGCTGCCCAGGGGGCCGGTCGTCTTCCCGCCGCCGCTGCCCTCCGACCTGCAGCCCCAGGACGACGACATCAACGCCATCACGCACCAGGTACGCCTCTGCATTCCACTCCATCTGCGCCGCCATTTTAGTTCCAGGTGGTATTACCCTGAGCTTCTCAGCGAGGGACTTTTTTGCTGTTATTCATTGCTTCTCTTGACCAAGACGTCAAGTAACGGCAATTTACCCTCCGTTTCAGTTCACTATGGAGACTGAAACGGAAGGTACATTGCTGTTCCTTCACGTCTTGGTCAAGAAAAGAGCTGATTGCACCCTGGGTCATGGTGTGTATCGGAAGACAACGCTCACTGATCTGTATTTACACGCAGACAGCTGTCACACCCTTCACAGAGGAATGGGGTACTTAAAACTCTAGTTCATAGGGCGCGCACTATCTCTGATGCAGAGAGTCTACCCCAGGAATTGGAACACCTGAGAACTGTATTCCGAAAAAATGGGTTCTCAGAGTGGCAGATTCGGTGGGCTCTCCGCCCAATCACTACAGCACAAACTGTGGAAGCGGAAGAAAACACGAGGGAGGAGGTAGGCACTGCGTTTATTCCATATAGCGGCGCACTCTCAGGGAAGGTTCGCCCGCATTTTGAAGAAACACCAGGTTGGAACTGTCTTTTGTCCGCCGAATAAAATTCGTGCACTGGAGGGGAGCGCTAAAGATGATCTCGGTTTGAGAAAGGCCGGCGTGTACGACATTCCGTGTCAGTGTGGAAAGTCATAATTGGACAGACGATGCATACCGTCGAGGATCAATGCGTTGAACACCAGAAGCACACATGACTGATGTATCCGAGGTCGCTGAACATTGTTTGTCGGAGTATCACGCGATGGAGTATGAACGCACTAGGATTCTGGTACACACGTCGAATTACTAAGTCGTTAGAGAGGCCATTGAAATTCGCACAAGAGACGACCTCATAAACCGTGACAGTGGCTATAATCTTAGCAAAGCTTGGGTTAATTAAGAGTAAATCTAGCAAACGTAACGACAGAGCCCTCACATCGACGTCATCTCAGACGCCGTCGCAATCAGTTGCACTGTGCGACCGCGGCGCTGGGCGCGGACCACGGAGGGGGCGTTCCGCGGGCCGAGGGTATTTAAATCGCCCGCTATCGGGCTAGAACCCAGTTCCCTTCGAGCCGCCGTAGCGTGCGGGCCTCCGTACCGGCGCGTTTCCAAGAACTCAGTCCGTCAGTTCACCTGATGATGGCGACATGTATGATCGCCGAAATACTGTGCCCGTTGGACACTATAGACCGCCAGTACACCCGTGGATATTTTGATTATCAAATACGCTGGGGAAACTCCAGAATCAACTCTATCGTAAAAGTTTGTTTACAGCATTTCTCATTATCATGAGTTATATTTACACTCGAGTAAGCATTTCCAATCATCTCTTTATATTGTAGGTCACCACATAACCAAGGATTTTTCGCCACAATCAAAATTATGTCAATAGCAACATGTAAATACCATGTATGTGGACGTGAACAGCCGTCTGACGTTGAACTGGAAAGTTTGAAACCGGTAACTGCGCTAATTAGTAAATAAACAGCATAATCAAACGTGATTGGTTGCCGTATTGTAAGAATCATCCTGTACTTATCAGAAGTCTAAATTTTATTTTGTGATTAACCATTGGTTCTATTCTTCTCAAATTGAATCTAATAATTGATTTAGCAATAAAGTGATGACAAACAACGTAGACATTTAAAAAGGTTTTCAGCGACAATGTCAATATATACACCATGACTTACGGCAAAAAGGAATCAAGTCATTAAAATCGATTCCCTTCGATACGTGAATAGAAAAGTCTATTGGTGAGGTACGACACTTTGCCAGTATACTACAAGATATCTATGTTGTAAGCTTATAGTACTTCGTGCATTTTAATATTTGTAAACCTATGGGACTACTGTGGTCATCAGTTTCTAGACTTACGAACTACTTAAACTAACCTCATGCAAACACACACACACACACACACACACACACACACACATACGTACATACAATTTCCTGAGGAAGAACTCGAACCTCCGGCGGGAGCGGCCGCACAATCCTTGGTATGGAGCTTAGAACCTTGCAGCATTCCCTCGCGACTCCTGGATTTTAACATACCAGTAGCTTCAAACTTCATTTATAAATACGAGAAGTATCAGCCACTATAATTAGTAAAACAGAGTATCCACCATTTGAAAAGTATTGTCTGTATGTAGATATTGTTTTTTATCGCCAATCTGATATATAAAAATGAATGTTTGTGTGTTCCTATTTTGTGCGCGGCCGTACCGTTCAACTGATTGTGATGAAACTGTGTCAGCATATTGCTCGCACTTTCGCGATGGTCATTGGCACCATTAAAAGAGAAATAGTTCAGTGACGTAATAAACAATGCGACGTCTGCTTCTAAAACACAGTACAAATTTCAACCAAATTTGATACACGTATTCCTTCCAATTGATGTAGAGGTGAGAGCTGCTTACGACATATAGTTCAGGAGATATGGTCATAAACAATAATAGGGTTGAAAACCTGTGGCATCGTGCAACATGCGAATAAGGACACTTTATTCATCCTAAAATGTTCATGACTTTTGGACACTTGACCTTCAAAACAAGAGGAAGGTCACATAAAATTTTGGATGGTGCATGACGGAGGATACTTTACATATTCCTCACATTCTGTAGTTGTATTCTGATCCTGAAGAAATTTTTAAATACGAATGAACAATTCAGTTTATAAGTGCAATATTAATATATTCACATTACCTACAATCATTTCAGTTAATTAATGTGACTAAACAGTTAATTTTCAGATTTCGGCGAAGTTTCGAATGAAATAAAATTTCTGATAATTCTGCAGCTCTCCCTGCAAGTTATATTTTTCAGGGTGATAATAATCAAAGAAACATTTAAAACATAAACATTGTTCATACCATGTAAATTTTATGTAAGCAATTTAAAAATTTGCTTCAGTGGAAAGCATATTTCATTCAGATTTTTAATGACGAATTTTTGGCTGTCAGTTTTGATGCATACCAAGCATACCGAATCACTGGACTGAAAACCACCAGAAGAATGAATTTGTTGTTACCAACGTATGGTTTCAATCCGAATTTGAAAATAGATACACAAATCTAATATATAAAAATATGCACCGCTATACCGTACATCCGATTGCGATAAAACTTTGTCAACTCATTACTTGCACTCGCGCGAAGGTTATAGGCATACTAAAATTAACTTGGTATGGTGCTTGGCGGAGGGTGCTTTATAATTAGTTACGTCGTTTCTTACGCCTTCACGCTGATATGGCTAGACAGATTTTACAAGCTTCCTCGGGTTTTATTTGCGGACGGAGAAGTTAGTACTGCTTCCTCCCACAAGTCCCCTAAAACCTCCACATCCTTGCGGATGCTGTTGCGTAGCAGTGTGCGTTTGTACCGCCCTACAGTACGAACGAGGTGCCGTAGTTGCTGTCCAAGTCTTTATGGAAAGCATAGAGTTCTGACTAACCTGTTGTCTTCTATAGTTATGTCCCCAGCGCAGAAGACAGCACACAGGTCGTTGGTTCTTCTACAGAATACAAGTGAGGCTAAAATAAGTTCTGTTGGATGGAAGCATAACAAGCGACTCGCGAGATTTTTAATTGTCAGGGATGCCATTTATTAAATAAATAATAAAATATGAACAACTATTGTTAATCCGACGCGGCCTATGCTGCCCTTAGTTCATGTTGAGACCTCGACTGTTATCACAATCATACAAAACTTTACTCATTACCGGCACGGACCGGCGCGTATAGTGGTCAGCTCGAGACTGAAACTGCGGCGCATTGCGAGAGGGCACCTGACGCTCTCTTTCGCGCGAAAACAGGGCCGTCGCGCGCCTTTTGCATTATCGCTCTTCTCTTGTTACAATAAGGGAAGGCACCTTAAACTTTTTAAACTGTCAAAACCTATCCTGTCCTTGAGAGATTTTTTTCACGAATTCTCAGCTCTGAATAATTAATATTTAATATATAATAAACAAAACTAATTTCAAAAGAAATCACGTGTCGTGAAATGCAGCATCCAATGCGAGGAGAGTACCAGTAACGCGCCATATGCTACTGCTCCACACTCCACATTTCAACATATGCTGCACTTCTGTGTTTCTTACCTTACAATGGGTTAATATGTTTGTTTCTCTCCACGCTGAAATAGCTGGACGGATTTGAATGAAATTTGGAATGAAGACAGCTTATACCCATAATACATGGGCTACCTTTCGTAAGCCTCCGAAAGTGCATGGCGGAGTGTACGTTACAACAAAACTTCCAATTGTTTGACTGATCACCACGAAAGACAGCACATAAATGTATGTTTCCTTGGATGAGATGTTTATAATCTGCAAGCCAGTGAATTTAGCGTGGCAGAGGGTACCTTGTGACTTGGACACCGTTTGGCCAGTTACCATGAAACTTGGCGCATATACGTAAGTTTTCATATATAGGAAAGAGAGGAGTAGGTGTAGGAGGCCACGGACAGAGAGGGGAGGAAGGAGACAGACAGAGAGAGGGGAGAGGAGGAGAATGAGAGACGATAGATGGTGACATATGGGTGAAAGGAGATGAACAGGGCGAGGGGAAGGAGGTAAAAGATAAATAAAGGAACTGGAGGAGACGGGTGAAGAAGCATATGAACAGAGAGAGATGTACTAATGTAAGACATGAATGAATAAAAATAAATAAATACCCGGGCAACGCCGGGCTTCCTGCTAGTATACATATAAAAAAAGTCTGTAAGAAGGGGTCATAGCGTCGGACCCTTCGCTAAAAAACACATGTTGAAACTTGTAATTTAAAATGTGTTGAAATTGTGCATAACTACAGGTCTTGCGTAAACCCCAACTTTGCAGAGCATCACGTCATCCTTGACAGGACTTTGAATGCAGTGTGATTATATCAACTGATTTTGGTCATACGCAGGAAGGCCCTGAATTTAAATCTCTCTGCTTCATATTTCTCATTTATGACGTTCAGCCAATGTTTTTACACAAAACGTAGTTGCATTGTGTGGTTGCAATATTCGAGTGATGCAAATTCCTGAGTGAGCCGACTGGGATAATGTCTGAAGGGTTAAAGCCGAAATACCAGATTTTACAATTCTTCTGTACCAATACGTCCTAAAACACATACTCTTCCTCTTGCATGTAGGCTGTTATTTTCGGTATTCAAAATGTTTCTCAGTCTCAGCAGTTCCGCTAGATTTTGATAAAACTGGGACTCGTATTGCGATGATAAAAGTGCGAATAGTACCGCTCCGTTCGATGTGCATCTACAAGGGGAAAATTTAAAGACTTCCTCTCGTCGTAGTACTTAAATCCAGCAGTTCTGCTTGGGCCTGAATGACTCCGGAATGCCTCTGACTGCACTGTAGCGAGCTGCAGCGTTAGGCCGGTCAGATGAAAGGAGAGCTGGATAGCGGGGTGATTCATTAGGCTGTGTTCACAGTGGCTCCGATATCGGTGGTTTTTACTGACGTCAGACATCGGCGGAAAACGGCCGATCGTTTCAAATCAGTATTCTACTATGGGCAAGGTCACAGTGTAGCCGATCTCAACGCCCGAACGTAGAGACTTCGGACGACAGTCGGTGAAATTCTAATCAGTTTGTTTTCTTCGTCAAATCGACCGACGTTCTCACATGTTAGATATGGGTAGTGAGAAACTGATATGCTTTGTGAAAGAAAGAAAGAGATTGTGGCGTCCAGAAAACGATAAATATTACAATCGGGATATAATACGGAGTTAGTTAAATCCTTTATCAGAAATTTTTGCGTAAACCTCAAAAAATGTGTTCAATCTCGGATTGTGGCGTATCTTAATGTTATTGTAGTGGCTCTCTTACATTGTTTTGCACTGTGATAATAGGATATTAGCTGTCCACAAATTATTCTAACTGGTGCTGGTGTTCTTTAAAAAGGTGAGGAGTCTGTTTTGTGAAGTGACCTGCAAATGTTGCGAAGGCCTACGTGTGCTTCCGCTTTTCAGTGGTTTCTGGGTTCAAAATTAGTCTTAATTTCACGCTTGCCTTTCACACATATATTGAATGATAGTCACTGAAGTTCGATGTACCGTAACTCCATTTCGTTCATCATAATCGGATGTTTCTGGGTGGCCTATAGCTGTGTTCTCCATGGATTTAAATACTGAAAAACTGCATCCATTATGTATTTTTATGCTTAGCATAACGCATAATATGACAAATATTTTTTCCACTACTACAGCGCCATCGGACGCAAATCTAATCAACATGTTTCGAACATACGATACATGATTTGAGTCTTAGAATCAGAATCGTTCAATATAAAGATTAGGATTCCAATTTAATATCTTAATCAAAACCTTAATTAAACATTAGCTTAAAGCAACTAATTGCCTGATCAGATATTTGTAAGGGACTTAACTACGGTGGTCATTAGTCCCTAGGGCTAGAAACTACTTACACTGACTTAAAGTAATTTCTGCTAAGAACAACACAAACACACATGCCCGAGGGAGGACTCGAATCCCCGACAGCGAACGGTCACGCGCACTGAAGCATGGCGCCTTAGTTCGCAAGGCTATTCTGTTGCCTGTTATTTGCCTGTTATTTGTCTACAAATAGTTCCCATTAACATTTCACATCTTAGTCTGTCCCGTTGTCTCAGAGATTCAAGTTTGGCATCATGCGATCGCTACCTTGAAAATATTATGGCTATATTGGCAGCATTTTTTCGTACTATGCAATTTTTTTTTTCAAATATTCCACTGCATCGTTTTAAATGATTCTACCATGTGATTATAGTACGCTATCCATAAGCTAAGTTTTTTATACTAATAACCCTCGGAGTTATTTACAGCGCGGGTAAGACCCTATTCACACGGGCATACGCAAACCGCGTCTTCAGCTACCTGACAACCAGGACACTGGCAGACTGTACAACTCGAGTAGTAGATCTCAGACTGAAGTCTCATGTACTGCAAAGTCGCTTGCGGTGTGAAATAAAATTAAATCTGGCTGAGGTTGACGAAAGCACGGTTTTTTTGTTCTCTGCTTCCTGTAGTACAAAACGTAATGACTCTAGCAGTAACGATGATATTATAATAATTGTCTTGTTACCATTAATAATTAATGTTTGTAAAGCTTATGGGACTTAACTACGGGGTCATCTGTCCCTAAACTTTCAAACTACTTATTAACTACTTACGAACTAGGACGGCACAAATATCCATGCCCGAGGGGGGATTCGAACCTCCGACCGTAATGGCCGTGCAGACCGTGACTAAAGCGCCTCAGTCTCCTCGGCCACCGCGGCCGGCCTTGTTACCATTGGTACATGCAGATAGTCCTGAGGTTTTTGCCTGTGAATTTGTAGTGGCTAGTATGATATTTGTATAGTTTGAAAAGAAAAACGTGTGGCGCATACATTAGATAACTGATAAAAGAATATAAACATAAATTTATCGATGTTAGGTGGATTGTTTTGAGGTCTGCGACTGTATTATAAACTTTTTGAAATAATTTATATTGCAGCAGTCACTTTTTACTAATATTTTTATTAGCATGACGCGTTTCGGCAGCAAGCTGCCATCATCGGGTGCTTTTGGTACAGTGTAAACATCTAACACAAAATGTCCACATGTGGTGTATATATAACTGTGTTCTTCTGTTGTGTGTGCGCCCGGTAACAAGATTACCAACTAAACTGTTAAAACTTCCAATCATAACCGCACTGGCACCCACAACACAAAACTTAACAAAACAGGAATGAACCTGTACCTGAAAAAATGCACCCGATGATGTCAGCTTGCTGCCGAAACGCGTCTTGCTAATAAAAATATTAGTAAAAAGTGACTGGTGCAGTATACATTATTTCAAAAAGATAAAGGAATAGTTCACAAAAGTTACCAATGATTTTGTTGCACTACAAATTATTTGAAGCGTTTTGTGATTTTTCTCAGGAACATTTACTTCTACTGTTATGTATTCAATGCTCCCCCCGTTTTTCGTTTCAAAATTGCGCAAGTATCATCGTAGCTATTTAAAATTCATAAGCACAAATTTTAGGTCTTTCTGTACAGGATTAGGAATTTGTAAGGGATTAAGAGAAATTATACTTTTTAGTCAGCTAACATTATATTTAAATAACTAATTTCTGCTTTTTACGTTAATGAATGAAGTTTTTAAATCGATTTCAAATCTTATGATATTACAGGAGACATATGGTAACTTTCTGGTTTATTTCAGTTTCTGGGAGACAATATATTGCATTCTCTTATCTGTATGTTGTGAAAAAGACTGTGAAGGTAAAAACTAGAGATATTCTACGTGACATGACCCATTAATCATTCTTTTCGCGAAACATTTGTGACAGGAACAGGAAATAGCAATGGTACAAAGAAGTGTCCTTCTCCACAGACCAGATAAGATACACATTGATCATGTTCTGAGCCACTGAATGTTTCAACTCTGTAACTCATCGGCAAACCACGAAACATCGTTTCGAATTTCTAATTAAATATTTTTCTGCACATTGCGCATCCAAATGCTACGAATGCCACGAAGAGACGCGGAGACCAGCTCGTCAGGTCACGCAATAGCCGAGTCGCTTCGACTCTGCGACGCCGCTACTCGAGTATGCCCGTGTGAATAACCCCGTTCAACTAGTACATATGCTGCGTCTCTTGGTTGAACAGTATCTCAGTCGCTCGGAACAAGAGTATCCCCGTGTGAATAGGGAAAGTACTTGGGCTCGAACAAACATATCTGTATGAACGTTTGGTTACAGTATCTCTACGTACACCTCAATGTGCTGGTGGGTGTCGTTTTTCTGCAAAACTCTGCAACCATGCTCTAGATAGCACTGTAGATGTAATTATAGACGCCACACTTAATGCAGATATCTGAACATAAGTTATGTAATAATCGTCGTATATGTTCTCTAGCATATTGTCCCGCACTTACCGTAGCACTACGGCTAGCAATGAGTTATTTGTCATTATCATCCCTATTATCATTATTATGAGTTTGTAACAACAGTATCTAACTTATGCTCATATTTCTGTACCATAACAGATACGAGAAAGCATGCGAATGATTCATCTTCTACACTAATACCATCTTCACGAAGAATGGTTCTCCGTAACTTCATCTAAACCAATCGCAATACTTTAGCAGGATTGATTATCAATCGCACGCTCCATCTGACGCTTCACCACACAAATGTCACAAAACGCAACTTCGGAGGCACACTGCACCGTCCCTACTGGCGAACCGACAGGTCAAAGTGCATTGTGGCAAGGCACACGCAGAGGCCTCCTAACGGACGACTGCAGAGTTTTGCAGATGCGGGAGTGTCACTAGTGCAATAAGGGATCTTTACATTATCTCTCGTACGATTTTGATGTATATGTGTTTGTTCGAGCCCAAGTGCTCTCCTTGTAAGGGTAAGTGCCGCGGTGCAGCGGCCTAGCGTTCCAAGGCGCCCTGCTGCAGTGCGCGCAGTTGCTCGCCGTCGGAGGTTCGAGACCTCCATCGCACACGTGTGTGTGTGTGTGTGTGTGTGTGTGTGTGTGTGTGTGTGCGTGTGCGTGTGCGTGTGTGTTTTACAAGGAGAGCATCGGATTTTATCCGTGACACTTTCCCCCCTGTTACGTGATAAATCAAAACGAGCTGCCCTTCTCTGAACCTACTCAATGTCTTTCGTCAGTCTCCACCTGGTGAGGGTCCCACACTGGGCAACAGTACTCCAGGAGAGGACGCACAAGTGTGATGTAGGCAGGGTCTCTTTGGTGGAGCTGTAGCATCTTCGAAACGTTCTGCCAATGAATCGCAACCTTTGGTTCGCCTTCCCCACAATATTTTCTATGTGATTTTTTTGATGACCATAGTAGTTTGGTCCATTAGGTTTACAAAAAGAAAATTGAAGAGTGAGTACAAAGATTTTTTCCTGACGCCGTTACGAAGCATCGAACGAAGTTGAAGAAGAAGAAGAGTGATTCCTTGTGAGTTGCTGGTCGGCAGTTGCATGTCGGTGTGTCCCTGTTTTGGCGGGCCGCGCGCGCTGGCGGCGTGCCGCGGTTCGGTGGTCGGCAGGCCGCATTCCCCCAGTGGCCGGGTTATCACCGCCTGACTAATAGCCCACCAGCTGCCGAGCCTGGCTGACTCACGCGACACGCACCTGCCGCACCGCGTCCCAAACCTCGCTCTGTAGCGAGCGTTTCGACACAGCCGCGCTCACGTATTTACTCATACCTCGGATACACTCATAAGTTACATCGCGGACGTCGGTAGCGAGAGTAAACAGATAAAGTCTGTGGCCGGTAGAGGGGACCCTCACTCCCAACACCTGCTCCACTCTCACGTCTCCGAATTCTCCACCAGTGGCTCCTTCCTGCAATATTGACTAAATACATTGTTTCAAATTCTGAAGTTAGCATGGGTAAAATAGAGGGAACGCACAATTATTGACAACTTTTAGAAAAACCAGACAGTATTTATTAGAGTCGAAAAGCATGAAAGGGAAGCACTACTTGGGAAGGGAGTAAGACAGGTTTGTAGCATTTTCCAATGTTATTCACTTTGTACATCGAGCAAGTTGTGACGGAAAGCAAAGAGATATTTAGGGAAGGGATTAAAGTTGTGAGCGAAGAAATATAAACTTTGCGATTTGCCGATGACATTCTAAATCTGTCAGAGACAGCAAAGCACCTTGAAAAGCAACTGAACGGAATGGACAGTGTCTTGAAAGGAGGTTATACGATGAACATTAGCAAAAGTAAATCAAGGATCATGGACTGTAGGCGATACTAAACGAATTATATATGATAACGAAAGAATAAAGTGATGGATGAGTTTTGTTGGGCAGTAAAATAACATAAGATGGTACCAGTACTATTGACAAACAATGAAGAATTACAATGGGAAGAAAGCGTTTCTGAAAAAGAAAAATTTATTAACATAGAATAGTCATTTAAGTGTAAGGGAGTCATTCCTAAAAGCATTTGTGTGGAGTATTGCCTTGTATGGGCAATATGGACGGTAAACAGTCCAAACAAGAAGGAGGTAGAATCTTTCGAAATGTTATGCTACAGAAGAATTGTGAAGATCAGAAAGGTAGATCGCGTATCTAATGAAGGGGTACTGTACAGAATTGGGTACCAAATCCCAGGCACTCGTCACACTACCTGCTCTTACCGCCGTCTAGACCTGTACTTAACTCCGTCCTATCCCGCAAACAGAAACCATTAACCCTTTATTTGGCAATGTTGCTCTCAAACAAGGTTACGTTAGTTTAAGTAGTTTGTCAATTTAGGGATCGATGACCAGTGCAGTTGGGTCCCATAACTTTCCAAACATTTAAATTTGAACTCTCTCGCATGTAGAAGAAGGGCTGCCCTTCTTTGTTCTCTATCGATGTCTTTTTCTATCCTACTTCATAAGAATCTCACGCCGAAAGAAAACTTGCTTATTTTTCTCGACTTCAAAAAGGCGTTCGACGCGGTGCCACACTGCAGACTGCTAACGAAGATACGAGCTTATGGAATAGGTTCACAGACTTGCGACTGGCTGGAAGCCTTCCTAAGTAATTGAACGCAGTACGTTGTTCTCGACGGCGAGTGTTCATCAGAGACGGATGTATCGTCAGGCGTGCCCCAGGGGAATGTGATAGACCGCTATTATTTTCTATCCGTATAAATAATCTGATGGACAGAGTAAGTTGTAATTTGCGGCTGTTTGCTGATGATGCTGTGGTGTATGGGAGGGTATTGTCTTTAACTGACTGTAATAGCATACAAGATGACTTAGAAAAAATTCTAGTTGGTGCGAAGAATGGCAGCTAGCTCTCCGTATAGAAAAATGTAAGATTATGCGCATGAGTAGGAAAAACAATCCCCTAATGTTCGAATACAGCATTAGTAGTGAGCTTCTTGATGTTGTCGCGTCGTTCAAATATCTACGCCTAACATTGGTGAGCGATATGAAATGGAACGAACATGTAAGTAAGGCAGACAGCTGACTTCGGTTTATTGGGAGAATTTTCGGAACGTGTACTTCATCTGCAAAGGAAACCGCGTATAAAACGCTTGTACGACCACGTCTTGAGTATTGCTCAAGTGTTTGGGACTCGCAGCAGATCAGTTTAAAGGAAGACATAGTTCAGAGGCGAGCAGCTAGGTTTGTTACTGCTAGGTTCGACCAATGCAAGAGTGTCACGGAAATACTCCGGCAACTCAATTGAGGATCGCTGGAGGAAAGACGACGATCTTTTCGTGATATTCTGTTGAGGAAATTTAGAGGGCCGGAATCTGAAGCTGAGTGTAGCACGATCTTGCCGCCTACTTACATTTCACGTAGTGATCACAAAGACAAAATAAGAGAAATTAGGGCTCTAACGGAGGCATATAGGCATTCATTTTTTCCTCGTTCAATTGGGGAGTGGAATAGGAAAAGAAATGCCTAGTAGTGGTGCAGTGTACCTTCCGCTAAGCACCTTACGGTGGATTGCGGAGTATGTATGTAGATGTATTCGTTAGTTGCTTGCCACTCTTGTATTTGCATGCTATTCTAGAGATTAGTTCCGATCATTCACCACCTGATGCACGACGGCAGGCTATCTTATTACGAGATTAGCTGTTGGGATGGTTTGAAATTAACCATCTCGAACCTTGAACTGTGTGTTTTCCATATTATTCAACTAATTTCGTTTTTACGTAGCATCATCACAGACGAAAAAGCTATATACAGAACAGTCAAGAAGATGTTAATGTCTAATTTGATATATTCCTACCATGTGCAAAAATATTACGAGGAAGAGTGTCAACCAAAATAATAGATTTTGATTATGGAAGACACAGTCATTACACATTTAACGAAAATATTATTTTGACCCTTCCGTATAAATTGTTGTTGTTTTCGTCTTCAACTGGAAGACTGGTCTGATGCATCTCTCTGACCTACTCTATCGTGAGAGAGGATGATCTAAGGAGAAACCCCTCATCCATTTGAACCTGCTTACTATATTCGTCTCTTAATCTCCCTCTGTGATTTTTACCCCACACACTTCCCTCCACTGCTAAGTTCACGATTCCTTGATATCTAAGGATCTGTCCTACTAATCGATCCCTTCTTTTAGTCCAGGTATACCACAACTTCCTTTTCTCCCCAATTCTGTACAGTATCCCTTCATTAGATATGCGATGTACCCTCCTAATCTTAACAATTCTTCTGTAGCACAACATTTCGAAAGCTTCTACCCTCTTCTTGTTTGCAATGTTTATCGTCCATATTTCCCGTACAAGGCAATACTCCATACAAATGCTGTCAGGAATGACTCCCTTACACTTAAATGATTATTCTATGTTAATAAATTTTTCTTTTTCAGAAACGCTTTCTTCCCATTGCAATTCTTCATTGTTTATCATTAGTACTGGTACCATCGTATGTTATTTTACTGCCCAACAAAAATCATCTATCACTTTATTCTTTCGTTATCATATATAATTCCTTTAGTATCGCCTACAGTCCATTATTTTTGTTTTACTTTTGCTAATGTTCATCGTATAACCTCCTTTCAAGACACTGTCCATTCCGTTCAACCGCTCTTCCAGGTGCTTTGCTGTCTCTGACAGAATTAGAATGTCATCGGCAAATCGCAAAGTTTATATTTCTTCGCTCACAACTTTAATCCCTTCCCCAAATTTCTCTTTGCTTTCCGTCACAGCTTGCTCGATGTACAAACTGAATAACATTGGAAAAGGCTACAAACCTGTCTTACTCCCTTCCCAAGTAGTGCTTCCGCTTCATGATTTTCGACTCTAATAAATGCTGTCTGGTTTTTCTACAAGTTGTAAATAACCGTGCGTTCCCTCTATTTTACCTATCTAACTTCAAAATTTGAAACAATGTGTTGTAGTCAATATTGCAAAAGTGGTCTGCAGCTCTACAAAAAGCTAAAAATTTAGGTTTACCTCTCTTATTATAAGTCCTAGTGTATTCCCTCGCGTGTTCCTACAGATCTACTAAATACAAACTGATCTACCCCGAAGTCCGCTTCAACCAGCTTTTCCATTCTTTAGTAAATAATGCGTGTTAGAATTCTGGAGCCATGACTTATTAAACTGATGGTTCTGTAATTTTCATCTACATCTACCTCTACATGGGATACTCTGCAAATCACATTTAAGTGCCTGGCAGAGGGCTCATCGAACCACCTTCATACTATTTATCTCCCATTCCATTGTCGAATAGCGCGCGGGAAGAAAGAACACCTGAATCTCTCTGTTCGAGCTCTGATTTCTCGTATTTTATTCTGAAGATCATTTCTACCTATGTAAGTGGGAGTCAACAATATATTTTCGCATTCGGAGGATAATGTTGGCGATTGGAGTTTCGTAAGTAGCCCACGCCGCAGCGATAAGCGCCGTTGTTGTAATGATTCCCATCCCAGATCCTGTAACCCACTTGATAAAGATCCCACACTGGGCAGCAATACTCCAAAAATGGAGGGACTAGCGTAGTGTATGCAGTTTCTTTTCTAGTTCTGTTGCATGTTTTAAGGGTTCTGCCAATAAAACGCAGTCTATGGTTCGCCTTTCCCACGATATTATCTAAGTGTTCTTTCCAATTTAAGTCTGAAGTAATAGTAATTCTTAGGTATTTTGTGGAGTTTACGGACTTCACTTTTGATTGATTTATCTTGTAAACAAAGTTTAACGGATTCATTTTCGTATTCATGTGGACGACTTCACACTTCTCATTATTTAGAGTCAATTGCCAATTTTACACCATACTGATATCTTGTTCAGATCGTTCTGCAGTTGGTTTTGACGTTCAGATGATTTTACTAGACGGTAAATGACAGCGTCATCTGCAAACAACCTAAGAGAGCTACTTAGATTTTCCCCTAAATCGTTTATGTAAATAAGGAACAGTAGAGGACCATTAACACTACCCTGTGGAACGCCCGATATCAGCTCTGTTTTAGTCGACTACTACGAACTGTGTCCTCTCTGAGAAGAAATCCCCTATCCAATCGCAAATTTGAGGCGATATACCATAACCACGCAATTTGATTAAAAGCCGTCTGTGAGGTACGGTGTCAAAAGCTTTCTGGAAATCAAGAAGTACGGAATCGATTTGCGAACCCTTGTGGATACCACCCATCACTTCGTGTGAATAAAGAGCTAGTTGTGTTTCACATGAACGATATTTTCTAAAGCCGTGTTGATCTTGAGACAATAGATCGATCTGTTCCAGGTAATTCATACCTGTCTGCGCCGGCTTTCTTTGGAATTAGTATAATTGTAGGGTATTTCGCCTGTCTGCTATGCGTTCCTTATGCATTTGAAAACTCTCTCTCGGCTGTAGACAACATACCCAAAGTCCTAATTGGAATGCGCTGCAGCAGCCTCTTTGACTTTCAGACTAGGTGTCTGATGGTTGGGAGTCCATTGTTTGCGCATGCCCAGCAGTACAGTTTGCGAAATTAGGGCTGGCGAGTGGCTCAGAAAACGAGGGGCGAGGCTCAGAATAGTCGGCCGCGCCCAGCGCCAGGTTCTCTCTAACGAGGCCTTTATCTCACATGGGTATCCCATTTTAGAATTGCTTTATATTTACGGTAGGTGAAGTTCAGAACTGAAACAACAATCATCCAAAGCCATTCGAGGCAACACTAAAAATTTCTCGAGAAAATCGACTGTGAAGTATGCAAGTACACACAAGTACCAGTAATTAAAACAGCTGCAGCACCTGTCGTCGTAGCTCAGGTGGGAGCGTTCTAGCCCTACAAGCATACAGTCCCAGGTGCGAGTCCCGGTTCCGGCACACAATTTTAATCTGCCAGGAAGTTTCATATCAGCGCACTCTCCGCTGCAGAGTGTAAGTTTCCTTCTGCAAACATCCCTTAGGCTGTGGCTAAGCCATGTCTCTACCATATCCTTTCTTCCAGGAGTGCTAGTCTTGCATGGTTCGCAGGAGAGCTTCTGTGAAGTTCGGAAAGTAGGAGGCGAGGTACTGGCGGAAGTAAAGTTGTGAGGCGGCATCGTGAGTCGTGTCGGGATAGCACAGTCGGTACTGCGCTTGCCAACGAAAGTGCAAAGGTCACAGGTTCGAGTCCCGGTTCCCGCACACAATTTTAATCTGCCAGGAAGTTTCATATCAGCGCCCACTCCTCTGCAGAGTGAAAGTTTCATTCTGGTTACAGACGATGGTTCGAAACCCGCTATGACAAATTCGTTGTTTTCTAAACCAGTTATGTAAAACATTTTGGAATCTCTAATTCCAAGGGTTGTGTCAGTTTTTGTTTATATGTGTATGGAGACGAGCTGAACACCTTGTCACCTAAAACGATTGTAGGTTAGGTTAGCTGCTTGGAAAGCAGATGACTTTCGAATAGTAGCTCTTCACGAAGTGAACAATCAACTAACTATCGTCGTCAACTAATAACGAAGCCAATACCGTAAAAAATGTAAGTTACGTTTTTTTATTGAAACCATCACTATTAATAACCTTTTACAAAGAATAAAAAATACGTGCATTTTTTGTAAAATTTACCGTTAGATATTAAAATTGTGTAAGTATTCGAACATATATATCTATATGTATATATATCACTTCAGGATTCTAACCACCGATCCCTAGGTTATAAGGCTTGAAAGCTACCACATTGCCGGGCGCAGTGGCGGAGTGGTCTGCGGCGTGTCAGTCACGGTCTGCACGGCCGCTGCGGTCGGGGGTTCGGAAGGAAGGAAACTTAGGGTTTAACGTCTCTTCGACAGCGTGGTCATTAGAGGCGGAGCTAACGCTCGGTGTTTTGGGTAAGGATGGGGAAGGAAATCGGCCGTGCCCTTTGAAAGGAGCCATCCCGGAATTTGCTTGGAGTGATTTAGGGAAATCACGGAAAACCTAAACCTAGATGACCGGAGGTGCTTTTGAACCACCATCCTTCCGAATACGAGTCCAGTGTGTTACCACTGCGCCACCTCGCTCGGTTTGGGGGTTCGAATGCATCCTCGGGCATGGATGTTTGTGCCGCCTTTAGTATAAGTTAGTTCATATGCCGGCCGCGGTGGCCGAGGTGACTGAGGCGCTCCAGTCACGGTCAGCACGGCCACTACGGTCGGGGGTTCGAATCCCCCCTCGGGCATGGATATTTGTGCCGTCCTAGTTAGTAAGTAGTTCATAAGTAGTTTGTAAGTTTAGGGACTGATGACCCCGTAGTTAAGTCCCATAAGCTTAACAAACATTTGAACATTTGAGTTAGTTCATAAGTAGTTTGTAAGCTAAGTCCCATAAGCTATACAAGTATTTGAACATTTGCGCTACCACCATTCTAACTCTCTCATTGTGGGTAGTTCTGTTCAATGCGGTCGGTGATCGTGTTTGTTGGTTGCGTTCTTGCCTCCATCTGACCCACGGCGCCCGGCATCCAGGCTACCCCGCCACACATCATGCGCTTCATTAATCGTCATTGCGAATGCAAGGCGAACGGTAAACTGGACATGCTTAAATTGAAACGGCAGTTCGGAAGGAATCAGTGGTATTCTTGGAATCAGAACATCCTCTCCTTTGAACTTTCCTGTGTATTATCGTTGCTTCAAGCACATTGTTCATTAGCTTCTTCACAGAGAGTCTTGTTCCATTGCATAGTTTCGGTTGGCTTAAATTGCGTAACGTGATTATCACAGACCCAACCTTGATTTGCAAATCGTGCGGTGGCATTCCTAGCAAATCCAATGATTTCAAGAATTTTGTTGGATAATTGACGACTTCAACAGGATCGGAAATGGAAACCATCGAAGTAAATGAATGCAAATATCAACAATAATACATTTCCTTGAGACAATATTAATAAATTTATGTTATTGGTCAGCGATTTGGCTTTGAATTTTTATGTTCAAATCGTCTACGTCCTTATTTTTCGCTGCCAAAATGGCTACTTCGCTCAACCAGATGGTATGGTTTTTGTAACTGACAGCAATATTCGTGTTTGTTTTCTGACCTGTAAGGGAAAAATGAACTCTTATTAGGAATCTAATTGAAACACGATTAACGACATTGCTATATACCGGTAAAATTTTACAATCCGCGACACAGGCGTGGTATACCTATGTTTGCATCAGTTGCTGGATCGTGGGAATGAAGCCGACCAATCGCGGCAAAGCTTGAGATAGCCAATGAAATTTTAGATGGCAACACTTGTTTTCTCTTCGTAGTAAATAATATTATTTTGATAATCCGCATAATAATTTAGTTTCAGACACATTAAACGTACTGAAGAAGATGATGTTTCTCATGTATTCTCAGCATTGATAATGCCGTCTCCATTTAATCTAACCTCCTTGACGTATTTGTTTGCTCCGATGCAGCGTATTTTGTCGCTAGGCGAGTAACGAATGAATAAGCTGATTCGTGGAGAATAGTTGTAAAGAATTTTCTCCTCTGCAAATTCTTTTACTCTCTTCCCGTCTCAGATGAACGATTGCGGGGTTTCTCAACGTTCGAGCTGTTAAAAGGCCAACGCAAACGCCCAAGCGAACGACGGATCCATCGGGCAGCTCTTAGGATGTAGAGGCAGATAAAATCGGGGATACGGTACTGCGAGAAGAATTTCACAGAGCACTGAATGATCTGAGTAGAAACAATCCCCATCGAGTAGATGTTATTCCGTCTGAGCTGCTGATATCGTTAGGAGACCCAAACACGAAGAAGTTGTTCCGCCTGGTATGCAAGATGTACGAGGCGTTTTTTTAAAGTAACTATCGTTTTGAAATTTAAAAAAAAAAACACGTGCTAAGATATCTGAATAGTTTTATTTTTACATGAGAGCCTGTACCTTAATTTACGTTTCTACTTAATTTCTGTCAATATTGAGGCACTTGTCATATCGCTGTACCAGTTTTTGAACACTCTCCTCATAGAAGTCTCCCGCCTGACTTGTTAACCACTGAATCATAACTATTATGACTTCGTCATCGCCTTGCTCGGTCACAATGCCATACAAAACACTACGAGAAACATGAGGAAAGTCATTTCACAAGGAGGAAATCGAAAGCGTCTGTTTTCTCTCACCTTATTGTCCACTTTCTGCTCCAAACTTTCATTAACGACCCAAGAACGCCCACTCCCTTGTTCATCATGCACATTTGTGCGGCCATCTTTAAATGCTCTCACCCCCTTTCTTACCATTCCATCACTCATAACTTTTTCTCCCTAAACTGCACAGATCTCACAATGGATATCGATCGCTTTTAGATCTTTATTACTAAGAAATCTTATAACAGCCCGTACTTCACAGTCGGCGGGACTCACGATTATCGGAGGCATCTTAAACACTCAGTACACAACGTAAACAAGGAAGAATCAGACAGTAATGGCGTCACTGCTTAGACAATAGATGTAGGTACCCTGTGCGCATAAAATTATTGAGATATCTTAGCACGTCTTTTTTAATTTCAAAATGGTACTTACTTAAAACCTGTAAACTTTCGCGGCCGGAATGGTCAAAATTACTAAAAATTTCCGGGCTATTATGCCGTGGTCTATTGGATTTATTGTCGAAACCCAACATTTCGTCCCCGACCGCGGGGGACATTCTCAAGGGGAATCGCAGCGAGCTAGGGTGTATATCGGACATTGAAAGTGCTACGATCCCCCTTGAGAATGTCTTCCGCAGTCGGGGACGAAACGTTGGGTTTCGACAATAAATCCACTAGACCACGGCATAATAACCCGGAAATTTTTAGTAATTTTTCCTTAAAAAAACAAGCCTCGTATGAGACAGGGAAATACTCTGACTTCAGGAGAATATACTAACTCCAATTCCAAAGAAACAAATGCAGACAAATATGAAATTACAGAACTATTAGTTTAATAAGTTGTGGATGCAAAATTGTAACATGAATTATTTACAGACTAATGGAAAAATTGGTGGAATCCGATCTTAGGGAAGTTCAGTTTGGATTTAGGAGAAATGTAGTAACTTGATAGGCAATACTTACATTACGTTCTGTCTTAGAATCCAGGTTAAAAAAAGGCAAACCTGCGTTTTTACCATTTGAAGATCTAGAGAAAGCTTTCGACAATGTTGATGACAGTGTTGACAAGATTATATTCAACTTGTACATATCCAGACAGCAGTTATTAGAACCGAAGGGTGGGGAAGGGAGTAACATAGCGTTGTAGCCTTTCCCCAATATTGTTCAATCTATACACTGAGAAAGCTGTAAAAGAATGCAAGGAGGAATTTGGAGACGGAATTAAAATTCAGGGCCAAGAAATAAATACTTTGCGGTTTGGCGATGACATAGTCATTCTGTCAGAGACAGCAAGGGAACAAAGAGCAGTTGAATGGAAGGAACAGCGTCTTGAAGGGAGGGTATGAGATGAATATTAACAAGGGTAAAACAAGGGTGCCGCGGTGGAGTAGCCGAGCGGTCTAAAGCGTCTCGCTGCGGAGCGCGCGGTTGCTTGCCGTGGAGGTTCGAGTCCTCCCTGGGGCATGGGTGTGTGTGTTGTCCTTAGGTTAGATTACCTAGGTTTAACTAGTTTGTAAGCTACGGACTGACGACCACGCAGTTTGGTCCGATAGATTTACAGACATTTGAACATTTGGAAACAAGGGTAATGGAATGTAGTGCCAGAATATCAAAATGTTCAAATATTTGTAGAACTTACGGGACTTAACTAAAGGGTCATCAGTCCCTAAGCTTACAAACTACTTATGAACCAGCTAAGACTAAGGACGGCACAAATATCCATGCCAGAGGGGGCATGCGAACCCCCGACCGCAGTGGCCGTGCAGACCGTGACTGGAGCGCCTCAGTCCCCTCGGCCACCGCGGCCGGCCCAGAATATCAGACGATGCTGAAGGGATTAGGTAATGAGACAATAAAAGTAGTGGATGAGTTTTGTTATTTAAGTAATAAATTAACTTCTGATGACCGAAGTAAATAAAATGCTGAATGGCTATGGGAAGAAAAGTGTTTCAGAAGAAGCAAAAACTGTTGACATCCAATATTAATTTAAATTTAGGATGTCGTTCCTGAAAGCATTTGTCTGGAGTGTAGCATTTATGGAAGAGAAACATGGATGATTAAGGATTTCAGACAAGAAGATAATAGAAGCTTTTGAAATGTGGTGCTACAAGCAAAAGATGGGTAGATCACAGAATTGGGAAGAAAAGGTGTTTCTGGCGTACCCTAAGAGAAGTGTTAGCTTAGTGTGAGACATTCTGACACTTTAAGGAATCGTCAACTTAGCTTTTTGTGACGTCAAAATTGGAGGGGAAGACTGAGGGACGACTAAAGTAAGCAGATTCAAAAAGATGATGGTTGCCGTACGTATTCTCTGATGAAGAGGCTAGCACAGGACATGGTAGGATGAAGAGGTGCACCAAACCAGTCAGCGGAGTAAAGGCCACAAGAACAACAACAATTCTTAGATATCTACGAAATGTGACCATGGCTACATCAACCAGATTTACGATTGTATGAAATAGAAGACTGTAATTATTTGTCGGTGCACTTCGTCACAAAAACCACTGGACGGGCAAGTAATTGTATGGGTAAAAATCAGAAATGTACACTGTAATGAGACATTATGGTACGCAGAGCCGCGGCGGAGAGGTCGAGCGCATTGAAGCGCTATGCTGCGATGCGCGAGGCCGTTCCTTGTCGGTGGTTCGAATCCACCCTCGGGCATGAATGTTTGTGTCGTCTTTACTATAAGGTAGTTTGTACGTTTAGGGGCTGATAACCCCGTAGTTAAGTCCCTTAACAAACTTTAGAATATTTGAACATTTGCCAAGCTGAAAGGCGATTGGATAACATTTATTTAAAAAAATATTGAGTGCATATAACTGAAGCCAAAGTCAGTCACAGTACTCTGTACTGTCATTAGCAAATGTAAAATTTATTCTACAGTGGAAAGAAAAAACTTCATTAATTTAAAATGAACAGGCAAACATGTTTTGCTGATAACGCTTGAAACTATAATTACATCTACAGACTTTTACATGAGGAAGAGAATTGTTATTAATAGTTTACCAGGGACACGCCATAATCAAAAACCTTCTCGGTCAAAATGTTCGTCAAGATTATGGAACTTAGCTGTGTGGTCATCAGTCTTCAAAACTTACAAACAACTTATAAACTAACTTATACTAAAGACAACACAAAAATCCATGCCCGAGATAGGATTCGAACCACGCACGGGGAACGACCTCGCGGATCAGAGCATAGCGCCTCAATGCGCTTGGCCACTCCGCTGCGTCAGTTTTCTAGTTATGATTTGCAGATCAGTTATGTTTAACCTTAACAACGCGTAATGTCGCTAATAAAAAATAAAAAAAAACTACAATCAAAGACTATACCGTCAAATAAAAACGCTTAACGTTGACGATAAAATTATAGTAACTATGTCTTCATGTGGTAGTGCTTAGGATATAAAAACTATTTTTCAAGCATTTGACGTTTTTCATCTCAAAATCAATTGCCACAATTTTCAAAAGTACACCTACACTTCAAAAAAATTTAAATTTATCTTATATAATTATGGCCAAATTACGTGGCACGTAGAAAATTTATGAAGCCTGGCAATGAGGTATTTCACACTTTTACTGATGTGAAATTCGACGTTTACATAACACTAAATTCGTATTTTACGACACATACCGAACATTTTTTTCTCTCACAATGACATAGCGTTCACCAGATTGTAAATTAAAGTATTTTTCCGCGACCGCCTTTCTGTGTTATATTAGTGCTTTGGCGCTCCTGTTACTGGGCCAAGGAAAACAGCTAGCGACATCTAGCAGAGATGTGTTGAAGCTCCGGCTAGGTTGGCAACCAGAGAGATCTTGTGGCTAATGCCAGAACTACAGATTCACAGGCGCCTGAAGCTCTCTGGCGGCTGAAATCAGAATCTCGTGAAGGCAGCAACACGAACTAGGACGCAATGCCAAAATACTGCAGGCTCGCTAGTCTTGCACAACCTTCGTTTTCCATCTGACATTGTCTAAGTTGAACATCACTTTGTGTTCCTCAGTGACTAAAATTTCATTGAAATATTAAAATTATAGAGAAGACAGTGTTTTACCATAGTTAAAGTTAATACAGTACAGTGTAAACAGAGATTCATCGTAGTACAAGCACATCAATATTAGGTAGAATCTAAAATTTTTATGACCTACAAACAATTAATTAAGCAAGCATTTATGACCTAAAACTTTTAAAAATATCATCGTATAAAATAAAGTATGATTTTGTATATGTTTATTTAAAAACATTCCTGTTGATTTTGCACCATGTAATACAAAATTCACTTCTAAACAAACTGTGAGTATGGTAGGGCTACTTACTTAACAAAAAATAAATAAATAAATAAATAAATAAATAAATAAAGACACGATTTGTTTTCAACGAAACCAATAACACCTATCCAAAGAATAAATATCCCGGTTTTACTACAGAGCGCACAGGACACATGTACGTTCCTCCCTATTCATGTCTCTGTGCATTTGTTTTGCATTCAAAGCCAAGTGACGTCCGTTACATAGAAAAGTAAACACATTCACACTGATAAGGGTTGTCAGCTGTTATTAAGAGCATGTACAGAACAAGTGGTGTGATACATATTGGCAGTTGCTATTCAGTGCACATGCTGTGCAAGTCACGTATTACCATGGAGGTAAGAATAAACAGAGGCACTATGATGCCACAGCTGTGACGCCTAGGATAGCCATCTTGATCCGACCAAAACACTGTTGTATTTGCGTATACTTGTCGCTTGTTTTAGGAAGGTTTTTCCACTTTTATGGTGACATCACACAGGTCACCGAGTGCGAATCGTTCTAATTGAGACGCGAAATCGAATGAAATACCATTTCATGTGTAATTGCCTCGCTAACATGTGATTTTACCACTTTTATTGTAACGCACCTATACAACATCTTTACTTGTAATGTAGCGTATTTTTCTCTTATGGTTTTCCATTTTGTAAAGGTGGAAGTTATTTCCCCCACTTAACATACTATTTACGAATGAATAACGAATAAAATATAAATTTTATTTTTATTAAGTCGTTAATTTCGAAAGCAAAACCTAGTTTCAAAATTAATGAAACTTACTACACAGAGAAAATACATCGTCACAGAGAACATGAACACCAGACTCAGAGGAAAGAGTTATCAACCATATTGAGGAAAATAGCTGAAGCTGTACCAGGGAAGTTGCGGCAAGTGTAGTTGTGAGTCACTGTGGAAGGTTATACGAGAACATCTCCTATATCCACATCACCTTCAAAGCGTCCAAGGTCTGGGTGCAGAGCAGCATTTTGTACCTGGTAAGGCAGATGTATGGCCACAAGCTAAATTTTCTCTCTGCTGTTCAGTTTATCGTTCAAGTGAAGTTTACCAGAAATGGAGTGCAGAATTTTTATAATACGCATGAAAAGCGAAGTTGTGTAAACCGGAAATGTACGACAGCTCAGTAGTAATGTTTGAGCTGGAATAATGGATGACCCATTAATTAAAACTAATCTCCGTCCTACACAGGCCTTGAAAGCCCAACAGGTACTGACCGGGCGCTGGGGCATCCTCCAACCTAAGGCACCACCGGATGTGGTGTGGTGTGTTTTAATTGATTACTTCTATACCACCCACTATAGTTACGACACATTTTCTAGACAACATTCAACTATATCACTGAATGTAGCTGCAGAATTATATCATTGTTGACACATAGTTGAGGATTTATGACATCATAAACTCTGGATGTGTGAAAAAGTGCCACATCATCCATGACGTTTGATTTTGTTACTACGTGGCTACGTACTCTATTTGCAGAAAATTTTGCATCCAGAGTATAGAGAATACCATGATATTTCTTTTCTAAAGGAACAGTCAATGCTGATGGTCCGCAGCTATAAAGTATACAGATTTTAATTCGCAATTTGCGAGAATTTCTGACTTTAGCTGCTCTTCTTTAGTTGGTCTATAATTTTGTAACATATGAAAGTGTCGGACCGGGAGCGTGTTCGGGTGGCTGAGTGGTTCAAGCGACCGCTGGCGGAAACCGGGAGACCCGTGTTCGAGTCCCGGTATATATATATATATATATATATATATATATATATATATATATATATATATATATATATATATACGTAGAAAATTATGTCATTGTGCTAAGGAAATAAGAGGTCATAAACCTGCATCACATTTGACATCTTATAATGTCTTTGTTACTAACTCTGTTTGCAACACATTTTGCAGACAATGAGAATATGCCACTGAAAGGATCTGCATAGTTACATCATTGTACGACACATTCTTCAGTAGATATGATGTCATAACCACTGAGCTGCGTGAGAATGAAATTTTAATGTAAAATTCGCTACAGAAAGAAGCGAAATACTGTCTTGTAAAAAGACAGGGGATCGATACAAATTTCATATACATATTACTTGCTATCTGCATACAATTATTCTGTGGCTAAGAACGGTCGATCTTTCATTAAGAAGTGTGTGATATAGTAATATTCAGAATGAAGTGGGAGAGGAGAAGAAAGTGGAGGCGGATTAGAGAGAGACCAAGGTGTAAAGCAGAGGAAGCCAACTTCAAACGGTGTGATGTGTGAGCAGGAAGAGCAAGTCTGTCAATCCGTGTGACGTCAGGCGAGATCTGTGTTCACAATGTTGCCTAGGCAAACGGGGCCGTGGGTACGGAGCTGGAAGGCTCAGTCGGCAATAGCGCTCTTGAAGACAATAATGTGGCAAGTATAAGCAAAACGGAGCAATTAGTTTATAACTCTGTGTGGGAAAATCTGTTTCTTTTTGTGCAATGGAGTGATGCAACGTGTTTGGTGTGCAACAGAGAAGTACGAAGTATTTATAAAAAGTAATTCACAGAATCATTATTCCCTGAGTCACGCAAATGAGTATGGGAAATATGAAGGAGAAGAACGAGACGCCTTAATATCTGAATTAAAGGAACGTCGTGATGTGAGGGTTGTCAGCTACAGAATAGATCTACATATAGCAAGGAAAGTCAGACCATTTACTGCCGGCCGCGGTGGCCGAGGAGACTGAGGCTCTTCAGTCACGGTCTGCACGGCCACTACGGTCGGCGGTTCGAATAACCCCTCGGGCATGAATATTTGTGCCGTCCTAGTTCGTAAGAAGTCATAAGTAGTTTGTAAGTTTAGGGACTGATGACCCCGTAGTTAAATCCCATAAGCTTTACAAACATTTGAACATTTTTGAGACCATTTACTGAGGGTGTGCGCTCCTGATCGTATTCTCTCTGAAGTTCTAAATCTGGAAACTCTTCCTAACCAGTTTGAGTCCAGCTTTGAAAATGTTGAAATACTGTCTGGTATGCTTCAGCTCTTTGCAGCACCGTTTTCATAGGATGTTAACAATGTTCGGTTCCACTTACGTGTGTGAACAATTCTTTTTTATTATGAAATTTGTAAAGTCCCAATACCGAAACACCTTGTCAGATCGCAACCTAACATATAGTCTTCGATTAAAAATATCTCAAACATTGCATCCTAACATTGAAAAACTAACCAAAGAGAAACGAATTGGAAAATGTCGGAAAATTTCTACTTAATTGTACTGTACAGCTCTGCTCTAATTTATAGAGAAAATTCTCGCCGGCCGCGGTGGCCGAGGTGACTAAGGCGCTTCAGTCACGGTCAGCACGGCCACTACGGTCGGGGGTTCGAATCCCCCCTCGGGCATGGATATTTGTGCCGTTCTAGTTCGTAAGTAGTTCATAAGTAGTTTGTAAGTTTAGGGACTGATGACCCCGTAGTTAAGTCCCATGAGCTTAACAAACATTTGAACATTTTTTTAGAAAATTCTCTTTACTTTATAACAGTGCTTATCCTCAAATTAAATTACACTTGCATTATAATGTTAATTAGGATATCGTAGACCTGACAGTATTCTTCATACCAGATCTGTTCCCTGTCTTTCCTAAACTGCTGCTCTCCACACGCTGCGTTCTGTTTCTCAGCGGAAGCAGTATAGAGCGCGTGACGTCACATGGTCAACTCTCCTTCCTTGTGAGCAGCCATGACGTCACACCAGCGCTGTCTGACCTCCCCTTGTGTAAAGAAACAGAGGGACACGCAGATATCCAGAGAAAGGGAAGGGAGAGGGGTAAGAAAGCGAGGAAGAGCGGAGGTGGTTATTGACACAAGAGGTGAGGAGAAAATTGGTGTGAGGAGATGATTTTAGAGAATTGAGAAGGAAGGGGGAGATGAGAAGATGACAGAAGAGGAGAAGTTGATAGAGGAGGGGATGATCCGATGAATAGGGAGAGGGCAGAGGATTATTTTATTGATTTAGCGTATGCAGGTACAAATCACGTTTATGAGAAATATACAAATAACTGTATGTATATAACACTGACAATTAAATAAAAGACATAATTAAGATTGTCATGAACAACATGGACAGATAATGGCGTGAGGAGTACAGAACATAGGGGGAAGTGAAGAGATAAATTTACATTACACGACAAATAACTAGTAATTCCATTATTCGCATGATCCCCTCCCTGTATTAAGTATACTTGTATGTGTGTAAGACTAACCAGCAATCCGTAAAGGATGACGTGGGAGGCGAACAGGTTTACACAACTTGACGGTATTTCTATTAAGGTACTTGCAAATTGGACTCCATTCTCCTCTTTGTGACACTTTCTGTCTCAAAACATTAAAGTAAGTTAGAGAAGAAATAAACTGAACTCGATAGCTGTATAGCCACAACAAAAAATCCACAGTCCTGCATATCATCTGTAGGAAGATACTCTTTAGGTACACAACAAACATGCCAAGCAGATACTACGAAGTGCTAGAACCTGGGCAGACTACTACAATATAAAATATGCAGAAAGTAATAATTTGTTTTCTTCATAAGAAGCCTCTTTAAAAAAAAGTTCTTGGGAGCGTTACCTTTCTATTGTCATCCTCACTTCCGTTTCAGCAAGCGACAAAAGCTTATCTCCTTTTTTGCATATAAGTTACATACAGTCAGTAAATCAGCTTCAATCAGTGCTGCAGAAAGTATTTCGAAAATTAAGGTGACATTTCCGACTGACAGTATGATTGTTGAAAGTATAAATTTACGCATACTGAACAGTAAAACCTGTGTACCACATGACCAATGCTTCCTAAACTCATTAGTTATTAATAACATTCTTCGCTTTCAAGGAAACACATTAATAAAACTTTTCAATATATCGATAACCCGATCCATTATGTAGAATACTGAAAGAGTTAAATTGTAAATAACCTAATCTAAGAAATCGCTATAAGATACGATAGCGTTATATTGTGCTTGACAACAATAACGAGTACCCACAATTTTTACGCGCGAGGAGAGACTCCTAGCAGGTAAACGGCGCGGCGTCAACGGAGGTAAAGCGTTATTGTTGACTCATTCCATCCCAAACACGACCCGACTTCATCAGTAAGTTCAAGAAACCTAGTTTCGGGAAGAGAAACCGAATATTCGGTCGATCCTTACTTGTCATTAAAATCCGGGCCTGTTGATATGTTTAGCGAAATACTGAGTCTTCAAGTTATTTCACTCATAGCGTTTATCTCAAACCCTTCAGTTCCTTGATTAATTTAGATTTCTCTTCTAACGGTGTCCTTAAATAATAACGACGCCCAGCACCCAACGAAGCAAACTACCCGCCCAACAGCTGAGAGGTGGGTTGCATATTCATACACTTGTAGGCGTTCTCTGTGGGTGCGAAGGAAAGGAATAAGACAAGGGTACTCATGTTACATCGCAAAGCAAAAACGAAACATCTTTTCAAAATATCCATGTTGGATACGAATTGCAGCTGTAGCGTATATTGGCGATTTAATTTTGTTAAAAGAATTGCAACCAGCTGCTTTTATGGATGTCTTTTATTCCATAACTGCACTGCAGGCTCATCATCAGTGGATACGATACAGGAACATTTATTATCTTCCGACAAGTGTAGGTTTACTCTGTTATGAGTGTTCGAGTTTTTATTGTACGTATAAGCGTAACCATGTTGTGCATTGGGCGCTGACGTTTTTCACAAGACAGCATTTTGCAACACTTAGCGTAACAAATTCACAAAATATAAACATTGGATGTGGTGCAAAGAGGATGGCTGTGGTAGATGCTCAAATCTTTATTTACATCTGGGGCTGACAAACAAAGAACTCAACCGCTTTTGAACATTACCGTTCATTTTCTGAGAATTGTAATTTAATGAAACATCTTAATCATTGAGGCCTGCAGAAGCGAATGTATTGTTTACGGATTATGATAATGTATTAAACACTACGAAAACAATGAAACGGCGATGTTTCTTGTCATGGTTGGAGAAATGAACCGGCATAGACGTGTCAGAAACTAACAGTTGAACAATAACTGGCAGCATTCCAAATTCAGTAAGAAATGTTAGTCCATATAGAACATGGAGTGGAAGATATTCCAGATAAAACCATTTATTTATTTTTTATATCTACCGACTACCGAATGTTACTCATTTCTAAGATATTTTCGTTCGGAAGAATTGCTTAAAGGGAGGATATAATAATATTAATAATAATGATGATCATCTGTTTAGACACCATCACACAACTGTTTCACAATTATTACTGTACTTCACGCACCAGTTGTCAATAATAAAATATATATGTCAACACGACATGTTTCAGGGCGACATTATTCCATTTGAAGTTCATAAAACTTATCTGCTGCGAGGAAGCACAGTTATTCTGTTTAACGATGCTTCCTAGCAGCAGATAAGTTTCGTGATCTGGATAATGGGATAATGTCGTCCCGAAACATGTCGTGTTGACAGATATATTTTACTATTGACAACTGGTGCATGAAGTACAGTAGTAATAATGATGATGATGATAATAATAATAACTCCGCCTTTTGAAATGCTGTACGGTGCCAAATCGCAAAAACTTACATTTAAGCCAGAAACGCAGTCTTATTTTTAAAAGGGTATTGTAAATAGTTATTGTGTATTTCCTTAACACTCAACTTAATACAAGGAAAACTAATGGTATACTTTCAGAATTAGAAATTTAACAATTAACCCTGAGAAATTACACCAGTATGTTACAGATTCACTTAAACATAGCATAAAATAAAACAATAAAAATAACATTTCAGTTAAGCGGTGTTCCATAATACAAACCCAGCATGGATATCAGATCAGAACAGGCAATAGCCATCAAAGTAAACTCCGCGACAGAAATGGGCGGGACTGATGACATAGATGTTTAGGCCCCTCGAAACAACAACAACAACAATAGAAATGGGCAACATTAAAAGTCGTATAAATAAATTTTCAAACAGCTACGACCAACTGCCTCCCATAACAACCAGTCATATTAACCGATAGTACCAAAGCCAGCAAAAATGATATATATATATATATATATATATATATATATATATATATATATATATATAAACAAGGCGCGTTTCAATCCTATAGACAGGAATGGCTGTGATGACGACAAACAGAAATCTTTAAAAATCTACACATCTTTTAGATTTAGGAAGGTGGCTACATATATATACCCACATAGCTTCAACAATGACAGAAGTATTGCGCTTCCTTTTATAATGAGGTAACTGAAAACCCAGCGCTGCCCGGTTATTTATTAATCCATATCTTCTTTCTTCCTCCTTATCTCTTCGTCTACCTTGTTCCGCTTCAGCCTCTTCCGCTCCCCCTCCTCCCTCTCCCTCTTCTGCACCTCCTTTTCTTCTATTTCCTTCTCCGCGGTCAGTCCATCACGTCCCCCGCTGCCTACATGAAATTACTGATATTCATTGACTTTCATGGTAATGGGTCAAACTGTTTCGAAGTTTATTCCAAGGTACCCCTGCCATATACCATGAGTTTGCTTGGAGAGTAAAAATAATTGCCACCTATCATTACTATCGGTAAAAGCGTATCTAAGTCTGTTTTAGGGTACTATCCGCCATGCGCCGTACTAAATGTTATATAAACAGACACCGTCCTCTTGTTCTCAAAGTCAGCTGGACATAATTTTCTCAAGACCGGAGTAAAACTACTGATTGGTATCTAAGTCTGTTTTAGTGTACCTTCCGTCATGCAACATACGAAATTCTCATGAAATTTTGCACACCTAACCATCAAACTAATAGCAATACACTGTCTATGTACCATTTCAAACGGCGCATGGTGGAGGGTACTTTACAATACACATCGACACCAATCTTAGTTTTATTCTATGGTGACTAAATTATTTACGCTGCACCTTCAAAACACTATGAACATCACTTGTTTACATAATATTTCATCCGATGCATGGCTGGGGGTACCTTCGACACCATTTCTCTGATCACATTGAAAGTTAACGGAAAGCGATGCACGGAGGAGAGGAAGGAGGAGATGGAAAGAGAGAGGAGGGAGAGATGGATAGATACAGTGGAGGATATGGATAGAGATAGGTGGAGTACGAGATGAAGAGAGAAAAAAGGGAAGAGGTGATATACTAACTAAAGACTGGAATAAATAAATACCATGGCAAAGCCAGATTTTCAGCTAGAGTTTATATATAAGAAGGAGGTCACGGCCAAAGCAACTCTTGAAACAGCCACAGATTGTCAACAGGAAGCAAAGCCAATAAACAGAAATAAAATTTGGATTTTATTGCCAGAGTTAAATGAAGGCTATAACTAGTGGTTCAAAGAAGCCCACGGCACAACTGATCGCGCTCAACACCAGCTCGTACAGTCTACAACATAAATTTTCAAACTGAGTGTCCCAACACGTCAGGGTTTCCAATATATGTATCTGGGGTATTTTGGGACCAGAGACTTCTCTTCACCCAGTGGACTGTTCTGAGAGTTGTAATATATTATATTTGAAGGGCACGAAAGAGATGCAGAGGTTGGGAACGGTGTAAGACAGGGTTGTAGCCTTTCTCCAATGTTGTTCAATTTGTACAATGAGCAAGCTATAAAGGAAAGCAAGGAGAAATTTGGAGAAGAAATTAAAGTTCAGGGTGAAGAAATAAAAACACTGCGTTTCGCCGATGACATAGTAATTCTGTCAGAGACAGCAAAGGACCTGGAAGAGCAATTGAACGGAATGAACAGTGTGTTGAAAGAAGAATATAAGATGAACACTAACGAGAGCAAAACGTGGGTAATGGAGTACAGCCTAAGAAAATCAGGTGATGCTGAAGGATTTAGATTAGGAAACGAAGCAATAAAGGACGTAGATGAATTCCGTTACTTGGGCAGTAAAATAACAAATGATGATCGCAGTACAGAGGATATAAAATGCAGAATGGCAATGTGAAGAAAACCTTTTTTGAAAAAGAAAAATTTGTTAACATCGTACACTAATTTAATCATAAGGTAGTCCTTTCTGAAGGCATTTGTGTGGAGTGTTGCTTTGTATGAGAGTGAAACGTGGACGATAAACAGTGCGGACAGGAAGAGGAGAGAGGCTTTTGAAATGTGGTGTTACAGAAGAATTCTGACGATTAGCTGGGTGGATCGCGTAACTAATGAGGAAGTACTGAACTGAATTTCTGGCATACCTTGACTAAAAGAAGGGATCGATTCGTAGGACACATTCTAAGACATCAAGGAATTGTGAATTTAGCCTTGGAGGGAAGTGTGTGGGGTAAAACTCGCAGAGGGAGACCAAGAGATGAATATAGTAAGCAAATTCAAATGGGTGTAGATTGCCGTTCTTATGAGGATATGAAGAGGCTTGCTCAGGATAGATTAGGTTGGAGAGCTGCATCAAACCAGTCTCCGGACTGAAGACCACAACAATATATAGTCCACCCAAAATATCTCTGGAACAATAACAGCTATTAGAAAACGACTTTCACCGGTATCAATGTACTGCTGGGGCCCATGAATTTACATATTTGGAAACATTCTAAAAAAGCAAATATGTTTTTAACACAAACTTATGTTTTTTTTAAATGGACACACTATATTTTTCTTCAGCAATCCATTGCATGACAAATCACATAAACAATGGTATTGATTGCATCGCAATATTCCAATTACATCCCGAGATATTACGACGCGAAGTTGACGCTCAAAATACGCGAAACGTGCGGCTAGCGCACGTCCTGAGCAGCATGGGGTTCTCGCCTGAGTCTCAGGACGTGCGCTAGCCGTGCGTTTCGCGTATTTCAACCGTCAACTTCGCGTCACAATATCGGGATGTAATTGGAATATTGCGATGCAATCAACCCCATTGTTTATGTGATTTGTCACGCTATGGATTGCTGAGGAAAAAATATAGGGTGTCCATTTAAGAAAACATAATATTGTGTTAAAAAAAAACACATTTGATTTCGTTTTAGAATGTTTCCAAATATGTACATTCATTGGCCCCAGCCGTACATTGATACCAGTGAGTTTTCTAATAGGTGTTATTGTTCCAGAGATATTTTGGGTGGGACATCCTTTCCGACACGGCGAGGATGGCTGACTCCCGTTTCAATCCGCTCGGTCCTGCCTGGCACGATTTGTGAACATTTACACCACTTTTCCATCACTGTCAAGTGTACAGCTCTGTATGAATGCAGTCGGTGTGCAGGTATTTTCGCCCCGCGTGTAAGAGTGCCGGCAGAAACGGCATCCAACGGATCCTGCGGATCTAACATGAGTCCGATTTCCACGGCGACCCAGCGAATGCTGGACAAAGAAAAAATTCCTAAAAACTATCATTTGTTATTGCGCTGTCATCCCCATTTTTTGTTTGTATCTTTCCTATTGTATTGTTCTGAACACATATTTCTAGTTTTCTAGTCATTAAGTCTTTCGTGTAGATAATGGGGCGATCACGTTCAACTCCCAGATATTTTGGGGCTAGCTAGGTTATAACCATTACATACTATATCAATTAATTTCTTTGCCTCTCTGTGGAACAAATATATCAGTGCCATAAAACTGAATTGGTCTCGGTTTCGAAAATTACTACCAAACACGTGAAAGTTTGATATAAATACTGATAAACATTGATACGTCACAACGCAGTCGAGACGATTTGCAGAGGCAACCTCTAGATCTGTAGATGATCCAACCGATTGAAATATGCTATCGAAGAGAAAATATTCGCAACTGTTGACTGACAATAAATGAGATTTTTTTAATCAATGTATATAAAATGTGCCGCGGTGGAGTAGCCGAGCGGTCTAAAGCGTCTCGCTGCGGAGCGCGCGGTTGCTCGCCGTGGAAGTTCGAGTCCTCCCTGGGGCATGGGTGTGTGTGTTGTCCTTAGGTTAGTTTACCTAGGTTTAAGTAGTTTGTAAGCTACGGACTGATGACCACGCAGTTTGGTCCGATAGATGTACAAACATTTGAACATATAAAATGTGGAGGTGGAGTACACCGGTTATGAATTCACCTGACGTTTTCTTGACTTGCCTCAATTTTCTCATCAGTTAAATGTGGTACTGTAGTGGTAATTGTCATATCTGGACTTGAACCTACTTAATGTGTTTCATGAATGTCCGATGCATTCATTCTCAGACATTACTGTTGTAAATGTGACAGACGGTACATTAATTACCAGTTCGCTGGCAAGATGTATAAGCAGGAACGGCCGCGTCAAACATTTTTTTGTCTTAGGCACGCAAAACAGGCGGAAGGTAATGCACCTACTTTTCACCGTTATAATTTTCGGTTCACTGGTGTAGCATGCGGAGACGCTTCAGGCCTCGTTAAAATAGTTGCGTTGGCGCGTACGTCACTCCGGTCTCTCGTTAGCTAGGCACACTAGCTGCCAGTAGACGTTGTCCTCATTGGCAAAGAGGAACAAGTAACCCTATAGCACAGCGCCTTCTTCCAGCTGAAACGATTTTTCCAGAATTAATTTTAATGACGTCGATTGAAGTCCTCTTTCTTTGATAATCTCCTGAGCGTTTTAGCGTAGTTGTCAATTCAAGTAGCTAGTATTGTTTAGGATTTGGCATCAACTTCTCGGCCGTTCACTTAGAAGTAGCTTAGCTCCTCCATGGTTGCCGTAAATCAGTTTAGTAGCCAGAAGCCACAGTCAATTTATTTCCCCATGATTGTTCAGGAGATTTTAACTGAGGATGTAGACTGATTCTGCAGCTTTATATGGTGTTTAAAAGTAGAACCATTTAGGTCTAAAATCGATATCATGTAATATTACATGAATACCTACAGCTGAGTGGGTAAAGAAAACACAAGAAGAGGAGAATAAAAATGTACAGGATGGCTCAAAATTCTTGTTACTGGCTTCCAGGGGTAATGGAGAGGTCTTAGCAGATAAAGTTTTGATAAAGGAACTATGTGTTGCTAACGTATTTTCGCATAAAATAAGTTTAAAAATCTGAGTACTTTCAAATTTTCCGCGTCATCGTTCGCAGGAAGTGGAGACAGTGAGCTCTGTCTCGCGTGCTATACACTGCAGAGTTATTTGTATAGCACAATACAATATTTCTTCCTACACTCATGATCGCATTACACCTTGGAACACGTTTCACAGAAAAACCGTGATCTTTTTCAATTTTGTAAATATTCAAACGTTTGTAAACCTAAGCAACCAAACTGCTTATGTCATCGGTCCCTAGACTTACACACTATATAAAATAACTTAAGCTAAGAACAACACACAGACCCTTGACCAAGGGCGGATCGAAACTCCAACGGGAGCGGCCGCGTAATCCGTAACAAGACGCCTCAGACCTTTCGGTCATTCCCGGGTGGCTTATTTTATTAATTTCAGAAACCGAGTGCACCATATAAAAAGTGAATGATCGCCTTCCTTCAGTTGATATGTTGTTCATTCTCTTTATTTCTTAACATTATTGTATAATTTTATAATTCAAAATATTTTATTTTTTATTATTACACATTCATCTACCTTTTCAGTTTGACACTATCTTTACCGAACGAAGTGGAGCAGTGGTAAAATACAGGACTGTCTTTCTTGAGGGCGGTATTTCACATAAACCTCCAGCCATCCAGGTTTAGGTTTTCCGTGGCTTCAAATATAACTTCAAGCAAATGCCGGGATGGTTCCTTTCAGAGGGCGAGGCCGATTTCTCTTCACATCCTTTCAGAAAACTCCGAGAGTGAACTCCGTCTTTAATGACCATGCTGTTGATGGAGCGTTAAACCCTAAGCTTCCTTCCTTCATCTTTGACGAAGTATAGTACAGCAGTTACAACTTACAACTCACTTTGGCGACAACCGATTTTTCCTCTATGCTAGTCTGTCTCCCGTTCTTCAGCAACTTTGCAGACGCCCGTGCTAAACAAAAACTTTTAAATTGAACGTTTACGAAATACAAAATTTCGGATTTAGATTTTTTATTGAAATTTTAATTAAATTTAACCATTAAGCGGGTGAAATAAGGGAAAAGTCTTTTAAGGATGCGGCTAATACTATTTTGATGCTATAAATGCGAAAATTTGGAATTGGAACCATGGTTACAATTTTTAAAAAAAATGTATTTCGGGATGTTGTGAATCCTGCCATCAATGGTGCAATAGGGGGTGCCAAGATTGATTAGGAAACCATTTTTAAAGATTAAACTATGAACATTTATGTTTAGGAGAACAACCAATGCAGACCATCCATTCTACGCGTGCGAACAGCAGGAATTAAGCTAGTTACTACACCCCTGACCATTAAAATTGCTACACCAGGAAGATGACGTGCTACAAAAGCGAAATTTAACCGACAGGAAGAAGATGCTGTGATATGCAGATGATTAGCTTTCGAGAGCATTCACACAAGGTTGGCGCCGGTGGCGACACCTACAACGAACTGACATGAGGAAAGTTTCCAACCGATTTCTCATACACAAACAGCAGTTGACCGGCGTTGCCTGGTGGAACGTTGTTGGGATACCTCGTGTAAGGAGGAGAAACCATCACGTTGCCAGTAGTGTATTATAATAAAGAAAAATAGAGCGAGTGTTGTGTGGAGGCGGACGCAAGCGTTGGATGAGTACAGCGCAGTGTAAAAGCGCGACGACTATTAAGCGTGGCTCGCTTCGCAATCGCGGCGTTTATTCCCGTCCGTTGTTTTGCAAGCTGCCGTGGCGGCCAAGCGCGCCTCGGTACGCAACCCGTGCTCTCTTGGGGACGCGCGACACTGCACCCAGCTGTGCACGCATTCCAAACTCACAGCCTAGGTCCCCCCACAGCTGTATTTGGGCAGGGTGAGCTCATCTATTAGGAACAGTGCTGTGCCAGAAACCAGATTGCAACATAGAAATCTTTAAGTTTCCAACACGTTACTCTTTTCCGCTAGAAAACAGCACTCGTCCTCGAATTGCGAGGGTAGTGGAACACTGCTGTGCAGACAATAAACAGTGGAATCTACTATTTATATATATATATACATGTGGCGTCTATTACGAAAGAAGAGACGTCACTTCTGATTCTGCAGTTGTTATTCACACACACTCACACACAAACACACGCTCCGCTCGCGAGTTGGTTGATTATGATAGATAATGGCCGAAACGTCAAATCGATTTTTTTAAAGATGTATTAAAAGAAATTTCTTTTTTAATGCTTTGTTTACTTACTCTTATACTTCCTTATTCGTATGCTTATCCTTACAGAGAAAGAGTTGAAGACATTGTAGCACGCGTAGACCAGAGATATGGTCTGTGGCATCACGTTTCGCTGTATGTAACCTCCTTGCTATAGAGTCGCAAACGTCATCGCTGGCATTCGATTTTTTTTATATATATATATAATTTAACGATTTTCAACCACCATATCTTCCACCCCCTTATAGATATCGGCATGAAACTGCTATGGTGTACAACGGGAGACTTCGAACAACAACTACACAAAGACCATTCGTTTGCGTTCTGTAGTTTTCGCTGCAGAGTGAAATATTAATACACACACACACACACACACACACACACACACATACGCGCGCGCGCGCGCGCGCGCGCGCGCGTAGAATTTTATATACACCGATAACTTTACATCCCAATATACTCCACCCTTTTATCATTATCAACCCTCATGCATCAGTGCAAGCAATAAAATCATTTTCAAAGAGTAAATATAATTTTCAAAGAGTAATTATTGTTCCGCATTTCGCGTTATATTCTTCAAATTACCAGATATCTATCAACTCGCTATACAACCGTGCCTAAAACCTTTCTCGGGTATAAATTAGTAACTGTACAAATATTTAAGTCTCTGCGTCTTATCGTTCGGACGTGATAAGCGTACACCGAACAGACATTCACATTAATATATATAGCTATCCGATCGCCATAAAACCGTACCTAAAGCCTTCCCCGGGTAGACATTAGTAACTGTACAAATTTTTAAATCTTTATGTCTTGTGGTTCAGACGTAATAAAAGTACACCGAGCAGACTTTCACATTTTTATATATTTGTACTATGCCAGCGACAGGCAATGATCCTTTCGTTAGTGGGGAGGGATGGGCAAGTTACGGGAATTAGTACATAGTGACTAAGAGTTTGAGTACCTTGGGCAGGGTAAAGCTGGAAATGACTGTCTGACGGGAGGCGTGCATGGGTAGTCCTTGCAAGTGCGGTGATCACTGTGTCCCCAGTGGTGTATGGGTCAGCACAACTGCCTAGAAAGCAGGAGACCGGGGATCGAATCCCGGCTGGGTACACATTTGCAGCTTTGTCCATTCGCAGCTGAAGTCATATATTGTTAATATGAAAAGAATCTACTATTGTCGCTGATAGCACATGTTGTTGACATACCTACCTTGCGTGCGAGAAAACGGACTCGCCCGTCCCACATAGCCGGCGTGCGAACAATCGAGGGAAACAGTCATTTTTTATTCAAAAAATTTTTATTATTGCGTGATACATATAAGCCCAATATCTGAATATTACAAAGGGTCGTATTTTTCTACTTTACATTTTCAAAGCTATTTTCATGATTGATTATTATCCAATGGGCAATTAATTTTACAATTTCTGACTTTATTTTTACTACAATTACTACTTCCTGCAACGTTGCAGCGGTATCAGGGTTTACAACCCCGGTTCTTTTAGCGGTCTGTTCACCGAGCTAATCACAGTGAACGTGCCCCTGGCAGAGTACGGCCCAAAGACTTTTACGTTGCGCTGCAGTCCCCCAAAACTAAACCCCAAAATTTTGGAAGGTAACTACAACTACAATCTAATCTCCAAAATACGCCAAGTTTTGGTGAGGCCAAGTCTTCCCCCAGTTACAGAGGAGGGCGGATATCAGCCAGTGACGGCGAGCAGTCTATCCTCCGGCGGCATGGCTAGACTTGGCTGTCTCAGTTGGTGATTGTCACAATTGGTGTAATGAGGTCACAGTCTGGTTGAGATGTCTCAGTAGTTTGTTGGGGTCAATTACCAGGTTGTACATAGTCATAGTCATCTTGTGATGCAGAAGGCAATGAATCGTCGAAGAGGAATTCAATGGGGATTGACAGGCAGGTTGGAGGACTTGGACTTTGCAGATGACCTGTGTTTGCTAGCCAACAGTTACAAGGATATGGAAGAAATGCTGAATGATTTAAAAACTGAAGCATCGGAGGTGTGGCTGGAGGTAAATGGAAAGAAAACTAAGGAAATGCGCTGTAATAACCGAAATGAAGCACATTTTTTATTTTTATTTTTTTTATTTTTATTTTTATTTTTTTATTTTTTTGAAAACCAAGAAATCGAGCAATTCAAGCAGTTTTTCTACCTGGGAAGTTTAGTCACTCCTGAGGGGGGGAACTATCGAAGATATTGCAAACAGAATAAATAAGGCTAAAGGGCATTTGCAATGCTGAGACCAATCTGAAAATCAAGGGAACTTAACAGCTATACAAAACTACGCATATTCAACACAAATGTCAAGTCGGTGCTGCTCTGTGGGTGTGAATCATGGAAAACCAACAAACAAATATTTGTGAATAGAAGCTTGAGGAATATCTTGAGGATATGGTGGCCAGAAGTAATCTCCAACGAAGAACTATGGAGAATAACTCATCAAACACCCATTGTTATTGAGATACTAGGCAGGAAATGGAAGTGGATTGGGCATGTATTAAGGCGTGGCAAAGACAACGTGGAAAGACAAGCCCTAGAATGGAATCCACAAGGCAGTAGGAGAAGAGGCAGACCAAGGAATACACGGAGAAGGAGTGTAGTAGCAGAAGGGACCGAGAAAGGAGGGAAGGCCTGGACTGAAATCAGGACACTGGCGCAGAACTGAGTCCGATGGCGGAAGTTCGTTGATGTCCTATGCTTCACTTAGAAGATACAGGAAATAAGTCAAGTCAGACATGTCTAATCTTGTTGGAAATTGTCTCAGTAAGACGGTTGAGGATATCGAAAGTTTCCTCTGATCTTAGTAGGTTGTATGTGACGTCACTGGGCAGGTGTTCGCGTAGCTCCCGCGCCATCGAAGATGGGGCATTCAAAGACTACGTGTTCCGGACTGCCGACATCGGCTCCACATTCAAACACGAGCGACGCCTGAAACATAAAACGGCAGAGATATGCCGGATAGGGCTCGTGTCCTGTCAGGAAGTGCAGTAAGCCTCTTGAGGGTTTGAAGAACCTCATGGAGAGCCTTTCTTGGATAGCCGGCAGGAACTAATAGGTCCTCCTTCCGGTGTCATCAGCATCCCACAGCTCAGCTCCTGCCAGAGCTCCAATCCCCTTCTCTTTATGTAATTTTTGAGGAAGTAGTCTAACGCAGTGTGTTATCAACCTTTGGGTCCCGACCCCCTAGGAGGGGGGGGGGAGGGATCGTAAAGGCTTGCTCGAGGAGGGAGGGCGTGGTGGAGGATAAAGTAGCTGCATGCTCTATAGCAGTGGTTGCCAATCTTTTATGCAGTGAGACCCACAATGTTTATGGAAAAATTTCGCGACCCACTATATATAGAAGGAGACTTTCCAGGTGGGAAAAATATGTATAATATAAAGATTTTTGACTTTCCTAAGGTACAGGCTCGTCGATAGAAACATAAAACACACATTCAAGCTTTCGCCACCACTGGCAGCTTCTTCAGGAAAAAGAGGAAGGCAGCAGAGGAGAAAGGGAAGGATACGGGTTTAAGGAAGTGGAAAAGGAGTCATTCCAATCCCAGAAGTGGAAGGACTTACCTTAGGGGACAAAAAGGAAGGTAAACAAATACACACACACTCACACATATCCACATGCAAACACACCTAGGCAGACATTATGTCCTTAGCATATCTTAAAGTAGTTTTTAAGCCTAGGGACTAATAACTGTAGCAATTAAGTCCGACAGATTTAGAAACATTTCAACATTTGAATTTGGATACCATTAATTTGTTCAAAGCTATAGTAGTAAACAGTCGAGACTCTCTCACCCAGCTCTATTTGGGACGATGCAGTCCCAGTCAACATGCCCATAGTGAAATAAATAGAAAGATGTTATAAAATAAAACAAACCTGTACTATAAACACGAGCACACACACTAAACAACAAGAAATACAGTACGATCTCGCAGTATGAGGGAGAATAAATCATTGGAAGGTAAGTCATGCGACACTTGCCGCAAGTGGAAGAGGTCGCGGCGTTACTATATCGCTATTACGAACGATGTTTCGACTCCATTGCCCTCGTTGTGCCCTGCGTATGTTATCAGCCACATTTGTTTCTTCTTTAGAATGGGTTTTGTACATAACTTATCAGATTATAAATCTTCCCTATGGAAATAAATTTTCATATTTTTCAGTCCATAAGATATTTCACTTCTATAGTTTGAAGTCGCTGAAAAGACTCCACCCATAGTATGGGAACCACTGCTCTATCGTAAATCTACGTTTCGTGACGTTCAGCTACTATGACAGAAGCGCTACATGGAAGTGTCAAGATTTCGTGAAAGTCCATAAATTAACAACTCATCTGTAGATAGGAGTGTAGCATTGTATGGAAGTGAAGTGTTGACAATAAGGAGTTCAGATATAAACATTATAGAATCTTTCGAAATGTGGTGCTACAGACGAATGATGTAGATTAGATGGGTAGATCATGTAACTAATCAGGAGGTGTTCAAGAGAATTGGGTAGAAAAGGAGTTTCTGGCATATCCTGACTAAGAGAATGGATAGGTTTGTGGGACACATTCTGAGACACCAGGGAATCGTCTACTTAGCATTAGAAGGAAGCGTGTGGGGTAAAAATCGTAGAGGGAGACCGAGGGACGAATACAGTAAGCAGCTTCAAAAGGATGTAGATTGCCCAACATATTCTCAGATGAAGAGACTTGCACAGGACAGGGTAGCGTGGAGAGCTGCATCAAACCAGTCTGCGGACTGAAGACCACAACAACAACAACAACACATGCGTGAGTGCCACTGGAGTTCACACATTTCCTCCTGGGGTAACGGAGTGACGGCAGGAAGAACATCCGGCCACTCCTTAACCAACAAACCGAATCCGAAAATGCGAAAATAAACACGTCACCCTGCGAATGCGGAGCAGAGGCAAAGAGGAAGACCGCTGCTGCCGTAATACAGGATGCTTTTGCCTGCTTGCTTCCAAGTGAGACGCGAGAGTAATTTACAGAGCCCCCGCAACGGCGCAGTAAATCGCCGCTGTAGCCGGGCGACGGAAGTGGGGCGACTGCAGTGAGGCGCATCTGTCGCAAAGTGCGCTATTTCCCGTCCTCTGATTGCTCTCCACCGATGTCTCTTCAGAAACGCGCGAGCCTGATATGAGGACAGCTCTGCCGCAATCACCAGACTCATACGTCTTATTGAATCCATCATTGCTGGTAGAAACGGGGCAGCCGCTGGTCAAGAGTATGAAGCAAGTGAGATACCAACAGTCGTATGTATAATAAAATATTTATTGTATCACAACCAGTTTCGGCATTCGACTATGCCATCTTCAGGTCCCTACATCGGAGCATACTATCCATTAAGTAGGGATATCAAAACTGATTTCGTGGACTTCCCTTAGTGGGAACCAACAACAGTTGTTGTTAAGACAAGAATTATAAATCTGAAGCATAGAATTAAAAATTGTGATGCGGCCGGGAATCATACCCGGACCTCCATGCTTACTAGACAGAAGTGGAGGGAAATAGTACTTAGACTATTCCGAGGTGCCTTAATCGTTAGTGGTGTGGTGGTCTAACGGTCGCCACTGCCGGGGCTCAGCGCGCCCGGTCAGAGGGCTAAACGCCCTATGTAATAAAAAAAAAAAAAAGCTGGGCCGAGAACGGATTGAACAAGAACCTGCAAACTCGATCAGCGCTCGGTGAGCTGGCCACCACAAGCAGGTTTGTAGTGCTGGCACACATGTAACACCACAGCAGTAGCATAAGACACAACATCAAACACATCAAAAAAATTCAAATGTTTGTTAAGCTTATGGGACTTAACTATGGGGTCATCAGTCCCTAAACTTACAAACTACTTATCAACTACTTACGAACTAGGACGGCACAAATATCCATGCCCGAGGGGTGGATTCGAACCCCCGACCGTAGTGGCCGTGCTGACCGTGACTGGAGCGCCTCAGTCACCTCGGCCACCGCGGCCGGCTCAAACACATCACCCAGTATAAACATCAAGAACCAGCAAGATTTAATGAAAGTCCAGCTCCAGTTGCAATTATTTGTGCTTTATTTAAGCCCACACTACCGGTTTCGGCCTCTATGTTAGACCATTTTCAAGTGTGACAGACGTTACACTTGTCACACTTGAAAATGGTCCAACATAGAGGCCGAAACCGGTAGTGTGGGCTTAAATAAAGCACAAATAATTGCAACTGGAGCTGGACTTTCATTAAATTTGAACTACAGTTGCGGCAACAGCAACCATCAAGTGATAGAGAAATTAATAACCAGCAAGATGTCCAGTGGTTTCTGCAGAAACATGTAATGGAATGAAATGTAATGTCACCATTTAGCCGTAAGAAATTTATGTATTATACTATTGCCCATTTTAGTCTTAGGTAATGGGTTGTATTGTTTGATATTATAATAAATAAAACTCGATCAGCGTCCGCAACGAGCAGAACTACCCATAGAAGAAAAAAAATGGTTAAGACGTCTGCCTAGTAAGCATGGAGGTCCGGTTTCGATTCCCAGCCACATCACAAATTTTAATTCTATGCTTCAGATTTATAATTATAGTCTTTGACATATTCGAGACGAAAATCCGTCTCAGGGATTGTTTATTTGTATTAAATTGACAGTTGTTGTTGATGGTTCCCACTAAGAGAAATCCACGAAACCAGTTTTGATATCTCTACTTAATAGATATTATGCTCCGATGTAAGAACCATAAGATGGCATAGTGGAATGCCGAAACTGGTTGTGATACAATAAGTATTTTATTATACATACAGATGTTGGTATCTCACTTCCTTCAGACACGTTCGTGGTGCGTCTAAAATGTTCGCTAAATGCTATCAGACAGCAAAGAAAACGAAGCATATTTTTGGAAACATTTTTGTTGCATACATTTCATTTCATTCCATGATGGTGGTGGTGGCGCAAAAGACCACATTTCCGTGAAGCAGGTAGGATGCTGCATCACGATAACGCATGGCCGCATCTTGCCTGTGTTGTTGCTGAATGCCTTGTAACGTGAAGTGCATCCCTCACCCTCCCTGTACTCTGGATTTAGCTCCATGTGACTTTTCCCTAACTTGAAGAAACGCCTTCATGGGAGGCACAATCCATCTTCAGACACAGTGCGAAGGCGATTTTGAAGTACATCTCAGAAAAGTAGTTTCAAGCATGTATTGAAGACTCGCTGAGCCAGCCGCGGTGGCCGAGGAGATTGAGGCGCTTCAGTCACGGTCTGCACGGCCACTACGGTCGGGGGTTCGAATCCCCCCTCGGGCATGGATATTTGTGCCATCCTTAGGATTAGCTAGTTCATAAGTAGCTTGTAAGTTTAGGGACTCATGACCCCGCAGTTAAGTGCCATAAGCTATACAAACACTTGAAACATTTTTCAAGACCCGCAGAAACGCTGAGACAAGTGAATAGCATTCATGGGAGATTATTTGGAGAAGGACCATGAAAATTATGAGGATGGCTAAGGAATGAAGTGAAAAAAAATTATGATCATTCTCTCTTGAACCGCACTCCATTTTTTCCATTGAGATATTAGTGCGGCAAGCCACCACCAAGCTATAATTCCGAACACAGACTCGAAGGATTTCACATAGTATCGTGTTTGTTTACTTCGAATATAATTAAATACGTAGTATTTTTGTTCCACAATATTATTTATTTCCTTTTTATTAGCAGCTTTCGGCTTCTTAGGCCCTCGTCAGATAAGTTCACACGTAACATTGAGGTTACATATACAAAAATGGTTTTTCAAACATATGTGAACTGCAAATTTCTTATATCTATGAATCGATACTACATGACAAACGTACTCCTACAAAACTGACCGGGGTGACTGAGGCGCTCCAGTCACGGTCAGCACGGCCACTACGGTCGGGGGTTCGAATCCCCACTCGGGCATGGATATTTGTGCCGTCCTAGTTCGTAAGTAGTTCATAAGTAGTTTGTAAGTTTAGGGACTGATGACCCCGTAGTTAAGTCCCATAAGCTTAACAAACATTTGAACATTTTTGAACAAAACTGACTTCCCCTTGCATAGTCGAACCCGCTGCAGTCTCCATTTTTTCATGAACTGTCCCAGCAGCATTACGCCTTGGCCGGCCGCGATGGCCGAGGAGACTAAGGCGCTCCAGTCACGGTCTGCACGGCGACTACGGTCGGGGGTTCGAATCCTCCCTCGGGCTGGATATTTGTGCCGTCTTAGTTCGTAAGTAGTTCATAAGTAGTTTGTAAGTTTAGGGACTGATAACCCCGTAGTTAAGTCCGATAGGCTATACAAACATTTGAACATTACGCCTTGAGCTCGGTCGGCCTCTACGGGGTCTATCGTCTAAATAACCCGTGGCTTCGAACTTCGAAATCATTCTCGTCACAGCTGCATTTGTCAACGGACCTTTACCCGTTCGAATCCCCTTCCTGTGGCGATAGGATCGTAACGCTGAACTAGCACATTCCCCATTCTGATAATACAGCTTCACCAAAAGCGCCTTTTTAGGTAACGTCAACATGCTGCGACTGCTGGTGAATCTGATTCTCTCTCGCATTACAGCTCATTTTTTACACGATTTTCATGCGCAGTCACTGACGTTTTGCTGTCCAGCGCCATCTACCGGACATTTTTTGAACTTTTTTTTATTGTTTTAATAAAACCCCATTTCATTCCAAGCATGTGTCTCAATTTTTACCTCTCTATCTACATTGTTCCGGGATTTATTATGTTTTCAAATTTATACTGACTTTTTGATCACTCGGTATTTAATCTATTTTGATTAAAGGTTTTCAACGAAGTCAAATGTTCAAATGTTTGTATAGTCTATGGGACTTAACTACGGGGTCATCAGTCCCTAAACTTACGAACTACTTATGAACTAACTAAGACTAAGAACGGCAACAAATATCCATGCCCGAGGGGGGATTCGAACCCCCGACCGTAGTGGCCGTGCAGACCGTGACTGAAGCGCCTAAGTCCACTCGGCCTCAACAAAGTCATTTCCTATTTATCACATACCTTCATCGTTTTCTTTCGCCTTATCAGGCATCCAAGATCGACGCGCTTAATTTAAGGGGTAGCCTGATGCCCTCCCAGTCATAGCGAGGAAAAAAAAAAAATGTAGATATAACAGAAGAAAAAACTAGGAAGAGACGGGAAAACTGAAGAGTTCGCGATGGGAATGAGGAATTGTAGAAATGGTATATTTATGTCTATTGAATTCTGCTGGAACCAGAACATCCAGAAACAACTCGCTTTTCAAATAGGCGTCTTGCAACGCCAGATGCCCTGGTCGCTGCAGAGTGTGCTGGCAGCTGGGAATTAAAGCCGGCGTCGGTGGCCGTTATTTTTGCGCCTTCCTGTAAATGCAGACGGGATCGACGACCTGCGGCGACCCGCAGAGGCGGCCTGCGCGGGCGACACTTTGGCCCCGAGCCACTGCTACGCACTCATCTGCCACGCACCGACACGACAACCACGCGGCCTACCCCTACCCCTGCCGCTATGTTTCACTGCGCAACACGCCGCCTGCAAGTACCTGCACATGCTCCGGGCTCCGTCTGTCTCTTTGCCAGCTTCTCTTCCGCTGAACGTACTCCGCGTTCTGCTACATATCATCCTCTATCTCTGGCCACATGTGAAGCAGTTATGCAGATGTTTGATCTCAATGTGTATAAACGTTGTTAAAAGCTTTTACACAGTATGCACAGGCATTAAAAAAGCTTTTGCATCGCCCACCAAATGCGAGGCGCGTCCAGAAAGTAAGTTCCGTTTCAATTTATCTCCGCTGCAGCGCTGCGATTACAGTTCCGCACATGCGCTGTAGACGATGTGTATCAAGGAGAAAAACGTGCGCCATTTGGAGATCGCTGTCAGTTACGTATGCTGCGGTGGAGTAGCCGAGCGGTCTAAAGCGTCTCGCTGCGGAGCGCGCGGTTGCTCGCCGTGGAGGTTCGAGTCCTTCCTGGGGCATGGGTGTGTGTGTTTGTCCTTAGATTAATTTACCTAGGTTTAAGTAGTTTGTAAGCTACGGACTGATGACCACGCAGTTTGGTCCGATAGATTTACAAACATTTGATTTTCAGTTACGTACGCTTTGTTGTGCTCGTTTGAAATGTCGGCGTTGATTGAGAATCCCGCCGCCTGTGAAATCAGGTCGGTGATTCGGTTTCTAAATGCGAGGAAAGTCAAACCAAGTGAAATTTATCGGCAAATTTGCCATGTTTACGGACCAAATGCGATGAGTGATTCGATGGTGAGAAGATGGGTCCGACAGTTCAATGGCGGGCGTAGTGATGTGCACGACGAAGAACGAAGTGGGCGTTCACCTTTCGATACAGAAGAACTGGTTCACGCGATTGATGACAAGATCCAGGAAAACCGTAGGTTTACAATTAGTGCTCTCGCTATGGACTTCCCCCAAATTTCACTGTTCCCAACTGGTCGAAGACACAGGCGGCAGATTGCTATGAAAAAGGTATACATAACCTGGTGCCACGCTATAACAAATGCCTGCAAAATTTCGGCAGTTATGTGGAAAAGTAGTTTACGAGTTGTAGAATTTTTTGCAATAAAATTTTCTTCTGTATCTGTGTACAATTTCATTTTATTACCAAACGGAACTTACTTTCTGGACGCACCTCGTATATAAGGTAAAGGCGCCAAATTTCGTCCTCGTCCCTAATTTCGTCCCCCTAAGTTTCTCCGTTCTGCCGGTAAGGGCGCCATCGCTGATACTTTTCGTTAGTTGTGCTCAAGGACACCACCTATTTCTGAAAGTTTGATGCGTCCAGTGCTCTGTGGAAACATATTCTCGTTTGTCAGAAGGTGAGTTCTCGAAATACTATTAGTAAATTATATTTTCGAATTATTATAATGTGTTTATGTAGTTGTATTTGACATCCGTTCACAGCAAGCTATAAATTGAATGACCTGAGCGTTTTGACATGTTTGGTTTACTTTACGTAGTGTAGAAAGTCACCATATTGGCAAGTGGGACGTTCCAACTTTCGTCCCGCCATCTGTTCCTAAATTCGTCCATGGGACGAAATTTAAATGGCGCCTAGGAAGAAGTGGGACAGAGAGGCTATGAAATCGACAATAACTAAGGTGAGAAACGAGGAAATGGGATATAAAGCTGCGAGTAAGACATTTAGTGTGCTTAGGGCAACTCTCAAGGATTATATGAAGAAAGGAGAAGGTAAACGCGCTGAAGAGTTAATCGAAACAGCTAGTTACTCATATGAAACTTTTCGCAACTGGAAGAGAAAGCAACTAAGCTACGGTCTCTTAGTCAAAAGCAAAATAAATCCATGGAAGGTTACTCATATGAAACTTTTCGCAAGAGGAAGCAGCGTTTACAAGTCTGAATTACGAACGAATGCCACGGCTGCGTTGTTCTCTTATCATACGGAGGGCGTTATTGCCCACATCAGTTTCTTGTTTAGAGCGGGTTTTATACATAACTTTATAGATTATAAAACTCTCCTCTGGAAATGGACTTTAATATTTTTACAAGTTGGTAAGATATTTTCGACAGATTCTTTTGTCCTGCGACCCACCGAGTACAACCCACGATCCACAGTTTGGGAACCACTGTCCTGTTTTATTAAATAGTTCAGTGATTTGGCACTAATAAAGCAGTACATCATACGATTTATTGGCAAACAAAACTCAACAAATAACTTCTTAGGTATTCAAACAGAACACATAGCCACTGTCATTGAGGTACGTCAGGGGAGGACAGGCAGCGCCGGTGTGACGTCAGCCCAGGCCGATTTGGCTGCTCCAACGAGCCTAAATTTCATAGAGTGGCGATAAGTCGGCTATGTTTGAGGCAAACTGCCGTCCGCCATGTTATTTGGGATATCGGCTGACGGATCGTATGCCTCACCCACTCGAGAATTGTACATATTTACAGTTCCACGTTTTAAATAAAGATCGACTATTGAATACGGATGTGCATCAAGTTCCGTCAGACGTTTTCGAAGCTGGAATTGGCGATCCTGGTAATATATTTCCTAGAAATGCGCTAATGAAATATCACGAACCTGTCAGTTTGCAATAACAACGAAAGTGTCGCTGTTGAAATATTTCAGTAGATTTTAATGCAAGAACATGGTCTAAACGAGCTGCGAAACATACATTGAGTAGCACTTGTTATGAGGAAGAATTATGACCATGGATTTGCATCTATTGTTGGTGTGTTGTAACAACTGATTTCATAAAGTCTAGGTTACATTTATCTTGTGTTTACTAAACCTATTAAGTCTACAAACGTGTAAAATTGCTGTTAAAGAGTTTAGTTGTGAACTTAGGTGGACGAAATTTGCGCACAAATTCGAAATTGACACCATGGACTGGAAATCACAAAATACTGCAGTTAAAAATGCGCCTAGGTCATCTGCCACGAAAGCATTCCACGTCGAAATAAGACGTCGTTAATACCTTTTCTTGTTGTTATGCTGAAACAAGTAACGTTTGGTGCGTTTGCTGCATTTGGTGCGTAGAAAGACACAACTGACAAAAAAATCTAATATATAAAGCAGTGTGTCCGTATGTGTGTACGTGTTGCATACAAATCTACAGTTTTGTTCGAATCTTTATGAAATTTTGCACACGTAAGCTTCAATACATGAGGACGATCACCGTAAGTGTAAGAATCACATACGATATATAGTTCACGACATATGACGTTATAAACAAAGAGATGCGTGAAAAACTGCTGCATTTTGCGACAATGCTGCTCATTTTCTCCTAAACCATTGGACCGATTTCAAACAAATTTGGTACACACATTCCTTACCGTGGGGTAACAATTGCTGCCTGGTTAAGAATCACATACGGCACATGGTTCAAAAGATATTACGTCATAACCAATAGAAATCGCAAAAAATGCCATATAATGCGGCGAGACTTTCGAAATACACTGTATGATTACAGTACTTAGCGACATGCATCAAATTTTAAACATAATTTCAAACCTTTCTTAAACTTTTTCTCACTGGCAACCATAGTAAAATGATGAAATGAAAAAATGTTTCGCGCTTACTACTTTTCCGCTGTTTATGGAGTAAAACTACGGCTCTCGGTATGACGTTACAATTTATAATTTGAATACTACAAATTGTAGCGACAGGAAATTTTACAGAAAGTATACAAATATATAGTTGAATGCAACTTTTAAATTGTATCACAGTAAGACACGTAGTTCATGAGATATGACGACAAACAGTAACGTTCCGCTGTTCATGTACTAAAATTAAGGCATTCGATATGACGTTACAATTTATAATTTCTGCACTACAAATTGTAGCCGCAGGAAATTATGCACACACTATACACACATACAGTTGAATGTACCTTCTAAATTGTGTCACAGTACGACATGTAGTCCATGAGATATGAGCACATAAACAGTAATGTTCATGGAAAACCGCCCCATCACGCACCAAGTTTTAATCTATTACCTCTTTACTACTAATTGTATTTCCGAGAGATTTTACAGAGATACAGCCCTTATACAAATGAATATATACCTGAACAATGATAGAAACAAATAGATAAATACCTGGGCAACGCCGGGTTTTCAGCTAGTAAGTAATAAATTAAATCTTGGTGCATGATGGCGCGATTTTCCATAAACGTTACTGTTTATGTACTTATATCTCCTGAAATACGTGTTTTACTGTGATACAATTTCGAAGGTACATTTATCTGTATGTGTGTATACTGTCTATAAAATTTCCTACGGCTACAATCTGTAGTGTAGAAATTATAAATTGTAACGTTGCCGTTGCATGATCAGCGGAAAAGTAGTAAGCGATAAACTTTTTTTCCTTGCATGATTTTGATGTGGTCGTCAGCGAGAAATAGTTTAATAAGGGTTTGAAATTATGTTTAAAGTTTGTTGCAAGTCGCTAAGTATTTATGAAGTCTCGCCGCATTATGTGGCAGTTTTTTGCGATTCCTACTGTTTATGTCGTCATAACCATGTGTCGTATGTGATTCTTAACCCATCACCAATTGTTACCTTAAGGTAAGGAATGAGTGTTCTAAATTTGGTTGTAATCGGTCCCGTGGTTTAGGAGAAAATGAGCAGCATTGTATCTAAATGCACCAGTTTTTCGCGTATCTCATTGTTCATGACGTCATATCTCGTGAACTATGTATCGTATGTCATTCTTACACTTACGGCGACCGTCCTCGTGGATTGAAGCTTTCGTCTACAAAATTTCATAAAGATTGGAACAAAACTGTAGATTTGTATGGAACACATACACACAAACATATAAATACTCTGCTTTATATATTAGAAGATATATACTATACAAAGATAAATTAAACTCAATGCTCCTAACAGTAATGACATGGAAGAACAAAATACGAAGTATATTACACTGACTTACAAAGGTCGTATCACGAACCGTATTGCTAGATATTTCCTCAAACATAAGATAAGTTGCTTTTCGAACTGATTGTTCACTTAGGCACAAACTTAAATCAAAAAATATTTATGCAAGGATAAATACAGTAATTCGGGAGTATATAAATTAGAGTCACAAAATTATCAGAGAACGGATATAGGCCAAACGGGGAGAATATTTAATATACGTTATAAAGAACACTACAATTTAAATTCGAACCATTCAGCACTGAGCGAGTATTTGCGGAAGACCAGGCACAAATTGGATAATATTCAAGACAGCATGAAGGTTATCCATATGGTAAATAAAGGCACTTTGTTAGATATTTTAGAACAATTGGAAATTTTCGTAGAGAGGAAGAAAAACCCTCAGAATTTATTAAACGAGCAGAATGAATTTCATTTATATGGTTTCTTTCAACTATTTGACGAAATCCTGTAAGCTGATTATTAACAAGATGCTAACCTGCCGTATTACCCTCGCATAGTTCTTTGTATTACGAAAATTATGAATGCATGTATATTGGGACAATTTTGTAAATATTTTTATGATATTTTTAGGAATGTATTTACGAATTTATTGTAATGGTTTTTTTATAATAATGATATTATATAAAAAATTTGTACACAGCCCGTAAAAGCGGCGATCGAAATGTAAATTTCATTGTACGTCCTAAGATAACGTTTACGGATCATATCATGGATGTTACAAATACTAAGCACTTATATCTTTGACGCTGTTCCTGTCAGCTGTTGAAAACATCCAATTACCCAGCTGTCATACTACAACAATTTTAAATTTTTGTACTGACATATGATTATATAAATCGACATCTATCAATTATTATCAAACGTAAGTCTCCAAATTAGAAATGTAATTCGTAATTGATGTAATATTAATGGAAAAAATTATGTTATATCAAAATCAATTTTTTCAGTATTCTGACGATGCTCTTGTGTACAGAGTGAAGCCGGTTAATTGAATAGATAATTGTGGCGACTTGTGGCTTTCTATAAAATCAAATTTATTTTCAACAGTCGCTTCCCCTACATGTTCACGAGATATGACGTGCTAAACAATGATATGAGCGAAAAACTGCTGCATCGAACGACAGTGTTGCACATTTCCTCCTAAACCAATGGACCGATTTCAACTAAATTTGGTACACACATCCCTTACCGTGAGGTAACAATACTATCTGGGTGAGAACCACATACGACACATAGTTCAGGAGATATAATGTCATAAACCATATAGTTATACAAACTGCCACATAATGCGACGAGAATGACAGTGACTTGCAACAAATTTTAAACATGATTTCAAACCTTTATTGATTTTTTCCTTGCTGACAACCATAGCAAAATTATGAAAGGAAAAAAGTTTCCCGCTTACTACTTTCCGCTCTTCATGGACTAAAACTAAGGCATTCGGTATCACGTTACAATTTATAATATCTACACTACAAATTGTAGCCGCAGGAAATTTTACAGACAGTATACACACATATAGCTGAAAGTGCCTTGGAAATTGTATCACAGTACGACAGGTAGTTTTTGAGATATGAGTACATAAATAGTAAAGTTCATAGAAAACTGCCCTATCACGCACCAGGTTTTTATCTATTACTTCTTTACTACTAATTGTATTCAAAACAGATTTTACAGACATACAGCACTTATACAAATGAATATATACCTGAAAAATCATACAGTTGTACAATATATAATTCAATAAATAGATGATCGTGCGAATTTTACATGCCATTTGTATTTTGATTGCTGTCTTTATTTTTTTGGATACTGCACATTTAATTTTCTACATTATGCAAGACAGCCTTATTTCTAATATATTCTCCGATAAATATAACAGTTTTTAGAAAGAAGGAGATGGACACGTAGAGATGAGACTGGAGAAGTACTAACTCAAGGCAGAAATAAATAAATAAATACCCGGGCAACGCCGGTTTTTTAGATAGTTGTATATAAATGTTATTAAAAGTTTTAGCTATGATGGAGACATTTATTCGATGTACTTACAGGCTAACAGTCGCTTATTTTATTTTTATGGTTTGTATTTATTTATATTGTACCACTAGTTTCGGCGTAACTATGTCGCCATTCGCAAGTACATGTACTTCAACTAAAAAAATTTTATAACAAATTATTCCTATTGAATTTCTAAATTTCCATTACTTGATAAACAGTAAACTAGGTTTACCAAAAGTAATTATAAATAATTACATAATCCATGTAATAAGGTCGATTTACATTCTTCATACAGTCTTCTGTCAACTGCAGAACAAGAAAGTACACAGCTTACAGCTGAACACAGAGCATTTGTGCTTCATGATTATTTCGGTGTCTCAACTTTTTCGAATGTGCGACCCCTTGCAACTAAATAAATTCCAGCTACCCCTTATAATAACACATATTCTGGAGAACCTTACCACCGTCAGTATTACGTACCCTAGAAAAACTATTTTGTAGTCTCAAAGGCAAAGAATTTACTTTCCCTTCTGTGGATACAATTTTCTTGTAAATGTTTAGACGTTGTTTTTGTCTGTTTTTCGGAATAGAAGGCATTATACCTATTTTTACTTGATTACCGTTAGAAATAGAAATTTTGCACAACGAGTGTTTGCATTTCAGTCATGAGTTAGAAGCGACTTATGCTCGTTAAGAAAGGTGTATAGACACTTTGTGAGGAAGTAGATTCTTTTCCGAATTTCTTAGATTTCATAATTCCACAGAATTGGAGAAACCATATTACAAGGTGTAATGTGACTAACCACCCAGGAGATCAAATAAATGTAGAATTTGATCAAAATTTAACAGCTTGGTACAATGGTTACAGTGGGTCAGCCCAGACCTGTTTCTGGAGTGATCTGGATGAAGAATGTAAAACAACCTTAGCACATGGATTATGTATTTTTTTGTAATTACGTTTACAGTAAAAAGTCATTATTTAAGTAATGGAAATTTAGAAATTCAATATGAATGATTTATTATCAAAAAGTTTAGTTGAGGTTCAGGTACTTGAGAATGGCGACTTAGTTTCGCCGAACTTGGTTACAGTATAAATAAATACAAACCATAAAAATAAGAAAGCTACTGTTGGCTTGTGAGTACATTGCATAAATGTCTATTATAAATTACCTATCGGATGCACTCCTTATCTACAATATGTCGGATATTACAACAAAAACTTTCACATTGAATGCACAGGCATCAATTAAGTTTTACGTCACCCACCAAACAAAAGTTCCATTTTCTTAAATACTGCGGTGAATTGGTAGCTTAGGTGACCCAAATAAGGACATGGCCCCAATAAGGCGAATAGCTTTCATTTCTGAGAGTACTCACACTGGCCAGATGAGCGCAGCACCGGTGAATGGATCACTGTTTCTTCGCTAGATGCGCAACTGTCAGTCCCATGTTGCATCAGAACGACACTGCTGGTTATAATTTCAGGTAACTTTCATTCCTCGAATTTACATACGTTTGTCTATCAAAACAGGTAAGTGTTATAAATTTTGGAATTCAGCGTAAAATGTGTTCTAAGAGCACTGTAAGTGTTTTTGAAACACCTGAAGTATATAATGGTAATTTTATGAGATTGAACTGGTAAACAGTGTTGCCCTAGTTAGGCCAGCGAATGGCCTTATTGGGAAGCTGGTTTAATAGAGATTTTAACATTTTCGCGTGTCCTTTAAGTTTTGAAATTCTGTTGAACTACCTGACCATTTATAATATTACTATATTAAACTTACTTTAACAATCGTTACACTTACATTAAGTCACATTTTTCCAAAGTTTTCCTTTTTAAATGATTCAAAATTACATTGTTTTTTTTTAACTTAAATAATCATTTATTCAAGGATCTACGAATCTTCACAGTTGCTTCAAAATATATATATTCACTTATGAAATTTATTATTACCAACCCAACCCAATTCAAAAGCAACAGCAGTGCGCATAGGTACAACACTGGAAGAAAGGATGATCTATATTATTCAAGTGTAAATCTAACTTTGGCATGGAAGGGAGTAAATTATGCTTGCCCTTTTCTCACATGACATCTTGCGAGCCATGGATAAAGGGCAACAGCCAAATTGTGTTTTCTCGATTTCAAAAAGACATTGACGCGGTGCCACATTGCACACTGCTAACGAAGACACAAGAATATGGAATAGGTTCACAGATATGTGACTGGCTGGAAGACTTCCTAAGTAATAGTACGTTGTTCTCGACGGCGAGTGTTCATCAGAGACGAGTGTATCGTCAGGCGTGCCCCAGGGGAGTGTGATAGGACCGCTATTATTTTCTATTTATATAAATAATCTGATGGTTATAGTAACTTGTAATTTGCGGCTTTTTGTTAATGATGATGTGGTGTATGAGAGGATATCGTCTTTAATTCACTGTTATAGCATGAATGATGACTTAAATAAAATTTCTAGATAGTGTGAAGAATGGCAGCTAGCGCTAAATGTAGAAAAATTCAAGGTTATGCGCATGAGTAGGAAAAACTATCCCATACAGTTCGAACACAGCATTAGTAGTGAGCTTCTTGATGCAGTCGCATCGTCCAAATATCTAGGCGTAACATTGCAGATCGATATGAAATGCAACAAACATGTAAGAACAGTTGTGAGTAAGGCGGACAGCCTACTCAGCTTTATTGTGAGAATTTTTCATCTGTAAAGGAGATCGCGTATGAAACGCTTGTACGACCACGTCTTATTGGGACCCGCAGCATATCAGTTTAAAGGAAGCAGTTCAGACGCTAGCTGCTAGGTTCGTTACTGGTAGGTTCGATCAATGCGCGAGTGTCACAGAAATGCTCTGGGAACTCAATTGGGGTCGCTGGAGGAAGACGTTCTTTTCGAAAAATTCTTCTGAGGAACTTCAGAGGCCCGGAATTTGAAGCTGAGTGTAGAACGATCTTCCTGCCGCCTACTTACATTTCGCGTAATGATCACAAAGACAAGAGAATTTAGGGCTCGAACGGAGGCACATAGACATTCTTTTTTTCCTCGTTCTATTTGGGAGTGGAATAGGGAAGGAAATGCCTATTAGTGGTACAGTGTACCTCCGCCACGCACCTTCCAACCCGCTCTGCTCACGGGTGCCTAGACAAACAAACAGCTTAAACTAAGGACAACACACACTCAACCATACACGAGGGAGGACTCAAAACTTCCGGTGAGAGCGGCTGCGCGCACTCAAATGCTCAAATGTTTGTAATTCTGCGGGACCAAACTGTTGTGGTCGTGAGTCCCAAGACTTACAAACTACTTCAAATAACATAAGTACAACACACACAAACAAAACACAAACACGTATGTTTCTGACGAAGGAGTCGAACCTCCAGCTGCAGTTGGCAAACCGGCCTACTCAAATGTTCAAATGTTTGTACAGCTTATGGGACTAAACTACGGGGTCATCAGTCCCTAAACTTACAAACTACTTATAAACTAGCTAATACTAAGGACGGCACAAATATCCATGCCCGAGAGGGGATTCGAATCCCCGACCGTAGTGGCCGTGCAGATCGTAACAGGAGCGCCTCAGTCCCCTCGGCCACTGCGGCCGGCAACCGGCCTACTGCCCATCAGAAGTGCCATACAAAATTTCCGCTGTCTTCAGTTAGCGTTTAGTGACCGAGTGACAACTTATATCGTACAGAGGCAGTTCTTTCTTAAAATGAGTACGATATCAATGGATACTATATCGTGTAAAGTGAAAAGAGGTGTTGTGACATCAGTGAAGGAAAAAAAATGAAATCGTCAATTTGGGGAAAAAAAAATTTGATACCTATTCGATGGCAAGGAAAAGATCAAAGATATATATACTGGCCTGTTGCGCGTGTATTACAGTATATTCTTCCACTGGACACAAAAGCGGAACTTCAAATAATTACTTATATGAATATCAAGGCGAATGCAAAAATTCCTGAATTTCATATCATATCAATCTTGTCGCGTGATGCAGCAATTTACCGTGCATTTCATTGTTTATTATGTAATATCTCCTGAACCATATGTCCTATAGTCATTTAATTATGTCACTAACCGTCGCGAAAGCAATATGTTGCCAAAGTTTCATCACAAGCGAATTAACGGTACAGCCGCGCATAAAATAGGAAGAAACATACAAACATATATATTAGAAAAAAAAAATGTTCAAATGTTTGTTAAGCTTATGGGACTTAACTACGGGGTCATCAGTCCCTAAACTTACAAACTACTTATCAACTACCTTATACTAAGGACGGCACAAATATCCATGCCCGAGGATGGATTCGAACCCCCGACCGTAGTGGCCGTGCAGACCGTGACTGCAGCGCCTCAGTCTCCTCGGCCATTCAGCTATTCATTCATTGATTCAGGTGTTTGATGTCCCCTTGAACGCTGTCATGTCAAATTCTCTCCAGTCGGTGTGTCACATCGTCAAAATCCTCAGTGTATACAATGTTTCAAACTTCCTCAGCTGGGGTAAAGTTTAGCAGGCAAAACGTTTGGGTGCATTTGATATCATCATGTGTAACAAGTAATCTCCACAAGACGGCTCTCTATTTAAATAGGGAAACTCCAATTATAAACACCCGATATTTCAAATGGTATCTTGTTATCCACTTCTCTCGTCACCAGGGACGTTGTCAAGTTACCGTTCTCACACTATTATCATTGACTGACCACGCGAGAGGGATTGACAATTTAAAATGAATAGTAGGTTTGATGTTTTATACCTTGTGCGGAAAGGCAAACCTACTTTTTTAGCATTTGTAGATTTAAAGAAAGCTTTTGACAATGTCGATTGGAATACAATCTTTCAAATTCTGAAGGTAGCAGGAGTAACATACAGGGATCCAAGAGTTATATTCAACCTATAAAAAAATCAGACAGCAGTTATTAGAGTGGAAAGATAAGAAAGGGACGCAGAGGTTGGGAAGGGAGTAAGATAGGGTTGTAGCCTTTCCGCAAAGTTGTTCAATCTGTACAATGAGCAAGTGGTTAAGGAATGCAAGGAGAAATTTGGAGAGTGAATTGAGGTCTAAGGAGGGGGAATAAAAACTTGGCGCTTTGCCGGTGATATTGTAATTTTGTCAGAGACTGCAAAAGAAATGGAAGAGCAGTTGAATGGAATGGACAGTGTCTTAGGAGGAAGATATGACATGAACATAAACAAGAGTAAAACGAGGGTAATGGAATGGAATGTCCGAAAATCAGGCGGTGCTGAAGGAATTAGATTAGGTAATGAGACAATAAATGTAGTAGATGAATTTTGTTATTTGGGTATCAAGACAACTTCTGATGGCCGAAGTAAAGAAGATATAAAATGCAGAATGGCTATGGGAAGAAAAGCGTTTCTGAAGAAGCGAAACTTCTTAACATCCAGTATTAATTTAAATGTTAGGAAGTCCTTTCTGAAAGAATTTGTCTGGAATGTAGCATTGTAAGGAAGTGAAACGTGGAGATAAGGAATTCAGACAAAAATATGATAGGAGATTTTGAAATGTGGTGTTACAGACGAATGATGAAAATTAAATGGGTAGATCACGTAACTAATGGGAGGTGCTTAACCGAGTTTAAATGTTTAACATTTTAACAGGCTGCGAATTGGAGTGTCAAGATGCAAAACCAACCTGAATAAGTGGGGTTTCAGCAGTGAGGATGAAATGTGTTCGAGTGGTGCCGTGCAGGACGAACAACATCTACTCGTTTGCAAGAATCTACCGGCCGCGTGTACAACTGACGACTTAGCGGTAGCCAGTGAAACTGCTGTGAAAACCGCTGAATAATGGACTCAGAAGAAAATATATTCATCTTACCGTCTCTTTATATATATATATATATATATATATATATATATATATATGTGTGTGTGTGTGTGTGTGTGTGTGTGTGTGTGTGTGTGTGTGTGTGTGTGTGTGTGTGTGCTGTGATTAAATACCTAGTTGGTTTGTATTTATTCCATGTCCTGGACACGAAAAATAAAAAATAAATAAATCGAATTGGTAAGAATAGGAGGTTCTGGCGTATCCTGACTAAGAGAAGAGATAGATTGGTGGGACACATTCTGAGACATAAGGAATTGTCAACTTAGCATTAGAAGGAAGTGTGTGGGGTAAAAATCTTAGAGGGACGAATACAGTAAGCAGAGTCACAAGGATGCAGGTTGCCGAACGTATTATCAGATGAAAAGCCTTGCACAGGACAGGGTGGTGTGGAGAGCTGCATCAAACCAGTCTGCGGACTGAAGACCAATTTATTTTTACAATTTTATTTATTTACAATTACAATAACAATTTAGGTCTGTTACCTGGATAACTAAAACAGTCCTTTACAATCAATTATTATACATTACAAATTGTTTGGTTGTTAGTTATAAGTTAATGACAACTCTTAAGTATAATTCCTGCCTCTTAGCAAGCCTCCTGAAGGGAAGCCAGTACCCATCCCTACGACGTGGACTTGGGCGGGGCCTACTTACTACCGTAACCACTGCAACTCATATTATCAGATTGTTACATTTACAAAACAAAGTAAATTACACTACTTCTACTAGTGCTGCACTGATTTACATTATCCATCTCCTTTGCACCACTGGATTTCTAGTCTAGATTGGATTTGGAAGGTAGCGAGGCAGCCAACACCAGAGAACTTATTCCAGTGACTTCTCTCTTATACCTTGGTAGCGAGGCAGCCAACACCAGAGAACTTATTCCAGTGACTTCTCTCTTATACCTTGCTCACGCAAGGCGGGGAAGTTGTCCAGCTCTTCACTCCTTGCCTCAGCTAACCTTCCGGTCATATTCGGTTCCATCCGTGGTGCCAAACCGACGTTAGCCGGCCAGACGCCAGGGATGGTGATGTCAATCCGGTTTTACGTACGCAGTATATTGCTGCCAATGTATGCCTCATAGAGGCATGCACGGCTTTTCTCTCCTGTTGTTTCGAAGCAGACTATCCTCGATAGATCTGCTGCGCGTGGGTTGATACTTTCTCAGTTCGTATAATGAGGATCTCTACTAACTCATCATTCCTTATTATTTCATAGATGTCCCTGGTGGGTATGGCTTGCCTCTCTACAGAGGCAACTCGTGCGTGTACTGGGCACTCGAAGATTACGTGTTCTGGGCTGCCTATCACAGCACCACATTCACAAACTGCATCAGGCCGTTTCCCTATTCGGTGCAAGTGCACCGGGTAGGGTCCGTGACCTGTCAAAAAGTGCACTAATCCTTTGGATGGAAGAAATTTTATTTTAATCCTTTCTCTCACTGATGGTAGGAAGCAGTGTACGCGCCTGGCTGTTTCAGATGAATCCCAGTCCCGTTGCCAAATATCGTTAATGGCTTCGTTAATTTCTCTTTCTCCCAATTATCCTTTCTACTTGAATGAAGTCGTGTCTTTTCAACCAATAGACCGCCGCCCTTTTCCTGATTATGAAAAATCAATAGGGTAAAGCCCCATAATCACCATGAGCCCATCTGTAGGTGTGGTCCCAAAAGCCCCAACCGATCTAATTATGATATTCCTTTGCACAGCCAACTTTCGCGGACGGTACTTATGTGTTGCGGACCACAAGCTGTGGAGCGCCGGTTTGCGGCCTGGAAACATTGCTGCTGGCCGATTGTCTCCCCCGTGGCACGCACGCCCCCCTCGGCGCCTGACGTAACTACTGTGCGCTCGCAGCTGTGCTGTGCCGTGGTGTGAGCCGGCCGCTTCCCCCGCGAGTTGGGCAGTGGAGCCGCCCGGTTGCGTAACGGCCGAGGTGGGCGGCAGGCCCGGAATACCGCCACAGCTGGTCGCTCGCCAGCCCTCACTTTCCGACTCCCAGCCTCCCAGCCGTCGCCTCTCTCTCTGCTCTGTAATCCAAGTAATTATTCATCCACCAACAGCCGTAATTTTCTTTCGTTTTATTTGTGCAACCGGTTTCGGTATTTATGGCAATATCATCTTCAGGCCCTATGCAAATACAGTTACAAATCAATATTATATCCATAACATGGAGCTATACATTACGTCATACAAAATACGAAGAACAATAATATACAGGGTGTTACAAAAAGCAACGGCCAAACTTTCAGCAAACATTCCTCACACACAAAGAAATAAAATATGTTATGTGGACATGTGTCCGGAAACGCTTAATTTCCATGTTAGAGCTCATTTTATTACTTCTCTTTCAATGTAAATTGAAATAATTCGTGCAGACAATTGTCAAAATACCTAATTGTTTCGTTAGTATGTACTGTACTTCCTCGATTCACGTCATCAACACAGATTTTCTGTGAACGTTTGGGCAGGATTTGTTGGTGATGCCACGGTGGAGTAGCCGAGCGGTCTAAAGCACCTCGCTGCGGAGCGCGCGGTTGCTCGCGGTTGCTCGCCCATGGGGCATGGGTGTTTGTTCGTAGGTTAGTTTACCTAGGTTTAAGTTGTTTGTAAGCTACGGACTGATGACCACGCAGTTTGGTCCGATAGATTTACAGACATTTGAACATTTGATGTCTTGATTGGGCCTCATGTTTTTCTACATAAGCTCACCGGAGCACGTTATCATGATTTCATACTGGATTCTCTACCTGTGCTGCTAGAACATGTGCCTTTACAAGTACGACATAACATGTGGTTCATGCACGATGGAGCTCCTGCACATTTCAGTCGACATGTTCTCTCAACAACAGATTCGGTGACCGATGGATTGGTAGAGGTGGAGCAATTTCATGGCCTCCACGCTCTCCTGACCTCAACCCTCTTGACTTTGATTTATGGGGGCATTTGAAAGCTCTTGTCTACGCAACCCTTGTACCAAATGTAGAGACTCTTCGTGCTCGTATTGTGGACGGCTATGATACAATACGCCATTCTCCAGAGCTGCATCAGCGCATCAGGGATTCCATGCGACGGTGGGTAAATGCATGTGTCCTCGCTAACGGAGAACTTTTCATCATTTCCTGTAGCAAAGTTTTTGAAGTCACGCTGGTACGTTCTGTTGCTGTCTGTTTCCATTCCATGATTAATGTGATTTGAAGAGAAGTAATAAAATGAGCTCTAACATGGAAATTAAGCGTTTCCGGACACATGTCCACGTAACATATTTTATTTCTTTGTGTGTGAGGAATGTTTCCTAAAAGTTTGGCCGTACCTTTTTGTAACACCCTGTATATAAAAATTGAGGTGTTTGTGCCTATATTTCACTCTGCAACCAAAACTACACATTGCAAACGAATATTGATAGTATGTGGTAGTAGCTTTCAGTCTCCCATTGTGCTCTATGGTGGTAGAGGGTGGAAGATATGGGAGTTGAAAGTTACCTACTTATATAAAATTCTGCGTGAGGTTTACAATATTTTTGCTCTTCAGCAAAAACTGCACAATGGACACGAACGATCACTCTGTGTTGTTGTAGTACAAAGTCACACGTTGTACACCACAGCAGTTCCCTACCGCCAGCTATAAGAGGGTGGGAGATATAGTTGTTGAAAACTTATATAAAATTAGGACAGAAAACAAACGACTTTTGACACTAATAGCAAAGAGGTTATAAACAGCGAAATGTTCTGCACAGTCTTCAGTTGTTTTTCTGAAACAAGCGTAGGAATAAAGAAAAATAAGTGCGTATTACAGTTTGAAAAGTAAAACTACCAATAAAGATACCAAGGCGTGAAAAGAAATTTCGCCTTCTCGATCCGTTTCTAAGAGACATAAAAGGGCGTTAAAAAGTGAATCTACAAACGATAGAAACTTGAAATTTGCAGAAGTTGTTTATCTTACACTGTAGGTATCAGCGATTTTTCGATATTCCCATCCTTAGGGGGTGAAATAGGGAATGAACGGTTTTGTGAAAATATGTTGCTATTAGCAATTTTGAAGTAATAAATACAAAACTTCAGATTTTCATTTTTGATTGGAATTTTAAAAACACGTGTTCGAAATTCAGCCATTAAGCGGGTGAAATAAGGGAAAATCTTTCAAGGGTGCTACTAAGACTATTTTGAAGCTACAAATGCGACAATTTTGACTTGGAATCATGGTTAGAATTAAAAAAAAATGTGTTTCGGGATATTTTGAATTATGCCATCAATGGGTCAACAGGGGGTGGCAATTTGTATCAAAAAGCGTGAATAGGAAAGCATTTTTAAAGCTAAATCTATGAAAATTTATATGTAGAAGTAGAAACAACCAGTGCAGACCATCCAGTCTACGCGTGCAAAGCAACGGGAGTCAAGCTAGTATTTTGCATAATGTAGAGTCCTCAGGCATTGCCTCTCTCTACTCTGTACCACCAATAAACCGCGCTAATCCAAGTAATTATTTATCCATTAATAGCCGTAAACTTATGTTGTTTTATTTGTGCAACCGATTTTGCTATTACGTTAATACCATCTTCAGGCCTTATAGCAAAGATAGTTACAAACCAGTATGCTATCCATAACATCAAGGTGTATATTAAACCATAAAAATACGAAGAACAATAGATATTCATAGTGATTCACGACGATTTGTAAATATTTTAATACGGTATGTTGTTCTACGAGGGCGAGTTGGAAAATTAGTTTCCCGCTGTCGACTGTGGCCAGAGTTGCGTACGAAAGGAAACAATTGGTATAAGACATTAAAGATAAGACTTAGCATTATTTTGATACATGATTTCCAAGTACATTAAGACATTAAGCTTTATAAGCTTCAAAAAGCCGCCCAGGGAAAAGACAGAGCGTTGCATACGGAAGAAGCGTTGAATGGCTTGTTTGACGTCAGCATTGCTTCCAAAGCGCCTTCCTCCGAGTCTTCTTCAAAGCTGGAAACAGATGGACGTCACTTGGTGCGAGATCAGAACAGTGTAGGCGCTCCCAACGAATAATTGCAATATGGTTTTGCGTTGCCGTCGCCGAGTGTGGTCTTGCACTGTCATCCAACAGCTGAATGACAGATCTGAGAAGGCCAAGTGATCTGGAACTTTCATTACAATGTCATACAAAGGTTAATAAAAATATTTTGCCTAAAAACTTAGCAATCTCGCTAATATGTAACATGCAAATCTGTAATGCTAACTTTATTTGATTCAAGGTCATACCTGATGGGACAGTTTTACGACATCTACAGCGAAACTGTCGTGAGCGGTAGACTTTTTTTCACTTCATCATTTTGTGCGGGAGGGGAGAGGGTCCGAAATTACATGCAAACTTTGTTGCAGGTTGTTGATAAAACTCTTCTGGGTATTGGACCGCATCGTCAATATATAAAATATTTCACCGACGTTTCGGTCACTATTGCAAGCGGCCATCTTCTGGGTGTTACGTTTACTGCTGGATGAGGGAAAACTGGTGTCTTAAATATTAAATGTTTCTAGTTATTATTGGTGGTTTCAGCTCTCTTTCATTGGTATTTACTTTATTTCTTCCTATTGGTGGAAAATGAAGTCCAGGATTGGTGATTACATTTATGTAAACACCAATCCTGGACTTCCTTTTCCACCAATAGGAAGAAATAAACACCAATGAAAGAGAGCTGAAACCACCAATAATAACTAGCAGCATTTAATATTTAAGACACCAGCTTTCCCTCATCCAGCAGTAAACGTAACACCCAGAAGATGGCCGCTTGCAATAGTGGCCGAAACGTCAGTGAAATATTTGATATATTGACGAATCGGTCCAATACCCAGAAGAGTTTTATCAACAATGACAACGGCCGCGGAAGCCTTCGTTTACATTTGTTGCAGGTGCCTAACTACTCCCATTTTCCAATAATTGACGCATACATCTGGATATTCTCAGGTGGCCTCTCATTATTTATGACGTCATATCTCCTGAGCTATGTGTCGTGCAGTTCACCAACATTTCGTGAATGGTTTATGACCCCATAGAGCACATACAGACAAACATTCTTGTTACCAGTTCGGCTTCACATTGAAGCCATTCTCAGACCCCTAAAACAAATATAGGTACCCCGTTCTTTTACATTACTAGAAATGGTGCCGTCGATTTTTGACAATTCCTTCACGTGCTACCAACGACGACTTGCAACGCCGTTAATTAGTTGACCAAGGCAGCAATTCAGGAATCAACTTTGGCAGCAACGCTCTACTTTTCATGAGCCACAACTAACAACCATTGTTAAAGAACGATGGTTGTTAGTTGTGCATGGTAGCATACGTGACGGGAGCATAGCGCAGTACTTCTAGTAACTCTAACAGTTTACTGTTCTGACATCCTGCACGACATTGCTCACTGGGATACGTCATAAGTTAACAGAGTTTAAGAAAGCACTTGATTCATCAACAATTCAGGCTATAGTCGTGTCTGCTTTAGCGCGGTCTCCCTTCACTGGAGATAAACAACTGAATCAAGTGATTCCACGCTCAAGTTCTAAACGGTTACGTCTCCCCAGCGCGGCTATTTAGCGAATCTCGTCATTCACTGTCACTTCCAAGCACGAAAATAAATTTCAAGTGTAAACAAAAAGCGGAAGAAAATTTCCATCTCCGATTTACACTGCGAGACACCGTCCAAAGTTACTTCTACAGCTTATAAAGGCCGTTATGTTCTTCGGGTTTACTACCGACATAGTCTTGCCAACTGGGCGCGTGGTCAAAGACAGCCCACTACGCGTCATAAAGATGTTCCCAAGCGTGTAAATCGCGCGCCGGCTATTTTCGTAGTTCATCGCAGTCGCTGGACATCTGATGGCGCCATCAGCGGAGACTTCGGGAGACGTCAGCTGACGATGGCACTAACCTACTTGTCTGGTATCACATATTGCAGAGCCCGAAGATAGCTGTCTGAATTAAAACACACATTTCACACACATATGAAAACATAAAACTTCATATACAGCACTTGGTGCATCATTAAGCTCCTGTAAAGTCCATTTGTTCCTTCTTGTCGGAGATTACTGCCCAGTGGATGTGTTGCCCCAACAAATTATGTTGTAATACTGCACTTCCAAATGGAGGGCTTTTACTTTGTTGCCGCGGCGGAGCGGTCGAGCGCATTGAGGCGATATGCTCCGATGCGTGAGACCGTTCTCCATCGGGGGTTCGAATACTCCCTCGGGCATGGATGTTTGTGCTGTCTTTAGTATAATTTAGTTCATAAGTATTTTCGATTGATGATGGAAATTCTCCTCAGAGATGATACATTATTTTTCAAAAGAGATTGGCTGGCCAGTACTTACCTTTGTGCTGTACCGCCGATAGTTACACAAATGAAGAAAAAGAAAAAAAGAGGACGAAAAGGACAAGCTTTCGGAACAATTTCCTTCCTCAGGTGGGAGAGAAGGGAAGAACAAAAGGATGGGAATGGGAAAGGTAATTCACGACCTAGGTCATGAAGGTGGTGGTTGACGATCCCTTCCCTACAGTCTGGACATCCTTGGGAAACGTATCTGTTCCAGTAACAAATCCCTCACCACCTACAACAATCTATCCAATGCTTCCCTCTCCTGCAACTACCCTACAGACCTCGTCCACAAGCAGATCTCCCGAGCTGTCCATTCCTCTCCTTCCAACAACAATGTTCCTAACCCCAGATCACCCAGAAGCGCCCCCTTAGTCACCCAGTACCATCCTGGCCTGGAATGCTTCAACAAATTCCTCAAACAGGGCTATGACTTTCTCAAGTCATGCCCTGAGATGAGATCATCACTCCAAACTGTGTCTCCGTGTGTGTGTGTGTGTGTTTGTGTGTGTGTGTGTGTGTGTCCATCTTTCCCCGTTAATCAAAAACATTTTAGACGATCCCCCGCCCCTCCTACACCCCTCAGCATCATTCAATTCACTCCTCTTCTCTTTACTACTTGATCTTTCCTCTTTGGTTATATATATCCTCTCCGACTTGGTTCAGTACTAACATGCAGTATCTCTGACTTCCACACTCCTCAAACACCACCTTCACGACCTAGGTTGTGAATTACCTTTCCCTTCCGTTCCCATCCTTTTTTCTTCCCTTCATAAGTAAGTTTAGGGTATAATGACCCCGCAGTTAAGTCCCATGAGCTTTACAAGCATCTGAACATTTTTACTTGTTTCGCTCTCGTTTAAAGTCAGCATGAGTTCCATACACTGGTTTTAAATTATTGCCATTATTAAAAGGAGTGACGAAGAAAACCTAATTTCAGTTGAGGGCGTACCGTGAAGAGAATTGTCAGGGGACCGATAGTCAAACGTATTATTAAAATTAATTGCTACTTGACACTTCTCGCGTTGGTGCAGCTTTCCTCCAATCGGAGCTTTCAACGTCACGTCCGAACCGTTCGTCGTTTGCAGGCTGCCACAACTGGCCAATACACTTCCAATTCCTTGACCGGCTTTCTTTCTTAGTGTGTTTTGATCCCGATTAATAGGTCTGTCTCCTCTACTTCGCATTCCATCACTCATGATAAACACACAAAAAACAATATACACACACAACATTGGTTTCGAAATACATACGTTTCTTTCACACATGCTGCGCTGTGGCATAATGTACACAGTCGGCTTACGTTACTCGAGCTTCGAAAGCTACGGTACATTTAAGCATCGTGAGCAACTGTGTAAAGGCATAAGGAGAAATGTTTACAATATTGTGACGTAGCGCAATGGTTCATATTATTGTCTCCTGTGCCAAAGATTGTGGTTCGCCACCGTGGAGTGGCCGAGCGCTCTAAGGGGCATTGCTGCGGAGCGCACGGTTGATTGCCGTCAGAGGTTCGAGTCCTCTCTAGGGCATGTGTGTGTGTGTGTGTGTGTGTGTGTGTGTGTGTGTTGTCTTTGGGTTGGTTTAACTTAGTTTAAATAAATCAGTTTGGAAAACATAGGTTACTTATTTAGAAGACAGCAAACTGGTAATGTTTTAAAATACGAAAATAACAGTCAAGTTCGTAAAATTTAACAGTTTATTAGTTCAGATCACCGGTTTCGATCTCTGGCGAGTCACCCTCAGATTTAGTCGCCTCGCTGTTGATGTCCAAGCGCTTGGACATCAACAGCGAGACGACTAAGCCTGAGGATGACTCGCCAGAGATCGAAACCGGTTACCTGAACTAATAAATTGTTAAATTTTGCGTAGTTGTATGTTATTTTCATCTTTTAGTTTAAGTAGTTTGTAAGCCTATGGACTAAGAGCCAAATAAGTCCCACAGATTTACAAACATTTGAACATTTGATTTTGCGTTCAAATCTCTACGAGGATCTTTTTTTTAAAAAATTCTGTATGTAATCGAACTGACTTCGACGATTATTTTTGCTTCATTGACCTTTGACTGTTATTTATACATCATTATTGGTTTAATTGAATATTTTTATTTTTAATAAGTTCTCATGTCACTTTTATAATCGTACTATCTCGAAACCCTGCTTTGCCCGTGTATTTATTTCTTCCACACTCTTGATAGTCCAGGTCATCTGCCCTCCTCTATCTTTGATCACCTCTTCCCCTCCCCTCGCTCTGTTCTCCTAATCCTCCCCCTTCTCTCGACCTATTCCTCATCCTGTCATCTGTCCATCTCCTCGTCCTGCGTATGTGCAACTCCGCCTCCTCACTTCATTCCTCCTACTCTTTTCTTTTCTTCCATTTTGTGCGCCATTTTTCACTTGCGCAGAGTCGGTGTTGTTTATTATGGAATTAGGATAGTAAATTTCAAGGGTTGGCCTGCTGCACTTCCTGCGTCATCCCTTCCTCCATCTATCTATGAAAAATCACATGTATCTATCAACTTTCCTGTTGAACAGTAAACTAGTGTAAAATTTATTGTAATGTCCACCACACGTTATGTTGCTGAAGCTCAAGTGTACTATATTTCATCAATATCTAAATAAAAATGTAGATTTTGGCGAAGTCCGTAATAAAGTATCCTCAGCCATGCGCCCTACGAAAGTTTATGTTGATAGTAACCTTGGTCTTGATTTGAGGGTCAAGTATGCAAAAATTTATTCAAGATCGGAGGGATATTATTGATTTGTTGATGTCCGTATGTAAAGTACCCTCCATCATGCAGCCGACGAATTTTTATGTCGACAGTGATTTCGTCTAGTTTTGAAGATTGAGTGTGCAAAATTTCACCAAGATCGAAACGAAACTGTAGATTTTGTCGACGTCCGCCACGTACCATATTCGTTGTATCTCCTGAACTAAGTGTCGCTGGTGGTTCTTGCCCCTACAGTAATTGGCACCTCACGGTAAGGAATATGTTCACCAAATCTGCATGAATTCGGGCCAATTGTTTACGAGGAGACGTGCAACATTCTCTCGTGACGCAACAGTTTTTTTTTTTGTGCGTATCTCACTGTTTATGACGTCATATCTACATAAATATGTGTTGTACATGGTCCTTACAGCTACAGCGACCTTCCTCCTGGTTTGAAGGAGAAATGTGCAAAGTTTTATCAAGAATGGAACAAAACTGTACATTTGTATGCCATAGAAACACACGCACACTTTATATATAGATTTATTTTCAGCCTATAATTCTGTTATCGATTTGTATCTGCCTATGTAGTGCATAACCTGTAACTGCACCACTGCCATGCACCACTGTTCATCGGTTCGTGACGCAGTAACTCGCCGCGGTGGAGTAGCCGAGCGGTCTAAAGCGTCTCGCTGCGGGGTGCGCGGTTGCTCGCCGTGCAGGTTAGAGTCCTCCCTGGGGTGTGTGTGTGTTTGACCTTAGGTTAGTTTACCTAGGTTTAAGTAGTTTGTAAGCTACGGACTACTGATGACCACGCAGTTTGGTCCGATAGATTTACAAACATTTGAACATTTTTCGCAGTAACTCATGCCGGTCACGGTGGCCGAGTGGAATGCGGTGCTTCAGTCACGGTCTGCACGGCCACTACGGTCAGGGGTTCGAATGGATATTTGTGCCGTCCTTAATTGTAGTTAGTTCATAAGTAGTTTGTAAGTTTAGGGACTGATGGCCCCGTAGTTAAGTCCCATAAGCTCTACAAACATTTGAGCATTTTGCGTAACTCATGTAGCCACAAGCCACTGTGAGGATATTTTCTGGGAAACAATGACAGCGAGAAATTAATTTCAAATATTCAAATGTTTGTAAATCTATCGGTCCAAACTGCGTTGTCCGTAGCTTACAAACTACTTAAACTAGCGGAAATTAACCTAGGGACAACACACACACTCATGCCCTAGGGAGGACTCGAACCTCCGACGGCGAGCAACCGCGCGCTCCGCACCGAGGCACCTTAGACCGCTCGGCTAATCCACCGTAGCAGTTAATTTCCTTTAGAGCTCAAACTGAATGTTTTGCTCTTAGAGGCTATCTTCAAGAGTCATAAACGAAGTGGTCGTTTTTCAGTTCTTCCGCAGATTACTGACCACCGAGTTCTCAGATACACTGCACATCAAGATGTTGTGGTTAGGTTAGGAGATTTTAAATTCAGGGCTACAATTAAAATACGCGTCCTCTTCCACGGTTGAGACATTGGTCACTTAAAATCATCTGTCGCAAGAGCAACGTGACTCTCAACTGCCGCTTCGAACGGTCTTCCGCCTACTCATTAACAGCGATTATTAAGTGAGATGCCGTATTAATGTGTCACCTAAAGACTAGCAGTAGCTGGCATCCTATATGGAAACATTACTAGCAAGTTATTTTAATCGTACTAAATCTGAATCCCCATTGCGGTGAAAGTACAACACAGACATACGTACTATTTTGTAGCCACGTTACCTTGACAGAGCAACCTCTTGGCAGGTGCAGAGGGCTGAACAGTTCCAGTGAAACTTGCCAGGCTTGCGAAATCCGTAGTTGGCCACTTTAACCACTGCGCTTCAATACTCGTGTGCTCTTGCCTTTCTTTTGAGACAAGAGGAGCTGCTTCACTGGTTGCGGCGGAGACAGGGGCAGGCAGACTGCGAGGAGAATTTGTACACCACCTTGTCTGTGACGATTACGCAGCTAAGGAAGTCACCTGTGTTGGCCAAGAATAGTTGCTGACCGTATTCGAAGAATTTCTTTAGTGTTTGTGAGCAGTCGCGAAACACAGTAGGCGGTGAGCTTTGTCTAAACTGTGGTGCAAGTTGTTGAAAACTGTATCATGGTTGACTACTATCTGGACCCCCACTTCTATTTCCATCCTCAATTTTCATAAAGACTTGGTTCTATCACACTACAAGCGTCCACGCCTCTGTGGCGGTTGATCTAATGGGCTTTTACATTTCCGCCATTGCAGTGTGAACGGTTGCCGCGCAGAAATGGTCGTGCGCTTTTAGGAGCCATGTCTGGGAGGTTCGAGTTCTCTCTCGGGCATGAGAGTGTGTGTGGTCGTTAGAATAGGTTAAAGTTAGGACTGATGACCACGATAGTTTGGTCCCATAGGTTTGCAAACATTTGAACATTTGTGGACGGCTGCAGCGTTACTGTCTTTGTAATGCAGAAAACTAATTCCACTTTCTGGATGGACTCCGAAAGCGTACTTCGCCTTCCCTATTTTTTACCAAAATTACAGATCAGTTGCGTATACAAGGGGGGGGCAGGCCCGAAATAATGGTACAGAGAAAAAAATGAGTACGAAATCTGAATTAATTTAATGAATGATGCGTGCAGATATCATCGACAGTCATACTTCTCTGTATTAAAAAAAATAGCTACATTTCTTATGATTTAATGTCAACAATAAAAAAAACTTGCTCACTATAGTAAAAGAGGCTTCAGCGGATATCCTCTGAATATGAGCAGAAAAACTGATACAAAATATCACGTGGTGCCTACTTAAAATTGCTTATCTTTATATGACTGTAACTCTCCCTCCCGAAAATAAATGTAATATTCGCCACTTCTACAGACATACTCCATTACACAATTAAAAACTGAAATAAATAATGTTATTATTTGCACATATTAACTCTTCTTTGACAACCAGTGGTAGTTTGACTTTTTTTCTGACCGTGACAACGGAAGATTACAGGATTATCATGATAATTCTGTTCAATACTAAATGTGTCTGTATCTTGAAGAATTTTACAATCTTATATATTAAAAGAATCTACGAAAACTAAAGTTGTTGTTTTTTGACCTAACAGCACTCAGCGGATCAAGCTCTTTCATTTGCGCTTTTAAACACTTGAAATGATTGATTCTTAAAAAAGCTATGCGTGAACATTCAACTTTACTTCCATCGTTTCCCAACTTTTTGTCATTCCACTAACGGTGTGAAATATTCGCACGGGTCCTCTAGTTCACTAATGATTTGAAACACAGCTCGTCCAGAAGCAGCAACCGTAACAGTTATTTACTGTAAGTGCAAATTAGCAGCCCAACAAGTTGCGTCGTAAATACACTTTTCGCGGTTTCGACACCAGATAAAGGTGTCTTGATTACAAGTACCATTAAAATTATAAAATTATAAAAATACAGCATTTTGGTCAACAATAAAAAATTGCTTCCATAGTGACCAGTCATATTTGTTATTAAGTTTAAAAACCTGCAAGTATTTGCTTGGCATGTAGTTTTTAATATTGACAAATCTGATGTTATTATTATGCTGCTTGAGGTCAGCCTGCACTAATTTTACACCTCTCATGTTATAATTTTATCGATACTTCTCATGAAGCCACACTTAGATGGTCTCGAAACCGGGTATATATACACTCCTGGCCATTAAAATTGCTACACCACGAAGATGACATGCTAAAGACGCGAAATTTAACGGGCAGGAAGAAGATGCTTTAATATGCAAATGATTAGCTTTTCAGAGCATTCACAGGAGGTTGGCACCGATGGTGACACCTAGAACGTGCTGACATGAGGAAAGTTTCCAACCGATTTCTTATACACAGACAGCAGTTGACCGGCGTTGTCTGGTGAAACGTTGTTGTCATGCCTCGTGTAAGGAGGAGAAATGCGTACCATCACGTTTCCGACTTTGATAAAGGTCAGATTGTAGCCTATCGCGATTGCGGTTTATCGTATCGCGAAATTGCTGCTTGCGTTGGTCGCGATCCAATGATTGTTAGCAGAATATGGAATCGGTAGGTTCAGGAGGGCAATACGGAACGCCGTTCTGGATCCCAGCGGCCTCGTGTCACTAACAGTCGAGTTGACAGGCATCTTATCCGCATGGCTGTAACGGATCGTGCAACCACGTCTCGATCCCTCAGTCAACAAATGCGGCCATTTGCAAGACAACAACGATCTGCAAGAACAGTTCGACGACGTTTGCAGTAGCACGGACTATCAGCTCGGAGGCCATGGCTGCGGCTACCCTGGCTGCATCACAGACAGGAGCGCCTGCGACGATGTACGCAACGACGAACCTGAGTGCACGAATGGCAAAACGTCATTTTTCGGATGAATCCAGGTTCTGTTTACTGCATCATGATGGTCGCATTCGTGTTTGACGACATCGCGGTGAACGCACATTGGAAGCGTGTATTCGTCATCGCCCATCGCCATCGTCATCACCCAGCGTGATGGGTGCCATTGGTTACACGTCTCGGTCACCTCTTGTTCGCATCGACGGCACTTTGAACAGTGGCCGTTACATTTCAGATGTGTTACGACCCGTGGCTCTACCCTTCATTCGATCCCTGAGAAAACCCTACATTTCAGGAGGATAATGCACGACCGCATGTTGCAGGTCCTGTACGGGCCTTTCTGGATACGGAAAATGTTCGACTGCTGCCCTGGCCAGCATATGGTCCAGATTTCTCACGAATTTAAAACGTCTGGTCCAAAATGGCCGAGTAACTGGCTCGTCACAATACGCCTGTTACTACTCTTGATAAACTATGGTACCGTGTTGAAGCTGCATGGGTATCTCTACCTGTATACGCCATCCAAACTCTGTTTGACTCAATGCCCAGGCGTATCAAGGCCGTTATTACGACCAGAGGTTGTTGTTCTGGGTACTAATTTTTCAGGATCTATGCACCCAAATTGCGCGTGGATGTGCGACTGCTGCTGGTGGTAAATTCATTGAGTTGATGAAACCCACAGACTTACGCTTAAGAGTTTATTTTGCAACCATTTTTGGAATTATAAAAATGCCAAATTTTTGTAGCTCTGAATAACCAAATTCAAGTGTCTACCCACTGGCGAAATATAGCAGATGCCATGTGTATAGAGTTGCTTGCTTACGAGATGTGTATATTCAACCATGCAACAACAATTATTGTGTAATCCAATAAATTTCGGGCAAGCAGCCACGCGAATTCAGTTTCTTCGAATATTTTGGCCGAGTAACATGCGCTGGCCCCCATGATGGAAGCAGTCAGCTATTCATTTCGCCTATCGATGTATGTTCGGCGGCAGCAGCACTGAGACGACGTCTCTGCAGTTTCATTACACTTAGAGCCGGGTTCCATGCCTTATCTGAATTAAAACCATTGTCTCCGTTTATTAAGGTCGCGCGTGGCACCTTGTCGGCAATCTTGCGACTCACCCTGAAGATGGCCGGGCGTTACTCCGCCGAAATATTGAAAGAAACTGAATACGCGTGGCTGCATGACCGAAATTTATTGGATTATACAATACGCCGCGATAAGCTGAAAATGCACAACAATTATTGATTTTGGACAGCTAAATATACACATCGTGGCTGCAGATTGCTGTTGGATAACTGAATATATATGTCGTGTAAGCAGAAGTTCACGCTACAGATTTTATATACTTCGCACCTATTACTTTCGATAATGGATAGATATTTAAATTAGGTTACCCATAGGAGCTTACTCCTATTTTTCTGAGACTTTTGAACATTTGACACCATTTTATACTAAGGCTTTCTCTAGGTCGACAAACGCTATGAACGTGGCTTAAATTTTATTCATTCTTACTGCAATTATCAAACGCATTATCAGGACTGCCTAAACTGATGAATTTGCTTTCCTTATAGCCAAAATAACAGTCATGTAATAGCTCATCGACTTTTCCGTTCTTCTTTATACTTCTCTCGTTAGAAGCTTGGATAGTCGCGCTCTTAAAGCCGATTGTGCTGTAGTTCTCTAAGCACAAGATGTTAAACTTTTTTAATGAAGTGAATTGCGACAGCCGGCCGCGGTGGCCGAGGGGACTAAGGCGCTCCAGTTACGGTATGCACGGCCACTACGGTCGGGGGTTCGAATCCCCCCTCGGGCATGGATATTTGCGCCGCCCTAGTTCGTAAGTAGTTCATAAGTAGTCTGTAAGTTTAGGGACTGATGACCCCGTAGTTAAGTCCCATAGACTATACGAACATTTTTGAATTGCGACCACCGAGCGAGGTGGCGCAATGGTAACACATTTAACTCGCATTCGGAAGGACGGTGGTTCAAATCCACCTCCGATCACCCTGATTTTGGTTTTCCGTGATTTCCCTAAATCACTCCAGGCAAATGCCGGGATGGTTCCACTGAAAGGGCAGGGGCGATTTCCTGCGCCATCCTTACCCAAACATCCGAGCGTAAGCTCCGTCTCTAATGACCACGCTGTCGATGGGACGTTAAACGCTAAGCTTCCTTCCTCCTCCTGAAATGCGCCCTGTATCTATGAATAAAATCTAGAGTTATAAGCAGAAACTGTTGCAGTTAGCTGCAGTCGTGGCCAGACGTTGAGGTGTCAGCTAGTTGCGCGCGTGGGCGGCTGGTTGTGGTTGCCGGCCGTTGGGCGGATAACGGCGCTATTCCTGACCACCAGCTGCCTCCTCTATCAGCACCGCCGCTGCCCCTCCTACCCCGCTAGCTCAGCCCCCAACTTACGCTGGAGATCCCCAGACTTACTACGCGTCACCACCGGGAACACGCTAGACCGTCCTCAGCATGTACCAGAAGCATCACATATCCCAGTATGCCGGAACGAGCGAGGTGGCGCATTGGTAACACACTAGACTCGTATTCGGAAGGATGGTGGTTCAAATCCCCCTCCGGCCATCAAGATTTAGGTTTTCCGTGAGTTCCCTAAATCACTCCAGGCAAATGCCGCGATGGTTCCTTTCAAACGGCACGGCCGATTTCCTTCGCTCATCCTTACCCCAAATATCCTAGCGTTAGTTCCGTCTCTAATGACCTCGCTGACGACGACGTTAAACCCTAATATTCCTTCCTTCCATATGCTAAACATCCAGCTGCCTCTTTACTATCGCTTCCCGAATTGTCACGAATGAAAGGGTGTTTGCGTTTTAACTGAACACTGCGGTGGCTCTAGAGGCCGTCTCAAGCACGGAATATGACATGTGCGCTAGTGTTGGGAAAAAAGCGATATCGGTATTTTGGTTCTGAATTATCGGTATTTATGTAGTGTCGTTTGTAACAGGTTTTTTTTAGTTATTTCCAGAAACCGGATAAAAAAACACCGGTATAATTACTTTCTGTAGTAGTGGTTTTAAATTTTGTTTTAAGCAATAAAAGAATAAATACTTATAATATTTATCTTCAGGTTTTCCCTGCTATCAATGATAATGTAAGAACATTTTTTCAATGTTTTCTTTTTCGAAATGTATTTTATTTATTCTGTTTATCATAGAATATAAGTAAGCATATTTATGCGAATTTGGGAGACATAAGTAAGCGTTTATTATATTGTCTGTTGTTGTTGTTTTTTGGTAGATGTTAAATATGTGTTGCTTGTTTTCAAATCGATAAAATTAATTGAACCATTGGCTTCCATTTCTTTTGAGAAGTTAATTTTCGGGCACAACGTGTTAGGTATTAAGTGTTTTTTTTTATTTTTATTTATTTATTTTTCAATGTCGGAATTGGTTCCCTGTAATAACATCAAGGTATCGTCAAAGTAATAAATTATTTTATTTTTTAATTTTGGGTTAGTGGTGAAAATTTTTTTTGGGTGTGTTCAAGAATACGTTTGCTAAATTTCCTGCTACTGAACTTCCCATTGGTACACCATCCGATGAAACTGAAAGTAGTTTTGTGATAGAATACGTTGTAGTAGATTTATTTATTCTTGTATTTCTTTAATAGATGTTTCTTTGTAGGTGAAAAGGTTTTTTTTCTACAATCTGTACTGTTCCTTCTATGGGGATGTTGTTATGTGATAGACAACGAAATAACATATGATGGGCAGTACAGAAGATATAAACTGCAGAATGGCAATGGGAAGAAAAGCATTTTTGAAAAAGAGAAATTTGCTAACATCGAAATTAAAGTGTAAGGGAGTCTTTTCTGAAGGGATTTATGTGGTGTGTTGCCTTGTACGGAAGTTAAACTTAGTTTAGACATGAAGATGATACAGAATTTTGAAACGTGATGCTACAGAAGAATGCTGAAGTTCAAAAAAGTTCAAATGTTTGTTGAGCTTATGGGACTTAACTACGGGGTCATCAGTCCCTAAACTTACAAACTACTTATGAAGTACCTTATACTAAAGACGGCACAAATATCCATGCCCGAGGGGAGATTCGAACCCCCGACCGTAGTGGCCGTGCAGACCGTGACTGAAGCGCCTCAGTCTCCTCGGCCACCGCGGCCGGCGAATGCTGAAGATTAAGTGGGTAGATAGCATAACTAATGAAGAGGTACTGAACAGAATTGGGGAGAAAAGGAATTTCTGGTATACCTTGACTAAACGAAGGGCTAGATTGGTAGAACACATTCTTAGACATCGAGGAATCGTAAATTTAGCATTGGAGGGAAGTTTGTGGGGGCAAAATCGCAGAGGGAGACCAAGGGAAGAATACTGTATGCAGATTCAGATGGATGTGGGTTGCCGTTCTTATGAGGAGATGAAGAGGCTTGCTCAGGATAGAGTAGGGTGGAGAGCTGCGGACTGAATACCACAACAACAACAATGTTAAATGATACAAAATAGCTGTTTCATGGTATTGCATTACAATACTTTTTATTGTGTTTGCAAGTTCATCCCACTTCACAGAAATAGGCTTACTTCTATTCTGTGATAAAGAGAATAAATAAAATACCTTTGGAAAAAGAAAACATTCAAAAAGGAATCCAAACATTGACATATACACCACAGCGAAACGAATTTAAGAACAATCCTGAGTAAGAAACGAGCAACAAACTTAAGAGTTCATTCATAGTTTATGTATAAATAGAAAAAATGAAGTAGTAGGAACAGTCATGATAGAAAAAAAATCTCATTTATTAAAATGACCATTTTCGGCGCATTTAGTCGGCCATCTTCAGATTAATAGCACCGTTTGGTTGTAAATTTTGCTTTTAATCTGATAATGGCCGACTAAATGTGCGGAAAGCGGCAATTTTAATAAATGGTTTATCTTGTGGTCTTGACTGTTTTTACTATTTACTACAAGAACAAAGTGTTGCTACCTCCATCTCACGTTATTTAAAAACTTTAACAGAAAAAATATTATCTGTTGGTTTTGTCTACATTACATGCGTATAGCTGTTTGTAGCCCTTGGAAACGGTTAACTTAACACGAAAGACAGAATTCAATGTGTCGTCGTAATACTGCATCTTTTACAAACTTTTTTGCCGAATTGATAGGAGAACTTGATGTTTGGTAGTTGCCCAAACTGTGCTATGTCAAGGTCTGACTAGCGTCTCCAACTCACCATCGTAACAATGAGAGTACGTCTGCTTCCTTTGCATGCACTCAACTGTTTCCTACAGAGACGAGACTAATTGACACACCTCCTATGCGCTATACGTGGTGAGTCATAAATGAGGAAAAGTATTTAGTGCAAATTGTCACACACTGAGCTACAAACATAAATTCGTCTTCCGCATGTCTCTATGTCAATAAATGAGAATGCAATTGAATGGCAAATATCTGGAAATATGAAAGAACTTCGTGCGACAACATTGCCCAAGGGGACAGAACGGGAACAGAGCAAATCATGCGAGTGTTGCAGGTAGCCTAGCGCCCAGGAGAAGGCGAGGCATGCGGCGTCAAGCGACGGTCTGCGTGACACTGCGAGCAATGACAGTACTCACATCTGTCTCGTACTGGTCTCTCTGGCCGGTATTATGTATCGTGGCTATTTAGCATGGAAAGGAACTTGTGCCCTGTTGCCCTGTTGGCGAACTGTCCCTTTGGCCAATGTTGGCACACAGTAACACCCAAAAGTCGACTTCATTTTTCGAGATTTTTACCATTCAGTTACATTGTCATTTATTGATATAGAAAAATGCGGAAAACGAATTTATATTTGTAGCTCAGTATGTGACAATTTGCACGAAATATTTTTCCTGATTGATTACTCACACTGTAGTGCACCACAGGGCTGTCATACGGTCAGTCGCAGAACTTATTGACTGTACCACTATATATTACTAACAAGGAAAGTACTTGGGCTCGAACAAACACATATACACCAAAATCGTCGAGAGATAATGTAAAGATCCCTTATTACACTAGTGATACTCCCGCATCTGCAAAACTGTGCAGTCGTCCGTTAGAGGCCTCTGAGTGTGCCTTGCCACATTGCACTTTGACCTGTCTTTTCTCTAGTAGGGACGGTGCAGTGTGCCTCCGATGTTGCGTTTTGTGACGTTATTTGTGTGGTGAAGCGTCAGATGGGGCGGCGATCGGTAATAAATCCTGCTAATGTATTGCGATTGGTTGAGATGAAGTTACGAAGAATCCTTCTTCGTGAAGATGGTATTAGTCTAGAAGATGAATCATTCGCATGCTTTCTCTTATCTGTTATGGTACAGAAATATGAGCATAAGTTAGATACTGTTGTAACACTAACACATACTGTTGATAATAGGGATGATAATGACGAACAACTCATTGCAAGCGGTAGTGCTACGGTAAGTGCGGGAAGAGGCGATGGAAGCCTCCGAGAAGAAGGTTAAAGTTGCAACTATCATCACGGCTTTAGATGACAATACGCGAGAGAACATGTACGATGATTATTACATACGTTATTGTTAAGATATATTAACTACATATAGCGTCTACAATTACATCTACAGTACTATCTAGAGCATCTTTGCAAAGTTTTGCATAAAAACGACACTCACCAGCACATTGAGATGTACGTAGAGATCCTGTAAGCAAATGTTCATACAGATATGTTTGTTCGAGCTTATGTACTTTCCTTGTAAGATATTTTACGTAGTTTATGTTCTATTCTTCAATTTTTCAAATATATGCAAGATTGAAAGTCGAATACATAAAAAGTCTAAAGTAGTTTTAACAATTGTTATCATTTAATTGTTATTATTTAATCTTACCAGCATGCTTTACCCTTCAGCCTATCAGAACACTAAAAAAAAAAAAAAAAAAAAGTGCACAGATTCTTTTCTACCCTTGCGAAGCGGAAGCGGTTTCCTATTGCCGATATGAAGAAATGAGCATATCGTGTAGTACTGCTACATCCTTGTGGCGAGTCGTAAAATAGAACACCAGCTAGGTGAGATTAGCCTGCAGATAAGAGAGAACACTTGTCGACTGAGCGCAGTGTGACGTGGCGGTGCGTGGGAGCTCTCGGTGCGCTTCCAAACACAATAGCCTGCAATCGCCGGGCCGGCGGTAAACAGGTTGCGAAAGGCCCGCTCTGCCTGCCAAGTGGCACCAAAGTCACGTACCAGGTGAGCGTTTCTGGGTCTCACTGTCAGCGGCGTCACAACGTGCACTAAAAGTGAGTGCATTGCAGGAAATTACTTTGGAACCGAAAACAAAGTCAAACAAAAGGAGCTTATATTTAAAAGTATACGTATCGAATACGCAGGATGTATCGATTTCGCACTACACAAGCAAAGTATTTCAGGATTGCGATTACATCGATCTTCTTCTTCTACATCTAAATACATACTCCGCAAGCCACCCGAAGGTGTGTGGCGGAGGTTACCGAGAGTACCACTATCGGTTATCCCTCCTATTCCAGTCCCGTATTGTTCGTGGAAAGAAAGATTGTCAGTATGCCTCTGTGTGAGCTCTAATCTCACTGATTTTATCTTCACGACCTCATCGCGAGATATACGTAGGAGGGAGCAATATACTGCAAGACTCCTCGGTAAAGGTATGTTCTCGAAACTTCGACAAAAGCCCGTACCGAGTGACAGAGCGTCTCTCCTGCAGAGTCTTCCACCGGAGTTTATCGATCAGGTCCGTAACGCTTTCCCGATTACCAAATGATCCTATAACGAAGCGCGCTGCTCTCCGTTGGATCTTCCCTACTTCCTCTATCAACCCTAACTGATATGGATCCCACACCGGTGAGCAGTATTCAAGCAGTGGGCGAAGACGTGTACTATAACCTACTTCCTTTGTTTTCAGACTGCATTTCCTTAGGATTCTTCCAATGAATCTAATTCTGGCTTCTGCTTTACCGACAATTGATTTTATATGGTCGTTCCATTTTAAATCACTACTAATGCCTACTCCCAGATAATTTATGGAATTAACTGCTTCCAGTTGCTTACCTGATATAGTGTAGCTAAATGATAAAGGATCTTTCTTCCTATGTATTCGCAGCACATTACAGTTGTCTACATTGAGATGTAATTGCCATTCCCGGCACCATGCGTCAATTCGATGCAGATCCTCCTGCATTTCAATACAGTTTTCCATTGTTACAACCTATGTATACTACAGCATCCGCAGAAAACCTCAGTGAACTTCCGATGTTATCAGCAAGGTCATTTATATATATATTCTTCATGTACCATCTCCATTTCGGAGGTTGGCTATCATCATACCTATTTTAGTTTTGGGAGCTGCGGCCTTAAGTAGGTTCGATGTCGAAACATTAAAGACCATTTTTGCAGGTTCCCAAATGACATTCTTCTCCTTCTAGCAGACCTTTTTTCTTCTATCTTCCCTTGTACTATGAGTTGCAGAGTCACATACCTTAGGTCTCTCATGATGTGGCCGAGATATTGTAGTTTTCTTATGTTCACTTCCTGTAGGATCTCTACGCCTTCCGCTGGCCGCGGTGGCCGAGGAGACTGAGGCGCTCCAGTCACGGTCTGCACGGCCACTAGGGTCGGGGGGTCGAATCCCCCCTCGGGCATGCATGTGTCGTCCTTAGTCTTAGTTAGTTCATAAGTAGTTTGTAAGTTTAGGGACTGATGACCCCGTAGTTAAGTCCCACAGACTTTACAAACATTTGAACATTTCTACGCCTTCCTCCATTCTTTTCGGGAAGCCGCGGTGGAGTAGCCGAGCGGTCTAAAGCGCCTCGCTGCGGAGCGCGCGGTTGCTCGCCGTGGAGGTTCGAGTCCTCCCTGGGGCATGGGTGTGTGTGTTGTCCTTAGGTTAGTTTACCTAGGTTTAAGTAGTTTGTAAGCTACGGAGTGATGACCACACAGTTTGGTCCGATAGATTTACAAACATTTGACTTTTTTTTTTTTCTTCTCGTAACCTTCACGTTGGTAACATGTTCGTGAAGAAAATTCCCAGATACTTGATCCTGCCCCCTAACGGGGCAATGCAGACGGCAGGTAGTCCTGTACCTATATTGAAGGCGACAGATTTGGCCACATTAATAATGCTACCCGTAGCGCCACCGTATCGATTGATCCAATCCAAAGCCGCGTTAACGTCACCGTCGTTCCTCACCACCAATATAAGGTCGTCGGCATATGCTTTGCACTGAAATATATAACCACGCATCGTAATTCCTGTTAGGCGTTGGCGGAGGCCGAGACCGTTCAGTTAACAGTATTACCGACAAAGCCGCTACATGGACAGTAAAATCACCATGTATCATCATACTTGGACTGTTATTGAGAATCTTAGAGCAGAGAGTAAGGATCAAATTTACAGATCCAACGTCACTGAACCGATTGGTGGATGTTGTGGTACTAGAATGGCTAACATTCTGTTGGAAAGTATAAAGACACTTTATTAATCTGTTCCTCATAAAGGTGCAGCTGTTCTCAAAGCCAATAGAGGGCCAACTACTTACTACTAAATAAATATTGTGTCAATGTTAGTTGTTCACATTATTTTATCCATCCTTGAACTTAAAAACAATAATGTTTTGTGCACCATAGGCAGCACCAAGTTTTGCTTATTACTTTTACTTAATACGGGATTTCTTAAAGTTATGTTTACAGGAAGGAAGGAACCTTAGGGATTAACGTCCCATCGACAGCGTGGTCATTAGAGACGAAGCTTACGCTCGGATTTTGGGTATGGATGGGGGATGGAAATCGGCCGTGCCCTTTGAAAGGAACCATTCCGGTATTTGCCTGGAGTTATTTAGGGAAATCGCGGAAAACCTGCCGGCCGCGGTGGCCGAGGGGACAGAGGCGCTCCAGTCACGGTCTGCACGGCCACTACGGTCGGGGGTTCGAATCCCCCCTCGGGCATGGATATTTCTGCTGTCCTTAGTATTAGCTAGTTCATACGTAGTTTGTAAGTTTAGAGACTGATAACCCCGTAGTTAAGTCCCATAAGCTATACAAACATTTGAACATTTTTGAACGGAAAACCTAAATCTGGGTGGCTGGAGGTCGATTTGAACCACCATCTTTCCGAATACGAGTCCAGTGTGTTACCATTGCGCCACCTCGCTCGGTTTATGTTTACAAATAACTGATGTAAACCAACACCCAATGAAGATTTTAAATGAGTTTTAAATTGATAAAAATAACTTTAGACGGTAATCATCCAATAATATTTTCATTACATTTTCTTGTAAAAGTTGTAATTAGCAACAACTGATAAAATACTTTCAAAATCAGTAATAATAAACTGTTACTAAGAAATATGTTTAGCATTCTGTCATTGACTCTTGTTAAAGCGTTAAAAATAACAGAATATACGTTGCATTTTTCTTCGTCACTTAATGAATCTTTACATTTGTTTGTTGCAGGTAAGCACGATCTACATCCAGTAAGAACAAAGTGTGTCAGAGTCGTGGAGATCTGCTGCCAGCAGCGTTGATGATGCGTAAGTAGCTAGTTTGCATTTAAAGGGGCGCTTCGAAATTGAATCCGATTTATGGGTTATTTAGCGCAGATTATAACATGTCTCACTGGTAGCAACAAAAGACTGTAATTAAACAATCAGTTGTGATAACACAACAAGTTAGAAATTACCTATTGCGATACAAGGGCGATGAAAGAGGTATCTATTTCAGTTATTAAACAGTACTATTAAGTGCTCTGTAACAATATAAAGGCAACAACTGATGGTACGGCTGTTCGTGTATTAAAGCGTTTCTAAATCAATCATCACAATCTACAAGATTACAACCATCAGTTAGTACGGTGTTACAAAAAAGAAGTATTAGAAGAAATAGACGTAATACATTATAAATACAAAGAGTCATGTAAATACTCAGGCCAGGGGTAAAACTTAAAACATAAAAACTATATATAAAAACAAAGTAGCATATAACATCGTCCAGGTAAACGAAAGAATTCGCCAGGTCGATCTAGTATACATGATAAAGAATGTAAAGGTAGGGATAACATAAAAAGCAATAAAAATATTCAAAACCAAGTTGTCATAAGAAATTTAAAAGATTAAAGTGAAGACGGAGAAAATGGGGTTACGAAATATTATTGCATGTACCTCTCACCGTTAGAGACACACACCTGTGATGGTGAACAATGGCAAGGCGAGGGTGGGAGGATGGGAGAACATGGCGGTATTCAAATGGCAACAAATTAGTGCAATATGCCAGCTATAATAAAATTCAATGACCCTAATGTTGTCATAATAAAAAAGTACCTATGTCGCATTAGTAGGCTTACAAAAGAGTAAGGTTCTGCTGAAAGCATACATGTCAAAGACTGAACAGAAATTATAAATGAAAGTATTAGATATAAAATCATGTACGACAGAAATGAAGTGGGCAACACAATTCATATTTAAATAGTCTTATTTGGTAAAATACATCTGCACCTACTATTTAGTTCAACATAAAAAAGCTAGAGCCATTCAGACCCAGAGCATAGAAAAATATGTGTCTTGTTTATTATTATTAAAAAATTTATTCAGTTAAATATAAAATAATAAATGAATGTCCAGAGACATATTCTGTCTTGATATACATCCAGGATATTAGATTGAAGGAGACGCGACGAATTAAACTTTGATCCGAGCAGGGATTTTAAGGTGAGGCCTCCCGATTACTAGACCAGTACTATAACCACTTTTCCGAATTGCAAAATAGCACCCCAGCAATGAATGAGAATGGGGACGATCGGGCCTTGTTCAAATGTTTGTTAAGCTTAAGGGACTTAACTGCCGGGTCATCAGTCCCTAAACTTAGAAACTACTTATGAACTACCTTATACTAAAGACGGCACAAACATCCATGCCCGAGGGGGGATTCGAACCCCCGACGGGGAACGGCCTCGCACGTCGGAGTATAGCGCCTCAATGCGCTTGGCGACTCCGCCACGGCGATCCGGTCTTGAACCTCAGGCAAAGGTGAAAATCACATAATGAATGAATGTGCAGAGACATATTGTGTCTAGATATATATCAAAGATATTACATACAAGAGACAAATTATTTATAGCGCCTTTGCCTGAGGTACAAGACAGGATCGTTTCCATTAACATTCATTGCTGGGGTGCTATTCCACTACTGGGGAGCTTTGGCAACATTGATACGTATTTGTATTGGGGAAGTCGAATTGAAGTTTTTGTTGTGAAGGAATACGTGTTTCAAGATAGTCCATGCAATCCCCATACCCACTAGGTGGCGATGGCTTACTGGTTATAGCGCTTGTCAGTAAGCAGGACATCATCCTTTCCCTTTCTCCATTCATTCCCTGCACCACTCTTTTCCATCTCCTTCTCCCATTTTCTGTATCAACATGATCCTCCCCCTTCCCTCTCCCACCTCCATGTCCTAACCCTGCTATGCTCAGCCATGCCCATCTGCACATTTAACTCACAGATGTATATTAGAGAATTTTTTATGCACTTCCTCTTCCACATCTCATCCTCCATTGATCCATGAGCATCTCATCCTCACCCCTCATGTCCCTCTCCCATCTCCCCCATCTCTCTCTCCCTCCCCCTTCCCCCCTCTCTGTCTCTGCATCTGGCCGTTTTTTCCTCCCCAATGTCTCACGCCAACATCCCTCCTCTCTCTCTCTCTCTCTCTCTCTCTCTCTCTCTCTCTCTCTCCCTCTCTCTCTCTCTCTCTCTCTCTCCATTTCTTTCTCACTTGCGGCTCACCTATGTTTGCCCGCCTGTCCTCCACATCTCTCTGTCACATCTCACACTCTCATTTATATCTATCTGTTCCTTTCTAATTTATCATTCTCCTCATCTCCTTCTCTCTATGCCTATCTTCTACACCGAAATCTATATGTATCATCTCTTTGCATCCATCTCTTCCTATCCTTCCTCCCATTCCACCTCCTCCTCTTGTTTGTGTATCTTCTTGCCTCCTTCCCTTTGTCCTTCCTGCCCCCTCTCAAACTCTTTCTCATCCTTCCTCCCTCCTTCCATCCCTCCCTCGCTCGCTCTCTCTCTCTCTCTCTCTCTCTCTCTCTCTCTCTCTCTCTCTCTCTCTCTCTCTCTCTCTCTCTCTCTCTCTGTCTGACCTTTCTCTCCTTAATCCCAACCTCTCAGACCAAGTCCCCTCGGACCTTCTTTTGTGTATCTCCTCACCTCCCCTGCAATTTCTTCATACTCCCATCTCCTGTCTTCTTTCCTCTGTTCATCTCTTGTTTACCGCTCCCTGTCTATCCAACTCCTCCTGTCCACCCCATCCTCTTCATTCTCTCTATCTGTCTTTTTCCCCTTTCACTGTTTGTTGCCCCTGACATGTAGACTGCCCTGTACAATTTGTTGCTAAGCTTCAACACACTGATTGTGCACTGTAGCCCATATGGTAGGAACTGCGAATCACGTTTTTACTCATATCTCCGCTCTTTTGGGAGCTAGGAAGTTATACATCCCACAGTGCTGAATCTTATGTTGCAAGCAATATGTCAACAAAAATTGACTGAAATCGATCCAGTAGTTTCGAAGCAGACGTGGAACATATACAGATAAAGCCGTCTTTATAATACGAGGGTAGTCAATTATTATCCACAGTTATAAAATTTTATTGTAATGAAATAGTAAACTTACAAGAACAACATTTTACGACATAATATCCTTGTGTTTCCAGGCACTTGGTCCATCGTTGTTCAAGCTTCCTGATGCCCTCATAAAAGAAGGTGCTCATTTGAGCTGCGAGCCAGGCATGCACCGCTTCTTTCTCTGCTTCGTCCAAGGCAACTCAATGGCACCTTAATGCCTGTTTCAGTGGACCAAACAAATGATAGAAGGGGCATATCACAGTTCCCGTACTGTACCGAAAGTCTTCCATGAATTTCTGTCCCTGATACGTCTTCCGATCACAAAAAACGGATCAAAGATCGTTGCTCTTCTTTGGTGCAAACAGACAGCGAAGCAGTCTTTATTAACAGCGAAATTGAAACTAACCCAGCAGCTTGAAAATTGCAAAGATATAACAACAAATAAACAAAGCTTGTGACATCAACGTTAAACGACAGTACTACCAAAATAAAAATATAACTAAATTGCCGATAATAATTGACAAGATAGATTCTTAGTTTCGACGCTTCAGCAGCCGTAAACATACAGAAAGCAAATAATTACAGAAGCAAGAGCAGCAAGTGAATTCTGTTGCGGTCCTGTTTCAGCTGTTGCTATGGATGGCTGCCAGGAGCAGAAGCACCGCTGACTTTGTGAATGAGTCGAATTAATAACGGGTGGCAGTTAATCCCGGACTGGCTACAGAAGCGTCCATGCCATGGCTCGCTATAAGCGCATTATTCCTGCCACGCCGTCTCCACCGCACGACTTTCATTAACGCCGCCCCCTAAACATAGCATAGCGGCGTCTCCTTGCAGCGGTCATCGTGCCGAGCTATAAATAACGCACCCGCCGCAAGTTACTTGCTACACGGATCGTGTGACACGCTCAACCGACCCGTGGGCTTACACGCCGAACAGCCATATCTTCTAATATATAAAGCAGTGTCCGTATATTTGTACGTGTTGCAGACAAATCTACAGTTTTGTTCCAATCTTTATGAAATTTTGTACACGTAAGCTTCAATCCATGAGGATGGTTGCCGTAAGTGTAAGAATCACATACGATATATAGTTCACAAGATATGACGTCATAAACAATGAGATGCGCGAAAAACTGCTGCATTTAGCGACAATGATGTTCATTTTCACCTAAACCACTGAACCCATTTAAACCAAATTTGGAACACACATTCCTTATCGTGAGATAATAATTGCTACAGGGATAAGAATCACATACGACACATGGTTTAGAATATATGACGTCATAAACAATAGAAATGGCAGGAAACTGCCACATAATCCGGCGAGACTTTAAAAATACGCTGTATGAGAATGAGAGTACTTATCGACTTGGAACAAACTTTAAACATAACTTCAAACCTTTATTAAACTTTTTCTCGCTGACAACCATACTAAAATGAGAAAGGAAAAATGTTTCTCGCTTACTACTTTTCCGCTGTTCATGGAGTAAAACTACGGCATTCGGTACGACGTTAAAATTTATTATTTGTACACCACAAATTTTAGCCGCAGGAAATTTTACATGCAGTATACACACATATACATCAATGTACCTTCTAAATTGTATCACATTCTGACACGCAGTTCATGAAATATGAGCACATAAACAGTAACGTTCCGCTATTCATGGACTGAAGCTACGGCTTTCGGTACGACAATTTATAATTTCTACACTACACATGGTAACCGCGGTAAATTTTACAGACAGTACCCACTTATATAATTGAGTGTACCTTCTAAATTTTGTCACAGTACGACACGTAGTTTTTTTTAAGCTTATGGGACTTAACTACGGGGTCATCAGTCCCTAAACTTACAAACTACTTATGAACTACTTACGAACTAGGACGGCACAAATATCCAAGCCCGAGGGGGGATTCGAACCCCCGACCGTAGTGGCCGTACTGACCGTGACTGGAGCGCCTGAGTTACCTCGGCCACCGCGGCCGGCGACACGTAGTTCATGAGATATGAGCACATAAACAATAACGTTCATGGAAAAGTTCCCCTTCCCGCACCAAGTAACAATCTATTACTTCTTTACTACTAATTGTATTCCCAAAAGATTTTAGAGACATACAGCCCTTATACAAATGAATAAATACCTGAAAAATCGCAGGAATAAATAAATAAATACCCGGGTAACGCCGGGTTTTCACCTAGTTACGTATAAAATACGGAAAAAGAGGACGCCACCAGCGCTCCAAGTGAATGGGACATGGACGTAGAACACACAAAAGTGTAGCGCGAAAATACGTGCTTTTAATTTGGAATAGACGATTTAAACGCCAATACTATTAATTTTTAATTTATGGGCTTGACTATGGTGTTGTAGTTGTGCGTGCCTGGAATCTGATAGGTTTTTAAGAAATCACAATTAAAAACTTATCCTTGACTTCTCGTAGCTTTTGACTTCAAAATTATTTATTTGTTAGAGCAAATATTGCAATTTCATCTCATTATAAAGTGGGCGTACTTGTGCATTATTATGTATCAAGACCTGAAATCGCTTGTCATGAGATGACAGTGAAGCTGGTTTCATAGAATTGTGATACAGTTTCTTGCGGCTATTGCACTCTATGAATTGCATTGTGAATATAGCGCTCATACTCGGCTATATTTGTGGATGAATACGTAATATTGTGTGGCGTAAATTATTCAGTTTTTTGGGTCAATTGAGGTCAGCAATACGACCCTTCGGCTTTGACCAATGACGTCATATCAGAGTAGAAGACGATAGTTTGTTTATAAGCAGAACATAAATTATAGATTAAGACTTCGTGTTTAAAAAGTGATCTGTAGCTTCACTCTGATAGTGAGGTATATGTTAATAGAGTGGGTTATTTTTTTCTCGCAAATGAGCGCCAAAGGCGCGAAGTTTTGGCTGAGACCTGTAATCGATGGTATATTGTGTTGCGGTAATCTGTAATTTACACGGATAATCACAGATTATTTATCTAGAATACATAAGTATTACGATATAATCCCGTATGTTTATATTCGTAGTGTTTGTACAATCTAAGTTGATACCTGGCGAACTATCGGAAATGGGCCACGTATTTACGGTTGCTCCCATCAGCCTCCCGCCGAGTATCAACTTCGTTTGTGCGGCCGATATAAAAGCAATGTAGAAGGTGCCATCTACTGACAAACTGTTTAACTCTTACAGTTGTTTAGATTTTATGCAAGCCAAACACCTTCATTGATAAAAGCATAGATTTTATGCAAGTCAAAGACCTTCATCGTTGCAAGCATAGTTTATCACACGATATCGTTTATACACGTCGATGTATTGCTGCAATGGGACGATCAGTTTTTTTTTTTCCATTCGCACTGAAAGTGTCGTCTGCCTGTCGTCTATTCAATAAAGCAGATAAAAATTCGCTTCACGCTTTTCTTAGTGATAATCTCCAGTCTTTCAAAACTAAAAATGCGAGTGTAGATCAGTTGTGGCTTACTTTCAAAGACATAACAGCAGTAGCAATCGAGAGATTTATACCAAATAAATTAATAAAAGAGGGGGCCGACCCCCCGTGGTACACAAAACAGGTCAGATCACTGTTGCAGAAACAAAGAAAAACAAATGCAAAATTTAAAAAGACACAGAATCCACAAGACTGGCAATCTTTTACTGAAACAAGAAACCTAGCGCGGACATCAATGCGAGAAGCCTACAATAGTTACCACAACGAAATCCTGTCTCGTAATCTTGCAGAAAACCCAAAGAAATTCTGGTCATATGTGAAGTACACTAGCGGCAAAACACAAACAATACCTTCACTACGCGATAGCAATGGTAATAGTACCGACGACAGTACTGCTAAGGAGAATTACTAAACACGGCTTTCCGAAATTCGTTCACCAAAGAAGACGAAGTGAACACTCCAGTATTCAATCCAAGAACAGATGCCAGCATGCGAAACTTAGAAGTAGATGTTCCTGGAATAGTAAAACAACTTAAGTCACTATGGATTGTATACCAACTAGATTCCTCTCAGAGTATGCTGATGCAATTGCTCCGTACTTAGCTATAATTTATAACCGATCACTCAGCGAAAGATCTGTACCCAAAGACTGGAAAGTTGCCCAAGTTACTCCAATATTCAAGAAAGGCAATAGGAGTGATCCCCAAAATTACAGGCCTATCTCATTGACGTCGATTTGCAGTAGGATTTTGGAACATATACTTTGTTCGAATATTATGAACTACCTCGAAGAGAACGACCTATTTAACCAATAGTCAACACGGATTCAGAAAGTATCGCTCTTGCGAAACACAGCTTGCCCTTTATTCACATGAAGTGTTAAGTGCCATCGACAAGGGATCTCAAATCGATTCCATATTTCTGGATTTCCGGAAGGCTTTTGATACTTTACCCCACAAGCGGCTTCTAATGAAATTGCGTGCTTATGGAATATCTTCCCAATTGTGCGATTGGATTCACGATTTCCTATCAGAAAGGACACAGTTCGTTGTAATTGACGGTAAGTCATCGAGTAAAACAGAAGTGCTATCTGGCGTTCCACAGGGAAGCGTTATAGGTCCCCTACTCTTCCTCGTGTTTATAAACGATTTAGAAGACAATCTGAATAGCTCCCTTAGACTGTTCGCGGATGATGCTGTCATTTATCGGTTAGTGAAGTCAACAGAGGATCAAAAGCAACTGCAAAGCGATTTAGACAAAATTTCTACTTGGTGCGAAAATTGGCAATTGACACTAAATAAAAAAAAGTGTGAAGTAATACACATGACCACTAAAAGAAATCCACTGAACTTCAATTACGCGATAAATCAGTCAAACATTAAGGTCGTAAATTCTACCAAATACCTAGGAGTTACAATTACGAACAACTTTGACTGGAGAGAACACATAGAAAATATTGTGGGGAAGGCGAATCAAAGGTTACGTTTCATTGGCAGAACGCTTCGAAGATGCACCAGCAGCCTACATCACACTTGTGCGTCCTCTCCTGGAGTACTGTTGCCCCTTGTGGGACCCTCACCAGGTGGGACTGACGGAAGATATTGAGAAGGTTCAGAGAAGGGCAGCTCGTTTTGTTTTATCAAGTTACGGGGGGGGGGAGGGGAAGTTTCACGGAAATGTTGCACTAATTCGGGTGGAAATCATTAAAAGAAAGACGTTATTCATAGCGGCGTGATCTGTTTGCGAAGTTTCAATCACCGACTTTTACTTATGAATGTGAAAATATTTTGCTAGCGCCCACCTACTTAGGGAGACATGACCATCCCAATAAAATAAGAGAAATCAGATCGAAAACGGAACAATTTAGGTGTTCTTTCTTCCAGCGCGCTATTAGAGAATGGAACGGTAGAGAAAAGTTATGAAAGTGGTTAATGAACCCTCTGCCAGGCACTTAAATGTGATTTGCAGAGTATCTATGTAGATGTAGATGTAGATGTCGGACATGTTCGAAAGAAGAGACACCTTGTTTATAATCCAATGTACGCCTCCAGCAGTCAGATGACTATTTATGCGCGAATTCACTAATACTCACAATTCCTTAAGAAGATTAAGTTATATTTGCGAGCAAGAGGTGATCTGCAGGAGGCACTTCAATTGCGAGTTGATTGTCCGTGCGCTCTAAGGCGCCATGCTGCGGAGAGCGATACTGCTCCCTGTTGGAGGTTCGACTCCTCTCTCGGACACGGGTGGGTGGGCTATCCTTAGTGAAAGTTAGCGTAAGTAGTTTGTAAGACTAGGGTCTGAAACCATTGCAGTTTCTTTTCCCACAGGTTTACAAAATGTGAACATTTTGCACTTCAATCGTAGTTGAGAATTTCGGCAGGGCGGGCAGCGAGTCTGAATATCGTGATTGCCGAAATTATAGTTCAGCGTGTTCGGTCAGGAGGCTAGCCGTCCTCTGTAAAAGATCTGATCGAAATCCACATCGATCGACAAAGAACAAACGCGATCCCACGTCTCCAAACGACTGAACTACCCGAAGAAAAAAAAATTAAAAACAGGGGGAAAAAATTAAGGCGATTGCTCGCCCTATGTGGGAAATCCGTGTTCGAAACCCCATACAAGTTCGCCACTGAACAATAGAGATGTTTGAATATTTAGAATCTTAAAACTCTTTCTTGTCGCATTTGCTAAGTAAAAAAAATATCACGATACGTTTGTTTACATCCGCATTCAGTGACGCTTTGAGGGCCTTATGATTCGTATGCTAATTTAACTATGTCTAAACGTTCGGGGCTGTTTTGTATTTAGTATATTTATGATGTAACACATTATCTGCCACCTATTTCCACCAACTCAGCACTGGGTGTTACTGGTTGTTCCCTGTCAGGCAGAAAATGAATTTCCACACGACACTCCACTTTATCAATGGGCTAATCTGTCTTACGTGGTACATTCTCCTCTTTTTCAAGTATATTATCTTTGCCCATACTCGTTTACGAACATCAAGTGACAGTGTCAAATCGCCGTTATTTTTGCAAATATCTCTGAAACGGTACGATTTTCTGAAAGAAAAAGAAAGAGAGAACAAAGTTGTGGAGAATTTTCTCCTCTACAAATACGAGGTGGAGTTAGAAAATAAGTTTCCCCAGTCGACTGTGGTCAGAGTTGCGTATGAGAGGAAAAAAACAGAATGAGATATTAATGTTAAGATACATCTTTATTTTTCTACTAATTTGCAAGTACATTGAGGCATTTGTCACACCGCTTCATAAGCTTCGAAACGCTGTCCAGGAAAAAATCAGAGAGTTGCATATGGAAGAAGGCTTGTTTGACGTCAGCATTGCTTCCAAAGCACCTTCCGCCGAGAGTCTTCTTCAAAGCTGGAAACGGATGGAACTCACTTGGTGCGAGATCAGGACTGTATGGCGGATGGTGCAGGCGCTTCCAACCAAGAGTTGCAATATGGTTTTGCGTTGCTGTCGCCGAGTGTGGTCTCGCATTGTCATCCAACAGCGGAACGCCAGATCTGAGAAGGCTAGGCCGCTTTTTTCGAATCACCTCTTTCAATTTCGACAGAGTTGCAACCTCCAAAAAAGTCCCAGAAAACGGTGAGTAGCATTTTACTTGCAGAAGGGGTGCTTTTGAACTCCTTTCGGACAAGTGATGACGAATGTTTCCACTCCATAGCCGTTCAACGCTTCTTCCTTATGCAACTCCCTGATTTTTTGATGGACGGCTTTTTGAAGCTTATAAAGCGGTATGACGTGTCAATGCACTTGGATGTCATGCCCTGAGCGATTCAGAAAATGTAAATCATAATGGCCGCAGAGGGTTTTGAACCCTGCCCCTGTTGACAAAGAATCGCATAGGCTTTACATCTAATATACTCTCCACGAGCGTCATCAAAGTTTGTGGCGGAGGGTACTTTTCGACCAACCTCATATGGTTAGCAGAGAAAACGACTGCAGGTTCGCCTCCATGTGGGCTCTAAAGTCACTAGTGTCTTGCTCAGTGGTAACACACTGGACTCGCTTTCGGAAGGACGGTGGTTCAACTTCACCTCCGGCCACCCAGATTTAGGTTATACCGTCATTTCCATAAGTCACTCCAGGCAAATGCCGCGATGGTTCCTTTGAAAGGGCACAGTTGATTTCCTTACACGTCCTTACCCAAACACTCCGAGCGTAAGCTCCGTCTCTAATGACCACGCTGTCCACGGGAAGTTAAACTCCAAGCTTCCTTCTGGTTCTTCTCTTCCACTTCGCTCGTTTCAGTGTTCCGCAACTCATAATAACTTACAAGGAAAGTACTTGGGCTCGAACAAACACATATACATCAAAATCGTACGAGAGATAATGTAAAGATCCTTATTGCACTAGTGACACTCCCGCATCTGCAAAGCTCTGCAGTCGTCCGTTAGAGGCCTCTGCGTGTGCCTTGCCACATTGCACTTTGACCTGACGGTTCGCCAGTAGGGACGGTGCAGTGTGCCTCCGAAGTTGCGTTTTGTGACGTTATTTGTGTGGTGAAGCGTCAGATGGGGCGGCGATTGCTAATCAATCCTGCTAATATATTGCGATTAGTTGAGATGAAGTTACGTAGAACCCTTCTTCGTGAAGATGGTATTAGTGTAGAAGATCAATCATTTGCATGCTTTCTCGTATTTGTTATGGTACAGAAATATGAGCATAAGTTAGATACTGTTGTTACAAACTCATAATAATGATAATAGGGATGATAATGACGAACAACTCATTGCAAGCGGTAGTGCTACGGTAAGTGCGGGAAGAGGCGATGGAAAAAGTGGCAGTGAATACCAACAGTCTTTCGGGAAGAAGGTTAAAGTTGCAACTATCATCACGGCTTTTGATGACAATTCGCTAGAGAACATGTACGACGATTATTACATAAATTATAGTTAAGATATCTGCATTACGTATGGCGTCTACAATTACATCTACAGTGCTATCTAGAGCACGATTGCAAAGTTTTGCATAAAAACAACACCCACCAGCACATTGAGGTGTACGTAGAGATACTGTAACCAAACGTTCATACAGATATGTTTGTTCGAGCCCAAGTACTTTCCTTGTTAGATCTTCGATTGCTCAAAAAATCAAATGTGTGTGAGATCTTATGTGACCAAAATGCGTGGTTATCAGTCGCTAGACTTACACACTAATTACTTGATTAACTTAAACTAACTTACGCTAAGGACAACACAAACACCCATACCCGACGGAGGATTCGAACCCCCGACCGTAGCGGCCGTGCAGACCGTGACTGGCACGCCGAAGACCGCTCGGTCACAGCGGCCTGCTCTTCGATTGCATAAACAAACTCCTCCATATCAGAGCGACGCTTTAGAAACTTGCAGTTGATCTACGCAGGTGAATTCGTGCTGCATGAAGTTTCGAATGAAAATGGGTCGCTCTTCCTGGAGTTACCTCTGGACGCAGAAGCCATATTCTCGGCCGCTGGTAGCGCCGGCCATAACGTGAGCGAGCTGTAGAGGGCGCCACTGCGTAAACAGTCTTCACGTATTTTCAGAACGCGTTACGCCGCCCTACGGCATGGCAGCAGGCTATTAATAACGTAAAATGGGCCACATGTGTTCCGCACGTAAAAATGCGCCACGGAATCTGTCGGATGCTTCCAACTGAGTGTGTTTTTGTTTACTTTAAGTCTGTAATTTTAATAAGCTGCCCCCGAAAAACAATATTACCAGTGTACGACGACGGGTCTAAGAGACTTATTTAAAAAGTTAGGTTATATTGAACTGTTACTCCCAAACGTATTTCAACACGGTGTGGCGCTACACTACTTGTCTACAAAATAGCGCGGCCTCAGTACGGTTATATAATCACGAAATCTTTTCACATTAACTGCTGTCCACCCCCCCCCCCCCCCCCTGGGCGTCACGGTTCTTTCATGAGTACGTGCGTTGCGAGCACGGTACCCCGAGCTAATGCAGTCTTCCTTCCTTCTTTCCTTCCTGGACTGCATTTCTTTCCGTCCACCTCCTTTCCTACCTCACTCGTTCCCTCCCCACCGGGGGACTGATAACCTTAGCAGTTTGGTCTCCCTATCCCAAACAAACAACCAAATAAACAACTGTTTTCTGCATCCGCATATACATACATATTCCGCAATCCTTCCAAAGGTGGAAAGTAACTATTAGTTATTTGCTTTCCTGTTCCACTCCCATACAGAACGAGGGAAAAACAAATACTTGTACGGTTCGATTCCTTTATATGGAATGATGTGCTCAACGGCCACTGAATAATTGTTACAAATATTAAATGAAGCAGCATTGGCCGTAAAAATCTTTTACATTTATTGTGGAAAATCGATTTCAGTTTTTCAGTAACCATCTTCAGTTCATAAGCAGAAATTCACAGGAGTTCTTACATGAATTATATCTATGTGTATTGTTATAATTCATTTAACATCTCCTGTGAGTTTCGGTCAATGCTGATTCATTTAATAATTTGTAATAAATACTTGTATGCATCCGTACGAGCCCTTATCAATCTAATCTCATCCTTGTGGTCTTTACGCGAAATGTCGGTTGGCGGCAATAGAATCGTTCTGCACTCCGCATCAAATTCCGGCCATATTAATTACTTCAACAGTGCTTCACGAAAACAATGTCGCCTCCCCTCCTGCGACTCCCATTTGTTCCCGAAGCATTTCGGTAACACTCACGCATTGATCGCATCCACCAGTTTCAAACCTCGCCACCCGCCTCTGAACTGCCTCTATGTCCTCCCTTAAACCTATCTGGTGGGCATCCCAAACACTCGAGCAATACTCAAGACGAGGTCGTACCATCGTTTTATATGCGGACTTCTTTACAGACGAATCACACCTTCCCGAATTCTCCTAATTAATCTAAGTCGACCATTCGCCTTCCCCACGACTGTCATTATATGCTCATTCCAGTTCAAATCGCTGTACAGTGTCACGCCTAGGTATTTAATTGACGCGACTCTGTCAAGCAGCACACTATTAATGCTGTATTCCAAAATTACGGGATTGTTTATCCTTCTCATCTGCATCACGTTACATTTTTCTACAGTTAGTGCTAGTTCCCATTCATCACACCACCTACAAATTTCATATTCACAGAATATATGACATCAACTGCGAATGGGCAAAGCTGAAAATGTGTACCCAGCAGCGATTCGAACCGAGGTCATCTGCTTTCTTGGCAGCTCCGCTGACCACTACACCACTTGGTACACAGTGATCAACACACCTGCAAGTACTACGTAAGCACACCTCCCGTCAGATACAAATTCCCAGCTTCACCCTGCCCACAGTACTCATACTCGTAGTTATGAAACTAATTCCCGTAAGAGTAAGGTCCACAAACTTGCCCATCCCTCCCCCCTCCTTGCAGATGCGGTGACGGTAAGTCATCGAGTAAAACAGACGTGATATCTGGCGTTCCCCAGGGAAGCATTAAGTCCCCTACTCTTCCTTGTGTTTATAAATGATTTAGGAGACAATCTGAATAGCTCCCCTACACCGCGGATGATACTGTCTTTTATCGGTTAGTGAAGTCAACAGAGGATCAAAAGCAACTCCAAAGCGATTTAGACAAAATTTCTACGTCGTACGAAAATTGGCAATTAACACTAAATAAAGAAAAGTGTGAAGTAATACGTACACACGACCACTAAAAGAAATCCGGTAAACTTCAATTACGCGATAAATCAGTCATACCTTAAGGTCGTAAATTCTACCAAATACCTAGGAGTTACAATTGCGAACAACTTAGACTGGAGAGAACACATAGAAAATATTGTGGAAAGATTAGGTTTCATTGGCAGAACGCTTCGAAGATGCTACAGCTCCACCAAAGACTGCCTATATCACACTTGTGCGTCCTCTCCTGGAGTACTGTTGCCCAATGTGGGACCCTCACCAGGTGGGACTGACGGAAGACATTGAGAAGGTTCAGAGAAGGGCAACTCGTTTTATTTCATCGCGTTACAGGGGGGAAAGCGTCACGGAAATGATGCACGATTTGAGGTGGAAACGACGTTATTCGTTACGGCAAGATCTATTTACGAAATTTCAATCACCGAGTTTCACTTTTAAGTGTGAAAATATTTTGCTAGCACTCACCTACATAGGGAGACATAACCATCCCAATAAAATAAGATAAATCAGATCGAAAACGGAACCATTTAGGTGTTCTTTCTTCCCGCGCGATATTAGAGAATGGAACGTTAGAGAAAGGTTATGAAAGTGCTTAATGAATCCTCTGCCAGGCACTTAAATGTGATTTGCAGAGTATCTAAGTAGATGTAGGTGTAGTGACCAGCACAACTGCCTAGAGAGCAGGAGGCCCGGGTTCAAATCCCGGCTTGGTACACATTTTCAGCTTTGCCCATTCGCAGTTGATGTCATATATTCTGTGAATATGGAAGAATAACAACTGCAGGATCAGAAGTGATGTCTGTTCTTTCTGAACAGACGCCATATGTATATATACCTAGAAATTTGGTCCAAGTCATCCTGCATCCTACTACAGTCATTCAATGACGATACCCTCTTGCACAGCACAGCATTAGCAGCAAACAGCCGCAGATGTCAACTTGTCTAACATTTTCCCGTCAGGGGTTCGAATCCCCCTCGGGCATGGATGTTTGTGTCGTCTTTGGTATAAGGTAGTTCATAATTAGTTTGCATGTTTGGGAACTGATGACCCCCCAGTTGAGTCCCATTAAGCTTAACAAACATTTCAAGATTTTGACTAACCGTTCCGTGATGAGAAGACGCGTTGGCTCCGATTCAAATCCACTCGATGGATTAACGAGGAAGTTGATGTGGAGGCCAGCCTTAATGTGATTTTAGGTGGTTTTGCATATACCACTTGTGAAAAACTGGATGATACGCAAGTACCACATCCACCTCCGTTACATGATAACCATGGTTTCGACTTCAACTGAGCCCTGACAGTTAGACGCCACGCACAGTGCTGGCTACACACGCTACCCATAGCGGCGCGTTTTAGTGACATGAAATATGTTCTGATTTTTAATCCTGACGCAAGTAATTTTCCATCTGTAACTTGAAAGTGAGGTCTGTTGCTCCATTTCATGTAACTAAAAATTTTTACTTCTGATGAAGGCTTCCTTAGTTGAAGCCGAAACCTTGGTTACGTAATCAACCTGTAACTTTGCAACCGATGAGCTGTATTTTTTGAACGTTAATCTTTCACGAACGGTTGCTATCTCAACAGCCCCGTTTAAAATTCTTTGTGTAGAGACATCAACAAATCGGGGAACGTCATTCACGATGTGTTTATGCAAATGTCCCCATGTGATAGTTGTTTTCTGTTAAGTCTCCACGTAGACACTGCTAATTGCATTGATCCCACACAAGCAACTGGTTCATTCACACAATTTCACTGCCATGCTCTTTTAAATGGTGTTGGCTAATATTTTGTGCAGTGTGGTGCAGTACATGACAAACAGCGTCTCTACCGTAGCAATCCTTACATGCCCTATATTTCTTACCACTTCTGTTTGAATACTTGATGAACTGTATATGAATAATTTCGGTTTCTTACTTTTATTTGTCTACTACTGATCAGTAAGCAATTTTTGACGTGATGTCTTTCCAATGACCTAGTTATTTCCTGAATGTTCGCTATCTATACTTAGATGTCGTACGATTTTCGGGAGCAGATGTGAAAGCGCTTCGTCGCCAAGTAATTCGGCTGCAATATATAAAGAATTTGCGCAACGTGTGTGACAGTTACGCTGCACTGCACTTGGCTCAAGCCTCGACTGTCTTCTTAATCTATTTGTGAGTGTAAACGGTTCGAGTTGTCGCAAGCCTGTTCGTTTCCTCACGAGCAATTTTCTCGTAGAGTCGACATTCAAAAACCCGATTTGTCACTGCGTAAGTAATAGCCTCTACCCTTCCAACATTATGTCGGCTCTTTTGGTAGCGATTTTTTATGCCAATAACATACCAAAATCAGCTGCGTTTTGTCTTTAAGGACAATTTCACTAACTTTGATTGGACGTATAGTCACTACGGTAAATTTTGTGCGAATGAGAAGGTGCTACTGGATTGCTGTAGAATTTAGGTCTGCCAGATGCACGTTCATATCATTGACAGAATTTATATGTGACATAATTGGCCGACGTTTTGACAGCGTTATGTGAGGTAAATATTATAGTTACCTGTACCACAGCGCTGGCGCATAGTGCCTTCCTCAGATAAATCGTATTAATGTTCCAGACATGTATAACTTCCGTTATAATAACAATAATTTCACGTGGTTCAGTGGAAGTCTTTCAATTGGACGCCACTTCGGCGACTTGCGTGTCCCTAGCCTACCCCAGTTATCCAACTGCGGAAAGGGAACGCACAGCTTAACGTGGAATCCGAACCACTTGTCGCTTCTGGCGACTCCTCACATCGTTGAGAGATAAAGGCTGGGTAATTTCAGTTGAAGCGATATCGACGGGCTCTGTTAAACAACAAAGAAACGTTTTTTAAATACCTCTTTATAACTTACAACGAGGTCTGCGGATGACTTAAGAGGCGTCTTCCCTTGAGGGATTTGTAGTTTTTTTTTATTTGTCTGATTCTACTGGCGGCCTCAGAACAGATAATATGACTCACTGTCACTGCCGTCAGTGCATTTCTCAATGAGTTCATTTTCCTTTTTATTTCGCCCCACCGTGTAGATGGTGTATCCGTCACTTTTGAGCTCCATGGTTCCTTTCAGAAGCAGTTTCATTTAAATTTTGGTTGATGGGAGCGCGAATTCTCAATTGACATTTTTTTCCTATTTGTTCTTCCTTTGATGTCAGTGCAATGACAAAAATTTAACAAAAAAATGCATCAGAAGTAGTTCAAAAAAAAATGTTCAAATGTTTGTTAAGCTTAAGGGACTTAACTGCGGGGTCATCAGTCCCTAAACTTACAAACGAGTTATGAACTACCTTATACTAAAGACGACACAATCATCTTTGCCCGAGGGGGGATTCGAACCCCCGACCGTAGCGGCCGTGCAGACTGTAACTGGCGCGCCGCAGACGGCTCGGCCACTGCGGCCGGCGTATCAGAAATAGTTTTACGAACATTGCAGACTAGTTAATTAAACGTTAACAAAAAATATTCCCTGGAAACAAATCCAGAAATATTTAATTTTGAGTTCGGACGCGCTGTGTCACGGATTGCGTGGCCGCTCGAGTCGAAGGTTGGTGTCCTCAACGGAAAATGGTGTGTATGAGTTGTCCTTAGCATAAGTTAAAGTAGCTTGTAATTCGAACGACCTATGTCTCAGCAGTTTGGTCCCTTACGTTTACATTGATTTTGAGTCATGAATAAAAAAATATACATGAACTATCAATTGTGTACTTAACCAATACTTTGAGGACGAAAAAAATGTTGAAATGTTTGTAAACTTAAGAGACCATACTGTTAAGGGTATATTCACCTAGACTTACAAAGTACCTAACTTACGCTAAAGACTAGTGGAAACTGTAAGCAAATATGGTATGCAAAAAAACATCGAGAAATCAATCAGGCTCATTATGGATACGTGTAAACTCTTCTCTGCGAATTCATTCGTAGAGTTTCTGAACAAGTTTAATGCAATTATGGAATTACACTGTAAATCTTTCAACAAACTGACTGTGGCACTGTTAATTGATACAGCTGATGGTCTCTAAAAAGAGAGAGCGAGAAAGAGATGCGATGTAGCAACACCCGGAAAGAACTGAAAACTGTTAATCTATTTCTTCCTATCCTAAATGAATTTTTCACATTGGAAATTTCTTTAATAAGAAAAAGCTTAGGGAAATAGGCGCTCTTAGTCGGAAATTAACGCAACATATGGCGGATCAGACTCGCATCGCAATACGGTATGAAATGTGGCACCGTAGCGAGTACTTCCGAAAAGTGCCGAGCAAAGCTCTGAATTGTTTTCTGGTCGTATATATATTTGCATTATAAATTAATCTCCTCGTAATAAAATTTTTGTAATACGATTTAACAAATCGTTAAATTATGTTTTCTGGTATTTGCCCACCTGGGTGTGTATTGTGAGCTAATCTTTCGCATTCGACAGCTCAATTTTGTGGGATACCACATGCACTACCAAAGATGCGCTAACATGCGAGAAATCTCCGTTTAAGAATGCCATAAATTTGATTCAGAATACACTCCCGGGTCGCTACTTTTTACGGCGTATTTTTCAGAAGTCATATAAAATTCCTTTTCAATGCAGAAGACATATCACCATGATAAACTAGGATGCAGCAAAAGATAATAACAATTTACTTTCTCATTGGTCAATTTTACTTACGGCCTCAGGGGCGTAGTGTGTCCGGTCAATAAATTAATTATCATCTTACAGCGAACATTCTCTATCCAACATTAGCAAATTACGTCGTCGATGCCGTAACTAACATCGCAGTAGCTTCAAACATAGTTACGAGCCGTATCAGTCGTTACATCTAGTAGAAAACAATGTGCATCATTTAAAAGTAATTAGTATTTTTATCGTCTAAATGTTGCTACTGTTTTAGTTCATAGCGTCGAATCCTTCGCGTTTACAACGCGTAGAAATTGTCCATAACTACAAATGAATTAACCCCCTCGCATAGTTTTGAAGACCTTTAGTATGTGTATTAGAAATGAAGCAAGCGACATTTCAAAGCAATAACAGCAGAAAAACTCCGCCTTTCACACGCTCAGGCTATCACCGCTTGGAACAAAAATGGCGGCGGGAACTGTCGCTATAGCAGAAGTTGATGCGCATGCCCGTCTATATCCAGGTGTCCTACACCCCGCGTGCCTTCTGTCCCGTGCCTCGCTGTAAACGAGCGACGCGCGGTTGGCTATCTGTGATCCCTCGAGTGGAATTCACAGCACTCTTACTCTGAGTTGTTTTCATGTGGCAAGGCTTATAAGTTTAGTACTTTACTAACTCATGTTATTGATTTACATACCTTATTAACCCTCCTATCCCTATCAAGTGAGATATGGAAAAATACAAACGAGAAGAATAACATCTGCTATGTTTCTTCGAGATTCGAACCCGGTTCTCCGATTCCCAGCCAGTTACCTTGGCCATTGCGCTCTCGGCGCTGTCGCGAAGTGTTGACCATGTGGGTACAGAAGCGGCAGTTGTAGAAGTTGCTAACCTCGATTTCTGGAAAAGTGTGCTTTTGCGGATCCCATACCTGATGATGAAAAATCTATTTAGAATTATCTATCAATCGCTCCAATTTTGAGTCGAGTTGACCCAAAATATCTTAGAATCCTACGTTTTAGGTTGTTCACAAGTTGTTGTTGTTGTTGTTGTGGTCTTCAGTCCGCAGATTGGTTTGATGCTGCTCTCCACGCTACCCTGTCCTGTGCAAGTCTCTTCATCTGAGAATACGTTCGGCAACCTACATCCTTTTGAATCTGCTTACTATATTCGTTCCTCGGTCTCCCTCTACGATTTTTACCCCACACACTTCCTTCTAATGCGAAGTTGGCAGTTCCTTGATGTCTCAAAATGTGTCCAACCAATCTATCCCTTCTCTTAGTCAGTATATGCCAGAAACTCCTTTTCTCCACTATTCAGTTAAGCACCACCCCATTAGTTACGTGATCTACCCATCTAATTTTCATCATTCGTCTTTAGCGCCACATTTCAAAAGCTTCTATCATCTTCCTATCCGAACTCCTTATCGTCCACGTTTCAATCCTATAGAATGCTACACTCCAGACAAATGCTTTCAGAAAGGACTTCCTAACATTTAATGCTTTTATTTCTTCTCCCTGCACTTTAATGCCCTCTCCAAATTTCTCCTTCCATTCCCTCACTGCCTTCTCAATGTACAGATTGAACAACATTGGGGAAAGGCTAAAGTGACCTGCCAAATCTGAGCCGAATCCGTTGCCCGTGTCTGAGGCCTTCCCCTTGTGAGTTACGTAGCAGTATTTACTTTTGGCTTTGCAGCCTTTGTGCCAACCTCTGAAATTTCTGTTCGGACAGTGGCGTGGGTGAACGGAGCATCTAATGTCTGTCAGTGAAATAGTTTGAGTGAGGCAACTGGGTGACTCCAAAATATTTAGCAAGAATTCATACATAGTAGCAATGTTCCTCCACGTGCCGTGGAACGGTAGTCGAATGAATCAGCATAGAGTCCACATGCAAACACTTTGTTTTCGCTGCCCATCTGGATACTGCGTTGACAGAGTTAGGGCATAGTGTGGGCGAGCACATCTCAAACTTATTGTGCGGTGCGACTTGCTAGTATGTTTCGATTGCAACATTTGGAGACACGTGGCGTAGCAAATTTCTTTCAGGAGGAGTTGCAAGGAAAGGCGATAAGTCACATACGCAAGGTGTTCCGAAATTTCCTTTATAATCTTCGAGGACTTATATAGGGAAGTAAGTAGGCGTACTTAAAATATTAACTCCTCTAATGATGTAGACGTAGCTGACGCTATAAGCACTTCTTTGTCTGTGACACTATGAAAAAAACCTCTTTGCTTACTGTATTTTGGGAGAGGTAGTACAGACCGAAACAACAATAAAATGTCTAATGAACATGTGCTCTAAAATGCATACCTTCAGAGCTTTGAGCACGTCCTCATGTTCGACATAGTGAACACGTCTATTGTACTGTCCAAGTGCTCGTAGCTCTTGCATACCAAAATTCCAAGTTCATTAGAAGATTTTTCCTATTATTTCGGTCCATACTATTTCCTTTCAAAATATAGAAAGGAAAGAGTTTTCGGTAGAACATACTTGTTTCTCTGTGTCAAACAGGTACTAACAGCGTCATTGGATGACGTTTCCAAACATGTATTAGATTGAAAAAATTCTAGTAGCTGTGTTTATACTGTAATGTAACTTTTGCAAGTTAAAGTACATTCAAAACGTGTGGCTGTTATTGTCTGTATCCGTAAATTTCTTGTCCCCAAGTATTACAGGTATCAAACAACAACTAAGTTTACGGATACCGGAAATAATAGCCACCCCTTTTGAATGTATTACAATTTTCAACAGGGACATATCGGGGGCCTGAGGATGGTGCCAGTGCAGTACCGTAACAGGTTGCGTTATCAGTAAAAGGATAAAAACACAGCGCCTGGATTTTTTCAGTCTAATACTATATACAGCTGTTGTCCATACCCATGCGATATGCAGAGAATTAAACTTAGTATTTCCAAACATGCGTTCCTCGTAAAAATATCATGTACTCCCTCCCCCCTCTAAAAGTCCTCGAAGTTTGTAACAGGGATTTCCGATCACCCTGTATGTTTTCATAGTTCGGGCCTAACCTTGTTTTGCCGCGGCGGAGCGGCCGAGCGCATTGAGGCGCTATGCTACGATGCGCGAGGCTGTTCCCCGTCGTGGTTCGAATCCCCCCTCGGCGTGGATGTTTGTGCCGCCTTTAGTATAAGGTAGTTCATAAGTAGTTTGTAAGTTTAGTGTCTGATGTTTGAGTTTGACAAACATTTGATGTTAACCTTGTTTTGCCGCAGATAGAAATGTTACATTTCAAGGAACCCTCCCGCGTCTCTAGTTCCGAGTCTCTCCATAATAAAATTGACTTTTACGCCAGCTCAACAGAGGAACTAAAATTGTACTCTTGAAACCATTTTAATAATCAATATGGCTACCAAGAAAATGTAAGAACACAAAAAAAGTAAATAATATTTATGTATGCTGCCAATTGACATTCTGAAAGTTGCAGATGTGAAATACAAGGAGAAAATCTTGGCAGCACTTAAAATTGTCAAAAGTCAGAAAAGAGGAGGAGGATATGAGACAAGAATCTCGCTATTGATATTAATCTTTTATGTTGATCAAGCTGTGAAAATAAAAGTAAACAAATCTGGAAAGTAAAGTGAAGTTCAGAAAGAAGAAATAAAGAACTGTTATGGTCATCAGATCCTAGACTTACAAACTAATTAAATTAACTTAGACTAAGAACAACAAACAAACCCCTGCCTGTGGGAGGATTCGAACTTCCGGTGGGAACGGCAAACCAGTCCGTAGCCCACGAGGTCATTCTGCGTGGCCCTTTCTGACGGACCCAAACTGAAACGCAGATAGAGTCAATTACATACTTAAACGAAAATTCATCTCAACGACCTTCTGCCGTGTAGCAAAATATGCCAGATAATCACAAAACTACAAAACAAACTTGTTATCGATGTAACACTTCATGAAAACGCTAGATTTTGAGTGTAAAAACATGTCTTAAGATGTGTAGCATATCTCCAAAGCTTGATTTGACATCATATCTTTATCGCTAATATCTCAGGCTGGTGGGTTATTCAAACACAACAGCAAAATTCTAATTTGCTAATCGACTTGTCTTTTCGAACAGCGGCCCTGGCGCGAAATGTGGAGGACGTCGGTTCGAGTCCAGTCGATTGTATGTGTGTGGGTTTCAAATGGCTGATTACTGAGCGTATTTTACAAAGTTCGACAGTGCGAAATGAAAATTATTGAAACCATAAAATATGCGAGAGATGAGCTTACTAGGTATGACTACATTGCGAAAATATTTGAATTCTGACTGATTATGGGGTAAAAATCACTATTTTTAAATAAAATCAGTTTTCTTAATTTGTTTTTATTTTATTTTATTTTTAAATTTTTTTAGACCGTTGAAGAAGTTAAGTCACTAAGGTTGATTTGCAGATAGCTAATAGCCTGCATAGAAAACAGAAAAATAAAATGATTGTGATGCTGTAAGACCCATCCGTCTATTCGTACATGCGAAAACAAATTACTTCGATATGTCGGCTTTCTGGACCCTGACGTGTTCCTGGAACCGTGCCCCATGGGCAGAGGCCAAGAGTTTATCTCGTCAACAAAGAGCATTGCTGTCCAGGTGCGTGTAATGAATACCTGGGATTACTCGACACTGTGTCACTTGTACTCCCGCCATGACACGAGGTCTTATTTGATAGCAAACGGTGCCATGTGATTTTCTCTGAGCAGTGGGCCTAAACGTTAGCAGAACTCTAACTGAACTCTATTCTCTGCCGTACTATGTCCGTGTATTCCCCGACATGACATTATACAGGGATTGTTGTGCACCGCGAGCTGTTGTAACAACATTTATTAATCTGTACGTATTATAAAAATATACGTATGTACATGTGTGTTCGGAATGTCCTCCTAAACTAATGGTCAGCTTTCAACCAAACTAGGTCCATTTATTCCTTACTACCAGGCAACTATCGCTGTGGGAGCAAGTACCACCTACGATACATGTCATAAACTATAAAACGTACCCACCTCATACGATGCGTAAATCACGACACATTATTCATCCACTATTTGAGAATAAGAGCATTAGTGACTTAAACTTTACACATAATTTCAATCCTTTACGAAACTTTTTCTCGCTGACAACCCCAACAAAATGAAAGAAGTTTCTTTCTTGCTACTTTTCCACTGTTCATTAGTAAAACTACGGCATTGGGATTGAGTTACAATTTATTAATTCTGCACTACTTATAGCAAGACGTTTTGCAGGTATTGTACACATATCCCACTAAATGTACCTTCGAAATTACATCACAATATGAAAAATATTTCACGAGATATGACGTCAAAAATAACAATATTTGCAACATACTACGTTTGTTTGAGGAGTTCTGTACATGATCTCAGGAAATATAAGAAACAAGAATTAGAAAAAAAAGTATCTTTCCTGGCCTTAAAGTAATCACCATTGGCTACAATACACTTCTGACATCGGTTGTACAGATGTTGGGAACAAACGATTCCTGTGGAATCGCTCGAAGCATTGATGTCACGCGTCGTTGGAACTCTGCAACCATTTCTGTTCAGCTCGTCTACTATCATTCTGAAAGACAACTGCCGATCATTCACAAGCATTCGTTGCACTCGTTCGATTGTGGACTGTCGATCCGAACGTGGTTCATCCTCGACACATTCCTTTCCGTCACAGAAGCATTTGAACCACTCAAACACACACATTTTACTCAGTGCTTCAACATCATGCACTTTCACTAACATCCCATGGGTCGCCGTCGCAGTTTTGCCTAATTTGAAACAAAACTAGATGTTAACGCGTTGCTCCATTTTGCGTTCCATGTTGTAATGACAGGAGTTCTCACAATGACCATTGCTTCACTGCACGATAGGGAGCGCTTGTTGACATGTCCATCAAAGTGTATGCGCGGGCACCACTTCCTCGCCAGCGTGGTTTGTAAAATATGGGAGCAATCACCAAACTTTTCAGACGCACTTTGTGTTAAGCAGACAGTGCTTTAATATTCCTCTCTACGAACCTATTGTAAGAGCACATACTTAAAGAGAAGGAAGGAAGTAAGCCGGGAGTTTAAAGTCTCGTCGACAGCGTGGTCATTGGAGCTCATGCTCGGAGTTTTGGGTAAGGACGGGAAAGGAAAACGGTCGTGCCCTCTGAAAGGAACCATCCTGGCATTTGCCTGGAATGATTTAGGAAAATCACGGTAAACGTAAATCTAGATGGCCGGAGGTGGATTTGAACCACCGTCCTCCCGAATAGTTGAGGACAGATGACGACATTAGGATTGAGCTAAAGGAAAACAAAAATGAAATGAAATGAGGGTAGGGTCAAAGGCGGTGGACATAGAGGGAAGAAGCAAATGGAGGAACATAAGAATAGAATAAATACAAAATGTTGGGTACTTACAGCTAGTTACGTAATAAACAATAAATAAGCTCGTGCAAAGTCTATATTTCCTGAATTGATCATGTTACTTACATTACCTCTTTCTACTTCAATGCACTTTTGCGGGCGCGATCATACACACTCTGACCTACCAATTCTTAAAGTTTAACACAATGTTTGTCCTTCAGGACATCCACAACAGTCCATCTTCATCTTAAATAATTGGATCCGCAACAGTTGTTTATTTTAATCTTTTTCTATTTGTATGCACTACCCGAGTTTCGAGCCCTATATCTCATCATCAGGCGCATCTGGAAATTTTATTTGATTGTAATTTGCAGATGCACCCGATGATGAGTCATAGGTATCGAAACTCGGATAGAGCATAAAATTTAAAAAGTTTAAAATTAACAACTGTTTCAGAACTGGAGAAAGCACTTGAGGACATGTCTAAATATTATAGAGAGCACTGATTATTAGTCAAACCCCGCATAGACGCAATTATGTGCTTTCGACTTAAATACAAAAAATGTACCCAGAACCCTGCAAATAAGATGGGAAGTGAGCACCTTGAAGCATACGAACAGCCCTAAATACTTTGGTGTAGCATTGGACAGGTCACTAACGTACAAACATCATTGCCTCCACACCAGGCACAAAGTAGGCTTAAGGAACACTTTGCTAGCGGGGAGCGGCTGGGGAGCGAACCTCGACTTACTGCGCACCACAGCACAGACTTTATGTTTTTCAAGAGGAGAGTATGCCTGCGCATGCCAAAACCGTCGATATCGCCTTGAATGAAGCGTGTAGGATAATCACTGGTTAGGTTTAAGAGAGGGCCTGAAGGTCCTAATCTTGCCACGTAAAATAAATAAATACATAAATACACTCCTGGCCATTAAAATTGCTACACCACGAAGATGTCGTGCTACAAAAGCGACATTTAACCGACAGGAAGAAGATGCTGTGATATGTAAATGATTAGCTTTCCAGAGCATTCACACAAGGTTGGCGCTGGTGGAGACACCTACAACGTTCTGACATGAGGAAAGTTTCCAACCGATTTTTCATACACAAACAGCAGTTGACCGGCGTTGCCTGGTGAAACGTTGTAGTGATGCCTCGTGTAAGGAGGAGCAATGCGTACCATCACGTTTTATACTTTGATAAAAGTAGGTTTGTAGCCTATCGCGATTGCGGTTTATCGCATCACGACATTGAGTTGTATATATACATGTGGCGTCTGTTGCGAGAGAACAGACGTCACTTCTGATCCTGCAGTTGTTATCATTTAATATTCATAGAATATATGACATCAACTGCGATTGGGCAAAGCTGAAAATGTGTACCCATTTGACATTGAGTTGGTCGCGATCCAATGACTCTTAGCAGAATATGGAAAAGGTGGGTTCAGGAGGGCGTACGGAACGCTGTGATGGATCCCAACGGCCTCGTATCACTAGCAGTTGAGATGACAGTCATCTTATCGACATGGCTGTAACGGATCGTGCAGCCAGGTCTCGATCCCTGAGTCAACAGATGGGGACGTTTTCAAGACAACAACCGTCTGCACGAACAATTCGACGACGTTTGCAGTAGCATGGACTGTCAGCTCGGAGACCATGGCTGCGGTTACCCTTGACGCTGCATCACAGACAGCAGCGTCTGCGATGGTGTACGCAACGACGAACCCGGATGCACCAATGGCAAAACGTCATTTTTTCGGATGAATCCAGGTTCTGTTTACAGCATCATTATGGTCGCATTCGTGTTTGACAACATCGTGGTGAATGCACATTGAAAGCGTGTATTCGTCATCGAATCACCCGGCGTGATGGTAGGGGGTGCCATTGGTTACACGTCTCGGTCACCTCTTGTTCGCATCAACGGCACTGTGAACAGTGGCCGTTACAATTCAGATGTGTTACGACTCGTGGCTCTGCCCTTCATTAGATCCCTGTGAAACCCTACATTTCAGCAGGATAATACACAACCGCATGTTGCAGATCCTGTACGGGCCTTTCTGAATACGGAAAATGTTCGACTGCTGCCCTGGCCAGCACATTCTCCAGATCTCACACCAACTGAAAACGTCTGGTCAATGGTGGCCGAGCAACTGGCTCGTCACAATACGCCAGTCACTACTCTTGATGATCTGTGGTATCGTGTTGAAGCTGCATGGGCATCTGTACCTGCACACGCCATCCAAGCTCTGTCTGACTCAATGCCCAGGCGTATCAAGGCCGTTATTACGACCACAGATGGTTGTTCTGGGTACTGATTTCTCAGGATCTATGCAACCACACTGCGTGAAAATGTAATTACATGTCAGTTCTAGTATAATATATTTGTCCAATGAATACGCGTTGATCATCTGCATTTCCTCTTTGTGTAGCAATTTTAATGACTAGTAGTGTAAATACATTGCACCAATTCACTCGTGAGAAATAACGAATGATAAACGATGTCGGTATCAACAGAAGACATGGAACTTGATGACGACATCTCAGACTTTGGAGCATTTAATGGCGACATGAGTGCAGATTGGTGAGTGCAGCAGTTGGCGCGCTCCCCTCTGGAGGAGTCGGCGGCGGTGGCGGTGGCGGTGTGCGGCGTCGCGGAAGTCGGCCAGCGGCTCAGAATTAGCCCCACACAGACAGAGGCTCCGCCACAGCTCATATCGCAGACGCTGCCGCAGCCGCTGTGCTGAGATTTGGCGGCCAGCACCCGCCGTCCTGCCCGGATGTCGTAACTCGCCGGCTGTTGGCTCTGCGAGGTGGCCCAGTTTGAAGCTCACGGCGCAACGCTCTCGCCCGCCGCGCCTCACCACTTACCCAATCTACAGGGGAAAACTGCCAGCGGAGCGTCTACCATCAGAAGCGCATCCAGAGGGCGGAATATGTGCTTCAACCCCCCCCCCCCCTCAAAAAAAAAGAAAGAAAAAAAAAACATACACACACACGCATCGATAACGCCCATCGTTAACCGGCTCAAGGCCGTTCCAAACTAAAATCATGTATCCGCCACTGTGTACCACATATTGCATCCTTCCAAGGTCTTTCTTTCTTTCACGTGATCAGGCCTCATGGACCGCACGCTGCTACAAGTTTTTTTGCTTCTTGCTTACTTTCATTCCCTAATGTCATATGGTATAATATTTTGGGGTAACTCTTCAAGTCAGTCAAAAGTCTTCAGAGTCCAAAAACGTGTAAAACGTATTACTTGTGGAGTAAATTCATGCACGTCCTGTAGAAGCCTCTTCAAAGAACTAGGTATATTAACTACGGTCTCTCAGTATATTTATTCCTTAATGAAATTTGTCATAAATAATATAGCCCTTTTCCCAACAAACAGCTCAATTCATACATACAATACTAGGAATAAAAATGATCTACACAAGGACTTAAAAGCACTTACTTTAGTTCAAATGGGGTCTACTCAGTAGCACACATTTTCAATAATTTACCATAAAGTATAAAAAATTTAGCTACAAATAAATATCGGTTTAAGAGGAGCCTAAAAGACTTTCTAGTGACCAACTCCTTATATTCCATTACTGACTTTCTAAATTGTACCAAATGATGCATGCACTCATACTATATTAGTATTATTATATTATCAGCTAACAAAAAAAAATAAATAAATAAAATAAAAAAAATAAAAAAAACTTAAAAATTTATGTATCTGTATTTATATTATAAGTGTATGTATCTGTATTTATATTATTAGTATTATCTGTTATTAAAATTGTAAATTTTGTTTCTTGACATGTTCCACATCCACGAGGATCCCCTCAACATGGATCTATGGAGCGAAAAACTAATCTAAATCTAATCTAAAATCTCCAATGCTTCCTGTCAATTGCTGTTATCCGCCACCTGTCCACATCTATTGCTGCTTGCTTCAGTTCTTCATGGAGGCCATCCCTCCAACGTTTCCTTGGTCTTCCTCGGGGTCTCCTTCCTGCAGGAACGAAATCCAGGAGCTTCTGAGGCCACCTGCCATCCTAGCTCCGGGCCACATGACCGGCCCACTGCATACGCTTGGCTTTTATGGTTTCTGCTGTGCTGGGCTGTTGGTATAATTCCTGAATCTCTTGGTTGTGCCTGATCCTCCATTCTCCTGTGTCTGCATCCAAAACCGGACCGTAGATCTTCCGAAGAACTTTTCTCTCAAAAACAAGGAGCTTGCGGAAGTCCTGTTTTCGAATACTCAATGTTCCACAGCCATATACCACAACAGGCTGGATCAGGGTTTTGTACAGTCGGATTTTGAACTGTCTGGAGCGAAGCAGTTGCACTAGGGTGTGGTAGGATCGGTTTCCAGCTTGAATTCTGGCGTTGATCTCCGCTTCACAAGAAGAGTTGTCTGTGAAAAGTGCCCCCAGGTATTTAAATTCACGTACTCTCTTGAAGGACCTGTCTCCCACCTGCAGTGACTGTACATGTCCAGCAGACTCCCCGTGGGTCATAACGAGGTACTCTATCTTGGCTTCATTGATGAGTAGCCCAAATTTGCTGGCGGCCTCCTTTAAGTGCTGTGGTCATTTGTTTCATCCCCTCTTCAGAGCTAGAGAGTAGACAGATGTCATCTGCATAGGCCAAGTATGCCAGTCTGTTTCCCTCAATTTCAATCCCTTCATTCTTTTGTAAGGTTTCGCGAACACTCTTCTCGAGGGCAAAATTAAACAGAATAGGGGACAGCCCATCTCCTTGCCTGAGTCCTGTCACAATTTCAAATCCCCCAGTTACACGATTTCCCATTTTCACTTTAGCATGTGTGTCGCTCAGACAGATCCTTATCATATTGATGCGTTTCTATGCCATCCCAAACTCCCTTAAACATCTGAACAGGCTCTTGCGATGTATGCAATCATAGGTTTTCTTGAAATCTGCAAATAAAATAAGAAGTTCTTTACCATATTCACCTAGTATTTCTGTGAGCTGCCTGAGAGTGAATATGTGGTCTGCTGTTTCTGCCCTGGGCGGAAACCTCCCTGGTATTCCCCAATTACTGATTCTGCCACTGTCTGAATTCTGTGCATGAGGCAATTGGACAGGATCTTATAGCAGACGTTAAGCAGGGCGATTCCGCGATAGTTGTCACATTTTCCAAGGTACAAATATTAATTCTACAGTTCCTACATTTACATACACAACCGCTCATAAATTTCAATACACCCAATAATTGGCACCTAGTTCTCCGTAGATAAGATCTAATACCGTGGGTACCGTCGAGGAAGCAAAGGAATAGTACAACAGTTGTCCACATGTCAGAATTTTTGTATGTGGTCACCGAGATACAATAGTATCGAACAAACAATATTGTGTACATAAACGTTATATAGCTATCTGATACGTTTATACACCTATTTGGCGATGGATGCCGCATTTGTTGCACCTGTGTTGTTCCCTGTAGTGATGTGGTGTCCGCAGCGAATGTCAAGCACTGCTACGGTACATAACATCTGGTTCCTGCATGTCAATTCCTTCCCGACAGTTGAGGTTTATACATCGCTATTATGGCTCCACGATTGGAAATATCCATATAAAAACGTGCTGCAATTGTAGCATTTAGCCAAGCAGGTTTATCTATTCGCCAAAACAGTGTAATGTGTCTATAGGCGGAGTGCAATACACCCTTCGCCGCCAGAAGACAACAGGTAACAATACGGACATATCACGACCAGGACGACCTTCTAAAACAACTAAACGTGATAATAAATACATCATAATTACCAGTAAAAGAAACAGATTCAAAACAGCGCCCCAAATTGGTAGAAATTAACGCGACAACAATATCTGTCGCAACAGTAAAAAGGAGACTAACTGAAGCCGGCTTGAAAGGTTGTGTCACAACAACAAAAAAACGAAAAAAAGAAAAAAACCTACTAAAGCCCATAAATAAACAGAAGAGACTTGAATGGGCTAGAAAACTTCGTAATTGGACATCAGAAGAGTGGACAGTTATCAAGAGTTCTGTCACCAATGTATGCAGGTGAAATTATTGTAAAAGGGATATAAATAAAAATGACAAGATTGTCTAAAACATTAAAGAAAAATATTTAAAACAACAATGTTTTACGATGAGTGGTGTCGATTTTGAGAGATACGTAAAAAGAAAACTAATATGGATAAACTATACTGTGATATATGTAGTATTTTGTCGTCAGGAGCCCAGCCTCGGCTTGACGATACCTCATGGTCTGTCCTCCCTGTTGCGGGAATACAGTATTGTGGCTGCGAGCATCACAGAATAGGAAAGAGACAGCGTGGCGAATGGAGATTTGTGTGTGGCGGGAGACGTGCAGGGAAGAGTCCTCTGCAGTCGGGCTGGTCACTGTGTCCTCAGTGGTGGAGTGGTCAGCGAGTCTGCAGGAGATCCCAGGTTCGAATCTTGGCCGGGCACAAATTTTCATTCGCCGCACATTAGTATTACATCTAAACGTAGTACAGTGAAGCCAAAAGTGATCGCAAATTCTCCAGTCACGGTCCGCACGGCCACTACGGTCGGGGGTTCGAATCCCCCCTCGGGCATGGATATTTGTGCCGTCCTTAGTTATAAGTAGTTCATAAGTAGTTTGTACGTTCAGGGGAGTGATGACCCCGTAGTTAAGTCCCATAGACTTTACAAACATTTGAACATTTGATCGCAAATTGCGATCATTAATAACTTTTTAACGTTGTTAATATAAACTTTGAATACCTCTTGGAGGAATTACTTCAAATTTTTACAAGAGCCTCGAATGAAAGTAGCATAGACATACTTTATATGCAGTGCGTCTGTAATATAGATTATAATGGTGCACATTGTAACGATACTCTTGGCCCTCTCATCTCAATGTCATCCTACGATACCGTCTGCGTTGGATACGGAATCGTGTGGTTCAGTTCTAATATATGTTGCGTATGAAGTTAAAAACGTAATAGCCAGCCTAGGAATCAGTGTAGGACAGTTTCTGGGTGATACTGTGATTAAAACGAGTGATAGTTTTCATTAATTATGAGATTCATTTATTTGCTTTCCAGACAGTTCTATAAACAATAGTTGCGTCATTGTATGTTATTTCAAGACTTAAACAGGCGAATTGTAAAATCTTTTGTAAAAAACAAAAAGAAATGAAAATTAATAGCATTGTATGTATGTTAGGCTCATAAACAAGTTGTGTATATCAGCTAATTGTTTTAATTACTGTAAAGTCGAAATTTGTATTTTGTGTTTCTTTGTATATATTTACTGACGTGACATTTTAAACCTAGTTTCAGAATTGACAATATAATTGATAGTTCAATATATGTTAGGAACATGTGTGATGTACTCGTTAACTAATTAATTGACATTTAACATTTTGGTTTGTTGTCAAACAAAAAGTAGCGTGATTAAAACTTAAAAAGATAGGTGCGATCTAAAATGATTGTGTTTATAGTTTTCATTTTTTATTGTGATTATTTTCGTGTACATGAAATGTTTTTCTGTTATGTTTGTTAATTGTAAATCAGTATATTCTATTGTTATGAACAATGCTTAATGTAACGTCATTATTGCCGATGTTATATATTTGCCTCACCGCCTTGCGTGGGGAAGTTCGAGTTTCAGTCGTTTGTCAAGTGCTCTGGAAGCTATGTCACTCTGTGTTTTGAAATGGAAGTACTACCGTTCTGAATCTTTGTATATGTTTAGAATTTGTATTGTTTTGTTGGAGAAGTGTAATTGCAAATTAAGAAGTGAAAAATTGTATATATCGAGTATTTATTTCTACCACGACGCCCCAGGAGAATAATGTTGCAGCGAGCAGAACCCCCACACATCGAAAAGTTGAAAAGCTGAGTGGTAGAATGAAATGTAATTACTTAAAATCTATTAAAATATTAAAATAACCGGTTACTGAAAGGGAACGAAACAAGATGGGAATGTGAAACCTTCATCATATGAAAGGAGAACTCTCCAGTTTGTATAGTTGTTGAGTGGCTTTTATTTATTACTCTGCACACATCTACCCAACTTTCTAGTTAATTCCACAGACGTTGAAGGGCACCAGGTGTGACGAAGTGAATAGAGTCTCTGATTCACTCCTTTGAGTGGTGAATGTCGTTGATATAAACACTGCCTATCTATCGGTGTGGAAGTGATGCATCTGCCTGACAAAGTGTGGAGAAGCGCCGTCTTGTTGGAAGTTAACACCTTCTCACCTTCTTCTTGAATTTGTGGCACTGCATACAGTTGCAACATATCTGGGTAGTAGTTTCGCGTCTCAATTTGTCCCGCAAAAAAAGTACAGGCCTACAATTTTATCAATTTCACCTTAGGAGAGTTGCGTTGTTATCAGTGTAGGCGAGAGGATTTTGAAAAGTACATATTCTGCCGTTACAGCGATAAACTTGTCCACACAATGGAATGTGGTCTCGCCAATAAACTCTGTCCTGTTCCGGAATTATTCATCGTTGTGAAGCAAATTCATATCGTTTGGCCCTATCAGATGGGTGGACGGCATGTAAAAATTGCAGTCTGTAACTTTTCTCTAAAACTTTGTTAAGTGTAGTTCTCGAGCACACGTACACACCGATTTCTTGGGGACTCCTTAGGTGTCCCCTATAGCTTCTACAGTTTCGTCACTAACCGAAGGCTTACCAGAATGTTTTTCGCCCAACAAACTACCAGTATCCCTCAGTTTCTGATCCCTCCGTCTAGTGCTATTTCTACGAGGCTAGCTTGATTGTAAACGACGATATTTACGCTGAACACGTGTTACGGATTCAAATTTAGCAATCTACCCAACTTTCCTCTGCACCGTCCACTTCTCGACCGAAATAACCTCACTTGCTGCAGCTACGCCATTCGCTTCATTTCATTGTTGCTTCATTCCTGTGCGCACAACAATCACGTAACATAAACTTGGAGAAGTTTCCTTTACTATTGTGTAGGGTTCACGTTTTTATCTGGCATATCTGTCAACTGTTACGGATTGTCCATAATTGTTACGGATTTGTCGCCTTATTTACGGAGTTAAAGAAAGTTCGTAAAAAATTACGTAAATAAGGTATTTTCGAAATGATGCTATTTTTCAAAAATCAGAAAACATACTGTTTATACATTTCGCTAATCATAATGCTACTAAAACTTCCATCGATCGTAATGCTTTCCTTCCTGAGTACGTAACAAAACTGTAGAAATGTTAACGATAATATTATCTTTGGAACGTGTCCCGCCTATTCATCCCCTCAACACTTACCAAATGCACGTTCATCCGCCAAGAGCTACGTAAATTCCCTAGTCTACAACGAGTACGTGGTCTTTGGCCCGAGCTTAACACTCCATGTGTTTTACCGGGCGTCGAAGTTAGCCAAATCGTCACAAATGTCACAATGTCCTCTCCTCCTTCTTGTGTGTTCTCTTCCATGCAGGTCAATCCTTCCTTCAGGCCAAAGACCTTGTAAAAAATAACTAGACTCACTAACGGCGCTGCTGTCGCGGGATAATTTGAACCTTCGGCCGGCTGCCACGATAATCGCAAGCGTCAGATAAATAAGAGTGTTCTTAGAAGATAAATCGAGTATTATATAGCTACTGCGGTATATATACTCTGTTGGCAGTCACTTCTGTATTGTTTGAGTATTGCAGTATACATGAAGCACGATGGTGAAAAGCTGCTCAACGTTTAAATGCATAAATCGATTTAAGAAAGCAATAAAAAGATCGAACACTGTCTTCCAATTTATATTTCTCAGGAATAAAACTAGCCCTACTGCTTGTGTTCAGAGATAGTTACTCTTGCTTAACAGGCTGTTTGTTAAGACTATATAGGATTGAAAGAGACTTTTACAATACTCGTAGCTCTTAAAAACGAGCTACTTTATGCGGTAATGGTGGACAGTAAGTTCTAAAAGTTTCATTTTATGAGGGTGTAAAAAAACTATTGGGGGCACAAGACCAGTTGTCTCACTGCAGTTCAAATTTTCGTTTATGAAATTAATATTAGCAACTTGTAACACAATTTACAAGACATCTGCTTTACATATAGGTATAACAACTGAAAGGGGTTTCCAGAACTGTGTATAGTTCCATATATGAATGACACGTAGCTACACTGGATGCACATTGTGAAGATGAACCCTATGACGATAGTTGCTGACTTTTAAGCAGTTGACGCTACTGTAATGTAGCCTACAGCATTAAAAATGCTGATATTCGTGTCAGATACCCTAATTCTAATGTTAGATACACTGAGTTAATAAAAAGTTATGACATACTTCGTGTTCTTAAAAGAATTTGATAGTGGTCTGTGGCTGTATTCACAAGGTATGACACTATTTGACAGTTATGTATCTGATGCGATATTTCATTTTGAGAGTCGATTTTTAACATTAGCTGTTTCAGAAAGCCCTGTACCATTTTTGATGCTATAAAATATCTTAATATTGGAGAACACAACAGGCACTCAAGCAAAGACGTAAACTGCTGTGAAACTCTTCCGAAATTAATCTTTGTACAAAAGTGTCACCATCGTAGAATATACAGAGAAAGTGCCAAAAATAGTGTCTGGCGATACATTCCGTTCATATGCTGCACTTAGAACGCTAAAAAGTAAATAAAAAATGCTGTTGGTCGATTTCTACACCGTATGTGAAATAAATTTACACACAGCCGATAGTTAGTGTATATTCAAAGGGTCTGAAACTGTTTTGCAGTTATATATTTAAACTAGCTTAACACTCGTTGCTTCGCATCCGTAGGCTGGTTGGTCTGCACCAGTTGTTTTTCCCTCTTAATATAAATTTTCATAGATATAGCTTACGTACTATCATAATGAAATGTTGTGGTACTACTTGTAGCCGCGGCCGAATGGCCGCGCGTATTGAGATGCCATGCTGCGGTGCGCGCTGCTGTTCGCCGTCGGGTTCGATTCGCCCCTCGGGCATGGGTGTTTGTGTTGTCCTTCGCATAAGTTAGTCTTAGTTTAATTAGTTCCTAAGCCTTAGGGACTGATGACTCCGTAGTCAAATCTATTACGATTTAAAAACATTTGATTTTACTACTTGTAAACCCCTATGGCACCCGTTAATAGTTGAATTTCGAAAAATACTCCAACATGTGTCTTTTAAATTCCAACGAAGTATGCAAATATCATTTTTTGTAATTCTGGGTTCAAAATTGGCTTGGTAGCAACGTATTTTCAAAAAATGTTTCATCTCCTATTTCACCCCCTAAATGATTAATTTTCTAAAAATACCGAAACACGCATCTTTTTAATTCTGACCAATTTATGTGGTTGTAGCTTCAAAATTGCCTTAATAGTAAAATACTTTCGAAAAACATACCCTATCCATTTTAACCCACTTGATGGTTAAATTTCCAAAAATACCGAAGCAATTTTTTTTTTTTTAATTCACGAACAATAAAAATACAAAATTTTGCTGCTCTAGCTTCAAAATTGTCTTCACAAAAATGTGTTTTCGAAAAAAAAATTTGATTCCCCATTTTACCCCGTTAGTTGATGAATTTCCAAACATACCGTAACTCGTGCCTGTTAATCTTGATCAAAAATCCATATTCTACGTTTCGTAGTTACAGCTTGAGTTAACAGCAACATATTTTTGAAAACCAATTTTTATCCCTTATTGGCCGAATTTCCGAAAATACCAAAACACGGGTCTTTGATATTCGAACCCCGAATCCAAATCCGATACTTTGTATTTCTAACTTCAAAACTGTCTAAATAGCAACAGCTTTTCGAAAAACGTCTCCTCTCAATTTAACCCCCTTTATGGTTGAATTTCCAAAACTAGCGAAACACGTATTTTTTATATTCTGACCAACAATACAAATATCAATTTTTGCAGCTCACGCTTCAAAATTGCCTTAATAGCAACGTGTTTTCAAAAATAATTTTTCATCCCTATTTTACCCTCTTACTTGTTGGATTTCCAAAAATACTGAAACTCGTGTTTTTTTAATCCTGATCAAGATTCCATATGCGAAGTTTCGTAGTTGTAACTTAAAATTTGAGTTAACAGCAAATTATTTTAGAAAATCAATTTTCTGCGTCCCTTATTTTATTCCCCCCCCCCCCCCCCGCTATTGGTTGAATTTCAAAAAATGCCGAACACGTGTCTTTTAAATTCGAACCCTGAATTAAAATACGAAATTTTGTAGTTCTTAATTGCCGAAATAGCAACATATTTTCAAAAAACGTTCCATCCCCTATTTCAGCCCCTTACTGACGGAGTATCGGAAAACCGTTTCTTAAATGACGCCTACAGAGTAAGATCAACACCCTCTTCAAATATCAAGTTTCTATCTTCAGTGGTTTGGGCTGGGCGATGATGAGTCAGTCAATCAGTCAGTCAGTCGGGACATTGCTTTTATATATAGAGATGAGACATAGTTTTCGCGATTTAACTCGAATGAATACACACTCTACTCAAAAGACTTTTACGCACATTTAAATTTCGCGCGGAAGTTTGCCACCATAATGGCCGCCAAGGCGCTCCTCAATTTGCCCGCTGTTCGCATTTGGCCACTGGCGAGTATTGTAGGGGCTTGATTCAGGCCGACACCACCGAGAGAGAAGGCCGTCGGACAGAGTAGATCGCGATCGCGTAGCTGACTGGCTGGCCGTTAGGGCATGGTGGACTGTGCCCTAGCGCCCAGCCAGTCAGCTACGCGATCGTGATCTACTCTCTCTGACGTCAAAGACAGCGCCGCGGCCTTCTCTCTCGGCGGCGTTCTGCAGACGCATTTCCTGAGTTTACGCGCTGCCCGAGAGGAAAGTCAAACAGAGACGAGAGCACGTTCCACACTTCAGAGTCGACCAGTGGGCTGTTTTGTTCTCGGCGGTAAGCAGGGCGCCTGCCAAAGCCAAGGACTCAGTTTAGAGCACACCGCTGACGTAATTTCCCCACCTCGTTCCCGAGCTCCTGCAAATCTTGCGCACTCAAAAGAACTGACTGAAAGATAACTTTAGTAGCAGCTGTTGTGTTCGTGTGGATTCCATTTGTTACTTCAGAGCCATTGCTGCTCTTCTTCAGGCTTTACATTAAGATCCATAATCTATATATATAAAAATGAATGTTTGTCTGTATGTCCTCTATGTTTTCATAAACCATTCATTCGATTGCAATGAAACTTTGGTGAACTGTTCACCGTACGCCCACGAAGGTTCCTGGCCCAAAAACAAAAGAGCACGACACATAGCTCTTCATCTACATAGATACTCTGCAAATCACATTTAAGTGCCTGGCAGAGGGTTCATTAACCACTTTCATAACTTTTCTCTACCGCTCCGTTCTCTAATAGCGCGCAGGAAGAAAGAAAACCTAAATCGTTCCGTTTTCGATCTGATTTCTCTTATTTTATTCGGATGGTGATGTCTCCCTAAGTAAGTGGGTGCTAGCAAAATAATTTCACATTCGAAAGTAAAAGTCGACGATTGAAACTTCGTAATCAGATCGCGCCACAATGAATAACGTCTTTCTTTTAATGATTTCCACCCCAATTCGTGCAACATTTCCGTGACGCTTTCCTCCCCCGTAACGTGATAGAACAAAACGAGCTGCCCTTCTCTGAACCTTCTCAATATCTTCCGTCAGCCCCACCTGGTGAGGGTCCCACAATGGGCAACAGTACTCCAGGAGAGGACGCACAAGTGTGATGTAGGCAGTCTCTTTGGTGAAGCTGATGCATCTTCGAAGCGTTCTGAAAATGAAACGTAATCTTTGGTTCACCTTCCCCACAATAATTTCGATGTGTTGTCTCCAGTGTAAGTTGTTCGTAATTGTAACTCCTAGGTATTTGGTAGAATTTACGACCTTAAGGTTTGACTGATTTATCGCGTAATTGAAGTTCAGCGGATTTCTTTTAGCGGTCATGTGTATTACTTCACACTTTTCTCTAGCTCAGGTGATGAGACGCCATGAATAAAGAGAAGTCACCGCGTGAGAATACCCAGATTTATGCGTCAATTACTGGAAAATTGGAGTAGTTAGGGACCTGCAACAAAGTTTGCACGTAATTTCGGACATTTATGAAGTGTTTTGTAACTGACCCTCCCCACAAAACGAAGAAACGAAAAGAAATCTACCGCTCACAACAGTTTCGCTTTATGTGCCGTAAAACTGTCGCTTATCAGGCATGACCTTGAATCAAAGTTAGCATTACAGATTTGCATGTTACTATTAATTTTTGTGTACAAGTCTCCCTTAATTCTCTTGCTCCAAAATTAAGCAATCTATTTTCTTAATCTCTATGTATAAAAAGCGAATGGACACTCATTCACTCACTGACAAAACACGAAACCTCGAAAACTACTTCACCAATGAAGCTGAAATTTGGCAGGAATATAGTTTATAGGTAGAAAACGTCAGCTAAGAAAGTATTTTATGATAGGTGCAAGGCGGAGCATACTTCTCCTACAGATTCACGAAAGCTACAGTTTCCTTCCGACCTTCACGAAATTTTGCACCGTCTACCTTAAGTTTCATACGGTGCATGAGGGAGGATACTTGCAAGATAGAAATGGATCCATAAATACCTTTGTCGTGCCGTAACTTGAGAACGGTTCGACCGATTTCACAGATCATTTTTAGTTGTTTTCGTTATTCTCAGAACAAGGTTTGTATGAAATAAAACTGGATTATTTTAGAACAACAAAGTGCGTTTTTCAATGTAACTCTGCATTTCTACTGCATAGAAATCTATAGTTTTGTACCGATATTGATAAAATTTTGCACATTCTACCTTAAAAATAAGAGGAATGTCACTGTATAAAATTTCGTTTGATGCATGGTGGAGAGTACTTTACTTACGGAATTTTACAAAATGTATAGTTTTGCCCCAATCTTTATGAATTTTTGCACACATGGCCTTTAAACCAAGTGGAAGATCAATGGTTACATGAATGTTTGTATGACAGAGGGTACCTTGCAGAAAACTTTGTCGCAGGAGGGAAAAGTAGAAACGCACAGAGAGATGGGAGAGAAAGAGATGTATGCAGAGATAGGAGGGAAGGGGATGTGGACTACGAGACTATAGGATAAATAAACACCCGGGTAAATCCGGGTTTATAGCTAGTGCAATATATTTTCATTCGTTCTCCACGTATCCTCCGCTTACCTCCCTATGAAAAGTAGCATAGATATCAGCCATTTTTGTGGTAATGGGTCATATGCAGTGAGCTCATAGACAATCTGGAGTTAGTACTGTATATTATGAAGTCGTGTCGCTCGACGTAACACACTCTATATTGCCAGTATTACTTGCTTACAAAGAATTTAACATTGTGAAATTTCTAATTGTTTGTACTAGTTGATTTCGTAGAAACTAACACATATACTACGGGCACCACCTGTTCTGAAAATTTGAATACTATTTACAAAATATTCGAGACATGCCATTAACCGTACTCCGGCAGCTAAACAGCAGAAAAAGACACGAGTTTTGTAAAACGTATACTTCAGTTATATTTTTATTCAGAACTAGTGTTTCTCCGACATTGCATTTAATAAACAAATTACGCAGTTCTAGACAAGTAAATAAAGATGTAATAACAGATTCCAGGTGTATGATATAAGCATGATTTTCCACAGAGCGTGCATATCCGGTTTGTGAGATCAAACGGAAAACAGTATAGACAAGGGGCAGATATAAAATTGAACACGAGAAATTCCATCTACAGCAGTGCCAGAAATTTGTTTTCTCCCCTATTCTGTTCACTAACTCCTCATTAGTTATACAATCTATCCATCTTATCTTCAGAATTCGTCTGGAACACCAAATTTGAAAAGCTTCAATGCTCTTCTAGACTGAACTATTTACCGTCTACGTTTCACTTCCATACAAGATAACACTACAAACAAATGCTTTCAGAAAAAAAAAACTTCCTAATACTTAAATGTATATTCATTGTTAAAAATTTCATCTCCATTAAAAATTGATTTTCTTCTTCTTTTATGCATTTTCTTTATTCCGACCGTTATAAGTAACAAAACGCATCTATCACCTTTATTGTCTAGTTTCATAATCTAATTCCTTCACCATCTCCTGATTTACTTCGACTACATTCCATTACCCTCGTTTTGCTCTTGTTAATGTTCATCATATACCCTGCTTTCAAGACAATGTCCATTCCGTTCAATTGCTCTTCCAGATCCCTCGCTGTCTCCGACAATGTCATCGACAAAACGCAGAGTTATTATTTTTTCCTGAAGTTTAATTTACATTCCTAATTTCTTCTTTTCCTTCACAGCTTGCTCAATGTACAGATTGAGTGGTATTGTGGAAAGGCTACAACGCTGTCTTACTCCTTTTCCGTACTGTAACTGCTGTCTGGTTTTTGTACAGGTAGTATTGACTTTCCGATCCCTATATTTTACCCCTACTGACATCAGAATTTGAGAGAGTGTATACCAGTCAGCATTATCAAACGCTTTCTCCAAATCTACAAAAGCTATAAACATAGTTGCTGGTGAATCTTTCGGGTTGAATAGCCGTAGTCCACGAAACATTTCTGCTTCTGACGTTTCGACCAGAGCTGCGCTGAACATTTTCACTGGTGTTTCCGCTGAAACTCTAGACGAAACGTTAGGGACGGGAATGTTTCATGGACCATGGCCATTCAGCGCGGAAGATTATCAGGAACTACGCGATCCGACCATAAAAGTCTTTATTGTATGATTATAAATATAATTTTGGCCCTCATTAACCTAAAATAGCTCCTAGGTCAGTATTGCCTTCCGTGTTGCAACGTTTCTCCTATATCCAACACGACGGTCCTCTTTTTCGACTTCTACCAGTTATTTCATTCTTCTGTAAATACTACAGGAAGAAATAACTTTGGGTAGTTAGGAATCACAGATATTGGTGATGATAAGGCGGTAACAATAGAAAATAACTGTGTCACTTATGATACGCTCTTCAATCCCAGACAACTGAGTTTATTTTATTTTTCTTTATATTTATCGTTCTCCTAAATTTGGTTCTCCGGAACAAGTCTCGATGACTCCATGGTCAGGCAACAAGTCAGTATCCAGTTGTAACAAAAGAGAAGTATAGACGAAATGAAACGTATAACAATCCCGTGCACACTACAGGCCTAAGCATAAGTAAAAACACCTAATAAACGTAACACAGAAATTAGCTTAATTTTTAATTGCCGTTCGCCGTCGGGGTTTCGAGTCCTCTCTCGGGCATGGGTTTTTGTGTTTTCCTTAGCATAAGTTAGTTTAAGTAGTTTGTAAGCCTAGAGACTAATGACCAACGTAGTTAAGTCTCATAGATTTACAATCATTAAAAAAATCTTTATTTTTTTAATTTTTCTAGGAATTCCTCGACGATAGATTAGACAAAAGTGAGTCATGAGGAAATTCTTCAGTTTAAAGTGCGAGTGTTATTACTAAGCTTTTTGAGTTCTTGTCACAGGGTACTGAAAATATATGGGGAAGAATAATATACGCCCTTCTGCTCAAGGAGGTGTGATGCAAATCCAGATTCGACATTTGTTAAGTATTAACTGAGCGAAAACTGCTAACTCTTGTGAATAAATACATTTTTAATAGCAAACGACATTCAAGATAGAAATGTATTGAGAGGCCAATGTCACCAGAATTCCCAGGCTACTAAACAGGTGTTGGCAACAGGCTTCGGAGCTTACATCACATATTGCGCAAACGTGAGTTTCTGTGCAAAATCAGAGGAGTAATCCCAAAATATAACACCATGCGTCATTAGTGAAATATAACTTATTTCAGATACTGTTCTAATTGGAAATAACGCTGCACTTTGGTTTTGAATAGGATCCTGAACATGGGATTTTCACGATAGCTAACTATATCTGAACGCCTAAGAATTTGAACTATTCAGTCTGACCTATCATATGCCCATTCTGTGTAATGAAAATGTAAGATTTTGTTGATTTGTGCGTTAACTGTTTTCTGTACAAGCCTTGAACTTATGTCTTGAAATGCATTATTTTATACTGTATCAATAAGGCAAAGAACATCCTTCACTACCAAGCTGGTGTGATTATAAAATACAAATATTTTCGAATTATCTTCTACACTTTAAGAAATATCTTCTTTGTAAATAGTGTCCCTACAGTTTTGTTCCGAAATTGATGAAATTTTGCACATTTGACCTTCAAAACAAGAGGAAGGACACTGTCTACATAAAATTTTATATGGTGCATGGCGAAGGGTACCTCATGCATGAACTTCGAGAAAATTTACAGTTTTATTCCGATCTAGATCAAATTTTATACACTCAACCTTCAAACCAAGAGGATCATCTCCGTCTACCTACGATTTCATACGGTGCATGACGGAGGGTACCTTGCAATAAACTTAGACAACACTTCACTGATCACCATGATAGTTAACTGAGATGGGGGAGGCCATGGACTGTAGAGGTGGAGTTCGACAGAGAGAAACGAGGAGGTGACTGAAAGAGGGAGGGTAAGTTTTAGATGGGAGAGCAAGGGGTAGGGGTAGCGAGAGAAGTATAGGAGAGGGCAGACAGAGAAGGAAAGAGAAAGTGGACAGACAGAGAAAATGGAAGAGATGGACATGATTAAGATTGGAATAAATAAATATCCAGGCGACGCCGGGATTTTGAGCTAGTCAGTTAGATAAATAAGAAAAAACAGTGGCCCCGGTACAGACTCCTGCGGCACGTTTTCCCTAAGCTGTTTCCCACAGTGATTGCACACCGTAGCTGTTCGCAAATTGCGTGAACAAATTGTGAACTATTCCTCTTATTCATAATGTTCCAACTTTGGTATCAACCAATGAAATGCCTTTGTTAAATCAAAGAATACGCCCAGCGTGCGCAGCCTCTTACGAAATCCATCCGTTACTTCAGAGAGAAAAGAGAATGTAACATTTTCGGTTATTAAACTGCTTATAAAACGAAACAGTACGTTTGATAACAAATTATGCGAACTTATGTTATCAGTTAACCTCGTATATACAGCCTTTCCGATTACTTTAGCAAATACGAATGTCAAAGAAATGGGTCTAAAGCTGCCTGCATTATTCGATTAATCTGACGATAATTCTCCTATAAGATGCACAAATATTATTAAAAAGTGATAGAGTGGCTGGCCATTACTTATTACCTCCGATAGTCACACAAAAAAGACGAAAAGGAACGTATAACACAAGCTTTCGTAAGTTATTAGTTTTTTATCACGTAGGCAAGGGTTAGTTACAACGTAGGGCGTGAGGTAAGGATGACGTGACGGGTGTTGTTGGAAGTCAGAGATTTTGCATGAAAGTACTGACCCACGCCAGTAGGAAACCAAAGAGGAGTGATCCAGAAATCAAGATAAGTGAATCGAATAATACTGAATGCGAAGGGTTCCAGTAGGTGGCTGATAAAAAAAATTAAGAATAGAAAGATATAGAAAAAAACCACACACACAATATATATATATATATATATATATATATATATATATATATAACAACCTTAACATTAATTATTTTATTAACTGGCAACCAGTTTCAGCGCCTCATTAGTGCCATCTTCAGGCCCTAAATAATTACAAAAAATAATCAGCAGTCATGTATATAAATCTAATTGGACATTGTATCATACAAAAGTGAAAAACAAGCAAAAATAAAACAGACGAAGATGACTCTGAAGTAATATATGGCCTAAGAGTGGCATACAATGAATACAATATTTTACTTAAAAGGCATGGAGATAAAATCGTAGAAGGTCCTACCTTCTACCAGGAATGGTGTTGATTGTCATACATTTAAAATAAAACTTAAGACAAAACAGCTAATCTATAAAACAATAGCCCATAGCAAAATGAGATGGTTAAGATAGGTGCCAAACGGCATTGCTCACTTGGAATGAATATCGAAGAATGGTGTGTGGACTAAATACCAAGCCTGAATGGAACAAGGCATCTAAAGATGTCAAACTGTGAGCAAATAGAGTTAAACTGACTCTATGGGGTCATACGAAGGCAATATAGAAATCATAGGAAATAGCATGACTATGGGTGGAAATGGAATACAAACACTTGTTTAAAAGAGGCAATATAATTCCTTAGATCACACTTCTTTTTAAGAAATAAGGGTAGGTTATACCAGTTAGTATGGAGCTAAATCCGTCTCTAATGACCAAGCAGTCGACGGGACGTTAAACCCAAAACTTCCTTCCTTCCATAATTGATTATCGCGATACAACCCGTCGGCTTTGACCAATGACGTCATATCTGAGTCTCAGAAGATACGCTACGTAGCTTTACCAACTAGCAAAACTAACAGTGTCAATGAATATAAACACAAGAGATAATATCGTTATACTTATCTTCTTTCTCTTTGGCCATGTTCCCTCACATGCGGGTCGGCTTTGTTAAATCCGGATTTAGCGTGTTAATATTTACGGGGAGGCCGGATGCCCTTCCTATCGTCACCCCATTCCCCCCGGGAGGAAATGTGTACCCCAATACTCCAAGTGTCTGCGTATAGTGTTATATGTGTGTGAAAGAGTAAAGTGGTACGAAATGTTTGCGAATCCTGTAACTGAGGCGGGACTAGGGTACCAGTCCGGTATTCACCTAGGCGGGGTGTGGAAAACCGCCTAAAAACCAAATCCAGGCTGGTCGGCACTCCGACCCCCTTCGTTAAACCTCCAGGTGGATTCGAACCAGGGCCGGTACGCCTCCCCGTCTCGGAAAATTGGGCGTTAGACCACACGGCTAACCGAGCGGGTCAGTCTCGTAATACTTATGTATTGTAGATAATAAACAATATGTGATTTACCTCGTAAATTACACATCTGTTCACAGGTCTCAGCTCACTCGCTTTTAAAATAATAATAATAATAATAATAATAATAATAATAATAAACCTCTCTGTTAACCTATACCTAACTATCAGAGAGAAGCTACAGATCACTTTTTTCAAAAGAAGATCATCTATGTACTGTTTGTAAACAAAATGTCGCCTTTAACTCAGATTTGACGTCACTGGTCCAAGCTGTCAGGTAGTATCGCGGACTTCAAAAAAAATGTTCAAATGTTTGTATAATCTATGGGACTTAACTACGGGGTCATCAGTCCCTAAACTTACAAACTACTTATGAACTACTTACGAACTAGGACGGCACAAATATCCATGACCGAGGGGGGATTCGAACCCCCGACCTTAGTGGACGTGCAGACCTTGACTGGAGCGCCTTAGTCCCCTTGGCCACCGCGGCCGGCCGCGGACTTCAGTTGACCCGTCCAGAGCGCAAAATTGATTCTTTGTGTCCGACTAGTTTGGACAAGAGTTGTGCCATCTTTAGAAAGTTGCTTCGAGATGGCGTGGAGCGGCGCAGTGACAGCACCTGAGGAACTCACAGCTCCAGTGCCGCTCTACGTCACCTCGAAGCAACTTCCTGAAGATAGCGCAACACTGGTTCCAAACAGTCGGAAACAATTTTGCGCAATAGGCTTTTTTTATATATAAAACTAGCTTAAGCCAGCGGCTCCACTCGCGTGTTAGTTGATTATGATAGATGAGCTATCTTTCGGTAGTGTGCTATGAGACTGGTTTCGAAGGATGAAATTAAATACACCACCTTCTTTAGAAACAAACATTTTTAATCAACATTCAAATAAAAAAATAAAATTATGTGAAGGGCTTAATGATTTATAATAAATAATAAATACATTATTCCTTATAGCCTGTATTGCAATATCTCAACACGTATGGTGAGAGTAATGTCCAAATTCATTTTAAGGTATTCTGGTAAACTACGTTATTTGTATTAAAAGAAATTTCTTTTTCATTGCTTTATTTATTTATTCTTATATTTCCTAATTTGTATGCTTATCCTTACAGCCGACCGCGGTGGCCGAGGAGACTGAGGCGCTCCAGTAACGGTCTGCACGGGCGCTACGGTCGGGGGTTCGAATCCCCCCTCGGGCATGGATATTTGTGCCGTCCGTGGTATAAGGTAGTTGATAAGTAGTTTGTAAGTTTAGGGACTGATGACCCCGTAGTTAAGTCCCATAAGCTTAACAAACATTTGAACATTTTATCCTTACATAGAAAGAGCTGAAGACATTGTAGCACGCAAGGAGGTTAGAATAACCTATTTGGTAGCACGCATAGACCAAAGATATGGTCTGTGGCATCACGTTTCGCTGTATGTAACCTCCTTGCTAGAGAGTCGCAAACGTCACTGCTGGCCTTCAATCCGATTTTTTTTAATAATTTAACGACTTTCAACCGCCATATGTCCCCCCCCCCCTCCCCGTTATAGCTATCGACATGGAACTCCTACGGTGTACAACGGGAGACTTCGGACAACAATTACACACAGACCATTCGTTAGCGTTGAGTAGTTTTCGCTGCAGAGCAAAATATTAACACACACACACACACGTAGAATTTTATATACACCGATAACTTTGCATTCCAATATACCTTTTATATACCCTTTTATTATTATCAACCCTCAAGCAACAATGCAACCAATAAAACCATTTTCAAAGAGTAAATATAATTTTCAAAGAGTAATTATTGTTCCGCATTTTGCGTTATATTCTTCAAATTCCTAAATATCTATCAGATCGCTATAAAACCGTGCCTCAAACCTACCTCAGGTATAAAATATTTAAGTCTCTGCGTCTTGTCGTTCGGACGTGAGAAGCGTACATTGAACAGACAAAATTTTCAAATGTTTGTCAAGCTTATGGGACTTAACTACGGGGTCATCAGTCCCTAAACTTACAAACTACTTATCAACTACCTTATACCACGGACGGCACAAATATCCATGCCCGAGGGGGGATTCGAACCCCCGACCGTAGTGGCCGTGCAGACCGTGACTGAAGGGCCTCAGTTCCCTCGGCCACCGCGGCCGGCACTGAACAGACATTCACATTAATATATATATATATATATATATATATATATATATATATATATATATATATATAGAGAGAGAGAGAGAGAGAGAGAGAGAGAGAGAGAGAGAGAGAGAAGGAGAGAGAGAGATTAATAGCTATCCGATCGCCATAAAACCGTGCCTAAAGCCTTCCCCGGCTAGACATTACTAACTGTACAAATTTTTAGCTCTTTATGTCTTGTGGTTCAGACGTGATAAACGTACACCGAACAGACATTCACATTTATAGATATAGATTATCTTAAGAGAGTACGTCCCCGTAATCCACTGGACAGCGTAGTAATTGCCACGCAGAGGGCCCGGGTTCGATTCTCGGTCTGGTTGGCGGTATTTTCCACTAGGGGATTGGGTGTCGTCCTCATCATCATTTCATCATCATCGACGCGCAAGTCGCCCATGTGGCGTCATCTAAAGACTTGCACCAGGCAGGCCGAACACAATCCGAGCAGAGGTAAAAGTGCAGTTTATGCGGCAGCGGCTAGCCGTCGCGCTCGCTAGGTTAAATGTTCAAATGTTTGTTAAGCTTATGGGACTTAACTACGGGGTCATCAGGCCCTAAACTTACAAACTACTTATCAACTACCTTATACTAATGACGGCACAAATATGGCCTTGCAGATCGTGACTGGAGCGCCTCAGTCTCCTCGGCCACCGCGGCCGGCTATAAGTTTTTGACGATCAACAAGTTATAGTTGCTATCAGTATGGATGTCACTCGATCACTGTTTCTAACGTATCATAAAATAAATAAAACATGCTATACCTGCTCTATGGTTCACAACACTACCGTCTCTACCATAGGGGCACAAGGGGCACAGGTTCAGGGCCCCCCAGCCTGATGGGGGCCCCGAGGGACTCGTTCCATTCTCCTACGTAATCACTTTTTTAAGTGAATTTTCGTCGCACTTATTCATTATAAAGAAAATCAAATGTTTGTTAAGCTTATGGGACTTAACTACGGGGTCATCAGTCCCTAAACTTACAAACTACTTATGAACTACTTACGAACTAGGACGGCACAAATATCCATGCCCGAGGGGGGATTCGAACCCCCGACCGTAGTGGCCGTGCTGACCGTGACTGGAGCGCCTCAGTCACCTCGACCACCGCGGCCGGCCATAATAAAGACCCAGAAATTTCCTTGAAACGTGTCATATATGGTGTGGCAAGTGATTTGCTTTGCTGTCGGCATGCAAAATCGTAGATATTATTGCGGGCCTTATCTACAGAACACAAGGTGACACAGTTGTAGTAGACCTTGTGGCAGCCTGTTTCAGATATAAGTTGGCGGAACATTGTAATATCTTAACCAATTAAGTCACTAAATAAATGTACACCATTCTGATGCGTTCATTTAGTTTTCTTAAGGGCTCCAAAACACTGAGTGCCAAGGGGCCCCTGCATGGCTTAAGGCAGCCCTGGTTGACAGGTTCTTGTATGTACCCTTGTCCGGTCAGTAAACATTATTGCGGTAATTTCCAAGAATGCTTGCAATCGAGGTATATATATATATATATATATATATATCGAGCGTTCAACTGCAAATCGCTTCAGTGTTTCTGAACCGGAGATTCGGGCGCTACGCGCCCTCACATACCAGAAAAAAATTCTCGTTCAACCTATACCTAACTTCACTTTGACTTAAAATGATCACTGTTTCGTAGAGGTCATAAAATAAATAAAACATGTAATACCTGCTCTATGGTTGACCGCCTTGGTGTATTAATAATAGGTCACTTATGCAACACGACTTCTTCATCGTCATAAGGACGCTGATATCCCTACAGAAGCAAGAATGTTTCCAAAAATATGTAGCGTTGAAAGTTTATTTTCGTCTTTCTTTATCGGCGGTACTGAGCTGATGTGGGTTCTGGCCAGCCAGTGCAGCTCTTTGGAATAATGTTTTCGTTGTGTGCATTACCGCGCCTCCCTGCGCCTGGCGGGGCGAGTGCGGCAGAGGGGGAGAGATTTCCCGGAAGGAGCGGCCGCGGCGAGGCTTGCGCAACCGGGCGTCGTGCGCGCCAGACCCCCTTCGTGGGCGGTGGCGGCAGCGGCGGCGGTGGCCAGCGCCTGTGGCCGGCCGCAGCCGACAGTCGACACCGGGACGCGATCCGCGAGCGGACTCCCTGCTGGCGACATGGCTGCCGACGTCGGCGAGGCCGCCGTGCTCTGGGTGAGCTTTGGCAGAGCGCTGCCCACTGCGGATCCTCACTGCTGATACTAGTTTTCGCGCAATAAGTCCGTGGCCAGATTTTATTGCTGGCGTTTCGTCTCCCAGTGTTTGAGACATCTTCGGGTGATTCTGAAGACACAGAGGGCCGGCTCACAACCTAGCCAGATCAGCGAGCCGTATTGTTCGTGCGTATCCGTGCAACGATCGTTCCTGACTTCATCTGAAGCTTACGTACGCGGATTCGCCCCGAAGTATGCTGTGGAGCTTGAAGTGTCATTTATTTCATTCGGCACTATTGCCCACAGTTTGTCCATTTTCAGTCGCTCTTCCTTTCTGGAAATGGTTCTTTTGTGCTTCTGAATTCCTGTGGCATTATCGTGAAAAAAAAAAAGAAAAAAGAAAGGGCAGTCAACAATCCGAAGATTGGTTTGAACACCACAGTGCTTCACTAGGCGTGGTCCTGTTTGGAGGCGGTATGCCGTTGCCTCCCTCCGACCTTCGAACTGACTAACCCAGCCAGTTTAACATGGGATCCGAACCACGCTGGTACTCGGTATTTTTCACATGAGCAATACTGCCAGAGGTGAAAGAAGTGGAAAGTGACAGATAAAAATCCTAGGACCTCGCGGGGATCGAACCCGCGACCTTTGCAGTCTGGCACTCTATCACTGTGCAACCGAGGCGCACCGTGCAACCGAAGCACACCTATAAGAATCTAATATTCTCGTTCCTAGTGTTGAGCTGGTTTCCGTGTGTAGCTTCCGAAGATGTCTTCGCCAGTGGAAGACGAAACGAGAGGCGGAGAATTATGACACTGGCCACGCCTTTATTCCCATGTTACTGTTGTTATTGTGGTCTTCAGTCCACAGCTAGTTTGATGCAGCTCTTCGCGCTACCCTGTCCTGCGCAAGTCTCTTCATATCCCAATACGAACGGCAGCTTACATTCACTTGAACCTGCTTACTGTATTCGTTACTCGGTCTCCCTCTACGATTTTTACCCCACACACTTGCCTCCAGTGCTAAAGTCCTTGATGTCTCTCAATGAGTCCCATTAAATCTATCCCTTCTCTCAGCCAAAATATGCAGAAATTTGGTTTCCTCCCAATTCTGTTCATTACCAATGCGTGATCTACCCATTTAATCTTCAGCATTCGTCTATAGCACCACATTTATGAAGCTTTCATAATCTTTCTGTATGAACTCCGTATCGTCCACGTTTCACTCCCATACAATGCTACATTCCAGACAAACGCTTTGAAAAAATGATTTGCTAATATTTCAGTTAATATTGGATGTCAACATATTTCGTTCCTTCACAAAAGCTTTCCTTATCATAGCCATTCTCCACTTTATATCTTCTTTGCTTGTGTCTATCGGAAGTTATTTCGCTACCCAAATAATAAAACTGATATGCTACTTTCCTTGTCTCATTACCTAATCTAATTCCGTCAGCATCGCCTGATTTTACGACACTACGTCCCGTTACACTTGTTTTACCCTTGTTAATGTTCATGTTATACCCTCCTCTTAATGCAGTGCCCATTTCGTTCAATTGCTCTTCCAGGTCCTTTGCTGACAGAATTACAATGTCACTGGCAAACCGCAAAGTTTTTTTTTCTTCTACGTAAACTCTAATTTCTTCTCCAAATTTTCTCCTTGCATTCCTTCTCAGCTTGCTCAATATACAGATTTATAACGTTAGGGAAACGCTACTACCCCTTCTTACTCTCTTCGCAACCACTGCGTCCCTTTCAAGCCTTTTGACTGTTATTGCTCACTGCTTTTTCTAAAAGTTGAATATAATTTTAAGTTCCCTATATTTTACCGCCGCTACCTTCACAGTTTGCAAGCGTGTATTGCAGTGAACATTGTCAAAATCTAAGTCTTCAAAAGCTAGAAAGGTAGGTTTTCCTTTCCTTAACCTATCTTCTACGATAAGTCGCAATGTGGGTATTTCGACGCGTTTTCCAACATTGTCCTAAATCCAAACTGATCTTCCCCAACTTATGAGAAAAAAAATTATGCTTGCCCATACAGCCCTTGAAAAGTAAAAACCCTCCCGACGAAAACGCTGTTGTTATCTTTTTGACCACGTATTGTCGAAACAGTAAAGAGATATACGAAAAATGCTGAAATATAATGTCAGTAATATAATGAAGAATTTTCCAAGACCGCGATATTTTGTTTTTATTTTCTAGGTGAGACAACCGGTTTCCCCACTCAAGGGTATCATCCTCTGTTGTGTGCTATACTAGACTTTTAACTGCAGAAACCTGAAGACGTCACTCTTCAGTATCGATCCGCGCGGAATGGCTGCGTGATCTAAGGCGTCTTGCTACGGACTGGGCGGCCGTTCCCGACCGAGGTTCGAGTCCTCCCTCGGACTTGGGCGAGCGTGTTGTCCTTAGTGTAAGTTAGTTTAAATACTTCGTTAACTCTGATGACCATAGCAGTTTGGACCAACAGGTCTGCAAGCACTTGAAGATTTGACTATCGAAACCGGTCGTTTTGCCGAAACTAAATAGTGCGATGTTGGGTTAGTCTTCATTATATTACATTAATAATATCGCGCCCTACAATGAGCAAATTAAATTTCCATGTTTAGTACTGCACCTTACAACTGTGCAATCACATCTTTAAAGATTTTATTATTTTTCGAATTTTGGCAACGGTAAATGATATTACTTCCGCAAGTCGTAGTAGTCAGAAGTTGGAAGCTCCCCTATATACCACTTTACGCATGCTCTGTCCGCCGTATTTCAGTTGTCATACATGACGATGATGTTGTTTTCAGTTTCACAGAGCAACCATAAAAGACGGCCTCCTGAAGGATTTATCTGAAACAATAAGATCACACTCCCTATGGAGTCCGGGAATAACCAGCGTGGAGGCTAAATTGCAAACAACACTGTCACGATGTATGACAAGCGTCATACTGCAGACAGAGCGCGCGTATAACGGTATAAAGCGGTACTAATGCGACTTCAGGATGAAACTTTACCGCGTCTGATTGACACGTTAAATAAACATTAGATTTGTTGCTGTTGTTGTGGTCTTCATTCCAAAGATTGATTTGATTCATCTCTCCACCCTACTGTATCTGGAGTAAGCCTCTTTTATCTCCTCATTAGAACGGCAACTCACATCCATTTGATTCTGCTTACTGTATTTGCGTTTTGATCTCCCTCTGTGATATTTTTAACCAAACACACTTCCCTCCAATGCTAAATTCACGATACCGTGATGTCCATGAATGCCCTACCTATCTATCCCTTCTTTCAGTCAAGGTATGCCAGAAACTCCTTTTCTCCCCAATTATGTTTAGCACCTCCTCATTAGTTACTCAATCCATTCACTTACTCTTCAGCATACTTCTGTAGCACCACATTTCAAAAGCTTCAGTCCTCTTCCAGTCTGCTGCAGTAGAAAGGCCGAGGGCATTGAGGCGCTATGCTCCGATGCGCGACTAACAGCTTCAAAAGAATTATGTCAACATATGCCCTAGCCAATGCTTTACGAGACAAGCCAAGTGTCTGGAATGGTAATGGATCGCTGTACCAACTGATCGTTAGTTGATGCTTCCAGTTACCCCTCATAAAAAATAATTTGATCGCCTACTTGTGGCATAGGTTGTGTCGATCGTTGTAAGTGGTAGCTGAATAATTTTTAACGTGGAAACAGGCACCTAAACATCAGCAAGTAACTACTTCCCTTGTAATTCCTGATACTTTATAGGCATGATCAATTGTCGGTACATTTCCGACTTCCATGCATGTTCAAAAAATCATAACAGATTCGTCTTGTGGTATAAGAGAGGAAGGAAGATCAGGGTTTTACGTCGCTTCGACACCGTGTTCTTTAGAAACGGAAACAGACGCTTGCATGATCGCTTGCATGATCGTGCCCGATGTTCAAACGTTTGTAAATCTAACGGACTTTACTGCTGCGGTTTTCAGTCCCTAGGCTTACTAACTACTTAAGCTAACTTATACTAACTTAGCTAAGGACAACACACAAACAAACACACACACACACACACAGACAGACACAGACAGACAGACACACATGTCCGATGAAGGATTCCAAAATCCTACGACGAGCAATCGCGCGCTCCGCACCAAGGTGCCTTAGAACACTCGTCCTCTTCACCGCGCGGCGACAATCTAGTAAGCGCGGAATGTAAAACTCATCGCTTAAGTGCTATGATCATTTTTGACCTTTCATACTGGTAAATACACCTCTTCTACAGTAAGCTCTTTCCTGCCGATACTTTAGGAGGACCTAGTATGGACCAAAACGAGGAAGAGTCGTCTAAAGTCATACTTAAGAGCTGTGATTACTTGTACATATTCACATCTCTTCTACTCAAGATATGCTTTCAGTACGTAAGGTTCGCATTTTAGAGCCCTTATTTACTAGACATACATTGTTGTAATACAACGTTTCGAAGTCCAAGGTAAATTATGTTGGGAGTGGGGAACATGTTCATTTCAGACATTTATCTTCAATAACAAAATGTACATCAAAGGTAGACTTAAATCTGGATTGTAGCATGGTAGAGAAAGGAATCAGATGCGTCCTTTTCAAAGCTGTCATTCGCTTAAACCGACGTAGAGAAACCATGGTACCCTTAAATCTGGATAAGCGTTCACTGATCTGCATTTTGCTTCTCCAGAATGGCCTACTGTTTAGTTTGCGCGAGTTTAAAATAACCGCAACTCAGGAGATGTGGAGACTTCAATATGTTTGTTGTTGTTATTGTTGAGCCGCGGCGCCGGCCGCGGTGGTCGAGGGGACTGAGGCGCTTCGGTCACGGTCTGCACGGCCACTACGGTCGGGGGTTCGAATCCCCCTTCGGGCATGGATATTTGTGCCGTCCGTAGTATTAGCTATTTCTTAAGTAGTGTGTAAGTTTAGGAACTGATGACCCCGTAGTTAAGTCCCATAAGCTAAACAAACATTTGAAACATTTTGAGCCGTGGCAGAATGGCCGCACGCACTTAGGCGCCCTGCTAAGGTGCGCGCTGCCGTCCGTCGTCGGGGATTCAAGTCCTCCCTCTGGCATGGGTGTTTGTGTTGTCAAATGTTCAAATGTCTGTATATTCTATGGGACTTAACTACGGGGTCATCAGTCCCTAAACTTACAAACTACTTATGAACTACCTAAGACTAAGGACGGCACAAATATCCATGCCCGAGGGGGATTCGAACCCCCGACCGTAGTGGCCGTGCAGACCGTGACTGAAGCGTCTCAGTCCCCTCGGCCATCGCGGCCGGCGTTTGTGTTGTCCTTAGCATAACTTAAGTTAGTTTGTAAGCATAGGGACTGATGACCAACGTAGTTAAGTCCCTTAGATTTACAAACATTTGAACATGTTTTTGTTGTTGTTGTTGTTGCCGGCCGCGGTGGCCGAGGGGACCGAGGCGCTCCAGTCACGGTCTGCACGGCCAATACGGTCGGGGGTTCAAATCCCCCTCGGGCATAGATATTTGTGCCGTCCTTAGTATTAGTTAGTTCATAAGTAGTTTGTAAGTTTAGGGACTGATGACACCGTAGTTAAGTCCCATAAGCTATACAAACATTTGAACATTTTGTTGTTGTTGGCTTCAGTCCAAAGAGTGTTTTGATGCATCTCTCCACGTCACCCTGTCCTGTGCAAGCCTCTTCATCTCTGAGAAAGAACAGCAACCTACATCATTTTCAACCTGCTCTCTGTATTCGTCTCTGGTCCTTGCCTTTTTTCCACACACACTTCCTTTCAATGCTAAATTGACAGTTCCTTTACGTCTAAGAAAGTGTCCTAACAATCGATCCATTCTTTTAGTTAAGATATGCCACAAATTTCTTTTCTCCCCATTCTGTTCAGTACGAACTTATCAGTTATGCGATCTACCCGACCATCTTCGCCTGTAGCACCAAATTTCAAAAACTTTTCTGATCTTTTTGTCTGAAATTCTGTCGTCCAAGGTTCACTCCCATATTATTTTCACCCTAAACAAATGACTTCAGAAAAGACTTCCAAACGTTGATCTCAACAAATCTGTCTTTTTCAGAAATAATTATCTATCTATAGCAAGTCTGCGTTTTATATCTACTTCGGCCTTCATTAGTTTTTTTTTACTATACAAATGACAAAACTAATCTACAACTTTTGTTGCCTTGTTTCCAAATCTAATTGCTTCAGCATCGCCTATTTTCTGAGACTAAATTCCACTATCCTTGTTTTGCTCTTGTTGACGTTCATCTTACACCTTCCTTCCAAGACACGGTCCATTCCATTCAATTACTCTTAATGGTCATTCTCCGTCCATGACTGTGTCTCTTTCATACCCATACAACTGCTGTCTGATTTCTGTACAAGTTGTAGATAACTTTTCGTTCCCTATATTTGATCCCTGCTACCTACATAATTGTAAAGAGTGCATTCCAAAGAACATTGTCAAAAACTTTCTCCAAATCTACAAAACGTATGAATAGAGATTTACCTATCCTTAACCTATCGTCTACGGTTAATCGTAAGGTAAGTATTGCCTCGCGTGTTCCTACATTTCTCCTGAATCCAAACTGATCACCCATAAGGTCAGGTCCTACCAGTTTTTGTTAGTTTTTTTAAGCCATGATATATTAAACCGATAGTTCTATAATTTTCACAACTATCTGCGTCTTGTGAAAGCAATAGTATTATCACTTTGTTATGACTGACTTCCGTAATGAAACACAGTTGTTTTTATTCTGGAATAGAAGATTCACAGCCTCTCGACAAGCGAAAGCGTTGTGCTAAGACTGACAGTGTTGATGCTGGGCGCGGAGATTGGCTTTGATTCTAGGTGACACTGAGCCAAGGTCAGAACGTTCTCGTCCATTGTGTTTAGAATCCCGGCGTCACACGAATTCGGCCGAGTTCTACATAATTACTTTCTAGCGCCGCCTGTTACTGTCCTAGGGCGGGTGTTGAAATGGTATGTTGACTAGTTTATAACCCTGGGTAAACGGCGACGCTTTATTACTGATCAGGATTATTTGTGTTTAACTTTCCCTAAATTTATCTAACAAGGAAAGTACTCGAACAAAAACATATACACCAAAATCATATGAAAGATTGCACTAGTGATACTCCCGCATCTGCAAAACTCTGCAATCGTCTATTAGAGGCCTCTCCATGTGCCATGCCGCATTGCACTTTGACCTGTCGGTTCGCCAGTAGGGACGGCGCAGTGTGCCTCCGAAGTTGCGTTTTGTGGCGTTATTTGTGTGGTGAAGCGTCAAATGGGGTGGCGATTGGTAATCAATCCTGCTAATGTATTGCGATTGATTGAGTTGAAGTTACGAAGAACCCTTCTTTGTGAAGATGGTATTAGTGTAGAAGAAGAATCATTCGCATGCTTTCTCGTTTCTGTTATGGTACAGAAATATGAGCGTAAGTTAAATACTGTTGTAACACTAACAAATAATGATGATAATAGGGATGATAACGACGAACAACTCATTGCAAGCGGTAGTGCTACGGTAAGTGCGGGAAGAGGCGATGGAAGCAGTGGCAGTGAATACCAAAAATCTTCCGAGAAGAAGGTTAAAGTTGCAACTGTCATCACGGCTTTTGATGACAATACGCTAGAGAAAATGTACGATGATTATTACATAGGTTATAGTTAAGATATCTGCATTACGTATGGCGTCTACAGTTACATCTATAGTGCTATCTGGAGCATGATTGCAGAGTTTTGCATAAAAACGACACCCACCAGCACATTGAGGTGTACGTAGAGATCCCTTAAGCAAACGTTCATACAGATAGTTTGTTGGAGCCCATGTACTTTCCTTGTAAGTATGTTTAACGTTTCACATAAAAAAAAAGGAAGTCTAGGGTCCTACGAAACCTGTCGTCGACAATGATGTCATTAGAGACGCAGCACAGACTACGATTGGGGAAAGGAATAGGCCGTGTTATTTCAAAGGAGTCGTCGTCACATTAGCAGGGAATCCGCAATGAGCATCAGAGAGGCGTCGAAAACCATACATTTTACAGGTTGGTATACTCTTTGTAGCAACTGCAGTGAGGTCTCTGGTGTTCGACAGTTGAAAGCACTTTTCGAATATACATTACGCAAAATAGCAGCCAAGATCGCTAATCTTTTTTGATTCAAGATTACCGGTTACCACAGGTTATACTGCCATTACTCTCAGCGCACAACAAATTTAATGAAATTAAGGTTTTTCGTTAATACTATAATTGGCATGTCATAATGAAAATAAAATGTTGTCAACATCTTGCGACCATACTGATGGGGCATTATTCAAGTCAAAACATATATGATTTTCGATGTGACATGCCGGAAATGGCGTTGACGAAAATCTGTATTGTTATTAGGTTTTCTATGTGCACACAGTATTATATTAACACAGATCCGATTATGGCAGTATGGCGTGCCGAAATGACATGTGTATGTGTGTTGTCCTTAGGTTATTTTAAATCAAATTAAGTAGTTTGTAAGACTGATGACTAGAATAATTTGGCTCCATAGAATTACAAACATTTGAAAGAAACTGTTTTTCATACCCGTTCTGTTGTATTTTACCTCACACACAACAACACAAAGCTATTTTTTCGATAAGTCACGCATCTGGACAGGATGAGACGTAATCTAAATAATCATTTAGGCATTTAGTGAAAAGATTTATTGCAAAGCAAATATCTTGAATATAATTATTATAATAGTCATCATTCTTATTATTCCTACACCCCATTACTACTTCAATCGCTACTCGTCACACTTATCATTATTGCAAAATTGCTGACTTCATGATGAAGATTCTGATTCTAGTTCAAAATCTAATGATTTCATAACCCGAAATATACTTTCTCTCTATCTGGTTAACACATCAATGCATTTTCTAATTCTGGCTTGATTATACTGGGTGGTCCATCTGAAGTATCGTATGAGATTATCTCGAAAACTATACATCAGGTAAAATTAGTGGGTAATATAAGTTCGTAATCTCAAAGACGGACATGAAATGATACAACACGTGACTTTCAGCTTGGGTGGGCTGGGGGCAACCTTTAAATCTTAAATAGCAACACCCATTTTTATTGAAGATGAAAGAATTGTTGCACATTTTGAATCGATTTGATGCGTCCTTCTCGGATCATTCTAAATAAATCAGAGTTCTTCCCTAATTTTACTTTTTTCTAGATTTCGGCGCCATCTTTCAGTGGTTTAAAAAATATTTAAGACAAAACTTGATTACTTTTTTATAGATGATCTGAATCTGCGATAAAAAATTGAGGTTTCCATTTAAGTTTTAAAAGTTGCTCCCCGTCCCACCCAATGGGGTGGGGGCTGGAGGTCACATTTTTCGATATAATCTCATCCGAAACTTTAGATGAACCACCCTGTATAGATGCTTCTTGTGGGCATTGAACTAAACCGAATTTTCTCCTGGTGCGGGGATCGAAACCGTGATTTCTGCTTGCTAGACATTAAGTAAGAGCAACTAGGCAGTTGGAGCCGCGTTCGATCCTTAGTCTGAACACAAATTTTCAACTAACTCATTGAATTTAATCCAAAGCCCAAATTAACAGCTAAAACCTCTCTGCCATCCATCAATTGTATTTCACATTACAGTAGAACGTCGATTACCCGAAGTAATTGGGGGACATGGGTGTTCGGAAAACTGGTTTGTTCGTATAATCGAACAGTCCATGTTTCTTTGCCAAAAATAAGTACTGTACAGTAAATTTATCCTTCAAACTGCGCGGAGCGGCACGCCTCAACTCTAAACTGGCGCAGCTGTTGCTGTGAACAGTGGTGGCCCAGTGCGGCGACTACTGTGGGAAACTGGGTTTGGGAGTGAGGGGGATGATGGACGGTAGGGTGGGAGAGTAACAGGTGCGAGCGAGTACACAGTTCGGTTCAGCGGTCGTTCGGTTGACCCACGTTTGGATAATCCACGCTCTACTGTACCTGAAAATAGTGGTGTTTATTCTTTCGGGCGTTTTCGAGGCAGCTGTCCAAAATAAGTCACTCACTGAAGTTAAGCACGGTCGGGCTTGGCTAGCACTTGTATGGGTCACCGTATCTCGGAACTCATGTGTTCGTCCTGTGTGAACGTACAGTGTTTCACTTTTGTCAACTATTTGTTTAATGATGTATTATGAGATACCAAATGAAAATGTCAGTCAAGTTTACAAGAAGAATTTACAATTTATCTATAATAAGGTGACCGGCTTTGATGTACCCAAAGATCATCATCAAACTGAATTACTCTGAAAAATAAAGGAAAATATGCTACAGAGGGAAAAAGGTACAACAAATAATTGCTATTATATTTTATATGCATGAACAGCAAAATTAAATAAAACGGTGCCGAGGCGATGAGCGTGCGGCGACTGCTAAACATAGAGTTGTTCAAAAATATTCAAATGTTTGTATAACTTAAGGGACTTAACTATGGGGTCATCAATCCCTAAACTTACAAACTACTTACGAACTAGCTAATACTAAGGACGGCACAGATATCCATGCCCGAGGGGGGATTCGTATCCCCGACCGTAGTGGCCGTGCATACCGTGACTGGAGCGCCTCAGTCCCCTCGGCCACCGCGGTCGGCATAGAGTTGACCCTGGCTGTTGAGACACTTGTTCTACTGCGATCATGGCGATGAATGGCTGTCTCATAACATTTCAGGGGCTGCGGAGTGCACCGTTTCCGCACGTATAGCTGGAATTCGTCGTCCGAGGTGAATCATTTGCCCCTTACAGCCTTTTAAGGGCCGAAAAAATGGCGTAATCAGAGGGAGAAAGATCTGGACTATATGGAGGGTGGCCGAGAACCTTCAATTTGAATTTCTACAGGTATGCCGCGACTGTGTTGGGCGTATGATGTTTTGCATTGTTGTGGAGCAGAATTACTACACGGGTGAGACTCCTTGATCGGTTTGATTTGATCGCTTGGCCAAGCTTTCGGAGTAACTGTCGTTCCGTGCTGCAGGAAATGAATCAGAAGAGGGCGATTTTGGTCAAAGAAGTACGTCAGGATAACCATTACTGGACTCATGTGAATGGCTCTTTTTGGTGGTGGTGACCCTGGATGCTTCTACTGGAGACTCTGTCGTTTTGATTCTGGTTCGAAGTTACGACACCATGACTCCTCTCCAGCCGCCACGCATTCCGAGCATAGCGCTGCAGATGAACAAGGCCGTGGGCCATTCGACATGCTTCCTGGTGTGGCTGAAGACTGTGGGGCACCCATTGGGCACACACTTCGCCCAAGTGCAGTCGTTTATTCATGATGAACACTTCCGACTCTCAATCCGTCCACGGCAGCTACGGCTTCCACCGTCACTCGGCAGTCATGGGTAATGTGTGCGTCGACCAGCTGGACGATGTCATTGGTAATGCTGTGTGGTGCTCCAGACCGTGCATCATCGGCTAACGACATCCCCTCTTTCCTGAAGCGCTCGTGGGACACCATCACCCTTGCAAGGGACATGCAGAGTTCGCCATACACTTGTGATATTCGTCGATGGATGTCCGTTACCCCTACTCTTCCGCTTTCAGAACACAAACAACATTTCTTTGCTCTTCTTTCGATGACTCCATGTCACTGTTTGCAATGCGACTGGCAGAGTTAGACGATTGAGGCATGTTGCTGCTAGCTTTGTATAGTCACGTCACGTGACGCACACATGTGCGACGGGCTGTGAACTTCCACGCTCTGGCCGGAACCACAATTTGTTACACGATATCACCCTCATGTCACCGGTTTGCGCATTGCAGATCTTCTCTCTATTCTTTTTGAACGCCCCTTATATTGTTCAGTCAAGTTATTAACTTAAATGGAGAGTCAACTAAATTAAGCAGAGAAACCAGGAGTACAACAGTGATTTGGAGGTTTTTCAAAATATAACTCGCTATGAAATCCCTCCTCTACCGAATATGACGGAGTTGTTTGTTAGCTCAGGGAACCCACTCATGTCAGAGACGTAACAAAGCCGAGCGGTCTGCGGCGTGCCAGTCACGTTCTTCACGGCCGCTGCGGTCGGGGGTTCGAATCCCCCCTCGGGCATGTAAGTTTGTGCCATCTTAAGTATAAGCTAGTTCATAAGTAGTTTGTAAGTTTAGGGACTGATGACCCGTAGTTAAGTCCCATAAGCTCTACAAGCAACCCCAACGCTTCAAACTAAAGACCTACACACAACTTTAACAGATAATTACGAATTAAAAAGATTTTCCAGACACAACAGTTATACACAACCGCATTACTTAGTGATCATGACAAAGCAATTTTCTTTTTCATTATGCCATGCTAGAATTCAGACGGGGTAAAGCCCTCTAGCACTTCAGTGGGATAGAAGTACAGATATAGGACACACTTATCGTTCCAGCAACACCACATGATGATGATGGAACGGTTGTCCACTGATATATCATGGCCTTTCAACAACTTGATACGGCAGTATACCTGAGAACCATTGAAAATACAGATGGTTAGATAAAAAGAACAGATGTAGAACAGCACCAGACACCCCAGTGAGAATAAGTGCGAAATGATGTAAAGAATTTTCATTGACTACCCCTTCCGCGCCACGTACCGCACAGTAGCCTAACAGAGTACATTACTAATGTGCAAGGGAGTGTAGAAAAAATTCAGATGTTTGTAAAGCTAAGACACCAAACTGCTAAGGTCATCGGTCACTAGAATTTCAAACTATTTAAACTAACTTACGCTAAAGACAACACACACATACGCCCAAGGGAGGACTCGAACATAAGACGGGAGCGTTCACGCTATCCGTGACATGGTGTCTCGGACTGCTTGACCAAGTGTAGAGACGCGATGCTGTGCGCATTAGTAGAGCAGGCTGTTGCCCCTCTTATCACACCTGCCACTGACGCAGTCGTGCGCGAGATATCGACTCACGCAAAGACAACTGTCTTTGTCTCTTAAGTAAAGATTCCGTTTCTCGTTCACCGACCTTTGAAACACTTTGTTCGGCTTTAACGTTGAAGAGCTCGTTAACGGCTTACTCCTCCACTTCGAAACAATCAGATTAATCACTGTTTCAGTGTATTTGTCCCATCATATTACACAGCCATTTTGTAGGACTGTTTCGCTGCGTCGGATTAGCCGTGCGCACTGGGGCGCCGTGCTGCGGTGAGCGTGGCCGTTCGCCGTCGGTGGTTCGAGTCCCCCCCATGGGCATGGCTGTTTGTGTTGTCCTTAGAGTAGTTTACCTTAGTTTAAGTAGTTTGTAAGCTACGGACAAATAACCCAGGAGTTGAATCCGATAGATTTATAAACATTTCAAGGACTACTTTCGAGGGTACTTAGTTTCTCGGCTACAGTAAACTTGACCACAGCCGAAGATATCACAGTTCAAAAAATATTCAAATGTTTGTATAGCTTATGGAACTTAACTACGCTGCCTCTAATGCCAGATGCTCCGTATCAGAGATCTCAGTAGTCATTAGACTTTGTGAGAGAGCAAATGGGGTGCTACGTGAAACTCACGGATTCCTAACATGTTCAGATGATTGGGTGTCACTTGTGTCAGAAGTCTGTACGCCGGATTTCCATACTCCTCAACATCCCTATGTCCACTGTTTCTGACGTGATAGTTAAGTGGAAACGTGAAAGGATACTTACACCACGAAAGCGTACAGGAAGACCTAGTCTGTTGACTGGCAGATACCGCCGACAGTTGAAGAGGGTCGTACAGTGTAATAGGCAGATATCTATTCCGACCATCACACAGGAATTTCGAACTGCATCGGAAGCCTCTCCAAGTAGCATGACAGTTAGGCGGAAGGTAAGAAAACTTGGATATCGTGGTCGAGCGGCTGCCCATAAGCCACACATCACGCAGGTCAATGCCAAACGACGCCTCGCTTGGTGTAAGGGGCGTAAACATTGGACGACTGAACTGTTGAAAAACGCTACACAATGTGGCGATCCGATGGCAGGGTGTGGGTATGGCGAATGCCCGGTGAACGTCATCTGCCAGCGTGTGTAGTGCCAATAGTCAAATTCGGAGGCGGGGGTGTTACGGTGTGGTAGTATTTCTCATGGCGGGGACTTGCACCAGTTGTTGTTTTGCAGGGCACTATCACGACACAAGCCTACATTGATGTGGGCTTCCCTCTGATGAAGGACAATTCGTGGTTGGCGATTGCATCTTTCAACACGATCGAGCACCTATTCATAATGCACGACCTGTTGCGGAGTGGTTACAAGACAATATCATCGCCTTAATAGGCTGGCCTCACAGAGTCCTGACTCGAATCCCGCAGTACACCTTTGGGATGTTTTGGAACGCTGACTTCGTGCTACGCCTCACCGAACTACGATACCTTTTGTCAGTGCAGCACTAAATGTCCAATTGTTTGTAAATGTAAGGGACTTAACTATATTGGTCATCAGTCCCTAGGCTTACAAACTACTTAGACTAATTATATCCACGAAATAGGTAAAGTTGAAAATGTGTACCCTGCCGGGACTCGATCCCGGGTCTCCTGCTTTCTAGGCGGTTGCGCTGACCTCTACACCTCTGGGGACACAACGACCATCACACATGCACGGAATTACTCAATACGCCTCCCGTCAGATACAAATACTCAACTTTACCATACCCACTACATCTCAAACTCGTAGTTATTGTAAACTAATTCCCGTAAGAGTAAGGGCCAAGGAGTGCGTCCGCACTGAAGAAAGGATCATTGCTCTTCATCGGCGTTTATATAAATTATATAGAGGGTGTTACAAAAAGGTACGGCCAAACTTTCAGGAAACATTCCTCACACACAAACAAAGAAAATATGTTAGGTGGACATGTGTCCGGAAACGCTTAATTTTCATGTTAGAGGTCATTTTATTACTTCTCTTCAAATCACATTAATCGTGGAATGGAAACACAGAGCAACTGAACGTACCAGCGTGACTTCAAACACTTTCTTACAGGAAATGTTCAAAATGTCCTCCGTTAGCGAGGATACATGCATCCACCCTCCGTCGCATGGAATCCCTGATGCGCTGATGCAGCCCTGGAGAATGGCCTATGGTATCACAGCCGTCCATAATACGAGCAGGAAGAGTCCTACATTTTGTACCGCGGTTGCGTAGACAAGAGCTTTCAAATGCCCCCATAAATGAAAGTTACGAGGGTTGAGGTCAGGAGAGCGTGTAGGCCATGGAATTAGTCCGCCTCTATCAATCCATCGGTCACCGAATCTGTTGTTGAGAAGCGTACGAACAACGACTGAAATGTGCAGGAGCTCCATCGTGCATGAACTACATGTTGTAAACATTACACTGACTGCAAAAACACGTTCGTGATGAACACTAACCAGTTGATGCTACGTACTGATGTGCTTGATGCTAGTACTGTAGAGCAATGAGTGCATGTCAACACAAGCACTGAAGTCAACATTACCTTCCTTCAATTGGGCCAACTGGCGGTGAATCGATGAAGTACAGTACATACTAACGAAACAATTGGGTATTTTGACAATTGTCTGCACTAATTATTTCAATTTACATTTAAAGAGAAAAACTAAAATGAGCTCTAACATGGAAATTAAGCGTTTCCGGACACATGTCCACATAACATGTTTTCTTTCTTTGTGTGTGAGGAATGTTTCCTGAAAGTTTGCCCGTACCTTTCTGTAACACCCTGTATATGTGGCGTCTGGACGCTACATCTATATACTTAACTAACTGAAAGTAATGCTAAAGGCAAAACAAAAACCCATGCCGGAGGGAGAACTCGAACCCCCAAGAGCATAAGGTCGCGCGGACTGCAGCAGGGCGCCTCAGTGCGCACGGCTATTCTGCCGCAGCAGTGCAGCACTCCGTAAAGAATGGACTGCCATTCCCCAAGAAACTTTCCAGCACCTGATTAACATATGCCTGCGAGATTGGAAGCTGTCATAAGAGCTAAGGATTGGTCAACACCATATGGAATTCCAGCATTACCGATGGAGGGCGCCACGAAGTTGTAAGTAATTTTCAGCCACGTGTCCGGATACTTCTGACCACATAGTGTACCTCATAAACTGATCTGCCATTAGGCAAGGTCATCAACAAAATACACGCAACAAACAAGCTTTGTCATCCTACAAAGCCGACCGCGATGGCCGAGGGGACTGAGGCGCTAAAGTCACGGTCTGGACGGCCACTGCGGTCGGGGGTTCGAATCCCCCCTCGGGCATGGATGTTTGTAAGTTTAGGGACTGATGACCCCGTAGTTAAGTCCCATAAGCTTAACAAACAACAACAACAACAACATCCTACAAAAGGTTTTTAAAAGAAAAGAAAAAGAGAAAAAACAAAAGTACATACTGGCCCTCTTATGGATCAGTACAGCTGACCTCAAACAGCAAAGATAATCCATATGCAACAAAACTGTCAAAGTTTATGTGTATCCATTCTTGAGGTTAGAAGTGGGACGTCGGCTGATCAGTTCAGTTCTTGCAAAAAAAAATTCCAACAGCTGTTCACATTATAATTTTATTTAGGCGACTAGTTCCGGTACATCAAATGTACCATCTTGAGGCGCCAATAGTGAATATCTGGATAAACAAACAGATCACGCCGCAATGAATAATGTTTTTCTTTTAATGATTTTCACCCCAATTCGTGCAACATTTCCGTAACGCCCCCCCCCCCCCCGTAACTTGATAAAACAAAACGAGCTGCCCGTCTCTGAACCTTCTCAATGTCTTCCGTCAGTCCCACCTGGTGAGGGTCCCACAATGGGCAACTGTACTCCAGGAGAGGACGCACAAGTGTGATGTAGGCAGTCTCTTTGGTAGAGCTCGTGCATCTTCGAAGCGTTCTGCCAATGAAACGTAATATTTGGTTCGCCTTCCCCCTTCTCCAGTCTAAGTTGTTCGTAATTGTAACTCATAGGTATTTGATAAAATTTACGACCTTAAGGTTTGACTGATTTATAGCGTAATTGAAGTTCAGCGGATTTCTTTTAGTGGTCATGTGTATTACTTCACACTTTTCTTTATTTAGCGTCAATTGCCAATTTTCGCACCATGTAGAAATTTTGTCTAAATCGCTTTGCAGTTGCTTGTCATCCTCTGTTGATTTCAGTAACCGATAAACGACTGCATCATCCGCGAACAGTCTAAGGGAAGTATTAAGATTGTCTCCTAAATCATTTATAAACACAAGGAAGAGTAGGGGAACTATAACGCTTTACTGTGGAATGCCAGATATCACTTCTGTTTTACTCGATCACTTACCGTCAATTAGAATGAACTGTGTCCTTTCTGATAGGAAATCGTGAAGAATCCAATCGCACAATTGGGGAGATATTCCATAAGCACGCAATTTCATTAGAAACCGCTTGTGAAGTACAGTGTCAAAAGCCTTCCGGAAATCCAGAAATATGGAATCGATATGAGATCCCTTGTCGATTGCACTTAACACTTCATGTGAATAAAGGGCAAGCTGTATTTCACAAGAGCGATACTTTCTGAATCCGTGTTGACTATTGGTTAATAGGTCGTTCTCTTCGAGGTACTTCATAATATTCGAACAAAATATATGTTCCAAAATCCTACTGCAAATCGACGTCAATGAGATTGGCCTGTAATTTTGGGGATCACTCCTATTGCCTTTCTTGAATATTGGAGTAACTTGGGCAACTTTCCAGTCTTTGGGTACGGATCTTTAGCTGAGTGATCGGTTGTAAATTATAGCGGAGCATGGGGCCTGAAGATGGTACAATTGATCTACATCTACATAGATACTCTGCAAATCACATTCAAGTGCCTGGCAGAGGGTTCATTAACCACTTTCATAACTTTTCTCTACCGTTCCATTCTCTAATAGCGTTCGGGAAGAAAGAACACCTAAATAGTTCGGTTTTCGATCTGATTTCTCTTATTTTATTGGGATGGTCATGTCTCCCCTAAGTATGTGGGTGCTAGCAAAATATTTTCACATTCAGAAGTAAAAGTCGGTGATTGAAACTTCGCAAACAGATCTCGCCGCAATGAATAACGTCTTTCTTTTAATGATTTTCACCCCAATTCGTGCAAAATTTCCGTGACGCATTCCCCCCCCCCCCTAACGTGATAAAATAAAACGAGCTGCTCTTCTCTGAACCTTCTCGATGTCTTCCGTCAGTCCCACCTGTTGAGGGTCCCACAAGGGGCAACAGTACTCCAGGAGAGGTCGCACAAGTGTGATGTAGGCAGTCTCTTTAGTGGATCTGCTGTGCCTTCGAAGCTTCTGCCAATGAAACGTAACCTTTGGTTCGCCTTCCCCACAATATTTTCTATGTATTCTCTCCAGTCTTAGTTGTTCGTAATTGTAACTCCTAGGTATTTGGTAGAATTTACGACCTTAAGGTTTGACTGATTTATCGCGTAATTGAAGTTCAGCGGATTTCTTTTAGTGGTCATGTGTATTACTTCAAACTTTTCTTCGTTTAGTATCAACTGCCAATTTTCGCACCATGTAGAAATTTTGTCTAAATCGCTTTGCACTGGTTTTGATCCTCTGTTAACTTCACTAACCGATAAACGACAGCATCATCCGCGAACAGTCTAAGGGAGCTATTCAGATTGTTTCCTATATCGTTTATAAACTCAAGGAAGAGTAGGGGACCTATAACGCTTCCCTGTGGAACGCCAGATATCACTTCTCGTTTACTCGATGACTTACAGTCAATTACAACGAACTGTGTCCTTTCTCATCGGAAATCGTTAATCCAATCGCACAATTGGGGGCGTATTCCATAAGCACGCAATTTCATTAGAAACCACTTGTGGGGTACAGTGTCAAAAGCCTTCCGGAAATCCAGAAATATGGAATCGATTTGAGATCCCTTGTCGATGGCACTTAACACTTCATGTGATTAAAGGGCAAGCTGTGTTTCGCAAGAGCGATACTTTCTGAATCCCTGTTGACTATTGGTTAATAAGTCGTTCTCTTCGAGGTAGTTCATAATATTCGAACAAAGTATATGTTCAAAAATCCTACTGCAAATCGACGTCAATGAGATTGGCCTGTAATTTTGGGGATCACTCCTATCGCCCTTCTTGAATATTGGAGTAACTTGGGGAACTTTCCAGTCTTTGGGTACGGATCTTTCGCTGAGTGATCGGTTGTACAAAATGTTCAAATGTTTGTAATTCTATCGGACCAAACTGCGTGGTCATCAGTCTGTAGCTTACAAACTACTTAAAGTAAGGTAAACTAACCTAAGGGAGAACTGGAAACTCCACGGCGAGCTACCGCACGCTCCGCAGCGAGACGCTTTAGACCGCTCGGCTAGTCCACCGCGGCGATCGGTTGTAAATTATAGCTAAGTACGGAGCATGGGGCCTGAAGATGGTACAATTGATGTACCGAAACTATTCGCCTAAATATAATTATGACGTGAACAGCTGTTGGAAAATTTTTTGCAAGAACATAACTGTCAAAGGTGACCTATGAGAATATTGTCTGACATCTGGCCTCGGTCACGAACAGGATTTTGCACGACCCCGCGGACGCTCAGAGGACGTAGAAAATGATAGTTTGCGATTCGTTAGACGTGAGTAATAGGGGCTGGCGGTTGTTTGACGTGGCTCGTTTGCAGGGCAGCATAAGCAAAGATGGGGGATTCATTAGGGAGGCGACCTGCGGACGAGCGACGTGGGCGCGGAGTGACGCAAGGCGGCCTTTGTGGGTGGGAGGGTGTCTGCCCGTCCGTCATCAGCCGCGCGCCGGGGGAGGGGCGCCGCGGCGCGCCGCAGCTCTAGCGTCCGCAGTCCGCTGCCCGCAGCCGACCGACATGGAGGACGCCGCCGCCACCGCCGCCACCCGCGAGGGCGCCGAGTACTGGGTGAGGCAACTCAGCTGGTCACACCGCTCACCAATGACGTCCAACAGCTGCAAGAGCCATTGCATTAGGTGCTCCAGTAGTACCATCTTCAGGCCCCACACACCAACTGATAGTGCCAGGTGAACAGTCGTGATTAAACAGGGGCCATTGTTCGTTTTACGCATTTACATACCATATGCCTATCGAAGATTTCGACGGCAGCCGAATACCACAGTGGTCCTTGTTTAATCACGATTATGGTAGGCCCTGAAGAGGCCCCTCACATGAACTGATAGTTGCAGGTGAACAATTGTGAATCACTAGGGTCCATTGTTAGTTGTTTTATACAACTACATACCACATGCCTATCGAAGATTTCGAGGGCAGCCGAATACCACAGTGGCCCCAGTTAAATCACGTGTGTTCATCTGGAACTATCACTTCGTATGAGGTCTCTGAGGTGGCCCCACACACGAGCTGATACTTGCCGGTGGGCAGTTGTGATTCACTAGGGTCCAGTGTTAGTTGTCGTTTCATACATCTACCTTCCACATGCCTCTTGCAATTTTCGACGGGCCGAATATTATCAAATGTTCAAATGTTTGTTAAGCTTATGGGACTTAACTACGGGGTCATCAGTCCCTAAACTTACAAACTACTTATGAACTACTTACGGACTAGGACGGCACAAATATCCATGCCCGAGGGGGGATTCGAACCCCCGACCGTAGTGGCCGTGCTGACCGTGACTGGAGCGCCTCAGTCACCTCGGCCACCGCGGCCGGCGGGCCGAATATTAGTGGCCGCTGTTCAATCACGAATGTTCATCTGGAAGTGTCACTTCTTGTGTGGGCCCTGAACAGGCCCCACACATGAACTGATAGTTGCAGGTGAACAACCGTGATTCGCTAGGGGCCATTGTTAGTTGTTGTTTCTTGCGTCTACCTACCATATGCATACTGAAGATTTCGTCGTTAGCCGAATATCAAAGTGGTCCCTGTTTCATCACGATTGTTCATCTGGAACTATCACTTCGTATGTGCGCCCTGCAGAGGAACCACACATGGACTGATACGTACAGGTGAACAATCGTGATTCATTAGGGTCCATTGTTAGTTGTCGTTTTATGCATCTATCTGCAACATGTCTAGTGAAGTTTCCTATGGTATCCGAATATTAGTGGCCTCTGTTCAATCACGGTTGTTCATCTGGAACTATCGGTGTGTAGGCCCTGAATAGGCCCCACACAAGATTTGATGGTTACAGGTGAACTGTCGTGATTGAACAGGACCTATTTTTAGTTTGTTCTCTTATACATCTACATACCACGTACCTACTGAAGATACGGAAGGCAGCCGAATATCACAGTGGCCCCAGTTTAATCACGACTGTTCATCTGGAACTATCACTTCGTATGTGGGTCCTGAGGTGGCCCCACACACGAACTGATAGTTGCAGGTGAACAATCTTGAATAACTAGTGGCCATAGCTAATTGTCGTTTTATGCATTTACATACCTCATTCCTATTGGACATTTCGACGGTAGCCGAATATCACAGTGGTCCCTGTTGTATCACGATTGACCCTCTGGAACTATCAGTTCGTGTATGAGCCCTGAGCAAGCCCCACACACAACTAATAGTTCTAGGTGAACAATCGTGATTAAATAGGGGCCATAGTTAGTTGTCGTTTTATGCATCTACATATCACATCCCTACTGAAGATTTCGACGGTATCCGAACATCACAGTGGGCCCTGTTTAATCACGATTGCTCCTCTGGAACTATCATTTCGTGGGAGATGCCTGAATATGGTGCTACTAGAGCACCGAAATCTGTAGCTTAATGCAATACATATTGAAACGCAGCTGTTGAATGTCATTGCTCACTTAAAGCAATGCATTCAAACGTATCTCTGTCCAAAGCCGAGTGGTGACCTTTTCCAACTGTTTCGTTCTTCCCGAAAGCAGTGTACGATAGTGTCTTTGTGACTGAATTCATATTTCTTTCTTTTCGTATCTTTTGTCCTGTCTAGTATGAGGTCCTATTTTTCAGAATTTCTCCGGCGTTTGTCGGGCATGTATTTTTTTTTCACTCTACCCGTTTACATGAGCTCCCAAAACCGGATTTCGTAAACCTGTTTCCCAAAACCTGCTGTTGGTTGGCCATGTAAACATTCCAAAATCGATTCTAGAAATCCAATTCTGTACAGCGATTTTTCAGTTCCACAATCGTTTTTCGTGCCCATGCAAACGCAACCGTTTTTGAAACGTTCTTGATGTGTCACATTGTGTTTTCTTGTTAAGAATTTTCGGCACATGTGGACAAAGTGACATTTTCTGCCGTAAAATAAAAGTATAAACATTAGAGTGAGCATCTATCTGTGTAATTAAGTAAAGATAAATAACGACTGTGCTGACTAAATCAGGAACTGAATCAGCTGTTTGTCAGCCGCCATATTAAGTGGGCTAGGAAATCCGATATAACATGTAAACACGACAGCGGAAAACGGTTTTCGTCTTCCGGAAGATGTATTACATGTAAACGTAGTTACTCTTATGTTTGTCCTTCCGACCATTCTATCCGTTGCCAACCACCCCTCGGTTCAATCCTTATGTATTTTTGGAAACATTTTTGTTTCACTTATGGGGAACAACACTCTTATTTAAACTTATATATAAAGAACAGTCTTGAGTGCAAAAAATTTTCGTTTTTTCGACTAGTTTCGGTCTTATTTTAGACCATCTTCAGGAAATTAAACTCCACAACATCAATGGAGCTTAATTTCCTGAAGATGGGCTAAAATAAGACCGAAACTAGTCGAAAAAAATATGAAAAAATTTGCACTCTAGACAGTTATATATATATATATATATATATATATATATATATATATATATATATATATATATATATATATCAATCTTAATGATTTCATGTCTCCCACAACAATTTTCCAGGTACGTTGAATGGCACATTAGGAAACTGGCTTCGAAATGTGCTTCGATTAGACGTAATAAGTGAGTAATGGATCAGTTATTAAAGAGACTCTTGAACCATGTGTCTTTATTATGATATAATTTAAAGGTACATTTAATGATGTATGTGCATATTGTCTGCAAAAAGTCTTTCATATACAAACGGAACTGTACATGTAACGCCGAACTGTACTGCATGAACAGCGATGAACTATGTTCCTTTCGTCACTTTGTTGTGGTTTTCAGCGACGAAAACTTTCTTCAAGGTTAGGAATTATGTATAAAGTTTGCAGCAAGACGCTAAGTGCCGTCACTCTCAGTTTCTCGCCTATCTATCTTGAGTATTGCTCATCGGTGTTGAATGCGTAACAGGTAGGGTTAATAGAAGACATAGAAAATATCCGACGGACAGCAGCATACTTCGTTACGGGTCGAGTCCCGCAATGGCACTAATTTTCGAAATCCCCCAATGATGTACTTCAGAGCCCGTAGGGAGCTATCGTCGTTAAATAGTGGTTAGTGTAGTTTTTTAACTTCGTCTCCAGTTACCCTTCGTGACGCCACAGCTATCAAGGTAGCCAAAGGGAGGGAACTTGTGTGCGCAGTCTGTATGCGAATCCCATAAACTTTGTAGTGCGTGCTCTCGTATATCAATTTCTTCTGTAACGTATTCTTTCATCTGTAACCTGGAGACCAGCCAGCCATTTCGCTAAAAGGAAGTCTCCTGAAAACAACAGGCTAGACGGTGCATGAGGCCAGAGTTATTTATTCGGTCGGGTCTGATTCGTCTCCTTGCCTCGCAAACCTAGATGATATTTGTCAAAGCTGAAAATCTAGGGACGCCATACAAAGTCCTAATATAACCCGAATCTTAAGGTTGTTCATATACTTCTTATCCATGCAGATACTGACGTGTACTTCGCCATCTATAATGCACACTTCAGTTTATCGATACATTTTCAGACTATTTCTTTGCCTTGCCGCTCTGGAATAGCATGTGAGAAAAGTTAACATCTAAAACTTCCCATTCGATTTGTGATTTCTCTAATTTTTATTAACATGATAATTTTTTTTTTCTAAGTAGGTGGGAGTAGGGGCCAAGAAAATATTTCTGCATTCGTAGGAGAAATTTGATATTGAAATTTCTCAAATAGCTCTCGTTGAAACGAAACCGCTTATGTTTGATGATTGTCATGCCAACTCTCCTATCATATCCGTGACTCTCTTTTCCCTACTGCGCGATAATACAAAACGAGCTGCTTTCCGTCAATCCTGTCTTGTAAGAATTCAGCAACGCGCAGCAATATTGTAGCAAAGGACAGACAACCGTGTATAAGCTGTCTCTCTGTAAATCGACGTCCGCTTTAGCACAGACGCCCCGCTTATCATATTATCATAGAAAACTCTCAACATTACAGTATATGTACTACGAGAAAATTCCACCTGGCAAAGTGGCAATCTAGAATACGCGTTTGTACTATCTTTTCGAAGTCATTTCAGTCTCATTCCAGAAGTGCGCCGTCATTCGCTTATACGCATACTTGGAACGTCATATTCTCCTACTGCATTTACAAAGGTAATTTTGTGTACTCCTGATTATCCGACACTGTAATCAACAACTTATTTAGACCTGAAGGAAGCGCCAATTCCTGTAGTGTTATGGATGACACATTGATTCGTACTCGTGAGGAACGAGATTGATATTCTCTACCTACTATTTTGAATTATGTTTTCTATAGTTTCCATTAATAACATTTTAGATTGTTCCTTTGCCAAACCACAGTCAAATTCTTTTTCCATTCTTCTGCGTAACGGGACCAGTGCTTTACCTCTAATTGCGTCAATAGTGATGAGTCGTTTCATTCCAGCTTTGCTTTGTTGAAGAGCTCAGATGTGGAGACATAGTCAAGCAATCTGTCCTCACGATGAAACGAGGTTTCTGTACTATAGAATTACCGTCCTTTCTTCCCAAATAGCGAGAGATATTCTAAACATTAATCAAATTCCATTAATAGTTCCAGTGTAATTTGGGATAGCTTTATCGGCGAGATGACCTAGTTGCTATGAGGAAACAACAAACGGTTGCAAGAATACAAACTGTGGACTTTGATGATCGTCTTCCGTGGCCATCCACCGTGTTGTATTAATAGTTCTCGGCGTAACCTCTGTCTTCTTGGAAACTGTCTTGCAACGCTACGACAGTTTACCGTTTAGCAACTGGGTAAATAATCAGAGGCAAAAGTTCGCTTTCTCCAAATGTAACAAAGCATAATTTTTTGTGTACTTCCTGTGCCGTACAACATAAATGTATACTCTAGTTACGACAAACTATTGACGTGTTAGCATACGTGCTGCGGAACATCATACGTTCCGTAGAATGTATGCGTGTAGTGATAATGTGCCGTTGTTAAAATACATGTGAATATTACAATGGGCTGTCCGGTTTACACTGAAAGAGAATGAAATCGTTCTTCGACCAGCTGAATTTTTTACTTGCTCATCTGTTGAAGACCAACTAATTCGTAATCCCTGTCGACTACGACAGCTACTCAATTAAGATGCACATATATGCACTATTTTAGTTGTTACTATTATTACTCACGTTCCTTGTTAAATTCTGCCCCGTTTCACATGTTATGTTTTGTCTTATTTTTGCATCACTGAATACGTTCGTCATATTGTGCACCATTACTCACACATGAAGCACCATGAAAAGCTCGTCACAACATGACCTGTTGTGTGGTTTATCATATCCAGCACATACGTTGCATTGGATGTGAAATTATTCCCCCCGTGGAAAGCTGCATGAAGAGTCGTGGTAGATCATGCCCTGTTGTGGCATGTGAAACATATCGCAATTTATTTAAAATTCCTTTATATAATTGATTACCGATCCCAATGACCAAGTCGTCATCTTCAGATCAGTGTACAATTTTTACGAACGAGCTAGATTGGTAGTCAACCACTGAGAGTAATACAAAATCACCAATTGTAGGAAAGGCTATATCTTCTTAAAAGAATAAAATTAATTTTGTAGAAACGTATGCAGCAGGCTCAAAAGCAGTAGAACATACCTTGTACATCGTTCATCGTTGAAAAATACAAGCATTAAAGTTTTTTCGTGAAAACGATGTAAGATGTCATTAAAACATATTTTCTGCAGGTAACATAACATACCTTGTACAACGTTTTTTCGTGCAAACGGCGCATGAAGTCATTAAAAACGTAGTTACTGAGAATTAAGGCTATCGTGTTTAATGCATAACACATGGTAAGTGACTAACATGCCACAGTTGTCACCAGATGGTAGCATCGTTTCTCATAAATATGTGTAATGATATTTGGTGTTGAGAAGTAATGAAAATAAACTTCATAGTTTTTATATATCACCGGAGGAAAAGAGGAGCAGGGAGGGGGAGAGCGAAACAATAAAAAGTACATTTACTAAAACAGTAACGGCTGTGAAATCTAGATTCGCACATGCGTGGCCTTGTGACGTATCGCCCTTGGTCTAGGTCAGTGTTTTTCAACCTTTTTGAACACGCGACCCCCTTTCCGAGTACAAAAATTCGGCGATTCCCCCATGCCTGTAACGAATCTATGTTAGTGATTTGAAAGGCAAAATATTTAATTTTCTTTCCTAGATATATGTAAGATCTGCACAGCCATTGTCATATGGTGAAAGATGCACTAGAGGAAACGAATCAAAATTGAAAAGAAAAAAGACTTTATAACTACAAGTATTTCATATATAGTTTTGCTCCAATGAATAATAAATCTCATTGAGTAATTTGAGAAGAAGAGTTGTCATGTGCGACTATGCATCCATCAAATCTGATGCATCGCTTCTTAATATTTCAAGGATGCTCATAAACGTCGAAAGGACATTGAAAACCATTAGGCAGCAAACATCTATGATCTAGTAATAATATCGAACTGTTATTAGTCGATTAAAAATAGTACTGCACTGAAAACTCGTTACCAGCAGCAAACTACTATGACCCAGAAATAACACTGTATTGTTATGTATTGATTAAAAATAATGTCGTGTTACTGATTATTTGATTTTCTGACATAGCAACATTTCAATATGTGGCAAAGTCATACAAGAAGAGAGCGACCATTGTAAATAACTGTAGCAGTACCGCACAAACACTGTTAAGTCACTTAATTAAGAAGTCGTCATGAGGTGGAAATATGGCTTCATTATTTCGCGTTTCGGTCGACCCATCAACGGAAATCAGAAGTGGCATAGGTACGTCTTATACTTGTGGCACTTTTCATGTCCGATTAAGGACCACCCAAAACGTGTCACAACAAAGCCAGTTTTCCACCCGCGGTTGGCTTGTTTATTAAGTGACTTTGACGTCACGAAATGTAGGTTTGCTGTCGAACATGCTGCTACTTCATCCCCCCCCCCCCCCCCCCGAGCAAGCCTTTACGACCCATCAGAGAGTCGCGAATCACAGGTTGAAAAACACTGGTCTAGTTGTAGCGTGGTATAGGATAACATATGTATAAGGATCTTACAAATGTGTCAGTGCCGTGGCGGAGTGGCCGAGCGTATTGAGGCGCTATGCTGAGATGCGCAAGGCCGTTCCCCGTCGGGGGTTCGAATCTTCCCTCGGGCATGGATGTTTGTGTTGCCTTTAGTATAAGGTAGTTTATAAGTGGTTTGTAAGTTTAGGGACTGATGACCCCGCAGTTAAGTCCCATAAGCTTAACAAGAATTTGAACATTTTTTGAATGTAACAGTATAGCAACAAACTTACATATATAAACGTACATATACTAAATTCTTATAGTAACAATTCAGTTTTCTTACGGTAATATCAGAAGAATAAAACATAACTGTGACAAAATATTATTCCAGTATTGTTCCTAACATTGTGGCGACAACAACGCATACAATGTACATCTGTGGCATGTTAGTTAGTCACCACATGTTATGCAGTTAATATGATAGCTTTAACCTTTTAATGGATGACTGTTTATTTGAAGCTATAAAAACTACCACGATAATTGTATAGTCCGTATATACTAAGAAAAATATTGGAAAAGAAAATCCTTAAAATTATTATACATACTAGCAACAAAAAGTTCATAGCTGGTCAGTTATATAGTTCTTCCATGATGAACCACATGCAGTAAATGTTACTAATATACCTCTCATCTTTCCAGAAAGTAACTCATAATGCAACAGTACTATGAGTACTGGTACATGGCAAAGGAGGAATACTAATGTAAACAAACGCGCATGTTAGGAGTAACTCAATGCAGCTAACTGTCGAAATGATTCAGTAGTAATTTGCATTTTATAATTTCTAGGACGAGCTACTAGCATGTGTAACACTATGTATACAAGCAGTTACAAATTAATTTGTGGTAAAATGTTGATCAGTTTGAGAGATAATGGTCGAAAATAAGGTATGTAGCTGATCAGATACACCATGCATTAAAGGGTTAACCTGCCGTAAATATGTTTTAATGGAACTGTACACCGTTTGTAGCAAACTTTTTTTTTAATTTATGTACCGAGTGATCAAAAAGTCAGTATAAATATGAAAAGTTAATAAATCACGGAATAATGGGGATAGAGAGGTAAAAATTGACACACATCATTGGAATGACATGGGGTTTTATTAGAATAAAAAAAAGGTATTGCTAGACGTGTGAAACATCTCTTGCGCGCGTCGCTTGGTGATGATCGTGTGCTCAGCCGCCACTTTCGTTATGCTTGGCCTCCCAGGTCCCCTGACCTCAGTCCTTGCGATTATTGGCTTTGGGGTTACCTGATGTCGCAAATGTATCGTGATCGACCGACATCTCTAGGGCTGCTGAAAGACAACATCCGACGCCAATGCCTCACCATAACTCTGGACATGCATCACAGTGTTGTTCACAACATTATTCCTCGACTACAGCTATTGTTGAGGAATGATGGTGAAGATATTGAGCATTTCCTGTAAAGAACATCATCTTTGCTTTGTCTGAATTTGTTATGCTAATTATTCCTTTTCTGATCAGATGAAGCGCCATCTGTCGGACATTTTTTAACCTTTTTTTTCTGATATAACCCCATGTCATTGCAAGCATGTGTGTCAATTTATACCTCTCTATCTACAGTATTCCATGATTTATTAAGTTTTCAAATTTATACTGACTTTTTGATCACCCGGTTTTTACAGCGATGTACAAGGTGTGTTCTACTGCTTTTGAACCTATTGCATAAGTTTCTGGAAAAATTTGTGTCATTATTTTAAGAAAATATCGCACTCTTTGTGTAATTGATCATTCTGTATTTCGTTCTGTGGTTGACTAAAAATGTAGCTATTGTACACTGATCTGGAGATGATGACTTAGTCATTAATACTTGTAATCAATTGAATAACGTTTTTTAAATGCTATTTTGGCTGTGACTTCCTCTTCGGAGTTTGCTTTCAAACCATTCAGATCTGTCTCCTTAACCTGCAATGTGGGGTAACATTAATTTTGTGATACGAGCAGCGTGTATTGCCCAATCCCAACTTATGCTGTGACCCCATCGTCGACGGGATATTAATCCGTTGTTTTGCTCCCGCATTGACTGCACAGCTGAAAAAGTGAGACGTAAAGCTGCGTGCTGACACGGTTTTGCGGTCTGCAGCCTATGCTGCATTCTTTCGGCCCCAGAGTTGCAAGGCCGGGGGGAGGGGGAGGGGGAGGGGCGGGCAGCTGAGAATAGCGGTCCGTCACTCGGTGTATTTCCAGTGACGGACTGTTTAGCGCAAACACCGCCGCAGCGCAGCGCAGCTCGGCCCCTGACTCAGGCTCGAGTGGCCGCTATCTCGCCGAACCCAAATAGCCGCGCCTGCCCGCCGCTGTTACGTCACACTTGACCGGAAGGATGCGACCAGCTGGCTGCAGCCTGCACACAACCTGTCTCCACGCAGGCGTGCTCGGCGGAAGCACCTCAGTTACGTCAACTTCTCGAGACATAAACCCCCAAAACATTCAGTATTGCCACCCATTTTTGAGTACTGCTACAGGTTGGACTAAAGCTGAAATATGGTCTGCGGAAGATATAAAATTTCAAACTTTTATTCATTTTTAATTATTAACTAGCTAAATTCCCGCTGCTTCGCACGCGTAGACTGGATGGTCTGCATTGGTTGTTTCTACTTCTAAATATAAATTTTCATAGTTTAGCTTTAAAAATGCTTTCCTAATTATTTTGATTTAACTTGCCACTTACTATTGCACCATTGTTGGCAGAATTCAAAATATCCAGAAAATCATTTCTTTTTAAATTATAACCATGTTTCCAAACCCCAATTTTCACATTTCTAGCATCAAAATAGTCTTAGTAGCACCCTTAAAAGATTTTCTCTCATTTCACCCGCTTATTGGTTGAATTCCCAAAAATATCGAAACACGTGTTTTTAAAATTCCAATCAAAAATCTAAATCCGAAGTATTGTATTTCTTCATCAAAATTGCCTTAATAGCAAAGTATTTTCAAACTATCGTTCCTCCCTTATTTCACCCCATTAGGGATGGGTATAACGAAAAATCGCTGATGTCTACAGTGTAACATGAACAACATCTACAAATTTCAAGGTTTCTATCTTCTATAGATTCACTTTTCAGCGCCGTTTTCTGTCTTTTAGAAACGGATCGAGAAAGCGAAATTTCTTTCATACGCTTTGGCACCTTTCTTCGTAGTTTTACTTTTCAAACTGCAATATGCACTTATTTTTCTCTATTCGTACGCTTGCTGCAGAAAAACAACTGAAGAATGTGCATCACGTTTCGCTGTATATAACCTGTTTGCTATTATAGTGTCAAAAGTCATCGCTGGTCTTCAGTGCGAATTTTATATAAGCCGACGACTTTCAACTACTATACCATCCATCCTCTTATAGCTATCGACAAGGAACTGATAATCCAATTGTCAGTATTTTTATCCTAAGCACTACAGCTGTCTTTCCAGTGTTTATATTGAGATCATTGGTGTATTACCGGTGTAGTTAATGCTCAGTTAATGTATGTCTGTGTTTCACAGTGTTTTATCTTTGTGTCTTTTTATCTTTGAGCATCTGTTGATCGTCGTATTGCTCCACATTTTACGGATTTTTGTTCGCCACACTCACCCACCACCACACACCGCGACCAAAACACCATAGTGCACACCGCGAACCTAAAGTCTACTCTCATGCATAGCCGCCATTGGTCTGCAGTGAATAATTTTGGCTACCAAGTGAAATATACGGACACACGTCCCACGTTCCATTTTTACATATGTATATTGATTCATTGTTGCGTCGTCAGTCAATTATACCGAGTGTCAAAATTAACTTGACAATTTCACTGGTGATGGCAGAAGTGGATTGCACCTGCACCATTTGAAATGTAATCTCTGACAATAAAGTTCGGTGAATAGTGCTGTAACATAACGTAGATGAACTATGAACTACAGTTACCTTACCGACTTTCGAAATAGTCACTTCCCATAACTATGTGCCTCCGAGCTCTGCTGAAAACTTCGCACGAAGCCTCGTGACGTATCGTTGCATGTCAGAAATGTCGTCAAATCTCATTTCTCTCAATGCGACTTTGAGTCAATAGAATAGGAAGAAGTGTGAAAGACTTAGATCGGCCCAGTATGGTGGATGTTCAAGATGTACTACCCGCCTTTTTGACAACAACTGTTTGACGATATTGGCTGTGTGAGGGCGAACGTCGTCGTGAAACTTGAAAATTGACCATACTCGCCGGATATCAGTCCTCCAGACTCCCTCATTTCCCTCCACACAGACTCGCTTTGACAGGAAAGAGACTTGACGATATTCCTGACGAGGCTTTTGAACACCATCGCAAAGGAAGACGTCGTTTAAAATTTCCAAGACTTGTATTGCAGAGTTCAGCGGCCTATAGTTATGAGAGGTGACTTTTTCGAAAGACAGTAACGTAACCGTAATTCATAGTTCATCTACATTAAAGGTACAGACTATTCACCGAACGTTATTGTCAGAGGTTGTATATTCTTTTGGTACATAGTGTCGTGAACGGTTATAGAATTCCAAAATAATAGTAACTGTAAGAAAGCATTTAAATTCTTCCTTTTGGACAGATTTGTTACAAAAAGGCAAAAATCATACGGCGGTAAACGATGAACAAGTGAGAAGGCCAGATGAACAGCGAGAAGGGAAGAAACAAGTAAACGAAGTAGGGAGATAGGCTATGGAATAAATACATATTATACGAAATGTTATTATATAGCGTAGTACCGGGTAATCAAAAAGTCAGTATAAATTTGAAAACTTAATAAATCACGGAATAATGTAGATAGAGAGGTAAAATAGACACATATGCTTGCAATGACAGGGGGTTTTATTTATTTTTTTTTTTTTTATTCAAAAAATTTCTGATTATAGCGCTGGACAGAAAAACGTCAGTGACTGCTGCCGTGACGGGTGAGAGGTACTCCAGTATGTTACAGAATCGCAATATCCCCAGCCTGGCTGATAAACACCTGCTGGAACGTAAGATTTTTATGTAGGATGGCGCTCCACCCCATATTGCTAGACGCGTGAAAGATCTCTTGCGCGCGTCGTTTGGTGATGATCGTGTGCTCAGGCGCCACTTTCGTCATGCTTGGCCTCCCAGGTCCCGAGACCTCAGTCCGTGCGATTATTGGCTTTGTGGTCAGCTGAAGTCGCAAGTGTATCGTGATCGACCGACATCTCTAGGGAGGCTGAAAGACAACATCCGACGCCATTGCCTCACCATAACTCCGGACATGCTTTACAGTGCTGTTCACATTGTTCTTAGACTACAGCTATTGTTGAGGAATGATGGTGAACATATTGAGCATATCCTGTGAAGAACATCATCTTTGCTTTGTATTAATTTGTTATGCTAATTATTGCTTTTCGGATCAGATGAAGCGCCACCTGCCGGACATTTTTTGAAGCTTTTTTTTTATTTTATTTTTTTATTTTGGTTCTAATAAAACCCTGTGTCATTCCAAGCATGTGTGTCAATTTTTGACCTCTATACTTACATCATTCCGTGATTTATTAAGTTTTCAAATTTATACTGACTTTTTTATCACCCGGTACATAACAAAAGGAGGGGAGGAGGAAGTGGTCGGAGAGAGGGGAATGGTTTGGGAGGAGGGAGGGAGGAGGAGGGTAACATCGGCATTAGATGACCGTTATCTCTGGTTAACAGTCCATCGAGCAGGAGGCTGAATAGATGCAACGCACCCTCCAGGAAGCAACATAATGCGCAATGTCAAGACAGACAATCCGAAATCGGCTTCAGGAATGTGACCTCTACGCACGGAGGCCTAAAGGGTTTGTACCATTAAAACCACGATATCGTTTAGCACGCAGAAACTTGGCGGAGGAACATCAGGAATGGAGTAACGAAGGGCGACGGGTTCTGTTCACAGATAAGTCAAGATTTTGTGTTCAGTCAGAAAATCTTCGTTACCTCGACTGCAGGGAACATGGAAAAATCCTTCTTATGTTCAGGAACACGCGAATGAGGCGGGGAGGTGTCAGTATTGGCGGACGTACGGACCTTTATGTCGTTTAGAACGGAGCTCTGATTGCTCAGAGGTATAGAGACGATATGCTTCGACTTCCTCTTGTGCTCTAGGCTGGTGCCATAGGAGATGTGTTCCTTCTGGTGGACGATAACGCTCGTTTCCACGGAGCTGCACTGGTTGACAATAGACTTGCGCATAATAGTTCGCGATCGGGTGCGCTCACTTTAGTTCGCGGATCTGCCGCGAACTAGTTCACTCTTTTAGTTCGTCCGCTCCCAGTGACGGCTGAGCGGCGTGGTCTGCGCATGCAGGTGGAGGGAGAAGTTCCCCCACCTAGCTTGCTGCTTGAGCCGCTAACGATATCACGCAAACCAAAAGAAACAGTTTGTGAATAATTTCTCGCGTTAAGTTTAGAGTTATCTCTATATCTTGCCATTATGGAATTTATTAGTCAGATATTGCAGAGTGCAGAATACTTCAAAACAGAAATTTTGTAGCACTGGACTATGTAATCTAGCAAGCAGACGCTCACCTCGGAATGTCTCTCATCAACAGAAGGCAAACGCGTGATTTTTATTTCTGCTTCGGGCCCTCCCGCTATTGCCCGTCGGTCTTCGGAAAAGAATCTAACGAACTAAGAAGCGAGATACGTTTGGCATAATAGTTCGCGACCGGTAACGCATGTTTTAGTTCGCGACCTATCGCACATATTTTAGTTCGCGACCGATCGCGCATATTTTAGTTCGCAGCTCGGCCGTGAAGTAGGTCGTTCTTTTTAGTTTGTCCGCTTTTTTGGCTTTTGCCACCGCTACTAAAAGAGCTTTCTTTTGTTATGACAGCTTCTTTAATGATCAGTGTTGCCCAAGCGTGTGCTATTACCCGTATTTTTGGGAAATGTCTATGAAACTACAGCGCAGTTGCATCTCAGCTCGAAATGACGGTAACTGGCAGAAGGGAATCACGCGATTCTGCGTCCTCTCGCGTCCTATCGCTGTTCCCCGTCAGTCTTCGGAAAAGGAACGGACGAACTAAGAGGCGAGTGATCTGCTATATCTGCCTGGCAGAGGGTTCATCGAACCACCGTTATACTATTTTATCTCCCATTCCATTCTCGAATAGCGCGATGGGAAGAATGAACACCTGAATCTCTCCGTTCGGGCTCTGATTTCTCGTATTTTATTCTGATGATCATTTCTACCTATGTAAGTCGGAGTCAACAATATATTTTCGCATTCGGAGGAGAATGTTGACGATTGGGGTTTCGTAAGTAGCCCACGCCGCAGTGATAAGCGCCGTTGTTGTAATGATTCTCATCCCAGATCCTGTATCATTTCCGTAACGCTTCCTCCCCTGCATCGTGACAATACGAAACGAGCTGCCCTTCTCTGGACTCATTCGATGTCCTCCGTCAAACCCACCTGATAAGCATCTCACACTGGGCAGCAATACCCCAAAAATGGACGGAGAAGCGTAGTGTGTGCAGTTTCTTTAGTAGTTCTGTTGCATCTTTTAGGAGTTCTGCCAATAAAGCGAAGTCTCTGGTTCGCCTTTCCCACGACATTATCTACGTGTTCTTTCCAATTTCAGTCAGAAGTAAATGTAATTCCTAGGTATTTAGTGGAGTTTACTGTCTTCACATTTGATTGATTTATCATGTAAACAAAGTTTAACGGATTTCTTTTCGTACTCATGTGGACGACTTCACACTTCTCATTATTTAGAGCCAACTGCCAATTTTTACATCATACTGATATCTTATTCAAATCGTTCTGCAGTTGGTTTTGATCTATAGATGATGTCATCCGCAAACAACATAAGCGAGTTACTTATATCAGGCAGTACAGTAGAGTTGGCTACGGTTTCATGGTTTCGAAACCAGGTTTCGATACACACAACAGTTTCAGTGTATCAAAACCGGCGTCTTTCACGGTTTCGAAACCATGCGGTTTCATTCCATTCTGTTTCGGATCACATTCGCGGTCGATTGTCGATACACTGAAACCGTTTCTTCCTGTCGGTTTCACGGTTTCGTGTCGGTTTCACGGTTTCGTGTCGGTTTCACGGTTTCGTGTCGGTTTCACGACACCGATGTTTCAAACTACCAATGCAGTAAGGCGGAACAGACTAATGGTATCGAAATGTGATGTTTCATTTTACTGGAGAGAGTGTCAAATAGTAGTTGACACTCGTGAGTCTGCAAAACAACGTTCACTATTTGCACTGAAATAACCGCTTAAATTCTAGGTTTATCTACCATATTAAAAACACGAGTGAATCTACATTTAAAAAAAAAAAAAAAGATACAACTTGAAGCCTGAAATGACATTTTTTATACGAACAAGGGTACATCGCATATTTAATCCCGTGTTAAAGAGTTAGTTTCTTACGAGTGAAAACATTGTTACCTCCAATCGTTATAATTTTTCGACTGTCATGTTAAAGGAATTGCGGCGGTGGTGTAACGGTCAAGACGTAGAAGTGGTGAACTTGTCTCTTATTTTATTTTTGTAATTCCATAGCATTATTTGTGATTATTTAGTGTGCCCTTTATTCCCTATAATTAATTTAGTATGTATAAAAAGTAGCATTTATGATCTATCACTGTAATATGCGTACCGTATTGCAGTTTGTGAGTTCCTACCGGGATGAACTTTTACCTACCATACCGGTGGCCTCGTGTGACTATGTTGGCAACATCAACAACACGGGAGAAAATCTTTATCAACATGTTTCGTACAGACCAAGAAGTAAATATATACTTTATGGTTGACAGGTTCTTGTATGTACCCTTGTCCACATAGTGCAAAATATTGCCCTACTAGAACGAAGATTTCTGTATAAAATATACATTGCTTCACGGTTTCATGGTTTCGAAACACTGTTTCGGAACCATAGATGGTACGGTTTCATTGGTTTCGAAACCGTCAGATGTTTCAATTATCCCATCTCTACAGTACAGTAGTTTACAGGTGTGTGTGGAAGGTACGGTACGCTGACACGTGCAGCCACCTGGCCCGTGCACCTGGCGCCACGTTCCCGCAGGTGGTGCGGTTCGCTCAGGACGGCGGCGAAAATAGCCGGCAAGGCCGCGCCTCTGCCAGGCAGCCCACTGCCCTTGGACAAGGCGGCGGCCATTCTTCTCTGGCAACACTCCGCTGACGTGCTCCAAACCCAAGCCAGTCGCCTACATCCAACACCACCTACAGAGAAGGCCGCGGCGCCCTCGTGTGAGGGCAGAGTAGGTTGCGCGCGCATAGCTGACTGGGGCACGGCCCACTATGGCGAAGCAGCCAGCCAGTCAGCTATGCGCGCGCAACCTATTCTGCCTGACGTCACACGAGAGCGCCGCGGCCCTCTCTCTAGGTGGTGGTGATACACCGCGTCTACGAGGCTTTTGTTACTCTTCGGCTATTATGAACTATGATCATACTCGGCCTGGTTTTTGTGCTAGAATATTATTATTCAGTACATTAGACTTAGTACCCAGCGTTATATAGGTATTTACTCAAAACAGTTAGGGTTTCAGGTGAGATATTATACACAATATAAATACGGTAACGTATTTTATTGAGATACTAGCTGTAAACCCGGCGTTTCCCAGGTGTTTGTTTATCCTACACTCTCGTAGTCCACATCCCTCCCCCCCCCCCCCCCCCTCTCTGCATCCACCTGTTTCGCTCCCATCTCTCTGTTCGTTTCCACCTTTCCCTCTCTCGGCAACGCTTTCTGCAAGCTACCCTCTGTCATGTGCTATACAAACATTTATGCACCCAGTGATCTTTCTCTTGGTGTAAAAGTCATGTGTGCCAAAATTCATAAAGATTGGTGCGAAACTATGAATTTTGTAAAATTCCATAAGTAAATTACAGTTTTATATGCAATAGAAACGCAGGGTCACATTAAAAAAACGCGCTTTGTTGTTCTCAAATATTCCAGTTATATCTCATACAACCGTTGTTCTGAGAATAACGAAAACAACAAATAAAGAATCTGTGAAATCGGTCGAGCCGTACTCAAGTTATGGCGCGACAAAGATATGTAGGGGTCCATCGTGAGTCTCTAGGAGAAGAATGAGCCGCCATGCACCTATCACAAAATATTTTCTTGGTTGACGTTTTCTACCTATAAACTACTTTCCTGCCAAATTTCTGCTTCATAGGTGAAGTAGTTTTCGAGATTTCGTGTTTAGTCAGTGAGTGTCCTTTCGCTTTTATATAGAAAGAGATTAAGAAAACAGATTGATTAATTTCGGATTCAAGAGGATTAAGGGAGACTTACAGACAAAAATAAATAGTAACATGCAAATCTTTAATGCTAACTTTATTTGATACAAGGTCATGCCTGGTGCGACAGTTTTACGGCATCTACAGTGAAACTGTCGTGAGCGGTAGACTTCTTTTCGTTTCATCATTTTGTGTGCGGGTGGGGGGATGGTCAGTTACAAAACTCTTCATAAACGTCCGAAATTACATGCAAACTTTGTTGCAGGTCCCTAACTACTCCCATTTTCGAATAATTGAAGCATAAATCTGGGTATTCTCGGGCGGTGGCCTTTCATTATTTATGACGTCTTATCTCCTGAGATCTGTGTCGGGCTCTTTTGTTTTTAGGTCAGGAACCTTCGTGGGCGTAAGGTGAACAGTTCACCAAAGTTTCATTGCAGTCGAATGAATGGTTTATGAACACAGAGTACATACAGACAAACATTCAATTATATGTATATAGATTGGCTACAATTGTAATTCGTTTAATAGAGTACAATATTTTGCTGTTTTAACTCTTTACTTGAGGTTTACAGGACGTTTACGTAGAGCGAGGCACCATGGAGCTACCATAATAGTGAAAAAGTCATTTTCGTTGGCCTCTTAATATGGTGTTTTATCACCTCTGACGACCAGTACAGTTGCATACCTGCTTGTTATGGACAGTGTGAGGTTATAAATGAGATCTTGAGGGATATTTGGCCATTCTTCTGTGAATGCAATATCCAGATCCACAACCGTTGTGGGATGTGCTGGTCTAGTTACAAGCGTCTGCCAAGTGCATCCCAGACATGCTTAATCGATTTTAAGTCCGGTGACACCTCCTGCACATAAGCAGGATGGTGTCACTAAATAATTATGTGGGGAATTTCCGGGGATTTGACAGAGCACCTGACAACATACCTGGTACACGTATGGTTTATTTGCTCTCTTTACCGTGTTACATGCATTTGTTGCGGTATACATAACACAGACCACTTCAATATACAGACTAGTCATTTGTGTTGATACAGTATAAATTACTACGTACAGTTCTCTACAGAAGGCCATTGCGTACGTCATACCTATTTTTAATATAGAATTGCTGCTTCTGCGCATAGAGCAAGGATCTCAACAGATAATCCAAACATCCACATAAGAATCCAAAATGAAGGTACCAATTTGATTTAAGTATTATTCTTAAATACGCACCACAAGTCAGTAACCAACGCGTTATATTTCTCTTCTTTCAATTGTACGTATGCGGACTTCTCCACCTTGATCTATCAGTCGCACATCTCAAGATTCCTCATCACACTCACGAAAAAATCCGTCGCACGCTCCTGAAGGTACTAAATATTCCTCTACATTGCACTCCATGTCAACTATTGAATTCGGAGCGCCTCGTAGCAAAGAAAAAAAAAAGAAAAAATAATACCGATATTACCAACCTTTCTTTTGCAGAGAGTTCCACTGACAGCCGTAGTGGAAGGTGCAAGTTTTCATAATTCAGATATAAACGTTAAAAACTAACTCGTGCACATTGTGCCCATACCTTCACTTCGTTAATGTACTGAGGCACTGTTTGCTCAAATGTTCACATGTTTGTAAAGCTTAAAGGACTTAACAGCGGGGTCATCAGTCCCTAAACTTATAAACTACTTATGAACTACCTTATACTAAAGACGGCAGAAACATCCATGCCCGAGAGGGGATTCGAACACCCGACGGCGGACGGCGCGCTGTTTGTGTATACATGTTACAAACACCTGTGACCACTGAACGCATCTTTCTTTGAATGTTTTACCTTGCGGACTGGAAAGTGTTTAGTTATCTACTTGTACCATCCTTTATGTGTCTTTTTCGTCGAATTTCAGCCAGTCTAGTCTCACTGGTCAGGCTTACGTTTATGAACACTGTGTAATGTGTAATCCCAGTGGGAAAGTACAAATAGTGTCGTCCGTATCTACACCTGAATCTCTCCATTCGGGCTCTGATTTCTCGTATTTTATTCTTTTGTGGGAGTCAACAATATATTTTCGCTTTCGGAGGAGAATGTTGGCGATTGGAGTTTCGTAAGTAGCCCACGCCGCAGCGATAAGCGCCTTTGTTGTAATGATTCCCATCCCAGATCCTGTATCAGTTCCGTAACGCTGTCTCTCCTGTATCTTGACAATACGAAACAAGCTGCCCTTCTTTGGATTCTTTCGATGTTCTCCGTCAAACCCACCTGATATGGATCCCACACTGGACATCAATACTCCAAAAAAAGACGGACAAGCGTAGTGTATGCAGTCTCTTTTGTAGTTCTGTTGCATCTTTTAAGGATTCTGCCAGTAAAACGCAGTCTCTGGTTCGCCTCTCCCACGACATTATCTACGTGTTCTTTCCATTTTAAGTCAGAAGTAATTTTAATTCCTAGGTATTTTGTGGGGTTCACGGCCTTCACATTTTATTGATTTCTCTTGTAAACAAAGTTTAAGGGATTTCTTGTCGTACTCGTGTAGACGACTTCACACTTCTCATTATTTAGAGTCGACTGCCAATTTTTACACCATACTGATATCTTATTCAAATCGTTCTGCGTTTGGTTTTGATCTTCAGATGATTTTAGTAGACGGTAAATCACGGCGTCATCTGCAAACAACCTAAGAGAGCTACTTAGACTTTCCCCTAAATCGTTTATGTAAATAAGGAACACCAGAGGATCAATAACACTAGCCTGTGAAACACCCGATATCACCTCTGTTTTAGTCGATGCCTTACCATCGATTACTACAAACTGTGTCCTCTCTGAGAGGAAATACCCTATCCAGTCGCAAATTTGGGGCGGTATACCGTAACCACGCAATTTTATTAAAAGCCGTTTGTGAGGTACGGTGTCAAAAGCCTTCCGGAAATCAAGGAATACGGAATCAATTTGCGAAACCTTGTCCTTGTCGTATCGCCAGTGTGTGGGCTTTAAAATTTCAGTGAAGGGAACATCTGCTTTTACAGGCTGTAGTGTCTTCTCGTCCGCCGTTTCATACAGATTTTCAGGTAGCTTGCTGTTTCAGTTGGACTCCTTTGGCCGCCTGCCCGCGCTCTAACAAGACTGCTGAGTCCCATCATAGAACGGGGGTCCAGACTTGGCACAGACAGTCGGTGACGACAAGTTACAGGCTACATTTTTGTTTCCTCTGCCTCTACATCTACATACATACTATGCAAATCTCATTTAAGTGCCTGGCAGAGGGTTCATTAACCACTTTCACAACCTTTCTCTACCGTTCAATTCTCTAATAGCGCACGGGAAGAAAGAACTCCTAAATCGTTCCGTTTGCGATCAGATTTCTCTTATTTTATTGGATGGTCATGTCTCCCTATGTAGGTGGGTGCTAGCATAATATTTTCACATTCATAAGTAAAAGTCGGTGATTGAAATTTCGAAGCCGTGGCGGAGTGACCGAGTGTATTGAGGCGCTAAGCTACGATGCGCGAGGCGGTTCCCCGTCGGAGGCTCGAATCCCCCCTCGGGCATGGATATTTGTTCTGTCTTTAGTATACGTTAGTTCATAAGTACTTTGTCAGTTTAGGGACTGATGACCCCGCATTTAAGTCCCTTAAGGTTCACAAACATTTGAACATTTTGAAAATCGCAAATAGATCTCACCGTAACGAATAACGTCTGTCTTTTAATGATTTCCACCTCAAATCGTGCAACCTTTCCGTGACGCTTTCCCCCTTTAACGCGATAAAACAGAACGACCTGCCCTTCTCTGAACCTTCTTAATGTCTTTCGTCAGTCCCACCTGGTGAGGATCCCACAAGGGGCAACAGTACTCCAGGAGAGGACGCACAAGTGTAATGTAGGCAGTCTCTTTGGTGGAGCTGTTGCATCTTCGAAGCGTTCTGCCAATGAAACGTAATCTTCGGTTCGCCTTCCCCGTAATATTCTCTATGTGTTCTCTCCAGTCTAAGTTGTTCGTAATTATAACTCCTTGGTATTTGGTAGAATTTACGACCTTAAGGTTTGACTGATTTATTGTGTGATTGAAATTTAGCGGATTTCTTTTAGTGGTCATGTGTATTACTTCACACTTTTCATTATTTATTGATAATTTCCAACATTCGCACCATGTAGAAATTTTGTCTAAATCGCTTTGCAGTTGCTTTCGAGCCTCTAGTGATGTTACTAACCGATAAACGACAGCATCATCCGCGAACAGTCTAACGGAGCTATTCAGCTTGTCTCCTAAATCGCTTATAAACACAAGGAAGAGTAGGGGACCTATAACGAATTTCGAAAAGCTGTATTTAGCAATTCTGCTTTAGCAGTCGTGTCATCGGTAGTATTAACATTGCTATCGCGTAGTGAAGGTATTGTATGTTTTGCCTCTGGTGTACTTCACTGCAAGGCAGTTTTACACTTGCACAAGGTTTAGAAGTATTTATTCAAAATGTTAATTATTTTAGCGATGAATTTCTCTCCTAAATGCTGACTATACAGTACTCAACCGCTTTAGGAATAATTAGTACTCAACTGCTTTAGCAGTAATTCACGTTTTGCTAAAATTCAAATAATCAATGTAAATTACGATATTCATCAATTATCTCCTATTTTCTTGTGACAATACGTACAAAAATATTTCAAAATGCAGTTATTAATATTGATCAGCCGAAGGTCATCCTTATACATCAGCGATTCCCAAGCTGTGGTCCACAAGAGCTAAAGAATGGCCCGTCAAAGATATAAAATTTCAAACTTTTATTTTTAATTATAAAGTCCTTGTTACGTCGTTAGTCAATACTACAGTATGATCACGATAACTTCACACTAGTGATGACAATTGGATAACATCGGTACCAATTGAATTATAGTCGCTCCCTAGTGTTGTGGAGGCTTATTGAACTCCAGCAGCTGGAAACTGTAAGAACACATTTGAATCCATCGTCTTGGGCAGGTGTGTTAAAAGACAAAATCATACAATGACAATGCGGAAATCACCTTCCGCTATCTATTTTCGTCACACCTTAATTAGGTGAACGACATTTTCCTGTTTGAAAATGAATCCAGGAAGCGATTGAAAGTAAGTGATATTATGCGTGTAACTTTGAAGAACAGAATTAGCCGAAGCCCTACCGACCTTGAAAGTAAGATGAAAGGTATAAAATCACATTTCTGCAAACCGAATTTAATATTCTACCAAAAGTTTCTTCTGTAATAGTATTGTCAATACGTATTACTTTTGAGTCGAGTGAATATGTTAAAAGTACTGATTGAAGTCTATTTTTAAATTGACACAATTTATATTTCATTAACCTTGAACCTTGTGGTCCCTGCTCACAAGGAAATCACAGTGATCCTTGGTCCACAAGAGGTTGAGACCCACTGTCATAGATACTAAATGGCCGTTAAAACACAAGGTTAAGTATTGTTTTGGAATTGTGTGCTTACATCTGTGATTTTTTTTAAATCACTATTCTGACTGATTTGCGGCCCTCCATTGATTCCTATCTTGTGCCAATCTCTTAATACCTCAGTGGCACTTATACTTAACTTTCGTAATTATTTCTTCGACATAATAGCAGTCAGTAGTTTTTGTACTCCTTGCTGTTACCTTTGTTACTATGCAAGTTATTCGTTGAAGTCACAGCTCATGTCCTATCACCCTGTCCTTTCTTCTTGCCAGTGTTTTCCACATGTTTCTCTCCTCGTCAATTCCTTGGAAGACCTCCCCATTTCTTTTCTTACCTTTTCACCTAATTTTCAACATACTTCTGCCGCACCACATCTTCTATTGCTTTATTTTCCTCTTTTCTTGAAGTTCACGAAACACTTCCATGCAACACTGCGCTGCAAACTAATAGTCTCAGAAAGCCGAGTTCATTCTAACAATGCCTCCTTTGCCTACACTACTCTGCTTATATCGTCCTTCCTTCGCCAGTCATTTCTTCACTTTGTGATCCCTAATTTTGGCGCTAGAGTTATAACTAATCTCATTTCTGTATATCCTTATTACTTTCGATGAGTTCATCCTCAGTCCACAGAGCGTATCTATTAGTCTGGCATTCCATTCATCGTAACTTACCGCTCTTCCTTACGTTCCTTGAGGATAGCAATGTCATCAGTAAATGTTATCAGTTATAATCTTTCACTCATAATATGAATTCCACTTTTTGTCAGTTTTTTATATTTACAGGATGACAATTATTAAACTGCATTAAATAAAATCGTCGTACACCTTACTGCAGTACGTCACTGAAATTTTAGTAAGATTCCGAAGAGTGTTATACCGAATTTTACGCAGAGAGATCCAAATAATTCTAAAACTTATCTTGGGTGAAAACAGAAACACAGTTTCATGAACTGATTCGATGCACTGAAATACAATAGCGAAATTTCGTAATTTTATGAATCGGATGGCAACTAATATTAGCTTCTAAAATGACTTATCATTTACCTCATACTAGCGAATTATATGCCTGCTGGATTTTATCTTCTAAATATGTAACCTTCGCGTACGTATAGCGTTGTAATATTATGTGATATATGTGTGTGTGTATGTATGTGTGTGTGTGTGTGTGTGTGTGTGTGTGTGTGTAAGTATGCGCGCGAGTACATTCGTTCACGCCTGTCTCAGTCTGAAGTTCAGAAAACACACAGTTAATGCGTTTTCAGCGATATTTTGAATAAATGAATGAATGCTGCAAACTCCCTTATCACATTGTCGGTAAAATAATATGAAGCAGAAAGCTGTATTGATGTATTAAATCAGTTTTAATAAAAAAATCTTTTTCGGGTCTAGTATTGAACAGATTGATGTAATGATTTGTAGAGTGCATGGATGATAATAGCTGCCCAGTCAGTGTTCTGTTTACCAAGATTGAGCTTTTAGATTAGGTAAAGGTAAAGCAGTCAACAATCCGAAGATTGGTTTTAACACCACAGTGTTTTACTAGGCATGGTCCTGTTTGGAGATGGTATGTCGTTGCCTTCCTTCGATATTCGAACTGATTTACCCAGCCAGTTATAGGGGGACCTACAGCTTAACGTTGGTTCCGAACCACGCTGCAACTCGGCATTTTTCACACCAACAATGGCAGAGGTGAAAGAAGTGAAAGTAACAGATAAAAATGCTAGGATTGAGCGTGCATCGAACCCGCGACCTTTTGATTCATAATCTGGCACTCTACCACAGTGAGACAGATATTATCACCGCCACCATGAGAAACCTCCCCAGCAAAATCATTCGTGTATTTACGATTGTGTCAAATACAAAATAATTATCTTGTAAACAAAGTTTAACGAATTTATTTTCGTACTCATGTGAACGGCATCACTCTTCTCATTATTTAGAGGAAATTGCCAATTTTTACACCATAGTGATATCTTATTCAGATCGTTCTGCAGTTGGTTTTGATCTTCAGATGGTTTTACTAGACGGTAAACGACGGCGTCATCTGCAAACAATCTAAGAGAGCTACTTAGATTTTACCCTAAATCTTTTATGTAAATAAGGAAGAGCAGAGGACCAATAACACTAGTCTGTGGAACGCCCGATATCACCTCTGTTTTAGTCGATGCCTTACCATCGATTACTACGAACTGTGTCCTCTCTGACAGGAAATCCCCTATCCAGTCGCATATTTGGGGCCATATAACATAAAGACGCAATTTGATTAAACGCCGTTTGTGAGGTACGGTGTCAAAAGCCTTCTGGGAATCAAGAATTACGGAATCGATTTGCGTACCCTTGTCGATAGCACCCACCACTTCGTGTGAGTAAAGAACTAGTTGTGTTTCGCGTGAAAGATATTTTTTAAATCCGTGTTGCCCATGTGTACCAAGTGTGGTTGTTTCGGTGCAGTATTTTAGGCGTAGATGTGAAACAATTTCACTTGATGTTGATCTTTCTTGCGCATTTCATTGTTTATGACGTTGTATCCCCAGAACTATGTGCCGTAGGTGGTTCTTACCTCCACAGTGATATGGGTACCTGACGATAACGAATTGGTGTACCAACTTTGGTTGAAATCGGAGCAGTAGTTTTCGAGGAGGTGTGGAACACATATACATAAATTGTGGCGGGTTTTGAGAGCGTTTGTAGTGGAAATGGGCAATTTTTGATTTGCAGTGCTGGATCCATGTGACGTAGCGCAATGGAACTAGATAGCGCTGTGATTGATGTAACAGGTATTCATGGGAAGAGGGATTCAAATAACAGTCCGGCAATCCCAATTTCAGGCACTTGCAGATTCGCTAGCTCACTTCAGACGAACACCGGAATGGTTACTTCTACAAGGCTACTGGTTCTTTCCCTCGCTAACGACGTACATTCCAACGGGACAAACTAATCCTCCCGTCTGCAAGAGCACCCGCGTTTGGTCTTAAGCCTCGTGGCAAGCCTGTTGCTTATACTGCCCGCGCTACAGCTGCGTGTCATGGGCTGCCTGAAGCGGGCGCAGTATTCTAAATTCAGAGTTTGCGTAGCAACTGGATTAAACTGCTATAGCCTATGGTCATCGATCCCTAGACTTACACGCTATTTAATCTAACTTATACTAAAGACAACATACACATACAAACACACAGACACACACACACACACACACGCGCGCGCGCGCGCGCGCGCGCGCGCGCACGCACATACTAGGAGCCGGCCGTGGTGGCCGCGGGGACTGAGGCGCTCCAGTCACGGTCTGCATGGCCACTACGGTCGGGGGTTCGAATCCCCCCTCGGACATGGATATTTGTGCCGTCCTTAGTTGTAGCTAGTTCATATGTAGTTTATAAGTTTAGGGACTGATGACCCCGTAGTTGAGTCCCATAAGCTATACAAACATTTGAACATACCAGGAAACTCTTGCGGGAGCGGCTGCGCTATCCGAAACATGATGCCTTTGACCGCACGGCGCGTAGTATTAAACTATCAGGTTGTTTCTCCTTTAAGAAAGGAGCCTGTTGTGATAAATTTCCGTTGACTCAGTGTAAATAATCCGTAACATCTAAATATCAATTCTCCGAATAGAGAGTGTATTGATTACGTTTTCCTAGAGATGTTTCAATAAAAAATAGTACGTATGTAGTAATTAGCTGCTTCACGAGATATGTAGGGATAGGTGACGCTTTTATTGTAGTTGTCCCATAAATCTTCTCCTTTTTCAGTAGCATAATTTCAATTAAAAACTAAAAGGCAGGTTGTTAATACGTTACCCTTCTCGACTGTGGGAAGAGTTGTGTATGAAAGGAAAAAAATAGATGAGACATTAAAAATAAGACATATCTTTTCTTTCGACATATTTCCAAGTACATTGAGACATTTCAAACCGCTTTAGAAGCTTCAAATAGCCGTCCAGGAAACATCCAAATCAAATGTTTGTTAAGCTTATGAGTCTTAACTGCGGAGTGATCCGTCCCTAAACTTCCAAACTACTCATAAACTAACTTACTCTCAAGACAACACAAATATCCATGCCCGATTCGAACCCGCGACGGGGAACGGCCTCTCGCATCGGAGATAGCGCCTCAATGAGCTCGGCCAATCCGCTGCGGCAGGAAACATCATGCCATCGAATACGGAAGAAGCGTTCAACGGCTATGGAGTGAAAACATCCGTCATCTGCTGCCCGAAAGAAGTTGAAAAACACTCCGTGCTACTCACCTTTTTCTGGGACGCCCAAGGAGTTTTGTTGCTGGACTTTTCGGAGGATGCAACCATCAGTGCTGCGCGATACTGTGCCACTCTGTCGAGATTGAAAGAGTTGATTCGGAAAAAACGGCCTGGCCTTCTCAGATCTGGCGTTCCGCTGTGGGGGTGACAATGCGAGACCACACTCGGTAACGGCAACTCTTGGTTGGGCGCGCCTACACCATCCGCCACACAGTCCTGATCTGGCACCAAGTGACTTCCGTCTCCGCCTTCTTGGCGGAAGGATCTTTGGAAGGAATTCTGACGTAAAGTAAGCCGTTCAACGCTTTTTCCACATACAACTATACAACTACCATCATTTTTCATGGAATGCCTTTAGAAGCTTATAAAGCTGTTTGACAAATGTCTCAATTGACTTGGAAATTATGTAGAAAAATTTTGATATGTCTTATGTTTAATGTCTCATTCTATTTTTTTTTCTTCCCCCCCCCCCCCCCCCTTTCCTATGCTACTCTGACCACAGTCGACAGGAGAAACTTATTTTCCAGTTCCCCCTCGTATTCCACAAAAATGTTTATTTGAGTCTAGCTGGAAAGTTAAAGGAGGGCCTTAGCATATTGTTACTATATAGTGTTCAGTAGATAAATCGATAAAAGCGGAACTCCTGAAGACCACTTCGTTTTTCCCAGCCAAGAAGTAAAATAGAAGTAAAACCTACCGAAAGTTGTTTTTTTTTCATCTTCTGGTTTTTTGTGTACTGCTTATTTAAGGCAGCTCCTGGTTGTTCGGTGTACTATGCCGTACTACTAAGCAGGGCAGACATATAAAACTTTAAATTATCATACCTTTTCTTTCGGTAATCCGATCATGAAAAGTCTTCTTTCTGATATTAGCGTGTTGTTTAAATGGACAAACAGTCAGGACGCATACCAATAAAACTTTAATTTGTGGTGTATTTTGTTTCCCTCATCAGATTATGTTGAAATAAAGTCTCAAAGTTGCCCACAGATTTTCTCAGTGAAACCCCGTTGAAAATGCATCAGACAGATAGGGACAGACACGAAAGGTTTAGATAAAATATTTTAAATTGCGATATCTTTTGTTTCAGTGGTCCGAGTTTGATTCAACAAAACCTATATGTCGTCCCAAGCTACGATAAAGTTCACAGTGAAAATCTCATGCAAATTTGTGCCGTAGCTTTGGATATTAACGTGTTCAAACAGAAAGACACGACGCTCAAAAAAAAGTTAATCACTTTCATTTTGCACCATATGATTTTGATGTAGTAATACTTGCATATTGCCCCCAAGGTGCCTGTGATAATCCAATAGATATTCATCGAGTAATTTTGGAAATAAATGTATTTAAAGAGATTAAGAACATAAACAGTGGTTTTACAATTTTATTATAGTGTATATTTTATTAAAATGGCTTAAAAGCTGCATATTGAACAGACTGTCCACATAATGACAGCAACAGATTCTAGCTATACTAAGACTAGAAGCTCTCGCTGGCCTATGATGATGACCTAGATTTCAGAAAGCCGAAAGTCGGTTCACAATAAAATGTAAAATAGGTATAATCATGGAACATTGATACTCTATGTCTTAAGTTTACAATGTATCTATTTTCCTCCAAGTGACGAAGAAATATTCCATAAGCACTATAATTTTGCTTCGTTTAATTCCTATCGCGCGACAGGGATGTTGATCAAAGTTGATCGAAAGTTTAATTTCCGTCGGTCCAGCCATAAATAAGGACCACTTGATTGGTAAGGAATAAAAGCAAAAAAAAAGTATGTTATCTGAATTATTTCAATGTAAGATACGCGAAGGCATCGCCTACTGCCCTGTATTGATAAGGGAAGTGGGGCGTCGCTGGTATGAAGTTCGTGCCACTCTTTTTTTAAAAGCTATATTTTTTATAATTTAATGTGATCAATAAAAAGGCTTGATCATGGCAAAACAAATTATGCTTCAGCACAAATTATCCTCTTAATATGAGCAGAAAAACTGATACAAAATATCATGGACAGTCTACTTAAAATTACTTGGACGCTCACACTAAATATATTGTCGCGTTGAAATGGAAGCAGGCTTGACTTCAAAAGCATTGTTGTCAACTGAACACAGCACTTATACTGAAACCAGGTTTATTTCGAATTGACTGCCTCTGGGGCAGAGTGCTCTGCTATTTATACACAAATAGAATGTACTAGAGTTGAGAGGAATAGTTAACATAAGAAATAAGAAGAAATTACAAGTGAACATAAGAAGCATCTAGAACATTCTGGAAATGATAATTACAAAGAAATAAATTTTTGTCGGTGGACGCGACTGAACAGGTGACCTTCAGCACCGCAATCGGTGACGCTATCCCCTGCACCACGCCGGGATCTCGCGGCAATATGCTATATTCTTTACTGACTATGACATAAAGTGATGAACAAGAATGACGGCATGAAGCCTCTGCAAACAGCTCGATCGAATTCCTGGTTCTTCTTCCCTAATCCGAACTTGTTACCATGTGTAATTAGTTCGTCGTCGAAAGGACGTCAATATTTAACTTTCTTGTGACTTTCATTCCCAACTCGTGATACCTTCTGTCAGGCGGGAGACGAATTTTATATAAGCTGCGCTAGTCGTTAAGTAAAAACTTTCCAAATAAATTGTATTACTTTCTCAGAGCTTCTTTAGCAAAAAAAAACGTTGTTCTGGATTGGATTAGATTAGATGAATACTTGTCCTATTGATCATAAATACGACTTTTCGCAATGATGGGTGATGTGTCAGTTTCATTAATACATGATAAGCAGTATTATTATTATTATCATTATTAGCAAGATTAAATCAAATGTTTGTATAGCTTATGGGACTTGACTACGGGGTCATCAGTCCCTGAACTTACAAACTACTTATGAACTGACTAATACTAAGGACGGCACAAATATCCATACCCGAAGGGGGATTCGAACCCCTGACCGTAGTGGCCGTGCAGACCGTGACTGTAGCGCCTCAGTCCCCTCGGCCACCGCGGCCGACTAGCAAGATTACTAAGTTGTATCTAAAAATTCATCTAATGTATAGGAGGAGTTGTCATTCAGAAATTCTTTTAATTTCCATTTATACACTAGTTGGCTATCTGTCAGAGTTTTGGTGCTACTTGGTAAGTGGCCAAAGACATTTGTGGCAGCATAATTCATCCTCTTCTGTGCCAAAGTTAGATTTAAATTTGAATAGTGATCACCCTTTCTCCTAGTGTTGTAGTTATGCACACTGCTATTACTTTTGAATTGGGTCGTATTGTTAATAACAAATTTCACAAGTGAATATATCCCTAGAGCCTTAAATAAGTGTCTGCAGTACGATCTTGGGTGGGCTCCAATAATTATGCTGATCATATTACACTCACAGACACATATACATATACACAACCGTTTGATACTGAGATATAAAAAACATGTTACCTATGTGTACCGAAATTTGAAAAATACATATGAAAAGGAGTTCTCGAAATTTGTACTTCATTCGAAAGCAGCAGGTCTCTTTCTCAGAAGGTCAACACTCTTGTTCATACTACCCGTTGGGCATGGATAGTGAGGCGCAATATGTCTGATATTCAGTTGATGAGTGGCTTTGGTGAGTACCAGGAGTTAAGAGTTCAAATGTCAGTACATCTGTGCGACCAAACTACTGTGGTCATCAGTCCCTAGACTTACAAACTACTTCAACTAACCTAAGGACCACACACACACACACACACACACACACACACACACACACACACACACACAGGCCCTGACAAGGCGCCTACAACCTTTCGGTCATTCCCGCGCGGCGTGTATGAGGAGTAGACTGCACACGAGAGACGTTATACGGAAGTCAAAACCCTTCAGATGTTATTCAAGAATACCTAGTGACCTCCCCTTCATTTAGATAGAAAATTTATTTTTACCGAATTCGACAATTGAAATGCTACAGTTTTTATTATCAGCTCCGCTGGATGATACATATTGTTATTGTTTAAATGTAGATAGAGGCAAAACAAAACACATAAAAACATCGTCAAATTATGTTATGAAGTAAGTAATATTTCGTCGTCTATACGTAATTATACCCATTCTTCAGGTAAAGGAGTTTTGCTCTTTGCTCACACGTACGTATGCCCTTATGACGGCAACTAGTACTCCTTCTCCACCCCACCCCACCCCCCAAAAAAAAAAAAAAAAAAAAAAAAAATTAAATGCAAACATTCATATAAGTAAATTCTCTTGACTAAAGGAACGCATGGCTAACGAATTCGCCTAGAATACGTCAACTTCAGTCTCATTTATTTCATTAACCCTTGCAGACCCTCTGGCTGCAATTAATGTACATAACTTTTACAGTGTCCAAGTTAGATCAGAAACATTTTTCTCAATTGAAACAACTTGTATATGACTATGAGTGTTCAACCTTTTCATCGTGCACACTTACTAAATGTTCAAATGTTTGTTAACCTTAAGGGACTTAACTACAGGGTCATCAGTCCCTAAACTTACAAACTGCTTACGAACTACCTACAACTAAGGACGGCACAAATATCCATGCCCGAGGAGGGATTCGAACCCCCGACCGTAGTGGCCGTGCAGACCGTGACTGAAGAGCCTCAGTCCCCTCGGCCACCGCGGCACACTTACAGTCAACTGCGGGGGATCACTATAAAAATAGCAAGTAATCAGTGTTGCACTGCGCACCAGCTTGTGAACTCCAAGGAACCCGCAGGTTGTGGGTTACTTGTATTCCACTGTACAACTGGAAAGTAGTAGTAATTATTTTGCATGGCAACTATTGAATAATCACTTTATTTAGTACAAAGGTTAGTTCTACAAAATTAATTATTTTAGTCCATAAAAAGGAGCCTTGCTTTTCATCATATGCAATTTTGTAGTATGTAAATGGATGCATACAACAGCGTAAATCTTGCATCTAAAATCATTAAAAACCTAAATTAAGAGGAATACAGCAAAAAGAATAATTTCCTTCCTCCAGAAAAAAATCAGGTCTGAAAGGGTTAATATTACCACATAATTTCGGACGTTGAGGGACCTGCGGTATCGAACCATACGATGCTGAAGACATACCAGTTGCCATGGTGGAGTAACCGAGCGGTCTAAGGCGCCTCGCTGCGGAGCGCGCGGCTGCTCGCCGTCGGAGGTTCGAGTCCTCCCTGCGGCATGGGTGTGTGTGTGTGTGTGTGTGTGTGTGTGTGTGTGTGTGTGTGTGTGTGTGTGTGTGTGTGTGTTGTCCTTAGGTTAGTTTAAGTAGTTTGTAAGCTACGGACTGATGACCACGCAGTTTGGTAATATAGATTTACAAACATTTGAACTTTTTTTTTTCATACCAGTTCAGTTTGTTTTCCTGCCTTTTCAGCAGATGTTAGTAAATCACAGCGTATCTGCTGCATCAAATCTTGAGCTTCAATGGCAGCTAAGAAGGAACGTACATTGAAGGATGTCGTCCTGCATCAACCTTCATGCTGTTCATTGATTCCATTGTGTACTTTTGACGACTGCTTAAGCACTATAATACATTCATCGTATGCAATTACGCTAATGGAGTGACAGTAAACACTCCGGTGAGGAATGGCTTCGCTGTGTGCAACCGCTCAAACCTAACACCGAGGCGTACGGTCTTAACTTAGCTGCACTTCAGTGCAAATCGGCTAGCATTATGTAAACAGTCGCGGGAGAAGTTGACAGTTGAGTGCCACAAATTACATCAGTTGACGTATTTGGCAAGCACCAGTGCCCCGTCAGGCGCAAATTGCTCGAAGCAACTGACAAGTTGAACAGTTGGCTGCTGGTTACTTCACGGGCCGTCACTACTCTTGACTGGGACGCTGGCTGCACTCTGAAAGTTTGCTTTCGACACAGGACAGTAGGAGGGGCGCTCAGAACAACAGAACGAGCGTGTACAACAGTTCAACACCTCCACAGTGAAGCGACTTCAAGGAAGGAACATTAAGTCGTGGTGCATTTTAAACGGTCACAGAAAAGAAAGAAGATACAAATTTTAAATCTTCACCAAATGAAAGAAAAGTTCTCCAAGTTTGTTACTTGTTCATTGGCTTTCATTTGTCACTCTACACACATCTAAACCATATTGATATGGTGGCTGTTCTGCCACACCGTTGGTTGACATTAACGGCCGTAATTTCAAGAGATCGAAAATTTCAAACATACCGACCGTTTCAGTGCTTTGAAATAAATTCAACGGTAAAGTTGAACATTTGTGCTGCACCGGGAATGGAACCCCGATTTTCACCTCCTACTTACTAGGCAAACGCTTTAACCACTTTCTTTTTCTTTTGGGCGAACGGTCGTCTGACCAATATTATTTGCTATTCGTATTTGTTTTGTTTGAGGGAATGTTGAATTTATTTATTTATTTTAGTTTTCCTTCAGGCCATTGGATTCACATGACCAATACAGTGTGATGTATAGAATAAATTTACAGTACAATCAAAAACGGAACGTGTCTAAATCAAATGTTTGTATAGTCTATGGGACTTAACTACGGGGTCATCAGTCCCTAAACTTACAAACTACTTATGAACTAACTAACACTAAGGACGGCACAAATATCCATGCCCGAGGGAGGATTCGAACCCCCGACCGTAGTGGCCGTGCAGACCGTGACTGAAGCGCCTCAGTCCCCGCGGCCACCGCGGCCGGCAGGAACGTGTCTCTGCTGCGTTAATAGTAACTGGAATAAAGGAAAAAAATACTTCACATAAAACTAAACTAAATATACGCTTCTGGAATAACGACGGAAGATCGATGTCCTCTCGAGGTATTAGGAAATAAATATGCTTCGGTCCCGCCCATTAGTTCTTGGTCGCAGCCTGTCATGGATTACCCCAAAGGATACGGCATAGGTGTGCACCCCAAAGTAATATTCAAGTGCCTGTTGGGGCATATATACAACTGGTGATATGGTTCTGTTGTTTCGGACATGCACAGATTTTCAACTTTGCAGTTGATTTTATTTCGACGCCCTGAAACGATGTGTTTGAAAATTTCGGATTCGATTTTCTAGTTGATACCACACGTTGAAGGACGCCAGGTGAAATTGAGAGAATAGCCTATCTGATTCTCTCCATTAAACTGTCAGCGGAGTTGTTAAACACTGTGTTCACCTCGGACGTAGCTCAGTGGACTGCGACAGTTACTGCCATGCATGGAGGGGTCTGGGTTCGGTTCCCGGCAGGGAACTGCTTGTTGAGATGTCTTCATCGTCACTTCCAATAATAATATTTTTTTAAAGCAAACTGCTGTGGTCCATATGTCATTTTGCAATTATGTCAAAGCTGTTATGCACCACCTGTTCACCTTTCTAAATGTCATAAATGTTCTGGAGTAAAGGACGGCTCTGAACTTTGCCACATGGGTGTAAAGTGTTGTCATGTTGGAAATAGGAAAAACTGGAAATATTTTAAATGTAAATCTACATAAGGAAATTGAGTATGTTTGGTTCCAGACAATATCATAAATTCACTGGTCTAAAGTACGCGAAAGAAATTTTCTGCATATATATAAAGTGTTGTCTTGTTGGAGATCGAAGAAATTGAGCATTTTAAATTTAAGGCTCCAAAAGGACACAAACAAATGTTCAAATGTTTGTATAGCTTATGGGACTTAACTACGGGGTCATCAGTCCCTAAACTTACAAACTACTTACGAACTAACTAATATGTAAGGACGGCACAAATATCCATGCCCTAGAGGGGATTCGAACCCCGACCGTAGTGGCCGTGCAGATCTTGACTATAGCGCCTCAGTCCCCTCGGCCACCGCGGCCGGCGGACACAATGTTTGTTACATTATTGTAAATGCACTGGACTATAGAACGACGGTGAACTTTGCTGCTTGGATGTAACGTGCTGATGAGTTGGAAATTGGAGAAACTGGGAGCATTTTAAATGTAAAGCTACGTGTAGAAGTGGACTACGCTCGATTGTAGACAATTTCGGAAATGGTATGGACTAAAGGACGCTAGTGAGAATTGAATCAATGTAAAGGAAAAACTACAGTGTGTCGGAGGAATATCATTAAGAGGCTCGATATCTACAGAATGACTAACAAGGAAAGTACTTGGGCTCGAACAACACATATACACCAAAATCGTATGAGAGATAATGTAAAGGTCGATTATTGCACGAGTGGTACTCGCGCGTCTGCAAAACTCTGCAGTCGTCCGTTAGAGGCCTCTGCGCGTGCCACGCCGAACTGCACCTTGACCTGCCGGTAAACCAGTAGTGACGGAGCAGTGTGCCTCTGAAGTTGCGTTTTGTGACGTTATTTGTGTAGTGAAGCTTCGGATAGGTCGGCGATTGGTAAAAAATCCTGCTAATGTAGTGTGACTGGTTGAGATGAAGTTACGAAGAAACCTTCTTCGTGAAGATGGTATTGGTGTAGAAGATGAATCATTCGCATGTTACCTGGTGTCTAGCATAGTGTTTCTAATGTATGCTCATATTTCTGCACTATAGTAGATACTAGAAAACATGTAAATCATTCATCTTCTACACTAATACCATCTTCACGAAGAAGGGTTCTTCGTAACTTCATCTCAACTAATCGCAATATATTAGCAGGGTTGATCAGCAATCGCCGCCCCATCTGACGATTCACCACACAAATAACATCACAAAACGCAACTTCGGAGGAACACTGCACCGTCCCTACTGGCGAACCGACAGGTCAAAGTGCGATGCGGCATGGCACACGCAGAGGCCTCTAACCGACGACTGCAGAGTTTTGCCGTGGAGGTTCGAGTCCTCCCTGGGGCATGGGTGTGTGTGTTTGTCCATAGGTTAGTTTACCTAGGTTTAAGTAGTTTGTAAGCTACGGACTGATGACCACGCAGTTTGGTCCGATAGATTTACAAAAATTTGAAACAAACATTTGAGATTTGCAAAAAAATGTTCAAATGTTTGTAGAGTCTATGGGACTTAACTACGGGGTCATCAGTCCCTAAACTTACAAACTACTTACAACTAAGGACGGCACAAATATCCATGCCCGAGGGGGGATTCGAACCCCCGACCGTAGTGGCCGTGCAGACCGTGACTGGAGCGCCTCAGTCCCCTCGGCCACAGCGGCCGGCAGAGTTTTGCAGATGTGGGAGTATCACTAGTGAAATAAGGGATCTTTACATTATCTCTCACGCGATTTTGGTATATTTGTGTTTTTTCGAGCCCGAGTACTTTCCTTGTAAGAAGGAACACGCTGAACCTTGAATATCACTCTACGATTAGAGAACACCACGGTATTAAGTCAGGGTCGAAAAATTGCGTGGTGCATTTATGAAACTAGTTTCCTCCTGTGTTTTAGCCTCACTTGCAATATCGGACCGCCACTAGGCGTCCAGAAGCCAGGCACATCTTTCGCGGCGTGTCGGATTTCTGCGCGCGCGCGTGACGGCTGCGTGCCCTGATGCGCACGCGCGTCGCCCTGCGTCACGGCGTCCGCACGCAGCGTCACGACGCGGCTGCTATTTCTGAATCGGGGACGATATGGGCGGCGCCGCGCCGCGCCGGGCGGATTTGTTCGCCACTAATTCTGGCAGTCCGCGCGTCATGCGCGCATCTAGCGCTCTTCAAATTACGCGCAGAACCGGCCGTTTGTCCCGACCGACAAATCCTGCCGCTGGCTACCATCAAACGCGCGCACCTCGTGTTCACGTGCTCAGCCGTCAATAACACCGGGTGATCAAAAAGCGTTGCCGACGAGCGCTCAAAATTAAAACCACATAAAAAGCGCTGTTGTAGCACTATATCACAGAAACACCACACTTTTACGCTGTTAAAAGGCCCCAATCACTTTCGCGATGCACACCTGTTGGCAGGAAAGGTTGGGGGGGGGGGAGCTAAGTGCAGATAGTGGGATAGCAGGGGAGGGGGGGGGTTGGAATACTTGCGGGGAGTGACACTTGTGACACTTGCGGGGAACCCGGGGCCCTTGGGGCTGCTTATGGCTTTTCCTGGGTACAGGCACACCAAGAAGTCTAGCACTGCTGTTGTCAAGTTTCCACACTGTCAACACAGAACGCACTGCACAGAACCGTTGAATGTACCTACAAAATCTGCCATATGAAAATTTTAGTGTGAGTCCCAAATTTGTTTTTTCTATAATAACATTAAAAACATATTAAAAATTCAGAAGTCGAAAACCAGTGAAGTTATGGACTTGAAGCGTTTTGTGTTGCTAAATCTTTATATAGTAGACCCGATTCTAAAATTTGGTTGCTATCGCCAAAGTAGACGAAAAGTTAAATTTTTGGTGTAATCTTCGCCGTGTAGACTGTATGTTGTAGAAATCTACGCCGAACCCAATTATAATCATACCTCTGAGGAGAGAACGTTGTTTGCACTTCTCCTGCGTTTCTAGTCGGCCGTGCTGTGCTACGTAACGACATCATACCGTTCCATTTTACCGAGAGCTATATATGTATTGGTGTGATGTCTGTTCTTTCGAAATAAGACATCACACCAATATATGTATCATTTAGACGCAAAGATTCTGGATTCGGTTTTAATCGCTAACGCGATTAACAACGTTAGACCTCGTGTGTAAACAGTTAAAGGTTATGAGTGCCTGGAAAAATGCATAAGTAACACCTGATGTTTGAGACTTGAAGATGACCATAAATTAGCCGAAATCGATATCTCATAATAAACATAAGGTGTAGCTGTCTATATTTCATAATGCAATTTCTAACATATTTAAAAGCTGCTCAAAACCACCTACAAAAAACCTTTATAATGAGATTGTATATAATTCCACGGTCAAATTGTGTTTTAGTTATTTGTAGAAATACAACTAAAGATCTGCCCTTGCTTTTAGTGCCTTAATCAGCTGTTTATTTTTAGAGGTATTACTAGGGACAGGAAAAATTCGCACTTCCGATAAATTCGAATATAGATGCGAATTCTGACTCAAAATGCAGTAAATCCGAAATGGTCATAAATGGTATTTTGGTGTGAAACACTATTTAATCAGAAATATTGCGAGATAACTTTATTTTATGCCCTTAAATATGTACAAAGTAAACATTAGGTATCGGAAAAATTCGCATTTTTCAATGAATACGAAATATAAGCCCATGCTAATTTTGGGTCGGAATGCGAGAGACGTAAATCTTGTAATATACGCTATTTTTAGCGAACGCCCCGTTACTACTGCTCCACCTCGCTCGGTGGGCCTTTCCCTGAATACGGCACAGGTAGCGGGATGGACGGCGTGCAGTAAGGGTGGCGTATCCCTACTTGTGGAACACCCTGTTCACTACCTGCAGCGTCCGGATCTCCCCGTAAGTGTCTACACATTCCCTTTCCTCGCAAGTGTCACTCCCCGCAAGTGTCACAAACTCGGGGAGGGGAAGGGGGTTGCGTGGGAGGGGATTGCAAGGGGATGGAAAGGGGAGGGTGGGAAGTGGGAGCTGATTTACTAAAGGGAAAGAACAGAATGGGGCAGGATCAGATCTGGTAGGAAGAATAGATTTCAGGACGTGGGCATCATCCAGGAGGGAGAGGTGACGGTTCCGTCCAAGCATTTGGAACCGATCGGCTGATAATTCGATCATTTCCAAATGTGTTTCGGAGAAGCAGTTGAAAGTCGTAAAATGTAAACTTCCACGGCCGGAATGCTCAAAATTACTAAAAATTTCCGGGCTGTTATGCCGTGGTCTAGTGGATTTATTATTAAAACCCAACGTTTCGTCCCCGACTGCTGAGGACATTCTCAAGGGGGATCGTGGCACTTTTGGATGTCCGATTCACACCCTGGCTCGCTACTGACTGAAGCCAAATCCGTTTACAAGGGCTCGCGCGCAGTGGTGTGACGTCAGATGTTTTTGACATGCGCGCGCAATTCTTCGTTGCCGTTTGCCTCCGTCCGTTAATGTCGTCCCATGGTGGAAGACTGTTACATTTCTTCTTCAAAACCGGAATCCAGATATCATTTAGTTTCACGCCCTCCTCCATCCTATTGAAATTGTAAAACACTCCAATAATTTCAATAGGATGGAGGAGAGGAACAGCAGTAGTTTCCCCAAATATGCCGTGAATTCTGAGTGCACTGTTACACGAGGATAACTGATTTATTAACTGCACAAGGATACATCGAGATACTATCAACCATAGAGTATGAACAGTATTAATTATTTAGTTCACAGTCAGCACAAAAAAAGTCACTCTAGATGATTTTTAAGAGTAATGCTATGTTGACAACGAATATCTAGCGCTTTGTTCATTATAACGTTGGCTGTCGCAAATGTTTTAGCGTTGTCTTGTTAACATCTTCTCACTCACATATACTAACTAGTATATCGTCCTGACGTAAATAATTAACAGTCTAGGCAAGGTAATATAACGTCTTTCTTTCATGAAAACAATGAATTTTTCTTGTGCTAACATTTTCTAACACTATTCAAACCGACTCTCCATTCCACAAATACACATTGAAATCATCATATTTCGCATCAATTTTAATCTGTCTAAAACTAAGTTTTCAAATTAATATTGTTTACTATGAAGAGAAAACAACTACGCCGTCTAAAATATCGTTGGGTACTTCAAATTTCACAACCATTGGTCGTCTTCATTCTCGCGTGTTGACAACTGTTGCCACATTACCTGCTTGGCCTGTGTCGACGATTGTAAAATTTTATCAAAGTACCTACGTGTCAAGGACTTTAGGATGAAAATTCCCTACATGATTTCAATGCTTAAAAGTATCTACGTGTAGGGAAAATTCCCTACGTCTGGCAACACTGCTACTGACATCAATAATGCAATTCAAATCCACACACAGCTGAGTGCTCCATAGAGCTGTAATTAATTGTATTTTTCCGACCGGGGAGACTGCTGCTTGTGCCGAAGTGCAGTGTTGCGAGAATTATGGTTTACATTTTCCGTGTTGGGCCCCCTTCGTGGATACAGGCGAAATACATGCGTGACTGATAGACGAGGCTGCATCTGTTTGCTTACTCCATCCACCCTCTCCAACTCAGCTAGTTAGTGCTGTGCCTTTAATGGCCTATGTGTCGACAGAACGTTAAACCGTCTGCTCCCTTTACGCTTGCTGTGCCGTGACTAATCTAACGATCGCGACGCGACGAGAAGTGAACGATAAAACTGTTCCGGCACGGAAACGTGTTACCACTCCGTTGGCGTCGGCAGTAAATATAGCACTTAAAGGTTACGGTTACGAGATGTCAAGGGAGGACGAGCTACCGAGAAATGAATCGGCAACCCGCAAATATGACCATGTAACATCTGTTTTTTCCTGATTATAAACAAATTTATATCGCCAAGGATAGATGTCTAGGCAAAAAAAATCTCTGTATGGATTATTAACGTACATAAGGTGATTTCCTTTTGTTTATCATATTTCCATAACCATCCTCGAAGGTATGTAAATGGAAATAAAAAATTTGTTCATAATATTCGTATTTACACATACCACTTCATCTGTAAAGCTTTCACGTTCAAATGTTCAAATGTTTGTAAATCTATCGGACCAAACTGCGTGGTCATCAGTCCGTAGCTTACAAACTACTTAAACCTAGATAAACTAACCTAAGGACAACACACACACATGCCCCAGGGAGGACTCGAACCTCCACGGCGAGCTTTCACGTAATAGTAGATCATAGTTTTCAGTTACTAAATGACATTGCCAATCGAGAACGTGAATGTGTTTTATCTGTTTTAAAAGCGTAGTTACACTTAACTAGTAGTTGCTTCGCAAATAGGGACACACAACAAAGGAATCAATATATAAATTATTATTGTGATTTACGAAATCGTAGTCTGTAGATTAGATCAGATTAATACTTGTTCCATAGATCATGAATACGAGATTTCGTAATGATGTGGAACGTGTCAGTTTAGTAAAAGATAACGTTACATGACATATTATTATTATTATTATTATTATTATTATTATTATTATCTTTTGTAAAAGTACTAATTTTATGTAAAAAATTTATCTACTGAATAGAAGGCGTTGTCATTCAAAAATTCTTTCAAGTTCGTGCGAATTGCGCAGGCAACAGTTCTATTACTGACTCTCTTCATTGCTTTCTTGCATTGGGCGGGGGGAAGCAGAAAATATTTACTTCACACAGACAGAATAATTCGTTCGTTTCCATTACTTGCCTTTGCGGTTCCCACTTTTTCGGTTAACATTCAACGCCCACTGTTTCCGTATTTCCTCATTCCTTGCGAATACAAGCATCATATAACAATCTTCACTTCGGTTTTTACAGTCAACTCAGGAACAACGACGCATTTCTCTTGTCTGCCCTTAATGATTATGTAATACACGTTATTAATACACTCAGTAATTCACTTCAAATGAACGTTTAATTTTAAAAATTGCTGCGAAGTTCTAGATTACCGTCAACGACCGATGAACAGCACGTTAATATACGTAAACCAGAAGACGTGTAAAAGTGCAGCAGTGCCTACCATAACACAAACTGTATGTAACTATACAGTGAAATCGCTGTCGGAAGCATTAAAGACCCTCTACAGTACACAAACGCAAGCAGTAGCTATTCAGATATATATAAAGCTAGCCAAGTTTGGTAAAAATATGGCGTCTTGGGCTTTTAGCCAATCAGCAGCGACATCACACATAGCCAATTCGCAATTCCAGATAAAGGCTCTCTACCTGTATTGCCCGATCGCCGAACTTTATTGTCAGACTATGTTTAGTTGTGTCGTCATCTTCCGCAGCAGCTGTTAAAATTGATTATAAGAGGTAATCCGTCTTATGCCTACTGCAATTAAAGACATTTGTTTTACACCAGACGCGTTTCGCTTTTTATTTTAAAAGCATCTTCTGTGATCTGTAAATGACATTAAATGTTTGTAAATCTATCGGACCAAACTGCGTGGTCATCAGTCCGTAGCTTACACACTATTTAAACTAAGGTAAACTAACCTAAGGAGAACACACACACCCATGCCCTAGGGAGGACTCGAACCTCCGCTCGGCTACTCCACCGCGGCTGATCTGTAAATGAAGCAAATGTGTTGTACAGTTTGTTTTGTATACATTGATTAAAAACTGTTATTAAAAACAAACTTTGTGCACGTTAGGACTATGTGTTTTTAAATTGGTAGTCGGTCTACTCACGGCGTCGTCTCTTCTTTACATCTCACTGCTTTTTCTCCGTCTTGTTGGCTGGAGTTGGTTAGTTCCTGACGAGTGTTTTCCAACTCCAGCCAACGAGACGGAGAAAAATCAGTGAGTAGACCGAATACCAATTTAAAGAAACGTAGGCCAAACGTGCACAAAGTTTCTTTTAAAACTGTTTTTAATCTCTGTATACAAAACAAAAGTGTATAAACCTTTGCATCATTTACAGATCACAAAAGATGCCTTTAAAATAAAAAGCGAAATGCGTCTGGTGTAAAACAAATGTCTTTAACTGCAGTCGTCATAAGACGAATTACCTATTACAGTCAATTTTATTTTCAAAGGTTGTACATATGGTAGTGATACAAGCTGCAGACACCAACCTTGCCGTTGTTGTTGTGGTCTTCAGTCCGCAGACTGGTTTGATGCAGCTCTCCACGCTACCCTGTGCTGTGCAAGTCTCTTCATCTGAGAATATGTTCAGCAACCTACATCCGTTGAATCTGCTTACTATATTCTTCCCTCGGTCTCCCTCTACGATTTTTACCCCACACGCTTCCTTCTAATGCTAAGTTGACAATTCCTTGATGTCTCAGAATGTGTCCAACCAATCTATCCCTTCTCTTAGTCAGGATATGCCAGAAACTCCTTTTCTCCCCGATTCGGTTGAACAACTCATAATTTTAAGTCCTGACAAATAATGTTTGCTAATTAACTCAGCATGTTAGCGCGTAAAATATCGTCAGAAAATTTACGTTGCCGCGGTGGAGTAGCCGAGCAGTCTAAAGCGTCTCGCTGTGGAGCGCGTGGTTGCTCGCCGTGGAGGTTCGAGTCCTTCCTGGGGCATGGATGTGTGTGTTTGTCCTTATGTTAGTTTACCTTAGTTTAAGTAGTTTGTAAGCTACGGACTGATGACCACGCAGTTTGGTCCGATAGATCTACAAATATTTGAAATTTACGTCACTTTACCCCCGTCCCCTCCCCTTGACAGCCTAAATAACTGGACAAGAAAATTCCCTCCGCGAACTGGATATCTCCAAGCTATCGCCATCCCACAAGAAGTAGCCGTCGAGCCATAACAATCTGTGAAAATTGCTGTCACTGCATTTCGCCTGTTCTCCGCCCGTATACTTTCCTTACTGCCATACTGTCTCGTAATGCCACCAAGCAACATACAGCCTACCCATAGTCTAAACTCTTACATATACACAAACACTGCTGTGAAAGGTGTTACCAACTGACAGTTGCAACAACACTAGCGCTCCTAGCGGTGGGCAAGTCGCTGAAGGAGTGATGTTTGTCTATAATTATTGTTGGACGTCATTAACGAAATATTTAGTATAATTTTGCGTTACAAGCATTAGTGAAATATCAAGAGACGTACCTAATAATGAAAGTAATGAAGAAACAGCCGAATTTAACTGATTTAGTGGTATAAAGAACTATTTCGTCATGAACAAATGCTTACGAATATGTGCATATTTGCAGGTTATTCTGTTGAATGTAAGTAGAATATAAAAATAAGAGCAACATAAATTTCTATTAAGGTCTGTTCTTACTATGACAGGCAGTTTTTTGACTCGTATAAATTCGGTGTGGGTCTAGTGATTCGCACATTTTTACACATCAGTCGTCTTTCTTATGTGCACATATTCTTTTCAATGTAATTACTTTAGCTTAAAAATCCATTGTTTTGAAGATTCTTGCTGTTTGTGGTTCGGCTGTACCAACAATTGTGGAATTGGTTTCTTCTTTGTTGGAAAGCAGTTTGATTGCTTTTGCCGTTGTATTGCCACGTCAGCGACGTTTTACCTTCAGCTACAGCTGTGGTAACTGATTTCATACGTTAAACACTGTAGTTATTGCATTCTATATACATTTCCTACGTTCCACCCTCACCGATTTTACTGGAATTACAGTGAAGAAAGCTGAGGAGAAAAGCAACGTCAATCTGCCAAAGGCGGGTCTTCTGGTGCTTCCTAGCCATTTTTTTTTTTTTTTTTTTTTTGATATTTTTAACAGAATATAAAAATCCTGTAGGTTACAAGATAATTGTTAATAAACTGTCCTTGTAATGTACCGCTTCGTACTTTGTCAGGGATCTTAGGCAACCTAAGAAAGACAAATGTGGTGTTATTTTTAAGTTATTAGCTATTTTTATGGCACTATATACGTCATCTAAAGTAAACAGTGTGTTAAAATCAATATAAACGATACTATTCACACTCATCCAATATCGTAATAAGAAATGTAGCTTGTCGGCCGCTTGGAGCGCTGCTGTCGCAGTGGTCGCGGTGGAGTTGCCGAGCGGTCTAAGGCGTCTCGCTGCGGAGCGCGCGGTTGCTCACCGTTGGAGGTACGAGTCCTCCCTGGGGCATGGGTATGTGTGTTGTTATTAGGTTAGTTTACCTTAGTTTAAGTAGTTTGTAAGCTACGGACTGATGACCACGCAGTTTGGTTCGATAGATTTACGAACATTTGAACGTGTTTTGCTGTCGCAGTGTATAGCAAACACCTGATGGAGTGTAATGACTGTGTATGTTAGACTGAGGCCTAGTGGTGAACAGTAAACACAGTGTACTATGTCTGTTCAAAAAATTCCGGAACAATTCATAATTTCACGGCATTGGAGTGTTGGAGCGAAATGTGGTTGGCATCCCTGCGCAAGCCTGTGTTGAATGCGGAAATGCCGGAAGTTTCTTTATTGTACGTTATTTATTGTTCAGTGTTGTGTTGACTTGAACGCTCTGTAGCACGGTTTGCAGATTTCGAGTGGCAGAGTAAGAGGAGCAATGCGCCTGCATTAAATTTTGGATGAAATTCGAGAAAAAGTTACAGACAATTAGAGACACACCAAACGATGCAGAAAGCCTACGATGAGTGCATAAGTGATACCCAGTGTTACAAATGGTACCCGTCCTTTAAAAGTGGCAGGAGGAAAGTCAAGGGTGGTCCTTATTCAGAACACCCTTTGACGTCTACCAACGACGTTCTTATCAGGAACGTCGACGAATTTGTACTTGCCGATTGAAGACTAACTGTCTGAGAAATTGCAGAAGAATGTAGCATTTCAGTTGGATCTTGTCATGAAAATCCCGACGCAGAATCTTGGAATGCATCGTGTTGCCGCCAAATTCGTCCCACGGCTGAAGAGTCAAAACCAAAGAGACCATCGTCTCGTAATCTGTGAAGAGCATTCGGATCGCTTAAGTGAAAACGGGATTGCTCATTAAGAGTATGGTGATGAGATATGGATCTAGGGTTAAGGTGTTGAGACCAAGGTTCAGTCTTCAACTTGGGTCGGGGAAGGTTCGCCAAGACCAAGGTCAAATGCAAACGGGATTGCTCCTTAAGAGAATATAAACTGGTGATGAGATATGGATCTAGGGTTAAGGTGTTGAGACCAAGGTTCAGTCTTCAACTTGGGTCAGGGAAGGTTAGCCAAGACCAAGGTCAAATGCAAACGGGATTGCTCCTTAAGAGAATATAAACTGGTGATGAGATATGGATCTAGGGTTAAGGTGTTGAGACCATGGTTCAGTCTTCAACCTTGGGTCGGGGAAGATTCGCCAAGACCAAGGTCAAATGTCAAATCTATGCAGTGGCAGATCCAAGGGATGGTTCATGAACCCTCGCCCCCTCCCTATATATATATATATTTATTTATTTATTTATTACAAACTACTTACTACTTCTACAAACTACTTACGATTTAGCTTTCACTAAAGACGGCACAAACATCCATGCCCGAGGGGGGGATTCGAACCCCCGACCGCAGCGGCCGTGCAGACCGTGACTGGTACGCCACAGACCGAACTGCGTTTACATTGGACGCATCTTCCAGAAGATGAAAACAGTTTTTCGCAATCGTGTTGTAGGCTGAATCACATTTCCTAGTCCACTCAGTATGGCAACTAAAAAACAGCTGTTCAGTTTCTGATTTAGTCAGCACGATCATTATGTTTGTTTACTTAAATTGAAACCTTCATGCTCAGCCTAATATTTATATTTCTCTTCCACTGCATAAAATGTTTCTCTGTCGATATCAGCCGAAAATTCTTAATAAAAAGGCGCAGTCTGACAAGCCAAGCACGTATCAAACACGGTTGCGTTCACAAGGGCACGAAAATCGATTGTGGAATTGGAAAACCTCTGAGGTAATCAACATTCTTCTCCTTAATTCAATCTTATAATCACAGTTTGTATACCAAAATCCAGTCGTGGTGTTAATTGAAATACACTTTGATTTGACACTGTGCATATTATGTCTTATCAAATATGCTATTATAGTTCTTAGATTAAATGCGTGACAAATGTAGTCATATTTTTCAAAAACATTGTTTTATGGAAGAGCAATTTATTATTATGCTGAAAAAGTGTAGCATTTTTCGCGAAAGGACTTAAGTCCTAACCTTCAATTTTTGTGGTATTTATTGCCGTAAACAAATATTAGGCATTACAACTATTATTATTACATTGTTGTTGTTGTTGTTGTTGTTGTTGTGGTCTTCAGTCCGCAGACTGGTTTGATGTAGCTCTCCACGCTACCTTGTCCTGTGTAAGTCTCATCATCTGAGAATACGTTCGGCAACCTACATCCTTTTGAATCTACTTACTGTATTCGTCCCTCGGTCTCCCCCTAAGATTTTTACCCCACACGCTTCCTTCTAATGCTAAATTGACAATTCCTTGATGTCTCAGAATGTGTCCAACCAATCTATCCCTTCTCTTAGAATATGCCAGAAACTCCTTTTCTCCCCGATTCGGTTAAGCACCTCCTCATTAGTTACGTGATATACCCTTCTAATTTCCATCATTCGTCTGTACCACCACATTTCGAAAGCTTCTATCATTTTTTTATCTGAACTCCTTATCGTCCACGTTTCACTCCCATACAATGCTACACTCCAGACAAATGCTTTCAGAAAGGACTTCCTAACATTTAAATTAATATTGGATGTTAACAACTTTCGCTTTTCTTAAAGTGTCATATATTACGGAAAAAATTTAAAATTATCATGTTAAAAGTATCAATTTTACCGTTATAAAAATCGTACAAATATATGATACGTTGAAAGTCAGCTTGTCACCAAGGTATATTTTTCAGGTAGGGTTGGGGGAGGAACCAAATACAACTGCGACCCCCTCGAGAATCGGACCCTCGATCCGCTCCTGAATCCATGCAATAGTTTTCTTTGACTTTGAAGGATTAGTTGCCAAGAGACAAAATGTTAATCGGGGCGCGTTGTGAGATCTGCGAGAAATGTGAGAAGGAAACTGCCTGAAATGCGGTGAAACAATTTATGGCTGTCGCATAACGAAACGCACCAGCACATTCACCCTGTTGGTGTGAGACTGTTGCACAAAAAAACGAAAACATTGTGCTGCTTCATCCACCGTACTTTTCAGACTATAGGCCCGCAGGGACTTTTTTATTTCCAAAGTTGGTAACGTTGAATGGCGTAGACGAGATAAAACAAAACCGCAGACGGCGCTTTGCACGATCGTGCGAGAGACCTGCCAAGAAACGGCGTTGGGACGATGTGTCACTTATGGGCGAGACTATTTCGAAAGAGAACATGCACAATAAGTGGAAGGTAAGGGTAGAAAAATTTTATGGATCAAATTTCGCAATATTTTGAAACCTCGTATATGTCGCTCTGAATGGAGAGAATTAGTGTTGCTTTGACAATGAATGTAATTAGCCCTGAGTGGTATTTGAGCACGTTGTATAACGGCCATTTTAGCGACATTGATACAAAGGTTGATCATGACGTGTCATCCCATCTCATCTTACGCTATCAAGTCGTCAGGACCAGAAGTATGGAGAATCCCATCTCCCATGCCTTGCAAACACGAACTTTTCAAGGGTCACCCATTCCGAAGTCTATTCGAGTAAAACGGTCATAGTTGGAATTAGGAGTTTAGGTTTCTCACTGAAGAGGTGATCACTGAGGAGTCTTACGTATATAACGGCCAGTTGGAGTTACGCTACTATGCGTTTCGATTTTATTATTGTTGTTATTATTTTTCTTAACACCGATTATCGGGATCAGACGGAAATTATATCGAAACGAAATTACAACCCTATTTTTAAGTGTTGGTGCCTATATTTCACTCTGCAGCCAAAACTACACATCGCAAACGAATAGTGTTTATAGGTGGTAGTAGGTATCAGTCTCCCACTGTACACTATGGCGGTAGAGGTTTGATAACGATAAGAGGAATGCAAGATATGGGAGTTGAAATTACCGACTTAGGTGAAATTCTACGTGTGGTTGTCCATATTTTGCTCTTCAGCAAAATCTACACAATGGAGACGAACGATCTCTCTGTGTTGTAATACAAAGTCACTCATTGTACACCATAGCAGTTCCGTGTCTTTAGCTATAAGAGGATGGAAGATATAGTGTTTGAAAGTCACTTTATATAAAATTCGGACTGAAGACCAGCGATGACTTTTGACACTATAATAGCAAATAGGTTATATACAGCGAAAATTAATGCACATTATTCAGTTGTTTATCTGCAACAAGCGTACAAATAAAGAAAAATAAGTGCATAGTGCATTTTGGAAAGTAAAACTAACAAGAAAGCTGGCAAAGCGTAAGAACGAAATTTCGCGATCTCAATCAGTTTCTAAAAGGCAGAATACGACGCAGAAAAGGAATCTACAGACGATAGAAACTTGAAATTTGTATACGTTGTTTATTTTACATTGTATGCATCAGCGATTTTTCGATATTCCCATCCCTAAAAGGGTGAAATAGGGGATGAACGGTTTTTTTTAACATTGCTATTAAGGCAATTTTGAAGCAAGAAATATAAAATTTCGAATTTAGTTTTTTGTTTGGAATTTTAAAAAGGCTTGTTTCGATATTTTTGGTAATTCAACCACTAAGCGGGTGAAATAAGAGAAAATCTTTTGAGGGTGCTACTAAGACTATTTTGATGCTAGAAATGCGAAATTTGGATTTGGAACCATGGTTAGAATTTTTAAAAAAATGTTTCGGGGTGTTTTGATTTCTGCCGTCAATGGTGCAATAGGGGGTGGTACGTTGTACCAAAATACTTGATTAGCGAAGTATTTTTAAAGCTAAACCAATGAAAATTTATATATAGAAGTAGAAACAACCAATGCAGACCATCCAGTTTACGCGTACGAAACAGTGGGAATTAAGATAGTTTGTGATATAATTTAGCTAAATGCAAAATTCATAACAAAATATATAATTCATTTAAGGATAGACATATGACAAGATTAAATCAGGATACTTTGCACAGTTATTGCGCACAATCTTGTTACTCTGTGCAAGTTTCATGAGGCACCTAGCCGCGGAGCGCGCCTTTGCTCGTCGTCGTAGGTTCGAGTCCTCTCTTGGGCATGTATGTGTTGTCCTTAGCATAAGTTAGTTTAAGTAGTTTCTAAGCCTAGGGACTGATGACGAGAGCAGTTAAATTCCATAGATTTACAAACATTTGAACATTTTTGAACATGTTTCCATCTAAGTTTTATAGAAAAATAGCTTAAACCTGCGACTCCGCTCGCGTGCTGGTTGATTATGATAGACAAGCTATCTTTCAGTAGAGTGCTATGAGACTGGTTTTGAAGGATGAAGTGAAATACAATACCTTCTTTAGAAACTAACATTTTTAATCAACATTATCAGGAAAGTAAGTAGTGTAGATCAAATCACACATAAAAATGTACTCGTTTCGAAGAATCCAATCACGAAATTCAACAATAATGATTGTAATAATATCACAGATCGATCACTTGATGTAATGCGCAAAACATCAAATCGATTTTTTTAAAGAGATGTATTAAAAGAAATTTCTTTTTTACTGATTTATTTATTTATTCTTATATTTCCTTATTCGTATGCTTATCCTTATAGAGAAAGAGCTGAAGACATTGTAGCACGTATAGACCAAAAATGTGGTCTGTGGTATCGCGTTTCGTTGTAAGTGACCTCCTTGCTATATACTCGCAAACGTCATCGCTTGCCTTCAGTCCTATTTTTTTTTTTATAATCTGACGACTTTCAACCACCATATCTCCCATCCTCTTATAGCTATCGGATGGAACTGCTGTGGTGTTCAACGGGAGACTTCGGACAACAATTACACACAGACCACTCGTTTGCGTTCTGCAGAGCGCAATATTAACACACACACACACACACACGTAGAGTTTTATATACACCGATAACTTTGCATCCCCATATAAACCATCCTTTTATCATTATCACCCTCAAGAAACAATGCAACCAATAAAACCATTTTGAAAGGGTAAATATAATTTTCAAAGAGTAATTATTGTTCCGCATTTCGCGTTATATTCTTCAAGTTACTAAATATCTATCAGATCACTATAAAACCGTGCGTAAAACCTTCCTCAGGTACAAATTAGTAACTATACAAATATTTAAGTCTCTGCGTCTTTTCGTTCGGATGTGATAAGCGTACACTGAACAGACATTCACATTAATATAATAGATAAACAGCTATCCGATCGCCATAAAACCGTGCCTAAAGCCTTCCCCGGGTAGACATTAGTAACTGTACAAATTTTTAGCTCTTTATGTCTTGTGGTTCAGACGTGATAAACGTACACCGAACAGACATTCACATTTATAGACGATACATTGTTTCCAGTCTATCTGTGGTACACTTTATCACGATTCTTCACATCTGCATGACGTCGTAACTGAATCAATTGCTGGGGATTTAAAAAAGTCTTTACCAATGCAGGAAATACTGGTACTTACACCTTGTCTTGCAGCTTGGTCACTCTTGTATTCCATATTAACAATTCAAGAACATAATACTGATGCAAAATAATATTCTCATTAGGCTTCGCTTGTCTAGGAGCTGGGTTCCAGATAATTAAAATAAGTAAAACGATACTATTTACCTGCTACATCTTCTTTTATTTTTCATCACTCGTGCATGCAACTGCTGCAAAACCAAAACTTAGACGACAATGTGACAAAGATATTACAATACATTTCAATATACTGTATATCAACTGCGCTCGCTGGAAGGTGGTGGCATTTTCAAGGAGTGGAAATTTAATTGGTTAAAATTGGATTTTCGTATAACACTTTGTTTTATACAATTCTGTATGTTTGTTTTGCAATAAAAAATGCAATGACAGAAGTTTTACGTACAGTTTTTTAATGAAAATATAACAATTTTGATATAAAACCTTAAAATGACTACCGAATTGTCTTATATTCTTACGGAAATCTTTGATATTAAAGTAATTAATAATTCACAAAATTTCTTTTTCGGTTCAAAAGTGACTAATTGTCCAGAAGTTTATACTGGCATATAAATCCTTGCAAACTGTACAGTTTTATACAAAATTCGGTATCGGAGTTGTAATGTATGATAACATGATTTTAGAAATAAATTTGATTGAGACTTCAATTAAATCTAACAGTTGATAATCGTAAAACATGAGAGAACAGCGTAAAACTGTTCTTTCAGCGCTTGGATGGTAACAAATCCAACAGAGGTACAAAAGACTCGTCCTGTATGAGATTCCATATTTTTGGGAAGCTCCTTACATCTTACATATTCTTTCATAGGGATTCTGTGGACTACTGTACCCTGTTTACAGGGAAAGATGCTACTTTCGGTGACTGACACGGTGTGGCTTATGTGCAGCAAAGGCAGCGATTCAAATCCGCCTCCGGCCATTCAGATTTAGCTTATCAGTGATTTCCCTAAATTACCCCAGGAAAGTAGCAGCCGGCCGAGGGGACTGAGGCGCTCCAGTCACGGTCTGCACGGCCACTTCGGTCGGGGTTCGAATCCCCCCTCGGGCATAGATATTTGTGCCGTCCTTAGTATTAGCTAGTTCATAAATAGTTTGTAAGTTTAGGGACTGATGACCCCCGTAGTTTAGTCCCATAAGCTATACAAACATTTGAAATATTTTTGAACTTATTCTCCCCCTCTAATGACCACGCTGTCGATGAGAATTTAAATCTTAATATTCCTTCCATCCTCAGATAGCTAGCTTTAGGCATCTCGCCTCAATATGCATTTTCCCTCTGACCCAGAAAGTATCCTGAACACCGGGGACCAGTTTGTTGGTATTGTACTTCTTCAGACGTACATGAAGACTTATTTGCTAGCTTATTGTTATCAATTCTATTGCGTCCTATTTTTGAAATACACTGGTATCCAAGATTAAAGCAACAAGCTGCGTCACTGTGGCATTATTCCAACGAATATTGACAATACTCATGGCAGCGAAGCAACGTATAGGACCAACATGACGAAAAAAATCATGTGACTCGATTTCAGTCAATCACGAGCTACAGAAGGCGGCAAGCGGCGTGGAAAATACCATTCTTTCCCTTTACAGAACTTTAAGTGGGACGCCAGGAGGAAGTCATCTAAAGGACGTAATTTCTTTAATGATAAATGACATAAATGTTTCGTAAATGGCAAAGTTGTACCATTTCTATTACTGTGAATTATATTTCTTTCTTTCATTTCATTGGGGCCTGCAGCATTGTGTATGTCTTTTAAGGACATATTGTTAATCTAAGTAATGCCAAAATGCTGATCTACTTTCCAGTTGTTAAAAACTGGTCATTATTATAGCAATAGGCCTATTTCGGCACTGTGGCCATCATGCTATCTGCGGACAAACATTTCAGATTAAAATGAGTAAAATAAAGATCTTACAATTTTGATACATTTTTCGTGACATATTATTCCAGACTTACGTCCAGAGGAGTAATTTATTATAATAACTGCATATAGTTGCAGTATAAATGCTCTTAAGATGGTATATATATATTTTTTATTTTATGCTTATCAGGTATTAGTTCATTACTGCTATTCTGTCAGTTTGCCGGCCGCGGTGGCCGAGGAGACTGAGGCGCTTCAGTCACGGTCTGCACGGCCACTACGGTCGGGGGTTCGAATCCCCACTCGGGCATGGATATTTGTGCCGTCCTTAGTATTAGCTAGTTCATAAGTAGTTTGTAAGCTTAGGGACTGATGACCTCGTAGTTAAGTCCCATAAGTTCTACAAACATTTGAACATTTGATTCTTTCAGTTTGACATATCCTCCAGCGATGCTCTATGGTTACAGTTTGTTTATTACTGCATATAGTCGGATCTTTGGTAGTGTGGTGTGATCTTCATTATGTTATGGTATTACGATACATATCTTTGTTTTAACTCGATTTGAAAATTTTAATAAAGTTGTCCAGATAATGTTTGTGTTTTAGTTGTTCATTAAAAAAAAACTAAAACACAAACATTATCTAGAAAACTTTATTAAAAATTTAGAATCGAGTTAAAACAAAGATATGTATCGTAATACCATAACGTAATAAAGATCACACCAAAGATCCCACTATATGCAGTAATAAACAAACTGTAACCATAGTGCATCGCTGGAGGGTATGTCAAACTGACAGAATAGCAGTAATGATACTAATACCTGATAAGCATAAAATAAAATAAGTATACCATCTAAAGAGCATTTATACTGCAATAATATGCAGTTATTATAATAAATTATACCTCCACGATGCCATATGAACGTAAGTCTGGAATAATATGTCACGAAAAATGTATCAAAATTGTATCTTTATTTTACTCATTTTAACCTTGAATATTTGTCCGCAGGTAGCCTGATGATGGCCACAGGGCCGAAATAGGCCTATTGCTATAATAATAAACAGTTTTTAACAACTATAAAGTAAAGCAGTATTTCGGCATTACTTAGGTTAACAATATATTTCTTTCCTTCATCACTTCCAGTTTTACTGGCTAGTGGAAATGTTCCCGTTTTTCTGTTTTCTGCTAGCGTGGTAAATTGCAAAGCTCGGTGGGAGCGGCTGCTCAGCTGTAATCCTAGAGCCGGTGGGCCAGGCGGCCATCTTATAAGGGTGGGCCACAGCTATAGATAGCGCGCCAACTGGGCCCCGGCCGGCTCTGTCAAAACCCGCCGCCGCCGCCCACGCATCCGCGAACGGCGTTCACGCCTCAGGCTGCCCGTGTCTCCGACGCTCGCACGCCCTTCGTGACACTTGTACCTTCTCTCTTGCCTTGCTACAGAGACAACGGCCTCAGATAAGGCTCCTAGAAGTACGACCTGACGCATCCGCCATTTTTATTCCCCGTAGCTCGTAAGTTGAACATACTGCGGTGCTATAGGGTTTGCGTCACGGCTCTTTAGCACGACACTATGGGATGTTGTGTTGTCATAAACGGCTCAAATCATTCCAGAGGTGGCTACAGAATGTTTAGTTTCCCGACAGATTAAAAAAAAAGTTCAAATGTTTGTTAACCCTTTATTTGTCACACACAGAAATCAGGCGAAGAAAAAATAGTAAGTTACTTTAATTAGACGTTTAGCACGATATGAACAATTTTATATGATTTTTTTCAAAATATATTTTCCTGCCTGTAAGTATCCCTAGTGATACAAAATAATTACTATGCTGTTGTTCTTATGGCTATAAAAATGATTTTAGTTTGGACTATTTCATGTGAAACGTCTGATAACAAGTCCTTTTTTGATACAGAAGTCCAGAAAAATCCCACAGTTTCCACGTTTCATAGTCAAGTGTGTCCCAGTATCTAATATTTGCAGTGTCGTCGAAAAATTCAGATTACATCGAAATTTTTCGCAAAAGACAATGAAGCATAGCCGTATTCGAAAGCTTAAATGTTGGTTTCAATCACTATTGCCCGTTCAGGGACAAAAATTGAAACATGATGCAAAAACCCTCGCTCAATTTTGATGTTGCTTGAGAGCAACATTGCCAAATAAAGGGTTAAGCTTAAGGGACTTAACTGCGGGGTCATCAGTCACTAAACTTACAGACTAGCACCTAAATGCGCTTGGCCATTCCGCTGCGACCACGAGAGATTCTGAGAGAAGAAAAAAAAATGGATCATCAACTGTCGGCGCAATAACTGGGAACCCGGAACAAGCGCACATTTATGTATTTTAAGTAAATATTATTTATTATTATGACTTGAAGCAATATTTAATAGTAAAATTCGACTGTTTAGTAAAAATCGACTGTGATATTCGAACGTAAATTTTTGTTTAGCTCATTTGAAAGCACTACCTCTTAAGAGAGAAGCTGTCTGCAGGGAGTTAGGGGGCGTTCATTAATTACATCAGGTTTTTTTGGGGGGGGGGGAGTCGACCGGAAACTCACCAAATCTCACTTGTGGGAGAGAGGGACGGTCTCGGCAAATCTCACGTAATTTTTTCCCGCATGAAACAGTGTAAAACTGTGAGATAACTGGGTTAAATTAAATAAAACATGTTTTTCATCTAAAATATGGATAATCTTACACAATAATATTTATCGCGGTTCTGCAAACATCACATAATAACTTAGTAGGCAAATGCCGGTGTTAAAGTACATAGTGAAAATCACAATTTTGTCACACAAATGACGGTTACACTTTTAATGAAGCATTGATACGCGTTTGCTGATTACCTCTGCCCCCCAGAGGACCGTAATACCCCAACGAGTTTCTCGCGTGCGTAGCCAGCGCCAAGCGCTAAATACGCGCCGGTACAATGATTCTTCACGCCAGTTTTCTGCCACCGCCATACCGTATCACTCAGGTTAATGGGCATCCAGTGGTTCCGGACGCTGAAGAGCACGGTGGAAAGTCATCTGCTCCCTTTTTGCTGCGCCACTGTCTACCAATCCTACCTTCTCACGCCTTCATCAGCACGCCCTACGACCTGTATTGCCCAAGTGTACGTGGTGAGCTAGGAAAGAGATGCTGCAGTACATGTGGAATCTTCTTTTCGTCTATTACCAGAGCTGCAAAGCACCGGCGACCAGTTGATGTTCAAATGTTTGTAAATCTATCGGACCAAAATGTGTGGTCATGAGTGCGTAGCTTACAAACTACTTAAACTAACCTAAGGACAACACACACACACACACACACACACACACACACACACCCATGCTCGAGGGAGGACTCGAACCTCCGATGGCGAGCAACCGCGCTCTCCGCAGCGAGGCGGCTACTCCACCGCTGCGCGAGCTGTACACAGCACTCCAGCACGCAAAGTGAGGCCGCCACGGATTGTCACACGTCGGGGTACGGAACTCCTGTGTGCGAGCGAGAACGGTGTAGATTGGCTGAGTGAGAGCGAGGTTGAAGGAGCAGATACTTTTATGGAAAATTATCTGGACACTTCGGTTGCAATAGTGAATCTTGACTCACACTTGCATCTCCGTGGACTGAACTTAAATGAATATTGTTGTAATAGTTGTAGTAGTTCCTTTTAAGTATTTCATTGCTCGATTTTTTCTGTGTAACCCATCAAGTCTCAAATTATTTTTTATTTGAACTGAATTTTTTATTCCTTACCAGCAAACCCGGTAACGCTTCGCAGTAGTTTCTCCCTATGTCTATCCCTTTATCCCTTCCTTCCCCTTCCTTTGTCCATCTCCTTCTCCCCCTACCTTCACACCACTCCCTCTTACCCCATACCATATCCATCTCCTCCCCTTCCTCTCTACGTTTATATCATCTCCCCTATTTAAATCCATTTCATTCCCCCATACTCTGTCTCCTCTTTCCCAGCTCTGATCTTATTTATTGTTATTGCAATCGGGAACTTGATTGGGGACAGAAGTCAAAATGGACAGGTAAATCAATTGGAAACGGGTTATTAGAGAGACGCTTCGAGTTGCTCTATCTGTGAGGTTAGTAGCTTCAATGGCCACGCGTTTGAAGGTTGCATTGTACGAACAGGTATGATTTTAAGTTTAGGCATAAAAAAACTTTCCACTGTTGGTCGAGCTGGTCGCACTGGTGCTCTCCCGATAATCCATTTGTAGTCTGGGGCAACGTCCCAGAGATTAATTAAATTGGTCCCAATCCCCCGGTTCCGACAAGGTCGGGAGGCTTTCCTTGGTTGTAAGGCATATGCCGGAACTCCCACTTATTCCCAATTGGGACCCCCCTTTGCCCCACTATCAGCTTGTCTGATAATTGGCTGAATAGAACCGCGACTCTATATGGGCCGGATCTCAAACAGCCCGTTCCATTCCTCGGAGTGGAGAATGAAAAGAATAAATTTTTCTTAAGAGTTTGAGAATTGGATACAAAGTAATTGTAGCATGATCATACTTTAATCATAGAAATTCCACATGAAACAAAACAATTAATTTAAAATAAAATAAGTGGGATGGCAATACAACATTTCGAAAGTCTTTGTGTTGCGTTCTTTTCTTGTCTTATTAGGTAGGCCTATCTGATTGAAACACGATTAACAACATTGCTACATACCGGTAAAATTTTACAATCCGCGACACATGTGTGGTATAGCTAAGTTGGCAACAGCTCACGTGTGTCGGCCGCGGTGGCCGAGGAGACTGAGGCGCTTCAGTCACGGTCTGCACGGCCACTACGGTCGGGGGTTCGAATCCCCCTTCGGGCACGGATATTTGTGCCGTCTTTAGTTGTAAGTAGTTCATAAGTAGTTTGTAAGTTTAGGGACTGATGACCCCGTAGTTAAGTCCCATAAGCTTAACAAACATTTTTGAGCTCACATGTTTGTATAGTCTATGAGACTTAACTACGGGGTCATCAGTCCCTAAACTTACAAACTACTTATGAACTACTTACGAACTAGGACGGCACAAATATCCATGCCCGAGGGGGGATTCGAACCCCCGACCGTAGTGGCCGTGCAGACCGTGACTGGAGCGCCTCAGTCTCCTCGGCCACCGCGGCCGGCTGGCAACAGCTATTGGATCGTGGGAATGAAGCCGGCTTGAGATAGCCAATGAAATTTTATATGGCGACAGTTTGTTCCGAAGCCAGCTGATGCATCCGCTGCGTAATCGACTGCTGGATTGAATCTGTACCCCTAACGTCCAATTATAATTGCCACGCGTGGCCATCTGTTTTGTTGACGACGTTCTTTAGTTACAAATAGTGTAACTAGCACGACTTTCTTATATATATGTGCCAGCCTGTGTTTTTAGGGAGTAGCGTTCTGCTCACGCCACTTAGAATATACGTGACAGAAGCTCTAGTCTGAGAAAATACGTTTGTGTTGCCAACTCTGACGACCTTTTGATAGATGTGCCGAAATCACAATTTAGCTGTGGTACCAATCTACATAAATATTTTAATTTCTTACGTTTATTTTGTTTGTTTTCCCAGTTTAATCGTTCTTAGAAAAGCTGCGTCGGATAAGACAGCTTTGAACAGAATATTATATTTTACAGGATGTCACTAACTATTGCCACAAAGAATAACTTTGAATGTGTGATAGAAGCTGAAAAGTTAGTGGGACAAATGTTGCATGAGACAACCTTCTTTATTTTATTTTATTTTATTTTTTTTTTTTTTTTTTAATAGGATGTTATAGTTTTGTACATATTTTCTGACAGTGGCTATAGAGATGAATCTAATAATGTGTAACAGTAAGGTGTTTGAAGGCCAACGAAGCAGTCGCGGACTAAGGGGGCAGGGGGGGGGAGGAGCGGTCCGTCCCTGGCCTCTCGTCCTCGGGGGGGGGGGGGGGGGGCTCCAAATACCTCGAAAGTACGTGATTTTTTTTAGCGCTCCCTCTCATTCTGGGGCCTCCAAATCTCAAAGGCTATTTTTTAGACTGTTCCATGCCATTCGTCCCAGTAGGAGGCCTCCAAATATCAAAAGTTACTTTTTTGTAGTAGTACATATATTTCCAGTTGGACGGGAGGCTTCATTTTGTTTTGCCACTGATCCGGGCCTCCCGTCCATTATTTACAGAAGGTGTTCAAAATGATGACCACTGGTAACAATGCAGCGCTGCAATCTTCTTATCAAAGATTGAATGGTATTCCGTATGGATGTAGAACATTTAGAATGTTGGATCTTCAATTGCGGAAATGTTGCCAGTGATGGAATTTTGAACACTAACTGACCCTTTGATTTGTCCCAGAAATGTTTCATGGGATCTTGTCGTTCCATCTGAGTACCAAATCATTAACCATAATTGTCCAGAATTTTCCTCAAACTAGTAGCAAGCAATTGTGGCCCAGAAATATTCTATCACTTTTTGGGAACATGAAATCTATGAACTGCTGCAAATGTCATCCAAGTGGCTGAACTTAATCATTTCCAGTCAATCATTGGTTCATTTGGACCAGAGGAACCAATTCATTCCATGCAAAAACAGCTGGCACTTGTTGAACACTTTGGTCCATGGCATCATGGGATCTATGTCCCACTCGAACCCTACCGTGATCAGTCTGTTCCAAATCAGAACTCATCTGATGGAGCTATTGTTTACCAGTCATCTAGAGTCCAGTTGGTTTGGCCATAGGCCTAGGAGAGGAATGACAGGCAATGTCATACTGTTAGCAAAGTACTCATGTCAGTCGTCTGCTGCCTTAGCACCAAATTGTGCCGCACTGTCCTAACTGATATGTTCGCCATAATCATCCTACATAGATGTCTGCGTATTTCACTCTGTGTTGTGGTCTGTTAACAGTGACAACTCGACACAAATGCCAATGCTCTCAATCTTTAACTTCAGACCGTTGCCACTGTGTTGTCCATAGTGAGAGGTAATGTCTGAAATTAGGTACTCTCAGCACACTCTTGACACTGTAGATCTCAGAATTCTTAATTCATTAGTTGAATGTCCCATTAAACTAGATCCAAGTACCATTAAACATTTAAAGACTGTTAATTCATGCCATGCGCCCATAATCAGAAACAATTACAACTGAATCACCAAGGGAAAAAATATTGCTCTGTCAATGCACCACAAATTTACATTTGATGTACACAATATTACTGCCATATTTATCCATTCATATTGCTATTGCATTACTTTTTTCATTCCTGTGTACTACTCACTGGATCTCTCACTATCCATCAAAGTCAATGGTGTGACAGAATTTGCAGCTGGGAAAATTCAGTGAAAAGTATGACATACCTTTTGCAGTTCAGTTATTTTCCTATATAGTTTCACAGGGTTGCAGTTATTTTGGCTGTATAGATGGCAATGAAAATGTCCACAATCAATTCTCAAAAAATCAGTGCATAACAATGTGTTTCTCATATGCAGAAATAATTCAGAATTGTAGAGCACAATTATAAACATAGAGTCTGAAGGGCTAAGACGCTGACATTCCTTTTGAAAAATTAAGTAAATCTGTCTGGTTTTAACATCACAGCATTGAAAATGGAATGTCCTTTTCATCACAATCATTTAAATCTCCAGGTGACCATCCAGATTTAGGTTTTGTGTGTTTTTCTATAGCAATTAAAATAACTGTCACAATGGTTCCTTGAAATAAACTTTACTCTTTTCCTCCTCCTTTATTGTTCATTCTCAACATATGTTCTTCCTTACTTTGTTGTCAATGATATATTAATCTAATTTTCCACCCTTGAGAAGTTTTATTTGTACCTTCTCATAGTTTTCAACTCTTGTTACAGTTTTGATCTTTAAGAAACATATGATCTGTCTGAATTCACCTGTTCCTCTTTCAAATGGCAATTATGTGTCTATGTACTCATCAATTAAATTAACAGACTTTAACTTCAATAACATGTTTTTCCCTATTCTTGTAGCACAAATGTAATGGGTTGTTCTTTTTCAGCCATACCGCACAACGCCATTGGTATTGCCTGGTGCTAAAGTGAAGAAGGACTCTCCAGTGGCGACTCAGTCATATTTGCGTCACCATCCCAATCCACACTTCAGGGCTCCACCTGCTCCATCAGCAACGGAAGTATTAATGAAGCAGAAGGTCAGCAAACACCAATATTGTTATTTGCTACCTGAAATTTTGTTATCTCTTTGTGAAAATAAATGTCTATTGAATACTGTATTTTAAGTGGACTTCATTTTAATGATGGATTTAATAACCTGTAGGTTGAAAACTAATATGGATAGGCAACTTCAATATTATGAACAAACACAAAGTAATATATTAAACTAATACATTACCGTACAGCATTCAACAACAAGAAATGGAACATAAATACCATTAGTACAGTAATAAGTATTCAATAAGTGCTCATACTTCTCAGAGTGAAAGTTCACTGTGGAAACAATCACTTAGATTGTGGCTGAGTTACTTCCTCACAATGTCATTTTTACAGGAATGCTAGCACCACCTAATATGCAGGAGAACTTCTTTGGAATATATGAGAGGTCCTGCTGAAAGGAAAGTTGTGACAGGGGGTTGAGAGATGTGTCTGGTTAGTTCAGCTGATAGAAGATTTTTCACATAAAGGTCAGAAGTGTGGTTCGAGTCTCAGCGTGGCACACAGTTTTAATTTGTCCAGGAAATTTCATATCAGTGCACAACATAGGGAAGCATGAATTAATTTGAAAAGAGTCTCCTTGGCTGTGGCTATGCTATTTATTTGCAATATCCTTTCTTTCAGGATTACTAGTTCCACAAGATATGCAAGAAAGTTTAGGAAGCAATACAGGTTGCTCCAACACAAGTAAATATTGCACCTTGGCACGAAGAGAGACACAAGTAAAAAAAAAAAACACAGCACTTTTTAGCTTATCATTGAAAAATGTATATGAGGAGACTCAATATACATAAAAAATGTCACATCTATCCTTGTAATTTGTCCATCTGAGAACAGTACTGTCATTCTCATTGTAGATTAGCTCATGATTCATCAACGGCAAGAACAGTGTCGCTTTTCTCAAGATCTGCATTTTTGACTTGTCTCTCTCTTCTTGCCGAGATGTGATATGTTAGAGTGGGCAGTATTTAGCAATGGAAAGTCCGGGTTGGAATCCAACAGTATAATGAGATAGAGTGCAACTCACCACAAAGATGTTGGTCAAGCTGCAAAATGCACATAAAAGAAAAAAGACATTCGGTATGACTTTAGTGTGTCTGTGAGGTCTTCTTGTGTGATTGTATGAATGAGTGTGTGTTTCATTTCCTGATGAAGGCTGTGGCCAAAAGCCAAGTTGTGTGTGTGTATGAGTGTCTTTTTTATGTGCCTGTCACGCCACAAAGAGTAATTTTGCAGTGAATGCACACTGTCCTCATTACATTGTTGAATTTCTGAATTTCTGTAAGAGTAGGTGTGAGGTGGGCCGGATAGTTCAGTCCATATCACATTGGTCTGTGCAAGACAAATGATTTTGGGCTTAATCTGGTTTCAATTTTCCTTGAAGTTTCAAGAAGTTATCTACACTCACTGTGATTGTTATAATAATGTGAGCAAGATATGTATATGCAAATACTGCAGATGTTGAGTACATGGTCATTGACAACAAAATGTTAGTGGAATTGAAATTAATGAAAATTAATTAACAACATAATGATTAAAAAGGTCCAGTTGGAGACTTCCCAAAGTTTCATCCATTAATGAATTACTTTTTATGGTTAATTTAACAAACTGCATCACATTTAGTTTGATAAAATTCTGTTGAAAGATAATGTTACAGTAGAAAGTAAAATTCCATACTGATTACACTTGTGCTAAACAGTGTGCACAGAGTAGCTCTCACCAAATTATGTTGTTCTATGTATCTCAGTGTTCTCTGAGAATTATGACAGAATCCATAACACACTGAAAACACAAATACCATATCACAGAATAATCTAATCTACTAGAGTGAGGGTTTAGTGCAAGTTTTTATTGTCCAGGTGGCAGATACTGTCATTCAGAAAGTCGTCGGAGAGGAAGCAGGAGCAGGAAAACAGGTCTGTGCTGGGTGGCTGTGTTTGTTAACAAAACAGTTATCAACTATATTATTCTAACATGAGCAGAGATGACAGCTCTATGCATGAACATATAGTTTCTACAAATCAGTACTACTTTTTGTGCAAATACCTGGTGTGAAGAGATTTTGTTTCAACAGTGAGGACTTATTATTTTCATAGATGCAGACATAAAAATTGTAATCATTTCTCAGTTGGTGTACATATGTATATATATACATGGGCGTGTGAGGGTGGGTGTGCACTTCTGTTTGTGAGCGAGCATGTGCATGCGTGTGTATATCAGTGTGTGTGTGTGTGTGTGTGTGTGTGTGTGGTTAAAATAGATAAAATTTTAAAAAAAGTTCCTTATTCATGTCTTCAGGAGTGATTAAAGAACAGAATAAAGAACCTTTTCATTAATTTAAAGATTGCTATCCAAATTCAGTTAAAAGTACACTCACTCTCTCCTATTTTGCTTACCCAATTACTATGGTCCCCATAACTGGAACCTGCAAATGTAGTCTATAACAGAGTAATGGATAAAGTAATAAATTGTAATAGATTGGCTAGTTCATTATGGCCTCCATCAGATCAGCTGCCACATTTTCCCTGATATTCATGAGAAATTTCTAGTTGGGCTTTACACTGAGCATCAATGATAGTTGAAACAAATACTGTTAATTACATAGAAAGGATAAGTTGCTACTAATCACAGAGACATTGCAATGATTTGCAGAAAGGCATACGTGAATGATTACAAGTCAGCTAAGCTTTCAACCATTACAGCCTTCTTCGGAAAGACACTCTCTCTTGTACAGATGCTGACATACTTGACCACTTCCTCCAGCCACTGTGGTCAGACTGTGGCATCGTCTGAGGTGAGAGCAGCCAGTGGTGGGTTGAGGAGAGAGGATGGAGATGGAAGCAGGAGGGGAGGGATGCAAGGTGGGGGTTGGGGGACACAGCAGCACTGTCTGATGGACAGGAAGGAAGGGAAGGGGAGGGACTGGAGTGTGTGGCAGGACGGAAGACATATGTGAGGCTAGACTGTGGGCAGTGAAGGGGGGAGGATGGTGATGGCAGGAACCAGTGATTGTATCAGCCTGGGAGATAGTTGGAGTGTAGGTTATGTAGTTGGGAGAGTTCCCATTGCATAGTTTAAAAAAGCTGGTGTTTGTGGAAACAGTAACGTGATCTAACCTCCATGCAGCCTTCTAGGTGGGCAGGGCTGTAACAAACTGTTGCTAGGAGACAGCCACACCATCATGTTGCAGAGTGCTGCAGCCTTGCATGATGTGCTCCTCTTCAATGCTACACAGCCTGTGCCATATGGATCCTCTCCACAAACATATTAAAAATTTATTCCTTAAACTTTGCTGCACAGTATTTTTATTCGGGTATGATTTAATGACAACTATTCTCATTTCGACATTTTGCCGTTCTCAAGTCTCATTTGCTGTCACTGTATAATGTCTTATAGTGACAACAAATGAGACTTGAGAATGGCGAAATGCTGAAATGAGACTCATCGTTATTAAATAACACATAAATAAAAAATATTGTCCAGCAAAAATTAAGGTATAAATATTAGTATGTCCTTTACTGACTTAATATATGCTGCGGGCCCTCCTGGGGCGAAATGAAAATTTCAAAATGAAATGGAATGGACCCCTTTATTCTTGCACTAGCATGGTGGCCAACTCATTAGGTCTACTGTCACCTCTTCATTTGTAAGTAAGTTAATGTTGGACTCACAAGAACATAGGAGGGTCTATTATCCATATGTTTGTGTGTGATTATCCACTAATATGGTTCATTAGGAGATAGAAGTGGCAGAATAGCTTTTTAAATAAGAATATTTTTAAGGGCAGATTGGAAAAAAGTGCCAAGGCAAGCACCAAGGGAAGAAAAGCCTCTGTGGAATTCTAGTCCGGTAGTAAGGGCAGCAGCAGTTTTTTTGCTATCTCCAACAGTCAGACATGCATATACCATTTTGTTAGTATCAGCTATTGTGCAAATGTGGTACCATTACCCATTGCAACATTCATCATACAAGTATCAGTCTGAGTCAAAGAGAGGTACTACTGTGTTTGGGCACCAATGAAGTACAAACAAACTACCTATTTGATTGGCCATTTGAGTGCTGTTACTTATAAAACAAGTTAACTTGATGATCCTTATTCCTCCTGAATCATTTAATGAAATTGTAATACAATGTGTCTTGGCTCTCAAGCATTTGCAAAACTGTTTTCTTTTTAGATGAGGCACAGGCAAGAGGAGATAAGCAGTACTGGGCCATACTGTTCCTCAAATACATTTTTACGCATTTGAGACAAGAAAAACTCCTTTCAACTGAAGCACTTGTTGCAGGAATGGTAGCAGTTAAACAAAGTAATAAAAGTGGGAGAATATTGTCCATTTCAATCTCACTCATTCTTTTTATCATATCTCTTAAAATGACTAAAATGTTTGTTTATGCTGGGAAGAATACACAGTTCCAGTTGTACCCGTAGTTGCCAGTTATTAAACAACGCACTATATGTTTTTAGTAATCAATGTACACCATTGACAGGGAAATGCCGAGCAAAACTGCAGAACTGATTAGTTAATTTAAGGAAGAGCAGTTAGTCACAATGTGAAAATGTTGTTTCCAGCTGTGTTATAATCTTGTCCAACACCTCAAAATACGCCTGTTTGTATTTTGATGTCAGTGGATCGCCAATGTATTCCTCTATCATTTCACCTCTTCTCATGGAATTTTCAGGTTCCAAATAATGATGCTGAAAAATAGTTCAAGCCTCCAAAACAGAGAGAAGAAAAACAAACAAAATTCAGCAGACTATTTTTTAAACCACAGCCTACTCTTGTAGTTGTTGAACTAGTCTGGACTGTCAATTTTTTTTATTTGAAACCTCAGTTAGGCGGATGTTTTCCTGAATGGTAGATATTAGCCTGGTGTTGTATGGAATTACAGTTTCATCTTGTTTCACTGTTCTCCAAAACTAGTTTACCAACAGTACTGTCTAGAGTTGCTGTGCGTTTGGAAAACTGGTAGAAGACTGCAGGAATCCCCTGAAGCATGCAGAAAAACATCCTTACTGGTTTTATACAAACATAAATTCAAACAATGCACAGAACAGTGAGTGGAGGATGGGAGTCAATTTGATGCACCTTTTCTTTGATTGTTTATCTTACAATACCGAAAGCCCATGTCCTTTAATATTCTTATTACTGTCTATTGACTTCCATTAGACTCGATGTTCTCTTTCATTTGTGAAACTATTTTTTCTGCAGTTAGGTATTCATCCCTCATATACATCTTGAATATTGTATGATGCAAAGCCTCCTTATAAATACTTGGATCAAAATAATTTAGTGTTCCTGAGACAGATCTAGTCTAGGTTTATCAATAATAATGAATATAGGTTGAAGCACATAATCCCAGCTCTGGAGCAAATTTTAATTCTATGCTTGAGTCTGTGGTGGAATGATACTGTTGACTGTAGCATCATGTGGTAAAGCACATCTCCCCTCCCTGCCTACCTGAACACAAGAGGAATGTAAGTGGCCTCCCTTAGCCAGCTATAGCATGGCTGTCTCCCAAGACCTCCTCTCCAGTGACCTGTTGATTTCCATGGGAACCAAATGTTTACAAAAAGCCTGGCATATGCTGGCCTCCCAGCCACCCCAGTGTGACCAGTCTGCATAGTGATATCCTTCACGCCTCCATGCAGCTTCACTTGCTGTGTGTAGTGCTGCCGGTTTACAAGAAATAAGATAAACTTTAGTCTTTCGCACTTGCTGAAAAATACTTGAAGGTTTATAGCAAAACTAATTGGAACCACTAATACTACATCTGAGGTGGTCGCCTCCCTTGCCTGCCCTGATCAGCAGCCACTGGCCAAGCAAAGGTGGAGTAGAGATGGACAGGGATATTATGTAGCTTTGGTAAGCTGCAGAATGCCATTGTAGGAGGAGCGGGAAGGAATTGGCTAGGGTATTTCTCATTTAAGGTCAGCATAATAGAAACCCTGCCAGAGAATGTGGCGGATGTTATTGGGCCACAAGAAGGGTGCTTCTTTGTGGCTGGACAGTGGGTGTGAGTGGGTGAGTGAACAGTCAGGGCATATGAGATTTGTTTCTGGACAAGGTTGGAAGGGTAATTACGGCCTGTGAAGGCCTCACTGAGGCCTTTTGGCATATTTGGAGAGAGACTGCTCATCACTGCATATGCAGTGGTGCATTGGTGCATTGGTGGCTAGGCCGTATGGAAGGGAGTTATTGGAGGTGTTGAAATGGAGGTATTGTTGATGGTTGGTAGGTTCGATCAGATTGAGGTACTGATAAGCTATCTGTGAGGTAGAAGTCAACATTGAGGAAGGAGGCTTACTGGGTTGAGCAGGGCCAGTTGAAGTGAACAGAGGTGTTAAGGTTTTGGAGCAATGTGAATAGTATGACCTTCAGTCCAGATTATGAAGATATCATCAATGAATCTGAACCAGATGTGGGTTTTGGGTTTCATCACAGTTCCTGTTCCTTCACCACATGGTACCATGCTCGTTATGGTAGATGCCACCTCCCTCTACACTAAAATCTTGTCACTGTTGAACACCGCCTTTTACAACACACAACTGATTCCAAGCCTGCAACCTTCTACCTCGTCACCATGTCCAACTACATCCTCAATCACAATTACTTCTCCTTTAAAGGCATTGCCTACTTAACCTGTGGTACAGCAATGGGCAGCCATGTGGCACCTTGCTATGTTAACTTGTTTATGCAACATCTAGAAGAATCCTTCCTAACTACCCATGATCTCAAACTCCTCATCTGGTTCAGATTCATTGATGACATATTCATAATATGGACTGAAGGTCTTTCCTCCAAAACATCAACACCTTCTCTCTCCTTCACTTTACCTGGTCCTACTGAACCCAACGAACCACCTTCCTCAATGTTGACCTCCATGTCACTGATGGCCTGATCAATTCCTCCATCCATATCAAACCTACCAACCATCAACAATACCTCCATTTTGACAGTTGCTACCCATGCCACACCAAAACATCCCTTCAATACAGCCTAGACACCCATGGTAATCACATAAACAGTGATGAACAGTCCCTCTCCAAATACCCCAAAAGGCTTCACTGACTATAATTACCCTCCAAACCTTGTCCAAAAGCAGAGCTCACATTCTATCTCTTCAGTCACCCACTCACATCCAACCATCCAGCCACAAATGAGCACCTATCTTGTGACCCAACACCACCCACCAATACTGGAGCAATTAAACCACATACCCTGCCACAATTTCGACTACCTTTCAACCTGCCCTGTTATGAGAGATCCCTACCAAATATCCTCCCCACTTCTCCTACAGTGGTATTCCACTGCCCACCAAACATTCGTCCTTGTTCATACCTGCTTCATCCCTACATCTAACCCCTTGCCCTGTGGTTAACATCCCTGCAATAGACCTAGATGTAAAACCTGTCCTATCAACTAACCCACCATTATCTACTCTCAGTCCCATCACAGGCAGTTCCTATCCCATAAAAGCTGTAACCACTACGCAGCCTTGTAGGTGGGCATGATAAACTGTCTGTCTGCATGAAAGGCCATTGTCAAACTGTGGACAGGAGACAGAGCATGTAGTCCTGCATAATTGGCTCACTTCAATGACTGCTACACTCCCTGTGCCATACAGATCCTCCTGACAATATCAGTTTGACTGAAATGCACAGGTGGATACTCTCCCTACAATATATTCTTTGCTCCTGCAATTCCCAGGCCTAGTTCCTGCCCCCATGATCCTCCTCTTCCTGCCCATACTCTAGCCTCGTGCATGTTTTCCATATCACCATGCATTCCAGTCCATCCGCTTCCCTTCCTCCCTGTTTGTCAGACAGTGCTGGCATGTTCCCCAACCCTGCCTTGCATCCCTCCCCCCACCCCTCCTGCTTCCTTCTCTATGCTGCCTCCTTATCTCCACCACTGGTGGCTCTCGCGTCAGACATTCCCACAGTCAGGCCACAGTGGCCGAAGTGACACTTATAGGGGAAAGTATTTTCATATATTCCTTGCTACACAGAGGTTAAATTTCCTCTTGGCCTCATGAGGACTTCTTATAAGGTACAGACATTGTCTGTGACATGTTTAGTTATTGTATTAATTCACTATACTATATCTAAAATAAAAATTATGTCATAACATCCTATGTTTTGTGAGCCACAGTCTAGATGGCCTGTGTGTTTAATCTAAGTAAACAATCTTCAAGTTAATCATTGGCTAGTGATTAAAAAGTTTTGTTTTGTTTGGTGTGGTGTGGTGTGATGTGAATAAAATAAGTAGATTTTATGGTGTTATGAAATATTGTGCACATCAAGATTTTTTTATCCATTTATATACATTACAGGTTTGATTAAAAGAATGTAGAACTAATGATGTGACTAAATGCCACAATTTATGTCACGAAGCAAACTCTCTTCTGAAACACTGCACATACACAATTACATTTCGACATATCTAATGTTAGTCATTTTTCCTCTCTGATTGTAGCAATAGAGTGCTGTTTCTTGAACATTAACTGTATTTTTCAGGTTGTGCACAAACAGTTCAACTCCCCCATTGGCTTATATTCTGACCAGAACATAGCTGAAACTATTCAAAAGCAAACTGGAGTAACACCGTAAGTATTATGTAAGAGCTAGATATCTATTGCACACACTGTCTCTGCTGATTTTGATTCCTATCACTACTCAAACATGAACTGAAAGAGAAGAAAAATGGGACATTTATTAACTAGCTGAAAGTTACAGTCTCTCTCAAAGAAGAATGAAAAATACCTTCTGTCATGGATCGACAAATAATTTTTCAGCATCACATGGGAAATGAGAAAGAAAATTTATGACAGTGATAGTATGATGTTTTTGTATCACTAAATAAGATGATAATCAAAATGTGAAATGATTATTAGAGTGGACACTAACAACACAATGTGTTTGTATTTACCCGAAATATCTTTAAAAAAGAAAAACATTAAAAATCTGAATATTGGTGATATTCTCAGAAATCGATGTTGGGTCTTCTGCATATAAATCATTATCTGTGATGTAGGGGCAGTGAAATGATTTCAGACACATGTTAGTAAAAAAATATTTATTATCATTACTAACATGAGAAGGATTCCAGAGAACCACAGACAGAGCTCAGTGTCAGAAAATTGTTAGCTTTATTTGAAGTAAAGTTCAGTTTATAATCATTGTATTACTTCAAAATCAAATACCCAGGCGAGCAAACCTGAAGAGAAAAAGAGTATTCCCATTTTTGTTGCTTTAGAACAAGAAATTAACCATTTCATCTCTGCAGTACACAGAATATAGTTCTCACTCCTCTTTCAAGAAGGAAAAAATCAGTTCTTTATAGCAAGGCAGTTAGTATCAGTATCAGTGCCCATTACTGAAAATATACATTGCATGAAATAATTCATGCTGTAAAGTCAACACCCAGTAATTTTATTAAAGGTTGTTAACATTCTCTATAGTGATCTTTGCTCTCAAATTTTGGCACTTGTGAGAAATATACTGACAGATTTAACTGGAAATCATTCCAACATCTGATCTATTGGTTTGACTTTATACTGCAAGAATTTTATGTATTTGTCAACATGGAAGACTGAAAGTTTTATTTTTAAGTGGAGAAGAACATAAGTAATGGGACTATTGACCTATAGGCTTCAACACAAAAGGAAGTCACTATCCTTGGAGATTGGTATTTTTCATTTGAGTGTCTCCAATGGTCCTATATTTTATTACAGTTGGAGTGTAACCATTTAAATAAGTTCACTGTATGCAAGTAATTTGTAGAAATAACTTGATGATACAAGCTACATTCCTTTCTAAGTAGGCACTTGTGTGCAGTTGTCAAACTGCCTCTTTATGGTAGATCTTTGATATGTTCCAACATTCACCGACTTATGAAAATCAGAAATAAAGAAGTTACAGATGTGTTTGGATGCAACAGTCATTAAAAATGTTTAAATTATCATCTCTGATTTTTTAATGTATATATTGCCTTGAAAAGGTAACACTTTCTTTGTTAATTGTCTTCTGAATCAAAGTACTGCTGTGTAGATTACTTTAAGGTTTTTAGTAATAGATTCTGTTATATTAATTCTATTCCTAAATTGTTGAATATATATATATGATGAGCTTCTTTGTGTGCTCAATAATTCTAGTTATTTATCACAACAATACTTAACAATATTTTTATATGTGAAATTATATGTTAAATGTTATTTCAAGTATGTCCTCTTTGGAGGTGCTTATGGAAAAGAATTTCAAATAACAATTTATAAAATCCCCTCCATTGTAAACATAGTGTGTTGAAAGTGAAAGTCACATGTGTTAATGTGTTCCCCGTTTTCATTTACAAAATCTCAGGAAATCCATAGTAAGAGCTCCCACGCTGGATCGACGAAATCAAGTACCTGTGAGGCAAGTAGGAAATGGAATCTTCTTTTCTCCTGGCTGCAGATAAATATGTCTCTTTTTCACAGCCATTGCTTTATTTTTTGCTAGCAGGCCTATTTTTATATATTCTTCGCATTTTTTGTCTAGAATACATGCTCAGGTTAATAACAAAACTGCATTTCTTAATTAATAGCTGATGAATTAAACTGCATCCTCTGTGGGAGATGTCACAAGTTGTCTAGACTAATGGCATGGTCGCTTGTCAAAATGTGTTACTGCCTAGTACAGTTCTTAAAATTCTTTGACTGTTAAGTTGCAAACTTTCTTCCAACTTTGCTAACTGGCACGTTAAGGAACATGCCAGTTAGAATGTCAGACATAAGTACAATTGTGAGACGCACTTCAGGTTGTTAGTTATAATTACCTTTGGCTGTCAAGCAATTACAATCCGTTTTGAAATCTTAGTAAGCAAGGAAGTTAAATAAGTTAAACCCAAATTCCCCAAAACAATTATGTAATGAGACATGGACTCCTTTGTAACACATCAAAAGTATCACACCTTCTGGAGATGGAAGCAAGGTATTGTTATAGAGCTTCATAGTATCAATCAAAGTAGTCCTCAGCTTTCTGCATATTTCTTTCTTCTTGTATTTTTTCCAGTCTAGTACCAATACACGACAAGCTGTCTTTTCTCTGGTTGTTTCTCATTCTGAGGGTCAGCTATTCTCACTTTCCTTTTATAACAGTTTTCAAGGTGGGGAAAACTGTCTCTGTTACATTTTATCATTGCCACAAACTGTGCAAATGTTTCAAACTGTCACAGGTGCAGTTTATTTAATTGGCATGAAGTACCAGTACTACAAACAGTTTACAGATTGACACTCTCATACACTATTCAGTGGCTATATACAGCTAAGGAGATGTGTTGACATTAAGGTTCTCAGCAAGCCAATGGAATTTGATAGTGACCTGATGAAAAACAAAAAACAAAGAAGAACACTAAACTAACAAAGTTGCTACTATACAGTAAAAACAAGAATAATACATACACAAAAACTTAATTATCACTGCATTTAATTGAGGTTGTAATAAATTAAAAAGAAAAATAATAAACTGCAACCAACATTTATCGGGAAGATAATAAAATGAGGAACCAAAAAGTACAGATTTTAAAAAAAGTAGGGAAGAATGGAGTGGTAGATATTTATGGAAGTTTGAGTACTTGGTAACAAGAATGCAAGATAATGTGCACAGACATAAAAAAAGACAAAACATCAGTCAATTGTTGTAGGAGGAGTCAGCCTTCATTATACAATCAACATGGAGTCTGTAGTAACCCACAGTTGTTCCTCATGTATGGATTACAAGATGAGTCTGGCACACAGTGGCCAACTTAAGGGGCGGGGGGGGGGGGGGGGCACCACCCCGGGCACTCATCTTGGGGAGCCTACAAAAATTCCTTCAAAATTATACAAATTTTCAGTCAAGTTCAAATCAGAATTCTTATTAGAGTAATCCTTTACTAATATGATTTTTTTTCATGAAAAATTCTTTGTAATGCAGTTCAATGGGAGAAAATGTTATTGTTGATAGATACCATTGTGTTTCATGTTAGTTAGGAGATCAGTGATAACAGCATAGTTGAAACACTGTCAAATCCTCTTCAAACAAATAAGACAATTTTAATATTCATTTAATATTTGAATATCACAAGCCACTACAAAAATTTTACAGGCTCTCATATTTCTACTGGAATGCTTCACGCTATATAGTAGTTTACTGTTGCTGCTTGTTTCAATCCCTGTATGTTGTGCCATGTAGTGATCTGTGTCTTATAGGCATTTGATTGACAACCAGATTCAAACTTCCACATCGCAATCAAATGTGAGGCCAGATTCATCAGGTTCAAAATGTGCACACTGTGTTATGATTTTTACCTTGAGAAATAGTTGATGGCTGACTATTATAAATATTTGGAATCTCACACACTGATTTGCACACATGTTCCATCTATGATCATTCCAGAGTAACTCATTCTACTTTCACGTGTAATTTAATTGTATGTTTTATTTGTGTTACTTTTTTTTCCATAGTAGATGACCTTATACTTTTGGTCGAACACTGTAAGCAACCCTTATTAAGTAATTGGTTCTGTTCGGTGTTTTGTTATACATCAGTAACCATTTATTTCTCTTTCATGTTTTTTTGCTTATTTTCATTTTTTGTTTCTCATCTGAACGCATTTTGTATGCCACCCACACAGTTTTCTCTGAGTACCATACACCTTTCCTCTTGTTATAATATTATTTTGTTGCATAGTAAAGGAAAGTCCTCTGTGGGACATAAATATTTATATTTAAGAAGTAAAGGTATCAATTCAGCAAATAGTTTTCTCTATCTCTCTCTGACAATTCAGTCTCAACTATTCATGGGTTATTACTTTACTTCTTAAATACTTTTGTTGTTTGGTTTTCATCTCCTAGTCATTTCCTTTTTGTTAGTTACTTTGTCTTCATTCCTGTGTCCATGTCACTTTGATTTAGTATTTATCTGTGTATCCATATCTTTTGCATTTACCATTTTGTTCATAACATACACTATCATTCATTTTCATCTACCAAATACCTGAGCTTCAAAGAAATTTTCATCGTAGATTTTGCTTTTGTCATACTTGCTTTGAACCATTAATGTAGATTGTGATACTGCTCATTATCTTGGCTTATGTAGCTATAGGTGCCAAATACAAGAGAAGCAGTGTGACACTGTTGTATTGCATTTATTACCTCATGTAACATGACATGGATTTGTAAGGAAAAGTGAATGTTACTTGCATGTCTCCTAGAAACTTCACTGGGACGAACAGATTCCCATAACAGTTCATTCTCTCTGTGAATATACAGTAATTTGTTCATAATGTTGTTTGTTACTTTATTTCACATTTCATTGTTTGTAGGCAGCTAGTTACTAATTGTGAAATCCCTGCATACAGTCTTGTGTGAATGAGAAATGTGGAATGATGCTGGTGCTTTTAGTTTCAGAATGATTTTAATGAAAACTTTTAAAATATGTCAATCGGTCATCTTTTGGTCTCCTAAACTGTTGTATTCAAGATTAACACATTGGCTGCCACGTGGCCGCTGGCAGCCACAACAGGCGGCTCTGGCACATCTCTGACGTGATTGCGTCAGGCGATGTTTTGAAGTACAAAAATCGTTTGTCAGCCAAACAAGCTGCACAACTGTCTTTCTAAATACTAGTACCAGAGTCACATATATTTCATCAATGTAATTGCTGTCTTTTGTTTGAAGTTTGTATTCTTATTTCATTACCAACTCAAATTACAATTACAAATGACCAAAAGAAATTTCAATGCTCTTCACAATTGTAAGTTAATTCCAATAATGAAGATGGAATAAACTCCAGATATAATGCTAAGAAATACTTGTTGTAATAGCACATATAAGGTTAAATATGTGAAAAAATTAAGATAAATCATTATAATGCATTCTGTTGTATGCTCAATTTTTCTGACTATATGAATGAAAGAGAAATTGGTGTTCATGTTGTGAACTGAAGTAACAAAAATACACATCTGGTATGTGAAATACCATCATATTTTCATTAAATATTATATTACTCTTGACATCAAATTTCATGACATTTACTAATGGTCAGAAACCATTGCAAGTTATGATAATTTATCGACTCTTTAAATGGAGTGGCAGTTGGGAATAAATGAACATACCTGACACATTATTTGATACGTAAACAGAGAAGTAAAATTGGTTGTGGTGGTCCAATACAATTCCATCACGTTGATGGAAAAATAGCACACAAGAAACTGATGTTACTGTTTCGAAAAGATCTAATTTGTTTATAGGAACTTTCTACATTTGGATTTTACAGTTTTCTACCACAATAATATGGTAACTGGTAGAAAGAGAGGAAAGTATTGTAGTAACCATGGCTCTCTGAAATTACACAGACTAGGTATACCACATTAGGGAAAAAGTGGCCATCGTGAAACGTTTTTATGGTATATTTCCATTTCAGGTCACTTTAATATATGAAACATCACTTTAGAGGAACTCTAAGAGAAACATAAGTTGCAGCTGGCACAAATGTGTGACAGGAAAATAACTTACAACATATAATTTTTTAAAGGTTTCAGATCTTTAAATTTATTAAATCCATAATTTTAGCATTATTAAACAAATCCTTGGCAAAAGCAACACTGGCATTGTTGACAGTAATGTCAATAACTTGTCTACAGGTATATAGCTTCTTTCTGGATCTACATTTGATAAAGAGTAATCACATACTTTGATGTCAGTCATGAAGCCTCTCTAAACAAAATTCTTGCACCGTAGAGTAGCATCTTTCTCTGTCGCAATTTTAGTCTGCATGTGTTATGCATAGTTTAACACTGGTAACCATTATACATGGTAGCATTGGCTTATCAAGAGCTAGTGAAATCAGTAATGATTTGTTAGTGTACTGTCTATTTCAGTAAATCAGTAGCAGTAGTAAAATACAAAGCTTATATGATTATATTATAAATATGAAATTTATCTTTAAATTGCTTTTTTCTTTATTACTATCTTGTGTCTAATTTATTTTTAACTGTTTTGTGTATGTTATGAAAATCTGCACAACCAAATCCTTTTAAAAATTTTAACATGAAACTTTTTACTGTACCATAGTTGTGACATATTATATAGTAATATTTCATCACTTACAGTATTTGGAGATCCGAAGAGAGCAACAAAGACTTGCCAAAACTGGTCATTATTAAGGTTCAATAAAAAGTTTCATATAAACTGAACACAGTAGCATTATATATTAATCATTTTATGTGATAGACATTTAGTAATTGAAAACAGGAGATTTACATGGAACATTACAAAAAAATTCTTGTGTAAGAACATGTTGCTATCTTGATGAACTGACATATACCACCATTTTTCATTGAGACACCAAAAGCAAAAGTTTTAGAATTTTTTATGTGGCTGTTAATTTAAATACTCCTGATTTGTACATGAAGTTTACATACTGAACTGTCATTTCCTAAATGTCTTCCAGAAATTGTAGTTATCTTAGAGGTGAAATAACTCAGGGGTTGAAAGAGAAGTGGTTCATCAGTCATAGAACAGAAGATGTGACATTGCTAGTCTAAGGTTAAAGTCATGCTCCTTTCAAAAAACAGCTTGATAGTATAAGCGCCATACATTTATGCTCTAACCATGTTAGGGTGAATACTGAATGTTTTATGCTTCTTGTGTTTTTATTGAATGAAAGTTGGGTATAATTTCAACTTTGCTTTGTTGCTTCAAAACCATACTACAGCTTTATCTTCTACATGAGTAAGACCACTTCACTTTCATCCACTTTTCATTACTATATAAATGTCATAAGCATCTCAGATTATTACTTGACAAGACCAAAGCATATTTATTTATTATTTATTTACTGTGACAGTATATCTGTAATTTTTGGACCAGTAATTAAGTTGTCAATATAACCATTTCTGTATAGAACATCTACTGCATCTCTAATCATAGTATTTTTATTGATCTTTCTTTCCTGAAACAAAAAATACAAATACAACAACAACAACAACAACCACAACAACAAAATACACCAATCCGGCCTCCTTGGCAACAATAAAACTTTCAACGTTACAACTACTCTAACATCCTCAAACATAACAAATTAACACTGTGTGGCCACCTATGGGTATACAATATTGTTTTACATAATACGAGTAATGCACCAATGATACTTAACTTTAATCACTTTGATAATGAAAAACTTGCATTGGCTCTCCTTGAATTGCATTTTGTTTTCAACAAATGTCTCCTCCAATCATTCAATAAACTACATGTGTTTCATACACAAATCTTGCAAATAATACTTCAACCATTTTTCTTAAATAAATCATTTTATGTACATACTATGCTATACCACAACTTACCCAATTCATATAAAACAACACAATACAATTTATGCAATAACTGACACTCCTAATAATGAGTTCTCTCTCATAATTGCACTACACCATACAACATAACACAAAACAACACATGCAGCATGAAGAAGACAGTCAAATATGACCCATCACAGTCTGAGACATTTAAGGCATTGCAAGAAGAGGAACTGGGAGGACATTTGCAAGAGGTGACAGTACCCGTGACGCCCAAGGTCTTCAACCCCTCAAACAGGCCCAATGCAGTTCCTGAGAAGCCTGCATGGGTAAAGGTATGTACCAGAACCAAATAAAAAAATAGTACTTTACAAAATAGATTAACTGTGTTAGAAACGAGGCTGCATGTCTTAATGAAAAAATATTTGAAATTTATAAGCATTAAGAATTTTTATGACAGTTTTTTGCAACACTGATTTACCTGTATTGCAAAGCTCTAAAAAGGAGACCTTCTGGTCTCAGAAATTAAGTTTGAGATGAGACTTCATATATTAGTAGTATACGCCAAGAGTATACTACTAACTCATATATATAATTATATACTGCTCATAGGGATTTTAAAGTGCACTATCCACGAAATTCTAAGAAAAAGGGCTCCAAAGTTTAAGCACAACTGAAATATATGTTAGATACTATTCATCCCTACCACCGTGACACAACCTTCCTATCCGCCCTCCCCTCTCCTATCTCCACACCACAGAGCGTGGTTCAAAGTGTCGCAGCCAGAGCTGACAGTTTTGATATTGTATTATGTGCCTGTGTGATTGTTCCTAATTCCGAAGAAGGCCATGGCCGATAGCTGAAAGTGCTGTATGTGGGTCTCTTTTTTGCGTGCCAGTTGCGGCTCATTGTCACGTCTTTGCGGTGAGTTGTAAACTGTCCTATTCCTATATTGTTATATGCTAGTAAATTAGAAGTGTGGGCAGCATGTCGAAATAGCTCAGGCAGTAACTTGCTTGACTGTCATGTGTATGATCAGGGTTCGATCCTACCTGAGTGGACATTTTATTTATATTATTTGTTTTAAAAATTATAACAATGTTTAAATAAGATTAATTATATAAAATATTATCAATTACATCGTAAAGTATTTTATTTTATTTGTGAAATGACAGTTGCAGACAGTGAATTTGCAGTGATGAGATGTCCCTTACCCAATATGCTGAAAACCTTACAAAGTCCTTCACAGACAGACATTACCCTCCTGACCTAGTCCGCAAACAGATTCCCATGCCGTATCCATTCACACAACCGATCCTCCCTCCAACCCCAACAATGGAGTGTCCTTCTTATCACCCACAGGGATCATTTGCCTGTGGAAGACCCCGATTCAAAAACCTGCCCAATCCACCCACCCAGCACTTCCTATTCCAGTCCTGTCACAGGCTTATCCTATCCTCATCAGAGGTTGGGTCACCTATTGAAAGCAGTGTTTTATATTGTTATGATGACTAACCAGCTGTCTGTCAGGATGAATGGTCACCACCCAACTTTGGCAAAAAGGTAGATGGACCACCCTGTGGCGCAGCATGCAGCTGAATACTGCACTTTGGGTTTCAATGGCTGCTTCACTACCCGAGCCATCAGGATCCTTCCTCCGCCACCAATTCTTCTGAACTGTGCAGATGGTGTTGTCCCTTCATCACATTCTACAGTCCCACAACCATCCTGGCCTCAACCTAAGATAACTTCCCCTCCTTACACCCTATGCCTAACATCTCCCTCCCCTTTTCCTTCCCCACACATTATCCTGTATCTCTCCAATTCATGTCTTCCTTGCAACTGCCTCTTACATCCACTTAATTAATTACCTTTCACTTTTAATTACTTTTTTATTTTTTCATATCTTTTTCCTGTTTTTCTGTCTTTTTACTGTTTTTTTCTCCCCACACTTCTCTACACCTTCCTTTTATCCTTTCCCTTCACTTTATTCATTGCCACAATTCAAATTCCCGCTTATCAGAGCCTTTACAATCCATCATGCAATGTGGAACTTTCCATCCCCACCCTTACCCAGAATCCTTCACCCTCCACTCCCAACCTCACTCAGTCTAGATGCTTGTGGTGCCGGAGTGGCTGGACGTGGCGGTTGTACGAGTATAGTTGTCTGAGTGATTGCATGAATGCATGTGTTTCTTTTCCAGATGAAGGCCACAGCTGAAAAATTAAGTGTCAGTGATGGAGGATAGATAACAACCCACCATAAAGAGGCTCACTGAACTGCTGACAGGGACATTCACACAACTTTAAATTTTTGGTCACGGCCTTCATCAGAAAAAGAATTACATACATTCAGACAACTACCAACCCACCCACCTACTCACCTACCCAGTCAGCCACCCACCCACCACCCACCCCCCCCCCCCCACACACACACACACACACACACACACCACCACCACCACCACCACCACCATGTTCGGCCACTCCAGCACCACAAGCAACTAGATTGTGAGTGAGGTGGGGAGTGGAGGGGGGAATGATGCCAGTTAAAAGTGGTGATGTAAAGTTCCGCCTCACATGATGGGTACTGAAGGCTGTGATAGGCAGGATTTTGAACTACAACATTGAATGCAGTGAAAGCTAGGGGTGCTAAAGGATAAAAGGGAAGACGTAGAGGAGTTTGAGGAGGGAGTGCGAGGATTTGAAATGATAAAAATAATAAGGAAAAAGTAAGAAAAGGTAATATAATAAAAAAAAGTAATTAAATCACGGGCTATTGTAATGGGTGACACACAGTTGCAAGGATGACATAAATTTGAGAGGTACAGGATAATGAGTGGGGAAGGAAAGCGGGGTAGGGAGATGTTAGGCATAGGGTTTGGGGGTGGGAAGTAATCTTAGGTTGAGGCCAGGATGGTTGCAGGACCGTATAATGTGTTGAAGGGACAATTCCATCTGCTGAGTTCAGAAGAGCTGGTAGTGGAGGGGAGGATCCAGATGGCTCGGCTAGTGAAGCAGCCACTGAAAATACAGAGTGCTGTGTTCAGCCACATGCTGTGACACAAGATTGTCCTCCTTGCTTTTCACGACTATTTACTATTTGAATTCACAGTTAAAATAATGAAAAAACAATGAACAAGATACAAATCGTGACAGCTCCGCTTAGTTACAAAGCAGATGCCAATGTACAGAAATCAAGAGTTTGAGAAATAATCATTCCATTGTTGTTAGTAATCCCTAGTTACATTGAAAAATAGAACAGTGTATGTTACAGCCAATATCTTTCTCCAAAAATGTATTAAAAATAAGTCACAATAAGTGATGTTGTAGTAAGCATTTTTTTTAAAGTATAACAGTTATATAGGATTTAATGTGAACCATTAGATTTTGTCATTATATCCAATATTCTGTTAAGAGTGATCTTGATATAAAAGGTTTCAACTGTATATTGATATTTTTCCACTGCCTATATACTCCATGTTGCACATCATAACACACTGAACACTACATGAAAAACTGCTCAGGTGGCCACTAGGCAGCTGGAATACCAGCAGAAAATAGGCCACAGTGCATTTTGCTGCATGTGATCTTGGAAACATGCCATGCCTGTCTGATGGCCACAGGAATTCCAGCTCTCTGGGGCCACCCTCAAGTAATTGATACCAAAGTTCTATTCCCACCACAGTTTTTTTTCCATCCCAAATCCCACTGAAAAAAAAAACCACCCTACACTTGGTACTGTAGCCTACACCACAGACCTTCGCATTTGGAGACTGTAGACATGTGTGTGGGTGTGAAACTGTGAGATCTCTATTTCTATGATATTCCTGTATGAAAGCTTAAATATGTGTAGTATTCTTTATGTTTTTCTGTAACTCCGCATCTCCTGCCAGTGGTGATCAAGCAGTTCACTCTTTGAATATTGTTAATACAACAGTAAAATTGTCTGTAAAAAAGCAGATTTTTTTCCAAAATTAGTTTTTACATGGCTTTGTAATATACTGCAGTTGAAATTGTCAGTATACATGTAAAAAGTAATAGATATTTATCTTTTCTTTCACCACAGAAACCACAACCTGAACAGCAACGTACTTTTGTAAGTAGGAACTTGCCTGTGTCCATTTTGTGTTGTGTGTTGCACAATGTCCAGAAAATGACCAATTTCTGTTACATCTAACACTGTGTTTGACAGCATATTCTTGTTATTCTAATGAGATTTGTGCCAATTAAGACTATGACTTATTTTACTAAAAAAAATTAAAAAATAAAAATCCACTGGGGGGGGGGGGGGCAGAGCTAAAAGAAATAGGACATCTGGTGTCCAATTTTTTTAGCATCTGTGCTAACACAGTTTGAAAAATGAAGTGTGTGTTTGATTTTTTTATAACCACAGAGAAACAGTGTGTCAACACAACACTGTGGGAGAGAAAACCCTAAGTGAAACATATGAGCAAGTTCACAGAAACAGATTTGAACAGTAGATGGAAGCAAAAGAAGGTAGTGTTTGTTAAATATAATTCAACTGATGAACTTGTATCAATCAGGCTGTGCGCACACATCAGTAACATTTTTCCATGTTGCCATCATTCCAACTAGCTCCAGCACCACATTTTTATGTGCCTGTCTGCTGTTAAATAATGCTTCTTTATAGTGTGTGGTTGTCTTTATTTGTACACCTATTTCTGTGAATGTCTCTGAAAAATAATTAATCATTACAAGAACACAATGAGCACAATGTATAAACACAATATATTACAACAATTTGATAAGCCATTGTTGCAAAACATTCACAAAATTTGTTTATAGAATAATAGGAAAACTTCTAGACTCCTGAACTCATGGAAGATCAGTTTGAGGTCCAGAGAAATACAGGAACATGTGAGGCAATACACCTATTACTTATCATATAAGACAGGTAGAAGAAAGACAGACCAATTATAGATTTAAAGAAAGCTTTTGAGAATGTTTTCTAGATTTATTTTTTTGAAATTTTTAGAGTAGTAGGAATCTACTCCTGCATTTATTAACATACACCACAAGCCACCATATGGGAAGAATAGCCTTCTTTTGAAACTTCATGTTATAGAAGAATTCTGAAGTTAATTATCAGTTGATAGGGTGCATCCTGAATCATCAAAGAATCGTCATTTCCTAAAGGAATAAAATGTGTGTGTGTGTGTGTGTGTGTGTGTGTGTGTGTGTGTGTGTGTGTTTGGGAAGGCATAAAGCAAGAATGTGAACTAAAGCTTCAATACAGTCAGCAGATTCAGAAGGATGTAGGATGTTGCAGTTATGTAGACACTGAAGGGCTAGTGTATATATAAAATAGAAGCTATTAGAAACCATTCATTACAATTGTGTAATTTTGGAAATAAACAAGTCTCTTCGTTTGAATAGGAAAAGAGAGAGAGAGAGAGAGAGAGAGAGAGAGAGAGAGAGAGAGAGAGAGAGAGAGAGAGAGGAGGCCAGAACAATTATTTAGTACATGTCCTGATACACAAATTATGTAGTAGTGGAACAGAATATAAAAGCTGAAATATGGTCATAAACATCAAATTCTCCAATATCTAAAGATGTCAAAGACAGTAATCTGAAGGAACTTTGGTCTATGTGATGACATAGGCCTAGGTGCAGAGGGATTTGCATCCAATGATGAGAACATTGTAATGGATGGTATGGAACCAACCTTGGTAGTTGCACGTGCCGATAATGTCTTGGCAACTGAGGAGGCAGAATTGATGGGGCTGGCCACTCATTGGTAGCCATTAGAACAAGACAGCATTGTGTCTGTTGTAACTGCCCTCTGGTGGCTAAGCCATGCACTGAGGAGGGCTGCCATTCAGAGCAGTCACATGTTTGCTACTGTAGAGGCCACATCAGGTTATACTTAGTTACTGCGCATCTTTTGCTGGTTACTCAGTCTTCTAGTTTTCTGCATTTGGAATTACTTGCCATTCTGTTGACAATCTGGCTGGGAAATGGGCTTCAGTTGGTAGAGCACTTTGTGTGAATTTTGTTAAACACAGACAGTTGCTTAAATGGTGTTCTAAGAGCTTTACACTGTGTCACTTTCATTACACAACTAACAGTGAGAATGGCGAAGAAGTATCTCTCCTTCAAAAGAGATTTCCACTGCATTTTTCCCACTAGCCATAAAAAAAACCAGACCAAGGATTTCTTCAGAAATGAGTTTCCTTAGGAATGAATATCATCCAACAAGACTCAGTCATGCGTGTACAAAGAGCTCTGGTGCCTTGGATCTGTTTTGAATGTTAATGAAAATACTACTGAGGTTAAAATTAAGTGTCCTACATTCTCATGGCCCTTCACTTTTATATGTATGCCTGAGAACCTGACATCTTAACAGTGTATATGGCAGACATTCTAAGAAAGACTGATCTGAGAACAACAACAGATCAAACTAGGGGTCCTTTCACTGAAAGATGTACAAATAGTGTTATAAGTAGATACCCAGTATTGAAGCATGGTAAGTTCTGATTATATAATTGTTATTGCATTTGATTTTGTACATAAGTGCCTCATATTTTAATGCTCGATTAATGATGAAAATTCTCCTCAGAGATAATAAATATTGTTGAAATGAGATAGAATGGCTGGCCAGTACTTACCATTGTGCTGTACCGCCGATAGTAACACAAAATGAAAAAACAGAAAAAAAGGGACAAAGGGACAAGCTTTCGGAACAGAGTTCCTTCGTCAGGTGGGAGAGAAGGGAAGAATAAAGGATGGGAATAGAAGGGAAAGGTGGTTCACGACCTAGGTCATGAAGGTGGTGTTTCGGAAGTGTGGGCGTCAGAGATACTGCATGTATGTACGGAGCCAAGCCAGAGAGGATAAATATAACTAAAAAGGAAAGATCAAGTAGTAAAGAGAAGAGAAGAGAGTGAAATTAATGATGCTGAGGGGTGTAGGAGGGGCAGGGGGGGGGGGTGTCTAAAACGTTTTTCATAAACAGGGAAATATGGATGGACACACACACACACACACACACACACACACACGGAGAGAGATAGAGAGAATGACAGAGAGAGCGAGAGGGCGGTAGAGAGAGAGGGGGGGGGGGTAAGGAACGGATAATGAATAGGTGAGCTGAGGATGGAGGAAGGGGAGGGGTTAGCGTAGATTTAGGCCAGGGGGGTGGCGGGAGGAGAGGATATGTTGGAGGGCAAGTTCCCACCTCCGTAGCTCTGAGGGACTGGTGTTGGTTGGTACTATCCAAATGGCACGTGTGGTGTAACACGTGCCCAGGTCCCTGGAGTTATGCTGGAGGGCATGTTCTGCCACAGGATATTGGGTGTCCCCCAGGCGAACAGTTCGTCTATGCCCATTCATCCGCTCAGCCAATTTGTTGGTAGTCATACCAACATAAAAGGCTGAACAGTGGACACATGTCAGCTGGTATATGACATGCGTTGTCTCACATGTGGCCCTGCCTTGAATTGGGTAGGTTTTTCCAGCCCCACCACAGGAAAAACCTACCCAATTCAAGGCAGGGCCACATGTGAGACAACACATGTCATATACCAGCTGACATGTGTCCACTGTTCAGCCTTTTATGTTGGTATGACTACCAACTACCATATTTTAATGCCTTACACACATACGTTTGGCTAGGGTTGTTAAATCATGTTTTATGACTCTGAAGATCAGATTTTTGACTTACCTAAAGTACAGGCTCGTCGACAGAAACATAAAACACACACAAAAACACACAAACATTCGAGCTTTCGCCACCACTGGTGGCTTCTTCGGGAAAAAGAGGAAGGAAGGAGAGGAGAAAGGGAAGGATACGGGTTTTAAGGAAGTTGAAAAGGAGCCATTCCAATCCCAGGAGTGGAAGGACTTACCTTAGGGGACAAAAAGGAAAGTAGACAAATACCCTCCATTTTTTCCCCCACGGTAAGTCTTTCCTCTCCCGGGATTGGAATGGCTCCTTACCCCCTTCCTTAAAACCCTCATCATTTCCTTTTCCCTCTCCTTCCCTTCTGCCTGAAGAAACAACTGGGTTGCGAAAGCTTGCGTGCGTGCGTGTGTGTGTGTGTGTGTGTGTGTGTGTATTCATTTAGTTATTTGTGATGCTGTCACATCTGTGCTCCTTCGCCTGGTGAGTAATTTATGTCTATTTTTTATATTTAATTTTTCCTGCTAGGAATTTTTCGTCTTAATATTCGTATCATATATTTGAATTCAACAATTACTTCTGTCCTTGCTCTGTTACTTTTCGAAATCTTTTCTGTCATCTTACTTTCCCTTTGGTTTTTGTTTTTATTTTTATTATTCATTTTTTATTTATTCATTTATTTACATTTTACATATCAGTTCCTTTCTACATTCACTTCTTTGTTTACTGTTCATAGTTCGCTAATTCTTACAACAATACGTTTTCTTCCAAACCTTTTCCTATTAGTAGGTTTATTTTGATATTTACCACTTTCATTACTCCTGCTTCCGTCTGAAACATGCCGCTCATTCAATTTTCTCTCATTCAAAATCGTAAACACTCTTTCCTAACAATAGTTTCTATATTGTTTATAACCATTTTCGGCATTTCTTAGTTACCTTAAGATTGCTCCCATTCCCGTTTTTCCACATTTCTGTTCGTGTTTAATACTTTTCCGATCATATTTCAGCAACTTTCCATTGGTTTTGATTCCACTTTTCCTTCGTCAGACTATTTCAGCCTCAAAATCGTAATCTGCTACCATATAACCAATCCTGTTTAGATGTTTTCTTTGCAGTTTTCTCATACTTTTTCCGATTTTCACCTTCCTTAAACCCCTTTTTCACGCCATACCACTACCCAACCCTTTTATACTATGTTGTTGATAACTAAAGGTGACCACAGTATCAACAACAAATTTTAAAAACTTTTCCTATTTCCTTTCTTTTCTCATACCTGAATTACTGTCCACATTCATCTCCCCCCTGATATGTAAATATTTTTATACATATTTTTATTTTTAATATGTTCATTGCAGCCTATTACATAGCCCATATTTCCCACTCCTCCTTCATCCATATATTATGCCTCCCTCACAAAATCCCTATAACAACCCCATCCTTCACAGTGAAGGCATGTCGGTTGGTAAATCCCGTGGGTGCTATCACAAGGGGCTCTGCCCTTGATCGTGTACACTTGCGATAGCACCCACGTGATTTACCAACTGACATGCCTACACTGTGAAGCGTTCTATGTGGGAATGACCAGCAACAAACTGTCCATTCGCATGAACGGTCACAGGCAGACAGTGTGTGTTGGTAATGAGGATCACCCTGTGGCTAAACATGCCTTGGTGCACGGCCAGCACATCTTGGCACAGTGTTACACCGTCCGGGTTATCTGGATACTTCCCACCAACACCAATCTTTCAGAACTCCGGAGACGGGAACTTGCCCTTCAACACATTCTCTCTTCCCGTTGCCCACCTTGTCTCAACCTCCGCTAAATTCTAATTCCCGCCCACCATCTTTAACATCTTTGCCTCGGTTCTGTGGACAGAGCCTCTCCCTGTAGTGGTATCTCTGTCCAACTTCTTTGGTTTCTACAAATGTCTGCCGAGGTGTGTTTGCATGTGGATATGTGTGAGTGTGTGTGATTTGTTTACCTTCCTTTTTGTCCCCTAAGGTAAGTCCTTCCACTCCTGGGATTGGAATGGCTCCTTTTCCACTTCCTTAAAACCCGTATCCTTCCCTCTCTCCTCTCCTTCCTTCCTCTTTTTCCCGAAGAAGCTGCCAGTGGTGGCGAAAGCTCGAATGTTTGTGTGTTTTTGTGTGTGTTTTATGTTTCTGTCGACGAGCCTGTACTTTAGGTAAGTCAAAAATCTTTATTTTATAATTTGTATCTCCTAATCCAAATGTTATCCTAATGTGATTTTGTACTACATTTTGTAGCGTAAGATGAAGAAGCCAATATATTTTTCTCAGGAATTTTGTAGATGACATATTTTTTCAGATATTCAGGGTAAAAGTCACTGATATTAATTGTGTACATTGTTTGATTATGACCAAATTGTGTATCGTTTTAAAGCTTGTTCTTAGACCTTACCAAGATTATGTTTCACAGTTATATTAGAACAGAAGTTAGCCATTTTTGCCAGCAAAGTTTGTCAAATTTTCCACCCAGGCACAGCATGCTTCACAACTTGTACTTTACATAAGTATTCTGAATCAGTAGCACTTGCAATCACATGTATGACATATACTAGTTGGCTGCTATGTTCTGCCCTGCACAACAATTTGTATATTTGTAAGGTATGGCATTTACATATCAAAGAGGTAGTCACATTTCATGCCATTTTCTTGCTATAGTGGAGTAATGTATCCAGCAGGTGAAGTATTGTGTACGCTCATGAGATAGTTACACAAAAACACTCTTGTTCAGTAATACAGGTTTCCTTTGAGAGCATAATGGAACAGTAAATAAAATGTCTTTGCAATTTCTGGATTTATTACTCATAGTTTAACATGGGATTTGTGTCATTTACTGTAGGTCCTGCCAATACTGATTTATACTTGCAGATGTCGAGCTGCCACCACCCTTCAAAAATCATAAGTGTACTTGTAACTTCAGTGCATAGAACTCATATAATGTCCCACATTGACAGCCTACAAAATGAACTGGTACACTTAGAAAAATATTCCATGAGATCAGCTCTATAAAATGTCAGTTTATAAGTGATGGAAGCAAAAATGCCACTCTATATCCTTCCTACCCTATGAAAGAAATATTTCATCAAAAACTGGTTGAATGACACAGCATAAAAGGAAGCGACCTCCTACTGACCTTGAAAGCAGATCTTTTGATTACGACCTGCTTTTACAAGATGTCATCTGTCAAGGAATATACACATGATACTGACATAAAATAACTAACAACATTTGGACAATTACATAAAGTAACTGGTCTAATTTGAATTAATAACATATATTGCTCCAATAAGAACGAAGGAGCATACATAAAAATAGCTTAACAGTGACAAAACCAATGATGTATATAGATGTCAAGACCAACTGACACAACCTGAAGGCAATTGAGCCGAAATAGGTGCTTATGGTAATAAACAGTCTGCGTGGATATGGTATATCGCCCCAAATTTGCAACTGGATAGGTGATTTCCTGTCAGAGAGGATGCAGTTTGTAGTAATCGATGGTAAAGCATTGACTAAAACAGAGGTGATTTTGGGCGTTCCACAGGGTAGTGTTATTGGTTCTCTGCTGTTCCTTATTTACATAAACGATTTGGGAGAAAATCTAAGTAGCTCTTAGGTTATCTGCAGATGACGCTGTCATTTACCATCTAGTAAAAAGATCAAAACCAACTGCAGAACGATCTGAATAAAAATTGTAAAAAATGGTGTAAAAATTGGCAATTGACTCTAAATAATGAGAAGTGTGAAGTTGTCCACATAAGCACGAAAAGAAATCCGTTAAACTTTGTTTACAAGATAAATCAATCACAAGTGAAGGCCATAAACTCCACAAAGTACCTAAGAATTACTATTAATTCAGACTGGAAAGAACACGTAGTGGGAAAGGCGAACCAGAGACTGCATTTTATTGGCAGAACCCTTAAAAGATGCCACAGAATTACTAAAGAGACTGCATACACTACGCTTGTCCGTCCTTTTTTGGAGTATTGCTGCCCAGTGTGGGATCCTTATCAGGTGGGTTTGACGGAGGACATTGAAAGAGTCTAAAGAAGGCAGCTAGTTTTGTATTGTCACGATACAGGGGAGACAGTGTTACGGAAATGATATAGGATCTGAGAAGGGAATCATTTAGAACAGCAGGTTGCTGCTAAGGAGCTTGGTAAGGTGCAGAGATTAGCCTGCTTAGCCATAACAGGCGGAATTAGCAGCACACCAACTGCTGGGATGGAAACCATGTTGGATATGCCCCCATTACACCTTTGGGTCAAGATGGAGGCAGCGGCTGGTGCATACAGACTCAAAACTGGAAAATACTGGAACTCTTTGAGATATCCAGAATCACACACTAAAATAGTGAGAGAGGTAAATATAGGAAAGACTGGGGAAATGTCAGCCGACTGTATTATAACCCCATACTGCTTCAACAAGCCTTTCAATATAACAATTGGAAGTAGGGAGCAGTGGGAGAAAATAGTTCGAGACCGTACGGGGTATATTGTCTGGTTCACTGACGGGTCAAAATCAGACCAAGGTGTTGGGGCCAAGGTATACGGGGTGCAGCCAAGACTGGAGGGTGTCATCTCTCTAGGGAAACTGGTCTCAGTATTCCAGGCCGAAATCACTGCCATCAGGCCGTGTGTGGAGGAGAATTTGCGTAGGTCCTACAAAGACTGTAGCATCTATATCTATTCAGACAGCCAGGCAGCCCTGAGATCACTGGCAGCTCCTGCAACAAGGTCTAAAATTGTTGCAAAATGTCACAGGGTTCTGGTGGAGCTAGGGGAAAGCAATAAACCTATTGTGGGTCCCTGGCCACTCGGGAATCAGTGGCAGCGAACATGCCGACAGATTAGCCAGGATGGGGGCAGAGACTCCATTTATTGGACCGGAACCTGTCCTGACAATCACCAAGGCAATGAACAAATTGGAGCTACGTAACTGGCTCAGAAGACAGCACTAGAATATTGGACCAAAGTCTATCAACAAAAACATGGCAAGGTAATGATGCCAAAGCCATGTTTTAAAAGAAGCTCTTCAATCCTGGGCCTGAAAAGGAGAGAGATTAGACTCATTATTGGATTGCTGACAGGCCATGGGAATTTAAAAAAAAAAAAAAAAAAAAAAAAAAAAAAAAAAAAAAAAAAAAAAAAAAAAAAAAAAAAACATACAAACAATGGGAATAACAGAAGAGGACCCTAAATGTAGGATCTGTGATGAAACTGCATCACATCTAATCTTCGAATGCATTGCATTGGAGAGTAAAAGGCACAGAACATTTGGGGCAACCAGACTCGAAGAACTGGTAAAGGGACTCCTTGCACTGTTCAAGGGCATCGGTTGACTTTACTAGATATACAGGGAGCGATACCGCAAACTTTGTTCCGGAGCAGGCAGTGCAGGTTCGACCAAGACTGTTTTGGCTTCCCTGAGAAAATCAAATCAAATCAGGGAATCATTACAACAACGGCACTTATCGCTGCAGACTGGGTTACTTATGAAACTCCAATCGCCAACTTTCTCCTCTGAATGCGAAAATATATTGTTGACTCCCACTTACATAGGTAGAAATGATCATCAGAATAAAATACAAGAAATCAGAGCTTGAACGGAGAGAATCGGGTGTTCTTTCTTCTCGCGCGCTGTTTGAGAATGGAATGGGAGATAAACAGTATAATGGTGGTTCAATGAACCCTCTATCAGGCACTTAAATGTGATTTGTAGAGTATCCCATGTAGATGTAGATCTTTAGGTTAACACCTACTTTTTTCGTAAGTTCCAGTTTGCTTGTAGGTCATTATTTGTTTCAGGTCTAATTAAACTCAATACCATTAGTTCTATAGGACCTAAAATTACCTTTTTCGATGTTAGAACCTATTTTTGCCCATTTCAGCATCAAAATCCTAAAAAGTACCTATTTCATTAATTTCACTTAAGGTTCTTGATTTTCAAAGATCAGAGTTACACTTGAAACTCGGATGTGGGAGTAAAAAATGCTATATTTGAAAATCTGTTGCTCATAGAATTCTGGCAGCTGTGTATTTCTGCAAAGAAACAGTTTTATAAGCCTTAAGCTTGCCATGAATTTAAAAAAAAAATCATAATGTTTATCATAGAACAAATGGCCAATTTACTGCATTTTGCGCCTTTTCTCACAGCTATCTATAACCAATCCTAGCAAACTACTGTGTTTGGTGAAAAGTATTGTACACAAACTTGCTGAAAATGGTTAGTTAAAATTCTAGTTATATAACACAGTGGCTACAAGAGTTTCTGCACTATAAGACAGATGGTAAAGTTAATTTCTTCCAAGCATGCAGCAAGGAGGTTAGTTGATATGTTTTTATACTTCTTTTTTTCCTGTAAATTAGTTTTTTTTTTTTTTTTTTTTTTTTTTTATCACAATCCTTTAGCAATACCAAATACTCTATACATGTGATTCTACACTGCATTTTATTTCTCTCTCATATTAGGTTTTGAGTGTTACAAAACAGGGCCGGATCTAGGACATATGCCAAGGGGGACAAGCTTAAATTTGCCGCCCTTCTTTCACCCCCCCCCCCTCGTAAGAATCGACTTTTTGACGCTAATTGGGTTACATATTTCTAAATAAATCTCACAATATGAACTTATTTTATTTACTGAATTAAGATCAAAGGAAAACAGAACAATTTTAATACATACAAAAATATTACAAGATTACTCATCGTACAAAAATCAATTCAAAATTTCGCTTTTCGAGCTTTTTTGCTGCAAAACTGTTTTTGATATCATCATAGTTTAGAGAAGCAGCTCGTTTGTGCTCTATGAATATTATACTCAGATTTGTTAAGCAATCGTGATGCTCAAGTGTATTTAATTAGTTTCAGCTTGCTGAAACTTCTTTCTCCAGACGAAACAGAAACTAGAATGGTAACGCTGTAGTAAGGTTGGGATACCCCTCTACCAATTTATTTTTATAAATTAAACTTAATGATGATGCAGTGGAATCTTGCAAGGCTCTGTCTACTGCTAGCCCATGTTGTCTGAAACTTTCAAGTTCTTCCTCGCTAAGAGCTTTTGCCAGTTCTGCTGCTTTGGCCTTCACGTCCTCCACTTCCATTTCTCGAATTTGCACACCACACAGAAAACTAATTTTTGCATCAATTTTCTCAAGTGCGGTAAACCTGGTACTAAGCTCTATCAATTATTCCTTATTTTTTCTGTGAATGTTGGATACTTCATCCTCACAAAGCTCATCAGCCATTTTCTTCTTTCTTCTAATCCTTTTTTCGGAGAATACCGTTGATACCTCATTATCTTCTGCTAGCACTTTGGTCTCAGAAATAGCTTCAGAGGTACAAGAATCCCGGGAAGTTTTGAGAAAGCCCAAAAGTCCTTGAATGTTTCGAACAGCTTTATCAACTGTTAAGTATTAACTTCGCAGAAACTGATTAACATGAGCAATTTATTTTAATATTGCATACCAGAAACAAGTTAAAGCAATGAATTTCAGTTTTCTCATATTTTTTAAAATAGATCTTGTCTCCAATTTTGTTTCTGGTGTTGACAATTTATAAGTTCCAGTTTCTTCCAGGGCCTTCAAAACTTTATGAAAATACTTGTAAACAGCTTCAACCGCATCTACTCTTGCAGATCACCTAGTCTTGCTGAATGTCTGCTGAATTTGCACCTAGTAAATTTAAAGAGTGAGCAGCACATGGTACGAAATAGGCCAGTTCATTTTTCTGAAGTATTCTCGACTGGACCCCTTTGTACTTTCCAGCCCTGTTTGCCCCAATGTCATGAGACTGCCCCCTGCAGTACTTAATGTTCAACCCATCTTGTTCCAATTTTTGCAGTATCTCTTAACTAAGGCCTTCTCCTGTTTTGTCTGCAACTGTAAAAACGTTAATAAAACTTTCCATAACCTCTGAGTCATTTGACTCGACATATCAAATTACTTGTGTTACCTGCGCATTGTGGCTGATATCTGGAGTGCAGTCAAACATCAGTGAAAAGTATTTAGCAGCTAAAATATCTTGTTTTATTTTGTCAGCAATCAAGTCACGGAACTCATCTTGTATATTTTTGTAAAAATAGCTAATCTGGCCTTTCTTGTGGCGTTCAATATGCAGACGATGGGGGGACACTATAGTATGATATGAGATCAGTTGTATTTAGAAATTTGCCGCTATGTGCATCAACAAAAATCACCATCTTCTTTTGTTCCTCTAAAAGGACTTCCTTGCTTAGCTAGAAGAAGGATAGCATCAATAATACAGTGAGATTCCTCCTGGTTTATCTGGTCTTGCTGCCCAGTGTGCGATACTTGTCAGGTGGGTTTGTCGGGGGACATCGAAAGAGTCCAAAGAAGGGCAGCTTGTTTTGTATTGTCGTGATACAGGGGAGACAGCGTCACGGAAATGATACAGGATCTGGGATGGGAATCATTAGAACAAAGGCGTTTATCGCTGCGACGTGGGCTACTTACGAAACTACAATTGTCAACATTCTCCTCCGAATGCGAAAATATGTTGTTGCCTCCCTCTTACATAACTAGAAAAGATCATCTGAATAAATACTTGAAATCAGAGCTTGAACAGAGAGATTCAGATGTTCTTTCTTCCCGCGCACTATTCGTGAATGGAATGGGAGATAAATAGTATAAAAATGGCCCAATGAATCCTCTGACAAGCAGTTAAATGTTATTTACAGAATATCCTGTGTAGATGTCTATCAATTCCAACACTACTGAGAGAGGACTAAGAAGTGTGCACACCTGAAATATATATAAGTAAGGACTGGAACGTTATTCAAATTCATCTGTTCTATAAATATTACCGTGATATGAAATATGAATATTCCATTTATCTGAAGAAGGAAATCTATGCAAATTAATAAACATTATGCATTTACTTATGCAATAACGCAAACATCTTCCTCATTCTGGCTAATATATAGTAGATTTTTAAAGTTTGATTATCTGAAGTACCTGTGACAGGGCAACTCTGAAGTCAGCAACCAGGAATTTTAATTTTATTACATGATTTCGGTATTTCTTGGAGTCATTTTACTTTTCTGTAAAAAAAAGTCGGTCAAAATTTGCCACCAGGTGCAACTACCCCTTATGCCCCCCCCCCCCCCCCCCCCCCCCGATCCAGCCCTGTACAAAATCTCACTTAGCATGGAGATGTAATCATACATAAGGCAAATGTTGAATGAAAGTCAAAATTGAAGTGATGTATTTTAACCAATACATCTGAAGAATCATCCGAAAAGAACAAATTCTGCAGTGACTTGTATCATGCACTTGTGACAGCAAACATCCCTTTTTGGAAACTAGAAAACACCATTTTCAGACGTTTTCTTCAGAAGTACTGCCTTCAGTCTATTCTTGCACAGTCAACTTTGCGTAAAAATTATGCAGATTCAGCTTACACTGCTGCATTTCACAGAATCCAAGTTGTTGGAGAGTCTTATATATGGATTTCTGTTGATAAAACTACTGACAGTCTTGGCAGTTACATTGCAAACCTGATTATTGGCAAGCTACAACCAGATGCAGTCTCCAGGCCTTATTTGATTTACTCGAAAAACATCTCCCAAAAAGTAACCAACAAACAATAGCAAACTTTGTGAACAATGGGCTTAAGGTGCTATACACAAATGGCTTGGATGAGAACAAGGTGCTTCTGGCTGTCACTGATCCCACTGCATATGTGATAGCAGTGTTTCAATTGTTATAAGTATTCTACCCATTGATGCTGCATGCAACTTGTGTAGTGCATGGTATCAACTGCATAACAGAGCAAGTAATTACTACAGTTTCCTAAAGTAAATAAAGTAATATCCATGGTGAAGAAAACTTTTGCTAAGTCACCAACAAGAATACAGGCATTCAAAGAACAACTCCCAGATTTCTTCTTGCCTGTTGTTACTCACTGGGCACATGGCTATCAGTGGCGGAATACTACTGCATACACCTCTGGGCTGTCCAGAAGGTTGTTGAAAATATACCGCAGGATGCTGCATCTGTAACTGCAGCAATGGAGCTACTCAAAGATTCTTTTGTAAAAAGGGACTTGTCTTACATTAGTGCCAACTACACACATATGGCAAGAGTAATTGGAAGGCTCAAGGAGACCTATCTGCGAAAACATTTCTTTGCTGTCATATCTGTTGATGTAGAACATTCTATTTCAGTGTATAAATTGATTCTGACCAACAAGTGCCACAGTTTTTTCACTGGTAAACCTAGTATATGTTTTTGTTATTTACTGTGTAGGCAACAATGGTCTGAATGTGTGAAACCACAAATGTATTAAATAAGCTAATGCTACATATATCTTTTATGGAGATATGTATATTGCAGAAACTAAACATATGTAATGTTCAACATTATAATATTGTAGAGTACTGCTGGGTATATTTTTCTTTTTCCTTGGTCTTAGCGACTAGTAAGATGTTCATATGTCAACACTGTGTATTGAAATTTATTTTTTTTATCTGCATAATATTTATTATAGCCTATTTTAAGTGTGATGTAGCCTAAATGAAGTATTGAAGAACCCTATTTTAGGTGCCTAAAACACACTTTTTATGACCTATAAATCCACAGTCTAGTGATAAATACAATTTGACTTTTAAAGCAGTATTTCGAGATTTAATTGCATAATGCCATAATAAGTTCACAAATATCAGTTATCAGAATCATGCCTTTGCCAAGAACTAGTAGAATACGAAAAGTGGAAATAATTGTACAAAATATTCTTGTGTGTTTTACTGCCATTAGACCAATCAGTAGATGCAGTAGATTCATTTCATGTTATGATTTCTGTAAGACTGAGGTTTTCAATTTTGTTGTAAATGACAAATTGCTTACAGTTTTGACTTTTGAAGACATTAGACGAGAGAATACTTTTACAATGCATTTAAATTCTTCATTTCTGAATATGATTCAACAATTTAGGAATTTGTGCATATTACTGCCAATGGAGCACCCTATGTAATAGGCAAACACACAGGATTTGTTAGCTACTGTGTAAGCAATAAACTTTTCCTATCTTTCTTTATCAAATGTCTTTGTACTGTGCGTTGTGTATATATTGTGAAAATGGTACATTAAAAAATTGTTGCAAAAATGTTAATTAAATTTGGTCACAATCACAATAGAGAAGAAAGTTTAGATGGTTATCAGAAGAATTTGGTAGCCAGTTTGGATACCTGCTGTTGCCCACTGAAGTTCAATCGCTGAGATTTCGAGAATTTCTGACAGAGATAAAATCTTTTTCATCTGAAAGCGAGGAAGAGTGTTCACAATTGTCGATTTAAACTAGTTTTTGGATCTGGGGGTAACTGGTGTAACAAACTAAATGAGCTAAACAAAGGCCTTCATGGAGGAGGGGGGGGGGGGGAAAGAAAAAAAAAAAAGAAAAAGAAAGAAAAACACACACACGCACAATAACTCTTGTGTGTTTCATGCAAAACCTTGAACTTTGGCTTGCACAGTTACAGAAATGAAATGTGAGACACTTTCCTTAATATTGTCAGAGCAACAACCACTAATGGATCAAGATGTTTCAAAGAAGTATAATGGTAACCTGACAGCATTGAAGAGAGAGTCTGGAAACTGATTTTCGAATTTTGAGGCTATGGAATCATTACAACAATGGCGCTTATTGCTGCAGACTGGGTTACTTATGAAACTCCAATCGCCAACTTTCTCCTCTGAATGCTGTTTCAGCATTCATAGCTCAACCTTTCCAGAAACTAGACTTGGCATATATTTTAAATAAAATTAGTACTTTTTTTCCTTGGAGTGAGACCAAACTTCAAAATGACATTAGGAAATGTAAAGTCCTAAATTAAGAATGCAAAGGTGGCATTGTATGTATGTTTGTTTATATTGGATCAACTTATCTTTGTGAGGCAGTGTTCAACAGTACACTTTGTGGAATCTCATAGTATATAAACTGACTTCTCAACTCTGTAACAAATTTTTCATTAAATTATAAGAAACTTACCAATGATATTAAATCGAAGTATCTTACCAAACTTTTTTAACATTTATTATGGTGCATATTTTAATTTTTTTCATATCACGAGAGTTGGGAAGTAGGCCTACAAGTTTGATGGAGAGAAAATTATTTGTATATATATTGTTTAATTGAAATTGTTAACTTTAGTCACTGTGTTGTTTTCTGCTTAAATCTTCACAACTTTTTAACCATTAGATCTCTAAATGGACTAAATTGCATGTAGAAAATCTCAAACCTAAGAAGGTTGAGCACCACTGTTGTGTACAAACAAATAATGTGACCTCTGCTTTTAACATTAGAACAACTACCACCACTGTGTCCTTGAGTTACAGCAGTGCAGTGAAACATCTACACAATTCATTTCTTACATATCACCAAATAAGGTTGTTTCTACCACTTGTCTGCATTTTTACACAAAATGTTGAGCTCACATGCCAGTATTGACAGAAGCAAAATGTTCACTAATACTTCTCATTTTATACACTTTTATTTATCTAATACTGGTTCCTATACTACTCCTGAACTTATTTCACAGTTGATAAGTGTGACTTATCTGGAAAATGTGGCTTTGAAGTAAGTCCACTTAGACTCTTTAAGCAATGTAAGGTGTTAAGTTTCCTGGTACATAAGATGCTTAAGTAGTATCGACTGCAAGAATTTAAGACACAAGACATTGTATACTTTAAAACATTTACGCTCTGTAATAAAATGATGATAATTTCACTTTGGACATAAATATAACTCATATTTTCTACTGCTAAAAATTGGTCAGTTATTCCTTGTCTGTGTGGTATCTCTACGTATGACAAATGTGTGTTACACGTACTTTTTTCATAATGCTACTTTATATATAAAAGAGATGACTTACCAAAAGGACCGGCTCGTCGATAGAAACAAATAAAATCACACACAAACACACATACAAGCTTTCGTCACCACTGGCAGCTTCTTCAGGAAAAAGAGGAAAAAAGGGGAGGAAAAAGGGAAGGATATGGGTTTTAAGGAAGTGGAAAAGGCGTCATTCCAATCCCAGGAGTGGAACGACTTACCTTAGGGGAAATAAAGGAAGGTAAACAAATACACACACACTCAGACATATTGAAACGCAAACACACCTAGACAGACATTTGTAAAAAGCAAAGAAGTTGGACAGAGATACCAATTGAAGCAGAGGCTCTGTCCACAGAACCAAGGCAAAGATGCTAAAGATGGTGGGCGGGAATTTGAATTAGCGGAGATTGAGACCAGGTGGGCAACGGGAGGAGAGAATAAGCTGAAGGGCAAGTTCCCATCTCAGGAGTTCTGAAAGGTTGGTGTCGGTGGGAAGTATCCAGATAACCCGGACGGTGTAACACTGAGCCAAGATGCGCTGGCCGTGCACCAAGGCATGTTTAGCCACAGGGTGATCCTCATTACCAACAAACACTGTCTGCCTGTGACCGTTCATGCGAATGGACAGTTTGTTGCTGATCATTCCCACATAGAACGCTTCACAGTGCAGGCATGTCAGTTGGTAAATCACGTGGGTGCTATCGCAAGTGGCTCTGCCCTTGATCGTGTATACCTTCCGGGTTACTGGACTGGAGTAAGTGGTGGTGGAAGGGTGCATAGGGCAGGTTTTACAATGGGGGCAGTTGCATGGGTAGGAGCCAGAGGGTAGGGAAGGTGGTTTGGGGGTTTCAAAGGGATGGACTAGGAGGTTACGAAGGTTAGGTGGGCGGCGGAAAGACACTCTCGGTGGAGTGGGAAGGATGTCATTAAGGATGGATCTCATTTCGGGGCTGGATTTAAGGAAGTCGTATCCCTGCTGGAGAGCCACATTCAGAGTCCGCTCCAGTCCCGGAAAGTATCCGATGACAAAAGGGGTAATTCTGGGATTCTTCGGTGGAAGGTTCTGGATTTGGAGGAATGAGGAGGTGGCTCTGGTAATTTGCTTCTGAACCAGATCAGGAGGATAGCTGCGGAAATAGGTGACATGCCATGAGTAATAATGGGCAGGGAAACTATGTTAGTAGTCTGTGGCTAAGTTGAAAATTTGTGTCCAATGGGAGGTGTCCAAGGATAGCCCACTCGGACGTGGTGATCACTGTGTCCCCAGTCAAGTAGTGGTCAGTTAAGACTACCTAGTAAGCAGGAGGACCTGGGTTCAAAATCCCAGCTGTGCAAAAATTTTCAGCTTTTCCCGATTGATTTATTTCAGTGCCCAATGGTAGCTATTCCTTTGTGTGCTGCTCAACATCTCTCGTATAATCTTATAATTTCATTTGTTACTTTTGCAGGTCAACTCTCTTGGCAACTATGAAGAAACAATACAACAAAGTGGAAGCTTCAAGAGATTGATGTACCAGGTCTTGGGGCAGTCTGATTATTAAGTGAAATCCACACTGTGCACATCAGTTTATCTCAAAATATAAATGACACTGTGCGACAACAGCGAAGATTTCACGTCGATGAAAGTACCCTTCTTTTTATATAAAGCCATTGTGTTCAAATATTTGGCTAGATTTAGACTTGCCTACATAACCAATCTGTGTTGTGGTCCTCAGCACTAAACAATCCTGCCTGCACATATGTCAATGAGTGTACATTCTAGTCAGTAAATGAGGGGGAAAATGCTATGCACATATGCTAGTATTTCTCATTATGAAAGTAATCATATCTGGCATATACCTATTAGGAGAGAGGTCAGTCTGGCTCAGGTATGAGGAATGGAAACAGTAATGAAGTGGAGCAATGAGAAATCTCATCTTTCTTTTCTGGATGAATGATATATTTTTGTTTATTGAGTGAGCACAAACTGTAATCTATGTCTGTATAAAATACGAACTGTGAAAATAGTTTTAACACAGTGGAATGTTTTGCTTGTAAATCTGTATTGGACAGCTTTGTATATCCTGCCACATAATAGTTGCCATTAATAAATTTCTGTTCTGTTTTAATAGTTGTTTCTCATCTGAATTATATATATTTATTCCCTTTGTATATATAATTACATAAAGTCATACAAAAATATAAAAATACATTATTCTTAAAGCGAATGGCACAAGTAAATATAATGACTATAGTGTTACATACATCATAACATACTGTCAAGATATAAGGAATGCATAAAAATATACATGGTATACAAAATAAATAAATTTGTACCAATTCTAACAATGAGAAATTCAGTCAATTGTTACATTAAAAGCCACCACTGAAAGAAAGTGCAATCCATTATTGTTATGTGACTTGTTTGTTATTTGTATTCAGCATTGACAGCTCTACCAATTACAAGTTTTCTAATTTCAGTTGTGCCAGCTCCTATCTCATACAGTTTTGCATCTCTCAAGAGACGGCCAGTTGGGTAGTCATTTATATACCCATTTCCACCTACAACAGCATATAAAAGATATGTAATTAATATACATGAATTATACAAAAGTATTATAACCTGCTGCTTTTACATGAAGTTACAATAAAATAAAGATGAAAAAGAACTCTTGTGAATTAAGACATAACAGTCAATTAGGAAAGACCAAGACTGAAACACTATCATTTCTTCTTCTTTTATTACACCTGACAAAACCACTGTTCCTTTTTTACATTATTAGTATAATACTTCATTTTGTTCTATTATGACAATGCATGCACTTTGTGTCAAGTGACTTCTTATATTGCTGCACTATACAATAGATTCAGTTGCACAGTGGTAGAGTGCCAGAATACAAACCCAAAGGACGCGGGTTCAATCCCCGCCAGGTCCTAGAATTTTTATCTGTCACTTTCCACTTCTTTCACCTCTGGCAGTATCGCTCATGTGAAAAATATCGAGTAGCACCGTGGTTTGGAACCCACGTTAAACTGTAGGACCCCCTATAACTTTCTGGATAAGTCAGTTCGAAGGTCGGAGGAAGGCAACGGCATACCACCTCCAAACAGGACTATGCCTAGTAAAGCACTGTGGTGTTCAAACCAATCTTCGGATTGTTGACTACTTTAACTTTTAAAACAATAGATTACATAACAGCTGAAAGTGGATAGTCTAAAAATCAAGATCAGTATTTGTCATGAAGTGTGATGAAAGGAGAAATAAACTATCCTTATTAGGAAATCACTATCATGTCTACACATTTTTTAGAAACGAAAATTCCTTCGTATTTCGTACTTAGCAAATTGCCAAGAGTGTTTATTCTCTGCTCCATTAGCATACATGGGCCAAAAATGGGGGATGGGAGGATATCTAATTTTATGTAACAGTACATTAAGAAGGCTACTGCCTCTCTCTTTTTAAGAAAACATTAAGAAGAAGCAAGTATAGTCCTAGGGGGAATGGGGGACTAAATAATGGGCATAATTTAAGAAATGTTATTGAATTGTTATAAGAGGGCAGTTGCTATGGCTCAAATGAAACATTTATTGCAGATTATGTTCCACACTGCTTAGAACTTTTCTGCTAACATCTCTAGTTTAAGAACATCCATGGAGTACACTATTTGAATTAAACCTTATGCTGATCTATACACTCCACCTGACTTAAGAATTTGATCATCTTTCTCATATATATTCTACTATATTACACACCACCTTATTTCATAAATTATATGATTTCACAAAAATTTCTCAATTATGTATCATGTGCAAATATGGCATATAGTGTCACAAAAGAGGAACTAATCCTCCTTGCTTTAGTATATTTCAAAAAATAATTTTAAACTTTAATATGGCAAGCATATGAGGAGAAATGTATCTTTAATAATAAGTAGGAAACACAACTAACATGAAAGATTAGATTACACTTAGGTGATTAGCCGCGTTACGGTGTGCGCAGCCATCCTCCGTTGGGGGTTCGAATCCCCCCTCGGGCATGGATGTTTGTGTTGTCTTTAGTATAAGTTAGTTCATAAGTAGTTTGTAAGTTTAGGGACTGATGGCCCCGTAGTTAAGTCCATTAAGCTTTACAAACATTTTTTATACTTAGGCCCAAATGGAGCAATATAGTAAAATTACAAGGAAAATAATTCTACACTTAATCTTTTACATGCCAGGAGTAGGTAGATATGAAATGCATAGTTGGGAGAGAGAGAGAGAGAGAGAGAGAGAGAGAGAGAGAGAGAGAGAGAGGCGCACAATGTTGTTGTATCCAGAGCGTGAGAATTTCGCACCAACCCCATAAAATTCTCGCATTTTACCTACTAAACGTTCTCATACAAACTGAAAAATATTTCATTTGTAATGTATTACCCCAGATCACGTAAGAAACAGATTGCCCGTCCTTACGGCGGAACAGGCAACCGCATAAACAGTTATTCCGTCAGACAATAGATGTCGCTGGTGACGCTTCACTACACTTCGGTGCTTGTGACTGACTACCTGTCACAGGACTGGCAACGCTGGAGGCGGCCAGCTGGTGGGGGTGACCCGGTCAAGTGCCTGGGAGCAGCTCTGCTTGTTTGTTGTGGTCGACAGCGGTGACCAGGGAGGGGAGTGCCAGCTGACCATCACTCGAGATCACACAGATTCTAGTTCCCTCTTCTATCTGACATTATTGGAAACGTAAGTGAGAAAAACCCTGTGCATAAAGTTGTTTTCGCTTTAGTGGTTAATATTTCAGAACGAAAAACAATTTATACAATCTCAAATTTTGAAAGCATTTGTTTTTAAGTAAGATCATGTCCCCTTTCGGTGTGCAATGATGAGCCAGCGAAAGGCTTCAACCAACATACATTATGTGCAAAGTTTTGCAAGTTAGCTGAAGAAGGCTGGAGATGAAATTCAGTTTGATGTACATTATCAAGAAACTAAATTACGGTCAACAGGGTTGCCATTGTTATTCGGAGGTGAAGAGGCTTGGATTAGGGGTACCGAAAGTCATCTTTTACCCTGATAAGCCAAAAATCATAATAAATAAAAAATAGTGAATATGTTCACATGCCAAAATTTTTGGTGAGGAAGGCGGAATGAGGACTGAGGCACCTGATTCCCCATGTTTCAGTCTTTTAAAAATGAACCTATTTGCCTCTTTGTGCTCCAGTAGGAGCATTTTTTTAACTGTTTCCCTTCTTGTTACAGCTGGGTATGCAGCTGATAAGAAAAATTCTGTATTTCTTTGTATTTACTGAAACATATTCGAACATGGTACCTTTGTTTTGGGGGATAAAATAATTTGAGACATTTATAGAGAGAACACAGTGCCCTGTATGATGTCCAATATCAATGAAAATAATTTTCTTAAAACAACTACATTTCCTAACGGCTGACAAGTCCGCATGGACAGAAGTTGTCTTCCCGCGCGGGTTCGCCCGCCAGATATGTAACCCTTTCTGGAGAATGCAATGATATGTTGTGCTGTCAGTTTAAAATAACTTTTTAATGCCTCCTCCAAATTTTACGCATTTATATGTAGGCAATATGGACATAGCCACAAAACGTGTAAAATGTTTGTCATGTGCACACTGCACGTTGATCTGTGACAATTACCAGTAAAAATTGCAAAATTTTCGTGATCTGTGATGTACATGAGTAAATGGCAACTATAGACATTTTTGTGACTTCAGAACTCAGAAAACTAGCTACATGTTCGCTACGTTGGTTGAAACTACAGTTACACTTCAGACCAAAGATTATGTGCATATTAACATTTACTAAACTATGAATAGAAACTGTCGATGTGCTGTTCGTCACATTACGACTGTTCAAGAATCACATTTATCCATGCGAAATATTGTTAAAGCGCGCTATCGTGCACGATATTACGAATACCAAATAAAATAACCCTCTGCTCTCAATTTTAAATCAAATTTCCATTTCTTATCTACATTTCATAGGCAGCAATGTATGACCTAAAATCAGCCATACAAAAAGTCTACCCAATGTGTTTCTACCTCTGCAACCTCTAAAGTAAGTAGCAATAACTTACCTAATTGAATGCCCCACAGTAACTGTGATGACTAAAGGAAAGAGAATCACACCTTCATCAAACAAGAACGTTAGTCTCCGATTAATGATGAAAATTCTCCTCAGAGATAATAAATATTGTTGAAATGAGATAGAATGGCTGGCCAGTACTTACCATTGTGCTGTACCGCCGATAGTAACACAAAATGAAAAAACAGAAAAAAAGGGGACAAAGGGACAAGCTTTCGGAACAGAGTTCCTTCGTCAGGTGGGAGAGACGGGAAGAATAAAGGATGGGAACAGAAGGGAAAGGTGGTTCACGACCTGGGTCATGAAGGTGGTGTTTCGGGAGTGTGCACTAGGTCGTGAACCACCTTTCCCTTCTGTTCCCGTCCTTTATTCTTCCCGTCTCTCCCACCTGACGAAGGAACTCTGTTCCGAAAGCTTGTCCCTTTGTCCCCTTTTTTTCTGTTTTTTCATTTTGTGTTACGATCGGCGGTACAGCACAATGGTAAGTACTGGCCAGCCATTCTATCTCATTTCAACAATATTTAAGAACGTTAGTCTGTAAGATGTATAAAAATCAAAATTGTTTGCACAGCAAATTTCTTCAAATCGAGTGATAAGTTTCAGAGCGTGCTGAAAGCAATCTCTCAGCACAATTTGCGCTTTTATTGCCCAAACATTATGGTTGTTCGGGTGTCTCTTATAATGAGTAAAAATTTTCGAAAATAAAAAAATGGTGTATGTAGATAAATGTCCACAGGATATATTGTTAAAATTTGACCAATTTGCTACGGTTAGTTATTTATATACCGGCTGATCAAAAAGTCAGTATAAATTCAGAAACTTAATAAATCACAGAATAAAATAGATAGGTAAAAATTGAGATACATGCTTGGAATGACATGGGGTTTTATGAGAACCAAATAAGTAACAAAGTTCAAAAAATGTCCGACAGAGGCGCGTGTTTCTGGTTTTGTAACTGCTACCGTGACTGGTGAGAGTATGTTACAGAATCGCATCCCCAGCCTGGCTGATAAACACCTGCTGGAATGTACGACTATTATGCAGGATGGCGCTCCACCCCATATTGCTAGATGCGTGAAAGATCTCTTGCGCGCGTCGTTTGGTGATGATCGTGTGCTCAGCCGCCACTTCCGTCATGTTTGGCCTCCCAGGTCCCCAGACCTCAGTCCGTGCGATTATTGGCTTTGGTGTTACCTGAAGTCGCAAGTGTATCACGATCAACCGACATCTCTAGGGATGCTGAAAGACAACATCCGACACCAATGCCTCACCATAACTCCGGACATGCTTTACAATGCTGTTCACAACATTATTCCTCGACTACAGCTATTGTTGAGGAATGATGGTGAACATATTGAGCATTTCCTGTAAAGAACATCATCTATGCTTTGTCTTAATTTGTTATACTAATTATTGCTTTTCTGATCAGATGAAGCGCCATCTGTCGGTCATTTTTTGATTTTTTTTTTTTTTTTTTTTTTTTTTTTTTTTTTTTTTTTTTTTTCCTTGTCATTCCAAGCATTTGTGTCAATTTTTACCTCCCTATCTACATTATTCCCTGATTTATTACGTTTTCAAATTTTTACTGACTTTTTGATCACCCGGTATTTGTGATGCACGGTACAATATTGGCTGAAAATGGGTTTCCTATATCCCCCCCCCCGTGCAGTTAGGTTAACTTTGAATCTCGGTACATTGATAACGGAAGAAGATATCAAAAAAATTAAATTCCATTCAGAATATGATTTTAGGAATATGTAAAAATTTCGACTATTTCCAATGAATAGAAAGTATCGAAATAATAATTTGAACATTTCGCGGTTTTGGTACCCAAAAATAACGGTTTTTTGTGGTATTTCTCAGGAGCCACTCATGAATAAATAGGGCTTTTATAAGCTGCATACAGCCTATGATAAACCACACATATTGTGCAGAAACCAATCGATTTGCTCAATTTGTATGGGTTCCAGGAAGTTCATAAAGTTTAGATTTTGACCCTGGACTGTAAAATAGCTGCATTATTCGCATTCTTCTAATGTGTACAAAAATTATCACTAGGCCAAAAAGTTTGCCGCTTTATCTCTGTAATGAATAGAAACCGAGATATGAGCCCTAAGAAAGGCAAATTTCGCTCGTGGCGTTTTCGGACATATTAATAATTAATGTAAGAAAAGTACACGCTATGTTCGTCCTCTGATGCTTCCGCTCTCATCCTTTTAGCGTTAACATTTGATCTTAAGTACAAAAGAATGGCAGTGACCATCAGCGAATTGTCCGTTAATGCTCATTAGCTTCTGTTCGCTTTCATTTGTTGTGAACAATCGCGTTTTCCGTTGTAAAGCTGTTTTGTGCTGCAAGATGAAAATTGAGGTGAAGTTCCTTAAACAGTGTTTGTCAATTTATCAAATACAAACAAACAACGCCTTCTAGCCTGAAAATGACTCTACAGCCGGAACAACAATAGCGACGTAAACCAATGTCAAATACATTATAAAAATGGGCGTTTAGGCCTATATGTGTGTTCCCCATCTCCTAAACTAATAGACCGATTTTAAGCAAATTGGTGCACATAATACTTACCGCCGCGCAACAATCGCTGCGCATATTTCAGGAATGTTGCCAACGTTGGCCACATTTCAGATATATGGCGTCATAAATAATAAAATGCGCAGAAAAAATCGCAATCAATCTAAAGTAATCCACATCTTCTTCAAAACTATCGGACCAGTTTCAACCAAATTTGGTGTACAAATTATTTAATGCCAAGCAAAAATAGCTGTGGGGACTAGAACAATATACGACACAGTTCAAGAGATACGGTGTCATAACAATGAGAGTCGCAAAAACTATCACTTGCAGGGAAGCGTGCATAATGGGGTTCATACGTCCATTATTAGCATATGAGAGCACTTGGCGACTTGCAATAAACTTGAAGTTTGTTGCAAGTCGATAAGTGCTCTCATACGCTAATAGTGGATGAATAGAGTCCCATTATTCAGTCTCACCTTTAGGACACTTGCTGCTGACAACCGCAGCAAAATGACCAAAAGGAAAGAAGCCACCCGCAGTGACCGAGCGGTCTGCGACGCGCCAGTCACAGTCTGCACGGCCGCTACGATCGGGGGTTCTAATCCCCCCTCGGGCATGGATGTTTCTGTCGTCTTTAGAATAGGGTAGTTCATAAGTAGTTTGTAATTTTAGTGACTGATGACCCCGCAGTTAAGTCCCTTAAGCTTAACAAACATTTGATTTGAAAAGGAAAGAAGTTTACAGTTTAGTTCTATGCCATAGGTCATACGGTAAAACTACGGTATTCGGCAAGACGTTACCACTTATTATTTCTACACTACTCACTGTATTCATGATACATTTACAGACAGTATGCACATATACCACTGAACATACCCTCGAAATTATATCGTACAAGAATGCACAGTGTGTAAGATGAGAGGTCATAAACAATGAGCCTAATGAAGAACCGATCAATCATGCACAAGATTTCCTTTTATTCCGCCTTTACCACAAACTCTGTCCACGATATAAGTAGATAGTATTTGCATAAGCTTACAACTCCATATGTCTCAAAAATTATATCATAGTATGACACATAGTTCAAGATATTAAGTAAAATCAATGAAGCGTGAAACTTTAATTTATTACGTATTCAATATCTACTATTAGCAAAATATTTCGAAAAGTCGCAAGATTCCAGTTTACATGCCTGGTAAATTATTTAATCTTAGGAGACATTATTCAGTAGGTATAGCATCATTAGAATTGAGTTTCATACAAACGAAAAAAAAAACTGAAACCACCAGTTTTGCATATTTGGTTTGAGTTTATTGAAAAGAGAACATTATTTTGTTAACACTTTGTTTCTGATTACGAAAAAGTTCAATTATACAAAAAATAAACTATAAATAAAATAAAAATTAACAAACCTGAGGCCTATACTTGAGATTTTTTTTCTATAATCTCGTGTTAAAATTTTAGGTGCGGCCTATATTCGCGCAAATACGGTATTATCGTGTAATACCAGCCTGAAGGGATTTTTTTTTTTTTTTTTAATGCAGAGTAATCCCAACCTGGTGTATTTTGTTGTTGCAGATGGAGTAATAACAACCTAAATTAGAGTAATCCACGCACCCCAGTTTTTCATTCATAAATTTGGGAAAAAATGGGTGCAGATTACTCGAGTATATACGGTACTTTTCCTTAAAAATTTTTCCAATTTTATCTCAGCCTGGCATCTCCTGCTTTACAATACATTACATCTAATTATTCCACGTTATATCATTCTGGATGGTTATGTTTAGGTATTTAAGTATATTAAACAATTAACTGAAGAATGGTGTATCTCCTTCCTCAATTCTACAAAATGAGACAAATCCCTGCAACAACTGCCTATCCTGTTTGATTTCTGTCTACAAAAAATGTTTGGCTGATAATCAGTAAATGTGTATTTCACCATTAAAAGACAGTACAGAACTGTATCAAATAGCTTACAGAAGTCAAAGAAAGTACCATTATCTTTAACATCACTAACTATGTCAATGTGTATGTCATGGTCAAACAGATTTGAATTTTGCAACATCAGTTTACAGTATGTATACAGCTTTTCACTGAGCACACACTCCGCTGCAGGGCGAAAATTTCTTTCTGGCTGTGGCTAAGACATGTCTCCACCATATCCTTTCTTCCAGGAGTGCTAGTCTTGCAATGTTCGCAGGAGAGCTTCTGTGAAGTTTGGAAAGTAGGAGCCGAGTTACTGGTGGAAGTAAAGTTGTGATGCGGCATAGTGAGCCGTGTCAGGATAGCTCAGTCAGTAGAGCGTTTGCCCGTGAAAGGCAAAGGTCCCAGGTTCGAGTCCCGGTTCCGACACACAATTTTAATCTGCCAGAGTGAAATATTATTCCGAATAAAACATCTTTAGCTATTTGTGGATAGTGAACAATCTAACTTGTGTAAATATCAAAATTTCATTCTAATAGAATTGTATTTAAAATGACTAATCAAATCTGTCAAGGGATAGTCGAGAAAGCTGTTTGTTCTTATCAGCATTTGAGATACGCACTAACCAAATGATGAATTTCAATCAAGTTACTACAAAAATTTGTGCTGCTGCTGTATCCTTCTCTCTGCTCTCTGCAGCACAAGCAATAATACTGCTAAGACGTACTAAAAAGCTACACCATACTGAAAACTTACAACAGAGATGAACCATTTCCAAATGCATTAAAATATTCCTTGATAATTTACATTTTACTATGTCCCAGCAACTACAACCACCAATTCACATTTATGTTACAAAATCTATTGCATCCAATGTGACAAAATAATTGCTATAATTAATTTTCTCAGGACTACATTCTCCAGTTGCATAACACTAATTGTATTAAATAAAGGAATTAATTAAGTTTCTGCATAATTACAGAAATTAGTCACACATTGTTGGACACTTACCAAGACACTGCAGTGCATCGAGAGCAACACGTGTAGCAGCTTCACTGCAGTAGAGAATTACACCAGCACAGTCTTTCCGGTTGACACTGCCACTGTCACAAGCACGAGCCACACTGTACAAATAACTACGACATGCACTGAGGGAAGTGTACATGTCTGAAATCTTGGCCTGTTCAATCAAAAAACAAACACTTGAGACACTCTTCACAATATGTTTATTTATTTGTTGTTGAAAATATAAATGGTTGCAAATTCACCACAATTACAACACCATAGACAACAAGTACAGCACATTTACTTTCAAAATATGGAAGAATATTGTCAAATGCCAAGAAGGTGTTGTCTGATGGCATAGTGACTCTTATGATCTGGGGTGCATTTTCCTGGTATGGAATGGGCCTCCTAGTTATTCTAGAAGGATCTTTTAATGTTTCGGGGGACCATCTCCACCCATTTTTGGCCTCCCAACACCATAACAGCTCAAGAACATGCATGGGAGGTTCACAGATGGAGATGGCCAACCTGGAGCCCAGATTTGAACTGCAATGAACATAACTGGGATTTCATAAAATGCAGACTATGCCATGAATACTGCCCACACGAACAGACCAGATATGGCTGCCACTCTGTTAACAATTTAGTGTCCACCGTGTCTTCAAGAATATGAGGGACTTGGTAAACTCACTTCCGTGGCATCTCACTGCAGTCTGCAGTGCCCACTCATGACATTTCAGAAGTAAGTGTACTGTGAATATCCAGATCTTTTTGGATTATGAAACTCATTCCATTTTTACTGGCATTTCAGTTAGTTATGTCTCAATATTCTTACACCTTACATCATCAGGCAGATGGCTGAAAGCATGAACTGATGCTCGTTTTAGGTTTGAAAGTGATGTAGTACTCAACCACTGGCTTGCTCTGCTTATCGTGGAGGAGCAGGTAATTTTTGATGATGGCTTTCTTCCTCTGGCACTTGACGACCCAACATCTACACTGCAAAGCAGCAGAAAAAGGATTTTCTTTTGGGGTTCATTCCCTTGGCCTTTGTTGGTCTCTCCAAATGCCACAGGGCAGTGTGTTCATTCTGTACTACCACAAGGAGGATGGTTTGCTTCTCTTCCACCTCAATACCAAATTTTGTCTTCCCATCTCTGGTGTCACTGAGGACTTTGCACATATCCCTGTGCATGTAAAAGAGAAATAGCTTTTCCTAAAGCATCAGAACCAAAAAAGAATAAGAGGGAGCCAGGTAGGAAGTAAGTTGGTGAAAGTAATGGAAGACTCAGCTCATGACCCCGTGGTTGTCAGCCATGTACTCAGGACAGTCATTAAACACTTATTGAGGATATTAAACTGAAGGAGAGGCATTGAATTAAAATTTATGTCATGGCTGGCATTCAAACCCGGGACATCCTGCTCTCTAAGCAGACACTATAAACACTAGGCAGACACTATAATTACTAGGCCACCAAGACTTAATGGATACAGCGACTGCATAGACAGTCTTAACGCACATCCCCTCCACTATATAATTATTTCCTCATTTTCAAAAACTCATATCTTTGTTCACACTCAGATATCAATGTTGAAATTTTTACAGCATGTTGCTATCATATAGGTGTACAAACTGTGCAAAAATCATATTTTTATATTCAGTCCCATCTGAAATAACTAGCCTCAAACTTTACAAAAAATGAAAATTTTCCAATTTCAAAAATTCATAAAAACTTAAGGAAACATTTGTAAGTGTTCTTGCTTTATAAGAGGCTAGTAGTGTATGATATCTAACTACAGGAAAAAAAATAGACTCTCATAAGTCACTCCTTGTATGTTATTATTGGGCCTAAAAAGTGGATTTTTGAAAATTTGGATACCAAATTTTGGATGTCATTTTGACTGGTTATTTTTGAATTTAGGGTATTTTGTGTAATAGACAATGTTGTAGAGGACACTTTTCTAAAAACAATCATGTCACTTGCAATGTTGTAACTTAACCCAGTGCCGAGATATTAAAATTTTCGCTATTGTCTCCAGACTGAAAAATCGGCGCGCACTGACAAATAAAAATGGTCACCATTCAGTAAAGGTGCAAGATAAATTACTTCCAAAAACTGTTTTGAACTTCTCAAATATAGGGCAATTACATATAAAAAAAATAAAGTATTTAAAAATGGTCAAGCAACCAACTTAATTTTTATTGTACCACTTCATTTGGATTGACCCACTGGCAACCCTCTGCTGAGCCACCGCGTCAGGCAAGTTTCAAACCACCGTCTAACATGTTCGTACATCACAAACTAATTGGCCACCTATCACGCTACAGCAAACGGCTGCAAGAGTAATCAGTAATACTCATACCATCAATGGCAGGTGTTAACTGCTACATGGCATTTTTAGACATTACAATATAATTCATTGTCCTAAGAAAAATCTGTTTTTGATAATTTCAGTGTGCCATTGCTTTGAAATGACTACACTTGCATTATAATAAGAAAATCATCAAATACAGAAAGCAAAATGGCGTATACAAAAGAGTGTTTCGAGCAAGAGATGTCATGTGACTCCATATGTACACTGTATTCCTTCCCGGCTATAGTCACTCGTCGAAACGCCAAATGTACGCTATGGTCCTTCCAGGCTACAGTCTTTCGTAACCAGTAAGGCAAAGAAAATAAACTTAGAACCAACTTCCAAAGCAGGAATAGTTATAATATTTTTAACAGAAAAAAATAATGAAAATGTGAGAGAGATATTAAAATAATAGTTTAAAGAGGAAAAGATCAAAATATGGTATGATCATCAAAGGTAAACTCAAATATCAAATAATTTTGAATTTTAAAAAATGGTCAGAAAGAATATTACTTGTGAGCATTGATATTATCACATTAGCTGAGTCGTAATCGTATCGTCTAAACTTTCTTATGTTTTTCTTCCCCCCTGAAATGTTTGCAAAAAATCATGAAACTACAGGTAAATCTAAAGTGGGCCATAATACACACCAGTGAGATTTTTTTCCAATTATTTTACTTCTGAAATTTTGGAAGGTACTATAGACAAACTTTGTACATTCAATACAGTATTCGGTTGGTTCAGGATGAGCTAAATTTGTTAACCATTTTATCACATTTTATATGGAAAACTTTTTTATTAAAACTTTTTTTATATAATAAATATACAACTAGTATGTTGTTCAATGTCACAGTTTCCATTGCAAAAGTCCACCAATGCTATGCGCTTCTTATGTTGCATTCCGTAGCAAGAAGGAGAGACATGCTGTTACAAGTAAACACCTGAAATATGAAAACTTTTTTCACAAGCTGCCACACGGACACCAAAATTCATTGCAAACTTGACATCTCTTAAGTTAAAAGATGCCATTAAACTAATTCTCTGATCACCAGTACTCATTTTCGTGTGTTGTTAATAATATAAATCTGAATTCAAACTAACTGTGGGAAAATGCAAGCATAGGGACTATTTGTCATTACCACTGTTTCAGGAGCCAGCGGCAGACAGTATTGCCGAATTTCATGTAAATTAGTGGTGGCAAATTTCACGAAACTGACAATTTTTTTTTTTCCTTTTTTAAAAATTCGTTATTTTGACCTCAAAAATTAAAGGGGGGGGGACAGTACTAAAGGAAGTGTGTGTGTGTGGGGGGGGGGGGTATTATAAGCGGTGGGATACTATAGCCAATAAATACGGTAATAATCGTGTTCTATGCAACACAAAGTGAAGGACATGCCCAGCTTGACCAAAGCCCCACTAGCTGTGCAGATGCTCAACATTTATAGTATGGTATGCCTTTGTGCTATGCAGTACATCCGACAGACACAGCGATCTCCAACAGTTTGTGGCTTGGTTGTCAAAGAGGCAGTGGAAGTACATCTTCAAAACAAACTAGTAATGCATGATAGCAGATTTTAGCTTAGCACACCATGTGATTTTGAAATCGAGAAAATGTCAGGAACACTTTATTCTCAAGGCAGCAATGTCTGCAGATAGACTGGACAAACACTGGGTTTTGACAACTAATAGGGAGCCACACCGCAAAACCTCACCACCAGTGGGACATCCACTGCTGGAGTTGTGTGTGGGGAGGGAGGGGGGGCGGAGGAGGTACTGAGGCATCCCGATACTTTGCCTGAAATTTATGGGTTACAAAACTAATTTTAACATTGTGACAAGGCAACATTACCCCTTCAGCTAATCACCCGAGAGGACTTCATCTTTAGAATACATACCCTGAGACAGCATGCAATCGCATGAAAAGGTATGTAAAACAGTAGAACTCAAAATAACACAGGAAGAGAAATGGATGTATCCACATAGTGTTGTGAAATTTCCAGGAATTTAAAATTGAAGAAATATTCCCAGGGAATATTGCCAGCAATACTCCCAAAATTCATAAATTTCCAGGAATTTATTATTAATTAGCCAGATAGCTCAATAAAACTTATTAGGTTCAAGGCAGTAATTATACAGTTAATAGAAAAAAAAACTGAAATATATTTTAAGAAAAAATTGTAATGAAATAAATTTGTTGGAAATTTATAATTTATTATATCACTCAAATTAATAGGTCAATCTAGTAATTGTGTTATTAAAACAAACATGAACACTCTTATATGTTGAAAAAATATTATAATTGAACAAAAAGTGCAGAAAAATAGCTAGAATGCAAAATTTATGATTCTTGCGTTTCCTACAACTGCCAACCCATAAATAATCAACCTTTAGAAAAACCAAATTTGTAATATTGATATGCCATCTAGTGAGTAGCTACTAAATACTAAAATACAGAGGGAGGTTTTTTATTCAATTTGTGCAAAATTTGTAAACATTAGTCAATGAAAATGGCATTTCGGGGAAAAAAATATGCAAATAAACTGGCCAAGATTTATGATTTACTTGAAAATACAAGTGATTTCATTAACATAGAACACTGTAGAACATTAATTAAACATTCTAAAACTGAAATTGATAGTGATATATCAGAAAATAAATTTTTATAAATCATAATTCATTGGTGGAATTGTGAAGTCTTTGAATTCTGAAAGTGAAACACATCTAGTCATTTGTTTGGAAAAATTACAAAATACTACTGATGACTGCCGATTGAGAATTATGTCTCCAGGTTTCATTTAGAGAAATGTGGGGTTCCAAATTACTAAAAAATTGTAGCCCTAGCGAATATTTTAAATTACTTTTTCCACCAGACTTAAAGTAAATGATGTTCTGCATAGAATAAGTGTTAAGACTTTAAAATCTAAAAATTTTCATAAATTCTCAATTTTTTTGCAATCTTCCCGGGCCAAAGAAATATTCCCAGCAATAATCCCATTTTATAAGTCCCTTCCCACAGGCAATATTCCAGCCCCACATCACTAGCATGTCCACATAACGAAATGAAAGGATTTTCCTTAAACAAATATTTTAATATCAGAGACTGCATTCTGTAACTTAGTCTCAATTCAATATGGGTTAATATACATATATAGTTTGTGCATAACAAAGCATACACATGGGAATTAAATTACCTGCATAAGCTGGAATTCTCCAATTCTCTGTCCAAATTGTTTTCTCTCATGCAAGTACTCAAATGCGATATCACAACAAGCCTGCATTATTCTGAAACATTGAAATTTATTGATATTAGAACTACAGGCGTAAATAAACAGCCAGTACATAAGACAAAAAAACAGGAAGAGCAGCAATACATATTCTGTAAAATAACAAGGCCACATATACCTGAAAGAAAAAATTGTCATCTCCAATGGCTACTAGGCAAATATTATTAAGAATAAAAAAATCATCAGACTTAACAATTCAGTTGATGCTTCTTACAGAGGGACACAGATCTGATTAGCATTAATAATTTATATAATTATGAACTGCCAGGAACTGAACTACAACTAAATAAAGAAAATAAATAATATCCATTTTCTGCAACTTAATACTGTAGCATTATAGACAATTGCAACTGCATGTAGCTTACTAGCTTTTAGGTTATAGATCATCTACTGAAAAAAAAACAGCGTCAGTAAAGAAGGCAATATAGAAATTTAACTGTGTGTATTTTTGTAAATTGCTTCTCACCTAGTAAAGAGGGAAAAATAAAGTAGGTAGAGCAGTTAGTTGCCTGTGAAATGCCTGGGTCCCAGGTTTGAGTCACAGTCCACCACACAGTTTTAATCAGCCAGGAAGTTCAAAAAAGTTAATTGGGTATTAGAAGATGCAAGGGGGAAAACATTGATAAAGTGTAAATGCATAATGGTACAGAACTCAGTGACCTAGGCTAATGAAGTACTGTCCTAGTAGTGTCAGTTTAGTCAATGACAATGCAAAATTTCACTGTCCTACTACCCGCAGTAACTTATTCCAAACTTCTGTTGATACTGATAACAGGAAGATGAGTTTTTATGGTTATAGCAAAATATATCTAGATGTGAATGATGTGACCAGTCACAGGGTGTGAAAGAATTGTAGAGGGAGTATCAGAAAAAGAGAGTGGTTCTCTGCAAAATAAAAAAATTGAAGCAGATCATTAATGAAATAATGAGGCATGCTGATCGTCATAGGAATTATCATCCTCTCTCTGTCAGAGTAATATAGGACAGAAGGAAGATTCACCTAAAAGTTCACAAAGTTCTCAATCTTGTTTACAGATCTATTAGTGACTTGTGACCACTACTATTCAGCAAATTATTATCTACACTCCTAAAACAATTTACATCATAATATAAAATCACACCATCCAGGATCTATTTGCACATTTTTACCGCAAACAAAAATAATTCTATCAGCTCAAAGGAATTAGGTAAGCAGTCAATTTGAAGAATAACCATATTTACCTTTCTATAATTATCAGCCAGCTGTAATTACCCCCCCCCCCTCCAAATTCAAAGGGTAGGACAAAATATGAAATTTAAAAAACTTTGACAATTTGCACATTTTTTTTAGTTAGGTGAAGTTTGTCAGCACAAATTGACATGAAATTCGGCAACATTGCTTGCCACTGACTACAACAACAATGGTATTTCTATGTCTATAGCTTACTACCCCCTACCCCCACTCTCCATTCAGTGTCACTAGGCTTGCTTTTTCCCACAGTGTTGAATTCAACAAGGAAATACCCAGATTGCAATATCAATATTAGAGAACAGATATATCTCACCGTAAAGACAATCACTGAGCTGCTGACGGGCATGTAAAATAGACAATCACATTCACACAACTTAAATTTTTGGCCATGGCCTTCATCAGGAAAGAAACACAGACATTCCCACAATCATTCAGACAACCATGCACACATGACCACCATGGAAATTTAACTGGAGATGGTGGTCAGGCGTGCATAGTTATGACTGAATGATTGTGTGAATGTCTTCCTTTTTCTGATGAAGGCCCTGGATGAAAATTTAAATTGTGTTAATGTAACTGTCTATTATGCGTGCCTGTCAGGGGCTTTGTGTTGAATTCAGATTTATACTATGAATAACATATGAAAATGAGTACTGGTGTTCAGAAAAACAGCTTTACTGCATCATTTAAATTAAGAGCTGTTGTGCTTTCAACAAATAATTGGCTTCTTGTGAATTTAAAGTTCAACCAAAAATTATTAACTATTGGAGAAATCAGAAAGACAAGCTAATGTTAGAGAAAAAGAGACAGCATATCTTTTTGTGGGATTCAAAAAGGGAAATATGTAGATGTAGACAAAAAAAAAAGTGTTACACTATAGGATAGCAATGTGAAACAGTGATTGTATTGTGGCTCATGAAATGCTATAGTTGAAAGTTCATGAGTTTGTAAAACAAGAAGGGATCTTGGTAACTGAAATTAAAGCAACCTGAGGTTGGGAGATGCATTCAAACATCTTGAATTTTGGGGAAAAAAACATCTCTGTCTCAACGACTTCCAGCAGACTATGCAGGTAATCATTGAATATCACTGGTTTGTGCTACGATTGAGGGAATAAAAGATATTTCTTATTTAATAGACAAAACAACTGTTTTCTTCGACATGCCAAGAAGCACAATAATTAATGAAGCAGGTGCATCAAGTGTGTTAATTCAACCTCAGAAGCTGAGAAGCTATGCTGTACAGCTATGTCAGCCATAATGGTGGATGAGAAACAACGACTGGCCTATTGCAGATTTAAAAGAAAAACAAGGCCCAGAGGAAATTTCCCAAAGAGAACTCATGTTTGAGTGCAGCCAAATGGGTGGATGGAAGCAGATCTAAAAACTGTATGGGAAAGGTGATCAAGAGCCCTGTTGACAACATCTTTCACACCACATAGTAAAAAATAAAGAAGTAGCACTGACAAATATTTGTCTGGTAATTATTCCCAGAGGGCTTACTTCAATGTTGCAGCCATTAAATGTGTGTATAAGGAAGCTCTTCAAGGATCATATTACAAGAGTTTATTCAAAGTGGATGGTGGACAACACTCGAGTTGATAAAAACTGGGAAATTAAGCAATCTTCTCTACATTTTATTATGGACTGGATCATGCATTCTTGTAATCTGATGACTCCTAAATTAATAGGAAAGGAGTTTCAAGAAGACGGTACTATGTACCCTGGATGAATCAGAAGATAATCTAATTTGGAAAGAATGTCTAGAAAATGACCCACATTCACCTAGTGATGACAATGCCAACAGTGGAGGAGAGACTGAAGATGAGCTGAATGAATAATAAAAATACCATACACAAGTACGGAAAACAAATTATCAGTACCTAATTTTTGTATTTTGAGATTATATTTCAGCTTGTGGCTTCTGCTATCCATGAACTGCTACGTAAGAAGAGCATAACACAGGCAGAGTTTTCCGATAGAAACTGTGACGCAATTAATAACATATTAGATGTGTACATATATATTCAGGGCTGGGCACCAGTAATCAAGAAGTTAACTTTGTTAAATGTTAAAGCATTACTCTGCGGACAATTTAATGAAAGTTAACATAATCACTAACTCGTAACAGTATTGTGCAGCTATGAAAAATCGCCTTCAGTCTCCAAATTTATATATTTATGTTGTTATATTATTGAAATCGGCAATTAAATAAACATATTACCCTTCCTGGTGTTTAAGAAAGTTTTTTGGATACACATGTTTATATAGGGCTTTGAGCATAAATTAATAAAAACTAGTATTACTTGACCACTATTGTGGCAGTTGGCCTTGAGCTTAAACAAATGATGTCTAATCACATACTATAGTGTAAAATAGCCCCTGCAAAAATTTGCTTTGGAGAAAAAGTATTTTTTTTTCTTTGAAATGATTTGTCTACTTGTATAAAAAGAAGAATGTTTGTTTGTCATTTGTTTATGCTTTTGGCCAGCTGCCACGGTATAGTGTCCCAGTAATACGTAAATCTTAATTTTCAGTAATAATTATTTATCAATAAAATTATTTTTACAGCATACTCAAAATATACAATTTCAATGAATGTCATTTGCCACAAGGTACAAATTTCCTTTAATAAACATTAGCATATTAAAATTCTCGTATGACAGTGAGGCACGTTTGGGTGTCAAAATATCTTATTCCATAGAAAAAAAGACATTTGACTGCGGCATTTGAAGGTATAGCAATATTATATTTAATAAAAAGATTTACTAAAATATTTCCCCCAAGAAATGCTGCATCATTAAATGAGTTGTTGGATTTCACGTCCAGCCACATCTTCACTAGACTTTTGGCTTTACTTCTTAAACCTCTGTCGCCTGCAGGCTTCTACTTAGATTGAGCAAAATAAAATATTGCTCTTCATCCTTACTGTTGTTGCTTCCATAACCGCCACTTAAATTTGTCTTTGACCTTCGAAGTTTCGATGTGTTCTTGCATTAATACAACTAGACTAACTTAGCGCAGGTATACACAGAGTTGCGGTTTTCCCTCAGGAGCAGGCTTATGCTAAGTTGTGGGTTTCCCCTGGGCCCCCATTTCCAATGTTCAGGTCTTGGGGGCACCATTCAGGAGATCAACTGCGCACTTCCAGGGAGTGATTCAACACACAGCCTGGGCATACCCACATATAGAAGAGACCTGTGCTAAAAGGAGCATAATTTATGCGGCAAGACTTTTGTCATTAGATGTGGGTACAAAAGACTGATTGCAAATTAACAGAAGTTAAAGACTCCGTTAACGATTTTTAAAATTAACTTCAAAGTTAGTCTGTTAAGCAAAAAGTTAACTTCGTTAATTAATGGACTTGTGTCCAGCTCTGCATATATTTATGTCAATAGGTAACAAGTTATGATAAAGACATTCACTGAGCCAGTGACAGGCAGATAAAATATAAAATTGTGTGAATGCGATTGTCTATTTTCGGCCATGGCCTCCAACAGAAAGAAACATGCATTCACACAATCACTCTGACAACTATACACAATCATAACCTCCAGCTGCTCCAGTGATACAAGCATCTTGACAGTGAGTGAGTAGGGAGCAGACAGGAGTGGAGGGGAATGGATTCAAGTAAGGGTGGAGACAGAAAGTTCTGCATTGCACAATGGATTGTAAAGGCTCTGACAAGCTGGAATGTGAGATGTGACATTGAATGCAGTGAAGGGTCTGGAGAGGATAAAAGGGAGGTATAGATGTGTGTGGGGAAGGAGAGGAGCATTTGAAACAATAAAAATAATTTAAAAAAAAGTAATTACTCAAGGGGCTATTGTAAGGGACAATACAAAGTTGTAATGAAGACATGAATTGGAGGGATCTGAATTGACATTAGAATCAGATTTTCCATTGCTCTATATATATACACAAAAGTTTGAGGAAAACAGGCATTTCATATAAAGTCTGACAAAATGATCAACAAATTTAGCCCATACTGAACCAACTGAATACACTATTGAATTAAAATATTTTGCATCTATAGTACCCTCGCCAACATCAGAAATAACATAAACTGGAAAACAGGCAGGTACTATAGCTGAGTAAATATGATGTACAAGATCTTTGGGAACATGTAAGTATACAGAAAATGAACATTCAGCACTATAGTGATTACATAAAAGGCAGTTCTGGCTAAGAGTATCCAGTTAAGAGAATAATCCAGCTATCTACTTAATCTTTTCTTCTGACAGACAGATATGAGTCCACATTTAGTCAGGTAAGAATTTAAATGTGGAATATTTCAACAGAGATGAGTAAGGTACATTGTGACATTCCTTTACTATTGTTACCAGAATGAAAAACACTAGCACAGCACAACAAAAGATGAATCTGTCCTGCACAAAGATGTAAAAGAGAACAAAATCACTTTGACACATTTATAATTTTTTAACAAGTTAACCCTAATTCCCCAATGCAGTGTGCTCTCAAGGGGGGTTCATCTGTAACAGAAAGTATCTCTGAATGGGAAAGCGTTCATCAAAAGTTCAACGACATGTAGCGTCCTACTGCTTGACATGAGGAATACCAAATCAGATGGCACTGTGCCATGTGCCATATCGGACAACATGTCATGCATCATGTGACTTTATTTACCATAATGCATAATATTACATGAAATGGTGTATAATACAACATGAAATAACACAGCATGATGTACTGTGTGACACAAAGTTGCTTATTAATTCATTGAGCATGATGTGATCGACTGTATTGCGTTATGATTTATCATGGTGCACAATATGACATGGTGCCACGTTACTATGGAACAGAAAATTTTGCATTTTGATAAATGAGAATATTCACAAGAATTTTGCATGAAAATGCAACATTATCTAATAAACCTATTTTTAAGCAAATTATGCCAAAAGTAACTATTTTATCAGAGATATTTTGAAATAGCTTTATTTTCCTCGTATAATTCTCCAAACTACAACCAATTTTTGATTATTAGAAGTTTATAAATCCTGGTGAAGCCCAATTTGGGAAGATATGTGCAGAAGAGTGTGTTTGCAAATTAAATGGAGTGCAAATGTAACAACTTATAAGTGCACCCTATTCTCCAGTTCGGCGGCAATTGTAAGTGTGGCAAAATGTTCTGTATAAGTTGCGAGCTGTCTAATGCAATGCAGAAGCCTATTGTAGTGGGACCTACATTTTATAATAAATAAATATGTATGTTTGTCTGCATCATAAAATTAATAAGTTTTTGTAAATTCTGAAACTTTTGTAGGTGTTTCGAACCGGATTGCATCGAATTCTTCTACAGGTCAGGTCAGAAATTCCTCTTGTGCAACACAGTCAATATGCTGCAAATGTCAGCATGAAATTGCACAGTAACAATTGTCTTGTTTGTACTTTACATTTCCTATTTTGAAATGATTGACTGGACTTAGGGTGATCCGTAACTGATTTTGATGATGACCCCTCCCAACAAAAGAAAGGATCAGCGCTCGCTGTGATCGAGTGAAAGGTTGGATATACTTCTCTGCACTGTTCCACTCCTGTCTGGGGGTAAAAATTCTATTTTGTTTACACTTGTGAATGTCTGCCAATGTATTAAAGTCTTCACTATAACATTTGGAAAAGAAATACTATCAGCATATTTTGAACACCAAAATTCACCTCTTAAGGTGCAAATAAAGTGATTTTCAGATCACATTTTAAGCTAAATATTTCTCCTAATGTGCCAAAGGAGTTATTTTTGTCACAAATGTGACAAGGGATGTGTCATATCATACGAGATGTTACAAGGCAAATGATGATGTGTATGTCAGAACTTGCCATATAGGAAAATATGACATCCAATGCAAAATGTATGCCTCATATAGTATGTTACATGACAGGCTATGCTCTGGCAAAACTTTCATGGACATTGCATCATGTAACCTATGATGCACATATGATATGATGTCATGTGATTTGGACAACATGTGATACAAGGCACAATTTATCATGTGACATGGGAATATTAATATTAAAAAGTAAAAATCCATGAATATGTTAACATTTAAATAAAAAATGTATTTGAAATTGCCAAATATGCAGCGTAGCTTCTTTCACATATTTGACTCTACAAAAACATTTTTCCTTTTCATTGTGGTATAATAGAAGTATTTTTCATGCTGGTTCCCAACATTTTTTTACTGCAGTTAAGTAGCTGCCATACAGGGATTGCAAGTCAGGTGTTCAAAATTATTTTATGAAAAATTAAATAAACTCTATGGTTATTTTACTAAGCTTACTTAAAAGCTTAAAGCAATTAATGTACAAGTAACAACAATAATTAACTGACAAAATACTATCAGTACACCATTATTTTCTTCCAAGATGTCTCGGCAGCTTGTAAATTTAACATGACTTTAAAGAAAAATATCTTGACAACGACATAATTATACAACAAAAGAATTTGTGTTTTCTTTATGTACTTCTCAACCTCCATGCATAGTTTGAACCGAATCATACAAGATTAAAGTGTTGAGTCCCAAAAACCTTCATATGAAAACAGTTTTGCCAATGATAGACATATAAATGATGCTATTATCTGAGCGTTAATATCAGGCCAAGTAACATCTTTTACAAAGGGAATTAATCAATTTGCACAATTTTGCTAGACACGAGCACTGGTTTGTAATTCAAACTTTGCTTGTATAATGCAACATAGCTACAGTAAAATTTGTGGTCTAATGAGTACACAAAGTTGAAGTAAAATACCTTTGTTGGGGATCAGAGAGGACTTCCAATGCACACAATCTGATCAAAAGTACTGGACATTAATATGGGGTGTTCACCCTTTCTTTATATGAAACCTTGAACTCTGCTAAGAAGACTTTTAGAAAGGTGTCTGAATGTCTGTACAGGAATGGAAAGCCATTGTTCCTCAAGAGCCAAACCAGAGAATGTTTTCTAACTCACTGCAAAAGAGTTCTACTGGGTTCAGAGACTGTGTGAACTAAGAATGCCACTCCATTCCAAGAATGCTGTTGTCCACAAACCATTGCACACACAAGCTGCTTTACAACAAGTGCATTTTCAAGGTGACATAAACAATAATTATCTCTGAACTGTTTCTCTACTATACATGTACACAATACTGTACTGTTCATAGCCTTTGGCATTTACAATTTTCTGAGGAGCAGTAAGTGGGACCACAAAGTAAGCACAAAAGACAAATAACAAAATGTTGTATCCATGCTCTCAGCATGTTATCTACGACACTATAAACTCTTGACATGTAAACTATTTCCACCTACAATATTTTCCAAGCAGATGATTATCCTCAACCAAAACCAGTGGTGAACAATTAATAACAAGTGTTGAAGCAGTAAATTTGCATCTTATCTGTACTTCACTGCTGGCACTACACATTATTGTAGGTAATGTCCTCCATACATTCGCCAAAACCAAATACTTGCACAGAAATGCCAGAGGATACAGCAGAATTCATTACTCATTTCCTTTCTTCATTATACAGTGGTGTCGCTCTTTAAATCACTGAGTATTGCTTAAGAATAACCAAAGAAACAGGTGGTTTATGAGGAGCTGCTCAACCCCTTTAAGCCATTCTTTTCAACTTCTTGTGCACAGTAAGTGTATGCTAACAGGAATACTGGAAGCACTTTGAAACTCTGAAGCAATTCCCTTCACCAATTCACATGGATATCACCTCCCCCTTCTTCTTCTTCACAATTACTAACTGCCATAATTCCTGCCTGTGACTACACTGCGATCTCTCTACCTTTATACTCCACCAAAAATAAAAATTAGTTCACTCTTCCTCTTAGAGTGTTCCAATTCCAGTCAAGATTTATTGTTCAAACAGTGTGAAACAATTACATTTATAGATCAATAGGTCAAGTGGTACTGACAAGTCTGGCAACCATTCAATCATACAGATGGCAAATCAATTATTCCATGCCTGCTTGGCCTGTTCACGCAGTTCTGCAGCAGTTGTGGGTTGACGAGTTGCATATGTCAATTGTAGTCCTATCACTTTCACACATGCTCATTTCGAGTTTAGTCCAGAGATCGCACCGGCCAGGGAAGTTGCCCAAACTTTCACAGAGCATAAGGAGTTTCACGTATATGGGCGAGCATTAGCCTGTTGGAACAAAACATCACTTTCCTGATCCAAAAATGATAAAACAATTGGTCTTACTTCATTCTGCACATACTGAGCACTGGTCAGCATCCCCCCAAACACTAATGGTGAAGTAGAGTTGTAGCTTATTGCATTCCATATCATAAGATCTAGCATGGGGCCCTTTAGTCTTCGACGAATACACTACATGAGACAGGGCTTGCCAGGTCAATGTCGTACATGCAAATTACCATCACTTGCATGCATCCAGCACCTGCTTTCAACACTGAAGGCCAAAGTCCAACATTACATCTAACAAGGGATCCTCTGATGGCACAATCAAGCTATGAAATGCTGTGGTAAGAGTGAAAAACAGATTGAAGTGTGGATGCCTGTAGTTCCACTGCTACTAACCGGTTGACAACAGTTCATGTCATCACTTTTGGGATCACAAGCCCTCTTATTTGTACTGTAGTAACTGTACAATCTGCCACTAATGCACTTACAATATGACAATCTTGTCAGATTTCTGTTGCTGCATGGACATCCAGATTATCATCTACAGGTGTTGATGTGACTAATGCAACCAGTATTATGTAGTGTAATGATTAAATGGTCATTACGTATGTTATGGCTTTTGGACAGAAGATAATTGCTAAAAACAATTTGTTAACAAAACAGAAAACTGTGCGCCTGTAATGTTGTTTACGGGGCGCAAGAGACTTTTAGGCTGCCACATACGAGCGGAAGTTTTCGAGCTGCGTAGAGGTGTCCAGATACATTTGATTTGATCAGACAGACTATTATGTAAAGCTAAACAAGGAAAATAAGCAGTGAAAGGGTACTTAACACAAAACACTTAAAAGCTATTGAAATTCCTTAAATATACAAGATGATAATCTCAGCCAAATATGGGTAATAACAGTGAATACTGTAGCATAAAATCAGCTGAGTGACAAAGAGGTTTGGAGGATTATTCAAGATCTTGTAGGAACTATTACTATGGCTACTGAACATTATCTTCTGAGCTAGTTTATTATTTGTATGCTGAAAGGAAGATGTGTGCTGAAATTAAATAATTTCATAGAAAATCTTTGTGCTGAAAATTTATGCCACTTTTTAACCAGTGTTAACCATTATCAATACTTGTAAACTTGAAAGTTCAAATGCCACAATTTCTTGTATACTTCTAGTAGCATATTTCAAACTATGGCCCAATTCAATAATGGTGTAGCTTTCTTACTGACATTTCATTTTTCAATTACAAAACTGACTGCAAGTTAATGGGTGCAATACTGTCACAACACCAAAATCACACCAAGAAGAGATATTTAACTTGATATAAAAGAAATGCATTCAGAATCAACTAACTCATTCCAAATCACAGTGAAACCACAGAACATGCAAAGAAATGAACTAAATGGAATGGAAATAAACAGAAAGTAGTACTTCGGAGAAAGTGGAGAGGGGAGAAAGGTAGAATGCTCCCTACAAGTAAGTGCATACATTTTAATCAGCTGTTTGGTGGTCCTTTACCTTCTTGAAATGTTATATTTTTTACTTACTATCTATAGCCTGTAACAAATATTATCATAAACATAGCTTATATGTATCAGACATTACCAAGAAAAAGAAAAAAAAAAAAAAAACCACATACCCAACAGGACCCGCTGCAAGAACAAGTCGCTCAAGATCCAGTCCACTAAACAAAACATAGATGCCACCATTCAGTTTTCCCAGCATTGAGCTAGCAGGAACTTTGCAATCCTCAAAAATCAGTTCTCCTGTTGGAGAACCACGCATACCGAGTTTGTCCAGCTTTTGTGCTGTACAGAAACCCTCCATACCTCGCTCCACAATAAATGCTGATATACCATGTTGTGGCTTTGCTGCATTTGGATCGGTACGTGCATATACCTGAAGAAGATCAAGACTGAATATAGCCTGTTATACTGAAATATAGGACTTAAGCCAGGAGGAAAGCAACTTGATATAGGCCTACATAAAACTACACTAGTTATGAAGGAGACACTTTAAGAATGCAGAAGTTTTAACACAGATCTGTAGAAGCAGCAATCAGATAATCTACTCTGTAAGTTCAGAAAATTTGAACCATTGAATATGTGTAGCATTCATTTTATTTTACACAAATGGATGAACTCATTTCTATTGGTAATTGTCCTATATGTTTATTTATTCATTTACCGCTGATCATATACATGATGTGGGTGTTACAATTTACATTAAAAAGCATTTAGATTCATTACACATTTTTACATATACAATTTTACATTAAGGTTACATTTAGATTTTGCAAGGTAATAAGCCTTGTCTTAGAATTATAATGCTATATCATAAAAATCTTCTACCTCATAAAGGCAGTTGTAGATTAACACTTTCGCTGCGGCTGACGCTTATAAGCGTCCGCACTCAATGTAGGATAGCTTCAGCCGCAGTGAAAGTGTTAACAGGTTTTGTAAGTATCTTTCAAAGAGATTTAGTGGTAGGTCTCTCACTGCTTGAGGCAGCTTGTTGTATAGCTTTATTCCAGTGTATTTAAAGCTATTTTGGCACTTACTTAATCTAGTATATTCTAAGTCTATATTGTTTCTATTCCTAGTTTCATAGTGATGGACAGTACTTCTGCAGGTTAAGGTTTCTGGCTGATTTTTCACTGTGAGGAGGCAGACTTTAATAAAGATGGCAGGTACTGTCAGTATTTTTAGTTTTATGAAATGTGGCCAGACTGAGTCTTTGTTAGTAATATCTGCAATTATCCCAATTATCCTCACTGCCTTTTTTTTTTTTTTTTTTTTGGCCACACGAGCACTGATTTTGCACCACAAGAATTTCCCCATAGTATATTCCCATATGTTAAGTGCGAGCGAAAGAAGGCACAATATGACGAAAGAAGCATTTCTTTACTAACACAGGATTTTAATTTATGCAGTAAGTATACTACTCTTGAAAGTTTGATGCACAACTGGTCTGTGTGTGCATGCCATTTTAGTTGAGGGTCTAGTTGGATGCCTAGTAGCCTACAGAGTCACAGCTATTTACCTTCTCATTTAGTTTCTTTAGAAAGAAGTAAATTATTTAAGTTTTGTTTTCATTTAATATTAATTTGTTTTCGCTTAGCCACTGTGCAGACCTTTCAACCATCATCTTCCTTTTTACCTCCTCTATATTGGGACCGGTTGTTGTAAGGGTGGTGTCATCAGCATATATTACTGATTTGTAGGCTAAGGTGCTAGGTAGATCGTTCATATATATATAAGAAAAAGAAAGGGACCCAGGATGGAACCTTGTGGGAATCCTGTATTAATTGGTGGGGCATTGAACTTGACATTATCTACTGTAACAACTTGTTTCCTGTCAGTCAGGTATGACCTGAGTAATGTGAGTTCATTGTCTTTCACACCGTATTGTTCAAGTTTATATATAAAGATGTCATGTAACACAGTGTCAAATGCCTTGCTTAAATCTAGAAGCATAGCACAGGCAACAGAGTAGGTTTCAAAAGATTTGAGGACATCTGTGACAAGAGATTTCACTACTTCTATGGAGGATAGACCAGGCCTAAAGCCATAGAAAGAGGGGGAGAATAGTTTGTTGGTCTCAAAGTAGGTGCATAGTTGTTGCTTCACACAGTGTTCTATGATCTTCGATATTATAGGAATGAGAGAGATTGGCCTGTAGCTATTTGGCAAGTTTTTATCTCCCTTCTTATGAATTGGGACTACAACTGCGGATTTCAGGACATTGGGGAATTTTCCAGTCTGTAACATACAGACTATGAGATAAGTTAGTTGGGCCCCTATAATATCAATTACCTGTTTTACGATAAAGTTTGAGAAACCATATATATCTTCACTATATGAGTTGCCTAGTTTATATGCAATTTGACACAGAGTCTGGTAGTTTACAAGAGTCAACTGGGAAGTTGATTGTGTCAAATGAGGTTCATTGTGTACAATATGTACAGGATCTGTTTCAGAGGTAGGTGGTTCTCCATTATTTTCACAGTTTATAAATAAGTTATTTAACACTTCAGGTGACATTGGGATCACCTGCATAGTTCTTTGTTTCCCAGTTATAGAGTTAACTATCTTCCAAGCTGCTTTGTCTTTGTTATGGGACTTTTCAATGACAGTATCATTTGCTCTCCTCTTTGCTATTTGTATTTCATTCCTATAATTCTTTTTACCTTCTTTATATCTTTGCATTACAGGGTCACCACCTTTTGTCATTTTATACACGATAAGAAGATTGTCCCCGAGTTCTTTTAGATGTGAATGTACCAGTGTAATTTATTATTCTTGCCTGGTGTCAGATCACTTTTGACCGTTTTAGTGACTTTGAGGGCAACATTTATTAAGTTGGTAAGAGTATCAATAAATAAGGCTAAGGTGCTGTCAACATTATCCGAATTATACAAATTTTCCCAGTCAAGTATGGATAACTCACCCCTTAGATGCGTAACATGAACTGTTTTCAGCATCCTGAACTTCTTATTATAGGAAGTTGTTTTCAGCATCCTGAACTTCTTATCATAGGAAGTCTGCTGTACACTGTGGTTAATTTGTTGGACAGTCATCCATAGGCATTGTTGATCCGATATCATTGGATCTACTACACCACAGTGTAGATAATTTTTATCTAGGTTTGTGATTATATTGTCTAGGCAAGCATCTTTTCTTGTTGGCTTTTTATTGGCACAGTATAAGTTAACAGCTCTTAAACTATTTTTGAAATAGTCAACCGTCTGTGTTTTACATATGATGTCAATATTAATGTCCCTGATAAGTGCAAGCTTGTAATAACCATGTTTCATTTTGAGATACTTGATGAGGTTCTCGATGTGTTCAATAGACTCAGTAACATCAGAGGATGGATTACGATAAACAGAGATCAGGATTAACTTAATACTAACAAATGATACAGCAGCTATTTCAAACATCTCCTCTTGACAAAATTTTTCTACGTTTAGTTTGTCACAGTTGATGTTAAAAGATTTATTTACAAAAATAGCTACTTCACCATGAGTAATTTTAGACCTATAGAAACTACTTTCTAGTTCATATCCTTCAGGAATGTACAAGGTTGATTCAGTTTGTGTTAGCCAATGTTCATTTACACAGAAAACATGGCAGGGGTTTGTGTTTAAGAAGCTGTCTATTTCATTTATCATTTAAGTGGAAAATTAGGAACTTGTCAGTATTTGCTAGAAGGGACGGTATGGTATTATGTAGTTCTTCTTGACTTGTAGCCATAGTAAGCTTACCACTGATTCTCAGCTTAGATGAACTTGGATCTTGTGTGTGTTGAACTTCCCGGGATACATGTGGTTTCCAAATGTAAGATTTTCCTAGCTTCAAACTATTGGTGCATTTAATTTCTCTAAAAAAACGTCAATTTTCATGGGAGGGGAGACATGACTTTGCACATCTGTTTCTCCTAATAAAAAAACATCATTGGTCATGGAGGGAAACACATCACATTGCACATCTGTTTCTCCGAATAGCACTGTGTTCTTGTCTTTGAGAGGTATTGCTTCTGTGATGTCCACTGTTTTGCTTAGTTTCATATTAACTATTTCCAGTACCTTTGTAATTATTAAGTTCTTACCCAGTCTGTTAAGGTGAAGACCATGAGCAGTGTGAAATCTTCTTCCTACACAGCTTATGTCGATAAATACCGAATTCTCAAATTGCATGCAAATCTTCTGTATTTCATTATTCGCGATTTGCACTTCTTTATTAACCACAGACCATTGAGATAAATCATGTCGATGTGGGATGGAGAAAACAATAACATTTGTGTTCCTCAGTTCAAGTAGTCTTCTCTTGAATGATGTTAGCAGATATTTAGTTTCATTGCTTGCAATATCATTTGTTTCTGCAAGAAAGACAGAAAGTAATTGTTGGTTGGTGACGAGGTTTACAGTCACTGTATTAAACTTCACACCTGGTTTGACTGTATTGGTGATATTATGATTACTTTTCCCATATAGTAGCGAGGCTAAGTTTTACCCTTGACTATCGGAGTAAAAGTCTATTTTACATGCCCTTGTTGCTTACAATTTATTTGTTTTTGGCTTGTTTTCAGTATGTTCAATGTTGTTTGTTGACTTGTTTTTCTCATATTTCACACTTTCAGATTTATCACAATCGCTCTCTGATGATAAGTGAGGCACTGGGACGGTAAATCTAACTGTTTTCCATATGTTTTCAATTTCCTTGTGATGAAATACACTTTTTGTTGCATTTTGCACTGTCGTGCTCGAAATCAACTTTGAATCAGAATCAGACACTGGGACAGAGTTATTTCAATGTAGGATATTAAATTTATTCCCACTATCAAACCTGGGTTCATTTACTGTAGGTATCATTTGCGCATCTAGCCCTTTACGATTACTATTCACTGTCTTCCATTCTGTTGATGTATTTTTTATAACTTTCGGCAGTATACCCATGTATTGTTGTGACCACAGCTCCATATTTTCGTTCTTCAGGCTGTGGTTTTCTCTTTGTATTGATTAAAATTTGTACAATTGAAATTTGTTCATTGTACACATTTAGTTCATCTTTGCACTTAACACATGCTATTTTTTTCACTACCTCACTGTAATTCAATTTAACAATAAAATCACCTACAGCCATACTCACCGCCATACTCGCAGTTTAGAGTGGGTTTGCTGTGAAACAACTGCATTTGACTTTGAAGAATCTTCAACCAACCATGGGAGCAGTTTTCCATTACCTCAACATTATAGAAAAATGAAATTTGGTCTGGAAACTGCTACCAGAGATAGTGCATTCTGTGTTTGAGAATAAATTAAAAGTAACCCGCTGAACCTTTATGTGCATTCACTGTAGTGAGATTGGATTAGTGGCCCTTCCGAAATTACAGAATACATAAAATATGTTAGGCACAATACCTGCTCATTGTTTTCCTGTCTTTAATCTTTGTTCTTTTAGAATATAATAGAATACATTTTTCCACAGCCTGTATAAACTCTGCTCAAGAAGAAGTTTAAAATTTTCTAAGTTAGGAAGCTGCATCAATTCAGGTAAAGCTTTCAGCGGCTATCTCAGCTGTATCATCAGGAGTCACTGACTGCCAAAGCTGGCATGACTTTCCACTCAGAGCAGTATGATGGAAATGCCTGGAGGCATCAATAGCTTGAGATCTTTAACTAAATTGATGCAGCTTGTTGATTGAGAAAATTTTATATAGGCATGCCACCATGAAAAACTCTAAGGATACAATGCTGCATCAAATTTCACAGACATCACTAAGCAGACCAAACAATGCTTGAAAGAATCACTCCCTCATTTACTTTTAAGTGTTTTTTTTTATTAAAAGGGACAAAACACAAAAAAAGTAAACACAGAAGGACATTGGCCAAACACTATGCATCTTTTCAGCCTTGTTTGTTCATCTTATGACCAGTTAGCACAGAGGCTACATTTATTCTCCAACGTTTCCTGTATTCTAAAATGAAAAAAAAAAAAAAACACAACTTTGTAAAGAGTCATATTAAATGCAACTGATAATCCAGAGTATGCTAACATATATGAACACTACAGAAAGAGTTGTTATTCACACAGTTTCAAATAGTTAGAAACTAATTCTACAACATTAAAATACTAAGGCAAAAGATTCGCATAAGGAAAGAAAGGTATAATTTAATAGTGTGCGAGGTCACTGCAAACTGATCATTTACTTAGTTGAACAACAAAAAATAAAAAATAGTCATGGTCTTCTTGAATAAATTATGAGGCTCATCCAGAAAGTAGTACCAATTTGGGCTATATGAAGTGCTAGTGAGTAGAGTAACCATCAGATAGGATCTAATGCTCTCAGTTGTTTGTGTGCTTTTTATGTATAACATTACATGACATTTTCATTGACTGTATTGCGACTATTGAGAATATCACCAGTTTTGAAGTTAGGGCTCCGATCCAGTGTCTCAACATAAGAAATGAAAAGGTACAAAACGTCACTGTAGGTACAATTAAAGTCTTTATTCAAAAGTAATCAACAGAGGTCAGAACACAACTATCCCACTGTTTAATGAGTCAAAGGATTCCCTGTTCCCAGAATTCCTATGGCTGTGAGAAGAGCCAGTCCTCTACTGATCATTTCAGTTCATTGTCAGAGTTGAAGCGTTTCCCTTTGAGATGTCTTTTTCCAGCGGACCAAACAGATGGAAGTAACAGAGCGTCATGTCCAGACTGTATGGTTGATGCTCAAGCTGCTGCCACTTGAACTTGTCCAGTTCACTTTGTGTGACCCTGGAGACCTGTGGATGCATGTTATCATGGAGCAAAATAACTTTCTCCATGAGCAGACCAGACCATTCGTTCTTGATGGACTTATGGAGGCTACGGAGTGTCTCACATTACACTTCACTGTTAGTAGTTTTTCTGTGTTTGAGGAATTCAATGAGTATCAGATCTCAGACATCAAAAACAGATGGTGAGCATCACCTTGCCTACTGAGAGCACAGCCTTGAATTTCTTAGGGGGAGGTGACGACGCATGCTTCATGTCCCTAGATGTCACACTATGTTATCCCAAAGTGGCATATTCATATTTCAACTCGTTTGGTTGTCAAAACATTTTCATTTGAACACCCCATTATATGGGGCCACTTAATACTCATCATCAGTTGAAGTAGGTGTATGGCGACAATTTTATGGACAAGTGATCTATTCAGCACCAGTGTTGTAACTTCAGCTTGGGAGAGACAACACTCATGATGACCAGTGTTTGGGGTAGCCAACTGATTACCGAGGAACTGCTTGGTTCCATTACCAAGTTCGAAAAGAACAACTGCCCATTACAATTGATGAAATTTGTGAATATTTCAATAATGATTGATTAACACTTATTCGCGAAATTGTTAAAGAGCACTTGCATTTTCAAAAATTTGTGTAAGCTGGGTCTCTCACATACTCATGCTTGATCACCAAACAGTACTATCTGCCCGCAACCTCATGGTTATCATTTTCTGGGATTGGCAAGGTTTACTCCTGATTAATTTCATGACCCATGGAGACACTATCAATGCTGATACATATTATTCAATATTTAAGAAGTTATGGCGGGTGACCACTCCCATGAACCACAGACATTGCCGAGGTGGGGTGGCTTGTGTGCCTCAACGATACAGATAGCCGTACCGTAGGTGCAACCACAGCGGAGGGGTATCTGTGGAGAGGCCAGACAAACGTGTGGTTCCTGAAGAGGGGCAGCAGCCTCTTCAGTAGTTACAGGGGCAAGTCTGGATGATTGACTGAGCTGGCCTTGTAACATCAGCTAATGTGGCTTTGCCACACAGCTACTGCGAACGGCTGAAAGCAAGGGGAAACTACAGCCGTTACCTTTCCCGAGGACATGCAGCTCTACTGTATGAACATATGATGATTGCATCCTCTCGGGTAAAATATTCCGGAGGTAAAATAGTCCCCCATTCGGATCTCCGGGCGGGGACTACTCAGGAGGATGTGATCATCAGGAAAGACAATACTGGCATTCTACGGGTCGGAGCGTGGAATGTTAGATCCCTTAATCGTGTAGGAAAATTAGAAAATTTAAAAAGGGAAATGGATAGGTTGAAGTTAGATATAGTGGGGATTAGTGAAGTTCGGTGGCAGGATGAACAGGATTTCTGGTCAGGTGAGTACAGGATTATAAATACAAAATCAGTTGGGGGTATCACAGGAGTAGGATTGATAATGAATAAGAAAATAGGAATGCGGATAAACTACTATGACCAGCACAGTGACCGCATTATCATTGTCAAGATAGATACGAAGCCAACACCGACAACAGTAGTACAGGTTTATATGCCAACAAGCTCTGCCGATGATGAGGAAATCGAAGAAATATATGAGGAGCTAAAGGAAATTATTCAGACAATTAAGGGAGAGGAAAATTTAATTGTTATGGGAGACTGGAATTCGGTAGTAGGACAAGGCAGTGAAGGGAAGAGAGTAGGTGAATATGGTCTGGGCAAAAGGAATGAAAGAGGAAGCCGCCTGTTAGAATTTTGCACAGAACATAATTTAGTTATAACAAACACCTGGTTCAAGAATCACAAAAGAAGGTTGTATACGTGGAAGAGACCAGGAGACACCGGAAGATATCAGATAGATTTTATAATGGTAAGACATAGATTTCGGAATCAGGTTCTACAGTGTAAGACATACCCAGGGGCAGATATAGACTCTGACCATAACTTATTGGTTATGAACTGTAGGCTGAAACTAAAGAAACTACAAAAAGGTAGGAAAATAAGGAGATGGGACCTGGATAAATTGAAGGAACCTGAGGTTCTTAAAAATTTCAGAGGGAGCTTTAGGCAACAATTGACAGAAACGGGGGGAAATAAAACAGTAGAGGAGGAATGGGTAAAATTGAGAGATGAAATAGTGAAGGTAGCAGAGGACAAAATAGGTAGGAAGGAAAGACCTACAAAAAATCCTTGGATATCACAGGAGATACTAAATTTAATCGATGAAAGGAGAAAATATAAAAATGCAGTAAATGAAACAGGCAAAATGGAGTACAGACGACTAAGAAATGAGATTGTCAGGAAGTGCAAAATGGCTAAGCAGGAGTGGCTAGAAGGCAAATGCAAGGATGTAGAAGAATGTATAAGTAGGGGAAAAATAGATACAGCCTACAGGAAAATAAAAGAAACATTTGGAGATAAGAAAAACAGCTCTATGAATATCAAGGACACTGATGGAAAACCAGTTCTCAGCAAAGAAGGGAAAGCTGAAAGGTGGAAAGAATATATAGAGGGGCTCTACAAAGGAAATGAACTTCGAGACAATATTGTAGGAAGGGAAGAGGATGTAGATGAAGATGAAATAGGAGATACTGTACTGAGAGAAGAATTTGACAGAGCCCTGAAAGACCTAAGTCGAAACAAGGCCCCTGGAATAGATGATATTCCCTCAGAGCTACTGAAGTCTCTGGGAGAACCAGCCATGACAAAATTGTTTCACCTGGTGTGTAAGATGTATGAGACAGGTGAAGTACCCTCAGACTTTAAGAAAAATGTTATAATCCCCATCCCTAAGAAAGCAGGTGCAGACAGGTGTGAAAACTACAGAACCATCAGTTTAATAAGTCATGCCTGCAAAATATTAACGCGAATTATATACAGAAGGATGGAAAAGCTGGTAGAAGCCGACCTCGGGGAAAATCAGTTTGGGTTCAGGAGAAAAGTAGGAACACGGGAGGCAATACTCACTTTACGGCTTATCCTAGAAGATAGATTAAGAAAAGGCAAATCTACATTTCTAGCTTTTGTAGATTTGGAGAAGGCTTTTGACAATGTTGATTGGAATAAACTCTTTAAAGTTCTGAAAAAAGCAGGAGTAAATTATAGGGAGCGTAAGGTTATTTACAACTTGTACAAAAACCAGACAGCGGTTGTAAGAGTTGAAGGGCATGAAAGGGATGCAGTGGTTGGGAAGGGAGTGAGACAGGGTTGTAGTCTTTCTCCATTGTTATTCAATTTGTACATTGAGCAAGCTATAAAGGAGAGCAAGGAGAAATTTGGAGAAGGAATTAAAGTTCAGGGTGAAGAATTAAAAACATTGCGTTTTGCTGACGACATAGTAGTCCTGTCAGATACAGCAAAGGACCTGGAAGAGCAATTGAATGGAATGGACAGTGTGTTGAAAGGTGCATATAAGATGAACATTAACAAGAGCAAAACTAGGATAATGGAGTGCAGTGTAAGAAAATCAGGTGATGCTGAAGGAATTAGATTGGGAAACGAAGCAATAAAGGAGGTAGATGAGTTTTGTTACTTGGGCAGTAAAATAACAAATGATGGGCGCAGTACAGAGGATATAAAATGCAGAATGGCAATGGGTAGAAAAGCGTTTTTGAAAAAGAGAAATTTGTTAACATCGAATATTGATTTAGGCCTAAGGAAGTCCTTTCTGAGGGCATTTGTATGGAGTGTTGCCTTGTATGGGAGTGAGACATGGACGATAAACAGTGCGGACAGGAAGAGGATTGAGGCTTTTGAAATATGGTGCTACAGAAGAATGCTGAAGATTAGGTGGGTGGATCGCGTAACTAATGAGGAGGTACTGAACAGAATTGGGGAGAAAAGGAATTTCTGGCATACCTTGACTAAAAGAAGGGATAGATTGGTAGGACACATTCTTAGACATCAAGGAATTGTTAATTTAGCGTTGGAGGGAAGTGTGTGGGGAAAAAATCGCAGGGGAAGACCAAGAGATGGATACAGTAAGCAGATTCAGACAGATGTAGGTTGTCGTTCTTATGTGGAGATGAAGAGGCTTGCTCAGGATAGGGTATTGTGGAGAGCTACATCAAACCAGTCTCCGGACTGAAGACCACAACAACAACTTGGCGGGTGATACAAAACTGCCAGCAAGGTGTAGCCTGCACTATAAGGGAGACTTTTTCTCCTACGTGCCATTTTTGGGAGGAGATATGGGACAGCCACTTCCTCTGAGAGATCGCCATATTTCCTGGCCAAATCCCATGATTACCTGCATGTTATAAGTGGACCTCAATTAGAAGCCACATTTCTTGCTTGTATCCTAAATGAATTGCATACTACACCAGTCACATTATGTTGACATCTACCACCTTAGGACACGGTTTATTTTTGGTTTCATCACCATGATTCAATACTATCTTCCATTCATTGTAACAGTCCTTCCTGTCTATCCACATAACCCATGCTGAATAAAGTGTGTTCATTAGTGCAAACCTCTACAATAATGTTTCATGTTATTGGTATATCCATATTTTTGTCAACCCTCTACAACTATTTCTATTGCATGTACAGGAAATTTCACTTGCCAAATAAACTGATATGTTGACTTGTTTACATTAAGATAGCAATATTGCAAGTTTTTTGTACTTACTACTAACACATCTGCCTCTGGTCCATTTGTAATCCAAAATTTATTGCCATTTAGAACATAGTAGTCTCCTTTCTTCACAGCCTGAAGCTTCATGGATACAACATCAGACCCTGAGCCTGGTTCAGACATTGCTAGGGCCCCAATGTGCTCACCTGAACACAGCTGTAGACATATATTACTGTATCATATTTATACATAATGCTGTAAACAGAACAAACAATAAGAGAAACTGTGATACTATAGAATTACTCAACTGGAGTGGCACATAAATTTTTTATTTATCAGAACAACACGTTCATCCAAAATTTATAGTCCAATCAACATAAATAATACTTCTGTAATGTAGTAAGGACAGTTTACAACTCACCGCAAAGACGTGGCGACGAGCTGCGACAGGCACATAAAAAAGACACACACATACAACACTTTCAGCTATAGGCCTTGGTCTTCTTCAGAAAATAGAACACTCACGCAATCACACAGGCACACAACACAGTCATACAACTATCACCTCCGGCTGCCACACTTCGAATCAAGCTCTGCAGTGAATCGGGGATGGGTGGGAAGGGGAGGGGAGAGGGGATAGGAAGGTTACGTCACGGTGGTGGGGATTGGTTAGATGGAAATAACGAGATGCGGCTTAGGAATGGAGTGTGGAGGCAGGTGAGGGAAAACAAATAAAATAAAATAAAGTAAAATAGATACATACAAAATGCGTGCACACTGCAAGTACACAAGACCACGCGCGCGTCCGCACGCACACACGATCGCACATTCAAACGCCACTGAAAATAGGTGAGTTTTGGGGTAGAGACGTAGGAACTGTAAGGTATGGAAAAAATATAAAGGGAAGTTATCGTAGGTTGAGGCCTGGTTGATTTCGGGATCGGAGAATGTACTGTAGGGATAACTCCCATCTGTGCAGTTCAGCAAAGCTGATGGTGGATGAGAGGATCCAGATGGCCCGGGTTGTGAAGCAGCCTTTGAAATCAAGCATGTGCTCCGCTGCATGCTGGGCCACAAGGTGGTCCACCTTGTTTTTGGCCACAGTGTGGCAGTGGCCAGTCATCCTAATGGACAGCTGGTTGGCGGTCATGCCAATATAGAAAGCTGTACAGTGTTTGCACCACAGTTGGTATATATATTTTTCCCCACACCTTACAGTTTCTACCTCTGTATCCCTAAACTTGCCTATTTTGAGTGGAGTGTGAATGTGCGATCATGTGTGTGTGTGTGTGTGTGTGTGTGTGTGTGTGCGCGCACTTGCAGTGTGCATACATTTTGTATATATTTATTTTACTTTATTTTATTTTCTCCTCTCACCCGCTTCCCCCCTCCATTCCTAAGCTGCATCCCGTTATTCCCATCTAACCCATCCCCACCACCGTGACGAAACCTTTCTATACCCTCTCTTCTCCCCTTCCCTAACCGCCCCTACCCGATTCGCTGCGAACGTGTGTGCGTGCGGACGCGCGCGTGGTGTTGTGTACTTGCAGTGTGCACGCATTTTGTATGTATCTATTTTACTTTACTTTATTTTATTTTATTTGTTTTCCCTCACCTGCCTCCACACTCCATTCCTAAGCTGCATCTCATTATTTCCATCTAACCAATCCCCACCACCGTGACGTAACCTTCCTATCCCCTCTCCCCTCCCCTTCCCACCTGTCCCCGATTCACTGCAGAGCTTGATTCGAAGTGTGGCAGCTGGAGGTGATGGTTGTATGACTGTGTTGTGTGCCTGTGTGATTGCGTGAGTGTTCTTTCTGAAGAAGGCCATGTGTTGTATGTGTGTGTCTTTTGTATGTGCCTGTCGCAGCTCGTCGTCACGTCTTTGCAGTGAATTGTAAACTGTCCTTACTACATTATTAATTCCAATACTTCTTTAATATTCATGATTCCTATATAATGTTAGCTCTAATGTAAATATAAAATAAAGGTAACTGTGTTAGCAGTGTAAGGTGGCTACTAAATGGAAATTTCCTACCTTAAGTTTTGGGATTATATATGTTGGCAACAACATATATATAAACATCTTTGTTGGGTCCGCAAGGATTATCTTTGGCGGCCGATAGGCGGGGTTTGCTCGGTGTTGCCACATGGGGAGTCAGAGTAGTAGCGGAGCGTGACGGTTGCACTGGAGCTTGTGGTGGACAAAACCCAGAGTTCTTCATGATGCTGCTAATTTTTTGGTAATTTACTTTAAATGTCTTTCGAATTACGCAAGATCACTCATTTCCTTTTATTGTATTTTATATCACTTTCCATTCACTAAGAACCTATACACAACCTTGATCAATTCGTGGCTCGTCACGTTAATTGTTGTAATAACATGGATAGGGCATTAACCAAACATAATAATAAAAAAGCAGTTCCTTTCACTTTTTGACATTTTGATTTTTTATAATTAATCCTTTCCTGAGGATAGGGCTCCATCCCTGTTTTAGAAACTGCCTGATTGCACGACTTTGCAATAATATGCACATTCTTCATTTTTATAGTTTATGTTACACATGTTGAATTTGCTGATTGCTAATTTTCTAATTTTCTTTAATATAGATTTATTCAGTTTGATTGGTTTAATTTTGTTTGTGATTATTCTTGACGCTGTAAGTCAGAGGTGGGCAATGAGCGAGCCGCGCTCCCTGAGCCGATCGCCTGAGCGGGAGCAGAGCCGCAACAGCTGGCATCCATCACGTAGTTCCTGCTGAAAAAACTAGATGGCGTTATGCACAGCTAACGCACTAACGTAGCCGCAGAAATGCACCTGGCCGAGTGCATTATAAAATAACTTATAAAGATAATAGTGCAAACTCTCTAGTATCCAACTCGAATGAACAGATTCCACTGCTATGGGCATCTCCTGAAAAATGCTATTATGTTTATAAGTAAGTAACTTATAAACATAATACTGGACACACTTCTCTAAAATGTCCAGCACTTGCAGTCGGTCCGGCAAATATCTTATAAAGATAAGAGCGAACTACGTGCGCCAGCAAGCATGCAGACCTCTAGCGGCAACTAGGATAACTACCGGCCGAGCGCGAACGCTGCTCTTTTTTCTGGCCTGAGCCGGAGCGCTGCTCACTGAGCCGATTTGTGCCCACCTCTGCTCTAAGTGATTGTAAGTTAATGCTAATTAAGTACATTGTAGCAAGTGGGTGACATGAACGATATGAAGTGAAGAATGTGAGTTGGTGTGAAGCGAGGTATCAGTTTCCTTTTTACAACAAAATAATATTGCTTGCACGCATTCATTATTTGTGTATGCAGACTGATTGTATAGTAATACTAAGACAGGGCCAACAAGTACAACACAGTACGACATTCTTCTATTGTTCTCGTAAAGTGACTATGAGCCAACCAAGATTTTGCATCTTTTTAATCCTTCTAATATTACAGTCAGATAGCGTAAGTTTCGACATGCCCAAACTTGACTTAAGTAGGTCAGCATTACGTTGCGCACTAATTGTTACTCTCCTAGTAGTATTGCAGTCAGATCCATAATTTTGTAGACCCCTGTTAGTACTGAAAGCAACACACACACACACACACACACACACACACACACACACACACATATATTAAGTAGCCCCCTTACACACACTTCAACCAGTCCCATTGCATTGGGAATGATGACCTAGCTGTTTAGTCCCCTAAAAACCAATAAAAACTATGTTAGCATGGGGGCTAAAACATAATTTCTGCAGACAAAATGTTACAGTGTCATTCCTAAAAATTTGTATGTTTAGTAAGTAAGGATAAGAGAAAAAGCATATAAGAGAAACTCAGGAGGCATCAGAATAAATCACAAAGCAAACTAATAAAGGTTCAAAAGTTATCAGAAAAGAAATTCTTAGTCCATAGAAAACGAGATAAATTGGTTAATTAGGAATTAATAGAATTGGAAAAATATTTAAAATACCCTAAATGCAAGCCATGCAACCACAACATGGTAGCAGAAAACATAAATTAACACTGAAGCGTAGACAAGCAAACCTAACATAGACAGTCATAAAGGGAGAGTGGATGGGTACCTACTTTACCAACCTTTTGATCAGTTTCATAAGACTGATTTCTCGGAGTTCAGGAGACATCAATCCTCTGTCTTACTAAGATAAATTGTTGACATCGTCATCATGTAAAGTTGTTCCCAACCTGAACAATCAAATTTTCAGACATAGATTCAAATCATTCTGTGACATACATAATGCCAAATTTTCTTTGAGAATCAGTAGGTAAAAAATGAAAAGAAATTTTCTAAACTTTTCAAAAAGGGCCAGAGTCAACCATGTTGCTATTGTGTGGATGGCATTAAGAAGCAACACTGCCATACAATCACTAATATCCAATTTGCAAGTCAGAAGTTACACAAAGCTGACATTTCAAATCAACAAATGATGTAATGCCAAACATTCTATAGTCGGCAAATGCAGCACTTCTACTGAGACAAGTATTGAATAATACATGTATTAAGAAATAATTTCTCTAGAAAAATAAACACACACAATCAGTCAGACAACTGTACACACACAACTATTGTGTGTGTGTGTGTGTGTGTGTGTGTGTGTGTGTGTGTGTGTAGTTGTCTGAGTGATTACGTGACTGTGTGTGTTTCTTTTTCTGAAAATTTAAGTTATGTGAATGTGAGTATCTATCTTCATGTCTGTCAGCAAATCAGCGAGCCACTTTACGGTGACTTGTTACCTCTCCTCCATTATTTATATTCCAATAGGATTTTCCATTGTTATAATTTCTTTAGAGTAATTACCGCATGAACCACAGACATTGTCAAGGTCGGGTGCCTCAACAATACAAATAGCCGTACCGTAGGTACAACTAGAACAGAGGGGTATCTGTTGAGAGGCCAGACAAACGTGTGGTTCCTGAAGAGGGGCAGCAGCCTTTTCAGTAGTTAGAGGGGCAACAGTCTGGACGATTGACTGAGCTGGCCTTTTAACAGCTAATGTGGCTTTGTCACACAGCTACTGCAAACGGCTGAAAGCAAGGGGAAACTACAGCCATTACTTTTCCCGAGGTCATGCAGCTCTACTGTATGAATATATGATGATGGCATCCTCTCGAGTAAAATATTCCGGAGGTAAAATAGTCCTCCATTTGGATCTCCAGAAGGGGACTACTTAGGAGGATGTGATCATCAGGAAAGACAACACTGGCATTCTATGGATTGGAGCGTGGAATGTTAGACCCCTTAATCAGGTAGGAAAGTTAGAAAGTTTAAAAAGGGAAATGGATAGACTGAAGTTAGATATAGTAGGGATTAGGGAAGTTCGGTGGAAAGACGAACAGGATTTCTGGCCAGGTGAGTACAGGATTATAAATACAAAATCAGTCGGGGGTATTACAGGAGTAGGTCTGATAATGAATAAGAAAGTAGGGATGTGGGTAAACTACTATGAGCAGTGCAGTGATTGCATCATCATAGTCGAGATAGATATGAAGCCAACACCGACCACAATAGTACAGGTTTATATGCATTCTAGCTCTGCAGATAATGAGGAGATTGAAGAAATGTATGAGAAAGGAAAGGAAATTATTCAGACAATTAAGGGAGAGGAAAACTTAATCGTGATGGGAGACTGGAATTCGGTAGTAGCAAAAGGAAGGAAGGAAAAATAATAGGTGAATATGGACTGGGCAAAAGGATGAAACAGGAGATCGCCTGGTAGAATTTTGCACGGAACATAATTTAACATAACAAACATTTGGTTTAAAAATCATGAGAGAAGGTTGTATACGTGGAGGAGACCAGGAGACACTGGAAGGTACCAGATAGATTTTATAATGGTAAGGCGTAGTTTTCAGAACCAGGTTTTAAATTGTAAGATATACCCAGGGGCAGATATAGACTCTGACCATAACTAACTAGTTGGTCATGAACTGTAGGCTGAAACTGGAAGAAAAAAAAAAAAAAAAAAAAAAAAAAAAAAAAAAAAAAAAAAAAAAAAAAAAAAAAAAAAAAAAAAAAAAAGGTAGAAAAGTAAGGAAATTGAACCTGGGTAAATTGAAGGAACCTGAAGTTCTTGAGAATTTCAGAGGGAGCTTTAGGCAACAACTGACAGAAATGGGGGGAATAAAACAGTAGAAGAAGAATGGGTAGCACTGAGAAATGAATTAGTGAAGGCAGTAGAGGCCAATATAGGTAGAAAGGCAAAACCTACAAAAAATCCTTGGTTATCACAGGAAACACTAAATTTAATTGATGAAAGGAGAAAATATAAAAGACCCACCTGGTTAGCTGTGTGGTCTAACCCACCGCTTTGCAAGACGGGGAGGCGTCTCTGCCCCGGTTCGAATTCGCCCGGCAGATACAATGAGGGTCGGAATGCTGGCCAGCCTGGATGTGGTTTTTAGACGGTTTTCCACATCACCCTAGGTGTTACCAGGCTGGTCCCCAAGTCCCGCCTCACTTCGCAAACATTTCGTAGCACTTTACACTTTCACACATATATAACACTATATGCATACATATGGGGTACACATTTCCTGCTGGGGGAAGGGGGGGGGGGGCACGGGGTGGAGGCAGGATGGGCATTATGCCACCCTGTAAATATTAACCCATGCCAAATCCGCATTTAACTCAATGCTGACCCTGCATGTGTGGGAGAAGGGTCAATGAGATAGATAGAAAGGAGAAAATATAAAAATGTAGTAAATGATACAGGCAAAATGGAGTACAAATGAATAAAAAATGAAATTGACAGGTAGTGCAAGATGGCTACGCAGGAGTGGCTAGAAGGCAAATGCAAGTCTGTAGAAGAATGTATAAATAGGGGAAAAATAGATACTGCCTACAGGAAAGTAAAAGAAACATTTGGAGACAAGAAAAGCAGCTGTATGAATATTAACAACTCAGATGGAAAACCAGTTCTCAGCAAAGAAGGGAAAGCTGAAAGGTGGAAAGAGTACATAGAGGGACTCTACAAAGGAAATGAACTTGGATACAATATTGTAGGAAGGAAAGAGGATGTAGATGAAGATGAAATAGGAGATACTATACAGAGAGAAGAATTTGAAAGAGCACTGAAAGACCCAAGTCGAAACAAGGCCTCTGGAGTGGATGACATTCCTCAGAACTACTGAAAATTATGGAAGAGCCAACCAGGACGAAACTACGTATTTCACCTAGTTTGTGAGATTTATGAGATAGAGGGAAATACCCTCAGACTTGAAGAAAAATGTAATAATCCCCACTAAAAGACAAGTGCAGACAGATGTAAAAATTACAGAACCATCAATTTAATAAGTCATGGTTGCAAAATTTTAACACAAAATATTTATGGAAGGTTGGAAAAGCTGGTAGAAGCTGACCTTGGGGAAGACCAGTTTGGATTCAGAAGAAATGAAGGAACTCGGGAGGGAATTCTCACTTTAAGGCTTATCTTAGAAGATAGATTAAGAAAAGGCAAACCTACATTTCTAGCTTTTGTAGATTTGGAGAAAGCTTTTGACAATGTTGATTGGAATACACTCCTTCAAAATCTGAAATCAGCAGAAATATAGGGAATGGAAGGTTTACAACTTGTACAAAAACCAGACAGCAGTTATCAGAGCTGAAGGGCATGAAAGGGGAAGGGTCTAAGACAGGGTTGTAGTCTTTCCCCAATGTTATTCAATTTGTACATTGAGCAAGCTATAAAGGAAAGCAAGGAGAAATTTGGAGAAGGAATTAAAGTTCAGGGCGAAGAAATAAAAACATTGTGTTTTGCTGATGACATTTTAATTTTGTCAGAGACAGCAAAGGACCTGAAGGAGCAATTGAATGGAATGGACAGTGTGTTGAAAGGATCATATTAGATGAATATTAACAAGAGCTAAACAAGGGTAATGGAATGCAGTCTTAGAAAATCAGGTGATGCTGAAGAAATTAAATTAGATAAGGAATCAATAAAGGTGGTAAATGACTTGTTACTTGGGCAGTAAAATAACAAATGATGGTCACAGTACAGAGGATATAAAATGCAGAATGGCAATGGGAAGAAAAGCGTTTTTGAAAAAGAGTAATTTGTTAACATAGAATATTAATTTAAGCGTAAGGAAGTCCTTTATGAAGGCATTTGTGTGGAGTGTTGCCTTGTATGGGAGTGAAACATGGATGATAAACAGTGCAGACAGGAAGAGGATAGAGGCTTTTGAGATATGGTGTTACAGAAGAATGCTGAAGATTAGGCGGGTGGATCACGTAACTAACGAGGAGCTACTGAACCGAATTCGGGAGAAAAGGAATTTCTGCCATACCTTCACTAAAAGAAGGGATTGATTGGCAGGACAAATTCTTAGACATCAAGGAATTGTGGATTCAGCATTGGGGTGAATTGTGTGGGGTAAAAATCGCAGAGGGAGACCAAGAGATGAATATAGTAAGCAAATTCAAATGAATGTAGGCTGCCATTCTGATGAGGAGATGAAGAGGCTTCCTCAGGATAGAGTAGGATGGAGAGCTGCATCAAACCAGTCTCCGGACTGAAGACCACAAAAACAACAATTACTCAGAAATATAATGCTTAGAGTTACAATTTGAATGAGAAAAGAAAGTCATAGTTTCATTAATTACAGAAATTATCTACTGAGATCTGAAAATAATGTACAAAAGAGAGTGAGTGGCTGGCCCAGTACTTACAGTAGTTTGGTACCGCTCAAAAAAAATGATACAAAAGGCGATGCAAATGAAAGCTTAAAATAGCTTTTGGAAATTTATATTTCCTTCAACAGGTAGGAATTATAAATATCTGAAAGCTGGAATAAATATTTAGTTTCGTCGCCTTTTGTGTCATTTTTTGTGTGTAATATCGATGGTACCAAACTATGGTAAGTACTGGCCAGCCACTCTCGAAATTCATAGTTTGTACGAGATTATCACAAGCAGTATTGGCTCTTATTATTTTACTTTTTTTTTTTAATTTCGAACGACAAGCTTATTGTAAGGGAGGAAGGAAAAGTAGGGTTTAAACACCCTGTTGACAGCATGGTCATTAGAGATGGAGCTCACAATTGAACTATTTGGGTAAGGAACAAACCCCACATTTAACTGGAGTGGTTTATGGAAATCACAGAAAATGTAAATTTGGATGGCAGGAGATGGATTTGAAACACCTCCCGAATGCCAGTCCAGTGTGTTACCACTACACCACCTAACATAGCAGCAGTTTTATAATTAGTTTTTGTTTTAACAGACTGTGTAGTGATGTCCAATTGAAACAAAATCAGTAAATAGCATAAAAGTAAAGGAAGGAAGATTACAGTTTAATGGTCTGTCAACATCGTGCTGAACACAAGCTCGGACATTTTTAACAGGGCTGGGAAAGGAAATCGCCCAAGCCCATTTGAAAGAATCAAATCAATCATTTGCTTGGAGTGATTTATGAAAATCACAGAAATTATTAATCAGAATAGCTGGAGGCAGGTTTATACTGCCATCCTCCCGAATGAGAGTCTAGCTTGTTGCCACTGCACCATCTCACTCTATAGCACACAACAAACCACTTTTGGTATCCTATTTACATCTAAACAGATAGGAAGCAATACTGTTAAACATTTTGATCCACTAGCTTCTCGTTATGAGAAACATTAATTGTGAGCTCTATGTTAAGCCTGTCAAGTGCAATTTATCCACTTCTTGCCCTTTGACAGGATAGCCTGTTCAACATAGCACCACACTGGACATATAGCCGAGTGCACCAATTTCGCGTTAAAGTTAACCACAGTTAAGTTGGCATTTAGCTCCATTCAATGCAAAATCCTGGTTTGATGACATAATTCCAAGTTAATTATCAGATTATCTGTGTGACAGATGTAACACAAGAATCACAAAATAGAATAGTGAGAAGGGAGTAGGGGAATGGACTTATTTTGTGCTAAAGAGACAAAGAGCCATGTCAGCTCACTTCCCGTATGTAGTGAGCTTGTCATATTTTTTAATTTCGTAATTTATAGTGCAAAGTTCGAATGTGTGGCTTAATGATTTCATTATGTGGTGCCTCTACCACAGGTGGTGCTGAACTACCATAAATTTGGATAACTGTGGAGACATCTTTGGCACGTAGGAGGCAGCAAGGCAGAAGACAGATGGGTTTTGGTCGGCTTCCCATATGGCTCACGGAGGCCTCCGCTTAAGTTGGAAGGAGTGCTGGTCTGCTGCAGTGCACTGTGGCACCAAGGACGCCATGTTTTTAGCAAGCTTGGGACTTTACCTTGGCGCCCAGAGAAAATACGCAGAGACAATGTACATGGAAAATTGTCTTGTGCCTTGTGCGAAAGCCCCCGTTGCTAAACGGGCGCCAGTATGGAGAATAGGGGTCAAAGACCCGCAATGCAGAAGGAGCTGCCAAATCACATACCAGACTCCCATAGTCGAGGCATCATTGGATAAGGGCCTTATAGATCCACAGGAGAGATGGATGAGAGGCTACCCAGAACGGTGTGGCTGAGGTAGCGCAGTATACTGAAGTACCACCAGCACTTTTGCTTCAGCTGACAAAGGTGTGGCCTCCGAGTGAGCTGGTCACCCCTAGAAAGCAATGCGTCTTTTCAACATGAAGCAATTCATCAGCCATGTAGAGCTCTGGTCCAAGTGAACAGCCTGACGATGACAAAAGTACATGACCCGGGTTTTGGATGCAGAGATCTTAAAACCATGGATGAAGGCCTGTGACTGTGCCTTTCAAATAGCTCCCTGCAGACTCCTTTCAGTCACACCAATTCTAGCAGAACTGAAATATATACAAATCAACAAATAAGGAACAAGAAACTGATTACCCCACTGCAGCAGCAAGAAGACTGTTAATCGCAATTAAAAAGAGAGGTACACTGAGGACGGAGCACTGTGGGACACCATTCTCCTGCACATGGGTTGAGCTACCCGAAAAGATCAGAGTGAAAGGAAATTCTGTATTAAGATTGGAAGTGAGCCCTGTACGCTCCAGTCAAACAGCGATGCCAGTATATGGTGGTGCCACGTGGTATCATACGTCTTCCGGAGGTAAAAGAAAACTGAAACTGATTTCCATAGTAAGTAAAACTGTAAGGATCGGCGACTCCACTAACACAATGTTGTCAATGGCAGAGCAGCTCTGATGGAAACTGCCCTGTTGTGGGGCCAAGAGTCAGTTTAAGGAACCACATGAGCCGCCATCTCACCAAATGTTTGAGGAGTTTGCACAGAACATTGGTGAGGTTGATAGGGTATAACTATCAATCTCCAGTTTCCAACACCAGACCGATAATGCTTTCCAGCCATTGCAATGGGAGAACCCCTTCTGTGCACAGACAGTTAAACAGGGTAAGAAGCTAGTGTTGAAACTCTGCTGAAAGTTGACGGAGCAACTGGCTGTGTTGCACACCAGCTCTGTAGCTGAAGTAGAGTGGTAAATTTTTCCAAGTCTTGGTCTCTGTAAAAACACGGCAGTGTGTCAACAGAATGAGGAAGCTACTATGCATCATATTTACTGGGTCAAACTAACAGAAATTGATGCGCACGCGCCGGTCTTAATGGCACGGATAAGCGGAAGTTCAATGGAACAGTACGAGCTTGCAATATCACGTCACTTCGTTACGTGACGAAACAGTGCATAAGTCTAATGCAACAACGCACATCTGGAGCCTTCAGGAACCAACAGCTAACCTGTTAAGTGAACACAGCAAGCTGTAAAACACCGATACATTTGTTTGACAGGGCCAATGCGATCATAGCAGAACACATAGGGGAAATATCAGCTGCTACACACACACACACACACACACACACACACACACACACACATGATTCCCTGTCATGTTCTAAAGTCGATACAAGTCTGTTATAGAACTCCAGCACCGGCAAGATGTCGACTCCTGTGCAGCTCCGAGTTCGACTCCTGCGCTACAACCAACTATGGACACAGAGGAAATATCTAGGACGACTTCCATGTCCTGCAAGCCGCAACTCCAGCATTCCTAGGGAAGATGCCTACCTGCCATAGGCCAGGAGTCAGTGCACATCATGACCATATGACAACCGTCAACGCGGTCCAGTATGAAGATGTTGCGAGACAGCAATTAGGGTGGGGACTGAGAACCACCAGTCTAGATGAGTGAATCTCTCATTCACACATTTCACCATACTTCCATACAGTTACACAACAAACAGCGCACAGTATGGCAGAAGGCTGCCGATGCCATCGACGCGGTCACCTGGAGTATGCAGCAATGTGTACCACTGCAGAATAAATGTCTTACTGCACAATATTCTTTCATTACACCAAAGGCGGCACCTGGACGGCCCCTACCTCTTCCTGCAGGGCATACCATGGCAGTTAGGAGTCAAGCCTCGTGACAAATAACCAGTTCTCCAACATCACCTAAGTGCGCACCTACCAAGGGGTGTGCCAGCAACCACCCAACCCACCTGAAAAGTGGTGTCAGAGTGTCTGTCACTCCTTACAAAGTGACTGAAACCTTTGGCGAAACTATGCAGCAATAGCGGGAATTGTGGGGTGAATCAAATGTTTTTCCCTATCTTCAATTATATCTTTTAGTGATGATCATTCCAGAGTAAGGTGTAATCACGTGAAAGTAGGCTTTGTCAGACCAAGTGAGACGGTTGATGTGGCATAGTAAAAGAACATCACGCTGAGCGTATGCAGTGCCAGTCTACTGTAAAGTTCATACTTATCAGGCATAGTGCACTTTGTAATAAGTTTTTTTCCCTCTAATATATTCTGCTGGTGAGAAGTAGGGCCACACAAGAGAAAATTGTAGTAAGTGTCCTGGGTAGGAGATAAATAGTTGAAGTGGATATGTTTTTGTATGTGTTGGATGATTTTTAGGGCTTGATAGGAACGGATAAGAAAATTGCACAAATAAGGCACAAACATGAGTAACTACATCAGAGATAGTAGCCGCTCTCATGAAGCAAGTTAAGATGTTGCAAGAACAAAATCAGCAAATGAGTCAAGAACTAGATAATCTAAAGTGGAATTCAGTACAATCGGTGTCTGGGAAAGTTAAAACAGTACTACCAACAGTTATTCCATCCATGAATCCTACAGCCACTAGCCTAGTTTCCACTTTTTCTGACAAGTCACAGAGGATGTCAAGATTTTTGTACAGGATGTATTAGCCGCAGCTAACTTGTGTGTAGTTGGTAGGAGCAAACAGCATTGCAGATGACCAAATTGCGCTTGTCGGGTGAGGCTAAGACATATGTTATGTACCACGTGATGTGGAGTAAAGTAACTACGTTTATAGAACTGGCAGATGGGTTGAGGCAAAGGTACAGAAAAAAAAAAGTTATTTGAAACAAATGACAAATGAAACAGTCAAATCATTTTTGGATAGAATACACAAGTTAAATGTCCAAATATACGAACTGACAGGTAAACCAGATGTAGATACAGTGTTGTTAAGAGAGGCTGAGGAGAGGGCGTTGGAGGTGTTCCTGAGGGGAATTTCTTCGGAATTGTTGAGCAGAGTTAGAATGGACAATCCCAAAGATATTGAGGGGGCACTCCGTGTAGCCACTCGTCTGCAGGAGAGAAATAGTGCAACTAGGCTGCAGAATGAACAATGATTATTTATGTCAAACAAGAAATGTTACCGTTGTGGTAGAAAAGGACACATGAAGGGTCATGTCGCCAACCGCAATGTTTTAATTATCAACGATTTGAGAATAAAGCATGTGAGTGTCGGTCAAAGAATAAAGGTAATAACACAAGGGGAAAGAAATAGTTAAACAAAAACGGAACTCTCCCTGCCATCAAGAAGAGTTCCCGTTAAGGTTAAGAGCATTTAAATCGCATGCAGAGATGGATTGTTCATTAGTGGCTTGGGTAAATGGGAAACAATGTGAAATTTTGATAGACACAGGGGCACACGTTTTGGTTGTCAGCCTGGATCTCATGGATAAGAGTAGACTACAGGAACCAAGGTACACTTTGCATGCAGTAGGCGACAATGCAGTAGAGGCAATTGGGACAACACAGCTCGGGTTTAGAATTGGAAATGTAATGTTTCACAAACGAATGGAGGTGTTGCCGACTATGGGACAAGGTGTCGCTGCAATCCTAGTGTTAGACTTTCTCATTAGGCATCATGCTAAAATCGATCTTTGGCACATGCGGTTGAACTTAATGGTAAATTATTTCCCTTGGGGAAAACAGCTGCAAATGTTTCTGTATCACAAGATGTTCCCTCTGCAGGGGTAGTATCAAATAAACTGTGTATAAGTGTATTAAAAATCAATTCGCATGACAAAGTACCACCCGGTACAGGAAGACTGATCTGGGTACCAGTAGGCATTGGATTTCCACAGAATGTAGTATGCCTAGTAGAACCACTACCAAGTAATGAGGTATTGGATGACCAGCGTTGTTTTGTACGCAGGTGTATTACACATACAGTACAAGGAATATTAGAGGTCAGCTCATGGTGCCAGTGAGTGTAGACAATTTTGGAGAAGATGAAGTTTCTCTTTCAAAAGTAGCCATGTTGTAAGTTTGTAATGAAGAAGATGTTGAGGATCTTGGCATTCAAAATGAAAGAGCAAACTGTCGACTTATCTGCATTGTGAGAGAAAGTACATCACCTTGAGGGTGAGGAAAGACAATTATTAGAATCTTTGTTACTACGATACAAAAATTTGTTTTAATTTACAAGGAGTGTTACCTGCTACACCAATCACGCAGCATAGGATACCAACAGGAATCACCCAATATTGGCTACCAAAGCATTTACAACCTTTAGTAGAGCAATTTGTGGAGGAACAGTTAGCAGATGGAATCGTTAAGCATAGCGACAGTCCCTGGTCGTCCAGCATCATGATAACCCCGAAGAAAATCAACAGATTGAACAAAGAAACATCAATTTTGTTGTAATTATAGATTTTTTGAACAAGAAAACTGTATCAGATGCATATCCACTCACTAACATAATGAAAACATTAGATTATCTGGGACAATGTAAATTCTTTTCAACTCTAGATTTAAGAAGTGGATATAATCAAATCGAGGTTCATCCAGGCAATAGACACAAAACAGCATTTACCACTAACAGTACCGCAGCATGCCTTTTGGGTTAAAAAATGCACCGGCTACATTTCAACGTCTGTTGGATGGAGTACTCAGGGGTTTGAAACCTAGTAAATGTATGGTCTACTTGGACGACATAGTGTAGTTTTCAAAAGATTTAGAGGAGCATGTTGAGTGCTTGGAATCTGTATTTCAGAGGTTATAAAACACTCGCCTTACACTTATATAATCAGCCAAGATGGGTTAAGGACAGATTGACGACTTACAGAAGCAGTACATGATTTTCCAGTTCCTCAAACAGTAAAACAGTTACAATTGTTCTTGGGACTCTCAACCTACTATTGTCGTTTCATGAAGGGGTTTGCAGAAATAGCACAACCTCTGATGAAATTGTTACGAAAAGGAGTTACGTTTAACTGGACACCTGAGTGTCAATCAGCATTTCAAAAATTAAAAGAAGTATTAACTTCTGGTCTGGTATTAGTGTTTCCAGATTTCTCAAATGAGTTCATACTATCGTGTGATGCAAGTTCAACAGCTTTAGGGGTAGTTTTGGGACAAGTGATTGATGGGAAGGAATGTCCAGTCGCATATGCGTCCCGTCAGCTTAACAAGGCTGAGCAGAATTATTCCACCACTGAGAAAGAAATGTTAGCTGTAATATATGGTATTTCGTATTTTAGATGCTATCTATATGGACGTAAGTTTATTGTAGTCACTGATCATTCATCTTTGTGGTGGTTACTGGGGTTAAAGATCCTTCAAGTCATCTTATAAGATGGGCTTTGAAGCTAAGTGAATTCCAATATGAGGTCAGGCACAAACCAGGAGTAAAATGCGGATGCACTTAGTAGGAAGATAGGAGCTTTACTAGTTGCGGGGTTTGATATGAGAGAGCTAAAGAAATCTCAAGCAAGCGATCAAGAATGTCAGCTGTATTGTAAGCAACCACAGTTCATAGTACAAGATGGTATATTATGTAGAACAACTAAGTATGGACCATGTGTGGTAGTTCCAGCAGCATTGCAAACAGAGTTACTACATATGGCACATGATTGTATGTTATCAGGGCATGGGCAAAGAGAACAACTGATAGGAGGGCAGCAGAAAGATTCTGGGGAGAACAAGGTGGACTAAAGTGGGACAATATGACAAAAACTGTATTCCATGTGCCCAAAGTGCTGATTTATGTCATCAAAAAATATAATTACAAAGATTACCGGAATGTGATTTCCCATTTCAAATGCTCAGAGCTGATGGCCTTGGGGCTTTTCCCAAGAGTCAATCAGGTAATAAGTACATATTAACGATGATTGATCATTTTTCAAGATATTTGGTACTGGTAGCCATGCCTTATCAGAAAGCGAGCACAGTAGCGAATGCTATGGTGAATCATTGGATTCTTACGTTCGGAGTACCGCAAACAATTATCACGGACCAAGGGTCAAATTTCAGTCCTGATCTCATGAAGCAGCTGTGTCGCTTACTGAAAGTGAAAAAGTTGTGGACTAGTCCATTTCACCCGCAGGCCAATGGTCGGATGGAGAGGGCACATCAAACTATATGAAAGATATTGAGTCACTATGTAAATTCTCAACATTCTGACTGGGATGCGTACTTTGAAATAATATGTGCTGCATATAATTCGAAAATGCACACTGGAACAGGATTATCACCCTACAAGTGTGTATACAGACGAGAAATGCCATCTTCATTTGACGTGACTCAGCCAAAATTGGGGAAAGAAAGGGAACATGTGAAAGTATTTGCAAAGACGCTGAAGGAAGTTTGGCAAAAAGTAAAACGGGCGAACACTAGAGCACTAGAATGCCAAGAGCGAGTGGGATTAAGTAGCAGGAGATTACCACAATATTGCATAAGTCAATGGGTGTTACTGGCAAACCCTTACACACCAAGAAGTAAAACTAAGAAGTTTCTAACAAAATATTTTGAACCTCACCAGGCTATCGAGGTTACCTCGTCCATGAATGTGAAACTGCAGTTGCCTGGACGAACTTCAGTTGTATATACAAGTAGAATTAAACCTTTTCAGGGTGTAGTATAATTCTTTTGGCTGGGTTTGATTTGTGTCTAGAATTGCATCTGTTAATTTTTGTAAGGTGGGAGGAAAATACATGTGAAGTATTTTATTTAGGTAATAGCAAGAATGACGTCCAGGTGAAATCTAGTGTGCGGGACGATATTACTCGTCATGGTGACAACAGGACTTGTCAACCAGCCACTGTGAAATGGGATTTTGTTCACAAAACAACCAGATATAGTCCTTTCAAACCACCGATGGTCACTAAAATTGACCTTCGACATGTGGAAGGTAAGGAATGAAATGAGGAATTTGCTGAGTATGTTCTCGGATGTATTAATGGAAGCGGAACAGGATAATATGTTATTGGATATATGTGGCGAGTATCTAGAATTTAAGTTTTCCTATAATAAGTTGAGAGACAGCAAGTAGATGATACAATTACAGCAAATAGACGGTACAATTCCACATGCCTTAGTAAGATGGAAGAGAGGATGGTTAAATGGGGGGGGGGGGGGGGGGATAACTGCTCAGAACAGTGTTCGGTACATGATGATGATATTGCTATTTTAAATTTAAATAGTACTTCAAGTCCGGTAAAAGACGTAGCAAAACAAACTGAGGCAATAGTGGATCAGCATACCACTCAGATTAATAATATGTAACAACCATTATTAAATATAACTAAGATAATGTGTAGGATAACAGTGGAATTAAAGTAGTATGCTAATGACACTATGACTACCACGAATAAGGATTTGGGGTGTAATGCAAAACCACCTTAGATGTCTAGATAGTAAGGTGCAAATAGCTTTGCTGACACATGAGTTAGCCAACAATTCAAATGATGCTAGGGTGGAGGTGGAAAGAATTCAGGAAGCTATCCACCATGCTACACATAAGCAACTAAGTACTACATTACCAGCACCAGCAGAAAAGGAATTACCAGTAGGCCTTCAGCATGTTATTTCGGTAAATAAGAGCAATATAGCATTTTTTTTTTTTTAATCATGTGTCAGTAGTAAGAATTTATGCAGATAAAGCAAGGATATATATAATAATACAATTTCCAATAGCTAGTATTAAGTCACAATTCAAATGTTACATGGTTCATGCATACCCAATTACATGGAGACTTGTGAAAAAGTGGGTTAAATTTTCCGTGAAGGATGTATTACTTGTGTCAGAACAACAGGAAAGGCACATGGTTTTAGATGTAGAAGATCTGGGTGCATATATTAGCAAAACAATTACCATTTGTCCTACAAGTGAGGTGCAGACAGATAAACGTTCGTGTGAATTACAACTCTTTTTGGGGAACATGAATGCACCAGAATGTGAGATGGTTATAATGAAACCACAAACCTATTTTGAACGAGTTGGGAAGCACTGGATTTATTCCATATACAAACCTCGGTTGGTAATAGCAAACTGTTACGAATATAAAGTTTTTTCCAGGAATCACAAAAGTCGAGTTGGAACTTAGTGGGTTGCTAATTAACAGAACAAACTGCCATCTACCATCACGGGTACTACATTAGTAAATAGTAAACAATCAATGTTATACTGGCCAGACAATTCCTCTAACATTTTACCTAGTCAGAATATTTCCTTTCTAAATTATACACTGGACACTACAGTACTACAGGATATAAACAATGTGATTGACAAGGAGAAAGGACAGATTACTGTGGTTCAGATGCTCAGATATATACAGGAGTAGCGTCGTAAGTGGAAGCATAAGACGATTACCATTAGTGCAACAGCCACTAGATCACTGTGATACTAGTAATCGTTCGTGCAGTTTATCTTTTCATAAGGCGTAGAATGACACAAGCTGAGTCGAACCCCACACACAAAATCCACTTGGAATGCATTGTGTCATATGATAAAACAGACAATAATACTTAGGCTAGTGAATATAATACCTATAAATATATGTATTAGTGTTAAGAGTTCTTATGTATTTCTTAAAATTCGGGACGAATTTTTCCAAAGAGGAGGGTTGTGTTGCACACCAGCTCTGTAGCGGAAGAATAGCGGTAAATTTTTCCAAGTCTTGGTTGCTGTAGAAATGCAGTGGTGCATTAACAGAAAGAGGAAAGCGAACAGCAGCTACTTTGCATCATACTTACTGGGTCAAGCAGACAGGAATGGATGTACATGCGCTGGACTAGATGGCACACATCAGCGGAAGTTAAATGGAACAGTACGAGCTTGCAGTATCACGTCACTACGATACGTGTCAAAACAGTGCTTAAGTCTAACGCAACAATGCACATCTGGAGCCTTCTGGAACCACCAGCTAACCTTTTAAGTGAACACGGCAAGATAGAAAACGCTGACACATTCGTTTGACAGGGCCGATGCTGTCATGACAGAGCACATAGGGGAAATATTAGCCGCTCCACACACACTATATATACTCCAGCACACAAGTTCATAGCCAGTCGCTCAGATGAATCAATGGCTTACACTTCATAGCAACTGATTCCCTGACGTGTCCTAATGTTGCTACAAGTCTGTTATAGAACTCCAGCACTCTTCTACATCAGCTGACAACCGGCGAGATGTCGACTCCTGCGTAGCTCCGAGTTTGACTCTTGCGCTACAACCAACACAGAGGAAGTATCTAGGAGGACTTCCATGTCCCGCACACCGGCACTCCAGCGTTCCTAGGGAAAACGCCTACCTGCCGGTAGGCCAGGAGTCAACGCACATCACAACCACACGATAACCGTCAACGCGGTCCAGTATGAAGATGATGAGAGACAGCAATTAGGGTGGGGACTGAGAACCACCAGTCCAGACCTGTTAATTGCTCATTCACAGGTTCCACCGTACTTCTGTAGGTTCCACAACAAACGGCGCGGCAGATGGGTCGCCAACTTCCATACGCCAAGCTAGTGTGGACACAGCCGCACTGTCAATGCGCAATATGGCAGGAGGCTGCCGACGTCATCGACCCGGTTGTCTGGAGTACATAGCAATGTGTACCACTTCAGAATAAATATCTTACTGCCCAATATTCTTTCATTGCCAACGACGGCACCTGAACCGCCCCAACCTCTTCCTGCAGGGCATACTGTGGTGTTTAGGAGTCTGGCCTCCTGACAAATAACCAGCTCTCCAACATGATCTAAGTGCGCACCCACCAAGGGGTGTGCCAGCAACTGTCCGACCCCCGTGTCAATCTGGTCCCGGAGTGGTGTTGTGGCATGAAGCAAGGGCAGTCTGGAACGCCTCCTCACTGAATGGGGATTGCAAAGTTCCCAGCGGCACTTTTGGAATATCTGTATTCGCTCAACCCACTCTTTGAGGGCACCAAACTCTTCACTAAAGGTTTCAGTCGCAGAGCAACATGCATAGTGCTCTACCATGTGCTCAGCGATAGAAATGTGGTCTCTGCAGCAAATACCCTGGATAGTGACAGACGGATTCCCACCAGTGGACGGAAGCCAAAAAGGCGCCATACTTGTGACCATATTCAAGAAGGGAAGGTGTGCGAGCTAACAGTGGCTATGTACCTCTCCCAGGAGCCTTGCTTACTTCGCTGGATCAATCGCCCAGCTAGTGCATGGAGCCGTTTGCAGTTGTGCTGACATTCCCAGTTGAATTTTGGGATCTCCGGCATCTACCAGGGCACAGACTTGTGCCGAGAGGAGTCGGTGGTGTTCGAAACAGTTGTGTCAGTGGTGAAAGCAATAGGATCTGTCTCCTGTTGCACCGCAATATATCGGTTGCTAGTGGAGCAGCTAGTACCGCAGCCAAGGTGTAAGACAACCAATCAGCCCTATGGAGAAACCATTGTGGCAAGCATTCTGGAAGTTGATACTGCATGAGTGACAGAAATTGTTTCTGACACATAATGGACCCTCCAATTAAGTTGTGGTTGAAGGCTCGGGCTACAAACAGATAGGTTTATGGCCGAATATGTGCCTCATGCCATGCAAAAAATGCGTTTGGGCGTCAGTGTTCAGAAGGTAAACGTCTTGCTGTGCCAAAAGGGTCTCATAATACCTACAGTGGTCTGTTGTATGGGTTCCACCCCACATTGAGGGGTGGGCTATAAGTTCCCCAAAAGAAGGAATGTTGGGGGAAGTTGAGCGACCCAAGCAATAGGATCAGTTAAGAAACACGACCTCATCTGGAGGAAGGTAAATGCTACAGATGGTGAATTCCTGCATTGTCCTGATTCTAACTGCCTCTGCCTTGAGAGTGGTGTGAAGAGGCACAGGGGTAGTGGAGGACAGTGGCAAAGACGTATAGACACCACCAGATACCCTATCATAATTGGATCTTTTTTTTAAGTATCCTTGATAGCCATGAAGGGCAGGGGCCCTCTGAGTAGGAAACCACGTTTCCTGTAGGGTGGCACAATAATTGACACAGCTCAGCCAGGTGGTGTAAAAAACCACTGCAATCCCCCTGGAGAATTAATTTTCCTCCAAGCTGAAAGGGAATAATAAAAAAAGAGGAGCAAGTGTATTCAATGGAGACACTTCCTGCCATCTGTTCATTATCTGCAGAATCAAGAATCATAGATTCTGGGGAACCTGTTAGTGTAAGATCCGCAGGAGATGCGAGGATCTCCATCTCATCTTCTGAAGCAGAAGGTGTAGGTGGATGTGGCTTTGGAGTCACCAAAAGATTCCTTTTTCTTATTCTTCTTTTTCTTGGCCTCTCACTGGGCCTTCAGTTTTAATGGTTAGGGGGGCTTCTCAGAAGTGGTGTAAGGGGACCCTTCAACCAGCAGCTTGGGGGTCCTGCAGCAATTTGCTTGCATCCTCTTTGCCACACAGAGAAGCCTGGGAAGGGAGCATCCTGAGGGAACCGTTCCAAGTGAAAGGAGCCAGAAAGGCTATTGCTTCTCTGACTGAGGGGTGGGAACCGACATCTCTGTTATTTGAGGGATTGTTGCTCCTAAGGTGAAGAGTGTGGGGCCAACCTAAGAAGAAGTGCCCCCACCCCTCCAACTATCAAGGGGGCAGGTGTAGACAGTTGGGGCCAGAGGGCCCATTATGGCAGATTCAAAACTAGGTAGACAAGCTGTCAGGGATGGCAATGGAGAGTGCTGCTGTCGCATATGAGGACTTCATGCTCACAGGGTGGATGTTGCATATTTTCATTTTGCATTTCGACTTTTTTCCTCGGCTCGTCGATAGAAACAAATAAAATAAATAAAATCACACACACACATACAATCCCGGGACAGGAAAGACTTACCTTTCTACAGTGTGTCTGCCTAAGTGTGCTTGCGTCTGTGTAAATGTGTGGGTGTGTGTGTTTTTGTTTACCCTCTTTTTTCCCCCCCAAGGTAAGTCTTTCCTGTCCCGGGATTGGAATGACTCCTTATCCACTCCCTTGAAACCCTCATCATTTCCTTTTCCCTCTCCTTCCCTACTGCCTGAAGACGCAACTGGGTTGCGAAAGCTTGCGATTGTGTGTGTGTGTGTGTGTGTATTCATTTATTTATTTGTGATGCTGTCACACCTGTGCTCCTTCGCCTGGTGAGTAATCTTCGTCTATTTTTTATATTTTATTTTTCCTGCTAGGAATTTTTCGTCTTAATAATCGTTTCATAAGTACACTTACCAGGCGAAAGGGCACAGGCAGTAATAGCAACAAATAAACACACAGACACACACACACACACACACACACACACACACACACACACACATACACACACACACACACACACAAAAATGCTAGCTTTCGCAGCCTAGCTGCTTCATCAGGCAGAAGGGAGGAGAGGGAAAAGGAAATGATGAGGGTTTTAAGGAAGGGGGTAAGGAGCCATTCCAATCCCGGGACAGGAAAGACTTACCTTGGGGGAAAAAATGGAAGGTAAATAAATGCACATACACCCACACATTTACACAGACACAAGTACACTTAGGCAGACATACTGTAGAAAGCAAAGAAGTTAGAAGTCAGACAGAGATGCCACTTGAGGCAGAGGCTCTGTCCACAGAACCAAGGCAAAGATGTTAAGATGGTGGGTGGGAATTCAAATTTAGCGGAGGTTAAGACCAGGTGGGCAACGGGAAGAGAGAATATGCTGAAGGGCTAGTTCCCATCTCCGGAGTTCTGAAGGATTGGTGTCAGTGGGAAGTATCCAGATAACCCGGATGGTGTAGCACTGTGCCAAGATGTGCTGGCCATGCACCAAGGCATGTTTAGCCACAGGGTGATCCTCGTTACCAACAAACACTGTCTGCCTGTGTCCATTCATGCGAATGGACAGTTTGTTGCTGGTCATTCCCACATAGAACGCTTCACAGTGCAGGCATGTCAGTTGGTAGATCACGTGGGTACTATCGCAAGTGGCTCTGCCTTTGATCGTGTACACCTTCCGGGTTACGGGACTGGAGTAAGTGGTGGTGGAAGGGTGCATAGGGCAGGTTTTACAACGGGGGCGGTTACAAGGGTAGGAGCCAGAAGGTAGGGAAGGTGGTTTGGGGATTTCATAGGGGTGGACTAGGAGGTTACGGAGGTTAGGTGGGCGGCGGAAAGACACTCTCGGTGGAGTAGGAAGGATGTCATGAAGGATGGATCTCATTTCGGGGCAGGATTTTAGGAAGTCGTATCCTTGCTGGAGAGCCACATTCAGAGTCCGCTCCAGTCCCGGAAAGTATCCGGTGACAAGAGGGGCACTTCTGGGGTTCCGTTGAAGGTTCTGAATTTGGGGGGATGAGGAAGTGGCTCTGGCAATTTGCTTCTGTACCAGACCAGGAGGATAGCTGCGGGATGTGAAGGCTGTTATCAGGTTATTGGTGTATTGGTTCAGGGATTCAGGACTGGAGCAGACTCGTTTGCCACGAAGACCTAAGCTGTAGGGAAGGGAACGTTTGATGTGGAAAGGATGGCAGCTGTCATAATGCAGGTACTGTTGTTTATTGGTAGGTTTGATGTGGACGGATGTGTGTAGTTGGCCGTTGGATAGATGGAGGTCGACATCGAGGAAAGTGGCATGGGATTTGGAATAGGACCAGGTGAATTTGATGGGACCAAAGGAGTTGAGGTTGGAGAGGAAATTCTGGAGTTCTTCTTCACTGTGAGTCCAGATCATGTAGATGTCGTCAATGAATCTATACCAAACTTTGGGTTGACAGGCTTGGGTGTCCAGGAAGGCTTCCTCTAAGCGTCCCATAAATAAGTTCGCGTACGAGGGGGCCATCCTGGTCCCCATGGCTGTTCCCTTTAGTTGTTGGTATGTCCGGCCCTCAAAAGTGAAGAAGTTGTGGGTTAGGATGAAGCTGCCTAGGGTATTAAGGAAAGAGGTTTTAGGTAAGGAAGTGGGTGGTCGGCGTGAAAGGAAATATTCCATCGCAGCGAGGCCCTGGGCATGTGGGATATTAGTGTATAAGGAAGTGGCATCGATGGTTGAAGGATGGTTTCAGGAGGTAACAGGCTGGGTAAGGATTTCAGGCGATCAAGGAAGTGGTTGGTGTCTTTGATGAAGGATGGGAGACTGCACATGATGGGTTGAAGGTGTTGGTCTATGTAGGCAGAGATTCGTTCTGTTGGGGCTTGGTAACCGGCCACAATGGGGCGGCCGGGATGATTGGGTTTGTGAATCTTGGGAAGTAGGTAGAAGGTGGGGGTGCGGGGTGTCGGTGGAGTCATGAGGTTAATGGAGTCAGGTGAAAGGTTTTGTAGGGGGCCTAAGGTTTTGAGGATTCCTTGAAGCTCTGCCTGGACATCAGGAATGGGATCGCCTTGAAAAACTTTATATGTGGTATTATCTGAAAGCTGACGCACTCCCTCTGCCACATACTCCCGCCGATCAAGTACCACTGTCGTGGAGCCCTTGTCGGCAGGGAGAATGACGATGGAATGGTCAGCCTTCAGATCACGGATAGCTCGGGATTCAGCTGCGGTAATGTTGGGAGTAGGATTAAGGTTTCTCAGGAAGGACTGGGAGGCAAGGTTGGAAGTAAGGAATTCCTGGAAGGTTTGAAGAGGGTGATTTTGAGGAAGAGCAGGTGGGTCTCGCTGTGACGGAGGACGGAACTGTTCTAGGCAGGGTTCGATTTGAATGATGTCTTGGGGAGCTGGATCATTAGGAAGAGGATTATTTTTCTTCGTGGCAAACTGATATCTCCAGCAAAGTCTGCGAGTATAGGATAGTAAATCTTTCACAAGGGCTGCACCATCAATGCCACTTCCTTATACACTAATATCCCACATGCCTAGGGCCTCACTGCGATGGAATATTTCCTTTCACGCCGACCACCCACTTCCTTACCTAAAACCTCTTTCCTTAATACCCTAGCCAGCTTCATCCTAACCCACAACTTCTTCACTTTTGAGGGCCGGACATACCAACAACTAAAGGGAACAGCCATGGGGACCAGGATGGCCCCCTCGTACGCGAACTTATTTATGGGACGCTTAGAGGAAGCCTTCCTGGACACCCAAGCCTGTCAACCCAAAGTTTGGTATAGATTCATTGACGACATCTACATGATCTGGACTCACAGTGAAGAAGAACTCCAGAATTTCCTCTCCAACCTCAACTCCTTTGGTCCCATCAAATTCACCTGGTCCTATTCCAAATCCCATGCCACTTTCCTCGATGTCGACCTCCATCTATCCAAAGGCCAACTACACACATCCGTCCACATCAAACCTACCAATAAACAACAGTACCTGCATTATGACAGCTGCCATCCTTTCCACATCAAACGTTCCCTTCCCTACAGCTTAGGTCTTCGTGGCAAACGAGTCTGCTCCAGTCCTGAATCCCTGAACCAATACACCAATAACCTGATAACAGCCTTCACATCCCGCAGCTATCCTCCTGGTCTGGTACAGAAGCAAATTGCCAGAGCCACTTCCTCATCCCCCCAAATTCAGAACCTTCAACGGAACCCCAGAAGTGCCCCTCTTGTCACCGGATACTTTCCGGGACTGGAGCGGACTCTGAATGTGGCTCTCCAGCAAGGATACGACTTCCTAAAATCCTGCCCCGAAATGAGATCCATCCTTCATGACATCCTTCCTACTCCACCGAGAGTGTCTTTCCGCCGCCCACCTAACCTCCGTAACCTCCTAGTCCACCCCTATGAAATCCCCAAACCACCTTCCCTACCTTCTGGCTCCTACCCTTGTAACCGCCCCCGTTGTAAAACCTGCCCTATGCACCCTTCCACCACCACTTACTCCAGTCCCGTAACCCGGAAGGTGTACACGATCAAAGGCAGAGCCACTTGCGATAGTACCCACGTGATCTACCAACTGACATGCCTGCACTGTGAAGCGTTCTATGTGGGAATGACCAGCAACAAACTGTCCATTCGCATGAATGGACACAGGCAGACAGTGTTTGTTGGTAACGAGGATCACCCTGTGGCTAAACATGCCTTGGTGCATGGCCAGCACATCTTGGCACAGTGCTACACCATCCGGGTTATCTGGATACTTCCCACTGACACCAATCCTTCAGAACTCCGGAGATGGGAACTAGCCCTTCAGCATATTCTCTCTTCCCGTTGCCCACCTGGTCTTAACCTCCGCTAAATTTGAATTCCCACCCACCATCTTAACATCTTTGCCTTGGTTCTGTGGACAGAGCCTCTGCCTCAAGTGGCATCTCTGTCTGACTTCTAACTTCTTTGCTTTCTACAGTATGTCTGCCTAAGTGTACTTGTGTCTGTGTAAATGTGTGGGTGTATGTGCATTTATTTACCTTCCATTTTTTCCCCCAAGGTAAGTCTTTCCTGTCCCGGGATTGGAATGGCTCCTTACCCCCTTCCTTAAAACCCTCATCATTTCCTTTTCCCTCTCCTTCCCTTCTGCCTGATGAAGCAGCTAGGCTGCGAAAGCTAGCATTTTTGTGTGTGTGTGTGTGTGTCTGTGTGTTTATTTGTTGCTATTACTGCCTGTGCCCTTTCGCCTGGTAAGTCTACTTCATCTATTTTTTACGTATATTTTTCCTTTTAGGAATTTTTCCTCTATAATATATATATATATGGTTGGCATCGCACTGGGACGACATGTGTCCAAACAACCAACATTTGAAGCAGCACTTAGGGGAAGGAACGTAGAGTTTTACATCACACCGGTAGATCACCACTTTGACCTTCTCAAACAGTGAATCACCCTCAAAGGCCAAGATGAAGGCACCCGTAGCGGTCCCTTTTCCTCCGGATCCCTATAGACACGCCCAATGATATGGACTCCTAGCCACTCCAAGTTCTTGAATAATTCATCATCTGATTGCAAATGGAGATCCCTATTGAATATAATTCCCTGGACCATATTCAGGCTATTGTGGGGTGTGATAGCAATGGAAACATCGCCTAGCTTATCGCAGATTAACAATACCCATGACTACGCTGGGGATGACGTCGTTATTAGAGATGACATTGGGGATCCTGGGTGCATCTTCAACATCCCTTCCACCTCTCGGAACTTATCCTCTATGTGTTCAATGAAAAATAGAGGCTTTGTGGCCATTAATGCTTCTCCATCTGTCCTGGCACACACTAAAAATCACGGAGAACATTGCTCTTCCCGAGTTCGAGCCCTACGTTCCTCCCATGATGTGGCCAGCGAAAGGAATGAATGATGGGAGTCATATGTTGGTGCGCTGGGCAACGCTATTCTTAATTTGTTTCATTTTGTTCCCACAAGCAGCAAGAAAAATGTGTGTCTGTCCAAGCGAGCCCCGCTTGCCTGGGTAAGCTGAAGACAACTGAGGTGCGGTAGGTTCCTCAGAGGTTGGTCCTTAGCGTCTGTTCCACCTCAAGAGCCATCCACCTCCTTGTTACATAACGCACCTTAAGATTTTGTTTTTTATATATGTATAGAGGTTTTTGCCATCCTCGCGACCAGGGCGAATAAGCAAAGATCCCAAAAGTTCTGTAACATAAAATGTTTCACTGGCGCACCGTAAGGTGGTCACTGAGTCAAGCAAATAGCTTACATTACAGAGGACTGTTGGTGATGATGCAGTCACCTGCTCAGGGTCGCCAGGTTTGCCAAGTCTGTACTGGGCAATTTAATGCTGAGTCACCTGAGGGGTGTGCATTATAACAGACAGCAAGTCTACCATACCCAAATCAATAGAATCCAATGGTTAATCAATATATAGATGTTGGAAGCTGACAGAATGAAATCCGGTGAAGCCCTCTCTGTTTTATCTGGCCTCATGCCCATAACTCTTAAGATACATGAAATAGCCAATTATTATGACCTGATTAAAACTAAACAGACCACACACAAAAACGACATCACCCTGACTATAAAAGCCGGGCAGACCCGGCAGACTTTAACCACAACTTCTTGATTGAAGAAATACAATGTAAAATCAGAAGATTGCAGACACACAATGGCAGGTACATTTTCAATGTATTAGTGCACATAGAAGGATATTGGGAAATGAACTAGCTGACCATCTCACTAAAAGAGCAGCTTGATCACAAAAATCAATAAGCTACCGCAAAATACATACAAGTATAGTGCAGAAGAAACTTCGAGAGGAATTTAAAAGCAAATGGGAAAGAACTAAAAATGGAGGCAGCACTAAACAGTATTTTCCTACAATACAACAATGTTTAATCATTAAACTCCCAACATCTCCAAATTTTACAGCAATGTTAACAGAAAATGCGTTCTCTTGCAAATCCTTCAATTTTAATGTATAGTGTTTGTGTTTCCCTAAGTGTCTGATGTAACCACCTGAATTTAACCTTCAAACATGTAAATTACTATGTAATGGGTCATGTGAAATAAATAAATAATAATGTTATATATGAAATAATGCTGCACTGATGAAAGATGAAGACATTCAACAATTTCCATTCATCTTCTCAAATTTGTCAAAATACAATCAATTTCTAATATAAATTAGCTTTACATTGAAATATATTTACCTTGGGTAGATACTTTGCTTTTTGTTCCTTTGTACCATTTCTACCGATTTGGTTCACACAGAGATTTGAATGTGCCCCATAACTGAGTGCAATTGCTGCACTTGCACGTGATATTTCTTCCATAACTATGATATGATTCAAATAACCCAGGTCAGAGCCTCCAAATTCCGCAGGCACTGTCATACCCAGCATTCCAAGATCACCAAGTTTCTTCCAAAATTGCTGTAGAACAAATTTAATTAATTATATTCTAATGAAAAAAACAGAAGCAAAATTTTATATAGTCAATACTAACATAAATACAAAGCATTCTCCATTGAGGTTAAAAAAACATTTTCGTATTATCAAATACTTCAAAAACGTTTATATAAGAAGCTTAGGAAACAAATATAAGGGGTTCTTACCCTCATTTCAGAAAAATCATTTTTCTTGTCAATTTCTGCAGCCTTTGGTGCAAGTTCCTTCTGGACAAAATTAAAGACAGTCTGGCGAAGCTATGGAAAAAATCAAAGACTAATTTTAGGCAATTACGAACATGTGGAAAATTCTTAATAATACTAATAAATACTTTAACAATTAAACATCAAAGTTAATAAACCAAACTGACAATGGAATTTTTTGATCATCGTTTAGTGATACAATGTTCTTGATGTACAGTTATAGATAACAAAACAGACTGCTACTTGCAACAAAGATGGCACACTGAGATGCAGACAGGCATGACAAAAAGACTGTTCACATAAGTGTTTGGCCAAAGCCATCAACAGTAGGCCTACCTGCATTTTGACAGTTGCCAACCCTACCACACCAAAAAAATCACTCCCATACAGCCTGGCCATCCTGGATAGTATATCTGCAGTGTCAAGAACCCTACGTTGTCTAAACAAAGTAATGGCTCTCCTCAACTAATCAAGTGCTATCAACGCTACATATGTATCCTAAGAAGAGCGGTAAGACAAGCTAAAAGGACATACAATATGAGTACATCAGCAAATCAAACAACAAAGTTAAAACAATGTAGAATACCATAGAAATAAAACACAACAATGAACTGATATCTAAGTCTGGAAGTATGGGAGAAACATTACTTTTTTTAACTACAGCTGGAAAATAACTAGAAACATGTCATATCAATCGCCAAACAAAAATCACTCCACAAATTAAAAAAAAAATTGTTTTCAGCTAGCATTGATGATATTCCAACAATTGTCATAAAAAAGTGTGTATGTAATATTGCTGAACCTCCATCTCACATGTATGACTGTTTTTTTTTTTCAGGAAGGTACCTTCCCAGAATCACTGAAATTATATCGAGTAATTCCTGTTATTAAAAAAGGTGATAGACATCCAATTTCATCCTGCTTCTCTATAGTATTTGGAAAAAACACACACACAAAATAACGGACTTCATATATAAGAAAGGATGTTATGGTTATGAAAACATTGATTCAGAAACAACAGAGCAATACAAACAGCTGTATACTACTGTATCAATATGATACTACACCTAGTAGATACAAGACAGTCTACTACAAGTACCGGTATAGCTTGTGTAAGAAGTCGTGGCCCCTGCCTTCTCAACTTGGGTGCTGAGTGAGTTCATTACTTTGTTTTGGAGGGTCGGCCGTTTCAGTTGTATGTTGCCTACTGGTCACAGGGTGCATTTGACTGCTGGCTTAACAGACAAAATGTATAGCCCAACAGGCAACATGCAACTGATCTGGCCAGCCCTCAGAAACAAAAGAATGGTCTCGCCCTGTGCACAACTCAAGAATGTGTTTCTGCGCAAAGGCCACAACTTCTTACATAAGCTATATATTTCTAGATCTTCCAAAGGCCTTTAACACAGTATATCACTAAATATTACTGAAAAAAATCGAGCTGTGTAGTATAAGAGGTGCTGCAAACAAGTGGATAGCATGTAACTTCATAGACTTTCCCGGCGTGACAAATCTTTGAAGTCTTTGCAGGTTTTCTGCCGGATAATAAAATCAAACTGATTCAATATTTCGATGGTACAGCTGTCCGCCGTCTTCAGGAAACTGCTGCTGCTGAGTCCCTCTGAATACTGGAGCAAGATCGAAATACTGTGCACTATATAGGCTTCGGTCACGTGCACGGCCCATGCGCCAGCTGTCACAGTTGTTACCTCCTAGGCAGGGCTGGTGGCGCTGCCCCTAGTGGAACAGGGCACAACGATATATCGCACTTATCATTAATCAGTCCCAGAATTTGGGTTAAACAATGCAATTTGATATTATTTAATAATGGATTCCATGTTCTACTAAGAGGAAACCCCACGTCTCTATTTATTAGATTGTCCATCACCATGATTTCAATGGCTTCTCTGTAAACACTGTTCCAGAAACCAGAGGTATTGGTTACTATGCGGGTTTCATCATACATCATCTTGTGTCCTTCCGTTAAACAGTGTTCTGCTACCACCGATTTATCCGGCTGCAATAGTCTCGTGTTGCAGGAATGTTCCATGCATCTATCATGTACAGTTCGAAGCGTACAGCCGATGTATGCCTTGCACACACACACAGTATTTTGTAAACACCGGGTTGCTTGAGTCCGAGATGATCTTTGACGGAGCCAAGCAACGTCCTAATCTTGAATGGCGAGCGGAAAACAGTTTTTATGTTAAAACTTTTTAAAAAGTCTTCCAATTTTAAAAGAAACACCCCCAGCGTAAGGAATGTAGGCTAGAGCCCTATACTCCTCTTCAAGCACTTTTGGAGATGGTCCAAACTGCATAGCACAGCAAATCTGTTTTTCAGAGTAGCCATTTTCCTTAAAAACAGTCGTCAGATGTTTCTGAAACTATACTGGTTCATAAAATGACTGTTCGAAAAACAGTGCTGCCAAACTACTAAAATGAATGAAATGGTGAATTCCGTAATTTTAGTAGAGGCTCCCGTAACACTGTAATTTTTGCCTATAAATCGTAATAATTATGGACAAATCTTAACACTTGGCATATCTGCAGCAGTCAGATTTCAACACATCCACATCGACCTAGTCGGCCCAACTGCCTCCTGCTGACAGGTTCCGTTACATTCTCTCTGCTATTGACCACATCACTCGTTGGATGGAGACCACCCCCCTCCCCATTATCATGAGAGAAACAGTCACAAGGGCTTTCTTACAATTATGGATTGCCCACTTTGGTTGCCCCTTGATTTTAACCACAGACCAAGGCAGGCAGTTCGAATTGGCACTACTCTCAGACCTCAGCCATCTCTGCGGCATCAAACGCATACACACCACTGCCTACCATTCCCAAAGCAACTGTTTGATAGAGCGCACAGGACAATAAAAAACCGTTCTGCAATGCCACAACTCTCTCTGGACTGAGGCTCTTCCCTGGTCCTACTTGGCCTTCGAGCCACCTATAAGGATCAAATTCGCAGTTTGGTCACTGAGTCCGTTTATAGACAACCTCTCGTCTTACCAGGGGAGCTCAACAACCCATCCCCCTCCAGAGCCAAAGGAATTGCCCTCTCTCGTCGACAGGTCCAATCTTCATTGTGAAAACATAAATCCTCCTTCCACAGCCTGTCATACTCACCCATCTATCGGCAACCTGAGGGAGCTGGATGACTGTGAATTCATCAGGCTACGTGGTGACACAGTGCACCCTCCTCTCAGCCTGCCATATACCAGACCACATCGGGTCCTCAAAAAAAAAATCGCCTAATACCTCATCATCCTAGTCAACAGCAAGCCTACAACAATCAACCCCATTATAACGGCTCACATCGAGTCTGCCTCACCTCCTCAGGACAAGGTATCCCCCCCCCTCCACTGTTAACTTTGCATGAGGCCAACCCTTCTCCCCCTTCTTCTCCCACTTCCCCTGCTCACAGCTTGAGCAATTCGTCTTCCCTCTCTTCTCCTCCACCCGAGAGTTCCCCGCCATCATCATCCTCCCTCTTTCGTAGCTTCCAGCACCTTCCCCTCCCATCCTTCCTGGTAGTGGAGTTCGACTATCAGGTCGCCCCACCCTCACTTGTCACGGACGTATCAATCCTGTTGCTGGAAGGCTCACTCTACATAGTTTGCATGGTCACAAGTGGTTTGGCTCCCCACTCCCCACCATACAAAGTGTGAACTCTTCAAGTACTTCGACCTCCCCCTACAGCGGATGTGGACGCCTCACGTGCTTTCCTCCTTCCTTCATGTCTAGTGCGTGTCTTCATCCCACTTCAGTCTTCTGCAAAGCCTCCCATACGCCTTCTGGATTGTCGAGTCCACGCCCCAAGACACTTGGTGGACTTCTCGGTCTCCGGCCCCACCGCTTGCCGCTTACATGCTCCATTGAGCCTTCCTGACAACATAGTGGAACTCATCATCATCAGAATATTGAGACCTGCAACGTCAACTGCAGTCTCCACCCCTTCCCATCGCAGAATCAGTACCCCAAACTGCAGGGATGGGGGGGCTGAGTGGCTGTGATAGTTACCAAGAAATTATCGACCACCTCTGCTCAAAGTGATACATCTTTGACCTATGTTCTTTGGGCAAGCCACATCTCGGCCAACATAGCAATTTTGTATTCAGTCTGGTTCTGCACCGGAATGGAGTTAAAATAAAGTGTATCTTTATAGCAGATAGTGGTTTCTCTGGGGCTGCCACCCCTCTAAATCCCATAAACACAAAAAAGGCCGTCTACATGAACTTCCGTACCTCACACAATGCTAACCCCTCTGAATCACCTTTAAAAGTAAATGATTAACAAATAGATACTAATGCAGATTTTGAATTCCTGGATTTATTGGTACAATCTAAAATGCAGAGACATGTTAAAATAACTATGTACTAAATTCATGCACCAGCATGAAAACTTTAATAATGCATATTTACATCTACATACGAGGCGCTTTTTTTAAGTAAGTACCGTATGGCCGCATCATGGCCCCAGCGCTGTGGTGGGCTTTCTGCAGATGCGCACTGGGTACTTCCATCTGTTGTCTATGCATTGATGCCATTACAGTCTGATTCTTTCCTTGTTTACGTTGTGTAATGAGCGTTTAAAATGCCTCCGATAATCATGAGTCCCGCCGACTGTGAAGTACGGGCTAAAGACCTAAAAGCGATCGATATTCATCGTGAGATCTGTGCAGTTTATGGAGAAAACATTATGAGTGATGGAATGATAAGAAAGTGTGTGATAGCATTTAAAGATGGCCACACAAATGTGCATGATGAACAACGGAGTGGGTGTACTTTGGTTGTTAATAAAAGTTTGGTGAAGGAAGTGGACAATAAGTTGAGAGGAAACATGCTTTACGATTTCCTCCTTGCGGGATGACTTCCCTAATGTTTCTGGGTGGTCAGCATCTTCAAGACAATGACGAAATCAAAAACAGATGTGGTGGAAGGTTAATAAGTCAGGCGGCAGAGTTCTATGAGGAGGGTATTCAAAAATTGGTACAAAGTTATGACAAGTGTCTCAATATTGACAGAAATTATGTACAAAAGTAGATTAAGGTACCAGCTTTCATGTAAAAATAAAATTATTGAGGTATCTTAAAAATGTATTTTTTTTTATTTACTTAAAAATGGTACTTACTTAAAAAACGCCTTGTATATACTACGCAATCCACAATAAGGTGCGTGACGAGGATACACTGTACCACTACTAGGCATTTCCTTGCCTATCCCACTCCCAAACGGAATGAGGGAAAAAATAATGCTTATATGCCACTGTACGAGCCATAATTTCTCTTATCTTGTTTTTGGGATCTTTATGCGAAAGGTAAGTAGGCGGCAGCAAGATTGTTCTAATTTAATCTGATAAATCAGTGGTTCCCAACCCATGGGCTATGGCCCATTCATGGGCCGCTGGCAGCTCGACAATGGACCAGGAACGCTCGTCCAGAATCGAAGACAAGATAAAAATTATTAGTAGATCCAGGGGTTCCATTCATCAGTTGAGAAGGTACCGAGTAAAATATGTTATAAAATGTTAATGATAAACAGCAATCAGCATCAAATATTTATTTTTTCTTGCATATCTAGATTTTGGTCACCATGTGACAGTTCTCAATGCTTTAAAACTTGGTGTAAATCATATAAAACTTTTCAATCTTTATGTTAAAGATCACGTACACACTGAATCAGCTGTTACCAGAATATGGATGCTGGGTTACGGACCGGGACTTGCTGCAAGATGAAGTATGTCTATCGCAAGAAATTGTTTTTTGGACGCAGGAAGATTTGATTATACCCTCCCTATACCTCCCTTCATTAGACGGTGCTGCCGTTGCGGGAGTGACTCATTTTGTTTTGTCATGAGCGATACTTTGATCGGCTCTTGTGGGTGGTTATTCGAAATTTTTCAAACCGCTTTTCACCTGTTGCTAGCTTGTGTTGGATCCTCCAGTAACTTGTGAACAGTTTGTTGTTGTTATTAACAATTATGAGGTGTTACATTAAATGGCTTCCTTCCAAAACCGGAGTGTTTGTACTTTGAATGAGCTGGTTTTGACAACTGAATGTAACAATGATGTGAAATTTTATTTGATTGTGTGACTTACATGATATTGTGTTTTCAGCTTGATATTATTTGTCACAGATAAGTACCACATATGAACATAAACAATTCCATACAGAAGTACTTGCTGAAAATCATACTACTTGTTGTGTCATATTTCTACCATAGATAGTAGCTGATGAGCTCGATGCATGTGTGTGCTGTCAGCACTAACAAATTGATGAACGTTATTACTCCCCATAAAGTTCTTCATTCCTGCAGCACTCATTACTCAATGTACCGCATCCTAACCCCTCCCCCCCTCCCTTTTGCAACCTCAAGGTTTCTCAAAAAGAGAACAAGCTCTTGTGGTATGAGAAATAGTACACAATGACAAAAAGTTTGGGAACCCCTGCTGACTTGACACTACAGCAGTATTTAGGCTTTCATGTTTTTTCAGGGACTGCATTCCTAAAATTGAGGATGAAATCCACTAGATTAGAAATCCTGTTTAAGTGGATTACTTTAAAAAAATTGATAATTTCATCAGGTGAAGAAGACTTGTTAACTGAATTATCATGCTACCACTTTTTACAAATGTTTTTTTTTAACAACACAATTGGTCCCATTCTGGATACATGTTCAGCAATTGCCAAAATTGCTCTAAACACTTGATGGGCTTTTCGACAACCTATTTATGTAAACGAGCCTTTTCAACTTCACTCTTTTTGAAAAATAAGTACAAGAATAGACTGAATATAGAGTGCTTTGAGGCTACAGTTTAGTTTTAAACCAAATATTGACTGTTTTGTGACAAGCAGTGTAAAATACCCCACTGATTTTTTAACACTGCCTACTTGATTTTGAGTTTTCACATACTTCTTATAATTGATTACAATAAAAAACTTTTCTCTATAAAGAAATACAAGCACCTTCTACTTTGTACATTATATTTACACTCCTTACCATTAAAATTACTACACCATGAAGATGACGTGCTATAGACACGAAATTTAACTGACAGGAAGAAGATGCTGTGATATGCAAATGATTAGCTTTTCAGAGCATTAACAGAAGGTTGGCACCGGTGGCGACACCTAATAGATTTCTAATACACAAATAGCAGATGACCGGCGTTGCCTGGTGAAACATTGTGATGCCTCGTGTAAGGAGGAGAAATGCATACCATCACATTTCCGACTTTGATAAAGGTCGGCTTGTAGGCTATCACAATTGCGGTTTATCAATCGTGACATTGCAGCTCGTGTTGGTCGTGAGCCAATGACTGTTAGCAGAATATGGAATCGGTGGGTTCGGGAGGGCAATACGGAAGGCCGTGCTGGATCCCAATGGCCTTGTTTCAATAGCAATCGAGATGACAGGCATCTTATACACATGGCTGTAATAGATCCCCGAGTCAACAGATGGGGACGTTTGCAAGACAACAACCATCTGCACAACAGTTCCACGAAGTTTGCAGCAGCATGGACTATCAGCTCAGAGACCATGGCTGGCATTACCCTTGACGCTTCATCACAGGAGCGCCTGCGATGGTGTATGCAATGACAAACCTGGGTGCACGAATGGCAAATCGTCATTTTTTTTTTTTTTTTTTTTTGGATGAATCCAGGTACTGGTTACAGCATCATGATGATTGCATCCGAGTTTGGTGACATTGTGGCGATTATACATTGGAAGTGTATATTTGTCATTGCCATATTGGTGTATCACCCGGCGTTATGGTATGTGGTGCCATTGGTTACATGTCTCAGTCACCGCTTGTTTGCATCAACAGCACTTTGAACAGTGGCCGCTACATTTCAGATGTGTTACGACACATGGCTCTACCCTTCATTCGATCCCTGCAAAACTCTACATTTCAGCAGTATAATGCACGACCACATGTTGCAGGTCCTGTACGGGCCTTTCTGGATACGGACAATGTTTGACTGCTGCCCTGGCCAGCACATTCTCCAGATCTCTCATCAATTGAAAACGTCTGGTCAATTGTGGCTGAGCAACTGGCTGGTCGCAATACGTCACTCACTACTCTTGATGAACTGTGGTATGGTGTTGAAGCTGCATGGGCATCTGTACCTGTACACGCCATCCAAGATCTGTTTGACTCAATGCCCAGTGATATCAAGGCCATTATTACAGCTACAGGTGGTTGTTCTGGGTACTAATTTCTCAGGATCATTGCACCCAAATTGCATGAAAATGTAATCACATGTCAATTCTAGAATAATATATTTGTCGAATTAATAATATAGTGAGGACAGTTTACTACTCACCGCAAAGACTTCGGATTCGAAGTGTGGCAGTCGGAGGTGATGGTTGTATGACTGTGTTGTGTGCCTGTGTGATTGCGTGAGTGCTCTATTTCTGAAGAAGGCCATGGCCGATAGCTGAATGTGTTGTATGTGTGTGTCTTTTGTATGTGCCTGTCGCAGCTCGTCGCCACGTCTTTGCGGTGAGTAGTAAACTGTCCTCACTATATTATTTATTCCAACCTGGACTTTCCATTATTATATTTGTCGAATTGAAATTTATGATACGAATATTATAGAGGAAAAATTCCTAACAGGAAAAATATACGTAAAAAATAGATGAAGTCCACTTACCAGGCGAAGGAGCACAGGCAGTGATAGCAACAAATAAACAAATAAAACACACACACACACACACACACACACACACACACACACACACACACACACAAACGCTAGCTTTCACAGCCTAGCTGCTTCGTCAGGCAGAAGGGAAGGAGAGGGAAAAGGAAATGATGAGGGTTTTAAGGGAGTGGGTAAGGAGTCATTCCAATCCCAGGACAGAAAAGACTTACCTTGGGGGGAAAAAAGGAGGGTAAACAAATACACACACACACACACACACACACATTTACACAGATGCAAGTACACTTAGGCAGACATACTGTAGAAAGCAAAGAAGAAAGTGTGTATTTGTTTACCCTCCTTTTCTCCTCCCAAGGTAAGTCTTTCGTCCCGGGATTGGAATGACTCCTTACCCAATCCCTTAAAACCCTCATCATTTCCTTTTCCCTCTCCTTCCCTTCTGCCTGACGAAGCACCTAGGCTGCGAAAGCTAGCGTTTGTGTGTGTGTGTGTGTGTGTGTGTGTGTGTGTGTGTGTGTCTGAGTGTTTATTTGTTGCTATCACTGCCTGTGCTCCTTCGCCTGGTAAGTGGACTTCATCTATTTTTTACGTATAATATATTTGTCCTATGAATACCCTTTTATCATCTACATTTCTTCTTGGTGTAGCAATTTTAATGGCCAGTAGTTTATATATTTCACTAATAATGCCTACTCTCTCAGTCTGTGTGTACATGTGCACGTGTGTGTGTACGTGCATGCGTGTTTAGTTCCTGGGCCTCAAAGATGTTTTTATACAGTGGGTGGGCCACAGAGCGAAAAAGGTTGGGAACCGCTGTGATAAATCATTATTATTATAAAAACATTTAAGATGAAATATGTATATGTCTCATAAATTAAAGAATGTTCAAGAAATACAAAAGACAACTACGAGGAAGGTTTCAATGTCTTCTGTATGAACCTCAACTTCGCAGTTTTATCCAACCACTTTGTATTCGACAAATACAAGCTAAAATTGACCTGCGATGGGAGCAGGATACTCAAAGATTTAAAATATGACATTGTGCATGAAATCTTAAACACTAGAATGAAAAAGTAAGGTGCTGTTCTCGTTCTTCTGGAAGGACGTCAGCACAATCTGGGTTAAGATCTTCACCCAGGACTATAACACTGCAGGAAAATTTAAGTGAAATATTTCCCAATTTATTTTTCTTTTCTTTTTTTCTGATGTTTTCTGCTGTAGCAGGGGATGGGTCTTTATAAAGCATCCGATGACCATGCTTGATCCACATTCAACACTTGCACTCCTGTTATTTCATATTCTCAGTTGGTATTAGTATTTTTTTATTCCTATAAACTTGACTTAGCCATCAGTGTTCATCTTTGTGATGTACATTCTGAAAAGAGTATACAATTCCTTTGCTAATGATAGCTGATTTTAGACAGCTTGCTATCCCTAGTGCTATGTGGGTACTGTGACCATTATAAGCAAGACCACTAATGAGAACTATACACAGACAAACCTGTAGTTAACTATTAGTAGCCCTATATTATTTTCTTTTTATTGTGTTTTGATGAATGCTACTCTGTTGAACTCAGGATGCACCTTTTAAGGTATCTGGAGACATTTCTCATTCCAAAAAACTCCACAAATGCGCACCACACACACTCTGCTATCTTGGTATTCACTTCCTGGTGTAGTGCTCACCTGACCTATTAAGGGGGTCCCTACATTTCTTCAACGGACAGAAGACATCACCAAATCTGCCACCACAATTGTTACAGATTTTCTTGTGCCTCTGATTTAAGCCTTCCACTCAGCTTCAAACCAAACAACAGCAATCAATTTCTGAGAACAATGCTATGAATCAATAGTTCTGCTTCCAACCCTTGAATGAGACTACAGCAATCAGCCAGCCATATGTGGGAACTTAGGCAGGAATCTAACCCAGTAAGGTATGTCTTACTGGTGCCAAAATAAGCCATAATTTGTTTTTGTGTGCACAAAGAATGCTTCATCTCGGCTAGCAGAGCCATCACCCACCCCCCTCCACGAAAATAGAAAGGACAGTGGCCTTCTCGCCTGAACTACCCACTATTTCCACAAGGGACTCCATTTTACAGTTATGTCTTCAGTTCAGCTCTCCACACTACCCTCCCCTGTGCTAGTCTCTCCATCTCTGAATAACCTACATTATTTTGAATCTGTTTACTGTAGTCATTTTTCTGTCTGTATCTGTGATTTTTACCACATACAGGCATGGACAGAGGGAGGAAACAGAAGAGCAGGAGCATGAAGAGGTAGGGAGGAAGAGGTGGAGGGGCAGAAGAGGAGGTGGGAGGAAGAAGTAAGAAAGGGTGGACAGGGAGCTAGGGAGGGGGGAATTCAGGAGAGGGGGAGGGAGGAGTTAGGAGGGGCTGGAGTTAGGGAGGGGGGAGACACTTTACAGAAGGGGGAGAGACTTTAGGGAGGGAGGAGAGACTTTAGGGAGGGAGGAGAGACTTTAGGAAGTAACAGGTAGGAAGGTAGGTAGGTAGGTAGGTAGGTAGTAGGTAGGTAGGTAGGGAGGGAGGAGGAGGGAGGAGGGAGGGAGGGAGGATGAGGAAGGAAGGGAGGATGAGGGAGGGAGGGAGGATGAGGAAGGAAGGGAGGATGAGGGAGGGAGGGAGGATGAGGAAGGGAGGGAGGATGAGGAAGGGAGGGAGGATGAGGAAGGGGGATGTTGAGGAAAGGATGTAGGGGGAAGAGAAGGTGAGGGATGTAGGGGGGAGAAGAATGTAATGGGAGGTTAGCTTTACACCCATTAATAAAACATGAAAAGTATATTACTACAAAAGATGTACGGTATCCACCTGAGATACACGCCTACAGAAAATTTGGGCCATTTATAGTATAGCACGCGATTCCACCTATTGGCTTTGACTCGTAACATTGGTGTCTTGTGTTTTATGATGTCTCACATGTAAAGTAGTTTTGAGATTTTTCATTTGTAGGTGGAGTGTGTAAGTATCCTGTGGCACTCTCTTGTGGTGGATGTTCAATAGAATGGGTATTTTGTCATTTCTGTTGGTGTTAGTAGTAGGTCAAGATTTTTGCCTAAGGTTCAGATTACAGATGAAGATTTTGTGTTTAAAAAGTGATCTGTATTTCACTCTAATGGTAAGGTATAGGTTAAAAGAGAGGGGTTCCCCCCCCCCCTCTCTCTCTTCGCAAGTGAGTGCTGAAGGCGCAAATTTTTGGGACGAGACCTGTGATCGATGGTACATTCTGTTGTTACAATCTGTAATTTATGAGAATAACCACAGATTATTTATTATTAGTAACAGCCCAGCAGTCAATAGAATTGACTGCTGTTCTAGATATTATGAATTGTGATTAAGAACATACATTGGTGTTACGTTTTCTAAAACATAAACACATAGGTGGTATGAATACAATATAGGACCATTAGCGTCTCTATTCTGAAGATTCAACTGGATTCTCTAATAAAATTTTGATATGGTCCAGAATACCAAACCACGAACAAAATAGGTATATATAAATCTGTATTCCGTATTGTAATCTATGGGTCATTCCGTGGTTGTGTGTGTGACGTTTTGACCACAAATATACTTGCAAAAAGCATCATAGGTAGCACAACTTACTTGTTAAAATTTTGAACTTTATACATTATATTAGTCAGCATCTTAAGTAAGTTAAGCAAGAAGTTTGAACCAGTTAAGATAAATACAGTTACAGTAAATGAAATTAAAATTTCTCTTGCGTGTGTGACGAATGGGAACACTCATTTTCCAGATAAGTAAAGATTTTAATAAAACTCTGTTCTCTAGGTCCATCAATTTCAATTAAACACAGTTTTATTGTAATTTAAAGATTCACTTTTAGTACAACACAATAGAAACCTCCCTCAGATCTGTGTATCACATTTAAATTTTAAAATATAAAAAAATAGACGAAGATTACTCACCAGGCGAAGGAGCACAGGTGTGACAGCATCACAAATAAATAAATGAATACACACACACACACACACACACACACACACACACACAATCGCAAGCTTTCGCAACCCAGTTGCGTCTTCAGGCAATAGGGAAGGAGAGGGAAAAGGAAATGATGAGAGTTTTAAGGAAGGGGGTAAGGAGCCATTCCAATCCCGGGAGAGGAAAGACTTACCTTGGGGGAAAAATGGAGGGTAAACAAATGCACACATGCCCACACATTCACACAGACAGTACTTGTGTCTGTGCGAATGTGTGGGCATGTGTGCATTTGTTTACCCTCCATTTTTTCCCCCAAGGTAAGTCTTTCCTCTCCCGGGATTGGAATGGCTCCTTACCCCCTTCCTTAAAACCCTCATCATTTTCTTTTCCCTCTCCTTCCCTACTGCCTGAAGACGCAACTGGGTTGCGAAAGCTTGCAATTGTGTGTGTGTGTGTATTCATTTATTTATTTGTGATGCTGTCACACCTGTGCTCCTTCGCCTGGTGAGTAATCTTCGTCTATTTTTTTATATTTTATTTTTCCTGCTAGGAATTTTTCGTCTTAATATTCATATCATACATTTAAATTTTAGTTTGAAAATGTTGCGTGTGTGACACACAGAGACAATTTACATTCCTACAAAATGGATGAAACGAAATGTGGAGTTTTCCATTAAAATGCAATACAGACTTGGTGATAACAGGTGTGCAAATGTGCATTTATTGTTTAAACACAAATTGGCCTCTGTTATTGATCAAATTAGGAGTTTGTACTTTCTTCACAATTAATGATACATCTTCCCAAAAATTGTCTTCTTTTACTGGCCATATCCAACACTTGCCACTAGGATGCATGTTGTTTAGTAAAACTAGGTTAGTTTCTTCCTCATATTCCATCACTTCTGCAAAATAGTCCTGCTTCCTCCTGGATCTTCCCACTGCAGTTAAAGAAACAAGTACAAAATCCCCTGGCTTAATGTTACTGTCTTTGTTGGATGAAGACTTTGCTTCTACTTTTCCTTCTTCCTGATACAAACAGACTGTCACTGATTCCTATTGTTCAGACGTTACAGAAACTTTCAACATCCCTTCCTTAATAGATGTAACATAATGAACTTTATGAAGGAATGGAATTGGCTGTACATTTTTCCAGCGATCATCCAGAAATGACGACAATGATTTAACTTCTTCTGCAGTTATGAAAACCATTGTTACACCTTTTAAGTTCTGTTTTGCACATTTGTAGAATTCATATGGTGAGTTTACTATCGCTTGACATGATTTTACCATTCGCCAAACAGTTCTTTTCAAAGTTCCTCCAACACCATCAACATGGGAAGTGGCAAAAAAATTCCAGTCAGCAGAAATATTAAAGTCAGATTGAAAATATGAAAGAGTGCACAGTGTGAAACGATTCTTGAACTGTGCAGCACAACCATCAGAAAATATTTTGATGTGCTGAAGATCTAGTTGTTTTTCCTTCAGATGTTGTAAAAGGGTTTTAAGGAATGCCCAGACAGAATATTTGCTATGTGATAAATCATCACTTATAATTGCATAATTGTGGACAATACCACATTTTAACCAAACAACAGCAGTGAAAATAGTAGTCTGTTGCTGATGTCAGTGCGCACTTTGAATCTCGTCTTGGCTCACAGCAGTGTAGTTTTCCGCAAAATTCACCTGAACAACAGCATCATGATTTACAAATACCTTCTTTACGTGTTCAAAGTGCCAAGACTGTTTTCTTTTTACATAAGAATGAAGTTTGAATGCTGGCAACTGAAGCTGAATTTTTTTCAAACAGTCGGGTACAAATCCAGTTTCCATTACAATTTGGGGATGACCAGAGACATCTTTCCACTGAGGCCATTGTATTTCATAATGAATTGTTTCTCCACCACTGAAGGTATTTTGCACAGAAGTACAGCTGCATCTTTCACAACTTCCTGACATACACTCAAAGTTTTCAGGGTCACATACAAGGAGGGTTATTAATTCTTGTATCTTGCGTGGAAACACTCCTGTTTCTTTTCCTATACTTTCCACCAAAAACTGAATATTAGCATGGTACCTACATACACGTGTGTCATGTTGCATAGAGGAAACAGGAAACAGAAAACAGGAAGGTGGGCGAAGTAAAAAAAAAAAAACCTTGGATTTTTTAATCACACAGTCTGGATATTCCTTCATAAACTCTTCATAGGCTTCAGCAATAGTCATCGTTGTGCATTTCTGCACAACTTCTTTTTTCCCAGTCTGGGCATTCTTTATGGTAACTTTGTCCTTTTTTCCTGGTTCTGTCCTACTTATATCATCACGAAGATAAAACTGTGTCACATTAACTTTTGTTTCTTCATTCAGACTTTTACCCCCCCCCCCCTTGTGAATTTATGAGCTAGATTCAGCTTTCTTGCAAGTTCTAGCACCTCATAAACAAATAATTTCGCTACCACTGTTTTACGTTTCCTTGGGCTGTTTGGCAAACCTCTCTTCACTTTAGCAACTGCTTTCCCTAGAGACCTGCTACTGGTATAAGAACCCTTTTTGCTTTGTTTGTCTTGCCTAATGACTTCAACTTTTCTCTGTGCCACTTCTGTCTTATCCTATCCTGCTCACGCTTGAGTTTTAATGCCTTTTTATCAGCCAGAAGTGCTTGTTTTTCTTTCATTCTTCATAATTTCAACCTTTCACGCTCTTTTGATAGATATTCTGCATACTTCACTAGCTCCTGTTTAAGTTTGTTTCTAAACGTGATCTCTCAGTAGATGACATTCTTAAACTAGTTTACACACCTAAAAAGCAAATAACAGAATAAAAATGTGATTTACATAGTGTGCACAGAAATGTTAATATAATGTGGTGAAATTGTCACACACGCAACACTATTTTAGGCACAAAAGAGTCATCCTACAAAGAAAAGTTGTAATAGAAAAATGTAGATCAGAAGCTTTCAAAATAAGTTCATTACCTTTTGCTACAATGTAAATAAAACCATGTTTTGTGTTGCGTGGTATGACAAAGGTTCATTATGTTCTAATTTGATACAGGAAACATGGAAAAGCACACCAGATTTGCTTCAAACTTTCACTGCAACATATAAACAAATACTGTGGCAAATGGCATCAATAGGGAAACAAAGGAACAGGTGATCAGGCCTATCAACCTACAAGCTGTAATTTCCCTATACCAAATAGTTCTACAACAATGAAATTAAAATATCTGTAGAAATCAAATAACAAGAACACTTAGGCAGACATACTGTAGCAACAGTAGCTACAGTATGTCTGCCTAAGTGTACTTGCGTCTGTGTAAATGTATGTGTGTGTGTGTGTATTTGTTTACCCTCCTTTTTTCCCCCCCAAGGTAAGTCTTTCCTGTCCCGGGATTGGAATGACTCCTTACCCACTCCCTTAAAACCCTCATCATTTCCTTTTCCCTCTTCTTCCCTTCTGCCTGACGAAGCAGCTAGGCTGCGAATGCTTGCGTTTGTGTGTGTGTGTGTGTGTGTGTGTGTGTGTGTGTGTGTGTGTGTGTGTGTGTGTGTGTTTATTTGTTGCTATCACTGCCTGTGCTCCTTCGCCTGGTAAGTGGACTTCATCTATTTTTTACGTATAATAGACACACACACACACACACACACACACACACACACACACACACTAGCTTTCGCACCCTAGCTGCTTCATCAGGCAGAAACGAAGGAGAGGAAAAAGGAAATAATGAGGGTTTTAAGGAAGGGGGTAAGGAGCCTATATATATATATATGGAAGGAGACTTTCCAGGTGGGAAAAATAGGTATAAAATAAAGATATTTGACTTACCTAAAGTACAGGCTCGTCGACAGAAACATAAAACACACACAAACATTCGAGCTTTCGCCACCACTGGTGGCTTCTTCGGGAAAAAGAGGAAGGAAGGAGAGGAGAAAGGGAAGGATACGGGTTTTAAGGAAGTGGAAAAGGAGCCATTCCAATCCCAGGAGTGGAAGGACTTACCTTAGGGGACAAAAAGGAAGGTAAACAAATACACACACACACTCACACATATCCACATGCAAACACACGAATGTCTGCCAGATCAATACCATTCATCTGATTGTGATAAAATTTTGCATTTTCGACGTTCAAAATGAGAGGAAGGTTTGAGTGAAGTAAAAGTTTGGAATAGTTGACCAGAAAATAGGAAAACTTGTGGGGAAACTGACAGGCACTTCTGTTGTTTTGCTGTTCTACCCACTTTTTACAAACGAGACAATGCATTTTTAAAAGTTAATTGTAACTTCTAAAAAATAGTTGAGACGTCAGAGTAAACAGCTTTTCCAGAGAGTAACTATTGTTCGATATTTCGCCCTATATACTTCAAAAAATATCTTGAATTACACACTTTCTAAAGTATTTTATCCGGTACTTCAACGATCAAGATATTTCCACACCAGACTTCATCACAATAGATTCAGTAGTTTACGTAATGATATTTAGCCTAATCGGTTCAGCCGTTCTCGAGTTTTAGTGAGACTAATGAATAGCAGTTCAATTTTATCTTTGTCAATTCATATACGGGTTCAGATTGTGTAAAACGAAGTTTAATCTTTCAAAGTATATTTCTGAATGCATGCAACACAAAACCAAGTCATTATTTTACATGTTTCAAATCTAAATTTTCCTCGCAATTTTTCCATATTTTATCACCGTTGAAACCTTCCCTGAACTTCCACGAATGTGACATGAACATAATCCTGGACATGTGTGCATGATTTGCCCACTCTTTCCACCCACTATCAAGCCGATACTAAAGTTAAGTGGTAAGTGATACGAAGTTCACCGGGTCATCTAGTAATACATTATAATATATTAAAAATAAACTCCACTCCCATGAACCACAGACATTGCCGAGGTGGGGTGGCTTGCGTGCCTCAACGATACAGATAGCCGTACCGTAGGTGCAACCACAGCGGAGGGGTATCTGTGGAGAGGCCAGACAAACGTGTGGTTCCTGAAGAGGGGCAGCAGCCTTTTCAGTAGTTACAGGGGCAACAGTCTGGATGATTGACTGAGCTGGCCTTGTAACATCAGCTAATGTGGCTTTGCCACACAGCTACTGCGAACGGCTGAAAGCAAGGGGAAACTACAGCCGTTACTTTTCCCGAGGACATGCAGCTCTACTGTATGAACATATGATGATGGCATCCTCTCGGGTAAAATATTCCGGAGGTAAAATAGTCCCCCATTCGGATCTCCGGGCGGGGACTACTCAGGAGGATGTGATCATCAGGAAAGACAATACTGGCATTCTACGGGTCGGAGCGTGGAATGTTAGATCCCTTAATCGAGTAGGAAAATTAGAAAATTTAAAAAGGGAAATGGATAGGTTGAAGTTAGATATAGTGGGGATTAGTGAAGTTCGGTGGCAGGATGAACAGGATTTCTGGTCAGATGAGTACAGGATTATAAATACAAAATCAGTTGGGGGTATCACAGGAGTAGGACTGATAATGAATAAGAAAATAGGAATGCGGGTAAGGTACTATGACCAGCACAGCGATCGCATTATCATTGTCAAGATAGATACGAAGCCAACACCGACAACAGTAGTACAGGTTTATATGCCAACTAGCTCTGCCGAGGATGAGGAGATCGAAGAAATATATGAGGAGCTAAAGGAAATTATTCAGACAATTAAGGGAGAGGAAAACTTAATTGTTATGGGAGACTGGAATTCGGTAGTAGGACAAGGAAGGGAAGGGAAGATAGTGGGTGAATATGGTCTGGGCAAAAGGAATGAAAGAGGAAGCCGCCTGGTAGAATTTTGCATGGAACATAATTTAGTTATAACAAACACCTGGTTTAAGAATCACAAAAGAAGGTTGTATACGTGGAAGAGACCAGGAGACACCGGGAGATACCAGATAGATTTTATAATGGTAAGACATAGATTTCGGAACCAGGTTTTGAAGTGTAGGACATACCCAGGGGCAGACATAGACTCTGACCATAACTTGTTGGTTATGAACTGTAGGCTGAAACTGAAGAAACTACAGAAAGGTAAGAAAATAAGGCGATGGGACCTAGATAAATTGAAGGAACCTGAAGTTCTTAAGAATTTCAGAGGGAGCTTCAGGCAACAATTGACAGAAACAGGGGAAAATAAAACAGTTGAGGAGGAATGGGTAAAATTGAGAGATGAAATAGTGAAGGCAGCAGAGGACAAAATAGGTAGGAAGGCAAGACCTACAAAGAATCCTTGGATATCACAGGAGATACTAAATTTAATCGATGAAAGGAGAAAGTATAAAAATGCAGTAAATTAAACAGGCAAAATGGAGTACAGACGACTAAGAAATGAGATTGACAGGAAGTGCAAGATGGCTAAGCAGGAATGGCTAGAAGGCAAATGCAAGGATGTAGAAGAATGTATAAATAGGGGAAAAATAGATACAGCCTACAGAAAAATAAAAGAAACATTTGGAGATAAGAAAAACAGCTCTATGAATATCAAGGACACTGATGGAAAACCAGTTCTTGGCAAAGAAGGGAAAGCTGAAAGGTGGAAAGAGTATATAGAGGGGCTCTACAAAGGAAATGAACTTCGAGACACTATTGTAGGAAGGGAAGAGGACGTAGATGATGATGATGAAATAGGAGATACTATACTGAGAGATGAATTTGACAGAGCACTGAAAGACCTAAGTCGAAACAAGGCCCCTGGGGTAGATGATATCCCGTCAGAGCTACTGAAGTCTCTGGGAGAACCAGCCATGACAAAATTGTTTCACATTGTGTGTAAGATGTATGAGACAGGTGAAGTACCCTCAGACTTTAAGAAAAATGTAATAATCCCCATTCCAAAGAAAGCGGGTGCAGACAGGTGTGAAAACTACAGAACCATCAGTTTGATAAGTCATGGTTGCAAAATATTAACACGAATTATATACAGAAGGATGGAAAAGCTGGTAGAAGCCGACCTCGGGGATGATCAGTTTGGGTTCAGGAGAAATGTAGGAACACGGGAGGCAATACTCACTTTACGGCTTATCCTAGAAGATAGATTAAGAAAAGGCAAACCTACATTTCTAGCTTTTGTAGATTTGGAGAAGGCTTTTGACAATGTTGATTGGAATAAACTCTTTCAAGTTCTGAAGCAAGCAGGAGTAAAATATAGGGAGCGTAAGGTTATTTACAACTTGTACAAAAACCAGACAGCGGTTGTCAGAGTTGAAGGGCATGAAAGGGAGGCAGTGGTTGGAAAGGGAGTAAGACAGGGTTGTAGCCTTTCCCCAATGTTGTTCAATTTGTACATTGAGCAAGCTATAAAGGAAAGCAAGGAGAAATTTGGAGAAGGAATTAAAGTTCAGGGTGAAGAATTAAAAACATTGCGTTTTGCCGACGACATAGTGATTCTGTCAGATACAGCAAAGGACCTGGAAGAGCAATTGAACGGAATGGACAGTGTGCTGAAAGGTGCATATAAGATGAACATTAACAAGAGTAAAACTAGGGTAATGGAGTGCAGTGTAAGAAAATCAGGTGATGCTGAAGGAATTAGATTAGGTAACGAAACAATAAAGGAGGTAGATGAGTTTTGTTACTTGGGCAGTAAAATAACAAATGATGGTCGCAGTACAGATGATATAAAATGCAGAATGGCAATGGGTAGAAAGGCGTTTTTGAAAAAGAGAAATTTGTTAACATCGAATATTGATTTAAGCCTAAGGAAGTCCTTTCTGAAGGCATTTGTATGGAGTGTTGCCTTGTATGGGAGTGAAACATGGACGATAAGCAGTGTGGACAGAAAGAGGAAAGAGGCTTTTGAAATGTGGTGCTACAGAAGAATGCTGAAGATTAGGTGGGTGGATCGCGTAACTAATGAGGAGGTACTGAACCGAATTGGGGAGAAAAGAAATTTCTGGCATACCTTGACTAAAAGAAGGGATAGATTGGTAGGACACATTCTTAGACATCAAGGAATTGTGAATTTAGCGTTGGAGGGAAGTGTGTGGGGTAAAAATCGCAGAGGGAGACCAAGAGACGCGTATAGTAAGCAGATTCAAGTGGATGTGGGTTGTCGTTCTTATGAGGAGATGAAAAGGCTTGCTCAGGATAGAGTAGGGTGGAGAGCTGCATCAAACCAGTCTCCGGACTGAAGACCATAACAACAACAAAAATAAACTGTCACACTCATGTAGTTAGTGATTCTTGATGTACGCCTATAAAATTGCTATGGAAGATCTTCAGAGTATATCAGAATCAGTCACTACATGGGTCAGACAGATTTTTTTTTTTACAATTACTAATTATTCAATTGCAATTAATTCATCAATACTATAGATTTCTTAACATTTAAAATACTTTCCACTGTAAGCTAGGCACACATAAAGGAAACAAAAACCTGGGTAAAACTGGAGGCTGTTGCCTGTGTTTTTAGCATAGCGCGTATATTGGCAACTAAATAGATCATTTCTGGACCGGAGATTCAGGCGCTATGCGTCCTCACATATTAAAAAAAAATCATCTTGTTTAACCTATATCTAACCTAACTTTCACTTAAAATGATCACTGTTTAGTACAGATCACAAAATAAATAAAACATATACCAGCTCAATGGTTGACTGCTGTGGTGTTACCAACATTTGCAGAGTGTGGGCAACAGACTCTGCAGTTTAGCCAAAAACTGTCACACCCATGTAGTGAATGTTTCTCAATGTACTTTTCTGAAGCTATTCTGTAGTGAGTGTCAGTTGCAGCAATGGCATTTATATGGATATTCATAAATAAATACATATACACTTATTTCCAACGAATATTTCACTATTCTCCTATAAGAAATATTCATGTTATCACAAATTCACACCACCATTCGTCAAAAACATTGATTTTCCAATAAATAAGTCACGATTTTACGCTGAAAACATTTACATGAACATCGCAGTGTTGTTCACAAAATAAAACTGAAAGACAATTTTTCATTGACTCTCTCAACGACACTTCTAATTGGCTGCCTTCCGGTGCCAATTTCTTAACATCAAAAACCCACTATCTTCACCTAAACTAGGATTTAACCACCCATGAATATGCAAATTTTTATACCACAACAACTATGACTGAAATGGGAAAGTTGCTATCACCTCTGGACTAGGGACCGTGGCAGAGTTTAGCAGGGTGTGATGAATCTAGATGGTCTACCATCATCATGCCAATGGAGAGCTGCAAATCTCTTCCAGGAGAACAGCTCCTTGACACATGTATTGCAGGACAGAAACAAGCTGCAGATGGCTCAATTATGTTATGAGGAACATACATGGGCCCACTGGAGCACCATGACAGACAAAAAGTATTGTACACTGGTTGCAGACCATGTATGCCCTTTTATAATGATCATGATTTTGGACAACAAGCCTTCTTGAACAACAGTGGCCCTTTTCCAACAAGCTGTGTCATGTCACAATGCCAGGACCCAGGAGTCTGATGAAGTGGTCAATAAAAAGAGCGACAAGATCTGCTGAAACTACCCTTTTCCCAAACTAGCCATACCTGAACACAATTGAACACAACTGGGATGTGACAATGTGGCATCAGAGCTCATCAACCCACCTCCCTGAAATTTAGGTGTGTGTGTGTGTGTGTGTGTGTGTGTGTGTGTGTGTGTGTGTGTGGTGCCAACTTCCTCCAGCGATCTAGTAAGGCTATATTGCATCCATGCCAAGACACGTCAGCACTGTTATCCATGCTAAATGGGCTATAGAACAGCAATCATGTAGGTAGTCATTATATACTGGCTGATCAATGCATACATTTCAAATAAAGTGAGGCCAGGCTGACATTCACAGTGAACATGATCACTGAGGTGCAGTGTTCCAAAGCTATATTTTTTTCCACCAGTCTAGTACCTGCATGCTCCAGCAGGCAGTACTGTAGTTATAGGCCTAGATTTTAAATGGGGTGTTTTAGTCTCAGCTGCTAGTATGTGTTGTAATGATACAATCCTGGTACAAATTTTCATAATGCCATGCTGTATCATTATGACACCTACTAGCAGCTGTTACTAAAACATCCCAGTTAAAAGCTATGTTTACAAGAGCTGCAGCATCACACAGCAATGTCTGTTCTTTTGTACATATCCAAAAGTACAGATGTTGCAATTGTTAATAGTACTGTATTTCTGTCCCCACCCTCACACAGCATCCTTTCCCTTGTCCTCCCTTCCCCCCACCAGATTGCTCTCACTGTGTGGATGACACGCTGGACCTGATAACCAGAGATGATAGTTACCTGTATATGATTTATGCCTGTTTTATTTTCTGACAGAGGTTGCGGTTGAAAACCAAGTTGTGCGAGTGTATTGTCTTTTCTACAGCTCGGCATATTTGTGGCGAGTTGCAACCTATCATCATTATATTCAAAGAGGTATTTGAGATAGGCTACCTACCTACCTAGCCACCCACCCTCCCTCCTCCCTTCCTCCCCCCCCCCCCCCCCCCCGCTTGCACCCCACACTCTCTCTCCTCTCCCCCCTCCCCCCATTTGTGGCCACAAAGGTTGTCACCCAAAGTCTATGTATGTCACATAGAGCACACATGTACTGCTGGACAGTCATAGAGAGGGATCAGCTCCGACACCAACAGTGTACACTCTGCATAGTCAGGAGTGAAGGTAATTAATGCCTCCCACACAGAATGGCTACCGTGTAGGGTAATGGATGACTTTCACAACATGGGCCAATATGTGTAATTATTGAACATAATTTTAGGGTTAAACCTGGTAGTGGAGGTCAACCAAGAGTCACAAGATTTAATGGACAGGTAAATTTCAGCAACTGAAAGCAGAGACTAGATATGCACAAGTGGACACTGACCAGGATATTTGCTGGAGGTCAAATCAAAAAGAAATAGTCCTGAAGATAATAGTGTGGGCAGGAAAAGGAGATATGTGTAATGGTGCACGGCTTTGTACTCATCATGCACCTTCTCACAACATGTGAGACCATATAGGACAAGAGAGAGAGCTCAAATTAAGGTTAGTCAATGATATAACTACAAACCAGGTATTTCCTTTTCAAACTGACTTACAGCTTAAGTGACTCAAGAAAATTTACAACGGCATAGCGAGACAGGGGTGTGAATCTTATTCCTCAGCTTTACCCAAATCTTATTCCCTTCAAAACTGAGTCTGATGCATTCTCGATTTATCAAAACTGTCTTCAGAAGTACATATTGCATGTTTCTCATATACAGCCCAAGTCAAGACCTCTGTAATTAATTCTGAAAAACAACCAATTAAATAGATTAAAAATTCGGGTCAAATCTAGTCTCCCCTTTGACCAATGATTAATGTTTTATGTCATTCCATCCCGTGTGTGGTTTCAATACTCGCTGTTTATGTATGTCTGATATTTTTGACAACACCTAGGCGGCGTTGTATTATCCTTTTGGTGTTATTCGATTTGTGCAAGGTTTAGGTCTTGTTTGACCTATACCTAACTTAACTTTCACATTAAAAAAACGTTATCTGTAGCGTAGCCCTAATAAGGTTAGGGATAGGTTAAACAAGAAGTTTCTTTTCAGTATGTGAGGGCGCAAAGCGCCTGAATCTCTGGTTCAGAAACAATCTATTTACAGTTATATGTTCGACATATATCATTTCAAGCCGTACAAGTAAGCTTTCTTTAAAATTACCCAATTATTAAATGTATTTTGAACATGTATCGTTAAGTACATTTGACCTACTTAGGTGAAATCTAACTACAGATACCATGTCACAATTTATGTACGGTAGGCCTAAGTGACTTCTAGTTTCAGGAGATGGGTAGGTTATTTTTGAATGAAATATAGGGCTGGTATCACCAATATTAGATTTGATCTAAATAAGTCTAATCTAGTTATCAATACCAGGTTTTTCTGTATTCAGATTGTGAATGCAGTTTTACATTTTAATTTAGTATGTCCCCACCCAAAAACCCCAATTTCCCGTGTTGGTCCCGTTAATTTCGATTAATATATTTGTATTAATTGTGGAATTTATTATATCACCGTGTTGTGGTAAACATGTGTTTGTAGTATCTCTCGATTATGTATGATGTCATTGGTCAAAGCGGTATTGAAGACTAGAGTTTATCCAAAAATTCTTGTCAAACAACCCATAGGATTTGCGTATCTTATAAAATTTAATTTAATAGTTATACAATAGGATACTCTGTAAATAATACTGTTCATGGAATGTACAATTGTTTGGCCTGGAAGTTGCAGAGAAAATGTATAAAGCAGTTTCAAGAAATCTAGTAGAGTAAAGAGGCTACACTGTTACACTCCAGCCATGTATTTATTTATAGGTGGAATGTTTCCCAACCTTAGTTAGTTACAACTTCAATATGAAAAATATATAGTACAGTAAACAGTAAGACACTGACAAACTTTTGCTAGCCTAGCACAAACACTCATTTGGTACCAGTATAAGCATATCTGTTTTTTCCATGGCACATGGCACAATTGTGAAATTTCCTCAGAGTTACTGCAAACATTCAAACCACCCAAGAATCAATGAAAGGGTTATATATAATGTGATGAAAGTAAGTAAGTACCGGTAACAAGTTCGTATGTGTAGCCAACATCTGCGGCAAACTCAAAAATAGCCTATTCAATACCGTATATGAATGAAAACGCCTTTTTTCTGCTATAATAAAACGGTGTTTTCAAGTACAAAAAGAATACCGGTACTAACGTAGACAGTTTGCACATTATTCAAATTATCTGCATTAAGAATAATTAGTGTCACCTAACATGTTTTCCTGTGTTCACTGAAACATTAAGTGAGGCTTTACTGAATTATCATAACGTGATCTATAAAAAAAAAAAAAACTGCAGTGTTTGCTGTTGGCAATTACTGCATTACATGATCTATGCCACAACCTTGAGCATGCACTCCTTCGTGGAGAAATACCGTAGTTCACTGTATATGAATAAACTTATTTAGTTGCGATTTATTTAATGTAAACATCAAACACTGATAAAATCGCTAAATAAATTAATTAACCAAATCATCGCTTCTGTTTCCAATATTTAGTGGTAAAGTAAAGCCTGTACTACACATAGGCTAAACTGAAATTTATCATTAGTACGATTTTCAGTGCAAGCTTGGAAGTTTCATAAAAAATAATAGGGCAGAAGAAAAAACAAAACAAACCTCTCTCTGTTCGGTATTAAGACCGAAGACATTATCGTCTATAGGATAATATTTAGACATACATCTCTTCTGTATCCTGAAAGTTCTTCTAAATAAAAGTGGATGAAAAACTTTAAAACACTTAGCCATCGTAAGTGGACTCTTTACTACACCACGGCTAATGTACTATTCGTTAATATATACAACCTTAACCACACGTGTCCCAGTAGGCAACAAAAATAACTTATCGAAAATAAACTTTCAACAGGTACTATTGGCACTACAGAACAACTGACATGCTCCGGGAAGCGCGCAAGTGCGGTAACAGTACTTGTGGTGGGGGGTTATTGTCCCGTTATATTATCAGCATATTTTTGTTCTATTTCCTAATAAAATTTCTGTAAAACAATTTCGTTTCGTTTTCATTCACCACGACAAACCTTGTCCGAAAATAAATACGTAAGCAGTAAGTTCGACTACTGCTTTTAGTTTCCCGCAGTGAAAGCTTGCAGGTGACAAGGCAAAGCAGAATGCCCGAGGAGAAGGAAATCGTCAAGAAACAGAAGACTGTAAGTATAAATGCCAAAAACATATTCTTTGCATGCAAACATCTCTGACAATATGACGAACTTTGTTGAAAAACGAGGTATATTATTGTCATGTGTCAGCTGTCAAGCAATAAGTTAGACGAGCCTACCGGTACTTCACTCTGATAACTGCAGTAACATTATCTTATTATCGCAATCAAATGTTATCACTACGAGAGTATGTTTATCGAAAATACATCTATAATTAATACGTTGGTCGACGATGCAGTAGTTGGAAGGAAACTGGAACATGTGTGCTACAGTACTACTTGTCCTTATGGTTTCAATTTCCCCATATTGTAATCGACGTACGTTTAATGTAAAAAAATTCCTTCACTGTTATATTAAGCACTTACACCATAGGCCTTTAGTATGTTTCTTTGCTTTCCATGGAGCATTTGTTACTGAATGGTAGTGCTTCCTTTCATTGCATCGTACACTCTTGAACGAATCACAGAATTTCTGAACAGATTTCCCGTTATTATGACAATAGAAGCAGCATAGTTTTACAACAACCGTTCCTGTTCTAAATGTAAGTAAATAGTAAAATGTACTAAGTCGCATTTTACTACGAACTTAAATTGTTTACATAGAAACAACCTTTGTCATTTATAGAATGAATGAGGTTCAGAACTACCCTTAGTTGTACTCAATAATGTTCTTTTATTCATGCTGGATGAAATGATAAGCAGGCCTAATGTAATTTTTTTTTTTTCCACCCAAACTTGATGACCCCCATTGCCATTGACATCCACCTGATACCTTGCTTAATAAATTGCAACTGTATCTTATTCCTGTAAATTATCAACAGTCATGTCTAGTTTTAGTCAATTCTCTGTTCTGAATCTTGGCGTTTTATATAACTTCAATACCTTTCCAGAAAGCGACAAGAACTCTCATCGCGTAAATGAGAAAGTAACAAGTAGAAAGATACGTGCCTCTCGTGCAGGAACATGGCACTCTCAGTAAACATAGTGTAGTGACACAAGTAATTGGAGCAATATTTAGGGGGTCACTTAAAAATAAATTCTAAATAAAAATATCAAAGACCAAAATGTTACATGAAACAATTTATTGGCAACTTGTGCAGCAATATTTGATATATTTTTTGACAGTTACCAAAATTAATGACACTTGCCACACTATGGGATCAGTTTTTGTATTCCTGTGTCATAGAAATCTGCCACCTAGGAATGGAACCAGGGTGTGACAGCCATCTTTAGCTTTTCATTGTTATAATGATGCTGGCTTTAGGATGTACCATTCCAAACAAGAGATGTGGAATGCTTACTGCAGGTGCTGTATATCTCCATGACAATGCTCATCACCATACAGCAACAGTAATTTTTTGAAGAAGTTAAGCTGGGAGCTGTTTGATCATCATGATCTTGCCTAGCACTTTCATTCTTTTTATACCTCTAGAAATTGCTGTCCTCTGATCAGTGTTTTGACTGACAGCAAGCTGAAGATGACTGTCAAGCTGATTCTCTTCAAAGGCTACAGACTTCTATGACACAGGAATACCAAAGTTGGTTAGATTAGATTAGATGTACTTTTCATTCCTGTAGATCCGAATTAAGGTATCCTCTTGGATGTAGAACATGTCAGAAACATTGGTCTCACATTGTGACAATTGTGTATGTACTTTTGGTGACTATGTAGAAAAATAGTTCAAACATGGCTGTACCTCTTGCCAATAAAGTTTTTTATGTAGCTATGTTGTCTTTCTTTAAAAAAAAAAATAATCGATAAACTTACTTTCTGGATGTGCCACGTACTGTTAATGTATACATTGATCTCCCATTACTAATTGAGGAAAAGTAAATACCGTAGTTGTCATATGACTATATCTAAAGCAGCAAGTGACATAACTGTAAGAATTTCCCTACAACTGCTATGAATTGTCAAACATATAAGTAATTTTTTTAATTAGAGTAAATAATTTACAAACTAAATAAATTAATTTAATTGACTACAAATAGTAAAGGTATTAGTACCCAGATGATTACAGCACAAAAGCTTGTTATGGGAAAAATTGTACTTTTTGTTTTAGTAGATCAAATGATCTACAATTTACAATGTTGTAAAATATTCTAGGATAAAACTACCTCTTCTTCCATCTAGATTGTTGTCCGTTATCAAGAATGTCTAATCGAATGTCAGGATGGCTATAGGTGTCACTAGTAAAACATCAAAAGGATGAAAATAATTTTATCCTTTGCAGGTACATTTAAACACACTGGATGCCACGACATAACAGACAATAGGAGCATCAGCGGAGCTTCCTTAGCGTGCATAGGTTGGCAGCATACCACATTCCGCGTAGCCAACGACGTACCACCTTAGCTTTTACAATACAACCAGATCCATTTATAGTACGTTCAACTAGCCACCTACAGAGCACCATGATATAACTTGAAGGAATCTTAGGGTTTAACGTCCTGTCGACTGCTTGGTCATTAGAGACGGAGCTCACGCTCGGATTTTTGGGGGAGGACGGGGGAAGGAAATCGGCCGTGCCCTTTGAAAGGAAGCATCCCGGCATTTGCCTGGAGTGATTTTGGGAAATCACAGAAAACCTAATTCTGGATGGCTGGAGGTGGATTTGAACCACCATCCTTCCGAATACGAGTCCAGTGTGTCACCACTGCGCCACCTCGCTCGATATATAACTTAAAGACACAAATCATTTGAAACATAGATAATTTACAATGGAGATTTCTCCTTTGTTAAGAATGTGTCATTACGCTCGTATTCGGTTACTTTTATAAAGGGTATTTTTTGTCCGTTTATGCTGAGATCTTTTTCACCAGGCGTGTTTCGTTTTATTGAACATAAAATATTTTCAGTTTTTTGCAATGACAGAATCAATAATTTGTTTTGTTAGCTTTTTAAAGAAAAAAAAACGCGTCTAGTGGGAAACAAATCGCATCTTATTGTAGTTGCACAGACGGAGAAAAGGTACTCTTCATAATTGTACAGCAAGTACGGATATGACCTCACAAATGAAGATTGACCCATATACGTTCACGCATCCATCTACCGATCCCCGCTACTAATCGCTTGAAACATTGATCATATGCATTGAAAATTGCTTTGTGGTGAGAATTTAATACTTCATCAGATTTGTGTATGACGTGGCTTCACAGACATACATTTGGCTGTGTTTGGTACACACAAACAACTGACTCGCACAACTTCATACAAGCATAGCGATTAGACTATGATTCAAGCATGCCGCACGGAAACTGCTGCCAACTTAGTTAAGTGTACTACGGCGCTGACCGTGATGTAGACTTTTACTTTCACTGGTACTCGGCATAATGAAAACAATTTTTGGAGATACAGCAGCAAGTTACATATTGTGCCTCACGTCTGCAGAATGCCAAGTTAGTACCTAATATTACATATTTCTGGAAACATTTTGTTTCTTTCAGGAAAGAGCACGCTTGTAATCTCCCCCCCCCCCCCCCCCGGTTCCACCAGGTGCTGTCACTACAATGAGTTTCAGACTGTTTATCAATTTTTTTTTTTAAATGTATGTGATATTAGTTTAGTATTTCTCCATCTTTTGTCGTAATTTCCTCAATAGTGCCATTTGAAAGAACTGTATTTTGAAGACCAAAATGTGAAATATTTCTTGGCGAAATGTAAAATATTCTTGATGAAATATTTGATTTCACTAGAGCGTTAAAACATTATGCAGTTTGTATTTCTTACAAAACTTAATACATTATTTTCAATGTATTGATAAAGAGAGGAAGACTGAGTAATTTTTAACTACTGACTACAATCTTGCCAGGTTAAACAAATGAGTTGGCTCCAGGTGAACCGCACTCATGATGTCCCCGATGAACAGAGCCTCCAATTGAATGCCATGTGCTCGTCCTACTTGTGCTGCTGTTAGAGTAATCTCAAACTAGTGTTACCATTTTGTGAAACACCTAAATGAGGACATCCAGAATAAGATCGATCTACACAAGAGCACCCGAAGTGACGTTTTCTAGCAAGGAAGCGCGCGCAAGACCTGGGATTTATTAAGGTACTTTGGATGACAAATGCCGACTTTCGAATAACCGTATAAAAGTTCCAGTTACAACCCTGTTACCAGTCGTTTAGGGTACCTACGGAGTAGCCCGGGTAATTGGTTTTAGGATGGAACTTTTTTTTGCTTTTAAATAAGAAAGTACGTTTGTCATAAAACCGTTATAGTCATGTTCCTGTCGAGACTGGACTAAACCTTTTACGCCGGCCGCGGTGGCCGAGGGGACTGAGGCGCTCCAGTCACGGTCTGTACGGCCACTACGGTCGGGGGTTCGAATCCTCCCTCGGGCATGGATATTTGTGCCGTCCTTAGTCTTAGGTAGTTCATAAGTAGTTTGTAAGCTTAAGGACTGATGACCCCGTAGTTAAGACCCATAAGTTCTACAAACATTTGAACATTTTTTAACTCCTTTTACGACGCGAATGAAACATTATTACATCTACATGGGATACTCTGCAAATCACATTTAAGTGCCTGGCAGAGGGTTCATCGAACCCCCATTACACTATTTCTCCCATTCTATTCTCGAATAGTGCGCGGGAAGGAAGAACACCTGAATCTCTCCGTTCGAGCTCTGATTTCTCGTATTTTATTCTGATGATCATTTCTACCTATGTAAGTGGAAGTCAACAATATATTTTCGCATTCGGAGGAGAATGTTGGCGATTGGAATTTCGTACGTCGCCCACGTCGCAGCGATAAGCGCCGTTCTTGTAATGATTCCCATCCCAGATCCTGTATCATTTCCGTCACGCTGTCTCCCCTGTATCGTGACAATACGAAACGAGCTGCCCTTCTTTGGACTCTTTCGATGTCCTCCGTCAAACCCACCTGATAAGGATCCCACACTGGGCAGCAATACTCCAAAAATGGACGGACAAGCGTGGTGTATGCAGTTTCAACGTTACGTCGTCAAATGCCTATAGTATATATGAAACAACCAAAACGTATTCCACACATCATGCAACCCTACATGTACTTTAGAGCCCAAGTCGGGCATTTTGTGTGAACTAAATATTTTAAAAGCAGTTTTAGTTTTAAACCCCAAGTAATGTAAATCGATATTTCCGTCTTTATTAGCGTTACAGATTAGAAATAACGTATGAAGCATTTCAATAACCTCAGTAAAATGTTAATATAAAATTCTTGAATATCCGTCTCCAGATCGCTTATATTTTCTAAAACATTACCGGTTTCGGGACAGCTGTCTATCTTCAGATCAAAATTTTGAAGTTACAGGACAGGTTACTCTGTAACTTCAAAATGTTGATCTGAAGATGGGCAGCTGTCCCGAAACCGGTAATGTTTTAGAAAATATAAGCGATCTGGAGACGGATATTCAAGAATTTTATTCATATAACGATCGCAATATCTCCCTGAAGACCAATAAGTCTTGCTTTGATAAAAATGTTAATATATTATTCATTATAGAGAAAAACACTAACATCAAAAGATCTCATTTCCCAAAAAGTTAAAAATGGTAGACACGAACAGATATCAAATTTTATTTATTCACTTATTTATTTTTCCGCGGAAGCTACATAAAACGTCGGAAAAGCGGCCATGTCCACATATAAATAAAGATGTAAGGCAACCCTAACTCAAACTGAAACCTGTTTTTTTACGATATACAACCGTTTTCATGTTAATCTAGTGCCAAGGTACTGCGCTACATTATTATGAAACTATAGTGCAGGCATACTTAAAGTCGAATTAATTTCGTGTGGCGAAGTAGCTTTGCACAGGACAATCCTTCAGTGATTTTTTTTAACCCGCGAGGACTCGCGCGTGAGCATTTTGCTCACAGTAATTTTAAAACAATCTGCATTTTACCAATTTTAAATAGTCAAATATTTGTGTTTTCTTATAAACGCAACTAGAAATATTCAGACAATTTAAGTACAGTACAAACTGTTATTTCACTGTCATAAAAATGCTATACACGAGATCGATCGCGTAGGCCTAACTTTCAAAGGCGCGTGTCCCCCCCCCCCCCCCGGGTTAAAGTAATTTTTGCGGTCTTTTACCTCTGATTTAGCATTGTTTTCTTATTTTGTTATTTTAACTACTATAGCCTTCACAACACAGGATCAAAAAGTGATATGTCGTGGTCGTATATCTTAAATAGAAAAATATATCTAATGGTAGAATTATCTTAAAAGTTGAGATGACGCTCAGCTCTTTTTACAGAAGTCACATAAGAATTTGGATATGACCACTGAGAGAGAAGCTCTATTCGATTGTCGAAAAGTTAATATAGGGCGGGACAGAGTTCCAGAGTGCAAAGAAATACAGCAGAGGAAAGAAAATACCGTGATAACCTGACTATATCAAATGTAGAAAGTACCACCGTTAGTCACTTGGTACATTTGGACCCTGGTCAGCAAGTTAATCGAGGCTGGTCAGCTGGAATTGCTACCATCTCATCCGAAATGTCCAGCTGCAATCCTTGAAGACTACGATGGTTATTGCGATACACTGTAGACTTGAGGATTTGCCCACACAGTAATCGCACACTGGCAGATCAGGTGGCCAGCTAAGATCACGACCAAATCGACCTCTGCTAAAAACTCTGTCGGATATTCTTCAAAAGTGAAACACCAAGATCGCGAAATATTAATTTATCTAATGACGAACGATTTTGGAGGACTGTGCCACCGTGACCTGGTCATATCACATTTTATAATTGGTCATCTTATTTAAAAATGGACGTAAAATAATAATGGGTCCTTTGCTGTTCTTAATATATATTAATGACTTGCCATCCTACATACACGAAGATGCTAAGCTAGTACTTTTTGCTGATGATACAAGTATAGCTATCACACCTGACAAACAGGAATTAACTGATGGAATTGTAAATGATATCTTCCAGAAAGTCATTAAGTGGTTCTCTACAAATGGACTCTCTTTAAACTTTGATAAAACCCAGTATATACAGTTTCATACAGTAAATGGCATGACACCATTAATAAATTTAGACTTTGAACATAAATCTGTAGCTAAGGTAGAATATTCAAAATTTTTAGGTGTTTGCATTGACGAGGGACTGAATTGGAAGAAACATATTGAAGATCTCCTGAAACGTCTGAGTTCAGCTACTTATGCTATCAGAGTCATTGCAAAATTTGGTGATATAAATCTCAGTAAATTAGCTTACTACGCCTATTTTCATTCACTGCTTTCATATGGGATCATATTCTGGGGCAATTCAACATTGAGTAAAAAAGTATTCATTGCACAAAAACGTGTAATCAGAATAATTGCTGGAGCCCACCCAAGAGCATCCTGCAGACATTTATTTAGGGATCTAGGGATACTCACTGTAGCTTCACAATATATATATTCACTCATGAAATTTGTTATTAACAATCCGACCCAATTCAAAAGTAATAGCAGTGTGCATAGCTACAACACTAGGAGAAAGGATGATATTCACTATTCAAGGTTAAATCTAACTTTGGCTCAAAAAGGGGTGAATTATGCTGCCACAAAAGTCTTTTGTCACTTACCAAGTAGCATCAAAAGTCTGACAGATAGCCATCTAGTATTTAAAAAGAAATTAAAGGAATTTCTGAATGGCAACTCCTTCTACAATGTAGATGAATTTTTAGATAAAACTTAAATAATAATAATAATAATAATAATAATAATAATAATAATAAAAATCTTAAAATATAGATTGTCAAGTATACAAAATTTACTAAACTGACACGTTCCATATCATTACGAAATGTCGTATACATGATCTAAGGAACAAGTATTAATCTAATCTAGTGCAACATAGCACTCTCCATATACAGGGTGTCCCACTCCACGTTTTCACCCCAGATATCTCTGGAACTACAAGAGATATTGGAAAACCACTTGCACGGTCATGAATGTACGTCAGAGGCTTATAAAAGTAGGTACAGTTAGAGTCCCGAAAACTCGGTGTAATGTGGACCGAAGTCTGGCCGAGTTTGTGAAAATGCCTTGTGTTAAAAGAATAGATGAGGTTGTTTTGTTATAAAATACTTTCTATTGTTACTTTATAATACAATATAATGATGGAATACAGTAACACGAAATAAATTTAAGAAATCTTATAAATGATATTCGTTACTTACACTCACATGGACTTCACTAAACGCGGTTAAGAAAAGACAAAGGCTGTAGGCAGACTGAGCGGCAGAGTGCGCGCGGCCCCGTCACGTGTGTGTCATTGTTGTTCGCTGTAACCGAGTTCATATTTGTCCATCAGGCCTAAGCTGATTTTAAACGACGCCGTGAAAAAGCATCTACATACTGCATTAATGAAACTCAAAGGATTCTTAAATACAGTGTAGGTGGCACAAGAAAAGGTGTCTTGAGTCATACATAGCATAGCCTGTAACTGCTGTACGCTTAGATTTCACTTGTTCAAAAAATGTTCAAATGTTTGTATAGCTTATGGGACTTAACTACGGGGTCATCAGTCCCTAAACTTACAAACTACTTATGAACTAGCTAAGACTAAGGACGGCATAAATATCCATGCCCGGGGGGGATTCGAACCCCTGACTGTAGTGGCCGTGCAGACCGTGACTGGAGCGCCTCAGTCCCCTCGGCCACCGCGGCCGGCATTTCACTTGTATCCAGCATTAAGCGAGCATGGAATAATTCCGGGGTGTGTGGCCGACTTAATCTGGACTGCTGGGTTACCGAGAGCCGAATTTTCGGGACTCTACTGTACTATGAGACAGTCTAAAACGTAAAGATCAAAAAATGTTTGTAATCCTATCGGACCAAACTGCGTGGTCGTCAGTCCGTAACTTACAAACTACTTAAACTTAGGTAAACTAACCTATGGACAAAAACACACACAGCCATGCCCCAGGGAGGACTCGAACCTCCACAGCGAGCAACCGCGTGCTCCGCAGCGAGACGCTTTAGACCGCTGGGCTACTCCACCGCGGCTAAAACGTAAAGAAATATTATAATCAACCGTGAGTCTCGACTGAGTTTCGGGACGCGCGAGCACCGTGTCTCTTGTGTTTCAAACGTCAACTTCGTTTTGCAGTTTCTCCGGATGTAATTGACGCCATTCGTTTTGTGATTTTGCATGCTATTTATGCCTTAAGGAATATTATGGGGTATCCATTTAAAAATATAAGTTTTCGTTGAAAATAATATTTCTTTACGTTTTAGACTGTCTCATAGTACCTACTTTCGTAAGCCCCTGACGTACACTCATGACTGTGAAAGTCGTTTTTCAATATCTCTTATAGTTTCAGAGATATCTGGGGGTGAAAAAGTTGTGGGACACCCTGTATATGACCGGATGATGCTTCAAATGTCTGTAAAGAGCTTATGGGACTTAACTGCGGGGTCATCAGTCCCTAAACTTACAAACTACTTATGAACTTACTAAGACTAAGGACGGCACAAATATCCATGCCCGAGGGGGGATTCGAACCCCCGACCGTAGTGGCAGTGCAGACCGTGACTGGAGCGCCTCAGTCCCCTCGGCCACCGCGGCCGGCGCAGTTGTGTTCCGTAGAAATTACGTGGATTCTCCGCTGCCGAGAATGTGTGATTCCATATGTTGGCATAATCATGCCGGTGATACCAGGCTTCATCAGATTTCTAAATTTCCAGAAGAACTTGAGAAACGAGAAGTAGAGACAAGTGTCAAAGCTACGTCCAGATCATCATACTCATTCAACAAACTACTGCCGACCAATTTTTTCCACGAGGGGCGTAATGTTGTATAAAACCATAATCAGACCAGATTACTATACGGGGCAGAAATATGGTGAATAGATAAACGTACAGAGAGAAATAGAAAAGTTTTTGAAAATAAAATCTTGCGGAAGGTGTTTAGACCAAAATATTAGGAAGGTGAATGGCGAAGAAGAAAGATCAGGGACCTGTACAACGAACCAAATGTTGTTGCAGAAGCCAAGACGAGAAGACTAAGATGGGCCGGTCACGTCTATGGAAGAGAGCTGAGATTGTAATGAGTAAAGTCTTGGAGGATAAGCCGGAAGGACGAAAACATCTAGGCAGGCCAAAAATGAGATGGAGAGACAAGGTGGCCAAGGATCTCCATGACTTGGGAGCAAGGGAAGAATATATGCCGAGTACAAAAGGGCATAGTATCTACCGTAGTAGTTGACGGAACGTGATCAAGTGAAATTTATATCTGGAGTTCATTGGGGAATTGTAATAGGGGCCCTGTTGTCTATATCTATATATAAAAGGCTTGTGAGTGTACGTGCTGACAGACTTTTCTCCATGACCACATACTGCCACCCACTCGTGGTTGTGGTGGTAGATAGCCCTTGGTCTAATGATGTTAGTAAGGTAGTTTGGTCGCGGTGTGTGGCAGTGGGTGAGTGTGACGAGCAAAAATTCGTAAAATATGCAATAAATACTCTTAGGAAAAGCTATATACTCTGTGACTTACGAACTTTACGGTACGAGTCAAAATCTGTTTGTTCTTTCAATCATCAGACAATGCGTTCCTTTCAGACTTTAATAACGACGAGGAATATCAAATACACATTTTTTTTTATAAATAGAGCACATGTATGTACAACTGCGATGGAAGTTTAAGTCTCACGCTTGGAGTGATAATAGCGCATCTAACGGAAAGAGAGCTAACCGTAAGAATAATAATTGTTTGCAGTGATATTTCTACTTACTATATTTCAGCTTTCCATGCTTCAGCCCTTTGTCCAGAGATATGAATGATCATGAAATAAATGTTTTAAATGGCGAATATAACTGATGTAAACTATATCATATTCAGGAACATGTGCCTATTTCTAACACGTTTCGCAAACGTTTTAAAAAACAACCAACTGTCAAACTTTCATGCAGTTTTCAGAGGAAATTTGAGCTACGATTGGGGCAACATACGTATAGTCATGATTTCATCAAAATCATATCACGGAAAAAAGATACATAGCAATGTTAAGTGTTTTCACTAACTGTCTGTTCGTCTATCAGAAACACCTAATCTCCTAAATTACTGCACGGATTTGCAAGGAGCAACTTCGTTTCATAAAAGTGGAATCAGGGAAATTGTTTTAGATGTAGGTTGTGCTTGAAGTATGGATTGCGTAGTACAGCAAACAAGCGATAGAGGCGCTGCAGTGCACCAAAGAACTAATTACACCGCTGCTGCATAATACGTATGGGGTAGTACAACAAGGAAGCGATCGTCTGTGACAGAATTAAGCAATCTTATGTCTACGAATACCAACAAACATTGAACATAATGTTACTGATTTCGCTTCGTGTATTAAATATTTAACGACATTTCTTTGCTTATTTTGGCACGTTTCACTTTTTGTATCAAAAACTTTATGAAGATACATCGTTTCGGACAATGACTTTTACTTACATATGACATCTTGGCTAGGACAACTGAGTTTATTGACAGAGCGATCCAACAAGGATTCTATTTTTACTGACTGAGGTCCGGAACCCTAAAAAGCCATGATACACACAGGCCCTCCAACAACCATTGCGAAGCACGGGCAAATAAGCTAGTTCCTTTATAAACTATTTAGAAGACAATCTGAGCAGCTCTCAAGACTGTTCATCAACTTCATTGGCGGTGGCCTCCCAGGCCCGGACCACACACCTAGTGACTCTTCTGTGGGTTTACACAGAAGGCTCCGGTTTGATCCCTGTCCAACTCACCCCCACCCAGTGCCCGACACGCTTGAAAGTGTCGCAGGAATGGCCGCATGGACTAAGGCGTCTTACTACGGACTGGGCGACCGTTTCCGCCGAATGTTCGAGTCCTCTCTCGACATGGGTGTGTATGTTAGTTAAAGTTGTTTGTAAATGTTGGCACTGGGGACCATAGCAGTTTGGTCCAATAGGTCTACAGACATTTGAACATTTTGTAAACTACTATATTTGGAATCAGAAACGACGACAGTAGAGTTTAAGCTTGGTCTGTGTATCTGCGTCACGCATTCTCCGACAGCCAGTGAGTGTTCATTGTTACTCGAACGCTCTGCTGTGACTGTCTTTGGCACTGGCAAAATTAAACATAATTGTCGTGAGTTGTTCAGTGGATTTTATTCTATTTATTCAGGTTGCAAGTTGCCATCGCTGAAAGTGCAGGCATGCATCAAATTCTACCTAAGCAAGCGTGAGCCATTACTTGCAGGCTGTAAGGTTTCTTCAAGCCTAAAACACGTATATAATACGCGTACTAAACTGTCGCTTGAAACCGGCAACGGTACTTGTCTCATGTTTATCTAGACATGCGCACAACCCGTCATCGAACTGTAGATATCGACTCTTATAACAGTCTACATCTACATACATACTCCGCAATTCACCGTAAGGTGCATGGCGGAGGGTACACTGTACCACTACTAGGCATTTCCTTTCCTATTCCACTCCCAAATAGAACGAGGAAAAAAAAGAATGCTCATATGCCTCCGTACGAGCCCTAATTTCTCTTATCTTGTCTTTGTGATCACCACGCGAAATGTAAGTAGGTGGCAGCAAGATCGTACTACACTCAGCTTCAAATTGCAGCCCTCTAAATTTCCTCAACAGAAATTCACGAAAAAAACGTCGTCTTTCCTCCAGCGATCCCCAATTGAGTTGCCGGAGCATTTCCGTGACACTCGCGCATTGGTAGAACCTACCAGTAACAAACCTAGCTGCTCGCCTCTGAACTGCTTCTATGTCTTCCTTTAAACTGATCATTTGCGGGTCCCAAACACTTGAATAATACTCAAGGCGTGGTTGTACGAACGTTTTATACGCGGCCTCCTTTACAGATGAAGTACATCTTCCCAAAATTCTCCTAATAAACCGAAGTCGGCTGTCCGCCTTATTCACAATTATCCTTATATGTTTATTGCATTTCGTGTCGCTCTGCAATGTTACGCCTAGATATTTGAAAGACGTGACTGCATCAAGAAGCTCACTACTGTATTCCAACATTATGGGATTGTTTTCCTACTCATGCGCATCACCTTACATTTTTCTACATTGAGAGCTTCGCACCAACTAGAAATTTTGTCTAAGTCATCCTGTATGCTATTACATTCAGTTAAAGACGACACCCTCCCATACACCACAGCATCATCAGCAAACAGCCGCAAATTACTACCTACTCTGTCCGTCAGATCATTTCTATAGATAGAAAATAATAGCGGTCCTATCACACTCCCCTGGAGCACGCCTGACGATACACTCGTCTCTGATGAACACTCGCCATCGAGAACAACGTACTGCGTTCTATTACTTACGAATTCTTCCAGTAAATATTACGATTCGTCATCCTTTCTGGCATCACTAATTTGGAAATATATCGTTTATTTCGTAGATTAATTCTAAAATTAAATTTAATAGTGTAGCAAAAAAATTGAAAATACTTTACATCATATCATACTTGAAGAGATGCGTAGTTAAAAAGAACAGGTAGAAATCACTGCAGAGCATTTGGTCAGAGATGAAAGAATATGTAAAAATATGGACCTATATGTTTGTAAGTTTGAAATGGCCATTTACATTCCAAAGTTTTCCCGTGACACACTACAGCACAGTTTTGAGTTCTTACTGATATTTTGCTGCTAGTAACGGAACCCATTACGCGCTTTGATATGCAGCTTTTATCATAATGCGGCCATGAATAATCTTTATCAGCGGTTGAATGCATTGCAGGTACAGTTCCATGTGGATCCGCTTCCCTTCATTGCTGCCCTGCTTTGAAGGTTGCCGTGTCCACAGGAGCGCCTGTAGCTGCTGCTTCAGATGATTGCTCGTTTGGGGATACGGCTAATTGGGTTCTGGAGAGCCGAAAATGAATCAGTAGACTGCATCATCAGGGATTTCCACGTCTGATAAATGATTGGTCTACAGATGTATCCTATAGTCCGATTAAAATTACTTGCTAGGTGACTTTTGTCACGTGGCGCAGCACTGTTGCCACATAGCCAGCCGGCATCCGCAAGGCTACAGGCGATACATGAACACGGCGGTCACTTCACAAATGCTGTTAATGTATTTTATCGCGCGGAGCAGTGTTGGAAGAGTTAATGTGAAAATCTCTGTCGACAGCTAATTTTACGTGATCAATGAACTGCAGCACAAGACGCGTTTTGTAGTCCGCAATTTAATGCAACGTTGTAACCTAACCACATGTGATCTACTATATATCTGTCAGAACGGTTCAAATGTTCAAATATTCTATGGGACTTAACTACGGCGTCATCAGTCCCTAAACTTACAAACTACTTATGAACTACTTACGAACTAGGACGGCACAAATATCCATCCCCGAGGGGGGATTCGAACCCCAGACCGTAGTGGCCGTGCAGACCGTGACTGGAGCGCCTTAGTCCCCTCGGCCACCGCGGCCGGCGTCAGAACGGTGTAAACCTTCTCCAGCAGAACTAAAATTAGGATTGCTTCGTTCACGGCATTGAAAGCTTACCTCTATGAGCAAGCTCACACAGAAAAATTTCAGATACAGCGCTAAAACCAAACTGTAATTTCTCCCTGTCGTTGGTTACCTGAAAATATCCTCACTTACTAGTGGTTAGACGAGCTGCCGTGTTATGAACCAATCAGCTTGGCAATTACATGTTATTAACGACGCAAATAGGCTCCAACCTAAGAAAATGAAACATTGGATGAAAAATAAGAGCGAATAAAAAGTCAGAACTATTATGTAAAAGACGTAACAAGGTATTAGAACTTAAAAAATTCAATTAAACCATCCAGTTTAATAGAAATAACAATAAAAGTAATTTTTAAATAGAAATTGAAATAATTGCGTATGATGGGGTTCGAACTTACGACCCTTCGAATGGGTAGCAAATACTTTCACAGCTGTGCTACGATACCATACTGCTGTTAATACGCGAGAGATAATAGAGACGCAATAAGAATGAAATAAATCGCAATTTGCGATAGTTATGGCTTCTCTGTTCTGGATTTAGATGGAATACCAAAGTGCGAAGAATGAAAATTTGTGCCCGGCTGGGATCCGAACCCGGGATCCCCTGCTTACTAGGCAGACGCGTTGACCACTCCGCCACCGAGGACACAGTGACCAGCCCGACTGCAGAGGACTCTTCCCTGCACGTCTCCCGCCACACCCAAATCTCCATTCGCCACGCTGTCTCTTTCCTGTTGCCATAGCCTATTTGTTCTGTAATGCTCGCAGCCACAATACTGTATTCCCGCATCAGGGAGAACAGACCATGAGGTATATATATGTACACATATTGTTTACTATCAGATAACAATCGCTGTGGTTTTAAAACGACCTACGGCAAATAGTTCAGGAGGTTTGACGTCGTCAGCAATGAGTCACGAAAACTTTTCCGTCACACGTATCAATAAGTATTGTTCATAGTGAATTTTTCAATTAAATTAATGTTATACGTCATTTGTATTTTATAAATATTTTTCTTTCTTTGGATACTGTATTTATAATTTTGTACATTATGCATATTTCTTTGTTTTACTGTTTCATTATTTCTAAGCTGTTTTCATGGATACATGAAGATAAAATCTTTTTCGAGTTTCTATTTTCGTTTCTGATATAAAACTGGGAACACACATATATACCGGGCAATGCCTTGTTTAGTAGCTACCTGTATATAAAAAGGCATGTAACTTATACCGCTCGATAGCCCTACGGGGACCGCAGACTTCAACGTCCCCATCTCCGATGGAGGGATGACCGTCAACAGCATCACATGAGACTTTGCGGATAGTTTTGGAATTTAATACTGGACCTTGGCACAGAAATGTGGTCACCACAACTCCTCTCCTTTGCCTGAGAGGCAAACAGCCAACGACGGTTGGTGTGCTCTGGCGGGTACTCCAGCAAGTACCGGCCACGCCCGACGTTACACAACTTTGGTTATCTGACAGGAGCCGATGTATTCATCCAGTCAAGGCCGTTGGCTTACTTTTGACAGTAATGGCTAACCGTGGGTGTCCTTTTGCGTTTTATGAGCAAATTCCGTCTATTTGACCATACCGGAGTTTCATACACATATTTGGGATACAATGACAAGTCAGATTATCTGGGTACCATACACTATGGCTACTTCATTGGCTCCTCTAGCTACGCATGCACCCTCGTTTCTCGATTTAAAGATTAAGTATCTTAAAACAGTAACACAGTGTCGCACTTAAGTATGATTGTTGCTGTGCGTACCAAAAATTCTGAGAATATCCTCAGAACAATAAGGAAGCTTATTTTACATCTTACCTCCATCGTCAGATTGAAAGCAGACCCCTCGCACCCGTATACAGTGTTTCCTCTGATTTTCTTGTTATTGGTAACAGTGATGGAAGTGTTTAAAGTTCGTCCAGACTCCCTTGAATCAGTTGTATGGAATCAAAAATTCACCAGTACTAATTGAATTTCATTTTCAGGAGAGGACGAAATTACTGAGGGGCTTGATCAAGCAATTAGAGAGTGTGGGATTTAGTTGTTATTAAGTTTCAGTTAGGAAATTCCCCACAGTGAACGATGTGTTAGCAGATACATTATGATCCTGCAGCAAGCAGCATTTCCTCTCCCATCTCTGGGTTTGTATTCATCTAACATATTCCCATATTCTCATTCGTAGCGTCGCAGTAGACCTTCCCTCTGATTGACCACTTGGAAAAAGGTACCTTCCGGACAGTCACATTAATAATAAAATAATTTTCGCGTCCAGGACAAATACAGTTATCTAATATATAAAGCAGTGTGTCCGTATATTTGTACGTGTTGCATACAAATGTACAGTTTTGTTCCAATCTTTATGAAATTTTGTACACGTAAGTTTCAATCCATAAGGACGTTCGCCGTAAGTGTAAGAATCACATACGATATATAGTTCTCGAGTTATGACGTCATAAACGACGATATGCGCGGAAAACTGCTGCCATAAGCGATAATGCTGCTCATTTTCTCCTAAACCACTGGACCGATTTCAAACAAATTTGCTACACATATTCCTTAGGTAAGATAACATCTTCTGTAGGAGTACGAACCACATACGACACATGGTTCAAGAGATATAGCTCCATAAACGATAGGAGTTGCAAGGAACTGCCATAATGCGATGAGACTTCACAAATACACTATATGAGAATGGGAGTACTTAGCGACTTGCAACAAACTTTAAACATAATTTCAAACCTTTATTAAACTTTTTCTCGCTGGCAACCATAGTAAAATAATGAAAGGAAAAACGTTTCTCGCTTACTACTTTTCCGTGGTTTATGGAGTAAAACTACGGAATTCGGTATGACGTTACAATTTATAATTTCTACACTACAAATTGTAGCCGCAGGAAATTTTATAGGCAATGTACACACATATCGTTGAAAGTGCCTCAGAAATTGTAGCACAGTGAGATCTGTAGTTCATGAGGTTTGAGCACATAAAACAGTAACGTTCATAGAAAACCGCCCTATCACGCACCAAGTAGTAATCTATTACTTCTTTAACACCAATTGTATTCCCAAGAAATTTTCAGACATGCAGCACTTATAAAAATGAATACATACCTGAAAAATTATACATTTTACCACGTATAACTGAATAAATATGAGATCGTGCGAATTTTATGTAATTTGTGTTTTGACTTCTACCTTTCTTTGAAGAATGCGCTTATAATTTTGTACATTATCCAAGACAGCATTATTTCTTATATATTCTCCGATAAAGATAACATATACTTAGAAAAAAGAAGATGGACAGAGAGAGAAGGGTAGGAGAAGTACTAACTCCAGGCAGGAATAAATAAATAAATATCCGGGCAATGCCGGGTTTTAAGCTAGTATAAAATATACACACAGTTATTACAAATATATATACATTTTTAAATTGAGTATGAAGCCCAGTATTCTGCAGCCTTGACTCCTCGAATACTTGCACGAACCAGGTCGTCCATTGTACAGGCTTCGAGCAGTTTTGGGCAAACCAGTAGGTGATTAGAGTCTTGTATTTCACCACATTCACAGTTTGGATCTCCAGTGATGTACCCCCACTGTAGCAGGTTTTGCTTGTTCCGTGTCACTCCAGTTCGTAGTCCGTTTAAGGTTCAAAAAATGTTCAAATGTTTGTATAGTCTATGGGACTTAACTACGGGGTCATCAGTCCGTAAACTTACAAACTACTTATGAACTACTTACGAACTAGGACGGCACAAATATCCATGCCCGAGGGGGTTTCGAACCCCCGACCGTAGTGGCCGTTTAAGGTCTTCCATGTCTGGTATGGTAGGTGGTATCCAAGCGCAGGTTCTTCTTTAAGGCATTGTAATTGTCTTCCAGATGTGTTTCGTCATAATTCTATTCGTCGGGCAGAAGGTGTTGAGGTGATCGCTTCTGTTGTTCTAAGGAAACTCTTTCTTTATTTAAGCCTGGGAGAAGGTGATTCACTTCCAAACACGAGATGTCTGGGGTCGTTTTCTTGTTTCTTCTTTTCGACTTCTGCCGCTGTTCTTCTTCTAACATCTGGGGGTGCTATACGTGCTAGATGGTAAAGTTTATCCACAGGAGTTGGCTGCAGACAACCCGCTATAATGCGCCCAGTCTCGTTAAGGTCGATGTCAACTCGGCTGGTGCGGAGTTCGCCACACTGGTGCTGCGTATTCTGCTGATAAAATAAAATAAAACAAAAATCAGTAGCCAGCGTCTGGATGTTGCTGCGAGCTTGGCGTACAATTTGGACAGCGAAGAGGATGTCATCTCAGTTATGAAGATTGCTGTTTTTCTGCCATGTGGTTATGTTTTAACCTGATAAGCTTATCTACATCTACATACATACTCCGCAATTCACCGTAAGGTGCGTGGCGGAGGGTACACTCTACCGCTAGTAGGCATTTCCTTTCCTATTCCACTCCCAAACTGAACGAGGAAAAAAAGAATGCCTATATGCCTCCGTACGAGACCTAATTTCTCTTATCTTGTCTTTGTGATCTTTACGCGAAATGTAAGTAGGCAGCAGCAAGATCGTACTACTCAGCTTCAAATTCCGGCCCTCTAAATTTACTTAACAGAAACTCACGAAAAGAACGCCGTCTTTCTTCCAGCGATCCCCAATTGAGTTGCCGGAGCATTTCCGTGACACTCGCGCATTGGTCGAACCTACCGGTAACAAATCTAGCTGCTCGTCTTTGAACCGCCTCTATGTCTTCCTTTAAACTGATCTGCTGTGGGTCCCAAACACTTGAGCAATACTCAAGACGTGGTCGTACAAGCGTTTTATACACGGTCTCCTTTACAGGTGAAGTACATCTTCCCAAAATTCTCCAATAAACCGAAGTCGGCTGTTCGCCTTACTTACAACTGTCCTTACATGTTCGTTCCATTTCATATCGCTCTGCAATGTTACGCCTAGATATTTGAACGACGCGACAGCATCAAGAAATTCACTATTAATGCAGTATTCGAACATTATGGGATTGCTTTTTCTACTCATGCGCATCACCTTACATTTTTCTACATTGAGAGCTAGCCGCCATTCTTCGCACCAACTAGAAATTTTGTCTAAGTCATCCTGTATGCTCTTACAGTCAGTTACAGACGACACCCTCCCATACACCACAGCATCATCAGCAAACAGCCGCAAATTACAACTTTCTCTGTCCATCAGATCATTTATATAGATAGAAAATAATAGCGGTCCTATCGCACTCCCCTGGGGCACGCCTGACGGTACACTCGTCTCTGATGAACACTCGCCTTCGACAAAAACGTACTGCGTTCTATTACTTAGGACGTCTTCCAGTGAGTCACAAATCTGTGAACCTATTTTTGGTTTACTGACAGTTGACTCTATTCCAACCCAAATTCTCAACTTCTAGCCCCCTGCTCATAGGTTTCTCTTGCTCGCAGCCTATACTAAATCCCACAAGGGGTCGAGCGTTTGAAAGCGTCCGCATTGAAACTGTCATTGGCTGTTGTTGGCATGTTTACAATTATTGATATGTCGGACATGTCCGAAAAGAACAGACAGACACCATATGGATAATAACTTAAAAGAATGGAGAGTTCTATTTGCAAAATTCCTTTCACCAACTACATTCCCTTTTTGCGTTTTGCTTCAGCTGAACTTATATTTGCTGAATTTGTTTTCTCTTATTTTCATAGCCGTTTTTCTCTCCGATTTTGTACACATTCCTCACATTTTAAATTTACTCGGACGCTGGAGACCTATCTGTCGTGCGCCCAAAGTCCCCATCCACCCAAACTCCTGGACAAAGTAACAGTACGGATACTTTCAAACTTGTACGCATGGCAGAAATACAGTCAGCACAAGCAGTACACAATCTTCCCGGTGTTACGATTGGAAATGACAGGTCGTCTCGCACATTCCGTCGCATCGGCACTGCTCATGCGTGGCTGTTTACCATGTAGGTAAAAATAAATGGAGGTGGTGCCGTACTACGCTTTGAAACCATGGACGCCAACACACTCCGAGCAAAACACTGGCTGTGTGTTATACCTGTGTCTGTATTTACAATCGCTAATTGCATCATATACGCACGTAACGTCCTCAAACTGGTTCCTTCAAGTTTTTCTTTAAACTAAAATCTCGAAATACGAAAAAATTCGCGTTTATTTGGTCTAAAAATAGTTGTTACTACAATATTACGATTCACAAACGTGGGTTCTTTCCTTAGCTAATCTGCCGATCGTCAGATAAAACAATTAGATTGAACGAACCAACGTCAGTTCTACGAGCTCATTGACGATATCTTTTCTTTGTGTCGTAAGTTTCATTAACAGTGAAATTAGGTTTTTCTTTCGAAATCATTGACACAATAAAAATCAAATTTATATTTTACTCGTTATTCATTCGTAAATAGTATGTTAAGTGGGGGACATAACTTTCATCTTTAGAAAATCGAAAATCATAAGACAAAAAATTCCAAGTAAAAATGTTGTATAGGTTCATTCACAATAAAAGTGGTAAAACCACACGTTAGCGAGGCAAGTTACACATAAAAATCGTATTTCCTTGGATTTCGCGTATCAATCAGAACAATTCGTACACATATACATCACACAAGTCACCATAACAGTGAAAAATACTTAAAGTAACGAGCGACAAACATACGCAAACAGCAGTGTTTTGGTCGGGTCAAGACGGCTACCCTTGGCTTCACAACTGTGGCGCCAGAGCGACTCCGTTTATTCATACCTCCATGCTGTTTACGTCTTTGTCCGGGTTGGGTGACATCCGTGGACAATCTAAGGAACTGTTCTTGATGCAATAGACACATTCACCGCCAGTGTCTAGGAGATCTTGGAACCAAGGCTGTTTATTTACATGGACATTATTTCTGCAAGGGTACAAGGCGGACAAGCCTGATAATCGGGAATTTATGGTGCAGGTTTTGTTTACTTCGGTTGTCCATCAGGCGGCTCTGTTGTATCGTGTTTACATTGTCCCGTGACAGAACGTGGTAGGAATCAACGACACGCCCATTCATTAGTCAGTGCTATTCAGAGACGTACGGTACAATACGATGGAGCGATACGGGTATAGATATCGCAGAACTCAGTCACCCCTTTTACATGGGCTCCCAAAACCGGATTTCGCAAACCGATTTCTCAAATCCGCTTTTGGTTGATAATGTAAACACTCCAAAATCGATTATGGAAATCCACTTCTGAACCGGTTTTCCAGTTCCACAATCGATTTTCGTGCCCATGTAAACGCAACCGTTTTTGTAGCGTTCTTGGCTTGTCAGATTGTATTTTCTTGTTAAGAATTTTCGGTACATATGGACAGTGACATTTTCTACCGTGAAATAAAAGTATAAATATTAGAGTGAGAATGAATCTGTATATTTAAGTAACGAAAAATAGCGATTGTGCTGACTAAATCAGGAACTGAATCAGCTGTTTTTCAGCCGCCATGTTAAGTGGGATAAGAAATCTGATTCAGGCTGTGACATGTAAACACGACAGCAAAACGGTTTACGAAAAACGGTTTACGAAAAACGGTTTTCGTCTTCCGGAAGATGTGTTGCATGTAAACGTAGGGAGTGACGTGCACCTTGTCCTATTCTATGGTCTGCGATGTTACGTGGCCAGAATCCCCTTGATTGTTTCCTGGTATGTGTAAAGTCACTTGTGTATGAGCCCCAGTGAATACGGAGATGAAATTAGTTGGCATAATTGTAGCTGCTTGTAATGCTTTATGCATGACAATTGAATATGTTACCTAGGTTTCAATGGCACAAAGAACATCTTCTCCAGACATTACGAGATAAAGGGGTTAAAAAGTACTTGTCAAATCGAAGGAATTAAAATTACAGTAACATAAAATACGAACAGCAGTAACAGTCATCACCAGACCTCGGACTTCTAGGTTTCAAAAATCTTAAATTAGGTACCTAAAATAGCTTCTATCACTTACAAATATATAGGTTATAAAAAATTTGGTGACCAAAATCTGAAATTTTATTGTTAGAAAATAAAAAGATTGATAAAAATCCACATTATTTTTTTTCCATGTCCATAATTGCAGTCTCAGCAAATAACTAACACGTTCTCCAGATTTTCCGTTGAGAAACTGCATCTCTTGTCTGTTAATAGCATCTTATATGCTGAGAATGAGCGTTCCATGTCAACGGATATCATCTGAGCATATTTAAACCATGATATTAGGCGCAATGGGATCGCGCACTCATGTTCTGTTGATTTACCTGATAAGATGTCAGCCACTCTGCAGAGGGTGGCCAGTCCTGTTTTTTTTTTTTTTTTCCAGTACTGTCTTATTTTTCTCACTAACTTTCACACCAACAGAACCTGAGACCAAGCTGATTTTTCTGTCACCTCTTCTATCAATCTCAGTTGCATCTAGACTGGTGACCCTGAACACTAGAGATTTAATAATAGGAACCTAAAATGCATAATGATATTTTATGCATGCAAGGTCGTTGGAAATTGTTGGGTCTTTTAGAACATATTTCGCTGAAGTAATACTCACTGCCTCCTCCGGCAATTAAAGAACAATGTTTTTAATATCAAAGATCAAATCAGTCTTCAGGCCCCCGACGAAAATCCGGCAATTACTGAGACCAGTTAAAGACGCAGTAGGTCTCAGAACACCTGGGGTCTACAAGATACATTGAGAGTGTGGCCAGTCTTGTGTCGGACTAACAGTAGGAACTGTTGAACAACGAAGGAAGGAACATGAAAGGTACCCAGACAAATCTGCTTTAGCTGAGCATGTTTTAGTAAACGGTCATACCATCAAATTCGATGAAACTGCTGTCGTGGCACGCAAGAACGGCTTCTGGTATAGGATTATTAAAGAAGCCATCGAAATTAAAACATCTGATAACAACCTTAACAGAGTCGACGGCTTGCAGCTCAGCGCGGCGTGGGATCCAGCGATCGCGCAGTTGAAACGGGCGCATCGAACACCGACTCAAAGTATGCCCATATATGGCGATGTCGCGGGGCACCAGTGACGTCACAGCCGGCAGCCAGTGTATATAAGCCCGTACTTGCAGCCACTAGGCAGTTAATACCACTTGACAATGGCCAAGGAGTGCTTGGCCGAAAGCTCGTGGAGTTTTAACCACCTGACGCGGACGGAAACCCGAGAACTTTTTATTCAACGTTCTTAATATGTGTATTTTAAAAAATTAGATACAGTCAGGTTCTAATATGAAATTAGGTACTTTAGATACTATAAAATTACAATTTTCCGATAAAATATTTGCATAATTCTTAGCTGAATAGATCACGAGAGAATTTTTAGAATAAAACATTTTATTTAATCCGATTTTTAAAATTTAGGTACAATCAGGTACTAACCTAAAATTAGGTATTTTTAGGTGCTATAAAACTAGCGTTTTCGATCATAAATTTGCCTAATTCGTGTGTGTACAACTTTTATTGCCTTTATTTAGTGAGGAACAAAATAGGTTTTTTCCTCAAATCCGAGATCTAGTCATCACTAGAGGCTGCATGTAGTCGCTGCTAATCCTCAGACGATCTTTCGACGTATAGCATTGAAAACGCTATTTTCTATCATCAACTTTGATCATGATTCTTCAAAAACTTCTCCATCTACATAGATACTCTGCAAATCACATTCAAGTGCCTGGCAGAGGGTTCATTAACCACTTCCATTCTCTAATAGCGCGCGGGAAGAAAGAACACCTAAATCGTTCCGTTTTTTTATCTGATTTCTCTTATTTTATTGGGATGGTCATGTCTCCCTAAGTAGGTGGGTGCTAGCAAAATATTTTCACATTCAGAAGTAAAAGTCGGTGATTGAAACTTCGCAAACAGATCACGTCGCGATGAATAACGTCTTTCTTTTAATGATTTCCACATCAATTCGTGCAACATTTCCGTGACGCTTTCCCCCCGTAACGTGATAAAACAAAACGAGCTGCCCTTCTTTGAACCTTCTCAATACCTTCCGTCAGTCCCACCTGGTGAGGGTCCCAGAATGGGCAACAATATTCCAGGAGAGGACGCACAAGTGTGATGTAGGTAGTCTCTTTGGTGGAGCTGGTGCATCTTCGAAGCGTTCTGCCAATGAAACGTAACCTTTGATTCGCCTTCTCCACAATATTTTCTATGTGTTCTCTCCAGTCAAAGTTGTTCGTAATTGTAACTCCTAGGTATTTGGTAGAATTTACGACCTTAAGGTTTGACTGATTTATCGCGTAATTGAAGTTCAGCGGATTTCTTTTAGTGGTCATGTGTATTATTTCACACTTTTCTTTATTTAGTGTCAGTTGCCAATTTTCGCACCATGTAGAAATTTTGTCTAAATCGCTCTGCAATTACTTTTGATCCTCTGTTGACTTCACTAACCGATAAACGACAACATCATCCGCGAACAGTCTAAGGGAGCTATTCAGATTGTCTCCTAAATCGTTTATAAACACAAGGAAGAGTAGGGGACGTATAATGCTTCCCTGGGGAACGCCAGCTATCACTTCTGTTTTACTCGATGACTTACCGTCAATTCCAACGAATTGTATCCTTTCTATTAGGAAATCGTGAATCTAATCGAACAATTGGGGAGATATTCCATAAGCACGCAATTTCATTAGAAGCCGCTTGTGGGGTACATTGTCAAAAGCTTCCGCAAATCCAGAAATATGGAATCGATTTGAGATCCCTGTAGTTAATTACTTTCGAGTGATTATCGTTTTTGTGTTTTCATGCTGCAGCCACAGACATACATTACTAGACTGGCAAACGTCCCTCTGTGGCTGAAGCCTGACGCCGCCATCTTGCCTCACCTCACGTCAGACAGCTTTCGTCTGTGATACTACTATGATCTTCCGATACGATATGACGTTGTAAGCTTTACTAATTGGTTTGATCGTGATTTTGTTTAGTACATAGGCGTACACTGTCGAATCTTGTTTTGAGAAGAATGTTACTTACGGTTAAATTTTACTTAGCGTTCTGGCGGCCACGAGTGATTATGTTGTCAATCATGTGACGTTGGCATTAGCATAACAATTCAAATATTTTGTCATGAAGTCTTCGTTTATGAGGGCAATTAGTTTTACTGAGTGAACGAGAGTACATACAAGAACCTATCAACCATAGAGCAGAAACAGCATTATTTATTTACTTCATAGTCTGTACGAAACACTAATCAAGTTAGTCTGTGTGGATTTCTAAGAATATTAACATCTTGGTGAGAGCTTTTACCGTTTTGTTGATTTTGCCAACATAATCATGTGATGCCACTGGGATGGTAAGTAAAATTTTACTGTTATGTACAGTTAAAGCAAACTGTACTTATAATAACACTCAGAATAATAAAGATGTGTGTTATCCGTGACAAATATCACATTTATAGCGGCCGTACTATTAACAAAAACGAAGTTGATCGAAACTAGTAACTGGTTAATAAAGACAGGAAATGCGAATCATTAGTGTATGTGTCAAAGCAGACTGTAGATTTCGTAAGAACTCCCAAAAGAAGATTACGAGTTATCCACAATAAACAACACTTTTTGATGACAATACTGCTGAAAGAAACTCCGAAGTTGAAGGAAATTTGTAGAGATTTATAACAGCAAATCAATACAACTCATTACTCTACGGCATATGTCAAAGCTTACTCCAGCTGAAAAAATTATAGCCATATACAACACACGAATTCCCCGTAAGTCAAAAGTCTAAAGACAGCGTAGTTACGTCAGTTCATCGGTATTTTTCAACTATTTTCCATAATAACGCAAACGACTGCTTATACGTTTATAGTATAGAAATATGGCAGCGAGACTTCACTGACACCAATGATACTGTATACGGCATTGCCACTCTAGTAATATGTCTGTGGCTGTAGCGTGGCTACTCGTAAACATGAGCGACTTTACGAACGCCGTCGCCGGTGAAACCGTGGATCCACGTTCGAAACTTAATCATGGAACTTTTTTGTTATTTCTTTCAATATATTTGATAATATTCTCATATTTGAAAAACCTTCAGTATAGAAGGTCCATGCAAAATTCGATCGAAATCGGCGACCCACATGTCAGAGCCTCTCCTCGTTAGAGTATCTTTAGGGCAGTGTGCAGTGCCATGCAACGTTCCGCCTGTCTGTCATTCATTCATAGCAGAATTGTCGGTTCGTGTAAAGATGAGAAGCGGCCGAGATCACGAGGGCGGTGATAACGCCCACCAGGAAGAAGTGTAAACACCGCCGCCACGCCGCCAAACGATAATAAAATGGGGTCGACTACGCGAGTGCCCTCTGCCGGCTAAATTGGCGGTGGCTGAGTTCATGAAAGCTGATGACTTACTGTGATGATGGAAAGATGCTCCGGGGGGCGTTCAGAGTAGATTCGTAGAAATCTGTTTGACTTAAGATATTAAAATAAAATATCTGTTAGATTTTACTTGTTAAAAGGAATTAAGGTTGTAGCAGCTATGTTTATTCTCGGAACAAAATGACCTCTTCCATGACAGATGCAACTTGCGCATTTCTTATTTGACATGCAGATAACTGCTGGCCTAGGCAATGAGGACGCAGTATTTCTTGAGTTCCGAAAAGCAAGGAATGTTGAAATGTTTGTGAATCTAAAGGACTTAACTTTTGAGGTTATTAGTTCCTTACCTTACAAACTACTTAAACTGACTTAACTTAAACAAACACACACACACACACACACACACACACACACACACACAGACGCTCGCGCCCACCCCCCTCCAGGAGGATTCGAACCTCTCAATTCAAATGTTCAAATGTTTGTTAAGCTTATGAGACTTAACTACGGGGTGATCAGTCGCTAAACTTACAAATTACTTATGAACTACTTACGAACTAGGACGGCACAAATATCCGTGCCCGAGGGGGGATTCGAACCTCCGACCGTAGTGGCCGTGCTGACCGTGACTGGAGCGCCTTAGTCACCTCAGCCACCGCGGCCGGCATTCGCACCTCTGACCGCGCGCTCTGCAGCAAGGCGCATTAAAACGCTCGGCCACTCCACCGCAGCGAAAAGCATCAAACTCTGTAGGATAGCAACGGTCATCAACGAAAGGACGATTGTTTGGGATATATACGTCTACATAATCACTCTGCAAATCACAATGAAGTGCAAGGTACAGGTTTCATCGATCCGCTTTATGATATTTCTCTACCGTGCCATTTTCTAATCGCTCTTGGGAAAGAGGAACATCTAAATATTTCCGTTTTCGATTTGATTTCTCTTATTTTATTATGATGATCATGTCTCCTTATGTAGGTGGTTGCTAATAAAATATATTCGTATCCTAGAATGACATTGTAATGAAAGTTCCGGGTTGCTGCTTATATTTTATTCAGTAGTGCTACAGCTGTTTAACAAATTATCATTCTCAAGCGCGTCTACGATGTTTGGACGTTATATGCTGACACCTGGCGTACCTGTTGCATAAACTGCATGGAAATATCCACATATTTATTAATTGTATACGATTTCAAGCTGTCAGGTTTTATGCAGCTTTTTACGCTTATACGTTAAATTAAAGAAAACTTTTAAATTTTCGTAATTTTAACAGCTCTGCCAAAGATGTTGTTAATTACGCAAAATATAAAAGTTTTCTTTAATTTAACGCTTTAGCGTAAAAAGCGGCATAAAATCTGACAGCTAAAAACCGTATACAACTACTAAATACTTGAATATTTCCATACAGTTTATGCAACAGTTACGCCAGATGTCAGCGTATAACCACAGTCCAACATATACAGTCACAACACTTCCGCAATTTTTGTTATACACTGCGACAGCAGCGCTCCAAGCGGCCGCCAAGCTACTTTTATGAATACAATGTTGAATGACTGCGAATAGTATCGTTTATATTGATTTTAACACTTTTTTACATTAGCGAACGTATGTAGTATCATAAAATAGGTAATAACTTAAAAATAGCTCCAGCTTTGTCTTTCTTAGGTTTCCTAAGAACCCTGACTAGGTAGGATACGGTACATTGCGGCGCAGTTTATTTACTGTTATCTTGTAACCTACAGGCGTTTGCTGAATAATTTAATTTACTGTTAAAAATAGAAAAATGGCTAGGAAACACCAGAATACCTGCCCTTTGGCAGAAAGACGTCTTTTTTCTTCTCAAGAACGTTTCTCCATTACAGTGAAATCGGTGAGGGTGGAACGTAGGAAACGAATGTAGAATGCAATAAATGCAGTATTTAATGTACCAAATCAGCCACCACAACTGTCGCTGAAGGAAAACATCACAAACGTGGCAAGAAAACTGAAAAAGCAATCAAACTGTATCCAAAAAGAACAACACAATTCCACAATTGTTGCTACAACTGAACCACAAACGGTAAGAATCTTGAAGACATTGTTTTCTTAAGCTAAAGTAATCACACTCAAAAGAATATGTGCTTATAATAAAAAAAGAGTGGGGCCTAAAAATGTCATTACACCCCATACCACAATGATACGTGTCAAAAAACTCTTTGCCATAGTAAGAACAGACCATAATAGAAATTTATGTTTCTATTATATTTATATTCTACTTACTTTCAGCGGAATAATCTGCAAATATACACATATTCGTAAGTATTGGTTCATATCGAATTTCTTCGTTATACCACTGAATCAGTTAAGTTCGACTGGTTTTACATTATTTTCCGTATTACGTATGTCTCTTGATATATTACTAATGCTTGTAACACAACAATTATATTAACTATTTCGTTAATTACGTACACATATAATAATAAACGAACATCACTCTTTCGGCGGATTTCCCACCACTAGGAGCGCTAGTGTCGTTGCAACTATCAGTTGGTAACAACTTTCACAGCAGTGAGTGTCGCGACTGTGTATGTTAGACTGTGGTATAACGTCCAAACATCGTAGACGCGCTCGAGAATGACAAACTGTTGCAACAGCTGTAGCGCTATTGAATAAAATATAAGCAGCAATCCGGAACTTTCATTACAATGTCATTCTACGACATTTATGATGCTGCAGGCCCAACAATCAGGAAAATATTCGCATCCGGAGGAGACAATGAACAGTGCCCGATTCGGAGGCGGGTAATGGCTACTTTCATCCCTCCTGAGAGGCCGACAGGAGGATCGGCATGGACGGACAGTGGTATTCAGCAACCTCAGCTTGTTATTTGACTCTGAAAGCCATTCTTCCTCCCACAATTGCAGGGACCGTTGTCGTAACAAAGAACTGATATCCTGCGAGGGAATCTGGCACATTGTTACTCCAGGTGCTCTGCAAGCCTCTTTGGCAGCCCGATCAGCTACTACATTCCCATGAATAGCCACATGCCCCGGCTTCCAGCGAAACGACACCACCTTCCATTTGTTCAGGAGAGACTCTCATCAAGGGAAGCTTCCAGACGGTTCTGAGTGAACCAAAGCGATGTTCTTCGGACGTAGAGGAGGTACAGAGATACAGGAACTGTATATGACTTGGCTCACTCTGGCCGCTCAAAGCCTCCCACAGCAGCTGACGACCATCATTTACGGATTTCAGCTCGGAGGAACCCTGAGAGGACCGGCACAATGTTGAATAATGCTTTTCGTGCGGCCACAGGACGTCTAGTTTCGTCTCAAACTGTACGTAATACTCTGTCCTTCCGACATCCGTTGCGAAGTCCAACTTTGTTAAATAAAAGCCTGCCGCGGTGACCGAGCGGTCTGCAGCGCGCCAGTCGCGTTCTGCACGGCCACTACGGTCGGGGGTTCGAATCCCCCCTCGGGCATGGATATTTGTGCTGTCATTAGTATTAGGTAGTTCATAAATAGTTTGTAATTTAGGGACTGATGACCCAGTAGTTAAGTCCAATAAGCTCTACAAACATTTGAACATTTTGTTAAATAAAATGACGATTTTATTGACGACCCAAGGTACATTAACAATTGAAGCATGTCAAACATTAACGTTATTCACTCTAAACTTTTTTTTAATCCGCCAATTTCACATTTCATAGAAGTTCAGGCACAAAAAGAAGTAATCGAAACCGTTGTAATACAAAATATTTAAGATGTATTCAGAAGAACAAGTATTGCAGATGCACAATTTTCTACACAAGTAGGTAAACAGGTATTTAAAGACAGTGTTACGAGCACTGGAGACTGTTAACGAAGATACGATCATAACGAATAGGTTCTCAGATTTGTGACTGGCTGGAAGACTTCCTAAGTAAAAGAACGCATTACGTTGTTCTCGACGGTGAGTGTTCATCAGAGACGAGTGTATCGTCAGGCGTGCCCCAGGGGAGTGTGATAGGACCGCTATTATTTTCTATCTATGTGAATGATCTGATGGACAGAGTAACTTGTAATTTGCGGCTGTTTGCTGATGATGCTTTGGTGTATGGGTGGGTGTCGTCTTTAATTGACTATAATAGTGTACAGGATGACCTAGAAAAAATTTCTAGTTGGTGCGAAGAATGACAGCTATCTCTCAATGTAGAAAAAACGTAAGGTGGTGCGCACGAGTAGGAAAAACAAACCCATAATGTTCGAATACAGCATTAGTAGTGAGCTTCTTGATGCAGTCGCGTCGTTCAAATATCTAGGCGTAACATTGCAGAGCGATATGAAATAGAACGAACATGTAAGGACAGTTGTGAGTAAGGCGGACAGCCAACTTCGGTTTATTGGGAGAATTTTGGGAAAATGTACTTCATTTGTAAAGGAGACCGCGTATAAAACGCTTGTACGCCCACGGCTTGAGTATTGCTCAAGTATTTGGGATCTGCAGCAGATCAATTTAAAGGAAGACATGGAAGCAGTTCAGAGGCGAGATCTGCTAGGTTCGTTACTGGTAGATTCGACCAATGCGCGATTGTCATAGAAATGCTCCGGGAACTCAAATGGGAACCGCTGGAGGAAAGACGACATTCTGTTCGAGAAATTCTGTTGAGAAATTTGAAGCTGACTGCAGAACGATCTTGCTGCCGCCTACTTACATTTCGCGTAATGATCACAAAGATGAGAGAAATTAGGGCTCGTTCAGAGGCATATAGACATTCTTTTTCCCTCGTTCTATTCGTGAGTGGAATAGGAAAGGAAATACCTAGTAGTGGTACAGAGTACCGTCCGCCACGCATCTTTCGGTGAATTGCGGAGTATATATGTAGATGAAGATGTACTTGGTGTAAGCAAAAACAAGAATTTTATTGAGATCGGCAAAACTGTTTTAATCTGCACAGTGAGAATATTTAGTTCGGACAGTTGCAACGTAATATCTATCACATCACTGCATTGAGACGTAATCTTTATTTTTAGTAGAAACTTGCAAAGAGTTACTAAACCAGTCTGCTATGAAGGCCGTCAAATTGAAGGTTTTAAATATTATTCTGTTCTGTACTCGTCTCTACTCAACACTTTTCTAGACGCCGCTCAGGGAAGAAAAATCACAGTATTGAAATATTTGCCCCAATTATTTCTTAAATATAAAAAAATTAATTTAATAAAACAAATTATTACACTTCCGCGGAGCACCTGAAACGCTGTCTAGTGTATAGTATGGTGCGACGAATACAGGCAAGCATCAGTGTAAGTGGACGTGTTGCCATGTATTAAGGATACTGGCTTATGCCGCTGTCAGGAACACAAATTCAGATTGCCTAGTTTAATGTCGTACAATTTTTTTTTCGTGGGCAGTAAAGAGAACGTAAATGTTGCTATTTGTGTTTTATGCAAGGATTATGACCCCCTAGAACCGTCTTGATGCAACACCCTTTTTGATATGCTCATACCGGTCCAGTTGTCCCACCAAGTTAAACACCTGACAGTTACAGGAGTCGAAACCCTGTTCCCCACATGACGCTGTCTCGCGTTGATTACTCCGTCATCGAACGGAGGAGATTTAAACAAGGTCCGAGTTAATAATTTGGTTGAATTTTGATGGAAAATGCTTAAAATTTAATTTTTTTCAGAGACATCAAACTGAAGGAAAGGCATTGAATTAAAATATATGCCATTGCTGGGATATGAACCTGGGATCTCCTGCTAACCGGACAGGCGCTATACCACTAAGCCACCATGACTTAATGAACACGGCGATGCCACGGTCTGTCTTAAGGTACGTCTCCCTACACAACACAAACTTCAATCCTATTAATTGATAAACAGTGCTTTTATGACGCTGTGTAAAATTATAGGGCCACATTTAGTGATGTGGTCATGCGTTTATTGACGCGTTTCGATTAAATCATCTTCAGAATCTGTAAAGTTACAAACATCAGTAAGCCCGGTTTCACAAAAAGATAGAGAACTGTATGGACAAAAGAGATACCAAAGTACATTACAAACACAAATATCTTAAGTACATACCGTGGGGGGGGGGGTTAACATAATATAATTGTATGGCTTCAGGGCCCTGCTGAACATAACTAAAGCCAAACCACCCAGCATCGTAAAAGTAAACGGTAGACGCCACCAGGTGGCTCTAGTGTAAATGACAAAGATAAGAAAAATAGAAACTATATAAAACCAAATAGAAAGAATTAAAACCTAGTAATCCTACAAAGTTTAAAATGGAGGACGGGACTATACAATACAACTGTATGCAGCACTTATTGTTAAACTCACACACCTATAGTGGTGCCTCATGGCATGGCGAGGACATAAAGGCGGGAGACTAGGACCCATTCAAATGGGAGGAAAATTGACGGATACTGTCAGCTAGTATAAAATACCACTATTTAACGGTTGACATAAAATCCCTACGTTACATTAGTAGGGTTACACATATATGTCATAAAACAAGCGGAGGTTAAAAGTAATAGAATAAGCACAATTGTCATTATGTGTTTTTTTTTTTTTTACACGTAGGTCATAAAACACTCGGGAGTTAAAATGAAAAATAAAAGATGAAGTTATAAACAATTATTATGAAATGGAGTAAGGGAATATGACAGATAACGCATGACCACATCACTATCTGTGGTCCTATAATTTTACACAGCATCTTAATAGCACTGTTTATCAATTAATACTGATATGGGCGCATGCCTCATCAACGACTTTGTCACGTCTTGAACTTCAATCCTGCCTCAAGTTCCCCTATGTAATACGTATCAGTGTTGCAAAGGCTCTCCAAGAGTGGAATAGCATCTCTCCTTCAGTTTGATATCTCTGATATATATTGAGACAAAAAGTCTCTGAATAAAGATTTATTATTTGATATTTACATAAATCGTTTTTTACACTACCTATAGAAGTTGAGGATGAGCACGGGGGTGGGGTATGAACCGTACAGGTAGAAGAGTGGGGAGGGCTGCACAGAGAGTTTCGCAGAATTTTAAGATAGTTCCTCAAATAATCTCCAAGACAAGGTGACGTGTCCTGAGAGGGGGCGAGGGGGGTGGGGGTTGCGACAGCAATGACAGCGGACGTCTGATTGGGAGGGGGGCGCCACTAGCAAGTTTCTGTCCCTTAAGCCGTGTTCACACAAGCAACTAAATTGAGACAACAACGCGTGTTTCTGCAGTTGCGACTGTGAGATATCATTCACACACAACTTCACGAATACTACTAACAAGGAAAGTACATGGTCTCGAACAAACATATCTGTATGAACGTTTGGCTACAAGATCTCTACGTACACCTCAATGTGCTGGTGGGTGTTATTTTTCTGCAAAGCTCTGCAACCATGCTCTAGATAGCACTGTAGATGTAATTGTAGACGCCATACGTAATGCAAATATCTTAACTATAACTTATGTAATAATCATCGAACATGTTCTCTAGCGTATTGTCATCAAAAGCCGTGATGGTAGTTGCAACTTTAACCTTCTTCTCGGAAGACTGTTGGTATTCACTGCCACTGCTTCCATCGCCTCTTCCCGCACTTACCGTAGCACTACCGCTTGCAATAAGTTGTTCGTCATTATCATCCCTATTATCATCATTATGTGTTGGTGTTACAACAGTATCTAACTTATGCTCATATTTCTGTACCATAACAGATATGAGAAAGCGTGCGAATGAGTCATCTACTACACTAATACCATCTTCACGAAGAAGGGTTCTTCGTAACTCCATCTGAACCAATCGCAATACATTAGCAGGATTGATTAGCAATCGCCGCCCCATCTGACGCTTCACCACACAAATAACATCACAAAACGCAACTTCGGAGGCACCCTGAACCATCCCTACTGGCGAACCGACAGGACAAAGTGCAATGCGGCATGGCAGACGCAGAGGCCTCTAACGGACGACTGCAGAGTTTTGCAGATGCGGGAGTATCACTAGTGCAATAAGGGATCTTTACATTATCTCTCATACGATTTTGGTGTATATGTTTTTGTTCGAGCTCAAGTACTTCTCTTGTAAGTTGTGCAGTTTGCAATGTGTCGTTCGCAGTCTCAGCTGATTACGATTTGCACGATACATTTCATTCGCTGCAAAACAACCGTTTCACGTTGTTTCACAATCACACTAAGAGTTTTCTTCATTTATTTGACATTTCAGCCACAAACAAAGCCGCCAAAACGTAAACCTCGAACGTAAACACACTGATACGAATTAAAATAGAACCCGGCTTTACTGCGCACAGGCCTGCAGTTTCACCAGGCGAAACTGAATTTCTCGGTGATATGAAAAAGCACTTGTTGACTGCTCTCAGAATCCTCAGAAATTCCAATCAGAAATGCAATCGCAGCTAAGAGACCAAATTCGCTTAATAGAGCGAGCGCGTCATAGGCAGCATACGAACCATAGAAGTGGACCAGGGGAAGTAGATGGCCCTTTACTGACCCACACAGTTTCCCCTTTACCCGGTAAGCGAGGCAGATTAACAGCGCCGTTTTTACGTCATGAACCAGTTCCTGTCGTCTCTGGGAATAGGAGTGATAATGTGTTACGTCACGACCTGTAGAGGTCGGCGCAGGCACAGAATAAACCGCAAGGCTAGCCGAAAGAAAAACCAGCTACATTCAGAGAACGTGAGCACTACAAAGTCACGGAAGGCATTAACTACTGCGTTGCGTGGCCTCTGTAGCAGGAAAGTAAACGCTGGAACTGCGGCGTCCGCAAAGAAACTTGAATAAATACAGCTTTCCACTGCAAGCCTTCACGTCGATTCGCGTTTCGAATGGTACCTACCTTTCTGCAAATAAATGATAGCTCTATTTAACGACGGAATTTGTTGAAGGTTCTTCCGTACTGCGACTCTCCGTCTGCCTCAGAGAATTTCTTTATATTCAAGGCTGCAGGAGAATATGGAACTTCTTTTTGTTCCAACTTCCTCAACAACTTCTAATATGGTGATAAGCGTTTATCAGGGACTGCAGGTAGAGATGGAGATTTCTTTTGTGCAGATTTATCACTTTATCTGGGCGTCAATAAATTGGGTATTGAGAAGTAAGGACGAAAGGAAGGAAGATTAGGGTTTAACGTTCCGGCCGGCCGCGGTGGCCGAGGGGACTGAGGCGCTCCAGTCACAGTCTGCACGGCCACTACGGTAGGGGCTTCGAATCCCCCCTCGGGCACGGATATTTATGCCGTCCTTAGTCTTGCTAGTTCATAAGTAGTTTGTAAGCTTAGGGACTGATAACCCCGTAGTTAAGTCCCGTAAGCTTAACAAACATTTGACTGATGACCCCGTAGTTAAGTCCCATAAGTGCTACAAACATTTGAATTTCAACGTTCCGTCGACAGCGCGGTCATTAGAGACGCAGCAGATGCTCGAATAGAGTTTTGGCAGAGATGGTCGCGGTGGAATAGCTGAGCGTTCTAAGGCGCCTTGCTGCGGAGCGCGCGGTTTCTCCATATCGGACAAGTGTATGTGTGTGTGTGTGTGTGTGTGTGTGTGTGTGTGTGTGTGTTGTCCTTAGTTTAGTTTAAGTAGTTTGTAAGTCTAGGGACTAATAATCACAGTAGTTTTAATTCCCATAGATTTACAAACATTTGAAAAATTGTGATTCCTTAAATTCTCCTGGCGAATAACAACTTCGAAAAACTTAACGGGAATGCAGCCAGGTATGAAATTAGACGTCGACCGATATTTCGGCAGGAGACCACCCTGCCATTTTCAAGGCGAAAATGCAGTGAGGAAGCATTGTGCAACGATCTTTAAAACCTCGCTTTTTAATGAGCAAGCAAGCACACAGGGTCGACACGACCAAAGATGAAAACGGTCAGAATATCGATAATAAACATCAGTTATCAACGGTTGAGTTCGTATTAGTTTTGTATTCTGTTTTTTTCCCCCTTCAAGTGAGATAGCAGGATCCCATGCGAAATTCAAGCAAAATCCTCCATCCCTATTCATAAGTTTGTCAGCTAGCTTTATTTCAATGGCTTCCTTGATAACACAGTCCCAGTAACTGGAAGAGCATGTCGAAATTCCCGTTTAGTTGTATACCATAGGTTGACCTGTGTCAAGACAGCGTTTGGCCACATCAGATTTGTTTGGCTGTTCTAAACGTGTGTGACGTTTATGCTCAACAGAGCGATCCTCAACAGTCCTAATAGTTTGACCAACATATGACATGCCACAGCTGCATGGGATACGGTAGACACCCGTCTTGCGCAAACTTAGATCATCCTTAACGGATCCCAACAGTACCTTTAGATGGTGAACGAAACACACATTTCACATTGTTTTTACGCAAAATACGGTCAATCATGTTGGAAGTGCTGCCAACTTATGGCAGAAAGGCCACTGCCGTGGGTGCCAACTCTGTGCTGTCATCACTAGCCCGTTGCACACGTGGTCGATAACGCAACGCTCTTTCAATCAGCCCTTCACTATAGCCGTTTTGGCAAAAAGTGACCTGCCGAAGGGACAGCTCAGTGGGCAACCTTTCCGGGTCAGAAATGACGTGAGCCCTATGCTCTAAGGTTCGAAGAACCCCTTCACGTTGAGCTGGGTGGTGACAACTATCAGCTTGCAGTGCAACAGCACTGTGGCCGAACACTGTCTTGACATAGGTTACCCTATGGAATACAACAAAACGGAAATTTTGGCATGCTCTTCCAGTTACTGGGACTGTGTTATCAAGGATGCCATTGAAATAAAGCTAGCTGACAACCTTATGAATAGGGATGGAGGGTTCCGCTTAAATTCCGCACGGGATCCTGCTCTCTCACTTGAAGAAAAATAAAAATAAAAAACTAGATGTACAAAACTAATTCGACCTCATCCGTTGAGAACTGATGTTTATTATCGATATTCTGACCGTTTACATCTTTGGTCGTGTCGGCGCTGTGCGCTTGCTTGCTCGGTGTGTGTTGTCTTTCCTGTTTACGCACTGGAAACCGAGGTTTTAAAGATCGTTGCACATTGCTTCCTCACTGCAGTTTCGCCTTGAAAATGGCAGGGCGGTCTCCTGCCGAAATATCGGCCGACGTCGAATTTCATACCTGACTGAAAATTTTGTCAGCAATGGGAAAAGAAATCGGCCGTGTCCTTGAAAGAAGCCATCCTGTAATTTCCTAGGGTGGTTTAGAAAAATCGCAGAAATCTTAAATCTGGATGGACAGGAGATGGATTTGAACCGCCGACCTCCCTAATGCGACTTCAGTGTGTTACCACTGGGCCACATCGCTCTGCGGTTATTACGAGGTAGGTATGCTGCTATAACGGTATAGCCAATCAAAATGCAACGCCATTAAAGAAAAGTTTTATTTATTTATTCTTATTGAGAAGCCAGTCTAAAGCCCCGGCTGGGGCCGGTCATGTGATCTGCCCAGTCAAGAAAAAAATATGGATAAAGAAGAAATAAAAGGTTGTGCCGCATGGTCATGTGCTCTTCCTAATGCAATGCAACGGTCATCCCGTTATTCTTAACGATTAGCATTTAAGTGAAGAAAGATTCCGAAAATTATTGAAATTATGTTTTAGTTTGTAGGAAAACGGTAAGACCTGTCATTACGAAACACTGGATGATTATAGAATCGGTATTGTGCGGTCCATGTTAATCGAAAGCATTTCTTTAACCGTCATTTTTCAGTAAATTCTTTAGGTTGAAAGAGTATCGTAAGTAAACTGTCCTGTGACGTCTCCTTTCATATGCCCCACTGTCCTTACAAAACAAATGAAAGACAAATATGTTGCTATTTTCGTTCCTTTTTTAAGTTATTGCCGATTTTTATGGTCCCTATTTTTAAAATTCTTGTTTCAAATTGCTGGCCGCTTGGGGCGGTGCTGTCGCAGTGAAAAATACAGTTGAGCGGTATTGTCCTGACTTGGACCATAGCCGCGGTGTAGTAGCGAGCGGTCTAAAGCGTCTCGCTGCGGAGCGCACGGTTGCTCGCCGTGGAGGTTCGAGTCTTTCCTGGGGCATGGGTATGTGTGTTTGTCCTTAGGTTAGTTTACCTAGGTTTAAGCAGTTTGTAAGCTACGGACTGATGACCACGCAGTTTGGTCCGATAGATTTACAAACATCTGAATTTTGAACTTCGACCATAGATACTAATAGACCAGGCAAACAGTAAAGTTGCAGTCAAACATACACAGTCGCGACCAAGCTCGTTAGTCACGACACACGCTGCTGTGAAAGCTGTTACCGGCTGACAGTGCAACGACTCTAGCGCTCCTGGTGGTGGGAAAGCCACCGTAAGAGTAATGTTGCTTTATAATTACTTTCCTATTAATTAACCAAAAGGTTTCTGTAATTTTTGCGTCCCAAGCATTATTTAAATATTTAGAGACATAGATAATCGTGAAATAAATGTAAAAACAGCCGAATTTCACTGATTCAGTAATATAAACAAAAAACCTATTCATGAGGCACTATTTAGGGATATGTGTATATTTGCAGCTAGGCAACGGTTTTTTTTTGTTGTGACGTTTTATTACCACGTCTATGATTTTTTTTCCTTCAGCTAAAGTTGTGGTGGTTGATTTTGGTACATTAAATAAGTTTCTTATGTTCCACACTCACTGATTTAACTGAAATTATAGTGAAGATACCTTAATAGAAGATTCCGTAATAGAAAACCGACCTCTTCCTACAGAAGTTCAAATCTTCTAATGTTTATAAGCCATTTCTTGTTCTTAATACAAATCAATATTACTGATACTGTTAGGATTCATCCGATATCGTATTCAGAAATTTAGTTTGTTGGCCGCTTGGAGCGCTGCTGTTGTATAACACAAATCAGTGGTAGTTTCTTGACTGTAAGATCGGCTATACACATGCTGTGATCACGTGACTGTTGGCAAACGGTAGGCGGATATAAACAACAGTGAAGCAGTTTTCAAGAAATGCCACTTCATATGCTGACTATTATTTTCCGACATGTCCGAAAGGACAGACATCATATCAATAATTGCAAATATATCCACAACAGGTAATGACAATTTCAATGCGGACGCATTCAAACGCTCGATCCCTTGCGGGAATCCAGTATAGGCTGTGAGCAAGAAGAATCAATGGACAGAGGGCTAGAAGTTTAGAATTTGGGTTAGAAGGGAAGCTTTCCTGGGTAGCCTGATTGGTTAAGGCGACCGCTGTAGACTTGCGCACAATAGTTCGCGATCGGGAGAGCTCACTTCAGTTCGCGGCTCTGCGGCAGAGCCGCGAACTAGTTCGCTCTTGTAGTTCGTCCGCTCCCAGTGACGGTTGAGCGACGTGGTCTGCGCGTGCAGGCGGAGAGGGAAGTTCCCCCATTTAGCTGCTTCATGCGCTTGCTGCTTGAGCCGCTAACGTTATCACGCAAACCAAAAGAAACAGTTTGTGGATAATTTCTCGCGATTAAGTTTAGAGTTATCTCTATATTTTGGCATTATAGAATTTATTAGTCAGATATTGCAGAGTGTAGAACACTTCAGAACAGAAATTTTGTAGCACTGAACTATGTAATCTAGCAGGCAGACCGCTCGCCTCGAAATGACTTATCAGCAGTAGGCAAACACGTGATTATTAATTCTGCTACGCGCCCTCTCGCTATTGCCCGTCGGTCTTCGGAAAAGAATCCAACAAACTATGAAGCGTCGGCCGCGGTGGCCTAGGGGAATGAGGCGCTTCAGTCACGGTCTGCACGGCCACTACGGTCGGGGATTCGAATCCCCCCTCGGGCATGGATATTTGTGCCGTCCTTAGTTGTAGCTAGTTCATAAGTAGTTTGTAAGTTTAGGGACTGATGACCCCGTAGTTAAGTTCCATAAGCTCTACAAACATTTGAACTAAGAAGCGAGACACGTTTGGCATAATCGTCCGCCGCTCCTAGTTCGTCCGCTGCTCCTAGTTCGCCCGCTCCTTCTAGTTCGTCCGCTTTTTTTGGCTTTTGCTACCGCTACTAAAAGAGCTTTTTTTAATATAATGAATCATTGTTGCCAAAGCGTGTGCTATTACCCATATTTTTGGGCAATTTGACATCAAATAGGCAAATAATCCAGTTATTTACACGAATGGGTGATACAATGATATTCAACTACTTTGCATACAGAGTACTCCTAGTACTTTATTTTTAAAATGGATATCTTGTGGCAGTGAACTATGAAACTACCGCTGAGCTGCATCTCAGCTTGAAATGAAGGTAATTGGCAGAATGGAATCACGCGATTCTGCGCGCTCTCCCGTCCTCTCGCTGTTCCCCGTCAGTTTTCGGAAAAGGAGCGGACGAACTAAGAGGCCAGGGATCTGCGAACTAGTTCGCGTAGTTCGCCTGTGGGAACGCTCTTCTGAACTAGTTCGTTCGCGAACTACATAAGAGTAGACCTCTGGCCCAAAGCGGAAAATCCGGGTTCGATTCCCGCTCCAACACAAATTCTCAAGTCCCCCCCCCCCCCCGATAGGGTCGAAATATTTCAATATTTCGATTTCGATAATAGTTAGGCCTACACGTGAAATTTGCTGTTTTTCTCCTACACAGCAAAGCTAATGCAGTGAGTGCTCAGCTAAGATCTACTCTCTTCTGCAAGAAGGAAGCAAGTACCAAGACTAAGTTAGCGGTGCACCGCTCTATCTTTCGACCAAGTTTGTTGTATGGGAGTGAAAGTTGGGTGGGTACAGGTTACCTTATTCATAAGGTAGAGGTTACAGATATGAAAGTACCAAGAATGATTGCAGGCACTAATAGATGGGAACAATGTCAGGAGGGTGTCCATAATGAGGAAATCAAGGAAAAACTGGGAATGAACACCATAGATGAAGCAGTTAGAGCGAACAGACTGAGATGGTGGGGTCATGTTACACGCATGGGGGAAGCAAGGTTACCTAAGAGACTCATAAGCTCGGCAGCGGAGGGTAAGAGGAGTCGAGGTAGACCAAGAAGAAAGTACTTAGATTCGGTGCGGAATGATTTTGAAGTAAAAGGCATAACATCAGACTAGGCATCAATGTTAGCATTGAATAGGGGATCATGGAGGAATTTTATTAGAGGTACTATGCTCCAGACTGAACGCTGAAAGGCATAATCAGTCTCTAATGATGATGATTATGATAAAAAGCTCCTTAAAATCATAACCGCTGGACACATCGATTGTTTTTCCAAAAGTCATGTCATGTAACAGTAGAGATGCTAGTACCATCAAAATGCCATGCCCACTCTGCCATTATAAATGTTGGAAGCTGTGGCATCAGTGTTTAAAAACTATAACAAAGTGCGCGGTCGGACACATGTGTCGCTGGACATTCTTTGGTTGCACAACTCTTTTCACTATATATGCTTAGTCATAGTACTAAGCGAGGCAGTGTTTATCTTATGAGCATCTCTCTCTTCTTTTATTTCTGTCTAACGCAAGCTAGAAAAGGAAAGGCGAGTCAACCACGTTCCACGACTGACCACAGAGGATTTTTCCACTCGGCGACACGTAATCCCGATTATCTGCGAGCGATCGCGGGCAGCAGCATTGTCTGGGCTGTGTGCCAAGGAGAAGTGACGGGACCGGTTTTGATCGAATGTCTTGGAGGTCAGTGCCAAGAGGCTTCAGGGATGAAAAAGCGGCAGCGTTCACTATTACTTTGTCAATCGCTTTCTGTAACAACAAAGGCCCTGCAGCGTGGAGAAGTCTGAAACAAGAGTGGATCGAATCGCCGTGACGGAACGCGGGGATGGTTGCCAAGGTTATCGGCGAGGAAGCTCGGTAGCTGCATCTTACGTCAGTAGGCCGAACGTGACAACACTACTGCCCGGAGTGCGTCTGGCTATGTTTCATTTATTGCTGCTTTCTTGCGATAGCAAAAAGAAGAAATTACCGTAGTTAAAAGTCTGATCTGCTAGCACATCGGCAGCTCCTTTGCGGCTTGCCACAATTTATGTACTTATTTTTTTTAGATTGCTAGCCGGTAACTAGCATATTGTCTTTAATCTTTTTACATGAACATTCCTTTACTTCTGTTAAAGTCTCATGTGGTAATTTTACATTCTGATGATGACTTCCATAGTGTTATCGAAATATAGATAAATTTTGTAATTATTTTACAGCAAATTGTGGGCTGCATTATACTTAAAAGGAATAGATAATCTATCAACACACAAAGAAATTTCCGACGCTAGCTGCCAGTGGGCTATGTGATCAAATTTTTTTTGCACCTTGAGATCTTGGTTCTCCAAACAGCGCATCTAATTTCTATCTTTGAAGCTTGTAACATGCCTCTCACAAGGAAAGAACTTGGGCTCGAACAAAAATATATACACCAAAATCGTATGAGAGATAATGTAAAGGTCCCTTATTACACTAGTGGTACTCCCGCATCTGCAAAACTCTGCAATCGTCCGTTAGAGGCCCCCCCGTGTGCCACATTGCACTTTGACCTGTCGGTTCGCCAGTACAAAAATGTTCAAATGTCTGTAAATATATCGGACCAAACTGCGTGCTCATCAGTCGGTAGCTTACAAACTACTTAAACCAAGGTAAACTAACACACACACACACACACACACACACACACACACACACACACACCCATGCCCCAGGGAGGACTCGAACCTCCACGGCGAGCAACCGCGCGCTCCGCAGCGAGGTGCTTTAGAACGCTCGGCTACTCCACCGCGGCGGTTCGCCAGTAGGGACGGTGCATTGTACCTCCGAAGTTGCGTTTTGTGACGTTATTTGTGTGGTGAAGCGTCAGATGGGGTGGCGATTGGTAATCAATCCTGCTAATGTATTGCGATTGGTTGAGATGAAGTTACGAAGAACCCTTCTCCGTGAAGATGGTATTAGTGTAGAAAATGAATTATTCGCATGCTTTCTCGTATTTATTATGGTACATAAATATGAGGGTAAGTTAAATACTGTTGTAACTCTAACACATAATGATGATAATAGGGATGATAATGACGAACAACTCATTGCAAGCGGTAGTGCTACGGTAAGTGCGGGAAGAGGCGATGGGAGCAGTGGCAGTGAATACCAACAGTCTTTCGGGAAGAATGTTAAAGTTGCAACTATCATCACGGCTTTGATGAAATACGCTAGAGAACATGTACGATGATTATTACATAAGTTATAGTTAAGATATCTGCATTACTTATCATTACGTATGGCGTCTACACTTACATCTACAGTGCTATCTGGAGCATGATTTCAGAGTTTTGCATAAAAACGACACACACCAGCACATTAAGGTGTACTTAGAGATCCTGTAAGCAAACGTTCATACAGATATGTTTGTTCGAGCCCATGTACTTTCCTTGTCGGTTTGGTTTCTGCCTAAACACTCCTCACCATCATCTACTGTCTGCTTAGAATTTGTTGAGAGAAGGTTTTTTCAATTTGGCAGGCTTTTCTAGAAGAGTTCAACAAATAAAAAAAATAATTATTGCAGTTAGATTTTGTCGTCTGGCCGGTGTAGTCTGCTAGAGACTTGAAGATGTGACGCTCAGTATGCAACTATTAATCAGGAGATAATTGTGTACTTTCTGTCGGCAATAACTTCCTTAACATATTTTTATTTCGTTGGAATTATACATTTATTTTCTTTGAAACACAACATTAAAAGTAAGTATTACATCGCTTGACTTCTGTAGTACAGTATCACTTCAAATACCTGAAGTGGCTTCTCCTGTTTCTAATCAGCATGAACTTCTCCTGTCAGGTTGCTTATAACATGATTTCAAATTTCATCAGACTGTCAAAAATTAATGTGTCAAACAATTTCAGTATAAATTAAATACTTAAGTTTCTTATTCTACCGTGTATGTGTTGTGTTATAAACTTGTAAATGTTATTTAAGCTGTGCGATAGTTATGTTTATTTTGACTTTGGTCGATGGTAACTTGCAGAAGATTCAAATGTTTAAGCTTAAGGCACTTAACTGTGGGGTCATCAGTACCTAAGCTTACTTACTTATGAACTACCTCACACTAAAGACGACACAAACATCCATGCTCGAGGGGGGATTCGAACCCCCGACCGTAGCGACAGTGCAGCCTGTGACTGACGCGCCGCATACCGCTCGGCCACTGCGGCCGACCCAGATTATTCAATCTGTTATTTTGCTAATGCATCCGCCAGGTAAATAAAGTTCGTGTGTATTATCAAATGGTGTTATTTTAACAAGTGTATTATGGTGTAACTACTTTATTTGTTTGTGATTGGATTTTAAGTTGATTCAAGGTTTTTATCGTGTCTCAAAATGTCTCCCACCAATCGATCCCTTCTTTTAGTGGAGATATGCCAGAAATTTTCTCCCTTTGTCATCATCACCTTAACATTATTCACGTGATCTACCCACCTAATCTTCAGCAATCGTCTCTAGCGCCACAATCCTAATGCTTCTATCATCTTTCTGTCTGAACTCCTTATCGTCCTTGTTTCACTCCCGTACAATGCTACACTCCAGACAAATGCTTTCAGAAAGGACTTCGTAACATTTAATTTTAGATGTCAACAAATTCCGCTTCTTCAGAAAAGCTTTTTTTCGCTGTCTGCATTTTATATCTTCTTTATTTCGGCCATCAGAAGTTACTTTGCTACCCAAATAACAAAACTCATCTACTGATTTTATTGCCTTCTTACCGTACCTAATCTAATTCCATCAGCGTCGTCAGAGTTTTCCAGACTACACTCCATTAACCTTGTTTTTATTATTGTTCATCTTATAACCCCCTTTCAAAAAACTGCTCATTCCGTTCAGTTACTCTCCCGGTCTTTTGCTGTCTCTAAAAGAATTAAAATTTGATGATGACGAGCAATGATCCTTTCTTCAGTGCGGAGGCACTCCTAGGCCCTTACTCTTATGGGAATCAGTTTACATAAGTACGAGTTTGAGTGATATCGGGCAGGGTAAGGACGATAATTTGTATCTGACGGGAGGCGTGCTTGAGTAATCCATTGTAGATGTCCACAGTGGTGTAGGGGCGACGGAACACGTGCTGCAGTGGTTACCGCCGCAGATCGCTGTGCTGGCGGTCCCCAGTTCAAATCCCGCCACTCACAGGAAAAAAAAAAAAAAAAAAAAATATTGACCGCGCGCCCTGGCTCAGCTGAGCCAAGAACACATCGAACAACAACGAACAATGAAATAAATCGCAATTTGCGATCTCTTCACTGTACTAGGTTTAGATGGAATGGCAGGAGATTTCGGTGTGGCGAGAGACGTGCAGGGAAGAGTCCTCTGCAGTCTAGATGGTCACTGTGTCCTCGGTGGCGGAGTGGTCAGCGCGTCTGCCTAGTAAGCAGGAGATCCCGGGTTCGAATCCCAGCCGGGCTCAAATTTTCATTCGCCGCTGTTTGGTAATCCATCTAAACCTAGTACAGTGAAGCCATAAGTGATCGCAAATTGCGATTTATTTCATTAAATGAACGCTGTAATGTCGTCAAAAATATATAATAACGAACAAACCCAATCAGCGACCGCAAGAAACAGAACTACCCAAGGAGCAAAAATAAATATATAGGGATCAGCGCAACTGTTTAGAAAGCAGGAGACCCGGACCCATCTCGGCTGGGTACATATTTTCAACTTTACCCATTTCGCAGTTAATGTCATACTTTTCGTGAATTACTATGTCGTGGGCAAACCGTGAAGTTTTTATTTCTTCTCCATGAACTTCAATTCCTTCTCCAGTTCTTCACAGCTTGCTGAATGTACAGGTTAAATAACATTGGGAAAAGGCAAAAACCCTGTCTCAGTCCCTACCCAACCACTGTGGCTCTTTCGTGCCCTTCGACTCTTATAACTGGTGCTTGGTTTCTGTACAAGTTGTACATAACTTTCGATCCTTCCTCCTCCATCACAACAGTAAACTGCATGTTCGGGGTATACTGTTCATGTATTCCACAAAGTGCTCCAGACCTTCCACGCCATGAGCCACTCAATAAAAAATATCAACAACATTGTGAGAAAAAAAAGTCAGTTGGTCCTGACGAAGACGCTGGACGTAGTCGTCGAAAGTATCAAGTTTTATCAGGAAATGACGCGGCAAGAAGTCCGAGAGTGTTTCATTCATTAGTGTCGTCGGGAAATACTTGGTTCCTAGAGTAATAGGTGTAATGAGAAGTAGATGTGAATGTGTTGCTATGAGTTGTAGTTTAAGTGCTGTATGTCTTCAACATTTAGACATGTAGCAGTGTTACTGTAAACTAAACTTCCAAAACACACAAATTTTACTTTACTTTACAGGTACTTCTAACGTTTGATAACTGCAAAGGAAATGCAAGGTGTATTATTAAGATAAAAACATCCGAAGTGCGCAGCAGGCGTTAAAGTAGCCTTAACAAACAGGAAGATATGTCCTGTGAGTGCACAACCGTGTTCCTGTGCGGTGGTAAAGCCTCTTAACGATGATACCCGCTTACAGTGAAAGCAGGCTGTTATGCGTCTAATGGTTCCGCGTAGTTCCGTTAGGGACATTTCTGTGAGAGAGTTCGTAGCTTTCTACAGGACGCACGGTTTCACGCGTGAGGCGCGAAAGGATACGGCAACGCTAGCGCATTTGGGACTTTTTGTTGTAATAATCGGACAGAAGAGTTTTTGGAGCAGCTGCTGCGCTGCGTGTTAGTTCTGTTTTGCTACAACCAAAGCTGATGTCTTCCACATCTGTAACTATTCCTTCATAGTTAACGATGTCCACTATTCCTCTATTAGTCTAGTGCTCCCATACGATGCTTTCCTATCCTCCGCAGTTCCCAGATTTTATTAGTCGTCCGAGCTATCCACTTAATCATCATACTCGTGGAGCATTTCAAAAGCTTCCAAACTCATCTTAACCAACACTGTTAAAGTCCAATGTTCCATTCGCGTATAAACACTTAATTCTTATACTCTTATGGCCAACTTTGGACCACTTTAGTCGATATTATAAATTAGGTTTTTTTGTTTTCTGTTGGCCCAATAATTTTCCATCGTGCCTTTCCCTCCTCGTCTGAAAATTACCCTTCCCAGTCTCTGTTTGTTACTTTTTATTGGTAGTGTGAGGAGTTTGTTCTGAAGTATCCCGAGTGCCTCTGTCTTGCGTTTCAAGTCTACGATACATCTTACGCTGCTCTTACTGTTCCCTAACTTCTCAGTTATCCACCTGCTAGTTCTATTTTATATTGTCCTCATCAAATATCCTAGGAAAGAGATCCGTTTCTTTTTCATTGTATTTGTGACTGTTTCTATTTCTTTATAAATGGTTTCATTGCAAGCTATTGTCCAAACCCTGTCTTTGTGGTATCTTTTATTTATGCATGTTCTGACTATCCTCCCTTCTATTTTGAATAGTCTGTCTATTGCTACAGTGTTAGTTGTTTCAAATATAGTTTCGGTAGCATATGTTATTTGCGGTTGTTCTGTAGTGTTTGTTTTGTGGTCATAGAGAGCCATTTTTTATATATGTGTTATTGGTGACATGAGGTGTTTTAATCAATTTATTTATGCTACTCTGCCTTGATGGTTTTTCATTCAGGTTGTTCGTTATTATTTCTCCCTTCACCAATTTTTATTTAAGACCAATATACTAGGCTATTTCCTGCAATGAACGTATTTTTTGTTTGGATTCGTGAATATTGTTGGCAAGGACAACGAGGTTATCAACAAATCCTAAACAGTTCAACTTGTCATATTTTTGTGTTCCTACTTTAATGTTCTTTGGATTGGCCTTATACCATTCCCTCTTTACGTATTCAAAGGCACAATTAAGAAGATGTGGTGACAGGCCGTCAACCTGACGGGAGACTCAAACTGGTACTCACACCGTGTAAATCGACCACAGACATTGCTTTCACTTTAGAGATGCTGATCTTCATATTATAACCCTTACCCCTCTGATCTAGCTCTCAAATATTAGGTTGCAACCTTTCAATCGAATCTGCCAGTTTTTATTATGATTGATTCAGAAAGTTCCCCTCTAAACTTAATTTTCTAATTTGTATGTATTAAGGCAAGTTCTGTCAGTTTGATTGATTTTGGGCGGGCCGGCCGCGGTGGCCGAGGAGACTGAGGCGCTCCAGTCACGGTCTGCACGGCCACTACGGTCAGGGGTTCGAATCCCCCCTTCGGGCATGGATATTTGTGCCGTCCTAGTTCGTAAGTAGTTCATAAGTAGTTTGTAAGTTTAGGGACTGATGACCCCGTAGTTAAGTCCCATAAGCTGTACAAACATTTGAACATTTTTTATCCGTTGTTAATATTATAAACTAGTTTTGTTGTTGTTGGCTCAATACTTTTCCATCCTTTCAGATCGTGCCTTTCCCTCTTCATCCGAAAATTACCCTTCCCAGTCTCTGTTTGCTAGTTTTTATTGGTAGTGTGAGGTGTTTGTTCTGAAGTTCAATTTCAAATAAAAGCTTTCCATCAAATTCCCAGAATCGACACCACACTCACAAAACGATCATATCTCTATCTCTTAACACTCATAGATATATATTCTCTGTGCAAATACTGTAAACATTCTATATCTCTGCACGTTTTCTTGGTAAATTTTATGGTTTCGTACTTTCATTAGCAAGGACTTCAAAACACAAGCTCATATTCCAAAAAGTGTTGTATTTACGAGAGACATCTTTGGCCTACTTCCGATTTGCTTACATCACTCATACCGGCACCTTTTTTAGGTGTATTTCGTGAAGCACTGTCACCGGATATGAGAGGTTCCTCATTTAGCTCGAGCTGGTCTTTTACGGTACGATCCAAACTGAATCCACGCGTCCATAGTGAAGTAAACAGAAAATAGAAGCCGCAGCAGAATAGCCGTGCGCACTGAGGCGCCCTGTTGCGGTGCGCGCGGCCGTTCGAGTGGGTCGAGTCCTGCCTCGGGCATAAGTGTTTGTGTTGTCTTTAGTATAAGTTAGTTTATTTCAGTGTAAGTAGCTTGTAAGCCTAGGGACTGATGATGACCAACGTAGTTAGTCCCTTAGATTTACAAACATTTGAACATTTTTAGAAAATAGAAATGCACCTTAACATATAACAAACGACCATTATAAAAAAAAAAGGATGTCCATATTAAATAATAAACAACGAACCTACAATCCGACAGTCAGAAAAAGACTTAAATCAACTGAGATTACCCATCCCAGACTTGCCGCAAGAACACACTCACAGTTCCGGCCTGCGGTGGCAGCACCCGGTGACACACTCAAATGCTGCATCCTCACGTGATGGATGAGACAGCAATGGGAGGAGGTGTATCATTTACACATGTCCCAGCTGCTAAACAGTGAGGATTCGTGCGTTTCCCCAAGCGCTTGCAGAAGAGTTGTGTTAAGACAGCAACAGTTCTCTTCGAGCCGAAAGGAATCGTACACATTTTATACGAGAAGAACAAACCTTTCATTCTGAGTATTCTCTAGGAGTCCTCCATCGTTTGTGGGCGAGAATTCGTTGAAAACCACCCAAGTACCGAGACACAGGTTCCTGGTCGCTCCTCCACGACAGCTCCCCGCCCAAAAAGTAAAGATAGATCGTGAGGTTTTTTTTATTTACTTATTTATTTATTTTCAGGAAAATGATAAAGAGCCCTGGATGACTCGCAATATTTCCCAGACGACATGTACATCTACATGGGATATTCTGCAAACCACATTTAAAGTGCCTGGCAGAGGGTTGTTCCCCAAACTGAAATTGGCAGGCCGGCCGCAGTGGCCGAGCGGTCTGCGGCACGCCAGTCAGTCTGCACGGCCGCTACGGTCGGGGGTTCGAATTCCCCCTCGGGCATGGATGTTTGTGTCGTCTTTAGTATAAGGTAGTTCGTAAGTAGTTTGTAAGTTTAGGGACTGATGTCCCGCAGTTCAGTCCCTTAAGCTTAACAAACATTTGAACTTTTGATTTTGAAATTGGCAATGAAGGGACAACGTTACGATGTAGTTAAGGGCACTCAAGACTATTGTACCGCAGTACTAAATCAATTCCTCAAAAAGGCCTTCAGTGACTTATTCAAAACACTTTTAAAAGGACTTTAACTGTGTACTGATTCAGGAAAAGACTATTTGGAATAAAGAGGACTTTTGTGACTATAATCCAGTGGTAACATAGCCGGAACACATAGTCCGCTCACCGAGAACTGGGACGAAACGTAAACAGTGTCACGTGAGCGACTACGATCGTTTCCAGAGAAAGCATTCGGTGTTCACGTGATACGAAGGGGTGTACAAAATCTTTGGCGCACGCTTTGCAGCTGTTGGTGTCGGTTGTATGCCGAGCTGACGTCATAGCGGACTCTGAGAAACCTGGACAACAATGTAACGAAATAAAGCACGGCTTGGAAGATTCAAAGCCAGTTACAAAAATGTTAAAAGTACGATGAAACTGAGTTCAGTCTGTCAAAACAGATTTGTTTTCGTACAGGTTGCTATCAAAACGCTCCATTCATACACAATTTTTAATAACATTACCAATAATAATAATGGTAATGGACGGCGAAACAAGGTTTATTCTGTCAAACTTGAAATGTTTTCATTGAGGTTTATATCAAACCGCTCCCCCCCCCCCTCTCTCTCTCTCTCTCTCTCTCCTCTACAATTTCCACATTTGACTTTCAACTAAAAATACGACACGGAGGACGCACTTGTTCCAAACTTCTGCAGTCACTGTTTTTACTGCTTCTTCTTGGAGTTCTTTAACTTCCGGCATTTTGTATGTTTTGTCTTTCGCAGCAACATAGCCTTTGATTCTGGCCCACACTTACTCGATGGCGTTTAATTCACAGCTGTACGGAGGAATTCTAAGAACAGCTTTCCCTGCATTCTTCGTCATTTCATCTATGGCGTATTCGTTGTGCGCTGTTCTGAACTTTCTAAAGATACCTACAAGTTATTTTTTCAACATTCCATTTTCCAAAGCGAGGTTTTTAGATTTTAGCCACTCTGATATTTCGTGCTTATTGGAATTCGCACTGGAATCTGTTTCTTTTCTACGATAATGGTACGGCGCTTTATCAACAACAATAACTGTAAGCCAAGGAAGAACACCTTATAACCACTCCTCGAAGGTTCGACTAGCCTTTCAAGCGTCTTTAAAGATGAGAGATCCTGAAATCGCCGCTGTACAACGCGCACTAACGAGCTCACACCTGCAATTGAGATGGCCACGCTGACTGCGTTCCCCCTGCCTTGTACACCCCTCGATGGCAGCTCTGTGGTCACGCGCCCTGCTGTGTTTACAGTACGTCTCTCGTTTCGGTGAATGGAGTTTTATATGTATAAGTATCTACATGGGGTGAACAAAATATGGACACCATGCAGTATTACTACACCTTGTAGTGCAAGTTGCCATCACTGTGTACCAGTTAACACAGATGCAGCGCAGTGCACAGTTGAGGAGCGTGATGCACTATGGACGTAATTGGCTTTACGCCCGTATTCCATCCGAGTGCTACACCCATACCTCCACCTCCCCCCCCCCCCCCTCTTTTGACTTACCCACCGTCAAAATTTCGGCTCGATGTCTTTCTTGTAGTCTAAGCAATCGTCATAAGAATGTAGTGCATGGCAGCCACCTCACGTTGTGTGTCGACTGTGAGTTGAGTTTTGTGTTAAGCTGCGTGATATGTTGAGCGAAGTGAGTGGTGATGAACTGGAAAATTTTACAGACAAAAAGGAGAGAATAAAGTTATAGAGAAAATAATTTTCTTTAAACAATGCAGGGAGAAACTAGAGCCATTTCAAGTCATCGACGGCTGTGAGCTTATTAAAGATTAGAAGAAAAAATTAATGGACTACTTCTCATCAAAGTCACAGGAAAATTTTCTCTCCAGTTGCTGTTATTTGTGAGGATGCCCTTTTACGGTGATGGCACAATCGGTACTTGAAAATTCATATTTCGAATGTTTTCTACCATTTACGTTCATTAAGAAATCAGCTAGACTTCCTGAAGTTTCATGTTTGTCATTAATAGGTAAACCAACTGCAGCAGCCGCAAAGTGTGGGACATTCAAGACCTCTTAAGCTTCCTTCCTGATACAGTAAAAGGCTGGTATGAAGAACTGCTAGAGAGAGTAAACATTGAAGAAGTTACTGCAGCTGAACAGAAACATATTGACGAAGAACTTATATTTTTCGATAATGACTAGACAATGAAATAATAATAGTAATATTTCAACTCAATTTTCATTTTGGTTTGTTTGGATACATGATTTGATGTAAAACGGGCGTAAACCGCTCATTATATTCGGAATAATTACTACAAATAGAAGAAATATCTTCAGTTTTAAGGAATTATTCTGTCTATTAAAAGTATGGTCTGAGGCAGAATAATTACATAATTGAAATATAGTTGTTTTTCAATACTATATAAACACGGAAATTTCAACTCACTTTTATCAGAAATGCACTTCTCAGACTTACGCCCGTAGTCCATCAAACTGCTCAATTGAAGCACGGAGTATAAGACGTTACGTATACTTTAATATACGTTTTGTTCAGCGACGCTCAACACAAATCTCACAGACTTTCAAAAGGTCCTACTAGATGGTGCGCAGTTAGTGGGAGCATGTGTGACGAAAACGGCTTCGCTGTTCAACGTTTCAGTAGCGAAACTACCCTCGGTAACGACAACGTAAACAATACAAGGTAACCGACAAGTTAACTAACAAAAGCCGACGAACGTTAAGAAGGACTGTAGCCGAACAACATAAAACTAGCAAGACAAAAGCGACTGCTGAGTAAAACTGTTTCGATAAAAACAGTACGGCTGGAGGTTAAAGTTCATGGAAGGGCTGTAGTTGCTAAACCCTTTATAACAGAAGCCAACGCAAAGCTACGAAGGTAGTCGTGCCATGATCATACAGCTGCACACATGATAACTACGTGGTATGGTCCTATGAATCATCGCTTACTTTTTTCTTTTTTTCTAAAACAACTGGGTTCATGTATCGAAAAATCTCAAAAGAAGCTGACGATACGGCATCCCTCCTTCCTGCATTTAAATATGACAGAACTTTCGTCATGATTTGGGCATCTACAACCTCAAACAATAAAGTTCAGTGAAGAGTCCTGTAACGTTAACGTAGGTGAACTATGAACTACAGTTACCTTACCGTCCTTCAAAATAGTGCCGCGGTGGAGTAGCCGAGCGGTCTAAAGCGTCTCGCTGCAGAACGCGCGGTTGCTCGCCGTGGAGGTTCGAGTCCTCCCTGGGGCATGTGTGTGTGTGTGTGTGTGTGTGTGTGTGTGTGTGTCCTTAGTTTAGTTTACCTAGGTTTAAGTAGTTTGTAAGCTACGGACTGATGACCACGCAGTTTGGTCCGATAGATTTACAAACATTTGAACATTCAAAATAGTCACTTCCTGTAACTATGCACCGCTGAGCTCTGCGATACATGTCCTGGAAACTTTGCACGAAGTCTTCCTTTGGGACGTTGTTCGAAAGCCTTGTCACGTTTCGTTTGGTGTCACAAATATCGTCAAATCTCTTTCCTTTCAAAGCGTGTTCGAGTCGGGGGAATAGGAAGAAGCCTGGAGGATTGAGATCCGGCGAATATGGTGAATTCTTGACAACGCTCGCCCGCACACACGCAATATTGCCAAACAGTTCCTGAAAAAAAAAAAAAAAAAAAAAAAAAAAAAAAAAAAAAAAAAAAAATGAAAAAAAAAATAAAATAAAATGGGTGATGCTCCTTGAACGGCCACCTTACGCCGGATCTCAGTCCTCCAGGCTTTTCGTACTCCCTCGCCTCAAACTCGCTTTGAAAGGAACAGATTTGACGATATTCCTGACATTCAACGAAACGTGATGAGGCTCTTCTACACCATCCCGGAGGAAGATTTCGTGCAAAGTTTCCAGGACATGTATGTCAGTGCTCAGCGGTGCATAGTTATAGTAAGTGACTATTTTGAAGGACAGTAAGGTAAATGTAATTAATAGTTCATCTGTATTGATGTTTGAGGATTATTCACCGAACTTTATTGTTGGAGGTTGTATATTGTTCTATTACTGAGAAGGCCTGGGAATACAACGTTGATATCCACATGGTATTTGTTCACGTCAAAAATGCTTACGACAGCATACACGGGAGTACAAAAACCAACATTCTCAAAGAGTTTCAATTTCCTGGAAAGTTAATACGCCTAGTGCAAATGTTCCTGGAGGAAACCTTTTGCAAAGTAAAGACCGACATAAGAGTATCTAAGGAGTCTGAAGTCAAAAGACCTTAGAGAAGGAGATGCATTACCCTAAATATTTTTCAGTCTGGTTTTAGAAAAGATAGATGGGGAACACAAAAAGTTAACCCAGTTGGAATAAGGACGGGCCGTAATAAAATACACCGTCTTGCTTATGGGGACGATATTGTCTTGATAAGTGGCAATAAATTAGAATTGCAAAGCATGACAAACTCCTACAGAAAGTTTGCAAAGAAAGCAGGATTGGAGATCAACGAGAAGAATATAGAGTACTTGGTCGTGAGCAAGGCATCTAATGATGCCAGTCCTCTGACAGTTGATCATCTCACTTTTAAAAGAGTAGACACCTTCAAATATTTGGAAAGCATCATCAGTGAACAGAATAAAATGGAAATTGAAATTCAAGCGAGGCCAGCAGCAGCGAATAAAGCTTATTTTGGCACATGAGTTGTATTTCGCAGTAGAGCTGTTTCGAGAAGCTTCAAACTTAGACTATACTAGAGTGTACTTGTGACTGTAGTTCTATGCGGATCTGAACGCTTTACATTTAGAAACATAGATGAACAAAAACTCTTAGTTTTTCGCTTTTATTTGAAAGGCATCATCAGTGGGCTGTAATATATACATGATTATGTTTTACAATATTTCCATTTTTTTTACGTTTTTAGCATTTTAGTTTATTAACAGTTCTGGTGCGTTACCTAAGAATAGTTAATGATATTCTTGCGTTGAAATGGAAGCAGGCTTGACTTCGAAGGCAGTGTCTTGTGGCAATATATGGATGTTAGTACTTACAGTATTTGGTGGATGCTGCTTATGTAGTGCTAATTGACGACTTTAGGTTGTTTTGCTTTAAATCATATTTCCTTGGCGTTTTAGTTCTCTCTCTCTCTCTCTCTCTCTCTCTCTCTCTCTCTCTCTCTCTCTCTCTCTCTCTCTCTCTCTCTCTGTCTCTTCACGAGCAGAAGTCATTTAATTTAAAAAAAATATACCAATAACTGGTGCAGTTCTTTATGCAGTTACACCGGAAACACACACACACACACACACACACACACACACACACAAATTAGCGCGCAAAGATAGGACTAAATAGGACAAACACACATTCAACAGTTGGTAACACTGCTCAAAACGAAAACACAACACAAATATAATGGCATGTAGTGCTAGTGATGTATTGCTGAAAACAAAAACGCCAATACAATACATAATTGCAAACAAAACAACCTAAAGTCACTAGTCAGCATAACTTAAAAAAAGAATTCACCAAATATTGTACGTAATAACATCTAAATATCGTTAACTATACTCAGAACTGTTTATAACCCACAATACAAAAACGTTAAAAAACCAAATATTGTTAAACATAATTATGTATATACTACAGGTCACTAATAATGCCTTCCAAATAAAGGCGAAATGCATATGGCAATATAAATTTTATTATTCAGTTGCATAAACGGTTTATATAAATATCTGCAATATAATATAAAAAAGCAACTCTGGAAAGAGGACAAATAAGGAACTAACAGTATGGCTATGAGGTTATTGCAGAAACGCTGTTGGAAACTATAAAGACACTTTGCTAATCAGTTCCTTGAAGAATGAAACTTTCACTCTGCAGCGGAGTGTGCGCTGATATGAAACTTCCTGGCAGATTAAAATTGTGTGCCGGAATCGGGATTCGAACCTGGGACCTTTGCCTTTCGCGGGCAAGCACACTACCGACTGTGCTATCCCGACACGACTCACGATGCCGCCCCACAACTTTACTTCCCCCAGTACCTCGCCTCCTACTTTCCAAACTTCACAGAAGCTCTCCTGCGAACCATGCAAGACTAGCACTCGTGGAAGAAAGGATATGGTTGAGACATGGCTTAGCCACAGCCTAAGGGATGTTTCCAGAATGAAACTTTCACTCTGCAGCGGAGTGTGCGCTGATATGAAACTTCCTGGCAGATTAATATTGTGTGCCGGAACCGGGACTCGAACCTGGGACCTTTGCCTTTCGCGGGCAAGCGCACTACCGACTGTGCTATCCCGACACGACTCATCGTGGCATCGTGAGTCGTGAGAATTAATCTTCGACGGGAGTGGTAGATGGTAGTCTGCCAGGAAACTGACTAAAATTTTGCTCATAAAGCAGATCTATCCCCCCCCCCCCCAAAGCCAAGTCCTAATGACGCCACTGATCACTGTAGCCAGCCAGTGCAGTGTCGCTGTGGGCCGCAGTAACTGCCCCGCAGCTGTCTGCAGTCCCGTGACGCCAGCTGATGGGATGTCCCTGCCGCTCTTTACAGGCAATTAAGGCGTGGCGGGGAGTTTTTGCTGCAGCGTTTGACCTTTGTCCGCGCTGATAGCTCCACAGGATGAAGTAGGTCAGGCTAATGTGGAGCTTCGCAGCCTGTCTGCGAATGACGCAGCGCCCAGTGCCTGGAAACAACCGAAAGCAGTGACAGCTGTTGACGTTTTCTGTGTCACTTCTCCACCTTACAGTCCGACTAAAATTACCTGATAGTTGGTGCTGGTTTCCAACTTCCGAACCGTTCACCGTTGTCAGGCTACCACTACTGGTCTGTTGTTGTTGTTGTGGTCTTCAGCCCGAAGCAGTGTTGCCAGACGTAGGGAATTTTCCTTACACCTAGGCAGTTTTAAGCATTAAAATCATGTAGGGAATTTTCATCCCAAAGTCCCCAACGTGTAGGTACTTTGGTAAAATTTTACAATCGCCGACACAGGCCTAGCAGGTAATGTTGGGAACAGAAGAGTTGTTAGCACGCGGTAATGAATCCGAGCAATTGTGGCAAAGTTTGAAGTAGCCATTGATATTTTAGAAGGCATAGTAGTTTTCTGTTCATTGTAAACATTATTAATTTGAAAATCTAGTTTCAGACACATTAAAATTGATGCGAATTACAATGATTTCAATGTATATCAGTGGAATGGAGAGTCGGTTTGGAAATAGTGTTATAAAATGTCAGCACAAGGAAAATTTATTGTTTCCCTGAACGAAACACGTTTTATTGACTAGACTGTTATTTATTTACGACAGGACGATATACTAGTAAGTACTTTGAGAAGATGCTGACAAGAAAACGCTGAAACATTTGCGACAGCCAACGTTATAATGAACAAAGCGCTAGATATTCGTTGTCAACATAGCATTACTCTTTGAAAATCGAATAATGTAGAGTGACGGACTTCCTTTTTTGTGCTGACTGTGAACTAAATAATTACTTCTGTTGGGAAACTAATTAATACTGTTCCTCTCTATGGTTGCCAGGTTCTTGATGTATCCTTGTCTGATCGATAAATCAGTTATCCTCTTGTTACAGAGCACTTGGAATTCGCTGCATAATCTACACCTGATTGCATCAGTAATGATCATCAGTCACTGGAATAACATATCTAGCAAGTGAAGCATGATGCCAAATATTTATTTTAAAGTTTTTCAAAATTGTAACATGTTGCATTAATCAACTGGTCAACGTCTGCTAGCCGTACACCTGGATTCAGCCCCTCCCAGACCCAAATCCTGGTTACGAACATGATGTAGGGGCATTAATGAGGGGGTAGGGAGAAAGTGGGGAAAACGTAGGTACATTTTTGGGTGACTGTAGGTATTTTCTCTCTCTGCCATCTGCCAACACTGGTCCGAAGACTGGCTTGATGCAGCTCTCCATCCTACTCTTATCCTGAACAAGCCTCTTCATCTCGTCATAAGAATGGTAACCTACATCCATTTGAATCTGCTTACTATATTCGTCTCTTGGTCTCCCTCTGCGATTTTTAACCCACAAACTTTCCTCCAACACTAAATTCACGATTCCTTGATGTCTAAGAATGTGTCCTATCAATAGATCCCTTGTTTTAGTCAAGGTATGTCAGAAATTTTTTTCTTTCCTATTTTGTTCAGTACCTCCTCATAAGTTACGCCATTCACCCATATAATCTTCAGCACCATATTTCAAAAGCCTCTATCCTCTTCCTGTCCGCAATGTTAATCGTCCATGTTTGACTCCCATATAATCCCTTCAGAAAGGACTTTCTTACGGTTAAATTAATATTCGATGTTAACAAATTTCCCTTTTTCAAAAACTCTTTTCTTCCCATTGACATTCTGCATTTTATATCCTCGGTACTGCTACCAACATATGTTATTTTGCTGCCTAAGTAACAAAACTCATTTACCATCTTTATTGATTCCTTACCTAATCCAGTATCTTCAGCATTCAATTACCCTTGTTTTCCTCTTATTAATGTTCATCTTATACACACCTTTCAACACACTGTCCATTCCGTTCAACTGCTCTTCCAGTTCCTTTGCTGTCTCTGTACTATTTCATCGGCAAACCGCGAAGTTTTTATTTCTTCTCCTTGAACTTTAATTCCTTCTCCAAATTTCTCCTTGCTTTCCTTTATAGCTTACTCAATGTACAAATTAAGTAACATTGGAGATAGGCTAAAATCGTGTCTTACTCCCTTGACTAATGCGCAGAAACATCCTGGACGACAATGGTGTGTGGAACAATGTCATAGGAATGGCGTCAGATGGTCTATTCAGATGAATCTAGGTTCTGTTAGGATACAATGGGCAGGAAGGGGGAGCGGCATCGCCCGAGACTTATAGGGCCAACTCAGGATCTTACGGTGTGGAGCGCTACTGGCTACAACTATAAATTAACGATGCATGTATAGGGCACTGTGACCAGTTTGACCTACTCCTGTGACCCGTAGCCATACGTAGGTTGTCAGCGTTTTACCCTGACCTGGCAGATCGGTGTCCCCAATCAAAAAATCGCACTAACTTGTTTTACAACCCACTTTAGATTTGTAGTTTTATAAGTTTTTGCAAACATTTTGGACCAAAATAATAAACTAAATAGTAAAAAATTAATAAGAGTGTCTCAAACCCTTTTAGGAAAAAAAAAAATAGGTAGTGGTAGGTTCCGAACCACCCTCCTTTAGCGTCATAGTCCAACGCCTTGCCCACTACGCTATGGCTATCAATCAAAAGAGAGTTCTTTAATCTCATACTATTGATGGCCGTTGTTAATTGATGCTAATATGGCATTTGTAGACACTAGATTATCATTTATCGTACGAAGAACGATGTGGTTTTGTTAATTATTTCTCAGTGCGCCATTGCTTTGAAATGACAACGTGTAAGTTACAATAAGAAAATCATCAAATACGCAACGCAAGATGGCGTATGCCAGAGAGAGTTCTGGGCAAGGAATGTCACGTGACATCTCCGAACTGCTGGTTTTCGTTAATTCAATGAAGGGTGTCAAATCTCCGTTATTTTTGCAAATATGTCTCAAACGATACGAGATATGAAAAAGAAACATAAGGAGCTAAGTTTTAGAGAATTTTTCCACTACCAATTAGGTTATTCAATTTTCGTGTCAGATGAACGGTTCGTTTGCAATTACAATTATATTACAAACGGTTTTTTTTAAATTTTTTTTATTACTACCGTATTTTTTGTCCGAAAAATTTGAAAAAGGGAGGTTCTGGTCTCTGGCGGCCTACAATCATGTCTTTTAAATTTGGGGCTGATTGGTCGAACGGTTCGTCTTAAAAACAGGGAACACGTTACGGACAGACAGAAACTACTACTTCAACTATCTTTGAAGCGCTACGAGATATGAAAAAAAAAAAAAAATCATAAGAGAGCAAAGTTGTAGAGAATTTTCTCCTCTACAAATTCGGTTGTTCAATTTTCGTGTCAGATGAATGGTTAAACCGTAATTTTCATTTAAATTTCGAGCTGTCAAAAGACGATCGCAAAGGTCCACTTTTAGTGTTACTACCGTAACCTAAAGTGATTCAGCGCTGTGAGCCAATGGCAACCACTACAGATGAATTTTGGAATCAGCTGAATGCAGTATGCACGGCTGTACCACAGAAGGACGTTTGGGCCTTATACGCCTCAATGCGATCATGCATGGAACAGGTTATGAGTGCCCATGACTGACCCTTTGCCTGGCAATGGGGTACGTGCTGAACTGAGGTGACTGGAAGGCTAATCATTTCTTCAGGAAATAATAATGGATATGTTCTGTGACATTAACTAGTCTTTCAAGGTGTTTCGGTTCTTTTCTGGACATGAATGTATATGGTGAAGGTTGACTACGGTTTTGGGTGTTGGGGTTTGGCGCATGTTATTTTGTGACTTTGGGTCCTCACACGTTCTGGTGGCGGCTGGTTAATGGTTTGGTTGTCGTTTCATGGTTCCCTGAAGGGTGATGATATCGCCTGTCGGAGGTGGAGGGTTCGCCTTGCGTGGACTTTCGTCCTGGCCTGGGTTCTGCACGCCGCCTCACGCTTCCAGCAGGCCAGTCCACTACTTCAGTTAATCCGCATCCTATCCTACTCTGTCTCTACTTGCTTTATGCTATTCTCTAATGGTGATACAGACGTCCGCAAGACAGGGGAGGGGGAACAGGTGTGACTTGAATCTGGTGTACGAGCGTTTGTTCGATACAAAGGTTTCATGAGTTTTCAGTAACGATGGCAGCTATAGCAAACATTAACTTTTGCGACGGAAAATACACTCTGGCGGTGCCCTGTCTGTTCCACACACAGACATATGTTACTAGACTGGCAAACTTGCCTCTCTGATTGAAGCTTGATACCGCCATCTTGTCTCACCTCATGTCAAAAAGTTTCCATACGGTAAAATTGTGATCTTCTGACACGATATGATGTTGAAAGCTGTAGCCTACTAGTTGGTTTGTACATGATTTACATTTGAGCTAACACATCCGCAGTAGTTGAATTTAACAGATAGGCGTACATTGTCGAATCGTGTTTTGAGAAGAACGTGTTACATACACTTAAATTTTACTTACTGTCCTGGCGGCCTCACGTGACTATGTTGTCGGTCGTGTGATGTTGGCATTAGCCATTCGCTTGACGATGCAAATGTTTTGTCATGACAACTTCGTTTTACGAGGGCAATTACTGTTACTAAGCGAACGAGGGCACATACAAAAATCTGTCAACCGTAGAGCACGAACAGCATTATTTGTTTACTTCATCAGCTATACGAAACACTAATCAACTCACACTGTATGGATTACTAAGAATATTAATATCTTGGTTAGGGCTTTCTACCGTTTTGTTGATGTTGCCAACATAATCGTACGAGGGCACTGAGATGGTAAGTAAAATTTTACCGCTACATACACTTAAATCAGATTGTAATTATGGGAAAAACACTGAGAAGAATAAAGATACTTGTTATCCACGACAAATGGCTCAAACATTTAACGTTGTTGTTTCCGCAATGACTTTCTACATAAAAGATCGCCACTCATAATTTCACTTTGAAAATCGGGTATTAGGATAACGAATTGACGTGACGGACAGTGTGAATACAACGTGACATGACGTTGACGTGACGGACAATGTGAATTGGCCTTATACCTTCGGTTTGCCGTACGAAAAATTACAGCTACATACAACACATGAATTAACCAATATGTCAGATCTCTAAAGACAGCGTAGATAAGTGGGTTCATCCGTATTTTTACGAATGTTTTCTGTAAATATACATACGACTGCTCACACGTTTGTAGTATAGAAATATGGCGGCGAGACTACAGTGACACCAATGATACTGTATACGGCATTGCCAGTCTAGCAATATATGTCTGTGGTTCCACACCATTCATGACACTGCTGATTCTCTGGTGCGGTGGCAGTTTCGGAGCCATCCAGCAGTAAAGACACATGCCATCATCTACAGAACAATGCCGATCTAGTGTCACCGATCGATTATCCGTCTTTTTCTGGTACCTATCTTTTTAGGCTGTAGAAGCAACCGATTCATTACATTGATGCACGCTTCCTCCCTTACCTAAACCAAAGAATGTAGTGTACCATTGTTTGTGAACAATAAGATACGTGAGGACTTGCAAATTCTACCTTCGGATTTACGTTTTAGTGTAGATGCGTCGAACGGAAACACTAGGGATCTGTATCTAGCATCTATTCTCGGCCGAACTGTATATGCACATAGTTCCGTGACTGTCCGATACATTTCAATATTATTTTATTCGACATTGTTGTCTAGGAGTGTGACAAATTATTATTTTTATTATACACCACATATGAGTAATCTAATATCAAACCTGGACATCTGACCTAATGGTCGAAAATTAGTGAGCTGTCGATCCTAAAGGACGTTTTTCCGCTCTTTTCATTGGTGAAATACGTTTTTTTCCAAAAATTGACATTATGTGATAAATCACACGTTAAATTTGACTGTTCACATCAAAAGTGGACACCTACATAACAGCTTGATATCAAATTCGGACACTTGAGTGAAGCAGTGAGCACCAATGGCAACACGGTATATGATCACATGACCTCGAAAATCGGACATGTCGACAGTATATGACAGGTACTAAGACGTAGTAGCCCACACTTAAAGTTTTCAGCAATTTTTATAGTATTATTTCTAATAATCATCTTAAAGCGGGTAAAATGGAACATAATATATCACCATCGTCAGAAGGAAAATCTAGGAGGCAGTTGAGACAACCTGAAAAGTGGAAAATAAACATTGATATGAAACAAAGGCAAGACTAGCTTGTAAAGTACACTGTTATATTGTAAGGTGTGTTGTACGAAATTATCACTTGTTGGAAGGAAGTTCGATGTCACAAATGTTTACGGAAAAATCTGGCGCCGGCCGCGGTGGCCGAGGGGACTGAGGCGCGCCAGTCACGATCTGCACGGCCACTACGGTCGGGGGTTCGAATCCTTTCCTCGGGCATGGATATTTGTGCCGTCCTTAGTGTTAGCTGGTTCATAAGTAGTTTGTAAGTTTAGGGACTGATGACCCCGTAGTTAAGTCCTATAAGCTCTACAAACATTTGAAAATTTGAAAAATCTGGCGACAGTTTCTACAGACCTTACGTTAATAATTTTAGAGATCAGTGCCGCAACATTTCATTTTGTATATATAATTAAAAAGATTATTGTGATTATTGTAGTTTTCATTTTTCCAATATGTAATAGAGTCCAGAATTTAATATTTTCCACTTTATGTCCATATACCTACAATTTCCCAGATTATACACCTGTGAACGATTCTCGTCAGCAGTAAGCGAATATCTGTGTATCAAAAACGGACATCTGAAAGCGAATTCACATCAAAAGCGGACACCTACACGTTTTGGTTTCAAAGACGGACATCTGTATTTTCAAACACAATTTGAGTGCTTGAGTAATCAAATTGATATTAGCCACTTCCAGCTATAAACCCTCGAGTATTAAAGTTGATAATGCTCAAATCAGGTTATAAACATATTAGCTCTACGTTTCGCAATAAGAAATGGCGTTTATCTCAGTTTCTGGCAAACGACAGATGTCCGTCTTTGATAATAGGCAATTCGTATATAGTGTTTAAGCCATAGTCACAAAAAATGAACCTTATATTCAAATAACGTAACTAGTTTCGATGATCTTTGTCATCGTTTTCAAACGTAAGAATATTGCAAGAAATAAGGCATAACTGAAAATATCATACGAATAAATTATGAAAAGCTGTAGTTTTTCCAGCAACTGGAGCCAGGCCATCTAGGGGAGCGAGAGTGGCTCCCAACAGCATATGGCTGCAAATGGTCAGATACCATAAGGTGTGAATATAGCAGACAGTTGGGAGCCACTTTGACTCCTCTAGATGGCCTGGCTCCACTTACTGGAAAACTACAGTTTTCCATAATTTATTCATACGATATTTTCAGTTATGCTCGATTTCTTGCAATATTCTTACGTTTGAAAATCGTGACAAAGATCATCGAAACTAGTTACGTTATTTGAATATTAGGTTCATTTTTTGTGACTATGTCTAAACCACCATATATGTGGTATATTATAAAACATTGCAATTTAGTCGAGCAACTGTATTCAATTTTCCTCATGCTCAGTTGTCCGAGCATGACATGCCCGAGATGCCCAACCATATACTCAGAGGGGGTTGGAACACTTGCGGGGAGTGACACTTGCTGGGTGTGACACTTGCGGGGAACCTGGGGCCCTTGGGGCGGCTGATGGCTTTTCCTGGGTACAGGCACACCAAGAAGTCTAGCACTGCTGTTGTCAAGTTTCCACAATGTCAACATAACACGAAACCAGTGAAATTGCACAACCATTTGCAAGCAGAAGAGCAGTATAGTAACTTGTTCTAACTACATATTAATTCGTTGAGTGTTCCTCCTGAAAACAAAAAGGTATTTTAATAGTGATAATGTTTGGAGAGTTATTAAGACATTCTCTGCTACTACAAAACGATGACTTTCCACAGTCATACCTCCTAAAAGCATATTATTCAGAACACTAAGCATATCAAGACACCTGCGCAAGCAATAAATATATTAGGCATACTGCATAGATACGTTGATGTAATTGACCGCTATGTAGTTAACGCCACTATCACGCAACTTCCATCTCTTTAAAAATAACTACTATGCTTCAATTAAAAAACGTTAATAACAAGGCAATGAGTATTTTACATACTTGAAGCGTTTATTCGTAGACCCCAAAACGATTTGGCTGTATTCGAATTACCGATGCATCTAAGAAATGTATGAAATACGGAATGTGTAAGGGAATGTCACACAACGAAAAATGCTAAAGATAAATTCTATTTTCTATCACCGTCATATAGAACCATTTTTACTCCGAACTTGGCATAAACCAACAGGGAGAAACAAGTTGCAAAACTTCGAGGAAAAATGAAGCGAAATTGGCAGCCAATAGTTGGTTATAAATTACATTGCCTGTTACTGTATAAATATAAATTACCGAATACGCGGAACTCCTGTCCAGTAAAGTCAAAAAAGTCTAAGGTAATAGACAGTGGTTTACAATCAGATATCCGTATCACTCTCTCCTCAAGAAGTCTGTGTGAAGATTTATATTCAGAACATTCAAGAAAAAGGCTACTGTGGTGTTGAAACTACAAGAAGCAGCTCATTTACTCAGGAAGGGAAAACGTTATGGTGCCCGTAAATTTGAATGGTTGTATCGCTTGTAGTAACATTCATTGTACAGGTAGTGGCTGGAGGGCGTGGAGTAGGGGTGGTGTATCCCTACTTCTGGAACACCCTGTTCACTACCTGCAGCGTCTGGGTCTCCCCGCAAGTGTCTATGCATTCCCTTTCCCCACAAGTGTCACTCCCCGCAAGTGTCACAAACTCTACTCAGGGAAGGGGGACAAATCAGAGGTTTCAAAGTCTGTGTAACTAAGGGACCAAACTGCTAAGGTCATCGGTGCCTTTACTTGCACGCTACTTAAACTAACGTATGCTAAGGACAATACACTCACCCATACCCGAGGGAAGTTCGATCACTAGACCGCTTGCCTGTCAAAGGCAAATATCCCAGGTTCGAATACCGGTCCCGGTAAACAGTTTTAACCTCGCAGGAAGTTTCATATCAGCGCACACTCAGCTGCAGAGTGAAAATACCGTTCTGGAAACATCCCCTAGGCTGTGGCTAAACCATGTCTCCACTACATCCTTTCTTCCTGGGTGCTAGAATCATTGGATCGAGTTCTATCGTTACGCTCATCGTAAATGCCAAAGATCAAGTAAATCAGTGTTGGGATGCTGGGATGGGCAGCAGTGACACGAACCTCTGTTCGTTGTGACCGCCTTCGTTTTACTTGTTTTCTTGTAAGTTATCCTGACCTCATTACATTTATTCAACAGTTATTTGTTAACTACATTGTCAGGTCCCTCATACACGGGATTACGAACGTCGTAAGTAGACACGCCTGCTCCACATAGCGTGAGTAAACGAATCGTTACGAACTCTCTCTCTCACTCTGTCGATATTTCGCTGGATGTTACAACTTGGGTTGCGGGTTGGCGTCGCGACGTCTGTGACCTCCTTGCGTGTTGACTATTTATTCATGACACAATGGCTCTGTCATCCTCCCTGCCCGATATTGCTAATGGCTGTGATGTTGGAACTTTAAGGACATTTAAAGGTGTCCCTTCTTTACCATTCTGCCGCGTATTGTTATAGCTATTGCAGTAGACTCTGAAGTACGCAGTCTTTATGTTGGTTTTTTTTGCGGAATTTTTAGTTCAAAATGTTCAAATGTTTGTAAATCTATCGGACCAAACTGCGTGGTCATCAGTCCGTAGCTTACAAACTACTTAAACTAAGGTAAACTAACCTAAGGACAACACACACACCCATGCTCCAGGGAGGATTCGAACCTCCACAGCGAACAACCGCGCGCTCCGCAGCGAGACGCTTTAGACCGCTCGGCTACTCCACCGCGGCTATTTTTAGTTTCTTACTATATTATGGGCCTCTAAATAATATGAAATACTACATTAATAACTGTCAATAATTTGAAGTACTATACTGTATGTATGAGTACTTCTGTTCAATTTCAGTTCCTGTGAAATTCACAGAATCATCTATTTTACCTCTCAGTGGAAAAATTTCTGCGGACGAAGTGAACGGTGCTCCATTGCGTTCGTTTAGTTGCGAAACGAAAACGCTTGGAAACCAAGAAATAGTGTAGAAGCATTTCGCATGGGATCTTCAGGAGGAAAAGAAGGTTATCAAAACGCTTACCTGGAGAGGCAAAGCCTAACATCAGTTGTAATTCTGTCCAAGTTGAAGTAACAAACGACGTTTAGGTGTACCCAGTAGAATTCTTGAACTCTTTAAATCCGTCTGGTTTATCACCTCGTCAATTGCTTTTAAAGAAAAATGCTACATTTATGTTTATTAGAAATCTAAACACTAATCAGTGATTCATTAATGGTGCAATATCAGCGATGACTGACTTAGGCGAGTACATCATCACTGCTAAATCCATTTGCCTCCGATAAAACTGTGCTAATACTCCGCATTAACCTCACACCTTCTGAACAAACCCTGCCTTTCCAAATGATAGGAAGACAATTCCCAATAAAGGTAGCCTTTGCTATGACCGTAAATAAAGCACAAGGTCAGACGCTTCAAAGTGCAGGACTATATTTACCAGAAGCTATTTTTTCGCATGGACAGTTATCCGTGGCTTTTTCATGAGTTCGCTTATTCAGTGATACTTATGTTTGTCCTAAAGACACATACAGCCAAAAAGTAAACGATGGTCGCACAGAGATGCCAAACATTACGAATCAATCGTAATAATTACGAATTTCCTCCAATAATTACGACATTACGAATGACATGGCTAAAATTACGATTTTTTCGAATACCATGCTTTAGGAATCAGAAAGTACCTGTCACTAAACTTACGACGGCTATTCTTCTGGTGCCTCACAGTAATTCCCCTGTGGGAAGAGTTTAGTTTGGTGAAGAAGAAAAACACCGAGTTTAAAGCTAATATGAACACGGAACTGTTAAGTGCTCTGTTAGTACAGAAGATACAAATGACGTCACACCGAACGCAAGTTACCACTGTACTTCCTGCGAACAGGAACTGCTAGCAGCTAAGGGGGCAACTAAAGTATTCAATTCAAAAAATGAACCTCCTACTTCAATTATGTAGTGCCGGTCTGAGATAAGAATTTAATGCTATTATGAATAAGGGACTGCTAAGTGCTCTGTTAGTACAGAAGATATATGATACCAAAACAATAAGCATGTTATCAGTGTACTTTCAGCAGACAAGAGCAGTTTCTTGGCAACCGGAGTTTTCAGTTCAAAAAAATGATTCTTGAACGTCTACTTCACAAACGTAGTGCAGATCTGAGATCAGAATTTAGTGCTGATGTAAAACAGAACTGTTACTTGCTGTTAGTGCATAAGATGCATATGATGCAAAAACAAAAAGCATTGTACCAGTGCAAACCGGAGCAGCTAAGGGGCAACTAGTGTTCAACTCAAAAGACGTCAGTCCGCAGATAAGAAGGAAGGAAGGAAGCTTGGAGTTTAACGTCGCGTCGACAGCGTGGTCATTAGAGACGGAGCTTACGCTCGGAGTATTTGGGTAAGGATGTGGAAGGAAATCGGCCGTGCCCTTTCAAATGAACCATCCCGGCATTTGCCTGGAGTGATTCAGGGAAATGACAGAAAACCTAAATCTGGATGGCCGGAGGTGGATTTGAACCACCATCCTTCCGGATGCGAGTCCAGTGTGTTACCACTGCGCCACCTCGCTCGGTATGCAGATAAGAAAAAGAGGCTTTGTACATATCAGTCTCTGTTATATTGCATTTGTTGTAATATATGTTAGTTTTTCTGTAATGTCTTATTTAGCGATGCCGATGCATAAAAATTCCCGCTCGGTAACAGCACTGCCTGGCCTGACTCGGCCATCACTAATTGGCTTTCTCAAAAGCTGGCATCTCTGGTCACATTGTAACTACTAACATTGTTTTCAAAGAAATTTTGTAAAATCATTAAGTTTTCAAAAAATAAAAATGAAAAAGTCAATATCTGCTATTTTTGTATGTTTCACAGTTAATCATATTGTATTTAATTATATAAATTTTCTTACAATGAGACTAATATGTGTTACTACTATTCAAAGTTTATTATCTTTTATACATATGTACTTGCAGCTGCCTTTTCTCCATTACTATTTTGCCTATCTCTCACAGATCAGGACAGAGTGCAAATTATTTGCGCGGGTCAACTAGCAGTAAAAAGTTCAGGCTTGTGCTAACATAGACTGCTGGCTCTTGTAGATGGAACTTCTGGGACGGACTGTAGAAGTCCCTTGAACGAGCTTATGGAATAGGTTCACAGATTTGTGACTGGCTGGAAGACTTCCTAAGTAATAGAACGCAGTACGTTGTTCTCGACGGCGAGTGCTCATCAGAAACGAGAGTATCGCCAGGAGTGCCCCAGCGGAGTGTGATAGGACCGCTATTCTTTCCTATCTATATAAATGATCTGATGGAAAGAGTAAGTTGTAATTTGCGGCTGTTTGCTGATGATGCTGTGGTGTATGGGACGGTGTCGTCTTTAACTGACTGTAATAGCATACAGGATGACTTAGACAAAATTTCTAGTTGGTGCGAAGAATGGCAACTAGCTCTCAACGTAGAAAAATGTAAGGTGATGCGCATGAGTAAGAAAAACAATCCTATAATGTTCGAATACAGCGTTAGTAGTGAGCTTCTTGATGCTGTCGCGTCATTGCAGAGCGATATGAAATGGAACGAGCATGTAAGGACAGTTGTGAGTAGGGCGGACAGCCGACTTCGGTTTATTGGGAGAATTTTGGGAAGATGTACTTAATTTGTAAAGGAGACAGCGTATAAAAAGTCTTGTACGACCACGTCTTGAGTATTGCTCAAGTGTTTGGGACCCGCAGCAGATCAGTTTAAAGGAAGACATAGAGGCGGTTCAAAGGCGAGCAGCTAGATTTGTTCCCGTTAGGTTTGACCAATGCGCTAGTGTTACGGAAATGCTCCGGCAAATCAACTGGGGATCACTGGAAGAAAGACGGCGTTCTTTTCGTGAGTTTCTGTTCAGTAAATTTAGAGGGCCGGAATTTGAAGCTGAGTGTAGTAAGATCTTGCTGCCGCCTACTTACATTTCGCGTAAAGATCACAAAGACAAGATAAGAGAAGTTAGGGCTCGTACGGAGGCATATAGGTATTCTTTTTTTCCTCGTTCTATTTGGGAGTGGAATAGGAAAGGAAATGCCTAGTAGTGGTGCAGTGTACCCTCCGCCACGCACCTTACGGTGAATTGCGGAGTATGTATGTAGATGTAGAACTCCCTGGTGTTGCTGTGGCGCGTCGGCATACGTGGGCGAGCCCACTTCTTCCCATTGGCCGGCGCGCGAAGCAAGCAGAGAGGTACAGAGACTGCGGGCGCCCCCGGCGGCCGCAGTACTACAGAGCGACTTACCGCAAGTCTTGTAGTGGCGCGGCGACTTGCGGGGACCGCCAGCGTTGTGGAGAATAGCGACGCCACAACAATTTATACGCGACTAGCTGAACCCCCGCTGCTTGGCATGCGTAGGCTGGTTGGTCTGCACCAGTTGTTTCTTTTTAATCCTGATGAAGAATCCATATCTTAAGTTTCGTAGTTATAGCTTGAAATTTGAGTTAACAGCACCATATTTTTGAAAATAAATTTTTGCATATTGTATTTCAACCCTTATTGGTCGAATTTCCAAAAATACCGAAACACGTGTCTTTTAAATTCTAACCCCGAATCCAAATCCGAAAATTTGTAATTTTAACTTCAAAATTGCCTAAATAGCAACAGATTTTCGAAAAACACCCCCTCTCCAATTTAACCCTCTTGATGGTTGAATTTCCAAAAATACCGAAACACGTATTTTTTAAATCATAACGAACAATACGAATACCAGTTTTTGTAGCTATAGCTTGAAAATTGTCTTGACAACAATGTGTTTTCGAAAAGAATTTTTCATCCCCTCTTTTACCCCCTTAGTTGTTGAATTTCCAAAAATACCGAAACATGTGTCTATTTAATCATGATCAAGAGTCCATATCCTAAGTTTAGTAGCTATAGCTCGAAATTTGAGTAAACAGCAACATATCTTTGAAAATCAATTTTTGCATCCCGTATTTCACTTCCCTTATTAGTCTGATTTCCAAAAATACCGAAAAACGTGTCTTTTAAATTCGAACCCCGAATCCAAATCGGAAAATTTGTAGTTCTAACTTCAAAATTGCCTAAATAGCAACAATTTTCGAAAAAACATCCCTCTCCGATTTAACCCCGTTGTGGTTGAAGTTCCAAAAAAATACCGAAACACGTATTTTTAACGTCTAACCAACTATACAAATATCAATTTTTGCAGCTCTAGCTTCAAAATTGTATCAATAGCAACGTGTTTTCAAAAATAATTTTCTATCCTCTATTTAACCCTTTTACTTGTTGAATTTCTAAAAATCCTGACCAAGATTCCAGATCCGAAGTTTCGTAGTTGTAGCTTAAAATTTGAGTTAACAGCAACATATTAGTGAAAATCAATTTTTTGCGTCACCTACTTTACCCCCTTATTTGTCGAATTTCAAAAAATGCCGAAACACGTGTCTTTTTAAATTCGAACCCCGAATCCAAATCGGAAATTTTGTAGTTCTAGCTTCAAAATTACCTAAATAGCTACATATTTTCATATTTCACCCCCTACGGACGGAATATCGAAAAATCGCTTCTTAAATGACGCCTACAGAGTAAGATCAACACCCTCCACAAATTTCAAGTTTCTATCTTCAGTGGTTTGGCCTGGGCGATGGTGAGTCAGTCAGTCAGTCAATCAATCGGGACACTTCCTTTTATATATAGAGAAGAGATGACAGTGAATAATCCTTTCTTCAGGACGGATGCACACCAGGTCCGGACTCTTGGCGAAATGTCACGAGTAATGAGTGATACTGGGCAGCGCCACTATACTCCGTTCACCGAAACGAGGGACGGACTGTAAACACAGCGAGGCGCGTGACCAGGGGTGGACAAAACAGGGGCGCTCGCTCAATGACGCCGCATCCGTTTCATGTGTACAGCGTTTGTGTGTTTCATGAGGGGTAATATTAGAGGCTAGCTAGAAATTTCTTCTTAAAGGACCAGTTGCTGAATAGCAGCATAAGTATTACGCTTTCATATTCTCTTTTTCTCTTTCTCTTTCCCGTCTGTATCGCGCAAATGTAAACTCATTATGTCATCCTACATTTTGAAACCACGCAAGAAGCGAGCAAAGAATAAATCATTAAGTTATTAATGTATATAAAACGGAGCTGTTGTGTCCAGATCAATAAATGACAGACATAAAAACAGCTGCATCTACGTGTGTTGATCGTTCCTCAGTTTATCGTATGGCAATTGATTACAAGGCAAGTCACTCTCTGAAATCTCCAAGAAAGCATCACGACGGAAGCTTACAGCAAGTGTTGATGACTTTCACAGAAACGTGATACGAAGGAAACAACATGATTTGTTGTTTTATTGATTTAGTTCTTATTGTCGTAAACGGAAATGCAGATTTGGACACTTTTAAGAGATTCTATGAATTATTAAACGAAATGAATTTTGAATATATGTGGCGTCATATATCACTGCTATATAGCAAACCACACAACCGCTTTGCACCTGTTACAGAAATTTTAATTCCAAATTATTAACTTATCCCCAAACAGCCGTAAAGTTTATGTTCTTTTATTTAAAGACTGGTTTCGGTATTGCTTTAATACCATCTTCAGGCTCTATACAAATTAAGTTGCAAATCTGTGCTGTATCCATAACATTATGCTGTAGGTATGTAATAATACAAAATATAAATAAGAATTAATGTAATACCGAAGCCGGCCGCGGTGGCCGAGAAGACTGAGGCGCTTCAGTCACGGTCTGCAAGGCCACTATGGTCGGGGGTTCGAATCCCCCCTCGGGCATGGATATTTGTGCCGTCTTTAGTATAAGGTAGTTCATAATTAGTTTGTAAGTTTAGGGACTGATGACCCCGTAGTTAAGTCCCATAAGCTTAACAAACATTTGAACATTTTTGTAATACCGAAACCAGTCATTAAATAAAACAACATAAACTTCTGGCTGTTGGTGGATAAGTTAATAATTTGGAATTAAAACTCGACGACAGCCGCAGTCCCTATTCCATTACAACATGAAACCACATCGTTTGATACGTGGTTAGCGACATTGAGCGATCGCCCCGTTTTTGTCCACCCCTGGTCACACGCCTCGATCTGTTTAAAATCTTTCTCTCGTTTCGGTGAAGGGAGTATACGTCAGTAGTGTGTGAATGGGAACTTGCATGTGACAGTACACACTCTAGGGTAGCCCGTGTGTCCGCTATGATCCCTGTGTCCCAGCCATGCAATGGTCAGCGTGTCGGCCTTGTAAGCAGGAAACCCTGAGTTCGAATACCAATTTGGCACAAATTTTCATCTTTCGCCACTGATTTAATTCTATGCCCACTTGCAGGTAATATCTGAAATATCTTTGAGTCGCCGCCGCGGAATAGCCATGTGCACTAAGTACACATAAGTACGGTACGAATAATTATAACAGCTGCAGGATCTCTCGGTATAGCTTAGGTGGCAGCGTTCTGGTCTCTCTATCATAGAGTCGATGGTTCGAATCCCCATGTAACAATTTTTTATCGTTTTGGAATTCCGTTATATAAAACATAGTGGGATCTTGTTTGTGTCAGTTTTTGTTTGTGTGTATGTAGACGAGCTGAAAACCTTGTCGTCACGTAAAACGATGGTTGAGTAGGTTAGTCGCTTGGAAAGCCATTAGTAGCTATGGAGATGACTTTTCACAAATAGTGTCGTAGCTCTTCACAAACAGAACAATCAAAGACTACCGTCGTCAGCTAATAGTGAAGCCATTCATTATTAACACCCTTCTATAAAATATAGAAAATTACGAATAAACAATAAAACGTGCACTTTTCGTAAAAATTACCATTAGATGTTAAAACTATGTAAGTATTCGAGCACAATGAAAAAAGTAAAATGATGTGTAATGACAAGATTCGAACCAGTGCCCAGAAGATTGGAAGGCCAGAACGCTATCATCTGAGCTACATCGATAGAAGCTGCAGTTCACTAAATGATTCACACTTACGCTTACTTTCAAAACTTTGAAGTCAATTTTCTCGAGAATTTTTTATGTTTGCGTCGATTGGATTTGGCTGACTGTTCTTTGAGTTCTGGACTTCAGGTACCATAAATATAAAAAAAAGTCTAAATTCCGATACCAATGTTGTCTCCTTGTCACTGGAAATTTGTTTGCTGAACTCTAGTATGCTGTACGGTGTAAAACAGATGAATTAACAGGCACACTGCTTTTATGCCCATATATCAGACAGGTGCATCGAACAGAAATCTAAAGTAGACAAAAAGTACCAACATTCCAAACTTGAGGATTGCACTCCTCCACTGTCCTCATCACCTACAAAATCCTGATACAGCCCAACGTTTTGTATGCAAATGTTGCAGGGATATCCATCCCACCGAAGTAATGTAAGTGCCTGCAGGCCGTTGAAGACATGCACTCCCCATTACTTTCCAGATTGGACCCTCACTCCTATCGATCCTCCGTCATCTTATCTGATTCTCAGTTATCGTTACTCATATTGAGCATCTCTCCACAACCTACGCCATCTGCAAGCTTTAATAATTCTGTTGTTTTTCCTGTAATTTCCAATCCTAATATGCTTCTGTGCTTCTGCTGACACAAGGCAACAACCTTAAGTCTGCAAATTATTCATATCGCCACGCAAGTAAATTCCAACCATTTGTCCATCCTAAACTAAACTTTACACTACCAGCTATATCCACCCCACCCATAGCACCTCATGAGGACTTACTTTCCCTCCCCTTCACGTATATTTCTACCTTATTTTCTCCTCGCCGTTATCCCTGTCTGTTCCTCTTTTCTTCTACCCCAATCTTCCAGCCGTCTTCCACCATCCTCTAAATTCCCCAACGGCCAATCTTTCCCTTTCAAGAAAAGCCCACCTTTTGCACAGTAGATACCTCCAATTTTAGTAATACAATAATTTCGTGTGGCTCAGTGGCCTGGTCCAAGTATTTCAAGTGGACCCGACTTTGGCGACTTACGTGTCCCTAACCTATCACGGGTATGCAACTGGGGAAAGGAGACCTACAGTTTAACGTGGAATCCAAACCACGTGTCGTTTCTGGCGACTCCTCACATCGTTGACAGTTGAAAGTTGGGTTAAAACATATATACTGGACAATTACATGATCTGACCAGGTTTCGAACCCACGACTCTTCGGTTTCCACTCAAGCCCTTTACCCCGAGACCACGAGGCACGATATGTGGTGCTTCTTTCTAACAAGGAATGTACGTGGGCTCGAAGAAACATATCTGTATGTTGCAGGATCTCAACGTACACCTCAATGTGCTGGTGGGTGTCGTTTTTCTGCAAAGCTCTGCAGCCATGCTCTAGATAGCACTGTAGTTGTAATTGTAGACGTCATACGTAATGCAGATATCTTAACTATAACTTATGTAATAATCATCGTACATGTTCTCTAGCGAATTGTCATCAAAACCCGTGATGTTAGTTGCAACTTTAATCTTGTTCCCGAAAGCCTGTTGGTATTCAGTGCCACTGCTTCCATCGCCTCTCCCCGCACTTACCGTAGCACTACCGCTTGCAATGAGTTGTTCGTAATTATCATCCCTACTATCATTATTATGAGTTTGTAACAATAGTATCTCATATTTCTGTACCATAACAGATACGAGAAAGCATGCAAATGATTCATCTTCTACACTAATACCATCTTCACGAAGAAGGGTTCTTCGTAACTTCATCTCAACTAATCGCAATACATTGGTAGGATTGATTAGCAATCGCCGCCCCATCTGACGCTGCACCACACAAATAACATCACAAAAGAAATGTTCAAATGTTTGTAAAAAATGTTCAAATGTTTGTATAGTCTATGGGACTTAACCAAGGGGTCATCAGTCCCTAAACTTACAAACTACTTATGAACTAGTTACGAACTAGGACGGCACAAATATCCATGCCCGAGGGGGGATTCGAACCCCCGACCGTAGTGGCCGTGCAGACCGTGACTGGAGCGCCTTAGTCTCCTCGGCCACCGCGGCCGGCAACATCACAAAACGCAACTTCGGAGGCACACTGCACCGTCCCTACTGGCGAACCGACAGGTCAAAGTGCAATGCGGCATGGCACACGCAGAGGCCTCTAACGGACGACTGCAGAGTTTTGCAGATGCGGGAGTTTCACTAGTGCAATAAGGGATCCTTACATTATCTCTCATATGATTTTAGTGTATATGTGTTTGTTCGAGCCCAAGTACTTTCCTTGTAATGAGTGTTTTTGTTACATCGTTTTTTAATGCACTCTCGCTTTTATATTTAAGCCCCCCATTAGTACCGTTTCAATTAAACACAAATGATTGAAGTAGTGGGTGTGTCCATAGTCGGGAATGTAGTATATGGAGTAGTTGGAACAGTCAGTAGATTGTGATTACCGGCGACGAAATGTTGCCTAGATGATAGGGGATGAGGTGGTGGTGTTGGTGATGATGACAGCAGATGGAGGTGGTGGAGGCGGCGACGCAGACAGAGGTACGAGTCGACTACAGTGGAGACGGTGGCAGCGGCGATGCCAGCAGCTGCGAAGCGACAGCGGCGGCGGAGATCAGACGGCGGTGGCGGCTGCGGCAGGATGGAGGTGGCGATGGTGCACGAACTGAGGTGATGGTGGTGATGATGATGATGACATATGCGAGCACACACACACACACAAGCGCGCGCTCGCACGCATGCGCGAAAGTACCCGCAAAAAAATAGCGCATTTAAACCAACCTAAAACGTTACTAGACCTATACCAAATCTATGGCACGTTTCTTTTCTGTGGGTCCCTGGCCACGTGGGTTGCCCGGGAATGAGACCGCCGACATAGCAGCCAAGGCAACAGCTCTTTTGCCTCGCATGGCTACCTTTTGCGTCCCATCGGACGATGTTCAACGGGCTCTTCGCCGGAGTATCGTGTCGTCCTGGCACAGTGCGTGGTTCTCACTGTACGACAATAAATTGAGAACTGTAAAACCGATCCCGACCGTTTGGAGGACCTCCTCACGCCCCTCTCGGCGAGAGGTCACCCTGGCCCGGTTGCGGATCGGCCACTGCCGTTTCAGCCACCGTCATTTGCTAACCGCCGATCCTGCACCGCTGTGCTCCTGCGGTGAATTGCTGACGGTGCGACATGTTTCACTGTCTTAATTTTAATCATCTCCGTGTAGCCCTTCACTTTCCGTCTACTTTGGAGGAAATTTAAGCTGATGACACACGGGCAGCTGCTCGAGTTATGCGTTTTATCAACTTGGCCAATTTATCAAAGGATATTTAACCCTTTTAATTGTTTTTTATCTTTCGTTTTTAGCCTTCTCTTGGTATTCTGACAGTTGCCTATTTTTTGAGATCTAGCAAATCTCTGTTCTTGATTGGGTCCGGGAGCATGGTCGGAAAGCAGAACAAGTTAGGCCATCAGAAAAAAAAAAACACTTATTACATCTACATACATACATACTCCGCAATTCACCGTAAGGTGCGCGGCGGAGGGTACACTGTACCACTACTAGGCATTTCCCTTCCTATTCCACTCCCAAATAGAACGAGGAAAAAAAGAATGCCTATATGCCTCCGTACGAGCCCTAATTTCTCTTATATTATCTTTGTGATCACCATGCGAAATGTAAGTAGACGGCAACAAGATCCTACTACACTCAGCTTCAAATTCCGGCCCTCTAAATTTCCTCAAAATAAATTCACGAAAAGAACGTCGTCTTTCCCCCAGCGATCCCCAATTGAGTTGCCGGAGCATTTCCGTCACACTCGCGCATTGGTCGAACCTACCGGTAACAAACCTAGCTGCTGGCCTCTGAACTGCCTCTATGTCTTCCTTTAAACTGATCTGCTGCGGGTCCCAAACACTTGAGCAATACTCAATACGTGGTCGTACAAGCGTTTTATACGCGGTCTTCCTTACAGGTGAAGTACATCTTCCCAGAATTCTCCCAATAAACCGAAGTCGTCTGCCCGCCTTACTCACAACTGTCCTTACATGTTCGTTCCATTTCATATCGCTCTGCAATGTTACGCCTAGATATTTGAACAACGCGACAGCATGAAGAAGCTCACTACTTTGTATTCGAACATTATGGGATTGTTTTTCCTTAAATTTTTCTACATTGAGAGCTAGCTGCCATTTTTCGCACCAACTAGAAATTTTGTTTAAGTCATCCTGTATGCTATTACAGTCAAAGACGACACCTTCCCATACACCACAGCATCATTAGCAAACAGCGGCAAATTACAACTTACTCTGTGTATCAGATCATTTACATCGCAATACAGTAGATATTCAACCGTAAATACTGTCTGAATTATTGTTCCGCGTTAAAACAGAAACAAAATGGAATGATTTCGTTGGTACAATGAAAATTCTTATCCAAAAGTGTAGTGTACTGCAGTGCTTCTACTGTAAAATATGGTGGAACCTGTGCTTACTAGTCAACAGGATAGGGCCTACATGCTAAACCGAGGTGACTGAAATGATAATTTCTTCAGAACATACTACTGAACATGTCCTGTGAATATGAAATTCCCATCTCTCTTAGCTCAGTCCTTTCAAGAAGTTCTGGGTTTTTTTCTGAACATGCGTGCATGAGTGTAAGTTTGCTCGTAACACCACACTGTGCCGTGGTGCAACTACGCAGTACCCATCGGAACTTCAGAATTACACTGCTGTCTTCCTTCCTTACTGAGGTAAAAGTGAACAGTGATTGCGTAAGAATTTTCTCAGTAGTTAAAAAACTAGAAATGCTTTTATCTTAAACTCAGACACCTGTCCAGAGAGCCTTATTTAGGGCTTCTGTAGTTTCCGCTATCACTTTTTAAATATGACGCAATATTTTCTCCAGTAAGGTCTTAGCTAAACATATCCGTGCTCACTGTGCAATTAAGTTTGTGCGACGCCTTTGATGACCTCGTTGCCGACTTGGCGTCAGTTTCTAGCCGTCCTTACCTATTTTAACCAGCTGACACTACCATATTTCTATGCAAAATATATAGAGGTTGCCTAGGCGTGGCCCCGTTTCAACTGGTATGCACTCGCATACCAGTTATAGACTTACCCAGCCAGTTATTGGGGATTCCAAATCACGATATCTTTTTGCACAATTCACATCGATAATTCATTGCCATGAGATAAAAATCCTATAATTTACGGGGGGCTAAAACCTCACGTCTGAAAATCCGTAATTTGTCTATTAGCCCCTAAGCCACCGACCCTAGTGCTCCAATACTGAGTTAGAGTTAATTTAAGAAATCAGATTTCTTCTGTAGTTATAGCAATCTTATTACGGTTCTGATTGTTAGCTGTTATGTGTTTGTTGTGTTTCGTTCCTTTCGTTCCTTCCTACATTATCAGGCTCTAGAGACCAATCAACGCCGTGACTAGGCAGTCAACGCCATTCTGGTTTTTACACTCATCCTCCACTTCTCTCAGACCCTACAAACTTGGCCCACTTTAGGTTACGGTAGTAACACTAAAAGTGGGCCTTTGCGGTCCTCTTTTGACAGCTCGCAATTTAAATGAAAATAACGGCTTAACTATTCATCTGACATGAAAATTGAATAACCTAATTTGTAGAGGAGAAAATTCTCTGAAACTTTGCTCTGTTATGTTCTTGTCATAACTCGTATCGTTTCAGAGATATTTGCAAAAATAGCGGCGATTATGGGATGTATGTCTGTCTGTCTGTCCGTCCGTCCGTAACGTTTCACCGTTTTTAAGTCGAACCGTTCAACCGATCGGCACCAAATTTTACAGACATAATTATTGACTACCAGAACCTTGCTTTTTGAAATATTTCGGACAAGAAATACATTAGTAATAGCAAAAAAAGCCGTTTGTAATGTAATTAATAAACCGTTCATCTGACGCGAAATTTGAATAAACGAATTTGTAGAGGAGAAAATTCTCTACAACTTTGTTCCCTTGTGTTTTTTTCATATCTTGTCTCGTTGGAGAGATATTTGCAAAGGAGTTTTGACACCCTCCATTGAATTAACGGAAACCAGCCGTACGCAGATGTCATGTAACATTCCTCGCCCAGAACTCTCTCTCTGGCATACGGCAGCTTGCGTAGCGTATTTGACGATTTTCTTATTGTAACTTACACGTTGTCATTTTAAAGCAATGGCGCACTGAAGAATTAACAAAAACACGTCGTTCTTCGTACGATAAACTATTTTTTCCCTAAAAGGGTTTCAGACACTCTTATTAATTAATTTTTTATTATTTAGATTATTATTTTGGTCCAAAATGTTTGCAAAAACTTATGAAGCTACAAATCTAAAATGGGCCGTAAAACACGTCAGTGCGATTTTTTTAGATTCCTTTCATTAAGACACCCCAATGATATGTTACAAAGTGGTACCATGTTGATTACAATATGTGATCGTTATTGATTGTAACCATATGTACATGCACTGATCGTAATCGTATCTACATGGACTGTAAGGATCCTGTTGTCAATAGATCTTACAGTTAATGGTTGCTCTTACTTAGGTTTTAGATTTACAGCAAATAAATCTATTCTTTAAAGAATCTAGCTCCCATTGTACCAGGTCGAAGTTAGTTGGTTCTTAATGTTCACGTTGATAGGCGCTGTCGGTAGCGGCTGGCTGAAATTTCATGGGCCAAAACTAATCTGCTCAAATAACGTAGGCAACACATAGCATTGCAGTTGATTGACCATTTAATGATTCTTTAGTGCCTACTTGTCCCCATTTATGGCCAGCATACAAATCTCATTAATTACAATCACTAGGACCCAGTGCGTACATTCCACACATCAATAGTACAAATTTACTTTCCACACGACTAACCCTGAAGAACGTTTACTTAATTGTTCAAAATTGAAGTTCAGAGTGATGTGGGTTGTACCTCAGATACATCACAAAATAAGACTCCCTACCATAATAAAAGATTAAACAGTTACATACAACTGGCTATAGTAAAAGGTAGCGTAAATAATACTGAATAACTTGATATACAAATCTGTTAAATTTATAATATTTCATATCCAAATATAATTTAATAGGTTTGCCAACAATACTTTCGGGGCCAGCCGCGGTGGCCGAGGAGACTGAGGCGCTCCAGTCACGGTCTGCACGACCACTACGGACCCATAAGCTTAACAAACATTTGAACATTTTTGAATACTTTCGTAATTAACGAAAATTATACGGAAATTAATGAGGGCAAAGCTTTTCTAACATTACTTGTGAAACACAGTAATACCTACTTTAATATTATGAGAAAATAATTTAAATTAGTCGTAACAGAACTACTAATTAGCATACTATTTGGACTCTAACAATACGCTTCTGTCATGAACTAATTAATATTTGCTAATGAAACAAACTTCTGTGACACCAAGTAATAGAAAATGACTTGAGCTAGTTACGTTATGAAAAAGAATAACAAAAGTTTTGGAAAAGAAAATGATAATAGACTAATTATATTCATATATATTATCCAGCGAGTGTAGCAAGCTGGTGGTTTCCTGATGGTTTGTCGCGGCTTTATGTGGGGTTACCGTACGTCACTGGTGGTCATAGAAGTCAGTCAAACGTGTATGCGGTATGACAGCCTCCTATGTATAGTGTAACCAAACACGTATCCAGCAGCATTTCGGTGAGAGGTTCGTTTTGGTGGACGACAATATTGTCGAGCTCATGGTGCATATCTTGCGAATGCGTCCCTTCATCAAAAGGACATCTATATTAGAATGGCCCTATCGAACGTGCCTGGGGTACATTTAAAAGGGCAGTTTTTTTGGGCTAGTTGAGCCACAAAGCAAACTAGAGATCTACGCCCAATCGTCTTTAAAGAGTAGGACAATTTGGATCAACAGTCGCTTGGCGATGTATCGAAGTGGTTGCTAATGTTTTTCGTAATGGGACCCACAATCTTCATAGAAATTCGCGACCCGATATTGCCACTTAAGCTACTTTGTGGTACTGTTAATAATTGGTGTTAATGATGGTTTTATATCTGGATCGGAGCTTGTTACTTTCACCCGTAAATTGTTTTCCACTCAAAGCTTGTGTCTACATTCATTAAAAAAACCGCTAAAAAAGAAAAATTCCCTCTCATTGTTGTAAATCCCGTTAATTGCTTCATAGCTACTCGCAAGTATTCGGAACTCTTCCTTTATTGTGATAGAAAAGTGGTAAAGTTTTACCCATTAAATAAAGTTTGCAGAAAAGAAAATGTTCAAATGCTTGTATTTCTATGGGACCAAACTATATTGGTCATCAGTCCCTACACTTAAGAACTACTTAAACTCAGTTAAACTAACCTAAGAACAACGCTCACATCCATGCCCCAGGGAGGATTCGAACCTTCCACGCGGGAGGTCGCGCGATCAGTAACGTGACGCTCCAGACCGCTCGGCTACTCCCGCGCGGGTTTCAGAAACGAATCACGTAGTAGTTCCATCAAGAAGTTTCCGTCAAATGCTGGACGTTTTAGCTTTTTAAAATTACCCTCTAGAACCGAAATTATTATCCATAAAGGTTATCAGTATTTCTTGGAAACTAACTCCATTAAAAAAAAAAAAAAAACAATTTTTAAGTATTAGTCTTGCATATACAAAAAAGCTTCTAGGGTGCCCAACTGTAAAAATATCAGTTCACCTGAACTTCAATGTTAAATCATTAATGCGTAACCATTCTCATTTTAATTAAAAAGGCGATAGAACTTAATTGTTGCTTTTTTGTGGACTAAAAAGTAATAAAATGAAAAATAATAAAACTTATGAAAATAACTTTTTTCTGTCGATAAGATATGTGAATTAGATAATTTGAAGGTCGTTCTGCTACTCCCTAAAGAGATCGCGCGAGTCACTAATGAATGGATCGTGACGCACAGTTTGGGAATCACTGATATAGTGGACAGTATGTCACGACGAATACCGGCATGCATCAGTGCAAGACGTTATTACCGGTACTGGTGCATGCCGCAGTCTGGAACACAAATTCAGAGTGTCTAGTTTACTGTCGTACTATTTGTCAATTTACGTTTTGGTGTGCAATACGAGAACTGGAATGACCATTTTTAAGCAAGGGTCATGAAACGTTAGAATCGTGGTGATACAACACATTTTCTTTATGTGTGACTTTATAGCTAATCATTTGAAAACATTGTTATGTTTGATTCTAAAGTTGACCTTTATGCTACAAGTTGCTTACAAGGAGAGGGTCTGACATCACCGATTTCCATCAAATTTTGCATGGATGTTCTATACTGAATATAAAGAGACCCGTGTTTTGGCTATTTGCTAGACATTCAGTACTATTAAAAAAAATAAAGATCTAAGTTGATGAAGGATAACCGCGTTAATCAGTGCTAGTCTTCAGACGATCTTTCGATGTATACTCGAAAACTCGATTTTCCATCATCGACCTCGACTTCGATTTTTTTCAAAACCTACTGAGTATCTAGTAAAATACCGAAACACGTGTCTCTTTATATTCACTATAGCAGCGTTTTTCAACTTTTTTTTTTAACCCGCGATCTCCTTTCGGAGTAAAAATGTCCGGCGACACCCCCCCACCTCTCCTCCCGAGGCGCGTAATAAAGCTACGTCATTCGAAAGGCAAAGTACTTAATTTTCTTTCTTTAATGTACGTAAGATCTGCACAACCATCCACGTCTGGTGAACTTTGCAGTAGCGAAAACTAATCAAAACTGAAAAAAGGCTGTATGACTACAAGTATTTGATTATGGGTTTGCTGTCTTGAATATATGTAATTTGTGGCTACGTGTTGTTATGTGCGAGTATGAAATCATCAAAGCGGATACTTCTTAATATTTCAAGGATGTTCATTAACTTTACATTTCTTCGAAAGGCTACCGAAAACCCTTAACCAGCAGCAAATTACTGTTTTGGTCTTCAGTCCGGAAACTGGTTTGATGCAGCTCTCCACCCTACTCTATCCTGAGCAAGCCTCTTCATCTCCTCATAAGAATGGCGCCTTACATCCATCTGAATCTGTTTACTACATTCATCTCTTGGTCTGCCTCTACGTTTTTTACCCAACACACTTTCTTGCAATGTTAAATTCACGATTTCTTGATGTCTGAGAATGTGTCCAGTCAATCACTTCTTTTAGTAAAGGTATGCCAGAAATTCAAATGTTTGTTAAGCTTAAGGGACTTAACTACAGGGTCATCAGTCCCTAAACTTGCAAACTACTTATGAACTACCTACAACTAAGGACGGCACAAATATCCATGCCCGAGGGGGGATTCGAACCCCCGACCGTAGTGGCCGTGCAGACCGTGACTGAAGCTCCTCAGTCCCCTCGGCCACCGCGGCCGGCGCCAGAAATTCGTTTTCTCTCCAATTCTTTTCAGTACTTCCTCATTCGTTACGCGATCCACCCGCCTAATCTTCAGCATTCTTCTGTAGCACCACATTTCAAAAGCCTCTATCCTCTTCCTGTCCGCACTGTTTATCGTCCATGTTTCACTCCTATACAAGGCAACACTCCACACATTATGCCTTCAGAAATGACTTCCTTAGGCTTTACTCAATATTCGATGTTAACAAATTTCTCTATTTCAAAAACTCTTTTCTTCCCATTGCCATTCTGAATTTTATATCCTCTGTACTGCGACCATCGTGTGTTATTTTACTGCCCAAGTAACAAATCTCATCTACCAACTTTATTGTTTCGTTACCTAATCTAATTCCTTTGAAATCGCCTGATTTCCTTAGTCTGTCCATCCTGTTCAACTGCTCTTCCAGGTCCTTTGGCCGTCTCTGAAAAAATTACAATGTAATCGTCAAAGCTCAACGATTTTTTTTCTTCACCCTGAACTTTAATTCCTTTCCTTGCTTTCCTTTATATCTTGCTCACGGTACAAATTGAATAACATTGGAGAAAGGCGAAACCCCTGTCTTACTCCCTTCCCAACCTCTGCATCCCTTTCATGCCCTTCAACTCTGATAACTGCTTTCTGGTTTTTGTACAAGTTGCAAATCACCCTCCGTTCCCTATATGTTACTCCTGCTGATTTCAGAATTTGAGAGAGTCTGTTCCAATCAACATTGTCAAAAGCTTTTATCCAAATCTACAAATGCTAGAAATGTAGGTTTGCCTTTCCTTAATCTATCTTCTAACATAAGCCGTAAAGTGAGGATTGCCTCCCGTGTCCCTACATTTCTGCCGAATTCGAACTGTTCTTCCTCGAGGTTAGCTTCTACCAGCTTTTCCATCCTATAAATAATTTGTGTTAAATTTTGCAACCATGACTTAAACTGGTGGTTTCTGTAATTTTCACATATGTCTGCGCCTGCTCTCTTTTAGAATGGGGATTTTTACATTTTTGTTAAAGTTCGAGGTTATGTCCCCTGTCTCATACATTTTACGCGCCAGGTCAAATAGTTTTGTCGTGGTTGGCTCTCCCAGAGATTTCAGTAGTTCTGAAAATGTTCAAATGTTTGATAAGCGTATGGGACTTAACTACGGGGTCATCAGTCCCTAAACTTACAAACTTCTTATGAACTACTTACGAAGTAGGACGGCACAAATATCCATGCCCGAGGGGGGATTCGAACCCCCGACCGTAGTGGCCATGCAGACCGTGACTGGAACGCCTCAGTCCCTTCGGCCACCGCGGCCGGCGATACATTTGCAGTCCTTAGAGAGAACGGAGAGTGGTTGAATCAGAGAGAATGTTGCTAGCCATGAAGTCAGAGCAGGGGCCAAACGTTCAAGCGTACATCACTGTAAACTGAATGGTAACTGTACCGGATGCTTTCCATCGCCCATCATTGTAAAAGACGCGGACGGTCGTCAAAGTCACTCTCTCCTAATACGGCGATAACTTCCGCCCTAGACTGTCCGCGAGGTGGATACTCCGAAGCTCTGCATCCGAATGGCGGTGCGTGGCTGTTCGCCGGATACGGAGCCGCAGTGTGCCTCCGCTGTTCAAAAGTAGTCCCTGTAGCCAACCTTGCAGGTAGGGGAGAAAAACCGTTGGCGAAGCTTAGCCCTTGCGGGCGGCAGTGTGTCTCCTACACACAGGTTGGAACACTTGTTTGGAACGCGGGACAAAGCTGGTATGTCTCCGCCACGGCGTTGCTTCCGGTAGCTTTTAAATTTTACGGCTTCAGGAAATTCTCCATTTTGAGCAATTTCTAGATTAACCAAACGGGTAATGTAGAAATTACACTGCCCCTTCCATTCGATTGTCCTCTAAGTAAGCAATCATTCTGTGATGCTCCTTGGTTGGTGGGAATTAAAAAAACGGCCTAAATTAATTTGTTTTACTTTTACTACTTTTTAATTAAGGTCCCGTCCGGTCTGTTATTGGTACCGGGGAGTTTGTAATTTTACTGGCAACTCGAATCCGTGGACGGAATAACATGTTTTATTTTAATTTGCTCTGATTTTGTTTCTTATGGCACAGCTGTTGCGGCCGTGCATTGTGTGCCCTCAAAAAGTCTGCGCGTTACAACTGCACTATAGAACGTCCATGCAAAATGTGATCGACATCGGTGACTCACGTGTCAGACTCTCTCCTTGTTGGACCAAAATAGCGGAAAAAGTGATCTAGGTGTACGAGAGGAACGAGTGATCTCGTGAGTGCGGTTTTCGCAGCGGAGCGCGGCGCCCCCTCGTCACGTGTGCCCGCTCACACATCTGCAGTGGGGGCGTGGCCTGGCGGTCGGTGGGGGCGGAACTGGGACTTCCGGCCTGCCGAGATTGCGGGCGCGTTGCAGACCAGGCCGCTATCCGCCTGCTAGCCGACCTGCGCTCCACTGTTCTACAACTACTTCGTAATCCATCCGTAGATGCACAGCGGAGGGCACTCAGTACCACTAATACAGGGTGTCCAGAAAAGGACTCCCTGATTTCAAAATTAAATATCTCGAAAACAAAGATCTATAGAGGAATGCAGTAAACGGTATGTTTATTGTGAAAGCTGTAAGAAGTTTATACAGCAGTTTGAAATAATAGTTACAAAAGTTGCGAACAGATGGTGCTGTAATCGCCATACGTAATGCCTAGTATAAATAGTGATCCGAAGCGCAGAGCGATCACTTCCACTATTGAAACGTGAAAGGAGGTTAGCGTACCGAAGGAAGAGATTAAAACCATGCACTCCATTGAACAACGCGTTTTCCTGGTGCTAAAGTACCACAGGTTAGAAGAGAGTCCTACGGCAACAAGGCGAAGTTTTCAATCACGATTTAATGTTCCAAAAGGATCCGATAAGAAAACTATTCGTACGCTCGTCGCAAAATTTCAAGAAACAGGCAGCGTAACCGATGATCTAGTGGGACATATTGGCCGCAAGCAAGCCGCAGTTACGCCTGAAAATATCGCCACAGTTTCTGGAATTATTCGGCGAAATCCAATGTCATCCGTCCGTAGAGTTGCATCTGAGACTGGTTTGAAGCGTTCCAGCACGCAGAAAATACTGAGAAAGAGCCTACACATGTTTCCATTCAAAATTCAAACGCACCAGGCCATACCCGTACGAGCTGTGCGACAAAGGGTTACCTTTACTTACCAGATGCTGACAATGATTGATAGTGAAGGATTTGATGTTGCCTGCATCTGGTTTACAGATGAAGCACACTTCCACCTGAATGGATACGTGAATAAGCAGAACTGGCTATTTTAGGGTTCCGAAAAGCCATATTGGTGTGAAGCGAAACCCCTGTATTCTCCTAAAGTTACTATGTAGGCTGCAGTATGCAGCCGAGGCATTATTGGCCCTTTTCTTCATTCGAGAAACGGCCACTGGTGCATGTTACGTTGCAATTTCGGAACAATTTGTCGCCACACAGCAAGCGTTAGAGGATCGACCAGGTACTGAATGGTTTATGCAAGATGGAGCTCGACCACATCGGACCGAACAAGTGTTTCGCTTTCTTGAGGAATACTTCGGGAATCGAATCATTGCTTTGGTATATCCCAAATTTACTAGTGCAGGCATGGATTGGCCTCCATATTCGCCGGATTTGACTCCCTGTGATATTTTTTGTGGGGCACAGTGAAAGACATTGCCTACCCGAAGCATCCCGCCACGCTGGACGCGCTTGAATCGGCGATCTCTGTGGCATATGAACCCATTTCGTTTCAGACACTACGAAATGTGATGGCGAATTTCATTCTTCGTTTGCGCCACCTCTGTAGTGCCAATGGTGAACATTTTGAAAACATTGTGATGTGATTGTTTGCAAATAGTGTTTTCATACGATTATTTCACTTATGCATGCTGATATGAGCTGTACAGCGTACAGCGCCATCTGTTAGCAGCTTTTGTAACTATTATTTCAAACTGCTGTATAAACCTCTTACAGCTTTCACAATAAACATACCGTTTACTGCATTCCTTTATCGATTTTTGTTTTCGAGATATTTAATTTTGAAATCAGGGAGTCCTTTTCTGGACACCTTGTAGTTAATTACTTTTCCGTTCCACTCCCATACATAACGAGGGAAAATCGAATATTGCACGCGTCTGTACGATTCCTAATCTCTCTCATCTTACCTCTGTGGTCACGACGCGAAATGTAAGTTGGCGGCAGTAGCATTGTTCTGCAGTTCGCTTCAAATACAGGTGCTCTAAATTTCTTCAATATTGTTTCTCGGAAAGAATATCACCTTCATGTTTATGGAATATTCCGCCGGTGCTCGGAGGAACATAGACATATTAAAAACTTAAATACGTAATATTTTTGTTCCACAATATTATTTATTTGCTTGTTATTAGCAGCTTTCGGCTGCTTAGGCCATCGTCAGATAACTTCATACTGAACAGATAGTCCACAAGGAACATTGAAGCTACATAAACGGAGATGGTTTTTCAAAGATATGTAAACCGCAAATGTTCCATCATTCACCTTTACTAAAATAATGTCAACTTATTACTAGACCTATTGTTCTCACTGTGTGTAAATAATTTTGTCATATGTGTTTCATACTAATACTCCATATACCTTTCTGCTCCATGCCATAATTTACAGTTTGCTTGTACAATCATCCATCGCTCACCTGGACATTTATAATATTTGTAACCGTAGTGAGTAAGATGTACCCATTCGGACCCCATTTGAGTTTTTTCTTTTATTATTATTATTATTGGTTGTTGTTGTGGCTTTCAGTCCGCAGACTGGTTTGATGCAGCTCTCCACGCTACCCTGTCCTGTGCAAGTCTCTTCAAAAAAATGTTCAAATGTTTGTATAGTCTATGGGACTTAACTACGGGGTCGTCAGTCCCTAAACTTACAAACTACTTATGAACTAACTAGGACTAAGGACGGCACAAATATCCATGCCCGAGGGGGGATTCGAACCCCCGACCGTAGTGGCCGTGCAAACCGTGACTGGAGCGCCTCAATCCCCTCGGCCACCGCGGCCGGCCAAGTCTCTTCATCTGAGAATACGTTCGGCAACATACATCCCTTTGAATCTGCTTACTGTATTCGTCCCTCGGCCTCCCTCTACGATTTTTACCCCACACACTTCCTTCTAATGCTAAGTTGACAATTCCTTTATGTCTCAGAAGGTGTCCAACCAATCTATCCCTTCTCTTGGTCAGGATATGCCAGAAACTCCTTTCCTCCCCGATTCGGTTAAGCACCTCCTCATTAGTTACGTAATCTACCCATCTAATTTTCATCATTCGTCTGTAGCACCACATTTCAAAAGCTTCTATAATCTTTTTATCTGAACTCCTTATCGTTCACGTTCCACTCTCATACAATGCTACACTCCAGACAAATGTTTTCAGAAACGCTTTTTTCCCATAGCCATTATTATTATTATTATTATTATTATTGTGCACGTTTGTGGTATTGATACTTATTCATAACAAACCCACATATTATTTCTACCATCACCTGCTGACAATACTTTCTTATAAAATTACACAGTTTTAATATTGTAATACCATTGTAGCCCAAGATATGTTCATTTAAAATCCATTTGTTTTGTAGGAGTGCGTTTGTTATATAGTATCGATTCACAGATATAATTAATTTGCAGTTCACATATCTTTGAAAAACCATCTTTGTGTATGTAACCTCATTGTTACGTGTGGACTTTAATTGAATGCCCTGAAACACACGAGAATCTGAAATATTTGTAATTTATTGTATACAGAACTTACTGCTAAATTACGTCGACTGTATGGCGAGAAAGCACAGCGAGAACTGTGCAGCAGTGATGCCAACTCATGATAAATTTTTCCGTCAGACCAACACCCAAAAATCCGTTCAAATTAGTTACTCTGCATTTTCTTGCAAAATAAAGAAAAAATTAAATATATTTTAAAATTTTGCACCCCTTACTGTGTTAACGCGTAAGCAAAATATTTAAAAATCCGTCAAAATTATATATTCCCCGTTTCCTGCAGAAATAAAGATAAAATTAAAATTTATATTTCTTACTTTGTTCACTAGTCAGACAAGCATTCAAAGATCCGTAAAACTCGGCCAATTTACTGAACTCACTATCCTGAATTCTCCGAACTAACTCGTAAAGCAAAGCACATCATTGTTAGTGTGCTGTTGATGCTACTGAGACACGTATCGTATCTTTGCATCCAAATAAACTGTAATGTTTATTTTACTTAGTTTTCCAGTCATCAGATATGTCTGTTACTGGGTGTTAGTGCAACAATTCATTAATATACTAAGCCACTACTGTCTTGCAGGCACAGAAAGATTTCATCTGTAATAGCTTTTTCGAATAAAATGTTATATTTTTTCAAAACTGTATTATACTAACAATATCCGTCAAAAAAGGAAATTTCTAATAATATCCGTCAAAAAATCCGCCAGCCGTCAAAGTTAAATTATAAGCGCTATACAACTTGAAATTCCGTTAAATGTGACGAGGAATCCGTCTAGTTGGCAACGCTGCGGTGTAGGGAAGGCAGCCGGTAAAATCGGTACGTGTGCAAGCTCGAATTTGCCCACGTGCGCCCCTGTATGGCCGGCACCGGCCCGGCGCTGGCCTTCTGCAGCAATGCCCTTGTAAAAAATAACTGACTCCCTAACGGCGCTACTGTCGCGGAATAATTTGAACCTTCGGCCGGCCGCCATGGTAGTGGCAAGCGTCACATAAATACTAGTGTTGTTAGCAGGTAAATCGTGTATTATATAGCTACTGCGGTATGTGTACACAATTGATATTGCAGTGTACATGAAGCACGATGGTCAAGAGCTGCTCAGCGCTTAAATGCATAAATCAATTTAAGAAAGGAATAAAAACATCGAATACTGTCTTCCCATTTGTATTTCTCAGGAATACAAGTAGCCCTACTACTTGTGTTCAGAGATAGTAACGCCTGCATAACAGGTTGTTATTCCAGACAATACAGGAGTGAATGAAATAAATGACAGGCTTTTACATTACTGGCAGCTCTTAAAAAGGAGCTACTTTAGGCATTACTGGTGGACAGGAAGTTCAAAAAGTGTTATTTTATGATTGTTTAAAATAACAATTAGGGCACGAGATTAGTTGCCCCACTGCAGTTCGAATTTTTGTTTATGAAATAAATATTAGCAACTTGTAACACAGAATTTAAAGGTAATCTGCTTTACATATAGGTATAACAAGGGGTGTGCAGAACTGTTTATAGTTCCATATATGACACATAGCCACACTGGATGCTCTTTGGGAAGTTGAATCCTATGACAATAGTTGTTGACTTTTGAGCAGTTCACGCTACTGTAAGGTATTTGGCTTATATAATTAAAAATGATAATATTTTTGCTAGATACCCTATTGCTAATGTTAGACGCATTAGCTAAGAAAAAGTCATGGCACACTTCATGTTCTTAAAAGAATTACGTAGTGGCTGATAACGGAAAAGGAGCGTTTTTACCTTGTGAATACAGCTATGTATCTGATGGCATATTTCACATTCACAATCGATTTTTAACATTAGCTATTTCAGGCAAATCTGTTTATCTAAATATTAGAGAATACGGCACCAAAGCAAAGACGTGAAGTGTGAAATTCTTCCGAAATTAATGTTTGTACAAAAGTTTCACACTCGTAGAATACATTGAGAAAGTGCCAAAACCTCGTGTCTTACGAAAAGTTCCGTTCATATGCTGCACTTAGAACGCTAAAATACATGTTATAGTTCGGTTTCATTACGAAGAGGAAACGCTGTTGGCCAATATCTACACCGTATGTGTAATAAATTTACACACAACCGATAGTTGCTTTATATTCAAGGAGTCTGAAGCTATTTTGTGGTTATGTATTTCAATTAGACATAGTTTTCACGACATAATGAATACTCTCTCTAATCAAGAGTCTTCGCACATTTAAAGTTCGCCCGGAAGTTTACCACCACAATGGCCGCCGAGGGGCTCTTCAATTTGTCCGCTGTTCGCAGTCGGCCGCTTACGGGGCATGACCTGCAGTGGCAATCGCAGACAGCTGACCGGCTATTTGCCGGTGCCGTTCCGTGGCCGCACTCTGGAGCTTCAATGCCCGCCAATGGTCCACTGCTGGAACGTGGACGGCCGATAGTTTACCGACCGTCCAAAATCGGTGTGTGTGCAACCAGGCTAATAGATGTGGGTCAATATGTCAGTTGTCGTCCCATTATATACCACAAGTGTTCGACTGGAGTAAGTCCGCAAGATCGACTGGCCGGAGAAGTTGCTTCATGTGTTGCACAGGTGCAGTACGTGGGCGAGCATTATCCCATTGGAATATCAACCTTCCTCTTGCAAGAATGACAGAAGAGCAGGTCTTATGGCATTCTGCACGTACCGAGCGCTGGGCAGCGTATCGTCCACAAATACCAAAGGTGAATGAGAGCCTTAGCTTATCGCAGCACAGATCATAAAGCCTGGGGTGGAGTCAGTGTGTATTAGACGAATGCACTCTACGAGACAGCGCTCGGCACGTCAACGTCATATTCGCAAACGACCATACCTTGCGTTCCGGTAGAATCGCTTAAGATGGGCCTCTCCAACTCAGGTGCTTGGCGAGCACCACCGGGAAAAGCACCGGTGTTCTGCTGCTTCACCGGTGGAGTGAGACACGTAATATGAGCGAGGCAGGTACAGTGCTGTCACATCAGTGGGAGAGGAACATGTTGCCGACCAAGAAAAGCACAGGTGCTCTGCTGCAGTGCCGGTGGAGTGGACACGTGGTATGAGCGAGGAAGGCACAGCATTGTCACACCAGTGGAAGGAGAGGAAAGTGTTGCCGACCAGGAAAAGCACAGGTGCTCTGCTGCAGTGCCGGTGGAGTGGACACGTGGTATGAGCGAGGAAGGCACAGCATTGTCACACCAGTGGAAGGAGAGGAAAGTGTTGCCGACCAGGAAAAGCACAGGTGCTCTGCTGCAGTGCCGGTGGAGTGGACACGTGGTATGAGCGAGGAAGGCACAGCATTGTCACACCAGTGGAAGGAGAGGAAAGTGTTGCCGACCAGGAAAAGCACAGGTGCTCTGCTGCAGTGCCGGTGGAGTGGACACGTGGTATGAGCGAGGAAGGCACAGCATTGTCACACCAGTGGAAGGAGAGGAAAGTGTTGCCGACCAGGAAAAGCACAGGTGCTCTGCTGCAGTGCCGGTGGAGTGGACACGTGGTATGAGCGAGGAAGGCACAGCATTGTCACACCAGTGCAAGGAGAGGAAAGTGTTGCCGACCAGGAAAAGCACAGGTGCTCTGCTGCAGTGCCGGTGGAGTGGACACGTGGTATGAGCGAGGAAGGCACAGCATTGTCACACCAGTGGAAGGAGAGGAAAGTGTTGCCGACCAGGAAAAGCACAGGTGCTCTGCTGCAGTGCCGGTGGAGTGGACACGTGGTATGAGCGAGGAAGGCACAGCATTGTCACACCAGTGGAAGGAGAGGAAAGTGTTGCCGACCAGGAAAAGCACAGGTGCTCTGCTGCAGTGCCGGTGGAGTGGACACGTGGTATGAGCGAGGAAGGCACAGCATTGTCACACCAGTGGAAGGAGAGGAAAGTGTTGCCGACCAGGAAAAGCACAGGTGCTCTGCTGCAGTGCCGGTGGAGTGGACACGTGGTATGAGCGAGGAAGGCACAGCATTGTCACACCAGTGGAAGGAGAGGAAAGTGTTGCCGACCAGGAAAAGCACAGGTGCTCTGCTGCAGTGCCGGTGGAGTGGACACGTGGTATGAGCGAGGAAGGCACAGCATTGTCACACCAGTGCAAGGAGAGGAAAGTGTTGCCGACCAGGAAAAGCACAGGTGCTCTGCTGCAGTGCCGGTGGAGTGGACACGTGGTATGAGCGAGGAAGGCACAGCATTGTCACACCAGTGGAAGGAGAGGAAAGTGTTGCCGACCAGGAAAAGCACAGGTGCTCTGCTGCAGTGCCGGTGGAGTAGACACGTGGTATGAGCGAGGAAGGCACAGCGCTGTAACACCTGTGGAAGGAGAGGAAAGTGTTGCCGACCAGGAAAAGCACAGGTGCTCTGCTGCAGTGCCGGTGGAGTAGACACGTGGTATGAGCGAGGAAGGCACAGCGCTGTCACACCTGTGGAAGGAGAGGAAAGTGTTGCCGACCAGGAAAAGCACAGGTGCTCTGCTGCAGTGCCGGTGGAGTGGACACGTGGTATGAGCGAGGAAGGCACAGCATTGTCACACCAGTGGAAGGAGAGGAAAGTGTTGCCGACCAGGAAAAGCACAGGTGCTCTGCTGCAGTGCCGGTGGAGTGGACACGTGGTATGAGCGAGGAAGGCACAGCATTGTCACACCAGTGGAAGGAGAGGAAAGTGTTGCCGACCAGGAAAAGCACAGGTGCTCTGCTGCAGTGCCGGTGGAGTGGACACGTGGTATGAGCGAGGAAGGCACAGCATTGTCACACCAGTGCAAGGAGAGGAAAGTGTTGCCGACCAGGAAAAGCACAGGTGCTCTGCTGCAGTGCCGGTGGAGTGGACACGTGGTATGAGCGAGGAAGGCACAGCATTGTCACACCAGTGGAAGGAGAGGAAAGTGTTGCCGACCAGGAAAAGCACAGGTGCTCTGCTGCAGTGCCGGTGGAGTAGACACGTGGTATGAGCGAGGAAGGCACAGCGCTGTAACACCTGTGGAAGGAGAGGAAAGTGTTGCCGACCAGGAAAAGCACAGGTGCTCTGCTGCAGTGCCGGTGGAGTAGACACGTGGTATGAGCGAGGAAGGCACAGCGCTGTCACACCTGTGGAAGGAGAGGAAAGTGTTGCCGACCAGGAAAAGCACAGGTGCTCTGCTGCAGTGCCGGTGGAGTGGACACGTGGTATGTGCGAGGAAGGCACAGCATTGTCACACCAGTGGAAGGAGAGGAAAGTGTTGCCGACCAGGAAAAGCACAGGTGCTCTGCTGCAGTGCCGGTGGAGTGGACACGTGGTATGAGCGAGGAAGGCACAGCATTGTCACACCAGTGGAAGGAGAGGAAAGTGTTGCCGACCAGGAAAAGCACAGGTGCTCTGCTGCAGTGCCGGTGGAGTGGACACGTGGTATGAGCGAGGAAGGCACAGCATTGTCACACCAGTGGAAGGAGAGGAAAGTGTTGCCGACCAGGAAAAGCACAGGTGCTCTGCTGCAGTGCCGGTGGAGTGGACACGTGGTATGAGCGAGGAAGGCACAGCATTGTCACACCAGTGCAAGGAGAGGAAAGTGTTGCCGACCAGGAAAAGCACAGGTGCTCTGCTGCAGTGCCGGTGGAGTGGACACGTGGTATGAGCGAGGAAGGCACAGCATTGTCACACCAGTGGAAGGAGAGGAAAGTGTTGCCGACCAGGAAAAGCACAGGTGCTCTGCTGCAGTGCCGGTGGAGTAGACACGTGGTATGAGCGAGGAAGGCACAGCGCTGTAACACCTGTGGAAGGAGAGGAAAGTGTTGCCGACCAGGAAAAGCACAGGTGCTCTGCTGCAGTGCCGGTGGAGTAGACACGTGGTATGAGCGAGGAAGGCACAGCGCTGTCACACCTGTGGAAGGAGAGGAAAGTGTTGCCGACCAGGAAAAGCACAGGTGCTCTGCTGCAGTGCCGGTGGAGTGGACACGTGGTATGTGCGAGGAAGGCACAGCATTGTCACACCAGTGGAAGGAGAGGAAAGTGTTGCCGACCAGGAAAAGCACAGGTGCTCTGCTGCAGTGCCGGTGGAGTGGACACGTGGTATGAGTGAGGAAGGCACAGCGCTGTCACACCAGTGGAAGGAGAGAAAATGTTGCCGACCAGGAAAAGCACAGGTGCTCTGCTGCAGTGCCGGTGGAGTGGACACGTGGTATGAGCGAGGAAGGCACAGCGCTGTCGCACCTGTGGAAGGAGAGGAAAGTGTTGCCGACCAGGAAAAGCACAGGTGCTCGGCTGCAGTGCCGGTGGAGTGGACACGTGGTATGAGGGAGGAAGGCACAGCACTGTCACACCTGTGGAAGGAGAGGAAAGTGTTGCCGACCAGGAAAAGCACAGGTGCTCTGCTGCAGTGCCGGTGGAGTGGACACGTGGTATGAGCGAGGAAGGCACAGCATTGTCACACCAGTGGAAGGAGAGGAAAGTGTTGCCGACCAGGAAAAGCACAGGTGCTCTGCTGCAGTGCCGGTGGAGTGGACACGTGGTATGAGCGAGGAAGGCACAGCATTGTCACACCAGTGGAAGGAGAGGAAAGTGTTGCCGACCAGGAAAAGCACAGGTGCTCTGCTGCAGTGCCGGTGGAGTGGACACGTGGTATGTGCGAGGAAGGCACAGCATTGTCACACCAGTGGAAGGAGAGGAAAGTGTTGCCGACCAGGAAAAGCACAGGTGCTCTGCTGCAGTGCCGGTGGAGTGGACACGTGGTATGAGTGAGGAAGGCACAGCGCTGTCACACCAGTGGAAGGAGAGGAAAGTGTTGCCGACCAGGAAAAGCACAGGTGCTCTGCTGCAGTGCCGGTGGAGTGGACACGTGGTATGAGCGAGGAAGGCACAGCGCTGTCACACCTGTGGAAGGAGAGGAAAGTGTTGCCGACCAGGAAAAGCACAGGTGCTCTGCTGCAGTGCCGGTGGAGTGGACACGTGGTATGAGCGAGGAAGACACAGCGCTGTCACACCTGTGGAAGGAGAGGAAAGTGTTGCCGACCAGGAAAAGCACAGGTGCTCTGCTGCAGTGCCGGTGGAGTGGACACGTGGTATGTGCGAGGAAGGCACAGCATTGTCACACCAGTGGAAGGAGAGGAAAGTGTTGCCGACCAGGAAAAGCACAGGTGCTCTGCTGCAGTGCCGGTGGAGTGGACACGTGGTATGAGCGAGGAAGGCACAGCATTGTCACAGCAGTGGAAGGAGAGGAAAGTGTTGCCGACCAGGAAAAGCACAGGTGCTCTGCTGCAGTGCCGGTGGAGTGGACACGTGGTATGAGCGAGGAAGGCACAGCATTGTCACACCAGTGGAAGGAGAGGAAAGTGTTGCCGACCAGGAAAAGCACAGGTGCTCTGCTGCAGTGCCGGTGGAGTGGACACGTGGTATGAGCGAGGAAGGCACAGCATTGTCACACCAGTGGAAGGAGAGGAAAGTGTTGCCGACCAGGAAAAGCACAGGTGCTCTGCTCCAGTGCCGGTGGAGTGGACACGTGGTATGAGCGAGGAAGGCACAGCATTGTCACACCAGTGGAAGGAGAGGAAAGTGTTGCCGACCAGGAAAAGCACAGGTGCTCTGCTGCAGTGCCGGTGGAGTGGACACGTGGTATGAGCGAGGAAGGCACAGCATTGTCACACCAGTGGAAGGAGAGGAAAGTGTTGCCGACCAGGAAAAGCACAGGTGCTCTGCTGTAGTGCCGGTGGAGTAGACACGTGGTATGAGCGAGGAAGGCACAGCGCTGTCACACCTGTGGAAGGAGAGGAAAGTGTTGCCGACCAGGAAAAGCACAGGTGCTCTGCTGCAGTGCCGGTGGAGTGGACATGTGGTATGTGCGAGGAAGGCACAGCATTGTCACACCAGTGGAAGGAGAGGAAAGTGTTGCCGACCAGGAAAAGCACAGGTGCTCTGCTGCAGTGCCGGTGGAGTGGACACGTGGTATGAGTGAGGAAGGCACAGCGCTGTCACACCAGTGGAAGGAGAGGAAAGTGTTGCCGACCAGGAAAAGCACAGGTGCTCTGCTGCAGTGCCGGTGGAGTGGACACGTGGTATGAGCGAGGAAGGCACAGCGCTGTCACACCTGTGGAAGGAGAGGAAAGTGTTGCCGACCAGGAAAAGCACAGGTGCTCTGCTGCAGTGCCGGTGGAGTGGACACGTGGTATGAGCGAGGAAGGCACAGCATTGTCACAGCAGTGGAAGGAGAGGAAAGTGTTGCCGACCAGGAAAAGCACAGGTGCTCTGCTGCAGTGCCGGTGGAGGGGACACGTGGTATGAGCGAGGAAGGCACAGCATTGTCACACCAGTGGAAGGAGAGGAAAGTGTTGCCGACCAGGAAAAGCACAGGTGCTTTGCTGCAGTGCCGGTGGAGTGGACACGTGGTATGAGCGAGGAAGGCACAGCACTGTCACACCTGTGGAAGGAGAGGAAAGTGTTGCCGACCAGGAAAAGCACAGGTGCTCTGCTGCAGTGCCGGTGGAGTGGACACGTGGTATGTGCGAGGAAGGCATTGCATTGTCACACCAGTGGAAGGAGAGGAAAGTGTTGCCGACCAGGAAAAGCACAGGTGCTCTGCTGCAGTGCCGGTGGAGTGGACACGTGGTATGAGTGAGGAAGGCACAGCGCTGTCACACCAGTGGAAGGAGAGGAAAGTGTTGCCGACCAGGAAAAGCACAGGTGCTCTGCTGCAGTGCCGGTGGAGTGGACACGTGGTATGAGCGAGGAAGGCACAGCGCTGTCACACCTGTGGAAGGAGAGGAAAGTGTTGCCGACCAGGAAAAGCACAGGTGCTCTGCTGCAGTGCCGGTGGAGTGGACACGTGGTATGAGCGAGGAAGACACAGCGCTGTCACACCTGTGGAAGGAGAGGAAAGTGTTGCCGACCAGGAAAAGCACAGGTGCTCTGCTGCAGTGCCGGTGGAGTGGACACGTGGTATGAGCGAGGAAGGCACAGCATTGTCACACCAGTGGAAGGAGAGGAAAGTGTTGCTGACCAGGAAAAGCACAGGTGCTCTGCTGCAGTGCCGGTGGAGTGGACACGTGGTATGAGCGAGGAAGGCACAGCATTGTCACACCAGTGGAAGGAGAGGAAAGTGTTGCCGACCAGGAAAAGCACAGGTGCTCTGCTGCAGTGCCGGTGGAGTGGACACGTGGTATGAGTGAGGAAGGCACAGCGCTGTCACACCAGTGGAAGGAGAGGAAAGTGTTGCCGACCAGGAAAAGCACAGGTGCTCTGCTGCAGTGCCGGTGGAGTGGACACGTGGTATGAGCGAGGAAGGCACAGCGCTGTCACACCTGTGGAAGGAGAGGAAAGTGTTGCCGACCAGGAAAAGCACAGGTGCTCTGCTGCAGTGCCGGTGGAGTGGGCACGTGGTATGAGCGAGGAAGACACAGCGCTGTCACACCTGTGGAAGGAGAGGAAAGTGTTGCCGACCAGGAAAAGCACAGGTGCTCTGCTGCAGTGCCGGTGGAGTGGACACGTGGTATGAGCGAGGAAGGCACAGCATTGTCACACCAGTGGAAGGAGAGGAAAGTGTTGCCGACCAGGAAAAGCACAGGTGCTCTGCTGCAGTGCCGGTGGAGAGGACACGTGGTATGAGCGAGGAAGGCACAGCATTGTCACAGCAGTGGAAGGAGAGGAAAGTGTTGCCGACCAGGAAAAGCACAGGTGCTCTGCTGCAGTGCCGGTGGAGTGGACACGTGGTATGAGCGAGGAAGGCACAGCATTGTCACACCAGTGGAAGGAGAGGAAAGTGTTGCCGACCAGGAAAAGCACAGGTGCTCTGCTGCAGTGCCGGTGGAGTGGACACGTGGTATGAGCGAGGAAGGCACAGCATTGTCACACCAGTGGAAGGAGAGGAAAGTGTTGCCGACCAGGAAAAGCACAGGTGCTCTGCTCCAGTGCCGGTGGAGTGGACACGTGGTATGAGCGAGGAAGGCACAGCATTGTCACACCAGTGGAAGGAGAGGAAAGTGTTGCCGACCAGGAAAAGCACAGGTGCTCTGCTGCAGTGCCGGTGGAGTGGACACGTGGTATGAGCGAGGAAGGCACAGCATTGTCACACCAGTGGAAGGAGAGGAAAGTGTTGCCGACCAGGAAAAGCACAGGTGCTCTGCTGTAGTGCCGGTGGAGTAGACACGTGGTATGAGCGAGGAAGGCACAGCGCTGTCACACCTGTGGAAGGAGAGGAAAGTGTTGCCGACCAGGAAAAGCACAGGTGCTCTGCTGCAGTGCCGGTGGAGTGGACATGTGGTATGTGCGAGGAAGGCACAGCATTGTCACACCAGTGGAAGGAGAGGAAAGTGTTGCCGACCAGGAAAAGCACAGGTGCTCTGCTGCAGTGCCGGTGGAGTGGACACGTGGTATGTGCGAGGAAGGCACAGCATTGTCACACCAGTGGAAGGAGAGGAAAGTGTTGCCGACCAGGAAAAGCACAGGTGCTCTGCTGCAGTGCCGGTGGAGTGGACACGTGGTATGAGTGAGGAAGGCACAGCGCTGTCACACCAGTGGAAGGAGAGGAAAGTGTTGCCGACCAGGAAAAGCACAGGTGCTCTGCTGCAGTGCCGGTGGAGTGGACACGTGGTATGAGCGAGGAAGGCACAGCGCTGTCACACCTGTGGAAGGAGAGGAAAGTGTTGCCGACCAGGAAAAGCACAGGTGCTCTGCTGCAGTGCCGGTGGAGTGGACACGTGGTATGAGCGAGGAAGGCACAGCATTGTCACAGCAGTGGAAGGAGAGGAAAGTGTTGCCGACCAGGAAAAGCACAGGTGCTCTGCTGCAGTGCCGGTGGAGGGGACACGTGGTATGAGCGAGGAAGGCACAGCATTGTCACACCAGTGGAAGGAGAGGAAAGTGTTGCCGACCAGGAAAAGCGCAGGTGCTTTGCTGCAGTGCCGGTGGAGTGGACACGTGGTATGAGCGAGGAAGGCACAGCACTGTCACACCTGTGGAAGGAGAGGAAAGTGTTGCCGACCAGGAAAAGCACAGGTGCTCTGCTGCAGTGCCGGTGGAGTGGACACGTGGTATGTGCGAGGAAGGCACAGCATTGTCACACCAGTGGAAGGAGAGGAAAGTGTTGCCGACCAGGAAAAGCACAGGTGCTCTGCTGCAGTGCCGGTGGAGTGGACACGTGGTATGAGTGAGGAAGGCACAGCGCTGTCACACCAGTGGAAGGAGAGGAAAGTGTTGCCGACCAGGAAAAGCACAGGTGCTCTGCTGCAGTGCCGGTGGAGTGGACACGTGGTATGAGCGAGGAAGGCACAGCGCTGTCACACCTGTGGAAGGAGAGGAAAGTGTTGCCGACCAGGAAAAGCACAGGTGCTCTGCTGCAGTGCCGGTGGAGTGGACACGTGGTATGAGCGAGGAAGACACAGCGCTGTCACACCTGTGGAAGGAGAGGAAAGTGTTGCCGACCAGGAAAAGCACAGGTGCTCTGCTGCAGTGCCGGTGGAGTGGACACGTGGTATGAGCGAGGAAGGCACAGCATTGTCACACCAGTGGAAGGAGAGGAAAGTGTTGCCGACCAGGAAAAGCACAGGTGCTCTGCTGCAGTGCCGGTGGAGTGGACACGTGGTATGAGCGAGGAAGGCACAGCATTGTCACACCAGTGGAAGGAGAGGAAAGTGTTGCCGACCAGGAAAAGCACAGGTGCTCTGCTGCAGTGCCGGTGGAGTGGACACGTGGTATGAGCGAGGAAGGCACAGCATTGTCACACCAGTGGAAGGAGAGGAAAGTGTTGCCGACCAGGAAAAGCACAGGTGCTCTGCTCCAGTGCCGGTGGAGTGGACACGTGGTATGAGCGAGGAAGGCACAGCGCTGTCACACCTGTGGAAGGAGAGGAAAGTGTTGCCGACCAGGAAAAGCTCAGGTGCTCTGCTGCAGTGCCGGTGGAGTGGACACGTGGTATGAGCGAGGAAGGCACAGCATTGTCACACCAGTGGAAGGAGAGGAAAGTGTTGCCGACCAGGAAAAGCACATGTGCTCTGCTGCAGTGCCGGTGGAGTGGACACGTGGTATGAGCGAGGATGGCACAGTGCTGTCACACCTGTGGAAGGAGAGGAAAGTGTTGCCGACCAGGAAAAGCACAGGTGCTCTGCTGCAGTGCCGGTGGAGTGGACACGTGGTATGAGCGAGGAAGGCACAGCATTGTCACACCAGTGGAAGGAGAGGAAAGTGTTGCCGACCAGGAAAAGCACAGGTGCTCTGCTGCAGTGCCGGTGGAGTGGACACGTGGTATGAGCGAGGAAGGCACAGCGCTGTCACACCAGTGGAAGGAGAGGAAAGTGTTGCCGACCAGGAAAAGCACAGGTGCTCTGCTGTAGTGCCGGTGGAGTGGACACGTGGTATGAGCGAGGAAGGCACAGCGCTGTCACACCTGTGGAAGGAGAGGAAAGTGTTGCCGACCAGGAAAAGCTCAGGTGCTCTGCTGCAGTGCCGGTGGAGTGGACACGTGGTATGAGCGAGGAAGGCACAGCATTGTCACACCAGTGGAAGGAGAGGAAAGTGTTGCCGACCAGGAAAAGCACATGTGCTCTGCTGCAGTGCCGGTGGAGTGGACACGTGGTATGAGCGAGGATGGCACAGTGCTGTCACACCTGTGGAAGGAGAGGAAAGTGTTGCCGACCAGGAAAAGCACAGGTGCTCTGCTGCAGTGCCGGTGGAGTGGACACGTGGTATGAGCGAGGAAGGCACAGCATTGTCACACCAGTGGAAGGAGAGGAAAGTGTTGCCGACCAGGAAAAGCACAGGTGCTCTGCTGCAGTGCCGGTGGAGTGGACACGTGGTATGAGCGAGGAAGGCACAGCATTGTCACACCAGTGGAAGGAGAGGAAAGTGTTGCCGACCAGGAAAAGCACAGGTGCTCTGCTGCAGTGCCGGTGGAGTGGACACGTGGTATGAGCGAGGAAGGCACAGCATTGTCACAGCAGTGGAAGGAGAGGAAAGTGTTGCCGACCAGGAAAAGCACAGGTGCTCTGCTGCAGTGCCGGTGGAGTGGACACGTGGTATGAGCGAGGAAGGCACAGTATTGTCACACCAGTGGAAGGAGAGGAAAGTGTTGCCGACCAGGAAAAGCACAGGTGCTCTGCTGCAGTGCCGGTGGAGTGGACACGTGGTATGAGCGAGGAAGGCACAGCGCTGTCACACCTGTGGAAGGAGAGGAAAGTGTTGCCGACCAGGAAAAGCACAGGTGCTCTGCTGCAGTGCCGGTGGAGTGGACACGTGGTATGAGCGAGGAAGGCACAGCATTGTCACACCAGTGGAAGGAGAAGAAAGTGTTGCCGACCAGGAGAAGCACAGGTGCTCTGCTGCAGTGCCGGTGGAGTGGACACGTGGTATGAGCGAGGAAGGCACAGCGCTGTCACACCTGTGGAAGGAGAGGAAAGTGTTGCCGACCAGGAAAAGCACAGGTGCTCTGCTGCAGTGCCGGTGGAGTGGACACGTGGTATGAGCGAGGAAGGCACAGCATTGTCACAGCAGTGGAAGGAGAGGAAAGTGTTGCCGACCAGGAAAAGCACAGGTGCTCTGCTGCAGTGCCGGTGGTGTGGACACGTGGTATGAGCGAGGAAGGCACAGCATTGTCACACCAGTGGAAGGAGAGGAAAGTGTTGCCGACCAGGAAAAGCACAGGTGCTCTGCTGCAGTGCCGGTGGAGTGGACACGTGGTATGAGCGAGGAAGGCACAGCGCTGTCACACCTGTGGAAGGAGAGGAAAGTGTTGCCGACCAGGAAAAGAACAGGTGCTCTGCTGCAGTACCGGTGGAGTGGACATGTGGTATGAGCGAGGAAGGCACAGCGCTGTCACTCCTGTGGAAGGAGAGGAAAGTGTTGCCAACCAGGAAAAGCAAAAGTTCTCTGCTGTAGCGCCGGTGGAGTGAGACACGCGATTGATCAAGGAATGCACAGCGCTGCCACAGCAGTGGAAGGAGAGGAACGTGTTGTCGAAGCGCTTAGCGCCACGAGAGTCGTGTTGTTGTCAATTAGTGAAATGAATAATAGTAATGCCAATTTTTGTATAAAGCCAGAAAGAATAATTTTATTCTGCTCATTATTTTGCACAAATTTACAGCATTCTTTCTTGATTTGTGGCATCGCTTTGAAGCCACAAATCTTCTCATATTACGCACAATCGTTTTGGCAATTGTAATTCGAAATACAGCTCCCAACGATGCATTAAACTGAGCTTGTTTTTGTTTCGTTAATATTGGTAACCGAAAACATTTGTTTATAAATGATCGTTGTTCAGAACATTGCAACGCATTTTACGACATGGGCATGAATCCTCGCGAATTCTTGTTGCTCAACGCCTTTATAAAGAGGAATTGAAATAAATATTGTAATGGCAGTAATGGTCTGTCAAAATTGAATCGTACTCTAGTTTTATCAGTTCAATTTGGAGACATGATGGGGCTTCCTCTGGGTGCACCGAAAAAGGCATAATAAAAACCTTTGAATGGAGGTTTAGCTCTTTTATTTCTTCAAACCTATCTTCAAACTTTTATGCAATGAATGTAACGCTTTCGTGTACCCTATGATGTGGACATAAGTACTTAATTTAAAGCAGTTTCAGAGGAAAATTTTTCCAAATATCTTTCTTGAAGCTTTTAGAATGCAAAGCCTGCAATTTGGAACTTCCATTACGCTGACACATAGTACCGATTAATTTATTTTTACCCTGCAACGCTTGATTTAAGTCATGTAAATAACCCGTGATGGCTTTTCTTGAAAGCGAGGGCCGGCCGCGGTGGCCGAGGGGACTGCGGCGAGCCAGTCATGGTCTGCACGGCCACTACGGTCGGGGGTTCGAATCCCCCCTCGGGCATTGATATTTGTGCCGCCCTTAGTGTTAGTTAGTTCATAAGTAGTTTGAAAGTTCAGGAAATGATGATCCCGTAGTTAAGTCCCATAAGCTATACAAACATTTGAAAGCGAGGTCAGCAATCGAAATGTTCTAACGTTTGTAACCCTACAGGACAAAACTTGTGTCGTCATCGGTTCCTAGACTTAAAACTTCAGCTAACTGTACTAAGGACAACACATACACGCATGCCCGATGGAGGACACGAACCTTCGACGCGAGGGCCGCACGATCCGTAATAAGTACAATTAAAAAAAAAAGTATATTTTTGTTTTTCTATTAGAATAAACAAGAGTTACCTCGTCGGATTGTGGCAAATGTTCAAATGTTTGTATAGCTTATGGGACTTAACTACGGGGTCATCAGTCCCTAAACTTACAAACTACTTATGAACTAATTCTAAGGACGGCACAAATATCCATGCCCGAGGGGGGGGATTCGAACCCCCGACCGTAGTGGCCGTGCAGACCGTGACTGTAGCGCCTCAGTCCCCTCGGCCACCGCGGCCGGCGGGATTGCGGCAATTATGCTTTTAATTCAGTAATCAGTTCCCTTTTGTCTGATCCGACAATCCCCTCGTGTGTTACGGAATGTTTATTTTTGTAGTGGCGGCGCATTGTCGCTGCTTTGATATTTACGGTATGGTAGCGTATTAAGCATAGTGCTTTCCCATCACGCTTAAAGAGTCTTCCCATTGAGCAATAAAATGGTGCACACAAATCCGAACCTTTTGTGCTCATGCTAAACGTTCGCAAGGTAGATTAAGAGTGTCCTTTTGATGAGATTCAGAACGGATATTCAGCGCATCCAAGAAGACGCGAGAGCGAGCGCTGTCCCTGTCACACACGTGCTGCGAGGACACGGCGAGGTGAGAGTAGGGGGGGGGGGACTACCTTTTGCTTTACACTGAGCCTTATGACTGTAAACATTCCCTATTAACCCATTACTTGCCTAAACTAAATTAGTTAATTTTTGCAGCCTGTTTTACATTAACACTAGGTGCTATTAAATATTTTCGGACTGGTGTTGCCATCTGTTGAAAACCTTACCTTTGGACTAATGGTCACCATCACTCTCGAAGTAGTTCCCATCCGCACGTACAAACCGGTCCCAGCGCTTCTGCCACTGTTCAAATGTTTGTATATCTTATGGGACTTAACTACGGGGTCATCATTCCCTAAACTTACAGTCTACTTATGAACTAGCTAACACTAAGGACGGCACAAATGTCCATGCTCGGGGGGGGGGGGGGGGATTCGAACCCCCGACTGTAGTGGCCGTACCGACCGTGACTGACGCACCTCAGTCCCCTCGGCCACCGCGGCCGGCTTCTGCCACTGGTCAGACATTTTCTGGAAGTCCTGTTCTTTAACCCTTTGAGGACCATCTGTCTTCTTCTAATATATAGAGCAGAGTATCCGTATGTTTGTACATGTTGCATACAAATCTACAGTTTTGTTCCAATCTTTATGAAATTTTGTACAAGTAAGCTTCAATCCATGAGGACGATCGCTGTAAGTGTAAGAATCAGGTAAGATACATAGTTTACGTGATATGACGTCAACGATGAGATGTGCACAAAACTGCTGCATTTAGCGACAATGCTGTTCATTTTTTCCTAAACCATTGGACCGATTTCAACCAAATTTGGTACACACATTCCTTACCGTGAGGTAACAATTGCTGCATGGTTAAGAATCACATACGGCACATGGTTCAAAAGATATTACGTCATAACCAATAGAAATCGCAAAAATGTCATATAATGCGGCGAGACTTTCGAAATACTATATGAGAATGACAGTACTTAGCGACTTGCAACAAACTTTAAACATAATTTCAAACCTTTATTAAACTTTTTCTCTCTGGTAGCCATACTAAAATGATGAAAGGAAAAAAGTTTCTCGCTTACTACTTTCCCGCTGTTTGTGGAGTAAAACTACGGCTCTCCTTATGACGTTACAATTTATAATTTGAACACTACAAATTGTATCGACAGGAAATTTTACAGGCAGTATACACATACATAGTTGAATGTAGCTTCTAAATTGTATCACATTCCTACTCGTAATTCATGAGATATGAGCACGTAAACAGTAACGTTCATGGAAAATTGCTCCATCAAGTACGAAGTTTTAATCTATTACATCTTTATTACTAATTGTATTCTCAAGAGATTTTACAGACATACAGCCATTATACAAATGAATATATACCTGAAAATGGCAGGAATAAATAAATAAATAAATACCCGGGCAATGCCGGGTTTTCAGCTAGTGGATAAATATAGGAAGAAAACTATAAGAATTTCTTCCAAAATATACTTTTTCTGTATCAAAAATAATAATACAGTGTAATAACAATACAATTTGTATTTCACAGTAAATATTCTAGGTGGTTTCATAGTGAAACCACTGGGCTGTTACGACAGTTTTCAATGGAGCTTGATTTGTAAGAAGGGATATTTGAACCATATTCCTTTAAAAACTCAGTTGTTTCATTTGACAGTATCTGTTGCACCAATTCGGAATACTCTTTTAGTTGTGTATTGTCGTCACACACATCACATAGTCGTCATTGTTGCCACTACTAACGTGAAGAGTAACTTTCACCACACACCATCATTGTCAACGACTTCAAATTCAAGTAAGATCTCATCAGTTGAAAGAAGTTGAAGTTGTCCATCACTTTCGCCTGATTCACTTCCAATATCCGAAGCAGCTGACTCACAAGGAAAGTACTTGGGCTCTAACAAACATATCTGTATGAACGTTTGGTTACACTATTTCTACGTATACATCCATGTGCTGGTGGGTGTCGTTTTTATGCAAAACTTTGCAATCATGCTCTAGATAGCACCGTAGATGTAATTGTAGACGCCATACGTAATGCAGATATCTTAACTATAAATTATGTAATAATCATCGTACATGTTCTCTAGCGCATTGTCATCAAAAAGCCGTGATAATAGTTGCTGCTTTAACCTTCTTCTCGGAAGACTGTTGGTATTCACTGCCACTGCTTCCATCGCCTCTTCTCGCACTTACCGTAGCACTACCCCTAGCAATTTCTTCGTCATTATCATCCCTATTATCATCATTGTGTGTTATAAACATATATCAATTTATGTCGTTGTAGCTTCAAAATTGCCTTAATAGCAAAAGGTTTTCGAAAAAATTCCCTCTCCAATTTAACTCCCTTGATGGTTGAATTTCCAAAAATACCGAAACAAGTATTTTTTTAATTCTAACCAGCAATACAAATATCAATTTTTGCAGATCTAGCTTAAAAATTGTCTTAATAGCAACGTGTTTTCAAAAAGAGTTTTTTATATCCTATTTTACCCTCTGACCTGTTGAATTTCCAAAAGTACTGTAACTCGTGTGTTTTTTAATCCTGACCAAGATTCCATATCCGAAGTTTCGTAGTTGTAGCTTAAAAATTGAATTAACAGCAATATATTTTTAAAAATAAATTTTTGCGTTCCCTATTTTACCCCCTTATTGGTCGAATTTCAAGAAATGTCGAAACACTTGACCTTTAAATTCGAACCCTGAATTACAATCCAAAATTGTCTAAATAGCAACGTATTTTCAAAAAACGTTTCATCCCCTATTTCACCCCCTTTCGAACGGAATATCGAAAAACCGCTTCTTAAATGATGCCTACAGAGTAATATCAACACCCTCTACAAATTTAAGTTTCTGTCTTCAGTGGTTTGGGCTGGGCGATGTTGAGTCAGTCAGTCAGTCGGGACATTGCCTTTTATATTCAGAGATACATAACCATCTACAAATAATAACTGTAATTTTAACTATCCAGAATATTGGAATACATAAACTTTTAATTTTTTTTTAATTGTATAACTGTCAAAAAGATATATGTAAAATCTTGGTGAATTATATATATTGTAATAAAGAAAATCAATGTTGAAAACCTAATGGCCGAAATGTGCATCGAGACACACTAGTAGATCCCGCCTTCTTTCATCAGAGGAAGTAAAAAAAGTTGAGACTGCATGAAGGAATATTGGTGACAATGAAGCCAATGCGTCGTATGAGGGGAAGGCGAGGCTGGGTGGGGGTTGGCCCCCTCCCCCGGTATTTATACCTCTGGACTCATTTACTATGTTTTTTCGTGATTTCTGAAGATTTCCTTTTTAGATACCATTATGGATTATTATTGTAATTGCAGATAGCGGAATTACTTTGACTTATTTACATGTCCCTTGAAAATGGCATTATTGAATATCAGCCGACCGAGGTGGCGCAGTGGCTAGCACAATAGACCTGCATTCGCGTGAACGACGGTTCAACACTTCCTTTTGACACCGAGTTTGGATTTTGTTGCTCTAGTCTTCACTCCTAAGATTGCTTTCCATGAAACTCTCCAGGCCTTCATCTCTGAATGAGAACAGCAACTGAGACATTCTTTTGAACCTGTTTACTGTATTCGTACCTGATTCTCCCTCAGCTATTTTTATTCCATACACTTCCCTCCAGTTCTAACTGACAATTCCTTTGTATCTCAGTATTTTTCCCCACCAGTCGATCCCGTCTCTCAGTCAAGATATGCAAAAAATTTCTCTTCTTCCCAATTTTCTTCAGTACCTCCTCAAATGTCCAACATTTTGTAAAGCTATGAGACAAAACTCAAGTGGCCATCAGCCCTAGACATACAAACTACTTATTCTAACTTATGCTAAGGACAACACGTACACCCGTTCTTGACGGGGGACTCGAACCTCCGACGGGGAGAATTCACGTTCTCCGCAGCAAGGAGCCTTAGAGCTCTCGGCCATTCCCGTGCGGCAGTACTTCCTCATTTTTTTTATTGGCCTTTGAGTAGTCCCCTTACAGCCTTCGACATAAGTAATGATAAGGACATCCTCTAGTACAGTTATGTAAGCAAGTTGGCAAAAACAACTATACAAACATCAAAGATGTGACAGAAAACAAAAACAGAAAGATCAATTTTAAGTAACATAACAAACATTAAAGATATGACACAATATAGTGATTAAACATGGATTTATATTTTACATAATAGTTCATAACTCTTTCTTCGCCGCCGTTAGAAAGGAGATAAGTTCTTTGTACACTCCAAAGTCTTTGGTTGTCAATAATGTTGTTACAGATATTGGTAACTGATAGTCCCTGCTCACAATATAACTTAGCAACTTTGATGTGAGCGCCCACCTGTTCATGCATCCAAAGAAAATGTCATTTGTGTCTTCTGCTTCGCCGCAGTTACAAAGTGGAGATGTCACTATGCCGATGCGATGTAGGTGTTGCACAGTTCGACAGTGGTTGCACTTCAACCTCGCTATGGTGACTGCCAGCTTCCGAGAACACCTCAGTCCCTTGTACCAAGGTCTGCTTGGTAGCACCGGTGTTATTTGTAGTTACGCAGTTTAACCTTCTAATCCTCACCATTCGACTGTAGAGCCACATTTCAAAAGATTGTCATTATTTGTCAGAACTCCTTATCGTCCACTTTTCACTCCCGTACAGTGCTTCACTCCAGACAAATGCCTTCAGAAAGGACTTCCAAACATTTAAATCAATATTTGATGTCTACAAATTTCTCTTCTTCAGAAATGCTTTTCATCCCATAGTCATTCTACATTTTATATCTTCTTTATTTTGTGTCCCAGCCTCGTCGCCGCTTTTGTGTCTCGTTTCCGTCGTAGGTGTCGGTGGCCGAGTAGAAAAGTACCGACACAGGAATAAGGGAAGCACGCTTGTGCAGGTACGAAGGTGAGCAGCCAGTGGGACAGCAGAAACTAGAAACACTAGAGTAAATTAGAACGAGATATATATTGCACAGAATTTATACAATACTTAACTTTTACATAGCTCAGTACTGCAGAATGCTGATACATAGTTGAGCTAGAGGCCTGTCTAGTGCCTATCCGATAGCCAATCTTCACTGGTGCCTATCTGATTCCGAAGTGTTAACTGGTTAACTGGTCCCAAGTGAACGATATCGTTCAGCGGTGGCCACGAGCGGAGTTCTAACAGAGGGCGCGCGTGGCTGACGTCGTAAGAACGCCGCGTCGTGCGTGCATGGCGGCGCGCGACGAAAGTAGGTGGCGCGCAATTTAGACTTGTGCGACACCACACTTTACCTTACTACCCAAATACACTCCTGGCAATTAAAATTGCTACACCACGAATATGACGTGCTACAAACGCGACAGGAAGAAGATGCTGAGATACGCAAATTATTATCTTTTCAGAGCATTCACACAAGTTAGCGCCGGTGGCGACACCTATAACATGCTGACATGAGTAAAGTTTCAAACCAATTTCTCATACACAAACAGCAATTGACCGGCGTTGCCTGGTGAAACGTTCTTGTAATGCCTCGTGTAAGGAGGAGAAATGCGTACCATCCCGTTTCCGAATTAGATAAAGGTCGGATTGTAGAGTATCGCGATTGCGGTTTGTCGTATCGCGACATTACTTCTCGCTTTGGTCGCGATCCAATGACTCTCCGCAGGATATGGATTAGGTGGGTTCAGGAGGTCAATACGGAACGCCGTTCTGGATCCCTTGGCCTCGTACCACTAGCAGTCGAGATGACAGGCATCTTATCCGCATGGCTGTAACGGATGGTATAGCCACGTCTCGATTCCTAAATCAACAGATGTGGAAGTTTGCAAGACAACAACCATCTGCACGAACAGTTCGACGACTTTGCAGCAGCATGGACTATCAGCTCGAATACAAAGGCTGCGGTTACCCTTGACGCTGCAGCACGGACAGGAGCGACTGCGATGATGTACGCAACGACGAACGTGGGTGCACCAATAGCAAAACGTCATTTTCTCGGATGAATCCACGTTCTGTTTACAGCATCATGATGGTCGCATCCGTGTTTGGCGACATCGCGGTGAACGCACATTGGGAGCGTGTATTCGTCATCGCTATACTGGCGTACCACCCGCCGTGATGGCATGGGGTGCCATTGGTTACATGTCTCGAACACCTCTTGTTCGCATCGACGGAACTTTGACCAGTGCCCGTTACATTTCAGATGTTTTACGATCCGTGGCTTCACCCTTCATTCAATCCGTACGAAACCCTACATTTCAGCATCATAATGCACGACCGCATGTTGCAAGTCCTGTGCGGGCCTTTCTGGATACGGAAAATGTTCGACTGCTGCCCTGGCCAGCACATTCTCCAGATCTCTCACCAATTGAAAACGTCTGGTCAATTGTGGCCGAGCAACTGGCTCGTCACAATACGCCAGTCACTACTCTTGATCGTATTGAAGCTGCTTGGGCATCTGTACCTGTACACGCCATCCAAGCTCTGTTTGACTCTTGCCGCGGGGGAGTAGTCGAGCGGTCTAAAGCGTCTCGCTGCGTAGCGCGCGGTTGCTTGCCGTCGGAGGTTCGAGTCCTCCCTGGGCATGGGTGTGTGTGTGTGTGTGTGTGTGTGTGTGTGTGTGTGTGTTGTCCTTAGGTTAGTTTAACTTAGTTTGTATGCTACGGACTGATGACCACGCAGTTTGGTCCGATAGATTTACAAACATCCGTTTGGCCCAATGCCCAGGCATATCAAGGCGTTATTACGGCTAGAGGTGGTTGTTCTGGGTAGTGATTTCTCAGGATCTATGCACCCAAATTACGTGAAAATGTAATCACATGTCAGTTCTAGTATAATGTATTTTTCCAATGAATACCCGTTTAATATCTACATTTCTTCTTGCTGTAGCAATTTTATTGGCCAGTAGTGTAACAATAGTCATCTTCTACTTTTATTTTCCCGTTACCTAATTTAATTTATTGAGCATCGCATAATTTTCTTAGGCTACATTCTACTACCCTTGTTTTGTTCTTTCAAGAGATTGTCCATTCCGTTCAATTGCACTACTGCTCTACTGCTGTCTCAGAATTACGAGGGGGATTTGCAAAATAAGTTTTTCCTGTCGACTGTGGTCAGAGTTGCGTATGAAAGGAAAGAAATAGAATGAGGCATTAAAGATAAGACAAATCTTTATTCTTCTACATAATTTCCAAGTACATTCAAACATCATAAACTTCAAAAATCTTTGCAAGAAAAAAATCAGGTCGTTGCATACGGAAGAAGCTTGAACAGCTTGTTTGACGTCAGCATTGCTTCCAAAGCGCCTTCCGCCGAAAGTCTTCTTTAAAAGCTGGAAACAGATGGAAGTCACTTGGTGAGAGATCTGGAGTGTATGGCGAATGGTGTAGGAGCTCCCAACCAAGAACTGCAATATGGTTTTGCGTTGCCGAGTTTGGTCTCAGATTGTCATCCAACAGCAGAACGCCAGTTCTGAGAAGGTCAGTCTTTTTCCGAATCACCTCTTTCAATTACGACAAGTGGCACGGTACCGCACAGCTTTGATGCTTGCATCCTCCAATAAGTCCTGCGACAAAACTCCTTGGACACCCCAGGAACCGGCGAGTAGCAATTTACCTGCAGACGGAGGTCTTTTAAACTTCTTTCGGACAGGTGATGACGGATGTTTCCACGCCATCGTTGTTCACTGCTTCTTTCGTATGCAACGCTCTGATTTTTTTCCTGGATGGTTTTGAACCTTATAAAGCGATTTGACAATGATGTTTATAAATGATGTAGAAAAATTAAGATATGTTTTATCTTTAATGTCTATTTCTATTTTTGCCTTTCATACACAACTTTGCCTGCACTCGACAAGAGAAACTTATTTTCCAACTCCCCGTCGTTCAATATTATGAGCAAACCGACATGATTTTATTCAAATGTTTATTCAGCTTATGGGACTTAACTGCGCGGTCATCAGTCCCTAAACTTACAAACTGCTTATGAACTACCTTATACTAAAGACGGCACAAACATCAATGCCCGAGGGGGGATTCGAACCCCCGACCGCAGAGGCAGTGCAGACCGTGACTGGCATGACGCTGACCGCGCGACCACTGCGGCTGGCCGGGATTTCATTCCTTCGCCCTGAACCTCACTTCTTTCTCATGGCTTTCCTCCACAGCTAGCTGAATGTACAGTCTGAATAACATCCTCGACATTTTGTCATTTGAATCTGAAGATGGCCACTAATAGGCCGAAACCGTACATCATTTGAATAAATGATTAATGCGATCTTTAATTTACTAACCCATAAGTTCAAATGTTTGTAGAGCTGTGGGACCAAACTGAAGTGATCGCAGTCCATAGACTTAAAAATACTTAAACTATCTTATGCTATGGCAAAACACACACACACACATATGGCCGAGAAAGGACTCGAACCTTCGGCGGGGAACAGGAGTTCACTCTGCAACAAGGCGCTTTAGAGCGCACAGTCACTTCCGCGCGTCTAAGCAAATAAGCTTCAGGTAAATGCCAGCATGGTTCTTTTCAAAGGACATGCACGATTTCCACGCCACTCATTGTCTGCCGTCCGTAATAACATCGATGTCTACGGGAGTTGATGTCGTGGCAGTTGAATTTAAAACCCGCGAATAATACGAACGGATGTTGTTATCGGGAAAGCGAACAACTTTCTGTCCGTCCATGTATCCATTGCCGAGTTACGTAAATTGTTTTTCTCGGTTTTCACTTCGAGCAACACTTGTAAATGAGAAATAGAAAACACAATGTAACCAAGTCATGCTGATGGCGGGTGAATCGTTGCGATCTTGAGGTATTGTTTCGGGAACGCGTCTCATGTACTTTTTCAACTCAGTGTTAAAGTTCCAAGGTAAAAGCAGAGGCGTCGTATCTACGTACCTTGAAGTGAGGCCGTCCCTATCTCTTCGGTACGGTGGGGCCTTCTCTGCAGATAGTGTGCAAGCCTTCTTACTTGACAGGTTTTCTGCTGTCGGACTGTTGAGCAAAATATAGGAGGCATGGCAAGCTGAGCACCACAGCCACAGCAGATATTTCCAACACGACGTTTCGCTCACAACATGCATCACAAAAGTATTATTTGAAAAGATTACGATTTTGCGTTTACAGTGACAAATTAATTTCCACTGAAAATTGATATTGCATTAAGGAAGATCAACGTCAAGAATAAACCTTAAAGTTTGACGCTAGCGATGTCAGACCTGCGAGATGTTGGAAACATGACCGTTACCGAAGCAATGGTGGCACGAGGTCTTAACCGTTTGAGGCCTAGTGGCTTCATTTGCGTCCACTTTAGCTTTCATTGTTTTCCAGCCGACTGACAGTGGTTTCAACTGGAGTCGTCCTGCTTAGTGCTGCAATCTGTGCGATTTTTTTCTAACTACGTCCAGAGTATGTTTTGTTGTCATAAGAAAGTTGCTAATACTTGTGTTTGCATCAGTAATAGTGGCTGCTGTTCAATTTACCCCAATAAATATTTCTTGCGCATATGTAATGTATGTTCCTAGGTATTTATTTATGAAAATGTTGTAAATATACTCTGACGTATACAACTGCACACAACAATAAAAATGTTCAAATGTTTGTCAAGTTTACGGGACTTAACTGCGGAGTCATAATCCCTAAACTTACAAACTACAAATACTAAAGACAGCACAAACATCCATGCCCGAGGTAGGATTCGAACCCCCTACGGGGAACGGCCTCGCGCATCGGAGCATAGCGCCTCAATGCGCTCCGCCACTCCGCCGCGGCCCCATACAACAATATATATAGTTAGCACAATATCCGCATATCCATGGTGGCTTCATATGGACCCTTTGTGCTTTGCGTCTTCAAACCTAACCTATAGCTTTTTCTCTCCAGAACACAATGTCCAGGAACATTCTGTCTGAGAGAGAAACAGTGGCAATTTTGGACAAAGTTACATCTGAACCCGAATTAAACAGCGATCAAAGCGAACTTGTCATTAACCTATTGTTGACATTATTGCTGAAGAAACTAAAACTGATATGCCACCAGACAAAATCGCAGAAGGCCTAATTATCTCTTGAGACTGAGCTGACTATGAAGATATTTTTAGTAGTGATGATGATGATGATGATGTGCCATTATTTCTCTTTGTACCAATAAGTGGAGTAAAGTTTTCTGCCGTAACATAAAGTGTCCAGACTTCAATGAGTATTGTGGTGTAAAGGCCAAATTTAAATATGAAGGAAGCAACATGGCACCACATGATATCTTTCCACTTATTTTCTGTGATGATGTGGTTGAACATTTAGTGTTTCAAACAGACTTGTATGCCACTGAAAAAGCCAAACCATTCAGACCTGTAACCTAAAGATGAAATGCTAGTTTTCCTAGCAGTGAATATTCTCATGGGAATAAAACAACCCCGTAGTTACTGTAATTATTGGTCTTGCCGTGAAGTATTGAGGGACAATTATATAAGTTCACTCATATCCCTCTCTAAAACGTTATGCGTACTGTAGTGCGAAAAAAAACCCTCATAGATCCAGATGGCATTGTAAAACATATGGTGTAGGCTTATGTTTGTCATCTGACAGGAATTGTTTCATTCTTTTCCATAAATGGTTATTTTGATGCTATTTATGGTATTTTGTGTGTTTTCACACGAGTGTTATCAAACATAGGAGACATTAAATTAACAAAGCTTGCATACTTTGCTTACTTTCATTCCCTAATGTCATATGGTATAATATTTTGGGGTAACTCTTCAAGTCAGTCAAAAGTCTTCAGAGTCCAAAAGCGTGTAATACGTATTGTTTGTGGTGTAAATTCACGGACGTCCTGTAGAAGCCTCTTCAAAGAACTCGGTATATTAAATACTACCTCTCAGTATATTTATTCCTTAATGAAATTTGTCATAAATAATATATCCCTTTTCCCAACAAACAGGTCAGTTCATACATACAATACTAGGAATAAAAATGATCTACACAATGACTTAAAAGCACTTACTTTAGTTCAAAAAGGGGTCCACTACTCAGGAACATACATTTTCAATAATTTACCATCAAGTATAAAAAAATTTAGCTACAAATAAAGATCAGTTTAAGAGGAACCTAAAAGACTTTCTAGTGGCCGACTCCTTCTACTCTATTAGTGAATTTCTAAATTGTACCAAATGATGCATGCTATATTTGTATTATTATATTATCAGCTAAAAAAACCTTAAAATGTATGTATATGTATTTATATTATTAGTATTATCTATTATTCAAATTGTAAATTTTGTTTCTTGACATGTTCCACATCCACGAGGATCTCCTCAACATGGATCTACGGAACGAAAAACTAATCTAATCTAGCCGGCCGCGGTGGCCGAGGAGACTGAGGCGCTTCAGTAACGGTCTGCACGGCCACTACGGTCGGGGGTTCGAATCCCCCCTCGGGCATGGATATTTGTGCCGTCTTTAGTATAAGGTAGTTCATAAGTAGTTTGTAAGTTTAGGGACTGATGACCCCGTAGTTAAGTCCCATAAGCTTAACAAACATTTGGACATTTTTTTAATCTAATCTAACCTTAATATGTATTGTGAGCATTGTCATTATTTTCCACAGTGACTTCAATTGAAGCCACCGCCTAATTTGCAAGCAAATGTACAAAAAATTAATAAATAGTTATTTTCATTTCCTTATAATGTATTTGAACTATTTCAATCAGTTTCAACATGAAATTGATTAGTTTTATGTTCTGTGCCTCAAAGGTTTAATGAAGGAGTGAGAGGCGGCGTCAGCCGTAGAAACCACGCTGATGTACACTGAAGAGCGAAATAAAGTTGCCTAATATCGCGTAGGGCCCCCGTGAGCACATACAAGCACCACAACACGAAGTGGTGTGGACGCGACTAATGTCTGAAGTAGTGCTGAAGGGAATGACACCGTGTGCGGGAGTAGCCGAGCGGTCTGGAGCGCCAAGTTAGGGAACGCGAGGCCTCCCGCGTCGGGGGTTCGATTCCTCCCTCGGTCATGGATGTGTGTGTTGTTCTTACGTTAGTTAATTTAAGTAGTTTGTAAGCTAGGGACTCAAAACCAAGCTGTTAAGTCCCATAGATTTACAAACAAACAAACATAAGATTCAGTACACCGTGACCAGAGATCATGTAGCTAACAGACGTAGAACAGAAAGCAACTGTAAGCATTGCGTGTACAGTCTGTACTTCCTGCACACCTACATGTAATTTGTAGTCAGGAGACGCGAATAGACGATGCATGCTGCAACCACAGAAAAAACTGAAATGATTTTGATTTACGGCGAACGTAAGAGAAATGTTGACGCTGCTGTTGCCATGTATGCCACGGGTTTTCCAAAGAATGTTCGCTCTCGTTCATTCTGTTACAAGGTTGTGAACGCCTGTAAGTCTGGTGGCAATGTGCAGACTGCCAAGCGGATACGAAGCAAACCAGTTACAGGGGAAGCTGATGAAACAGCAGTACTAGCAGCCGTACACGACAATCCACAGACAAGTGTGCACAATTGGACCGCGATTCTGGTATGTCGATCGGTAGTATCTTCAAGATATTATATCATCATAGGCACCGTCCATATTACTGCATCAAGAACTGCATGGATTAGATAGATTAGATTAGATTTTCGTTCCTTAGACCCATGTTGAGGAGATCCTCGTGGATGTGGAACATTTCAAGAAACAATTTTTTTTTTTTTTTTTTTTTTTTTTTTTTTTTTTTTTTTTTTTTTTTTTCCTGTGTTCTAGACAATATGCCATTTGAGTTTAAGTGGTTGAGAAGCTGCTTGTACATTACCTTTTCTAGAATTTTTGAGAATGCTGGAAAAAGTGAAATGGGTCTGTAGTTTGATGGTATCTCTTTATCCCCCTTCTTGAATAGTGGTTTAATATCCGCATATGTTAGCCAATCAGGAAATGTTTCCGTTATAATAGACGGGTTACACAAATAACTTAAAATTGTGCTAAATTCACAAGAACACGCTTTAATTAACTTTGTTGATATTTCATCGTAACCACTAGAATGCTTTGTTTTTAAAGATTTTATTATGGAAGTTATTTCTTGTGGTGAAGTACTTGACGTATTCATGTATGTGAAGTTATTTGTAAATGCTAGTTTGAACGATTTCCATAAGTGGATGGTTTTTTGTGATGTTTAAATGTTTGTAAATATATGGGACTTAAGTGCTTGGTTTTTAGTCCGTAGCTTACAAACTACTTAAACTAAGTTAAACTAATCTAAGGACAACACATACACCAATGCTCGAGGGAGGACTCGAACCTCCGACGGCAAACGGCCGCGCGCACAGCAGCACGGCTCATCAGTGCGCACGGCTATTTCGCCGCGGCGGTGTTTTGTGAATGGACAGTTAAACAAATGCGAACGACCCGTACGTTCTTTGTCGAGGTACTAAAGTTTACCTTCACAACCCACAACCGGCATAATATACATTACTGGAATGTAGACAATACTGACAGGTTACAGCAAGCCGACCGTCAACGCCCTTGGTCGGTTAATGTATGGTGTCGCATCATGGGGAACAAACTCATTGTCCTATATTTTATTGATGGGTGGACGCAAAAATGGGTCGATTCGGAACAGAACTATCGATACTATTCCACAATGTTGCCCTGGACGTTCGGCAACGTATGCGGTTTCAGCACGACGGGTGCCCAGCGAATTACATAAGTAAAGCACGCGAAGTATTAGATCGTGTTTATAGTGGTCGGTGGATTGGCAGAGGTGGACCACTTAACTAGCCTACTAGGTCACCTGGTTTAACGGCACTAGATTTCTTTCTGTGGAGTTACTGAAGGGACTGATGGCCCCGTAGTTAAGTCCTATAAGCTATACAAACATTTGAACATTAGTGGAGATACTGAAAAGGTAAGGTGTACCAGCAAAAGCCAACAGACCGCGAAGACATGATCGACCGCAAACGTAACGCTTGTACTGACATTTTCCTAAACAATCATTGGCAGAAGGGTCATTGCGCGTACTGCAGTTGAAGGAGGTACATTTGAACATTCACTTTGATTGGAAAAGCAGGGGAACGTTCGCTTCTAGGCACATACTCAGAGACGCATCAGGCAGTCGGAGGTGCACAACGTTGTGAATATGAATGGAGTGTATAATTGAAAGCCATGAACCGCCGGCCTGTCCTTCCGTCGTAGCATGGTGTTGGATTCCTCCGTCTCATTGAATATTAAATGCACATTGAGCTGCAAGTTCTAAATTACAGTTGTGAACTCATTTCGATTCCGCTGATTACGAAACCATCTGTGGCGAAACGGAAAAATACGAGAGGCGTTTCATAAACAAAAACTATTAACGTGTTTGGGAAAACCATTTTTATTTTTCGACATGGTCTCCTTTTAGACTTATACATTTCGTCCAACGCTGTTCTAATTTTTTGATCCCTTCAGAATAATAAAAATTGTGCAATCCAGCAAAATAGCTATTAGTTTCTGCAAACATTTCTTCAAATTGAGGAACAAATAGTAGTCCGAGGGAGCCAAGTCTCTCCTGCAAACATGCAGGACTAGCACTCCTGGAAGAAAGGATATGGTGGAGATATGGCTTAGCCACAGCCTAAGGGATGTTTCCAGAATGAAACTTGAACTCTGTAGCGGAGTGTGCGCTGATATGAAACTTCCTGCCAGATTAAAATTGTGTGGCGGAACCGGGACTCGAACCTGGGACCTTTGACTTTAGCGGGCAAGCACTCTACCGACTGAGCTATCCCGACACGACTCACGATGCCGCCTCACAACTTTACTTCCGCCATTGCATATAGACAAAGTTGTAATTCCCACAGACCAATAAATGTCAACGAGTGTTACAAGTATACTAACATAATTCGCCCCTTGTTAGAAAAAGGTGTGGTGGCTATAGAAGGAATGGGGCTGGACGAATATGGTGAGACCGAAAATGATCTCAAAGTTAAAGATTGGAAAACTAAGACTGAGCATGTGCATTATGTGTATGGGAACGATCCGAATGAACTGGTGGAACTATTAATCCTGTTACTAACGTCCAAGGGAGCTGGGAAAACAGCTCACGATAATGAATAAATTGCTATTGAAGAAGAACTTCGAGAGGCTTCGATTATTGCTTGCCGGCCGCGGTGGCCGAGGGGACAGAGGCGCTCCAGTCACCGGCCACTACGGTCGGGGGTTCGAATCCCCCCTCGGGCATGGATATTTGTGCCGTACTTAATACAAGGTAGTAGACAAGTAGTTTGTACGTTTAGGGACTGATGACCCCATAGTTAAGTCCCATAAGCTTAACAAACATTTGAACATTTGATTATTGCTTGAACTCAGAGGTTGTACTCGAAAGTACTAGTTGCGGTAATGCAGTGTCATCTTAAGATCTTGGAAACTGTCATGACAGAATAAACTTGGTTTATATATATAAGGTAAAGCAGTCGACTATCCGAAAATTGGTTTGAACACCACAGTGCTTTATTAGGCATGGTCCTGTTTGGAGGTGGTATGCCGTTGCTTTCCTCCGACCGTCGAACTGACTTACCCAGCCAATTACAGGGGGACCTACAGTTTAACGTGGTTTCCGAACCACGGTGCTACTCGGTATTTTTCACATGTCCGCCATCTTGTTGTATGGCCCCTGCGATGAGGGCAACCAGACAGTCAGAGGCTCACATTCTCTTATCAACCCCCTAGGCTGGCCAGAAAGCCCCATTGCCTTCCTACTGATGCCGCTATTCTTTCGAAGGTGAAGTGCATAATATCGGAATAATAATTTGAATGGTTCTGATATGTATTGTAGGGTACCCTCCAGCACGCACCGTATGAAACTTACATAAACAGTGATATGCTTACTGTTTTGAAGGTGAAGTGTGCAGAATTTCAAAATCAAATGCTGCTATGATCATCAGCCTCAAGTCTTACAAACTTCTGGAACTAACGTACACTACGGACTGCCCGAGGCAGTACGGTAACCTCCGGCGGGAACGGCCGCCAAGTCCGTAGCATGACGCCTTAGACCACACGGCCATACTGCGTGGCGCAAAATTTCATGACCATCTAACATTAGATTGGTGTCTAAATCTGTAAGTAAATTGCCGGCCGCGATGGCCGAGGGGACTGAGGTGCTCCAGTCACGGTCTGCACGGCCACTACAGTCGGGGGTTCGAATCCCCCCCTCGGGCATGAATATTTGTGCCGTCCTTAGTTGTAAGTAGTTCATAAGTAGTTTGTAAGTTTAGGGACTGATGACCCCGTAGTTAAGTCCCATAGACTCTACAAACATTTGAACATTTTGTAAGTAAATTAACCGCCGCCATGCACCATACGAAATCATGTGTAGACAGTGATGACCCCTGTCTTGTTTTGAGGTAAAGTGTGTAACATTTCATCAAAACTGTAGATTTGTAAGCAGTACACACACACACACACACACACACACACACACACACACACACACACACACACTAGTTTATTTTTAAAGACATAAATTTAATACACGTGTACAGATTTTGATTTTCGTTCTCGACTTGCTCAACTGGAGAAAAAAAAATTTAATGCCTTGAAGGTAGCAGAACGCCGTTCCGCCGCGTTCGAGCTCAAATTAAGCCCTGAAGCCACTAAATTTTATTGAAGAAAAGAGTAGAGAATCGTCTGCAGTTCAGAGATGCAGCCTTGTGATACCACAAGTGGAAGACCTTGGATTCACAACCTCGTTTGTCAAGTAGTTCCATCCGGTTCAACCAGATGCTCCTTGCTTGTTTTTGAAAATGAATAGCGCTTCAGTATTTTCAGTATTTCGAGGCCGTCTTATCAGCCTTCTAAAAAGCTCCATCATTTCGGTCCCCCCTACTTAGCGAGAAGACGCAGTGGTAACACACTGGACTTGCTTTATGGAGGACGGCGGTTCAGTTGCCTCCGCCATCCTGATTCAGGTTTTCCGTGATTTCTCTCTATCACTGCGAGCAAATGCTGGGATGGCTCCTTTCAAAGGGCACGGCCGATTTCTTTCCACATCCCTGACAAAAACTGTAGAGCAAGTGCTCCGTCTCCAAAGACTACTATGCCGACATGACTTTAAATCGTAATCTTTCTTCCTTTTTATAGCTCCCCAACTGTTATGTGGTCTTCAGTACAATTAATGGTTTGACGCAGCTGTCCACACTATCTTGTCCGTAGAATTCTTGTCTGCATTTCTGAATAAGAACAGCAGTCTACATCCTTTGAACTGCTTCCTGAATTTGTCCCCCGGCCTCCGTCTGCGATTTTTACCCCACACACATCCCCACAAATGCTAAATCGACTATTTCTTGATGTATCAGACTGTGTCCCACCAGTCTTAGCTTTTTCCTTTGACTGAAATTTCATTTCTTCCCTTCTACCCCTCCAATCTTAATGTTTATCTTATAACCTCCTTACAAGGCACTGTCCATTCCGTTCAATTCCTCTTCCATATCCTTTTCCGTCTCTGAGAGAGTTACAATGTCATCGGCGAACCACAAAGTTTTTATACTTCCCCAGCTGAATTTTCTCAACATCAATAAAAAAATCACCACAGCTACAATGATACCCATTTGTCATGGCACGACTAGTTTCCTTAGAAGGAAAAAAAAATCATTAGATCCCTCTACCAACATTTGAACAATCTTAACATATCTGCACAGTACTGCCAATATCGTGATTTAAGAAGTCTAGTTGTCTTACGTAACGCTCAAGATCCTAGGTTTCTCTTCTCTTGTCGGATCGGGTGATGGTTATCACCAATACCCCACGCGATCCACTGGATGTGTTCTTTATAGAATTAATTGATCACTTGCTGTCCTTACAACAATAATGGCGCTATGAAAAGGCTATTAGGCATAGTAATTTGTCGTATTTGTGAATATACATTTATTGGTTCAAATGTTCTATGTAACTCGATTCACAAATAATGCTTATGCAGTCCTCAATGGTTTTAATATACGTCTCCATACTAATTTTGCCGTGTAACATAAAGCCGCGAAACAGCTGGGAACGTCGTTAGCTGCATGCTGTTCTCGTTTTCCTCACTTCTACTAGAGTTGTGGCGATTCGTAAATGAGTAGTTAATTTGAACGAATACAAATAAAGAATCGTAAGAATCGAATCGTGATTCGGGTGAATCGTCGTTCAAGAGAATCGTCTGTCAAGTGATGATTCCAAGTTCCAACGATTCATGATTCGAAGGCAACTGGCGACTCGTGACGAATGATTACGAAAGCCGGAAAGCAGTCAAGGAGGAGGACGAGTATGAACAAAGGAAGCACAGAACGAAGATCGTGAGCCCTTAATTATTATTCACGAATTACATATGGCAGAAACGAAACGCAGCGAAACACAGAACTGCCGATACACACGATTAACATCAAGAAATCAGAGTATGATGAAAAATTACGTACTTCTTATGCGCAGCAGATGCAGTGCAAAAAACACACACACACACACCTAATTTATACAGTTTACATGTAATATATTTAAACGAGCAATTCTTGCACATCTATATTTCGTGTATCCAGGAAACGGCTCCAGCGATTTGGATTATATTTTGTAGGCCCTGTTTAGAGAGATTTCTGATTTTTGAATTCATGTGCATAGTTGTAGTTTTTGTAAAGACTCAATTTTACAAAAATATTCTTTTTATATAAACACGCGTTTTTAAAGGTTTTCTAACACCATCTTTACGTTTACGTTTTTATGTCTATCTTTCCCGAAAGAAGCCGATTTTACACAGAGAAACATTTTATATAAAAACGTGAATTTCTTGTATCTCGAATAAAATTTAGTATTTAGAGAGATATTTTGATTTTTAAAGTTTATTTATATAGACCTGTTTCCTAAAATTACGTGATTTTACCTAATAAGCATTTTATAACGATTAGATATGTGTTAATTGCCATAAATGTAATGGAATTTATATTTAAATGGATCAAGTATTCTAAAAGAATGAAAAAACAACTATAAGGTGACCTACATCACTCCAAAAATAATTGCTACCATAATATGTATTTATATCCGCTTCAAAACTTCAAAGATATTTTCTCGAGAATTTTTGAGAAGTGAATCGAATGGCTTTGGCTGGTTATTATTATAAGTCTGAACTTTTCGAACCATAAATATTTTTAAAAAACCGCTACCCATATTGTCTACTTTTTGGCATTCCATTGCAGACCAGAAAGAATTGTGAACGAATCGTATGAATAGATTCACAATGTGGGATTGAATCGTAAGAATCTATTCCTGAAAAAGCTAACAGCTACATACATATTCCGAAAATCCAAACAAAGGTTCGAGAATGAATATAATTGGCTACCAGTGAGGCTGAAAACTGGGGCGCCTTCCTGTGTGAAACAGACTATAGTCGCCGTGACAGCACCTAAGGAACTCACAGCTCCTGCACCGCTGACCCCCCCCCCCCTGACGGCCCGACGAAAAATGAGAGAGAGAGAGAGAGAGAGAGAGAGAGAGAGAGAGAGAGAGAGAGAGAGAGAGAGATGATGATGATGAGGAATGGAAGGAGGGAAAGAATCTTAACATTAGAATAATTAACTTTTACTTACGGGCAGCATGTAATTGTGACTTTAATAATGCAAAATCCCTGTAATTAACATAACATACTTTACTTTTTGTGTTATGCTTCCATTTAATTGCTTCTTGCTCTTTTTTGTCAGTAATTTACGATAAAAATAATTAAAAAATTTTTATCGTTTCGTCATTGCTTGGGAGATAAATGAGGTAGTGTGTATGTTTTACTCATACGTAAAGAAAGTTAAAGGATTTAATAATGTTAAAAAAAAAGAAGGCCAGTGAATTTTCAAGGGCTGCATTCAGGCTGGCGCGTTCAGATGTTTTCGGTAAACGGTTTATCTGATTCCTTTCCTAGACACTAAGAAATGGTACTCCCACCCATTATAAAGAGTTTTATTTGAAGCTACACGTTTCGATTTTCCAGTTATTGGAGCAAATTAGAAATTTCAATTGCATTTTTTCACACAACAGGATCAATTTTTCACACTGCAGCGGAGTGTGTGCTGATATATAAATTCCTGGCAAATTAAAATTGTGTGCTGTACCCAGGATTCGAACCTGCGATCTTCGACTTTCGCGGGCAAGAGCTGTACCGTCTAAACTATCCAAACACGCTTCACAGTCCATCGTCACAACTTTACTTCTGCCTGCTCCTCACCTCCTACTTTCCAAACTTCACGGAAGTCCTCCGAATCTTCCAGGACTAGCACTCCTGGAAAAAAGGATGTGGTGGAGACATGGCTTAGCCACAGCCTAAGGGATGTTTCCAGAATGAGGAGTGCTAGTTCTGAAAGGTTAACAGGAGAACGTCTGTGATGTTTGGAAAGTGGGAGGCAAGGTACTGGCAGAAGTAAAGTTTTGTGGTTGGGCCGTGTAGCGTGCCAGGATAGCAAAGATGGTAGAGTGCTTGCCAACGAAGAGCAAAGATCCAATGTTCGAATCCCGTTTCTGGCCCACAAGTTTAATATGCCAGGAAGTTTAAAGTGTAATTTTGTTTCAAGTGTAATTTTGTTGATCGCGAAAGCTTTTTTGAAAACTTATATCGTTTTGCATAGCAACTTTACAAAGAATGAAGAATAAATTGATCAGTACAACGCAAACACAGGAAATCTGATTTTAGGTTTTGAGGGAATATCAAACTTAGCGCGACATACTCGTATTTACTGGCTGTTTGTTTCTGACCTGGAATCGGGCGACCATTTAGAATTCACTGTTTTTTCCAATTTCTGCATAGTCTGGTAATGGCACAGCTACTCCGGTTACTGTACTGTCCATCCACGGTAAGTTTACAATTCGTGCACTTGCTGTTGGCTGCCGTAGGGAGGGGGGGGGGGGGGTCATCAGCTCTAAAAATGTTCAAATGTTTGTTAAGCTTATGGGACTTAACTACGGTGTCATCAGTCCCTAAACTTACAAACTACTTATTTACTACCTTATACTAAGGACGGCACAAATATCCATGCCCGAGGGGGGATTCGAACCCCCGACCGTAGTGGCCGTGCGAACCGTGACTGGAGCGCCTCAGTCCCCTCGGCCACCGCGGCCGGCTCATCAGCTCTAGCAGAAGAATCGTTACCCGTATCAATGTGTGCAGTAATATTTCGCGTTTAGGGGCAGCGTAACGTTCACAAGAATCCGAAATAAATGGATGTCCTTCAAGTAGTGCAGATGTTTTGTGCTGCTGTCATCACCAGATGAAATCGTCTTTACTTGTCAATTAATATACTTATATCTAAATACCAATGCATTATTAGTTCCGACGCACTATGCCGTCATTCTCAAGTTCCTATGATTAAAAAACTATTACAATGATTCAACCACATTAAACAGTGAAAAATTTAATAATTTATCAAACTATGTGCGCCGCACGGGAATGGGCGTGTAATCTGAGACGCAACGTCGTGGAGTATGTGGCCGCTCCCATCAGAGGTTCGAGTCCTCCCTCTGGCTTGGCTCTCTTTGTGTATTGTCCTTAGAATAAGTTGAAGTAGATTGTAAGGCTAGGGACCGATGACTTCAGTAGTTTGGTCCCTTCGGATTACAAAGATTTGAAGTTTTTTTGAAACAGTATGTCCTACGTTTTTGTACAGTCACCATTAAGTCTTTCGGCTCTTTTAATATATACAAAACATTTTTGACCATATTGTACAATTAGTTGAATTTTCAAGCGGTCAGTCTTATTCACTCTTATAGTTCAATTATTCCAAAGTTGTATTTATGCCAATTTCGCATGGCTTCCTTTGTATGGGGATTCGCATATACCCACCTGGAGAAGCTCAGAATCAGTTACATATTGAATTAAATTCAGAGCCTGAATGCAATTTACACTGTTCAATGTGATTCAATCATTGAAATATTTTCTTGATCATAGGCATTTGAAAGTGACGCCATAGTGCGGAGAAACTAATAGTGCATTGGTAGTTAGATGGAAGTAAATTAAAAAGTATTTCTCTAAGAAGCGACTGTGGCTTTGGAACATATTTTGTGTGTTTCCTATAGCAGTTATATGTGACAATAACTGTAATAAAATTTATATGTATGTATGTATGTGTGTGTGTGTTTTAAAATTAATCTCAAAACCGTTAAGGACATGTTCACCCTCCTCAGACTTGTGCCACCCCCCCCCGCCCCCCCCCCCCCAGGAAAAAATTCTGGATCCGCCACTGCATCCACCTAAACGCGTCCGTATACATACTGGTTTCTAGGGCGCGTTTAAGAACAGAGATTTAACACGATTCTTGTCTTCAGAATCGGCGTTCATTCCTACATGTTTACGTATTCTGTCTCTAGAAATGTCATAATACGTGAGCATTATAATACAAAACGCTTTTAGTTTTCAAAGACATGAAACAGAACTGAAAATGCCACAATTTTAAATACGGTTTGTGTAGAATTGTTTAACTAAGCGTAGTTTAATTAATAACAATGTTAAGCACGATAATTCATTGTTGCATGTCTCTTCGGATGTATGCTCCATTGTTGAGAGGCCGGTATATTGAGGGCTGGATTAGTGAAGTTATAGTGTATCTAAAGTTTTTGAATTCAAAGTTTATTCTTAAAATGCCTAGGGTTACCAGACGTCCTCTTTTACTCGGACATGTCCTCTTTTTTGTACCCTAAAATGGTCCAGGAGGTTTTTTTGCAAACTGGGGAAATGTCCGTTTTGTTTTTTTTTTTTTTTTATTTTATACCTGCTTCAATTTGAGAGTGCAAAAATACTATCTTTCGAACTCTCATAATTGAAAACTCTATAGAATATAACTTATCTTCCGACACAGTAATATTTTTTTCTAGATTATCATCTTTTGTTGTCGCCCGTTCGTCGAGCCCAATTTACGATCCCAGAGAATTTGAAATAATTAGGGTTGTAATTGGCATGTAATACAAGTTGCGTGGCGGCCAGATAAAGGAATTCTGTATACAAATATACAAGAAAACTCAGCTTCTAATAATTTCAAATTATAATCCTGATGCTCATTTGTGTAACTCTTCAAGTGTCCTCTTTTTTGAGCGCTGACAGCTGGTAACCCTAAAAATGCCACAGTTTATTTTCATGAATCTTGTGAACTGTGCTCACAACAAACAAAAAAAGGTGGCGCCTAGTGTAAAAAAGCGTGGGAACCACTACTCTAGATCCTCGTATTGCTGATCGCAAATATGAACATAATATTGCGCAAGGCAGCGATAAACCGCGGGAAGACAACACACGCTCTATCACTGTAATCAGCTTGTCTAAATGCCATTAGTAGCAAATATCGAACAGCAAGCGCCTTTGAAAGTTGGAGACGAGGCGATTCGAAGCGAATCTCTTTCCTTTTGGAAAGGCACTCACCACTTACAGACACATTGTTGGCTAACCCGATTGAAGGTCTATGTTATTGCTTAACAGATTTCCTCAGTGTGTTTGTTTCTTCGATGTTGACCGGTAATAGTTTTCACCGGCGAATCGTAATCTCAAACAGTGTAATTGTCTGATAAGGCGTATGTAGCCGTGATTGCTGGTATAAGATACGAAGCTGCCTGAAAACTTTGCCAATCTGTCTCGATACGATTTAGATGTGCGATTAAAATCAGAGATAAAATCAGAGACCTTGTCGCTGAACTAAATAGATCAGAGGTTAAGCATTATCAGTGTTGATGTAACAGGTTTTGCAACCATTTCTCTTTGACGTGAAAATGTCAATTTTTCTTGAGTGACAAATCACCGATATCAATCGCTCCTCACTACGAGATTAATAATCTATAATAGTTGGGTGATCCCCTATGGTTAAAGTCTGTGTGTGTCTGTCGCGCTGTATTTGTTTTGACTTTGACGTCATAGTTGTATAGGCGCATGCAGTCTATTTTGTGTAAAGTTATAAATTGGCGAAGCGTGGAAACGTGTTTAGCCGGCCGCGGTGGCCGAGGTGACAGGCGCTCCAGTCACGGTCAGCACGGCCACTATGGTCGGGGGTTCGAATCCCCCCTCGGGCATGGATATTTGTACCGTCCTTAGTCTTAGTTAGTTCATAAGTAGTTTGTAAGTTTAGGGACTGATGACCCCGTAGTTAAGTCCCATAAGCTATACAAACATTTGAACATTTGAATTTGGAAACGTGTTTAGCCAGGGCACAGATTTTGTGTGTTATTTAAGGTTTTGGGAGCACTACTAGAACTTCAAGTAAGTCAATAAATATATTCGCCGGAATAATTATTAAAAATAAAAAATGTATATGATTGGTAAATATGCTTGGTATTATAAGGAAAAGAAAGTCAGAGGAAAGTGCCACTGATGATCGAATGTGATAGCAAATTAATAAGAGTATTGCATAAGGCGAAATTTCCTCGCCATTTATTTCTCAGCAAGCACAGAAAGAATAGCGACAAGATCAAAAAGTTGAGGGCTACGGCAGCGCCCAGAAACAAATAAAAACCAACGCTAGCGCGCCAAGTGATTATGTATCAAGCCCAATGGGGAGATACCAACCCACGACAATCCAAACATGTGATTTATTTATTCTCTGACCATTATTCAAATGTTTGTAAATCTTATGAGACTTAACTACTGGGTCATCGGTCCCTAAACTTACAAACTACTTATGAACTACTTACGAACTAGGACGGCACAAATATCCATGCCCGAGGGGGGATTCGAACCCCCGACCGTAGTGACCGTACAGACCGTGACTGAAGCGCCTCAGTCCCCTTGGCCACCGCGGCCGGCTGACCATTATTTTACTCTGCATAACTATTGTAATAAAGTGAAAATTAAATTACATATTGATACGAAACAATTATTTTTATGTTATAACGACGTTATAATGAAAAGCCGCGGTGGAGTGGCCGAGCGTTCTAAGGCGCCTTGTTGAGGAGCGTGCGGTTGCTCGCCGTCGGAGTTTTGAGTCCTTCCTCGGACATTTTGTGTGCGTGTGTTTTGTCCTTAGCGTGAGTCAGTTTATTTTGTAAGCGCAGGGACTGAAAACCGCAGCAGTTGGTTCCTTAGCCTCCTGAGTCCCAGCGTCCCCTGTAGTGGACATAAAATAAATCTCGTGACAATATTCAAATGTTGGTCACAGTGCTAGGCATCTCAACACATAAACGGAAGGTGGCAGCACATCTTGCATCGGAAAAAGACACACTAGCTTGCCACATGTCCTCTCTGCAGCATTGCTAAAATATCTGACAGAATGGAAAGGCGGTTTGTTGGTTATGGGAGCACTCGGATTTCCATGGAACTCTTTAGTTAATGTAAAATCAGCCTATACAATTAATAACATAAAGATATAAAAGTATATTAACATAAATTTCATAGTGAAATATCACATCCCATAATGACAGTTGTGGTACCTAGTGTCCTGATGTCCCTTAAGTCCCTTAAAGGAGACAGAAGTTTTTGTAGATAATAGTCAGGAATTTTTTTAAATATTTTTAGGCCATTTTGGAATATTATTAATCATAAAATACAAGCAAAATGCAAAAATATTGAAGCAAAATTTCATAGGACTGAGGAGGTTACATTTGCGTGAGGCGGCTTTTTTACAACAGGAAAAAATATACCACTACACAACTTCCACACACCAGTTCATGAAATGATTAGAACGCATTTCATATATTGAGACAATACTTGCCTAAAACCACACTTCTCTAAACTATTAATTCATGACTTCTCTACATATTATAATACTTCCTCAGGATTAATTAAGCTTTATAGATCATTTCTTAATGGTCATATCATTCACTACAATCCATAGGAAAATATCTGCCAAATTTCCCCATAGTGCAGAATCTACCGAAATAGTACAAGGAATTAAGATAGTCAACGGATACTTATTCGATTAATGATGGAAATTCTCATCAGAGATGATAATTATTTTTCAAAAGAGGTAGATTGGCTGGCCAGTACTTACCTTTGTGCTGTACCGCCGATAGTTACACAAATGAAGAAAAAAGAAAAAAAAAGAAAGAAAAATAAAAATGAACTATCGGCGGTACAGCACAAAGGGAAGTACTGGCCAGCCATCTATCTCTTTTGAGAAATAATTTATCATCTCAGCGGATACTTACGTGTTTAGCTGGTGTTTCAGTACTAAATCCGAAAGCTTTGACTTTCAACCGCTCTGCTAGAGTCCTGCCCATCGACTGCTTAACTAGAAAAAGAAATCAGTCTCATGCCATATGAACAGCTCGTTTATTGTTACTTTACATTGTTGAAACTGCGTAACAGTAAAAGCTCTTTCATCCGGCGACACGGCGTACATTGCTTACTCTTTGAACGACGAGATTTCTCTGTGAGATTGCGATTGAATTTAAACTTTTCTTCTCGAGTTTACGTAGATCCCACCGCATAACAACGAACTAAAACAATTCCAAATACAAACGCTACCTCACACAATGTCAAGACTAAATGTCTCGTGGTGTATATAAAATCTTGTAATGTCTAAATAGTGACGTACCAAGTTTTAAGGATAGTCACAAATCACAGAGTAATTTTCTTATGTAACAGTTGGCATCGAATGCTCACATGTTTGTCGTTGCAGCGACTAAAAATTGGCACAGTAGTTGATCCTCGACCCACAATTTCCTTTAGTCCTCTCGTGAATTTGGCAGTATACAATGCAGGATCCTCAGAATATATCTTGGATTGGTAAGAAAACTCAATAATATATCCAGTACGAACAACTCTTCTTCTTTTAACACCAAAAGTTCAAATCTCAATCTAGCCTGAGCAGCGCAGGCAATGCTACGCGCACGTACGGGCCTGCCGTAATAATGTCTAGAAAGGAACTTGCCTACAGTTTTGGTTGCAAAAATCTCGCATAACAGCTCTTTCAACCCATTCCTAGCCATAATCGTCACTATCCGCCTAAGAATGACATTAAGAGGTGTAAACCTCCCAGGCCGCGACGGAATAGCCGTGCGCACTGGGGCGCCGTGCTGCGGTGCGCGCGGCCGTTCGCCGACGTGGGTTCGAGTGCTTGCTCGGGCATGGATGCCTGTGTTGTCCTTAGGTTAGCTATGGACTGATAACCAAGCAGTTGAGTCCCATCGATTTACAAACATTTGAGCATTTGATAAACCTCCCAATCTGACAACAACGGTGCTCAGTTCTGGAAAGGCGGCAACCACATCACGAGCCTGGGCAAAAGTGAGAACAGATGTTTCATGGTTAAACCGCTGACATTCTTCATCTGCAATGAGGAGGATGGATGTATACACTGTACAGTAATCACAGGTGCCATGATGAGTATTTCTTGTGTCCTCAGTTCCATGAATCCATTCCAGCCGGGTACTGATGATAAATGCGTATTCCCATACTACCAGACAACGTCAGAGGCAGAGAGTACGATGTCCTGTGCAGGGCTGATATTTATGTAAAACAATTTTAGTGCTTTCAACCCTCCTTTGGGTGGTCGGAGAAACTGCTTAACTTCAACAGTGCCAGCTTTACGAATTACGTCTGATGCAGAGGTGAATGCATGGGAATTACATGTGTCTTACTGATCACAGAGTCTCGAGGGGTGACGGCCATTATTCCTTTACTGCGTGGAACGTGCCTTTTCCATCCAATGTGTTCACTCCGAAGTTCAAATACCAATGATGGCGCACTTGAGCGGGTTGAATTGTGGGAATTTTTAACTGTGTAACGTTCACTAAATGATGAGGAAAAAATCATTTGTTTGTTATTGTTTTTTGGCAAGCCGATGGAACTGTAATTTTGCCAAATACTTCAAGTAGCCGTTCATGTTCAAGCTTTTTTGCTTTAGACACTGGTAGCAAGAAACGTAGCAACTCATGTTCTACCGAATTTTCTTCGTATATGAAACACTATTTTGACGCTACTGAATATGCCATATTAGCTCAGGACCACTAAGACGATAATGCAACGCACAGAGAGTCCAAGAAAAACCGCATTGTAATGTCATTCGAATAAGAAGTCATCAACGAATTTCTCATCGCATTGCTACATCGGTACTGACCTGAACGAACTACTGCTCTAAGAACGTACATGTACATTGCCCCTTACACAATTTACACATGAATAGTGACCGAGCGAGAGGGCGCAGTGGTAACACATTGGATTCCCATTCGGAAGGACGGTGGTTCAAATCCACCTCAGACCATCCAGATTTAGCATTTCCGTGATTTACCTAAATCACTCCAGACAAACGCCTGGATGGTTCTTTTCAAATGGGCACGGCCGATTTCCTCCCCCACCCTTACCAAAATCCCGAGCGTGAGCTCCGTCCCTAATGACCACGCTGTCGACGGGATGTTAAACTCTAAGCTTCCTTCCTTCCATGAATATTTAAAAATGAAAGTTATAAAGCAAAAACCTGCGATTTGCTACTAATTTTGAAATTTCGAGAAATTTATCGTAGCTTTGAAACTATCTCGGTAGCTACTGGGTCAAAAATTACTTTTGACCAGTGAAATGTGCAGAATATCTAAAGCTCTTCACTTTGATCGGATTTATGTTTCGCTAAAAACTCATGTTTTAGATGTTATAAGGAAAATAAGCGAAATTTATTGACATGCAATATTATTTTAAATGTTAGGAAGTCCTTCCTGAAAGCATTTGTCTATAGTGTAGCATTGTATGGGAGTCAAACATGGACGATAAGGATTTCAGACAAAAAGATGGCCGGCCGCGGTGGCCGAGCGGTCTGCGGCGTGCAAGTCACGGTCTGCACGGCCGCTGCGGTCGGGGGTTCGAATCCCCCCTCCGGCATGGATGTTTGTGCCGTCTTTAGTATAAGATAGTTCATAAGTAGTTTTTAAATTTAGGGACTGATGACGCCGTAGTTAAGTCCCATAAGCTTTACATACATTTGAACATTTGATCACTATTAATGAGGAGGTGCTCAATATAATTGGGGAGAAAATGAGTTTCTGGTATATCCGGACTAAGAGAAGAGAGAGGTTGGTAGGACACATTATGAGTCATCAAGGAATTGTCAACTTAGCATTAGAATCAATTGTGCGGAGTAAAAATCGTAGGGGGAGACCGAGGGACGAATACACTAAGCAGATTCAAAAAGATGTAGGTTGCCGTTCGTATTCTCAGCTGAAGAGGCTTCCATAGGGCTGGGTAGCGTGGAGAGCTGCATCAAACCAGTCTGCGGACTGAAGACCACTAAAAAAAATTGAAATAATAAAAAAAATCTAAACCTTCGTGGTTTTTTGGCCGCGGAAAGTTAGCACAGGGTCGAAAACTCAGATACCACTCCACTCATACGCACAGATAACACACCAAAATTTAATTGAGTTCGTAATATTTTCCAGGTATCGCTTCATATACGACCTGCCGACTGGACTACTGGTGTGTGCTCTTAGGGGACGGGTTGTGCAGGATGCGTCAGTGGGAACACAGACAAGAAGTAGTGATAGCCGATGACAGTTAGTGATGAGCTGTTCAGCTGAGAGTGACGTCACGGCGACATTGTGAGAATCAGGCCACCGGACAGCGGTAAATTGGGGACGCGCATGGTAACGGGAGACCCACGGATGCTTGGCCTCTCGCAACTGCATCTTTTAGAGCACCTCCCGTTTTCTGCATGCCATCTACCTACAGGGTTTCATAGCACATCACATAAATACAAAAACTGTAAAGAATGCAGCAGCACTACACGTTAAATCTAGCCTAATGCCGCGTTGAGAGAATAGGATTGAGTCACGATGGAATTTACATTACAGCAATGCTGAAAGTTGATAGTTCGTGCCGGGCTGTGAATCGAAGCCAGGTCTTCTGCTTAGTAGACAGGTGCGCTATCTACTATCCCACAGGGTTACAGTGGTCTCCATGCCTGCACAGAGGACCCTAGCACACCTCCTGCTAGTCGCTAGTTTTCAGTTCATCCATGCCCTATCAACGTAGTGCTTCTGCAGTTTTGTTTTAAAAAATCAAATGTTTGTAGATCTATCGGACTCAACTGCTGGGTTATTAGTCCGTAGCTCACAAACTACTTAAACTAGGGTAAACTAACCTAAGGAAAACACAAACATCTATGCCCGAGGTGGGGGGAGACTCGAATCCCCGACTCCGTTTTTATAAAATGATTTCCAATATTTGCAATCAAGACGGTTTGAAGGAATATCGACTCCGTTTTGTTCACTGTTCGCGATATTTCGGAGATTTCCGTAAGAGTTCGCCAATGTCTTACGGTAGCAAAGTTTGAGGAACAAATTAAGCGAATCTATTAATTCCTTTAGCAAAATACGTCAGTTGGACTGAAATTAATGCTCACTTAATGGCACCCTTTTTATGTGCAGCGTTCGGATTTTATTCGTATTTTACGTGCAATTAATTTTTATCCTGCAAGGTTTATGAAACGCTTCATACATCTTTCAGATTATCACCAGCACTCTGCGCTGTCGAGATCTCATAGTTAAAAACCGAAGTAATTTAAGATAGCCGCGGCAGAATAGCCGTGCGCACTAAGACGCCCAGCTGCGGTGCGCTCGGCCGTTCGCCGTCGGGGGTTCGAGTCCTCCCTCGGGCATGGGTGTTTGTGTTGTCCTTAGTACTTTAAGTTAGTGTAAGTAGTTTGTAAGCGTAGGGACTCATGAGCACCGTAGTTAAGTCCTAAAATTAAAAAAAAATGGACAATGGTGCACTTAAAAGTTGATAGTATTTCATCGGTTATTTACCGGTTCGCTGTTTATATGCTGATCAAGATGCTACATAATATAAAATACAATCAATCCTACGACAATCAGCCTCCTAACGTGCATCCACAAGCAATAAATTCTAGCAGCCCAACAGAAATATCCTCTATAAATGTTCAAATGTTTGTTAAGCTTAAGGGGCTTAGCTACGGGGTCATCAGTCCCTAAACTTACAAACTACTTATGAACTAACTAATACTAAAGACGGCACAAATATCCATGCCCGAGGGGGGATTCGAACCCCCGACCGTAATGGCCGTGCAGACCGTAACTGGAGCGTCTCAGTCTCCTCGGCCACTGCGGCCGGCTATCCTCTATAAATTACAGTACATAATAGCAAAGAATTTATAACAAAGGATAATCTGATTGGTTGTCAATAATTGAGGATAGATAACAACTTATCGTAAAGACGTGCTTTGAACTGCTGACTGGTACGAACGTACTTAACATTCACACAATCACTCAGCTGGAGTGGCCGAACGATTGTGTGAATGTGTTTCTTTTTCTGATGCAGGCCATGGCCGAAAATTTAAACTGTGTGAATGTGATTGTCTACTTAACGTGCCTGTCAGCAGCTCAGCGAGTCTCTTTACAACAAACAATTTTTAACACTTATTATAGTTCTGATGGTTTGGTTTGATGCTGAAAGGGAATAAACGACAAAGGTTATCAGTCTAAAAGTTCTGAATGAAACTGAAAATTTATGGTACAGTTGCAATGTAATGGAAGTGTAGGCCTATATGTCACGCTGCATATAATCAGTGATGGTACCACAAACGAAATTAACCAAAGAATATTCAAGACCTGTAAATAAACTTCTTTGGATCAACAGCCTGCAAAATTACACCAAAGTATTTGAAATAAACAGCGTGACCCTTACATAGACATACAAAGTGTCCAAATATAAACGAATTATGACGTGAACATATCGCGTAAAATTACTGTATTCATGTATCCTCCACTAAAACTGAAGACTGTTCTCTGTAATAGGTGGCTTAAGAAAATGGACAAAGCCCGAAACTAGTCAGCATTTAAAAGGGGGGGGGGGAGGAAGCTATAGTGCAGTACATAAAAACCTCTTTCCTGGAATATTTAAGAGCTGCAAAACGTATTAAACACTTATAAAATATATTCTACACATTCGCGCTTTCATACGAGTTAATCCCAACTGCCCAGGACTGTGACCTCTCTCTCTCTCCGCGCGCGGACACACACACACACACACACACACACACACACACACACACATATATATATATATATATATATATATATATATATATATATATATATATATATATATATAAATGGTGTCCCACTCACTGTTTCACCCCAGCATCCCAGATATCTCTGAAACTACAAGAGATATTGGGAAACGACTTTTACGGTCATGAACGTACGGCAAGGGCTTATGAAACTAGGTACTATGAGACACTCTTTAACGTGAAGAAATATTATTTTCAACAGACTTATGCTTTTTTCAAATTGATACCTCATATTATCTCTTAAGCAATAGATAGGATGAAAAATCACAAAAAGCATGGCGTTGGTTGCGTCTATTACATCCGGACAAACTGCGGAGTGAAGTTGTTGAAATACATGAGGGGCACAGCTAACGCGTCCCGAGGCTCAAGCGAGACTCGTGGTTGAGTCTCAGACACGCGCTAGCAGCGCCCCTCATGTGTTTCGAACGTCAACTTCGCTTCGCAGTTTCTCCGGAAGTAACTGACGCATCGCGATGCAACCGACGCCATTTTGTGATGTTTCATCCTATCGATTGCTTAAGAAATAATATGGGGTATCCATTTGAAAATAAGATAAGTTTGTGTTGAAAATAATATTTCTTCACGTTTTAGAGTGTCTCATAGTACCTACTTTCACAAGCCCCTGTCGTACTTTCATGATCGTGAAAGTGGTTTTTCAATGTCTCTTGTAGTTTCAGAGATATCAGGGGTGAAACAGTTGTGTGAGACGGGGGGAGATGCACCTGTAATAGCGACTATCCTTGAGTGAATCCTAAACTTCAGTCGCATGAACATTAGGAACATCTTGTTTTTTGGCATTATCCACGTACAATATTATGCATAGCATTACATTACATTGCGCGAATATGTACACTTTTTTTTTTTAATTTAAATGTTTTTGAAGCTTCCAGATAAATCAAGAAGCTAGTTCTCCTATTTCGTATCTTTGACTCTGTGCAGGACGTACGTGCCTTTTTGTATTATGTAGTAGGGGCATTTTTCGTCCTGAAATGATACAGTCTATACGTCAAAAAATGTTCAAATGTTTGTAGAGCTTATAGGGCTTAACTTCGGGGTCATCAGTCCCTAAACTTACAAACTACTTATAAACTAACTAATACTAAGGACGGCACAAATATCCATGCCCGAGGGGGGATTCGAACCCCCGACCGTAGTGGCCGTGGAGACTGTAGCTGGCGCGCCGCAGACAGCTCGGCCACCGTGGCCGGCAGTCTATAAGTCAATAAGACTAAAACACCCAATTTGCGACGAAAATTTATTTAAACATGCGTGCCATGTGGGGTCGCCCATTATACACCAATATTCAATAAATGTAACAGCAGTGACCCTCATTAACTGAAGTCGGTTTGCTGCAGGATTTTGGAACTTTTACTTTTTTCGAACCTTATGAACTAATTCGAAGAGGACGTATTGACCCATGGTCAACACGGACTCGGAAAGCAACGTCCTTCTAAAAATCACATGAAGTGTGAGTGCTATCGAGAAGGGCTCTGAAATAGATTCCATATTTCGAGATTTCCGGAGGGGCTTCTGACACTTGTATCTCACAAGCGTCTCCCACAAAGTGCGTCTGGAACGATCGGTGAATGGTCCGATGTTTTACAAACCGCTCTGGCGGGGAAGAGCTTGCCTGCCAACACGCGTCGAGGGAAATATCAAGCGCCCCGTTATCATGCAAAGCATTGCAGTGTAGCGGTGCTTCAAAGTGTGTGTTTGAGTGGTTGCAGAGATCCAACAACGCGTGACCTCAGTGCTTGGAGAGATTCCACAAGAAGCTGACAAAAATGTTTAAATGTTTGTCATTCTATGGGACCAAACTACTCTGGTCATCAGTCCCTAGACTTACAAACTACTTCAACTAAGTTAAACTAACGTAAGGACAACACACACATCGATTCCCGAGGGAAGACGAACCTACGACGCAGGAGGCCTCGCGATCCAGATCGCTCGGCTACTCCCGCACGGCAAGAAGCTGACAGTTTCCAACAACTGTACAACCGATGTCAGAAGTGTATTGTAGCCAATAGCATTTATTTTGAAGGCCAGTAAAAGTATTTTTTGTAACTCTTGTTTCCTATATTTCCTGGGCTATTTACCGAACTTTTCAGACGCACCTTGTATGTAATAACAATTAGATAAGACATTTTATTGTTAAAATCTACGCTTAATTTCGAGTACAAAGGAGGAAAACAGCAATTCAGACCTCCACTTCGTATTGCTTCTCATGTTTGCAACGATGGAAACAGTTTCCTGTGCTGAGTCACATCACTTAGATATTGGTTTCAGTATAAGTAAATACGTCACGCGCAGTCTCTGTTATCTTTTGGTATCTTACCAGCAGTGTATTACTTCGCCAACTCCATGACACGATGAGTTCATTCCCGCAAAAGTTTGTTTTTATCGCCGCGGTGGAGTAGACAAAATGTTCAAATGTTTGTAGGACTTATGGGACTTAACTACGGGGTCATCAGTCCCTAAGCTTACAAACTATTTATGAACTAGCTAAGACTAAGGACGGCACAAATATCCATGCACGAAGGGGGATTCGAACCCCCGACCGTAGTGGTCGGGCAGACCGTGACTGGAGCGCCTCAGTCCCCTCGGTCACCGCGGCCGGCGGTGGAGTAGCCGAGCGGTCTAAAGCGTCTCGCTGCGAAGCGCGCGGTTGCTCGCCGTGGAGGTTCGAGTTCTCCCTGGGACATGGGTGCGTGTGTGTTTTCCTTAGGTTAGTTTATCTAGGTTTAAGTAGTTTGTAAGCTACGGACTGAAGACCACGCAGTTTGGTCCGATATATTTACAGACATTTCAGACTAGAAGGAAAAAAAGTCACGTGGAGCTAAATCAGGACTACAGGGAGGGTGAACGATGCACTTCAAGTCGATTTTTGCAAGATTTCAGCAAGAACATTGGCAATATGCGGCCTGCTTCACGGAAATGTGGTCTTTTGCGCTTAACATAGACTTCCAATGTTTGCAAGACATCCCTGTAGTATTTTCCAATTACTGGTATGTGTGCACGTACGACATGCTGATAAACCATTCCATAAACATCTAAGAATGAGATGACCATAACTTTCCTAGGCAGAAGCAACCACTTTTACTTTCTTGGGTGGCTGGTTATGCAGAGATGCGGTAGAGCAAAATGCGTATGGTGATGGCATTGGGTCTAGTTACTCTGTCAAGAAACAAAGAATTACTAAAAAATTTAGGGAGGAATACTCGAAAGAATGGCCTTGTTTATTGCGCTCCTAGAAATCTGATTCACACGTATTTTGTATTGTATGTAATGGGGACTTTTCTGTTGCGCATGGTGGAAGAGACGATTGCCGCAAACACGTGGCTAGCAAAATTCATACAATGATTCTTTAACTTTTACTCCACAGATTAGTGCAGATATTAGAATTAGTGCTAATATAAAGCAGAACTGTTACGTGCTGTTGGTGCAGAAGATGCATATATGTAAACTGGAGTAGCTGAGGGGGCAACCAGTATTCAATTCAAACAATTGATCCTACTTGAACAATTGTAGTGCAGATTTGAGATAACGTCAACCTGCAGGTAAGAAAACGAGGCTGTGTGCATCTTTGTTATATTGCATTTGTTTTTGACGTGTGTTAGTTTTTCTGTAACGACTTATTTAGCCATTTTCCGTAATGCCCGGCCCGACTCGGCTATTACTAATTGGCTTTCTCAAAAGTTGGCATCTCTGGTGATGAAGGAGACTGCCACATTGAGCATTGCTGTCTGCTCTCAGGATTAAAACGATGTAGGCAAGTTTCATCAGCAGTGATTACATTTGAGAGGAACTCCGGATCTGCCTCCAACATTAACAGCACGGAGAGCAGCACGCGAATGTCCTTTTGTTCGGGAATCGACAGTCTTGGAACCTATCGCGCGCAAACACGGCGTATGTGTAATGATTCTGTCACCAACGTGTGGGTAGCGTCCAATGAAATGTTGAGTATTTCAGAAAGTTATCTTAGGGTAAATCGTCGATCCTCTTTCACTCTGACAGCAGCAGTACAGATCTTTTCTCTTGTAAGAGCAGTAACTGGAGCACCGGGTCCACCTTTCTTTGAAATTGATTGGTTCCAGTGGAGGATTAATTGGGAGGGGGGACCGCCCAACACTTCGAAAACACGTGTTTTTTTCCGCCCTTGGCCTCTGGATCTGGGGCCTCCAGATCTCGAACCGACTTTTTTTAGACTGCCCTGTGCCTCTCGTCATGAGGGGTCTACGAATCTCAAAAGTTACTTTTTTTATAGTAATATATACTGTATTTTCACGTGGATGAGCGCCTCATTTTGTGTTGCCGCCGCCCCGGGCCTCCGTCAGCCTTAGTCCGCCACTGATTGGCTGCCCTCTTTAAACATTTTAAACCACCTTCGAACTGTCCTGTAGGGAAGAATAGACCATATGCCTCCTGTAACATTGAATAGGCCTCAGCTGAAGATTTCTTGAGACCAAAGCAGAAATTCAAAGTCGCGTATTGTTCCACGCGTCTTACCTCCATTGCAGCGATAAGCGTTTCTGAACCTACCTTGTTGCTGAACACGCGAAGACGTTGTTAGCTTCACTTATTTCACTGCAAATGCGGTCATACGTTCGACCTCGCACGGGAATCCGTAATAGCGAGTGTAAGAGGGCATGGATGGTAGGGGCGCTACAAACATAGCGTGCGACATGTTTGGGACGGATGGGAGGCAAGCATGGGTATCCAGGGTATCCAAGTGGCTAAGGCGGAGATCCGGGTTCGATTTCCGGCGTGGCTCATGTTTAATTTCAATGCCATAATGTAGCCACTATCAATCCTTTCCTTCTTCCTTTCCCTCCTTCATCAGCAATGCGATATGGCTGCGAAGCAGGTGTAATGTCTGTTCTTTCGGACATGTCCGAAAGAACAGACACCACACCAATATAATATGTCTGAACTTTACTGCCTCTCACAGGCGGGGACAGGGAGTCCCAACAATGAAACTACTACGGATTGATTGTTTGACATTAACCTAACAGAATATCATCATAAGATTAAAATTTACCGCGGGAAATTATGGCTGTAAAAAAAAAAAAAAAAAAGCATTATGATTCTTTATAGGAGAGCCCTCGTACTTACAGAGAATGTGGTGGTGTTATCCATAAATGAGTTTAATTTGCAAGCTGCCAGTTAATCAAAAGGTGTTTTGCAGGAGACAGTTCACATGGTGCCGAAATTAATTAAACAACGAAATAAATGCCGCAGCTGTGACGGATATGCCCATTTTTATTGCATCATCGATGGAATCAAGAAATTAAACCAGAACTTCAAAACTGCACTCCGTGCCCCGCTAACTTCGCACGTCCCCCCCCCCTCTCTCTCTCTCTCTCTTTCTCTCTCTCTCTCTCTCTCTCTCTCTCACACACTCACACACTCCCCCCTCTCACTCCCTCTCCCCGCTCTCTCAATCCCTTCCGCGCATGCGTGCGAGTATGTGTGTGTATGTCTATGTATGTGTGAGGGCGGCTGCGCGCCACTCATTTGATCTTGGACCGTGACTTTGCTTACGTGCATGTGACCTTGTGCCTTTCTTCATATAAGACCAAGGCCTCTGACTGCTTCTGTTCTGAATGTACAGTGCTTTCTCCTACGCTCCGCATTCCCAAAAAAAAAGAAAACGCGAAACATGTCTCGTGGTTTGTACCATGGCCACCGTTGCCCGCAGTAAATCAGCATTACGGCGGCCCGTGGTAGGAAAACGGCGGAAAAGTACCGCTTCACAATGGAAGGCTCCGGTACACATGGTGCCTCTGATCTTCATATCGCGTGTTCTTTTCCACGCTGATATCACTTCTTTTCTTGCCGTCCAGGCAGACAGTTCTGATTTTATCAGAGATACTGAGGTGCAGCAGATGTGAAAATTCACAGAACCAACTGTTTATTAAGTCATAGTTGCAAATTTCTATCGCGAATTATTTAAAGAAGAATGGAAAAACCGACATAAGCCGATCTCAGGAAAGGTCACTGTGAATTTAGGAGAACTGTGGGAACACGTGAGGCAGTAACCACCTCAGAAGAAAAGACAATCCACATTTCTAGCTTTTGTAAAAGTTTTTGACAATATTTATTCAAATATATTATTTCATATTCTGAAGATAGCAGGGATACAATATAAGGAACATAAAGTTATATTCAACGGCCAGACAGCAGTTATTAGAGCCGAAGGGCAAGAAAAAGGAGGTCGCATTGGTTGGGATGGTAGTAAGACATGGTTGTAGCCTTTCCCCATTGTTATTCAATCTGTAAATTGAACAAGCTGTGAGGGAGGGCAAGGAGAAATTTGCAGAACGATTTAAAGTTCAGGGAGAAGAAATAAAAACTTTGCGGTGCGCCGATTACATTGTAATTCTGTAACTACTTCACTACGTCACAAATGATGAATTAATGCCGATTTATTTATCAATTTAAGCCATTTCACACGTAAATTTTTTTATTTTACACTTTATTTATTGTTTGAAAACACATCACAAGGTTCAAAACAAAACACTATCACGAAATGTCAATTAAGGCATTTCGCTGAACTGCAATGTTTAATTGTAAATGTATCTGTTTATTTCATACAGTTCATTTGGGCTACAGACGTGCCGGCAGCGCGCCAGTCACGGTCTGCAGGGCCACTACGGTCCGGGTTCGAATCCCCCCTCGGGCATGGATATTTGTGCCGTCTTTACTAATAGCTAGTTCATAAGTAGTTTGTAAGTTTAGGAACTGATGACCCCGTAGCTAAGTCCCATAAGCTCTACAAACATTCGAACTTACCCTTTTTTTGCTACAGAGGTTTATATCGTAATTTTGGTCTGTAGAAGGCTTCTTGAGGAACAAGATTGAAACACATGCCCGGAAACGGCGCTACAGAGCGTCGAAGTTGCTACAGGGAATGTCTAGCGGCAGGTGCCGGTGCCTGTAACTTGGACTCTTCGTAGCGTCGTTGAATGGCGTTTCCGGGCATGTGTTTCTATGGTCATTTTGTATCTCAACACGCTCTCTATATCCCCAAGAAGTTTGTTGGTGTAGTGGTGCAATCCTGAGACACACTGACGTATGGAACACACACCCATCTCAATCATCGACCTTCCTTTGCTACCGGAAATATGTGGCGAGGGAAATTTTGCGAAAGACATTTTTATTGCATGCATGTGAGGAAACACACTACGAAACCCGAGTGGGGAAATTTCGCTTCACGCTGTATACATATTATGTGACACCTGTAGTGAATGAGACCCTTATGTTGCAAGTATGGGTACAATAAATCAGAGACTGATAAGATTTTGCGTACAAATGAAGGAATTATCCAATATTATCTAGTAGTAAGAAATTAATATCGTGCGGTCATAATCACGTCAAAAACCCTTTCATATAAATCACCGTAGTGCAGATGACAACTCTACCAACGAACCACAATTTTCTACCTTGCGTACGCGATATTGAGCCACCTGTCTGTGCATATCGCTATTCCATGACTTTTTGTCACGTCATTGTAATCAGGCACGTTAGTTAAGATATTGTGGCGGTCAGTCGTAACACGTGGTCGACGTTTGCTGTACTGTTCTCTGTCTTTAGTTCCTTACGTGGTTTGTTCTCTGCAACCATGAAGTGACATCACACGCGACAGCCGCTTACCGACCTATCACACTTTCTGCGACCGGCTTCTGATCTGCAGTTAATGCGTTCACGTGCAGTGTCAGTGGAAGATGCGACGTACTGTCAGTGCTACCAACTCACACTCACTTAAATTGAATTAGTTTTCTCTTGGTTTCTGCACATTGTTTTTAAGAAGATAGGACTGAGAGGCTGCTCCCGGCGGAGGTTCGAGTCCTCCCAGAGGCATGGGTGTGTGTTGTCCTTAGGTTTAAGTAGCCTAATTAGTTTGTAGGCGTAGATCATGATGATCACAGTAGTTTGCTCCTATAGACTTACGAACATTTGAATTTGACTCGATTTCCTTCTCCACCCCTTCCCGACCCCTTTCAAATTTTTGTTACGCTTATGGGAGTTTACTGCGGGGTCATCAGTCCTTAAACTTACAAACTACTTATGAACTACTATATACTAAAGACGTCACAAACATCCATGCCCGAGGGAGGGATTCGAACCCCCAACAGGGAACGGCCTCGCGCATCGTAGCATAACGCCTCAATGCGCTCGGCCTCTCCGCCGCGGCCCTACCCCATCCTGAGCTTTTGTGTCGTTGAGATAATGTTAAAACTCATCTCCTTCCTTTTTAGAATTATTTAGTCATGTTTTATCGTATAGGGCGTAACTGTAAGAGCGTGCAGAAATGTAACAGGCCATAAAGGTTCGTCCACCGAACAATTTGAGGTAGTTAAACCTGGGTTTGGGGAAGCCGACTTAAAGAGATAACAGGAATACAATCACATTACACTGTACTTTTTTATTTGTAAAATGTAAACTTTCACGGCCGGAATGGTCAAAAATACTAAAAATTTCCGGGCTATTATGCCGTGGTGTTGTGGATTTAATATGGAAACCCAACGTTTCGTCCCCGACTGTGGAGGACATTTTCAAGGGGGATCGTGGCTCTTTTGTATGTCCGATGCACACACTGGCTCGTTACTGACTGAAGCCAAACTCCGTTTAAGAGGGCTCGCGCGCAGAGGTGTGACGTCAGATGTTTTCTATACGCGCGCGCAATTCGTAGTTGCCGATTGCCGCCGTCCGTTAATATCGTCCCCTGGTGGAAGACTGTTGCATTTCTTCTTCAAAACCGGAATCTAGATTGCATTTAGTTTCACGACCTCCCCCAACCTGTACGAGGCTATAGAAATTGTAAAACACCCAAATAATTTCAATAGGATGGGGGAGAGCGTGAAACTAAATGAAATCTGGATTCCGGTTTTGAAGAAGAAATGTAACAGTCTTCCACCATGAGACGATATTAACGGACGGCGGCAATCGGCAACGACGAATGCGTGCGCAAGTCAAAAACATCTGACATCACACCTCTGCGCGTGAGCCCTCGTAAACGGAGTTTGGCTTCAGTCAGTAGCGAGCCAGGATGTGCATTGGACATTGAAAGTGCCACGAGCCCCCTTGAAAAGGTCCTCCACAGTCGGGGACGACAAGTTGGGTTTCCATAATAAATCCACAAGACCACGGCATAAAAGCCCAGAAATTTTTAGTAATTTTGACTTTTTTAGTTACATTAGTTATAGTTAACTTCAAATAAGAGCGATGATAAAACGAACGTACCATTTGCGCTGTATCTTACAAAGTGTGCTGAAACTGACAGCCATCAACCACAATGCAAGCATGACATCAGCGAGCAAGATTCTGACGCACTCTGACAAATATCCATGGTTTGCTTCGAATCACATCACAAGCAGCTACAATTCTGACAACTAATTCTACCTCCGCATCTACTACACAAGTAACTTTAGATGTCCTAATAGGGAATAATGAAGGGGATTCAGGTAAGGAAATATCGCAGGCCATGGAAAAGAACTTCCCTTTCCAATCTAGCGAACAAGAAATACAGCACTGAGGTGGTTGCGGACATCCGCAATGAAGTGTGGCGGTGAACCGTCATGTTGTATCGACATCCTCTGACGCACGGCCAAGACTACGTTCTCCAACAATTCAAGCAGAATACTTTGCTGGTGGCCATTCATACCTGTGTCATGACGTAACAGGCTTGTCCTCATTGTTTCCTTGCAGGAAATAATTTACATGTAAATAAACAGCATAGTATATGTAAACATATACGCAGTTTAGGTTGTAAATAAGCTGGAAAACAGTAATGCAGGACAAAACCGTACACAAGTTTACTTGTATATCGTTTTAAGCCGACTGCTTCAACCGCAGATTTCTTGCTCAGATTCTTCAGTGCAGCATTCTCTGTGACTGATGCATTTTATCTCTGTTACGGAAACGCCCTGTAGAATTTGTAACTTTCCATTTTCGCCATCGCCGGAGAAATTTTCTACAATTGTCAAACGTTGTACATACTTATACTATTACTAGCTGAAAACCCGGCGTTGCCCGGGTATTTACCTATTTATTTATTCCTGTCATTTTTCTGGTATATATTCATTTGTATAAGGGCTGTATGTCTGTAAAATCTCTTGGGAATACAATTAGTAGTAAAGAAGTAATAGATTAAAACTTGGTGCGTGATGGGGTAGTTTTCCATGAACATTACTGTTTATGTGCTCATATCTCGTAAACTACCAGTCGTACTGTGATACAATTTAGAAGGTACATTCAACTATACGCGTGTATACTGTCTGTAAAATTTCCTACGGCTAAAGTTTGTAGTGTACAAATTATAAATTATAACGTCATACCGAATGCCGTAGTTTTACTCCATAAACAGCGGAAAAGAAGTAAACGAGAAACTTTTTTTCCTCTCGTTATTTTGCAATGGTTGTCGGCGAGAAAAAGTTTAATAAAGGTTTGAAATTATGTTTAACGTTTGTTGCAAGTCGCTAAGTAATCTGATTCTCATATAGCGTATTTCAAAAGTCTCGCCGCATTGTATGGCATTTTTTTGCGATTTCTAATGGTTATGACGTCATATCTTCTGAACCATGTGTCGTATGTGATTCTTAACCCTGCAGCAAATGTTACCTCACGGTAATTCGGTTGAAATCGGTCCAGTGGTTTAGGAGAAAATGAGCAGTATTGCTAAATGCCTCAGTTTTTCGCGCATCTAATACTTTATGACGTAATATTTCGTGAAGTATGTACTACGGCGACCGCCCTCATGGATTGAAGCTTACGTGTACAAAATTGGAAAAATATTGGATCAAAACTGTAGATTTGTATGGAACAGGTACACTCAAACAAACATACGGACACTCTGCTCTATATATTAGAAGATTTCGGGAGATCTATGCATATTTTCCATCAACGAATCGCCGCTGCACGATACTGCAAACTAGTTCCCAAGACAAGATTATCCTGTTGGTCCTCATAACCGTATTGTCTTGACAGCGTTCTTCAATAATGGTTTCTCACTGACGCAACTCAGTAGAAAATAACACCAGGCGTATTACGAACGTTTTCCGATTTCAATTTGCTTCAACAAACGAGAAATTCGGCAATGCGCGAGATGACTCAATCTTATAACAAAGAACTAACTGTACGCGATATTTTTCTTTGTTTAGCCTCCGATGACGCTTTGTTGCCGTAACGTTCAGACAATAAATCCCCTCCTGATGGCTTACGGACGAAGGAACCGTAAGAAGCGGAGCGTTAGATCACAGCCGCCAGTGAATGTAAGCCAGGCTGCGGTTTTGTCCGACTAGCGCCCTTCCGCATTCATTTCTTTTGTCCACTTGGATTCAAGGCCATGACTACCCGTTTTTGCACCGCGAGGAAGTGAACGCCGACTCTCCGTTTTTCGGCACAGCCTTTCGGATTTCGCTGAATATCCTCTTTAACGGCGATCAGGTGAAACTTGCATTTTCTTCTGGCACCATTCTGCTCTAGGCAAATATTCACCTACCATGTTCACATTGTTAAGAGCAAACAAAGAGAGCGACATTACTGTAAAGAGCTACAGGCGACTACTTTTCAAACAGCACTGTCAATGACGTAAGTTGTTTCATGACTGGTCACAGTACACGTAAAGTTAGTGGCTCTTTACCATCGGTTTTGGCGGTTTAATACGAGAAGTACTGAATTGTGTTCTTTTTATAATGTTCATTGCAATGATAATAAAATAATTATAATAGAAAGAGACGTATGACGAAATGCTATATGCAGAAATGAGATTATTAGACCATTCCAGAGTTCAGGGAGAGTGAGATTGAAGGACACGGTGTTACGACAATTGAAAATGTAGATCATCGAAGAAAATTTTCCCTATAAATTTTCCCTTGTTATTTGGATTGTTCTGAGGTCTGCGACTATATTATAACAACAAGATTATCAACAAAACTGTAAGTAAATACAACACTACAATAATCCAAAAACTATAATGATGAAACATAACACTAAAATAGCTATATCTTCCTGAACAGGTTAAAATGTCCATACATAACCTCACTGGCACCCACAACATAAAACATAATAAAACAATAATGAACCAGTAACTGTAAAAATGCACCCGATGACGGCAGCTTGCTGCCGAAACGCGTCGTGCTAATAAAAATATTAGTAAAAAGTGACTGCTGCAGCATTAATTATTCAAAAAAAAAAAACAAAAAAAAAAAAAAAAAAACCTATTTGCAGAAAGTAATGGTGGGAACAATTACAAAGCTAAAAAGAGGAATAAGAACTTCTCACACAGGTTTCGAAATCAGCATCTTCGTAGCTTACAGTACAATGTAAAAGGTTACAGTGAGAGACTATTAGCAAAATAAAACCACATCTATAAACATACTCCGCAATGCACCGTTTGGTGCGTGGCGGAAGATTCCTTGTAGCACTACTTTTTTCCTATTCCATTCTCAGCGTGAGGGAAAATGGCTCTCTGTACTCGTATGCCTCTGCATGATTTGGATAAAGCTTTGACAGTGTTGGCTAGAATACACTCGTAACGAAAAATAATACCATCTGCTGTGTTCAATATTTTTAGCAACCAGTTTCGATGGTCAATGCCGTCATCAGCAATGGTAGCTGTAATGTTGGACGAAACTGGATCCTAAATAAATATATTGAACACAATTGATGGTATTATTTTTCGTTACAAGATATACAGCTGAAGCCCCTGGTCCGTAATTAAGATGGACAAAGTCAAAAAAAGAATACACTCTGTCGATTTCCGGAATATAGAAAGTGTGTGAGTTTGGGGAGCACGGGTGGAGGGGAGGGGAGGGGGGAGATAAAATATCAGAGGGAGACCACGTGACGAGTATATTATGTGGGTTCAAATGGATGTGGGTCGTAGTTGTTATTCGGAGATGAAGAGGCTGGTGTAGGGAAGAGTAGCATGGAGGACTGTATCGAACCAGTCTTCGGACTAAAGTCTTCAATAACTACTACTACTCCGTTCCAAACAAGGCTCGAGGGCGAAACGGGTACTGACCGGCCGCCGTGTCATCCTCAATTGGCCTCACAAGGGCTCTGACTCCACCCCGCTTGTCAACAGCGCTCGGCAAAACCGGACGAAAAAAATCAAATGTTTGTAGAACTTAATGGGACTTAACTACGGGGTCATCAGTCCCAGAGATTACAAACAACTTATGAACTAGCTAATACTAAGGACGGCACAAATATCCATGCCCGAGGGGGGGATTCGAACCCCCGACCGTAGTGGGCGTGCAGACCGTGACTGGAGCGCCTCAGTCTCCTCGGCCACCGCGGCCGGCAAAACCGAACGGTTACCCATTTTAAAAAATAAAAATAAATAAATAAAAATAAAAGAAGTGTAAAAAAGAAGGTAGTAAAGATTATAAATAGAAGTCACGTTCAAATGTTTGTAAACTTTTGACCAAACTGCACAGGTCATCGGCCCGTAGACGTAGAAAGTACTTGAACTTAACGTATGCTAAGGACAACACACACATGCCCGTGCCCCAGGGAGGACTCGAACTTCCGGTGGGATTGGCGGCAAAATCAATAATATAACGCCTCAGAACGCGCGGCCATTCCCGCTCTGAGGTCTCTCTAGAACTGGATGTTTAAGTCAGTTCAAAGGCCGAAGGAATACTCGTACAATGGCATACTACTTCCATTAGCTACTCCATGGTCTCCTAATAGGTTAACAAAGTGAAGGTACCGTTTAACAAACAAAAAAGGAAGGAAAGAAGATTAGGCTTTAACGTCCCGTAGACAGCGTGGTCATTAGAGACGGAGCTCACGGTGGACTGCTTATTTTTGGTATTGAATGGAAAGGAAACTGGCCGTAAACTTTGAAAGGGGCAGCCAGCCGTTTTAGGGTAATTACGGAAAAGCCAAAGCCGGATGGCGGAACGCGGGTTCGAACCGGCGACCCCCCCCCCCCCCCTCACCCACAGATTGCGATTCCAGTGTAGTAAACTGTTCTCCTCGCTCGGGATACCAAAATCAAAATGTTACTTGAAAATCTCACCTGCAGCCACGTATTATTAATGTTTTTTGTTGGTAATGTTGTGAAGTACACTGTACAACTATTACTACTGTGGCTCAGGCTTCTAAAAACATACCGAGGTGGCGAAGTGGTAACACATTTCTTCCTTTAATTCAAAGTAATTATTTATCCACAAATTTGTTGTTTTTTGTATACAATCGGTTTCGATATTACATTAATACCATCAAAAACCAAATGTTTGTAAACCCATTGGACCAAAGTGCTATGATCATCAGTTCCTATGCTACCAAACTACTTCTCTAACTTAAGTAAGGACAACACAAACACCCATGTTCGAAGGACACCTCAAACCTCCAAGGGCGACCAACTGCGCGCTCCGCAGCTTGGCGCCTTAGAACTCTCGGCCACTCCACCGCGGCCATTAATACCATCTTCATGGCATGTCATACCATCCATTCATTAAAGTGAACAGTAAAAACCGCCATATACAGGGTGTCCCATTTGTCTTGACCACCACCGCGCGGGAGTAGCCGAGCGGTCTGGAGCGCCACGTTGCCGATCACGCGGCCTCCCGCGTCGGAGGTTCGTATCCCCCCTGTTTGTGTTGTCTTTAGTATAAGGTAGTTTGTAGGTTTAGGGACTGATGACGTCCCATAAGATTTACAAACATTTGATCATTTGAACAACCTAAATATCTCTGGAACAACAACACTAGTATCAATGTAAGGCAGGGGCTCATGAATGTAAATATTTTCATTCTAAAGGGAAAGCATTTTTAACTCAAACTTATGTGTTTTTAAATTGACACCCTATATTCTTTCATCAGCAATCTATAGCGTGACAAATCACATAAACAATGGCGGTAATGGCATCGCAATACGCCAATTAGATCGCGAGATATTGCGAAGCGAATTTGACGAAATACGCAAAATACGCGGCTATCACACGTCCTGAGACTCAGGTGAGAATTCCATGCTGTAGCATGTTTATCTATTAAGCAACAGTACAAAAATAGACCAGAAGAAGGGCACTCAAGCGCCCGAAACCGGTCGTTGAAGTTCAAAATAAATAACGACAAGCAACTGGTTGCTGCAATTCATTTATTTATAATTCCATGCTGCTCAGAACGTGCGCTAGCCGCACGTTTCACGTATTACAAGCGTCAACTTCGCTTTGCAATATCTCGGGATGTAATTGGCGTATTGTGATACAATCAACACCGTTGTTTGTGTGATTTGCCACGCTATAGGTTGCTGGTGTTTATTTAAAAACACATAAGTTTGTGTTATAAAACACGTATGTTTTCGTTTTAGAATTTTTCAAAAAATTACATTCATGAGCCCCTGCCTTACATTAATACCGGTGAATGTCGTTTTACAATATCTGTTGTTGTTCCAGTGTTATTTTGGGTGCTCAAGATAAACGGGACACCTTATATATACCAGTTTCCTTATTTTTCCCCCAGCTCCTGCACAAACATATGTTACGTCACACATGTGACAGCAACTGTCAAAATCTTTGTCACTCCTTCACTTAGTGGCTTGGTGTCATTGGCCGAACGTGATGTAATTGCCTAAATAACGTGGCATTGCCGTGCCGACGAACGGATTTAAATTGTATACTCGTTCATGTCGCAAAGTTAGTAATGATAAAAAAGTACATGTGTGGATGAAGGGCCAAAGACCACTTAATAATGTAGCAATTATTGGTGATGTAAGTCTGTATAATACTTATTGATCAATAACCGTACATCGAGAACTTGCCAGCCAAAGAGTAGGTAAAAAATTAAAAAAAAAAATTATGAAGCATATAATATAGCACTGGCCGCAAGCATTCACATGTGTGAGGTTACATGCTTGTTCTGGAACTGAGGGAAATACAAGGATGAATTAATAAATAAGTCGCAAACTGAGGTAGACACGCGTTTACAAGCCCGAAATTTAGTTTACTTTTCAGCTGACTCAACCTGTAAATTTAAACAATCGTCCCATTGTTCGAGAAGGCTTGAAGAGCCTGGAGCTTAGAACTTTTGTGGCAGCGATCCTGTAATGGCGCTCTTGAGCTGTAATTTTATTTGGCTCCTTATACTGCTGCAACTCACAAGGCGGGTGTTTCGTAATGATGACAAATACCGCTACACTGAGCGCAGTTCTGACGTGTCTGCCTCAGTTTGCAACTTACACTCCTAGCCATTAAAATTGCTACACCAAGAAGATGACGTGCTACAGAAGCGAAATTTAGCTGACAGGAAAAAGATGCTGTGATATGCAAGTGATTAGCTTTTCAGAGCATTCACACAAGGTTGGAGCTGGTAGCGACACCTACAACGTGCTGACATGAGGAAAGTTTCCAACCGATTTCTCATACACAAAACAGCAGTTGACCGGCGAAGCCTGGTGAAACGTTGTTGTAATGCCTCATGTAAGGAGGAGAAATGCGTACCATTACGTTTCCGACTTTGATAAAGGTCTGATTGTAGCCTATCGCGACTGCGGTTTATCGTATCGTGACATTGCTGCTCGCGTTGGTCGCGATCCAAAGTCTGTTAGCAGAATATGGAATCAGTGGATTCAGGAGGGCAATACGGAGCGCCGTGCTGGATCCCAACGGCCTCGTATCACTAGCAGACGAGATGACAGGCATCTTATCCGCATGGCTGTAATGGATCGTGCAGTCACATCCCGAGCCCTTAGTCAACAGATGGGGATGTCTGCAAGACAACAACCATCTGCACGAAAATTTCGTCGACGTTTGCAGCAGCATGGACTATCAGCTGGGAGACTATGGCTGCAGTTACCCTTGACGCTGCATCACAGACTGGAGCGCCTGCGGTGGTGTACGCAACGACGAACCTGGGTGCACGAATGGCAAAACGTCATTTTCTCGGTTGAATCAAGGTTCTGTTTACAGCATCATGATGGTCGCATCCGGGTTGGCGTCATCGCCATACTGGCGTATCACCCGACGTGCTGGTATGGGGTGCCATTAGTTACACGTCTCGGTCACCTCTTGTTCGCGTCGATGGCACTTTGAACAGTGGCCGTTACATTTCAGATTTGTTACGACCCGTGGCTCTACCCTTTATTTGATCCCTGCGAAACCCTATATTTCAGCAAGATAATACACGACCGCATGTTGCAGGTGCTGTACGGGCCTTTCTGGATACGGAAAATGTTCGACTCCTGCCCTGGCTAGCACATTCTCCAGATCTCTCACCAACTGAAAACGTCTGGTCAATGGTAGCCGAGCAACTGGCCCGTCACAATACGCCAGGCACTACTCTTGATGAACTGTGGTATCGTGTTGAAGGTGCGTGTGCATCTGTACCTGTACACACCATCCCAGCTCTGTTTGACTCAATGCTCAGGCGTATCAAGGCCGTTATTACGGCCAGAAGTGGTTGTTCTGGGTACTGATTTCTCAGGATCTATGCACCCAAATTGCGTGAAAATGTAATCACATGTCAGTTCTAGTATAATATATTTGTCCAATGAATACCCGTTTATCACCTGCATTTCTTCTTGGTGTAGCAATTTTAATGGCCAATAGTGTATTTACTGACTCACCCTCGTATGAAGAAACAGGTATACATGGCGATTTTCACGGTTCATTCGAATGAATGGATGGTATGACGTGGCGTGAAGTTGGTATTAATGTAATACCGAATCTGGCTGTATAAATAAAACAATATAAGTTTACGGCTGCTGGCGGATAAATAATTACTTTTAATTGAAAGAAGGAAGGAAGGAAGCTTATGGTTTAACGTCTCATCGACGGTGTGGTCATTAAGAGGTGGAGCTCATACTTTGATTTGTGGATAAGGATGGGAAAGGAAATAGGGCGTGTCTTTTGGAAGGAACCATCCCGGCATTTGCCTGCAGTGATTTATGGGAAAACACGTAAAACCTAAATCTGGATGATGTTTATTTACAATTATTAATATGGTGGAGGAAGGAATCTTAGGGTTTAACATCCCATCAACAGCGTGGTCATTAGAGACGGAGCTTACGCTCGGATAATTGGGTAAGGATGAGGGAAGGAAATCGACCGTGCTCTTTGAAAGGAACCATCCCGGCATTTGCCTGGAGTGATTTAGGGAAACCACGGAAAACCTAAATCTGGATGGCCGGAGGTGGATTTGAACCATCATCCTTCCGAATGCGAGTCCAGTGCGTTACCACTGCGCCACGTCGCTCGGTATATTAATGTGGTGTCTATTCTTTTCGGACATGTTCGAAAAGAACAGAAATCATATCACTAATTGTAAGTTCAAATGTTGAAATATTTGTAGAACTTATGGGACTTAACTACGGGGTCATCAGTCCCTAAGCTTACAAACTACTTATGAACTAGCTAAGACTAAGGACGTCACAAATATCCATGCCCGAGGGGGGATTCGAACCCCCGACCGTAGTGGCCGTGCAGACCGTGATTGAAGCGCCTCAGTCCCCTCGGCCACCGCGGCCGGCTAATTGTAAGTATTCCCACAATAGGCAATGACAATTTCAATACGGATGCATTCAAACGTACGATCCCTTGCAGGAATGCAGTACAGGTTCGAGCAAGAGGAATCAATGGGCGGGAAGCTAGAAGTTGAGAATTTGAAGAGCGTGTCTGGATAGCCTAATTGGTTAAGGCTACCGCTGGCCCGAAGCGGGAAATCAGGATTCGAATCCCGTTCTAGCACCAATTTTCAACTTTGTCGTCGAACTTATTTCAAACGGTCGAAATGTTTCAATATATCGATTTCGTAAATCTAGATGGCCCGAGTCCGATGTGTTACCACTGCGCCACCATTACAACATGGAGCTACATGGACTTCTTGTTCCTTTCCTACAAACAGACATAAAAGATTTGAAACGATCTCAGGAGATCATATTACGGTGTGTTGACCAGGGTCCGTATGCCGTCACATTCGCGGGATGATAATTTCGTCAAGGATTCGAGTCTGTTACTTCGCGGAGGCACGGCTCTTATCATTGTCGGCATCGGAGGTCGTGAGGATCTTCGTAACCAGACGCAGGAAGACGCGGCCCATTGGTGGGTTTTTCTCTGCAGGACGGTATCTTTCCGCGGGTGCAGCCACCTGGTGAGCTTATCGTGTGATAGGCGGCGCCTCGGTGGGTGGCGGGAGGGGGGGTGTGGCCGCTTTGTTCTGCGCCGCTCCTCGGCGTTCCCCTGCCTCCGCGCTCCAATTGTTACTTAAAGTCGCGCCGCGCGCTGTACTCGCCCAGTCGACGACGCACCATCCGTCATCTCTTCAGCCACAGCCGCCGCCGCAGCCGCCGCCAAGAGTCCGCAGGCGCCGCCGCCATGAGCAACATCAACAAGAGGATACATCCCATCGGCGGATACTGGAACCAGGTAACGTACAGGAAGCCGACGGCCCGCGAGGCGCCAGTGGACGCTGCTACTCTTTGTTCACGAAGAGGAGAACGACGGATCCTTAGTCCTCGATCGGCGGTGGCAGGTGGCAGGTGGAAGTCCGTCGACTTCGGTGCGATCATGTTTTGTGTCCAGCCGCTTCCAACCTCGGCGATCTTAACACGGAACCTTGTGTTGTAATTTGTTATGCATACAAGTTTCCCATTGTGACACGGGGGGAGGCATCAGATCTATAAACGTATTACACAGACAACTGCTAACACCCAAACCTTCATATGTTAGACTGTCAGATCGGTACCAAAAGTTGTATATCTATAGTGTATCTACCAAAACTTCGAGATAATTCGTGCTATGTGCTACCGTCTAGGAGAACCTGGGTCAACGGAAAGTAATAAGTAACATCTGTTCTACGGAGTACATGAACAGCATATCAGTGAGAATGCGTCGTGTGGGCTCCCGTGGGGAAGTCGATAGAGCGTGCGTTTGTCCTTTCAAGGGTCCTCGATTCAAGCCCTGGTGATGGGAACTTTTTTCTGTATCACGGTGAAAATTGTTCTACAACTACATACACAGAATGTTATTTGGGACAACATGTCCCTGAAATGTAAAAGTGCTACCAATCCAGCAGTCATTTATTACTATCATTGTTATTAATATTACAATTATTATTATTAATTCTGTTCGTGTGGTGCATTCTTTACTCTTGAGCTTCTGTTTATTCTCTGAAACTACGAATATACTCTACTGGTATGCTACTATCAAATAAATTAAAGAAAAGCTAACTGTCGATAACTCACTGCTATAAAATCCGAAGAGTTCTTTTACATGTCAGGAACACGTTGCCCCATATATCAGTTGCCAACGTACAAAAAGCAGCGATTAGCAGGGCTTTAACCCAGGACCATAGGTATAATAAACGAACGCTCTACTAACTTCATCACGGGAGCATGACATAATATACTCCCACTGCTATACGTTTCCTCTACTCCGTTGGTTAGGTTTTACTTATTATTATAGTTTATGCACGTTCTCGTGAAGGACAGCACGTAGCGCGAATTACATTGGAGTTTTGGTTGATACTCAATCGAAATGCAACGTTTGGTATCGATTTGAGTGACTTCTGGAGCTTTCTATGTAGGTGTAAGATCGCTAATTCTTGTATATTGTGCTTCCACAAGAGCGTGAAAAAATTTATCGGTACATAGAGAATGCTCCACTGGACTATTTGAGGTCCCTGGGGTCGGAGAATCGGTCTTAAGGAGATATGGAAGGAAACTTGTCAACCACCTTGTCTCGTACTAATGTTTCCCAGCTTATTTAGAATTAACATGCGTACAAGTTTACACCTACTATGACGATTATTAAAATATACATTCCTTATTTCCTACAAGAAGCACAATCCTGATTACTAGGAAATCATTATGCAGGTTTTGTTTACTTATACTGTTGTATGGTATTTACATTCTCCCATGACTGAATATGCTATGAATCAACGACACACCCTTTCATTACTCAGTGCTATTTCAGAGAATGTCTGCGTGGTCAGCTATGTCAATGCCTTTGATTATTTCAAATGTTTGTAAGTGTAAAGGGACTCAACTGCTGCTTACAAACTATTTAAACTTACCGACACTAACTTATGGTAAGGACAACACACACACACGCGCTTATGCCCAAGGGAGGACTCGAACCTCCGGTGGCAAGCAACCGCGCGCTCTGCAGCAAGGCGCCTTTGGGCGCTCGACCACTCCATAGCGGCCACCTTGATTAGTTCCCATGGTGATATCTTAAGTCACTTGTGTATGAGACCCCAGGTGATACGCAAATGAACTGTTTTGTACATGCTCAGTGTAGAATGTGCAGGTTATCGCAATCGCTCGCGAAAAGCGGGCATTTGGGGTTCGAGTCCCGATCCGACACAAAATTTCATAAGTCACCATTTGGTAGAACATGTACACCTCATACATTGGACTTCTATAAAATGTATGCTATTGCGAATAAATTTCGATAAAATCGGATGGAATAATATGCCGTAATTGTAACTGCTTGTGATGTCATTCGAAATACACTACGGATATTTGTCAGGGTGCGTTAGGACCTAATGCTAAAGATAATAATATATTCACTAGAGGTTTCAACTGTTTGTTGACTACTACTGTCTATGTAGTATAGAGCCGTTGCACACTTCATAAAACCACAGCACTTTTGTCGCTTTGTCTATGGCAGCATGTTAAGTAAAACTATTTCGTATAATGAACTATAACGATAACTGTCGTTCTTGAAAATCTTCTCACAAACAGGTGTTTTGCGAATTTACTTTTTAGGAACGCGTTGGTATAATTGCTACTGCTGTAACTGGAAAATACAGTACTCTTGCACTATCCTGCTCAACCTCTCTCATTCGAGTGGCACTTGTGTTGATATTGCGTTGTAAATTAGGTGAACTTCTCACCTAGCACTGATCTGAATCTCTCGATAAAGATAAGTATATCTTTAATTGAAATCAGTCGACCTTGAAACCATCAAGGCTGACGATGGGCAGCTGTGCATTTTACCGTGAGAAACATCTGACTAATGACTCATTTAAGGTCTAAAGGAGGAACAAGTACGACATTAAAAAATCTTAAAACACGACCAGAACCGCACATACATCACTCTCGAGATTTTTTGCTAAATTTTCTTCTGCTTTCAATTATTATTCTGTGTGAACAATGCACTTGTTCTACAGACCTGCACAGCTATCCAGCCTTTGGCGTGCAAATTTGAAATTTCTGTGAAGTGGTCGAAGCAAAGTGGAAAAGAATAGTATACAATCAGACTAAAGCCTATCTGTCATATTCTAAATTACTTCTTCATTTAAGCAGCACAATATCAGACGCCACATTTATAACATTTTCATTCAATTCTACTGGAATGTCAATGTCATAACCTGCCTTTTGAACTGCTTCTGTTTCGTGCACATTGATCTTTCCAGTTTGGTTTAACCACTTGACTGAGATTCTCACCTGCACTCTGAAGACTTGAATACCTGTTCAACACTATCAGGTTATATAAATATAGTGTCTGCTGTTTCGGATGTATTATCATTTACAGCTAATACAAATTGTAATCAAGGATGTTGGAGACATTTTAGCTGTTTCTTGTGGCATTGAATTAAATTCATGAGGCTGTTGAAAATTTGTGCCCATAACGGGGTCCGAACTCGACTCTTTTGCCTACTAGATAGATGCACTAGCCACTAGGCCAACTGTCCCGAAGACCAAACCACCACACATATATGTGTAATTGCCGCGAAGACGGGCAAAAAGATCCTACATTTCAGTGCGGATGCATATGGAGCTCGTTTTCTTTATAGGAATCAGTTAACCACGACTACGGCCGATCGAGAATAATGGACAAGGACCACTGCAATAATAGTGGTGGATATAATTTGAGAATTTGCGTCCGTCTGGGAGGGCAACACGGTAGTTACTGCAGCTGCGATAACTACTTACTGTGTCCAGGTGGCATAAGTACGGCAAGGTACTTTCGAATTTTATAAATTTCATTGGGCTACTTCTATAACTAACGGAGCGAAGTGGCACGGTGGTAAGACAATGGACTCGCATTCGGACGGACGGTGGTTCAAATCCACCTCCGGCCATCCAGATATAGATTTTCCGTGAGTTCCCTAAATCACTCCAGGCAAATTTCGGGATGGTTGCTTTCAAACGGAACGGCTGATTTCCTCCTCCATCCTTATCCAACAGTCCGAGCGTGATCTCCAATGACCACCATGTCGACGTGACGTTAAACCCTAAGCTTGGTTAATTCTCAATCTTCTTCTTTATATATATAGTACCGTGTGATAACTCTTGCTATAGAGGTAAGAACCACATACGGCACATGGTTCAGGAGATATAACGTCATGAATAGTAGAAGTCACAAAAAACTGCCACGTCATGCGACGACACTGTATGAGAATGAGAGTACTTAGCGACTTGCGACAAACTTTAATTTCTTCGCACTGACAACCACAAAAATGATGAAAGGAAAAAAGGTTTCTCGCTTACTACTTTTCCATTGTCGATGGAGAAAAACTTCGGCATACAAACTGTATGGACCAACGAAATTGTGTCGTATTATGACACGTAATTCATGAGACATGATGACATAAACAGCCGCGTTTGAGTGGCCGAGCGCACTAAGGCGCCTTGCTGCAGAGCGTGTGGTTGCTCGCCGTCTGAGATTCGAGTCATCCGTCGGGCAGGGGGTGTCTGCTGTCCTTTGCATAAGTTAGTTTTAGTGTTTCGTAAGCCTAGGGACTGATAACCGCAGTGGTTGCCCCTTAGATTTACAAACATTAGAACGTAAACAGTAATTTTCATGGAAAACCACCCCATCGCATAAGGTTTTAATCTATTACATCTTTGCTACTAACAGTATCCGCAATAGATTTTACAGACACAAAATACTTATACAAATGTATATTTACGTGTAAAATTATAACAATTGTACAACACATTCATTAAATATCAGATCATGTATACTACCTGTCACATCATGTTCAACTTTTTACTACATCTTTCGTTACTACTAAGACACTCCTGTATTCCAGTTAGCCGCGGCCGAGCGTATTGAGGCGCTATCCTACGATGCGCGAGGCCGCTCCCCGTCGGGAGTTCGAATCCCCCCTCGGGCATGGCTGTTTGTGACGGGATGACTCCGCAGTCAAGTACCATAAGCTTTACAAACATTTAAACATTTAGTATTCCAGTTACCTCAAGAACATTCCTGAAAGGTGACGGCGCTGTTGACAAACTTTGCACCGTGAAGCGCACACCGCTGCCGGCGAAAGCAATAGACTTCTATAGAGCTAAAAAGGAAGGAAGAGATTGAAGAAGTCAAGGAGGTTACAATAAAAGGAGATGGCATTATCTATGCCGAGCACATGCGTCAGTTGAAGCCTGTCCGCCATCTTGGTCAGTGTTGGAATGCTATTTCCCCGTTAAAACTATGCATTAAGCCGACCCTCTTACTGTTAATGAATTTGAACTGACAGTCACTGCAGAGTATGTATTTTCAAACAATATACTTTCTTGAATAAATAGTAGTAAATACTCATCATAATATATTTGAAAACTTAATTCTAACGGCTAATTAGCACTCTTTTCATACGCCGTACGTCACGGCAATACCGTCGGACATTTTATTCCAGTTTTAAGAGATATAAAACATTACCTCTACAATACGAACACTTCTCCAAAACTTAGCAATATGACGGATGCGGGCTTCACTTTTTCAGCGTAAGGGCGTCTCCCTGTATTATAACCTCCTTGGAAATAGTGTACATCCAACGAGTACCCATTATATTCCCGGTAGATCTGCCTTTTAACTTCAAGAGACTTCAGATTTCAGTGTGACTTGCATTTTCTATTACGATTAATAAATTACAGGGCAATTAAATACTGCAGAGTGGATTCGACATTTCCAAGTTTCGCACACGGACAACTTTATGTCGGTTGATTAAGCGCGGGCTCACCAAAGAATTTATTCATACTAGCTCCTGGACAAGTAACAAATATTGTTTATACTCAAGTTGTGATTTGAACCGATGTATGAATGTTACATATCATTTGTATTTTGATTACTACCTTTCTTTGCTTGGATACTGCACTTATAATTTTATGCATTAAGCAAGACAGCCTTATACATTCTCCCATAAATATAACATGATTTTAGAAAAAAGGAGATGGACAGAAAGAGAAGGTATAGAAGTTACTAACTACAGGTTTGAAATGTTCAAATGTTTGTAAACCTATTGGACCAAACTGCTATGGGCATCAGTTCCTAGACTTAAAAACTACATAGCTTACACTGAGGACAACAGACACAGTCCTGTGCGAAGGAGGAGTCGAACCTCCGGCGGGAACGGCCGTCCAGTCCGTAGCATGGCACCTTAAACCATTCGGTCAGTCCTCACGGCCCTGAAGACTTGAATAAAGAAATAAATACCTGGGCAACGCCGGATTTTCATCTAGTTTAATATTAACAACCGGTACCGTACTTTTCGCGTTCACGAATTTTCAAATGTTTGTTAGGGTTATGGCACTTAACTGCGCAGTCATCAGGCCCTAAACTTACAAACTACTTATAAATTTATACTAAAGACAGCACAAACATCCATGCCCGAGAGAGGATTCGAACCCCCGACGGGGAACGGCCTCGCGCTTCGGAGCATAGTGCCTCAATGCGCTCGGCCACTCCGCCGCGGCTTCGCGCTCACGCATCAATACTATGATTCCAAGTAAATTTTCCTGCTGTTCTGAGCGTTCGAGGCCATACATTTCACTTGTTAGAAAATACCGCCGTAATTGAAGCGGTGACGCACAACAAACGAAACATGGCGACCGCCGCTGCTGGTTCCACAACGGCCGCCTGTGCCGCATGTGGAGTCTGTTGTTTACACAGAGCACGTGCTACGCGGAAGCCGCCTGGCCTTTTAACTCCGACAAGAAGCTGGCCAAGAAAGTGCAGCTACTGCAGTGCTAACCGCTAGACATGGCAACACGGCGGGTGGTGTTTGCGGCGATCTATTGCTTCCACACTGCAAGCGCTTTCTCTCTTTTAGACGTAGTTTGTCTGCACTTGTTTGAATGAAAGTAGATATCACCTTCGTTGCTGACTCAGAGGCACCAAAAAAACAAATTTTATTACAGTAGTAGGAAGCTCTGACGTCAGTACGGGCAGCGGCTTAGGCCAACACCACCGAAAGATAAGGCTGTGCCACTTTCGTTTGATTCACGCAGAGTGGGCCACGATCGAATAGTTGACTGACTGGCCGCTAGGGCACAGCCTAGTAGGCCCTAGCTGGTAGCCACTCAGTTCCGCGATCGCGGCCTACTCTGCGTGACGTCATACGAGAGCTGCGCGGCCTTCGCTTTCGGCGGTGATTTCTTAGCCCTGGGACCAAACTGCAGTGGTCATCAGGTCCCTAGACTTACAAACTACTTAAACGTATGCTAACGACAACACACACACACACACACACACACACACACACACACACACACACACACACGCCGTAGAGAAGACTCGAACTTCCGTCAGGGAGCAGCTACGTTCTCCAAAGCAAGGCGCCTTAGAGCGCATGGCCATTCCCGCTTGGCATTGATGTTTTTTTAGGCGGAGGACGCGGGCTCTTGTGAGGCATCGGCCATCTACATCCGCATCCATAGTCTCGGTGTGTGGCGGAGGGTTCTTTGCCTACCATTGTTACTTGCTAATATTCCAGTCACGTATGGTTCGAGGGAAAAATGACTGCATATGTGGCCATAATCTCTATCATCCTTGTGGTCGCTTAACGTAGGAGGAAGCTGTATGTTGGTTAACCATTTAGCTTTGATTCTAAATATGACCTACAGATAGGTAGAAAACCAAATAGCCGAGCGATCTAAAGCACCTCGCTGCGGAGCGCGCGGTTGCTCGCCGTGGAAATTCGAGTCCTCCCTGGAGCATGGGTGTGTGTGTTTGTCCGTAGGTTAGTTTACCTAGGTTTAAGTAGTTTGTAAGCTAGGGACTGATGACCACGCAGTTTGGTCCGATAGACTTACAGAGATTTGAACATTTGAAGAAAACCAAACTTCACTAGGGTATGGGCTGGATGTAAAGGATGATTCGGAGATGGTGTCACAAACTTCGGGAATCATGAAGTTTCAATCGGAGATCGGTCCAGAAACGACCGAGTCGAAAGCTAGAAGCGAAAAAAGAAATACATGCGCCGATACTGTTGCTAACATTGCACGATAAGCAACATATCTCACTTATTATTCGTCAAAGGATGTGATACGAGGATGATGGATCCACATCATAATTTGGAATAAGGATTTCTAAACACCTGGACCAGACATTCCTTGCAAAGTGGGTAGGAAAAAAGGGAGATCAGGTTTTAACATCCCATCGACAAAGCGGTCATTGGTGATGGAGTTCACTCTAGGACTGTATGGGTAAGGATGGAGGACGATATTGGGCCTGCCCCTTCAAAGGAACCATCCCGGCTCTTGCCTGGAGTGATTCTGGGAAATCATGGAAATCCCAAATATGGCTGGCAGGAGGTAGATTTGAGCCACCATCTTTCAGAATGCGACTCCTCGTTGGCAAGTGGATAGGAAGAGGATCTCCAGTTTTATGGGTAGTACTTTCACCTGATCTCACTTCCATTTGATATCTTCTCCTGAGGCCAGGTGAAAAACCATGTATTCTGGCAAGGATTCTCGCTGCCTGTGGACGCTGCGCAAACGACACTGGGGATGTTGGAGAACGGTACGACAGATGTGTTTTCGAGGATGCTATGTCTGCTTTGAACCCGGAAGACGCCATTTTGGACAACTGGGAAGTTCTGGGCTGTGCGAGTCTAAACAACACCGTCTAGATACAAGGCCTCACAACAAGCCCGTGCCACGTCACACCGATAGGCTGACATGGCAAGCTCACTGGATGGCGCTACGAGACTGTGGGCTGTGCCCCAGCGACCAGCCACTCAGTTTGCGACGGCTGCCTATCGGTGTGATGTGACTCGGGCTTGTTGTGGGGCCTTGTATCTAGACCGTGTTGGTCTGAAGCGAAACTTCAGAACCTCTAGAACAGCACATAGAGCTCCACCTCACGTCATTTTAGTTTCTAAAGAGATAAATCAATCGATCACACTAGAAATCAGCATCTACAGTTTGTGTACATATTAACAATAAATTTTGTACAGCTGTTGTAATTGATATCACAGGAGCTTCAGATCTAGTTTTTTGTTACTTGCTGTGATTGTGATTGACCATATAATTTGTCTCTGTGACCCGGAATGGCTGTATATTAATTTTATTGATGAAGATCTTACAACCGTATTGCTTGATGAGTGGCACACGTGTGCTAAACCGAGAGCGAACTCAAGAACTTTGCATGTCACTTGCAAAGTTACCAAATTCGAGTTTATATATTTCTTAAAACCGTCTTGATTGCAAATTTATTTATTAGTTAATGACGCGTTTCGCCCTTTAGCAGGGCATCTTCAGATTATAATGCGCCCTCCGTGGTGTGGCACCGTAAGTTGTTATTGCGGTGTTTCTATTTTCTTGGGATGTTTTTTGGTTTTCCTTGTGGCCCTTAATCGAAGCGGTGGTCTCTGATGACACAAGATAAGCCCATGCTTACAAAGTCTGTACAAGTCGGCGGAGCAGCACACCACGCCCGGCCACCGCCCGTGAGCGCAATTGTAAGCATGGGCTTATCTTGTGTCATCAGAGACCACCGCTTCGATTAAGGGCCACAAGGAAAACCAAAAAACATCCCAAGAAAATAGAAACACCGCAATAACAACTTACGGTGCCACACCACGGAGAGCGCATTATAATCTGAAGATGCCCTGCTAAAGGGCGAAACGCGTCATTAACTAATAAATAAATTTGCAATCAAGACGGTTTTAAGAAATATTTATTCTAACTGATTGCTGTTGTACACCATGGATTGGAAATCATTTTAAATTCGAGTTTTGTTCTAACACTAAATATTATTCTGCCAGCAAGTTTCATATCAAAATACAGTCCACTGCAGCGTAAAAATTTCATTCTGTATTCACCCTGACGAACTAATAATTCACCTCAGTCGTAATCAAAACATACCGATGAATAAGAACGTATGTTTATAGGAAAACATAAAATAAAATTAGTAGAAAGACTACATATTTAAAGAGAACAAATGTTGAGAAACATCAAATTTAGAAATAACTTAAATAACAACCAAATATAAGCACAATCATTGTTAAAATTGTAAAATAATAAGGGAAAACAATTACACGGGCCGCGGTGGAGTAGCCGAGTGGTCTAAAGCGCCTCGCTGCGGAGCGCGCGGTTGCTCGCCGTGGAAGTTCGAGTCCTCCCTGGGGCATGGGTGTATGTGTTGTCCTTAGGTTAGTTTACCTAGGTTTAAGTAGTTTGTAAGCTACGAACTAATGACCACCCATTTTGGTCCGATAGATTTACAGACATTTGAACAATGACACGGGAATAGGAAAAATTAAGATAAAAAGTCTACCAGAAAAAACAGCAACTGAGAATGAAGCACGTCCTTTTAATCAAAAGAATAGCTTAAAGACTCTCTCGCAACGTAAAAAAATAGGCGCACACAAGAAGTGAATTTTAGTTAATTATTTATTTTGATCGATACCTAAATATCTTAATTATGTAGGTCGACTCTGCTGAAATTGGTTTTGCTTACATTCGCGTGCAGGTGGGTATCCGTACTTAAAGGTATACATTTTAAAAATTAATAACGGGACTTACTAGCTACTTGGTCTACAAAATATTCATCCTGCTTGCGTAAGGAGTCTGAAATTTTCCACCACGTGATTTAACTATTAACTATACGGCTTCTGTGTATTAGATCAGTTTCTTAGAACCGTAACAAAGATGACACGCCACTTTGCTCTCGTCAGTCCATTTTTTCAACGCCAAACAGAGCAAAGAAATTAACGTTTTCTGAGTTCTCGTGATCCGAGCGGCGATCCGTGAAACACAGATAAAAGACCGAAGAGCAGCGACAGCTTTCGGCCGCAGAGAGACTTGCAGAAATCCCCAGCTGTTTACTTGACCTTGTTTCGGTTGAAAACCGAGGGACCGAGCTCCTAGAACCGAGGGAAGCGGATCTGTGGTCAGCACACGTATTTATTATTTGGGAGTTAGTGCACTTTAAATGTCCCATATCTACAATTCTTTTTTTAATCAAGTTTCAGTATATTGGATGTTAAGACTCGCATCTTACTTTTTAGTTTATTTCTCTTAATTTACGTCACTGTTGTATTTTAAAACCATTTCTCGCTGACTAGTTTCGGACTTAACCGTCTAATTTCAAACCTGGCCTCAATCGTGTGCATAGTGACATAATTTCACCAGTGCTATACAACAACCACATAAATATCATTCTTGATTATTGCATAGCAGCTGAAAACGCGGCGTTGCCGGGGTATTTATTTATTGCAATCTTAAGTTAGTCGTTCTCTTCGTACCTTTTCATTCTGTCCGTTAACTCCTCCCGTATTTCTGCCCATCTGCTTCTGCTTCTCCTCCTCCTCCTCCTCCTCCTCCTCCTCCATTTCTTCCTCCCCCCCCCCTCTCTCCACAATCAGGCCGTCGCCTCCTCGCCCTCTCTATGGAAACGTATACAGGGTGAGGCATTTAAAACAGTTTTTCGGAATATTTGCAAAAGTACAAATCGGATTTATAAATACGAGGCGCGCCCAGAAAGTAAGTTCCGTTTGGTAATAAAATGAAATTGTACACAGATACAGAAGAAATTTTTATTGCGCAAAATTCTACAACTCTTAAACTACTTTTCCATATAACTGCCGAAATTTTGAAGGCATTTGTCATAGCGTGGCACCAGGTTTTGTATACCTTCTTCATAGAAATCTTCAACCAGTTGGAAGCAGTTTCTTTCAGCTCGTCGTCATTGGTGAAGTGATGACCGCCAAGGAAAGACTTGAGATGTAAGAACAGATGAAAGTCACTGGGAGTTCTTCTGTAACCAAAGGCGGACGCCCACTTCGTTGTTCATCGTGCACATCACTACGCCCGCCATTGAACTGTCGGACCCATCTTCTCACCATCGAATCACTCATCGCATTTGGTCCGTAAACATCGCAAATTTGCCGATAAATTTCACTTGGTTTCACTTTCCTCGCATTCAGAAACCGAATCACCGACCTGATTTCACAGGCGGCGGGATTTTCAATCAACGCTGACATTTCGAACAAGCACAACAAAGCGTACGTAACTGACAGCGATCTCCAAATGCCGCACGTTCTTCTCCTTGATGGTCTACAGCACATGTGCGGAACTGCAATCGCAGTGCTGCAGCGGAAATAAATTGAAACGGAACTTACTTTCTAGACGCGCCTCGTAGATTGTAATGTAAGTCGTTCACCTCGAAGAGGCTCGTCCATTAGTATAAAGCTCGAACCCCTGCACAAACCCCTGGAGGCAGGAGGAAGGTGACTTTGAAATCTTAAATAGGAACCTTTATATGGACCACCGAGCAAGGTGGCGCAGTGGTAACACACTGGACTCGCATTCGGGAGGATGGTGGTTCAAATCCACCTCCGGCCATCCAGATTTAGGTTTTCTGTGATTTCCCTAAATCACTCCAGTCAAATGCTGGGATGGTTCCTTTCAAAGTGCCCGGCCGATTTCCTCCTCATCTTTACACAAAATTCCGAGCGTTATCTCCGTCTCTAATGACCATGCTGTCGACGGGACGTTAAACGCCAACCTTCCTTCCTTCCTTTATAAGAAACATTTTTTTTCCTTTCGTGATGAACGAAGCAGTTATCGGCAAAAATAAAAATGAGTTGATTGTTATTGAAAAACGGTAATATCTCGACCAGACAGACATCGGACTCTTTCTCTACGTTTAGCACTTCCAGTTTCATAGAACACTTGGTACCTTATTTTGACCTCAACATAGCCAACATTTCCACAAAAAAATAGTCCTGGGCAAGGGACATTGTTCTTGAAAAAGAATGAAAAGGACAGGTTTTGTGGAATATATAATTATTTGAACCCTTATATTTCGTAAAGCGGGCTTGTTTTTCCAAAATTAGTATCATCATGGCCGCGGTGGAGTGGCCGAGCGCTCTTACGCGCCTTGCTGCGGAGCGCGCGGTTGCTCGGCGTCGGAGGTAGAATCCTCCCTCGGGCATTGGTGTGTGTGTGTGTGTGTGTGTGTGTGTGTGTGTGTGTGTGTGTGTGTGTGTGTGTTTTTCTCCTTAGGTGGTTTTAAGTTCGTTTAAGTAGTTTGTAAGTCTAGTGACTGATAACCACAGTAGTACTCATACAGACGACTCCATCTGGAACCACGTGCAGAGCGACAATACCATATAATAAACACATAAATCAGATTCTGATTATTACATATACAAATGAAGGGTTTCCTACAACAACAAAAAAACAGCCTTTGTCCATTATTTGCAAAAATTGAGATACTCACGCCACTTTAAACATATCCGAGAACTACATACTTATGATGATACTCAAAGATGTTCAAATGTTTGTAAAACTATGAGAACTATTGTGTAACATTAATAATAATAAACAGCTTTGGTCGCACGAAATTTTCATTTCACTATTGCAAATCCTTTTCGGTCACAAAGTGGCCATCTTCATTGCTAGAAAAGAAGACCTATGGGCCCACAGCGATTTGCAGCAGTCAAATAAAAATTTTATGCCACTAAAGCTGTTTCTTGCATTATTAATGTTACGCAATAGTTCTCATAGTTTTACAAACATTTGAATATCTCCGAGTATCATCATAAGTATGTAGTTCTCTGTTATCTTTAAAGATGGCGTGAGTAACTCATTTTTTGTAAATTCTGGACAAAGGCTGTTTTTGTAAGAAACCCTTCTTTTGTATATGTAATAATCAGAATCTGATTTATGTGTTTTGCCGCCGCCACGGGCCTCCGACAGTCTTAGTCCGCAACTGTTCACGACAACGCTCGCACATTCACAACCAATTTCGTCAAACTTCTGGCAAAAAAGGGCGTGCTTCTCTTCTTATTCCCTCGAATGAAACTCGCTTTGCAAGGAAAGAGATATGACAGTATTCCTGCCATCCATCGAAATGTGACGAAGGTTTTGAACACCATCCTAAAGGAAGACTTCGTGCAAAGTTTCCAAGACATGTATTGCAGAGCTCAGCGGTGCATAGTTATTTGAGGTGACTATTTAAAAGAACATTAAGGTAACTGTAGTTTATCTACGTTAATGTTGCAGGACTGTTCACTGAAATTTATTGTCATAGATTGTAGATTAGAAGGCTAACGTCTTGCTTAAGACAGATTTACGGTCACTGCCCTTTGCTAAACATAGGTTCATTGAACATTTGTTACCTTTGCTCAAGCGCCTGAAGGTGGAGAAAGTATGTTATCGACGCGGGTTGCATGAATAAACTAAATTAAAAACTGACGGCCTAAGGTGCTTGATTATTATTCACTAATCTGTTAGTCTTAAAATGGAATCTTGTTGCCAATACGACCATGACTTGTAAGGCGGTCTCAAACTAACCTTCGGCTGCTTACCGTTTTGTTTTGGGTGAAAGTATTCAGCATTGAGTACCTGTCCCTATTTGGAAAAGTTTCCATCGGGTTGCTCATTTCTGAAATCCCGTCGTTAAATCTTATGTTTCACGTACAACCATCTGTTTAAGTGGACTCGTGGAGAATTTTGTTGGCGAAGCAGTGATCCCTTATCTGTCGCGTCTTGATTGCTTCTCTCGAAGGCTCGTTCAATACGCGTCCCGTAGAAAGCACTGCACAGGTGTTGCGTTAACGACAGATGAACACGCGAACGCCGGTACGAGGTCATCAGGGAACCTGTGCAGGCAAGGACGGCGGCCTGCACACGCTCTTATACAGGACGCTGGGAGGAGCATTTTACCGGTTTTAAAACTCACTCTGGTTTGATCTATGAGTCTGTTTGTTGTTATCCGACCGTAGACTGGTTTGATCTATCTCTCCAAGCCAGACTGTCATGTGCAGACTTCATCACTGCGCGACTGCTGCTCACTACATCCGCCTGATCTGCTTGCTGGATTCAGGCCTTGATCTCCTTCTTTAGTTTTTGCCCCTAGCCAGTGGCGAACCCAGGAGGGAGGTTTTTCAGACATCACTTCGAGGTACGAAATTTCTCCCCCCCCCCCTCCTCCCCCAAGATCCTGGATTCGCCTCCTATCATTTCTGTAAAATACCATACCAACCTATTCCTCCTCCACGTTCCATAGATCTCTTTCCTTTATAAAAAAGATTCAGTATTTTTCTTTACAAAGCTCATTTCAGTTTATTCCACGCTACCAGAAACCCCGTCGAAAGCGAAATTCATGACCAAGCACAAAGGGTTTTGCGAAGAGAAGAAGACCACATATACTAATTATACTAATTATAATACTAATATTATAATTATTCTTCTGTGATGCATTCTTTAGCTTACTGCAGCTACATTTGATTCACCTTTTTGCAGGTCTTTCTTTCGTTCCGGCGAGTATATGTTAAATTTGTAGGAATTACATCAGATCGTTTTCTTTCCCATTTGTTGTAGTTAAAATTCATATTAACATAATATTCAAGGAAACGAAACACCAAAACACATAATGTACTAAGAAGAACTACATCACACACTACCTTGTTTCACACAGCATGCCGCCGTGGAGTAGGCGAGCGGTCTAAAGCGTCTCGCCGCAGAGTGCGCGATTGCTCGCCGTGGAGGTTCGAGTCCTCCCTGGGGCATGGGTGTGCGTGTTGTCCTTAGGTTAGTTTACCTAGGTTTAAGCAGTTTGTAAGCTACGTACTGATGACAACGCAGTTTGGTCCGATAGATTTACAGACATTTGAGCATCACTCAGCATAAAACCCCCGTACAGACTGTAATCTCATTCGCTCACACGCCGTTCTCATTGATACTCAGTCGTTACGGATAAAAACAATGTAATACTCTGATATGAGTTTTATACTATGTGATTTAAATTGTCTATAAGAAGAACAGTTTCTTGAAATCAATTGTTTTACGATCTTTCTCAAACCAGTAATAGTAGATATTCTAGACAGCTGGCTATATTGAACTCCTCTGACAAGGAAAAGAAAAATAATGACCTGATAATTATACTCTTGAAATATTCTCTTTTGAATGAATAAACGTCAGTTATTAATTTAAATGAATATCTAATTAGTGACTCTGGCAGTTTATCAGAGAGGTTGACACGATTAGCAGACAGTGAGTTCAAAGATAATCTGGAGTTAGTACTGTGTATTATGAAATCGTGACGCTCGATTCCATATTGGTGAACGTATATCTGTCATACACTGTCCAGTTTCAGTATTGTGTGTTTACAAAGCATTTCACGTTCTGAAATTTCTAATCGTATCTGCTAGTTGCTTTCGCAGAAACTCATATACAACAGGTACTACATGTTCTAAAGATTTGAATACTATTTACAAAATATTCACGACATGTAATTAACTCTACTACTGCAACGAAACAGTGGAAAAAGACAACAATTGTGTAAAAGGTGTACCTGCGTTATATTTTGGTTCAGAACTAGTGTTTCTCCCACATTGAATTTAATGAATAGATTACACTGTAGTAGACAAATAAATAAATGTGTGATTACGACAGATTCAAGGAGTATGAAATAAGCAAGATTCAGTCCGTGAGCTCAAACGGAAATCTGTATAGACAAAAGGCAAAACTAAACACGAGGAATACCGTTTACTGTAGTGCAATTTACTCATTAAATGAAATATGATAGAAACACTGGTTCTGAATAAAAATATAACTCACATGTAGATTTGAACTCCACTTCTTTCCTTTGACTTTCCTACAACTACAAGCGACACAAACTTCATCATCATGTGCTTATTTACAGTAATCAGTCACTCATAACTTCAGAGAACACAAGATTCAAAACGACAAGAGCTATACTTACGGACAGTGGCGACGCTAGACGAAAACTGGGCGTCGGCGAACACGTCTTTGCGAGGCCCCTTTCATTTTTTCAGTAAGGAAGAAAATGTTACATAAAATGAGCTGAATTGTACATCAATAATCATTATACTAAACTTTTATTAGTATAATATACAAGTATTATTGCAGTGAAAAAAATTACAATAAATAAACACAAATTAACATAGAGAAACTTTTCGGCTTTTCGCCTCACTGATTTTTTAACAATCACAGCATAATTAATACTAGCCGCTGTTTCGGCTTTAATTAATAGTACTGACAACGCAGTTTTTTTAGGGGGGGGGGGTGGTTCATTGTGGTTTTCAAGTATGTCTTAATCAATTTTAACTTTGAGAAACTTTTTCGGCCGAAGCTGTACTATGAGCTTGATTCTGATTGTTATTTGGATATACTGTACTACTTACAAATTGTTTTCTAAAATGTACTGTAGAAGTTATTTTTCAAGTATTTAACTAAAAATTTTATCACTGTTGCACGCGTTCGTAAATAAATAGGGAACCTAAATAGCTGCCGGTGGGGAATAGCCGAGCGCACTAAGGCGTCATACCATGGTGAGCGAGGTCGCTCTTGTTGAGATCGAATCCCACTCTTGGGTACGGCTGTTGTGTTTGTCCTTTGGTTAAGCTAGTGTACGTTAGATGTAGGTCGTCGCTAAATAACCAAGAAGTTGAAAAGCGCCGTTAAACTTGAAATATATATAAAGAAAAAAACTAAAATTTTAACAATGTTTTGGCCCCTGCAGGCGCGAGACCGTCGGCGGTTGCCGACGCCTAGCGCCGCCACTGCTTACGGAGTTGCGAACTTAACTATAACAGACCGTCACGATTTACACAGATCCAAACCACTGCAGTTGTGTATCCAGTGCATTGATCTCTCTATTGTCTGGATGTTGAACTTCAGCTGATTGAGCATGCCAGTCATAGATTGTCTTATTTCGTTTCTTGCCAAATTCGAATATGGTTGCTACAAAACGTTAGTAAAGTACGTAAAGAAAATATGTTTTGATTCGGCTCCCATAGCAGCTTATTATATCGCATATTGACATTAACTTCTAAACAATAAGTAATAAAGTACTTCTTGTCACGTATACACTGCTGGAAATACGTTTGCCAAATTTAAAGATGGCGGCCAACGCAATATTGTGTGTAAAACATTCGAATGTACAGGCAAGCTGCAGTTCTATGCTCAGAGACTAAACATCTAGGTTGTTTAGAGATCAGTGATACAATGTTAATAATCGAGATCACTGATAGCAAGCTAATGGAATTGATTTTTAATATACGGACGAGCAAAGATTCAATTGTATGTCTATGCTTCAATCTTTATAAAGTCTCTGGTAGTAAATGTAAACATCCCTTACGAACTAGCTGGAATATATTTGGACCGAGTTATACCTTGTAGGAGTACAAACCAATTATAGAACTAAATAAACATACTGATGCTTTCATTCTCTCTCTGCCAGAAAGCAGTAAAATCGCAGCTGATATTCAGTGCTTTGTTTACAAATTGTGACGCGTGCATAGCATGTGTTTCCCGGGTGCGGTCGGTTCATTTCGGAGACGATTGTCCATTGTAATACGTTCAAGCTGTTCCCTGCGAGTTCACGAGCAGTGTTGCCAACTTGTTGTCAACCATCTCCCTATATGACGTGTCAAAAATCCCCACGTTCACCATGAAAGTCCCTACGGATCAAACTGATTTCTTAAAAAGAACAGGTATAATTGTTTTTTAACAAAAGAAGCTACTTACGTATAGGGTAGTCATATTTATCCTTTATTAACATTATTGTACAATGAATTGTTACTGTTTTGAATAATTAAAAAAAAGGGTACTTTCATTCTACATCGTCCCTGAGAAAAGTCCCTACTTTTTGCAAAGAGATCAGAAATTCGCCCATACAGTTTGGAAAAAAAAGGAGTCAAATGTTCCTACGCGTAGGGACATGCCCCTACGGTTGGCAACACTGTTCACGAGAGTAATTCTGGTGTCCAATTTTTGGTTGTCTGTAGTCTACTGGACACTGGTGCTCGCCTGATAATCTATTATTGTCTGGGACGATGTCCTAGAAATAAAGTGGTTCCAATGTCCCGGTTCTTCCTTGGTTGTGAGGCATATGCGGAATTGGTAAGCCGCCCTTCCCCCCTCGCCTATTCCCAGTTGGGATCCTCCTTTGCCCCACTATTAGCTTGACTGATAATTGACTGTATATAACCGCGATCCTTAATGGGCCGGATCTAAAAAAGCCAGCTCCACTGTTCGGAGCGGTCCCCCGTAATAAAGATTACTATACTCCGTTCACCGAAACGAGAGACAGACCAAACACACCGGGGCGCGTGACCAGGGGTGGACAAAACGGCGGCGCTTGCCCACTGTCGCCTCATCCGCTTCAGTTGTAAAGCCGTTGTTATTGTTGTATGGCGGTGATATTAGATACTGACTGAAATTCATCTTGAAGGACCAGTTGCTGAATACTGGCGGTAGTATTAGTGTTTGTAATCACATTCAGCATTCATAGTCTCTGTGTCTCTTTTTCTCTCGCATTAGTATCACGTGAGCGTGAACTCATTATGTCATCCTCCATTTTGAGTCCACCTAAGAAGCGATTATAGAAGAAATCATTAAATTTTTCAGAGAAACGCTAATTCTTAGTGTGTATAAAACGGAGCTGTGGTGTCCAGAACAGACAATGACCGATACTGTTGTGAAAAAGAGCTCATCTCCCTCGTTCCTGAGTGTATCAGTTGGCAAATCAGTACAAAGCCACGCACTCCTTGTAGTCTGCCAATGGAAATGAAATGAGCGTATGGCTTTCTTGGCCGGGAGAACCCTTGCGGTTTGTTCGGCCGCCTTAGTGCAAGTCTTTTTATTTGACGCCGCGTGGGCGGCTTACGTGCCAATGATGATGTGATGATGATGATTAGGACAACACACAACACCCAGTCCCCTGCCGGGAATCGAACCCGGGCCTCCTGCGTTGTAGTCAGCGACGCTACCGCTGAGCAACGGAGGCGAACAGTCTGCCAATAAATAAATACGACAGAGGTTTCTGGAAAGTGGTGATGACTTTGAAATAAATGTGATGCGAAGGAAAGTACACAAATGTTTCTTTAGTAACGAATTGCCAGTAATTTTCAGAAGCCCACATTTTATACATTATTATTAAAGGAATCAATTTTAAATATGTTCGGCTTCTAATATCACTGTTACATAACAAAACACATAGCGACCTTACACCTAAACAGATGAGGCGACTCTGAGCGAGCGGTACATTTTTGCTCACCCCTGGTCAGGGCCTCGGTGTGTTTACAGTCCGTCTCTCGTTTCGGTGAACGGACTATAGAGCGGACTGAAGGGGTGGTGGAGTCAAGTCCCCTGGATAGTAGTCTGTGTCGCATGTCCTGGATTAAATTCCGTGCCTCTACGAATTGTCTCATGAAGTGGGTGGGCAGCATGGGTAAACAAACACACACACACACACACACACACACACACACACACAGCCGGTCGCAGTGGCCGAGGGGACTGCGGCGCGCTAGTCACGGTCTGCACGGCCACTACGGTCGGGGGTTCGAATCCCCTCTCGGGCATGGATATTGTGCCGTCCTTAGTGTTAGCTAGTTCATAAGTAGTTTGTAAGTTTAGGGACTGATGACCCCGTAGTTAAGTCCCATAAGCTACACAAACATTTGAACATTTTAACACACACACAAAATATAATCACCTACGGTACTCTCAAGCGACACACAGAGATCGCACTGGGCGACAGAAGGTGCCTAATGTGTACGTTCCCGATTCAGGCGTTTGAACCCGATCGGGATTTCCCTGTAATCATGCCATACGACGTCGCGGTTTTTTACAACGATCTTCAAGGTATTGCCCGTTTCCTTACGCGTCTCCTTTGGTACAGAACTTGACAGGCACCAACGGAGATGCTCGCGGCTGGTCCAGAGGTCTTCACTTGACCCTGTCCCCGCTTTCCACTCCAGAGCATCCAAGATCAACGGCAATGCTGCACGGTTCTCGCTGGAGGCCAAACACCGACCTGGACTGCCTTGTACCGTATTGCTACCGGAAACGTCCGTTACTTGCTATTAGTCTGGAAACCTGGTCCCATTGCCGAGAAAATTCCACGGGATATTGCGTGTGAGGAAATCTCAATGATTCCTCCACTTCTTCATGGTTCTTTTACTGAATGCCAGACTTGTACAGGATGCTGCACAAGGTTGCACATAAATTGAAGGAGCATGGCCTTAAGGTATTGGAAGTAGCTCCCAGCCAGTGAGAGCTGTGAAATCTTTCTTTCCTTTGGCCATGTTCCCGCACATGCAGGTCGGCTCTGTGTGAAATCCGGATATGGCCTGTGTTAATATTACGGGGCGGCTGAATGCCCTTTCTTTCGCCACTCCCTTACCCCCACCGGAGGAAATGTGTACCCTAAATGTCTGCGTATAATATGTGTGAAAGTGTAAAGTATTGCCGGCCGCGGTGGCTGCGGGGACTGAGGCGCTTCAGTCACGGTCTGCACGGCTACTATGGTCGGGGGTTCGAATCCCCCCTCGGGCATGGATATTTGTGCCGTCCTTAGTATAAGGTAGTTCGTAAGTAGTTTGTAAGTTTAGGGACTGATGACCCCGTAGTTAAGTCCCATAAGCTTAACAAACGATTTGATTTGTACAGTATTAAGAAATGTTTGCGAATCGTGTAACTGAGGGGGGACTTGCGGACCGGACCGGTATTCACCTAGAGGGATGTGGAAAACCGCCTAAAACCACATCCAGGCTGGCCAGCACTCCGACCCCCTTCGTTAATCCACCGGGTGGAATCGAACCGAGGCCGGTACGCCTTACCGTCCCGGAAAGCGGTGCGTTAGACCACACGGTTAATTGAGCGGGTCAGTGCAACACCGCCTAGAAGACAAGGCCTCATAGTTGGGCGTGACTACGTCACACCGATAGGCCGCGGCCGCCAGCTGACTGGCTGGCCTCTTGGGCACGCCCACCGCCTCATAGCGGCCGGCCAGTCAGCTTGCGTTTGCGGCCTCTCGGTGTGAAGTAGGCACGGTCAGCTGTGAGACCTTGTCTTCTGCGTGGTGTTGGTCAGTGAGAGCTGTGGAATACCAGGAACAAAAAGGACAATGACGGCACATTCCCGTTAAGGTGTTGGACTGCTTCCGTGTACTGTGAGGGCACAAGACCTTTAATGGAATAATTGAGAGTCAGGTGAAATTAGTACAATTTAATAATTGAGCAAGCTTAGGTTGGTTAGTGTAAGACTTCTTACCAGAAATATTTCTTAGTAGGGGACTGAGGCGCTCAAGTCACGGTCTGCACGGCCACTACGGTCGAATCCCCCCCCCCCCAGCACCACCCAGGCACGTCTACTAGTTACTCTATAATGAAAACTCCTGAATATTCGAAATCACTCTGTTTTGCTTTCTATGGCTGTATCTAGAGTATGTAGAAAACTTCAATAAACGATAGCGATAAAGTGCAATACTAATTTATTAAGACGTTCTCCCTTTCTTGTCGTTGTTTCTGTTTCTTTGTTAGATAGCTGTCACAGTCACTCCGTATATCTTTGTTGCAAGTGTTTGTAACGCTGTCGGTTCTCGAATACCACTAATAAATTAAAGGAGGCTTAAAGAACGACCTGTTGAAGATACACGAACAATAAGATTGTATACAGAAAACTAGAATTTTTTTGCTGGTGCTAAAGATCGATGTGGCATGGCATTGCCAACGGCACGAAGATAAGCAGTATCTGAAGATGAAATTCCGAAACAACGGTACTCTGACCCATGTTTCAGTAGTTATCAGTCGGGAGACAGTATCAGCAAATAATGTGAAGGTGAAAGTAATTGAAGTGTCAGGTCGTCTTGAGAGGAGGAGATAGCGCGAGGAAGCGTCCGTGTGAGATAGTAATCTGTGACGTAGCGCGGTCTTCGTGGAACTCGGTCACGAAGCACCACAAGAGGAAAGTGTAGAATCTGGTGACAGGTGTATAATGGTGTTATCGTTTTGACTATCTGAGATGTTCAGTGGTGAGACACGATGAGTACATTTTTATACAGCGTCGTTTTTTTACCATCGAGTACAAACTCTAAGGATACATCGAGAAGATGGTACAGAATATATGAGGAGTCTCCAGAAACGACACGTGGTTCGGATTCCACGATAAACTGTAGGTCCCCTTCCATCGGTTGGATAACTGGGGTAGTTAGCGATACGCAAGTCGCCGACGTGGCGTTCAGTTGAAAGGATTGCACCAGGCCACTGGAGCCACACGGAATTATAAGGACAAGGCTAACGAAGATACGAGCTAATGAAATAGGTTCACAGATTTGTGTCTGGGTAGAAGACTTCTTAAATAATACGCCGAGTGTTCATTAGAGAGGATTGTATCGTAAGGCTTGCCCCAGGGGAGTGTGATAGGACCGCTGTTATTTTCTATCTATATAAATCATCTGAGGGACAGAGTATTGTAGGTTGTTGCTGTTTTCTGATGATGCTGTGGTGTATGGAACGGTGTCGTCTTTAATTGACTGTAATAGCATACAGGATGACTTAGACAAAATTTCTAGTTGGCGTGAAGAATGGCAACGAGTTCTAAATGTAGTAGAAAACTGTAAGGTGATGCACATCAGTAGGAAAAACAACCCCATAATGTTAGACTACAGCATTAGTTGTGAGCTTCTTGATACAGTCGCGTCGTTCAAGTATCTAGGCGTAATATTGCAGAGCGATATGAAATGGAACAAACATGTAAGGACAGTTGAGAGTAATGCGAACAGCCGACTTCGGTTTATTGGGAGAATTTTGGGAAGATGTACTTCATTTGTAAAGGAGACCGCGAATAAAACGCTTGTACGACCACGTCTTAAGTATTGCTCAAGTGTTTGGGACCCGCAACAGATCAGTTTAAAGGAAGACATAGAAGCAATTCAGAGACGAGGTGCTAGGTTTGTTACTGGTAAGTTTGACCAATGCGCGACTGTCACTGAAATGCTCCGGCAACTCAATTGGGGATCGCTGGAGGAAAGACGACGTTCATTTCGAGAAATTCTGTTTAAGTAATTTAGAGGGCCGGAATTTGAAGTTGACTGCAGAACGATCTTGTTGCTGCCTACTTAAATTTCACGTAAAGATAACAAAGACAAGATAAAAGAAATTAGGGCTCGTACGGAGGCATATAGACATTTTTTCCGCTGGTTCTATTTGGGAGTGGAATAGAAAAGGAAATATCTAGTAGTGGTACAGTGTACTCTCCGCCACGCACCGTACTATGGATTGCGGAATATATAATGGATATAGAAGGCTGTTAACAGGTGAAAAGTTGACGCCAGGTAAGTAGTTTGTCGCACACCATCTGCTCTTGTGCGATTCGGAAAGGTGTCAGCCTTTTGATCCTCCCTGAATTACGTTTTTCCATAGTTGTTGGCCCTCCAGATCCCGCGGATTGGTACTGGAACAGAGGCTCCTTCCAATGACATACAAAAAGTGCTCCTTGATGGAGTGGTCTGGGAATAGTGCTGGCCATGGGACCATCTAAAAATGCTGTAAGTAGTCCGTGCTTTGTGTGGGAATCCACCGGAATCAATCCTTCTTCGCATTCCTGTTGAATTCGAGGGTACCATACGAGAAGTTTGTATAACATACAGGAAGTTTGTACCCCATAAGCGGCTTCTAATGAAATTGCGTGCTTATGGAATATGTCCCCAACTGTGTGATTGGATTCATGATTTCCTATCAGAAAGGACACAGTTCGTTGTAATTGATGGTAAGTCATCGAGTAAAACAGAAGTGATATCTGGCGTTCTCCAGGGAACCGTTATAGGTCCTCTACTCTTCCTTGTGTTTATAAACGATTTAGGAGGCAATCTGAATAGCTCCCTTACACTGTTCGCGGATGATGCTGTCGTTTATCGGTTAGTGAAGTCAACAGAGAATCCAATCCAACTGCAAAGCGATTTAGACAAAATTTCTACATGGTGCGAAAACTGGCAATTGACACTAAATAAATAAAAGTGTGAAGTAATACACATGACTACTAAAAGAAATTTACTGAACTTCAATTACGCGATAAACCAGTCAAACCTTAAGGTCGTAAATTCTACCAAATACCAAGGTGTTACAGTTACGAACAACTTAGACTGGAGAGAACACATAGAAAATATTCTGGGGAAGGCGAACCAAAGATTACGTCTCATTGGCGGAACGCTTCGAAGATGCACCAGCTCCACCAAAGAGACGCCTAGATCACACTTGTGCTTCCTCTCCTGTAGTACTGTTGCCCCTTGTGGGACCCTCACCAGGTGGGACTGACGGAAGATATTGAGAAGGTTCAGTGAAGGGCAGCTCGTTTTGTTTTATCACTTTACCGGGGGGGGCGGGGGATCGCCACGGAAATGTTGCACGAATTGGGGTGGAAATCTTTAAAAGAAAGACGTTATTCATTTCGGCGTGATCTGTTTGCAAAGTTTCAGTCACCGACTTTTACTTCTAAATGTGAAAATATTTTGCTACTTAGGGAGACATGACCATCCCAATAAAATAAGAGAAATCAGATCGAAAACGGAATGATTTAGGTGTTCTTTGTTCCCGCGCGCTATTACAGAATGGTACGGTAGAGAAAGGTTATGAAAGTGGTTAATGAACCCTCTGCCAGGCACTTAAATGTGATTTGCAGAGTATGTATGTAGATAAGCCCAAATTTCTCTAATTTTACTGTCGTCGCCGTTATGTCGGAGGCAGTAATATATCTAATGACTAAATTGTCACAGGAGTTCTTAGAATTTTAGTGGAGTCCTCCGCAGTGTAGCACGCCTTCTTTGTGGTTCTCTGGTCGTAACTCTCCTGCGTGAAAGCACACTTTTCTTCAATGTACCTTTTTTCTCTTTCGTTATTCGAACTCTTTAAAGACCTGAGGTCTGCCATTAGCACCCAAAGATTCGTCGAAACAGCACGTGGCCCTTGGGCTGTTCCAGTAAATCTCCAGCTGTCATTGAGGGGACGTGTGGCTAGTTGTTCGGTGCTGCTGCTGCCGCGTGCTATTGGTCGCCGTCCGCCTTCCTTCAGCCTTGGTCAGGCTGCGTGACATGTGTAGCTGTTTACTGCCGGCGACCTCAGCTGCCACGCCACGCTCTGAACGTCGTGCGCTGTCAGGAGTTTTTGTAGCCGAGAATGGCATCTGAGCAACGGTGCGGGAACAGGCCGCTAGGAACAGGCTATGCGCCTCTCCAATATCGAGGTAGACGCGCCTTCGTCAAAGATGTCACACCTTCCTCTCGCTACGGACTTACCTTCCTCGGTTTTCCATTATCATTAGTGATAAAGCAGAGTCCGACAGTGAAATTAATGCCCATGTTTCTCTAGATTGCATGTATCTTCTTCCTCCTTACACTGCCCATGCGCCGTGGATTTTCCTAGCAAAGCTCGATATGACAGAGTACGCCTATTCATTTACAAAAGTAGTACTCTTTCTCGGCGGATATGTAGTGTGAAGCGGCTCACGCCACTCTGTCCTGAGCAAGCCTCTTCATCTCTGATTAATAATGGCAACCTAGTCCGCCTCCGTAGCTCAGCGGTAGCGTCGCTGACTACCACGCAGGAGGCCCGGGTTCGAATCCCGGCAGGGGACTGGGTGTTGTGTGTTGTCATCATCTCATCATCATTGGCAATGTTAAAATGTTTATAATTCTATAGGACCAAACTACGTTGGTCATCAGTCCCTAGTCTTACATACTACGCCGCGGTGGAGTAGCCAAGCGGTCTAAAGCGTCTCGTTGCGGAGCGCGCGGTTACTCGCCGTGGAGGTTCGAGTCCTCCCTGGGGCATGGGTGTGTGTGTGTGTGTGTGTGTGTGTGTGTGTGTGTGTGTTGTCCTTAGGTTAGTTTATCTAGGTTTAAGTAGATTGTAAGCTACGGACTGATGACCACGCAATTTGGTCCGATAGATTTACAAACATTTGAACAACACAAAAATGTCACACTGGTTTTGTACACAGGTAGGCCTAAATCACGATTATTATGTTTGATATTCTGAGTAATGGAAGAGGCACAATACCTTTAAGCAGACGGAAAAAGTTATGGTTCCTAATATTGAGAGAAAACACACCTCAATATTTATTGTCCGATTTTCCGAACTTCAGTAACCTAAAAGAGACAACTGCAGTGCAAGGGGGTCAGAAAATCACTTATGTAAACAAATGCACTAGAAGATACGAACAAATCCTCGAAACTCGTTGTGATAATCAATAAACTATCCTAACTGGTGTAGTTTTTCATTATTTAAAACATGGAGGTTAACTGGTGTATGTGTGCACAACCACAAATAAATTCAGCAAAACTGTAATATTGCTTGCCAATGACACCACGAAATATCACAAGTGCGTAATAGAAAATTCTCCTTTTACTGGTACCTTACATATTCGTAAAGATTGTCAGGAAGTAGCAATAACTGAGGAAAGTATACAATCCACGCCACTGTCTTCTTTCCAGACAGTAGAAGCTCATTAGTATGCATTCGATGTCTTTATTACTAACAAAAGCCGCACTGTAGCACTAATTTCGAAGCATAAAAATGTCGGTGGAATCCATTGCACCCCAGGCAATTGAAATCTAATATACTTCAGAGGCAGAATAGATCTAACCTAACCTTCTCCTTAACACGACCAAGTGACAAACTATATATCGGATGCCGTGTGACCACGCCGTCGGTCGATATTTTCAGTCGAACTCGGTCGACGGTGTCTGACGGCGGTCTGTCAGAGCCACTGTGAACACAGTCAAACCCTTTCTATACGATACGTGCAACACGCAAAAGAAAGTCGTTGTCAGCTGCAGCGCTCCTTGCGATAGACCGTCGAACTACAAAGAAGCGTTCAAACGGTATGTATTTGTCGAATCATTTGCTTCACGTGTCTGCTTGGTTTGTTGTCAAATTACAGCAAATGAATCACCGAGTTAAGATCACTTTTCGAAACTGTAAGATATATTATGGTTATAAAACATTTGTGTTGTAGATTGCCTGTGTGAAACTGTTTTCGTGCAGTTCATGGTAACTACGTGGCGCAAATGTGTTAACCTCCTCATTTTAAAATACGACTACTTCCAGCCCCTGCGGTTTGAGGCACCTATGTATATGATGAACAAGCTCAAACCTTTAACTGTGATAAAGCTTCAAATAATGCTCACCAAAAACAAATATTTCATCTATTAACTACACAATGTTTCAGGAAAAATAGCAAATATTTTAGAAGATGGCAATAAAGACGATTTGCAGTTAAAATTTCATATAACGTGTGTCCAGTTTTTATTGGGTACAGAGATACAGCTCTTGGTATGTACAACAAATTTAAAGCATATGCAAATTTGGATTGTTTCGTTAGTTCTTGGTAGATCACCATATTTATTTATATTTAAGCAACCGGTTTTCGACGTACTTTAAAGTCTGAGTATGTCCTAGTAAGCCGAAAACCGGGTAACTAAGTGGAAATGAACGTATAGAACATACACAAAACTCTACTTTTAAGTCAGTGGGTTGTACTACTAAGAACCGACGGATAAATAAGTGAAAATGTCTTCATTTACATTTCCTCTAAGTTTGTTTGGTTTTCATATTAACAGCTATATCTCTGTATTCAATAAAAATTGTACACATGTTATAAGAAATTTTTAATGCAATTTCTCTATAGTATCACTTCTTAAAAAACTTACGACTGAGTCTAAAAACTACGTTCCTCTGAGCAGGAGACAAGTATACATTCACAAACAAATTCGCGACTTGGCTTCGTTTGTCTGCTGGGTTCCTCATTCGGTCGTCTGCGCATGCGCCAAGCACTTCCATACGCGTGAGAATAGGATCCATCCTATTCCGTCTACTAGCGATCGTATGCGTGCATCTTGTGCAAGTGGACGCGCCTACACTGTACCCGGCCGGCGTGACCGGTGCATCATGGGTAATCTGGTAAGCTCTCACTTCCCCTGTAGAAAGGGCTTTAGACTGCGCCGCAACCCTGCCACTGTGGCGACATCCACGGACGTTGGCTCGGTGTCTGCGAAGCCGGTGCTGTTAGCCACGTGCGCCGGCGCAGGAGATGGCTGGTGACCTTGAACTGGTCTGTCTCCGGTATGGCCAATTTACTTAACGCGATAGCGACCGCAATCAAAGCTGCCGTAATGGGAGCAGGCCGCAGTTGCACAACCACTTAGCCCCAGGTGGAGAGCAGGCAAGCGGCTGTCTCTCGTCTGTGTTGAGTGGAGTGTCGCCTCATCTTCTGACACAGGTGGCCCTCACAGCCACAAAGGGACGGACCCTCACCTACTGATCCGCTATCACGCAAGATACAGTAAATACTCTTCATAATACCGTGTAGGACTGCCTTCGTCCGGCGAAGCACAACAACACCAAGTGGCATGGAATGAACAAGTCGTTGAACGTTTATTTACTAGCTGGGAACGCTGTGTTGCTTGGGACTGTACCTCTTCATCTACATACACACCACGTTTACATAGGCTCCCGAAACCGGATTTCATAAACCGATTTCCGAATTCCGCTTTTGATTGGTCATGTAAACGCTCCAAAATCGATTCTGGAAATCCGCAATCGATTTTCGTGCACATGTAAACGCAACCGTTTTTGAAGCGTTCTTGGCTTGTCAGATTGTGTTTTCTTGTTATGAATTTTCGGCACATATTGAAAGGGTGATATTTTCTAATGTGAAATAAAAGTATAAATATTAGAGTGAAGATAAATCTGTCTATTTAAATAAAGAAAAATAGCGATTGTGCTGACTAAATCAGACACTGAATCAGCTGTTTTTCAGCCGCCATGTTAAGTGAGCTAGGAAATCCGATTCAGGCTATGCCATGTAAACATGACAGCGAAAAACGGTTTACGAAAATCGGTTTTCGTCTACCGGAAGATGTGTTCCATGTAAACGTAGTGACATACTCCGCAATCCACCCAAAGGTGCGTAGCGGAGTTACTTGCTTTCCTCTTCCATACAGAACGAGGCAAAAAAGCATACTTGTATATATCCGTACGCGCCCTAATCTCTCCAACCTTATCCTTGTGGGCTTTGCGCGAAATGTAGGTTGGTGGTTTCTTAACCAAAACATTATTTATCGTATAGGTTATTTTATTTACTTAACGAAACTCTAGCCTTCTTTGCTCTACATTATGTTTGACTAGCTGAAAACCCGACTTTGCCCGTGTATTTATTTATTACTGCCATGAGTTAGTATTTCTATAATCCCTTCTGTCTCTGTCCATCTACTTTTTTCTAAAAACATACTATGTTTTCTAAAAACATGCTATATTTATCGGAGAATAAATAAGAAATATGTCTCGCATAATGCACAAAATTATATGTGCAGTTGACATATAAAATGCGGACGATCTCATATTTATTGAGTTATATGTTGTACAGCTGAATAATTTTTTAAAAACGTTTGTAGAGCTTATGGGACTTAACTACGGGGTCATCACCCCTTAAACTTACAAACTACTTATGAACTAGCTAATACTAAGGACGGCATAAATATCCATGCCCGAGGGGGGATTCGAACCCCCGACCGTAATGGCCGTGCAGAACGTGACTGGAGCGCCGCAGACCGCTCGGCCACTGCGGTCGGCAATAATTTTTCAGGTATGTATTCATTTGTCTTAGTGCTACATGTCTGTAAAATCTGTTGTGAGTACAATTAGTAGTAAAGAAGTAATAGATTAAAACCTGATGTGTGTGGGGCGGCTTTCCATGGATGTTATTTTGTATGTGCTCATATCTCATGAACTACGTATTGTACTGTGGCATAGTTTCGAAGGTACACTCAACTATTAGCGTGTATACTGTCTGTAAAATTTCCTGCGGCTTCAATTTGTAGTGTACAAATTCTAAATTGTAACATATCGAATGCCGTAGTTTTACTCCATAAACAGCGGAAAAGTAGTAAGTGAGAAACTTATTTCCTTTCATTATTTTGCTATGGTTGTCAGCGAGAAAAAATTTAATAAAGATTTGAAATTATGTTTAAAGTTTATTGCAAGTCGCTACGTACTCAAACAGCGTATTTATAAAGTCCCGCTGCATTACGTGACAGTTTCTTGCGAATTCTATTGTTTATGTCGTCATATCTTCTGACGCATATGTACACACAAACTAGGTAATTTTAAGTTGTATAAAATTAGTTGTTTCGGTATTAATTAATCATAAAAACCCGTAAGAAAAAGTTTATTCGCAACTAAGAACTCAGGAAAACCTAAAAATCCGCGGTCTAATGATATCTCTACACCAACGCCGCTACACGGCGTCATTAAGTACAAGGAAGGAAGGAAGCTTAGTGTTTCACGTCCCGTCGACAACGTGGTCATTAGAGACGGAACTAATGCTCGGAGGAAGAAAATCGGCCGTGCCCTTCGAAAGGCCATTTGCCTGAAGCGATTTAGGGAACCACCGTCCTCTGAATACGAGTCCAGTGTGTTACCAATGCCCAACTTCCCTCGACCATTAAGTAAAGTCCGTGCGTTGTCCATGGTGAGATGTAAAGCTGAAATTTTGTATTCTCGGCACGCTCACACTGTAGATCTTGGAATATTGGATTGACTAACAATGTCCGAAATGGAATGTACCCATGCGATTTAGGAGATACTCTGAAAAGCTCCCTTAGACTGTTCGCTGACGATGCTGTCGTTTATCGATTAGTGAAGTCAAGAGATGGATCAAAAGCAAGTGCATAGCGATTTAGAAAAAAATTTCTACATGGTGCGAAAATTGGCAATTAACACTAAATAATGAGAAGTGTTAAGTGATACACATGACCATTAGAATAAATCCGCTGAACTTCAATTACACGATAAATCAGTCAAACTTTAAGATCGTAAATTCTACCAAATACCAAGGAGTTACAATTACGAACAACGTAGATTGAAGAGAACACAGAAAATATTGTGGGGAAGGCGAACCAAAGGCTACGTTTCATTGGCAGAACGCTTCGAAGATGCAACAGCTCCACCAAAGAGACTGTGTACATTACACTTGTGCGTCCTCTCCTGTAGCACTGTTGCCCAATGTGGGATCCTCACCAGGTGGGACTGACGGAAGACATTAAGAAGGTTCAGAGAAGGGCAGCTCGTTTTGTTTCACGTTACGGGGGGGGGGGGGGGGAGGGGGGAAGCGTCACAGAAATGTTGAACGATTTGAGGTGGAAATCATTAAAAGGACGACGTTATTCAATGCGGCGAGATCTATTTGCGAAATTTCGATCGCCGACTTTTACTCTGAGTGTGAAAATGCTAGCACCCACCTGTATAGGGAGAAATGACCATCCCAATAAAATTAGAGAAATCAGATCGAAAACGGAACGACTTAGGTGTTCTTTCTTCCCGCGCGCTATTAGAGAATGGAACGGTAGAGAAAGGTTATGAAAGTGGTTAATGAACCCTCTGCCAGGCACTTAAATGTGATTTGCAGAGTATCATTATATAAATACGCTAACACGAAAATTGTGGTACAGATTACTAATTTATTCGTACAAGAAGACCAATGAAAGTTACATAATTCGAAAGATGGTTTGTCGTAGATTTCACGAATATAAATATTGTGTGTGCATTTAGCCATTAAAAGTGGTAAAAGTAAGTAGAAATTTTCCTATCTACAGCTTGGATCAAGTTCTACATTCTCCAACAATCAGCTCACTGATTGGCTAATCGCCTCGACCAAAGACGCTGTAATGTAGCGCATCTGCAGTATTAAAATAACGTATTAAAATAATATCGAAACATGGAGTGCTCTCAACTCACTTTCTTGTGCCACAAAATGCTTCATTTTCGCAGTGATTAAGAGTGGTTGAAGGAAATGGATGTTTTCATATGAATGCCGATATAAAGGATGATGCGCTGGGAGAGACATGGAGCGGTGCTCGGGTGGAACTACGAGGTCGACATGTTGTCAGCTCTGGATTTCTGAATATCGCAGCATCGAAGAAACATTATTTAAATAGACGATCACCGAAATTGTAGTTCCATTTTAAAATTAAGCGAGACGCTTTAGACCGCTCGGCTACTCCACCGCGGCTTTGTGTTGTGATATCCAGTGTAATAGAGCAGACACAATACCTGCAAGTACAGACTGACGTACTATGTAAAAACGTTGCCAATATTTTATTATATATGCTACGATTTCCTTCATTGCAGATACCTCAAAAGGACTACATCTGTGGAAGAGCTGCATAAAATCACATATGGAAACGTCACGTCACTAAAAGCGAGAAAATTTCTCTAATTGGGTTGTGCTGAACATAAAAAATACATAATGGGTGCAGTTTTTCAGTATTTAAATCCATGAAGAACACAGTTATATGACGCCCAGAAACATCTGATTAGGATGAACGAAATGAAGTTACATTGATCTTCAATGAATGCCATTCAATATATTTGTGAAAGACAAGTGTGAAATTAAGAATAATTTTGAAAACAGAAACCACTGAAAAGCGTAAGCACACGTAGGCCTACAACACGTTTGTTGGTGACTGCATAGAATAGACTCACCACCTTGTTAAAGAACGCCAGAACCAGTAAGAATAATCTGTGGACAGTTAATACCCGATCATCACGTGCAAAACAACGGAAGAACCACTACAATAACATTAAGATACGCCACAATTCCACATTGGACAAATTTTTTGAGGTTATAATTTATGCCTAAAATTTCTGATACAGCGTTTAACCAACTTGGGGTTTCCATTAAACTGTAATATCAGACCACAGGTCACGAATTATATCCCGATGTGATATTTATCGTCTTCTGGGTACCACAATCTCTTTCCTTCTTTCACTAAACGTATCAGTTTCTCACTATCCATATCTACCGTGTGAGAATGTCGGTCGATTTGACCGAAGAAAACAAACTGATTTGAATTTCACCGACTGTCGTCCGAAGTCTACACTGTGACCGTGCCCATAGTGGACTACTGATTTGAAACATTCGGCCATTATCTGACGCCACACACTTTTCCAGCCTTGAAAACTAGAGACATAATATTTGATGTGTGGAAATTCATTATTGTGAACGAATTAAAGCAGAAAGAATTTAAAAAATAACTGTTATAAACGAGAATGCAGCAGAACATCAATAACTATCTTTGATATAGTGCTACATACAGCAAGAATTTGATCTTTTATAAGAGATTCTAGTGACATTAGTCAGATAGCTTCGATCTAATTGTAAGTATTGCGGAGTACGGTTCTAAAGATAATTCTCTTTTGTTTTTAAAGTTACAGAAGTTGCTTGGTTGGTTTGTGCCACTTTGCTCATCGGTCCATTCTATGTAAGCGTCTACGCATTCCCTTTTTTGCGACAAGCTCATTAATTGTAAGAGTAATTAATGATGCATATCTCAATTGGTTATACGATCAACATTAATAGTTATTTAAAGTGATGGAAATTTTTGCGTCCTTGGTGATCTCACATCGAACCTTGTGATCGAGGCTTGTCATGCAAGAAAGGTTCTACTTCTTTCTCTTTTTCTACGTGCGTCGAATTGTTAAATCACCTATCAATAGCATCATGTACAGCTTATCGACCTTCAGTAGACACAACAAAAAACAGCTTCTTTTCTGAGAGTTTGCTACGAAAGACCGGCGAACCGTGGCAGTCTCAGAGGTGACCTTTTGCGGTTGTATAACGGAATGAGATTACAAGTTGTTTCTGCGTAAAGCTGCTGGTAAGGAACTAGAGTTTTTGTATGAAACTAGGTCGCCGATTACATGATCGACAATCCGAGTATACTTCGTAAAAGCCGCCTGCGCATTTTCTCTGATTTTTCTGCTGGTATTTGCAGTTTTGGTTTTGTAATGTGTATTTGGAGTCAGCCCAAACATATATTGAAGCGTCGGTTTGTTTCCGGTTACAAATAAAGTAATTTTTAAAGCGAAGTTCGATAACGCTGTCCCAAATTAATCTACTGTGATATACGTTTTATCGGCATGTATTAACAGGCAAAGGTTAGCAGCCCGTGCTGACTGCTACCATCATGCAACAACATCGCTCATTCGCTGCTGAAATACTGGCTATTCATCGGGATTTAATGGTCTCTTTTAATAAATAACGATGAAAGAATAGCGAACAGAATGAATTTTGTACCCCTCTTATTAGCGCTATACATTACAGAAAGTAAATTGCAAATACACTGCCAAAAAAAAGTAATACATCCTCTTAGAGTTTCCCAATTTACTCAAGATGTATTTGGAAACAGTGCGCACAGAGTACATAACATCATTACATTCACAAATTAATAGTTCAAGCGGTACTGAGTTACCGGGTGAGGATCCAAGTGGTGTAGTCTCCATGAGTGACAATATGGGCCCTTATTCTTGCATCCACTCGACCATACAGATGCCGGATTCTGTCTTGGGATATGTTGTTGTTATTCGGGTGCTCGTCTTGTTAACGTAGTTCTGCATGAGTTGTGTGTAGTCAAGTCGCACAACTCAAATCCCACAAGTGCTCGATTGGAGACATGTACGGAGATGGTGCTGGCCAGGCTAGTTGCAGTTCTTCTTGCAGAGCACGTTGAGTTTCACGCGCAGTTTGACGGCATTATCCTGTCGCAACAACATGTCACCTTGCAGTTCCAAGAACGGCAAAGAAAAAAAAAAGGTGTTGAAAAATTCTACACATACCGAGTGCTGCTCAGCGATCCTTTCACACACACACCCTATGTGAACGGATGAAAATCGATATCGCTCCTGGTGTACTTTCTTTTTTTTCTGCTCATGTGTTTAGGATCCCCACTGTATCGATTCAAAGAAAGAAACAAAAGCAATGCAAATCTGGGGTAGTACATCTGTTACCGGTACGCTTGATCACCACGCCACAATTATGAAGGTTCTTCAGAAAATCAAATTGGAATCCCTGAAGGGAAATGACGTTCTTTCCGATGAATTTTAAAAGGTCAGTATATGAATTGCTTATCATTCACACAAATCCCGTAGCAGGAATACTTGGTGCCAATGCTGTTAGTTATTTGTTCGAATAAATCATCTTGCAAGTTGTTTCCAATTTCGTCTGAACTTATTTCTCAAGAATGAAAGATGTCCAGGGTTCGATAATAATTTGGGCAGCCATATCGTAGTATTCGCTCCAAGGCAACTTTGCTAAGTCCCATTTTGTTCTGATCAGGTCCACCCCTTGGCACAATGTTTTTTCCCTGGAGTTGATGCGGTATTCCAAGACAGCAGGAATCTTGTCCACACACCTTGCATCATTCAGGATTGGTTTTGTCAGTATGAGGATGAATTGTTGCATTTCTCTTGGCCACTACAGTGGGAAAGTGAAGTCTGGTGGTCTCCAAATGGCCGGTTCAGCATTTGGACCAGAGGACCCAGTCCATTCCACAGTCTGCAACTAGCCTAATATAAACAGTGATTGGTTCAAATTATTGGAGCGGGGGACCCAATATATTCCATGGTCTCCAGGTAGCCGAATATAATCTATGATCTGTTATCAGTTGGACCACATGAGGCAGACCATTCCAAGGTCTCCAACTAACTGAATATAACAAATGATCTGTTCATTAGTTGGACCAGAGGCTCTAATCCATTCCATGGTCTCCAAGTAGCCAAAAGTTTGGTTCATCAGTTGGAGCATAGGACCCAGTCCATTCCAGGGTCTCCAAGTAGCCGAACATAACAAGTGATCAGTTTATCAGATCGATCTCCAAGTATCCGAATATAATCAATGTTCGTTTTAGCTGGCCGAGAGCACCCAGTTCATTGCATGTAAAAAAAGAGCAGATACTATCATGAAGCCACCTCAAGCTTGCACAGTTCGTTATTGACAACCTGAGTCCATGGGTTCATGAAAGACTGTGCCGCAACGAGTTCTACCATCACCTCTTACCGATAGAAATTGGGATTCGACCAAAGCAGAGTTTTCTAGTTGTTTACGATCTATTCGACATGGTCACGAGCACCAAAGAATCTCTGCAGGTGATGACATTCTGTCAACATAGGCACCCGAGTCAATCATCTGCTGCCATAGCTCATTTATGCTAAATTGCGCCACACTGTCATGACATATCTTTGTTGTACAATGCACATTTATTTCTACTGTTATTTCATGCAGTGTTGGTTGCATGTTAATACTGATAAGTCGCAAACGCCACTGCTATCGGTCAGTAAATGCAGATTGTCTGCCAATGCGCTGTCCGTTTCAAGTGACACACATATATTGCAGTACTTATCAAAGTAAACAGTAATTACCAAAATAGGCATAGAAATAAAACTCAGAACGTTACTGGCAAGTAGAAGTGATGCTGGAACGACATTGTTTTTACCGGTGAATCCCGATGCTGCCCGCATCACCATGATGGTCGGATTAGAATATGAAGACACCTTGAGACTGTTGAACTGACCCCTTATGCATTGAAGAGCCGAAGAAACTGTTACACCTGCCTAATATTGTGTAGGCCCGCCCGAGCTCGCAGAAATGCCAAAACACGGTGTTGCATGGACTCGACTCAGTCTGAAGTAGTACTGGAAAGAAATGACACCATGCACCCTGAAGGACTGTCCATAAATCCGTAAGAGTACGACGGGGTGGATATCTCTTCTGAACAGCATGTTGCAAGGCATTCCAGATATGCTCGATGATGTTTATGTCTCGAGAGTCTATTGCCAGCGGAGGTGTTTTAAACTCGGAAGAGTGTTCGTGGAGTCACTCTGTAGCATTTCTTCACTTGTGGAGTGGGGTGTCGCATTGTCCTGTTGGAATTTCAGTCGGAATGCACAGTGGACATGAATCTATGCAGGATGCGAACGTACGTTTCATCTGTCAGAGTCGTAGCTAGACGTATCAGGGGTCCCATATCACTCCCTCTGCACTCTCGCCCCAAACCATTACAGCGCCTCCATCAGCTTGAAAAGTCCCCAGCTGACATGCAGAGTCGATGGATTCATGAAGCTGTTTCCATATCCGTACATATACAACCGCTTAATACAGTTGAAAACGTGACTCGTGAGATCAGGCAACATTATCAGTCATCAACAGTCCAATGTCGGCGTTGATGAGTTCAGGCGAGGCGAAAACCTTCGTGTCATGTAGTTAGCAGGGCTACACGAGTGGATCTTCAGCTCCGAAAGCCCATATCGATGATACGTCATCGGCTATTTGCAATTATGAGTGACTATAGAGACACCATGGCTCAACATTCCTGCAAGGGACTTTCAACGAATTGTTGAGACCATGTCATCGCAAGTAGCTGACTTCTCCATACACATTGTTAGGAGGTGTGTGATGCTTTCTGTTACCCCACTTTACTTCCTCAACTTTACATATTAACACATTATCTCATTTGGTAAGTTATAAGACGTTTGAAACTGATTTATACGCTCCCAGAAAAAAATAATAGTACACCTGGACAAGCGACGCCGAGTTTCATTTGATGAGATCAGGTGGCACCTGGGGGATAGTAGGTGCACTGACAATGGTTTCAATGTCGTCCAACCACAGATATCGTAGCTGAAAGAGCACCAACAGTATGTATCCATGAATGGATAATGCTCGACCAAACATTGCGTATGAAATTCAATGCATTCTACAAGACGTGCAGCAACTGTCCTAGAACACGGACTCCAATCGAGCAAGTGTGGGATATGATGGAACGACAATTGATACGTGTGACTCGCGAATTCACAACTCTTGCAGAACTGCGTGAATAGGTGGAGCAGGCGTGCAGTAATGTATCCAAAGACAGTATTCGCCATCTATAAGACAGAATGAATGCCACAATCAGCACCTGAAATGCCACCCGTTGAGTTTACATCACGAACTAATATAGCGGTTTGAGCTTGAATCGGCACTTGGAATCTCAGTATCACTTAACCATTGATCTGTAGATGTAACCACTCCACATATTCCATATGCACTGTTTCAACAATGAATCTAAAATTAATTGGAAAACTCTTGCAAGTTATTCCGAATAAATAAAGTTGAATCGAAATTGAGCACTAGCAATCCCGAATGAATTAATTAAGTTTAATGGTAATTGAGCAATACTGCGTACTACGTACGTATAAAACTGAACTTTTAGAAACCAAACAATGTGGTGACTGTGACCACCGAGGTAAGTCTTAGAAAACATTAATATGTGCAATGGACATGCCTAGGAAATAGGGAAACAGAAACATTAAGCTTTATGGCCCTGTCGAAAGTACTCCCAAATGTACAACGAAACTGATTAACTTGAATAATGAAAGGGGGGGAAGCAATCTGACTGCGACACAGATAACTAAAAAATTGACTTACCTCGTATATTCTGATTACAAAACTGGAAACAGCAAGTAGCTCGCGTCAAGCAGTATTTCAGAATTAAAATATCTAGAAATGATAGGTGGGTAGTAATTAAGTTCAACAATAATCATAAATGAAGAAAATAAAAGGAAGGGGAAACTAACTGCCAAAATGAGAACGCAGAAAGTGAAATTAAAAATAAAAATTGTCTTCTTAAGAAAATATGAAGTAGAAAAAATACTACAAAAATTAAATTAACATCATGCATTACAATAATGGCCTGCTGAAACACATACTTAACGCCTGCCTTCTCCAACAGCTTCCTCGCGCTACCTCACGCAACTCCCAACAACTCGTAACTCCTGGCAACTCACCCTCAACTGACTGCTCTCTCGCAGCCAGAGCAGCCGGCCTCGGTGGCCGGGGGGACTGAGGCGCTCCAGTCACGGTTCGAATCCCCCCTCGGGGGTAGATAAGTAGTTTGTAAATTTAAGGACTGATGACCCCGTAGTTAAGTCCCATAATCTATACAAACAGTTGAGCAGCCAGAGCGCTTGCTCTACAATCGAACTTCCAAAGATCATTGCGCCACTTACAATATATATATATATATCTGGCCAGTTCACAAAACTAAATATTACAGAAAACCATGTCGGGGACCATAGGAGCCTTACACTCTAACTGGGTGTACTAATTTTTATTTCTGGTATTGTACCTCAGAGTTTGAATCATACAAGAGCGTTTATTGATATCATAATAACAGAAAGCGCAGCAATAATGGTATATCTGCATTGATAACAAATAGGTTAACTGGAGCTGATCCCCTGATTGCAACTTTCGCTAAAAAGAATAAAAAAATTTTACTGATAAATAATCTTTAAGGATGGTAGAGAAGTAAATCTTCAGTTCCTGAAATCCTTATCTGAGGTGTATTGATACATCGTTTTTTTTCGATTGGAATCACAGTGGCCATCTTTTTACACCACACGTTACTCGCCTCATGAGTTGAGGGTTCTATTTCGGCCAATAAGTTGTGACTTTTGAAGAAAGTAAGCAGTCGTACCTCCAAGTGTAGGCGAATCGCGCCGCTTTGCATTGCGTGATCCTCTTAACAGACGGCAAGAGACATTCAAATGCTTGTTATCAGTCCGTAGCTTACAAACTACTTAAACCTAGGTAAACTAACCTAAGGACAAACACACACACCCCTGCCCCAGGGAGGACTCGAACCTCCACGGCGAGCAACCGCGCGCTCCGCAGCGAGACGCTTTAGACCGCTCTGCTACTCCACCGCCGCAGCTCAAAAACAGTTTATGTTTACAACAATGATTATCACCTGCACAAGAAATTCATCTGTTTCTATCAGCAGTTCCTGTAATTACCACTTCGCTTTTGCATTACTTCTGTAACGTTATTACATCTCGAAAATTCAACAAGAATTGCCTGCCAGACTAGAAAAATAAAGAAAAAAAATTGACATTGTAGTTAGTGGGACATTGAAACCGCAGACCCTACCGCACTGTTATTAACAAGCAGAAATTTCGTCAGCTCTTGCCGGTGTCGGCAAAGACGCCATAGCAAAGCTCTGTACAGTTGTCTCGCAGTTGCGCGTCGTCCTCGACCACTTGCAAAAGCATGTCGAGTGATAAACTAAAAGTCGTCCCGGCCACTTTTAGAAATGATGGAGTCGGTGCGCCTCCGTAGTTCTGCTTGGGACACGTTTCTTCGCGCTCAGGAAGGAAAGCGGTGACAGCTTAAAATTATTGTCGTCGGATCCGATGTTCATGCAGTGATAGAAAAGTCGCCGATCAGCACAGTCAACACGAGATCAAAAACTCCCTTCAGAAATACACTACTGAAAAAAAAAATAATAAAAAAAATTGTAAATCCGCGTACTTTATTCCAAATCACTCATGATTTATTTTTGAAACAGTACACATGGAATACGTGTACTCATTACATTTACAGGTCAGTTTCTTAAAGGGATTCGTAGCGCCCAAAATGGCAAAATTTTATATTTTTTTATATTTATGCTTAATTTAGTGTTGGTTTTATCGAAATATTCGATTATTTACTGTTTCAAATAAATATTTGAAATAACACAATAATTATAAATTATTTTTACACTGCTTTTAAACTTTTTATTATCTCACAGGAAGCTTATTTCGGCCTTAGGCCATCTTCAGGTATTGCTACTTATTATGTCGTTGCCATTTATTAATTTATTTTTTAAAGCTGATGTTATGCTTGTTTATTGGTGCTTCTCGGTATATGTGCAGCAGCACTGGTTATATTAATCGAATTTTTAATCAATTTTTGTTGTGGCAGCACAGTCTAGCATAGACTGTGGTGGCAGTTTATTGGTGCTTTCTGATTAAAAATTCGATTAATATAACCATTGCTGATGCACATACGCAGAGAAGCACCAATAAACAAGCATAAGATCAGATTTAAAAAGAAATCAATAAATGGCAACGATATTCTGAGGAAACGGGGCATTTATATAGCCAATTTAACAGTGTCGAGATAGGGCGGTACGACTCCCCTTAAGTGGAGGTACCACGTTTCGATCCACCCTGAAACACCCATATTAGTATCTGGTGTAGCCCCCACGGGCAGCAAGGCAAGCGCTGATTCTGGCATCCATTCGGCCATACAGATGGATATACTGTCTTGGGATATATTATTCCACACCTGTTCGACCTGACCACATAATACTGCAAGAGTTGTGTGTTGACCAGTCGCTTGTGTCGTCGTCCCATCATGTCGCGTACATGCTCGATTCTCAACTAGTCTCAGTTTGTGCTGACCAAGGAAGTTGCAGCACCTTTTGCAGATCAATCATCATCGCTGTACAACTCACCCTGCACGTTCAAATTGTGAGGCAATTCACCAAAAGAACCATCCCGCCACTCGAAAGGCCACAATTTGACTCCTTAGTTGGCTGTAGGAATCACGACTGTGTCTCCATGACATGGAACCTCTTTGCTTCAGACGTTGATATCACACTGAGCCTTATGGCGGTAAACCATTAATCTCTATACTACCTGGATATTGAACTTCAGTTGTCTGAGCTTGACAGCCATAGATGTTGATATTTAGTTTCTTGCCAAATTCAAATATGGCTGCTACGAAATGTTACCATAACTAGAAATTAAAATACGTTTCGATTCCACTGACATGCCAGCCTATTACGTGGTATATTGACATACAGTTCAAAACAAGAGGTAAGGAAGCAATTCTTCTTACGTAAAAACTAATGTAAACCCGTTTATTATATTCAAACATGACGGACAACGTGAAATCATGTGCAAAACATATGGCTGTACAGGCACGCTGCAATTCTATGCTCAGAGACCAGAGTTATACAGGGTGTTACAAAAAGGTACGGCCAAACTTTCAGGAAACTTTCCTCACACACAAAGAAAAAAAATGTTATTTGGACATGTTTCCGGAAACGCTTAATTTCCATGTTAGAGCTCATTTTAGTATTTCTCTTTAAATGTAAATTGAAATAATTCGTGCAGACAATTGTCAAAATACCCCATTATTTTGTTAGTATGTACTGTACTTCCTTGATTCACGTCATCAACACAGATTTTCTGTGAACGTTTGGGCAGGAATTGTTGGTGATGTCTTGATTGGGCCTCAGGTTCTTCCACCTACATTCACTGGAGCACGTTATCATGATTTCATACAGGATACTCTCTGTGCTGCTAGAACATGTACCTGTACAAGCACGATGTAGCTCCTGCACATTTCAGTCGACGTGTTCGTACGCTTCTCAACAACAGATTCGGTGACTGATGGATTGGCAGAGGCGGACCAATTTCATGGCCTCCACGCTCTCCTGACCTCAACCCTCTTGACTTTCATTTATGGGGGCATTTGAAAGCTCTTGTCTACGCAATCCCGGTGCCAAATGTAGAGACTCAACGTACTCGTATTGTGGACGGCTGTGTTACAATACGCCATCCTCCAGGGCTGCATCAGCGCATCAGGGATTTCATGCGACGGAGGGTGGATGCATGTATCTTCGCTAACGGAGTACATTTTGAACATTTCCTGTAACAAAGTGTTTGAAGTCACGCTGGTACGTTTTGTTGCTGTGTTTCCATTCCATGATTCATCTAATTTGAAGAGAAGTAATAAAATGAGCTCTAAATGGAAATTAAGCGTTTCCGGACACATGTCCACATAACATATTTTCTTTCTTTGTGTGTGAGGAATATTTCCTGAAAGTTTGGCCGTAGCTTTTTGTAACACCCTGTATATCCAGATTGTATAGAGGTAACTGCAGTAAACATACGCTATGGGTTGGGTTGTTTGGTTGGGATAGGAGGACTAAACTAGTGAGGTTATCAGTCCCTAGGTGGAGAGGGGAAGGAGTGAGGATAGGAAAGGACGGGAGGGGGGAAAGAAAATGCAGTCCGGGGAGTAAAGAAGGAAGGAAGACTGCATTAGCTCGGGGGCCCGTGCTCGCCACGCACGTACTCACGAAAGAACCGTGAGCCCCCTTGGCATCAACTGCTGTATTCCTAATATGGCATCTGCCGTCATCGGATCAAAATCAACGTCGACTCTCCATGTGTAGTAATTTTTGTCTGGCAGCATATTTTGTGTTAACAGTCTACTAGATACTGACCAGAGTTATGGGGTATATGTATGTCTCCTAGCGAATGGTTTAAATACCAAATATGCAAAAATATCTCTAAAAATACATGGACGATCTGGCGAGCAAAAACAGAAACAAGAAACGATTGTTTTGGTTTATTTTGTGCTCATTCTGTGCGATAAACGGGAACGTTAACATCTCAACGTGTCGGGAATCGAGCTTGTCCCAGTGCTTACCACTGTTTGTGCTGCGCTTTACCAGCACTCAGTATTATTCATATTATCTTTTTGACACTGCAGGTCCTCCGTTCTCATAATCTCTTCTAAAAACCTAATGTGGAAACAATGCAGGCATCCTTAGACAAACCCTAGGAATGAATGAACAGTTAATTGTACCGTATTAGGCTAGATTTTGCAACATAAGGCAGAGCAGATGTGTGGTTTTAGAAGAGAAAATCTTATAGCAAAGAGTATCCTTCAGGTAGGTCCTTGGGGGTACTCCCACGGATCCATTGACACAGCGCAAAAATCAAAGAGACTTTTTTTCATTATGGCAACGAAACTTAATTTGTTACAAAACCTGAACAATTGCTTATTACTCTAGAAATATTGTAAGATTAGGACCGCTTTGACTGCAAGCAGCTTTTATTTAAAAAGCACGACCGGTTTCGCGTCCTATAGACCCATCATCAGCTGCTGTGTTAGGTATATAAATGAAACGGTCTTACAAGCGCGTCTTTACAAAATTAAAAAGAAATGTACAATAAATTATTAAATGTGAACGTTAGGTAGCGTTCAAAAAAATTTTAAACATCCGATGTGAACGCTGAGAGAGGCTAAACGGCAGACATGTTTTAAAAATTTTAGTGAGTACTAACCCCATGGTTTATATTATTCTATTTTATATTTAACAATTTATAGTATATTTCTTTTGAATTTTGTAAAGACGCACTTGTAAGACCTTTTCGTTTATATACCTAACAGAGCACTTGATAATGCGTCTAATTTTTTATTTAAAAAAACTACTTGAGATCAAAACGGACTTAATCTCAAAATGTCAACATTTGGCTGCGGATGTCCGCATTTCTAGATAACTCTAGAAATAGACGAAGTGAGAAACGAACTAGGAGGAAAGAAGAACCTTCTAGTCTTCGACCTTAATATCGAGAAAAAAAGTACCTGACAAACACAGAGATAAGAAGTCAACGTAAGAGAAGCATTATCTTGTATCGCGCAATAAATCACTTCAAAGACTCATAGTATCTAATCTCACCACGTCCTTCAGGTATTACATACCTCGTGTTTACAACAGAATTTTATTTTTTCTGGTACGAGGTTCTTTATCTAGCCGTGCTCCGGGCATTATGACCTTACATGAGGAACGTATCGCCGGCCGCGGTGGCCGAGGGGACTGCGGCGCGCCAGTCACGGTCTGCACGGCACTACGGTCGGGGGTTCGAATCCCCCCTCGGGCATGGATATTTGTGCCGTCCTTAGTGTTAGCTAGTTCATAAGTAGTTTGTAAGCTTAGGGACTGATGACCCCGTAGTTAATTCCCATAAGCTAGACAAAAATTTGAATTTGAGGAACGTATCGAGTGACCTCCGACTTCAATGACCACGCCGTCGACGGGACGTTAAACGCTATCTTCCTTTCTTCGAGTGACCTAGTGTGGCATTTCAAGATCTGCCTCGCGCTCTACGTAAATCTCGAGATATGCTAATTTCAAAAAATGTTCAAATGTTTGTAAAGCTTATGGGACTTAACTACGGGGTCATCAGTCCCTAAACTTACAAACTACTTATGAACTACTTACGAACTAGGACGGCACAAATATCCATGCCCGAGGGGGGATTCGAACCCCTGACCGTAGTGGCCGTGCAGAATGCTAATTTCGGGGATTACATCTAAATACAGGTCTGTAGTCTCCAAGAAACTCTATGGCATATGACAGGGAGTGCTTTTGGTACCGGTCATTTTCCTCCTTCCCTGTTCCATTCGCGAATGGCGCATTGCAAGAATATCGCTAAACCTCTGTATGATTTGCTGGTTATGGTTATTTTGCGAGACTTCTGTAGCAAGATGTAGTATATTGCATTTCTTCCAAATAAGGAAACACCATCACTATATAAATACACGAACACGAAAGTTTAAGTACAGATTTTTAATATTAATTAGACTAAGGGGGCAATGAAATTAATATTTTCGTAAGGTACTTTGCCATAGATGTTCACAAACAAAAATCATGCGTGTACGCATCCAATAAGATTATAAAATTAAATATCACATTTTTTGTATGTTCCACAAGTTTGTTTTAATTCGTTTACCAGTATTCAGAACTAATAAATTTCAGAACGAATAAAATCGCAACATAAAACAATTCAAGAATGATTCCACCAAACTTACACAAGGGAAGTTCTGAAGCATAACTTCGATTACTAATCACTTGTATCTTCTTCAGATATTTACAGGCCATGAGAACTACAGGGAAATTACCGAGTGTTCTACATTGTCATTTATATCTGCAAACTACTGCGAAGTGTGTAGCAAAGGGCTTGTCTCACAGTAGGAGTTATTAGGAATTTCTGTTGTGCTGATATGGGGCGCAAAAAAAAAATTACTGTTTAAATGCCTCTGTGCATGTTGTAATCCTCGCGATGTCTACGGCAGCCATACATATGTGGTTGTAGTATATTTTAGGAGTCATCGTTTAAACCCTATTGTTGAACCCTTGTAAGTAGGCTCCTCGAGGTATTTTACGTCTAGGTCTGCAAGTTTAATTTCTTTGCATCTCTATGACATTCTCTCACAGATCAAAGATACGTGCAGACATTTGTGACAACTACTATAGTGTGATTACATTTCCCCAGTATTCTAGCGACGTTCAGTTTCATTTATACAATGTCTCAAGAGAGATTGCTTTAAATTCGTCTTATTTGAAGTAATATAAAATAGTCTTTAAGTCGCAAAATAATTGTTTTACTAATCACATTTAATCGCCAGTCGCCATAAAGCTAGAATGGCTATTATTCTAAGAAAAAGATAGCCAAGAATGCGAAAAATTGCCACACCTGGCAACCCTGCGAGTGTTTCTTGTCGACAAGGGACCGTTCCATAGCCGGTATAGCACCTGAACACGCCATGTTTGCAACTAGCGCAGAGTATCGGCAAATTACCAAAGTACGCTGTGGCGGTATACACAAAAGAACCTTTCAGGTTTATCTGATGTTTTTATCTGGGACCCTTACCAGGTGCAGTCGGGGAGGGGGGGAGGGGAGATTAGAGTTTAACGTCTCGTCAACAACAGAGTCATTAGAGACGAAGCTCATAAGTTCAGATTTGAGAGAAACAGAAATGGGGAGGCACGCTGCCTTTTCAGTGGGTTCCCATTAAGAGGTTTTGGGCAAACCTTAGACTGGGAGGCTGAGCAGTAGCTCAACCTTCGACATCCCGAATGCGATTTTAGTGTGCTAACCACTACGATCTTTTGTGATAGGGGGAATAGTGAAGAGCTGCGCAGTCTATCATGGTTTTAAATTGTCCTGGAGTGTCATCGAATTGCTTCACAAAATCCCTGGTAAGTACTTAAAAAGTGGTGTGGGTACCACTAAGGGGAATATTAGGAATGTGCTCGTTCCAAGGAGAATAACTTTCACGATATCGCCATATGGAGTTAAACGAGAGCTCTTGGAGTTCTCAAAAAGACTCTGACTGTGCAACTGCCCCTGATCATTGCATCAGACCACTTCTATATTCCGCTTCAGGCCGCTGTCATGCGATTGCAATTTGAATAAAGAATTACTTTCGAGCTGAATTCAGCATTCAATTTTCAATCGAGATATACGTCAAGAATCTAATGTGGCGTCTGGCGTACCTCAAGTAAGCCTGATAGGACCGTTACTGTTGACGATGACATTGACAGCTCTCGTCAGGCAATTGGCCGAAGTTGCAGTACTATTTAAGGTACACGCGACGTTATAATGTTGTTGTGAAGTACAGGACGACGTGCAGACCATCGCACATTTTTTTGGGATAACTACCCACTGACTTACAACATGAAATTAACTGTAGTCGCGTAACTTGGTAGAGAGACTCAATAACCATCACATGTTCGGAGCTACCCATCGGCAGCGTTCTAAGTGGAATCTCAGATCTGCTGTGGAACTGCGGTATTAATCTAGTGGTAGAGAATGCGGTTACCACAGTGAGATTCCTTACAAGAACATTAAAGATTTGAAAATATTTTGTTATGTGTACCATGACTGCTCAAAAGTTCGTCCTATTTGTTTGTTTATTAGTTTTAGTACAATTAAATAAAAAACTAATAGCTTCCATGTATCTCGCTTAATGTACCTGAAGTAAAATTAAGGAAATTTGGGCATATACAAAGAAGTTCCAGTAAACTATCTTCTTACCGTGAACATCCGAGACTTGAGTTGTTAAATAATATGAGGGAGGACAATTCCCGTTTTCTAAAATTGAATTTCCGTTTCTTCTCTACTGGGCCCACAGCATATACAAGGTCAAAATATGACATTATCGCCGGCCGCGGTGGCCGAGGGGACTGAGGCGCTCCAGTCACGGTCTGTTCGGCCACTACGGTCGGGGATTCGAATCCCCCCTCGGGCATGGATATTTGTACCGTCCTTAGGAGTAGTTAGTTCATAAGTAGTTTGTAAGTTTAGGGACTGATGACCCCGTAGTTAAGTCCCATAAGCTATACAAACATTTGAACATTTGAATTTGACATTATCGTAATATAGAAATCCAAGTTTGCTGCTAACAATATTTATTCAGCTTGTGCAAATTGACTCCACTATAAGCTTGTTTCGGCTTATGCCATTTTCAAGTGGACCTGGTGATGTATAACACAATAATTACCTACGTTTACAAAACACAATTCTGTATAAAAAAATTAAAAAAGGTTTTATTACATATTCACTTACGTTTAAGTTGGACTGACGTCCATAAAGCATATTAGAGTTAGTGTCTTTTTGTGACAAGATGGTATAGTCACGTTTTATCTCGTTGTTTACTTTGGACAGCACATGAACGTACCATCAACATATATAGATTCACACTGCTTTAATGTTTAAAGGTTTGCAGAGTCACCTTCTGTGGATTTTCTCTTTAGGTCAGCAATGATTTCTTGCCTCTGAATTTTGTTATGAGGAAATTTTGAACAGAGTAAACAGTGTCTATATCTGTCAAATAACAAAAAATAAAATAAAATAAGATAATAATAACTAAAAAAATTAGCGAGACAAAACGTGACTATACCATATTGTCACAAAAAGACACTAATTCTAATATGCTTTATGGACAAAATTTACATAGACCAGTATGCATTCTTTCCTCCATCCATGTGGACAGAACTAAGTTGTAACAAACAGCGTACAACTAATGCCTGCAAAAGTTTCCATGGCAAATATAATAGTCAGTTCTACTCCTGCAATCCTGACATTAACCGATTTCTTGAAGTGCTGAAACAAATTCAGCTAAAACTAAATAAATAAGATAAAACTTTTAAAAAAACTTCTGCTTAAAACGGGAGGATTCTATCCTATCGTTTTTCAGGCCCCTGCGGGCTTGGGAGGATTCGGTACCATTTTTCTGACCGCGGAAGGATTCGGGGCTGCGTCCCCGTGTGACCATTAGCAATGCTTAAAATATAGATTAAAACATATAAGAGTTTTGAATCTTTATTTAAAGATACAGTATTGTGTCCGAGGCTTTTCCCTTGTAAGTTGACCATCTCGTATCTCTCATGATGGCGACGAAATGGCATTCCGAACGCTAATTGAATATGGGCGGTTAATAATACAAACATTAGACACTTTTCCTTACTATATTTCTAAATTTTACACAAGCATTTCCTGTGAATTAGTTTCTTAGTGAAAATCGTATACTTAATTCCTGAGATTAGCCTGTTAGCCTGCATATGCAGACTGGAAAACACGTCGTGAACGTCAGAAAAAAACCTTGTTGCTCAAAAAGAAAAAAATATGCCCTTCACTATTCTTGAAGGTACGCCTTTTTCTTGGATACGTTATGTTCACTTAAAATACGGATCAGCCTAATCTATAATCACCAGAAAGAAAAATGCTCCTATCACAGGACAGCGAAAAGCTAGTGTCCTGGCCAAAGTTAAAGGTATTACAGAGAACTATCTTCTCGGCTGATTTGGCAGGTTCGAAAACATTCTAATTAAAAAATCTTTACATATTCGTGCACAAGTAAAGTAAAACGTTATATGTCATGTCCTACATCACATATGCGTAACGTCTTCCAACGTGACACTTCTCAAGTCGTGTAATATTATACTAAATGCCACTGAATTTCAGGATGTATGCATCCCCACACGGTGATACTCGCTATTACAGTTGCACCATGAACTCGAGAATTAACTCCACTGGGAAATTAGGGTTAACTTTTAAAGAAGCGCCAATGGGACAAGAATTTAGACTTCGTACGGTTGCTGTACGATACCACAACAATGAAATGGGAAGAATTTTAAGATTTTTTTTATTTTTATTGAAATGCTTTTGAAATGATTTAAATGCTTTCTAAAGTACATTCACTGGTATTTGTGCATAATGCCTGTAAAATGTTTCGCGAAAACAAATGGTACAGTAAAAGTAGTAAATCGTAAATACATGCCGAATGCAGTAATTTTACTGCACAAACAGCAGAAAAGTAGTAAACGATAAACTTCTTTCCTTTCGTCATTTTGCAGTAGTTGTTAGCAAGACAAAAATTCTTAAAATTTTGAAATGAGTTGTAAAGTTTGTTTAACTCGGTAAGCGCTCTCATTCGCAAATATTGTTTAATAAAGTCTCGTTACTTTATGCGTCACATGATACAGCGCTTTCTTCTCATATCATTGTTAACGTATGCATTTCCTCTGAAATGTATCTCTTTATGGTTCTTACCTCACGCCGATTGTTTCCTGACGGTAAGGAATATTTTTATTAAGTTTGGTTGAAATCAGTCCAGTAGTTTGTGAAAGGATATGTGACATTTGTGTGAAATTATTATTTATTTAATGCTCAACCCATTTGATACAAAATCATTAGTCTCCTCACTTTGCAATACAGTTGACCATCAGACATACCGTTACAGTACTACAGGTTCTTAGATGCTTCCAGTTCATAATAGTGTTTTCTTCTACTTCGCATGTAACACACTTCGTGCTGGTGTTCCCGCAAGGCAGTCATGGCCAGTCATGTACTAAAATTCCGTCACCGTTTTTCTTCGTGGGTGTTTAGGAAGTAATCTCTTATCCTCTAGCAGTGTAAACCATGATTTTCCTTTTCCTTGCTTCCTCAAGTGGCCATATGACTTCTTCTTGAATTTATTATTAATGATCCTTTTAATTGATATTTAAGATTTCACTATGGTCGGGGGTTCGAATCCCCCCTCGGGCATGGATGTTTGTGCCGTCCTAGTTCGTAAGTAGTTTGTAAGTTTAGGGACTGATGACCCCGTAGTTAAGTCCCACAAGCTTAACAAACATTTGTACATATTTAAGATTTGATTGTTGATGTATCTCCCGAATTATCTCGTAGTAGGTTGTTAACCCCCACAGTGATTGCTGAAATAAGGATTCTGTGTTCAGTTTGGATGAAATCAGTCCTCCAGTTTAGGTGATGATGTGGGGAAACACACACACACACACACACACACACACACACACACTCGCACACAATCACACACCCATTTTTATAAAAGTATAGAGTTACTGAAATATGTTGATTTATGAGTAACTTACTCATAACTAAAACAGTTCTTTTCAGTTTAATCGAAATCATGCCGAGGACTAAACAAAAAATTATTTACTTTTTCCATTAAATTTGTTACCGTCTCTTCACGCCGGTCCATTTCTCTGGAATGCTGCTGCGTGGCCGCGGCGGATTGACGGAGCGCAATGGGGCGCTATGCTCCGATGCGCGAGGCCGTTCTCCCTCGGGTTTTCGAATCCTCCCTCGGGCTTGGATGTTTGTGTTGTCGTTAGTATAAGGTAGTTCATAAGTAGTTTGTAAGTTTAGGGACTGATGACCCCGCAGTTAACTCCCATAAGCTTAACAAACATTTGATTGCTGCTTCGTTTCATGTCGTCTTCCTCCGCCCACCCTCGCTGAGGGAATGGCGCTGACCTGGCAGATGATAACGGCTTGTGCTGCCTTCCCGGACAGAAGACGAGGGTCGTGCCGCGGTATGACGGGTCCCGTTCGTGTCCTTCGCACCGGGAGACCTCGCACCAACTGCGCTCAGTAGCCCGAGGTCGTGAACGCAAACACGTGTGGTAATGCCCGACAAGGAGGCGGGGGGGGGGGGTCTGACTTTCGGATGTGACAGCAAAATTTACGGCCGACTATCAGTTTGGCCGGTTAAGGCTAGGAGAGGCGATACTGTGCGGTTCCTAGCCACCAAACATTCCACCGACATTTCCAAACGTCTTGGCCCCTTACATTGAGGCCGTGTGAAATGATACAGGGTGTCCAGGACTCCCTGATTTCAGAATTAAATATCAACAAAAACAAAGATCGATAGAGGAATGCAGTAAACGGTATGTTTATTGTGAAAGCTGTAAGAAGTTTATACAGCAGTTTGAAATAGTAGTTACAAAAGCTGCTAACAGATGGCGCTGTAATCGCCATACGTAATGCTGAGTATGAATAGTAATTTTGGAACAATCAGTTCCACTATTAAAACGTGAAAGGAGGTTAGCGTACTCCATTGAACAACGCGTTTTTCTGGTGCTAGAGTACTACAGGTTAGAAAAGAGTCCTATGGCAACAAGGCGACGTTTTCAAGCACGATTTAATGTTCCAAAACGACCCGATGCGAAAACCATTCGTACGTTCTTCGCAAAATTTCAACGAACAGGCAGCGTAACTGATGATCTAGTGGGGAATGTTGGCCGCAAGCAAACCGCAGTTACGCCTGAAAATATCGCCACAGTTTCTGGAATTATTCACCGAAATCCAATGTCATCCGTCCGTAGAATTGCATCTGAGACTGGTTTGAAGGGTTCCAGCACGCAGAAAATACTGAGAAAGCGCCTACACATGTTTCCATCCAAAATTCAAACGCACCAGGCCATACCCGTACGAGCTGTGCAACAAAGGGTTGCCTTTGCTAATTAGATGCTCACAATGATTGATAGTGAAGAATTTGATGTTGGCTGCATCTGGTTTACAGATGAAGCACACTCCCACCTGAATGGATACGTGAATAAGTAGAATTGGCGATTTTGGGTTCCGAAAAGCCATATTGGTGTGAAGCGAAACCCCTGTATTGTCCTAAAGTTACTGTGTGGACTGCAGTATGCAATTTTGGAACAATTTGTCGCCACACAGCAAGCGTTATAGGATCGACCAGGTACTGAATGGTTTATGCAAGATGGACCACATCGGACCGAACAAATGTTTCGCTTTCTTGAGAAATACTTCGGGAATCCAGTCATTGCTTTGGAATATCCCAAATCTACTGGTGCAGCCATGGATTGGCCTCCATATTCGCCGGATTTGACTCCCTGTGACTTCTTTTTGTGGGGCACAGTGAAGGATATGGTCTACCCGAAGCATCCCGCCACGCTGGACGAGCTTGAATCGGCGATCTCTCTTTCATGTGAATTCATTTCCGTTGAGACACTACGCAATGTGATGGCAAATTTCATTCTAAGTTTGCGCCACCTCTGTAGTGCCAATGGTGAACATTTTGAAAACATTGTGATGTGATTGTTTGCAAAAAGTGTTTTCATACGATTATTTCACTTATGTGTGCTGGTATGAGCTGTACAGCGTACAGCGCCATCTGTTAGCAGCTTTTGTGACTGTTATTTCAAACTGCTGTATAAACTTCTTGCAGCTTTCACAATAAACATACCGTTTACTGCATTTTTTCTATCGATCTTTGTTTTCGAGATATTTAATTTTGAAATCAGGGAGCCTTTTTCTGGATACCCTGTAGTTTCAGAACATACTGCTTACGATTTCAGTTGAAGGATACACTATCAAATATCATCAAAGTGGAGGCAAATCGTAATTAAATTTTGAATTAAAAGTGTTTTATTGGAGGTAACATTTTCCCGCAAAAACCGTGAAATGACCCTAAAAAAGTAGTTGGTACCAAAAATATTTTTTGTCTCTAAGAGGATCTTTCAGTTCTCCCGAATTTAGCGACTTTTCCCTCCGAGGTGGCAACTGGCAGGAGTATTGGTAGGTTGGGTACTCGGCGGTTGAACTAGTGCACCCCCTTGGGGACCCCGCAGCCGCCAGCGGCCCCTGACTTGCGTGTTTGGGGTGTCGGTTGGCCCCTGGGTCTGGTGCGTTGACCGTGGCCTTCCCGAGGTATGGAGGCCGCGAGGCGCCCAAGGCGCCTGTTGACACACTTTCCAGCGCGTTCCACCGCCGCTCTACGCCTCACCCACGGTCTCGTGTTTCCACCGCCCCGACCTTTCTATAGAGTCAGGTCCACACGTAGGAACCAACGTTGTCGTCAACAGTGTTTGTCCCATGAACTAGTGCTCCTCCGTGAGGACCTCGCAGCCGCCAACGGCCTCTGACTTGCGAGGCTTCAAGGTCGGTACGGCTACCTTGCTTGTCGGTATCGCAGTCTATCACAGACAGTCGCGAAACTCTGTAGGGAAAAATTGCAACTGAAGCGATACTAACGCTCCTAGCGCCCAGTAGGGAATAATACAGGAATGGCGTGATACAAACTGAGAAGTTGCCGTTTTCCTACATCTACATGGGATACTCTGCAAATCACATTTAAGTGCCTGGCAGAGGGTTCATCGAACCACCTTTATTCTATTCATCTCCCATTCCACTATCGAATAGCGCGCGGGAAGAAAGAACATCTGAATCTCCCCGTTCGAGCTTTGATTTTTCGTATTTTACTCTGATGATCATTTCTACCTATGTAGGTAGGAGTCAACAATATATTTTCGCACTTGGAAGAGAATGTTGGCGATTGGAGTTTCGTAAGTAGACCACGCCGCAGTGATAAGCCCCGTTGTTGTAATGATTACCATCCCAGATCCTGTATCATTTCCGTAACATTGTCTCCCCTGTATCGTGACAATACAAAACGAGCTGCCTTTATTTAGACTCTTTCGATGTCCTCCGTCAAACCCACCTGATAAGGATCCCACACCTGGCAGCTATACTCCAAAAAATGGACGGACAAGCGTAGTGTATACAGTCTCTTTAGTACTTCTGTTGCATCTTTTAAGGGTTCTATCGATCCCCGCCAGGTCCTAGGATTTTTATCTGTCACTTTCCATTTCTTTCACCTCTGGCAGTATTGCTCATGTGAACAATACCGAGTAGCACCGTGGTTCGAACCCACGTTAAACTGTAGGTCCCCCTATAACTGGGTAAGTCAGTTCAAAGGTCGGAGGAAGCCAACGACGTACCATCTACAAATAGGACCATACCTAGTAAAGCAATCTTGTGTTCAAACCAATCTTCGGATTGTTGGCTGCTTCTCCTTTTTTTTATCGATAAAGCGCAGTCTCTGGTTCCCTTTTCCCACGACATTATTTGCGTGTTCTTTCCACTTTAAATCTGAAGTAATAGTAATTCCTAGATATTTTGTGGACTTTACGGCATTCACGTTTGATTGATTTATCTTGTAAACAAAATTTAACGGATTTCCTTTCGTACTCAAGTAGACGACTTCACACTTCTCATTATTTAGAGTCAATTGCCAATTTTTACACCATACGGATATCTTATTCAGATCGTTCTGCAGTTGGTTTTGATCTTCAGATGATTTTACTAGACGATAAATGACGGCGTCACCTGCAACCAACCTAAGAGAGCTACTTAGATTTTCCCCTAAATCGTTTATGTAAATAAGGAACAGCAGAGGACCAATAACACTACCCTGTGGAACGCGCGATATCACATCTGTTTTGGTGGATGCCTTACCATCGATTACTACAGTGTCCTCTCTGACAGGAAATCCCCTATCCAGTCGCAAATTTGGGGCGATGTACCATAACCACGCAATTTGATTAAAAGCCGTTTTTAATGCTGTTACTCTCATATTTCCTAGGCCCTGAACCTTGCTGTGAACTTTTAGTACAAAAACGTCATTAAAGTAATATAACTGATTCCGTTAATGGCAGTCCATAATAACAAATTGTCATTGCAATGTAATTCGCCGTGCGGGAGTAGCCGAGCGGTCTGGAGCGCCACGTTACGGATCGTCCTCCCGCGTCGGAGATTCGAATCTATCCTCCGGCATAGATGTGTGTGTTGTCCTTAGGATACTTTAATTTAGTTTAAGTAGTTTGTAAGACTAGGGACTAATGACCAACGCTGTTTGGTCCCATAAGATTACCAACATTTGTACTTTGAACATTTGAAGTGTAATTCATACGGTTCACAATAGCTGAGTCGTAATCATATAGTTAAAAAACTTTTTGAAAGCAGAAATGAATTGCAACCTGATGTTCTTAAGTATATAAGGAAATGCTTAAGATTATTTTCACGTGATCGGTGGGTGCTATCACGTTGCACGAGTTTTGTTTTGGCGAATTCCCTTCATTCTAATATTTTCAAAACTACATATGACTTTACATGGTAGACGACTAGATTCTACATCGCCTTATAAATGCTCTTTTCACCTTGTCATTGCTCTGTGCCTTATGGGTACCTATCATATCTTAGCTACTTGGCAGATATCAAACTGAATATCTACAAGAATGTGATGCGCGCTAATATTACCAGTTTATATATGAACATATTATTTATTTTTATTTAGACGCGACGAAGCAGCCGAGCGCATTGAGGCGCTGTGCTACGATGGGCAAGGCCGTTCCCCGTCGGGGGTTGGAATCCCCCTTCGGGCATAGATGTTTGTGCCCTTTGCCGGGCGCCGTGGCTCAGCGCGCCCGGTCAGGCGGCTGAACGCCCTCTGTAATAAAAAAGCTGAGCCAACAACACATCGAAGAACCACGAACAAACTGAACAAACGACCGCGAACCGTAGCTCTACCAGAAAAAAAGTATAGGTTAGTTCATAAGTAGTTTGTAAGTTTAGGGACTGGTGACCCCGTAGTTAGTTCCCTTAAGCGCTACAAACATTTGAACATTTTGTATCTACACATTCACTTCATCAAACAAGCTGGTAACCGCCAAAGAATGTTGGAATACAAGTCGTTTGTGAAACTGAGGTACGAAACTGAGCAAGCTCTACTGAAATAGTTTATTAACTGAGACATTATCTTTACACAGCAGTAATATTATGAAATAGAGGTCTAGTATTTGCGATTCCGATTAAGAGCAGATGTTTCAACGTGTGTGAATTATTAAAAAGTTACTTCTGTACCTAAAAGTATAACCACCATAAATGTACACCTGTTTTCGTAACATTATTCTCTTACTCCCGACCATCGTTTGCAAATGAGAGATTTCTGAATTATTAGTTGCTACAATTTATAGCGCCACAAAAGCTCGTATATACGAAAGTATTTTGAAAGTGTTGCTTCACTCCACATTCGTTACTCAATCTTTTCGCGGTATGTTTTTACGACCCAGCCGCTTGGCCGCACCGAGGTTGCAGAAACTCACTGGGACTCTGGTCGGTATTTTGACCAAACATCAAAGGGCAATGGGTGAATATCGATACATCGTCAACACATCGGTGCCAACCATACGCTGCTTCATCTTATCTTTGTCGTCTGCTCGTCTCGAAACCGTGTTTCTTTGTTTGTTCCGGTCCTCACCCCCCTTTTATTTTAAAATTTGTAAACAGTAGAGCTATATACTACATGAAACTACATAAATCGCAATTCAGTTGCAAACTTTAGGCTTGATTTAGTGACAACATTGAAGTTGATTTTAAAGCTATATATTATGTATTCCGTACTGAGTAACGAATACTTTGGCTGACTCAAAGTACCGAATGTTTACTCATACATAATTTCGTTACTCGCGTCTATCAATACGATCTCTGTGACGACGAATACGGGATATGCGGAGTTTTCACTACGTTTACATGCAACGCATCTTCCGAATTTCTTAAACCGTTTTTCGCTTTTTATATATACGGCCTCCAGAGTATATACTCCGTTTAGCCATCAAAAAGATATATTCATACAACATTTCTCAAACAAGATTGTATGACAAGTATGATTAGTAGAAATTATAGTTTTTTCCCAATTCTCTTCAGAAAGCTGATTATCAGTTTATAAATCTTAATGTTTTTACTGGTCAATAAACAAGTAGCAGATTGAGGCGTGGAGTAACCCATTTTTGTCAAAGATTCCAAAAACACTGAACGTTCACTTTCATATTTTGGACACGAAAACAGGATGTGGTTAACGTCTTCATCAGTCACAAAATCACAGTCACAGGCAGATGAATTATATATGTGAATTTCATGTAGATGAACAGGGAAAGATGCATGGTTAAATCGGAGTCGGATAATGGTAGAAATCGAAGAGCGGGACAAATACGTTCTCGCAAACCATGGTCTTGTTGGAATTTCAGGCTGTATGGCCGCATAAAATCCACCTTTATATTGCTGGGTCACATTACACATTTCTTGCCATCGCGTTTTTGCAAGACTCTTAACCCCCTTTAAGAAGTCAGTGTATAGTCGTTTCAAATCTATAATGTTTCCTGAAGTAATAGCTTGTTTTGCTAATTTATCGACTGCCTCATTATTATGAATCAAATACACAAGATAACTGTGAGATATTCTGCAAATTTATCGGTTTACGAACCGGTTTTCGGCTGTTACGCCATCATCAGGTAAACATTACAAGGTCAAGTTCGCCCGATGATGGCGTAACAGCCGAAAACCGGTTCGTAAAGCAATACATTTTCAGAATATCTCACAGTTATCTTGTGTATTTGATTCATAATACATCAAATATTCCGTAAAGAGCCGACGGAACAGTCAGTGAACATGATTTCCTGATTTACTCAGAATAATCGCTATATTTATTTACTTAATTACACAGATTCATGCTCACTCTAATATTTATACTTGTATTTCACGGTAGAAACCACAATCTGACAAGCCAAGAACGCTTCAAAAACGATTGCGTTTACATGGGCACGGCCGCACGGGAGTAGCCGGGCAGTCTGGAGCGCCACGTTTCGGATCGCGCGGCCTCCCGCGTCGGAGGTTTGAATCCTCCCTCGGACATGGCTGTGTGTGCTGTCCTTCGGTTAGTTTAACTTAGTTTAAGTAGTTTGTAAGTCTAGGGACCGATGACCAACGTAGTTTGGTCCCATAAGAATTACAAACATTTGAACATTTTGAACATGGGCACGAAAAGCGATTGTGGAACTGGAAAACCGCTTTAGAGAAGTGGATTTCCAGAATAGATGACCAACCAAAATCGGAATTGGGAAAATGGTTTACGAAATCTGGATTTGGGAGCCCATGTCAATGGGGTGACTGGAATATAGTAGCGTCCCCTGCAGTACTAATCTTTCTGATACTCGATTCGGCACACGTGATCAAACTAGTTTACCGAACTCTTCTTTCCATTCGGCTCGCTTGGTTCTACTCGGCTGTTTATGGATAATTTAAGGTTGCGTATGCATCGGTGCAATAGTTCGCATTTAGATAATATCGTTCGTGTTGTGATCATAAATAATTAAAATATTTCAGCAACTATCCTACTTGAATTGAAAGAATCGATATTATTTCCATGTTGCTTGTTAATTATTTAAAATACATATGTAGTATCTTCCATTACAGAAAATGTTTTACATTTCAAATTAAATAATTTAAAACTGGCCTTTTTTTTTTCTCTAAAATTGCTTCAAACGGATTCAGGAATAAGAAAAAAATCAAAAGTACAGAGTGTTAAGAGTTTTACGATTTCGTCGGTAACGATAGTGACTAGTAACGGGTATTGTTGCTATTATAAGCGAGTAGATACGGATACCCTTCTTACCATTACTTTCACAGCCCTAGTTGATTCTAAAAAAGGAAATTAATTATGCTTTTGAAACACTCGGTTACTGAATACAATTACCTAACATTGACTGTCAACGCCTCAAATATTGCTTTGCAAACTTCAAACACCCAGTTATAATATCTACGTGGATTTTTAAAAAGGAAGTGTAGGGTATTGAAACTTTCACCTGTTACAAGTAATCGAAGCCTCGCTGCCAAAAGAACTTTAGCAGGATAAGTACCCTCCAAGGCGTATCTTTCTTTTTTTATTTTGTTTTCAGTCAATTGAAAGAGGCGCTGTAAATGTGTAATTTTAATAACAGGTATCGATTACTTGTAAGATTTTTTTAACTTGCTAATTTCGAGAGGTACAGTATGAAATGATACAATGTATCCCATCATATTCTTTTACGTGGTTTCCTATTTTTGTTTTATATTAAAAATAACAAATTTCCAGCTTGGTGGTGCGATGTGAAATTTTATTATATATATATATTTCGTACCCATGGTGGAACAGCATTAGTTCTGTAAAAACAAGTTCGTTAAGTCAGACATTAAAACAGCATTAAAATTTTTCGCCAAGAATGTTTCAACTGTGTAATGAAATTACCAGATTTAAAGTCAGGAGAACTCGTGTACTCAGCATAAAACACTTAATAGTCAGATCTATAAAACAAATGAAAATGTCATTCTAGTTTAACCTGAGTCCTCATGACTCGAAATGTTGTATATAATTTCTATATACGTTTGTAACAATCTTGGCGTACATTTCTAATATTGTTTTAATGTCTGGGTTAAACAATTTGTTTTTACAGCACTGATGATGTTCCATAATGGGAACGAAATGTAGGCTACCAGTATATGTGATTTTTTTTAAATAAATATTTCATATTGTACCACAAAGCTGAAAATTTGTTATTTTTCTTGTAATATTGTGGTGGTCTCGCACATTTTCCATTATGGAGTCGACATATAAGTTTATTTTCGTTCTGTAATGACAAAATGTAATTATTCGCACTAGTGGCAGGCTAAGGCTGGGGGGCCGGATTCCCCCAGACCTCTCGTCTTGGAGCGGACCTCCAAACCTCAAAAGTTACTTTTTTTATATAGGAATACATGTATTTCCAAGTGGACGGGGGGCTCATTTTGTTTTGCCTCCGACAGTCTTATAGTCCGCCGATGATTCACACTTCAAATTGCCAATGCGTTGGCATCTGTGCGTCAGTTATGTTCAGTTGGATCTCGGCGAATTCAAATTAATGTTGACTCTGATGTGTGGGCACTGTTGCAAAAATATTGACCAATGTGGGCGCTAGCGTTGGAACCATATGTATTAACGCGGATAAGGCTATTCCCGGAACTCGATGTCCACCTGTTGATGCCACCTACAGTGTATTTAGCGGAGTTCCCATTGGTCCCTGTCTTTCCAAAAGTACCTAAAAGGTACCTATTTTTTCAATTTGGTCCCTGAAGTACCTTTTTTTTAATGGAACACACATTTTGACGTATTTTAATAACTCCAATAAAGCTTCACTGAGGCACCTTTCATGATACAGCTGGATTTAACCTTTCTCGGCATTTTTGTCCCTTCTCAGCTCCTGCAAGTACAAAAGTGTCATGTCAAGGAGCGTGCAGACTGCAGAGAGTAATGGTAGGACATCGTCGACCGCGGGGCGAGGAAACGTACGCGGAGACAGTGCTACGCAGTGCCAGAAACTTTAGTCTGACTTCCTCTTCATCTTTTATGGTAGAAATGAGTCATGGGAGTAGTTCGTATTATGGGGGGGGGGGCACCTGTTCAGAAAGAACAGACGTCACTTCTGATCCTGCAGTAGTTATTCTTTCATATTCACAGAATATATGACATCAACTGCGAATGGTCGAAGCTGAAAATGTTTACTCAGCTGGGATTCGAACTGGGGTCTCCTGCTTTCTAGGCTGACCACTACACCACTTAGGACACCGTGATCACCACACCTGCAAGGATTACCCTAGCACGCCTCCCGTCAGATACAAATTTCCAGCTTTACCCTGCCCACATTACTCAAACTCGTAGTTTCAGAAACTAATTCCCGTAAGAGTAAGGGCCCGAAACTTGTCCACCCCTCCCCACTAATGAAAGTAGCTCCAACGAGGACGATTTGCGAATCCTGACAACCAAATAATACCAATCGGAGGCAGGACATGCTGAGAAATGTGCTACCGACTTCAGCTACTGAGACTGGCGCTGGTACTAAGTTATTCTCGGCTACTGTAGCTATGTATCAGTCATGCCACACTGAATTTCGCAGCTGCTCCTAAACCATTATGTAAGCAAAAGAATTACAGCACTTTGGTAGCTGTCTGAACGTTAGGTTGTTAGCTGTGGCTGTGAAAGTCACGAAAATACATTAGAGAGAATTAATTGGTATAGTAACTAATTTCGGATTGGCATTGTCTTATGATATTTTATTAATGATTAGGTGTAAAGATGAGATTTTCATATGCAAGTACTTTTAAATTTAGTAGAGCAGGCAAATAATTGAAATTAAAGTTAAAAAATAATTTTTAACTTGTAGATCACAGACAATGTGGCTGGAATATTGTTATGTAGATTTCAAAACAATGTTTTCTTTTTTCTTTTTTTTCTTTTTTTTTTTCTTTTTCCAAGAGTTCTTACACTGCATGTGGATCTTTCAACGTTTATAAACTATTCTTTTCGTCAGCTCATAGCCATACCAAAAATGGAATCAATAAGATACATCACAATATATTGCAAGACTCGCATTAAAATGACAACACTTGCACGCAACAACGTTATACTTTAGTACGGTAGTGCTGTAACGGCAAACCGCAGTTTTTGTTAATTTGGTGTTCGCGAGGCTTAGTAACCACAATAAAAACAAATTGTAATGTTCACCTATTTGCTGTGATAACGATTTGCAAATTAAATACAGCCTTGATTGCACTTTATGTATATACTGCTAACTCGTCTCATCCATTTTGGTTATCATCAGAGCAACAGGTCTGTCTGCTGTTGTGCATAAATCAAACTATGAAGTCAAAATAGTAAAGCCCTAAGACTAAGCTTTGTGTTTACATCATTCTGTAGATACCTCAAAATGGCAAAACACGTTAGCACTAAAGATATAAAGAACAATCAAGACTTCTTTATTAAATAAATAAAGAGAAATGGGTCAATGGGAAGGGTTGTTCATTAAAAATAAATTTATTGATGTCTAGTATTTCATATCTCTATTGGTCCCGTAAAAAGTTCTTAAAGTCCTTTTTCATTTTTTTTTTAATTAGTTGGTCCCTTAAGTCCCTATTTATTTTTAGATTTGTTGCTAAAAACACTGCATCTATCTAACTGGTCCTAGGAAGAAGAAAAAAATTGAAATTGAATTTTGAATTACCTCCACAAAATGATGAAAGTAAAAAAAAAAGTGTATCTTTCCTTCCACAGACCAATGCTTAAAATGGTCTGTGGTCTCTTCTGCTGGCTTACTGCTGTACTTCACCCAAGGACATTCCATACTAAAGCTACATGGCTCGTAACCTTAATTTCCAAATATCCCTCATTTATCACCGAATGCACCAACAAAATTATATAACTATGCTCCACGTAGTGTAACTACTAACTACTGAATATACTTTGCAGACAATATATATATATACATATGAGGCTAATCTGAAAGTAAGGGTAGAAGCATTTTTTATAGTAAAAAAAAATAAATCATTTTAATAATTTCACTAGTATTGTACTATAGGTCTTTCATTATTTTTCCACATAATCACCATTTACCTCAATACTTACTGTAATTTGTGGGACGAGTTTTTTTTTTTATTTCTGTGCGATAGATGTCACCTTTTTCAGCCGGTACTTCACTTCCATTTTTAACTCAATGTTGTTGTCATGGGATAGTGTTTTCTATGAAAGTATTCCTACAATTTAGTGAACAGATAAGTCAGCCCTCTCACATCTGGGCTGTGAGAGGGTTGGCTTAAGACATCACAATCAAACCTAGTCAACAACTCCCCTCCCATTGTAAACATTGCAAGACGTTGTTTTGTATGGCCCTGTGAAGTTTCTTCATGGTATCACAATATCTTCTAGTGTTCTTCATTTTTTACTTTCCTTATTGGTGGATAACAATAAAATGTATATCACATTACACTAATTTGGGGTTGCTCTACCTTATGGATGTGCAAAATTCTGCTTTAAGAATCACTGTGCCCATCTGTCTCAGACACAGTATGGCAGCAGGTGACAGCAGAATCAGAGAACTGCAATGTGTTTCGAAAAACAGTATAACATTTCGACCTGGTTGCCAGAATAAGACTGAAGTGGAGTAGCAAGTGCTGACACCCACTGATGATGCCTTGAGAGAAAGGCGAAACGTGTATGGGTGATTTAAAAATATAAAAATTAAACCATTCGCAGTAGCAAAAAGGCGTTTATTTTTAAAACCTTACAGTGAAATACAATTCAGCTGCTGCTCAAAATGGCCACTGCAAGCAACGTATAAATGGACATGTCTAACTGGAAATTTGTGACAAATTTTAAGTACTAGATGTAGTCTTAGGTCCAATTATTTGTCCATTATGAGCAGCACTTTTCCTCACCACCCATTCAAATACATATTCAAGATTTCAAATTGAGATCACCTTCCTCTTGCATTTTGTTTCCATGAGTGCTCTTACGTCGGAGGTGACAAAATTATGTAATGTATGTTTCAAATATAAATTTCACGTGTATTATGAGTGCACAGTATATGATGTGTTACTGTACATGAAACTAGGCTGTCAATTCATGTATGGAGAATGTTCTTGGTGCAAGAACACTTTTCATAAAATACAGATATCTCTATTTTGAGTCTCCAAATATCACATAATCACTTATATTGGTGAGTACACACATATGTGTGTTACAAAAATCTATCACTGAGACTTTGTGTCTCATTTGTGAACACTCTAACAAATGTGAAGTTTTAGCTATCATTTAATTCTTGCTTCATTTATGTGTGTTTAGGTCAGCTATCCGTTACCTTCAATACTTATTAAACCAAAATTCTCTACGTTTTCTGCTTGTAGATAGGTACTTTTTATTTTTTGTTTCAGACAATATTGCCCATCTTCAGATCATATAATGTAGTGTCATAGAAGTCTACTGTAAAGAGACTGTCAGTTCACTGTCAATGCATGACAATATGATAGAGTAACTTGTCATAGAGGAATGGCCAGCTAATTGATTGACAGTTTCTTATGATAGGTTACTCAGTGCCTACAATGTATGATCTAAAGAAGGGGCTACTTTGACTGAAACAGTAAATATGGAAATAAAGCAACAAGCTACAGACTCAAAAAAAATTGTTAGTTTTATATATATAAGGATTACTGGTTCCACTTGGAAACATTAACAGATTTTGTTCCCCTATTTCTTATTTATTTATTTTTAAATCAGAAGAGCAGTGGACCCTGTTACTTATGCAATAAGTCACAGAATCATTACCTGTGTTTAGTGTGAAAGGTCCATCCTCTAATGAGATTTAAAATTTGTTATTAATTTATATTGGAACTGTATTATAATTTCTTTGAAAATGCAAGTTACATTAATCCATGACTGCTGTCTTCATTGGTGTTATGCTGGTAAAAAAAAAAAAAAAAACTCACCGACATGCTTATTTTTCTTCTAGGGGTTCTATGCATCATCAACATCAGCATGGGTAAGCCAGACATGACACGGCACGCAGGTGTGGCTGTATATAATTTATGCTATGCATGCTGCATGTACAGTGTTAGGCAATATACTGTTTGTCAGGGTTGGGAAAGTTACTTTTTAAAGTAACCAAGTTACAGTTAAAGTTACTTTCCTGAAAGGTAACTTAGTTACAGTTATAGTTACTATACATCGAAAGTAACTGTATCGGTTACAAGTAACTTTACAGTTACTTTTGAAAATCGTAGTTGTAACTCATTTGTAAATCTGTAATAAGCCTTATTCGTGTAGGAAGGAAACAAGCTTTAGTGTCTATCAATCATTAAATCATAAATAATAATACATAATTAAGGTATTGTTGAATAAATTTCTCACAGCATCTTCTATCTCACTGCATCTCAATTTCAATGTTTGTTCATTTTCACCAAATGTAGTTTTTCAAATGTTTAATCTCATGAAAGTTAAGTTTCATCTTGTTGGTTGTTCGTGTTTCCATGAAAACTGCCAAATCTGTTGTGTAATGTATATTTGCACCATCTTCACACTGAAAAGGCAGCAATGAGCAATCATTTCAAACTGTGTAAATGCATCGAGAGTTATGCTATGACAGGTGACGAGAAAAACTAATTGTACATGAATTCTTAAGTTCGCATTAGAGTTTCAACTGCTTTGAATTGTTTTTCCAACACGACACAATTTTCAGCAAAAGGAATCATTTTTTCCATCAAACATCAAAAATTTGCATTTCATCATAAGCTGGCCAAGGCATACATGTGTCTTCTGCCTTCTCCAAGTCGAAATGTGTGGAAAATAATAGGAGACTTTACGTGTGAGCATCAGGTGATTGTTGTATACTAATTGTTGCATAAATAATTATAAAATAAAAATGTTGTTAATGAATGGGTACTGTTTAATGTTGTAATGGTACTAAAATATATAATTCATACATTTAAAATGTACATTTTTGAAAATACGTAATTTAGAAATAAATATTGTTCCTTTTTTTCTCTTCACTAAAATCAAAGTCTGGTATTCTGCAGTCTTCAGATTTTTACAAAAAATATGTTACGGTACTAGCGACATTAAAATAACCATACTTCCATTAAATCGTTAACCGATAAAAGTAACTTAGTTACACTTAAAGTTACTTTAGGCAAATATCACCATTACATTTGAAAAGTAAATGTTACTAGTAAAGACTTTACAAGTAACGCGTTACTCCATAACCCTGCTGTTTGTTCATAAAGAGAAGAATGAAAGCTCACTAGTTTTGACTCGGCAGTAGTTACTAGAAGTCAGTCAAATTAGGTCCCCTCATGTTATGCGTCTGGTCGCGGCCAATCTCAGAATGGTTGTTATGCCATGTTCTTTTGTTGCTGGAATGTAAGTTTCATTAATGCCTCTTTTTTTTTTAATTTTGATTGATATTGAGAACTGATACAGCATTAGGAGGAACAAGTACCACAATTCAACTCTGCTTGATACCTTACTGAGAGCATAAATTGTTACCAGTATGTGAGCACATGTGCAGCACTGGTAATGCGTGCTGTAATCGCGGCTTGTTCTCCACACACTATCCAGATCCCTCGATGGTCGATGTGTTGGGAGTTGAACAGTTTGCTTCCTTCATTAACCACACCCCCTCATGATTTGCTCTTCTTCTTATAAACTTCCTATAGTAGCATTTTCTCTTTCATTTAACAAACAATAGTGCAATGTTTCCTTGGGTATTACAGTGGAAAATTTGTAATGTAATAAAATAACATTACCAGAGCTACAACACAAGGTCTAGTACATAATGCATGCTTAATGCTTTTATTCATGTGGCACACTTTGTTGTTCCAGTAACTACGGTAAAGAGGTTCCTCTGAATGTTAATTGTAGACTCTAATGTGCATCCCACCATTTCTTATGGACTTTTTCATATTTAGAGATTTAACCCATTTTCTAATCCTAGACTCACACCAGTCAGTTTTGCATCATTGCAATAACTGAATGTATAAGCTCCACTGTGATCTGTATCAGTGAGGCAATTTTTGGAAGACAGGCAGAAAAATAAACATTAAAAAAATTCCTTTGCTTACTTGAATTTGGAGAACTCGTAAAATGTATTACTGCACCCAATCTATATAATTTTCCATACACTGTAGTTGTCAAATTTTTGTTTAATTCTAACACTTAGAAGGATTTTTTAATAGATCATTGCTGTAGTTCCACTACATTTCTTTCAGCAGTATATGAAGAAAATAGAAACTATTGTTTAAAAATTAGAGGCCAAAGTTTAATGATGTAGCTCCGAATATCTCATATGTAATATAATTTTTATTGCCTTGCATACATGACGTAAAAAAATTATCTAAGGCTATTTCTGGCTTCTGACTTCATGTAATCCATCATCATAACTGCCACCTTTTATTTGCATGAATCTACTCTTAAAGGTAATTTTTTGCTTAAGTTGTTAGTTTATTAGATAATATTCACTATTTACAACAGGAGAAAGGCATCCCACCAACAGATTGTCAAAACAGGAACAACCAGACAGTGCCCATGGAAACACAGATAAGGAATGTCTGTTCATTTAAAGACATAGAAAACAAATGTGAGTGATGTATATGTAATTAGTATGGTGCCTTGTGCAGGTGGTGCAATCTCATTTTTTATTGAATTTTTTTATCCACTTTCTTCTGAAGCAAGAAATGTCATTTTGATGGTTTGTCATACCATGTCTTCATTTTTGTAGATCCTATTTGGCAGGTGATAAGTAGAAGTCGTTTATTTTTATGTTTTGAATGTTCCTTATTAGTTGCATCCATAAAGTACTGGAATATAGATGAAAATTTAACAACTATTGACCAAACAAGAGAGGTTAAGGTTTCATTGTCCAATACCTTTCATATAACTGAAGGATTATATCTCCTGGCCAGAAAAGAGAGAGAGAGAGAGAGAGAGAGAGAGAGAGAGAGAGAGAGAGAGAGAGAGAGAGAGAGAGAATTTCAGTGTGCAATTTTTTGTAGCATCAATGTCTTATGTAATTTATTAAAAGCTTTTTTAATGACTTTTTATGGATTCCCAAAGACAAGGATTGTACAAAATTATAGTGTAACTCAATAGGACATTCTTTTGTGCCACATTTTCTTTTCCATTCAGGTCTTCGAAATGATATCTTACAGTTTCATGAGTTGACTTTTATATTGAGCTCATTGTAACAGCATTCATTGTAGCATTGAGGGGATAACAAATTGAAAAGTGAGTGTAACAGTTCAAATATATTTGCAGAGTCTTCTGCAAAATGTACAATTACCTGCATTCACAATTTTTTAGTTCTTGCTTTTTCTGATAAATACCTTATTTCCTTTCACAGCAATTGCCCTTCATAACAATTCTGTCACATACAATGTGTTTAACATAGGCAACATAAGCAAGGTCCCTGGTCTTTAAGTCAACACTTTTTTATTTATGCAATCTCTTCATTAACCAGCTGGGGCCAAAGAAATTTTACTGGTGCTGTTCCACTTAGTGCATACCCGTTAATGTTATCAGTGGGTAATTTTACTTGTTTAAAATTGCATAATATGGATGTGTGGAGATTAGACAAACTGTTTGCTGCAAGCCAATTGCAGGCCTGGGGGGCAGGATGTTAGTGCCAGGCTACTGGTGTTAGTCACATGTGTGGCTGTCCTTGATGTGGGTCACTCCTGCAGTAGCCTCCCCCCACCACTGTCCTTCCCTCCCCTCCCTTCCTCTCCTCCCTGCAACACCAGCTGTGTCCTCAGCTTCTTCACTCAGTCAGTGGCTGCTCACAGGCAAGCCAGTCCAACTTCTGAGGCAGCAGCAAGATGTACAAGAAGGTGTGTACTCACAGTTTGACAGGTGATCATTTTGTCACTTATCTCTGCAAGTGATTAGATTGTGGACAGACCAACACCCAGTGACTCATTCTTTTGGAAAAGCAGGAATTGGCTGGCAGTGACAGCTTCACCATACTTTTTTTTCTAAATTCCAGCAAACTTCTAAGCTACTTGTACAGTTGCATGATGAATGTATGTACTTTTTGGTGTCTCAACAGTGTTGCATCTAAGTGTCCATTGTTTGTACAGGGTGTTAAAAAGAGGTGACAGTATGCATCAAAACAAAACAAAAATAAATATGCATTACTGCACTTGATTTTTGGTGTGTTACTATATGTTCTTATGATGAAGTACTGTTTGTTGATTTGTTTTGTACTTGAAGTGACACTGACATTCCCATAAATCTCACTGGTGTTCTAAACATATGACGTCACTTGTGCAGCATGTATTCGTATAGGTGTTCAAATGGATATCTAGTTTTGTTGTTATTGCATATCAGGAATATGATAGGCCTAAGATATTAAATTTTTGGTGCCATTGTTGAGATGTCATAAACTCAAGGAAAACCATGCTACAAATGTCTCTGTAATCACAACGAAAATCAATTACTTACATTTGCAATGGAAGGTCCAATTACTTCATTGTTGGCATTTGAAAGGCAGATACCTGTGCCATAAGAATGGATAGCACAGTGAATACTTGGACCAGACAGTTCCCCATAAGAAGAAAAAGAAGAAAGGTTTATGTTTTATGATGTAAAAGAAGGCTAGATTGGGGCAATAAATCAGCTGTGTTCTTTTTAAAGAAACTAATTCAGCATCTGACTTGAGATATTTAGGAAAAACGCGCGAAATCTAAATGTGATGGGACATGATTTTCACATGCCGTTCATCCAAATGGCGATTCAGTGTCTTAGAGAGAGAAGAGGCTTTATAGGACTTTCAGCTATTGTTTGTTTGTTTCTTGTCTTTATGTATTCTAACCCTCTAAATTGGTACTGTGATACCTACTATAAACGATTTGCATTGAGTTCTAGTAGTTTGAACCAATCAAAATGCAAAGTTTCACAATTAACTTTAATTCAAATTATATTTCTGTTCATCTGTAAGCTAAAATTAATATTCTATTTGTAATGTGCAAGTAAACTGCTTATTCTGTGCAAAAAATAAGTACATCTCTTCCTGATGCTTGGAATTTGTAGACATTGTTTACATGCAAATTTATTCACTGACTTAATATCTCTTCCTAACTGTTATGAAAATTTGATTAACCTTATAACTAAATTAATAGTGTCATAAAGGAAGTGAAAAATAAGGTCTCATAGAATATATTTGAGCTTAGTATTATTATTCTGTTCTCTGTACCTGCCTTAGATTTTCTATTAATAAAGCAGTAAAAGTGTTATAATAATTCTCTTTTTTGCTTGTACACAGGCTTTGCAAGTGGCAACAAATGTCACAGAGCAGAAACATCATGTGTCAAGGGACAAACGTGGCCAGATACTCGGCAACCTAAGAGGCTTCCGAGGATGCACTGTGTGGTTCACAGGTTAGTACTGATACATGGCTATGAATGAAACCAATAAAAATTTCCCCCTTTGAAAGACTGTGCTTCTTGTATATAGGGCACAGTTTTTCTGCAGTTTATGTGCTTCTGAATGATGTGCGTAAGTCTAAGTAAATGGAAATATTTTATATAAAGGTGCAACTTGTGTAGCTTTGTGTTCTCAAAACTAAAAAGCAGTGAGTCAATTGACTTTCAATTGTTACACAATGTTTCATTTTCATGGAGAGGGTTTGTATGCTATCCACTTTGCTGTAATGACTGAAGGTAATGAGATGGGGGTGAAGAACATGTTTAGCCCATTACCCAGAATTTATTCATCAAGTATTTGAGAAAAAGAGCACTTAGTGAACAGCAATAAATTGTATACATCATTTCAAACCTTTAAAAGACTTTTTGGGCTGATGCCCCAGACATAAGTTGAAAAGAAAAAAAGTTAGTTGCCTACTACATTGTCACGGTTTGTGCTTTATAACTACCACATCATGCATAGCATTAATAATTTACTAATTGAGTATTACTAACTGGATTTCTGACACATTTTGCATACATGTACCACTGACTGCAACCTGCAAAATTATCCTTGTGTGACACACAGTTCAGGAGAAATGACATCAAAAACCCCGTGGCATTGGAAAAACTGCCACTTCGTGCATGTTGTTTTAATTTATTCCTTCTTTGCTTCCAATTCTGTTCAGAAATTATTTCCCAGGCATTATCGACATATGCTGCTGAATGAATCTACAAAATTATACCATTGTACAACATATTAATCAGAAGATATGACATCTTTAACACTGAGGTGTATGAAAAACCCAACTTCATGCACAAAGGTTTAATGTATTACTTTTTTATTACTCATTCTATTTGCAACATTTTACATGGAAAGTATACATATAGCACTAGAATATCATTGTACAAGATATATATCGGGAGATACGATGTCATAACCTTTTAATGAAATGAAAACAAAACCACAGTCCAAATTTTCTATTAGTCAACATGGTTGAATACCAAACATATATGATACAGTGTAAACAAGTAAAAAATTAGGCATATACAAGTGTTGAGAGAAGATAAGATTGAGGTTATGATACAGACAGAGAGAAGTATAGGAGGTAATGGATGTGCAATGGAGAGTGAAATGGAAGACAGAGAGCGAGAGGGGGTGGACAAAGCAAGGGGTGAAAAAGAAAATGGACAGAGAGAGGGAATAGGAGGAAGTGGATAGCAGAAGGAAGGGAGGGAGGAGATTGGCAGAGGCAAGGGACAGTTAGAGTGAAGAGGAAGACATAGACAGATAGACAGGAAGAATGTAGAAAACAATTTTTTCTCTCCTTGATCTCATGTGCAGCTCGTTCATTCCATAGGTGATGAATTGTCTGGTCTCAATATTTATGCAGAAAATGGGTAAACAAAACATGTAGTCATTCCACTGGTTTCACAGCACACACTGATTTTCTATTATAGAATATTTCTTCTTCCTTTCCTTCAATTCAACATAGACACAGCAATGCAAGGCAGGGAACTGATTAGATTTATATGTTTTCGCAGTGAGTCAATGTTTGCAAGAATACTGTTATTAACAGAAGGAAGATGGCTGTGTGAGAGAGAAATAATGCCCACATAGGGATGGGGAGGGAGGAGGAGGCAGTACATGACTTGAACAGGGAACGAGCAATGAGAAAATAGAAAAGGCAGGATAAAGTGAAGCAAGAAAAGACAGGATAAAGTGAAGAAGTGGGAACAAATTAGCAGAGGTTTAGGTCACAGGGATTGTGAGAGCTCAGTATATGTTGGAGACGCAGATCTCTGCTGGGCCATTTGGAAAAAATTGTGCTGCAATCTTAGTATCCAAATGGCCCAGGTGAAGAAACACTGCCTAGAAGACTAGGCCTCACAATTGGCCGCCCTTACGACACACCTAAAGACTGCAGCCATCATCTGACTGGCTTGCCGCTGGGGCACACCCACTGCTTTCTAGCGGCCAGCCAGTCAGCTTGCATTCGCGGCCTTTAGGTGTGACTTAGGCACGGCCAGTTGTGAGGCCTTGTCTTCTAGGTGGTATTGGATGAGGTAGCTGTTGAAGTCATTTGTGCTGTGATGTGCAGCATATTAAGCAACTAGACAGTCATGTTTGCCATTTGCCACTGTTAGTTAGTGACCATTCATGCAAGTAGACCTTTGCTCACTTAACACATTGTAGATGGCACCCGAGCCAGGCTCATTCAGTGGTGCTCGAGTCTTACTTGTGCAATGCTAAAAAAAATTGTAGCTTCCGTTCCACAACCTGCCCTCTGTTGGTAACCACATAAAATGACGAAGGAAGATTCTCTGCATTGTGCTGCCACATAATAGGTCAACTCCTAACTATTAGTATGCAACAAAAGGTTTTTGTATTTCCCACTCTCTGTTGAGCTCAACACGGCTTTCTTCAGCTATCTGTGTTACTGCCTGCCGCGTGCTCGCACTCTGCATGTACTTGACATGGCATATTTAGATGAGAGTGATGTTTTCTATGTCCCACAAAAGGAAATAGACAATTCCAGTTCAGATAGAGAAGCTGACTATCTGTAAGAATCACATGTAAAAGTTTTTCTTTGGAAATAAAAACATGATTTGCTAAAAATTTTCTGTATCTGCTAATTTTAATATTCAGTAATAATTTTTTTGTTGAATAAATAAAAGAGGTTTTATTGTTTCAAGTGAGACAGCAAACTCAATTACTGGATTCATAGTTAGAAAGCTGTAATTTTCATAGTCTGACTGCCCCGTCCAGGGTGACATACAACAGCCATGCCCACACTGAATGCTGTACAGGAACCGCAACATAGCTGATTCATTACATGGCTCCTTTCACGCATGACCCTGCCTTCTATTGGGTAGAAATTTCCCCTGTGATTGGAGGTGGTAGATGAGTGTATTGGATGTATGTTGCACCTGGGCTGATAACCCATGAGGTACGGGTTTTGGTGTAGAATTGGAAGAGCAGTGGACAACAATGTTCCATAGGGTGGGTGGGTGGTGGATGTGGGTAGCATTTTGGGTAGTATATTTCTCATCTCGGAGCATGACAAAAGCTATGATGGAGGATGTGGTTGTAATTCTTCAGGTCACGGTGGTAGTGGATGATGTAAGGTGTGCTGGTCAGTGGCTGGTTAACAGGTTTACAGTATTGGTGTCAGAGAGGTAGATGGCATAGGATATTTTTATTTCTTTTTTGAGAGCTGTATGGAATAAAATCTCAGTAAAGGCTCTGGTAAGGTTAATCAGTATGTAAACATGTAGATGTATATTTCAACAACATCTGCTTTATACTGCAGTTGCAACATCTACAGATGGTGGGACCGCAAGGAAGAGACTTTTTTACATGGAACAGGTGAGTGCTGTCAAAATAGAAGTATTGTTGGTGGTTGTCACTTCACGTGGGCAGATGGATTTATGCAGGCACCTCAGAGAGTTGAAGATTGACATATAGTAAGGTGGCTTAAGGAGTTGAGAATGATTTGAGACCCCACCTGTAGTCCCAAAGCTAATTTCAGCCTTACTGGACTTGTAAAGGGCCTTATTTCATTTCTCATTCTTTATAGTAAAAGTATTTCTGTGACACACCCTCTACTGACAACAGTCTACGACAACTCGATATAAAATCCTATTAAATCAGTTCCAAACTCTCCCCAAACATGATCCCCCTCTCCTTTCGCCCAGCGTATGGCAATCTTTCAGGAAAGGCCATAAGTACTAACCTTGTCAGGTTCAGATTCATCAATGAGATTTTCATAATCTGGACCTATGGCAAGGTCATTGATTGCTCTTTCCTTCAGAACCTCAAGACCTATTTTCAAATCGACTTCATGTGGTCCATCTCAACTCAGCAAGCTACATTTCTAGTCATTGGTTTCCAACGCTCGGTTGGCTCCATAAATATGTCTGTCCATGTCAAGTGCACCAACCACCAACAAAACTCACTTCCTTACAGCCTTGCCAACCATGGATGCTGGATCTGCAGGTCAAACCTTTTCTGACAGTCAACCATAAATAAATCTATTTTGCAACCTGCTAGTCGAATACCAGTAAACCTGTTAACCAATCACTGATCAGCATTCCTCTGATCACTCATTGTTTCCCTGGCCTGGAAAAGATGAACGACATCCTCTAGACCATTTAACTGCCGAACATGCTGCATACCACAACGTAAATGACTTCAGCGGTTGCTTCACTACATGTGCTATGTGAATACTACCTTCCAGCACAACTTTCTCTGAATTGTTCATATGGAGATTGGATCTCAAACATAGCCTGTGTTCTCACAAGCCCCCTGACTTACAACTCTGTTTACCTGTTTCCACTGCCTTCCTTTAGCTTACCTTTTCCATTTTCTCACTGGTCCCTCACTGCCAGCTCATGCAGTGCTTTCTCTCACCAACTCCCCCCCCCCCCACCCTCAACTTGGCATTCAATCCTTCTCTCCACCCCAAATTTGCAGCTGCCCCCTCCATTTTATCTCTTCACCTTCACCCCACTCCTATGTCTCCTCCCTCAATTTTCATTTTCTTCTCTCCCCTTTCCTTTTTCGCCACTCCAATTTCTCACACTTCTCTTTTTGCTGCTTCTCTTTTCCCTTCCTCCCTTTCCCCATCCCTCTCCCTTCTACCATCATATCTTTTTGATCTACATTTGATTTGTCATATTAGAAAAGGAATTACTCGAAATCTAGCATGATTTGTGTTTCCTGTTATATGGTGCAGTGCTTTGAGTGACTGCCTTTTACTTATTTTATATATTGCTCAGTCCAGGAATTACCATTATTAATATGATAAGATCATGCAAGATAGAGCACTAAATTCAGAAAAAAGAATAATCTAAGATTACATGGCCAGGCTTTAAACGATTATCCTTTTGAATATGAGTAAAGTGTTGTATAACTGCAAAACCTCTTTTGTTTGAAGCTTTTCAAAAGATGCCTGTTTGATGTAATACACTTTTCATGGTGAATGACATGCTCTTGGAAACATATGTTAGGTAGTTAGCTAATTATGCTTCTATGGGCATGGTGATTGGATGTCATACTTTGAAGTAATAACTAGTCCCCCTTATTTTTTGTGACAAAATGCACTTGACTATAATGATGTTACTCTTTTATGAATAATTTCATGTACTTTAGGTACACCTGACAGCCTCGGGTGCACTTTCTTGATGAAAACAAATATAATTAATGCTGATAAATCTATCATCAATTATCTAATAAGTTGTGGTGTCCGTTGTATCAGAATTTGGGTTGAATAAAAAGTTTTCAAAGACTACGGAAGTGATTAAGAGAGGTGCTCATGATAAATGGTACATTTAGATTTGTGTCCCAGTCTGCCAAAAATTTTGTCTTGTCAACGTTGCAATTATTTCAGTGGCCAATTGCAACTGGTGCTGTAATTTCTCTTTCATGAACCTTAGTATGTTGCTGAGTGTTGTGAATTAGTGGTACACCGATAATCTGGTTTCAAGTTTTAATCTTGGTGTGTGCTTATGTAATATTTTTATATTAGTAAAAAACTCGGTTGCACAGTGGTAGAGTGCCAGACTACAAATCCGAAGGTCACGGGTTCAATTCCTTCCAGGTCCTAGGATTTTTATCTGTCACTTTCCACTTCTTTCACCTCTGTCAGTATTGCTCATGTTAAAAATACCAAGGAGCAACGTGGTTTGGAACCCACGTTAAACTGTAGGTCCCCCTATAACTGGCTGGGTAAGTCAGTTCGAAGGTCGGAGGAAGGCAACGGCATATCACCTCCAAACAGGACCATGCCTGGTAAAGCACTGTGGTGTTCAAACCAATCTTCAGATTGATGACTGCTTTACCTTTTAAAAATAATTATATGCATATAATGAATTTAACATTTCACTGTTTTCACCTCATTTAAAGTCAATTGTAACAGATTTGTAAGAACCAAAATTTCTTTAGGGGAATGTATAGCTATGAAAGTAGCAGGCCACTGTTCACATGCCATAATGGAAAAAGAACTGCTTGAATTTGCTTAGTTTGAAACACTCTGGTATCTTAGTACTTTTATTTCTCTTATTTAATGTGAATGATTTACTGAATGTAATACAGTTATATGTTTTACTAACCCATAGTTTTGATCCTAGTTTCAGTTTAATGTCCACTAATATCAATTTATTTTCCACAGGTCTATCTGGAGCAGGTAAAACGTCTATTTCATTTGAACTGGAAGCATATCTCATCTCACGAGGTATACCTTCATATGGTCTTGATGGTGACAATGTGAGAACAGGCCTCAATAAAGATCTAGGTTTCAGTAAGGAAGACCGAGAAGAGAACATTCGTAGAGTGGCTGAAGTAGCAAAGTTATTTGCCGACAGTGGAGTTGTTGCACTATGCAGTTTTGTCTCCCCATTTGCTGCTGTAAGTTAAAAACTTAATTGGAAAAAAGTTTTTATAAAATTTAAAAATTATTCATTTTAAGAACATACACTAATTTTACCACGAGTATAACACATTGCTGTGATGACAACATTGAAGTGAGGATAGCATAAATTTCTTTCTACAAGCTAAGTTGTGAAAGACATTACTTTTGATTCATTTTTGTGTCTATAGCAAGGTTGTTACCATAACAATAATACAATCCCTGTTTTTTTTTTTGCATGGACATTTCATAAAATATTTTATCATTTTGATTATTTTGCTCTGCAGGACAGAGAAATGGCACGTAAAATCCACAAGGAAAGTGATTTGCCATTTTTTGAAGTTTTTGTTGACACACCACTAAATGTATGTGAACAGCGTGATGTGAAGGGCTTATACAAGAAAGCTAGACAGGGAAGCATCAAAGGTAATGCAAATCATCATATAACCAATTTAATTTTGTAGATAATTTTTTTCCTTTGTACATATGTCATATAATTATTCGTCATTGTTTCAAATATTTCAAACATAGGCTTTAGTTATCTATAATGAAGGACATTATAAGACAGAGGAATAATGGTCTCTCTCTCCCCCTCCCCTCCCCCCCCCCCCCCCAAAAAAGACCAAAACTACTTAAAATGAACCATAGTAAACAGACTTCGAACCTTGAGTTTTTTGCCTTAAGTTATTACAATTGTAGAAAAATAACAAGAGGAAGAGGGAAGATTTACAGTTGGAGAAGATGAGGTTTAGCTGTGTACAAGGAAAGACCAAACTAGGATTAATAATGATAGTATTATGATAGTTAAGATTAAATTTTCAGACCAATTGAATTGCAAAAAGTTAATACCGTTTTTGTCCAATACCAAATAAAGATAAAAAAAAAAAACACAAACAGATTATAGATGCAAGTAAAAATATGTGGAGAAAGAGTAAATGGGAAAAACAAAGTAAAGGGGAAAAATAAATAATCTTTACTTGATAATTGTTATTTATTTTTGTATAATCACTGACAAAAATTTGGACAATATTTAATACCATGTTTTCCACCCCATCCCAAACACACTATTTCCCTTAATTATGACTGGATGAAGATGTGTTTACCAAGGTGGATGCTAAGAAAGAGCAGCAATGCTAAAAAATACAGAGGAGCATTTGTGCGTTCTGTCAGATTGACATGTATTGTTAGTTGTGGTTCATCTGTGTTCCTCTTTTTTTAAAAAGAGATGATTCTTGTGTCATTGTTTAGGTATTTGTTTAATCTAAACACTGCTATTGGCTTTCTATTTCCTTAATGATTATGTGTGTGCAACTGGTTCATTCAACTTCAAAACAAAATACTTTGTACATTTGTCTCAGACTATAGTTTGATTGACAGAGAAAATTGCTATAAATGTAACTGTAATATGAAGGAAAGTGCAAACATTATAAATAAATAGGTGACAAAGAGTCACTGGAAAGGAAGAAATGCCAAGAAAAATGGTGAAAGATGGAGTACGTAAATTTCTTGAAGGATTAAATAGAAAGGCGTAAGTAAATAAAACACTGAGCTTAAAACATATATTACTCTCAAAAGAACAATTTAAAAATGGCTACAAGTTAACTGCATCAATTAATACTGCCATAAAGTATTGCAGATAAACTATACAGCTACATAAATTTTCTGATAATATCCATACTTCAGGTAACTGCAATGTATTGGGAGTGTGTATTTCATAATACATTTGCCTCTTGCAGGCTTCACTGGAGTTGATCAGGCATATGAAAAGCCTGAGAATCCTGACTTGGTTGTGAAGACTGTAAATGCAAGTGTTGAAGAGAGTACAATGCAAGTTGTAGAATTTTTGCAGGAGCATGTAAGTGAAAAATAGGAGTACATTGTTTGTTTAAGTATGCACATAATGGCACTAACAATTTTGTGTTTACATTAAAGGATATAATTCCACAAACACTACAAGCTAGTGATGAGGTCCATGAGCTGTTTGTGCCTGAGAATAGGCTGGCAGCAGCAAAAGAGGAAGCAGAGCATTTGCCTGCTTTGGAAATCACAACACTAGATCTGCAGTGGCTGCAGGTCCTTTCTGAAGGATGGGCATCACCCCTTGAAGGTTTCATGCGTGAGGACCAATTTTTGCAGGTAAGGTAAACATTTAAAAGTTTCTGAAAAAATTAGCTTTTACCTTGCATTTGTCTGTTTCTAATATTTTTAATTTTTCGCAAATATGCAAACATTGCCACCATACAGTTATTAAAGTTATAATCATATAAAGGAAACTATTTTCAATGAAAGATAGGAAAATAATTAAAATAAACCTTATTTATCAGGCAGTTGACAGAAGATATATCAGTGAAAAATATTTCATAACGATCTAAGGGAATTCAATAATTACTGTCACCATTTTCTTAAATTAACAGATCACAAAAAGTATTTTTAAAGATCTTATTTTCTATAAAGAATAGTTAAAAATAGTGAAGAGGATGCAAATACACAATACATACAGTTGATCTTTTCAGTACCTGACTTCCAGGCTATTGTTTGTTTCATGTGACAGTTAGTTGCAGTGATTATGTTCTGTGTATCTTGGAGGATCGGTTCTGTTTCTTAATAATTTATGTTGGAACTGAATTTTTCAATTGCTATTGATATTATTTCTTTCAATTTAAGCCACATGTGATCTACTGTTTCATAGTTAATGTGTAAGGAATGTGGACCTTAGAAAGATACCAACCAAATTTTTGTCTGATTTTTTAAATGGATGAATTTTGCATTTATTTTTGGTGGTTTTGGTTGAAACAGTATTGAGCCTTGCTACAATGACTTTGTGTTTGCTAATCCCTGTATCCATCATCATAATCTCTATTTGTTCAGGATTATTTGTAGCTGAGAGGTCAAGTCATTTTTTTTTCTGAGCACTGTTTGAGCATGGGGGGGGGGGGGGGAGGGGGGGGAATCCATACCTATAATGATTTCAGCTTCAGTGCTTTCTGTTAATACTTTAAGTTCTGTTACACTCCCAAAGCAACTACGATGATTTACAACTACAGTACTGAGTGTTGTGTGTTCTACCTTCATCTTGTCTTTGGCCTGCACCCTTTATGATTAGATGTCTAACCTAGAAATCTGTCCATTCCATACCAAACAACCCTTATATCCATGAAGCTGAGTGTAGAATGAACTTACAGCCACCTACTTACATTTTGCATAATGATCACAAAGACAAGATAAGAGAAATTAGAGCTCATACAGAGGCATATAGGCATTCTTTCCCCCCGCCCCCCTCATTCTATTTGGGAGTGGAATAGGAAAGGAAATGCCTAGTAGTGGTACAGTGTACCCTCCGCCAGGCATCTTACGGTGGACTGCCGAGTACGTATGTAGATGTAAATGTAGCCACTGATATGTATGGGACACCTGATGTATTTAATAGAAACTGAATTCCACCACCAAATGATGCAAGTCAAGAAGACTCCAGCATACGAGGTCTCAGAACTGTCTGCCTTTGATTCAGAGCCTCCAATCAGCTCTGTATCAAAGGTCCACACCTGGACCTTTCATTGTTACTGCCGTCATCTCACAAGACAAACAATCTTCACTAAGCTACACATCTGCCAGAAAACAGAGAGAATCTCTCCTGATCAAAAACAACACAGAGCATTAGTGCTGAATTGAATCACCACCTGCGGTTGGCTGCACCCTGTGGTCTTCATGGCATCTGAAATGACCATTTCCACATCTGGGATGACTTCCCCTCATATGCACACTACAGTCCACACTACATGTTTTCCCCACTTGACAGTCATGTCCCTAAGAGGCCCCATTACACACCTGACAAGGAAGTTCTCAGCTACAAGTAATCTCACCTTCTGTGAGTGTCCAGATATTGTGGACTGAGAAGTTTCCTCTGACTCTGAATTATTATCAGCCACAGATAATGCCTGAAATCTTTTCATCAGACAAACTGGCAAGGCTTAATGACTAGCCTCAAGAAAGTTTGAAACAATGGCCCACTCAGTGGCAAAGGATCAGACTCAATGCAAGCAATAATCAGGGTCCCCAATACTCTGAGAATTTTCAGCTATCAGTCGATCTTTTTTAAAAAAATCATTATTGGCAAATCATGATTTCGGCCAGTAACTGGCCATTATCAATGCATGTGTTTAACTGTAGATGTTATTAATGTGGAAAAACTCACACCACACCAAGTATGTTTTTCCACATTAATAACATCACAGTTAAACATATGCATTGATAATGGCCAGTTACTGGCCGAAATCATGATTTGCCAATAATGATTTTTTAAAATAGATCGACTGATGCCTGAAAATTCTCAGAGTATTGGAAACATATCACAGTCGTGGAGATCAAACCATGGAGATAACTTAATAATCAGGGTGGCATGAATGGGACACATGTGAGATTAGCTGAACATCCACAGGATCACACTCCTCAGTCCACCACAGTGGTGCCCACAGGTGACAGACTAAAGCTGTGTCACTGAAACCATCACTTTATCCAAATACAGCAATCACAGTCCCTACCCATACTAATCATTGCCAAGCTATACAGATATCAATATGCAAAACTGTGCTTAGTAAACATGCAAACACACTATAAGTTTTATAATTTTAAGTACAAGCTATCATAAAAATAAAAATATGTCACCTTTACTTAGAAGCTGGTACACTTACAAATGAAAAGGTGTGCTACCCTCTGCTCTGAGATGCAGGTTACCCGATTGAGTCACCTGAGTTACCTTACAGAAACTACATTCAGATCAAAAACAAATGACTGGCTCTATATAAATTGCAAAATAATGCATTACACAGCTACTTGCATGTAAATCTGTGCTTAATAAACATGCACAGATATGGTAAATTTAAAAATCTGAAGAAATAGCACACAGGAAAATCAAAATATATCACATCTAATTAGAAAATGTCTTGGGCTTCCAGCCGCATCAAATGGTTTGATATCCACGAGCTTTCGGCCGAAATCTCCTCGGCCATTGTCAAGTGGTGATTGTCTTATCATTTCTGCCACTGTCCTTATATACCTGCGCAGCTTACTGTGACGTCACTGGTGTTCAGTCGCATTGCCATACAAGGCAATGTTTTGGCTGCGTGCCTGCCGTGCCCGCTTCAACCGTCTGATGGCCGGGTCCAAAGCTGTGCTCAGCTACAAACTGCCATCTTTATTAAAAGATTTTTCAGATATTTTGATTTTGATAGCCTCTTTTATTAACTATCCTAGAAAGTATTTGTTCTGGTAATGACTGATGTATCCTCGAATGCAATGCAATGTTTGTTTTCTACAGTGTGCTCCACAATTGCTGATTTCTCAGGATAACATAGGCGGAAACATCTTTCATGTTCAACACAGCGCTGTTCAATATTGGTGCACTGTCTGTCCGATGCAGAACTGTCCACACCCACACAGTATCTTGTACACAACTGGCATTCTAAGACATAGATTATCTTTCACAGGTCTCATCATCTGTCGCAATTTTGTAGGAGGCCTGAAGAACATGTTGATCTTGTAGCTCATAAGAAACTGGCTAATGTTTCCTGTTACAGAGCCACAAAATGGCAAAAATGCAAACTTCTTTGTCTCCTCCTCGTCGGTCTCCTGCTTTCGTGTCTTCAGATAGAGGGCTTATGTTATCTGGCAGTTGCTGTAGCCATTTTTCTTAAACACTTTTCATAAGTGGCTCAGTTCCTTCTGGAGATGGTCATTGACCGAGACTACTTCTGCTCTGTGCACCATTGTCCTTAGAGCAGATTGTTTTTGTGATGGGTGGTGATGGCTCATAGTGTGCAGATACAGGTCCGTGTGGGTGGGATTCTGGTAGACACTAAGGCTAAGGCATCCATTTGTTTTGTGCCTGACAAGTACATCAAGGACTGGCAGGGCACCATCTCTCTCTACCTCCATCGTGAAATTGATTTAGTCATGGGTGCTGTTGATGTGGTCCAAGAATTCACCCAGTTTTTCACATAGATGTGGCCAAACAATGAATGTATCATCAACATAATGATAGCAACAGCTAGGCTTTGCAGGAGCCATGTCTATGCCGATGTTCTCAAAGTATTCCATAAACAGATTGGCAATACCAGGAACTAATGGGTTTCCCATTGTGACACCATCAATCTGGTTAAAATATTCTCCACCATATAAAAAATATGATGATGTCAGAGTATGTCTGAATAAATCCACAACAGTGTCACCACATGACAATGGCCGAGGAGATTTTGGCCAAAAGCTCATGGATATCAAACCACTTGACGTGGCTGGAAGCCCAAGAGAATGACTTGCCGTGAAACTATGCATTCATACTTTAACATTAATTGTATATCAGGTAAAAAGACCAGAGTGTCTGCTTATCAAAACTGGAGTGTAAGAAATAAAACTTTTGTTAAGGTGGGATACAGAAGAAATAAAAGTATGAGATTAGAAACCTATCATCGTCCTATGTGTTCACTGGTTCAGTGAACCCCTGGAAAAAAGATCGTCGTGAAAGAAAGTTATTTTTCTTTTTAACTATCATTCTTCATTTAATTCTTCTACCATATCATTTTATATGGACATTCAAATTATTTTTATCACATGAAAAACATTTTATGCCACAGAGACAGCACTTATATGAGTCTTAGCGTAGCCTCTTAATATAGGCGGCAGTGGCCGCAGCGCACAGCGTTGCAATGTCCGTGCATGCAGCAGGGAGGGGCAATAGGAAAAACCACTTTTGACATTGGTCTTGGAGCTGGTAGACAGTCCAGCTCCTGGCTACTCGAACTCTGGCGGTTATGCACAAACGGTCCCGAAGCAAGACAATGGAGCTAGTGTGCACTTCGCCATGTGCATGCACAGATCCTACATGAAGGCAACATCTGCCCTTCATATTTGTTTTTGGCACATTGAAGATTAATCAAAAACACGTCATATTTGGTAAAATATAACTATAAAGATGTCTCAACTGTAAAAGATCAGATTATGAATAATAATGAAGTCACTACTCTGCTCCTAACAAGAATAACCATGTGGTTAGCAGCATCGTGGCACTGTACAAGGTAGAGAATTTGAGACCAACTGCAAGCATTTTTTTGTAAACCCAATCTTCTTTTTAACAGATATGGGAACAACAATGACTTTTGTATTGTTACTTGCCACGTATCTATGGACGGTTTAGCAAATGTGTTACAATTTTGAGGGTAAATGACATTTATACTCTTTGTTGTAACACATATTTAAATGTTTGAAAAGATGTGGGGGGAGAGCAGCATTTGTGAATGCGTAACATTAGGAGGGGGTGCTGCTTACAGTGTCACGTAACGGAATGTAGCATGTATCTTCATTGTAACAAATTCATTTTGTTACAGTCACTTAACAGTGAAATCAGTTACTTACTGTGTTTTAGTGTTCATGTGCATGTTCATATGTTCTTGATGTTTATTATCAAAGAAAAATAAACAATGTTCAGTATCTTTTATAAACAAATTACTCAGCTTTAAGCTTGGAACAAGGCTGACAACTCAGCTCGAGTTGAAGCAAGTGCAAACAAGCCGAGGTAAGACTTTTACAGATCTTTTAACGAAAATATACCGAAAGGAGGGGGGCAGTGCTTTCCTCCGGCATCACTCAAAGAGGTGCACCAAATTCTCTCTCTTTGGATGCCGAGTGTGGCGGGGCACCACTTTAAAGATCCGGCACTCAAGGAAGTGAACCCCCAGTCATCTGAAGCACCAGCCACCGCTGGCTATCATTATCTGATTTGAAGTAGAGAAGTGAATGTGTGCAACGTTTCCTGCTGCTACCCTCTTTTGTAATATGCAGTTTTCTTGTTAGAATAGAAAACTGTGGTGACAACAAAAAACAAATTCACAATAAAATCACTATTTTATTGCCTTTGATATATTTGAAAGTCCTTTGTTTCCTTAGTAGTGAGAAAATGAAATTGCTTTTGACTGCATTACATACAATTTAAAAATTATTGAAGCAGATTGCAGTGTTTAAAATAAATATGTTGATGCTACCATAATGAAAGCATATTTGTGTTCCAAGAACAGAAAATAACACTTTAATTTATTTTCTAGGCCATTCATTTCAATTGTCTTCCTGAGAAAGCTGGAATTAACCAGTCTGTTGTAATTGTACTACCAGTACATACAGAAGACAAAGAACGACTTGATGGTATGTCAGCCATTGCATTGTCCTATGAAGGAAGGAGGGTAGCTATTCTCCGTAAGCCAGAATTCTATGGTCATCGTAAGGAGGAACGTGTCTGCCGTCAGTTTGGTACATCACATAGAGGACACCCTTACATCAAGGTGAGGAAACAAGAAAATACAGAATTATGAGAATAATGTTAAAAAAGAGTATGTTTTGATGAAAACTGGCACACTAACTTTGTGAATACCTAGAACTTACAGATTTTCAGTCTACTGTTTCACCATTTTGAATATTTATGTACTAGCACAGGACTTGCAGGTAGCTGGTAAAGGAAATGGAAACATTTAATTTCATTACCATTGTGTCTAAATTATTATTTTACTATCTGTGGTACCAAACTAAGGTAGTACTGGCTAGCCAGTCTACCTCTTTTGAGTAATGTACTTTCTGCTCAGTATAAGACTAAGATTTATATTTTCGTTAATTCTTCATGAATAAATGATACCAATCATTGAAATGAGTTATTGCCAGGCATACAAAACTAGAGAAAACTAGCTACTTTTTGTGTAAAACCTTTTTCAATCTAGGTGTCTCTAGCTAGTGTGGGCCATGTATACCTGTCTGTCAGTGGCACAATGCTTTTGTGTGAGTGGTCTCCTGTACTCCTACAGTATTTACATTCTACCAGTCCCTTCCTACTATAATAATATATTTTCTCTGCATTTTGTTTCAATAAAAATGTCTTCAAGTACTTATACAGTTTTACTTCTGTTGATGGTTACTGTACCATTCACTGCTTTAACAATCCACTGTCATTTCCGGTCAGTACAAGATTCAGTTTTGATTTCTTCATATTCTTATTTTCATTAATTTCTCTTGCTCTTTCCTCATTGCAATTTTGACCATCAATGATTTCAATTCCTCCTGTTAAACCTCAGTGATTCAAAATCAGTCTTTTGCAGCAGACATTGAATTATTTGGATTTCTACAATCTTGTGTTCTTTGGTGCTAGTGAAGCGTGTTTTGCAAGTTAACAATTTTCTCACTATATTGAAATTATGTAAACAATTCATTACAGATGATTTATGAAAGTGGTGACTGGTTAGTGGGTGGTGATCTGGAAGTACTCGAAAGGATCAGATGGAATGATGGGTTGGACAGTTATCGTCTAACCCCACTTGAGCTTCGAGCAAAATTCCGGGAGATGGGTGCTGATGCTGTTTTTGCATTCCAGCTTCGAAACCCTATCCACAATGGACATGCATTACTTATGCAGGTATATTTGTTTCTTATTTTATATTTTAATACTTGTCAGTTATCTTATTGTGAACAGCTTTAATATTATGTCAACTTTTAATTTTTCCTTGTGAATCGAAAGCTCTAAGGGGTAAATTTGATTTTTCATAAAAGCTATATATTTTATAATTAAAAAAAGATTCTATTTTATTGCAATTGGACACATAGTTATTAATAGCTGGAGTTTTCTGTTTTTTACGCTGACAAAAGGTAACAAAACGCAGTGAAGCAACATATGCATCACAGAAGTAGCAAGATTCTCCTTTATTTTTCTTGTATGTGGTATAATTTTCCTTCTATACTTGTGCTCATTGGCAGGTACCTGTGTATAATTTCTTGAATTATTGTACCATCAGGACTGTTATATTACCAAGGAAAATTTCCTAGTTACACTTACTAATATCTTAATAGAAAACTATAAATAATGATAATCAGTGACAATATCACTTTTTATAGAATTCTATTCATAACTTAACTGGCATCTGTATTCCTCCTTCTTGTCACAATATTCACCATCTTTTTGTATTATGGCTGTCCTTTCAGTAAGGTGCACAAGAAGCCATTTTTGTCTGCTGTTATGATGTGTATGCTAGTCTTAATTTTTTTAATATAAGATTAAGTAATTTCTAGAGGTGACAAGAAATTTTGTATCAGCCAAAAACAAATTTTTGCAATACACTAAATTGCTTGCAGGACTCATATACTTGATCTTTTTTAATGTAGTCTTAAATTTAATTATTTTCTGTCTAATTTTACTATGCATTCAAAACGTGATAATGTCATTTTTCATTATGAAAGGACACAAAACGAAGACTCTTGGAGGAGCAAGGCTTCCGTAAACCAGTACTTCTGCTGCATCCTCTGGGTGGTTGGACGAAGGATGATGATGTACCCCTGCCAGTGAGAATGGAACAGCATAAAGCAGTATTAGATGAAGGAGTACTTGATCCAGAGAGTACCTTGTTGGCCATTTTCCCATCTCCAATGCAGTATGCGGGACCCACTGAAGTTCAGTGGCATGCAAAAGCTCGAATGGTAAGTGTTGCATGGGAGTGTCTTTATGTATTATAGATGTCTCTTCAACAAAAAACGGAATGAAATGTCCACCTAACAATGTGAAAGGTAGAAGCTCATTTACAACCATCACAATATTTAACTGAATCATGAGGCTTTAAAGAGAATGAAAAGAAACATTTTTAATATTGCACAGAAATTGACAACCTTCTCCTTCAAACTTATCCTTACATGCAAAAGGAATCGTCACATCAGAAGCTGAATCACCCTTGCATTTATTCTGCTCTTGTGTAATGCTTCTGAACTCTGAAAAAAAAATAATAATCCCTCTGTAGTTCTGAATAATGGATAATCAGTAGTTAGTTCATTTAATGAATATGGGTTTGCACTTTAGGTTTATGACTCATTACAACCTGGTAGCAAGTTTGGAGAAGGATGTAAATCAAGCCACAGCAACTGGGGACAATAGCCAGGAGTGTGTGATTATGCTTGTGAGATGTGTGTGCATTTTCTATTGTGGAAGAACATTTTTTTAGCTTGAAGGCTTGAAATTTTAAGCAGCCTTTTCATTGTGACTCTCTGTGACATGAGTCCTCCATATTGTTACTCCATTCTGGACTCTCTTGGACTTCCCATTGTTTGATTTCTCCTAACAGTTTTCCTTGCAGCTCACAACCTAATGTAGTTTTCCTTTCTTACTATTCTCTAACGAATTAGTGTCCATTATTCTCCATCTCTTCTTTCATGTGTTTTACTGTCATCTTCCAAATCACACAAATTTTTAAGTTCTGAACCACACTGCATCAATGGTCTTGTCCACTAATATGACAATATCTACATGATTGTGCAGATTGTTGGTACAATATCTGATGTCCTATATTCTTCCAACTGATATATTTATTCCTAGGCCTTCAAATTGAACACAATTTCTTCCCCACCATTGAATATTTTTGCATGTTATTTTTCATACCTCCTGTGCTACATACAGGTACTCATTTCCTCATGTTGCACCAATTTTTTGTCCATATTTCATTCATTCAGTCCTTTTTGTGTTTATTCCCCATGTAGTTTTACATTTTTTATCCTCCACTATAGTTCCTTGTTCCCCTCCATTTGAACAAATGTTTCTTATCCATATCTAGAATCCAGTGCCACGTATATGTTTCTGTGTTGTTTCCTAGTAGGGACAGGTGATTAATTTCAATTAATCATGATTATTTCGGTAAACGATTGTGGAATAATTGATATTTCTTTTACGTCAGTTAATTTTTAGAAATTGATTATTCTTTCGATTTATTACTTCAGTACCTTTGAAATTGTGACATGTACAACTGTCGCATCAGCTCAACTTGTACACACCGATCATCAATGATTGAGCATGACGTCACTTCCTGTGGGCATTCGGCTGGAAACAATATATCCCTCCACCTAAGTGGCTAAAGAGTCTTATACGATTAATGATGGAAATTCTCCTCAGAGATGATAAATTATTTTTCAAAAGAGATAGATTGACTGGCCAGCACCGCTGATAGTGATACAAATGAAGAAAAAGAAAAACGAGACGAAAAAGGACAAGCTTTCGAAACACAGTTTCTCCTTCAGGTGGTAGAGAAGGGAAAGAAAAATGATGGGAATGGAAGGGAAAGGTAATTCACGACCTAGGTCATGAGGATGGTGTTTGAGTGTGGAAGTGAGAGATACTGCATTTTAGTACTGAGCCAAGGCAGAGAATATATCTATAGCCAAAGAGGAAAGATCAAACAGTAAAGAGAAGAGAAGATGAGTGAACTGAATGATGCTGAGGGGTGTATGAGGAGCGGGGGGATTGTTTAAAATGTTTTTCATTAACAGGGAAAGATGGAGACACCCACCCACCCACCCACACACACACACACACACACACACACACACACACACAGAGAGAGAGAGAGAGAGAGAGAGAGAGAGAGAGAGAGAGAGAGAGAGAGAGAGAGAGAGAGAGGGGGAGGTAAGGAAGGGATAATGAATAGGTGAGCTGAGGATGAAGGAAGGGGAGGGGTTAGCATAGGCCAGAGGGGTGGCAGGAGGAGAGGATATGTTGGAGGGCAAGTTCCCATCTCCATAGCTCTGAGGGACTGGTGTTTGTAGGTAGTATCCAAATGGCACGTGCCTAGGTCCCTGGAGTCATGTTTGAGGGCATGTTCTGCCACAGGATATTGGGTGTCCCCCAGGCAAACAGTCCATCTGTGACAATTCATCCGCTCAGCCAATTTGTTAGTAGTCATACCAACATAAAAGGCTGCACAGTGGACACATGTCAGTTGATATATGATGTGTGTTGTCTCGCATGTGGCCCTGCCTTGAATCAGGTAGATTTTTCCTGTGGTGGGGCTGGAGTATGTGGTAGTGGGAGGATGCATTGGACAGGTTTTGCAGCGGGATCGGTTGCAGGGATAGGAACCATTAGGTAGGGAGGGTGGTTTAGGGATGTTTTAAAGTTGGAAGAGGATGTTGCCGAGATTGGGAGTACGGCAGAAGGCTACTCTGGGTGGTGTGGGAAGAACAGTTTGGAGTGACGATCTCAACTCAGGGCATGACTTGAGAAAGTCGTAGCCCTGTCTGAGGTATTTGTTGAGGCATTCCAGGCCAGGATGGTACTGGGTGACTAAGGGGGGTGCTTACAGGTGGTCTGGGGTTAGGAACATTGTTGTTGGAAGGAGAGGAATGGACAGCTCGGGAGATCTGCTTTTGAACAAGGTCTGTAGGGTAGTTGCGAGAGAGGAAAGCATTGGATAGATTGTTGTTGTAGGTAGTGAGGGATTCGTTACTGGAGCAGATAAGTTTCCCATGGATGCCCAGGCTGTAGGGAAGGGATCGTTTTATATGGAAGGGATGTCAGCTGTCAAAGTGGAGGTACTGTTGCTTGTTTGTGGATTTAATATGGACTGAGGTGTGGATGTGGGACTCAGCGAGGTGAAGGTCAACATCAAGGAAGGTGGCTTGAGTTTTAGAGAAGGACCAGGTGAATTTTAGTTTGGATAATGAGTTAAGGTCGTGAAGGAAGTTCAGTAGGGTTTCTTCACCGATAATCAAAAACAACCCCCCACCCTTCATACACACCTCAGCATCATTCAGTTCACTCATCTTCTCTTCTCTTTACTGCTTGATTTTTCCTCTTTGGTTATATATATCTCTGGCTTGGCTCAGTACTAACACAGTCTCATATATACAGTCACGACACTCCTACAGATCTTTTTAATAGACTGTGGCAGCAGCGCTCCAAGCGGTCGGAAAGCTACATTTCTGAATACAATATTGGATGCGTACGAATAGAATTGTTTATATTAATTTGAACTTACTTTTTATGTTAGGGAAAGTACGTAGTGTCGTCAAAAATACATAATAGTGTAATAATAGCTCCATATTTGCCTTTCATAGATTTCCTATATTCCCTTACAAGGTACGAAACGGTACACTACAGGGCAGTTTATTTACAATTATCTTGTAACCTATAGGCTTTTATTGAATAATTTCATGTTCTATTAAATATAAAAAATTGCTAGGAAACACCAGAAGACCTGCTCTTTGGCAGAAAGATGTTGCTCTTCTACTGAGGAACGATAACGTTTACTCATTACAGTTCCAGTACTGTAAAATCAGTGAGGGTGGAACGTAGGAAACATATATAGAATGCGATAGCTACGGTATTTAACATACCAAATCAGCCACCACAGATTTAGCTGAAGGAAAAAACGTCACATGCGTGGCAATAAAACAGAGAAAGCAATGTAACTGTTTCCCAACAAAGAAGATCCCATTTTCACAACTGTTACTATAACTGAGCCACAAATGGCAAGAATAATAAAAAATGTCTTTTTAAGCTAATGTAATTACACTCACAAGAATATGCATGTGTAAGAAAGACGAGTGAGGTGTAAAAATGTGAGAATTATTAGACTCCACATCGAATTGATACGCATAAAAAAAAATGGCTTCTCATTGTAAGAATAGACCGTAATATAAATATATGGTTCTTCTATGTTTATATTCTACTTACTTTCAGCAGAATAAGCTGCAAATATAAACATATTCGTATGTATTTATTCATGATGAAGATGTTCTTTATACCACTGAATCAGTTAAATTATTATTATTAGTTAGTTTTTTACTAACCTGATATCTAGTGTGAGTCTCCCTAGGTCCTTGATACAAAGCTGCTCTTCAAGTAAAAGGGAAGAGAAATTAGTCTTCCTTAGACTCCGCATTGTACTATGACACATATTAATTTCACAACTGAGACACCACAAAACTGACAACTCACAACAGGGAAGTTCACATACATTACTAAATAATTGAAACTTCCTGGCAGATTAAAATTGTGTGCCGGAACCGGGACTCGAACCTGGGACCTTTGCCTTTCGCGGGCAAGCGCACTACCGACTGTGCTATCCCGACACGACTCACGATGCCGCCTCACAACTTTACTTCCGCCAGTACCTCGTCTCCTACTTTCCAAACTTCACAGAAGCTCTCTTGCAAACACGCAAGACTAGCACTCCTGGAAGAAAGGATATGGTGGAGACATGGCTTAGCCACAGCCTAAGGGATGTTTCCAGAATGAAACTTCACTCTGCAGCGGAGTGTGCGCTGATATGAAACTTCCTGGCAGATTAAAATTGTGTGCCGGAACCGGGACTCGAACCTGGGACCTTTGCCTTTCGCGGGCAAGCGCACTACCGACTGTGCTATCCCAACACGACTCACGATGCCGCCTCACAACTTTACTTCCGCCAGTACCTCGTCTCCTACTTTCCAAACTTCACAGAAGCTCTCTTGCAAACACGCAAGACTAGCACTCCTGGAAGAAAGGATATGGTGGAGACATGGCTTAGCCACAGCCTAAGGGATGTTTCCAGAATGAAACTTCACTCTGCAGCGGAGTGTGCGCTGATATGAAACTTCCTGGCAGATTAAAATTGTGTGCCGGAACCGGGACTCGAACCTGGGACCTTTGCCTTTCGCGGGCAAGCGCACTACCGACTGTGCTATCCCGACACGACTCACGATGCCGCCTCACAACTTTACTTCCGCCAGTACCTCGTCTCCTACTTTCCAAACTTCACAGAAGCTCTCTTGCAAACACGCAAGACTAGCACTCCTGGAAGAAAGGATATGGTGGAGACATGGCTTAGCCACAGCCTAAGGGATGTTTCCAGAATGAAACTTCACTCTGCAGCGGAGTGTGCGCTGATATGAAACTTCCTGGCAGATTAAAATTGTGTGCCGGAACCGGGACTCGAACCTGGGACCTTTGCCTTTCGCGGGCAAGCGCACTACCGACTGTGCTATCCCGACACGACTCACGATGCCGCCTCACAACTTTACTTCCGCCAGTACCTCGTCTCCTACTTTCCAAACTTCACAGAAGCTCTCTTGCAAACACGCAAGACTAGCACTCCTGGAAGAAAGGATATGGTGGAGACATGGCTTAGCCACAGCCTAAGGGATGTTTCCAGAATGAAACTTCACTCTGCAGCGGAGTGTGCGCTGATATGAAACTTCCTGGCAGATTAAAATTGTGTGCCGGAACCGGGACTCGAACCTGGGACCTTTGCCTTTCGCGGGCAAGCGCACTACCGACTGTGCTATCCCGACACGACTCACGATGCCGCCTCACAACTTTACTTCCGCCAGTACCTCGTCTCCTACTTTCCAAACTTCACAGAAGCTCTCTTGCAAACACGCAAGACTAGCACTCCTGGAAGAAAGGATATGGTGGAGACATGGCTTAGCCACAGCCTAAGGGATGTTTCCAGAATGAAACTTCACTCTGCAGCGGAGTGTGCGCTGATATGAAACTTCCTGGCAGATTAAAATTGTGTGCCGGAACCGGGACTCGAACCTGGGACCTTTGCCTTTCGCGGGCAAGCGCACTACCGACTGTGCTATCCCGACACGACTCACGATGCCGCCTCACAACTTTACTTCCGCCAGTACCTCGTCTCCTACTTTCCAAACTTCACAGAAGCTCTCTTGCAAACACGCAAGACTAGCACTCCTGGAAGAAAGGATATGGTGGAGACATGGCTTAGCCACAGCCTAAGGGATGTTTCCAGAATGAAACTTCACTCTGCAGCGGAGTGTGCGCTGATATGAAACTTCCTGGCAGATTAAAATTGTGTGCCGGAACCGGGACTCGAACCTGGGACCTTTGCCTTTCGCGGGCAAGCGCACTACCGACTGTGCTATCCCGACACGACTCACGATGCCGCCTCACAACTTTACTTCCGCCAGTACCTCGTCTCCTACTTTCCAAACTTCACAGAAGCTCTCTTGCAAACACGCAAGACTAGCACTCCTGGAAGAAAGGATATGGTGGAGACATGGCTTAGCCACAGCCTAAGGGATGTTTCCAGAATGAAACTTCACTCTGCAGCGGAGTGTGCGCTGATATGAAACTTCCTGGCAGATTAAAATTGTGTGCCGGAACCGGGACTCGAACCTGGGACCTTTGCCTTTCGCGGGCAAGCGCACTACCGACTGTGCTATCCCGACACGACTCACGATGCCGCCTCACAACTTTACTTCCGCCAGTACCTCGTCTCCTACTTTCCAAACTTCACAGAAGCTCTCTTGCAAACACGCAAGACTAGCACTCCTGGAAGAAAGGATATGGTGGAGACATGGCTTAGCCACAGCCTAAGGGATGTTTCCAGAATGAAACTTCACTCTGCAGCGGAGTGTGCGCTGATATGAAACTTCCTGGCAGATTAAAATTGTGTGCCGGAACCGGGACTCGAACCTGGGACCTTTGCCTTTCGCGGGCAAGCGCACTACCGACTGTGCTATCCCGACACGACTCACGATGCCGCCTCACAACTTTACTTCCGCCAGTACCTCGTCTCCTACTTTCCAAACTTCACAGAAGCTCTCTTGCAAACACGCAAGACTAGCACTCCTGGAAGAAAGGATATGGTGGAGACATGGCTTAGCCACAGCCTAAGGGATGTTTCCAGAATGAAACTTCACTCTGCAGCGGAGTGTGCGCTGATATGAAACTTCCTGGCAGATTAAAATTGTGTGCCGGAACCGGGACTCGAACCTGGGACCTTTGCCTTTCGCGGGCAAGCGCACTACCGACTGTGCTATCCCGACACGACTCACGATGCCGCCTCACAACTTTACTTCCGCCAGTACCTCGTCTCCTACTTTCCAAACTTCACAGAAGCTCTCTTGCAAACACGCAAGACTAGCACTCCTGGAAGAAAGGATATGGTGGAGACATGGCTTAGCCACAGCCTAAGGGATGTTTCCAGAATGAAACTTCACTCTGCAGCGGAGTGTGCGCTGATATGAAACTTCCTGGCAGATTAAAATTGTGTGCCGGAACCGGGACTCGAACCTGGGACCTTTGCCTTTCGCGGGCAAGCGCACTACCGACTGTGCTATCCCGACACGACTCACGATGCCGCCTCACAACTTTACTTCCGCCAGTACCTCGTCTCCTACTTTCCAAACTTCACAGAAGCTCTCTTGCAAACACGCAAGACTAGCACTCCTGGAAGAAAGGATATGGTGGAGACATGGCTTAGCCACAGCCTAAGGGATGTTTCCAGAATGAAACTTCACTCTGCAGCGGAGTGTGCGCTGATATGAAACTTCCTGGCAGATTAAAATTGTGTGCCGGAACCGGGACTCGAACCTGGGACCTTTGCCTTTCGCGGGCAAGCGCACTACCGACTGTGCTATCCCGACACGACTCACGATGCCGCCTCACAACTTTACTTCCGCCAGTACCTCGTCTCCTACTTTCCAAACTTCACAGAAGCTCTCTTGCAAACACGCAAGACTAGCACTCCTGGAAGAAAGGATATGGTGGAGACATGGCTTAGCCACAGCCTAAGGGATGTTTCCAGAATGAAACTTCACTCTGCAGCGGAGTGTGCGCTGATATGAAACTTCCTGGCAGATTAAAATTGTGTGCCGGAACCGGGACTCGAACCTGGGACCTTTGCCTTTCGCGGGCAAGCGCACTACCGACTGTGCTATCCCGACACGACTCACGATGCCGCCTCACAACTTTACTTCCGCCAGTACCTCGTCTCCTACTTTCCAAACTTCACAGAAGCTCTCTTGCAAACACGCAAGACTAGCACTCCTGGAAGAAAGGATATGGTGGAGACATGGCTTAGCCACAGCCTAAGGGATGTTTCCAGAATGAAACTTCACTCTGCAGCGGAGTGTGCGCTGATATGAAACTTCCTGGCAGATTAAAATTGTGTGCCGGAACCGGGACTCGAACCTGGGACCTTTGCCTTTCGCGGGCAAGCGCACTACCGACTGTGCTATCCCGACACGACTCACGATGCCGCCTCACAACTTTACTTCCGCCAGTACCTCGTCTCCTACTTTCCAAACTTCACAGAAGCTCTCTTGCAAACACGCAAGACTAGCACTCCTGGAAGAAAGGATATGGTGGAGACATGGCTTAGCCACAGCCTAAGGGATGTTTCCAGAATGAAACTTCACTCTGCAGCGGAGTGTGCGCTGATATGAAACTTCCTGGCAGATTAAAATTGTGTGCCGGAACCGGGACTCGAACCTGGGACCTTTGCCTTTCGCGGGCAAGCGCACTACCGACTGTGCTATCCCGACACGACTCACGATGCCGCCTCACAACTTTACTTCCGCCAGTACCTCGTCTCCTACTTTCCAAACTTCACAGAAGCTCTCTTGCAAACACGCAAGACTAGCACTCCTGGAAGAAAGGATATGGTGGAGACATGGCTTAGCCACAGCCTAAGGGATGTTTCCAGAATGAAACTTCACTCTGCAGCGGAGTGTGCGCTGATATGAAACTTCCTGGCAGATTAAAATTGTGTGCCGGAACCGGGACTCGAACCTGGGACCTTTGCCTTTCGCGGGCAAGCGCACTACCGACTGTGCTATCCCGACACGACTCACGATGCCGCCTCACAACTTTACTTCCGCCAGTACCTCGTCTCCTACTTTCCAAACTTCACAGAAGCTCTCTTGCAAACACGCAAGACTAGCACTCCTGGAAGAAAGGATATGGTGGAGACATGGCTTAGCCACAGCCTAAGGGATGTTTCCAGAATGAAACTTCACTCTGCAGCGGAGTGTGCGCTGATATGAAACTTCCTGGCAGATTAAAATTGTGTGCCGGAACCGGGACTCGAACCTGGGACCTTTGCCTTTCGCGGGCAAGCGCACTACCGACTGTGCTATCCCGACACGACTCACGATGCCGCCTCACAACTTTACTTCCGCCAGTACCTCGTCTCCTACTTTCCAAACTTCACAGAAGCTCTCTTGCAAACACGCAAGACTAGCACTCCTGGAAGAAAGGATATGGTGGAGACATGGCTTAGCCACAGCCTAAGGGATGTTTCCAGAATGAAACTTCACTCTGCAGCGGAGTGTGCGCTGATATGAAACTTCCTGGCAGATTAAAATTGTGTGCCGGAACCGGGACTCGAACCTGGGACCTTTGCCTTTCGCGGGCAAGCGCACTACCGACTGTGCTATCCCGACACGACTCACGATGCCGCCTCACAACTTTACTTCCGCCAGTACCTCGTCTCCTACTTTCCAAACTTCACAGAAGCTCTCTTGCAAACACGCAAGACTAGCACTCCTGGAAGAAAGGATATGGTGGAGACATGGCTTAGCCACAGCCTAAGGGATGTTTCCAGAATGAAACTTCACTCTGCAGCGGAGTGTGCGCTGATATGAAACTTCCTGGCAGATTAAAATTGTGTGCCGGAACCGGGACTCGAACCTGGGACCTTTGCCTTTCGCGGGCAAGCGCACTACCGACTGTGCTATCCCGACACGACTCACGATGCCGCCTCACAGGCGGCATCGTGAGTCGTGTCGGGATAGCACAGTCGGTAGTGCGCTTGCCCGCGAAAGGCAAAGGTCCCAGGTTCGAGTCCCGGTTCCGGCACACAATTTTAATCTGCCAGGAAGTTTCATATCAGCGCACACTCCGCTGCAGAGTGAAGTTTCATTCTGGAAACATCCCTTAGGCTGTGGCTAAGCCATGTCTCCACCATATCCTTTCTTCCAGGAGTGCTAGTCTTGCGTGTTTGCAAGAGAGCTTCTGTGAAGTTTGGAAAGTAGGAGACGAGGTACTGGCGGAAGTAAAGTTGTGAGGCGGCATCGTGAGTCGTGTCGGGATAGCACAGTCGGTAGTGCGCTTGCCCGCGAAAGGCAAAGGTCCCAGGTTCGAGTCCCGGTTCCGGCACACAATTTTAATCTGCCAGGAAGTTTCATATCAGCGCACACTCCGCTGCAGAGTGAAGTTTCATTCTGGAAACATCCCTTAGGCTGTGGCTAAGCCATGTCTCCACCATATCCTTTCTTCCAGGAGTGCTAGTCTTGCGTGTTTGCAAGAGAGCTTCTGTGAAGTTTGGAAAGTAGGAGACGAGGTACTGGCGGAAGTAAAGTTGTGAGGCGGCATCGTGAGTCGTGTCGGGATAGCACAGTCGGTAGTGCGCTTGCCCGCGAAAGGCAAAGGTCCCAGGTTCGAGTCCCGGTTCCGGCACACAATTTTAATCTGCCAGGAAGTTTCATATCAGCGCACACTCCGCTGCAGAGTGAAGTTTCATTCTGGAAACATCCCTTAGGCTGTGGCTAAGCCATGTCTCCACCATATCCTTTCTTCCAGGAGTGCTAGTCTTGCGTGTTTGCAAGAGAGCTTCTGTGAAGTTTGGAAAGTAGGAGACGAGGTACTGGCGGAAGTAAAGTTGTGAGGCGGCATCGTGAGTCGTGTCGGGATAGCACAGTCGGTAGTGCGCTTGCCCGCGAAAGGCAAAGGTCCCAGGTTCGAGTCCCGGTTCCGGCACACAATTTTAATCTGCCAGGAAGTTTCATATCAGCGCACACTCCGCTGCAGAGTGAAGTTTCATTCTGGAAACATCCCTTAGGCTGTGGCTAAGCCATGTCTCCACCATATCCTTTCTTCCAGGAGTGCTAGTCTTGCGTGTTTGCAAGAGAGCTTCTGTGAAGTTTGGAAAGTAGGAGACGAGGTACTGGCGGAAGTAAAGTTGTGAGGCGGCATCGTGAGTCGTGTCGGGATAGCACAGTCGGTAGTGCGCTTGCCCGCGAAAGGCAAAGGTCCCAGGTTCGAGTCCCGGTTCCGGCACACAATTTTAATCTGCCAGGAAGTTTCATATCAGCGCACACTCCGCTGCAGAGTGAAGTTTCATTCTGGAAACATCCCTTAGGCTGTGGCTAAGCCATGTCTCCACCATATCCTTTCTTCCAGGAGTGCTAGTCTTGCGTGTTTGCAAGAGAGCTTCTGTGAAGTTTGGAAAGTAGGAGACGAGGTACTGGCGGAAGTAAAGTTGTGAGGCGGCATCGTGAGTCGTGTCGGGATAGCACAGTCGGTAGTGCGCTTGCCCGCGAAAGGCAAAGGTCCCAGGTTCGAGTCCCGGTTCCGGCACACAATTTTAATCTGCCAGGAAGTTTCATATCAGCGCACACTCCGCTGCAGAGTGAAGTTTCATTCTGGAAACATCCCTTAGGCTGTGGCTAAGCCATGTCTCCACCATATCCTTTCTTCCAGGAGTGCTAGTCTTGCGTGTTTGCAAGAGAGCTTCTGTGAAGTTTGGAAAGTAGGAGACGAGGTACTGGCGGAAGTAAAGTTGTGAGGCGGCATCGTGAGTCGTGTCGGGATAGCACAGTCGGTAGTGCGCTTGCCCGCGAAAGGCAAAGGTCCCAGGTTCGAGTCCCGGTTCCGGCACACAATTTTAATCTGCCAGGAAGTTTCATATCAGCGCACACTCCGCTGCAGAGTGAAGTTTCATTCTGGAAACATCCCTTAGGCTGTGGCTAAGCCATGTCTCCACCATATCCTTTCTTCCAGGAGTGCTAGTCTTGCGTGTTTGCAAGAGAGCTTCTGTGAAGTTTGGAAAGTAGGAGACGAGGTACTGGCGGAAGTAAAGTTGTGAGGCGGCATCGTGAGTCGTGTCGGGATAGCACAGTCGGTAGTGCGCTTGCCCGCGAAAGGCAAAGGTCCCAGGTTCGAGTCCCGGTTCCGGCACACAATTTTAATCTGCCAGGAAGTTTCATATCAGCGCACACTCCGCTGCAGAGTGAAGTTTCATTCTGGAAACATCCCTTAGGCTGTGGCTAAGCCATGTCTCCACCATATCCTTTCTTCCAGGAGTGCTAGTCTTGCGTGTTTGCAAGAGAGCTTCTGTGAAGTTTGGAAAGTAGGAGACGAGGTACTGGCGGAAGTAAAGTTGTGAGGCGGCATCGTGAGTCGTGTCGGGATAGCACAGTCGGTAGTGCGCTTGCCCGCGAAAGGCAAAGGTCCCAGGTTCGAGTCCCGGTTCCGGCACACAATTTTAATCTGCCAGGAAGTTTCATATCAGCGCACACTCCGCTGCAGAGTGAAGTTTCATTCTGGAAACATCCCTTAGGCTGTGGCTAAGCCATGTCTCCACCATATCCTTTCTTCCAGGAGTGCTAGTCTTGCGTGTTTGCAAGAGAGCTTCTGTGAAGTTTGGAAAGTAGGAGACGAGGTACTGGCGGAAGTAAAGTTGTGAGGCGGCATCGTGAGTCGTGTCGGGATAGCACAGTCGGTAGTGCGCTTGCCCGCGAAAGGCAAAGGTCCCAGGTTCGAGTCCCGGTTCCGGCACACAATTTTAATCTGCCAGGAAGTTTCATATCAGCGCACACTCCGCTGCAGAGTGAAGTTTCATTCTGGAAACATCCCTTAGGCTGTGGCTAAGCCATGTCTCCACCATATCCTTTCTTCCAGGAGTGCTAGTCTTGCGTGTTTGCAAGAGAGCTTCTGTGAAGTTTGGAAAGTAGGAGACGAGGTACTGGCGGAAGTAAAGTTGTGAGGCGGCATCGTGAGTCGTGTCGGGATAGCACAGTCGGTAGTGCGCTTGCCCGCGAAAGGCAAAGGTCCCAGGTTCGAGTCCCGGTTCCGGCACACAATTTTAATCTGCCAGGAAGTTTCATATCAGCGCACACTCCGCTGCAGAGTGAAGTTTCATTCTGGAAACATCCCTTAGGCTGTGGCTAAGCCATGTCTCCACCATATCCTTTCTTCCAGGAGTGCTAGTCTTGCGTGTTTGCAAGAGAGCTTCTGTGAAGTTTGGAAAGTAGGAGACGAGGTACTGGCGGAAGTAAAGTTGTGAGGCGGCATCGTGAGTCGTGTCGGGATAGCACAGTCGGTAGTGCGCTTGCCCGCGAAAGGCAAAGGTCCCAGGTTCGAGTCCCGGTTCCGGCACACAATTTTAATCTGCCAGGAAGTTTCATATCAGCGCACACTCCGCTGCAGAGTGAAGTTTCATTCTGGAAACATCCCTTAGGCTGTGGCTAAGCCATGTCTCCACCATATCCTTTCTTCCAGGAGTGCTAGTCTTGCGTGTTTGCAAGAGAGCTTCTGTGAAGTTTGGAAAGTAGGAGACGAGGTACTGGCGGAAGTAAAGTTGTGAGGCGGCATCGTGAGTCGTGTCGGGATAGCACAGTCGGTAGTGCGCTTGCCCGCGAAAGGCAAAGGTCCCAGGTTCGAGTCCCGGTTCCGGCACACAATTTTAATCTGCCAGGAAGTTTCATATCAGCGCACACTCCGCTGCAGAGTGAAGTTTCATTCTGGAAACATCCCTTAGGCTGTGGCTAAGCCATGTCTCCACCATATCCTTTCTTCCAGGAGTGCTAGTCTTGCGTGTTTGCAAGAGAGCTTCTGTGAAGTTTGGAAAGTAGGAGACGAGGTACTGGCGGAAGTAAAGTTGTGAGGCGGCATCGTGAGTCGTGTCGGGATAGCACAGTCGGTAGTGCGCTTGCCCGCGAAAGGCAAAGGTCCCAGGTTCGAGTCCCGGTTCCGGCACACAATTTTAATCTGCCAGGAAGTTTCATATCAGCGCACACTCCGCTGCAGAGTGAAGTTTCATTCTGGAAACATCCCTTAGGCTGTGGCTAAGCCATGTCTCCACCATATCCTTTCTTCCAGGAGTGCTAGTCTTGCGTGTTTGCAAGAGAGCTTCTGTGAAGTTTGGAAAGTAGGAGACGAGGTACTGGCGGAAGTAAAGTTGTGAGGCGGCATCGTGAGTCGTGTCGGGATAGCACAGTCGGTAGTGCGCTTGCCCGCGAAAGGCAAAGGTCCCAGGTTCGAGTCCCGGTTCCGGCACACAATTTTAATCTGCCAGGAAGTTTCATATCAGCGCACACTCCGCTGCAGAGTGAAGTTTCATTCTACTAAATAATTATCTGTCAATAATGCAGGAGAGTAGGTTATTGAAAGTGTAATATCATTACAGACTGTAAAGTTTTTTCAGGTGAATATTTCTGTGGGGGATCATTGCTCCATTGCGCTGTATGATGAACTGCCTCTTTCTGAAAAACACACACACACACACACACACACACACACACACACACACACACAAATCAGTATATCTATACTCTAGGGTTAGAAAAAAAGTAACAGTTATTCTATACTTTCCTCAAGTGAATTTTCCTCTTAATAGATTATCTTAAAATTCAACTTTCTCACTTAGCTTTGTACATATTTTCCATTTCAGAATGCTGGGGCAAATTTTTACATAGTTGGCCGAGATCCAGCAGGTATGCCTCATCCAGAGCGTGAAAGAGGAGATTTGTATGACGCAACACATGGAGCTCGTGTGCTGCGTATGGCTCCTGGACTGGCTGCACTTGAAATAATACCTTTCAGAGTAGCTGCATACGACAAGAAAGCTGGACGTATGGCATTCTTTGAACCTCAGCGTAAAGAGGACTTCGAATTCATCTCAGGAACAAAAATGAGAGGTAGGTGATCTCCTATTTAGTTGTTAAATGTATTTTTCTTTTTATGCATCACCCTATTCCTTATATTATTTGCTGTTTCACTGAGCAAGTCTCATGTTACAAATACAAGGTATGATGACTCATTACAAACATGGTTGTACGGTTCTAGCCACCATGTCAGGGACTGTGCAGCCACTGTATGTGTGTGTGTGTGTGTGTGTGTGTGTTTGTTTGTTTTGTCCTTAGGATAGTTAGTTTAATTAGTTTGTAAGTATAGAGGCCACAACCACAGTTGTTTGGTCTCATAGCTATACAAACATTTGAATTTGATTACAAAGCTATATATTTGGTGTCCAGTCAGTAATAAGATTTATGAGACTCACACAGGCAAGTAGGAAATTTATTAGCTGCACTGTGCAAGACTGCATCTAAGATGAAAAGTTACGTCATATCAAATGAGCTACATTTATACCATTTAGTATTAGCAATACAGACTGGACTCTGCTTGTTACATTAGGCTAGGGTGATCAGATGTCCGGTATTTTGTGGGATTGTCCCTTATTTAGTCTAAGTGCCCTGCTATCCTGACAAAATAAATAGGGGACATATATTGTCCCATTTTTTACTAACCACCCCATAAATTTAAAATAATTAACAGTGTAACCAAATGGAGAACAAATATGGTAATAATCAAACAATAAAGAAAATGGGCTTTAACTGAAACTGAATAAGTTGAAACTTTGTAATTTCTTTGGTTGGTACTATGTAATGCCTTTACAAGGCATTTGCTGCCTTTGCAACTATAAAAATGCAGACATTTAATAAGTTCATTGCTAGATGATGTGCACCTTGTACCTTAACAACACACCTACATACTTCTTTTCCCTTGTCTGCTTCTCCCCCCCCCCCCTGCCTCTCCAATTCAGTGTTGCACCTGGCAGCCATATCCTGTTTCCACCATTTCTCCACACACTACCCAAGGCAGCACTAGCAACTTCCTTCAGCCAAACCTTTCACTCCCTCTATCTCACTACCCACTCTTGCTAAACTGGTGCCCTTTTTAGATGCAACCACAATTGAGCATTAAAACCCAGGGACTGTTTGTGTGTATGTGTGTATGGGGAGAGAGAGAGAGAGAGAGAGAGAGAGAGAGTAAACCAATCACTTATCCTATTTACACTGCTGGCCATTAAAATTGCTACACCACACAAGGTTGGCACCAGTGGTGACACCTACAACATGTTGACATGAGGAATATTTCCAACCGATTTCTCTTACAGAAACAGCAGTTGACTGGCGTTGCCTGGTGAAACGTTGTTGTGATACCTCGTGTAAGGAGGAGAAATGCATACCATCATGTTTCTGACTTTGATAAAGGTCAGATTATAGCCTATCACGATTGCTGCTTGCTTTAGTCACGATCCAATGACCGTTAGCAGAATATGGATTCGGTGGGTTCAGGAGGACAATGCGGAACAACGTGCTGGATCTCAATGGCCTCGTATCACTAGCAGTTGAGATAACAGGCATCTAATCTGCACGGCTGTAACAGATCGTGCAGCTACGTCTCGATTCCTGAGTCAACAGATGGGGACGTTTGCAAGACAACAACCATCTGCACGAACAGTTCAATGATGTTTACAGCAGCATGGATTATCAGCTCGGAGACCATGACTGCGATTACTCTTCACGCAGCATCACAGACAGGAGCACCTACGATGGTGTACGCAACAACGAACCTGGTTGCTGTTCTGTTTACAGCATCATGATGGTCACATATGTGTTTGGTGACATCACGGTGAACGCACAATGGAAGCATGTATTTGTCATCACCATTCTGGCATATCACCTGGCGTAATGGATGGGGTGCCATTGGTTACACACACATCTCGGTCACCTCTTGTTCACATTGATGGCACTTTGAACAGTGGCCGTTACATTTCAGATTTGTTACGACCCATGGCTCTACCCTTCATTCAATCCCTGGGAAACCCTACATTTCAGCAGGATAATTCACGACTGCATGTTGTTTCTGGATACGGAAAATGTTCGACTACTGCCCTGGCCAGCACATTCTCCAGATCTCTCACCAATTGAAAACGTCTGGTCAATGGTGGCCAAGCAACTGGCTCGTCACAATATGCCAGTCACTACTCTTGATGAACTGTAGTATTGTGTTGAAGCTGCATGGGCATCTGTACCTGTACACACCATCCAAGCTCTATTTGACTCAATGCCCAGGCATATCAAGGCCATTATTACGGCCACTGCTGATTGCTCTGGGTACTGATTTCTCAGGATCTATGCACCCAAACTGCGTGAAAATGTAAATACATGTTAGTTATAGTACAATATATTTGCCCAATGAATACCCATTTATCATCTGCATTTCTTCATGGTGTAGCAATTTTAATGGCCAGTAGTGTACATAGCTGATAGTTTTCTGTTGTGTGTTCATTGATTTTCTCTCACCTCTATGGTACAAATAATTTTGTTTTATGTCTTCCCAGGCTTGGCCCGCTCTGGACAGCTTCCACCAGATGGATTTATGGCCCCAAAAGCATGGAAGGTTTTGTCAGGATATTACCAGTCACTTCAGAACAAGTAATTGGTGTTCTGTGGTGCAGAACTGTAGCTGTTGCTTGAAGAAAGAATTAGGGCTTCAATTCTAAATTAAGTACTTGAGCTACAGTATTACTGTGATAGTACAATGCTGGCTGCTTTGTCCAGCTGCAAAAATGTATGAATAAGGATCTTTTACATCAGAAACATTGTGGAAACCACATTGTGTAACTATTGTTAATTTGAGTAGAGCCCCAATATTCCCTTACAGTCACAAATATCTTGCAAGTATTGCAATATGTTTTTAATATTATTTGTGAAAAGAACATTCCTAACACATGCAAGATATTCATTGTATCTTAATCTGAAACTGTGCATTTTTTCATGTAATATTGATTTTATGTTGTGAAATCTGTGTTTTAAAACAACTTGCATTTAGCTCTAAAGCTCACAGAACAATAGCTATTTATTGATTGTAGAATGTTGTTGCTACATTGTTTCCTGTACCTGAAAATTTGAAAATTGTGGGGTAAGAGAAGAAAAGAGAAGGCATTGTATCCTGGACAGATAACTTCAATATCTGTGAGTGAATTGCAGTTATTTTCAGATTTTATTTTTTGTGAAGCTTTAAGGTATTATTTTCACTCTACTGCTGATGGGAAAAGGGGGCACACACACTCACCAAATTTTTATTGTACATTCCAAAGAGCTGTATCATATGATATATTAGTTAAGAAAACTAACTTTGCACTTCTCAGCTTGTATGTCTGTACAACTGTGTCTATCACGAAGAAAGAATGACATCTGTATTATCAAAGTGAATTATGGTGCTATGTGCTGTTTGTAAATATTATATAATTTTTAATCCTCCCATTTGTGCAAATATATGCCATTTTAAATTAAATTATGATTTATTTTATATTTGTTACTTCAGAATATTTTTAATGTCAGAAAAATGGTGTAGTGCCTTTTACAAAAAATATTATTAATAAAAAAAATTATAGATATTTATAATTTTTTCTGATGTTCTGTAGTTGCAGAATAAATCACTCGTCGGCAAAAACACTGACACAACTAAAAAAATGCAGATCTTGAGAACAGTGAAATTGTTCTTGCCGGTGACAAATCGTGAGCTAACCTACAACGAGAATGACACTACTGCTCTCAGATGGAGAAAGTATGAGAAAATATACGAATTTTTTGTGTTTATCGTCGCTCTTCACATACAGTTTTCAGTGATATGCTAAAAATTGCCATTTTTTGACTTGTGTCTCTATTCTTTTCAGAGTGTAAAATATATAAACATCCAGGTTTTAGAGAAATATGAGTGCCTCCTGCTCAAACTCAGAAGAATACGATAGATTTCACTGAGCCAAACGTTGTTTATCTTTCAAAGGTGCTATAATACTTAGAATTCTTAAAGATATTGGAAAAAAATTATCCAGTCTATTTGACTATTGTAAAATAAAAATTGAGAAATTCTTGAATTGTTTACATTGCTCTTCTGACAAAGTGTGGTGCCTCAGTGCTTAGCACAATGCACTTGCATTTAGGAAGACAACAGTTAAAATACATGTCCAGCCATTTTGATTTATGTTTTCAATAATTTGCTTAAACTGCTCAAATGCCAGGAAGGTTCATTTGATGTGGCACAGATGTATTTCCTCCTCTATTCTTAAATTGGTCTGGGTTCATGTTCCATCTCCAATTATGTCAGCACCATTGGAACTTTAAACCTACAGTTTCCTTTGCTCTTCCTGCTGTTCTGATTGTGTTTGTTCTGAACACCATGATGACCATCTGTCTTAGATTTTTGTTGTAGCTTGACTAATTTTACCCTCAGTAAATCACATTTAGTAACTGTCATAAGTAATAGTTAATTATAGGCTTGAGATATGTACAGTGGTGGCGCATCCTATCAGGAAAAAACTCGTGGGGGGGGGGGGGGAATAAAAAAATAAAAAAAAGGTAAATAAATATTTAAACTATCATTCTTCATTTCATTCTTTTGTCTGATCACTTTATATGCACATTCAAAGTATTTTTATCACATGAATAACGTTTTACATCACGGATACTGCATGTTTACGAGTCATGGTGCGACCGCCTAATATAAGCAACAGTGGCCACAGTGTTGCAATGTGGATGCGCGGGTGAGGTTCAAATTATTTTCTGAACTCCCTGGAGGCAGCATATAGGTGCTGCAACAAAGGGAAACGCCACTTTTAACATTGGTGTTGGAGCTGGTAGAGACACCAGCTCCCGGCTACTTGAGCTGTGGCAGTTACGCACAAATGGTCCCAAAGCAAGACAATGGAGCTACTGTGTTTCTCACCTTGCGCAATATCTGCCCTTCAAAAACACATCATATTTGGTAAAATATCTTATAACTGTAAATTAAAGACGCAGCAACTGTAAAAGCCTTCAGAAGATCCAATCATGAATAATAATGAAGTAACTACACTCCACCTAGAAAGAATAGTCATGTGGTTAGCAGTATGCCTCTGCGCTGTCAAAGGGAGTGTGTTATAGAATGACTGCAAGCAAGTTTTTTAAACCCAATCTTCTTTTTAATAGATATGGGAACAATGACAACTTTTGTATTGTTACTTTCCACATATACTTTGGACGTTTTTGCAAATGTGACACAATTTTGAGGGTAAATGACATTTGTACTCTTTGTTGTAACAAATATTTAACTGTTTGAAAAGATTAGGGGGAGAGCAACCTATGTACATGCATAAGGTTAGGAGGGGGTGCTGCTTACAGTGTCACGTGACCTGAAGGTAGCTTGTCTCTTCAGCGTAACAGATTCATTTTGTTACAGTCACTTAACAGTGTAATCAGTGTTCATGTGCATATTCATATGTTCTTAGTGTTTATTATCAAAGGAAAATACAACATTTAGTATCTTTTAGAAATAAGTCATTGAGCTTTAAGCTTGGAAGAGAAGTGTGAAATAAAGAAGCTTGGTAGGCCAATGCCTCAGCTCGAGTTGAAGCAAGAGCAAATAAACTGAGGTAAGACATTCTGCAGATTTTGTAACGAAAAAATATCTAAAAGGGGGGGGGGGGGGGACCAGGGCACTTTCCCCCAAATGTCAAATCGTCACGCTGAGGGGGGAGAGACTGAAACTTTGATGCGCCTAGCGGGGGGAGGAGGGGCACCACTATCAAGATCAAGCACTGAAAGAAGTGAACATCCAGTCATCTGAAGCACCAGCCGCCACCGGATATGTATAAAAAAATGTGTGGTAGCAGCATTTGCTTCAGTTTTACTTCCTGTGGACTCAGTCACTGGATATGAATTACTAGTGTGACTCCCTCATGCAGAGCTTATTTTATGTAGATTGTATGGTGTGTCAGTTGGCATTATGTGAAAAAAAAAAAAGAATAAAAAAGTAATAATAATAAAAAAAAAAGGAAAAAAATACCAATGTTGCCAGTGACCTATTATATCTACATATGTATTTCAAAGGTATGGCAAGTATAGCTTGTAACTCATCACAAAGACATTTGTTGAGTTGCAACAGGCATATAAAAAAGACACTCATACAAACGCAACTTAGCTTTCGGCACAGTCTTTGTCAGGAATCAATCACACAGGCACACTTCAAAGACACACAGCCATCATCTCCAGCTGCTGCATTCCAAGTAACACTCTGTGGTGATGGGATGAGAAGGGAGGGGGAACAGGAAGGTTACAAATCAGGGATGGTGATGGATACAGCATGGCCTTATGGAGCATATTTATAAATATTTCCCTCCACTGCATTCCTAAGCTGCATCTCTCTCTCTCTGGAGCACAAAACCCTCCACCATGCACTGAACGAAATCTTATGTAGTCAGTTATGTTTGTCTTGATTTGAATGCCAAGTGTACAATTTTTTATTTTATTTTTTTATTTTTTGCAGTTGTATCAATGGTACGACACTGCATAATATACGAATCTGATCTGAAGTAGTGATGCCCCCTTACAAATTTACCAATTTAGATTTTTCATCTCTTCCTTTGAGTTTTACCCTAGTTTCACCCCTTCTAAAACACCCATGTTTTAAAGCAAACAAAACAAAATATGAATCAGTGAAGCTATTTCTGAGTTTTTGTCAGATTAATACACAGCAGTTAATTTTTATATACAGCAGAAGTCCGATAGTCTGGCATCCAATAGTCCGAAACACCCGATGGTCCAGCAACTGGATCCAATGGTACTTATTTTTCCTGTGATGCAGCCACTACTGTTGCAGTTATGCTGATGTCACTGACTGACTGTTCACATGAGGCAATCCGGTGCTTGGCCAGTCACAACAGTATTCCATCATTGTTGGGATCAGAAGCATTCAGACCTTACTCAGCTACCTCTGTTGTTACTTTACTGTACAGAGCTTCCTTCATTGTTTGGATTGCCAGAATTTTTTTGCAATTTAACAGTCATGACTGTCATATCATAGTGATCTGTGGGTGTTTTATTAACATTTAAGCAGTGAGAATGTTCTCATAATCCAAACCTTCTTCAAGCTCTAAATCAGAAATGAAGTGTGAGCATGCACTCTGACCATCACCGAGAAACTGGAAATCATCAAATGCATGGAGAAAGGGGTGAACATGAATATCTTGATAACTGAATTTAATATAGCTTCGCCAACCATTTATGACAAACAAAAGTATGAACTAATGAAATATGCTTCTAAATCAGTAACAACTGAAAAATTGGCTTCCAGATAAACATAAAAAAGAAACCAAAACTGGAACAATTAGATAGGTTATTGTACAAATGGTTCAGTGCACTGTGTCACAGCTGTTTTCAATGTTTTTCTTAGCCTATGCCAGCATTAGCAGGTACCGCCTGATACTTCGGCATTTTCTGTAATCCGGCACCAGGTGGGTCCCGAACATGCTGGTTTATTGGACTTTTACTGAACAAAGATAATACCCAGCAAAATTAGAATAAAACAAAGTACCGTCAAATTGGGTGATTTCGGACAGTTTTGAGATTATTTTCATTATAACTCTCGTAGGTTTTGTCAGATTTTTTATGGAAGTGTTGGGGTGATTTGCATCTATTTTTGCTTGAGACAGACAAATAGTGTGTCCGAAATCACCCCAGTCCATGGGGTACACACTTGTGTATTTTCAATCAATGTCCGTTGTTTCAAAGTGTATGGGGTGATTTCGGCCACATATTGACTTTAAAATTCTACTTTCTTTCTGTTTGATTATAGTATATTTTAACATGTTTTAAGGATGTCCATCATTAAAATAACGGATAAGGACTGAGATAAGGAATTTTATTTATTAAAGGAGTTTCTATACGTTAATTTTCTACACTGGATGTCTAGAACTGCTTTCTTAAAATTTCTGGGTCATAATTACACCGATCTTGAACACCTTTCTTACTTTTATACATTCTCGGCATTCTCCGAAATCACCCCACAAAGTATACAATTTTGAAGAAACCTCTGTTACTTTGAAACTTTACACAAAGCTCATGACAAACTGGTACAAAACATCTCACAGCGCCACAGCCTCCTGGTCTCGTTGGGAACTGATGCTACAATACTTCTCCACCAGTCGCAACAACAGAAAGTTTCTGCTCCATAACACAGTGAGAACTTTCAACAATGAGACTGTCCAACTGATTATTGCATCAGTAAACAATTGATACAAACACAAGAGCACAAAATAATTAAGGATGGCAGGTATAACTGTTTAAGAAGAAAATTTCAAAGTTTTGTTGGGCAGATCTATTATCTCTTATTATTCTCTGAATATTAAATTTTTCAGTGACAATGCCATTATTTAGACGATTGTTTTAAATGGAGAGTGTCTTAAAATGATTTTCATACAATTTGAATTTCATGAACATTAGGTATACAACTGATTTTTTTAAAGAAGGAAAAACAAATAAGTTTATTTGAAGAAGTGCTTTCAATATCTAAATTATAAGTGAAATCTGCACATTTGTCACAATGAAGATTTTACTTATTTAACAATTTGGGCCAGTGAAACTATTTTTCAGAATCAGATTGCAACTTCTATCAAATAAATTACAGATATATTTATTTTTGGAGGACCTGTGAAAAGCAAATAGTATTGTAATAAATAATAGAACACTGTTTATCATCCATTGACCAGCTATACCCCAATATGCATTGCTTTTTAAAAGGAAAAGTGGTCAAGTGGACAAGACAGTAACAAAGTATTTAACAACTGTACACGTATTCAAAGGTTATTGTAGGTACATCAAAGGATGCTGTGTGTATCATGTGTCCATGGAAACTGAATTTTCTGATCAGTGACAGTACATTACCTCTCAGTTACTGATGGCTACAAACATTTGTTAACTGTTGTAGAAAAACGTATGAAATCGAAAGTGGCCATTCTAATCAATGATACAACAGCAGAAACAGTACAAAGGCTTTTGTGTCTCACAGGTTAGCTCACTTCAGGTGACCTCTTCATATCACAACATATCAAGGGCATCAGTTTGAGTCCAGCCTGTTCAAATAAGCGGATTCCATTTGTTGGAGCACGCCACTACAAGCCGTGTCCCATCCGTCCGCGGTTTCTAAAAGACGTGCCACGGCCGAGTCCACCGCACAATGGCGCCACCTCTGAGGGCCTGCAGCGCCGCCACGACCGGGCAAGCACGTGGTGTGCGAGGCGTGCCTCAGATTATGTGTAGCTCTCGCCGGTCTCATGTCATCATTAATTGAGTCCGTAACCGTACCGTGTAGATTGGTATATATGTGTAGCGTTCAATAGTGTTCAATAAATTATACTGTTACAACAGTATAATTGGCGACGAGTTTCGTTCTTACACGTGTTTTTCTGTTGCGGTGGTTATGGATCCGGCGTTGCTTCAGTTACTGCAAAAGCAGCAGCAGCAGCTCGATTTGCTTACAGAGTTGATTACGTCTTCTCGTCCCACTGCGGGCCCTTCGCCGCCGCCCCATGTATACCCCCCCGCTCCACCGGCTTTTCCGGCTTTCCAAGAGTCTAAGGAAGACTGGGACTCCTACATGCTAACAGCTGTCGCACGGCAGCCTCTGCTGTGTTCTCGCCCCCATCCCACCACCACGACGACGCCTTACCGTCGGAGCCGACGCTCGACGAGGCTCGGGGAAGTGGTGCTACGGATGGGCGTCCACAACGCCGACAGTCGGCCGCTGATGACGACGTTGAGATGCGGCCTCTCTCCCCGCGGGTCGACGCTCCGGGCGGTGCTCCTCCATCGCCCCCGCTTCTTGTTGGATCGGGTCCATGTTGTTTCCCGCACCGGCGGTGGGGGGAGCGCTGGCAGGGGAGGCGTCTTCCTTCAGTGGCGACGTTGAGATGGGACCGGCCTCTCCGCCACTGTCACCTGTGCTAGCGGGGACCCTGCCACGACCTGGTCACCGCCGGCGTGGGCACTTCCGACCCTATGTGCCCCCGGACTGGTTGGCCGTGCAGCGACGTGCTGACGACATCCCCTCGGACGCAGATGAGGCGATGGAGGCGCTCGCCGTTTCCGGCCGGCTGCCGCCCTGCCGCAGTTGCCCCCGCTGCAGGGTCACTTGGGCGACTCCTGTGGTCGCTACGATCCAGCGTCGCCGGCCATCTTCCACCTCCACCTGCGAGGTCTGCTTCCCAATATAGGGGAGGGATGTTGGAGCGCGCCACTGCAAGCCGCGTCCCATCCGTCCGCGGTTTCTAAAAGACGTGTCACGGCCGAGTACACCGCACGATGGCGCCACCTCTGAGGGCCTGCAGCGCCGCCACGACTGGGCGAGCACGTGATGTGCGAGGCGTGCCTCAGTTTATGTGTAGCTCTCGCCGGTCTAGATTGGTATATATGTGTAGCGTTCAATAGTGTTCAATAAATTATACTGTTACAACAACATTGTCACCATACAACCACTTAACATGCAGTAAATGCAATGGTATGGTGCAGATGTGGCATGGGATGTTGAAGGCAGCTTTCATGTCCTGTCAAAGAAGCTGGGCAGAAGCATTACTGCTGCTTTCTTTGGTTTAGAGACTGCAAACAAGACAGACATTGGTGCTTCAGTGGTAGGCCTGGTTTATGGAAAACCCCTGAGAATCCCATTGGACTATCTAATGCCTACCTCAACAACATTGCCAACAAACCTCCCATCGCTAATACGTGAAATCGACATCTTGGCATGGGAGCAATGAGGCCTTCATATGTCACTAGAGATTGGTGCACATTCCCGTATATCCCGGGGAGAGGTGCAATGAGCTCTGATGCCACATTCAATCACATCCCAGTCCTTGCTTTGTGCATGACATATTTATTATGTTATTGAAAAATACCACTGCTGTTGAGAAACAAGATAGCTGCGAAGGATTGTATGAGGTTTGCAACCAACAAATGATACTTCTTGGCCATCATGGTGCCTCACATGAGCTCCACTGAGCTTACAGGTGCCCTCGAATGGTCCCCAAAGCATAATTGAGTTGCCATTAACTTCTTTCTGTCCTGATGCACAGGTGTTAATGTGCTTTTTCCCTGGGAGAGAATGGAGTCACACCTTCCCATTATCATTATTAAGCAAGTATCAGACAGTGTAATATTCTAGCACTGTGCCAACATGCAGTGATGATGGCCACATGCCAATTTCAGGCATACACTGCTCAAAACAATTAGATCAGGTGAGATACCGTAAACAGTATACATATGGTAATATATTTCATTCAGATATTGGTTACAATTGTAATTTGTGTGTGATACAGTATGATATTTTGCAGTTTCAACACTTTACATGGGGATTTATATGGCGTGTACTTGGAGCAAGGCACTGTGGGGCTATTGTAATAGTGAAAATGTTATTATTGTTGCCCTCTAATGTGATGTGTGATCACCACGGATGGCCAGCACCACCTGCATGGCATGGACAGTATGTGGTTATCAATCAGCTTTTGAGGGATATTTGGTCATTCTTCCACAAGTGCAATATCCAGCTCTGCAACCATTGTGGGTGGTGCTGGTCTGGCTGCATCCCAGACATGTTCAATCAGGTTTAACTCTGGTGAACAACCCGGCCAGTTCATTTGCTCACTTCCTTGAGCTTCAAGCCTGTTGTCCACCTTAGCAAATCTGTGGGGAAGAGCATTATAGTCCACCCATCTCCTATGCACTGGTGTAGGGCATAAGGAAAAGTCAAAGGGTCTCGCCTCTATACCTCTGAGCAGGCAAAGAGCCATCCCAAACAACAAAGAGGTTCATAGATCCACCAGTACTGACTCCTGCCCACACCATTCGTCCACCAGATAATCTGGTGATATTTCCTGCAAGTAAGCAGGATTGTTCTGAGTTCCATGTTCTCTGTGTTGTCTGAAATTATGTCCAAGTGCTGGAAATTACACTTTGGGACACTCCAATAGCTGCAGCCACCTCTCTCTGTGTCTGTCTGTTCCCTTCCAACCTTACTATGGCTCTCCATAACATAGCTTTGGGTAAGTCACGTTGTTGTTGCATTGAACTACCTGCTCACTACAGTATCTGAACCCAACTGCTTGTTCAATTTTTTGGTTGGGTAAACACCAGTCAGCACCAACCCCCTCTGCAGCAAATTTCTATTATTACCATTATTTTGGCTGCCGTAATGTTGATGTCTCCATCCATAGAACCGACACAAAGATGTCAAACCAACTTAGTTCATTCTGCCAATGACAATACTTTAGAACTTAGATATCTCAACTGATCACATAATTGTTTTGACCAATGTAGTTGCTGATGATGGGGAATTAACATTTGCATATGCATGGGTCATCAGCTGTGGAGGCCCATCATTAGAGTGTTTGGTTCACTATGTTTCTATACACATTTGCACTCTGTTCAACTCCAACATTAAAGTCTGATGTTGGTTCCGCCACAGTCAGCTGCCTGCCCTGTTTTACTAGTCTGTCCACCCTATGATGTCAGACAATAGTGACAGTAAAATAAATACACACACACACACACACACACACACACACATAATCGCAAGCTTTCACAACCTTGTTGCTTATCTAAGAAGAAAATAATAAACAAGGTTGTGAAAGCTTGTGATTATGTGTGTGTGTGTGTGTGTGTGTGTGTGTGTGTGTGTGTTTTATTTATTTATGTTACTGTCACTATCTGTGCTCCGTTGCCTGGTAAGTAAACTTAATCTACTTTTAATATACACAGTAAAACCTCATTTTTACGTTTTCTCGCCATTTACATCATTTTTTGTTGGTCACATCAATGTTTACAATGTTAATTCGCCCTCATTTTTGCGTTAACATAATTACACTTTTCCCGCATTTTACATTTTTCGAAGGCATGTTCGTGAAGAAAAATGACTTAATGTACATAAATTGACTCTAGCATGGCTTTCCCCTTAAAGTATAGCACTTACAGTCGAGTTGCTTGACAATTTGCATTTATTCAAACATATATTTCGCGTTTGGTTGTTGACTTAAGACGCGCCTATTTGTGGCGATGTAGTTTCTCTTTCAACTAGCTTCTTTGCCAGAGCACCTGGCGTGTACTCAGACGGGTGAAACCAAGGAGGTTAAAATAGGGGGAGATGGCGTTACGTATGTCGTGTGTAGCGATTGGCTGAAGCCAGGGGGCGTGGCAGTCCGCCATCTTGGGGTGATCAAAACAAACGTTTCTCCATTAAAATCCTGTATGTGATTTGCCCTCTATACATAAACCCGCCAAGTTGACATTCTCATTTAAGTACGTATTTAGTTACAACATACTTTCGTTGAGAGAGCCACATAATCAGGCAGTTGGGAACTAAACATATGATGCGAAATTTTATTATTTAAGTATGATCTACATCTCGGCAGTAATAGCTCAAACTTGCAGTTTGTTCTTAAAGCCACAGAATTGATAGTCATATCTGAGTAAGTACGAAAATACAGCACACTTTTGTAGACAAGTCCACCTTATCATAAAGTTAGCAAATTAATTTTTATGCGAAAATTCACTCTTTAAACATGGGCAACATCATGGCAGTAGGAGGTCACAGTACATTATTTTTACGATAATTTCACTACAAAAAATCAGTGACTTCCATAATGTCAGCGTTTAAATAGTGCTTTTTAGTCCTAAGAACTAAAATTCACATGAAAAATTTTACCTCCTTAAAACACTGTCGTTTGCTCTGTCATTAAAGCCACTGACTTCACATGGATATTTGTAGAGTATATACCAATAAACAAAATACATTTGTGGAGGAATATTTATAAGCATACAGGTAACTATTTGCTGAGGCGAAATTTTACTCATTATATACTGACTGCATTGTGTCAAAACATTCGATTATTATATGTCAATTAGCTGTATTACTTCATAGTAACAGAACTATCCGATCACTTATTGACCTAAGGTACAATTAACCTTTCCTGCAAACACAAAAAACTTACACCTTACCTTCATACATCTTTTTTCCATCTTCATAAACCATCTGAGTGATAGATACTTGTTTTTTTTTTTTTTTTTTTTTTTTTTTTTTTTTTTTTTTTTTTTTTTTTTGTTTTTGGATATGTTAGAATACATACAATGCTTGATTTTAAGTCGCACAGCACCAAACATAATGTAGGTCTTGATACTTTTGCAAATGATATATCTAAGAGCAAGATTAAAACAGTAGTTGATACAGGGCAATGACAACGAATATTGAATAGCGAAAAAAGGGTATGTTTACTTGTGAGCAGTATCAAAAGAGGCACAACTCCTCAAAATTTCTTTAGCTTCCTTTCCTAACTATAACAAACTTTACAGAAGAAAAGCTTGAAACAAGAAACCATTGGTAAGTTTCCGAGTAGGCCTAAGTGTTCACTCTGTGTGAAGAGAAAAAGTTTAGTGTAGCAACATATGATCGAAAAATTTGATGAAAGGTTTTTGTTTTATTCCAGAGGATGGTGAAGATTTCTGATAAATAGGTTCGTTTGACAGACAGACACCAGAAGCAGCTAGGGGAAAAGCAAATCAGAATACGACTGCCATAGCTATAAACAGTGCCTATGTACAATGTTGTAGGATTCATCTTTAAATAGATTTGTTGTCATTTTTTTATAAATTAATTGAAGTCAGGTGTGTTATGACTTGAGTAAGCACTAATTATCAGCACAAGAAGCTGATTATGAGGACTGAAACTATAACTGTAACTAATACCGTACCTATATTTGGTAAGTGCATGGTACAGAATATTTGCTTCCTTTGATGGCATAGGCTATCTATACCAGTATATTTCAGCAGAAAATTCCATGTTTAACAAAATGACTTGAAGTGTTCTGTGTGGAGTTATATTTAAGAGTTGGTTACTTTTTGTGATTCCAATATACCCTTCAGTAATGGAGAGAATTTATTAACCTAGTTGTTATGGGCCACTTGTAGCAAACCATCTATCATTTGGAGGTGAGGTTTACCTCAACAAGGTAACCACATATCTAAATACCCACAAGTTTCTCCTCCCCAAACTAATACCTCCTCTAAATCTTGGTCTTCCCTACAGCCTAATCAATGTAAAGATTAAAGACGAGAGAGGCTAAGAACCCTGTCTCATTCCCTTTGCAATGACTACTTTCCTGTCACAGTTGTCAATTATTATTATGTTCTGCTTGTTTTATAACAGTTCAACTTTATCTACAATTCATAACAAATACTTTAGTCTGAATCCACTCCCTGGAAATCTTTTACAGTTTAAAATTTGAAACACCTGTCTTACCTTTATATAACCAATGTGAAAACTTCCAGGTCTTTTCCATATATACAACCTTTTTATGATTATTTATGTTGATTCTGAAACACCTGTCTTACCTTTAAATAACCAGTCAGAAACCTTCCAGTGTCTCCAGGTCTTTTCCATGAATACAACCTTTTTATGATTCTTAATGACATGTTAGCTATGATTTAATTAATGATGAAAATTCTCCTCAGAGATAATAAATATTGTTGAAATGAGATAGAATGGCTGGCCAGCACTTACCATTGTGCTGTACCGCCGATAGTAACACAAAATGAAAAAACAGAAAAAAAAAGGGGGACAAAGGGACAAGCTTTCGGAACAGAGTTCCTTCGTCAGGTGGGAGAGAAGGGAAGAATAAAGGATGGGAATAGAAGGGAAAGGTGGTTCACGACCTAGGTCATGAAGGTGCTTCCGAAACACCACCTTCATGACCTAGGTCGTGAACCACCTTTCCCTTCTATTCCCATCCTTTATTCTTCCCTTCTCTCCCACCTGACGAAGGAACTCTGTTCCGAAAGCTTGTCCCTTTGTCCCTTTTTTTTTCTGTTTTTTCATTTTGTGTTACTATCGGCGGTACAGCACAATGGTAAGTGCTGGCCAGCCTTTCTATCTCATTTCAACAATATTTATTAGCTATGATTTAATTCTGTTATGTGCAAAATTGTACCATATGAGTATATAAGTATATGGTATAAGGGTGAACAGAAAAATAAATAAATAAAATCATTTTACTTTTATTACCTGCTCTTTTTAAAACAGCAGATCCCATAGCTAAGTAAATGTTTTACAGGAAATATTTACAGGCAAAAATACTTTATAGGAAGGATATAGAAGCAGCCAAAAAGAACTTTATCTATCATGGTGTATATGTGACCTTTCTGAAATTTGCACAGACAATCCCAGCAAGTGTGTGATAAATCTAGATCACTGCAAACCCACATTCATGTGTTTAGTAGTGATGACAATATGGTTTCCACTGTCTAGTAACTGTTAAGAAAAACAAAGAACAGAATACAGACATGTCAAGCAGTCAACACTCCAAAACGTGTGACATTTTACGAGCAGTGATTATTACAAAGTTCAGCCTACTAATTACTGAAATACAGTCCCTGGAACAGGTAAAATTTTGAGAAACAATATCACACAATTTATGCCAAAACCACGGTACACTTTGAATGGGTTCTTTGACAGTGAAACAGCAAACTGGACTGCTTAAACTGTGCATTGGTATATGAAATTAAAAAAAAAAAAAAAAATGTTCTAAACCTTGCAATGCTGACAGTCTATCAAGTCATGACTGGTGAAAGAGGTAGCTATGATAATAATCCCTACAATCAATGATGAAATCTGTAAAAAGAAGTTTGAACAATCGGGAGCACACTTAAATGATCAAGTTATTTACAACACAATATCCAATACTTATTTCACTTCACAAAGTTAACATGTAGCATAATTTTATCATAATTCAGAGAACAACTTGGAGTGGTAGTGTCATTCTCAAAATGACACAATGGAAATTACAATACAACAATATATGAACAGTTCAAATAAGACAGCACATAAAAATTAAAACAGTTCACAAAAATTACACATCTTTGCACATTTAAAAACAGTTTGAAAAAAATTATTATTGATAAATGTTAATGTAAGCAACAAATGGCACTGAAGATTGATTTGATTAACAACTGAGATAAACTGATGTTATACAATGAGAAATATTTAATGGTGCTAACCACAAAACTTTTACAGTAGGTCCTATGGCAATTTTATTTATGCAGTCTCATGGCAGTCACAAATGTTACTAATTTTACACCAGTTTCTTGTTCTTCAGTATACACTACAAAACTGTAGCTAATTAAAATGGAGAACATGACAAAATAAGGCAACAAGTGTATAAAAAGGGGAGAATAGGACTGGAGAAAAGAAATTTGTAAAGAGGTGATGATAGGAGAAAGTGGCAAATAAACAGGAAGAAAATAAATCAACAAAATGTGTGTTTACATAAAACAAAATATTCCTGGAATGCAACCCAGTTAGTCTTATCTACTTTTAACTCCAATAATATGTTATTGGCCTTGAAAAATAATTAGTTTTGTATATTGAGATCTAATTTTGTTCTTATGGGCAAAGTCATTTTGCATTCTTACACCATGGGCCATTCTCGACTGTAAGTATCTTCTAGCAATGGCTTTTAAAAGTAAAACCAGATGATTGTCCAGAGGCAGTTGGTCTTTCATGTGAGTACTCAAGTTCAGGAATAATGGCTTATTTATGCACATACTCAGAACTTCATTTACCAGGACATCAATTGTATTCTTTGGACAAATATATTTTCCACCCTTATTGCTGTACCGGAAAACTTGCTCTGCAGTAATACACACTTCAACAACATCATCTGCAGGCATAATAAGTGCCCCACGGCTCTTTTTCTGTATCAGGGAGAAAGAAGGATGGGTACCACCACCTCTCAGAGCTGTGACACAGATTTCACACTTAATTTTCTCCTCCAAATATTTAACTACAAACCCAGCTATGTATACTGCAACACACACAGAAACATGAGAGAGACTATCACTACTTGGGATGTAGTCATGGTCATTGGTGTCATTATAGCCACACTCTGCTGAAAGCAGGCACTTCCTGTTTGTTGTTAAATTTATACACTCCACAGGTGTTAATGTGCTCGGGACCGTAAGGATAGGTACATAATCAAGTTCAGTACAGTTCCCTTTCTGAGAGTCTCTCAGCTCATGCTGTACAAGGATTTTTTTATATGCTGACATAAAGTGCCTGGCAGTTGGATTATTATTCCATTCTCCACGAAACCTTATTATGCCAAACATAACTTCTAAATGGTCTTGCGAGCATTTGTACATTGGCAAAAATTTAAGTACAGGTGTACATCCCTCACCTTGTATTAGTTTGGCGTAAAGATGCTGTAAACTTGCAATACAAACTATAAATCCAATGAACCCTGTTCTTCTGTTTGACAGAATGACTAGTTCATTGGTAGCTTTCAATTTTAGCATAAGCAAATATTGCCTTGCTTCAGTAAGGAAGTTTTTTACTTCTTCATAATTTGCAGCATTAATTGGTTTTTTTCCATCCACTTTGGGCCATGCTCCTTGAATTCAGTATATCAAAAAGGCGATTCATTATTCTTATAAATCTAACTGTAGCACTACAACCAAAAAGACCTGGTATACCTAGGGAAGATGCTACCTCTACAGCATCAGCAACTGAATCACTAAACAACTGAGTTGATAATGACACTTTCATTTTGTTCTTCACCCAATTAATATGAGGTGCCCGTAATTTATTTGCTAAATGGACACCCTCACTTTCCTGGAGTCTGTGTAAAGCTTCAATGTACCTCCACGCAATTATACCTCCATCACAGTCAATCAGTTCTTTTTTGTCACCTAAAGTGTTTCGCACTAACTTTAGCATATGCGGGGGATCAAGGAAAAGGGACACAGAGTTGTGATTATCAGAAACAAAAGTTGTGCATAAATTTGACGTGTCAAGACAACAACCGAGAGACGAAGCCATGGCAATATTTGATGCAGCGCCATCACATGTCAAAGATACAACTTTGACACCTGAAGACTCTGCCAGAGCAATGCAGTTCGTTACTAAATTGGCCCTTTGGGCTCCACTCATACCTGCAACTAAAAAATACCCAACAGGCAGTTTCCAGCTGCCATTTATGCCCACAAGCATAAAAACCACTGCCTCTTTAGCAACTGGCAAACTATCCGATTCAACAGTGGAACCTACGTCAACATAACCATAATATTTATTTCCATCAAATTCAATGTGCTGCCTGATTGTCACGTCATCCATTAGAAGACTACACAGGAGAGGATACTCTGAACTGCTGGAGTCAACTTTTGTTTTCAATATACTAAATGCCTCACTCGTGAAGCCCGGTGCTGCATTCACAGTTTCATACCATTTACACATTGTCCGAGGATGCGGCAAGCATGTATCAAATGTTGTCCTCACATAATTATATGCTTTTGGTGAATAATAATTTAATGTTAAGGCAAAGGACCTTAAGGTTGAGTCATATTTTCTAGAAAGAGGAGAACCTGTGTTCTTTGCAATTTGACGTGACAGTAACTGTTCACTCACTCCTTACACACTCTTCAAAACAGAAACACATTCATCATCTACATAATTCTTCTTCTGTAAGGACTTTATAACATTTGTCAAGTTAGCATTTCTCTTCTTTAGGCGACGGTTTGCTTGCTGAAGAACCTTTATCTTCTTCCGGTACTGTCTATTTGCTTCACATACAGTGTCCAATTTCCTCTTGATTTGGACAATAGGGTCAACATGTGGTGTGTCTGGATTCAGTGGAACTTCTTTTGGTAACACTAAAAACAAAGAGGTTCATAAAATTTAAAAGTTATCAACATGTTACATATTTTTTAATAAATTAAAATAATCAGAATTGAACAGCAAATTTTTATCACCACCGCCACTTTCAGGAGTAATGGTTACGGAAAAGAAATAAATGCCCCCCTCCCCCACATGCCTACATGACTAGCAGGTATACTGTACAGTATTCTTGTGACACTACCATACAAATTCAGTCATAAAAAGAGAGGAGAAAAATCCAATTCACTAGTTGTTTTACAGTCAGTGTAAAACTTACCCTCTTGGGAACTTGAAGACTGTTCCTCATGATTTTCACTTTGGTTTGCAGATACAATGACTTCCTGTCCTGATTTCTGTAAAACACGTCTCTCTTTTTTAACCTGAAACATTACAAACATTGCTCAAGAATGCAACAATATTCAAAATGCTATAATAAAGTACTATGGTCTAAAACTGTAATAATTTTGAGATAGGCCTACAACAGAGTTAGGTGTGACAGCAAAAACAATTCACCATATGTTTGGAGGAGATGACCAATTCTCATAGGGACAGATCTGAAATTGCAACTACTGAAATATTACCACAAAATAAACAACTTCTTCTATATACCTATTGTGAGCAACAAATCAAATTAGAATCAGCCAACACAGATAACAGGTTCCCGGCAGAATCTTTCACTACCTGACATTTTCTGAAGACATGAACAGCAATACAACTGCACATAAGATTAAATGGATTTTCATAAGAAATAAAACAAACCATTCTGAACAAAGTTTGTACCATAGCCTGTGATCTAGGTTATTTCGAAAGGTGAAAATATGGATTTGAGTTGGCTTAGTCAATCGATGTAAATGCCACAAAGTACAGTTTGTGGTAACAGATTAGTCTGTAGTTTAGCCAAATGATTACATTCACTACATGAAGTAGTCACAAAAATGACATGATAAATTACATGACAAGCACAAACACAAAATGTATACACACACATTCTCAAGTAGGCCTACAGGTCAATTACATTTTAATTCGTTTCTTCAATTTCCTATGCATTCTCAAATGCCTTTGTGAACTACTCTTCCATTTCGTGTGCACATAGTGTATATATAGAGTGCAGAACACTATTCACTTACCTTCCCTAAGAAACTAAAAAAAGTCCAACACTATAGATACAGGGCTACACAAAACACACTGATCATTTATACACTAAAAAAATCATACGTTTAAAACATTCACTGATTTCTTGCGAGTAGCATTATCGAACACTGGATTGTCTGAAACGTAAACAAACGGAAATAAGTCACGGATGGCTGATGTGAAACTAGAAATGCCAACAAGGAAACGTAATAAAAATTATGTGGCATGAAAAGTAATCGTGCACTTAAAACACTACAAACATTTGTGAAACATTAGAGCAACTTACATTCTGCATATATGTGGGAAAAGACGAGAATATGCAAGGAACAGCGCCGTCTCTGGTGCGAACACACGATTTCGACGTTCGATCTATGTCAGATTCCCTGAAATGGTCTGAACATATTCTGCTATATTCTGTTGGTTCATAGTCTTTTCGTCGCAATGCCTTGACCCATATGTTCTTCTTTGCGCTGTCCTTCGGAAACCTATGTACATAAAATTTTTAAGGTGGTGAATGAAATCACACTCCATATTTAAACCAGAAATATTGTAGTTTAGCTATTGCATTTACCTGTGAAAAGTAGCATTTGACTTCCCACTTCTGTTTGTGCACCCATAGGCAGCACAAGTAACCATTTTCTTCACAAAATAACGTTACTATTTCGGAGAATAACAGCAACATACACAACACAAACCACAATGTTTTGATCACCGTAACATGGCGGACGGCTGGCTTCACGTTTATTGCGTTAAGGCATCTCCCCCTATTTTAACCTCCTTGGGTGAAACCATAGACCATAGATAGTATAGACTGCGCGTGACGTCATAACACTGAAACCAACATCTAAACCACGTGACTCGGGGCAAGAAGCGGAGTTTTTACTGTGTAAGAGTGCGAGGCTTTACTGTTGAAATACGTTTTCTTTTATTGTTTGTGTGGTATTTTCACTTGTAGTTACTCTGCTACAATGGTGAGATCCTGTTCTGCGTTCGGTTGCACCGAAAGATTCGTAAAAGGAAGCAATATATCTTTTCACAGGTAGAGTTTTAATGCTACAAATCGCTTTGTGGATACATTTTGTAAGATGAATTCAGTATATTTACAATCAAAAGCAATGGGCTGTATTGTTCCAAAGCAGATACGAATGCTTTTCTCAGTATATTTTACTTTTGTAAATGTCATGAAGTGAATTATGAGGGTCCCTGTACTGTAAGCCTAACTGGGATTGTTCAGTAAAAATAAGTGACGAATTTCAGTAAGAAATTCCATGGTCTTTGTCTTTTCTCGTATTTCCTGAATTGTTTCTACATAATCACAAAATCGATTACAGTTTTCCAAAAGATGAAGGGCGGAGAAAAGTTTGGACCCTTGCTTTGAAAAGGGAGAATTTCAAGCCCAACGAACACACAATGTTGTGCAGCAAACATTTATCGCCTGAATGTTTTGATACCGAGGCTTTTGGTTTCGGAAAGAAACTAAAGCCAGATGCTGTACCAACAATTTTCGATTTTCCTCCGCACTTACTACCTAGAGGACGGAAGAGGAAACCACCAGCTCTGAGGGACATGCAAGAAGCGTCTTCATCTTCCGAAAATGTGTAAGATGCATTTTATTTGTACCTAATAGTTATCTGTATGACATTAAATTTGTTATGGACAATTCGAATCACTTAAACATAACATTTCAATTTAAGCTGGCATCGTAAAATTAGATTTGTTATTGTATATAAAACTCTTCTGGGTTTTGGACCGCATCGTCAAAATATCAAACACTTCACCGACGTTTCGGCCACTATTGCAAGTGGCCATCTTCTGGGTGTTAGTTTGAGAGGCCATAATGTAAGATTTTTTCCACCATCTAAACCCATTGTTTATTTTGAAATATGACAAGTGAATTTAAACCACTATTGTAAAATGTGCTCTATACAAGACACTTCAGAACATCAAATTAACAATGCTGATAGTGGCCTGTCTTTATACATTTTTCTGTACATTAATATCTAGTTACTAAAGCTATTAACAAAACAGTTATGTGGTAGTTTAAAAGTACATGCAAAGGGTAATATCATCCTTTGCATATATAGCCTACTCTTCACTATAAAATTCATTCTCTCTAATAATACTTTAAAGGTTTTCTTGATGCTTTTTCACTTCACTCTTCTGTATAGGAATAAATCAGACATGCCTTTGCAGTTGTACAAGTATGTATTGAGGACCTTTGTCTTTGGCACTGAACTCAGCAGGCCTTAATTTTTTACGATGTTAATGAATATCTGCATTTTGTTTTCTAATATTGTAGGCCTATTGCCATTTATTTCTGAAACTGATTTCTCCATTCATGTACATACTTTAGAACACACTATTTTTGATTGTGGAAGTCAGTTTTGAATCACTGTTTGTTTTATTTAAGATAACACTGTCTTTTTCAATACATTAATTCTTTTAATATTATTACTCTTGGGATTTGCCCAGTACAGTAGTTTCCTGCTGTAAATGTTTTTTAAAAAGTGTGTGGTATACTGCAGACCTAAGCCTACATACTAGTTTATCATAATGTGCAACATGTTTCATTATAAGTAGCTATATGACTGTAGCTCCAAGTATCAAAATATTGTTGAATTAGTGTACAAATCAGTCCAAAAATTGTCAACATATTGCTTTTCTTAGTCCCATCACAGATGAACAGCAGCTGAAACGGCCAAAAACATTCAGAAAGTCATATATAGGAGATTATAAAACAGAAGCAGTGGCATTGTCACCTAGTAAAGCAACAAATTTTATTGAAGTTGCTCAAAATAGACTTGCAGATACAAGAAAGAAGTTACGTTTGGAAAGGCAGAAATGCCGTCGTTTATTGAAAAAAGTTACTACTGCTGAAGCACTGCTGTCAGAATTAAAAGAGAAGCAGTTGATTACTGAAAGTACATCTGACATATTACAGGTACGACAATGTTTCTATTTTTTCATATAATTACAGCTGTATAGTGCTTAGACGTGAAGAACTCTATAGAATAAAACAATAGTACAAATCTGATAACTTGTTTTGGTGTACTACATTTATTCTTTTAAACAGAAGAGTGTTGGAGTAAAAGAGCAATAATATACACTTTACGTAAATTAAAGTAGAAAATACTGGAACCAAGCTGAAGTTATATTTTGATTAGAATTGTGTGCGCGCAGATGTTATTAAAGTATTGATAAATGTTTTACTTTCTGTTTGTAGAATCTTCTCCCACCTGTTGTGGTCGAGTTGTTGAGGAGTTTTAAAGGAGAGCATGGGAAGGAGTACCCTGAAGAGCTTCGCAAGTTTGCCCTTACATTGAACTTTTTTTCTAGCCGGGCATATGATTATGTAAGAGAGGTTTTCAATAATTACTTACCACATCCCAGTACATTGCGTAAATGGTACCAAGGGGTAAGTGGAAAACCAGGATTCAGTGCTGAAGCAAAAGCTGCACTTATCCAAAAATCATGTCATATGGCAGCTGTGGGCAAAAAAGTTGTCGTATCTCTGATGGTGGACGAAATGGCCATTCGAAAACATATTGAATTTGATGGTAAAAGGTTTATTGGGTATGTTGATTGTGGCACTGAAATGTTGTGTGAAAATTTACCTGAGGCAAAAGATGCCTTGGTGTTCATGGTGGTGGCACTGAATGACAATTGGAAAATTCCAGTGGGTTACTTCTTGACTAATGGTTTATGTGGTAGTGAGAGGGCTAATTTAATTCTATCTTGTTTGGATTTTTTGCAACAAATAGACATTAATGTACTTTCTGTAACATTTGATGGTGCTGCTGCAAATATGTCAATGGCTCGTTACTTGGGAGCGGAACTTACTGCTGACAATATGAAGCCATGGTTTATAAATCCAGCAACAGGTCTGAAAGTACACATTCTGTTAGATGCCTGTCACATGCTAAAGCTTATCCGAAACTGTCTTGCCACAAAGGGGACTCTTTTCGGTAAAGATGGCCCAATAAAATGGAGTTACTTTGTGGAGCTCCAAAAATTACAGGCTCAGGAAGGACTGCATTTGGGGACAAAATTAACGAAACGCCATATTAATTGGCATAAAGAGCCCATGAAGGTAAAACTTGCCGCACAGACATTGAGTCAAAGTGTAGCCAGTGCCTTTACATACTGCGAAAATGTTTTGGGTTTACCTCAGTTTCAGGGTTGTGATGAAACGGTGAAATTTGTGAGGTTAGTAGATAATATATTTGATATATTAAACAGTAGGAATCGATTTTCAAAGGGGTTCAAAAGACCCTTGGCCCAGACTACATACAATAATGTATGCCAGTATGTAAAGGAGGCTACAGCTTGGCTCTTTGCACTAAAAGAATCAGCCAGTGGAACATTATTAGTGTATTCTTCAAGAAGAGTTGGATTTATAGGCATGATTGTAAGTCTGCATTCAAGCTTAGCCATCTATGAGGACATACAAAATAGATTTGCACCACAAATGTCTTTTTTGCTAACACACAAACTGAGTCAAGACCACTTGGAAGTTTTCTTCAGTGCAGTGAGAAGTCGTGGGGGGGCCAATAATAATCCCACAGCCCGACAGTTTGAAGCTGCTTTTAAAAGACTTTTGGTACACATTCAAATTGGTGCACCAACTAGTGCAAATTGTTCAGCTATTGATTCGACAACAATTCTTAGTGTAATGTCAAGTGGTAATAAAGAAGACTTTGATCATGAATTGCCACCTGTTCCGCAGGTTGCATTTATTAATCATGACCATGATTATATACCAAATCCAGCTTCACTTACTTTGTATGTACATGATGTTGTGCAATATATAGCTGGATTTGTCACCAAGAAACTTCTGAAAAAAGTGAAGTGCCAGTTTTGCCAAATGGCACTGTGTTCAAATGTTTCAGGTTCTGGGATCTTGAAAGTCAAGAACAGAGGCGGCTTGACAATTCCATCGAATGATGTTGTTTATCTTTGCAAGATGGGTGAGAAAATATTACGACAAACACAACTTTTAAATGTGAAAAATTTATTGAACAGATTGGTTACCTTGTCCATGCAGGATATAAAGAGTGATATTTTTATGCAGCTCTATGAACATGTGGCAAATTGTCCTCCAATTGATAACCATGTTCACCAGTTGAAGAAGGCAGTGTTGTATGAATATTTTAAAGTAAGGTTGCATCACGAAGCAAGACTCCACACTGAGAAGCTACATGATGCACGTGTAAAGAGTTTCCACACAAAAATAATATTGTTTAAGAACCAGTAATTGTACATTTTAAAAATTCATTTCATTTGCAGGCTGATTTCTTGTATTTATGTGAAATAAATTAATTTTTAAACTGACTTCATTATTTTTCTTCACCCCCCCTCCACATTTTTCTTTTCTTTTTTCCTGTCAAAAAGAAAACATTGGAATGAGGTTATTTTTAAAATGTGTGATGAGTGATTATGCATTATAAAATCTGCACATTACAAGGATATTAAGTTTGTGTGACTCTGTGTTTATCAATTCAATCATTTGTTTTTATGGCTGACTTAAGGAAATGATTTCTTTTTGGCATTAGTTCAGGAAGGAAGAAATGTTAGTCATCAGAAGTTTACTTACTTGTCCCTGATAATTAACCAGGAAAGGCAGCAGTCTTTAACATCTACAGATCCTAATGGTTATGCGCATGTGTACACACACACTCAGCATATATGGTGTATTCATGTGGCCCCACTCAGTTCATCTAAAGGAAGTGTACGAACAGTAAACATTGTAATGTGTAGAGTGTACAAAACTATATAGCTGTTTGTGTTAATTTTAAAGTGGGGGAAGGATAGTATTTCTGTTACAATTTTGTATTGACTTGTATACATTTTCCAAAATCCTTTTGTCAACCTATTCTCTGGAGCAGAGCACCTGGAGTAATTTAATTCACTACAATTAATCAGAGAATATGTTGTGTGGGGTAGATGTCCATACAGTTCAGAATGAGTTTTTAAAGAACTTTGAATTCTTACTCCCCAATACATGTTCTCCTAAATGGTTTTTCCACTGGCAAGAGAAACCTCTTTTAGCTAATGTAGGCAACACTGAGGCAACCAGAGACATTTGTATGCACAATTTATATTCTTGCCCAGTCTTAAGAGAGGAGTAATGAATTCTCATGCTAACACACAGTGTTCACTAAGTTCCTGCCTAAGATAAAGCAAGATATTGATTGGAATTCTTACCAATTCAAAATTAAAGTATACTTAATCACATGTTCCAGTAATTACTTCAATTAGATTGAGTTTTTATAGTTACTCGACAGATATTTTGTTATACAACTAAAGGTGGATGTACCAGTCTTTGACAATGTACCAGTAATTGGAATTGTTTTTGTGTTTTGGGATATATTAAGGAACCATCTCTTTGACCACATGTAAAAGGTAAATGAAATTCATGTGTTCATGAAATTGATTGCAATGTCAGAAATAATTTGTCTTTGTTGTTGGGATATGAAGGTGTACTACAGTAGGGCATAACTGAAGATTGGGATACCACAAGTTCGCTTTGAACCCATGACAGCAATATACTAAACAGAAAAATGTGGAAATCAACATTTCAAAACACACAAAGTAAAACTTTCCATTACACAAAAAGAAACTTTTTCTTTTCCATAGTGTTCTGGCAAGAATTTGGCAGTATGAATTATTGGCGTTTCAAGTAATTATCCTAGTGTTCTTTAACAGCAACATGGGACTCAGTTAGTGAAAGGATGAATGTAAATTTATAAGATCTTATTGATAAAGTAATGTCACATAACAGAAAGATTGTTTCAAGCCATACAACTTGCTGACGTCATGGGTCAAAAGGAGAAGGAAGGGAGCTAAAAGTTTAATGTCCCATCTATAGCATTATTATTAGAGACTGAGCTTACACTTGGATGTCTGGGTAAGTATGGGGTGTGGGCTAACAAAATATATTGGCGTTTGGAGAAAGTTGATGAATTAAATTTTGCAAATAAATCTCGCCACAACGAATAATGCCTTTCTTATGTTGATATTCACTCCAACTTGTGCATCATTTCTGTCTCTCCTCCATTAATTGTTATGATACAAAATGAGCTGCAGTTCTCTGAACACACTACATCATCAGTCACACTTAATGGGAATCCCACAATCCACAGCAATATACTAAACCAGGACATACAAATGTAATATAGGCTGTTTCTTTAATAGAACTGTTGCATCTCTTAAGTGTTCTGCCAATGAAATGTAAGCCTTCATTACAAGATTTTCTGTGAAACATTCCAATAACAAGCACTAGGCCTAATTGTACATATGTTATTCATCCTTCAATACATAGTGAAGACTGAACATACTGACTATTGGATGCGCCTATTGCAACATAATTAGGCCTATCGTTCCTTTAAAACATTTTCCTTGATATTGTTTTGGTATCTGCACTTGATTAAGCGGACGCTTATTTGGTGTAACAAACCTGACGTACTGATTATAAACAGATTTCGTTTCATACGAAAGCGTACTAAACATTTCACACGTATTATTGAATTGTTAAAAACCAATGCAGGATGCAATACAGAAGTCAAGTGACGTGACATTGAAACAAAAACACGTATTCACTAAAGAAATGTGGCCTTTACAAACAACTGTCAATACGCTTCACTTGGCTCCACATAAAATCGATAACCATGCATTATCAAGCGAAAGTTCCGAGATTTTATGTGAATAGAACAATAACATGTGTAATAGGAATAGGACGTGTAGTTTCATTATTAAAATCAATGCTTGATTTCATTTATAAATAAGAAATACTACAACTGTCAGCTGCACATCACACTGCTAGTAATGACGTAAACTCTGCTTCTTGCCCCGAGTCACATGATTTAGATGTTGGTTTCAAACCTCAACATGGCAGAGATAGGAGCGTGCGCAGTCTATGTTTATTTATGGTCTATGGGTGAAACAGTTTTCACACTACCTTTTGCATTCGTGACGTCACCCGTCAGCTTTCGACTATCGAGTTGTGAACGAGCCAGTGTGAGATATGTGCCTTTCGATTACTTGTTTACTTGAGATAAAGTTAAATAATTTTAAATAGGCGTGTGCTGTAACCAGCCAGTTCGCTAAACTAGTTTACACCATAGGGCAATAGAAAATTGTATAAAGGAAGGTGAAGATTTTTTTTACCTGGTACAGGCAATTGTAAATTGTAGTAATTTAAGGGGATATTTGACTGGAATGTTATTTAAACGTGTTCCAGTAATGTCGTTCTCACTGTAAGTAGCATTTGTTCGTATTAGCACATTCATATCAGAAAAGCTCAATGTTATTCATAATTACTAGTAAATTGGTAATTTCTACAACGAAGTATAAGCATATGTGTGTTTCATAGATTGGTTACTACAGTGCTGTACGGGACAGTTAAAAGCAGTAAGTAGGCTACCTACTACTTTTTTAAACACTGATTATCGTTGACGGGCAAGCATTGTACACAACAAACAAAAATTTCTGATTAAAATGCAGGAAGTATTGCACGCGCTATACAATCACATTCTTAAACATCGACATCAATTTTTAAGTGAAAAAATAAAAATATGAAAACATCAAGCAATACTTATAATAGTATAAATAGCGCCTGTTTACTTTATTCGTTACGATGTGCCCGCTTACACTATAATACCATCGTAAACAACTGAACGTTTTGTCTTTCATTAAATCCTTCATTAGAACTGACTTTTTCATTTAAGATATTATTTAATGAAAAATGCGTAATCAAATTACAATCTCATTCAAATAAAGTTTGCTTCAGTCGTTTCTGTTACAATGTTACGTAACATAAACCATTTTTTGGTTTCATATATCCAACCTCTATTTTAGGGGGACACTCAATTGACAAAAATATTTAAGTCGTCTGAAACATTTGAGATTTTCCATTAAAACGAAGTATAACAACAAAATAAAGATGACTAAGACACATTTTTCATATAAACAATGCAATCGTCGACTGAAACATGTAATTCGCGTGACGAAAGTAGGTTAACTTCCGATGTTAGCAGACGGGCGTTCTGTTAAAACATTCTTCTCGAGAAAGGTGACGTGACGGACAGTGTGAATGTCGCCATTAGAAATACATTGCGGAATGTTCTGACGGACGGCGACGTGACGTGTGAATTGGCCTTTACACAGTCCTAAACATTAACTCGCAACAGCGATCGACAAATCGATAGTCTGGTTTCAGGTCGCCTTCACAGTGCCGCTACGTCACAATCACTACGTTTACATGCAACACATCTTCCGGAAGACGAAAACCGATTTTCGTAAACCGTTTTTCGCTGTCGCGTTTACATGGCACAGCCTGAATCGGATTTGGTAGCTCACTTAAAATGGCGGCTGGAAAACAGCTGATTCAGTTCCTTATTTAGTCTGCACAATCGCTATTTTTCTTTATTTAAATACACAGATATATGTTCACTCTAATATTTATACTTTTATTTCACATTAGAAAATATCACTCTTTCCATATGTGCCGAAAATTCTTAACAAGAAAACACAATCTGACAAGCCAAGAACGCTTCAAAAACGGTTGCGTTTACATGGGCACGAAAATCGATTGTGGAACTGGAAAACCGCTTTAGAGAAGCGGATTTCCAGAATCGATGGAGTGTTTACATGACCAACCAAAAGCGGAATTGGGAAATCGGTTTACGAAATCCGGTTTTGGGAGCCCATGTAAACGGGGTGAATGACGTCACGATTGCAAAAGGTAGTGTGAAAACTGTTTCACCCGTACTCAGACAAACAGAACGGTTTATTGGCGTGAGAATAACGCTGATTTGTGGTAGTGTAGTTCCTCTTTCTGCTAGCTTCTTTGCCAGAGCAGCCAGCATGTACTCAAACAATCGGAACCAGTTGCTTTGTTGATGTGAGAATAAAGATTTGCATTGTTTTTGTGATACATATTTCTGATTAATAAAGAATGTTATTGGTCAAAGTTGTGTATCATAATACCCACAACCTCAAAAAAAGCAATAATAGTGAGAGATGCTGATCCTATGCAAACGTCACAAATAATGTCATGTGAAACATCTAAAAATACAAGAAGAACGGAACTTTAGGAGTTTTACTACGTAAATAATTAATGCCAGTAAAGGGCAGTAATTTTGAAGATGGATTACATAGCCTGCCAGCGGCGTCCAAACAATTTCTATTGAAGTGGTTCAGGTAATTTTGAAGATGTGTTACATAGCCCAGCAGTGGCGTCCTCGATTATAATGAATGAAATTATGTCAAAAATTTCTACTTCCCATAAAATTACCAGTTTTGCCAGGCGCTTAAAATAGTAAAAAATTGGATAACCTTTATTGTATAATAAACTTTCTAGCGAGTATTTAGATGCCTATTATGTACATATATCACAGACAAACTACGAAAATGCAAGGCTGGTCCAGTAAGCATATTTTACCATTTAAAACATTATTTCCTGCATTTTACACCATTTCACTGAAGTCCTTGAAGAGCGTAAAAACGAGGTTCTACTGTATATATTTTTCCTGCTAGGAATTTTTCCTCATAATCATCTCTCTCTCTCAATAGACAGCCGTGTTCCGATCAAAAATATTATCAAATTCTCATCTGGCAGCAATTTCCATTGTACGTGATCAATGTTTAGCGAGTTGTGTTTTCATAATTCAGTCATGAGCTCTGTAGGTGAACGTAGAACCAAATAGCTATCTGATGGAACTGCAGCAATTTTAAACATACAGAAATATGATCTAAAGCGCCAATATGCAGACAGCCATTTAATCGTTGCGGCCTAAGAACGTAAATTTAAGCTCATTGGACGACTTGTAATTAGGGAGCAAAGACGTTGTAAAAAGTAACTAGACTCACTATCAGCGCTGCTGTCGTGGGATAATTTGAACTTTTTGCTGGCCGCCATGATAGTGGTAAGTGTCAGATACACAGGAATATTATTAGGAGATAAATCGTGTATTATGTAGCTACTGCAGTATATGTACCCAAGTCATAGTCACGTCTGTGGTGTTTGACTATTGCAGTGAACATGAAGCACAATGTTGAAAAGCTGTTCACCATTTAACTGCACAAATCCGGTTAAGAAAGGAACAAAAAGAAAGAATACTGTCTTCCTATTAATGTGTCTCAGGAATACAAGTAGTCCTACTACTTGTGTTCAGAGATAGTTACTCTTGCTTAACAGGCTGTTAGTCAAGACAATATAGGATTCAATGAAATAAATAACAGTATTTTACAGTACTGTTAGCTCTTAAAAACGAGCTACTTTAGGTAGTACTGGTGGACAAAAAGTTCAAAAAGTTTCATTTTATGATGTGTAAAATGACTATTGGGTCCATGAGATGTTACCTCACTGCAGTTCGATTTTTTGTTTATGAAATTAATATTAGCAACTCGCAACACAGAATTTAAAGGTCATCTGCTTTACACATAGGTATAACAACTAAAAGGGATTTGCAGAACTGTGTGTAGTTCCATATATGAATGACAGCTAGCCACACTGAATGCACATTGTGAAGTTGAACCCTATGATGACAGATGCTGACTTTTGAGCAGTTCACACTACTGTATTTCGCTTACAGAATTGAAAGTGCTAATGTTCGTGCTAGATACCCTAATGCTAATGTTATGCGCACTTAGTTAAGAAAAAGTTATGGCGTACTTGGTGTTCTTAAAAGAATTTGGTATAGGCTGGTTATTGTATTCACAAGGTAAAAAGGTATTGTAAGGTAATGTATCTGATGGGATGTTTCATTTACACATTCGATTTTTAACACTAGGTGTTCGAGGCAGCTCTATTTCATTTTTTGAGGCTATAAAATATTGAAGAATACAGCAGATGCTCCAACAAAGACACAAAGTGTTATGAAATTCTTTCAAAATTAATGATTGTACAAAAGTTTCACCATCGTAGAATATACTGAGAAAGTGGCAAAAACCCATGTTTGACGATAAATTTCGTACATATGATGCACTTGGAACGTTAAAAAACTAAATGTTATAATTCCGTTTAGTTAGAAAGAAGAAACGCTGTAGTCTGATTTCAACACCATATGTGTAATTAATTTACACACACTGATAGTTGCTGTATATCCAAACAGTCTGAAGCTGTTTTGTATTTATTTATTTAAATGAGACATAGTTTTCAAGAGTTAACTCGAATGAATAAACACGCTAATCAAGAGTTTTACGCACATTAAAGTTCGCGCAGAAGTTTGCCACAATAATAGCTGCCAAGGTGCTCCTCAATTTGCCTGTTGTTCGCAGTCGGCCACTTACGAAATTGTAGGGCCTTGTTATGGAGAGCTCAGTATGAAACAGCGAGAAATAATAGCATTGCAGAACAGCTGCTGATGCATTCCTCTCAGAAAGATGAGTATATTTCCACTGTTGGCCTTTGATCTTCGATAACTTTTCAGATGATATGTTGAAGTACAAATCATGACAATTATGTTTTAACTGAAATGGCACCTTACAGATTTGTCACAAACGCTTCGCTTTGGTACATTAAATGTCAATTACAAGCAAATATCAATAAATAATGAAAGAAACATAAAAGGTCTAAGCAGAATATATATCAATCAGAAAAGTAATACCTGCAGTAGTATAATCAGACTGGTCTTGTGGATAGGGTATTGAACTCTGGAAATTACAGAATGGAACTTTTTGGGTTCTAATCCTGTTAAAGGGACTTTTCAAAGTTTTGGCCCACTTTCAGTGTTACTACCGTAACCTAAAGGTTTCGGTAGTAACACTAAAAGTGGGCCTTTGCGATCGTCTTTTGACAGCTCTAAACGTAAATGAAAATAACGGCTTAAATATTCATCTGAAACGAAAATTGATTAACAGAATTTGTAAGGGAGAAAATTCTCTACAACTTTGTTCCCTTATGTTTTTTTCATATCTCGTATCGTTTGAGAGAAAATTGAATAACCTAATTGGTAGAGGGGAAAATCCTCTACAACTTCGCTCTGTTATATTTTTTTCATTTCTTGCATCGTTGCAGAGATATTTGCAAAAATAACAGCGATATGACGATATCAGTCCGTCTTTAACAGGTTCCCAAGTCGAACCGTTCAACCGATCGGCACCAAATTTTAAAGACATAATTGTTGGCTACCAGAGACCAGAACCTCGCTTTTTGAAATATTTCGGACAAGAAATACGTTGGTAATACAAAAAAGCCGTTTTTAATGTAATTTTAATTGCAAATAAACCGTTCATCTGACGCGAAAATTGAATAATCGAATTTGTAAGGGAGAAAATTCTCTACAACTTTGTTCCCTTATGTTTTGTTCATATCTCGTATAGTTTAAGAGATATTTGCAAAAATAATGGAGATTTGACACCCTCCATTGAATTAACGTAAACCAGCCGTTCGGAGATGTCACGTGACATTCCTCGCCCAGAACTCTCTCTTTGGCATACGCCATCTTGCATGGCGTATTTGATAATTTTCTTATTGTAACTTACATGTTGTCATTTCAAAGCAATGGCACACTGAAGAATTAACAAAAAGACGTCGTTCTTCATACAATAAATGATAATCTCATGCCATATTAACATCAGTTAACAACTGCTGTCAATAGTATGAGATTTAATGCCAATTCACACTGTCCGTGACGTCAACGTCACATCACGGCACTATCACGTCAAGATGTATTCACACTGTCTGTCACATCAACTCGCCCATCTCAATACAAGATGTTGAAGGCTGTGGTTATGAGTGGCGATCTGTTATGTAGAAAGTCATAGTTTAATACTAGAATTGAGGGAACAACAACACTAAATGTTATTGATGGCCAAAGAAAACTTCACAGTGTATGTTTTTGGCCAACTTACTGGGAACTGAAACAACATTTCAAAACATCGACATCTATTTTCAAGCGAAAAAATAAACAAATAAATACATCAAACAACACTTATAAGAGCATAAATAGCGCCTGTTTACTTTATCGATTACAATTTGCCCGTTGACATTGTTAATACTGTCGTAAACAACTGAATTTTTGTCTTTCGTTAGAACTGACTTTTTCATTTAAAATGTTATTTAATGAGAAATGCGTAATCAAATTACAATCTTATTCTAATAAACAGTTTGCTTCAGTCTTTTCTGATACAATGTTAAGTAACATTAACCATTTTTTGGTTTCAGATATCCGACCTCGTGTCATGAAACATTTGAGATTTACCCCTAAAACGAAGTATAACAACAAAATAAAGGTGAATCGTCGACTGCAATATTTAATTCGCATGAGGAAAATAAGTTAACTTCCAATGTTAGCAGATGGCTGTTCCGTCAAAACATTCTTCGCGAGAAAGCTTGACTGACGTTGACATGATGTGACTGTCCGGTGACGGACAGTGTGAACGCCGCCATTAGAAATACATTGCAGAATGTTCTGACGGAAGGTGACGTGACGTGACGTGACGGACAGTGTGAATTGGCCTTAATACCGTCGTAATCAACTGAATTTTATTCTTTCATTAGAACTGACTTTTTCAATTAAAATGTTATTTATTGAAAAGTGCGTACTCAAATTACAATCTTATTCAGTTAAACAGTTTGCTTTAGTCCTTTCTCTTACAATGTTCTGTACATTAACCATTTTTTAGTTTCAGATATCTGATCTCGATTTTGAGGGACACTGAATTGACAAAAATATTCAAGTCATCATGAAAAATTTGAGATTTACCCCTAAAACGAAGTATAACAACAAAATAAAGATTAATAAGACACATTTACATATAAACAGTGCAATCGTCGACTGCAACATGTAATTTATGTGACGAAAATAGGTTAGATTAGATTAGATTAGATTAATACTTGTTCCATAGATCATGCACACAACAGTTCGTAATGATGTGGAACGTGTCAGTTAAATGAAGTGTGTCTATACATAATATTACATGACACTCAATATTTGAATTTTTTTTTATTTTTACTTTTTTTATTTTTTTATTTTTTCCTAAAGTACTAACTTTTATCTAGAAATTCATCTAATGTGTAGAAGGAATTGCCATTCAGAAATTCTCTTAATTTATTTTTAAATGCTAGTTGGCTATCTGTCAGAATTTTGATACTACTTGGTAAGTGACCAAAGACTTTTGTGGCAGAATAATTAACCTCTTTCTGTGACAAAGCTAAATTTAACCTTGAATAGTGTATGTCACCCTTTCTCCTAGTGTTGTAGCTATGCACACTGCTGTTACATTTGAATTCAGTTGGATTGTTAATAACAAGTTGCATAAGTGAATATATATATTGTGAAGCTACTGTGAAGATTCCTAGATCCTTAAACAAATGTCTGCAGGATGATCTTGGGTGGGCTCCAGCAATTATTCTGATGACCCGCTTTTGGGCAATGAATACTTTCTTACTAAATGATGAATTGCCCCAGAATATGATGCCATAAGAAAGCAAAGAATGAAAATAGGCATAGTATGCTAGCTTGCTGAATTGTACATCACCAAAGTTTGCAATCACCCTAATAGCATAAGTAGCTGAGCTCAAACGTTTCAGCAGATCTTCAATGTGTTTCTTCCAATTCAACCCCTCATGTTTTGGGCACAAACAAATGCCGGAATGCCCAGTTTGCTGACTTCACTTTTTCAGTGTTATGGCATCTCAAGAGATTCTAAACTCCTTGTTGACAACAAACGAAGTAGACGCGTGAAGCAGAGGACTCAACAAATGTGTACCATTTGAACGCTTCTTTGTAGTTCGACAGTCTATCGCAAGGGGCGGTGCAGCTCATAACGACTTCCTTGTGTGTGTTGCACGTCTCGTATAGAAAGGGCTTTAACCTCCTTGGTTGTAATCGAGGTAGCGAGACTTGCAGGCGAAGGCATATCCCCTCCGCAACGACAGAAGGAGGCAGAGCCTGCTGGTTACGTGACTGTTTTGCTGCAATGCCACCAGATAGTGTTGTTTGCAGTAGCGAGCCCTTTTTAAGTTACCGTGCTAGTGCTAATTTTACATTAAGAATTGGGTGTCATCTGCAGGGAAAAGTGAATTCCAACAGTTTATAGCATATCGTTTTCATACAACAGAAACAGATATGGATTTAGAATTCAGTTCTGTGAGAGCCCTTAAGAATTGTTTGTAGTTAATTTTCACAATTACCCTTTCATCACTAGTAAGTGAGCTGTAATGCAACATTGATGATTCCATTCCCTTAATTGTGCAAATTTTTAGGAAGTGCTTCACTCAACTGAAGAGGTTTTCTGGATGACAGAATACTTGCCACAGTATTCTCTTTGCCTATTAGGCGTAAGGATATTATTTTTTCCGAGAATTCTCTGATCACATTTTCTGCAGTTTTCCATTTCTAAATACTTATCTCATTTTCAAATGTAAGCTAATACATTCTCAAATCGATTTTTTCATATTGTTTCTCCCGACTTTTTGAGTTATTTTAGAAAAAGCTGGATGGAAAGATAGGGACAGTGGCCTAATTTCTGATTTCTTCACAGAATTTATTTTTAACCGAGGTATTACCAAAAATATTTGGAAACACTCCTGTGTAAAGGATTTATTTATAATAGCTTAGTCAGTTGTTGTGAAATAAGACAGGACATCATGGAATGCATTCTGACACACCCGGTTAAGATTTTTAAATGATATTTATATACCCCACACATTTTCAGTGAATTGTATGGTTTTTTTTTTTTTTTTTTTTTTTTTTTTTTTTTTTTTTTTTTTGTAAATTTGGCTTCTCGTTTGCCATAACATTTTTCCAATGGACAGTAATATCATATCTTAAATTTACGAACAGGTGAAAGGTAGAGTACAAATGAGGTATTCAGAAAGTGTAACTGCACAATAATCTGTTTCATTGTCACTTGGATCTTGAAAGTATGTAAACAAAGAGCTCTGACATTGTAAATTGCACATTTTTCTCCATCATAGGTTTGACTAAAGCCCAATCCAATATATGACAATGACCCTAAAGTACTCTGATGAATATTTCCAAATGTCAGCCTGTTGCAGAGCAATGGTGTTTTTACATCCAAGGTTACAGAATACATAAATGATTCAGTTAAATTTTACTTAGCTTGGAGGCACAGGGTGCTGAGGTTGACAACAAAATGTTTGTTTTATGATGATAGAGCAGGAACAGCATTAATTATTAGTTTCACAGTCAACACAAAAAAGTATTCGCACCCATTCTATGTAATCCAATTTTCAAAGAGCATCTAATGGTCGTTGTCAACACATGACGTTAGCAGTGGAAAAATACCAACCGGAAAAGCTTGTAATTTGGCAGTCAGAAGTATAGTATGTGTGGCGTCAAGATCTTTGAGTAGGCTACACAATGCAAAATGACAGCTCAAAATGTAAACAAAGCAGACGATCATGCTATTTTGGTTGACACTCGGTTAGTGTTTTGTCTCAGTCTTGATTACTCGTGAAATGGCTTGTTGTTTCTTTACTTATTGCTTAGTTTTCTTTACTCTCAGAGTGAAAATTAACTGTTTCACACACAGTGACTATTCAACTACTTTTTTTAAAAATAAATATTCAATAATAACGTTCTTTAAATCATGTATCCAGCTACAATCTATGTTGTACACAGAGCCTGCAGGATTCTGTCTCGGAGTTTTGAGTCCACATTTGTTTGATTTTGTAACTGACATTTCGCTACCACTAATTCAAACTGAGATTGGCTAGCACTGCTAGAGTTTCAAACTTTATTGCTCTTGGAGGGTGAAACTTGGGCAATGTCAGCATCTCATACTGGGCGAAACGTGTGACAAACCTCAAACTTCGACAAATGCCAGCAGACAACATGTTAACCAATGGTCATAAAAGCTTAAAATGTACAGTAGATTAGAATTTGGGACACGTCTTTACAACAGCTGTATTTCCCAAAAAAATGTTCAAATGTTTGTTAAGCTTATGGGACTTGACTACGGGATCATCAGTCCCTAAACTTACAAACTACTTATCTACTACCTTATACTAAGGACGGCACAAATATCCATGCCCGAGGAGGGATTCGAATCCCCGACCGTAGTGGCCGTGCAGACCATGACTGGAGCGCCTCAGTCCCCTCGGCCACCGTGGCTGGCTGTATTTCCCATCTTATCATTGCCAATACTAATAGATTGTTTGGAAACTACCTTGTACCCACAATAAAACATTTCAATGCACACTGTGTTGCAGTTTTGTTCCTCTAAAACATCCAAACAACAGCCACCGCTGCACACTGGTTTATTTAGGGCCCATTTTATGCAGATGGAGAAGAAGCTGCTTATAAAATATTTGTATTACCACATTACTCAGACAAACCTTAGTTAGGCTAGCAACGTTTTCTTTACTAATGATCCCACCAATTAATAATGTCTACTGTCAAGTCTCAAATACAGAAATATTTATCCTTTTCATACTACTTTGTTCAGTGATGTTACCCATCCGAAAAGATCATTACATTTACAATGGTTTGTTATTTAGACAGTATTTCCCTAAACACACACTCGGAAATCGTCACATATTCGGAAATTACTATCGAAATAACTGTTTCGTCCTTGATAGTTTAATCAGTTGTAAATGTAAATAAAAGACAAAAATATAGAATTATCTTTTAATACATTCTGAGAAGTTCAATTAAAATGAAAAGATGAAATAAAAAAATTTTGAGACGAGGTGATCCGCATTAACAAATGCACAATGATTCGAAATACGAATCGACAACACTATCTTTTTTATTTTATTTTGTTATTACCAAAATTGAAAACAAATTTACATCAGATATGTACAGTTTTCTGGATTTTTACAATTAACAATATCTATTAATATAAAAACTCTGAAGAAGAAACTGACATGCAGTAAGATTAACACAAAATTATTTATCACACGAAAATCAAATCATAGGCCTCTTTAATAGCTTATTTTTACTTTAGATCATTTCTGTCAACAGTTTTCGTTTCTGTGAAGTTCCTTCTTTCAGTTTGTTACTCTTCTCTTCCATCCATATAACCTCCTTTACCCAATCCCTTGCTTTTCAAAAACGATGTCAAGCATGTTGCCAAAAAGATTTTTGTGATTTCCAAATCTCTTTATTCTCCAGTATGCCGTCTCCAGATACATGATAAAATCAATGGTATTGTCATGATCTCTTCTGTTAATTATATAATTTACATAGTTACCCAGCAACCACATTATACTATTATTCTTGTTTTTGTGGAAATATTTTTCATCAGGTCGTAAAAGTGTTTGCGATGTGTATTTTCGTTCATTAGTTCGTGTGAGGAGTCCCAACCTCTTCCTTATCCACTCTCACTTTCTCAGGTGCCCTCCACATGTAAATCTATGTACAAGCGTATCTACCAGTCCACATTTACAACAGTTATATGTGTCACTCATTGCTATCCGATGTAGTTTTTCATTGGTTTAAACTACATAATTAACTACTTTGTACCAAGAAGACTTCACTTCAGTTGATTTTAAGATGTATATTGGTCCTTACAGTTTTTCAAGTGATGTTTGGATGAAGTATTCCTATTTTATTAGGACTATCTTATTTTCCCCAGTGGTTCAATAAATGTCTTGATGTAATGTGAGTCTTTTGCAAGATTTCGCCTGGCAGATAACTGATGTCTACATAAAATTTCTTGATATGCTTTAGTTTATAGTTCAGTTTACTGACGTTAATTGGAGGCTGCATGTTTTCTAGGTGAACTACAGAAAATAGTATGCATGTTATGTTATTTGGGTCTTGATTTATCATCATCAAAGTACGTTTGATAAATAGTGCATATGCTTTCCTCCTCATGTCTGTTAGTCCTAGGCCTCCTGTCAATTTCGTTTTTGTTAAACAGCCCAGTCTCACTTTAAAAATACTGCCTGTCCATATCTTTCTATGGGAGAGCTTCATAATCTTTTTTGTCTGCAATCTGGGTCTCAGGAATAATTGTGCTATATAATATGCTTTGGAAAAGATATAGGTATTTACGATTTTAATTGTCTGGTCTAAGTACGTAGAGCACCAGCGAAGTTCCTGTAATGCACCTTGAATACTGTTAGTTGTTTCCCACTTGTTGTGGGACCATGGTAAACATATGTTCTCAAAACCTCGAAGATTTAAAATGGTACTCTTTTGGGTGTTTATCTGTGCACCTGAGAATCGACTAAATGTATCTAATTCAAGTTTTAAGATGTCAATCTCAGATTCTTTCCTTACTACAACACCAACATCATCTGCATATGTACACACAGTAAAGTTTACGTTGGAGATTGTGAGTCCTGTGAGTTTCTCTTCAAGACGTTGCAATAAAGGCTCCAGTGAGAGTACATACAACAGCATTGACAAAGGACTCCCTTGAGGAACACCCTGATCAATGTTTATAATTTTGGTTAGTTGGCCGTTGATGATACTGCGAGCAGTTATTCCACTCATCATTTGTTTTAGAACAAAGACTATCTTATCATTAAAACCGAGTTGTTCCGAGTAATAGTTCCATGTAAAGATGGATGACTTGTTCAAAAGCTTTGCTAAAATCAATGAAAATAATGCACACCTGATGTTTGTTACTGCAGCAATTGATATTAAGTCTCTATATTTGGAAACTGTAGACATAATTGTTCTTCCAGGAAAACAGGCATGATGGTTTGTTATAAACTTCTTGAATAAGGATGTCATTCACTATTTAATTGCTCATGCGACTGTTTTTTAGTCGAAGTTCATCATCATTATAGGACGATGATTGCCGATTTTCGGTCGTCCTTTGTTTTTAGGTATTAAAACAAATTTCCCTTCTTTAAGAGCCATGAGTATTTCATCTCCTCCCAGTATTCCGTTAATAATTTCAGTGAATGTGGAACCAAGGAGGTTAGAATAAAGGGAAATGGCCTTGTCTATGCTGAGCACATACGTCAGTTGAAGCCTGTCCGCCATCTTGGTCAGTTTTGGAATGATATTTCTCCATTAAAACTATGCGTTAAGTCGACTGTCTTCCCGTTAATGCACTGAACTGACAGTCACTGCAAAGTATGTACATTCAAACAATAAACTTTCTTGAATAAATAGTAATAAATACTCATCAAAATATATTTGAAAACTTAATTATTGACAGGTAATTTGAACTCATTTAACACGTTGTCCATCACAGCAAAACCGTTGGAAGTTTTATTCCTATTTTAAGTGACATAAAACATTGGCTCTACAATACAAACACTTCTCCAAAATTGACCAATATGTCGGAAGCAGGCTTCACTTTGTGAATGTAAGGGCGTCTCCCCGTATTCTAACCTCCTTGCGTGGAACCAATTATAGGCCAGAATCACTGGTAAAATTCCTTTGGCAAACCGTTAGGTCCTGGTGATTTATTAGGTAAAGATGTTTTTTATGAGTTCAAAGATTTCATCTTCATCAAAAGCCGAAAATAGATAATTATTGTCTTCCATAGTGAACACTTGAGGTAACATGCCTATGTTTTCAATAATTACTCGTTTATCAATGCGAGTATACGTTAGCGGTGGGAAAATACTACTTCCGTTTTGGACCAGAGACTATACACAGTACGGGTAGAGTATTTGGCAATAAAAAATGGTAAAAGCACAATTCAGTTAGACAACTTATACATGAAATTTCATCCCCTTCGATTTCGCGTCAGAATCAGAACGATTCGTATACCCGAACATCACACAAGTCACCATAATAGATCAAAAAGCCTTCCAAAAACGAGCGACAAGTAGATGCAGGTATCCTTTCAGAACAGCAATGTTTTGGTCGATCAAAATGGCTACCCTTGGCTAAAGATCGTTCCAGTCACTATATCGACACACACACACACACACACGCACACACACATGGTCGATAACCCTATTTCAGTCAGTTCTATGTCACTATATCGTCACGTTCGCCTGGAACAGGGTGAAAAGTAGGTTACCCTCTTTAGCCAAGGATAGCCATGTTGATCGACCGAAACATTGCTGTTCTGAAAGGATATGTGCATCTTCGTGTCGTTCGTTTTTGGAAGGCTTTTCGATCTATTATGTGTTGTGTGGTGTTCAGGTATACAAATCGTTCTGATTCTGACGCGAAATCGAAGGGGATGATATTTCACGTGTTAGTTGTCTCACTGAATTGTGATTTTACCAGTTTTTATTGTGAAGAAACATATACTATAGCGTATTTCTTACGATTTTAGATTTCCTAAAGATGAAAGTCGGAAAGCTCTATGGGAGAATGCTGTGAGGATAGGGTTACCAGACGTCCTCTTTTACACAGACATGGCCTCTTTTTTGGACCCTAAAAATGGTCCGGTCGTATTTTTAGCAAAATGGGTAAATGTCCTCTTTTTTAAAAGTTATGCAATTGCTACAATTTGAAAGTACAAAAATACAATCTTTTGAACTCTCTTAAATGAAACCTCTATAGAATTTAACTTGTCTTCCAACACTGTAATATTTTTTAGAAGATTATCCTCTTTTGATGTCGCCCATGCATCATGCTCAACTTATAATTTCAGAGAATTTGAAATAATTAGGGTTATAATTAGTGTGTGATACAAGTTTCGAGGGGGCCAAATAAAGGAATTAGAATGAAAAAAAAAAAAGATAAATCAGATCATTTTTGTATAACTGTAGAAATGTCCTCTTTTTTTGAGCGCTGACATCTGGTAACCCTATGTGAGGAGGAAGAACTCAACAAGCACGCAAAATTAAGAACTCGTTTTAAGATTTCCGGGACAATTCGGAGTTATTTTAATTTCTCCACATTTCACGATTCTGTCTGCACGAAATATCTGCAATTCATAGGAACTACGAAAATACCTAGATGCTTTACTTTTTACGTACGTTATGCACATAACACAATAGAATCCACAATTTCCAGCATTCTACAGCTGCATAGTTTCCACTTTCCATTTTTGAATGAAGTCCGCGGTTCTACGATCGAAGGTTCAGATACTCACATCTACTACTTTCGATATACCCACGCATTTAGTCGATTTATTTCAGTTCTACATCACGATTACGTTATGTTCGCCTGGAACGGGGTGAAACGTAGGTTACCCGGCTAAAGATCGTTCCAGTCACTATATCGATACACACACACACACACACACACACACACACACATACACACACAGGGTCCATACACCCTATTGCAGTCAGTGCTACGTCACTATGACGTCACGTTCGCCTGGAACAGGGGGTTCGTTCAAAGGGCTGCAACCGCGCATGCGCAGTACGGAAATTCGTGTTCAAAGAGCCATCCTGCAGGTTCCTGCAGCCTACCGGCTGTTCAAGAAAGCTTCTGGCTGCAGCTTTCTGGCTTCATGAGCTGCAGGGAAAATTTCCTCCTGCAGCCTGACTGACGTCATCGTTGAAGGAATGCCGTCAGCTGATCGTCTGTATTGAATTTTCCATTAAATATAGTATTTCCAGTGAATTGTCTCGACGTGTTAGCAGCATCGGTCATTCTTTCACATAATACATGTCCCCACATCCTGCAGTGATCGTAAAGCACCAAATTGATATCGATCTTCTGTAATAGAAGTATATATTCAGAATACTAAGTACAATTTTCTCTGCAAAAGAAGACGTCTCTATCTATCTTAATGTAGTACACACCAAAAGTAAGTAATTTCAAATTTTAATCTCAGTATTGTACGGAACAATTATGAAAGCAGAGAGGTTTCTGATGACTTTGTTGCTCGCGTGTGTATATTATCTGTAGTGGCAGGCACAACAGGCGACTAGAGGCAGCTTAGGAGGGCACCCAAGACTTCCCGACCGCCCGATAGATGTCTCTAAGGTTACGCTAACAGAACTCTGTGCGAAATGAGAACAACCAATAGCATCACAAGTTAGCGAGAGCCAAAAGAATTGCATTCTGGGGTAAACATTAATTGCCTTGATGCGGGCAGTTTGAACGCATTCTGCCTCTTTCTTATGAAAGAACATTCGACGTTTTTACATTTCCGTCTGATTTCACAACGAAGTACGAAAAAATAGCTTCGAGTGTAACGTAGCCTAAAGAAGGAAAAATCATATTTTTCCTTATAACAAATTTTTGTGTTTCTTTCCAGATATGTGACGATTTCCGAGAGTGTGGTCAGGCAGGCGAATACGAATTTTATTGCTGCTTTCGGAGCAATTTAAGCTGCCCTCATAATTCGCTGCCTGTCCAGATTTATTTTATTTATTTATTTTCGAGGTCTATGAAATCGTGACAGGAGTGTATCGCTGGGATGTAGAATGTGTCATATTATTGCTATAATAATCATAGGTAAATTTCATGCGGCTTACTGACTAAATTGTTTGTAAACAGATGCATGAAAAGGGCTACACTTTACTTACGGGCTGCAAGGGCTTAGTGTGTTAATGTTGGCAATGAAATTTTCGCTTTACAATGGTAATCAATTTACTAACTGGACAAGGTTATATACAAGAACCTGTCAGCCATAGAGCAGGAACAGCATTAATTACTTATCTCACGGCCAACACAAAAGATTAATTATATTATTTTTTTCAGTGAACGTGTAATGTGGTTGCCAACACCAACACGCTACGTCTGTACCATAAAACTTACGTTCTAATTCGCAGAAAAAGTATACAGTCAATAAGTGATTTACCCATGAGAGTGACATGGTCAGTTCTTATAGTGAAGCTAAAACTTAAACAGGAAGTAACGCAGATTATTTATGAACTCCTTTAAAGAATAGATATATAGAAGACGAGGGGTTCTTGCTTTTTGAATTTAGCCATATTACCACCGACTGATGTAATATAAACTATAGGTTTATTTTATACTATTCTGCCTGAATAATTTACCGTGTTCCTCATTGTCTCCTGCTAGAATTTTTAATAAAACACTATATTTGAAGATCGTGTTCACTTCTTGTAATATCAAGTTCACATGCACTCTTAGTTTTGTGAACAGTATGATTATAGTTCAGAGAGCACATAAGTAATAAAATGTACTAGCATGACTTAGTGAAGAAAGCCAGCTGTTTCAATAAATCTCTACAATAGTATCTAGAGTGCGGTCTGATAATACTCTCTGAGAGCGCTGTATTTCGGAAGCAGACAGCCAAATATATGTGGTAAGGAAGAATATTAATATTGTTGCCGCTCGTGAAGTTGTCCTATTGGGTTCCTACCTAAGGGTACACTGTGAAATTATTATAGATTGGGAAATAAACGGCGAAATATTTGCGTCCTTCATTTTCTAATCACAAGGAAATATAAATAATGTAGAACACTGCAAATCATACTTACCTTACATTAATAAGCAACTCCTAGAATGTGTTTAAATAAAATATTTCAAAAAAATTAAAGGAAGTGTGGAGTTACGAACTATGATCCTTTGTATTGACACTCTAGAACGCTATCCATTACACCACATTGACGATGAACATTTGAAGGCTTTATTATTAAATTCATTACAACATCTTATTGCTGCAGTACAATTTCATATGTAATAACAAGGTAAAATTCCTTGTGATGCAGTGTCAGTGCACTGTCACTTTGAAATGGAACTGGGCAACCTTAACACGAAACAGTTTACATATTATGCCAGAATGAACGACGGCATGTTCTGCATCGAGTTAAGGATATATCAGTACGGTAGCGTAACCGTAGAGACATCTATCGGGCGGTCGGGAAATCTTGGGTGCCCTCCTAAGCTGCCTCTAGTCGCCTGTGCAGGCACAGAGCAGAAATATCTCTGGAGTGAGCATTCAAATGCGCAGAACAGTTTTCGTGTCCTGAACATTTATGTGGAAATGTCACGTAATATTGGGAAAAATATATTAATCGCTAACTTTATCTTGGTCCGTTTTTGTTCGGTTAAGACAGATGGCTATGTGTAAATGGCTCTTTTAGCGAAACTTCCTCGACTTCCTTGTTGCTTCTGTGACATATTTATTCAGATATTATTTAATGTTGCGTGGTAGCTCTGCGAAATGGGGGCAGAGGGCTTCTTTGCAGCCAATGCAGTACAAACGAAACGTAAGAGCAAATGAAATTGTGGAAAGAGTGGATTTGTCTCAATATCACGTGGTAATTCCATCTAATGTTGAGAAGATGAACAGAACGCAATGCTCATTCCATAGATATGTCTTCCATGCACAATTTAATGGTTATACCCGTCGAAAGATGCACTTCTTTATAATTAGTTCTTTGATGTACTATGTAATTAACGTCGCCTCACGTTGTCCTTTCCTGTACCATGACGGTTTCGAGGCATTTCTAAAGAGAACGCACTCAAAATGTAATGCGGATACTCCGAAATCAAAAGGGCGACTACATAAATTCGATTTTCTCGCAAAGAATTGTTATGTAAATTACAGTATCAATAGACGCGAAGGAATGTCGTTCTGTTTTTAAATCACATGTTCCGTGTCAAAAGAAGCAAAGATACGTCGTTAAGCTGTAAATATACAAAGTGTAATCAGCAACTCGCTGTTCAATGTTAACTTGTATTTGCAGAGATAAGATTGTTGCTCTTAATTCAAAATACCGTACTTCTGTCACTGAGGGAATACACACTACACGATCATGTATTGTTTCTTTGCAGCACTACCAACAGCACCTTTAGTGGTTCGTTGCTGTTATATGGCATAATAATCGAAAAGAAATAAAAGATTAAAAAAAATTGAAAAATTCAGCAGTGCCAATTATTAGTTCTTTGCTGCACTATGTAACTAACAGGGCATCTGTTTGTTCTGTTCTGTACTATCCAGTTTTCTAGGTATTACTAACCAGAATGGACTCAAGATGTAATAAGTACGCACTGAAATTAGAAAGGAAACTACATAAATTCGTGTTTCTACACAAAGAATTCTTATTAAATGGAAACATTGATAGACGCGAAGGAAAATCGATATGTTTTAAATGACAATGATACCCACGAAAAGAAGCCGTTTTTTCTTTCCATGGCATTCCAAGGCATGCAGCTAGTAAAAAAATGATTTTTTTGTGTCGTACCTGGGTTAAATTTTACTTGCAGTGGCAGCGGTTTAGTATGTTAACGTTGGTAACTAAATATTCGCTTTAGGGGGATCATTAATTTACTGATCGGAACAACATTTTTTATTTATTTCATCATCAACACAAATAATTATTCTCCTCATTGTATGTGACTGATTTTTCAAAAAGGATACAACGGCCGTTGCCAACATCAATACACAACACCGCTGCCGAAAGGAAAATCGTAGCCCTTGTGTGTGTTTATTACACCCATTGATCTCTATACAAACTGGATATATAACTCTGGTGTCTGAGAATAGAACTCAGCGTGCCTGTACATTCATATGTTTGGACGCGATTTCGCATTGTCCGCCATGTTTAAATTGGGCAAACGAGTTTTCATCAGTTATTATGTGACAAAGAATTGCTTGCTTACCCCTTCATTTGGAACACAATTCAATATTCGATGTTGTAGGCTGATATGGGAGCGGAATCGAAACATATTTTCTTCTCTTTTTCTTGAAATGGTTCTTAGCAGCCATGTTTGAATTTGGCAAGAAACTAAATATGAATATCTATGGCTGGCACGCTAATACAGCTGAAGTTCAACATCCAGAGTGTATAGAGATCAGTGATTACACCTTAAGTTACATGAATAAAAAACGCAACATCGCCATCTATTAGTTATTTGGTATACAATGTTACAAACAGCGCCTCTATCGGATTTTTGCTATACTACGCTGCAATTCAAGCACAGCGTACACCAGAAACTACAAATTACGATATCTCTTCTTCCCCTGACCCGATTTTAATGAAATGAAGCTTATATGTTGCCCCAAGGTACTCTCAGTTGACCTATGAAACACCACAAAAGTTCGTATAGTATTCTTGGAGATTTGCTGAACTACAACATACTTATAAGCATAGTATACACATAAAACTACAAATTACGATATCTTTCCTTCCTCTGATCCGATTTTGATGAAATGTAGCCTATGTTACTCTCCAAACTATTCCAAATTTACCTATGGAAACCCATGAAAGTTCGTCTAGTACTTTTGGAGATTACCTTAAACAAATATACATACATGAAGGCTTTTAAACAAATGGTTAAATTATGATTTCTTCATTTTCTCTTATCCGATTTTAATTATTGAAACCTTTATATCACCGCACAATATGCTCAAGTTACGAGTGAAAACCCCATGAAAATTCGTCAAGTAGTTTTGCAGATAAACGTGTCGAAAGAGACAGACAGACATGACGCTTGTAGATAAATAATTTCAAATTACATTATTCTTTTTTTCCGTGATCCGATTTTTATGAAACGAAGTTTACATGTTACCCCGAGTTATGCTCAAGTTACCTGTGAAAACCCCATGCAAATTGGTGAAGTAGTTTTCAGATAAGCGGTTTTTAATAGTTGAACAAACAGACATGGCGGTTACTGAAAACACTTAAATTTACGATATCTTTTTTTTCCATAATCTGATGTTGATAAAATTATGTCGAAATGTTGATACAGACTTTTCCCATGTTTCCTGTGAAAACCGCATGATGATTCGTCCAGTAGTTTTGAAGATTTAAGGGAACAGCGACAGGCCTACATTTACAGATTTATTATTAGTATAGATAAAGTGAAGTAGGCGTACAGTGTTTCAAACATATCTAAAACTCTGACAATTTTATTTGTATCTTGTTAGAAGATAAGCCTACCTTACTTGCCTTCATGAAATCATTATTCTGGGCAGCGTAAGTAGCTTCACAAGTGTTGGGGATGATAAGTTTCTACATCCATTCGCAAATAATTACGCCAATCATTGGGTTTTCACACCAACTCACAATGTAGAATCACATGTGACAACTGCCTTCTTTTAAACAGCCAATGCCCAGACCATTTCTGTTTATTGCGTTTTTATTTTATTTATTTTTTTTTTTTCAGTCTGCACTACCTAGTACTACCTAGTTTTTTTTTTCTTTTTTTTTTTTTTCACTAAAAGATGTCGGGCAGGAGAATTTGCAGTGATGGGAACACCCGTCCACACGCAATGATTGCTGTGCGCAGTCATTTGCACAGACATTTGCGTAGACAGATCGATGCGGGTGCACGTGGCTTTAGCGTTCTCTCTCTCTCTCTCTGGAGTAAGTTTGTTGTTACTGCAAATGCTTAAAAAGCGCACAAATGTAATTGTTTAAAACATGTTCATCATTGTGTAAATCAAACTACCACTCAGAGTAAAAACAAAATACTGTCATAAGGCCAATTCACACTGTCCGTCACGTCAACGTCACGTCACGGCACCGTCACGTCAAGTTGTATTCACACTGTCCGTCAGTGTCCGTCACGTCAATTTGCCGTTCTCAATACGCGATGTTGAAAGTGAGGTTATGATTGGCGATCTGTTATGTAGAACGTCAGAGTTTAATACTAGAATTGAGGGAACAACAACGCTAAATATTAATGACGGCCAAAGAAAACTTTACAATGTATGTTTCTGGCCAATTTACTGGGAACTGAAACAATATTTCAAAACATCAACATCTATTTTCAAGCGATAAAATAAAAATATGAAAACACCAAACAATACTTATAAGAGCATAAATAGCGCCTGTTTACTTTATTCATTACAATTTACCTGCTGACGTTGTTAATACTGTCGTAAACAACTCAATTTTTGACTGTCTTTAGAACTGACTTTTTCATTTAAAATATTATTTAATTAAAAATGCGTAATCAAATTACAATCTTATTCAAATAAACAGTTTGCTTCAGTCTTTTCTGTCACAAAGTTATGTAACAAACGATATTTTGGTTTCAGATATCCGACCTCGATTTTAGGGGGGCACTCAATTCACTAAAATATTTAAGTCGTCATGAAACATTTGAGATTTACCCCTAAAACGAAGTATAACAACAAAATAAAGATGAATAAAACACATTTGCATATAAACAGTGCAATCGTCGACTGCAACATGTAAAGGCCAATTTACACTGTCCGTCACGTCAACGTCACGTCACGGCGCCATCACGTCAAGTTGTATTCACACTGTCCATCAGTGTCCGTCACGTCAATTTGCCGATATCAATACGCAATGTAGAGAGAGATTATGACTAGTGATCTGTTATGTAGAAAGTCATAGTTTAATACTAGAATTGAAGGAACAATAACGCTAAATGCTATTGACAGCCAAATAAAACTTTACAGTGTATGTTTTTGGCCAACTTACTGGGAATTGAAACAACATTTCAAAACATCGACATCTATTTTCAAGCGAAAAAATAAACATATAAATACATCAACCAACACTTATAAGAGTATAAATAGTGCCTGTTTACTTTATCGATTACAATTTGCCCGTTGACATTGTTAATACCGTCGTAAACAACTGAATTTTTGTCTTTCATTAGAACTGACTTTTTCATTTAAAATGTTATTTAATGAGAAATGCGTCATCAGATTACAATCTTATTCTAATAAACAGTTTGCTTCAGTCTTTTCTGTGACAATGTTAAGTAACATTAACCATTTTTTTTGGTTTCAGATATCCGACCTAGATTTTAGGGGGACACTCAATTGACAAAAACATTTAAGTCGTCATGAAACATTTGAGATTTACCCCTATAACGAAGTATAACAACAAAATAAAGGCGAATAAGACTTATTTGCATATAAACAGTGCAATCTTCGACTGCAACATTTAATTAGCATGACGAAAATAGGTTAACTTCCGTGTTAGCAGGCGACCGTTCCGTCAAAACATTCTTCGCGAGAAAGCTTGACGTGACGTTGATGTGACGTGACGGTCCGTGACGGACAGTGTGAACGCCGCCATTAGAAATACATTGCGGAATGTTCTGACGGACGGTGAAGTGACGTGATGGACAGTGTGTATTGGCCTTAATTCGCGTGACGAAAATAGGTTAACTTCCGATGTTAGCAGACGGCCGTTCCGTCAAAACATTCTTCTTGAGAAATCTTGACGTGACGTTGACGTGACGTAACGGTCCGGTGACGGCCAGTGTGAATGGCGCCATTAGAAATACATTGCGGAATGTTCTGACGGACGTTGACATGACTTGACGGACAGTGTGAATTGGCCTTTAGAGTGCAAATTCTTGGGAGGTTCCTTATAACCTCGACGAGTAGACGATTCTCAACGAACTCGACACTTTGTCGCGCGTGTGACAGCGAGAAGATTCAAGCAGGTTTGAGATTCAAACGTCGCTCGTTGTCGCGTCTGACGCGCGGCGCTGCAGATGTCTGTCACTTAGGACAGTCCCGTAACCATACAAACGGTTGAGATTTGTCGCTTGAAGCTGTCGCGCGCTGTCGCTCGCTTTTGTCGCCCACGTAGGACCCGGCCTAAACTCCCGACCACACGCAACGACTGGTGGGCGCAGACAGATCGTTGCGTGTGGTTCCAGCCTTACATGTATATAAGGATTGGTGGTAGAGGAATGCATGTATAAGAAATTCATGCCCGTGGAAACCCGGCCTAACACAAGGAAGTTAGAATAAACGGAGATGGCGTTACCTATGATGAGAACAGGCAATGGCTGACGCCAGGGGCCATGCTTTTGTGCCCAAAACAAGGATTTATTGCTTAATATCCCGAATGAATATTGCCCTCTTTACGTAAAGCCACTAAATTGTTAGTCACATCGAGGTATATACTTAGATATGGCCTACATTTCAACTACTAGAACTACTTTACTACGCAGTACGACCATCGTTTTGGGCACTAACAAATGCCGGAATGCGCAGTTTTCTGGCTTAACTTTTTCAGTGTTAGGGCATCTTCAGAGATTCTAACCTCCTTGGTATCACATTGTTAAGTTCTTTGAAGCCGTATTCGTAGTATCTATAGTCATTGGCAGATAGCGTTTATTCCCTCGAATAAAAACACGTAAAAACTTGAATAACGCGACGGCTGTAGTTTGTTTAAAAGCCGACAAGGTACACGAAGATTGAGTTGAAGGTAAGAAAAGCTGCGGAGCCTGGGCCATGTAAGTTATGTGAGTAATGTTCTGACAATTGACGTTGTTTGATAGATGTGTATTTTGCTGTGTTATTGTACTATATTCATTTTTATGTGTTTTAAGATCGAGGCCCACGTTGAGATTAAGCAAACATGGCGGATAGCGCTAGTGAGAGTGACTCTAGTTCCATCGATGGAGGTCCGATAATGATGCCACCGTCCCCCGTAACTCGGGAACAATTACAGAAAAGAATAGAGTCCTTACAGCAGCAAAACAGAGTGCTTAAGGTGGAGCTGGAGACCTATAAATTAAGAGTGAAGGCATTGCAAGAAGAGAACAGAGGACTGCGGCAAGCATCTGTGATAATTGTAAGTTTGACGTTTTTGAAACAGTGTTTTTTAATTTGCAGTAGCACAATGGACTTAGCACATTACTCACAATGTATATTATTGATATATTATTGTTATTAACAGTAATATTTCGTCGTATCACCTTTGGCGTGCATGCATGTTCACAGCAAGCAAAAGCGGAACAAGAGGAAGAATTCATTAGTAATACGCTTTTGAAAAAGATTCAGGCTCTTAAGAAGGAGAAAGAGACTTTGGCACATCACTATGAGCAAGAAGAAGAGTGTCTTACGAATGACCTGTCAAGGAAACTCAACCAGGTAAGGTTATAAACGTGCGTCGTACTGAATGAATGGGTTAAATGCTACTTACGGGCTTATCGGCGTAGTTTGCTAATGTTTGCATCAAAATTTTCGTATCGCAAGGATATTTACCTTACTGAGTGGGCTAGGGTACATCGTATACCTCTCAACCATATAGCAGGAACAGTATGAATTATTTGTGTCTTGGTCAACACGGAAACTATTCACCCTCGTTCCACATGATTGAGTGTTCAAGGAGAATGTCGTTGCCAACATCCGTATACTACCCCTCGGAGTTCGTAAATAAAATTTTTCCGTATTTGGTATTTGACACTGTACATTGCAGTTAGGCTATATAAACTGGGATAATAATTTGCGTGTGTGTGTGTGTGTGTGTGTGTGTGTGTGTGTGTGTGTGTGTGTGTGTGTGTGTGTCAGTGAGTCATTGTTCTTCAGAAACATATGTGCCGGAAATCTATTAAGTTGGCCATCTGTCAAGAGATACTTTACATCTTGTCCATTATCTGATTGCAGGAAATGTTTTGAGTTTCTTTCTCTGCATAGTTTTTCGTTTGGTTAGTCCAAGTTCATTTGGTGGACAGAGAGTGCAGCTGTCATTCGCACAGGACTAATCTGGCCGTATGAATAAAAAAAAAAGAGCACATGATTGAGAGATTCTTGAAGCAAAAGAACATTCTCGTAGTAAGTTGTCAATTTCGTATGAATAAAAGCTTCAGAGCATATGCTCTGAGCAGGAAGTTCATTCTCACTAGTTTCCCTCCTTGAGTAAATTCGGCTAAAGTCTTGATCAGCGGACTGGGCGCCGTTGCAGTGCGTCCATAGCAGTGTTAGGTTGGCAATGTAGTAAATTTCGAGTAGCCTATGGTGTGTATGATAATTAATTTACTGACTATATGAGGGTACATTGACGAATGTTGTTGTTTTTACAAATATGTCATGTTTTTAAAGGTGGTTAGGCAGGAACCGATTGTATGGATTACATTGTTGCAAGTGTTTTACCAAATTATGAACATTGGAAAAAAATTGTAATTCATATCATTTGAGACACACACACACACACACACACACACACACACACACACACACACACACATACAGCAACATACTTCAACTTACATAACAACAAAGTGTTAAATCTGAATCGAAAGACAGTGAATGTGGAAAAAGATAGTTTTGTAGTGTGAGATCTTCTACATTCGAACACTGTGATTCATTTTCACATCTTGTAAACATTGTGTACCGCCATTCATCCACAGTGACTGTTGACAATGCTGCTGTTTCACATCACGTAAATACATTAGGCCATGCCGCAGATCGAGACTTTTACTGTAAATTCTCCATGCGTCTTGTCCAGCGAGGAACAGCTGTTCAGTCATGTATTTCTTTAAACTAGCCCAATTACGCAAACTATTAAGTGTACAAATATGGAGTAGGCATCTATGTATTCAGGAAGAAGTGTACTATGTTTAGATATTAGTTTGTTGTGAAGGCCGTATTATTAAGACTAAATGTGCACTTTTTATGAAAATGATACAAAATTTTTCGACACGTGAGAAGCAATTTTTGTTATTGATGTTGGGTTAGCACAATTTATGAACAAAGTTATAGGAATGCATCACTTGTTCATCTGTTTCAACGTGGAATGCAATCAGAGCTTTCTAACATGAAATACTTGCTGTTAAATATGGCACCCAATGGTCTGCTTATAAGTGTGCGATTTTTGGTACAAGAATCAGGCTGCTAGGTATGAAATTAATCTGTTATAATTTTGATGTCGTGTCTACTTACTTGCAACATAATAGAAGTTACGATTATGAAGTCTGAAAATGCGTCTTAAATAGGTCAACCGATTCAGATTGTAAACAATACTTTAGTAGGCCTACCTGGTATTGCAGCAATATTTTGTGATAGAAACTGTGAAGTCCTGGGATGCACTTTATTTGGAACTAACATCATAATGCCTTATTAATAGACCCTATTTAAAAACAATATTTTGCTATGTAGCTGTTCACAACTGTTTTACGCGCCAAACAAATAGATAAAATATGCAGCTGAATTCACTTGTTTCATTTCTATGTTGGCAATGAAAACTTCCTATTACATCACTCTCGTCATTGTATTAAATGTGTGTCACACTCATGATTTTTCTGAAGGAAGCTACTAATTAACAAAATGTTTTTATTTCCATTACGGTAACTTTTTAGGTCCCCTCATATTTCTTACAGACTACATATAAAGGAACTTGTTTTTCCTTCTAAGTAACACAAATTTGTATCATTTTTTTATTATAAACCGCAGTAAAACATAACCTTAATAGAAGTTATTCACGGCATATGCCAGAGAGCTCACTTCAGATATTGGAGAATGTTCTCTGGTTGAGAGAAACAAATATAGTTTTATTCGTACACAATTGAAGAATGTTCTGTTGTGAGCAACTTCCCCCACCCTGTTACGCTGAGAACGTAATAGGTTGAAACACATTCCCCGACTCCCTTTGCTAACCTGAGTATGTTCTCTGGAATTGAGAGGATAAAGTAGATAATCAGTTTTATTCATACAACCCATTTACTTGCATGAATCTGTTGTATTGCTGATGCTTAAAATTTTTTTTGTCCCCCTTGCGGTAAGGTGTGTTATGCGTACGAATGCGTGTTTGTGTACATAAATATCATTTAAAAAGTTAATTTGTTGATTCATAAAATTCAATTCATATTGAATGGGTATTTCTGCACAAGTTGCTGTTTCAGCATCTTGTTGAGTTAAATTTCCGTTTTATGTCCCATCGACAATTTGTTATAATGTTGGCAAAGGATGCTTGAATGGCAGCAATACTGTCAACGTTGGCATTAGCGCGTGATGATGATAAATCTTTTGTTAAGAGGTCTCCCTTCGTTTGTGTGTGTGTGTGTGTGTGTGGGGGGGGGGGGGGCGATTACTTTCTTTGAGTGGACAATGGAATGTACAAGGCCCTGTTGACCGCAGCGAAGTAACAACATTGTATACATGCTTCATGGTATGTAAGAAACACGGTCATTCTATGTGGTCAAGATTTTGGTAATTTGCAAGAAAGCTTTCCATTGAAATAGTTGCACACCTGTTGGTATATTCAATGTATGTGATGGTCGATGATGTTGGACGAATTTTGAGATGTTTACTTGTCATATGCTGGACGCGTTCTCTGGCTGTGTTATCGAGTTTGACTGAAGACATTGATATGTTTACTAGTGTCGTAGTTATAAAATTTTGGCAGGTGGACACTTAAGGGGAAGAGTTTAATTTCTTCTTTATCGATTGTGGATGAAAGTCAAATTTTGTAGAAAGTACGGTTTATCACCTGATGACAGACTTCGAAATTGCATTAATTGTGCAGGTGTTCAGACAGTGCGAGTAAGAGTTAAATTGGCACTTCAGGTGGCTTCGTTCCGTGAAACTGCCGCTCAGGAATAATGTAAGTACACTATGTACTTGTTTTGGTATTGTGACAGTTGTTAATCACGAAACACATGCCGTAACTCTCGTCTGAACAGTAATCGCACATTTGATATATCTATATGTGCGTGGCTAATTCGTTGGAAAGATTTCTTGTAAATTACCAAAGATTTCTAATATTAACATCTTTGTAAAGATCTTCTACAGTACAAATTTAGGTATAGCCATGTAATTTTAGTAGGGCCTATACCATTTTTAACTCGGCTAAAAGCCTCCACAGAGCATTTCATCTTACATTGTTTCCTATATTTCAGACAGAATAGTAATCCGTAATGATACGATCTAACTTCATGGCAGTGTTTAGTTACATGCTGCTCTAAAATCTTTTTACTCTGCAGAAGAAACATTTCATTTTTTGTATACGACATGATCAGTACACGAGCAAATAGCTAGTGCATAGTCTATCACTTCATTTGCCTTACCCTAGTAGTGTTGTCAACTGCATCAGATTTAATAAGTGGTCTTGGAAGTTTAATAACTATTCTGAATTGCTCTAGTTAAGACCATAGAATCTCTAGATTTTGTGGTCTCTGACAAAATTATCGTCAGCAAATCTCAGTTTGTTTTTCTTCTGTCTTAACCTGAATACAGTAAGTTGAAATTCTCTTTTTCAGTTACGACAAGAGAAGTGCCGGCTGGAACAAACCCTGGAACAGGAACAAGAGTGCTTGGTTAATAAACTTATGAGGAAAATAGAAAAATTAGAAGCAGAAACTCTGGCGAAACAAAGCAATTTGGAACAGCTAAGGCGAGAAAAAGTTGAATTAGAGAATACATTAGAGCAAGAACAAGAAGCTCTTGTTAACAAACTTTGGAAACGAATGGACAAACTTGAAGCTGAAAAGAGGTTAGTGAGGGTGCTAACATGCATTTTTAGCTGGTATTGGATTAACTTCTGGCCTCGGCAGCTTCATAATGATGTGGACAACAGATGCTGAATGCCAGGAATCGTGACATTGGCATTAGTCAATCACCTGGTAGTAAGTGGTATCTAATGAGCTTTGCCATCTTTTTATGTGGAATAGTTGCTTTTTCATGTAAAATGTCACTGATGTAAGAAATTTCTCCTACCTTCGATGAATACATATTTAAATAAGCATTTTACAAAAATGGAGTCAAGTGGGAGGGCAAAAAGAAACACTGCCAAGAATGTCACATGTCAAAGGGGAAACACATTCTCTGCATATTTCTAAACAAAATGTTTGGAGTAATGTATCGTAGATTTCTTCGTTACCTTGAGAAAAATTTAGGATAATTCCGTATGGCATAATTAGGCGGGATATGTTTAATTTACCGTAACTAAAACTAGTTTAAAGCCACTTACTGTAAATTTCAACGTCTGACAATAAATTATTAATGGAATTTTAAAATTTGTTTCCTTTGCCTTGTTATAATATGTATTTGAGTCTTGCAGTCTTAAGTTCGACATAAAGCAAAAATAGATGTTTTGTCAATTCATTGTAGCTTAATGCTAGGTTTTCTTGAAGTACTGGCAGAAAACCTAACCACAGTGAATCTTGGAAAGTCCTGCAGTGTTGTTTATAATCTTTGGACAAATGGTTGGGAATACAGTAATTGATCAATGGTTGTGCCATATGGCACCATATGAAATGAGAGCCAATTCTGTGTATGGCATGAAAGACACATCTTATTGGCTACTTGAACACCAATGCTGACTGGATGCCTCCACCATCTGGGATTCATAACACAGTTACCAACATGAACATACAAGGCAGCAGGCATGTAAACTACAATTTTACTGCACTTTTTCATGCTAGTATCTTCAGACTAACTCTGATGTGACATAATTGAAGACCAGGATATCACCCATCAGTTTTGACCAATGTCATCAACATAGTAATGATGTATATACTCTGCCGATATGACGACCAAAACAAGCAACAAAAACACCAAACACTCGCACATATAAACATGCAAAAATTGACATAAAGCCACTGAAATGACACTAACTGGACAAGTGTGTGTGTGTGTGTGTGTGTGTGTGTGTGTGTGTGTGTGTGTGTGTGTGTGTGTGTGTGGGGGGGGGGGGGTCGTTCTAAGCAAGGACAAAAAATTAGAAAAAGTGACTTGAATTTGGTATACCAAATGACCCCAAAAGACATAGCGTAGTTTCTCACATTGCCGCCTCAAGAATAAATGAATTTTCCTTGTGATATCCAGCATAACAAAAACAAACAGTTAACAATCAGAAGCAAAAAATAAACCAGAAAAGTAGCACAATTAATACACAAACGCGAGCACACACTCGCTTATGAACCACAATGAAAAGCAAGATAATAGAACACATGATGTACCAGTGCCAGTACCAAACATCTGACTAACTGTAAGATTGCTGAAGGTGACAAATCATTAAAATTGCACCTCAAAAGAGTGCCACCATATACTTACACCACCTACCAAAAAAAATAAAAAAAATAAAAATAGTTAATTGGCGTTGCCTAACTTGATTAGGGTTGACGGACTTATCCACAAGGACAATAGCTTTGACCATTGCGTATTAAAAAATAAAAGGCTGGTGGGGGATTCAGTAGTGCATTTAATGTGCTGGATAATGTAACATGTGTTGCATGGTGTGAATGCACAATATTAAATCAAACTTTAGTGCTAACAAGGGATTTTCGTGTTGGTTGACAATTTTTAGTTCTTAGTGATTGCTGGAAAGGCGTATGTACTTTAATTTGTGCAGTTAACAAGGAATGCATTTAAAACAGGTGACAGTGTATGTGTCTTTTCGTTGACCTGGAGTTATCATCCAAAATAATTATATTTATTATGGAGACAAGTAAGTAAAACGCCTGTAGGCTGGTTTGATGTAACTCTACATGCTATTTGGTCCTGTGCAAGCCTCACCATCTCCGAATTATAGCAACCCACATCTAGTTTAAACTGTCTATTTTACTCAGTTATGTACTTTGTCTGCAATTTTTAGCCTTCACACTTGCCTTCAAGGAATTGAGATGAAGTGTTGCCTGTTAATGGTGCGGTCTCCAAATGATTTTATGTATGTATATGTTGTAATTTTGTGAAAAAAAACAGAGTGCTGGATACATCTTTAAGGAAACATCGAGAACTGGGCACAATGTGAGTGACAGTTTTTATGGGTCATTTATAAGACATGATTCCACCCGTCAGCTTTGACCGTGACGTCATCGCAGCGAGGTAGTTTTGAGGTGTGTGTGCATGTTTGTAGAAGGTGTGAGTAATTATGTGGTGGCTGAGCAATATTTGTAATAGTCTGTAAAGAAGTTCTTTGTGCAAACGCTAGGCTTTCGAAAGTCTCTCCTGTCGCCAGAAACTGCAGTATTATAGCGAACCTGCAGAAAATAAAAATTACAGGAAGTAACACAACTTCAACAAAGCTGAAATTGTAATTTTTCATACCTTCAGCTTGGCGAAATTCTCTCTCTCTCTCTCTCTCTCTCTCTCTCTCTCTCTCTCTCTCTCTCTCTCTCTCTCTCTCTCTCTCTCTCTTTGTCTTAGGATGAATGAAAGCAACTTGGTAAAACACACTGCACTTAAAATCTGAATTCATTGAGGTCCTCTGGTATGAGTTACTTCATTATCTGCATGCAGTACACATCTCATTCTTCGTCTCATCCTCCCAATCAAGGACACATCCAATTTATATTCTCCTGTGTTCTGATTCTCTGTGTGCTGCAATCAATACACAATTTGTATCCAGCTGAGAAGATATCACTCTCCAGCAGCAGGGGAAGCAAGTGACATTCTGTTGGGTACCAGGACACGTCTGAATTCGTGGCAATGAGATAGCTGATTGGGCTGCCAAGGAGGCTTGCGAAGGCTCTGATATTGCACATTGTGCCATTCCCCTGCCGGACATCCTATCTGTGGTGCGGCGGAAGTCTGTTTGTGGGAGGAGGCGTGGCAGGCAGTGACGAACAATAAACTGCTGTTGGTTAAGCCAACTGTCCGACCGTGACGAACATCCTGTCTGTCATTGAGACAGCATGAACTGGCCTTGACACGTCTCCGGATCAGGCATTGTCCTCTGAAACATGGCTATTTACTCCGTCGAGCGGACCCTCTGATTTGCGATGCTTGTTGTGTGCAAATCACTGTATGCCACATTTTACTGTAATGTATTTCCTACCGTGCTGCTAGGACAGCGGTGGCTCTTTGTGGTTCCCTGCCTTCTGTTTTAGCTGATAACGAGGCGAGTGGGACGAAAGTTTTCGATTTCCGTGAACTTTCTGGACTCTGGCCCAAGCTTTTAGGCTTGAGGTTTTAGGACATTAACGAATGGTTAGCCCACCACTCCTCTGGCACGGAATTTTGAGTACTTCTAAGACTGTAAACCTTCGAAGATCACCATCTTCTACTATCTTGCCATGTTTGGTCGGGTCTTTCCTTCTTTCTAATTATTGTTTCGCTAGTTTGGTTACATTCCTTTCTGTTCCCTATTTGTGTTCATTTCATTTTATTCAGGTCTCACATATTGCCTAATTATCTTGTACGGGTGCTAAAGACCTAGTTGTCGTGTGCCCATAAAATCATATCCATCCATCTACTAGTCATTTCCCTGATTTCGGCAGCCGAATTTGATTGATTGTTCGCAAATGTGGTAGAGATGTCAGGCTGCTCTTTCCATAGAGGGACATCATTTTGAACATTATACTGTAAATAAAGTTAAACTTAGGTTACTCAGATGGCAATGTTTTTTAGACTTTAGCTCAGTGTATGCGCCTGTTGCACAATAGAGGCCTAGAATCGCTTGCTGTTGTGGTCGGCGGTCGGGAGCTGTACCGTGTGATCCTTGGACGTCTGGCAGGCGTCTTTTGTGAGACTTCCTGTATTAAGATATGCTGATGTCATGGGTCAAAGCAGAGGGGTGGAATTGCGTCATAAAATATTGCCTTTTTCTTTTTAAAGAAATGAGCATTTTCATTAGAAATACTGTGAAATAACTGAGCTGCTGACAGGCACATTACAGTCACATTCACACAATTTAAATTTTCACCCGGGGTCTTTATCAGAAAAACACACAATCACTCGGCCACAACTATGCACATACGACCACCATCTTTGGCCACTTCAGCATAACAAATATTTTGACAGTGAACAAGTGGAGTGGAGGGTGCAGGACGCTTCAATCCCCCTCCTCACCATAAAGATGCTTGCATTGCTAGAGTGGCTGGAGACGAAGCCTGTATGTGCATAGTTATGTCAGTGATAGCATGCATGTGTGCATGTGCACGCTCAGCTGTGAACAAAAGCTAAAAATTGTAACTTACATATGATCATTAACGTTTACTGTATTATTGACACTCCAGCCTGAAATTTATCAAATTAACCCTTTTAGTGCCATGCAATTTTCAAGGTATCTGCTGAAAAGTGTCAGTACCATAAAGTCAGAACCGTTTATCATAGGACCATAATTTTTCTTTTATACCTAGTACCTTCAGTTACAGGAATATGAACACATTACACTATTAGGCCTAATACTTCTAAAGAAAACAATATTTTGATTACAGTTTTTGTGCGGAAAAAATTAAAACTTTGGTTTTAAGTCATATTTAGTCACATATTTGTTTGTGTGTTTGTTACATATTATAGAAAATAATTCACCCTGAAAAAACTGACGTGAAAAATGGGCAGAACTAGTTCCAACAGAAAATAACATAATACCAGTTAAGTTTTAGGATCATTTATTGACACACATGTTGAGCAACACATTTGGAATGTAAATCCTTCTTCCAGAGGACACACATTGTTCTGGATTGTCGCCTCGTATCCTTTGTGGAGCATACAACAGAGGCTTGCTCCTTCTTTCCTGGTAATATTTCTACACCATACACTGTGGGGGGGGGGGGGGGGGGTGCTGCTGCTGCTGCATTTGCACTTGATGTAGTGGGTGGTAAGTTCTTTATCTTGAACCACTCCTGAGATAATGTGCAGATGATTGTGCTATTGAATTTCAGACGTGTGAGTGGTTTCTCGGACGAAGGTAGACTTTCTTTATACAGAATGTAAGCATTGAAAAACATTGTGCCAATTATGCTAAAAACCACTTTCTTCCATAATTTAACAGTCTTCCTTTCATCCAGATAACAGTATGTCATCGTAATTGAGAATGAATCCCTCCCATGTATTTATTATATTCAAATATGACATCGGATTTCTTCAAAAGTTGTTGGTTGCGAATACTTCTGACACTGCTGCAGTAGAGGAGGAACTGATCAAAAGAACTGGATTTTTCTGACTTCTTTTCCCTGATACCACAGAGAAGCACAAAGGCATTTCTAAAGAATTTGACCTGCCAAATGTCAAACTTTGAAAGAAGATTAAGTGAGAGAAATTTTCTGTTCCTCCGTATTGTGCCAGTGAGGAAGGTTCCCATGGAACACAGTTTTTCCACTACTGGAATTGATGTGAAAAAATTGCCACAGAAAATGTTGTACCCCTTGTTCATATAATTACCAAGAGCAAGTAATTTTGTAATGACTACATACCCTAATCCATGCTCTTTTACCTCCACTCTCAGCTTCACATCTTGCTCAAAGTTATACTTAAAATCCAAGGCAGTAGTTCACCACAGAATCGCATAGCATCGAGAACACCCTATCTGAGGTGATGTTTATTAGGCAGATACTCGATGAGCTGAGAATGGACTTTAGAGCCAACAAGACTTTCGTCAACACTCGGCTGTTGATGAGCTATATAATGGTGAAACACATTATTGGCAATGTTCACCATATTATCAAACTTTGCAGTGGGATCATACGCTGGATGCCCAGGAGGGTGCAATTTCGTATTGTCTGTGAAGTGGAAAATTTTTTAGAAGCAACTGAAATCTGTTTTGCGCAAACATTCTTGAAAACCATGGGATTGCTATATTTTCGTCTGTGGACCAGTAACTAAAAATTGTAGGTTTCTTTACAAGTCTCATATTTAGAATTACTGCCACAAAAGCCCTCATTTCTGGCACTGAGGTGGGATACCTCTTTTTCACACGAGAGTTTACTGATAAATTTGCGTTCGCTTTCGAGAAATTGATGAGCACATTCGTTTGATTCCATTGCCATTATCGTCAATAATTACACCGAAGAAAAAAAATGTTAAAAAATCAATTGTTGTAGCATTTTTTGGTACATGTTTGGGGCCTGGTAATTCTGAAAACATGAAGCAGTGAGGAGCAGGATTGTTGAAAATATCAGTTCCAATTTCAGCAAATGTGTTGCCAGTTGCAGTCATTTCTTCAGTATAGTCTTCATCACTCTGGCTGCAGAATCGGCAATGGATGAATCACATGGTGAAAAATCACTTGCAGATTGATCCACTGTCCGAAAAACCTGCAAAATCGGCTTCACTTTCACTACTTTCCACGGTATACATCACACTCGAACAGGACTTCATGCTTGGCGGCGCTGTATTACCTCCAGAATGACTGAAAAAACCTTGTGTTTGGAACTCGAAAATATCGATTATTGGCTTCGAAAATCGAAATGAAGTGTTTGACGACTATCGTTTGTCCTTAAGACATTGATATACCACGATCTGTGCCTTAGTTTGAAAGAAAAGTGCACAAAAACAGCAGTACGATTAGATCGTACCTGGTACTTTTTGCGCTTACCACGCGATCAGATTAGATTGTATTTGGCACTATAAGGGTTAATCTTCAGTGTTAACAAATTGCTCTTATTAAGAAATGCTTTTCTTCCCATTGCCATTTTGCATTTTATGTCTTCTCTACTTTGACAAACATAACTATTTTACTGCCCAAATAACTAAACTTGTCTACTCCCTTTTTCTCATTTCCTACTGTAATTCCCTCAGCATTGCCTCACATCCTTCCATTATCTTCATTTTGCTCTTGTTAATTTTTGTCTTGTACCCTCCTTTCAGAATACTCTGTTCTGTTCTACTGCTCTTCCAGGTCCTTCGTTGTTATGATAAAATTATACTGTTATTAGCGAACCACAAAGTTTTTTATTCTCCTTGCTAAATATTATTTCAATTTCTAAATTTTTCCTTTTCTTCCTTCATACGGAAAAGGCTAAATCCCTGTCTGTCCTTCCCAACCATTGCTTTTCTTTCATGCTCTCACACTGACTGCTGTGGTCTGGTGTCTGTAAAACATTGTTGAAAGCAACATCATTGAAAGCTTTCTGTAAATCTACAGCTATAAACATAGACATGCCTTTCCCTAACCTAACTCGTAAGATATTTGTACGTTAGTATTGCCTTTCATGTTCCTGCATGCCTCTTTCATCTTGCATACCACAAGGAGTAGTTTTGTCATGGCTGACACTCCCAAGCATATCAGCACTTTTGCGGGACTTATACTTCTGGAACCTTGTTTAACAAGTTCGCTGCCATCGGCACACCGGTGCGCCCGGTCGATACTGGTGCAACGCAAAGCCATTTACAGTGCCAGTAAACTTGTTAAATATGGTCTTTCATTGCTGTCAAATTATTCTTCCAGTATTGTATCTTCTATGTCACCACTATCAACTTTCTCGCCTTCATCTACTTTTTTCTCCCATTCTACAATAATGCCTGTAAGTTTGTTTCCCTTGTATATATTCCTTCCACCTTTCCAGTCTTTGCTTAATACTGGTTTTCATCTGAGCTCTTAACATTTACACAGCTGTTTTTCTTGCCACCAAACATCTTTTATTTTCCTGTAGGCGCTCTCAATATTTTTGCTACTTATCAAACAATGGAAATTTCAGGAATGATTCAACAATATTTTTGAAAGGATAAGTTGCTTCTCACCACAGTCAAGTCTCCGAGTCAACAGACAGGGATACTTAACCTTTCAGACACAATGTTGTAGGTGATGTGACATTAATATGGAGAGGGATGTTCAAGGTACAAAATACGTACAGTAATTCATTACAAAAAAGAAAATACATTTATTTTCAAAAAAATTTGTAACTCACACAATTGTATGTTTTGGGCCTTCACTACAATGTTGTATGATTTGCATCATCTTATAACAACATGCCTTTGAAAGAAATGACATCACATGATCATATAAAATCAACTGGCTGTCAGATGATAGCTTCACATGTCAAAACAAGGACATCAGCACCTTGTCAACAAGTCTTTCTTGCCGCCATTGTAAGTATACTGGAAGTTTGCTGACTGCTGGTGTCTCCCATTCTAGAAACGTGGAACTAAAACACATTGAGCACATTATCACTCCATCCACGATTGTGTGATGCAGGTCCGAACTTCCTAGCATGAATCACAAAGAAATAGAGTGAGAAAGACCAGAACAGCACAATTGTATGTGCAGGACCTGAAAGGGCATAACTAAAGATTTTGCGGGTTATGTTCATCACACACACACCCACACACACACACACACACACACACACACACACACACACACCCCAGAGGCAACCAGTGGTGGGGAGGCAGCACAGAGAAGGAATTGGGAGGGGAGGTATGCAAGGTGGGTGGATATGCCAGTGCTGTCTGACTGTGTGTGTGCTCTGACTGGCTGTTGGAGTTTTGGAAGGGGAGGGTGCATAACAATATTGCATTGAGATCCCATCTGTGCAGTTCAGAAAAGCTGGTGACTCCCCACAAACACCAGATTTTCTAAATTGCACAAGTGGAAACTATCCCTAGAATATATCCTAGACTTCCACAGTCCTTAAAGAGTAAGCCTTAACTATTCCTGCCTTCGTCACACTTCCCTGCCCATACACTAGGGTTACATATATCTTCCATTCTGCCACTCACTTCAGTCTCTCCTTACCTTTCTCCCTGTCCCTTGCCTCAAACAGCCTGTCAGAGCACACTTGACAGCATTGGTGTATTTCCCAGCTCCCGCATTTGATGCCTCCACTACCCACCCTCTTGTTTCTCTCTCCACACTGCCTTCTCACCCCCCCCCCCACCTCCACAACTGGTTGCTTTCGCCATGGACTGTCAACCTTACAGTGTAGCCACAGTATCTTGATATAGGTGTGTTTTGTTGTGTGCGCCCAGGGGGGAAGAGAGGGGGAGAGCGTGGCTGAAAGCTTTAGTGAACTTTTCTGCGACTCAAAAAGGTGTCTCTGTAGTGATTATAAACCCATCCTTCTCAGAATGTTTTTAAATGGTTATAAGCTGTCTGGACGAAACCTTTCTAGTTACCCAAGAATCCCAAACCTTTGGCCAGGGTTAGGTTCATTGATATTTCCATAATTTGGACTTAGGAGTGTCCTGGCAAATCTTCTTTCACAATCCCAAAGCCTTCTCTCCCATCTGCCTTGGCTGTTCTTCCTCAAACAACCATGCCACATTACTAGACATTAACCCAGATGTTCATTTTTTTTAACCGGTTACTTCTGGTTCTAGAGATAGTTTATTACATCTGTAATAGATCATTCAAATGTTAAAAGATTTTTTTCTCTCCTCGAACTACACCCTTAATCTCGGCATAATAGGCCTTCCTTCTGCAATGAAGTAAAAATAAAAACACTAATATTACATATGACGTAATTGTAAAGCCATCCATATGTCTCTTGAATAATAAAAATAAAATTGACGTGTAAGTACTTACACACCCAAAATCATGAGTTGACTCGTACATTGCTTTGCTTGTGAATACCTATCTTCAAAGGTGACTGACATGGAATTACATGCCAAAATAATGATTGATAGTATATGCATGAGTATTATTGACATTCAAATGACAGTCTGATGTTGTAGAAAGTATTTTGTGGCAAAAGGAAATAATTTACTGTAAATGTTAAAAATATTTTTGTAATCTTGGCCAAGGGAGGTTCTTGGCATCCCATCTTGTGTGTTCAGTCACCCACACAACCTCCATCCTACAGTCCGTTGCCGTAGGAATCTTATCCTTGTAGATGTGTTCGTGATATGTTGCAAAATATCCTAGTTATGTTGTGGAATTCCAACCTGGACTTCCCGTTTCTAGGTATTAAAAAGGGGGATAGCTTAGTGATCACTATCATTGTAATGTCTGTTTAGTAAGCAGCAATCTATCCTTTGCAGAATATTGTTCATCATTCCTTGACTCCCCATTGTTTTAATAATTTATATATTAGTTTACAACTACTACATGATGACCTTGCATATACTGCCTCTAACTTCATACAGAGATGCTGATCAGCATCTGCACTCTACCACGGTAACACGTTGTTTTGAGAATATTGAAGATGACAGGTATCATCAAACGGGGTGATTTCGGACGATATGGTTTATCTTATTTTCCGCTTTTAACAACGAAGTAGCACTAATTTCCTCCTCTGCGTGCTGCTTACTTTATGTACGAGACTGTAATTCCCGTGCCCCGAGCTCCAGCGTATGTTTACAGACGCAATAATCAGTCGTACAGTCTCATTGTAGGAAGTACTGACTGTGTTATGGAGCAGAAACTCTCTGACGCTGCAATAGGCGGAAAAGTATTGTAGCATCAGATCAGTAGGCAGCAGCACTGTGGGAAGTTTTGTATCAGTTTGTCACTAGTTTTGTGTAAAGTTTCAAAGTAACTGCGGTCTTTTCGAAATTGTGTACTTTGTGGGGTGATTTCGGACGATGCCAAGAAACGTATAAAAGTAAGAAAGGTGTCAAAGATCATTGTAATTATGAGATGTAAGTTTTAAAGAAGGCAGTGCAAGATATTCAGTGTTGCAAATTAACATTTAGAAAATAAAAATTTACCTTTAATAAATAAAATTCCTTATGTCAGTCCTTATCTCTTATTTTAATGGAGAACATCTTTAAAATATGTTAAGTCACTAAAATCGAACACAAAGTAGAATAAATAAGTGATTTGTGTCCGAAATCACCAGGGTTGAGAAAAACACGTTTTTTTAAAGAAAAAAAACAGCCCAAGGGTTCTTTGTGTTCTTTTCATACTGTCAAATTCTTGTGATGAAGCCAGTCACTTTATTGAGGACACGTGGACGTACAAATTGGACAGTTAGGCTCATCCTTAAAGTGTGACTTAGTGTCCTTTTATGTTAAATTGGTACATTCATTTCAGTTCTGAAAGTATTTGTTGCCTTTTCTCTCATTGAATGTGAGAATCTGCTAACTACATACTCATTGTTTATATCTATCACGAAATGAAATGACAAAAATGCGACAGCTTTTAAAAGAAGACCTGCCTGCCTTGTTAACGTATGGTTGTTCGGCCCATTATGTTAATCTACTTGAAGCAGAAGTAATACCTTCAAGTGTGATAAAGCACATTTGTGAAGTTCATAAGTACTTTAGGAACTCAACCACATGGTTGGTTAAAGGGAAAAAATGGCCTTATGCCACAGCCCACAATTCTACTAGATGGAATTCCCAACATGATTGCCTATGAACCTTTATTGATAATTACTCGAAAAATATGTAGAAATTTTAACAGAGCATTCTGAGGAAGTCCCTGCTGACATTAGCAAAATTTTGGATAATGTGGTAATTTATAAAGATGCCACTCATCTTCTCCGACAACTGTCAGAGGTTTGTAGAGTCATGGACCTACTTCAGGCAGACAGCACAAATATTGCCCAAGCTGTCGAACTGTGGACTAACCTATCAGAAAGTCTTGATATGGAAATACATAAGAAAGTGATAGAAAAACGAAAGGAACAAGCACTTGAACTGTTTCATGATCTAGCCAACTTGTTAGATCCAAGATACAGAGGCAGCAGATTGACTGCTGAACAAGAATAGTTTGCAGAAAACTGGTTCATGGAGGTGCATCCAGAGTGGATTGCAGCTTTTCTATCTTTTCGAATTGCTGATAAGGACTATTTTCCTGCCACTATGTTTTCTGAGGCAGTGATAACTCAGTTCCATCCAGTCAAGTGGTGGAAAATAATGGGACTGGGAAAAAAAGTGTTTTTTTTTTTGGGTCAGGTTAAATTACAACCACCCTGGAAATCGCCCCCATACACTTTGAAACACTGGAAAGAGATTTAAAATCCACGTGTCAGAAATCGCACCAGTCCATAGGGTTATTTCGGACACTTTCAGTCTCAAGCCAAAGTAGGTGCATGTAGACGTTCTGTTTCTAGGATATTTTATTGGTTACATGTACAAAAACCCCCATCACTTCCATTAAAAACAATGAAATCTGACAAAAGCCTGCGAAAGTTATAGTGAAAATAATCTCAAAACTCCGAAATCATCTCGTTTGATGGTATTTGTTCTGTCGAGAAATCTTCTTTCTCTTTTCCCTTTTTCTTCATGCAAATAATTGTGGAACTAAATTTAAAGCTGGTTATTTTCAAATTTCTCTATAATATTGTACTTATTTTGGAATAAGGAAAGTATACTTTGAAAAAACTTTATTGCTTAAATTCACTGGGATCAATAATTTTTTTTATTCAGAAATAGATGATCCATAAAGATATCACAAAATTGCTTCAAAATATATTTTTCACATTTATGGCAAGTGTGATAACATGTGTCTCTAGCTAGTATTATCACTCACCTTCCCACTCCAATCTCCCCCCCACCTCCGAAAACAAAATTTATAAAGGGGAAAAATAAATATTCAGAGGGAAGGGGTAACAGTAGATTGAAATTTTGTGTGTGTGTGTGTGTGTGTGTGTGTGTGTGTGTGTGTGTGTGTGTGTGTGTGTGTCCACAGAACCACCCCAAAAGTACCCCTCTTGACACCGAATACTTTCCGGGACTGGAGCAGACTGTTGCTGAGGGGACTGCGGCGCGCCAGTCACGGTCTGCACGGCCACTACAGTTGGGGGTTCTAATGCCCCCCTCGCACATGGATATTTGTGCCGTCCTTAGTGTTAGCTAGTTCATAAGTAGTTTGTAAGTTTAGGGACTGATGCCGCCGTAGTTAAGTCCCATAAGCTATACAAACATTTGAACTTTTGCATGAATAAACTAACAATATTGTCTACTATCTGTATGCACATGCTTTGAAATGGATGTTAAAAAGAACCCTTGCATACAATCACTTTTAAGGGTTCTGGACCTCAGTCAGTATAAATAGAACGCTTGTTGGATCGTTTTGTCAATAAACTCTTGTTGTCCTAGCGAAGAGACCAGAGCCTCGTAGCCGTACTTGTGTATTGCAAAAGACTAGGATGTTTCATGGTTATTCACAAACAGATCAGATTCAAAATTTAATAAGTACACACTGAAACCACAAAGCAAGCAACGTAAATTAGACTCTGTGAAGAATTCTTATGCAAATGAAACCTTTGAAAGAAGCAAAAAAACTTTTTTTCCTTTTTTTTAAATTCACAAGTGAAATCGGTAACATACTCGTGATGTGATGTGATGTGATGTGCTGACGATCATCACAGATGCAGGAAGGCAACCCTGTAGTGTTTCCAAATAATGTGCTTTGTTAACTAAAATGGGGAAGTGAATGTGAAGTTTGAAGTTGTCAAATATATTTGAATAAATATTTATTGATGAGTGTTTGCTGTGCAGAATGTTACAGATAAAACTGGATCAGCCAGTATCGGATCCTGCATCACCTCGAGAAATAAGCAATGGTGATCCAGCTGCAAATCTGAGCACTCACATACAAACTCTACGTAGCGAAGTGGCACGACTGCGGAATCAGCTGGCCATAGCACAACAAGAGAGTTAGTATCTCGTGCTTAATTTCTTTATAATATTTATTTGTATGCCATTCTGAAATTCGTTAGAGTATTGGATGGTGATGGGTAGGATATGTGGTGTTGCTGTGGCAGTGGTGGAGCCAAGAGTTAAGATAATGTTCAAATTGGTAAACATACTACATATAGAGCATAGTTTAAATTATGCCTTAGTTTTAAACTAGTAGTCTGTAGATTATTGTGCTATCCTAGAATATATTTACACCATTTTAATGTAAAAAAAAAAAAATGTGAATGGCAGATTAGTTTTTCAGAGGAAATTTTTTTTTTTGGGGGGGGGGGGCAGTGGTACAATAAGACTGGCACAACAAAGTACAGTTAGTGACAGTACAACTTGGTGATAAAGCTAATGATCACACACTCAACAGTATGCTTCACAGTTGATGACAATCATTTGGAAGTCAGTAAGGCATGAAGTATCACTAATATAGCAGAACTCGGGAGTCCACATGCCGAATTAGTTTCATCTACATCTACATGGGATACCCCGCAGATCACATTTAAGTGCCTGGCAGAGGGTTCATTGAACTGTTACAGTATTTATCTCCCATTCCATTCTCGAATAGCATGCAGGAAGAAAGAACACCTGAATCTCTCTGTTCAAGCTCCGATTTCTCGTTTTTTTTATTCTGATGATCATTTCTCTGTACGTAAGTGGGAGTCAACAATGTATTTTTGCATTCGGAATGAGAATGTTGATGATGAGAGTTTTGTAAGTAGTCCACGCTGCAGCGATAAGTGCTGTTGTTGTAATGAGTCCCATCCCAGATCCTGTATCGTTTCCATTATACAAAACGAGCTGCTTTCTTAGGACTCTTTCGATGTCCTCTGTCAAATCCACCTGATAAGGATCCCACACTGGGATCCCCCATACTCCAAAAAGGAAGGTTAAACGTAGTTTATGCAGTTTCTTTAGTAGTTCTGTTGCATCTTTTAAGGGTTCTGCCAATAAAATGCAGGCTTTGGTTTGCCTTTCCCACAACATTATCTACGTGTTCTTTCCAGTTTGTCTGAAGTAATAGTAATTCCTAGGTATTTTGTGGAGTTTTCGGCCTTCACTTATGATTGATTTATCTTGTAAACAAATTTTAACTGATTTCTTTTCGTATTCGTGTGTACAACTTCACGCTTCACATTAGTCAATTTGCCAATTTTTACACCTTAGTGATATCTTATTCAGATCATTCTGCAGTTGGTTTTCCACATAATACATTCTGCCTAGCCACAAAGTTGGAAATCTTGCAATATTTGTATAAATTTATCAAAATACAGGGTGGTGCAAAAGACAGTAGAGAGCTGGTTATAAGAAAACAAAAGCAGCAGAAAGATGTAGTGCAGTAGTAAGTTAACATACAGTATTATTGAAATTGTATTAAGCCTTGCTAAGTTGGTATAAAATGTAGTGACAAGCAAAAGAAGGAAATAAACTAGTGAATTATTGTAAGCTTGTTCTACGAGATTTTTCCTAAAGTGTAACAATGTTAGCTAAAGAATAAATGATTTTCATGTTAATAAAATATGTGGTGCTACTGCAATTATTAATTGATGGGAAAGACATTTAGATCAAAATCACCATATAGACAAACAGTATACAACATAAGAGAGAGGTTTTAAGGAACATTGGTGTATTATGGCTACACCAAGAACAGTGACAACTGAAGAAAATTAACTGCGGATATGTTTCTGTGACTCGTGCAAAAAATCAACCAGAGCTGGCATGCGATTCTCCCCCCCCTCCCCCTCCCCCTTTCCCTGAGGTGGGTGATCCTGTAAAGTTAGGCAGCGATCAGTTAAAGATATTTTTAAATGTATACATAAAATTTTGTGTTGGTCGCCAGGAATGACAGTAGTGCACCTAGTGGAGAAAGAGCCAACCCTGTTGTGCCAGTCTTCCATAACATCAGTGGTGTTGCTTTGAGCGTCAGTGTTGCTTTGGTGAGTGTGTTGATAATGCCGCTAGTTGCGACTACTGTTGTTCAAAGTGCCACACACAAACTTTTACATATACATTAACTGTGACATTAGTATTTAGATATGGGTTAAACATACTGAGGATTGTATGAACATGAAATTCATTAAACACAATTGTATTACTTAAAACATAGCAACCAGTAAAGTACACACACACACACACACACACACACACACACACACACACAGTTTTTATAGATATATTCTATAATATGAGATTTTTTACTGTGCCCTAAGCTAACTGGGCTTCAGCAAAGTACTCAACTGATATTAAGTAATTAAACAGTTTTAGAATTATAAATTCTCTTGTTCAATGAATTTCCTGTTTCATGGTAGTCTTCAAGTTTCATTATTTTTTTCTGTTTGCCATTTGTCCCTTGATATTAATTAACAAATATGATGTCAAACATTCTTAGGTTTTTCAGGTATTTCAGTGTTTCCATGTTGTATTTAAAAGTGACATTGAAACTTGACAATAAAATTTAAATGTCTTGCATAGACACGGAGAAAATGCAGCGGTACGTAAATGAAGAAAAGAGCATCCGTGAAGAGAATCTCCGACTTCAGCGGAAATTACAATTGGAAGTGGAGAGGAGAGAAGCATTGTGCCGACATCTTTCAGAATCTGAGAGCAGGTATAACAACTTATTTCCTAGTTGTTAGTAATTAGTGTTTTAATCCTGCTTATGTTTGTGTGTGTGTGTGTGTGTGTGTGTGTGTGTGTGTGTGAAAAGAAATCTAATATCCAACTGAAGAAAAGTTGTCAGGAAACTTGCAGAGATCCCGTATTTATATTGGAACACAACATCTAGATACTTGAAGTGTTTGAAATGTTGTTAGTGCATATTAAGTTAAAGCCATGGACTTTGTTGCAGTTAAAACCAAGGTCTCTAATGCGCCCAGTTTCAAAACATTTATAGAACTTTTTTTCCCCATAGAATTTAAAAAAAAAAATACAGATTTATTTTTTATGTTAAAATCTTCAAATTTGCCCTTAATTTATTCTGTATTTGAAAGTGGTACATAAATGGAACTATATTTGAGGTTCATGTATTGTTAGCGTACTACATGTGAAGTTAAACAATCGTCATAGTTAGTTCTCATGATATGATGGCTAATCTTGGAATTTTTTTGGATTGGTGATTTGTTTGGGGATTTTGCAAAAATTTTGAGGCTGAATAGAGCTTGTAAAATTCTTTTCATTATTATTCTTAAGGTAAGTTGTAGAAGATGGTTAAATTTCATTTCTTTCACAAATTAATGCACAAGATGTAAGAGTTCAAAATTGATACTCATTCTGCACAAAGTCGCACAAGACGTCAAACTAGTGATTGTCCCAATCAGTATTGCTTCGGTGACTTAAAATTTACCCCTGTTTATAGGATGATGTGTGTGAATGTTTTCATAAAAATTTGGTATCGTCGAGAGGAATGCCTAGGCGAGTGCCTTGTGCATTCTTGGTGTTGAGGTGAAATAATAAGAAATAACTTTACTTTTGTTGCTACAAATATTTAAAAGACTGGTACATTCAAACACAAGCAATTCTGAATTCATGTTTCCTTTGTTGCTTGATGTATTAGGACTTTATCAAAACTCAAAGGGGGGGGGGGGAACCTAATCTTCTATCATTTTTATTAGTACAAAAGTTTTGGCACCAGTATTCATATTTGAGTCTGCAAATCAGTTTCTAGCACTGCATATATTAAATGTCAAATGTTAGTTGTGGTGGCTCCTATCACCATTTTTCAGAACTTGTTTGCTTTGTACCCAATTCTAAGTCGCAGGTGGGGGGGGGGGGGAGGAGGAGGAGGGAGTGGTGACGCTTAGATTCAGAGAAATACAGATGTGATGTTAGTAAACACCATTTACAGGCCATAGCCATGCCATTCTGAATTTCAGATTCATATCCAGAAACATTGTTTCATATAGCTAATATCGCAGGAAAGTTGTAAAAACGTCAACACACAAAATGGGGGTGAATTATATTTTGTACACGGGAAATTTGATGTAATAAATGGTTGGAAAAAGTTAATTCTGGAAATTTAAAAGTCGGGTTATACTGTAACTGACTAACACTGCCTTAAATTTCACTACAAATTCCATTATTCATTATTTTAAATTATATGTATAATAATTTGCTCCCCATATATGTGTGTGGCAGCAGTTTAAAAAATGACCAAGTATGTGTCTGAAAGTATGGGGATATCCTGCAGTCTAGAGATGGAGGAGGAGCGGCACTACAACGAGATCGCTATGTCGGGAGGCAACGTGCGGTCGCGCACCGTGTCCAGTCCTGTACCGTATACGCCCTCACCGAGCTGCTCACGCCCACTCAGTCCAGGTATGCTTTCTTCCTGTTGAAGGAAGTAAATAAGATGTTTTGTGGGGGTTTTAAATCAATTCATCTGTTTCCCCATTTCCTATCAGCTGTTCATGTCACAGTGCTACCAGCTTTGTGAGTTTTTGTTAGTAACCCTACTGATGCTGTCTGCTGTATTGGAGGGGGAGTGAGGGGAGAAAAATAGAAGTTTTCACATATTCGACATTTATGAGAAATCATAACCATAGTAATCCTAGACATAACTACTTTATTAGTAATTTGGGCTTTAAAATTACCCCTGAAAAAGTTTCTTGCTATAAAGTTCTTAATAGCGATGGAACAAATTTTTCCATACTGATCTGTTGAAATTAGGGAAACTTTTCAATGTGTAATACTGTATTGTTAAAAATGGTAGTTGACAGTATTGCTCTGAACCATCGATATGTTCTGTAGCGAAAGAAAAGAAGTCTCTTAGGTTGCAGAACAAAACAGTTTAATGGAGAGTTAATAGAAGGAAATCATCTGATTATTTGGGGGTGTAACTACGTTTTAAGTATTCACTTGACTAATTGTGGGGAAGAGACAATAAGCCCGTGATCCAGTTACGTAAGAGTTTTATCTACTTGTTCCTTAGCTTTATCTTAGATACTGAGAATACAGTTCTACATTTAAGTGTACATTTATTACCAAGAGTAAAAATTGTAGCTATGAGGCTATGTTCTTACATGTTGAAAACATGACATACTCCTGGGGGGGGGGATAATCACAAGTACATGGGAGTGTAACAGGGTGAATGTGAACAGAACATAGAGTGTATTTTGTGTGGGAGAAGAGGTGGTATATAACTATCTGTAGCTAAGCACATTAAATTGGTAGAGAAATATCAAATACTGATGATGTTGGGTGGAATACAAATGTCTAGGAATAAATATAGTGTTAATCAGTAAAATGTTTGCCTGATGTATCTTTTAGAATTGGGACTTTCTTTTATATTGAAATTTGGCAAACCAATCATAAATGACACTGAGAATGTCTTTTACCAAATGTGATGTGTATTGAAGCAGCCAGCTCGGACACCATGGCAGCAAAGAAATTCGTCAGCAGCTTCAAGAATCTCATAGGTTCTGGGGTTTGTTTAATTGTAATAAGTCATTTCTGGAAAAAGATTGCAAAGCGTACCTTTATATCATCAGAGGAGAACGCATTGCCTGAAGACTTTTGTCACTGCTATTCTGTGACAGAGCAAGTGGTGGATTAACTCTGTTGCTTGTTAACTGTTCAGAAGTGTAAATGCCAGGAGAGCCTGTTAAATGTGATGTGTATGTCAAGGTGGGGGGGGGGGGGCTTGCTTGGCAAGTGATGTCTTGTGTGATAATCAATAAAGTATTTGATCCTTCAATGAAAAAATATTTGCTTGAGATTAAATCTGCCACTTCATGTCGAGGACAAAACTCCTGCTGATTCTGCAGGTGGACAATACCATCTGCTTGAAGAAGTGATCGTCATAAAGTTTCTGCCCCTCAGCACCACTCCGTTACTCCAATCTATGGACCAGTGCAGTATTTTTAACTGAAAGAGCTCTTCAATAAAGCACTCTTGGAGCATTGCTTGGAGTTGACTAAAGCTACGAATCTGACAGTTTTGGTAACATTGCTTGAACATCATTGCCTATTTAACCCATTACTGCCCAGAACCTTTTTGTGAGAAAAATGTTTCATTTTGTTAGGATAGGTTCAATAAGGTAAAAGAAATGTGGACAATGCTGTAAATATAGTGCCATATCTTTGCTGTACTGAGACAAGAGCAGGAAGATATATCTAAGTTCCTTTGTTTCCAAGGTGCAAAAGTTATAGATAGCGCAACATGGTGCACAAACGCACCATTGAGTGCGAATGGGTTAAAGATAATCTAAAAGTCATGGGAAGGTGATATATCAAAACACTCACTTCTGCTTGGAAGAAGCTTTTGTCAGGGTGTGTTGTCATATGTGACTTTGAGGCATTTGTGTCATTAACTGTGGAGACTGTAGTCAATGAGATTGTCTTTGGCCAAGAGCATGAGACAAGTAGTAGTTAAAAATATCAATGAGCTTGTGGGAGATCACAACCAAGAAATAACCACCGAACAGCGTATGGAGTTAGTGTTTCACAGCAGGAAGCTGTGGAGAAGAGTTGGTGGCGGCAGTGGTAATGGCGGCGGCGGCAGCAGCAAACTAGCAGTCTTACAGGCCGTAAGAGAAGTGCTGAAAGCATGAGAATCAGTTGTAGCATATATTGAATATCATCCCTGCACCCCCTCCTCACCAATATAGCAGTGGCTATGTGCTATAAGAATGAATAATTAAGCACCTAATGCTGTGTGTATCATTTTCTTTGAATAATGGTGTGGATAGGATAAACTTTCAGTAATTTTTATGAATGGAGGACATTATTAAATTTTACATTAATTTCTATGGGATTAATTGTTCTGCTTAATTAGTGTTTTACAGTAAAAGTAAGATTGTGGAATGGAGTTACGCTCGCTAAGTGAGGTTACACTATACTGAGTTATTTTCCCAAATTAAATACTGGCATTTTTGGCATGTTTTCCAGAGAATCAGTAAAATGAATAACTTTTTAATATTAATTTTAATAGAGAAAGCAATGTCATTTATATAAATTTTTGTTACATAATTCGTATACAGCATGAGAACTTGGAAATTTGTGCATTACCAAAACAAGGGGCAGGGGATATTGGGGTGAAGCAGCTCTGTTTTAATTATCAAGTAGGGGAAAACAAGAAATAATAAAGGGCACTCTGCGTGTTTGGTATAAGGCATGCAGAAAGCTAACTTATTGAAGTAGTAATTGTCTGAAGCTCTGGGTGACCGTTGTAGGGTACAAAAGAAATAGTTGTGAAGTACCAAAACAGGAACTATTGGAATATGCTCAAGGAAGTCTGCCTGCCCTACCCTTTCTTATTGAGCTCTAAAAGATAACACTCCTTTTGCATGTTTCTATAGTGTATGGCAGATCTTACTGAGATAATTTCATATTAAATCTACAAACTACTTTTTAGTAGCTGTCATTGCTTTATTGCAAACCATTTATTAATTTTTTTTTTTTTTTTTGGGGTTGTAGCAGCAATCTGATCTGATAAAGGTAATTTGCAACTGTGACTGAGATAGCATAGTGAGAAATAAGTTACTAATTGTGTATGCCCATCCATACTTCGGATTTCAATAATTACCATAAATAATTCCACGGTCATCCATTTCTGCATCTAATGGATCTTTTTTTCTTCTGTGCAGATTCTGTTTTGTTTTAGAGGGTAATGTTCAAAGTTTCTGCTTGATATATCTTTTGGTTTCATTTTTCAGGGTCTTCTGTTTAGAGGTCCCACGCTTCCATCTGAACACTTTGGACATTTTTTTAACATCGCACTCTTAATTGAAAAGTGTCCACTTGTGTGTAATAAAACAGCTTTCTGTGCTAAATTATAACGTATTACCGATTTGATTTTTTATTGCATCTGGTGGCTGCTGTACTACTTAAAGAAAAACAGAAAATTGTGAAGCATTGAGCCCATCTTCAGCCATGGATCTTGATTTTTTAATGGATGGATTTGGTCAAGAATTGATAATGTTATTTGTCTGTGCAATCTTCTTGTGCTTCTCTGTGCAATAGCAGAAACTTATAGAACCTACCTTGTGTTAACTATGTTCAGGAACTAATAAAAAAAACTGTATGCTGCAATGTTGTGAAAAATGTGCTGGAAAAACCTCTGCTGGAAGTCTAATTGATACTGTCAAAGAATGTGGCCCAGAAGAAATTATACAACAGGGATGCACTAGTGATGTCATAAAGCATAGAAGAGTTCTAAAAATTAAAAATGTAAATTCCAGGGAGGATTCAACAATATTTTCAAAAGTATATATTGCAACTCATCAGAGATGTCGTGATGATTGCAGAAAGGCACATACTAAATGTTAAAAGTTTATGTAGCTTAAGATTGTTACGGGCATTCTTCATAAATTCTCTCTCGGAGAGGTTGGACAGAGATCTCTGTCCAACCTCTTTACTTTCTACAAATGTCTACCTTGTGTGTGTGTGTGTGTGTGTGTGTGTGTGTGTGTGTGTGTGTGTGTTGTGTGTAAAGTAGATGAAGTTTACTTACCAGGCAAAAGAGCACTGGTATGTGACAGCAAACATAAATAAAGCAAACACAAACACACACAAAAGCACGCTTTGGAAACCTTGTTGCTTCTTCAGGCAGAGAAGGGAAGGAGAGGGAAAAAGAAAGAAATTGGGTTTAAAGGAGCGGGTTGAGGAGTCATTCCAATCCCGGGAGAGGCGTACCTTTGGGGAAAAAGGATAGGTAAACAAACATACACTTGCCCAATCTTTATATATAATGGCCCGAAATGAGGTACATCCTTCCCACTCCACCGAGTGTCTTTCCGCTGCCCTCCTAACCTCTGTAACCTCCTAGTTCATCCCTATGAAATCCCCAAACCACCTTCCCTACCTTGTGGCTCCTACCCTTGTAACTGCCCCTGTTGTAAAACCTGCCCTAAGCACCCTTCCACCACCACTTACTCCAGTCCCATAACCCATAAGGTGTACACGATCAAGGGCAGAGCCACTTGCGATAGCACCCACGTGATTTACCAACTGACATGCCTGCACTGTGAAGCATTCTATGTGGGAATTACCAGCAACAAACTGTCCATTCGCATCAACGGTCACAGGCAGACAGTGTTTGTTGGTAATGAGGATCACCGGTGGCTAAACATGCCTTGGTGCACGGCCAGCACATGTTGGCAAAGTGTTACACTGTCCGGGTTATCTGGATACTTCCTACCGACACGAGTCTTTCAGAACTCTGGAGATGGGAACTTGCCCTTCAGCATATTCTCTCTCCCCATTGCCCACCTTGTCTCAACCTCCACTAAATTCAAATTCCTGTCCTGTCCACCTAGGTGTACTTGCGTCTGCGTAAATGTGTAGGTGTGTGTGTGTGTATTTGTTTACCCTCCTTTTTTTCCCCGCCAAGGTAAGTCTTTCCTGCCGCGGGATTGGAATGACTCCTTACCCACTCCTTTAAACCCTCATCATTTCCTTTTCCCCTCTCCTTCCTTTCTGCCTGACGAAACAGCTAGGCTGCAAAAGCTAGCGTTTGTGTGTGTTCTATTTATTTGTGCTGCTGTCACACATGTGCTCCTCCTGGTGAGTGATCTTGGTCTATGTTATATATATAATACGAATATTAAGTCGAAAAACTCCTAGCAGGAAAAATTAAATATAAAAAATAGACAAAGATTACTCACCAGGCGAAGAAGCACAGGTGTAACTGCATCACAAATAAATAAATGAATCCACACACACACACACACACACACACACACACACACACACACACACACACACACACAAACGCAAGCTTTCGCAGCCTGGCTGCTTCGTCAGGCAGAAGGGAAGGAGAGGGAAAAGGAAATGAGGGTTTTAAGGGAGTGGATAAGGAGTCATTCCAATCCCGGGACAGGAAAGACTTACCTTGGGGGGGGGGGGGGGGGAAGGAGGGTAAACAAATACACACATTTACACAGGCGCAAGTACACTTAGGCAGACATACTGTAGAAAGCAAAGAAGAAAGTGTGTATTTGTTTACCCTCCTTTTTCCCCCCCAAGTTAAGTCTTTTCTGTCCCGGGATTGGAATGACTCCTTATCCACTTCCTTAAAACCCTCATCATTTCCTTTTCCCCCCTCAGGGGACTCACCGCTCTGTGGTGAGTACGTGCGTGGCGAGCACGGGGCCCCAGCCTTTGTAGCACTCTTTCCTTTCCGTGCTACATGACGCTTCTTCTACTGTCCTTTTCCCCTCTCTTGGGGACCGAGTCTGTGCATCCTTCGGGGAACCGAAGTTCTGACCCTTTTGGCTTTACAGTCTTCTTTCACCTCTTTCTTTGCCTCCGCGTCTGCGTTTGAGGCTTCTCCTCCTACTATTTCTCTCTTCCTCCTCCCTGTACGCACTTGAAGGCCACCCATATGGGTGACTGGGTAATGCGTAAGTCCCAGCCCCGGGCTGGCATGTAGGGTGCGTGCGTACCCCCTGGTTAAGGCCAGGCCAGGGGAGGGGCGATTGCCTGCGCTGATACCTTCCCGATTCGCCGATTGGTCCCTCCGTCTGTAGATCGGGAGGTGTGACCTGGGGTGTGAACAATCACCCAAGGCGGGTGTGCTTCCATTGGGGGCCCCCAGCAGGAAGGAGCGTGCCATCGGAGACACTGGCAATCGTGGGGGATACAACCGCGATGGTTCTAAAAAAAAGAAAATGTAAAGAGTCTTTAGAAATTGATGTACTAGACAATAGTGTGTCTGAACAGAAAAATTTACAGACATCGAAGTTCCTTGTGGTGACCCGTACCGAGGAAGGACAATCCTTTTCGTCGGTGAACCCATTTATTATTCAAAAAGGGGTTGATGACATTGCCGGCCCAGTTAAGACCTGCAACCGCCTACGTAATGGAACACTACTGTTAGAAACAGAAAGTGGCTCCCAGGCACAGCGGCTGCTTAAGGCTACTCTGCTCCACAGCTACCCGGTTCGTGTTGAGCTCCATCCGACCCTCAATTATTCCCGAGGGGTAGTCTTCTCGGCCAGTTTGGACGGTCTGACTGAGGATGAACTGAAAGAATATCTGGCAGCTCAAGGTGTCGTCGCAGTACACAGGGTGACAAAAAAAGAGAACAATGTTGTAGTGCCCACTCGCACAGTGTTTCTGACCTTCGACCGAGTGGCTCTGCCGCCGAAGATCAAGGCAGGGTATGAGGTCATCACAGTACGACCTTATATCCCTAACCCTACTCGGTGTTATCAGTGCCATCGATTTAACCACACAAGCCAGTCTTGCAAGAACCCAGTCATATGTGTCACCTGTGGTAAAGAGGCCCATGAGGGGATTTGTCCACCACCGTCCCCTCATTGCATCAATTGTAACGGGAATCATGCTGCTTCCTCCCGGGAATGTCCCGTGTTTGCCGATGAACGAGCCATCCAGGAAATCCGTGTAAAGGAAAAGGTTCCCATACCAGTTGCACGTAAGATGTACGCCAGTCGTAAGCCTAAGACCCCGCCGCGTGGTAACTACAGTACTGTAGTTGCAACGCCTCCAACAACACGGGATATGGCCACACAGACTTGTGACCTACAGTTTACGACAGTAGTTGTCAAACAGTCTACATCGACAACGGCGTCACGTTCAACGAAAAGTGTGAGTACCTCTTCCAAGTCTTCATCTTCATCTTCAGCTGTGAAACCACAGATAGAGACGCGAAAGTCTAAGAAAGAGCATTCGCGCGAGGATTTCCTCCGCACCCCTACCAAAACGTCTGAGCCAACCAAGGAGCTTCACCAGGGCTCCAAGAAATCAAATAGGGGGAAAACTCTCCCCCCTCCTACCTCACAATGTGACGATGGCATCCCCTGGAAGCCTATAGTCTCTCCAGGTGCATCAGCCAAAGGTGGGGCTGCCGACCACACTCACGCAGCTGCTGTGGTAATCTCTGAGAATATGGAGCAAGACCCTCCTGTCTCAGACACCACCAGTTGCGAACATTCGCACTGTGGCCCGCCGCCTTCGTCGGGCTGATGTCCACCTTCATCTCATTTTATCCCATTATGGATATTCTTCAATGGAACATTCGTGGTATCCGGTCGAATTGGACAGAACTGCAGCTTTTAACGCGAACATATCATCCAATCATTTTCTCTCTACAGGAGACAAAATTGCTCCCTGGTACTCGAATTACTTTCCCACGCTACACTACCGTTCGCTTTGACCTTCCTCCAGTGGCAGGAATTCCAGCCCACGGGGGCGTAATGTTGCTTATTCGGGATGACGTACACAGTACACCGGTCCCTTTGTGTACTCCAATACAAGCTGTTGCTGTCCGGATATACCTTCCTGGATTTGTCTTCACACTGTGCAATATTTACGCTCCTTCCTCTTTTCCCGTCACTAGATCAGATCTCCTAGATCTTATTGACCAGCTTCCGCGTCCGTTTTTGTTGGTGGGAGATTTCAATGCCCACCACCCCCTTTGGGGCTCCCCACGACCATGTCCACGGGGCTCCCTTCTGGCAGATATACTGAACCACCTTCAGCTCATCTGCCTTAACACTGGTGAACCAACTTATCTTTCAGACACCACAAATACTTTCAGCCATATAGATCTAGCTATCTGCACTGCTCAGCTGGCACGGCGTCTTGAATGGTCTGCTCTCTCAGACACACATTCGAGCGATCATTTTCCGTGTGTAATTCACCTAATGATGCCTGACACCCTTGAGCATCCACACCGCTGGCAGTTAACGAAAGCGGACTGGGAGCTCTACACGTCACTGGCGGATTTTGGTACTTACCATTATCCTAGTATAGACGACCAAGTGGAACACATTACCACAGTTATTCTGACAGCCGCAGAATGTTCCATCCCCTGCAAGACTTCCCACGCACGTCGTCCCCTTGTCCCGTGGTGGACCGCGGAATGCCGTGACGCTCTGCGAGCACGGCGACGTGCCCTTAGAATCTTCAAACAACGGCCCACGCTCGACAACTGCATCCGATACAAACGGCTGCGGGCCTATTGTCGCCGCCTCTTTCGCGACTGTAAACGCGCCAGTTGGCGCTCATTCACGAGCTCTTTTAATAGGTCTACCCCTTCCTCCATCATTTGGGGTAACCTTCGAAAAATTTCGGGCACTATGGCTCATTCCCCAATTCCCGGTCTGTGTGTCGCAACTGACACCGTCGTCGATCCTCCACATATAGCCAACGCACTGGGTCGACATTTTGCAGAGGTCTCTAGCTCTTCGCATTACACTGACGCTTTCCTAGCTAGGAAACGGACGGTGGAGGCGACTCCATTGCCCTTTACCTCTCAGAACCGTGAATGCTACAATACCGAGTTTACTGTACGAGAGCTTCACCACGCACTCTCGTCTTCGCGGTCCTCCGCTCCAGGACCAGATGGCATTCACGTGGCGATGCTGCAACACCTTTCACCAACGAGCTTGCACTTCCTACTGGCCACCTACAATCGCATATGGATAGAAGGCACCTTTCCGCGACGCTGGCGTGAAGCCATAGTCATTCCCATACCAAAGCCTGGGAAGGACAAATGTCTTCCTTCCAGCTACCGCCCCATTTCCCTCACCAGTAGCATATGCAAGGTGATGGAACGCGTGATTCACGGGCGCCTGGTATGGTGGCTTGAAACGCGACATCTCCTGTCTAATGTCCAATGTGGGTTTCGCAAGCACCGTTCTGCGGTGGATCATCTTGTTGCCCTATCTACCTCAGTAATGAATAACTTTTTACGGAAGCGCCAGACAGTAGCGGTGTTCTTTGATCTGGAAAAGGCATACGACACCTGCTGGAGGATGGGCATCCTCCGCACTCTGCATACATGGGGTTTTCGGGGTCGCCTGCCAATTTTTATCCGCGAATTTTTAACAGACCGTGTTTTTAAAGTGCGTGTTGGTTCGGTTTTATCGAGCACTTTTAATCAGGAGAACGGAGTCCCCCAGGGCTCGGTCCTGAGCGTTGTTTTATTTGCAGTGGCAATCAATCCTATAGCCGATCACCTTCCACTGGGAGTGTCGGCGTCCCTATTTGTTGACGACTTCGCGATCTACAGCAGCTCTGAGCAAACGGGTCTCCTGGAGCGGCGCCTCCAGCGGTGCCTAGACAATCTCCACGCGTGGAGTATGGACACTGGCTTTCGATTCTCAGCTGACAAGACAGTCTGCATGAACTTCTGGCGGCGGAAGGAGTTCCTTCCCCCATCCCTTCGACTGGGCCCCATAGTACTTCCATTTGTGGATACCACGACGTTCTTGGGACTTGTTCTCGACAGGAAGTTAAGTTGGTCTCCCCACATATCCCGTTTGGCAGCTCGCTGTACCCGCTCTCTCAATGTGCTGCGGGTGTTAAGTGGCACCTCGTGGGGAGCTGACAGGTCTACTCTCCTCCATCTGTATCGCACCATAGTTCGGTCCAAACTGGACTATGGTAGCATCGTTTATTCTTCGGCTCGACCGTCCATACTGCGCCGCCTTAATACAATCCACCACCACGGTCTCCGTCTGGCGACAGGAGCGTTTTATACTAGCCCCGTTGAGAGCCTCTATGCCGAGGCCGCCGAACTACCCCTTTCTTACCGTCGGGAACTCCTGCTTAGCCGTTACGCTAGTCGTTTGTCGTCCATGCGAGGACACCCGACGTACGCAGTTTTTTTTAACGACTCACTTGACAGTCTCTTCACTCTGCGCCCGTCTGCTCTGCTACCACCGGGAGTACGCTTGCGTTCGCTACTCGGCCAGCTAGGCGTTACAATGCCTGCTATCTTCTCGACTGGAGAGAGCACCTCTCCACCGTGGCGAAGCCCCGAAGTCCGTGTTAACTTTGATCTTCATTCTCTTCCAAAGGACTCCACACCTCGTTTCGTCTACCAGAGAGAATTTCACGCACTCCGGTTTAAATTTGATGACAATTTGTTCATTTACACTGATGGCTCAAAGACAGACCAGGGTGTTGGGTGTGCTTTTGTACTTGGCAACGTCTCTTTTAAATATCGTCTTCCTGAGTGGAGTTCCATTTTTACAGCTGAGCTGTATGCATTATACCAAGCCACACAATACGTCCGGCGCCACTCGCTCAGTAAGACTGTCATTTGCTCGGACTCAATGAGTGCTTTGTTGAGCCTTCGCATCCTTTATCCGGCCCATCCCCTGGTACAAAGCATCCGCAATTGCCTTACTTCTCTTTCAACGAGCGGAACTACGGTGACGTTTCTGTGGGTCCCTGGCCATGTGGGAGTGTTGGGGAATGAGGCTGCGGATATGGCTGCCAAGGAAGCAGTTCTCCTTCCTCGGCTATCTACCTTTTCCACCAGCTCTGATGACCTTCGCGCTGGTATCTCCCAGCGTATTATCTCGCGTTGGTATCTACATTGGTCATCCCTGTCAGGGAACAAATTGCGAGCCATTAAACTTGTGCCTGATGTCTGGTCAACGTGATCTCGACCCTCCCGCCGAGAGGAGATTGTTCTAGCCCGGCTTCGTATTGGCCACTGCCGTTTTAGCCACCAGCATTTATTACGTGGTGGTCCTGCTCCCTTATGTGAGCACTGTGATGCACCTTTTACTGTGAACCATCTTTTAGTGCAATGTCCATTTTTTAACCGTCTCCGTCATGATCTGTGTTTCCCATTTGAATTGTCTGCCATTTTAGCTGATGACCCGCAATCGGTTAACAGAGTTTTACTTTTTATACATCGTGCAAATATGGCGAAAGCCATTTAATTTCTAACCCCGGTTCTTTTTTACTTTGGGCAGTGTTGGGCGCTAATGACCACAGCAGTTGTGCGCCCTAAACCACACAAAAAAAAAAAAAAAAAAAAAAAAAAAAAAAAAAAAAAATTTCCTTTTCCCCTCTCCTTCCCTTCTGCCTGACGAAGGAGCTAGGCTGCGAAAGCTGTGTGTGTGTGTGTGTGTGTGTGTGTGTGTGTGTGTGTGTGTGTGTGTATTTGTTGCTATCACTGCCTGTGCCCCTTCGCCTGGTAAGTGTACTTCATCTATGTTTTATGTATATATCCGGGGAGTGGAAGGATTTACCTTGGGGGGGGGGGGGGGGGAGAGGAAAAGTAAACAAGCGCACATACATCCACACGCAAACACGCCAAGGTAGACATATGTAGAGAGCCATTTTGATGTTCATACATTGGAGATATGGGCTCCCATAACCATCCAAAATTTCTCACCCAATGTTCTCATCAAATTGAAAGGTGGTCTGGTTTTGATAGGTAAGAATAGTAGCTATTGCACAAATACATCTGACTGCCATATTATCAAATCTAAGCTGAATCCATACTTGAAATTGATATGTGGCTGGCTACAGATGGACTCAAAAAGTTCCACAATGAATTTTTACTTTTTTGAAGCAGTGCATTTGCCACCAGATGAATTAAAAAATCTAATCAATAATATATTTTTATACTGTTCAAAAATCCACATACCAAAATCAGAGGCTTGTATTTGAAGAGTGCCCTTCATGAAACTGTTAAAATTATCATTTTAGCGAATGTCTAGGTGATGCAAAATAGGTGCCATGCCTAAAATTAACTGTAGAAATGGAAGCAAAGGAGTATAGTGCTGAAACATCTTGCATATTAAAGTAATTGTTGAGCTTACCAAAAAGTTTAAATTGGGTTCAGAAATGTTCGAACGGGGATTCACGTGATCTGTAGTGACCCTCCAGGAAAACCTCTGAAACTTTACTGGCAATTGTAATTCAGATTTCAGTATATGCCCAATCCCTAAAGATCCATTATCTTCTGGGGATTATATTTGTCTCCTTTCTGTTTGCTGTCAAAGATGCTACAGGTCAGTCTTTCCATTAGGTTGGAGTGAAAGTTCATAGTGGTTTCCTGTATGATTTATAAACACAACAGATATACCTGACAAAGACTTTAGTCATTAATAAAATTATCTCCTTTGTTATTTATCATTTTGGATTTACTGGGTGTAGACAAATTTCATCAAACTCTGGTCTTCCTGTATGTGGAGAGTTAAAATAATAAAACAGAAAAGGTGGAAAAATATCCTCTCTAAAACCAGAAAACGATTTTCTTGTTCTCCATCCAGTGGCATTGTCATTGTACATGATGCCATGGTCCTCATTGCCTCTGCGCTCTCTCTCTCTCTCTCTCTCTCTCTCTCTCTCTCTCTCTCTTGAATGTTCTCCAAATAACTCTCTTATTTTCTACTATTTACAGCTCCAGTAACTTATTTCTAAACGACTGTGTGTAAACTCAAGTACCTACAGTGAACTAATATACAATAGAGCCTTGTTTTTACAGTTCTCAAAGGACTTAAGTGAAATGGTGTAAAATGCAGGAAATAATGTTTTAAATGGTAAAACATGCTTACTGGATCTTCGTAGTTTGCGATATATGTACATAATAGGCATCAAAATATTCACCAGGAAATTTATTATATAACTAGCAAACATGGTAATGCTTCGCAGTAGCTTTTCCCTATGTCTATCCCTTCCTTCCTTCCTTCCTTCCTTCCTTTCTTCCTTTGCCCACCTTTCCCTCCCCCTACCTTCACACCCCTACCCCATTCCTCACACCATATCATCTCCTCCCCTTCCTCTCCGTGTCAATTTATCATCTCCCCTTTTTAAATCCATTTCATTCCCCCATACTCTGTCTCCTCCTTCCCAGCTCTCTGATCTTATTTATTGTTGTTGCAATCGGGAACTTGATTGGGGATAGAAGTCAAAATGGACCAGTAAATAAATTGGAAACGGGTTATTAGAGAGACGTTTCGAGCTGCTCTATCTGTGAGGTTAGTAGCTTCAATGGCCGCACGTTTAAAGGTTGCATTGTATGAACCGGTTTGATTTTAAGTGTAGGTATAAAAACAACTTTCCTGTTTTATGTTAAAAATGACTGGAAAGAGAGAGGAGGAGGAAAAAAAAACTGCACATGTTTACAGCACAACTTAGCATATTTTTCTCGCAGCGAGCAGTAGAGAAATGTTTCTTCTAACACATGTATATCTTCTTAAGAGTTTTTGAATTAGATACAAAGTAATTGTAGCATGATCATACTTTGACAGAAATTCCGTATGAAACAAAACAATTAATTGAAATAAAATAAGTGGAATGGCAATACAATGTTTCGAAAGTCTTCGTGTTGTGTTCATTTCTTGTCTTATTAGGAATCTAATTGAAACATGATTAACAACATTGCTACATACCGGTAAAATTTTACAACCCGCGACACATGCGTGGTATAGCTATGTTGGTAACAACTGTTGATCATGGGAATGAAGCCACCAATTGTGGCAAAGCTGGAGATAGCCAATGAAATTTTAGATGGCGACAGTTTGTTCCGAAGCCAACTGATGCATCCGCTGCGTAATCGACTGGAACGTTCAATTATAACTGCCACGCGTGGCCGTCTGTTTTGTTGACGACCCAAATTATTTCGTGCGTAAACTGCAACTGAGGGGGTCGAACTTGACTGTACCCTTTGTTTCAGAGTCATAATGGCTCATGTTTGGTAATTTCTTTTCGAATTACCTCAAAGCACTGTGTACGATCTTAGTCGGTCTCGTTGACTACAATAACGTAGTAAGAGTGTGTTGCACATACGCCAACAGATATTATGCTGATGCAGTGGAGGCATTGTTCTAAAAAAATAAACCACGATCTTTGCTTAATTTGTTTGTAACACTCAAAAATACCATGAAGTAACATTAATTCTATCTTTGCAATGCTTGAAAAAATACGATCACCACCGGTAACATCATGGAGGTAAGAATAATAAAGAGGGGCTTGTAAAGAAACAACGTTTCATGTTAAATCTGTCGGACAGTTTTAACCTTGTGTGCCTCATGCCACCTCCCTTTATTATAATCTCCTTGGCGTATTTGTTCGTTCTGTTACAGCGTATTTAGTTGCTAGGCAAGTAGCGAATGAATAATCTGATTGTTGGAGAATCGAGAAAATGATCCCAGCTGCAAGCGTACTTTCAGTTTTTCTCAAATTCTGATATAATACGCAGTCAAACGGGACAAGAAGTGTCCTATGTCCGTCTCCTGCTTCTGAGCTACCTCCCCACCAATTTTGAGCCAAATTGGCTCAGATGTTCTTTAGTTAGAAATAGTGTAACTAACATGACTTTCCCAGACCATTACAAAAACGTATGGACAAACTTTCAGGAAACATTCCTCACACACAAAGAAAGAAAATACGTTATGCAGACATGTCCGGAAATGCTTAATTTCCATGTTAGAGCTCATTTCAGTATTTCTCTTCAAATGTAAATTGAAATAATTCGTGCAGGCAATTGTCAAAATACCCAATTATTTCATTAGTATGTACTGTACTTCCTCGATTGACCGCATTTGTAAACATTGCACTGACTTCAAAACCATGTTTGTAATGAACACCAACCAGTTGCTGCTACGTACTGATGTCCTTGATGCTGGTACTGTAGAGCAATGAGTCACATGTCAACACAAGCACTGAAGTCAACATTACCTTCCTTCAATTGGGCCAGCTGGCGGTGAATTGAGGAAGTACAGTATATAATAACGAAACAATTGGATATTTTAACAATTGTCTGCATGAATTATTTCAATTTACATTTAAAGAGAAATACTAAAATGAGCTCGAATGTGGAAATTAAACGTTTCTAGACACATGTCCACATAACATATTTTCTTTGTGTGAATGTTTCCTGAAAGGTTGGCCGTACCTTTTTGTAACACCCTGTATATACATCCAAATTTTTACTATTTTAAGCACCAGGTAGAACTGGTAATTTTATGGGAAGTAGAAATTTTTGATTTAATTTCATTCATAATAATCGAGAATGCCGCTGCCGGGCTATGTAACACATCTTCAAAATTACTGCTTTTTACCAGCATTAATTATTTACGCAGTAAAACTCCTAAAGTTACGTTCTTTTTGTATTTTTCGATATCGGATAATTTATTCGTGTTCTTAAGTGCAAATAGCCTATATGCATAAGTATTTTTGTGACGTTTGCATAGATTCCGCATCTTGCACTATTATCGTTTTTTGAGGTTGTGGGTATAATGGAGGTGCTGAAACCTAATAATACTCAACTTTAACAGATAATGTTCTTTATTAATCAGAAATATGTATCACAAAAACAATGCAACTCTTTATTCTCTCCTCAACAATGCAATCTGTCCTGTTTGTGTACACACCAGGCACTCTCGCAAAAAGCTGGTGGAAAGAGGAACTACACCGCCACAAATCAGCGCATCATAAGTAAAGTAGATGCGTACTGTCAAAAATGAAACACGTAATACACATTTGAATTTATTCAAAGTGTCAAATGTGATTACAAAAAAATTTATAAATGCTATATTTTAAGGTGAAACCCATGCCAGTGTCAATTCATTACGCCATTTTTTTCTTCATGAACATGCTTCCGAAAAGTGTAAAACCTGGGAAAAGTATATGTATGTTAATGCAAAAACAGGGGCAAATTAACATTGTGAGCATAGAAAATTTGATGGGACCGACAAAAATTTTGCAAATGGCAGGAAAACGTAAAAACTGGGAAGGTAAAAATGGTATTTTTTAGAGAGAGAGAGAGAGAGAGAGAGAGAGAGAGAGAGAGAGAGAGAGAGAGAGAGAGAGAGAGAGAGAGGCAACCTGAATGAAGACTTTATAAACACACACCTTTTTTAACTTCTGCATGAACTTAACTAAATTGTTGTGTGGGGTGGGTGAGCAAGCAGTGAAATTATATTTTGAAATGAAAACTGTCTTCATTGCAAAGTAGTTCATTAATTCTATGACACAATTAACCTTCGCAGACTGGGCTTGTTAAGACGACTTCAAGCAGTTCTTGAACCTTGAACTAAGGCTGCTGCAGATGAGATACTTGTTTACCACACAACAGTTGAAAACGCATGAATTCGCCAATTCTTCTTGGTGAGGTCAGTCTTGATGATGATCTGAAGAAGCCAAGCTGTAAAGGCAAAATGCATTGTTACGGATTAATAAACTACTGTGGAACCAAGACGGTTTTCATAGTTATGTTGGGATTCATATGTTCATTGTGACTACATTAAGAAATAGTGAATATAATGACTCTCGTACATAATTGTTTATATCTGTTTCTGTAGGTGTGACAAGTTCGTTGGGGTCTCGAAATGATAACTCTTTCGGGGGCTCGACACCTGCAGGACCCACTCCTGCAGGGCGCTGCTGCTACGTGTGCGGCCAGCCAACATTCGCTCCATTACCTGTCTGCTCAACAGGTGTTATAGCCTCATCTACACCCCTTGTACCAGGTGGACCCCAGGTATCCTATATTTGTATATTATCACTTCTACTCATAATCTTAGACACAATTGTTTAATAAGTTATAAAATTTGAGAGGTAAATTGAGAAGTTTTTATCCTGACACTGATATACAATTTGTTACCCAAGTTACTTCATTATTATTGTTGTTGTTGTGGTTTTTTTATTTTCCTTGCTTACTGTAGAAAAAGAGAGTAAAGTAATTCATTTCTCGTCTCTTCAAATGTCATCCATGGCCAGGCTGTGTGGGAGTGATATTTTGGTACTGAATGGATGACAGTTATCAAAGTGCAGGTACTGTTGAATGTTTAGTATGTTTAATGTGGACAAAGGCGTGAATAGTCATCAATGAGGTGGAGGCTAACATTCAGGAAAATGGAGATCAACGTAATTGGAGCTGATGTAGTGAAGGAACAATAATAGGGTGTCTTGGCCCCAGAGTATAATTGCGAAAATCACCATTGAATGTGAACCTGGCTAAGGGTTTGGGGTTTTGGAAGGCTACCAAACTTTCATCCATATGGGCATTAAACATGTTGGTATAAACACAGCCACACTCTTCCCGCGTTTCCTCTTCTAATCGCCAGTGTACATACATGTTTCAACTAACAATGAAGCATTTTCACTATTTACATTAAAGATCAGCCCTGTATTCAGATCCATTTGTGGAAATATTTCATAAAATAACCTGTTCCTTTTGTTAGGTTAGAACTTAAAACTTCAAGCAAAACTATTGTGTTTATAGTTCAGCACTTGCAAAGCAGTAAATGCACATGCAGTATTCTACCCATTCAAATTGTGTTTAACTTCTTAACCTGGACATGATGTTTGGGTATGACTAGCTGTAAACCACACCCTTTTAAGTAGAACACTCCAGAAATGTTAGATCCCTTAATCGGGTAGGAAAACTAGAAAATTTAAAAAGGGAAATGGATAGGTTGACGTTAGATATAGTGGGGATTAGTGAAGTTAGGTGGCAGGATGAACAAGATTTCTGGTCAGGTGGGTACAGGATTATAAATACAAAATTAGTTGGGGGTCTCACAGGAGTAGGACTGATAATAAGAAAATAGGAATATGGGTAAACTACTGTGAGCAGCACAGTGATTGCATTATCATTGTCAAGATAGATACGAAGCCTACACCGACAACATTAGTACAGGTTTATATGCCAACTAGCTCTGCCGATGATGAGGATATCGAATAAATATATGAGGAGCTAAAGGAAATTATTCAAACTATTAAGGGAGAGGAAAACTTAATTGTGATGGGAGACTGGAATTCGGTAGTAGGAAAAGGAAGAGAAGGAAAAATAGTAGGTGAATATGGACTGGGCAAAAGGAATGAAAGAGGAACTCGCCTGGTAGAATTTTGCACGGAACATGATTTAATTGTAACCAACACGTGGTTTAAGAATCACAAAAGAAGGTTGTATACGTGGAAGAGACCAGGAGACACCGGAAGGTATCAGATAGATTTTATAATGGTAAAACATAGATTCCGGAACCAGGTGATAAACTGTAAGACATACCCAGGGGCAGATATAGACTCTGACCATAACTTGTTAGTCATGAACTGTAGGCTGAAATTGAAAAAACTGCAGAAAGGTAGGAAAACAAGGAGATGGGACTTAGATAAATTGAAGGAAAGTGAAGTTCTGGAGAATTTGAGAGGGAGATTTAGACAACAATTGACAGAAACAGGGGAAAATAAAACAGTAGAAGAGGAATGGGTAGCATTGAGGGATGAAATAGTGAAGACAGCAGAGGACAAAATAGGTAGAAAGGCAATACCTACAAAAAATCCTTGGATATCACAGGAAATACTAAATTCAATTGATGAAAGGAGAAAATATACAAATGCAGTAAATGAAACAGGCGAAATGGAGTACAGACGACTAAAAAATGAGATTGACAGGAAGTGCAAAATGGCTAAGCAGGAGTGGCTAGAAGCCAAATGCAAATCCGTAGAAGAATGTACAAGAAGGGGGAGAAAGTAGATACCGCCTACAGGAAAATAAGAGATATTTGGGGACAAGAAAAGCAACTATACGAATTTCAAGAACTCAGATGGGAAACCAGTTTTCAGCAAAGAAGGGAAAGCTGAAAGGTGGAAAGAGTACATAGAGTAGCTCTACAAAGGAAATGAACTTAGAGATGATGTTGTAGGAAGGGAAGAGGAAGTAGATAAAGATGAAATAGGAGGTACTATACTGAGAGATGAATTTGACAGAGCCTTGAAAGACCTAGGTCGGAACAAGGCCCCAGGAGTAGACGACATACCCTCAGAGCTACTAAAGTCTCTGGGAGAGCCAGCCATGACAACTATTTGAACTGGTGTGTAGGATGTACGAGACAGGTGAAATACCCTCAGACTTTAAGAAAAATGGAATAATCCCCATTCCAAAGAAACCAGGCGCAGACAGGTGTGAAAATTACAGAACCATCAGTTTGATAAGTCATGGTTGTAAAATTTTAACACGAATTATGTACAGGAGAATGGAAAAGCTGGTAGAAGCTGACCTCGGGGAGGATCAGTTTGGATTCAGGAGGAACGTAGGAACCCGGGAGGCAATACTCACTTTACGTCTTATCTTAGAAGATAGATTAAGGAAAGGTAAACCTACATTTTTAGCTTTTGTAGATTTGGAGAAAGGGTTTGACAATGTTGGCTGGAATACACTCTTTCAAATTCTGAAGTCAGCAGGGTAAAATACAGGGAAAGGAGAGTTATTTACAACGTGTACAAAAGCCAGATCACAGTTTAGACTCGAAGGGCATGAAATGGAAGCATCAGTTGGGAAGGGAGTATGACAGGGTTGTAGCCTTTCTCCGATGTTATTCAATTTGTACATTGAGCAGGCGGTGAAGGAAAGCAAGGAAAAATTTGGAATAGGGATTAAAGTTCAGGGGTAAGAAATAAAAACATTGCGTTTTGCTGATGACATTGTAATTCTGTCAGAGACGGCAAAGAACCTGGAAGAGTAGTTGAATGGAATGGACAGTGTGTTGAAGAGAGCATATAAAATGAACATTAACAAGAGCAAAACAAAAATAATGGAATGCGGTCTTGGAAAATCGGGCGATGCTGAAGGAATTAGATTAGGTAACGAAATAATGAAGGTGGTAGATGAGTTTTGTTACTTGGGTAGTCAAATAACACGTGATGGTCGCAGTACAGAGGATATAAAATGCAGAATGGCAATGGGAGGAAAAGCACTTTTGAAAAAGAGAAATTTGCTAACATTGAATATTAATTTAAGGGTATGGAAGTCTTTTTCTGAAGGCATTTGTGTGGAGTGTTGCCTTGTACGGGAGTGAAACAGGGACGATAAGCAGTGTGGACAGGAAGAGAATAGAGGCTTTTGAAATGTGGTGCTACAGAAGAATGCTGAAGACTAGGTGGGTAGATCGCATAACTAATGAAGAGGTACTGAACAGAATTGGCGAGAAAAGGAATTTTTGGCATACCCTGACTAAAAGAAGGGATCGCTTGGTAGGACACATTCTTAGACATCGGGAAATCGTAAATTTAGCATTGGAGGGAAGTGTGTGGGGTAAAAATCGCAGAGGGAGGCCAAGAGACGCGTATAGTAAGCAGATTCAAGTGGATGTGGGTTGTCGTTCTTATGAGGAGATGAAAAGGCTTGCTCAGGATAGAGTAGGGTGGAGAGCTGCATCAAACCAGTCTCCGGACTGAAGACCATAACAACAACTACTGCAGAAATGTGTATTTAAGTCAGTGTAGAATGACTGTTGTATTACATAACTTTGAAATCATAAAAGCTGAATTTCCAGTTGGAATTACTGGACAAATAATACATCAAATTGTTTTGTTGTTATACAAAACTTCTGTTGCTTTCAAAGTTGCGATATGATATTTCATTGTGCGGTTTGTAACTTTTTACTTTCTTATTGAATGTTAAAGTTTTTGATACAAGTACTACTGGCAATAAACTTTTTTTCCCTCCTGATAAAATGGCACTCTGATTACTGTTGCTCATTTTGTTTGTAGATGTTCATATAATCCTCATTTGTCTTGAATTCTATCCATTGTTTCTTAGTTGTGCACAATGTTGTCACTTAACCACTTTGTTCTCTCTTTCCATCTGTTTGGACGCTAGTCTGTTTTCTCCAGATTGGGTCTTGTACTTCTAACTATGGGTTTTCACATAAGCTTCAGCAAATTTTCAACATGCTTGTGAAAGAGCACTTTTCGCATGTCAACTTTAGTCTTTTTCCAGCCAACAGTAAAATGTAGTAGGGTCCAGTTAGAGTTCTGCCTTCTTCCAAGTAATCCACGAAAATTATTTTCTGTAAATGCCAAAAAAATGGAGGTCATCACCTCTCCATAAATGTATTGTTTTTCAGGTTCCATATACAATATCAAATTTTCATTATTTACTAAGAAATTTATTAAAAATTTCCATAACCAGTTCTGTAACTGTTTGACCCATAGCTATTGCTACAGGACCTATAGACACAGAATTGTTGGTGACCATTCATTCTATCCTAAATTGAAGCAGCACTCCGAAGAGCACTAGTGGATTTTTTGTTTTTTTTAATTCTTATCATATTTGGTTTTTTTGTTTCCACCAATTGCTTTACTGGTAGAAAATGCATTTTTATTTTCCAATAAAATAAGAAATTACATTAAAAATAACCCTGGGAAAAAGAATATTTCTGTCCAGATTTAGTTGAAATAATTAAATCTTCTAAATATAAAAAAGTTGGTGTGTATGTATGTTCCCAATGGACACGAAGACTGCTGGAGCAGTTTTGAGGAAATATTCAGATTAGCCCAGTGGGTGATCTGTAGTTTGGTACAGATCCGATCAAGATATTTACTAATGTATACTTAATAAAATTACGTCTGGCACTTGGAATGATAGTAGCACACCTAGTGGAGAAAGAAACTGTTGATTTGATTTGATTTTCTCAGGGAAGCCAAAACAATCTTGGTCCAACACGCCACTGACCACACCGAAAATAAGTTTATTGTGCGGTATCGCTCCCTGTATATCTAGTAAAGCCAACCAATGCCCTTGAACAGTGCAAGGAGTCCCTTTACCAGTTCTTTATTAGACAGGATTTCTTTGGGTCTGGTTGTCCCAAATGATCTGTGCCTTTTACTCTCCAATGCAATGCATTCGAAGATTAGATGTGATGCAGTTTCATCACAGATCCTACATTTAGGGTTCTCTTCTGTTATTCCCATTGTATGTAGGTGTTTTTTGAAATTCCCATGGCCTATCAGCAATCCAACCATGAGTCTAATATCTCTCCTGTTCAGGCACAGGATTGCAGAGCTTCTTTAAAAACATGGCTTTGGCATCATTATCTTGGCATGTTTTTGTTGATGGACTTTGGTCCAATATTCTACATGCTGTCTTCTGAGCCAGTTACGTAGCTCCAATTTGTTCATTGCCTTGGTGATTGTCAGGACAGGTTCCGGTCCAATAAATTGAGTCTCTGCCCCCATCCTGGCTAATCTGTCGGCAAGTTCGTTGCAACTTATCCCTGAGTCGCCAGGGACCCAGAATATATTTACTCTGTTGCTTTCCCCTAGCTCCACCAGAACCCTGTGACATTCTGCAACAATTTTAGACCTTGTTGCAGGAGCTGCCAGTGATCTCGGGGCTGCCTGGCTGTCTGAATAGATATAGATGCTACAGTCTTTGTAGGACCTACGCAAATTCTCCTCCACACACGGCCTGATGGCAGTGATTTCGGCCTGGAATACTGAGACCAGTTTCCCTAGAGAGATGACACCCTCCAGTCTTGGCTGCACCCCGTATACCTTGGCCCCAACACCTTGGTCTGATTTTTGACCCGTCAGTGAACCAGACAATATCCCCCGTACGGTCTCGAACTATTTCCTCTCACTGCTCCCTACTTCCAATTGTTATATTGAAAGGCTTGTTGAAGCAGTATGGGGTTATAATATAGTTGGCTGGCATTTCCCCAACCTTTCCTATATTTACCTCACTCACTATTTTAGTGTGTGATTCTGGATATCCCAAAGAGTTCCAGTTGTTGCCAGTTTTTAGTCTGTATGCACCAGCTGCTGCCTCCATCTTGATCCAAAGGTGTAATGGGGGGCATATCCAGCATGGTTTCCATCCCAGCAGTTGGTGTGCTGTTAATTCCACCTGTTATGGCTAAGCAGGCTAATCTCTGCACTTTACCAAGCTCCTTAGCAGCAACCTTCTGTTCTACCTTCTTCCACCACACGACCGCCCCATAGGTGATCCTGGGTCTAATCACTGTGGTGTATATCCAGTGCATACCCTTGGGGCTCAGGCCCCAATTTTTGCCACAAGCTCTCCTGGTACTAAAGTACCTTTTGCCTTGGAGCAAATATTCCTAATGTGAGGGATCCATGTCAGTTTCTCATCTAGGGTAATTGCTAGATATTTCACTGTCCCCTTCACAGGTAGCGCTTCATTGTAAAGCTTTAGATTCCAACTTGAATGTTGTATATGCTTGTTTGTGAATGGTACAACAACAGTCTTCTTAGGACTAACCCCCAGATCCTGTTTTCTGCACCAGTCCTGCACAATGTCCAATGCATCTTGTGCCATATTCTTCACTGTGTCAGCAAATTTGCCAAGTATTACTATGACAAGATAATCTGCGTATCCTTGGCAAAAGTACTGCCTAGAGTTTAATTCTCCAATGAGATCATTCACCACTAGATTCCACAATAAAAGGGAAAGAACTCCTCCTTGCAGGCAACCCCTAGTGGTGTTGTTTATCCTTTTTTCATTCATCATGGTAGCCTCTACCTTTCTTCCACTAAGCATGGCCCTAGTCCACCTACATATAGTGGTCCCTAGGTCATGCACCTCTGCTGCCCTAACCATGGAATCAAAGGTCGTGTTGCTAAAAGCCCCCTCGATGTCGAGGAAGATACAGGGGGCTATTTCCTGAAAGTGTAGTGCTTTCTCCACCTTCCCAACGAGTTGGTGGAGAGCTGTCTCACATGATTTACCTGGCTGATATGCATGTTGGTTTGAATGTAGAGGAGCCCTACTTAACCTCCTTTCTCCAACATGCACATTAACCAGCTTTTCCAATGTCTTAAGAATGAAGGACAGGCTGATTGGTCTCATATCCTTGGCCTTGGTATGATCAGTTCTCCCTGGCTTTGGAATGAAGACAACCTTCACTGCCCTCCAGGCATTGGGAATGATTCCTGCTGCTAGGCTAACCCTGAATAACCTGCATAGGAATCTAATAAGATTTTCTTCTGCTTGTTGCAGGAGAGCTGGAAAGATTCCATTGGGGCCAGGTGATTTGAACGGTTGAAATGTTCCCACCGCCCATCGGACCTTACTGAAATCGACACACTCCTTGGCCAGATCGCAGTCCTCTTTGCGAATACCTGAGAACCGTTGTCTCTCAGGAATCGCATTCTGGTCTGAGTTATCCCCCAGAGTGAGTCAGTCTTGAGGAGCAGTTCCAGCGTTTCATGTGCAGTCTTTGTATACTTCCCATCCTCCTTCCTCAATGTTCCTCCTGGATTAGTTGGTACCCTAGTGAGGATTTTATGAAGTCTCGCTTGAGCAGCCGTGTCGTCAACTTCCTCACAGAATACCTTCCAGGATGCCTCCTTTGCCCGTCTGATGGCAAGGTTGTAATTGACAAGGGCATCACGATACTTTGCCCTTGTCCTTTGCGCCTCACAAGGTTAAACAGTCTTCATATCTGTTTCCTTTGCATTTCCAGGTTGTTATTCCACCAAGGCACACTCCTATTTGTGAACTTCTTGGTGACTGAGCAGTTGTCCTGGTAGGAGGTCACTATAGCAGAGGTTACGCCCTCTGCTACTACCCCAAACTCTGCTGGATTCCTTATCGAAGTTTTAATTTCCGATAGGCTGAAGTCAAGGTCTCTCCTATATGTCTCCCGGTCCGTTTTCCTGGGATTCCTATAGGCCATGGTCTGTCTGGTTCCCATTTCAACCTTGAATTTAATATACATGTGATCTGATGAGGATGGCTCCAGGACCACGTGCCACTGTTTGACGTAACTTCCCATCATCTTGGAACCAAAAGTTATGTCAATTACTTCTTCCCTTCTACTATTCCTCAATGTAGGTTCATCACCCCTATTCAGGATCTCCAAGTTGTTAGATAGGAGAAATTCAAGAAGGTGCTCACCTCTACTGTTGGTGTCCTTGCTGCCCCACGATAGATTGTGGGCGTTGGCATCACATCCCACCAACAGTTCGTCACCTTGCCGATGGCAGGCTTCCGTCAGTCTCCTCACTTCCAAAGGAGGAGGAGAGCTTTCTTCGTAAGGAAGGTATGCTGAGGCCAAAACAATTTCCCTCGTGATACCTTCCTCATGTTGCTGCATCCTGATGGTCACCAGGTCCCTGGAACAAAAATCCATCATTGGTATGAAAGGTAATCCATTTCTAATATAAATGCATGTTCTGGAGTTTTTTAGATTTCTAGCAGCTCGGTTGCACAGTGGTAGAGTGCCAGACTACAAATCCAAAGGTCGTGGGTTCGATCCCCGTCAGGTCCTAGGATTTTTATCTGTCACTTTCCACTTCTTTCACCTCTGGCAGTGTTGCTCATGTGAAAAATACCGAGTAGCGCCGTGGTTCGGAACCCACGTTAAACTGTAGGTCCCCCTATAACTGGCTGGGTAAGTCAGTTCGAAGGTCGGAGGAAGGCAACGGCATACCACCTCCAAATGGGACCATGCCTAGTAAAGCACTGTGGTGTTCAAACCAATCTTCGGATTGTTGACTGCTTTACCTTTTTTTAGCATAAATCAGTTTACCTCCAGTACCACCGAGGCCCGATACACCCCCTTTGTATAAATAAGGTTCTTGTATCAGGGCAACGTCGTCTTCCCAGGCGACGGCTCAGGGCAGCAGTGGCCACTTTACTGTGCTGCAGGTTTATTGGCAGCACTTCCAGTCCCCCTCTTGCTGCTATTATTGCCTATAAGGTCTTTGATTACCCTGACGGCGACCTGTGGTAACCCTAAAAAGTTTCAGGCCTTGCTCTCGCATTGCCTTCAGGCTCTTCTCTCCGACCTCCACCACCAGGGTTCATCCTTCTGGAACGACCTTTTGGTTAATTACCCTGGTGAAGTTGTGTAGGTGATTAGGGTGGTTTAACACTGCTGTCAGGTATTGTGATGATATGTTGGGACCTCGTGCAGTTATTGCAAGGTGCTGTGGCTCCCAAACTTCGTGTTGATTGATGATGATGCTAGACGACATACTACAGGATGTTTTCTTGCAAATGGAAGATATTATGTGCATGGTATGGCTGTTCATTGTCAAGATTTGAATTCAGTAAACCAAATCTGGGATACACAGGGCAGATGGCTCTCATCGCATAGTATCCACCAACTACTCTTACTTGAGACATATCTGAAGCAACTCAACTTGAGACTGATGACTTCATTCATAGTGCGCCTTTTTAATGTCAGGCTGGAGGTGGTCACATTCCAGTTGTTGGGATGTGTGTGCAAATTCTTAATCTGCGGTCACTCGCGAATATTGTTGTCAAGCGAAAACTTCCATGTTAGATTTTTTTCTAACAGTAAGATCTGGCGCCTTTTTATCTCTTTGTGCCAGACAGACACGTTTATACAATAAATCATTTCTTTATTATTACCAAAGCATTATAAATTTTTATAAAAACATGGTATTGAACATGTAATTTGACAAATTTGTGGATGTTTGCAAGAAGAGCTATAGTGCCGAAGTACTGACACTGGTAGACGAGATGTTTGAACCATTCCGTGGACGTTTCAAATTCAGGCTTTATATAGCAACCAAGCCTGCAAAATATGGCATCAAGGTATATGCGCTTTGTGATGCCGGAACCTTTCATGTGCTAAATATGGAAGTATACGAAGGCAAACAGGCTACTGGGCCATATCAAGTAGCAAATAATGCAGAGCATATGGTGATACAATTGATTAGACTGATTGACAAAACAGGCAGAAACTTGATGATGGACAATTATTTCACATCTATACCACTGGGTAACAGTGTACGCCAATCATTATTCACATTAGTAGATACTCTACGGAAGAATAAGAAAGATTCCGCCGGAACTTCTGGATGTTAAATATAGGCAACTAAACAGCGGCATTTGGAGAAAAACGAAGCAACAACTGCTTCATTTCCTCATCCATCTTAAAAAAAACAAAATAGAAAAAAAAATTGTAGATGTTGTCGACCGTTATTAATGAGAACATTATGTTTCAAGAAGAAACCGTTGGCCCCTTACACTGTTTTTCAGTTTTGTATACTTCCATATCTGACAGAGAATGTCATGTACTCTGAATAAACTATTGCTTCATTCAATTAGTAAAACTCAATAAGAATATTTACTTTGCTCATAAAAGGCGTAACATATGCTGAACACTTTCAGGAGGAAACAAACGAATACAGCCACATGTTAAAAGTACAAGATACAGACTAAAAGTGAAGCAAGGCGGTTTTCCACGAAAGGAGAAGTAATTGTTATGTTAAAACTCCCGTGTTAGAAAAAACCTAACACTGCGCACCACTTCAAATAATGCTGCAACTAGCAATCTATTGTTGAAATTGACTGTCAAGTCAGATTAATTGAATCACGAGATATGGAAGAACGCATTTCTAGACGGTCAGTTCATTAACTTTGAAATGTGATGGAATATTCAACTAAAAACATAAATGTTAGATTTTTTCTAACAATGCGAGTGATCGCGGGTTAAAGTTGGGAAATAGTACACAACAATGTTTTTTAATTGTCATGCATATTCTAGTAGTTTCTACACTGGAATGAAAGTTCCTGGCATATTAAAATTGTATGCCAGAACCGGGACTCAAACCTGGGACCAAAGGTCCTGTGCAGTAAACAAAATTGTCACTAGAAAATACCTCTCACTCATCTTCAGAAAGTTTACTCAAGTGAGACATTGTAGCAAATTGAAAGGGCACATGTTTGTACTAAGACAGTTCGAACCAAATTGGTAAGTGCTGTTAGGTAGCGAGCATGAGTGTGCATTCAAATAGTGCCCGCTGTCCACCTACTTATGCCTGCTACCAGAAGTGTGAGCAGGATGAGTGCAAGCAGCGCGCCACGGACTAATGTGAGGCGGGGCAAGCACGAGTTGTTCAGAAACGTTTGGCATCTGCTCTTGGAGTTACAGTGGTATTTATGTGTTAGAGAATGCAACATATTGGCAAAGAGTGTCACAATTCCATGATTTCGGCCTTTTCCGCCTTTTTGTTAGTTGTAGCTTTTTGGGTGGAATTTTACATATGCTGCAAACAACCACACTGATCATAATGAGCATGGGCTGCCGAATTACATGGCCTCAGTCACCGTTGCAGTTTTGTGTCTGAGGTTCATAAGGTAACTTACGCCGATCAGATGGTTAGTGATGTGATTATTTGTCTTGTACCTGATAGAGAAGTGAGGGAGCGAGCTTTGCAGAAAGAAAACCCCTCGTTTTTGGATGTTCTAAACATTGTCCAAGCTTTTGAGGGTTGTAGGAAACCAGATTGAGGCTTGGTGAGAGGTGTTGGCTTTTCAGTCCTCCACCCTCGTAAGCCGAAAGATGAAGAGCCTACTGAAGCCGATGTGGCTGCAATTCAACAACATTCTGAACAGTCAGGTAGTCGGTGTCATATGCTGCAACAGTGAAGGACAAGCGGCTCGCAACAACAAATGACACAGGCTCCTCTCGTATTCCTTTGCCTTCCTGCCCTCCTTGTTTTGTTAGTCACAATCGTTCTGTGTGTCCTCGGTGCTGGGGCACATGTCATCATTAGGGACAGGAAAAAATCAGTGTTATTTTATGGCCAAAATCGGTGTTATATTTTGCACTTTTTTCTGGTTATCTTTTTCCATTTTTGGTACTGTATTTTTGTCATATTTAACAATTTTTCAATGGTATGCTGAAAATTACACTTTTCTTAAAATAGGGTGGGATAAATTTGATATAGATATTGGAAAAATTAATTTTAATAAACAATATTAATTCAAATATGTATCTGAAAATTCTTTTTCTTATACACAAAGTATTTAATAACATATATACTCGAGTATTCAAAGCATATTTTTTTCCGAATAATTAACAAAAAGCTGGGGTTCGCGGATTACTCGAATTTAAGTTGGTATTACTCCATCTGCAACGACAAAAACACTCTAGGTGGGTATTACTGCGCTTTAAAATACAGGTCCCTTTAGGCCGGTATTATACAATAATATTTTTGATCGAATCTTTGACAAAGAAATATTATCAAATATTTGTAATATTTCTTAGACATATATCTTAATCGTGGTTTTAACAAGGAATATTATGGTAGTCATATTTCAAGATAGTGGATAACAACAACTCTTTATTGTGTACTGCCTTGGCCACTATCAAAACTGCATATAATTTACTTGACAATGAAATAACGTATCTGTAATGTTACTGTAAAGGGTCTCCTCATGTCACAAACCGATGTGGCAGAGTAGCGTCTCTTTGTCAGTTTCTTTGGCAGTGCGGCTGGTGCATATGAACAGTTTCATTGTTATTGTAGGAATGGCTTGTTACATTTGCTTGTGATACCATCTATTTGATTAATAAAGGATGTTATATACTTAAGTTGGATATTATTTGGTTCAGTATCACCATATTACCTACACCGGTATCGGCACTCCAGGTTTACAGTGATTTCTTGCAACTGGGGTTAAATGTTAATTACGGTGCGGCATTGCAACTATGTTCAAACTCGCACACTTCGTTTAGCAACAGCGATGCTAGCGCTCATAGCACTTACATTTTGCATTGCAGCGAACAGAAGACAAGCAATTTTTATAATTAAATATACGGTGAGGCACTACATTTGATATTTGTTTGATGAAAGGTACCTGTACGTCAACGTTTCCTTTTACAGTATCAAAACCTTAAGTTCGTTCAGAAAGATGCAGAGCTGCTACCGCGCATGCGCAGTATGGAAATTCGTGTTCAAAGAGCGCCCGGCACTGAATCTTGCAGCATGGTTGTAAAGGATGCTTTCTGCTGCATCGTCCTGCTGCAGCTTCCTGGGTGCATGAGCTGCAGGGAAAGTTTCCTTTGGCAGCCTGACTGACCTCATTGGTACCGTGCATGTGCGGTAGTGACTGCTTTGCTGCTGCAGGAAGCTGCAGCCCTGCAGCTCTTTGAACGAACCTATGGTTAAGACGCAGTTCTTCTAACCAAAGCTGCGGTTGTCGAAGGTTGGTTCGATCACGGAAAATAACATCAAACGGTTTGAAAATGCTAGAAACATTTACGTGAAAAAAATCCATCAAAATTTGGAAACAATCATATCACTGTTAATTACCTTAATGTCATATATATATATATAAAAAATAGATGAAGTCTACTTACCAGGCGAAGGAGCACAGGCAGTGATAGTAACAAATAAACACACACACACACACACACACACACACACACCCATACATTCACACAAACGCAAACACACCTAGGCAGACATACTATAGAAACCAAAGAAGTTAAGAAGTTAGACAGAGATGCCACTAGAGGCAGAGGCTCTGTCCAGAGAACAGAGGCAAAGATATTAAGATGTTAAAGATGGCGTGCGGGAATTCAAATTTAGCGGAGGTTAAGACCAGGTGGGCAACAGGAAGAGAGAATATGCTGAAGGGCTAGTTCCCATCTCCGGAGTTCTGTAGGATTGGTGTCGGTGGGAAGTATCCAGATAACCCGGACAGTGTAACACTGTGCCAACATGTGCTGGCCGTGCACCAAGGCGTGTTTAGCCACAGGGTGATCCTCGTTACCAACAAACACTCTGCTTGTGTCCATTCATGCATATGGACAGTTTGTTGCTGGTCATTCCCACATAGAACGCTTCACAGTGCAGGCATGTCAGTTGGTAGATCACGTGGGTACTATCGCAAGTGGCTCTGCCTTTGATCGTGTACACCTCTCGGGTTACGGGACTGGAGTAAGTGGTGGTGGAAAGGTGCATAGGGCAGGTTTTACAACGGGGGCGGTTACAAGGGTAGGAGCCAGAAGGTAGGGAAGGTGGTTTGGGGATTTCATAGGGGTGGACTAGGAGGTTACGGAGGTTAGGTGGGCGGCAGAAAGACACTCTCGGTGGAGTAGGAAGGATGTCATGAAGGACGGATCTCATTTCAGGGCAGGATTTAAGGAAGTTGTATCCTTGCTGGAGAGCCACATTCAGAGTCTGCTCCAGTTCCGGAAAGTATCCAGTGACGAGAGGCAGTTCTGGTATTCTTCTGTTGAAGGTTCTGAATTTGGGGGGATGAGGAAGTGGCTCTGGCAATTTGCTTCTCTACCAGATTAGGAGGATAGCTGCGGGATGTGAAAGCTGTTATTAGGTTTTTGGTGTACTGGTTCAGGGATTCGGGACTAGAGCAGACACTTTTGCCACGAAGACCTAAGCTGTAGGAAAGGGAACGTTTGATGTGGAATGGATGGCAGCTGTCATAATGGAGATACTGTTGTTTGTTGGTAGATTTGATGTGGACGGATGTGTGAAGTTGGCCGGTTGACAGATGGAGGTCGACATTGAGGAAAGTGGCATGGGATTTGGAATAGGACCAGGTGAATTTAATGGGACCAAAGGAGTTGAGGACGAAGAGGAAATTCTGGAGTTATTCTTCATTGTGTGTTTAGATCATGAAGATGTCATCAATGAATCTGTACCAAACTTTGGGTTGACAGGCTTGGGTTTCCAGGAAGGCTTCCTCTAAGTGTCCCATGAATAAGTTTGCGTACGAGGGGGCCATCCTGGTTCCCATGGCTGTTCCCTTTAGTTGTTGGTATGTCTGGCCCTCAAAAGTGAAGAAGTTGTGGGTTAGGATGAAGCTGGCTTGAGTATTAAGGAAAGAGGTTTTAGGTAGGGAAGTGGGTGGTCGGCATGAAAGGAAATACTCCATCGCAGCAAGGCCCTGGATATGCGGGATATTGGTGTATAAGGAAGTGGCATCAATGGTTACAAGGATGGTTTCTGGAGATAACAGGCTGGGTAAGGATTTCAGGCGATCGAGTAAGTGGTTGGTGTCTTTGATGAAGAATGGGAGACTGCACATGATGGGCTGAAGGTGTTGGTCTATGTAGGCAGAGATTCGTTCTGTAAGGGCTTGGTAACTGGTCACAATGGGGTGGCCGGGATGATTGGGTTTGTGAATCTTGGGAAGTAGGTAGAAGGTAGGGGTGCGGGGTGTTGGTGGGGTCATGAGGTTAATGGAGTTAGGTGAAAGGTTTTGTAGGGGGCCTAAGGTTTTGAGGATTCCTTGAAGCTTTGCCTGGACATCAGGGATGGGATTGCCATGAAAGACTTTATATGTGGTACTGTCTGAAAGCTGAGGCAGTCCTTCAGCCACATACTCCCGCCGATCAAGTACCACGGTCGTGGATCCCTTGTCGGCTGGGAGAATGACGATGGAATGGTCAGCCTCCCTATCACGGATAGCTCGGGATTCAGCTGCGGTAATGTTGGGAGTAGGATTAAGGTTTCTCAGGAAAGACTGGGAGGCAAAGTGGGAAGTAAGGAATTCCTGGAAGGTTTGAAGAGGGTGATTTGAGGAAGAGTAGGTGGGTCTCGCTGTGATGGAGGACGGAACTGTTCTAGGCAGGGTTCAATTTGAATGATGTCTTGGGGAGCTGGGTCATTAAGAGTAGGATTATTTTTCTTTGTGGCAAAGTGGTATATATATGAGAGAGAGAGAGAGAGAGAGAGAGAGAGAGAGAGAGAGAGAGAGAGAGAGAGAGAGAGAGAGAGAATAAGCTTGCCGAGAGTTAACGATCAAAAATCGTACTACTGTCAGTATGCGCATCTTAACAATGTGCGGCACTGTTTTACAGTACTTTTCTTACCCAGAAACGTAATTTCGTTGGAAACCGCCGATTTCACGTTGATTAAACAAAAAAACAAAAACAAAAAAAAATACTGCCGAATTCATGTTATTTTATTAAAAATTGCCAAATTCGCATTATTAGTCACATTATTATTATTAAAAATAATTTTTCCTGTCCTTAGTCGTCATTGCAAAAGGAAGGGTCATATTGCATCTGTTTGTTGATCAAACCGCTTTATACATGATCAGGATATGGACACAAACGTAAATTTTGTTGCATTGTTCACATTTCCTGTTTCTAAACCCTTGATCTTAAAGTTTTTAGGAAGGTTCTCTGTATGCAGGTTGATACGGGGCAGCAGTCACCTTGTTAAATTCACAAACGTATGTTGACTTGGGCTCTCCGCCCCTCTTGCCGGTCGCTCACATCTGCTGCTGAGCTATAATAAACAACAAATTCCCATGCTCGGCCAGTTTACCGCTGCAGAGACCTACTGCACTGTGACATGTCCCTTAACATTCCTGGTGTTGGACAGTGCTTCCGCACAGAACCGTTTTGGTATGGATGTTATTAGACTATTCAGGTTTCCTCTTTCTGATGAGGTCAGTCTAATCTCTGAGGTGCCATACCAGCAACTGGATGTGCTATGTGTGGAATTTGTTATTTATGCTGGAGTTAGTTTGTGCCACATCATTCCAGGCTCACATCACCATGAAATATGCCGCGCGGCCGCTTGTTTGGGTGCACCCGTTGCCTGTCACCCTCAGAGACTCGGTTAAAGTGGAATTGGATTGCCTTGGGGATCTGGGGTCATTCGTGCTATACCTTTGAACGAATGGGCTACTCCCCTGGTCATCTAAGGGGAAGGGGGAGGGGGAAAAAAAAAAGTCCGGCAAACTGTGACTCTGTGACAATTTTAAAGTCGTGATAAATGCCCAGTCCATTATAGGTACTCACCTATTACCTCGCCAGGGGGAGTTGCTAGCTAAATTGTTGAGAGGAATTATTTTTTTCCCCAATGTAATTTGGCTTACAGTTTAACATCATATGTGAAATTTGTAACCTGTTCATACAAAAATGCGAAGTAGGCTATTTTACAAAACGAAGTAAATGATAAACAACCATCTCACAAATTATGGCATCTGTATCATTGTGGAAAACCTGAAATTACGAAAAAAAGGAAGGAAGGTGGAAAAAGGACGATACTGATTATGCCAAATTGTGTGGTGAAACTGCTACCATCTCATGTGACTAAGAGAGGGTTTAAAATTCATAATTTTTGTGTGTTTTTTTTTTTTTTTTTTTTAAAGGAACAGCATTGAGACTTCTGAGTGTTTACTTAAAAGATATTCACAAGACGTCACAACTTTGCAATCACATCTTGAAACATTTTGATAATATTTCCAAATCCTCACAATTTTTTGAAACTGTAAAAATTTTGTGTGTAATGAATCTAATTGTATATTTATCTAAAAATTCGACCGTATATGATGAAGCTACATTCAGAAATTGCAGTAATCAGATATAAGTTACAAGTATGCTGTATATGGCTTACTACAAACGCACTCTGTCTGCCTTATGACGCTTGTCAACAAGCCTATAGCGTCTGATAGATTTTGAAATGTATCAAATGTTTAAAGGTATGATTGTGTGATTGTACAGTTATATGAAGTACAGTAGCAGACATGGAAATTTGTCTACACCTTTTTGTTATACCCAACTATTTTTTTGACAATATATACTTATAAAGATGATAACCACGTTTTCTTTGGGAGGATTTTCACCACTTCAATGTCTGTATGGGCATGGTTAATAAAACTGTCTCACTTTGAGCTAGATTAGAATATTATTAAAATGCATTGGAATTGGTGGGTGACACGTGTGTAATTGAACTTGTCAGTTGGTGTGTGTATAATGTGTATCTGAAGGAGGTATGAAACCTTATTCTTTACCAACACGAGTATTAATAAACTGCATTTTTGCAGCTAAATTTTGACTACACATTGTTGTATTACTGCTTAACATATACACAGATGCATAAGGTCAATTTGTCTGTTCTTTTATTTAGATAATCTTTCTTAGTCACCTGTTTGTAAAATTAATTTGTCTTTCTGGTCTTGCCATATAGAAGTATGTATTGTCAGGCTTTATACAAGTGTAGTATGAAGTGAAAGTAGCACTGGTGATGGATATTTTTGTTGATAATTTTTTCATTCCATGAATTATGAAATTCATACTTAATAAATCTGATCTAAATACTATTTCAGGCTGGACGGAGGCCTTCAGAGCGATTTATCAAACCTGCTGTACCAGTCCCGACAGTAGCTGTTGGGGGTACTGCTGCCACTCCAACAATTCCATTGCAGGCACAAGCCCCACAGAATCAAGCACAGCAACCGCCACGCAACTCATCACCATTGCCTATGGAGCTCGGAAAGAGTTAGTGTTGGTCCTTGTGACATAATTGGAATGCTGAGGCCAATACATTGTCTCTCTTTTTTTCATGTTAAGAGGTTTTCCAGCCAAAAAATAGTAATCCTATTGTTGTAGCTGATTTCTCAGTTGCAGTTGGTTTTCCTATAAAGTTACGGTGTAATGTTGATTGGTAATAATGGGATGTGTAACATATCCATGTTCTGTGTACGAGAAGGAAGTTTCATGAAGGAAAACATTGTGGAAAGTTTTCACACTTTCTCATGTTAAATTTTCTTGGTTTACTCCTGTTACAATATGGAAATTTTTAGATGTAAGGCAAAAAATATGTTTCCCCTCTGCTTCTTAACCATTGAGTGCAGCATTTGATGAAAAGATGTCTGAAATATCTTTTCAACTCTCCTGTTACTTGTTGGAAACTAGCTTCTTTCTGTGTAAGAACTTGGTGATGTGTTCAGAGCTTTACATCAGGTCTCTGTTCCTAACATTACCTGGCCCACTGAGTGTAACATTTTATTGAAATGAGAGATTGTCGAAATGAATGGTTGTGTGCATGAGTGTTTGTGTGTGCTATATTCTTGTTTCTGCTGCAAATAAACTGATGCTAGCTTGAGTTGTCTTCACACTAAACCTGTAGCAAGATGATGATGGCTTTGAGAATTGTGTGCTTTACATTGTATTTGAAGCATTGTGTGATGTCAAATAGCAACTGAGCTGGGACTTTGGGATAACCCCCTTGTTTTTTTTTCTTTGTAAATTGACTTTAATGCACTGATACAATGAGACTTGCTTGGGATTTTTTAATACAGAAATTATTTGGTAATAATTCTGTAACTTTTGTTTTACTGGATTGTGATGCATCATTTCGACTGATGAAACTTGTGATTTGCATGTGTATGGTGTGGATGTGTGTGAAATTTATGTTACATACTAATTTAAGAATGTAGCAGAGTAAGCTTTAAAAGGCCATTGTATTTTTTTAGCCATATTCAGAAAGATCTGATGAAAGTTTATAGGGAGGGATTGTGGGCTTGTTTATTGTTATACTGCTAAAACCTATTTCTCTTGGGGTGCTGAGTCCTGTTGCAGTAGGTGGCAAATCAAACAGGGTGTGAAATTTTCAGCTAAATACTTATTGATGTTTGTCTCCTTTCCCAGAAGTGATGTTTTTTTCACATTCCAAAATGTAAAGAACTATGTGTTTTCGAATGTTATTGTTCCTTTTGAAGGGAACAGTTGTAATACGATTGAATCTTTATTTCGATGTTGTCGTGTATAAAAATTGTGAAAACAATTATGTATGTGTGAATATATAACATGTACTTGCACATTTATTTTTCTAAACTTTGTTCCCCTCTTCAGGTGTTTGACACAGTGTATGATTTTTTTGGGCAGTTATTGCTGTATACTACTGGATGTAATCCCTAGTCATAATTTTTTGAGATTATTGAATTCCAGTTGGAGTTGTCTGCAGAAGTTAAGTTATTTGGTAATCTGCACTTTATTTGCATTTGTTTACAATTATAATTGCTTTAGCCCTCAACTGAAAATGTTAACCCACATATTGCTGTTGGTAAAATATGTTTATAGAAACTCTTCATCAATAAAAAAAAATTGCTTTGGATTGTAAGTTTTTCATTTGTAGTGTGTGTGTGTGTGTGTGTGTGTGTGTGTGTGTGTGTGTGTGTGTACACTTAACAGGACACTTTTTGTATTTCGTAATTTTGAGGACTGTGACACAAATTTACAAAGGAATGGATTTCATTGCCACATGCACTGAAATCCATGATTTTAAATTACTTGAAAAATCACGTTCCAGACGTATTAAGGGGAACGTGATGAAACACTAATAGATTATCTTGTCTTGCAGATGATAGAGACTTTGTAAATATTTTACCATCATCATCATCATCATCATCATTTTCCATCTTCAGTTTCCTGGGTGTGGCTAACAAGTGCTCTCCATCTCATCCGATCTTGATATACCATTTGGTCTTGGACATCATCCCAGTTAAAACCGTTCTTCTCTATGTGTGATTTAACTGCCTCTATCCATTGTCTCCTTGGCCTTCCTCCTGGTCTTCTTCCTCCCACTTCCATTCTGAAGTATTTTTTAGCTGTTTTTGTGCTATCCATTCTCATTACATGGCCATACCACTGTAGTCTTCGTTTCCCCAAGATGTTCGCTATAGGGACCCTGATACCCGCTGTTTCCCTGTGTACCTCATTTCTGATCTTCTCTCCTGGTACTTTGATTCATAGTCCTGATAAACCTCATTTCTGTTGCTTGGATTCTGCTGTAATCCTTTTTTAACAATGTACATGTTTCCCTGCCATATATAAGGCTTGGAGTACAGTAAATGTTATACAAAGTTAACTTTGCTGCCTTCGGTACTTTTTTGTCTCAAAGTAGATTCCAAACTTGCATGTAGAAATTTGATGCTTTTTGTGTTCTGTTGTGGATTTCTTGCCAGATGGTGGTGTCCTTGGAGAAAATACTTCCAAGGAACTGAAAGTAGGAAACTGATTTTTGTTCCCTCCAAGTAGATGTTTGAACTTGGTCCCTCTCTGTTTATGGTCATCTCAACCGTCTTGGTCTTGCTGATTTTCAGGTTAAATTCTTTAAATTTATTGTTCCAGACTGTCAGGCTCTTCTGCACTTGTATATCATCTGCAAATACCAGTGATCTCGACTCATTTGCAGTTTTCTAATAGATTTTAGCATTCTATCCATTACAATAATACACAAGAGTGGTGATAAAGCACTTCAGTGCTGGATTTCTCTCTTTGTCTCAAACCATTCAGAGCGACCATTTTCTATTTGGACACTACTATTACAAGTTCGATACAGCATCTTTACTCTATCAGGTAATTGGGCACTTTTAGTTCTTCCAGGCATTTTCATATTTTATTGCGAGGGACACTATCATATGCCTTCTCAAGGTCTAAGAACACCATCACTAAGTTCTTTCCATGTTCCCAGTATTTCTCTGCCAAAATCCTTACCGCAAAGATGAGGTCTATACTACTTCGTCCTTTCCTGAAGCCATGTTGTTCTTCTAATAAGGGTTCAACTATCTTCCTAAGTCTGGTTTCTATAATTTTTCCAGCGGCTTTAGGGTATGTGAAAGTAGGGTGATATCTCTCTAGTTTCCACATTTCTTTTGGCCTTTTATTATTATTATTATTATTATTATTATTATTATTTAACAGTGGAATGATGATTCCTTTTATCCAGTCATCTGGAATTTTGTTGTTTGTCCAGATAACTGAGAAGACTCTGTAGATCCATTGTAGGCCAGGTGTTCGGCTGCCTTCTCATATCTGAGCTTAGCTCATCAAACCCTGGAGACTTTCCATTTCACATACTTTTCAGAGCAGATTCAGTTAGTGGTTGTAGAACCTCTGGTGTTTCTTCAGCTGGACAATCACTATCATCACTGCTGTCAACATTCCCATTCAGCAGCAAGTTGAAATGGTTCCTCATCCTAATTTCGGATTCTGTTCTCAACAGTTTCTCTTCCTCAGTTTCTAGTGCAACAATGTTAGTACGCTCATATCTTTTATGCTTGACTACCTTATATAGCAGGTTTATTATTATTATTATTATTATTATTATTGTCTTGACAGTCTTCTTGTAATTTGGTGAAGTCATCCCAACATTTATCCTTTTCGTTTTGGATCAGCCTTTTAACAGCCAACTTCTTTAATACTTCAAACTAACTAGTAATTATTTTCTTTTGTGAAGCCATCAAATAATTGTCTGGCATGTGGTAATTTCACAAACTTAATAAAGCATATTAGAAAGTGGACAAAAGAGTTAGTAACATTACATACAGTATAGAGGTTAGATTGCTCAAAAACAAGGTAACAGGACCAGTAATTTTAATGTCAATGTTGAAGAAGAAGAAGAAGAAAAAGAAGAAAAAAAAAGGGGGGGGGGTTTGGGTTCCGAAAACTCAAGAGAAGCCGTGCTGCAACACACGAAGCTGTCCGGTGGTTGACTGGTCAGCACGTCATGTCGTGCCACATGCTGTGGTTAGTTGCAACGCTAGTAGCTCACTGCGATTATTATTTAAATGTGGGCACTGGATACACAAAAACCAAAGTCAAGGAGCTTGCAGTATTTTATGGAAGATGAAGACGTCTGTTGTAAAACTCCGTAGTGTAGCAAAAGATACAACAGGCATGGATAAGACCTTTAAAATTACACAGTACATGTAGCAACCAAATATATGTTAACAGTACAAAAGTGCAATGTTATAGTAATACAAATCAGACAAATGACCTAGCTATTATTTATGTTATTCATTCAAACATTAAAAAGAAATTCGATAAAAAAGGTTGGATAGTATCTGAAACTGTCCGCCAGTATCGGAAAAGTGTAATTTTTAATTTGGCTTCAATAACATGCAAAATGCATCAAAATCAACAGTATCTAAACTTTTGAACCGAATGAGGACATAAAAAAGTCAGTATTGTGGTCTTCAATTGTGTAACATGTGGCATTTTTCTCTCATGCGGAATGCGTATTGGTTTTTGGTAACAATGTAGTTCTTGTATCGTGTAAAATAAGTGTTTTAATAATAATAATCCTACGACTTTTGTCTGCTGCGAAACATCTACTACTACTACTACTACTACTAAATAATAATAATAATAATAATAATAATAATAATAATAATAATAATAATAATAATAATAATAATAACAATAAATTGGCTTCTTCCTTGCAAGTATGGAAGACAATGCTTACAACAGCTGTGTCGCATTTTAGAGCAGCTTCGCTCAGCCTCCAGAGAGTACAGCAACTTCAAGATTTTGCCTTAGTGTTGCGTGTTTCTCGAGAGTGCTCATAGCCCATCCCTACTACAAAGTGCAGAAAGCAAAGGGAAACTATATTCTTTACTTTTCCTGATGACATACAGGTCTACTGTGTGCATATATGATGATCACATCCTCCTGGTAAAAATATAGTCCCCATTTGGATTTCCAGAATGTTCTATCCCTTAATGGCACAGGTAAGTTAGAAAATTTGAAAAGAGAAATGGATAGGTTGAAGCTATATATAATGGTGATTAGTGAAGTTCAGTAGTAGGTTTCTGGTTTAGGTGAGTACAGGGCTATGAATACAAAGTCAGTTGCGGAAAATGGGGGGGGGGGGGGGGGTAGGCCTAATAAATAAGAAACGAATGCAGGTTAGTTACTATGAGCAGCATAGTGAATGCATTATTGTAGCTGAGGTAAACACGAAGCCAACACCTACCAAAGTATATGTGCCATCTAGCTCTGCTGATTATGAGGAGATTGAAAAGAATGTATGATGAGATATAAAGTCTTTTACATGACAGGAAAACTTGTCATGGGGTACTGGAACTCAGTAGTAGGGAATGGAAATGAAGGAGAAATAGGTGAATATGGACTCAGATGAGGAATGAAAGAGGTTGCCCGGTAGAATTTTTGCACAGAGCACAATTCAATCATCAGAAACACTTTGTATAAGAATCATGAAAGGAGTTTGTATACATGGATGAGATCATACATAGCAAGACAGATTTTGAAACCATGCTTTATGATCTTAATACATAGCAAGGTATAGACTTTGACTATAACTTATTGGTTATGAATTGCAGATTAAAATTAGAGAAACTCCAAAAAAGCTAGACAAGATAGAAAATTAAACCCCGATAAATGGAAGGAACCAAACGCTGTTGGGAGTTTTAGAGGTAGTATCAGGCAAAAATTCATTGAAATGGGGGGGGGGGGGGGGGAAGTACCTTAATGAGTAGATTTGGGAGATGTATTGGAGTCTGCAGAGGATCATATAGGTAGATGGGCAAGGCCTAGTAAAAAGCTTAGGTAACACCGGAGATACTGAAGTTAATTCATGAAAGGAGAAAATTAAAATAAAACACTAAGTAGAAGCAGGAATACTGATGACTGAAATCAGGTTGATAGGAATTGCAGACTGGCTAAGCAGGTGTGGGTAGAGGACAAATGCAAGGCTATAGATGAATGTTTTAACACTTTCGCTGCGGCATCGGTGCAGGTGCGCAATTCTTTGGTGTGGGCCGGCGATGTGCAAATGCGGGCTGATAACACTCTGAATTCGCAGGTACCAGTCAGTCGATGCTCCTAAGCACACCTGAGCTACAGGCAAGACCTTGTAAGATCTGTGGCATGACACCTTAGATGCATTACTTCAAATAAGCTTCGACTGTCTGACTCATAGGGATCACAGGCTTCATTCAGATGTTTGTGATTTGTTGTTAATGTAACAAAAAATACAATTCGAACAAGCAACAAATCCACTGCATTCAGGAAAAATTTGGATTCCAAAATGCAAATTCTTAAGAAGGAAAAAGGAAACTGGATTCATCTGAAATTATATTTACTTCAAATGCGCATTTTTAAGATTGACTCTGATAGAGGTTGTCAGTTTAGTAGCATGTTTGCTCCTGGTAAGAGAGAATGAGCCGTTCACATTTGTCAGGGGACACCTGGATGTGTAGAAATTAGTAAGTGAAACACACCCTTTGTGGAGGCTTCTCTTGTGTCAACTCTCACTTCAATTGCAGTGCTATTAAAACAAATTTGGCACAAAAAATTCTTTTGCAAAAAAGAACTGAATGCAGTAAGAAACAAGTAGACTTAACACAAAAGGAAACCTCATTTTCTGAGTACTCGTGAAAAAAATGTTCTAACCTTTCACATCATAAAAAGAAACCATGCAGTGTCAAAAGAAATAAGTTTTCTATGATAGTCGGAATTTCCCCGATTTTGTCGCATTTTTGCTACTTATGGGAAATTATACAGCAGTTCAAGCAGTATCCAGGTTGTACATTCATATGGTGTTTCAGTATACTTGTCTTGTTCGGTGCACTTCTTACACCACCATTATGAACAATATATGTTCGATAACTGACCACACAAAACAAAAGTTTCAACATTTTGATGCTAGCTTAAACACTGCAACTAGATTGAGTTCTCTGACAGTGAGCGTGGACGCTTATAAGCATCAGCCGCAGTGAAAGTGTTAACTAGGGGAAAGATATACACTACATACAGGATAAAGATTTGAGAAAAGAAAAGCAGCTGTATGAATGAAAAGAGCACAGATGGAAAACCAGTACTAGGAAAGAAGGTAAAGGTGGAAGGAATATACAGAGGTCCTGTACAAGAGGAATGAACTGAAAGGTGTATATAGAAAAAGAAGTAAATGAAGGTGATGTAGGAGATATGATACTGCGGGAAGAATTTGACAGAGCTCTGAAAGACCTAGGTTGAAATAAGGCCTGTGTAGTGGACAATATTCATTCAGGTTATTGAAGTAGCTGGGAGAGTCAGCCATGACAAAACTATTCCATCTGGTGTGCAAGATGTGTGAGACAGGTGGAATACTGCCCGCCAGACTTGAAGAATTTAATAATCCCACTGCCAAAGAATACAGGTGGAAAGAAATGTGAAAATTACAGATACACCACTTTCATAACTTGTGGTTGCAGAATTATTGCACAAATTATTTACAGACAATTGGAAGAATTGGTTGAATCCAACCTTGGAGAAGATTAGTTTGGATTTAGGGAAAATGAAGGAACATGTGAGGCAAACATATGTTTCCAGATTTTGTAGATTTGGAGAAAGCGTTTAGCAATGTTGACTGGAATAAACACTTTCAAATTCTGAAGGTGGTAGGGGTAAAATATAGGGAATGAAAAGTAATATTCAATGTGTACAAAAACTAGACAGCAGTTTTTAAGAGTTGAAGGGCATGGAAAGGATACAGCAGTGGAGAAGTAAGAATGACAGGCTTATATTCTGTCCCCTGTGTTTTCAATCTGTATATGAGAAAGCTATGAAGGAAAGCAAAGAGAAATTTGGAGAAGGAATTCAAGGAGAAGAATTAAAAACCTTGCAGTTTGCCAATAACAATGTAAGTCTGTCAGAGACCTGAAAGGACCTGGAAGAGCAACTGAACAGAATTAACGTGGAAAGGGGGGTATAAGATGAACATTAACAAGGGTAATGGAATATAGTCTAACAAATTCAGACTGTTGAAGGCATTAGGTTAGGTAATGAGACAATAAAAGTAGTAGATGAGTACTGTTATTTTGATTTCAAAATAACTGCTGATGGTTAAAGTGAAGAAGATATGAAGTGCAGAATGGCTAGAGAGAAAATAATTTCTGAAGGGGAGAAAATTGTTCACATCTAGTATAGATTTAAATGTCAGGTAGTCCTTACTGAAAGCATTCACCTGCTGTGTAACATTGTACCAGAGTGAAAAATGGACAAGGAGTACAGGCATAAAGATGATAGACGCTTTTGAAATGTGGTGCTAAAGATTAGATGTGTATGTTGTGTAAATAACGGGGAGATACTGAACAGAATTGGGAAGAAGGGAAATTTCTGTCATATCTTGACCAAAAGGTGGATTGATTGGTGGTACACATTCTGAGACATCAAGGAACCATCAAATTAGCATTGGAGGGAATTGTGTGGGATAAAAATCGTATAGGGAGAAAGAGAAATGAATACAGTAAGCAGATTAAAAAGGTTGTAGGTTGCTGTTCTTATTCAAAGATGAAGAGACTAGCACAATATAGTGCAGGAAGGAGAGCTGTGTGAAATCAATCTGTAGACTGAAGACCACAATAACAACAACAACAACATTGTGACATTTATGGGGATAAAAAAAACTCCTTTGTAAGAATCAACGTTGGTTTTGAAAAGAACAACTCTTTTAAAAACAGGCTATTCAGTTCTTTCACGAAGCCCAGAAGGTACAGTTAGGGATGGATTATTAGTGCCCTTGAGAAACGCACGACGCTAAGGCAAGTGCTAAAGAAGTTGTTGACCGTGCTGCGTTATGCGGAGGCAGAGCGAAACTACTGCAGAAGGAAGCTTTTAGTGAGAGCAGTTTTAATCGTTGTCTTGCGTTCGTCTACTCTGCTCATTGTTTTCAAGCATATGGCTTTCTTTTGGTTGTACTAAATTAGTAGTAGTAGTACAGAAATCATAGCACTATTATTAAGACTCATGTCTCACATGAAACAAACATGCATTTTGCATTGGTGGCTGGTGCTTCACGTGGCTGGGGGTTCAATTCTTTGAGTGATGGATCTTGATAGTGGCTCCGTGCTACAATTACTTGGCGTCCAAAGAAACAATTTGGCGCACCTCTGTGAATAGCACCAGGGAAAGTGCACCAGTTTGCCCCCCTCCTCCCATTAAAAGGTCTGCAGAATGTCTTACCTTGGCTTGTTTGCACTTGCCTCAATTCTAACTGAGGAGTTGGCGTACCATCACCTTTATTTTACACTTTTGTTCCAAGCTTAAAGCTGTGTAATTTGTTTCTAAAAGATACTGAATGTTGTTCATTTCTCTTCCATAATAAAAACCAAGAACATGTGAATATGCAAATGAACACTAAAACACAGTAAGTAACCAATTACCCTGTTAAGTGACTGTAACAAAATGAGTCTGCTATGATGAAGAGACAAGCTACCTTTGTGTCACTTGACACTGTAAGCAGCATGCCCTCCTAACCTTAAAGCATGCGCAAAGGCTGATCTACCCCACATCTTTTCAAACGGTAAATCGAGTGTGTTTATTTCGGTGCTTCTAACTACATTTCTTTGTAGGCAGTGGTGATGGAAAAGCTGTAAAATAACATTGATTGTATGGAAGGATTTATTGTGATGAACATATACTGAATTAGTACAGTAAAAATAGATAGTTCGTTGATCACTGGTACCGGAGGGTGTACACCCTCCCCACCCCCCCCACCCCCCTCCCCCAGTGATCGAGGTCATCGATGATTGTGTGAGCGAGAACAATGGATGCATGTCCGCAGGCAACATGCATTTTGTGTGCGGTGCAATAAATACTGCGTGTCACAACAGTCTTGCGGCGGTCGGATGGTACAGCACTAACACTCGTGTGTGTGTGTGTGTGTGTGTGTGTGTGTGTGTGTGTGTGTGTGTGTGTGTGTGTGTGTGTGTGGGAAACTCGCGTTCAGCTCGACCCATGTAGTCTATGGCAAAACGTTGGTACTGAGGAGGTAGAAGACATCTGCTCGACTCAGGTCTACAGCACGCACCGCCGGTGTCGCTTGTGCCTTGCGAGAGTGCGCATTTTCGTGCCGCTGCCAAATTCCCACACAACTGAAGTTTGCAGGGTGCACCAGAGATTTTGTATAAACGCTTCCTGGTGACAGCACCTCTGTCTTCTGCTTTTTGGCTGCCCCCTTGGAGAACGGAGTTGTGAGAAAGCGCTGGCGACAAACTTGCGGCTGGCGTGTTTACACCTCATGCGCTGCTCAGGTGACGTCAGCGTAGGCGCGATGGCTGCGGCCCAGGGCGTGGTGACGTCACTGCACGCAACTGGTGGCATGCGGCTGGCGGGGCGCAGGGTGCGCACGTATGTGCATGGGTGGCTGGTGACAGCGGCGACAAGCTGTCTGCACACTGTGTGTAGCTAGATCGCAGTAAATGAGTGTAGTGCAGTACACTGCATTGTGAAAAGTCACTATCACTAAAACACAAAGAAGAAAACGCAAAAAAATATGTCTGTGGCCACTTATTGTTCTTAGTTCACAGTTCTAATGGTTTCACAGATGCGGATGCCTGAATAGTGGAAGTGGAAAAAGTGACGTGCGTGTTGATCTGGTAGTGGAGCACTGAGAATGTACAGGACACTCGGATGGGGTGCTGCTGGGGCTCGCCAATGTGGGTGCACCAAACTGACATGGAAGTACAACACGGTACTGGATCTGGGCTTGACGCTCGAGGTAGCAGAGCTCTGGAGAGTGTAATGTGCATGGCTCTCGAAGCTGAATGGCATGAGCTTCCAGTAAGGTGGTTTGCCAGAGACGGCATTTGAGCAGCGGGCAGGTCACCGGTCGGTACGGGTTGCGTGGTGTGACATGATGACGGTGCAGCACAAGCATGTGAGTGGACATGGCAGCTGGTGCATGTCATGTAGTTGGCCAGCAGCTGTGGCGGCGGCTGAGCTGGCAGAGAGGGGGCAGGCTGCGGCGCATATGGTGGACAGCTGACAGCTGGCCAGGGCCTACTCAGCTGCAACAGGGAGGTGGAAGCTGTGACACAGAAATAGCTGGTGGCTGTGGTGTGGGGGCAGCCTGTGGCGCACGTGATGGGCCACTGATAACTTGCGGCACGAGTGAGTCATCCACAGCCGTCTCTGTCTACCTGAATGCACACAGAGTGTCTTCCGTTGACTCTTTCTCTGCAGGGTTGTGGAAGTAAAAGGCGTCTGGAGCAGAGAAGATGTTGGCCAGCTTCAGTCAGTTAATGGCAACGGTTGACAACTTGCCGTTGTATTCGATTGTGGACATCTTGACACCGCAGGTGAACACGCGGTGTGGCCCACAATACAGCAGCCGGAGCGAGTACTGAACTGTGTCGGTATGCAGATCGGCGTACATGAATGCCTTGGTGCTGTCCTGTGTTCCTGGGTGTGGTTGGAGGCCAGCCATGTGACAGCACAGGCATTCTGCGAGTGGCAGGGCTGTGGTGTCCTGAAGCGGCAGTGTGTTTTCCACGAATAGACTGGGGGTGGCGAGCGGTTGGTCATACATGAAGTCTGCAGGCAATATGCCAATTTCGTCCATCGGTGTTACTCGCAGGCTGAGGAGGATGAGTGGTAATGTCTCCATCCAGGTGGCATCGTCACATGTCAGGGACTCCTTCAGTGTCTATTGCAGCCATTCCACCATACCATTGGACGCTGGGTGGTAGTTGTTTGTGCGGTGTAGATGCATGCCACACAGCCTGGTCATGTGCTTGAACAGCGCAGAGTGGAATGACAGCTGCGGTTTGTAGTGACGTGGCTGGGGCACCCAAAGCGTGCCATGCACGTGTTGCCGAAGGCAGTGGCGACCATCTCGGCAGTGATGTCGGTGATGGGTGTGGGCTCTGGCCAGCGTTTGAAGTGGTCCACCATTGTGAGGAGGTAACTCTTCCATTGGATCAGAGGCAGTGGCCTGATGATGTCCGCATGGATGTGGGTGAAACGCCATGTCATATTGAGGAAGGTGCCGACAGGTGTGTGCATGTGCCTGGTGACTTTGGTGCGTTGGCAGGCTGTGAAGGTGCATGCCCATTGCCGGCAGCGTTGTGGAGGCCTGGCCAGACGAAACGAGCGGCCATGAGCGACACAGTAGTGTTTAAGCCAGGATGTGACAACGCATGCACACAGTTTAATGGGAGAGACTGCCATTTTTTGGGGGGGGGGGGGGGGCGGATCAAGAACTGCCATGAGTTATAGGCATAGGCGCTAGTGTTGTCGACCCAAAACTTTCTCAGTTCTTCATCGCACCCTTGCGCTTGTGTGACATCAAAATCCAACGGTGAAGAGACGGCAACACAGTCATGGGACATGCAGTCAGCGACGACGTTCTCTATCCCGTAAATGTGATGGATGTCAGTTGTGAATTGTGACACATACTCCAACTGCTGGAGCAGGTGTGGTGAACAGTTGTTGTTCAACCAGAAGTCAAATGTAATCGGCTTGTAGTCTGTGAAGATCGTAAAGAGACGGCCTTCTACAAATGACCGGAAGTATTTGACTGCCCAGTATATAGCGAGCAGCATGCTGTCATAAGCACTCCAGGACCGCTGCAATGCCGAGATCTTCTTGGAGAAGGAACTGAGAGATTGCCAACTGCTGTCAACGCATTGTTGAGGGCGGCACCTATAGCGTTCTGGCTGGTATCCACCATGATGGAGATCTAGCCATCGTGTATGGGATGGGTGAGCAGTGCTGCGTCAGAGAGGCACCATTTCGATTCGACGAAACTGCGTCCCATGTCATCCATCCACATGACAGAAGTCTTCCTTTTGCCTTGGGACCTTGTTGGGCGGCAGTCGGGGGCTCAACACCACAGCATCATGCTGAGGTGATGTCACAGGCCCTTGTGTGTCTCAGGGCGTGGGATTATCATAACTGTGTCAACTTTATCTGTTAGTTGTGATCAAGTGACCCAGGAATTTGATATCACCGACCCCGAATACGCATTTCGGCGGAATGATTACAATGCCCTTGTCACTGATATGCCTGATGACTGTTGTGTGGCTCTGGTGGAGCTGGGGCGTATTACAAAACATGAGGATATTGTCCATGTAGGCGAAACAGTATGGCAAACCTTGTGGGACACTGTCCATGAAATGCTGTCAGGTCTAGGCAGTGATCCGTAGACAAAACATCATGAACATGCTCTCAATGAGTACGAATAGCATGGCAATGTCCGTTTTCTCGGTGTTCTCAGACACCACGGGAATCTGATTGTACGCCTTCACGCAGACCACTTTGCTGTACACTGACACACCTGCTAAGGAGTAATTGTAGTCCTGGAGATGCGGCACCAGGTATCTATCTGGCACTGTTCTTGTATTGAGTATGCGGTAGTCACCACATGGGCGCCATGAGTTATCCTTTTTTGGCACCAAATGCAAGGCGGATGACCACGGGCTGCGTGATGGACAGACAATACCTTGGCATAACATTGCCTCGAACTTGACCTTTGCAGCCACAAACCAGTCGGGAGTAAGACGACATGGGCAGCATGAGACAGAAGTGCCAGGAGATGTGACAATGTGGTGCATAGTTGAATGTTTGACCTCCTTTGGCATTCCACATGGGCGAGTTAACTCCGGAAATTTGTCTAGAATGTCTGTAAAAGGCCGAGAGCACATGACAGGTTTCACACTACAAAAAGCCGCCTCTCTTTGTTGTCCTGCAATTTTCAAAGTTGTTGTAGAGCCTATTAATTGTCCACAAGCAATGTCCGTGAGCAACTTGTAGTGTGCCAAGTCTGCGCCTAATATTGGCTCTAGCCTCGTTGCCAAAGTGCACGTGGTACCAGCAGTACTCTAGTGTCAGTGCGGTACCGTTAGAGCAGCTGTTGCTGTGAGATGGACTTTAATTCGTAATAATGCGTCATTACACATTGAAAAACCAGCCATGGGAACGACTGGGAAATCACCGCGTGTTCTCCATCGACATTTATACTCTGTAAACCATTGTTAACAACTGTGAAGTGCTTAGCAAAGGGCTCGCTTCACAGTAGCAGTTGTTACGAATTTCTTTTGTGTTGTCGTATGGAATGCGGAAAAAAATACTGTTTAAATGTCTCCTTGCATCCTGTAATTTATATAAACTTATCCTCGTGTTCTCAGCGGGAACACATACGGTGTTGTTGTATACTTCGAGATATCATTTAATGCCTGTTCTTGAACCATCGTAGGGGTACATAAGGTAGTTTACGTCTGTCTTCAAGAGTGTGTAAGCTGAGTTTGTTTACATCTCTGTGACACTCTCCCACACATCCATGATACTTGAAAACGCTAACTTGTGTAGGTTGATTACATTTCCCCAGTATTCTACCGAAGTTTAGTCGGTATCATTGACGCAATGCCTAAAGAGTGATTGCTTTACATTCGTTGTATTTGATGTAAAGTAAAATTGTCATTAAGTCGCCAACCAATTCCTTTAATAGCCAAATATAATCAATAGTTGCCAGACTGTTAGAATGGCTACTATTATAAGACAAAGGTAGCCAAGAATGCGAAAAATCGCCACACCTGGCAACCCTGTACGTGGAGAGTGCTGCCACCTGGGTGGTCAGGCTCTGCACTAGATGGTGCAGGTTGTCTTTCTGCTTTCCGGATTGCTGGCTGCATGGATAGCCGCGGAGCGAAGGATGGTGGAGGACCGGTGGCGTCATAGGCTGCAGTGGCAGCGGAATTCGGGGCAGTTGCCAGCGCATCATGTTCCCTGTCCGCCAAGTCCGCGACCGAGTCCAGCTGCATGTTAGTCTGAGCGGCGATTGCTACCTGAACTTTTGCAGGGAGGCTGCTCATCCAGATCTTACGAAGCAGCGTGTTTGGCACCATCTTGGGCTGTGCAAAGCTCTGCAGATGATGCAGGAACTGAGATGATTGTCAGTCGCCGCATTCCTCCTGGTGCAGCAACGGTTGCTCTCGTTGCTCCTGCGATGATGACACTCGCTGAATGAGTTCCTCCTTGAGTAGTTTGTATGAACCTTGGGTGGCTGGGGTGGTTATCACATCTCGTATCTCAGCAGTGTAGTTTTGGTAAAGCTGGCTCATGACGTGACCAAATTTCGTGAGGTTTCACGTGATGTTGTTGCTTAGGAAGACTGCCTCCACTTGGCTGAACCAGATTACTGGGTCGTGGGCCAAAATGGGGGCAGCCTGATGAACACACGTTCCATTGCCATTGAGGAGATGGGCATGCGCAAGGGCGGATTTAGGGGCACATAGGGGCATGTCCCCCCCCCCTTCCCCAGACAGCCTGATAAAGAATGAGAGAGAGAGAGAGAGAGAGAGTGAGAAAGAAGGGAGAGAGAGGAGGGAGGGAGGGAGGGAGGGGGAGAGAATATCTGAGAATGAGAATGATTAACTTTTACTTACAGACGGCATGTAACTGTGAGTTTAAAGAGGCAAAACCCCTATAATTAACATAACGTAAATTGACTTTTGTGTTACGCTTCCTTTTAATTGCACCTTGCTCTTTTTTTGTCAGTAATTTACGATAAAACTAAATAAAAATCGTTTATTGTTTTGTGATTACTTGGGTGATAAATGACATATTGTATACATTTTATTCATACGTAAATAAAGTTAAAGGATTTAACTATGTGAAAAAAATTGTGAATTTCTAGGTCTGCGTTCAGGCTGGCACATTCAGGTGTTTTCGGTAATCAGTTTATCACTCTGGAGTCTTTTCCTAGACACCAAGAAATAGTAAGCCACGTATTATGAACAGTTTTATTTGAAGGTGTAAGTTTCGATTTTACAGTTATTGGAACTAATTAGAAATTTCGATGGCATTTTTCCGCACAGTGGCGGCGCTAGGCGTCGGCGGCGACCGCCGAAGGCCTCGCGCCTTTGGGGGCCTCGCAAAAAAATTGTTAAAATTTTAGCTTTTTTTTTTTTTTTAATTTGCTGTTTAACGGCGATTTCAAATGCTAGGTTATGTAGCGACGAACTACATCTAACATACACTAGCTTAACCCAAGGACGAACACAATATCCGTAATCAAGAATGGGATTCAAAGACCTTGTAAAAATAATTTGACTCCCTAACGCTGCTGCTGTCGCGGGATAATTTGAACCTTCGGCCAGCCGCCATGGTAGTGGCAAGCGTCAGATAAATACGAGTGTTGTTAGCAGGTAAATCGTGTATTAAATAGCTACTGCGGTATCTGTACACAATTGATAGTCACGTCTGTATTGTTTGACCATTGCAGTGTACATGAAGCACGATGGTGAAGAGCTGCCAAGCGCTTAAATGAATAAATCAATTTAAGAAAGGAATAAAAAGAAAGAACGAATACTGCCTTCCCATTTGTATATCTTAGGAATATAAGTAGCCCTACAGCTTGTTCAGAGATAGTTACTTTTGCTTAAAAGGTTGCTATTCAAGACAATATAGAATTGAATGAAATAATGAACAGGCTTTTACAATACTGGCAGCTCTTAAAAAGGAGCTACTTTATGCAGTACTGGTGGACAGGAAGTTCAAAAGTTTCGTTTTATGATTGTTTAAAATAACTGTTGGGGTCACGAGATTAGTTGCCTTACTGCAGTTCGAATTTTTGTTTGTGAAATTAATATTAGCAACTTATAACACAGAATTTAAAGGTAATATGCTTTACATAAAGGTATAACAACTGAGAAGGGTTTGAAGAACTGTGCATAGTGCCATATATGAATGACACATAACCACACTGGATGCACTTCGTAAAGTTAAACCTTCTTTTGAGCAGTTCACGCTACTGTAAGGTATTTGGCTACAGCATTAAAATGCTAATATTTTTGCTAGATACCCTAATGCTATTGTTAGATGCATTAGTTAAGAAAAATTTATGGCATACTTCGTGTTTTTAAAAGAATTTGGTAGTGGCTGGTTGCTGTATTCACAAGGTAAAGACGCTATTTTTCAGTTATGTATCTGACGGCATTTTTCACTTTCACAATCGACTTTTAACATTAGCTGTTTCAGGCAGCTCTGTTTCATTTCTTGATGCTATTAAATACCTAAATATTAGAGAATACGGTACCAAAGCAAAGACGTGAAGTGTGAAACTTCCGAAATTAATGTTTGTACAAAAGTTTCACACTCGTAGAATATACTGAGAAAGTGCCAAAAATCGTGCCTGACGATAAATTCAGTTCATATGCTGCACTTAGAGGGCTAAAAAACTATATGTTATTATTCTGTTTCGTTAGGAAGAGAAAGCGCTTTTAGCCAATTTCTACACCGCGTGTGTAATAAATTTACACACAACCGGTAGTTGCTGTATATTCAAGGAGTCTGAAGCTGTTTTGTAGTTATATATTTCAATTAGACATAGTTTTCGCGACTTAACTCTCTCTAATCAAAACAGTCATACGCACATTTGAAGTTAGCACGGAATTTTGCCATCACAATGGCCGCCGAGGCGCTCTTTAATTTGTCCGCTGTTCGCAGTCGACCGCTTTCGAAATTGTGGGGATTTGATGGGATTCGACCCCCGACCGGAGCGACCTCGCGCAGTGTGTTATGACGCCTTAGTGCGCTCGGCCATTCCCGGCCGGCAACTATCTAGTTATCCCTATTTATTTCCTTATGAGTGCAGCAGTGATGGAAGCCTCCCAGCTTTAAATGCCGCATCGGCTACTATCTTCATTTGGTGTCTTAACGAGGTATGTAGTTGTATGAGAATATGGTTCAAACTGGCTTTCCTCGTTACTTCTAAAAAAAATAGCTTTGTCGTTCCTTTTACGAAGGAAATCATCATTCTTTCTCTGTTCTACATCTAATCTACATACATACTCCCCAATCTACCGCAAGGTGCATGGCAGAGGGTACACTGTAACACTACTAGGTATTTGCTTTCCTATTCCACTCCTAAATAGAACGAGGAAAAAAGAATGTCTATATGCCTCCGTATGAGCCCTAATTTCTCTTATCTTGTCTTTGTGATCATTACGCGAAATGTAAGCAGGCGGCAGGAAGATCGTTCTACACTCAGCTTCAAATTCCGACCCTCCAGTGGCGGATCCAGAATTTTTTTCTGGGCGGGAGGGGGGGGGGGGGTTGGGGCACAAGCCTGATGAGGGTGACATGTCCTTGTGAGACTAATTTTAAAATACACACACACACACACTTACACATACAAACACACACACACACACACACACACACACACACATATATATATATATATATATATATATATATATATATATATATATATATATATATATATATATATACAGGGTGTCCCACTCAACTTTTTCACCCCAGATATCTCTGGAACTACACGAGATATTGAAAAACAACTTTCACAGTCATACACGTACGTTAGGGCTTACGAAAGTAGGTACTATGAGACAGTCTAAAACGTAAAGAAGTATTATTTTCAACGCAAACTTAGGTTTTTTAAATGGGTACCCCATATTATTTAGTAAGCAGTCAATAGCATTAAAAATCACATACATAATGGCGTTGGCTGCATCGCGATGCGTCAGTTACATCCGGAGAAACTGCGAAGCGAAGTTGACGTTTGAAATACATGAGGCGCGGAGCTAGCGCGTGTTCGAGACTCAGCGAGACTCAGGGGTTAAGTCTCGAACATGCGCTAGCACCACGCCTCATGTATATCAAACGTCAAATTTGCTTCCCAGTTTCTCCGGATGTAACTGACGCATCGCGATGCAGCCAACGCCATTATGTATGTGATTTTTAATGCTATTGACTGCTTACTAAATAATATGGGGTACCCATTTAAAAAACCTAAGTTTGCGTTGAAAATAATACTTCTTTACGTTTTAGACTGTCTCATAGTACCTACTTTCTCAAGCCCCTACCGTACGTTCATGACATGGAAAGTCGTTTTACAATACCTCGTGTAGTTCCAGATATATCTAGGATGAAACAGTTGAAAAAATTTCATTACAGCTATTATTACATATAACTGCTATAGGAAACACACAACATTTGTTCCAAAGCCACAGCCGCTTCTAACAAAAAAAAAAAAAAAAAAAAAAAAAAAAAAAAAAAAAAAAAAAAAAAAAAACTTTTTAATTCACTTCTATCTAACCACCAAAGCACTTTTAGTTTCTGCGCCCCATGGCGTCATTTTCAAATGCTAATGATCATAAAAATATTACAATGATTCAATATCATTAAACAGTGTAGATTTTCTAAATTTAGCAAAAAAAGAAAAAAAAAAAGCTAATTTAGAGGGTGAATGCCCTGTGTTCAGCTGGGGGCACACTTGTTTCATCCTTCATCATCATACAGGATGAAACACTTGCCAACAGCTGAACACTGGGGATTCAGGCTCTGAATTTAATTAAATATGTAACTGATTCTGAGCTTTGCCAGATGGGTATATGCGAATCCCTATACAGAGGAAGCCATGCGAAATTGGCATAGGTTTCTCTACATACACAACTTTGGAATAATTGGTCTATGAATGACCACTTGAAAATTCAAACAATTGTACAATATGGTCGACAAATATTTTGTACATATTAAATGAGCCAAATGACTTAACGGTGACTGTACAAAAACGCAGGACATATTTTTAAAAAAAAAGTTCAAATGTTTGTAATCCGAAGGGACCAAACTGCTAAGGTCATCGGTCCCTAGCCTTATAATCTACTTTAACTTATTCTAAGGACGACACAGACACACACACACACACCCCTGCCCGTGGGAGGACTCGAACGTCTGGTGGGAGGCCGGCCGCGGTGGCCGAGAGGTCTGCGGCGCTCCAGTCACGGTCTGCACGGCCACTACGGTCGGGGGTTAGAATCCCCCCTTGGGCATGGATATTTGTGCCGTCCTTAGTGTTAGTTCATAAATAGTTTGTAAGTTTAGGGACTGATGACCCCGTAGTTAAGTCCCATAACCTATACAAACATTTGAAACATTTTGATTTTTTCTGGTGGGAGTGGCCTCTCCAAATTTCTCCTTCCACTCCTTCACTGCCTGCTCAATGTACAGATTGAACAATATTGGTGAAAGGCTACATCCCTGTCTAACTCCCTTCCCAACCTCTGCGTCCCTTTCTTGCCCTTCAACTCTAATAACCGCTGTCTGGTTTTTGTATAGGTTGAATATAACTCTTCGCTCCCTATATTTTACCACTGCTACCTTCAGAATCTGGAAGAGTGTATTCCAGTCGACACTGTCAAAAGCTTTCTCCAAATCGACAAACGCTAAAAACGTAGGTTTCTCTTTCCCTAGCTTATCTTCTAAGATAAGTCGTAATGTGAATATTATCTCCCGTGTTCCTACATTTCTCCTAAATCCAAACTGATCTTCCCCGAGGTCGGATTCCACAAGTATTTCCCCTGTCTCATACATCTTGTATACCAGGTGATACAATTTTTTCACGCCTGCCTCTCCTAACGAAATCAGCAGTTCAGACGGAATATCATCTACTCCAGGGGCCTTGTTTCGACTCAAGTCCTTCAGCGCTCTGTCAAATTCGTCTCGCAGTATCATATCTCCTATCTCATCTTCCTCCACTTTGTCTTCCATTTCTAGAATACTGCCTTCAAGTTTATTTCCTTTGTGTAGACCCTCTATATATTCCTTTCACAGTTCAGCTTTCCCATCTTTGTTTAGTACTGGTTTTCCGTCCGAGTTCTTGATATTCATACAGCTGCTTTTCTTGTGTCCAAATATATCTTTTTATTTTCCTGTAGGCGGTATCTATCTTTCCCTTAGTTATGCATTCTTCTACGCTTCTACATTTGTTCTCTGGCCACTCCTGCTTAGCCAGTCTGCACTTCCTGTCAGTCTCATTTTTCAGACGTTTGTACTCCCTTTTTCCTGTTTCACTTGCTGAATTTTTATATTTTCTCCTCTCGTCAATTAAGTTCAGTATATCCTGTGTTCTCCAGGGATTTCTGTTAGGCCTTGTCCTTCTGCCTATATGGTCCTCTGCTGCCTTCACTACCCTATCCCTCAGAGCTACCCATTCTTCTTCTTTATTTATTTATTTATTTATTTTATGGCCTTCATTGGACCACTTTAGTCAATATTACAAAGGTTATTACAATTATGCATTAACACAATTTAGTTCAAAAATAAACATGACAATTTAATATTACAGTGGTTAATTTATTTATTACTTTTTTATTTATTACTTTTATGGTCAACATAAATATTATGAATTAGGATCTTCTGTTATTTTTGATTTTTATTTATTTTTTGTTGGCCCAATACTTTTTCATTCTTTCAGATCGTGCCCTTCTCTCCTCATCCGAAATCACCCTTCCCAGTCTCTGTTTGTTAATTTTTATTGGTAGTGTGACGTGTTTGTCCTGAAGTATCTTGAGTTTGTCTGTCTTGTTTTTCAAATCTTCCATCGTTATCTGTAGTTTCATCATGTATTCCTTGATTTCTGTGATCCATCTTATGTTGCTCTTGCTGTTCCATAACTTTTCAATTATCTTCCTGCTGATTCTGTTTTCTGGTGTTCTCATCAAATGTCCTAGGAAAGAGATCCGTTTCTTTTTCATTGTGCTTGTCACTGGTTCTACTTCTTTATAAACAGTTTCATTTGAAGCTATTCTCCAAATCCCATCTTTTTGATATTTCTTATTTATGCAAGTTCTGACTATCCTCCTTTCTATTTTGAGTAGCCTGTCTATTGCTACTGTATTACTTTCCCCCGTTTCAGCCAGTCCTTGCCTAATGCTCCCTCTGAAACTCTCAACCACCTCTGGTTCCTTTAATTTGTCCAGGTTCCATCTCCTAACCTTTCTACCTTTCTGCAGTCTCTTAAGTTTTAATCTGCAGTTCATAACCAATAAGTTATTGTCAGAGTCTATATCTGCCCCTGGATCTGTCTTACAGTTTAGAACCTGGTTTCTAAATCTATTCTTTACCATTAGAAAGTTAATCTGGTACCTTCCAGTGTCTCGTGATCTCTTCCACGTATACACTACAGCCTTCTTTCATGATGGTTAAACCAAGTGTTGGTGATCATTAAATTGTGCCCTGCGCAAAATTCTACCAATCGATCTCCTCTTTCATTCCTTTTTCCCAGTCCATGTTCACCTACCACATTTCCTTCTCTTCCCTTTCCTACTACCGAGTTCCAGTTCCCCATCACAATCAAGTTTTCGTCTCCCTTAACTTTTTGAATGATTTCTTTTATCTCCTCATACATTTTTTCGATATCCTCTTATCGGCCGTGCTAGTTGGCACATAAACTTGCACTACTGTGGTTGGTGTTGGCTTCGTGTCTATCTTTCAAAAATGTTCAAATGTTTGTTAAGCGTATGGGACTTAACTACGGGGTCATCAGTCCCTAAACTTACAAACTAGTTACGAACTACCTAATACTAAGGACAGCACAAATATCCCTGCCCGAGGGGGATTCGAACCCCTGACCATAGTGGCCGTGCAGACCGTGACTGGAGCGCCTCAGTTGCCTCGGCCACCGCGGCCGGCTGTCTATGTTTACTACGATAATGCGTTCACTATGCTTTTCATAGTAACTTATCTGCATTCCTATTTTCTTATTTATTATCAGACCTACTCTTGCGTTACCACCAACAGATTTTGTATTGATAACCCTGTACTCACCTGACCAGAAATCCTGTTCATCCTGCCACTGAACTTCACTAATCCCTACCATGTCTAACTTTAACCTATCCATTTCTCTTTTGAAATTTTCTAACTTACCTACGCGATTAAGAGTTAGAACATTCCACGTTCCGATCCGTAGAATGCCTGTTTTGTTTTTCTCGATGACGACATCCTCCTGAGTAGTCCCTACCCGGAGATCAGAATAGGGGACTATTTTACCTCCGAAATATTTTACCCAAGAAGACGCCATCATCATATTGTCGTACAGTAGAGCTGCATGTCCTGGGGAAAAGTAACGACTGTAGTTTCCCCTTGCTTTCAGCCGTTCGCAGTAACTGCATGGCAAAACCATGTTAGCTGATGTTACAAGGCCAGTTCAGTCAATCATCCCGACTGTTGCCCCTGTAACTACTGAAAAGGCTGCTGCCCCTCTTCAGGAACCTCACGTTTGTCTGGCGTCTCAACAGATACCCCTCCACTGTGGTTGCACCTATGGTACGGCTATCTGCATCGTTGAGGCACGCAAGCCACCACACCTCAGCAATGTCTGTGGTTCATGGGAGTGGATAGAAACACTATCAAGTGTAATTTAGTTTATCGGGAAAGCTTTCTTGAAAACTCAACACGTTTTGCGTAGTACCTTTACAAAGCCCGAAGACGAAATTTATTCAGCTCAACATGACACAGGAAATCTGACTTTAGGTTTTGAGGGCGTAGCAAATTTACCTGGCTGTTTGTTGTTTGATAACGATACAGCTACGCCGGATACAGTATTGTTTGTCTGCAGTAAGTTGACGATTCGTGCGCTGGCTGTTGGCAGCGGCAGGGAGCGTGTACCATAGCTGCCGGGAAGCAATGAGTAGTGAGCGGAAGGCAGCGTCGCGGTGTTGGAAACGTTACCCCTAACAAAGTGTGCAGTAATGTTTCGTGTCTAGGGGCAGTGGAACATTGACAGCGCTCCGAAATAAATGAATGTCCTGGAACTAGAGCAGATGTTTTCTGCTTCTGGCATCGCCAGCTAAAATCGTCTTCACTTGTCGAATTAATATACTTCCATCTAACTACCAATGCAGTACTAGTTTCGGCGCACTATGGTATCATTGTCAAGAGCTTATGATTACAAAAAATATTACATTGATTCAACCACATTAAGTAGTGAAAAGTTAAAAAATTTACCACAAAATAAAAAAAAAAGAGTGTTGGGAGTATGGAACTCTACATTTATCAACATGACAATCAAACAGTGTCTCCAGATAGTTTTTTTCCCATTTGGGTAAAAAAAAATTGTGGGGAACTTATGCGGAAACAAAAAACGTGGGGGAATTGTTGGTGAAAAAAATTCTGTAATGGGAAAATTTTGGGTTAAATTTTTATTTTCGGCAGTGGCAGTGTTGTGTGGTCATGTTGGCAACGAAATGTTCCATTTACGAGAGTAATTAATTTCATGAAAAGAAAGACAAAAAAAAAAAAAAAAAAATGACAAGAACCTGTCAACCATAGAGCAGGGAAATCATTAATTATTTACTTCATGGTCAACACGAAAGATTATTCCCCACATTCTATTGCGTTTTCAAAGAGCATTCAATGGTCATTAAAACATTAGCACACTAATTGCCACTGCCGTAAATAAGATTTCACTTGTGTTTGGTGGCAGCTGTAAATCAACCGCTGCAAGATGTCACGCCTAACTTTGCCAGCTGAGACTGGCATACTATGCAACCCCTAATACAAGGTTTTATTATTGCTTATGGAGTAAACTGGGAAATACGTTTATATGATAGTAAGCAGTCATTTCTGCGAACATTTGACAACTGGTTGTCATTTCCCCACACTAATACAACAATGCAGAGCCTTCATTGTTGGCCCTTCACATAGAAGTAGTTTACTACGAACAGAGCATCTGAGAGTTAGTGAGGCGTAGGCATCAAAAAATTATCATGCGAAGATATCGACCTGCATGGGAAGCCGAACCACAATTTTCTGGTAAGTTCATAAATTTCTACATTTACTATGTGCTTCATCTGATGCATACTGGACTGAAAATCTTGTCTGAAGTAAAGCAACGAAGCTGGAATAAATTATTTTAATTTTAATTTTAAAATTAGTACAGTTACAGCGAAATTAGACCGTACAAAATTATTTAATACCTACTTATTGAGATCCTTGAGAAACGTGATGAAATTTGTAAGACTGGTTTGCTCTGTGGGTTTTTGTACCATTAATATAAAAATCATATGCAATAATATTAACATTGTTGCCGTAAAATTAATAATTTTGTTTTATGTACTATAATTTCTGATACATACGATAATTTTATGGCTCTTAACAGGTATTTGCACCCCTTCAAGTTGCCATTACTGACAATAAATGTTAATTTGAAGAAAAAGGTAGTTTTAATCTATTTGGGGGAAAGTTGCCAAAATAGTGTCATTTTGGGGAATTTTTTTGTCTGGTATGGAGAAAATTCGAAAAATTGATCTGGAGACACTGCAATCAAATCATGTGCGCCGGACGGGAATGGCCTTGTGATCTGACATTAAACGCCGCGGAGTACGCTGCTGGTCCCGCCAGGGGTTCGAGTCCTCCCTCGGGAATGGGTGCGCGCGTTATCCTTATAGTGAGTTAGTTTAAGTAGTTTATAAGACTAGGGACCGAGACCTTAGCCGTTTCGTTCCTTGATATTACAAGCATTTATTGTGTAAAATTTTGAAAATTTTCACTATTTAATGTGGTTTAATAAATTTAAATTTTTTTAAAGCATGGACACTTGAAAATGACGTCATAAAGCACAGAAACTAATAGTGAATTAATAGTACTATAATCGGGCCGCAACGCGATGATCCCTGGCTCTGCCTACTGGGCTTGGAGACCGCCCCACTCGGAGAAACGGAATGCAATTCAAAGCCGATTGGCGCAAGCACCAGGGATCATCGTATTTCAGCTCGACTATAATAGTTAGATGGGAGCAGTTGCAGCTGGTGATAATGTGCTAATGTGCTGCAGCACACTGTAAATATATTACTTAAATTATGCAATTTCTCTTCGAATGCAAGCGAGAAATCGCTATAAAATTACATCCTTTCTCTTGGAATACCAACCAGATATCACAATAAAATTATGCCAATTCCTTTCCAATGTGTATTAGAATGATAGTAACGAGGATGAAAACGCATTTTGGAGCACTCTCGCCGCGATAGCTGGAAACCAGCTCCGAGTGCTGAAGTGGGATTCAGCCGCGCTGGTACGTGCGCAGAGAGACGGCGCTGTCGTCTGTTCGCTAGTGCGCATGCACAGACGTGACGTCAGGCCTGGCGACTCACGTGTGCTGAGACCGACTGCAGCACCAGATCAATATTTCTCTTCGCGCTGCGTGTAACGGCTGCGGAAGAATAGTATATGACGAATATTACGGCATGTAGAGTCAAATAGCGCGCTGGCTGAGACGTCTTATGCATTGTCTCTCAAACCTACCTGTGTGAGGATCGTATTCAAATACCTCTGAGTCTAAATTTTTAATTTCTGTATATAAAATCAATATTTTTTAAACGTTATATTTACTACTTGCAGTGAATACATGCAGTTGGCAGCGCTGTTATAGTTTCCCCTGAAGGTCTTACTGTCAGTACAATATTAATTGATATTTAATTAAAGGCAATCATACAAAGGTTGACTTTTTATTTTAGAATATTTTGTTTCCTGTTTATTTTTGTAATATTGTAGCACACTGGTCAAATTTTGTACGAGCCGACACTGGATGGGAGTATACTAAAAAGTTTTTTCTAAGAAGCGACTGTGGCTTTGGAGTATGTTTTGGGTATTTCCTATATCAGTTATATGTATAATGTATGTTAATGACTGTAATAAACATTATTTCTAATATGTGTATGTGTGTTTGTGTGTATTTTTAAATTAGTCTCACAACGCCTTTAAGGACATGTTACCCTCCTCAGCCTTTACCCCCACTAGAAAAAAATTCTGTAGCCGCCACTGGGCGTGCGAATTGGTGTGGCGGTGCTTAGTGCACTGATGCGTTCTTCTCCGGAGTCCGTACATGCAGAGCGCGCCTGTAGACAACACCGCCTAGAAGACAAGGCCTGACAACTGCCCGTGCCTATGCCACACCGAGAGGCGGTGGACGCAAGCTGACTGGCCCAAGCCCCAACAATCCCGTAAACGGCCGACTGCGAACTGCGGACAAATTGAAGGGCGTCTCGGCGGCCATTGTGGTGGCAAACTTCTGCGCGAACTTTAAATGTGCGTAAGCCTCTTTTGATTAGATAGGGTATTCATATGAGTTAAGTCGCGAAAACTATGTCTACTTGAAATATATAACTAGAAAACAGCTTCAGACTCTTTGAATATGCAGCAACTATAGGTTGTGTGTAAATTTATTACACGTGCGGTGTAGAAACTTGCCAACAGCGTTTCCTCTTCCTAACGAAACCGTACTATATCATTTAGTGTTTTAGCGTTCCAAGTGCAGCATATGAACTGCATTTATCGTCAGGCACGATTTTTGGCACTTTCTCAGTATATTCTACATTTGTGACACTTTTGTACAAACATAAATTCGGAAGAGTTTCATACTTTACGTCTTTGCTTTAGTGCTATATTCTGTAATATTTAGATATTTCATAGCATCTAAAAATGAAACATGGCTGCCTGAAACAGCTAATGTTAAAAATCGACTGTGAAAGTGAAATATGCTATCAGATACATAAATGAAAAATAGCGTCTTTACCTTGTGAATACAGCAACCAGCCACTACCAAATTCCTTTAAGAACACAAAGTATGCGATAACTTTTTCTTAACTAGTGCATCTAACATTAGCATTAGGGTATCTAGCGAAAATATTACCATTTTTAATTCTGTATGCCAAATACTTTACAGTAGTGTGAACTGCTCAAAAGTCAACAACTACTGTCATAGAGTTCAACTTCACAAAGTGCATCCAGTGTGGCTATGTGTCATTCATATGTGGAACTATACACAGTTCTGCAAACCCCTTCCAGTTGTTATACCTATATGTAAAGCAGATTACCTTTAAATTCTGTGTTACAAGTTGCTAATATTAATTTCATAAACAGAATTTCGAATTGCAGTAAGGCAACTAATCTCCTGATCCCAGTAGTTATTTTACACAATCATAAAATGAAACTTTTTGAACTTCCTGTCCACCAGTACTGCCTAAAGTATCTCGTTTTGAAGAGCTGCTAGTATTGCAAAAGCCTGTTATTTGTTTCATTCAATCCTATATTGTCTTGAATAACAACCTGTTAAGCAAGATTAACTATCTCTGAACACAAGTAGTAGGGCTACTTGTACTCCCGAGAAATATAAATGGGAAGACAGTATTCGTTCTTTTCATTCCTTTCTTAAACTGCTGTATGCGTTTAAACGCTGAGCAGCTCTTCAGTATCGTGCTTCATGTACACTGAAATATTCAAAAAGTACAGACGTGACTATCAACTGTGTACAGATACCGCAGTAGCTATTTAATGCACGTTTTACCTGCTAACAACACTCGTATTTATCTGACGCTTGCCACTACCATGGCGGCTGGCAGGAGGGTTCACATTATCCCGCGACTGCAGCGCCGTTAGGGAGTCTAGTTATTTTTACAAGGTCTTTGGGCTGGCCAGATGCTACGAGGTGGTGGGCGTGCCCCAGAGTGCAGCAAGTCAACTGGCAGCCTCTGCCTCTTGGTGTGACGTAGGCACGACCAGTTGTGAGGCCTTGTCTTCTATGCGGTGTTGCTGTAGCTCGTTTCCCAGTGTCTGGATGCGCGCTGCCAGCTACACCATTTTCGTTAACTCCTCCAAGGCTCCTATCGTACGAAGTTAACGTGCAATGGGGAATAGGCACACACAAAACAATTGAAACGACACAAAAATTACACACGAAATAACAGGACACAGAAAAAAATAAATGGTTGTTGTTATGGTGTTCAGTCCGGAGTCTGGTTTGATGCAGCTCTCCACCCTACTCTATCCTGAGCAAGCCTTTCATCTCCTCATAATAACGGCAACCCACATCGATTTGAGTCTGCTTACTATATGCGTCTCTTGGTCTCCCTCTGCGATTCTTATCCCACACACTTCCCTCCAATGCTAATTTACAATTCTACATGTACATCTACATACATACTCCGCAATCCACCGTAAGGTGCGTGGTGGAGGGTACACTGCACCACTACTAGGCATTTCCTTTCCGATTCCACTCCCAAATAGAACGAGGAAAAACAGAATGCCTATATGCCTCCGTACAAGCCCTAATTTCTCTTATCTTGTCTTTGTGATCACTACGCAAAATGTAAGTAGGCGGCAGCAAGATCGTACTACACTCTGCTTCAAATTCCGGTCCTCTAAATTTCCTCAACAGAAATTCACGAAAAGTACGTCGTCTTTCTTCCAGCGATCCCCAATTGAGTTGCCGGAGCATTTCCGTGACACTCGCGCATTGGTCGAACCTACCAGTAACAAACCTAGCTGTTCGCCTCTGAACTGCCTCTATGTCTTCCTTTAAACTGATCTGCTGCGGGTTCCAAACACTTTAGCAATACTCAAGACGTGGTCGTACAAGCGTTTTATACGCGGTCTCCTTTACAGGTGAAGTACATCATCCCAAAATTCTCCCAGTAAACCGAAGTCGGCTGTCACCTTACTCACAACTGTCCTTACATGTTGGTTCCATTTCAAATCGCTCTGCAATGTTACGCCTAGATACTTGAATGACGCGACAGCATCAAGAAGCTCACTACTAATGCTGTATTCGAACATTATAGGATTGTTTTTTCTACTCGTGCGCATCACCTTACATTTTTCTACATTGAGAGCTAGCTGCCATTCTTCGCACCAACTAGAAATTTTGTCTAAGTCAACCTGTATGCTATTACAGTCAGTTACAGACGACACCCTCCCATATACCACAGCATCATCAGCAAACAGCCGCAAATTACAACTTACTCTGTCCATCAGGTCATTTATATAGATAGAAAATAATAGCGGTCCTATCGCACGCCTGACGATACACTCGTCTCTGATGAAGCCTGACAAGACACTCGTCTAAGATGTCGATGTCTAAGAATGTGTTCAATAAGCGATCCCTTCTTTTAGTCAAGGTATGCCAAAAATTCCTTTTCTCACCAATTCTGTTCAGAACCTCTTCATTAGTTATGCGATGTACCCACCTAATCTTCAGCATTCTTTGTAAAAGAATTTAAAAAGTACACGATAATAATGAAAAAAAGTTCGACAATTGTTCACACCTGTTCGCGAGGACAGAAATGTTTTTTTTTTTTTTTTTTTTTTTTTTTTTTTTTTTTTTTTTTTTACCGTTCGCGGCTATGTATCAGGCCTAATTACACTTCATTACCACATGTCTTTGCCTACTAATCACGTCGGGGTCACCAGTGAAGCGAGTGCCTTTATTACCGGCTCTCCTAACTACTGTTCTTTGTAGGCAATGGTGACGGAAAAGATGTAAAATAACATTGATTGTATGGAAAGATTTATTGCTTTAAACGTACACTGAATTAGCGCAAATAGTTAGTTCTTTGATCGCTGGCCCCGGAGGGTGTACACTCCTCAGCGATCGAGGTCATCGACGGTCGTGTGACTGTGGACGACATACGCGAGTCGTCGGCTAACGCGCATTTTGCGTGCGGCGCGATAAATACTGCGTGTCGCGACGGTTTTGCGGCGGTTGGACGGCACAGCACTGTAGAGGCTAGTCTACACGACGACACCAGGTTGCGACACTTGTTGCGTGACATGAATTGCACGCAACTTGTTTCGAGTATGTCTGTAGACACGGCGCCAATACTATATACTTCAGTTTCGTTGTTTGTGAGTGCAGTAGTCACCGTAGAATGAAAGTTTTTGTAGCTGTAATAGTTGGGGCGGAGCTATTGCTTCTCTGTGTGAAGTCGCTGCATAAGACTAAACATAAAAAGAATAAGAAACATCCTTGGATTCGTGACTGGATTTTTTATTTTTTATTTATTTATTTATTTATTTATTTTTTTTAGTAAAAAGAAAAAAAATATCAGCTCGGTTGCTCAGCGACCTTGCTGAAAGAAATTGTGCTTGAAGACCCTAGAAGTTATTTTAATCAGCTTAGAGTGTCACCAGACCAGTTCACGTTTCTTTTAAACGGAGTTAGTAATGCAATAAATAAAGAAGATACTGTTATGCGTGAAGCGTAGTTACTAGAACTGAAATTACAAATTACTTTTCTTGTCAAGTGGAGATTCTTATTCGTTTCTACAGTACCTGTATCGTGTTCGGAAATCCACAATTGCCGTAATTCGTTTGTATAGGTATTTCGAATTGAATGTATTTTAGTCTGCAATTAACTAATCGGTAACATATCAATATTTAATTCACGAATAATTGCTTCAAGAGCACCAACACGCCGCTGCTTATTCCTGAAATTTTCATCGTTAAAATCGCACAAACACCTATGCTTCGCATGTATGTGTAAAAATCGAACTGTTTCTTCGTTCCCCCCCTTTATGTTGTATTTTGTTCTGTTTTGTTTATAACCTAATCTATAAACACGCGCAATCAGTTTCGCCGAAGTTGGAAGGAGCCGAAACTCTTTTAGTTTCGCCAACGACTTGCGTGTACGCCTGCCGCGCATGCGCACTGGCCTGTAGCGCAGTTGCATGAAACGTAGTGTCGTCGTGTAAACTAGCCTACCCCTTTCTATACCAGACGTGCAACACGCACAAGGAAGTCGTTGTCAGCTGCAGCGCCCCTTGCATTAGACCGTCGAACAACAAAGAAGCGTTCAAATGGTACGCATTTGTTGAGTCCTCTGCTTCACACGTCTCCTTCGTTTGTTGTCAACTTACAGCGAATGAATCGCCGCGTTAACATTGCTGTTCGAAACTGTATGAGATGTTGTGATGATTAAAACATTTATTTCTGTTTTAGACTGCCACTGTGAAACAGTATTTAATTGTCGTCGTGCAGTTCATACGTAATTATGTCGCTCACATCTCCTCATTATAAAATGCGATTACATTCTTCCAGCTCCTGCGGTTTGAGGCGCCTATGTATATGATGAACAAGCTCAGGTGTCTATACATAGACCTTTCACTTTGATTAAGCTTCAAAGAATGCTCACCAAAATCAAATATTCCATCTGTTAACTACAGCATGTTACAGGAAAAATAGCAAATATTTTAGAAGATGGTAATAAAGATGATTTGCAGTTAAAATGTCATGTAACGTGTGTGCAATTTTTATTGGGTACATAGATACAGCTCTTGGTATGTACAACAAACTGATTTGGATATTTGACTGATTCTTTCGTCGGTTCTTTGTGGAGCACCGAATGACTTATTTAAATAATCGGTTTTCGATGTAGTTTAAAGTCTGAATTATGTTCTAGTAAGCCGAAAAACGGGTGACTAAGTGGAAATGAACGTGTCGAACATACACAGAATACTACTTTTAAGTTGTATTACCAAGAAACGACGGATAAATCAGTGAAAATTTCTTGATTTACTTTTGCTCTACGTTTGTTTGGATTTCATATTAACAGCTATATCTCTGTATTCAATAAAAATTGAACATGGGTTATATTAAATTTTTAATGCAATTCCTCTATAGTATCACCTCCTAAAATACTTACGACTGAGCCGAAACACTACGTTCCTCTGAACAGGAGGCAAGTACACATTCTCAAACAAATTCCCGACTTGGCTTCGTTTGTCAGCTGGGTTCCCCATTCGGTCGTCTGCGCATGCGCGAAGCACTTCCATACGCGTGGGAATAGGACCCATCCTATTCCGTCTACTAGCGATCGTATGCGTGCATCTTGTGCAAGTGAACGCGTCTACACTGTACGCGGACGGCATGACTGATGCATCATGGGTAATCTGGTAAGCTCTCACTTCCTGTGTAGAAAGGGCTTAAGGCTGGAGGAGGCCAGTGACGGTGGCAAAATAAAATGAGGCCCCCCGTACACTTGGAACTGCGTGTATTACTATAAAAAACTAACTTTTTAGATTCGGATGCCCTTAAGGTCGAGAGGCACAGGGCAGTCTAGAAGAAAATAACTTCGGAGGCCCCAGAATAGAAGGCCAAAGGCGCGGAAGAAAAAACGACGTGCTTTCGAGATATTTGGAGGCTGAACCTTCACAGATACTCCTTTCATGGTTGTCAATATATTGCCGCACTCATATGAATAGTACTGCTTCTTGACCAGCGAATTACAGTTTATTTATCATTTTACAGAGTAGCGTTACACAACTGAAACTGCCTCTTTACACACACACACACACACACACACACACACACACACACATCCGCTCACTCATACAGATTTTGCATGCTGCAAGTTGCCATCGTCCATCACAAACTATTGGTGTCCTAAAAATCCTTGTGCATCGGAGGCAGATAGTTTGCCTTAGAGCTTGACCACGTAAAAGCCGTGTCAAGAGGGAATGGATACTCTGCTTTGCAAATTAACAGAGCAATTTCGGTTCAAATTAGGAGCCATAATGTGGAAAAGGAAGACCCTCAGGCAAAAAGCATTAGCTTTTCTTCCCTTCGTTGTAAACGGATCGTTTAAAATAGCAAGAATCCTTCGTAGTTCCGAAGTAAGAGTGATTTTCGTCCCACCAGGTGACATCTAAATCTACATGGGATACTCTGCAAATCACATTTAAGTTCCTGGCAGAGGGTCCATCGAACCACCTTTATTCTATTTATCTCCCATAGCGCGCGGGAAGAAAGAGCACTTGAATCTCTCTGTTCGAGCTCTGATTGCTCGTATTTGATTCTGATGATCTTTACTACCAATATAAGTGGCAGTCGCCGGCCGCGGTGGCCGAGGGGACTGAGGCGCTACAGTCACGGTCTACACGGCCACTACGGTCGGGGGTTCGAATCCCCCTTCGGGCATGGATATTTGTGCCGTCCTTAGTATAAGGTAGTTGATAAGTAGTTTGTAAGTTTAGGGACTGATGACCCCGTAGTTAAGTCCCATAAGCTTAACAAACATTTGAACATTTTTTGAAGTGGCAGTCGCATTCGGAGGAGACTGTTGGCGATTGGAGTTTCGTAAGTAGTCCACGCCGCAGCGATAAGCGCCGTTGTTGTAATGATTCCTATCCCAGATCCTGTATCATTTCCGTGTTGCAGTTTTCCCTATATCGTGACAATACGAAACGAGCGTGTGTGTGGGGAGCTCGCGTTCCGCTCGACCCGCGTGGCCCGCGGTAAAACATTGCTACTGAGGAGTAGAAGACGTCCGCTCGACTCAGACCTACAGCATGCACTGCCGCTGTCGCGTGTCCCTTGCGAGAGCGCGCGTTTTCGCGCCGTTGCCAAAATCCCGCGTAACGGGAGTAGGCGGGGCGCGCCGGAGAATTCGTATAAACGCTTCCTGGCGGCCGCGCCTCTGTCCGCCGGTTTTCGGTGTGGCTGCCACAGTGTCATTTACCTTCAAAATCGCGACACATTTGCAGAAACGTCCAAAGATATGTGGTAAGTAACAATACAAGAGTCATCATTGTTCCCGTATCTGTTAAAAAGAAGCTTGGATTAAAAAAAAAAAAAAAAAAAAAAAAAAAAAATGCTTGCAGTCGGTCTCAAACCAACTACCTTGGATGGCGTAACGCGATACTGCTAAACAGACACAAGCGTCTAGGAACAGTAGTGCGTCGGACCCCAGTTACCCGTACTAACCGATAGATGTCTCTACGGTCGCAAGCTATGTCCTGCAGAGACACCATTTTCCATTTAATATTTTCACGCTTTTCTCCTTATAACTCGTGTCTTACTATTTCAAAGTTACGGCACACTTAAGAGGTACCAAAATCATGTCGTTCTTGGTACAATTAGTTGTAAATTACAGTCAATAAATGCCATATTGGCGAATAACCCTTGATGTTGACGAAAATGTAAAACAGACAGGTTTTGCATACATGCTCCTTGTAGTGTAGAGGATAAACGCATCTCGTTGAGAAACTTATAAGTGTTGGCGGTGGTTCGTTTCCTGGTCCAGACAATATTTTTTTCTTTCTTTTTTACCTTGACTCCTAAAAGTTTCAAAAAATGTTCAAATGTTTGTATAGTCTATGGGACTTAACTACGGGGTCATCAGTCCCTAAACTTACAAACTACTTATGAAGTACTTACGAACTATGACGGCACAAATATCCATGCCCGAGGGGGAATTCGAACCCCCGACCGTAGTGGCCGTGCAGACCGTGACTGGAGCGCCTCAGTCTCCTAGGCCACCGCGGCCGGCTCCTAAAAGTTTTCTTACACTGTTGTTAATTAAAAGAAATTTACATTTTAGGATATTTCGACATATTTACGTATTCAAGCGCTTTCTCTGAAAAGTGCGATTATTCTCTTTAGTGACAATACCGTGAAATATGGGCCAACGAATTGTAAACATTGTCTCGTGAACTACCTGCACATAAACTGAAGACACACTATAATAATTAATGTTCTAAATGTCATGCTAATTCCAATAATTTTATATATAGATTATGTACTAGAGTTATGTGGCAACTGTCGTTTCTTAACGAGACTGAAGTGCCTTGTTCCTTTTTTGCAACAACTGTTATACACGTTCTTGCGTCCTATATGCATTGTTTGTGGCCGGCCGCGGTGGCCGAGGAGACTAAGGCGCTCCAGTCACGGTCTGCACGGCCACTACGGTCGGGGGTTCGAATCCCCCCTCGGGCATGGATATTTGTGCCGTCCTAGTCCGTAAGTAGTTTGTAAGTTTAAGGACTGATAACCCCGTAGTTAAGTCCCATAGACTATACAAACATTTGAACATTTTTTTTGAACATTGTTTGTGAGTAATTGCGCTAATACTATACCCATTTAACTGATCTCAAGAGCTTTGTATTTTCTAATAAATGTATGAAATTATTTGTATCAACATGTCATTTGCAACATTTACTATAACAATGTGTCCCCACTTTATGTGCCGGTACTGTAGTTCAGAAGACAGTGTTTACAATTCGTTGGGCCATATTTCACGGCATGTTCACTAAATTGAAGAAATGAACTTTTAAGGAAAAGCGGTTGTACTTTCAAATATGTACATTCTATTGGGAGTTAAGGTGAAAAATAAAAATATTGTCGGAAGCGAAAAACGAACCACCACCCACCCACCCACCTACCCACACACACACACACACACACACACACACACACACACACACACACATCTGTTTTTATTTTTAGTGTTTTCTTTTATTTTGCATTTTTCTCTTTTGTTGTTTTTTTACCTTATATACAGGGTGAGCCAGCTATCTTCTCCACCCAAAATATCTCTGGAACAATAACAGTAACAGTATCAATGTACGGCTGGGGCCTATGAATGTACATATTTGGAAAATTCTAAAACGAAAGCAAACGTTTTTTTTTTTTTTTTTTTTTTTTTTTTTTTTTTTTTTTTTTTTTTTAACACAAACGTAAGTTTTTTTTAATGGACATCCTATGTTTTTTCTTCAGAAATCCATAGCATGACAAATCACATAAACAATGGCGTTGATTGCATAGCAATATTCCAATTACATCCCGAGATATTGCGACGCGAAGTTGACGCTTGAAAAACCCGAAATACGCTGCTAGCGCACGTCCTGAGGCTCAGGCGTGAACCCCATGCTGCCCGTAATCGCGATGTGATTGACATGCGTAATCGCATTTCCATTCTTATCAAGAAGTCCGAAACGCATAATACGGTCTGCTGGCATCCTGCATTAAAGTCGTACATTCCAGCAGGTATTTATCCCATCCCATAGGCTAGGGGTGACGCGGTTCTGTAACATATCTGTGTACCGCAACGTTAATCACAAAGTTAACTTCGCTTATCGTTAATCCGTTACTAAAAAGGTAATGCCGTTCAACGTTAAAACTTTACTTTACTGTAGATCTAGTGCAAGTGACAGTGAATGATTCACTCATAATAGTAAAATTCATGTTGATGGTTTAAGTGAAACGAGCAAGTGGACTAAAGGTTTTACCGTTGTTTAGGTAAAAATGTTTTGATTTGTGAAGTTCAGGTAAGACATAGAAGATGAATGTAAATATGTTTAACCAATTAGTTTTATTATCACATAATTATCAATGTTATGTTTATCTAATGCGTTACATGACAAACTGTTTCATACAAATGTTTCTGAACATCACTGGGTAAAATGGCCCTTTGTAGAAACTTGCACTGTGATACCAGCACTACATACTAAAGATAGAGTTCACATATCATGCTCAAAGTGATAACCATTGGCTTGCATACATAGGGTCACTCTGCGGATGAAGGATGCCCTACTTCGTGCTACTGTTTCCTCTTTGATGGCTGTACAAGCATCAATAATGCGTTGCTTCATGTCCTCTGGTGTTGTTGGTTCATGTTGGTAAACAGCATCCTTCACTGCTCCCAAAGAAAAAAATCCAGCAGTGTAAGGTCCGGAGATCGGGTAGGCCACCTAACTCGCCCACCACGTCCGATCCACCTACCAGGGAACTTACGGTTCAGAAGTCGTCGTGCTCTTAAGTCGTTATGTGCAGGTCATCCGTCATGCTGATACCACATGACACATTCTCCAGTTCAGAGGTATGGTGTCCAAGAGAACAGGAAGATTGTGTCGTATAAATCTGGAGTACGGTCTGCCATTTTGGACGCCACTTACAAAGAAAGGTCCGATAATGGTATCTCCAATAATCCCACAGCAAACATTCACTTTCCACGGACGTTGATGCTCTACCTGACGGAGCCATTTTGGATTGTCGGCGGACCAATAATGCATATTCCTCATATTGACAATTCCTTTGTTGGAGAATGATGCCTCGTCGGTAAAGAGAACATCTGCGAAAAGAATTGGATTAGTCAGACGTTTTTGCTGAGCCTACCGACAAAATGTTACCCTGTTGCTGAAGTCATTTTCATGAAGATCCTGGTGTAAATGAACATGGTAACGATGAAATTTATGACATTGAAGAATACGCTGTGCACTTGATTTCGACACACCAAAAATGTTCGATGTTTGTATATCTTATGGGACTTAACTACGGGGTCATCAGTCCCTAAACTTACAAACTAGCTAATCCTAAGGACGACACAAATATCTATGCCTGAGGGGGGATTCGAACCCCCGACCGTAGTGGCCGTGTAGACCGTGACTGGAGCGCCTCAGTTCCCTCGGCCACCGCGGCCGGCTCGACACACCAACTCCACGTTCAGTTTGACGTGTGATGAGAGGATTCACAGCTACGGTAGCGAGCACAGCAACTTCAGCACGTTCATCTGTGCGTGTTCTAGGACGATGTCTAGGTCTAGGATTTACTCGTAAGCTTCCCGTTTCACGTAGACGAGATGTGAGGCGACCAATCATCCGGCGCAAAGGCGATGGCTTGTCAGGGAATTGTCTTCTGTACAGTCGTTCTGCCTGAACAGAATTTCGCCCGTCTACAACAGGGTACAGTACAGTTATGTAGAGTAGGGTAGAAAACAGACATATTAACGTAATAATCATAATAAACGGTACTAAATCAATTTTTTTACAGTCGTAACTATCAAATATGTTCTTTGTGTAATTAAAAATCGCGTAAGTTGTAACAACGATCTATAACAAATGTAGTTTCGCGAAAGACTAACAGTAAATCGCGAACTGTTACAATACCTATTCTCAAACGATGATTAGAACCAAGAGAACTTGACAGTCAATTTAGTCCCTTATACAGCCTCTGTCAACCAAAGATTTACATGTGTAATCTTCATGACTAAAGCTCCGTGTTACTTTGCATCCAGCACTACTCTTTAATTTATATTACGAAAAATTTTGATAAATTGATCTCTCTTTATGAATTATCCCCTTTTCTTCAAAAAATTACCTTTTATAAATTTAATTGATTAAAAGTCCAATTTCAACCGAGGGAGTTATATAACACGCCGCCACACCATTCCCATGCCGTCCGGTAATAGTTCCACCAATATGCGGAGGAGGTAGAGAGGGTGAGATGGCTACCCTGGAGCTCAGATTGAAACTCTTTCGATACATCTGGGATGTCATGCATGGCTGCATGGCTTCGTTGTCAACTGCCCAGCAATAGACCATAATTGTCTGCCGCTCTGCGAACGATTCGGTGCCAGCTGCGTCCTCAGGAGGACAAGGAACTTCTAGACACTTACACCGAGTTTCAACGCAGTCCACAAAGCTAGAGAAGGCCTCCGACGATATTAGGCGCCTCTTCCATGACATTTGCTAAGTTCTTGTTCATCTAGCATTGTGCTAGATTTGTCAATAGTCGGTTTGATAAGTACGGAAGTATTATCTCTAACTATATAAAAGCGAAAGGACACCCATTCACTCACTCAATCATTCACTGATTAAACACGAAATCTCGGAAACTACTTCACCTATGAAGATGAATTAGGCAGGAACGTAGTTCTGTCATATATTGATTTTATTGTTGGAATTGTTGAGAGGCTGTGTGAGCCACAGAGACGCACTCCAGGCTGAGAAATAAAGACCATTGCAGATAACAGGCTAAAACAGACACTTATATCTCACGGGATGTAGGCACTAAAGAAATCTCCAGCGAATTGCTGATGCCTTCAGCCACTGTCCCAGGGTGGAGGTTACCTTTCGGAGAAGATGGGCGTAACTTCATATAGCGTCTAGACGCTGTTGTAAGACGTTACTTTAGTACTTGTGGGCCAACAGGCACGTTTTAATGTACGTACCAAAGTTGATATCAGTCACTTGAGAACAGCAACGTCAGTGGTTTCACGAGGCTGGAGTGAGAGAGTAAAGAAGAAAAACTGCAAGTTAGCAGCTCCCCTAAGACGTGACCTAAGGCGGAGCCTAAGGCATGGCCAACTGACGTAAAACACTGTTATTGTTGCCCATACTGAGTAGCGCCGTGACGTTTTCCTTTCAGCTGAACAATGTTGATACAAAGTATGGATTTTGGATTTTGTTAGTGCACAAACAAGCCACCTCCCCACCCGGGGAATGGCAGAAGGGACAGGGCTGAAACGTGGTTCGCTAGAGGGCTCAAAGAGAGGGCAAGCCACAATTTAGATTGGTTAAACAAAGCAGCGGCCAATAGGAAATTGATAACTGTCGGAAAGTGAGGAAAAGAAGTGCGCCCACACCGGCCGTTAAAACCCCCGGTATTTGGATCAAGAAGGGAGTTCTCAGTCAAAAGAGTCGTGTGCCAGCCCGTGGCTATCGCCGTTGGCATCGGAGTGCTCCACGACAGTCTGTTTCTCGCGGGGAATGCGTCTGTCTAGGGAATGCTGCTAGGGAATGTAATTACTGGCTTTTGTTGTGGCAACCGATTTATACTTCTTGTTTTTTTAAATGAATAATCCCAGTGTAGTAGGCTTAGTATGGGATGCAATAAATTTAATGCCATGTACCTATGAGTTCCATAAAGTTTCCTAAACAAGTATCCTCTCGAGTCCCGAAATCCGCGTCTCTAGTAGTTGCCTGTACTGTCTCTCTGCAGTCACTCCTTTCCGCTCGGGATATGCAGACTGACCTTGCTATCTCTTCTCTCTTTCCTATGTGAGACACGACATAGGGACACTGTCTGGTGCCAGGTGTGGGGTTGCTATTCCTGATTTTGAGATAGAGGGATACTTCGTTTGTACTCAGCCCGATGTCATGACTGTACTGACGGCTTAGAGACTTTATTAGTAGCAGCATTCGCACTCCCGTGAGAACAGACGGAGCGAGAAGAGAGAAGATAACGGAAGACACAAGGCAGGAAACCAGTCTTCGCGACTCCACGGCAACGCGAGGGTCATCGGGCAACCGCCTTCACGACTACACGGCAACGCGTGGTTCCGGAATGTCGGTCGGGTAGCAGGGCGACACCGCAGCGCGACGCCGGAGCGTCCGTGGCGTGGGCTCCTCAGCCGGGCACCGACCGCAGTAGCTGATAGCTACTCGACGCCGAGGTCAACGCAGCAGCAAGCAGCAGCCAGCACAGCGGCCCACAATCTCTGCCCTGCCCACCGCATCTCACCTCTACGCTGCTCACCGACAAGAAAGTAAGTCATGGCCACTTCTAACAATGCAGATGCTGATAGCCAGGTCGCTTCTAACATTACTATCAGTGACGCACTTAAATTGATACCCCAAGCGTTTGATGGCACAAAGTCTGCATTAAATGAGTTCATTAATAATGTTGACATCGCGTTCGAATTGGTGCGCGAAAGAGACCACCCAATATTACTGAAGTTTGTGAATTATCTTCCACATGGGAAGAAGTGAAAAATATTTTATTAGAAAATTACGCTTGCAAATGTACTTTGGATTTATATGCTTGTAAGATGTTTTCCAGTAGGCAATGGAAGGGTGAATCGATTGCAGACTGCCGGCCGCGGTGGCCGAGGGACTGAGGCGCTTCGGTCACGGTCTGCACGGCCACTACGGTCGGGGGTTCGAATCCCCCCTCGGGCATGGATATTTGTGCCGTCCTTAGTTGTAGGTAGTTAATAAGTAGTTTGTAAGTTTAGGGACTGATGAACCCGTAGTTAAGTCCCTGAAGCTTAACAAACATTTGAACATTTGATTGCAGACTGGGCAAGCAAAGTGAATTCGCTTCACCATCAATTTCGTGAGGCAGTACATGGTGTCATGCCTGAATCCGAATTAGCCGGGTCGTTGTCACTAGTAGGAAAATTAAGCAGAGCAGTATTCATTCAGGGAATATATGACGAGCGTATACAAACTATTGTGCGTGCAATGGGAGACAACATTACCCTAACTGAGGCTGTTGAGGTAGCTTTGACAGAAGAGTCGGCGATTATATCTACCAAAGGAAAAGGTTTTAATGATAAGAATCATCGGGGAAAAACGGGAAAAGTTACTCTTAAGTGTTTCGTATGTGGGCGTGTAGGACATACGGCTAAGGATTTCCGAAGTCAGGTCAAGTGTAAAACCTGTGGCAAGACAGGGCAATTAACGCGAGACTGTCGGCTTGAGAAAAGAATTCGCAAGGTCGAAACTGCTCAAGCATCTCGAGAGACAGGGACTCAGAAACCAGTTAGCTGCAATTTAGTGGGGCACAGAGGTCCTTGTAAGAAGGCAAAGCCTTTTGTTTGTTTCGTGTGTCATAGGCCAGGGCACATGGCCAGAGAGTGTACTGAAAGCTCGGAGTCATCCCTGAAAAATACAAAGCAGGAAAACTAACGAAAAGCATAAGATTGCAGTCGCCTTATGCTGAGTTGTGGAGGGTATTTAAAGTCGACTGCGAAAGTAAAAATGAATTTGCGGAACTGCAATGTACACAAAGTACAGAGAGTCCAATAAAGTTAGACAATGGCACCCAGATTAGCTTTTTAATATAAAGTATCTGCGAAGCCAGATCAGATATAGACCTGAAGAAAGTATAAAAATTAATCACAAATCCAGTCATTCATACGTATGGCACAGTAATTTTAGATCTTGAAATAGATAATGAACTAAGGGTGAAACATGAGTTTCATTGTTAGGAGGGGAGCTAGACATCCCCTATACCGGTTTAATGGGTAGAGACTTCCTTACTAAGCACGGCGTAGTGATTGATTACGCCAGAGGAACCCTAAGGGTAGGGAATAAGTTGTTACAGTTGTGTACGGAGATAGAAGCAAAAGGCACCAAGACAGATTTTGAACCTGCGAAGTGTAAATGCAGTAGAATACATAGCTCGCGGAGACGCGAAAGTATGTCAACACAAGGGCGAAGTACACAAATTTCCGGTAGGCAGCGGTGCCACAGTCGGAAAATAGAAGACGCGGCGCCAAAGACAGGCCACGTGGCAACTATAGAGATCGGTCCACGTGAAGAGAGAACTTTGAGAATAAAGGTTGTATACACTAGTCTAAGAGAAGGCATCATAGAGAAACAAGAGTTACAGGAAGGCGTGTACCTACCAGAGGCGCTGGTACGAGTACAAAAGAATTAAACACTCGGGAAGAGGCAGTTTCAATTGAGATGCCTCAAATTAAAGTAGAAGCAGTTCCGAATTTCAGTAGGGGTCCGGAGCAGACTGTGCGTAAGATAGATACGGTCAATAGAAAAAATAAATCAAGAATTAGCTTGTTAAAGGAGAATTTACGGTTGGATCATTTAAATGCCATTGAGATGCAGTCCATAATAGAGATATGTTCTGCGTATAATGATATATTTCATCTGCGTGGGGATAAGTTGACATATACAGATACTGTTCGGCACCAAATAAAATTGATAGCTGAAGCAGAGGGGCAAGTAATTTGCTCTCGTTCGTATCGAATTCCGGAAGCACAGAAAGAAGCATTACAACAGGAAATCAATCAGATGTTGGAGGACGATATAATTATGCCTTCCACTAGTGCGTGGAACTTTCCGTTAATTATGCTACCAAAAAAGGTAGATGCATCAGGAAAGAAGAAATGGAGGGTGGTAGCCGATTTTCGGAAACTAAATGATATTACGACTAACACAGTTTTCCCCCTCCCATGTATCGATGAGATTCTGGATGGACTAGGCAAAGCCATATATTTTTCAAACCTTGATTTGGCTAAAGGGTACTATCAGGTATTATTAGATGAAAATGACAGAGAAATTACTGCATTTAGCACTCCCTATGGCCATTACATGCATAAAAGAATGCCCATGTGACTCCGTTCTGCGCCTGCCACATTTCAACGATTGATGAATTCAGTGCTAATGGGGCTGCAAGGTGAGAAAATGTTCATTTACTTAGACGATGTTGTAAATTTTTGGTTCATCTTTAGAAGAGCACAATGCCCGATTGGGCGAGGCTTTCGAAAGACTAAGGAAACATCATTTGAAATTACAGGTTGATAAGTGTGAGTTCTTAAGAAAGGAGGTTACCTATCTAGGACACGTCTTAACTGAGACAGGTTTAAAACCAGAATCCAATAGGTTGAAAGCAGTGTCAGAGTACCCTCAACATAGACCAATAAAGGAATTAAAAGTTTCTTGGTGCTAATTGGCTACTATAGGCGTTTTTTGAGTGATTTCACTAAAGTGGCAAAGCCACTTCACGAGCTATTGAAAAAGGGGGTCAAGTACGAATCGGGTGCTGAACAAGAGAATGCGTTCCAGGTGCTGAAGGAGAAGTTACTTCAGCCACCTATCCTACAGTATCCCGATTTTTCAAAAAAATTATAATCACCATAGATGCTAGCCAGGACGCTATCGGGGCTGTACTTAGTCAAGGAGAATTAGGTAAGAATCTGCCAGTTGCCTATGCGTCCAGAACTCTGAATAATGCAGAACGAAATTATAGTACCACTGAGAGAGAATTACAGGCCATAGTTTGGGCAGTTAAGCATTTCCGACCATATTTGTTTGGTCGTCATTTTACTGTTTGTACAGATCACAAACCACTGCATTGGATCGATAATATTAGTGACCCGTCTTCACGCCTACTGAAGTTCCGATTGAAACTAGAAGAGTATGACTACGAAATTGTATACAAGAAGGGCAAGAACAATCAGGTCGCAGACGCACTATCGAGAATAAGAGCATTAGTTGCGGCGGATTCCGAATCAACTGAAGGCGAAAGTGTAGAAAAGCCAGTTGCCGAGGAAGACGCCCAGGAGGAAATAACTGCCAAAGAAAAAGCTGCAATTTTGCGGGAATTCCATGACTCACCCATAGGTGGTCATCAGGGGATCGTAAGAACCTACGATCGGATCAGGAAATACCGTACGTGGTCCGGTATGAAGAAGGATATTGCGGACTATATTAGGAAATGTGCTAGTTGTAAATATATATAAACTCAAAAAAAGACAAAAATGCCACTGGTGATAACACCTACGACAGAAAGTGTGGTCGATCGGTGTGATATCGATCTAGTAGGTCCATTAACGGTAACAGATCGAAATAATCGATATATACTAACCTTCCAGGATGCTCTAACCAAGTTCATTGTGGCAGAGCCGATAGAAAGCTCATGTCCTTGTGGAAAGAATAATTCTCAGATTTGGTATACCTTCGGTACTACTTGGTGATAACGGTAGTCAATTTTTAAGTGAGACACTGACCAGAGTGTGCAAACTGTTAAGGATTGGGAGAGTACAGACTTCGTGTTATCATCCACAGTCGAACGGGACCCTGGAGAGTACACACGTACCATAACGGAATTCCTAAGACATTATATCAATAAAGCACAGTCAAACTGGGACGAATGGCTCCCGTACGCTGTTTTCGTTTTCAACACGACACCACATAGCGCTACGAATTATACACCACATGAGTTGTTTTTCGGTAGAGAATGCAATGTACCCGGTATATTGCAGAGGGATCCCACAGGTGTTACCTACAATTATGATGATGGTGTAATTGAATTAAAAGAAAAAATGAGGCAGATGCACAAATGTGCCAGGGATCATATTAAACTATGTAAGGAGAGGAATAAAATGTACTTTGACCGCGATCAGAATCCTAAGGAATTTAAAGCGGCTGATCAGGTCCTACCATACGATGAAAGCGTTAGAAGGGGCCGACGTCTCAGTGGCGTGGTCCATACACTGTAGTACGGATAAAAGAACCAAATGTGGTCATTCAATTAAAGAGAAACAAATTCTTAACGGTACATGCAAATCGATTAAAGGAGCTCTACTAAAGTGGAACTTTTGTTTAAATTTCAGAGGTGGAAAATGATCAGGACGTAGCAAGGTCTAATTGGACAATTAACCCGTCACGAAACACGGCGAAAACGCGGCGTGTTAAATTTTGTGGGGGAAATTAGTAAGATATTGTTTGGCACATTTGATGAGCAGGATGCCTCCTATTTCAAATCAAAGATTGACTTAATAGAAAATGAACAGAGGCAACTGCTTAAGCTGACCAAGGAGCAAGTGTCAGTGGCCAAAGCTACTTTAACTAGTTTCAACCACACGGTAGCTAGTCTTGCACGTAATGAGGAAATGAGTGGTAACACACTGGACTCGTATTCGGAAGGACGGTGGTTCAAATCCACCTCCGGCCATCCCGATTTAGGTTTTCCTTGATTTCCCTAAATCACTCCAGGCAAATGGCGGGATGGTTCCTTTCAAAGGGCACGGCCGATTTCCTTCCCCCACCCCTCCCCAAAAACTCCGAGCGTGAGCTCCGTCTCTAATGACCAAGCAGTCGATGGGACGTTAAACCCTAAGATTCCTTCCTTCCTTCCAATGAGGAAATGATTGTCAGTAATATGGAGAAGCTCCATAGATATGTGAATGAGTATGCTAATAGCACGGACCGGAAGATACAACATTTGGCTGTCATTACCACTGTAAATGAACAACTAATACAATTGGTATCAATTTTTAATGAATTAGAAAGGGAATATGAGCTTTTAATTTCTGCCATAGTCAACGCACAGAAGAGAATACTGGAACCACACATAATTAATCCAGTGCAAATAGTAAAATATTCATGTATATACAGCCAGAAAAGGATTATTTATTAATTGATGAAGGAAAGCGGTACTATGCACAATTGAGCAACGAACAACTGTTGTGTAAGATGAGAGACCGGGTTAGCAAAATCTGCAAATAGAAATTTGTTTTAATGTCTACTTATGATCATGTGACGTGTGAAGCAAGAATGCTACAGCCCGTAAGGGAAATTCCTAAGGACTGCATTCAGAAATTTGTGAAATTAAGTGATAGTATTTGGACTCCATTGAGTCAAGATCAATGGTTATTCGTTGCTCCGACAGATGAAGGCTTAACAATACTATGTAATGACCATAAGGCAACCGTTGTATTAATCAAAGGCACCGGGAAACTGACATTTTATGGCAAATGTAAGGGATGTGGAACCCAAGTATTCATACAGTCTGAGCAAATAATACGAACTAATGTCACTAGTGAGGACATAGTGCCCGCTTTAAACATGCAGATTGATTGCTGTATAGTTAACGAGAAAAAGAGGAACATACCAGAGCTAAGGTTAGACATGCCTTTGGAGCATGTGATACAACATTTAGATGACTTTAAAGTTGCAGATCATACAATAGCAGAAATAGAAGAGAAGATAGCTTTCCAAGAACAGCATAATTTCTGATATGATTCATGGTATCATTATTCGTTCTGGTCATATCTAGGAGTTGTAATAGTGACTTTAATAGTTATATGTTGCTTGTGCCGATATTGCAAATGTTGTCAGGATTGTTTTAAATATTTATGGAAAGGCATGGGTGACGATTGTTGTGTCAGATTGTGTGTCAGAACGGCCATAGTGAACACATATGTAGGGTCAGAAATGACACACATCCGTAGCAGGAGGCCATTGCGCCCAATCCGACCAAATAGCGAAGAGCGGGAGTCCCGTTCTAATACTCCGTCACGAAGTGACGACAGCCCTCCGTTACCAATGCCCACTCCACATAGATCAAAGATAAAATACAGCACTGCAAAAACAAACCCCTTAGTACGTAAGAAAATACTTTTGTCTATCAGTTAACCAAGTACATAAACCTGTTGTAAAAATCCACACAATATACATTTTCTTATTGTAATCAAGATGTAAATTGTATTTATTAATATGTATCTATATATGTGATGAAATTCAGTAATGATGTGTCAAATGGACTATTTTAAATATGGTGTGTAGTGAAGACAATTTTATGTCAGTTTTTACAGATGTAGTGCAAAAGACAGAAAAGAAATTGAAAAAGTGCTTGAGAACTAAAATGAAACTAATGTCATGTCTAGAAATAAGATGTTTTTACCACAACAAAAGCCAATTTACAAATTTGTTGCCAAAGAGTGTCAACAAATTTTTTCCCATGGGGGGAGTTGTCATATATTGATTTTATTGTTGGAATTATTGAGAGGCTGTGTGAACCACAGAGACGCACTCCAGGCTGAGAAATAGAGACCATTGCAGATAAGAGGCTAAAACAGACACGTATATCTCACGGGCTGTAGGCACTACAGAAATCTCCTAGCGAACTGCTGATGCTCTCAGCCACTGTCCCAGGGTGGAGGCTACCTTTCAGAGAAGATGGGCGAAACTTCATATAGCGTCTAGACGCTGTTGTAAGGCGTTACATTAGTACTTGTGGGCCAACAGGCACGTTTTAATGTACGTACCAAAGTTGATACCAGTCACTTGGGAACAGCAACGTCAGTGGTTTCACGAGGCTAGAGTGAGAGGGTAAAGAAGAAAAACTGCAAGTTAGCAGCTCTCCTAAGGCGTGGCCTAAGGCGGAGCCTAAGGCTTGGCCAACTGACGTAAAACATTGTTGTTGTTGCCCATAGTGGGTAGCGCAGTGACGGTTTCCTTTCAGCTGAACAATGTTGATACCAAGTATGGATTTTGTTAGTGCACAAACAAGCCACCTCCCTACCCGGGCAATGGCAGAAGAAACAGGGCTGAAACGTGGTTCGCTAGAGGGCTCAAAGAGGGGGCAAGCCACAATTTAGATTGGTTAAACAAAACAGCGGCCAATAGGAAATTGTTAACTGTCGGAAAGTGAGGAAAAGAAATTCAAATGTTCAAATGTTTTTAAAGTCTATGGGACTTAACTACGGAGTCATTAGTCCCTAAACTTACAAACTACTTATGAACTACTTACGAACTAGGACGGCACAAATATCCATGCCCGAGGGGGGATTCGAACCCCCGACCGTAGTGGCCGTGCAGACCGTGACTGGAGCGCCTTAGTCTCCTCGGCCACCGCGGCCGGTGTGAGGAAAAGAAGTGCGCCCTCACCGGCCGTTAAAACGCCCGGTATTTGGATCAAGAGGAGAGTTCTCAATCAGACGAGTCGGGCGCCAGCCCGTGACTATCCACTTTCTATATCTTCCTTTACATCCGTATTCCGCAGGCCGCCTCATGGTATGTGGTGCATAGCTCTTTTATTGTTAGAATTATTGAGAGGCTGTGTGAACCACAGAGACGCACTCCAGACAGAGAAATAGAGACCATTGCAGATAACAGGCTAAAACAGACACGTATATCTTACGGGATGCAGGCACTAAAGAAATCTCCTAGCGAACTGCTGATGCTCTCAGCCACTGTCCCAGGATGGAGGTTACCTTTCGGAGAAGATGGGCGTAACTTCATATAGCGTCTAGACGCTGTTGTAAGACGTTACCTTAGTACTTGTGGGCCAACAGGCACGTTTTAATGTACGTACCAAAGTTGATATCAGTCACTTGGGAACAGCAACGTCAGTGGTTTCACGTGGCTAGAGTGAGAGGGTAAAGAAGAAAAACTGCAAGTTAGGAGCTCCCCTAAGGCGTGGCCTAAGGCGGAGCCTAAGGCGTGGCCAACTGACGTAAAACATTGTTGTTGCCCATACTGGGTAGCGCCGTGACGTTTTCCTTTCAGCTGAACAATGTTGATACCAAGTATGGCTTTTGTTAGTGTACAAACAAGCCACCGCCCCACAAGTGGAATGGCAGAAAGGACAGGGCTGCAACGTGGTTCGCTAGAGGACACAGAGAGAGGGCAAGTCACAATTTAGATTGGTTGAACGAAGCAGCGGCCAATAGGAAATTGTTAACTGTCGGAAAGTGATGAAAAGAAGTGCGCCCACACCGTCCGTTAAAACTCCCAGTTTTTGGATCAAGAGGAGAGTTGTCAGTCAGACGAGTTGGGCGCCAGCCCGTGACTATCGCCGTTGCCCTCGGGGTGCTCCACGACAGTCTGTTTCTCGCGGGGAGTGCGTCTGTCTAGGGAATGCTGCTAGGGATCGTAATTACTGGCTTTTGTTTTCGCAACCGATTTATACTTCTTGTTTTTTAAATGAATAATCCCGGTGTAGTAGACTTAGTATGGGATGCAATAAATTTAATGCCATGTATCTATGAGTTCCATAAAGTTTCCTAAATAAGTATCCTCTTGAGTCCCGAAATCCGCACCTCTAGTAGTTGCCTGTACTGTCTCTCTGCAGTCACTCCTTCCCGCTCGCGATATGCAGACTGACCTTGCTACCTCTTCCCTCTTTCCTATGTCGGGTACGACAGTTCATAGGTAGAAGACGTCAGCCAAGAAAGGATTTTGCGATAGGGCCGATAGTTCAGGAGATATGACGTAATAAACAATGAAAACTTCCCCGTCTTGCGGCACGTGATGGTGTGACTTTATCAGTCCATTATTTGACAAGGAGAGCATTTAACGACTTGCAACAAACTTTAAACATAATTTCAAACCTTTATGAAACTTTCCCGCTGACAACCCCAACAAAATGATAAAAGGAAAAAGAAATAATAAAAATGAAGTTTGTCGCTTACTACTTTTTCGGCGCTCATGCAATAAAATTACGGCATTTCGCATGACGCTACAAATTATAATTTGTGCACTGCAAACTGTAGCCCCAGGAAATTTTGCAGAGAATATACACACGTATAGATGAATTTACTTTCCAAATTGTGTCTCAGTACGTCACGTAGTTCATGAGATATGAGTACATAAACAGCAACGTTCATACAAAACCGCCCTATCACGCACCAAGTTTTAATCTATTACTTCTTTGGTACTAATTTGTATTCGCAACAGATTTTACAGATATACAGCACTTATGCAAATAAATATACACCTCAAAAATTATACAATTGTACAACATATCTCAAATATGAGATGTACGAATTTTATGTCATTTATATTTTGATTACTATATTCCTTTGTTTGGATACTGTACTTATAATTTTGTACATTATGCAAGACAGCCTTATTTCTTATATACTATACGATAAATATAACACGTTTTTGGGAAAAAAGAGATGGACATAGAGAGAAGGGATAGGAGAAGTACTAAATCAAGGCAGGAATAAATAAATAAATACCCGGGCAACGCCAGGTTTTCAGCTAGTGGATGTATAATTGCGTAGGGTTCCGCAGCCAGTTCCAGTTGACATGAAAGTTTTTAGACTGTTGCACCGCGTGTTAATTTAAGACGGATATTACTTTAACAACCAACTGAAACCCATGAAACGGGTTAACTTTGGAAGTGGGTTTCACACAGGTTGTGTCATTCACTGATTCCAACCATTTAAGCAAATTTTATTTAATAGAAACCAAAGCATAAAATGAATTAAACATGACACGATTAAGAATAGTCTTGATAATCCGGCCTTGAAGAGGTTCGGGCAATAGTAGGGAAGACCGGGCACGTTGGCCATAGGGGCAGGATGGCCCAGTCGAAATAGTTGATACAATAGACGCTAGATCGTCTTAGGAATCAATCAGAAAGTAGGTAGCGCTGTCTCTCTCCTTATACAGGGCCAATATCGCAGGTGGCGAAGTTTTGGACAAGCTGTAGTCCATATTGTTTTTGTGAGTCTTTCAGTAAAATTATACTCGTCGGTTAATGTGTGTTATTTAACTTTTGCTTGCTGTAGACGCAACGGGTTGAGTAGTATAATTAAAGGTCATAGATTAAGGATTATTTTCATATAACATACGGTATAAAGAACAGAATTTATTATAAAGATGGCGATGGTGCAAGTTGGCCCAGAGAGGACGGGGCACGATGGCCAGCCGAGACAATCTGTCACGTCCTATAGCAGCCATACTTCTTTGAACTCGATGAAAGGTTTTTTACTTTTAATGATGATACTGTTAATAATTATTCGACTTCATTAAATTATTAACGTAATTGTCGGAGTTAAACATATTTTGATACGTTACATTAACGAGATAAAAAGCGTTGAAAAAACGCCGACCTGTAAATTTTATTTTAATCTTAAGTAGTGATCTGAGAAGTCAGAATCTCGTTCATTTACTTGTTTTCAAAACATGAGTTACGGCTCTGGTTTAAACCTTTGTTTTATTTGTGGTATCATAAAACTGATCAGATTCTGGGATTCCAAGAAAGTCTTACTGGAGGTACTGTGCCAGGTCATTCTGCACAGGTAATTGAAACTCAGGAAACAGAAATTGAATTTCAACCGATGCCACTGGAAAGAAATAATGAAGAAAAATTAAATCAAAGGCTAGAAAGGCCTTTTTCAAAAAGGCGGTGCGAGCAATAATATAATCAAATTAAGTCAGTTGCAGGAGGCATGAAACGCTAAAAAAAAAGCCAAGGCAAGATGATGATGATGACGATGAGGAAGAGTCACAGTGCCTTTTTGAAACAGTCAGCTGGAGAACAAGGAATTCAGTGCACAAACTGTAAGCGTTCGGTTCATCAGACATGCGCGAAAAATGAAATCGTTGGACTATTTTACGAGTGTTAAAACTGTGCTGATCCTTAGAAAGTGGACATTGATTAAAGTTGATCGGTTTGTATTAAGAGACTATAAATCGTAATAAGTTTAACCTGCCCTGTTGTCATAGTCCTCAGTGTTAAGCGTTTAACACAATATTCAACTTCATACTATGTACATTAAAGTGTATTTCTTGATAACTGTTAGTTTTATTTTAGTTTCCTAATTATACATACCAAAAGACTGCATGGGCCCAGCCTCTGGGCCAGCTTACCCCGAGGTAGGGGCACATTGGCTCACTTGACATATATCCAGTAATTAATTTTTTCTAATACTTTAATTGATATTCTGAAGCTTAATAACTGCCATCCAGATTCAGTAAAGACCTATCTAAATCTTAACAATAATTTTATAAATTTAAACATGTCAAATAAATGAATATGAAGAAAAATTTAAAAAAATAATGCCAACGTGCCCCGGTTTCCCCTATTGCCAAAAAGTAACAAGGGAATAATTTACTTTACAAGTTTCAATCAAAGATTAATAACATTTTAATCATAAACTCTTCTGAACCAACAAAAGCTAGATGATGAATTGTACAAAGTACAAATCAGATCAATACCAAAGCACTAATCTTATTTTATACCCAACAAGGAGAAAGGCAGTAACTCAATTTACAAGTTTCAATTCAACATTGATAAAATTTTAACCACAAAATGCTAGGAATAAACAACAAGCTTGATTATTACTTTCACAAGGCACAAACCAAATCAGTATTTCAGAACAGACACCAAAGAACATTTTAAATAATCGCCCAAAGAGGATGCTACAGATAATGATCAGTATGAAAACCAAAGTGAGACCCACGTAAGAGAACCATTAACAGACGGCACCCGTCGAAACGCCAAGCAAGTGAAAGCAAGAAAGGCTAGTCTACACAACAACACTAGGTTGCGAAACTCGTTGCATGAAATGAATTGCGCGCAACTAGTTTCGTGTATGTCTGTAGAGACGGTGCCAATACTACACACTTCAGTTTCGTTGTTTTGTGAGTGCCGTAGTCGCCGTAAAATGAAAGTTTTGGTAGCTGTACCAGTTGTGGCGAATCTATTGCTTGTCTGTGTGAAGTCGCTGCATAAGAGTAAACATAAAAAGATTAAGAAACGTGTTTGGGTTCGTGACTGGATTAAAAAAAGACGTCAGCTCTGTTGATCTGCGACCTTCCTGAAAGAAATTGTGATTGAATACCCTAGAAGATATTTTAATCAACTTAGAATGTCACCAGAGCAGTTAACGTTCCTTTTAAACAGAGTTAGTAATGCAATAAAGAATCAAGTTAACCGTTATGTGTGAAGCATAGTTACCAGAACTGAAATTACAAATTGCATTACATTTCTTGTCAAGTAGATATTCTTCTCTGAGTACTTGTACCGTGTTCCGAAATCCACAATTGCCATACTTCGTTTGTATAGGTATTTCGGATTGGATGTATTTTAGTCTGCAATTCACTAATCGTCAACCCATCGATATTTAATTTCAAAAATAATTGTCAGAAGAGCACTAACACGCCCTTAAAATCGCACAAACACCTACTCAACGCATATATCTTCAAAAACCGAATCATTTCTCCCGTTCCCCTCTTTATGTTGTATTTTGTTCTGTATTGGTCATGACCTAACCTAAAAAACACGCGCAATCAGTTTCGCCAAAGTTGGAACGTGCCGAAACTTTTTAGTTTCGTCAACGAGTTGCGCGAAGGCCTGCTGCGCATGCGCATTGGCCAGTAGCGCAGTTTCATGAAACGTAGTGTCGTGTAAACTAGCCTAAAGGCTAGTCTACACGACGACACTAGGTTGCGACACTCATCTCATGAAATGAGTTGCGCGCAACTGGTTTCCTATATGTCTGTAGACACGGCGCCAATACCATACACTTCAGTTTCGTTGTTTTGTGAGTGCCGTAGTCTCTGCAAAATGAAAGTTTTGGTAGCTGTAAGAGTTGTGGCGGAGCTCTTGGTTCTCTGTGTGTTGTCGCTGCATAAGACTGCAAAGACTAAGAAACGTGTTTGGGTTTGTGACTGGATTAAAAAAAGACGTCAGATCGGTTGCTGAAAAAAATTGTGATCGAAGACCCTAGAAGTTATATTAATCAACTCAGAATGTCACCAGAGCAGTTAACGTTCCTTTTAAACAGAGTTAGTAATGCAATAAAGAAACAAGATACTATTATGCGTGAAGCATTGTCACCAGAACTGAAATTAGAAATTGCATTACGTTTCTTATCAAGTAGATATCTCTATAATATCTGTACCGTGTTCTCAAATCCACAATTGCCATAGTTCGTTTGTATAGGTATTAGGAATTGAATGTACTTTAGTCTGCAATTCACTAATAGTCAACCCATCAATATTTAATTCACGAATAATTGCTTCAAGAGCACTAACACGGCACTGCTTATTCCTGAAATTTTCATCGTTAAAATGGCACAAACACCTATGCATCGCATATATGTTCAAAATCCGTATTATTTCTTCCTTTCCCCCCTTTATGTTGTGTTTTGTTCTGTATTGGTTATCACCTAACCTAAAAACACACGCAATCAGTTTCGCCAAAGTTGGAAGGAGCCGAAACTGTTTATTTTCGCCAACGAGTTGCGCGAACGCCTGCCGCGCATGCGCACTGGCCAGTAGCGCAGTTCCATGAAACCTAGTGGCGTCGTGTAAACTAGCCTTAAGGCAAAGTCAAAGAGCCGGGAAGCGGCCACATCAAGACCTCTAGCGAGGCAGGGGATGCCGTCTGCTAACGGCAGCGAGGGCCAAGTAGCCAACCGTACTCTACCACAAGTAAGCTGTAACACCACCAGAAGTATAAACACGGCGCCAACATAGATTAAACACAATTCTGCAACGTCAATAATAATTCACTTGCCAGCATTAAACAAAACTCTACAGTTACAGGTAAATGAAAAGGGCGCTTAAACAAGAGAAGCTAATTCATAGACATTACATATTTGTTATTTGCAGCAACGAGCCACGCCCATAAATATCTGTTTAAAGACAACGCACACGCGATCAAGAGCAGTCAGTCAGATACCACAACGGATATTAGAAATCTAACTTGAATTTTACCGCGTGACTCTGAGAAGCAGTTAAATTTTACGATGGTTATCCAAATGCCAATACATTTGTATAACAGACACTGAAAGTATTCTTCAAATAAGACAGATAAATATAAAACAAGTAACCAGATTTTGCTACTTGGCAACATGCTTAAGAACGGCGTCACAACACCAATCATTTAATGACATAAGCAGCCATTAATACCGTCACTACGACATTCAATTAAACACTTCAATATGTTCACGGAATAAACATACCAACAAGAGCTGGCTAAATAGAAAGAAAGCCATTTCATTCTACACTATATGAACGGTTTGCTTTGCAACGGCAATGATTTCAAAAGCCAGGTGGCCGTTAAACCGTTACTACGACGTTCAGTTCAGATTCACGTATAAACATAAGTCAGTTATAGTGAATCACCTACCCGTAAGACAAATCAGAGGTTGTCAGTAACGCTTTGTGTTACCAGACTTGACAAAGTAACAAATAAGTTGTGACATTACAAGCAAGTTGATAGCGGACACTGGGATTTGTTATTTCCACTTCTTTCAGATCCAGATATACCTTACGTTCTCAGAGTACCTTCAACTTATACATAGAACATAACACCAGTTGACTTTAGCCATAATTCGCGTAGGCCGGCCGCGGTGGCCGAGGGGACTGAGGCGCTTCAGTCACGGTCTGCACGGCCACTACCGCCCCCCCCCCCTTGGGCATGAATATTGTGCCATCCTTAGTATTAGCTAGTGTATAAGTAGTTTGTAAGTTTAGGGACTGATTACCCCGTAGTTAAGTCCCATACGTAGGTCAGAACACTTCTGTGAACAAACATCAAACGTTAGTTACAAGAACTCAGAATAAGACTACTGCTTGGTACGAGCCCATCACTGCCTGAAGAGTGTCCACATTACCCACATAACAACTAACTCGCGCAGACTGTGGACACGGACAAACGACGTTACGGCTATCAATCCAGCGGTGAAGGCAAAAGTCCCTTTCAGTCCGAGATCTCACGGTCTGACGCACATTCACCAATTGTCTCCACTCGTACCCAAAATACCGCCTGCTCGGGCTCGCCAACGAGGCTCCACATCGAGCTATCGAATCCACCGATAGTCTTTAGCGAGATCAGGTTAAAGAATTCGAACCTCAACGTTTCGGCCAACGTTATAGCGGTCTTATTCTGGTTATATTGATATGAGCCAGTTGTTAAGAGACCATACATTTTGTTATTACTGCCATCTAAGTGTGACGTTACGTCACAATTTTAAAAATCATCGATGTTATTAGTGAGTTTTGGCGGAGAAGTGGAAACTTTATTATAATAGGATACGGTGGTGGAAAGAGTGATGATCACCCGTTGTCTGTTGGTCCTTACATAGAGAGCTATGATTGGTGGTCGTCGGTGAATGAGGTGAGGTCTTCCGTTTCTCTCGTGCTGACCGTGGGCCTCGCGGCGGCAGTTGCTTGCTGGGCATGCTCGCGTTATTTGTTGTCAGTGTCTGCAGAAGCCTCTTCAAAAAACTGGGTATATTAACTACTGCCTCTCATACCCAAACCTTCAGATGTCAGACACTGAGATCGGTACCAAAAGTTGTATATCGTTAGAGTATCAACCGAAATTTCTTTTATAATTCGTGCTATGTGCTGCCGTCCAGGAGAACATGCTTAAATTATAATAATAAGTAACACCTAACCTACGGAGTAGAGGAAAAGCATAACTGTGAGAGCTTATCATGTTGCCCTACCGAGGGCTAGTTGGTAGAGCGTCACTTAATCGAACAGAGGGTGGTGGGTTCAAGCCCCACCTAGAGCTTTTTTTCAAACTGCAGTACGTTGAAAATTGTTAAAAGAGAATGTCTATAACGTTCCACGGGTTCATTTCGCAAAACAGCACTGTCAACTGCAGCAGTAGCAGTAGCGTGCGGACTGGACAGCAACGTCAGCCCCACTTGATGGTGTGGGCAAACACACGGCACTCTAGCCACAACACGCACATCCGCTGAACGGCGGTGCTGCCTATCTAGCAGTCATTTGTTGTTGTTATTATTATTACTTTAATACTTCCGCACGTAAGGTGCAATTGTTTCTTTCTTATACGAATATACTCTACACGTTTGCTACTTTCAAATAAAACGAAGCAGAAGGAAACTGCCGATAACACAGTGCTATTAAATCCGAACAGTCCTTTTACATTTCAGGAGCATGTTGTCCCATGTAGCACACAGTGTACGTTTGTCGACGTAGAACAATTTGCAAAGTCGTACAGAAAAAAAAAAATTCGTGCCACTTGGGTTTGAATCGAGGACCCTCGTTTTGTGTCCCAGCCTCGTCGCCGCTTTTGTGTCTCGTTCCGTTGTAGGTGTCGGTGGCCGAGTGGAATGAGACCGACACAGAAATAAAGATAGCACGCTGGGGCAGGTACGGAGGGGAGCAGCCAGAAACTAGAAACACTAGAGTAAATTAGAACGAGATATATATTGCACAGAATTTATACAATACTTAACTTTTACATAGTACTGCAGAAGGCTGATACATAGTTGTGAGAGGCCTGCCTAGTGCCTGTACGATAGCCAAGTCTTCACTGGTGCCTATCTGATTCCGAAGGTCCTAACTGGTTGCTATCTCAGACCCAAGTGAACGATGTCGTTCAGCGGTGGCCACGAGCGGCGTTGTAGCAGAGGCGCTCGTGGCTGTCGTCGTAAGAACGCCGCGCCGTGCGTGCATGGCGGCGCGCGGCGAAAGTAGGTGGCGCGCACTTTGTACTTGTGCGACACCACACCTCGTAACGACAAACATTCGCTCTATGTACTACCCCACGGAAGTTGGCAGACCCCTACAGATAGGCTTTTCCTTGTGCTCCGTAGGTCAGACGTTACATATTATTTCCCGTTTACGCACGCTCTCCTGGACGGCAGCACATAGCACGAATTATATAGAAGTTCCGGTTGATACCCTATCGATATACAACGTTTGGTACCGATCTGAGTGTCTGACACCTGAAGGTTTGGGTATCAGTATATTTACTCCTTAATGAAATTTGTCATGAATAATATATCCCTTATCCAAACAAACAGCTCAGTTCATACCTACAATACCAGGAACAAAGATGATCTATACAAGGACTTCAAAGCCACTTACTTTAGTTAAAAAAGGAGTCCACCGCTGAGGAACACATATTTTCAATAATTTACCAGCAACCATAAAAATTTTAGCAATAAATAAGGATCAGTTTAACATGAGCCTAAAATACTTTCTAGTGGCCTACTTCTTCTATTCAACTCACGAATTTTTAAATAGATCCAAATGATGCATTTAATTGCATTCATACTATTAGTATTATTATATTATCAGCTTGTAAGAAGAAGATTGACATGTTCCACATACACGGGGATCTTCTCAACACGGATCTATGGAATGAACAACTAATCTAAGATAATTAAACCAGCAAGCAACTGCCGCCGCGCGGGCGACGGCCAGTAGCAGAGAAACGGAAGCCCTCACCTCATTCGCCAACGACAACCAATCGTAGCTCGCTATGCAAGGAACAACAGACAACGGCTGACCCCACTCTTTCCGCCGCCGTACCCTATTGTAATAAAGTTTCCTCTCCCCCCTTCAAAAATCACCAATAACATCGATGATGTTTTAAAATTATGAGGTAAAAAAAGTCACAGTTGGCATTAATGAGAAAATATAGTGACTCATAACAACTAGCTTACATTAGTGTACCCATAAGGAGGCCACTGTTAACGATGGCCGAGACGCTGGTTGTTAAAGTAATAGTCATCTTACATTATGACGTAGCATAACATGCAAAGAAATGTAAACTATTACGGATATGCTTCGTGAGTATACTGTTTGATGGGAATGCCTGGAGAAAAGACTACAATCTTTACGGAAAACGCAATTCAGGAAATTTAGGGAGCTTGTTTTTGCTACAAATTGCGAAAGGGCACTGCTCCCTGCAACAGTCATGTAGCTTAAGAACAAAAGAAGAGAGGTTAACACTAGTATTTATTCATACAGGGAATAAAGTGTTTCCATTTTTAAGTGGAGTAATAAAAGTAATGACTAAGTTTGGTAGAAAGCACTCTCAACCATGCACTGTGCAATGGATTACGTAGTGAACAGTGAGGTAGAACAAATACTGCTACATATCTTCTGGCTATTTTAGACAGACGTAAATCTTACGCTGATAGAAATTGTGTAGTGGTTATTCAAAAAGTTGAAATGTTTGTAAATGTATGGGACCAAACTACTGCGGTCATCAGTGCCTAGGCTTACAAATTACTTAAACTAACTGAAGGACAACACGCACGCACGCACACACACACACACACACACACACACACACACACACACACACACTCATGCCCGAGGGAGGACTCGAACCTCTGGCGGACGCAGCTTCGCAGTCCCTGATAAGGGACCTAGAATCGCTCGGTTATTTCCGCGAGGCTATAGTGGTTGTTTTTGCTTCTGTGGCAGTAAGGATTCTGTCTTTAACCGTTTAATGTCGCTAATTCTTTAACAGTTTAATGTCCGTAATTTAAATGCAGTCTAATAGCACTTCCATTAAATTTATCTTTATTACAACATAATCTCCTTAACAAAGTTACCTATAAATTCCAGGTGTGCAATATTCTAGCCGCTATAATTCAAAGGAACCGTTTAGCTTTTCCACTAACCGTCGCATACAACCTCTCCGATTTACGTGAAATGTACGTTATTTAAATTACGCGTTTCATTCCACCCTACTAATTGTATGCATAATTTTCAAGACGCAACAATTTAACAACTGTAAGTATCTCGGTAGATATGGTACGCTTTATAGACGTTAAATAGAATTTCAAGTAGGAGAAAAATGCAAAAAAACGAAGTTTTTCTCGTGATGGATTTATTAGGCGAAAATGTAACGTTAGGGTTTTAACTCTAGTCTTCGATAGGGTCTCTAGAAAAGGACGGATGATACACTGTTGAAACATGAAGTCATTTAAAAAAATCAAAAAGCACATAAACGACAGTTCTCGGTACTAAAATGTTCGACATTGCCTCCACGCGAAAATGCCATTCTTCGGGGGCCTATATCTCGCCGCGGCGGAGTGGCGCTATGCTACTATTATATCTACATCTACATACATACTCCGCAATTCACCGTGGGATGCGCGGCGGTGGGTACACTGTACCACTACTAGGCATTTCCTTTCCTATTCCACTTCCAAATAGAACGAGGAAAAAAAGAATGCCTATATGTCTTCGTACGAGCCCTAATTTCTCTTATCTTGTCTTTGTGATCTTTACGCGAAATGTGAGTAGGCGGCAGCAAGATCGTACTGCACTCACCTTCAAATTCCGGCCCTCTAAATTTACTCAACAGAAAGTCACGAAAAGAACGTCGGCTTTCCTCCAGCGATCTCCAATTGAGTTGTCGGAGCATTTCCGTGATACTTGCGCATTGATCGAACCTACCAGCAACAAACCTAGCTGCTCGCCTCTGAACTGCCTCTATGTCTTGCTTTAAACTGATCTGCTGCGGGTCCCAAAGCACTTGAGCAATATTCAAGACTTCGTCGCACAAGCGTTTTATACGCGGTCTCCTTTACAGGTGAAGTACATCTTCCCAAAATTCTTCCAATAAACCGAAGTCGGCTGTCCGTCTTACTCACAACTGTCCTTACATGTTCGTTCCATTTCATATCGCTCTGAAATGTTACGCCTAGATATTTGAACGACGCGACAGCAACAAGAAACTCACTACTAATGCTGTATTCGAACATTATGGGATTGTTTTTCCTACTCATGCGCATCATCTTACATTTTTCTACACTGAGAGCTAGCTGCAATTCTTCGCACCAACTAGAAATTTTGTCTAAGTCATCTTGTATGCTATTACAGTCAGTTAAAGACGACACCCTTCCATACACCACAGCATCATCAGCAAACAGCCGCAAATTACAAGTTACTCTGTCCATCAGATCATTTATATAGATAGAAAATAATAGCGGTCCTATCACACTCCCCTGGGGCACACCTGACGATACACTCGTCTCTGATGAACACTTTACAAACATTTGAACATTTGATTTGCCTGTATCTCGGGTTCGTTGATCACAGTGGTAATGGTGGAGTATTTTGAATTACGGTTCCCCAATTTTCTACCTGCAACATATTCGCTGTCTTTGTGTTTCAACAGATGTTTCAGCTGGTATTTAATTATGGCTCCGTGGTCTGTCAGTCCCGCAGCTTTAGCTGAAAAAATGTTCAAATGTTTGTAGAGCTTATGGGACTTAAATACAGTGGAATTAGAGATCCCAAAATGTTTTATATAACTGAATGGGAAAACGAAAAATAAAATAAATGTATCCCAGTGGGATTCGAACCACCGAGTATTTGGTTATGACCCCAGTACGCTACCACTTTTTTTTTTTTTTTTTTTTTTTTTTTTTTTTTTTTTTTTTTTTTTTTTTGGAAAAAATACTAATGAGGATATGACTTTATTTTATTTTATTTATTTAAAGTTTTACGCACTTGCTGCCCGTGCAAGAGGGAAACGATTATGTGCTTATGAGAGTTGATGGCAGCAGACCGTATTATTCGTTTCGGACCTCTTGATAAGTATGGAAGTGCGATTACGCATGTCAATCACATCGCGATTGCGGGCAGCATGGGGTTCACGCCTGAGCCTCAGGACGTACGCTAGCAGCGCATTTCGGGTTTTTCAAGCGTCAACTTCTCGTCGCAATATATCGGGATGTAATTGGAATATTGCGATGCAATCAACGCCATTGTTTATGTGATTTGTCATGCTATGGATTGCTGAAGAAAAAATATAGGGTGTCCATTTAAAAAAAAACATAAGTTTGTGTTAAAAAACACATTTGCTTTCGTTTTAGAATGTTTCCAAATATGTACATTCATGGGCCCCAGGCTTACAACGATACCGGTGAAAGTCGTTTTCCAGTAGCTGTTATTGTTCCAGAGATATTTTGGGTGGACAAGATAGCTGGGACACCCTGTATATAAATCACCAGGTTTGTAAGAATATATTCTGAAATATTGTCTTTGTATTTTATATTATTTATTTTGTTTTCCAGCTAGCTCAGTAAATGGATGAAACATGAACCTTCTCAGGGACGTGATTATTCAGGTTAAATTTTAGTTGAAGGTCTTCAACTGGTGTGAGTGTTCTTACAAAGTAGTCCCACATTAAATGCTATAAAAATAATGTTCGAATACAAATGTTATTAATATTTCTATTGAAGTCAATGTGGAACCTATCCTTTAATTTAAAATTAGGAATATTATTCTCAGTTACGTATATCATTGAAACTTTAATGTCCAACTTGAAGTAAAATCGCAAATGAATTCACTGAAGCTGAATGAAAACTGTCTTTTAACTTTTTAAAATTTGGCTATCAGGAAATTATTTAATGAAATATTATTAACTTCTCACTCAGAATAATAATAACAGTCACTTTGAATAATTATGCACGTCGTAATTTATAGATCTTTGTAAGATACCACATTTTGCCATACATTACCACAGAAGTTGGCGTAATTTTTATGTTAAGTCCAGTTTGGTTTTGCAGAGCTGAAATATGATATTATTTTTTTTTATTAAGCCTTATTTTCCGCTCATCCTTGCTTCATCAGTTAGGAATTCTATATTTGCCACGTAATGGCGGCGGGTGATGCAATCTGTGTCGTTAGCTTCTTGCTGAAATAAATGCTAATGGCGTCCCTTTGTATTTCATATAAATAATCAGGGTATTTCTAACTAATTAAAGTTTGTACACTTTAATAGATATATTTTAAGACTTTAAAAATGTTCAAACGCATTTACAGATCTCATTACAATGTTTCCTTCATTTTCATCAAAAACAATCTCGTCACGATACATGAATCGACCAGAGCCAACGAACTAGAATTGTGGCTGATACACGAGATACAGCGCTCTTTGCGGCAACCTGCGTAAACACGGTCGCCATATTGGCGGTGGTCAGCACACTTGACAGGAGTCTATTCATCATATGTTGTTAAAAGTGAAGTGCTGTATTTAGTGTATATTGTATATAGTGTACATTTTCTGTACAATCTTTGCTTCTGCAATATGCCTAAAGTGTGTTCAGCATTTAAATACACAAATCGAGATGTTAAAACGACAAATATTTCGAGCAAGAACACCAGTTGTTTTGCCTCTTTTGGTCTCTGTCTATACACAAACAAAACTCCTGGCTAATGACACATAGCTTCTCCAAGAGTGAAGCTTCAGATGACCTATTTTGCAATTCCTTTGAAGTACATTCCATAAAAAAGGCTCAATTTTCTGCCTAGCGTCTGTGTGTTTCTCCTTCTGTTGCTGCTGAGATTCATGGTAAGAGTGTCTCATCTGTTGAATAGTAAAATAAACATTTTTGAGTGTCTACACCTTATTTAAAAATATTTTCATTTGTTGTTGACAATACTTGATGAAGCATGGTTAACATATAATCATTGCAAAGCGCGGAAGCAATAGTAACAGCCAGAATTTTTCACTTGTTAAATATCTGTGTTCTGTGTAGCAAATACTTACGTATATCAGCGTAGCAACAACGTAAGTTATTAACGATATGTTATTTCGGTATAGAATGCTTTTGTGGCAGCTGACCTAGGCACATTTTTGATTGCAGTATTCTGTTGTTACTTTCGTATTTGTATTCAAGTTTCGTCAACCAAACCTCTCAACCAAACCATTTAACAGCAATTTTACGAGTATGTGGACTTAATACGTTTAAACAGCGCCAGATAAATGTGGCTTAGGGTCTTTGAAAGCAGTTGTTACAACACATTAACAACAGATGCAAATCTGTGATCATGATTGTTCGTCATAAAAATTACTGGTCACTGTATAACTTTCGCAGCACTTTTAGGCTATGAACTTGCATTACAATTAACACAAATATTTTCAAAGCGGCACTTTCGTTGTTGGATCAAACCTCAGCTAACTGTTATACTTCGAACTGGAAGTGTATTACTGACGGATTCGTGATATTTCATTACCGCATTTTAAGAAAATACACTATCTGGCTCATCAATTCGTAGCTTTGATTAAGTCTGGACACACCAACGGAACATCATGCACATCTGTACTCAATAGTCAAGCTTCATTTAAAACATAAAACTGTGTAAATAAGTAAAATTCCCGAGTGGGTGTGGCATACCAGCTGTAAGCCGGTACCCCAAATAACATGGCGGACGCCAGTTCAATTTGCCTCAAACATGGCGGATCTATCGCCACTCTATGAAATTCAAGCTCGTTGACCAGAGCAGACAAGAAACAAGATACAACTAGATACAACAAGATTACTTTTTTAACATTACATACATTTATATATTTTAATTGTACAAAGATAATAACACACATTAAAATAATTATTCTTTGTTACGAGTGTATACACAGACATCTTTTGTTACATGATGCGTCTATATTGCTGGTACCACTAAATTTTTCAGTCGTTGATTTCGCAGGTGGAAAATGGAATAGGACTGGTATCAGATTGTCATTTGGCCCCTCACTGCTGAAGTAAGTGATGATAGCGGCTGTTGCTTCAGATGACTGGGGGTTCACTTCTTTCAGTGCTGGCTGGATCTTGATAGTGCGGTCTTCCCTTCCCCGCTCAGCACTTCGATGTTTCGGCGCCCCCGCTCCCCTCCCAGAATGTCTTACCTCGGCTTGTTTACGCTTGCTTCAACTCGATCTGAGGCGTCAGCCTACCAAGATTCTTTATTTTACTTCTTCCAAGCTTAGAGCTGAGAAATTTCTTTGATAATAAAGACGAACATATGAATATGCACATGAACACTAAAACACAGTAAGTAACTGATTGCACTGTTAGGTGACTGTAACAGAATGAATCTGTTACGGTGAAGAGACAAGCTACCCTCGAGTCACGTGATACTGTAAGCACCAAGCCCTTCCTAACCTTACGCAAACGCAAAGGCTGCTCTCCCCCACATCTTTTTAAACAGTTAAATATTTCTTTGCTGTCTCCATTAGACATTTGTAAGACGAAGGCATTTTGATGCACTTGAAATAAACTTTAGAGTCTTGACGACAAATTTCAGTTTATTGAGGCCTTAGGCGTTTCGACGTTTCGTCATTATCGAAGGCTACAGCAAGACAATGGAATTAATATTCATCAAACATTTTGATAAAACATAAATGAGAACACTATCTTCACAGTCACCATATCTTTTAAAACCTATTAAAAAGTGAAACTAAAACATTCCTTTTAAAATAATCACTGTCAAAGACATATGTGAAACATAAAACAAATTTAAAAGGAATGTTTTAGTTTCACTTTTTTAATAGGTTGTAAAAGATATGGTGAGTGTGAAGATAGTGTTCTCAATTATGTTTTATCAAAATGTTTGATGAATATTAATTCCATTGTCTTGCTGTAGCCTTCGATAATGACGAAACGTCGAAACGCGTAAGGCCTCAATAAACTGAAATTTGTGGGCAAGACTAAACTTTATTTCAACTTAAATATTTGTTACAACGAAGAGATGTCATTTACCCTAAATACATCAAAACACATTTGCATACACTAAACATATTAGGCATCCTACACAGACAGGACCAGCAAAACTGATACTAAATATTATGGAATGTGTACCTAAAGTTTATTATCTTTACATTAATCTTGGCCCCCTCCTAAAATATTTGCTATATTCGCTAGTGTGCACAGATATGTTGACGTGTCTGACCGCTTTGTAATAACTAACCCAGCCATCTCGACACTTTCATCTCGTTAAAACAGCTACTCTTCAACATAAAACTACACCCTTAAGCTTCAATTAAAGAAATAGTTTGTATCACATATTTGGAGTGTTTAATTCTGGACCCCAAAACGATTTCTCTCTATTGGATCTTATTTATATATAGAATGTCCGTGTGTTTGCGTGTGTACGTATTTTATACAAATATACAGCTGCTCAACGCAGTATGTGCCGGAGTTAGTTGTTGCTGAGGACCGTGAGGTTACATATATTACGTTTTCCGCTGCGTTTTCTTCTCAGATGCCATAGTTCTGGTAAGTTACGAAAAACTATGCATTGCAGAGTAGACTAATATTTCATTTTGATGCATGTCTTGCAGAACTTTATATAACGAACCACTGGTTTCATTACTTAATCATATGTTCTAAAAAATTTGTAATCACTCATGTACTTTTCTCACTTTATATATTAGTTTTATACAGGGTGTCCGAAAAGTCGTTCCCTGATTACATAAATTGATAACTCAGGCTAGAAGTAGGATGCAAATACGAAACTGGTGTCTAATAGTTTACAAACTATCAAAGTTTTTTTCACCAGTAAACTTCCACATGAGCACCCTTGGTAGCACGTAGCACATCTAGGGCACATCTAGGCGATATTTAATTTCTGTCCACACATTAGCCAACATCACTGGAGGGATCGATTCATCGACTGTGGTTATCCCTTGCCGCAGGGTTTCAAGATCTGGTATACGTGTTCGGTAGACCTCGTCCTTGACATAACAGCATAAAAAGAAGTCTAATGGGGTTATGTCAGGAAAGCATGGAGGTCAAACAGTTGGCAAATCACGACCAATCCATCGCCCAGGAAAGGTCATATTGAGAGAGTCACGGACGTCCAAACCCCAATGAGACGGTGCAGCGTCTTGCTGAAACAACACAACGGGTTGATACTGAAGCAGCTGAGGAACAGCATACAGTTGCAACATTTCCAGATACACTGCAGATGTGATGGTAGCCTCAACGAAGAAGAATGACCCGATAATTAGATCGTGCAATAGCGCGCACCAAACATTCACCTTTGGACTGCCTCTAGTGCACTCCATGACCTCGCCAGGGGGTTGTGAACCCCAAAAAGCATATTATAGCGATTCACTACTCTACTGACAAAAAAGATCGCTTCATCGGAAAAGGTAATTAGTCTGAGATAACCATCATCGTCCTCAATACGTGACAGCATTTCGACCGCAAAACACAAACAACACCCTCACTACGTGATAGTAATGGCGATCCTGTCGATGACAGCGCTATTAAAGCAGAGTTACTAAACATAGCTTTCAGAAACTCATTCACCAAAGAAGACGAAACCAATAATCCAGAATTAGAATTACGAACAGATGCCGTAATGAGTAACGTAGAAGTAAAATCATCGGAGTAGTGCAGCAACTAAAATAACTTAACAAGAACAAGTCTTCTGGTCCGGAGTGTATACCCATTTGATTTCTATCTGATTATGCTGAAGCGATAGCTCCTTACGTAACAGCCATATACAACCGCTCTCTCATAGAAGGATCTGTACCAAAAGATTGGAAAGTTGCACAGGTCACATCTATATCCAAGAAAGACAGTAGGAGTAACCCACTAAACTACAGGCCTATTTCATTGACGTCAATTTGCAGCAGGGTTTTGGAACATATCCTATATTCAAACATTGTGAATTATCTCGAACAGAACGATCTATTGACCCAAGGTCAATACGGATTTAGAAAATATCGTTCATGCGAAACACAACTAGCTCTTTATTCACACGAAGTGATGGGTGCTATCAACAAGGGTTCGCAAATCGATGCCGTATTTCTTGATTTCCAAAAGGCTTTTGACACGGTACCTCACAAACGGCATTTAATCAAATTGCGTGGTTATGGTATATCGCCCCAAATTTGCGATTGGATAGGGGATTTCCTGTCAGAGAGGACACAGTTCGTAGTAATCGATGGTAAGACATCGACTAAAACAGAGGAGATATTGGGCTTTCCACAGGGTAGTGTTATTGGTCCTCTGCTGTTCCTTATTTACATAAACGATTTAGGAGAAAATCTAAGTAGCTCTCTTAGGTTGTTTGCAGATGACGCCGTCATTTACCGTCTAGTAAAATCATCTGAAGATCAAAACCAACTGCAGAACGATCTGAATAAGACATCAGTATGGTGTAAAAATTGACAATTGACTCTAAATAATGAGAAGTGTGAAGTTGTCCACATGAGTACGAAAAGAAATCCGTTAAACTTTGTTTACAAGATAAATGAATGAAAAGTGAAGGCCGTAAACTCCACAAAATACCTAGGAATTACTATTACTTCAGACTTAAATTGGAAAGAACACGTAGATAATGTCGTGGGAAAGGCGAACCGGAGACTGCGTTTTATTGGCAGAACCCTTAAAACATGCAACAGAACTACAAAAGAAACTGCATACACTACGATTGTCCGTCAATTTTTGGAGTATTGCTGCCCAGTGTGGGATCCTTTTCAGTTGGGTTTGACGGAGGACATCGAAATAGTCCAAAGAAGGGCAGCTCGTTTCGTATTGTCGCGATACAGGGGAGACAGCGTTACGGAAATGATACAAAATCTGGGATGGGAATCATTACAACAACGACGTTTATTGCTGCGGCGTGGGCTATTTACCAAACTCCAATCGCTAACATTCTCCTCCGAATGCGAAAATATATTGTTGACTCCCACTTACGTAGGTAGAAATGATCATCAGAATAAAATACGAGAAATCAGAGCTCGAACGGAGAGATTCAGGTGTTGTTTCTTCCCGCGCGCTATTCGAGAATGGAATGGAAGATAAATAGTATAATGGTGGTTCGATGAACCCTCTGCCAGACACTTAAATATTGATTTGCAGAGTATCCCATGTAGATGTAGACGTGTACTGTCATTGGGCAACAAGGTCTGAATGATTTGTACTTTGTATGCACGAAACAATAACCGTTTGTGTAAAATGTCATGGAGAGAGCTTTTTGCCATCTGTAATTCACGTGAGGCCCTGCCCACCGATTTCTTCAGACTTCGCAGAAGAGACTGCCTCACAGATTCCTCCCTGTCTGCTGAGGTTCTCGGTCGACCAGACCTCGGAAGGTCAGCAACCGATCCTGTGTTCTTGAACTTCTCATACCATGCTTTAATGCTTTTAACATCAGGTGGATTCCTTCCAAATGTCGTCTGGAAGTGTCTCTGCACTGTGGTTGATGATCATGTCTCATGGTACCACAGGACACACTGTGCCTTCTCCTGATTGGTTAATATGGCTTCTTGGGCACTGCACCTCATACACTACTTACGTACTGCGAACCTAAAAAAGAAAAAAAAAGCTTTGATAGTTTGTAAACAATTCGACACGAGTTTCATATTTGTATCTTACTTCTAGACTGAATATCAATTTCTGTAATCAGGGAAAGACTTTTCGGACACCCTGTATATCATTTGTAATCTAATTATACAAGACATAATTATTTCAAAAATCAATTTGGTTTCTTGGGCCACAAAGGGTTAAGGAAATCCATGAAAGCTTTCAGTTCCAGAGTGCTTTTGACAAGTCTGAATGAAAAGCGTACATGGCTACAGGCGAAAGCAATACACTTCTATAGAACTACAAGGAAAGGAAGAGAATGAAACAGTGTACATCCAACGAGTACCCATTATTTCCGACAGATCTACCTTTTAGCTTCCAGAGACTGTAGTTTCCAGTGAGACTTCCATTTTCTATTAAGATTAATAAATCACATGGCTATCTATTGAGTACTGCAAAGTTGATTTGATTTCTCCATGTTCCCCACACGGAAAACTTTATGTCGCTGGAATGAAACTTTTCACTCTGCAGCGGAGTGTGCGCTGATATGTAACTTCCTGGCAGATTAAAATTGTGTGCCGGAAATGGGACTCGAACCTAGGACCTTTGCCTTTCGCGGGAACTAACTTGCATGGTTCCCAGGAGAGCTTCTGTGAAGTTTGGAAAGTAGGAGGCGAGGTACTGGCGAAAGTAAAGTTGTGAGCCGGCATCGTGAGTCGTGTCGGAATAGCACAGTCAGTAGTGCGCTTGCCTGCGAAAGACAAAGGTCCTAGGTTCGAGTCCCGGTTCCGGCACACTATTTAATCTGCCAGGAACTTTTATGGGCTCACCAAAGAATTTATTCATATTAGATCCTGGGCAAGTAACAAGAAATACTGATTATAGTCAAGTTTTGAAATACTGACTGTAAGGAACTGTTGAATGCTGGAAGATGTGAAAGGTAATTTCTGATTTATGCCAAACATAGTTGTTTTTACTCCGAACTTGGTATAAATTTAATCTTAGAGAGACAAGTAGTAAGATTTCCAGGAAAATTGACGGAACACTTGGAAACAAATCGTTGGATGTCTTATATAAATAGAATACATTGAACTCCTGTTCAGTACAACAAAAAAGGTCCAAAGAAATAAGCAGTGGCTTTCAATCAGATATCCGACCTCTTCTCCTCTTCAATAAGTGTGTGAGTTGATTTTATTCGGAAAGTTAAAGAAAAAGGCTATCCTGGTGTTGCAATTACAAGAAAAAGCTTGATACAAGCACGAACGGGATTGTGTTATTGAGCCAGTAAATTTTAATTGGTGTATGTATTTGTAATAACATTCAGTTTTTGATAAAATGTTAAAATCAGTTTTACCAGAAGTTTGTTTTTTAAACTTACTGTCGACTTTTTATCATCAGTATTAAGCAATCTTAATGAATTCTTTGCAGTAAGTAGTCTTGATGCGTTTGCATATTTCTATGTATTAATATTGTCGAACATGTAATATGTTTATTATATCCTCGTGTTTAAGTACCAATAATTAAATAAAATTTATGGTTGAAATTTGAAAGAAATACAGCAAAGGAATGAGTAATAATTCTCATAAGATAAGTGCAAACAGCCTTCAACTGTCTTTTGAATGAAACTATTAAAAGTTTCTTGCTTGTCCTTCTATCTTACAAAAATTACGTCTGCTGCGAAAGTTATGTGTTTTACTATATGATCTAAGAAATGTAAATGACTGACGCTACCTGAATGAAATGTAACTGAATGTGTTTGAACTTGTTCTACCTGAATGCCTTTGCACAACATTATGTTAATCTGACTACGTATTTTTTAAATGTATTCTATGCGAATGTAAAGGTATTGCAAAACCTATCTGACTGCGTAATGTTTATTATAATGAGACACAAACTGCTAATTGTTTCTGCATGAAAGTGGCGTAACAAAGTTAACTGTCTGAAAATTACTGATACTGAAAGTGGGTCGTTTATCTTTGGCTGCAGGATTATTTTTCGATGGCAGTTCTATCGATATTGGAGACGGTGGTAGTATTGTTGCCGGGAAGTAGTGTTGTGATTATTGAGAGGGCAGACTTTGCTAGGTGCGCGGCTGAAATTGCAGAAACGTGGAGACCGTGGTTGTGTGCAGTTGTCGTTCCGGCGGGATAGCCGAGGAGATGAGATTTTGAGACTTGAATGCTGAGCCAAGCTGTTTGTTTAAGATATGGAGACGAAAGGCATAGATGACGTTGGAGAAACGATCTTTTGAAGTTTTTATAAGTTTTTCATGAAATACTTGGTATGTTTCTGTGGCACAACCTCACATTGTTAGGTTGAACTGATGGTAACAGTAACGGTCGGGAAAGATCTTGCAGTTAGCTTGTGGTCTCACGATTCATGCTAGGGACCCCTTTCTGTGTTAGGAAAAGTATTTATTGTAATAGTTTGGTTTTGAGAGTGCATTTTTTTTTATGAAAAAGGAATTTCATGGGTAGTGTTCTTGAAATATGGTACTGTTGTAACATTGTTTGTGTAAATCGAGTTAAATTTATTAACAGTAAAGAAATGTTTAACTTTGTTTAAAAATAATTTTGAAGGCAGATTAAATATCTGAGTTATATTTTTCTCTGAAAGATTTTAAAATCCAAAACATTACAGACATTGCTAGTAATTTACATGAAGTTACATCAGAAAATAAACCAGATATTTCATTTTCAATAATTAGTTCGAGTTTCTTAAACAGATTACCAGTTTATCACTCCTCACATTTTTATTAAAAGTGCCATAGATGTTTTCTGTAGTTAGTTTTCCAGTAGTTAGTACAGCAGGAAGCAGTTTGGTGTTGCGCAAATTTATCCAGTGTGGCTAAAATAAAAAATTATCCAGGTTGTAAGTGAAAATAATCGAAAAGTGAAAGTGAGAAAGAATGTTTTTGTGAAGCTTACAGTTCAGTATGATTTACAGATTTCAGGGTAGGACAATTCATATAGTGTTCAGGTTGACAAGTGTTTGCACTGAGTCAAATTGCATTGATAAATATTATGTTCGTTACATTTCGTTAAAGATTGTTAGTTCAGTCAGAAACAAGTTAGTAGGGCCAGAATTATTAACACAGTGATTTTTAGTATCAGTTATTTTCAGAGAGTTAACTTTGTTACGGCATTTTCATACAGAAACAATTAGCAGTTTGTGTCCATTATAATAAACATTAGCAGTCAGATAGGTTTTGCAATAACTTTACATTCACATAAAATACAGTTAAAAATACGCAGTCAGATTAACATAACGTTGTGCAAAGGCATTCAGGTAGAACAAGTTCAAACACATTCAGTTACATTTCATTCAAGTGGCGTCATTCAGTAACATTTCTTAGATCATATGATAAAACACATAACTTTCGCAGCAGACATAAATTCTGTAAGAGAGAAGGACAAGCAAGAAAGTTTCACTATAAAATCTGTCACGTGAAAATTTTAGCGTGAGTACCAAAGGTTGGTTTCCCCGAATACCGTTAAGGGCATATTAGAAATTGATGGCTCGAAAACCAAATGTTCAAATGTTTGTTAAGCTTAAGGGACTTAACTGCGGGGTCATGTCCCTAAACTTACAAACTACTTATGAACTACCTTATATTAAAGCTGACACAAGCATCCTTGCCCGAGAAGGGATTCGAAGCGGGGAACGGCTTCGTGCATCGTAGCATAGCGCCTCAGTGCGCCTGGCCACTCCGCCGCGGCTCTCGAAAATCAAGTTATGGTCTTAAACCCTTGGTAACTACTACATATTTACGTAGTTGACAACATTTCAAATTTTTTTTGGTATTGCCAAAGTACAAGAAGAGTTACTATTTTGGGTGGAGTCCCCCCCTTAAACACTTCGCCGTATATATTATATACAAAACTACATCTGCATAAGTACTCTGCAACTCACACTGAAGTGCATGGCAGAGGAGTTCATCCAACCGCTTTTGTGATATTTCTGTTCCTTACAGAATAGAAAGCTACAGAAATATCACAAAAGCGGTTGGATGAATCCTCTACCATCCACTTGAGTGTGAGTTCCAGAGTATTTATGCAGATGTAGTTTTGTATACAATATATACGGCGAAGTGTTTAAGGGGGGACTCCACCCAAAAATGAAACTCTTCTTATACTTTGGCAATACCAAAAAAATTTTGAAATTGTGTCAACTATGTAAATATTTCTGTACCTTTCTGTTCTGCCGCGCAGCTCTGGAGCACAGTGGTGGAGTGCCAGACTATAAATCCACAGGTCGCGGGTTCGACCCCGACCAGGTCCTAGGATTTTTATCTGTCACTTTCCACTTCTTTCAGCTCTAACAGTGTTGATGTGAAAAATGCCGAGTAGCACCGTGGTTCGGAACCCACGTTAAACTGGCTGGGTACGTCAGTTCGAAGGCCGGTTGAAGGCAACGGCATACCACTCCAAACAGGACCATGCCTAGTAAAGCACTGTGGTCTTCATACCAATCATCGGATTGTTGACTGCGTTACCTTTTTTACCTATTCTGTAACGGCGCGCGAGAAAAAGGAACACCTAAATCTTTCTGTTTTCGATCTTATTTCTTTTATTGTATTGCAATGATCATATCTCCTTATGTAAGCATGTTCACATTCTGAAGAGAAAGTTGATGAAACAAAGTTTCTGAAGTAAATCTTGCCACAACGAGTAATGCCTGGGCCTGGTCCTACGCTCCGGGGTGCAGGGCGCGAGGGTTTCCAGCAGTTCCGTAACATGTCCCATGATGGCGCTGCGGTCAGAAGCAGCCCTTTAAACTGGCCAGAGCAGGCAGCAGGTAGCGGCTGCCCCCACCACCACCACCCCTCAAACGCCGGCAAGCCGGGCACAGCCGTGGCCTCTTGGCAGGCGGCACGAGCTCTCCCCTCAGCCTCTCCTCCACGCTACCCTCTGACGTGCGAGAGGCACCCTAAGCCAGCGAACCGCCTGACACCTGCTAGCATCTTACGGAACTACGAGGGGAGCGTAGGACAGTGGTTTTGGGTGGGCTGGTTCTCTGTATATGTTACTCTGTGCCCAAAGCTACCTGCAGCGGAAGGCCGGTGTTCCCAACTTCTGGGACACCCTGTCTATTACCTGCTGTGTCTGGGGCTCCGGGAAAGTGACACTCCATGCAAGTGTCATAAACTCGTCAAACGCGACAGACTAGTAAACATTGCGGGTCAGGCACAAATTTTCAACTTCCCCCTTCTTTTTTTACCGATGCCCTAAGACAGCTGGCGTCGTAAATACCTTTATGTATCGAAGAAATACCCTCCTGGCCATTAAAAATGCTACACCACGAAGATGACGTGCTACAGACGCGAAATTTAACCAACAGGAAGAAGATGCTGTGATATGCAAACGATTAGCTTCTCGGAGCATTCACACAAGGTTAAGTCCGATAAGCTATACAAGTGCGCCTTGGTTGCACAGTGGTAGAGTGCCAGATTACAAAACCAAAGGTCGTGGGTTCGATCCCCACCAGGTCCTACGATTTTTATCTGTGACTTTCCACTTCTTTCACCTCTGGCAGTATTGCTCATGTGAAAAATACCGAGTAGCAACGTGGTTCGGAACCCACGTTAAACTGTAGGTCTCCCTATAACTGGCTGGGTAAGTCAGCTCGAAGGTCGGAGGAAGGCAACGGCATACCACCTCCAAGCAGGACCATGCCTAGTTGACTGCTTTACCTTTTTTAACCTATACAAACATAAACATACAGAAGCGCCTGTGATGGTGTACACAACAACGAACCTGGGTGCATTAATGGCATAACGTAATTTTTTCGGATGAATCGAGGTTGAGTTTACAGCATCATGATGGTCACATCTGTGTTTGGCGACATAGCGATAACCGCACATTGGAAGTGTGTATTCGTCATCGCCATACTGGCGTATCAGCTGGCGTGATGGTATGGGGTGCCATTGGTTACACATCTCGGTCACCTCTTGTTCGCAGCGACGGCACTTTGAACAGTGGTCGTTACATTTCAGATGTGTTACGACCCATGGCTCTACCCTTCATTCGATCCCAGCGAAACCCTACAATTCAACAGGATAATGCACGACCGCATATTGCAGGTGCTGTACGGGCCTTTCTAAATACGGAAATTGTTCGATTGCTGCTTTGGCCAGCACATTCTCCAGATCTCTCACCAATTGTAAACGTCTGGTCAATGGTGGCCGAGCAACTGGCTCATCACAATATGCCAGTTACTACTCTGGATGAACTGTGGTATCGTGTTGAAGCTGCATGGGCGTCTGTATCTCTACACGCTATCCAAGCTCTATTTGACTCAATGCCCAGGCGTATCATGGCCATTATTACCCAGTTCTGGGTACTGACTTCTCAGATTCTATGCACCCGAATTGCGTGAAAATGTAATCACATGTCAGTTCTAGTATATATATTTGTCCATTGAATACCAGTTTATCATCTGCATTTCTTCTTGATGTAGCAATTTTAATGGCCAGTAATGTATGTTCTGAGGTGAAAGGCTGATGGTGAAGTGTCACAGGCACTTGCAGCAGTTGTCGAGCAGAACCCAGGGCCGACACTCGTGGTACAGTCACAGGCCGGTTTATCACCTCTCAGGTCGCCAAATTGAGGCCGCGTCTCCCTCGGAGTACAGTCGGGTCCGAGAAAGGCACGTTGGTGGCCACCGCGCCGTGCGCGATATCAACCACATCCCGGTGCGGAATATCGCTTCTGGTTCCGGCTGTGCTGGAAAGCGGCGCGGCTGCAGTCGGCTGCGGTCGGCGCGGGGCTCTGCTTATCGGGCGCGCCACTGTTTTCGTCCGCCGCGTTGCGACAAGGTGCCACCAGGAGGGGGCGACGTCCGCGAGCGCAAGGTGCGTAGCCCCAGCGCCAGTGGACTTCCTGCTCTGCAGCCATGGACAGCCTCACCAATGACCCGGCCGTCCTGCGCTCTAAGCCCAAGCTCAAGCAAGGTAAGCGCGCAAGGAGTCGTAATTCTGACATTACTAACTTTTCACTACACTACACTACTTTTTACACTAATGGCCATTAAAATTGTTACACCAAGAAGAAATGCAGATGATAAACGCGTATTCATTGGAAAAATATATTATTCTAGAACTGACATGTGATTTCACGCAATTTGGGTGCATAGATCCTGACAAATCAGTACCCAGAACAATCACCTCTGGCCGTAATAACGGCCTTGATACGCCTGGGCATTAGAGCTTGGATGCAGCTTCAACACGATACCACAGTTCATCAAGAGTAGTGACTTCATTGTGACGAGCCAGTTGCTCGGCCACCATTGACCAGACGTTTTCAATTGCTGGAATGTGCTGGCCGGGGCAGCAGTCGAACAATTTCCGTATACAGAAAGGCCCGTACAGGATCTGCAACATGCGGTCGTGCATTAACCTGCTGAAATGTAGGGTTCCGCAGCGATCGAGTGAATGGTAGAGCCACGGGCCGTAACACAACTGAAATGTAACGGCCACTGTTCAAAGTGCCGTAGATGCGAACAAGAGGTGAACGGGATGTGTAACCAATGACACTCCGTACCATCAAGCCGGGTGATACGCCAGTATGGCGATGACGAATACACGCTCCCAATGTGTTTAACCGCGATGTCACCAAACACGGATGCGACCATTATGATTCTGTAAACAGAAACTGGATTCATCCGAAAAAAAATGACGTTTTGCCATTCGTGCACTCACGTTCGTCGTTGCGTACACCATCGCAGGCGATCCTGTCTGTGATGCAAAGTCAGAGGTAACCGCAGCCATGGTCTCCGAGCTGATACTCAATGCTGCTGCAAACGTCGCCGAATTGTTCGTGCAGATGGTTGTTGTCTTGCAAAAGTCCCCATTTGTTGACTAAGGGATCGAGACATGGCTGCACGTGCCATTCGGACAATATGCCTGTCATCTAGACTGCTAGTGATACGAGGCCGTTAGGACCCAGCATGGCGTTCCGTATTGCCCTCCTGAATCTACCGATTCTATATTCTGCTAACAGTCATTGGATCGTGACCAACGCGAGCTACAATGTCGCGATAAGATAAACCGCAATCGCGATAGGCTACAATCCGACGTTTATCCAACTCGGAAACGTCATTGTACTCATTTCTCCTCCTTACAAGAGGCATCGCAACATTTCACCAGGTAACGCAGGTGAACTGCTGTTTGTGTATGAGAAATCGGTTGGAAACTTTCCTCATGTTAGCACGTTGTAGGTGTCGCCAACAGCGCCAACCTTGAGTGAATGACCTGAAAAGCTAATTATTTGCATGTCACAGCATCTTCTTCCTGTCGGTTAAATTTCGCTCTGTAGCACGTCTTCTTCGTGGTGTAGCAATTTTAACGGCTATAAGCGCAATAAAAATACACCTTCGTCAGATTGTTAAGCGAAGAACGACAAATACAAGTGAAAAAAGACACCACGAATTCGTCGACCCAGTGGAGGGAAATTTTATTGATCCACCATCGAGTATGAATAAAACATACGATCACGCACAGAGAGCCGTAAGTACGTGAGAACAGTTACCAGTGCGTGCGCAATATCGTCTCTAGTACCTTGTATACCCTACTTTTCCAGTAATGCAAGTTGTATTTTTCCAATGGAGAGGATCATAGAGGTGCCTGTAATGACATTTGGAACCTGGTCTCTCTGCTAAGGCAGATTTCGTGCTGGTCCTGGAGATGGCGTAAGATGACGATTCATGCGGTCCCAAACAAGCTCAGTGGGGGACACATCTCGGCATCTTGCTGGCCAGGGTACTTGACGTACAGTTTGAACAGCAATTTGGTTGGTAGGGGATACACGTCGACGTGCATTGTCCGGTTGGAAACGCATATCGCCTTGTTCGTCCATGAACGATAGGAAGACGAATTATGGTTTAAATGTATTGTGCACTGTTTAGTGTTCCCTCACCACAGGGGAACGGCCAGTGTAGGATATGGCTCCCCACACCGTGATGAACGACTATGCCTCCCGGTGGGCGTCTTACGTTCATGCTCCAACATCGATCAGCTCGCCTCCAGTAGTGTCGAGATAGGTGCTTGTGGAAGGACGAATGGAGATGTGTCGGCTTCAGAGATGCTATTGCCTCGGTGCCAATGATGGACGTACGGGTTGCGGCGTCGTGAGGGGGAGGCGAAAATCTGGAGTGTATACGACAGTCGCTCACAGGGCCGACACCGGGCATCATGGTGTGGCGAGTCATACCCTACACTGGCCGCTGTCTCTGTTGCTAGTCCAGAGAACATTGAACAGTGCACGGTTCATTGAAACCATCATTCAACCCGTCTTGCTGCCGTTCGTGCAACAACAATTAGGTATGCTTTTCCAATAGGATAATTCACGTCCACGTAAATCCAGTACCACCCAACGCGCTCTTCAAGGTGTACCCTAGCCAGCACGATCCCCAGATCTGTTACCCATCGAGCATGTTTGGGACCGGATGAATCGCCACCTCGCGCGGTCTGCACGATAGTCACGAAATCTGGCCCAACTGAGGCACCACGTGGAAATTGCGTGGTATGCTTTTCCCCGGAAGACTACATTTCGCACCTCTATCATCTCTCCATGGAAAAATTGCAGATTGCATTGCTACAAAAGTAAGGTCCACACTGTACTAGCGTCGACATTGCGCACACTCTGGTGACTGTACTTGCTTGCGTTTCGTTCTGTCTGTGTGATCATGTGTTGTATACATCCCCTAGAATCTGTATATGAGATTTCCCTCTGATGGGTCGACGAATTCATTGTGTTAATTTTCAGTTTCCAGGAGTGTATATATACAGAGTGTTTCTAAATGATACCGACAAACTTCGTGGTGTGGTAGAGGATGGCTAGACGACAAAATACACAGGGTGGATATTAATGAAAAGGAAACAATTATTTTTTTACACAGGGTGGATATTAATGAAAAGGAAACAATTTTTTTTTACCGACATCCAGTCCTGTCGCAAAGGGAGCCAATTATAACGTTGCCCTTGCTTCGTATGATGCCATAATTGTTAAAAGTAGATTCCGCGATTATATTTTTTGGACAAAGAATTGATGGTACCGAATGTTTGAATTTTGAAATAAGTTAAAGTACAGCACATAATGAACATTAAATCAAATAAACCGCGGATTGCCGGCCGCGGTGGCCGAGGTGACTGAGGCGCTCCAGTCACGGTCAGCACTGCCACTACGGTCGGGGGTTCGAATCCCCCCTCGGGCATGGATATTTGTGCCGTCCTAGTTTGTAAGTAGTTCATAAGTAGTTTGTAAGTTTAGGGACTGATAACCCCGTAGTTAAGTCCCATAAGCTTAACAAACATTTGAACATTTTGAAACCGCGGATTGCATAATAAAGTTGGGCACCATACAAGCAACAGCACGTTATAAAACTTACGGAAAGCATCTAGCTGGATCCTGCACTTCGTATTGCAGAAGCTGGAAGTAATAACCTTTTTTTTTATTATTTAATATATGAACGTTGAAGATACTTTCCGTAGTAGATCAATGTTCAGACTGTTCACTTCGCTTTTCATTGTTGTGTGACCGTGGTAGAGGATGGCTAGACGATCAACATGAGGTAGGAAACCCGTGTCCTGAGGTTCCTATAATTCGAACTCAACTATCCGCCATTTTTGCCCCAATGTGCAGGACAATTGTATGTGAGTATATACGAGGCGCGACCGGAAAGGGAGTTTATAATCGAATTTACAGAAGAATTTGTGAAAAATATGTGTGGCTGTTCAGCTGTGAATTGCACAAATCACTGCAGCAAAGGAGTGGGCATGTTCAAATTTCCCAGCAATCCAGAACGAAAAAACAGATGGGCAACTGGGAACCAGGACCTGGCGCTCAATTATGTATTGTAAGTATATATAATAAATGTAGCTATAAACATTATTTCTCCCTGTCAATGATGATGGAGCAGTTTGTTGCAGAATGTTTGTGACTTAATGAAGTTTTTCGCAGTATTCAAAGTGGATAGGAATATTTATTGTGGTGCATTTATACGTAGTTTTTAACATACTGAATAATGCTTTACACAATTACTTATATATAAGGTCGAAGCATCCCTTACGGTCGCATAACACACACCAAACTACGGCACTGGGTAAAATTTTACGACACTTCTCGCCGGGCTCCAGTTCAAATCAAATCAAATGTTTGTAGAGCTTATGGGACTTAACTACGGGGTCATCAGTCCCTAAACTTACAAACTACTTATGAACTAGCTAATACTAAGGACGGCTCAAATATCCATGCCCGAGGTGGGATTCGAACACCCGACCGTAGGGACCGAGCAGACCGTGACTGACGCGCCGCAGTCCCCTCGGCCACCGCGGCCGGCCCGGGCTCTATGCTTATGTTGGCAACAAATGAACAATGAAGTGTAGAATTGCGATGATATTTTTCACGAGCTACAGAGTAAATGTTATTGCTGCTCGTTTCACTCGCAGCAAAATTCATACAGTTCCTGCTCTATGGGTGACAGGTTCTTGTATCTACCCTTGTCCGTTCAGAAAAAAATTAATTTTCGTTTTAATTGAAGTTGTCACGAAAAAACCATTTATTGGTCATCTGAGTTGCCGTGATTACCATTGGTGCCAATATAACAACTGCAGCCCGGCGAGAAGCTATGTTATATTACCGGTACGTTACGATTTTCTGTTATATTAAAAGCGCATTCTAAATCTTTATAGGTCCATACACATTAGTTACTGTTCGGTACACTTAGTGTGTGCAATATTAAATTTCATTAGAAACATTGTTGAAAACTGCGTGAATAGGTCAACCATCGCCAATATAAACATTGTCAGATGCGTCCATGTTGGGGCAAAAATGGCGGACGATTCAGCCTGGGTTTTAGGAGCTCTACCGTGTCCGGAAGCGTCACCCAACGGCGTTACCGAGCCAAGTCCTTTTTATCAGCTATGGCGGGAAGAGAGCATTGCATTCATAGGACACAGGGCCGGCCCATACAGCTGCTAGCCCCATCTTCTCCACCGGCGATCGTTGCAATCAATCGCAATCCCTGAATATCAAAAACCACATATTACAGACCTGCCCGCGGTCTGTGTGTGCATAGAACACCGCGTTCGCCGCCAGAGGGGTGGCCTAGCGGTAGTCGCCAGCACCTATAAGTTTCACGCTCGGTAGTGCCGTTGGGTGACGTTTCGCACATGGGTTCCCTATATCATGGTCTTCACAAGGGTCTAAAACCACTTAGGAAAACAAATAAAATAAACGGTTTCTCGTAGAAATGTAAAATGAGAAAGACTGCACGGTCAACATATTAAAATACACGTCACTAGAATGGATCGTCATATTAGATACGAGCTGAAAACCCAGCGTTGCCCGGGTATTTATGTATTTTTGCCATTTTTCAGATATATATTTATTTGTATAAGAGCTGTATGTCTGTAAAATCTCTTGGGAATACCATTAGTAGTACAGAAGTAATCGATTAAAATTTGGTGCGTGATGGGGCGATTTTCCGTGAACGTTACTGTTTATGTGCTTCTATCTTATGAACTAAGTGTCGGAATGTGATACAATTTAGAAGCTACATTCAACTATAATTGTGTATACTGTGTGTAAAATTTCCTGTCGCTACAATTTGTAGTGTTCAAATTATAAATTGTAACGTCATACCGAGAGCCGTAGTTTTACTCCATAAACAGCGGAAAAGTAGGAAGCGAGAAACTTTTTTCCTTTCATCATTTTACTACGGTTGCAAGCGAGAAAAAGTTTAATAAAGATTTGAAATTGTGTTTAAAGTTTGTTGCAAGTCGATAAGTACTGTCATTCTCATACAGTGTATTTCGAAATTCTCGCTGCATTATATGCCATTTTTTGCGATTTCTATTGGTTATGACGTAATATCTTTTGAACCATGTGCTGTATGTGATTCTTAACCATGCAGCAATTGTTACCTCACGGTAAGGAATGTGTGTACCAAATTTGGTTGAAATCGGTCTATTGGTTTAGGAGAAAATGAGCAGCATTGTCGCAAAATGCAGCAGTTTTTCGTGCATATCATTGTTTATGACATCATATCTCGTGAACTGTATATCGTATGTGATTCTTACACTTACGGCGACCGTCCTCATGGGTTGAAGCTTACGTGTACAAAATTTCATGAAGATTGGAACAAAACTGTAAATTTGTATGCAACACGTACAAATATACGGACACTCTGCTTTATATATTAGAAGATCACTGTTTCTCAAGTAAGTATAAGACAGGCTGACTCAGTTTATGTCATATTTTATCTTTTAATGTGATATGACGATCCATTTTGATGAGCTGTATTTGAACATGTACACCATGCATTTTTACTCATTTTACATTTCGACGAGAAATCCTTTATTTTATATGTTGTCGTAAGTGAAGATGTTTTAAACCCTTCTGAAGATGATGATAAAAATCATTGAAACTGATTAAGAGAAATAAATTTATTTTATTGGCGATCTTGGGTTAACAACGTGAAGAAGGCGTATTTTTATTATAAACAGATTGCTTGCCACAGGCGTAACACGGCAGGTAACTTTTGCAAATTACTCAGTGCCTTCGAGGGGGCGCACTATACGGCGCGGTAACCCGACCTCTCCGTAAGTTATAATTTTCTTAGGAATCAGACTAATATTTATATTTTGCAGTAATATTATTACAGAGTTGTTTCAAAAGCTTTATTCGGCACCTGAATGAATTAATTAACACTAAAAATATGCCAGCAAAGAAATACATTATTCAACTTTACGCACATCTAATTCCACATAAAATGATTAGAAAATTTAACTGTGATTATTTTATGTTAAATCTTTTCAAATATATTGTACCTGCAATAAATCAGTCGGACAAACATAACAAGGGATGCTTCAGTCAGTCTTCCCTTGATAACATGTACAACAAGTAGGCTCTGTAATCAAATGCGCTTGACAACTAAACTTTTTGTGCTTCACACGATCTTCTGCCGTGGAGTTATCTGTTTTTCCTTCTGCGTAAGTGGAAACGGCCTTCCTTCCTCTTCTCTGAGGTTCTGCTGTGTCTGTGAGGGGAAGTTCCTCTTCAGACATTCCGAAATATCGGTCGGCGGTGATATGATTCTCAATCTCCTTTTCAAGCATTTGTTCATCAATGCATACACTAAATTTCGTGATGCTTGTAATAAATGCTATCATGGATTATTTTACAAGCTTAAATAAAAACGAAAACGGCACACATTTTCAAATTTCTCATAAAGAAACCAATACAACACAGGCAGGCGCGTGATCTTTCTTGAGAAACAGTGCAGTACTGAGAGCTCTGAGTCGTTGCAGCAGGGGAAGAGGGGAGGGGGAGGGGAAGAGAGACAGATCAAAAAATACCTGAAGTTGCAAAACCTCACGTCTCTGCGCTGTGGTGCAGCACTACGAAATTCCCGGATGGGGTTGCGAACACCCCAGAGCGCCCGCTCGAAGGTTAAGGCAAGGATTGACATTATCTGCGTTGGAGCATTGATATTATAGAATGACTACAAGTGAAAATGTGAGCCGGACCGGATATCGAACCCGGGTCTCCCGTTTCGGGCCAGCGGTCGCGTTCGCCATATTAAAAATAAATCTATATCTATAAATGTGAATGTCTGTTCGGTGTACCTTTATCACGTCTGAACCACAATTAAAGAGCTAAAAATTTGTATAGTTACTAATGTCTACCCGTGGAAGGCTTTAGGCACGGTTTTGTGGCGATGTCTGTTCGGTGCACGCTTATCACGTCCGAACGACAAGACGCAGATACTTAAATATTTGTACAGTTACTAATTTATTCCTGAGGAAGGTTTTAGGCACGGTTTTATAGCGATCTGATAGATATTTAGTAATTTGAAGAATATAACTCGAAATGCGGAACGATAATTACTCTTCTAAAATTATATTTTCTCTTTAAAATGATTTTATTGGTGGAATTGTTGATTGAGGGTTCAAATGATGAAAGGGTGGAGTATGTTGGGTTGGAAAGTTATCGGTATATATAAAATTCTGCGTGTGTGTGTGTGTGTGTGTTAATATTTCGCTCTGCAGCGAAAAGTACAGAACGCAAACGAATGGTCTGTGTGTAATTGTTGTCCGAAGTCTACTGTTGTACACCATAGCAGTTCCCCGATAGCTGTAAGCGGGTGGAAGATATGGTGGTTGAAAGTCGTCAAATTATAACAAAAATTCGGACTGAAGGCCAGCGATGACGTTTGAGACATTGTAGCAAGGAGATTACATACAGCGAAACGTGATGCCACAGACCATATCTTTGGTCTATGCGTGCTACAATGTCTTCAGCTCTTTCTGTGGAAGGATAAGCATACAAATATTTTTTTTTACTTGAATGTTGATTAAAAATGTTTGTTTGTAAAGAAGGTATTGTATTTCATTTCATCCTTCAAAGCCAGTCTCATAGCATACTACTGAAAGATAGCGTATCTATCATAATCCAACACGCGAGCGGAGACACGGGTTTAAGCTAGTAAATAAATAAATCCCTCGAGTTGTTCGGTTAGTTGCGGAAGAGTGCTCGTTTTTATTCGTTGTTCGTCGTAGGGTACTTCGCTCAGTTTTTTATTTTATTTTTTTTTTTTAATTAGAGAGAGAGAGCACTCAGTCTTCTGACCTAATGCCGGGCAGAAGCCACTTAACTACCCGGGCTCGCTTCCCGTCCGTTTCAAACTTACTACAAGTCTGACGCTACGGCTGTAGTGTCGCCATCGTCCATGCCCTCTTATACTCGCCATTACGGATTCCCGTACGAGGTCGAACGGATGACGCATCGGATGTGAAGTAAAAGAACCAAACGCCATCAAAATAAAAATACTTATTACAGATTGCTGTGGTAGCTATTCTTTCGTACATGTCACGATGTTTGTCGCGATGAACTCCAAAGCTACTCAGTTGACCTTAATGAAATTTTGCAAAGTTTATGTGATTGAGTCCAACTTAAAAGACAGTCATCTCGATTATATGTGAATGTTTGTCTGTATGTTCTCTATGTGTTCATAAACCATGCATTCGATTGCAATGAAACTTTGGTGAACTGTTCACCGTATGCCCACGAAGGTTCCTGATCCAAAAACAAAACAGCACGACACATAGCCCAGGAGATAGGACGTCATAAATAATGAGACGCCACCGAGTGAGAATAACCTGATTTATGCGTCAATTCTTGAAAAATGCGAGTATTTAGGGACCTGCAATTAAGTTTGTATGTAATTTCGGACATTTATGAAGCGTTTTGTGACTGAAACCCCCACCCCACAAAATGATGAAGTGAAAAGAAGTCTGTCGCTCATAACAGTTTCGCTGTAGATGACGTAAAACTATCGTATCAGACATGACCTTCAAAATGTTCAAATGTTTGTATAGCTTATGAGACTCAACTACGGGGTAATCAGTCCCTAAACTTACAAACTACTTATGGACTAGCTACAACTAAGGACGGCACAAATATCCATGCCCGAGGGGGGGATTGGAACTCCCGACCGTAGTGGCCGTGCATACCGTGACTGGCGCGACGCAGTCCCCTCGGCCACCGCGGCCGGCACACGACCTTCTATCAAATAAAGTTAGCATGAAAGATTTGCGTTTACTATTTATTTTTGTCTGCAAGTCTCCCTTAATTCTCTTTCATCCAAAATTAACCAATCTGTTTTTTTAATCTCTATAAAAGCGAAAGGGGACTCACTCATTCACTGACTAGACTCGAAATCTTTGAAACTACTTCACCTCTGAAGCTGAAATTTGGCAGGAATGTAGTTTATAGGTAGAAAGGTCAGTTAAGAAAGAAATTTGTGGTAGATGCATGGCGGAGCATACTTCTTCTCCAGACTAACGAAATCTACAGTTTCATTCCGATCTTCACGAAATTTCGCACGCCTGGCCTACAAAAGAAGAGGAAGGTCACCGTCTACCTTAAGTTCTATACGGTGCATGGGGGAGGGTAATTTCCAACATAAAAATGGATCCGTAAATACCTTGGTCGCTCCATAACTTGAGAACAGCTCGACCGATTCCACATATCATTTTTGTTTTGTTTTCGTTATTCTCAGTACAAGGGTTGTACGACATGCAACTGGAATATTTGAGAACAACAAAGTGCGTTTTTCAATGTGACCCTGCGTTTCCATTGCATAGAAAACTATAGTTTTGTTCCAATATTGATGAAATTTTGCACAATCTACCTTATAAACAAGAGGAATGTCACTATCTGTATAGAATTTCATTCAGTGCATACTGGAGGGTACTTACGGAATTTTACAAAATGCATAGTTTTGCTCCAATATTTATGCAGTTTTGCACACATGATATTTAAACCAAGACGAAGATCACTGGCTACATAAATTTTTGTATGGTACATCACAGAGGGTACGATACAGAAAACTTTGCCGAGAGATGGAAAGGTGGAAACGAACAAAAAAAGATGTTCAAAAGTTGGTACAGCTAACTACGGGGTCATCAGACCCTAAACTTACAAACTACTTATGAACTGCCTTATACTAAATACGGCATAAACATCCATACCCGAGGGGGGGATTCGAACCCCCGACGGGGAACGGCCTCGCAGATAGTCGCGTAGCGCCTCAATGCGCTCGGCCGCTCCGCCGCGGCGGCGAGATGGGAGAGAACGAGGCGCATGCAGAGAGAGGGAGGAAGGGAATATGGACTACTACATCGCCGGGTTTACAGGTAGGGTGAGTCACCTAACATTACCGCTGGATATATTTCGTAAACCACATCAAATACTGACGAACCGATTCCACAGACCGAACGTGAGAAGAGGGGCTAGTGTAATTGGTTAATACAAACGATAAAATGCACGGAAGTATGTTTTTTAACACAAACCTACGTTTAAAAAAATGGAACCCCGTTAGTTTTGTTAGCACATCTGAACATATAAACAAATACGTAATCAGTGCCGTTTGTTGCATTGTAAAATGTTAATTACATCCGGAGATATTGTAACCTAAAGTTGACGCATGAGTACCACTCATCCACTGTTCGATCGTGTGTATCAAATGCAAATGTCCAAATGTTTGTAGAGTCTATGGGACTTAACTACGGGGTTATCAGTCCCTAAACTTACAAACTACTTATGAACTACTTACAACTAAGGACGGCACAAATATTCATGCCCGAGGGGGGATTCGAACCCCCGACCGTAGTGGCCGTGCGGACCGTGACTGGAGCGCCTCAATCCCCTCGGCCACCGCGGCCGGATGTGTGTATCGGAGAGCACCGAATTAAGTAGGGATCCAAAGGGAACGGTGATGTACTTTAGGTACAGAAGAGACTAGAACAGCACATTACGTCCACATGCTAACACCTTTATTGGTCTTTTTCACTGACGCACATGTACATTACCATGAGGGGTGAGATACACGTACACACGTGGTTTCCGTTTTCAATTACGGAGTGGAATAGAGTGTGTCCCGACATGTCAGGCCAATACATGTTCAAAGAGGTGGCCATAATTTGCTGCACACAATTGCAATCTATGGCGTAATGAATGTCGAACACGCCGCAGTACATCTGGTGTAATGTCGCTGCAGGCTGCCACAAAACGTTGTTTCATATCCTCTGGGGTTGTAGGCACGTCACGGTACACATTCTCCTTTAACGTACCCCACAGAAATGTCCAGAGGTGTAAGATCAGGAGAACTGGCTGGCCAATTTATGCGTTCTCCACGTCCTATGAAACGCCCGTCGAACATCCTGTCAAGGATCAGCCTAGTGTTAATAGCGGAATGTGCAGGTGCACCATCATGCTGATACCACATACGTCGACGCGTTTTCAGTAGGACATTTTCGAGCAACGTTGGCAAATCATTCTGTAGGAACCCGATGTATGACGCAGCTGTTTGGGCCCCTGCAATGAAGTGAGGACCAATGAGGTGGTCGACAATGATTCCACGTCAGTGAAAAAGACCAATAAAGGTGTTAGCATGCGGACGTAATGTGCTGATCTAGTCTCTTCTGTACCTAAGGTACATCACCGTTCCCTTTGGATCCCTACTTAATTCGGTGCTCTCCGATACACACGATCGAACAGCGGAGGAGTGGTACTCAAGCGTCAACTTTAGGTTACAATATCTCCGGATGTAATAAACATTTTACAATGCAACAAACGGCATTGATTACGTATTTGTTTATATGTTCAAATGTGTTAACAAGCCTAACGGGGTTCCATTAAAAGAACCTAGTTTTATGTTAAAAACATACTTCCGTGCATTTTTTTTTTATGGTTTGTATTAACCAATTACACTAGCCCCTCTCCTCACGTTCGGACTGTGTCGTCAGTATTTGATGTGGTTTACGATATAATATATATAATAATATTGGATATATTATATCCAGCGGTAATGTTAGGTGACTCATCCTGTATATAGAGCGTGTACCATTTATCTTGACCGCCAAAAGTATCTCTGGAACAACAACAGCTATTGTAAAAGGACTTTCACCGATATCAGTGTAAGGCAGGAACTCAGGAACGAAAGCATATGTTTTATGTTCCATAGTGCCCGCAGCGTGATAAACGTTAGCAAGTGACATAATACTAAAATTAACCAAAACTCTGCAATAAACTAATATTTTTCTCAACACGACGGCCCCGTTTCGGATTACATTGCCGTTTTCAGGTGACTGTATTGTCTAGATGGCCTGACATACATATGACATCTAGGCGTCGTAAATGGACTGATTTTTTTTTTTTTTTTGGTTTTTTGACAGTTAACAGCCAGTATGTCAAAATACGAAATGTGTCTATATACAGTCGCCTAGATGTTATATGTATGTCAGGCCATCTAGACAATACAGTCACTTGAAAATGGCAATGTAAGCCGAAACGGGACCGTCGTATGAAATAAATATTAGTATATACCAGCGTTTTGGTTAATTTTATTACACTCCTAGCCATAAAAATCGCTACACCATGAAGATGACGTGCTACAGACGCGAAATTTAACCGACAGGAAAAAGATGCTGTGATATGCAAATGATTAGTTTTTCAGAGCTTTCACACAATGTTGGTGCCGGTGACGACACCTACAACGTTCTGACATGAGGAAATTTTCTAACCGATTTCTCATACACAAACAGCAGATGACCGGCGTTGCTTGGTGAGACGGTGTTGTGATGCTTCGTGTAAGGAGAAGAAATGCGCACCATCACGTTCCCGACTTTGATAAAGGTCGAATTGTAGCCTATCGCGATAGCGGTTTATCGTATCGCGACGTTGGTCCTCGCGTTAGTCGCGATCCAATGACTGTTAGCAGAATATAGAATTACTGGGTTCAGGAGGGTAATACGTAACGCCGTGCTGGATCCCAAAGGCCTCGTATCACTAGCAGTCGACATGACAGGCATCTTATTATGCGCATGGCTGTAACAGATCGTGCAGCCACGTTTCGATGCCTGAGTCAACAGATGGGGACGTTTGCAAGACGACAACCATATTCACGAACAGTTGGACGACATTTGCAGCAGCGTGGAATATCAGCTCGGAGATTATGGCTGCGGTTACCCTTGACGCTGCATCACAGACAGGAGCTCCTGCGATGGTGTACGCAACTACGAAGCTGGGTACACGAATGGCAAAAAGTCATTTTTCGGATGAATCCATGTTCTGTTTACAGCACCATCATGGTCGCATCCGTGTTTGGCGACATCGCGGTGAACGCACATTGGAAGAGAGTATTCGTCATCGCCTTACTGGCGTTTCACCCGGCATGATGGTATGGGGTGCCATTGATTACACGTCTCGGTCACCTCTTGTTCACATCGACGGCACTTTGAACAGTGGCCGTTACATTTCATGGCTCTACCCTTCATTCGATCCCTGGGAAAGCCTACAGTTCAGGAGGATAATGCACGACCGCATGTTGCAGGTCCTGTACGGGCCTTTCTGGATACGGCAAATGTTCGACTGCTGCCCTGGCCATCACATTCACCAGATCTTTCATCAACTGAAGACGTCTGGTCAATGGTGGCCGATCAACTGGCTCGTCACAATATACCAGTCACTACTCTTGATGAACTGTGGTGTCGTGTTGACACCAGTCACTACTCTTGATAAACTGTGGTATCGCGTTGAAGCTGAATGAGCATCTGTAACTGTACACGCCATCCATTCCGGCAACTACACTGCTCAAAACAATTCAGATTAGATATATATGGTAACGTATTTTATTCAGGTATATGTTACCTGAAACCAATATTCCAGATTACGAACAAAGGGCAAAATGAGTAACGTAGAAGTAGATATCATCGGCGTAGTGAAGCAAGTGAAATCACTTAACAAGAACACGTTAGTCCTGACTGTATACGCACCAGATTCCTATGTGATTATGCTGATGTAATAAGCTCTTTACTTAACAGCCATACACAACCGCTTTCTCAAAGAAGGATCTGCACCAAAAGATTGGAAAGTTGTACAGGTCACACTATAACGTTGCCCTTGCTTCGTATGATGCCATAATTGTTAAAAGTAGATTCCGCGATTATATTTTTTGGACAAAGAATTGATGGTACCGAATGTTTGAATTTTGAAATAAGTTAGTTAAAGTACAGCACAAAATGAACATTAAAGCAAATAAACCGCGGATTGCATATTAAAGTTGGGCACCATACAAGCAACAGCACGTTATAAAACTTACGGAAAGCATCTAGCTGGATCCTGCACTTCGTATTGCAGAAGCTGGAAGTAATAACCTTTTTTTTTTATTATTTAATATTTGAACGTTGAAGATACTTTCCGTAGTAGATCAATGTTCAGACTGTTCACTTCGCTTTTCATTGTTGTGTGATCGTGGGTGGAACATGAAGTTACTGGTAATGATAGAATAATAAAAAAAAGAGATCGGACTTCGTGAAATTACAAAAGAAATGACTGCAGGTTCTAAATTCAAGCAAAGTATAGTATAAGGATGATTGATTGATTGAAATTTTGCAGACAATGCGAAGCGATTGTAATGGCGTCTGAACATTAAACTATTCCGGACGTAGAGGAGCTGAAAACAGTAGAAAATAAGTATTTGTCATGGAGGGATTCATTCAAATAAAAGCCAAAGAGAGGGGATGAATTTAAATTTAAGTAATATATTTTTAAAAGATCTTGCATCACACTTACATTTAATGGATACAGGAATGGCAGACGTCCGTACAGAACGAACATAGACAAGAGAGTGAGTAAAACTACTATCTCGGTTCCGTCTTCTCGCTTGTTTGGGAGTAAAAAATGACGAACGAAATTAAATTAGTTGCATTGCGAGTCAGAGGGAACCGGAGGCGATAAGTATCGCTGATCAAAGATAAACAAAAAATAAATAAAAACTTCATTGTATCGTTACACTTGCCCCCTCTGGCTTTGTGTGGGGGAAATGCAACCTACACAAAGACATACTAGTTGGGTATTATTATTTTTGTTCTGTTGTTATTGTTTTTTTTCATTTGTTTGTTTAAGTTTCATGTATACAATTCAAATAAGTTATTTTCTTTACAAGTTTATTAATGAAATAAAGAATCGTAGCGATGTGACGGTGAGGAAGCCGAGGGCGGTGAGGACAGGTGCGAAAGGCGCGACAGGTAGCGATGACGTCAGACGGTGGCGCTGCGGCGTCGACAACGGGTGGCTGGATGGTGTGTGAAATGTTCAAATGTTTTTTAAGCTTATGGGACTTAACTATGGGGTCATCAGTCCCTAAACTTACAAACTACTTATCTACTGCCTTATACTAAGGACGGCACAAATATCCATGCCCGAGGGGGGGATTCGAACCCCCGACCGTAGTGGCCGTGCAGACCGTGAGTGGAGCGCCCCAGTCCCCTCGGCCACCGCGGCCGGCATGGTGTGTGAAGTCTGCGGGTGGGGAGAAGCGTGACGTCACGGCCTGCGGCGTTTGGGCAGGGAGCCTCTGCGTCTCGAACACCAAGCTTTTGGCCCTCGGTACGGCGCTGCATCGCGCCTCGGATTGTGATTAACATGGAAACAAAATCATACACACAAAATTACATTCTGTTTTTTGCATAGACGTTAGTTTTCCTTCTGAAAGATGAGAACACTTTATTATGTTATTGGTGTGCGTATGTTTGCGTGGTCATTTGAATTTACATTTGATGTGTTTCAGGTAAGAGTGATGCAAGCTGTACGGCTATCTTTCTGACATGAACTCATACCGTTACATAATTTGACATTTAAAAATAATCTATCTACTATGTACATTTGTTTACAGACATATGTTCATTTATACAGTCACGTGAAGTAGTTATTTTAAAGATTGACAAGTTAAAAAGTGAACAAATATTTTTATCATAATGATAATTTCTTAAGGGCCGTAGCACAGTCTTTGAGTTTCAGAATGTTTGTAAAGTGTAGTAGCACAGTCTATGCATTTTTAATATGTTTAATTTGAGGGTAGCACAGTCAGTTGATTACATCTCACATATATATATATATATATATATATATATATATATATATATATATATATATATATATATATATATATATATATATATATATGTGTGTGTGTGTGTGTGTGTGTGTGTGTGTCCTGCGTGTGTAGACAGTTCAAACAATACTATTACTTGTTCGTCTCATTTTTGTTTTAAATAATTTTTTATGTGTTCACTGAATTTCACTTCTTAGGTTCATAAGTTGGCAACGCGCAAGCTTCGCAGTAGCGGTTAGCTTCAACAATCATGGCCGGGCGGTAGTCGGCCACGCGCTCTGTCGGTGACAGTCCATATTCAAACATTACTACCTGTGCGGTTGCTCTCCGCTTTCCGACTTCCGTGAATCGTAAGTTGTGATTTCTTGCCGTTTTTCCGTCTGTGCACTAAACACTGGATTATAATTCTCTGCAAGATCCACCGCAGCTCGGTAAGTACACTTTGAGTCTTTTGCGGCAGCACAGCGTTTGGTTTAACGTCCGTGCAGTTTATTACACCGTTGTGAGGGTGTGAACTTCAGCACTGTGACTATTACGTATTACGTTTAAGATAACTTCATATAGTCTGTACACAGGACAATTTATCGGTTCATGAGGTTTTATTTGCGCGGCACAAAATAGTCTTTTAATGCAATCGTGTGCAGTTGTCCATAATACATTGCCTATGTACCACATTGTCTTTGGGAAAACTAGCGGCACTGGAGTAGTGTCCCGTTTGTTGTTTGGATTAAAATGTTTATCGTTCCACACGACACTTTTGTTTTATCATTCACTAAATAATTGTCACTTGCTACCTTTAGTTCGTTACAGTACATTGTTCGACTTAGTAGCCGTTACTGGCAGCACAATAGTTTCTTTCACTTGCAACGACTAGTTCGTTCATAACGTGTTTTATTTGCCACTTGTAGTTATATATATAAGTGGAAGGAAAACACAATGGATACTGAAAGTCGCTGATTGGCGTCCATTCACATCCGTTCACTGTTTTTCGCGTTCGTTCGTACGTGCGTTGCACTGCTCTAATAGTCTTTTCATTTCAACACACGCAATCGTACACACGTTCACTATGATCATAATGTAGATAATCTTTTACAAAACAAATCCATAAATAAAGCATGTTTAAGTCTGATGTTGGTACTAACTTAGAAAGTTTTCGAAACACATTGATCACGTATTTTTGTCTTTACAGGCAAGATAATTGCAATCTCTTTCTTTAGAACTTACAAAGTTACACAAATTTATTTCGGGCTGTGTTCATGTCAGCTTAGAGGAGAATGTTGGCAAAAGGGACTGTTTTCAGCACCTCCGTATGATCTACATTACCAAATTTGCTAAAATTTCGTCTCATGACATTTGTTTACATATTTTATTGGTCTTAATGTCATCAGTTTTCGTCATATTTCCTCTCGTGATTTCTTACTTAAATTCATGAGTGTCAAGTTGTATGTCATTTTTGTACATAAAAGAAATTAACCATTAAGTATTTTAAAAAATGGTAGCAATTACTGTAATTCTATAACATTTATAATAAACATAAACAATTACTATGAAACTTTGACACAGGTAAAGACAGACCAGCAGGTATACTTGGTGCAGGAGGGCTTGCACTAAAGCATGCGGAAAGATAAAGATTTAAAAAGAAGGGTTCATTACATAAGACAGAGGGAGAAAAGCATCTCTAAAATAAGCATACGCATTGCAAATTCAGAATTACAGTTCGTAACTACAACAAATACTACTGTCACAGTCATAAATTACAATAAAGTTACAATGCAAGTATCGAGTTTAAATAAAAGCATCGCGTTCTCTCGCTCCTCCCTCGCAGTACCTCTCTGCATCCTATACGTTTTGTTGCTATTGTCTGACTAGTGTGAAACTGCTGCGTACAATGTGTTAGGGCGAATATCCTGTGTCAACCTTACGAATGTTCATGTTGTTGTCTAGTCCATGTTTGTCAGTGTGTGTGTGTTTTGCTATATACACCGTGTCAAAATAGTCATAGCTCTATCTCATGTCTCTCCGAAGTAGCTTATAGTTCTGACGATCTCGCTGCGATGACGGCGGCACCAAAGTTCTTGTAGACGATGCCAACCAGCTGAAAGAGAAAACTTAATCTATTCTTACGCTATTGATATGCTGATGTATGTGTTATCGTGTAGTAGATAAGAAATGGCACAGTTTTACATACATACCTGCATAAAAAAATTGAAAATTATTTCACGTAAACAAAAATTGGACTGTTTGTCAAGGATTAAAATTCTTCTCACAGTACAGTAAGCAAGACCAGATACTATTAGGTATAGCATGTGTGTAAACATAAACAAGTAACCAGCTGATTCTATTTACATCTCCCATTCCTAGGTGTTCATGCACTTTCGTGGTTTCCGAAGTCACGTATTGCTGTTGTATCACTCTTACATGTTATTCTTATAAAATCTAGTTGATGAACAGATAAATTTATAATGATTCCTGTCATGTGTAACAAAGGTTTCTACAGAATATATCTGTGTTATGCTCACGTCAAAATATTTGTTGTTTGACCTATAATGACATTCTTGCAAACGGATCCTAATTTAAACTTTTCCATTCACTCCTTCACACTTACGAACTAAACCTAGACAATATAAATTCATTACGCAGTAGTGGGTTCCCTAACAAAAATAATCAGTGTGTGCTTGTACGCTCCACCCGCATAATAATAATAATAATAATCATCATCATAATAATAATCATAATGTTTCCCAACTACTAGCCATAACAAATTGTTCATTGTATTAAATCTTCATATAAATAATAAATGATGCCATTCATTCAGTTGCAAAGTTACACTACCCGTTTCAAGAAACATTACTTAGTATATTTGTCACACAGCATAAATGTAGATAAGTTATAGTGCTCAGAAGCTTCTCTGAAAAGTGTTTATTATTGTGTCGGTAGTTAAAAGTGGTATATGTCAATCATTGAGTATTTCAAACATAACAGTACATTCTAGGAAGCCTTATGATAGACATTAAATCATAAAATCAGCTTACTAAAAATTTATGCATATTATTTCTTAAGATCTTTGTGTGGATATATTCCTCTAGCTCGTGTCGTGTGTACAGGTGACAATAAATAACTTCCTTCGTGTGGAATCTATAGTATTCTGTACGGTCCGGAATAAAGGTATTGCCATTTTTTGTTTTTCTTTTGGATAGCTGAAGACTTTGAATGTACCCTTAGCATTACCAAATCATTAAGTTTGAATGACTAGGTGCGTTTTAATTGTTTGTCGAAATAGCTTTTACGTTTGAAAGCTGCGTCCGTTAGCGCTGTTAAAACTATCCTTACCTTCTCTTCCAGCGATGGCTGCTCTCGTGGGATTTTTGGTACTGGGTTTACCCACTCATTGTTTTCTTTAGTCTGCAGAACTAAATCAGTTGGTGTGTATGGTGTGGAAAATAGGGGTAAATTGTTGACTACTTGTTCGAACAGTCCTAGGTATTCTAGCCAAGTTGTTTGTTTTGTGGCCGCGTATGTGCGGATAAATCTATTCAATTCACGGAACATTCGTTCCATGGGGTTTGCAGCAGGGTTAAATCTTGAGATTAAAATATGTTTGACGTCATGACGACGTATGAAACCCGACCAAGTATGACAGGTAAATATTTTTGCATTATAAGATAAAATACTGGTTGGTTTTCCATAGAACGGGAAAAAATGATTTTCAAGGCGGCGGATAACTGCCGTAGCAGTGGCGGTCTTTAAAGCATAAAGCTTTACGAATTTTGAAAAGATATCATAGATTCCCAATATATATTTAACACCACCTCGACCACTCGGAAGAGGGCCGGAAAGATCAATTGCCACAAGGTTTAGTGGTTGACAAGGTAGAATAGTATGGAGAGGCATTTTGCTTGACTGAGTGTTTGGTTTGCACTTTTGACATATTAAACACGACTTAATAGTGTGGTGAATTTTACTCGACATATTAGGGAAGTAACAATACTGTTTAAGTTTTCGTAGGCATCTAAGAGCACCAAGGTGACCCCAGACTTTGTGTGTATGCCATATAAGAGTATTTTCATGCGAAGCAGGAATGCACACGCACCAAATTTGAGACTGTGCGTGTCTACGATAAAACAACACTCCTTGGTGTAATTTGTACCTTTGATGCAACGATGAATCCGAACCACGAATCTTTGTGATGATTTTTGACCAACGCTCATCTGCCTGTTGCAATTGTTGTATGTCACGACACATATGGACATAGTACTGTCTAAATTCAACGTCTTTCATCCGCATGACTCTGAATTCTGTGTTAGATTCAAGGTGATCCTGAAATTCAGGAAGACCTTGTGGAAGTTTGCTCAATGCATCGGCAATCTGATTGTTGGTGCCTTTTATATGAATAATTTCGAAGTCGTATTCTTGTAGCAACATTGCCCATCTAGCAAGGCGGTTGTGCAAAAGACGACATGACACTAGAAAACTGAGGGCTTGGTGGTCACAAAAGACTCGGGTATGTTTACCAAATATATAGTGGCGGAACTTTTTGAACGCCCAAATTATTGCAAGAAGCTCCTGTTCGGTGGTAGAATACCTACGTTCACGTTCTGTGAGCGTACGGCTGGCAAAACTGATAACCTTTAAAGATTGTGGGTTTAGAAATTTGGAAGAGGCAGACGCCAAAGCCGTAATTTGACGAGTCAGTGGCAATACAAAAGTCTTGTGTCATATCGGGATGATGTAAAATACTCGAATTCACCAAAGTCTGTTTGATTTCATGAAAATCTTTCCGGCAACCTTCCGTCCAGTTCCATGGTGTGTTCTTTCGTAGAAGAGCAAGCAGATTATTGCTGTTCAAGAGTTGTTTTGGTACGAATCTCCTAAAGAAAGAACAGAGCCCAAGGAAGGCTTTCAGTTGTTTCCTATTGTGTGGGCAAGGACAATGTTCAATTGCTTTAATTTTCTCTGGATCAGGAACAATTCCTGTAGGTGAAATGATGTGTCCTAGATATTTGATTTCTGTCTTTGCGAATTTTGATTTAATCGAGTTGACGGTAACACCAGACGACTGAAATTTTGACAACACTCTTTCAAGACGTGATAAATGCTCTTCCCAAGTGCGTGTAGCCACTAGGATATCATCAAAGTATACAGTGACTGCATCCAAAAGTTTAGGGCCAAGTACTGTATCAAGTGCTGTGATGAAAACACCAGAGCTAACGTTCAGTCCGAACGGAAGAACTGTGAACTGAAAAGTTCGACCTGCAAAAATGAAGGCGGTGTATTGTCTGGATTCCTGTGTAATAGGTACTTGCCAATATGATGCGCGTAAATAAAAGCTAGATAAGTATTTAACACCGAAGAATTTTTGTAATTGTTCTTCCAAATTCTCAGGTCGTGTCCTGACCGGGACTAGAATTTTGTTTATTGCTCTCGCGTCTAACACAAGACGAACTGAGCCATCTGATTTTAATACAGCTAACAATGGACGGGAATATGGGGATAAGGAAGGTTCAATTATATTCCATTGTAACATACGGTTGATTTCAGCTTTGACAGCAGCCTGTTTAGCCCACGGGATAGAATAGCTATGTTTACAATATGTTTCATGGGGTTTTACCTGCATGTGGTACTGGTATGTGTTTATTACACCTGGTTTATTATTAAACACCTTAACATATCGGTATAGAATCTGAATAAGCTGTTGTCTTTGTTCAGGTGAGACGTTGGTGGATTCAGTTACTTTCCGTACTATGGATTCATAAGTTTCATCGTCACAGTCAATATTAGGCCTATTTGGAAAATTCTCAAAGCGTACGTTTGATACTGGAAATTCTTTCAGCCTAACAGAATTGCATGGTTTGATCACGGTATTCCTTTTCCTAACCAGATTCACAATACAGACTCGTTGGTTTACTAAAAGTATGCACTTATCTTGCTGGAAATCAATCTTTACTTCTCGGGTTTGTAAATACTCCAGACCAATAATGCAGTTCTCAATTAATGAATCCACAACTAAAAATGTGCAAGTGTCTGTTTCACTGCCTAATTCTAACTCGACTTGTGTCTGAATTTTGACAAATTTTGATTTAGATCCTACTGCACCAACAATCCTACAATTTTGCACTGGAAATGTAGGTAATTTCTGAATTTGGTTGATTTTTTGGAACAAACTGTTTGATAGAACGTTCACTGCTGCACCTGTGTCTATAAGAACAGTCGTAGGTATTCCTCCTACATTTATAAATATATTGGCTTGGAAAGTGTCAACAAGTTGGCTTTTGTTTACTTGTGTGTCAGCAAGTAGTTCTTCCCTTATGTCAACACCATCGTTGTAACGCAATAAATTTATACAGTTACGAGATGTGCCCTCACTAGTGTCATCGCTCAACGTCGGAGGGCATGAGTCATTTCATTCTGTCTTGTCGATTGAGTAGTGCTGTCTGTCACGTCAGTAATTGTCACAGATCCGTTTTGTGTGTAGTGTGTGCTTTGCGGTGGGCGGTTGTCATCGTAGCCACAGGGACGTTATGAATTCCACTGTTATTGTTTGGAGGGGGCTGTGGACAAAAGTTCTGTACAGGTTGGCCGTTCCCGTTACCGTAAAAATTACGGTTGCCACTATTACGGGGTTGACCATTGAAATTAGCATTACGCCACTGATTATTTCTGTTGTTACTGAAATTAGTGCTGTTGTTGAAGTGTGTTGTTTGGTATGGGACACTGTTACTATTTTCAAAATAAACTGGATTAAATCTGTTGTCTTGTCGACGGCGATAATAATTCCCGCCATTAGGCACATTGCGTGGCACATTTCTACTGCGCGAATCGCTCGTCAACTGGCCAGAGGTGTTAACAAATGCTGGCTGCTGCGGCTGAGGTGGGTGTGGCATGTTTTGTAAACATTGGGCTGGCGAGTAATACGGCACAAGCTGGCTATTACCATTATTATGATTGTTACGGAAATTTCCGTTCTGATTGTTATTCTTAAAATTTCTGAAACCGTATTGGTTTGCACGCTCGTTACCAAAATGTGCACGCCTATCTTCAAAAATTAAATCCAGCTTGTCCACATAATTTAGAAAACTTTCTAAACTGTGGTCGGGAGCATGTGCGAGTTCCAGTCGCAGGTGTGTTGGCAATTTTGCCATTACTACCCGAAGCACTTCTCTGTAGCCCAGAGGTTCATCGAAAAATATTGATTTATTTATATGTTTTTCAAAATATTTCCTGAGACTACCATTGCGTTCGTTAAATGGCTGCGGATTGTAAACTTCATTTCGCAGGCGCTCTTGCGTAGCAGGGGACCAAAATTTCGCAAGAAATTCCTGTTCAAATTATTCTACAGTTTCACAAGTTTTGGAAGCCTGATTTGCCCATACTTTGCTCTCACCTTGTATATATCCTGTGATAAACCGTATCTTTCGTTTTTCTGACCAAGATTCTGGCAAAATGTCTTGGAATGATTGAATAAAAACAACAGGATGTACACTTTTACTGTCACCCGCGAAAATCTGAAACTGATGATGTTTGATCATGTTTTCGTCCATCATGACGTTACTGATATTGATTCCGTTATTAGGCACGGAAGGTGAGTGCTGTGATGACATCAGGTTTCTACTACCGGACACAGAAAAATCAGGGAAATTGTCACGTGCGTTTTGCATGTCACGCAGCGGACACGTGTGTGCCGCCTGACTCGGACGTGCCCGTCCAATACTTATGTCTGCTTGTCGGTCTTTAAAGTCACAAGTCGGTTCGGTTTCCTGTCTATGTTTTATGTGTGTTACAGGTTTTAGTTCTTTAACTAAAGATTTCAGTTCAGTCAAGTCATCCTGCATTGCTTTCACAGTCGTACCGTGCTTTTTATAAACTTGTTCAGTAACACTACTTATAACAATATTCAGCTCAGAGTCTATCTTTTCATTAAGCTCGATTTCTGTTTTTTGTAAGAATTCTTGTACTTGATTCTGATTGTCTTTAACAACAGCTTCAGCCTGACTAGTTATTTGTGCGACAACAATTTCAAAGCTCTCTTGTTTTTGTTTGAGTTGCGTTACGTCGCGTGTGATTCAATAACCGGTGGAATAGTTTTCACAGACTGGCCTAGAGTAGCAACTTCGCCGACAACAGAGGAAATTGTGCCATCAACTGATTGTAAAATTTCTTTAGTAACCTTTCCTTGTATATCAGCGAATTTACTGTCAATAGCTTGTTCAAAATTTTGCATTTGAGCACTGATTTGCCGATTAACTTCTTCAGATATTAAAGTAGGCAAATTTTGTTGCACTTTTTCTAGTTTTACAATTTCCTCCTTTGTCTGCTGTTGTTGTAATTCTACTCGTTCAAGGTGTTCAGTAAGAGTAGAGGACAAAACAGAAACTTGATTCTTTTGATCATTTATCTGATGTGTAAGGTTTGAAGACAAAGCAGTAATTTGATTATTCTGATCACTAATTTGTTGTGTAAGATTTGATGACAAAGTAGTAACTTGATCATTTATCCGCTGTGTAAGATTTGAGGACAAAGCGGAAACTTGGTTATGGATCTGTTGTGTAAGACTCGAGGACAGAGCAGAAGTTTCATTCTTTTGGTCATTAATCTGCTGTGTAAGATTTGAAGACAAAGCAGTAATTTGATTATTCTGATCGTTTATCTGCTGTGTGTGATTTGATAACACAGTAGTAACTTGATCATTAATCTGTTGCGTTAAATTCGCTGACATGTTTATAAGTAATGCTTCAAATTTCCTTATCCAATAATCTGGTGGATTATGTGAACTGCTCCCGGGTGTAGAAGTGTTATCGGACGCGACAGTCGCGACCGATTGCTCTGTGCCGAAAATTTCTGTTATTAATTCCGACGGCCGGGCCGCCATACTGACCTCTGCGGACGGAACTAACTGTTGTATGTTACTACTACTTTCTTCGGTATTCATTGCTGGGGTTTGGCTACGGGTTTTGACCATACTAATTGTGAATAAAATGAGATAAATTGATTTCTGTCTATCTTCACACGCTCAGTTAATTTTAAATAAATTAATAAACATCGCACTGTAATGGCGGACTTGATACAGATCGGAGGACAGCACAAGGAACAAGCGAGAGTGGCGAAGCTAATATCTGCGCACGGCAACCATGTTTGTGCACTTCTAGAATTTTCCTAACTATAGAAAAGTTTGGAAAAAAGACAATATTGCTAAAAGAAATGCTGAATAGAAATGCGCATACAAGCGACAGATAGGAGAATCTATTGAAGCACCAAATAAGCCAAATTACTGGTCCGTCCTTACCTGTGTGATGTGATGTGTTGTTACGCGACGTGACGGCTCCAGATAAATCAAAATTTTATGGGTCGGTCTTGCAATCTCGTTTTCTTTAAAACATCGATTCAGGAACGGCTCGTACAATATTGTAGTTGTAGTACATGAAATAAAATAAAATAGGATTAGACACATACAATGGTGGTATGAAACATTGGTAACAATATTACGTAAATCTTAATTATTTTTATATACTAGCTATTTTACAAAATACACAGGGTGGATATTAATGAAAAGGAAACAATTATTTTTTTTACCGACATCCAGTCCTGTCGCAAAGGGAGCCAATTATAACGTTGCCCTTGCTTCGTATGATGCCATAATTGTTAAAAGTAGATTCCGCGATTATATTTTTTGGACAAAGAATTGATGGTACCGAATGTTTGAATTTTGAAATAAGTTAGTTAAAGTACAGCACAAAATGAACATTAAAGCAAATAAACCGCGGATTGCATATTAAAGTTGGGCACCATACAAGCAACAGCACGTTATAAAACTTACGGAAAGCATCTAGCTGGATCCTGCACTTCGTATTGTAGAAGCTGGAAGTAATACCTTTTTTTAAATTATTTAATATATGAACGTTGAAGATACTTTCCGTAGTAGATCAATGTTCAGACTGTTCACTTCGCTTTTCATTGTTGTGTGACCGTGGGTGGAACATGAAGTTACTGGTAATGATAGAATAATAAAAAAAAGAGATCGGACTTCGTGAAATTACAAAAGAAATGACTGCAGGTTCTAAATTCAAGCAAAGTATAGTATAAGGATGATTGATTGATTAAAATTTTGCAGACAATGCGAAACGATTGTAATGGCGTCTGAACATTAAACTATTCCGGACGTAGAGGAGCTGAAAACAGTAGAAAATAAGTATTTGTCATGGAGGGATTCATTCAAATAAAAGCCAAAGAGAGGGGATGATTTTAAATTTAAGTAATATATTTTTAAAAGATCTTGCATCACACTTACATTTAATGGATACAGGAATGGCAGACGTCCGTACAGAACGAACATAGACAAGAGAGTGAGTAAAACTACTATCTCGGTTCCGTCTTCTCGCTTGTTTGGGAGTAAAAAATGACGAACGAAATTAAATTAGTTGCATTGCGAGTCAGAGGGAACCGGAGGCGATAAGTATCGCTGATCAAAGATGAACAAAAAATAAATAAAAACTTCAGTGTATCGTTACAACACCAATATTCAAAAAAGGCAGTAGGAGTAACCCACTAAACTACAGGCGTATTTCATTGACGTCAATTTGAAGCAGGAGCTTGGAACATATCCTGTATTCAAAATTAAGAATTATCTCGAACAGAATGATCTATTGACCCAAGGTGAACACGGATTTAGAAAATATCGTTCATGTGAAACACAACTAGCTCTTTACTCATAAGAAGTGATGAGTGCTATCGAGAAGGATTCTCAAACTGATTCCGTATTTCTTGATTTCAAATGTTTCAAATGTTTGTATAGTCTATGGGACTTAACTACGGGGTCATCAGTCCCTAAACTTACAAACTACTTATGAACTACTTACGAACTAGGACGGCACAAATATCCATGCCCGAGGGGGGATTCGAACCCCCGACCGTAGTGGTTCTTGATTTCCAGAAGGCTTTTGACACTGTACCTCACAAACGGCTTTTAATCAGATTGCGTGGTTATGGAATATCCCCCCAGATTTGTGAGTGGGTAGGGGGTTTTCTGTCAGAGAGGACAAAGTTTGTAGTTATCGATGGTAAGGCATCGACTAAAACAGAGGTGATATCGGGCGTTCCACAGGATAGTGTTATTGATCCTCTGCTGTTCTTTATCTACATAAAAGATTTGAGAGAAAATCTAAGCAGCTCTCTTAGGGTGTTTGCAAATGATGCCATCATTTACCCTCTAGTAAAATCATCTGAAGATCAACTGTACAACGATCTAAATAAATTATCACTATGGTGTAAAATGGCAATTGACTCTAAATAATGGGAAGTGTGACGTAATCCACATGAGTACGAAAAGAATCCCATAAACTTTGTTTACAGGATAAATTAAAACCACGTCACCGTTTAGTCAGTAGAAAATAGGCGGAGGAACATCAGGATTGGAGTAACGGATTCTGTTCACAGACGAGTCAATCTGGTGAGAATTCGGAGCAATGCGGCTTATATGCAGGATACATCACTCTTATACTCCACCACTACAATACAATTTCCACTGGTTTAACAAACTTTATTCAAACAGTTCAGTATGCCGCGGTGGAGTAGCCGAGCGGTCTAAAGCGTCTCGCTGCGGAGCGCGCGGTTGCTCGCCGTGGAGGTTTGAGTCCTCCCTGGGGCATGGGTGTGTATGTTTGTCCGTAGGTTAGTTTACCTAGGTTTAAGTAGTTTGTAAGCTACGGACTGATGACCACGTAGTTTGGTCCAATAGATTTACAGACATTTGAACATTTTTTTAGTTCAGTCTGCACACAACTGGTGTTCCCCAGGAAAGCGTTATAGGTCCCCTACTCTTCCTTGTGTTTATAAACGATTTAGGAGACAATCTCAATAGCTCCCTTCGACTGTTCGAAGATGACTCTGTCGTTTATCGGTTAGTGAAGTCAACAGAGGATCAAAAACAACAGAAAAGCGATTTAGACAAAATTTCTACATGATGCGAAAATTGGCAATTAACACTAAATAATGGAAAGTGTGAAGTAATACACATGGCCACTAAAAGAAATCCACTGAACTTCAATTACACGTTAAATCAGTCAAACCTTAATGTCGTAAATTATACCAAATACCTAGGAGTTACAATTAGGAACAACTTAGACTGGAGAGAACACACAGAGAATATTGTGGGGAAGGCGAACCAAAGGTTACGTTTCATTGGCAGAACGCTTCGAAGATACAACAGCTCCACCAAAGAGACTGCCTATATCACAGTTGTGCGTCCTCTCCTGGAGTACTGTTGCCCAGTGTAGTGCCCTCACCAGGTGGGATTTACGGAAGACATTGAGAAGGATCAGAGTAGGGCAGCTCGTTTTGTTTTATCACTTTACAGAGGGGGAAAGCGTCATGGAAATGTTGCACGATTTGAGGTGGATATCATTAAAAGAAAGACGTTATTCGTTGCGACGAAATCTATTTGCGAAATTTCAGTCATCCACTTCTACTTCTGAATGTGAAAATACTTTGCTAGCACCCACCTATATAGGGTGACTTGACCATCCCATTAAAATAAGAGAAATCAGATCGAAAACGGAACGATTTAGGTGTTCTTTCTTCCCGCGCGCTATGACAGAATGGAACGGTAGAGAAAGGTTATAAAAGTGATTAATGAACCCTCTGCCAGGCACTTAAATGTGATTTTCAGAGCATCTATTTAGATGCACTAAACCACAGTGATTCTTGTATACTGAAACAGGCACTTAGTAGAAAGTCTGATAATAGCAGCTGAGATAAAGGCAAACAGAACTTCTCATAGCGCAGCGAAGAGACCAATCCGGTGATGAAGACTTCAGTCAGTATGAGGTTTCTCTTGAACAGCCCAAGCACGGTCTGTAGTATCCTTGATCGGAGGCAGAGTCGTAGACACTTTCCAAGCGAGACGAGACGAGAGCTGCTGGAACTTACTCTGTGGTTCGCTTACATTCACAGGTTTGTTGCGTTTGTTTAGAGAGCCTATATAGGTAGAGAGTAGCCAACCGGCCTGTGTCCGCCATGTTTTTACCAGACTGCACGCAGGTCGTGGACTTACATATCGACCCAGGCAGAAATGCAGCCACTTAACGACTGAAATAAGCGATAACTTCCACCACTGACACCAAAGCTCATCTTCTAGCTTACCAATCAGTACGCGGTTAAAGAAATTCCCTTCATCTATGGTTATACAGGCCTAATAAATTTTTAAGTAAATAAGTCTCGTGAAATAGTTTCTATGACTGTCGAATGTTAATACCGTATTTTATGATTTTCTGGTAATTTCGACAGTCGGTAGTTGATTAATAAGAAAGAGAGATACTCCATGTTAGGTATCTTAAAGAAAATAATGCTGTTTCAGAATTTTCTGTCTGAATATCCATCACCGAAATTAGTACAATATTATCGCTTTCTGCACCGATATAATGCATTTTAATTGTGCTGTCGATCTTAAACATTTTCCTACACTACGTCATTCTGTAGATACTTTTAGGGACAGAGTATTACAGAAAAACGTAAAAATACTGACACGATCTCTACTGAAACAGCAGAAACAGACTCAAAATAGGTAACTGAATATCTACAATCAGTCAATAATGCACAGCCAAGGGGGAGGTGCCGTAGCAATGTTAAAACACCTTGTAGCACGACATATCAAAAACCAGAACCATTAACTAACAAAAAGCTAGCAAGTTCTATTTAAAAAAAATACTGCTAATCGGATTCGAAATCGTATCCTTCACATTATTAATTGAGTACGCAGCCCCTACACCACGCGGTAATTTTACAGGCAGTATTTCTATTACTGAATTTAATCAGTGCCTTTCTTGCTTCATAAGTCGTCTTTACGGTTCCCGCTTTCTCGGTTAATTTTCACCGGCCACTGTTTCCGTATTTCCTCATTCCTTGCGAACACAAGCAGCATATAACAATCTTTACTTCGGTTTTTACAGCCAACAGCGGAACAACAAGGCATTTCTCTTGACATCTACATCTACATAGATACTCTGCAAATCACATTTAAGTGCCTGGCAGAGGGTTCATTAACCACCTTCATAACTTTTCTCTACCGTTCCATTCTCTAATAGCGCGCGGGAAGAAAGAACACCTAAATCGTTCCGTTTTCGATCTGATTTCTCTTATTTTATTGGGATGGTCATGTCTCCCTAATTAGGTGGGTGCTGGCAAAATATTTTCACATTCAGAACTAAAAGTCGGTGATTGAAACTTCGCAAACAGATCACGCCGCAATGAATAACGTCTTTCTTTTAATGATTTCCACCCCAATTCGTGCAACATTTCCGTGACGCTTTCCCCCCGTAACGTGATAAAACAAAACGAGCTGTCCTTCTCTGAACCTTCTCAATATCTTCCGTCAGTCCCACCTGGTGAGGGTCCCACAAGGGGCAACAGTACTCCAAGAGAGGACGCACAAGTGTGATGTAGGCAGTCTCTTTGGTGGAGCTGGTGCATCGTCTAAGCGTTCTGCCAATGAAACGTTACCTATGGTTCGCCTTCCCCACAATATTTTCTATGTGTTCTCTCCAGTCAAAGTTGTTCGTAATTGTAACTCCTAGGTATTTGGTAGTATTTACGACCTTAAGGTTTGACTGATTTATCGCGTAATTGAAGTTCAGCGGATTTCTTTTAGTGGTCATGTGTATTACTTCACACTTTTCTTTATTTAGTGTCAATTGCCAATTTTCGCACCAAGTAGAAATTTTGTCTAAATCGCTTTGCAGTTGCTTTTGATCCTCTGTTGACTTCACTAACCGATAAACGACAGCATCATCCGCGAACAGTCTAAGAGAGCTATTCAGATTATCTCCTAAATCGTTTATAAACACTAGGAAGAGTAGGGGACCAATAACGCTTCCCTGTGGAACGCCAGATATCACTTCTGTTTTACTCGATGACTTACCGTCAATTACAACGAACTGTGTCCTTTCTGATAGGAAATCGTGAATCCAATCGCACAATTGGGGGAGATATTCCATAAGCACGCAATTTCATTAGAAGCCGCTTGTGGGGTACAGTATCAAAAGCCTTCCGGAAATCCAGAAATATGGAATCGATTTGAGATACCTTGTCGATGGCACTTAACACTTCATGTGAATAAAGGGCAAGCTGTGTTTCGCAAGAGCGATACTTTCTGAATCCGTGCTGACTGTTGGTTAATAGGTCGTTCTCTTCGAGGTAGTACATAATATTCGAACAAAGTATATGTTCCAAAATCCTACTGCAAATCGACGTCAATGAGATAGGCCTGTAATTTTGGGGATCACTCCTATTGCCTTTCTTGAATATTGGAGTAATTTGGGCAACTTTCCAGTCTTTGGGTACGGATCTTTCGCTGAGTGATCGGTTGTAAATTATAGCTAAGTACGGAGCTATTGCATCAGCATACTCTGAGAGGAATCTAGTTGGTATACAATCTGGCCCGGAAGATTTATTTTTGTTTAGTGACTTAAGTTGTTTTACTACTCCAGGAACATCTACTTCTAAGTTTCGCATGCTGGCAGCTGTTCTTGGATTGAATACTGGAGTGTTCACTTCGTCTTCTTTGGTGAAAGAATTTCGGAAAGCTGTGTTTAGTAATTCTGTCTTAGCAGTACTGTCGTCGGTAGTATTACCATTGCTATCGCGTAGTGAAGGTATTGATTGTGTTTTGCCGCTAGTGTACTTCACATATGACCAGAATTTCTTTGGATTTTCTGCAAGATTACGAGACAGGATTTCGTTGTGGAAACAACTATAAGATTCTCGCATTGAAGTCCGCGCTAGGTTGCGAGTTTCAGTAAAAGATTGCCAGTCTTGCGGATTCTGTGTCTTTTTAAATTTTGCATGCGTTTTTCTTTGTTTCTGCAACAGTGATCTGACCTGCTTTGTGTGCCACGGGGGGTCAGTCCCCTCTTTTATTAATTTATTTGGTATAATCTCCCGATTGCTACTGATATTATGTCTTTGAAAGTAAGCCACAACTGATCTACACTCGCATTTTTAGTTTTGAAGGACTGCGTGAAGCGAATTTTTATCTGCTTTATTGAATAGATATATTTTTCGTTTATTTTTGGTGCATTTGGGAATTTCGATATTCAGTCTCGCTACTACAACTCGATGTTCGCTAATCCCTGTATCTGTTTTGATGCTCTTTACTATCTCGGGATTATTTGTTGCTAGGAGATCAAGAGTATTTTCGCAACCACGTACTATTCTAGTGGGTTCATGAACTAACTGTTAGAAGTAGTTCTCAGAAAAAGCATTCAGAACTAGTTCGGACGATGTTTTATATTTGCCCCCGGTTTTGAATACGTAATTATGCCAACATATCGAGGGTAAATTAAAGTCGCCACCGATTATAACAGTATGCTTCGGATACCTATTTGAAATATGATTCAAGCTTTCTTTGAACATTTCTGCAACCGCATCGTCTGAGTCAGGGGGCCGATAAAAAGATCCAATTATTAATTTATTTCGGTGGTCAGGTATAACCTCTACCCAGACCAATTCACAGGAAGTATCTGCCTCAATTTCGTTGCAGGATAAACCGTTTGTAACAGCAATAAACACGCCAACCCCTGTTTTATTTATTCTATCCTTTCTGAAGACCATTTGGCCCTTTGAAAAAATTTCGGCCGAATTTATCTCAGGCGTCAGCCAGCTTTCAGAACCTATAACGATTTGTGCCTCAGTACTTTCTATCAGCGCTTGGAGCTCTGGAATTTTCCCAACACAGCTACGACAATTTACAACTGTTACACCAATGGTTTTTATGTCTACTTTCTTCCCGTGTCTGACCTGCCCCCTTTGAGACTGAAACCCATTTTGTGTATTCCCGAGGCCATCTAACCTAAAAAACCGCTGAGTCCACGCCACACAGCCCCCGCTACCCGTGTAGCTGCTTCCTGAGTGTAGTGGACTCCTGACCTATTTAGTGGAACCCGAAAACCCACCACCCTTTGGCGCAAGTCGAGGAATCTGCAGCCGACACGGTCGCAGAACCGTCTGAGCCTCTGATTCAGACCCTCCACTCGGCTCTGAACCAAAGGTCCGCAGTCAGACCTGTCGACAATGCTGCAGATGGTGAGCTCCGCTTTCATCTTGCAAGCAAGACTGGCAGTCTTAACCACTTCTGATAGCCGCTCAAAACCAGAGAGGATCTCTTCCGATCCAAAGCGACACACATCATTGGTCCCGACATGAGCCACCACCTGCAGTTGGCTGCACCCTGTGCTCTTCATGGCATCCGGAAGGAGCCGTTCCACATCCGGAATGACTCCCCCCGGTATGCACACGGAGTGCTCATTGGAATTCTTCCCCTCCCTAGTAGCCATTTTCCTAAGGGGCTCCATTACCCGCCTAACGTTGGAGCTCCCAACTACCAACAAACCCACCCTCTGTGAGTGCCCGGATCTTGAAGGCAGAGGGGCGAGTACAGGACAAGCGACACCATCCGCATCAGGAACATCCCCTGCCACAGACAGCGCCTCGAATCTGTTGGCAAGACTAACCGGGGAGGCCTCCACTTCGGTCCCCCGGGAAGTCTTACGCCGCCTGACACGCGCTGAGGGGACCTCCCAATCCACCACGGATTGGGGGGCTACCTCCTCGCGGGCAGTGAGCGGGATGGCCACAGCCGCAGGCCGATCGGAGGGCACAACAGACTCACAGGGCGTCTGCAGCTCCCCCGCGAGCGGCCCACAACAGCGGCGCCCACCCACCGCAGTCTCAAGCGTCGCCAGCGTAGCCAACGCCGCCTGAAGCTGCGAGCGAAGAGTCACCAACTCTGCCTCCATCCGTTCGCAGCAGTCACAGTTCCTAGCCATTCTAAAAACCTTTGTTTCTTCCAAGTAAGTACGTCAGAGGACTCAGTAGTTTGATAAACAGTGAGCTTTGTAAAGTATAAACCTAACGCTGAACTGTTTATTAACGGCGAATCTGAAAAATATATACGCGAGCTAATAAATCAAAAATTCAGTAACTGAGCTGACAAATAAACGCGATTCTTAATAAACAAACACGCGAGCACACTAAAGTATAAAGAGCTGCAAGAGAAAGCACACACGAAATGTAAATAAGTCGCTTCTATTAAGAAGCCGGTTACCGTACAATGTAGAGCTGCTGTTGCTCACGTGTGCACTGGCCGCCGATCACTGAGCAACGTAACGAGAAAAACGTAAAAATACTGACACGATCTCTACTGAAACAGCAGAAACAGACTCAAAATAGGTAACTGAATATCTACAATCAGTCAATAATGCACAGCCAAGGGGGAGGTGCCGTAGCAATGTTAAAACACCTTGTAGCACGACATATCAAAAACCAGAACCATTAACTAACAAAAAGCTAGCAAGTACTATTTAAAAAAAAAAAAAAACTGCTAATCGGATTCGAAATCGCATCCTTCACATTATTAATTGAGTACGCAGCCCCTACACCACGCGGTAATTTTACAGGCAGTATTTCTATTACTGAATTTAATCAGTGCCTTTCTTGCTTCATAAGTCGTCTTTACGGTTCCCGCTTTCTCGGTTAATTTTCACCGGCCACTGTTTCCGTATTTCCTCATTCCTTGCGAACACAAGCAGCATATAACAATCTTTACTTCGGTTTTTACAGCCAACAGCGGAACAACAAGGCATTTCTCTTGACTGTCCTTAATGATTATGTAATACAAATTATTAATTACACTCACTAAATCACTTAAAATCAACATATAATGTTAAAATTTTTTACCATCGATTACTACAAACTGTGTGTGTGCTCTCTGACAGGAAATCACTTATCCAGTCGCAAATTTGGTGCGAGATACCATAACCACGCAATTTGATTAAAAACCGTTTGCGAGGTATGGTGTCACAAGCCTTCTGGAAATCAAGAAATACGGAATCGATTGGCGAATCCTTGTCGATAGCACTCAACACTTCGTGTGAGTAAAGAGCTAGCTGTGTTTCGCATGAACGATATTTTCTAAATCCGTGTTCACCTTGGGTCAATAGATCAATCTGTTCGAGATAATTCATAATATTTGAATACAGGATATGTTCCAAAACCCTGCTCCAAATTGAAGTCAATGAAATAGGCCTGTAGTTTAGTGGGTTACTCCTACTGCCCTTCTTGAATACTGGTGTGACCTGTGCAACTTTCGAATCTTTTGGTAGAGATCCTTCTTTGTGAGAGCTGTTGTATATGGCTATTAAGTAAGGAGCTTAGAGAGAGGCAGCATGGGGCTACTATAATAGTGAAAAAGTAATTTTAGGGTTATCGGTAACGACCGACAGAAAACACGTTAATTTACGTGTATAGTACCGACATAAGACTTGCAAAAGTGGAGCAGTGCCTACCGTAATATAACCTGTACGAAACTGTACAGTTAAATAGCTGTCAGAAGCTTTTGAGACCACAGTACAGAAACGCACAATGCAGCTATTCACACGTATGTAAAGCCCGCCAGATCTGGTAAAAACATGGCGTCCTGGGCTCACAGCGAATCAGGAGCAATCTTAACGCATGGCCACTCTCTCCCTACACAGGTTCGTTGCGTTTATTGACAGTAGTGCTCACTCTGGTGGCGAAGAAAGCGCCGCCAAGGTCGCTCGTATCGATTGTGGTGTGCATACGGTGCCGCTAGCCTAGCAGGCGCCGTAGTGGATTTGCCGGTGCGGCGATGCTGGCTGCGCGCCGCGTGCGGCGTGGCGCGAATCGGTTGTGTGGCGGCGAATACGACAACCACCAACTAATGCTGGTGGGCGAATGGTGTGGGCAGGAGGTGAATGTCGTTCAGAATGGCGCTTTGACTGCTCTGATGTATATGTAGACTACATCAGAGTTCGGCAAGTAATCTTGGATGGGGTCCGGATACTTTTGAAAATTTTTATCGAGGTCCAGATGTAAAACCACATATTCTTTATCAATTTTAATTTTAATTTTCAGGCTAAAACCAATATGAAATACAAAAGTGAAATGAAGCCAACGGCACGTCTAAAGAATATAGAAGATGCAGATATGTTGGGAGCCTGTCGTCGAAAATCGAACGGATTATGAAGAAACACGAAGTTAAAGTAATTTTTCGCCCCCCACCAAAGACAGCAGCACTTTTGGGTTCTATCAAACATGATTTGGAGCTCCGGAAGGCCGGAGTTTACAAGATCCCCTGTGAATTCGGCCTTTTGTACATAGGACAGACGACACGTACAGTCCAGGAAAGATGCACGGAACACCAGAGATATACCCGTCTCTTACAACCTAATAAATCGGCAGTGGCAGAGCACTGTATTGATACTGGACAGTCCATGGCGTACGAAAACGTCAAAATTTTAGCCTCCACTTCATCTTTCTGGGACTCGGTGGTGAAAGAAGCAATAGAAATTCGCTTGGGGACGAATTTAATTAACGGAGACAGCGGCTTCAGTTTAGATAAGTCTTGGAATCCGGCACTTTCTTTAATAAATTTACATAGACGCCGCCTCAGCACAGATAATAACACATCGATTTCTCCGCAGTAATCGACCATGTAGCCACAGACATAATTTACACATACGTGTACTTCCTTGCCGCCGAGTAACGTCTTTGGCGCCTTGTTGTATCTGTGGCCGCATGCGCAGTTGCGCGGCTCGCGCGTTTATAAGCACGATGCGCGTGCTGGAGCGTCAGTCTTCGGCTCTCTCTGAAGATGGCTGAACGTTTCTCAGCCGAAGTATTAGAAGAAGTAAACTTTATTCGGCTGCAAGCCCGAAACTTCTTTGAACAGTCATTGCGCAGCGAAAACATGAAGATGCACACCTCCCATAAAGTTTGCAGAGCTGAATAATGTACTCATCGAAGAATGGCTAAATATCCTTCAAGAATTCATTGATAATGTTACGTCCTGGCCGGCCGCGGTCGCCGAGAAGACTGAGGCGCTCCAGTCACGGTCTGCACGGCCACTACGGTCGGGGGTTCGACTCCCCCCTCGGGCATGGATATTTGTGCCGTCTTAGTTCGTAAGTAGTTCATAAGTAGTTTGTAAGTTTAGGGACTGATGACCCCGTAGTTAAGTCCCATAAGCTGTACAAACATTTGAACAATTTTTTTTTTTTTTTTTTATTTTTTTTTATTTTTATTTTTTTTTTTTAGGGGCCGCCACAGCAGATAAACTCATACTGTCCATGCCACGCAGGTGTGCAACTGTACTGGTCGCCCGAAGTGATCAGAGACTACACTAGAGGGGGGAACGAGAATTACCGTTTCACTATTATGGTAGCCCCATGCTGCCTCTCTCTAAGCTCCTTACTTAACACCCATATACAACCGCTCTCACAAAGAAGCATCTGTACCAAAAGATTGGAAAGTTACACAGGTCACACCTATATTCAAGAAAGGCAGTAGGAGTAACCCACTAAACTACAGGCCTATTTCATTGACTTCAATTTGCAGCAGGGTTTTGGAACATATCCTGTATTCAAATATTATGAATTATCTCGAACAGAATGATCTATTGGCACAAGGTCAACCCGGATTTAGAAAATATCGTTCATGCGAAACGCTTTAACCCCCCACGAAGTGTAGAGTTCTATCGACAAGGGTTCACAAATCGATTCCGTATTTCTTGATTTCCAGAAGGCCTGTGACACCATACCTCACAAACGGCTTTTAATCAACGGCTTAGTTATGGTATATCGCTCAAATTTTGCGATTGGATAGGGGATTTCCTGTCAGAGAGGACACAGTTTGTGGTAATCTATGGTAAAGCATCAAATAAAACAGATGTGATACCGGCCGTTCCACAGTATAGTGATATTGGTCCTCTGCTGTTATTTATTTACATAAACGATTTGGGAGAAAATCTAAATAGCTCTCTTAGGTTGGCTGCTACGATCTGGGTTTCGAATCCCCCTTCGGGCATGCATGTTTCTGTCGTCGTTAGTATAAGGTAGATCATAAGTAGTTTGTAAGTTTAGGGACTGATGACCCCGCAGTTAAGTCTCTTAAGCTTAACAAACATTTGAACATTTCTCTTAGATTGTTTGCAGATGAGGCCGTCATTTACAGTGTAGTAAAATCATCTGAAGAACAGAACGATCTGAATAAGATATCACTATGGTGTAAAAATTGGCAATTGACTCTAAATTATGAGAAGTGTGAAGTCGTCCACATCAGTACGAAAAGAAATCCGTTAAACTTTGTTTACAAGGTAAATCAATCAAAGTGAAAGCCGTAAACTCCACAAAATACCTAGGAATTACTATTATTTCAAACTTAAATTGGAAAGAACATGTAGATAATATCGTGGGAAAGGCGAACCAGAGACTGCGTTCTGTTGGCAGAACCCTTAAAAGGCAACAGAACTACTAAAGAAACTGCGTACACTACGCTTGTCCGTCCATTTTTGGAGTATTGCTGCCCAGTGTGGGATCCTTATCAGGTGGGTTTGACGGAGGACATCGAAAGAGTCCAAAGAAGGGCAGCTCGTTTCGTATTGTTACGATACAGGGGAGACAGCGTTACGAAAATGATACAGGATCTGGGATGGGAACAATTACAACAACGGCGCTTATCGCTGCGGCGCGGTCTACTTATGAAACTCCAATCGCCAACATTCTCCTCCAAATGCGAAAATGTATTGTTGACTCCCATTTACATATATAGAAATTATCATCAGAATAAAATACGAGAAATCAGAGCTCGAACGGAGAGATTCAGGTGTTCTTTCTTCCCACGCGATATTCGAGAATGGAATGTGAGATAAAATTTATTTATTATTTAACAGTATTTAATAGTATAAATAAATATAATAGTATAAAGATGGTTCGATGAACCCTCTGCCGGGCACTTAGATGTGATTTGCAGAGTATCCCATGTAGATGTAGAAGTAAACGACACGTAAACCTTAAATAAAGAGCCGAGATAGCAAACTATCGTACTGTATCGCACACAAATTACAATCGTAACCAATATATGATATCTCACCCGATTCCCTGATTGTTTTTAGAAGTGTACGTCTTTCCTTATTCCTCCTCTCCCTGGAAGGTATCTCACCTATGTATATTGTCCATGAATTCATGACGTTATTGGTCGAAAATCAGGCATTTCCGTAACATGGGAATTTTTACCACTGCTTTCACCGACTCGAAATGAGTTTGAAATATGAGACTTGCCATATTATCGTCCGAGATTTCTGTAAGAAAAATGAGGTACTTTTCACTACCCTACACTCACTGTCCACCATTCCACAGTAAACAAGATACAGCTGATAACAAAATGCAACACCACGGAGACACCACATAAACTCACAGACAGGTAAACACCATCAGGCGTCTACAAAATTATACGTACTCCATGCAAAACCCTCCGCGTAAGGCAAACTGGGAGAGACTTCCAAAAAAGGTACAATACAGTTATATTAAATCACATAAAGGGCGGTGGCACATAAGAATAATATCGTTTTCATATTTGTACATATTAATAATCTATATAAATGAATGTTTGTCTGTATGTCCTCTATGTGTTCATAAACCATTCAAATCAGATGTTCAAATGTTAGTAGAGCTTAAGGGACTTAACTACGGGGTCATCAGTCCCTAAACTTACAAACTACTTATAAACTATCTTATACTAAAGACGGCATAAACGTCCATGCCCGAGGGAGGATTAGAACCCCCGACGGGGAACGGCCTCGCGCATCGTAGCACAGCGCCTCAATGCACTCGGTCGCTCCGCCGGGCCATAAACCATTCATTCTCTTGCAATGAAACTTTTGTGAACTCTTCACCGTACGCCCACTAAAGTTCCTGACCCAGAAACAAAGGAGCACGACACATAGCTCAGGAGATATGACGTCATAAATAATGAGAAGTCACCGCATGAGAATACCCAGGTTTATGAACCAATTATTAAAAATGGGAGTACTTAGGGGATCTGAAACAAAGTTTACATGTAATTTCGGACGTTTTTGAAGTGTTTTGTAGCTGACCACCCCTTTCCCCCCCTCCCCCCTTCCCCTAACAAACACACAAAATGATGAAACGAAACGAAGTCTACCGCTCACAGCAGTTTCGCTGTAGATGCCGCAAAACTGTAGCATCAGGCATGACCTTGTATCAACAGATTTGCATGTTACTATTTATTTTTGTTTGCAAGTCTCCCTTAGTTCTCTTGCATCCAAAATTAAGCAACCTCTGTTCTTAATCTCTATCTGTATAAAAGCGAAAGGACAGTCACTCACTGACTAAACACGAAATCTCGAAAATTTCATTCACCAACTTTCTCTTCAGACAGCGAACATGTCTTGTTAGCATCCAAATACATAAAAAGACATGATCAGCAAAATAAAATAACAGAAATCAGATCGAAAAACTGAAAGCTTATGTGTTCCTTTTTCCCGCAAGGTATTAGATAATGGAACTGTTGAAAAATATCATAAAAACGGTTGGATGAACCCTCTGCCATGTACTTCAATGTGATTTGCAGAGTATTGATGTAGATGTAGATTTGGGAGTCAGTCTGTGGTTCCAGTTGTGTGAACAGTGCTTTAGAGAGAGTTTTGTAGGCGATGTACGGATGCACTCCAGGCCCTAACTCTTGCTGGAATCGGCTACATGCCGATGATGATGAGTAGGGGCAGCATGTCAACAGCGTGTGGGTAAGCTTCGTCTACCGGGAGGCGTGCTAGAGTAGTCTGCGCCGTTGTGGCGGTCACCCCGACCCCACTGCCGCAATGGTCAGCTTAACAGTCTAGTAACCAGAAGACTCAGGTTCTAATCCCTGCTGGACATGTTTCAATTTTCACCACTGATTTATTTGATTGCCTAATAGCAACTTATTACGAAAGTTGCTTGTTTATGGATTTATACGAGGGTGAGTCAGTAAATAAGTCGAAAACACAGGTAGACACGCCAGTACTGCGTTTACACGCCTGAAATTGCTCTACTTTTCAGATGACTCCAGCTGTAAAATTAAATACTCGTTTCATCGTTAGAGAAGACTTTAAAAGCCAGAGCTTGTAATTTTTGTGGCAGCGTTTGCATACTACACTCCTGGCCATTAAAATTGCTACACCACGAAGATGGCGTGCTACAGCCGCGAAATTTAACCGACAGGAAGAAGATGCTGTGATATGTAAATGAGTAGCTTTTCAGAGCATTTACACAAGGCTGGCGCCGGTGGCGATACCTACAACGTGATGACACAAGGAAAGTTTCCAAACGATTTCTCATACACAAACAGCAGTTGACAGGCTGTTTTGATGTCTCGTGTAAGGAGGAGAAATGCTTACAATCACGTTTCCGACTTTGATAAGGGTCGGATTGTAGCCAAACGCGATTGCGGTTTAACGTATCGCGACATTGCTGCTCGCGTTGGTCGCGATCCAGTGACTGTTAGCAGAATATGGAATCGGTGGGTTCAAGAGGGCAATGCAGAACGCCGTGCTGGATCCCAACGGCCTCGTATCACTAGCAGTCGAGATGACAGGCATCTTATCCATATGGCTGTAACGGATGGAGCAGCCACGTCTCGATCCCTGAGTCAACAGATGGGGACGTTTGCAAGACAACAACCATCTGCACGAACAGTTCGACGACGTTTGCAGCAGTATGGACTATCAGCTCGGAGTCCATGGCTGCGGTTATTATTGACGCTGCATCACAGACACGAGCGCCTGCGATGGTGTACGCAACGACGAACCTGGGTGCACGAATGACAAAACGTCATTTTTCGGATGAATACAGTTCTGTTTACAGCATCATGATGATCGCTTCCGTGTTTGGCGACATCGTGGTCCACGCACGTTAGACGCGTGTATTCGTCATCACCATACTGGCGGATCACCCAACGTGATGGTATGGGGTGCCATTGGTTACACGTCTCGGTCACCTCTTGTTCGCATCGACGGCACTTTGAACAGTGGCCGTAAGATTTCAGATTTGTTACGACTCTACCCTTTATTGTATCCCTGCCAAACCCTACATTTCAACAGGATAATGCACGACCACATGATGCAGGTCCTGTACGGGCCTTTCTGAATAAGGAAAATGTTCGACTGCTGCCCTGGCCAGCATATTATCCAGATCTCTCACCAGTCGAAAACGTCTGGTCAATGGTGGGCGAGCAACTGCCTTGTCACAATCCGCCAGTCACAACTGTGGTATCGTCTTGAAGATGGCATGGATATCTGTAACTTTACACGCCATCCAAGCTCTGTTTGACTCAATGCCCAGGCGTAAAAACGGCCGTTATTACGGCCAGAGGTGGTTGTTATGGGTACTGATTTCTCAGGATCTATGCACCAAAATTGCATGAAAAGGTAATGACATGTCAGTTCTATTATAATATATTTGTCCAATGAATACCCGTTTATCATCTGCATCTCTGCAATTTTAATGGCCAGTGGTGTATAAGTGACGCTCTTGAGCTGGTCCCTTTAACTGCTTTGTCTCAATGGTAGAGAAATGCCCCTTAACAGCGCACTGTACTGGCGTGTACACCTCAATTTGCGACTTATTTACTGGCTCACCCTTGTATAACTGTGTTGCATACACAGGCGATAGATTAGTAAATTATGGCCAAAATTCGAGCTATTTTCTGTTCCGCACTGACGCACTACAATATCTACCACGATCATCTTACATTATTTAAAAAATGGAGGTTAATTAGTACGTGAAACACCATCAACAACTCGTAAGAGTCTCAAAATGTTGATGATTTAACTTATGTATTTTATATTTCGACTAAGTGCTGTTTTGCACGTAATAAGTAACCTCCGTTTCTTTAAATAACATATTTTATATGACCAGATGATGGTGAGCATAGACCATTGAAACCGGTCGTCATAAAATTAAGTAATTATATTTCGATCTTGGCTTACTATACTGTTGGCCATTAAAATTGCTACACCAAGAAGAAATGCATGTGATAAACGGATGTTCATTGGACAAATGAGTAGCCTAATATCAAACCTGGACATCTGACCTAATTCTCGAAATTTAGTTAGCAGTCGATCCTATAGGACGTTTTACTGCTCTTTTCAATGGTAAAGTCCGTTTTTTCAAAAAATTGACGTAAATGTGATAAATCACACGTTATATTTGACTGTTCACATGAAAAACGGACACCTACATAAAAGCTTGATATCAAATTCGGACACCTGTTGAATAAAGCAGTGTGCACCGATGGGAACACAGTATATGATCACATGACCTCGAAAATCAGTCATGGAGATTGTATGTGCCAGGTACTAAGACGTATTAGCCCATACTTACGTTTTACAGTAAATTTTTAAAGTATTACCACTAATAACCTTCTTAAAGCGAGTGAAATGGAACGTAATAGATCACCAGCGTCCGAAGGAAAAGCTAGGAAGCGGTTGAGACAACCTGAAAAAAGGAAAATAAACATTGAAAAGAAACAAAGGTGAGACTAGCGTGTAAACTACACTGTTCTATTGTTCTGTTGTAAGATGTGTTATACGAAATTACCACTTGTTGGAAAGAAGTTCGATGTCAGAAATAACGTAAGGATGTTTACGGAAAAATCTGGCCACTCTTTCTTAGCTACAGATAGTTCGGCCGAACAGAAAGAGATTTAAGAAAAAAAGGATCCCATCATTAATAAAGAAAAATATCATACAGCTTTTGAGAAGTATGGAACAGTAAAACTGATTGGAAGAGATTGGGTACCTCAAGACTGGAAACAAGAAGTCAGACAGCATATAAAGACAGCATCTCAGCTCCATTTCAAAATGTCAACACGTAAGCGGATAATTTTCCGGAAAATGAAGACAAGCAATATTGTGATCAGAGGTGAACTTGCTTACTTAGATGTGGGAGCGGAGAAACCAATCTACAGAGTGAACAGCAAAGCAAAAAGTATAAATCCTCAGACTGTTACAATTGGAGTACCAATGAAGGCAGAAAAACTTCGAGCTGTTGAGACTTTGCTAACAAAACAATTTGGAGATAATTGGAAGACTCTTCCCACTCTTGACTGGTAAAGGGACAAATTTGTCACTCAGATCTGGCTGACGATCAGTGTGAATGTGAAATCGAGAAGAGCGATTTTGGCAATTATCTATTTTTGATGGCAGTTTGAAATTAGATACTCATCTTCAAAAATAAAGTAAAATTTTAAGTTGCTTGGGAATTTTCACACATTATAGTAACTTCAGAAATACAAAGAATTTTATTAGAACTCAAATTACTGTAAACATCATAACATTTCATTTTGTATATAAAATGAAGAAGAATATTATGATTATTGTAGTTCTTCATTTATCCAATATGTAAGATAGTTCAAAACTCAATATTTTCCACTTTCTGTTGATATTTCTATAATTTCCCAGCTTATACACCAGTAAAAGATTCTCGTCAACAGTAAGCGAATCTCTGTGTATCAAAAACGGACATCTGAAATCGTGTTCACATTTAAAAAGCGGACAACTACACGTTTTGGTTTCAAAGACGGACATCTGTATTTTCAAACACAACTTGAAGGCGCTTGAGTAATCAAATTGATATTAACCACTTTCAGGTATAAATCCTCGAGTATTAAAGTTGATAATGCTCAAATCAGCCTGTAAATATAGTTGCTCTACGTTTCACAATAAAAAACGACGTTTATATCAGTTTCTGGCAAACAACAGATGTCCGTCTTTGATAATAGGCTACTCAAATATATTATACTAGAACTGATATGTGATTAAATTTTCACGCAATTTGGGCGCATAGATCCTGAAAAATAGGTACCCAGAACAACCACTTCTGGCCGTAATAACGGCCTTAATACGTTTGGGCATTGATTCAAGCAAATCTTAAATGGTGTGTACAGGTACAGATACCCATGCAGCTTCAACACGATAGTACAGTTCATCAAGGGTAGTGACTGGCGTAATGTGACGAGCACCACTGACCAGACGTTTTCAAATGGTGAGAGATCTGGAGAATGTGCTGGCCAGGGCAGCAGTCGAACATTTTCCGTATCCAGAGAGGCCCGTACAGGACCTGCAACATGCGGTCGTGCATTATCCTGCTGAAATGTAGGGTTTCGCAGGGATCGAATGAAGGGTAGAGCCACGGGTCGTAACACATCTGAAATGTAATGGCCACCGTTTAAAGTGCTGTCGATGCGAACAAGAGGTAACCGAGACGTGTAACCAATGGCACCCCATACCATCACGCCGGGTGATACGCCAGTATGGCGATAACGAATACACGCCTACAATGTGCATTCACCGTGATGTCGCCAAACACGGATGCGACCATCATGATGCTGTAAACAGAACCTGGATTCATCCAAAAAAATGAGGTTTTGCCATTCGTGCACCCAGGTTCGTCGTTGCGTACACCATCGCAGGCGCTCCTGTCTGTGATGCAGCGTCAAGGGTAACTGCAGCCACGGTCTCCGAGCTGATAGTCCATGCTGCTGCAAACGTCGTTCAACTGTTCGTGAAGATAGCTATCGTCTTGGAAACGTCCCCATCTGTTGACTCAGGTATCGAAACGTGGCTGCACGATCTGTTACACCCATGCGGATAAGATGCCTGTCATCTAGACTGCTAGTGATACGAGGTAGTTGCGATCCAGCACGGCGTTTCGTATGCCCTCCTCAACCCACCGATTCCATATTCTGCTAACAGTCATTAGATCGCAACCAACGCGAGCAGCAATGTCGCGATACGATAAACCGCAATCGCGATAGGCTACAATCCTACCTTTATCCAAGTCGGATACGTGATGGTACGCATTTCCTCTTTACACGAGGCATCACAACAACGTTTCACCAGGCAACACCGGTCAAATGCTTTTTGTATATGAGAAATCGATTGGAAACTTTCCTCGTATCAGCACGTTGTAGGTGTCGCCACCGGCGCCAACCTTGTATGAATGCTCTGAGAAGCTATTCATTAGCATATCACAGCATCTTCTTCCTGTCGGTTAAATTTCACGTCTGTAGCACATCATGTTCGTGGTGTAGCAGTTGTAATGGCTAGGAGTGTACTTTTGAAGATAATTAATCTATCAGATCGCCTCCACAACATACGATGTCAGGTAATGTCAAGTATTATTTCTGCTCGGTCTGTTGTTAGCTCTATGTTGATTCCTACAGAGGAGATTTTCCAGTCTCCAGAAATGTCATAATACACGTGCATGAAACACTTACCAAACTTCTACAACGTATCCATGGCATCGGTCTATAGTAATACGTATAGGATAATGGTAGCCGGGAGTGGGTGGGAGCAGGTTAGTCGCAAGGAATGCACGCAGGTGCAAGAGTAATTACGAGGCGCGTTTTTTAAGTAAGTTCCGTTTTGTTGCAGACACTAGTAGTTAGCTCGCATACCGCAACGATTGCGTGCGTCGTGTACCTGCATATCTCGGGTACAATTGTGCTCTGTTTCAGTTCTGTAGCTAACCTGTACGGTTCTGTTCTGTGCTTTCAAAAAGTTTAAGACTATCAACTCGTCCGCCTCGTGTGAGGTTCGCACAGTGGTTTTGTCACCAAGGAACTTGTCTGCCCTAGAAATTCATCGACAGATTTGCGAAGTGGACGGAGATACTGTTATGTGTGAAAGCAAGGTGCGTAAGTCGGTATGAGAAATCAAAGATGGCAGTGAAACGTCCATGATGAGGACCCTCCGGTCGCCCATCTTCGATTACAGACGATTTGGAGATTTCAACTGAAGCGAGAATTCGTGGGAACAGGAGCTTCACAATAACAGGTCTCTCAAACGAATTTCCTGCGTCTAGAGATTAGTGCTTTATAAAACGCCTGTGAACTCTTTGTTATTGGAACAGGTGGCAAGATTGTATGAAGAGGGTACTTTAAAACTGGTTGAGAGGCATGGTAAGTGTTTGAACAAACTGGGCAACTATGTCGAAAAATAAAGTGTGTACTTTCTGAAAATAAATTTACTTTTTTGAAATAATCTCCCGTTATGTACTTCTGTTCAAACGGAACTTACTGAAAAAAACGCTCCTCATACTTGATTCAAGGTATACTGTAAAATCGTTGTGTTATGTTGACTTGAGACTCCCAGAGCGGAGTTCATTGTTGAAGCCCAAAATATCTGTCATTGACAGTTAAACCTGGTTGCACCGCGCGGCTATGTTTAGTTTGCTATGCGTAGATGTATTCCTTGCGACTAACCTGCTCCCACCCACTCCCGGCTACCATTATCCTATACGTATTACTATAGACCGATGCCATGGATACGTTGTAGAAGTTTGGTAAGTGTTTCATGCACGTGTATTATGACATTTCTGGAGACTGGAAAATCTCCTCTGTAGGAATCAACATAGAGCTAACAACAGACCGAGCGGAAATAATACTTGACATTACCTGACATCGTATGTTGTGGAGGCGATCTGATAGATTAATTATCTTCAAAAGTACACTCCTAGCCATTACAACTGCTACACCACGAACATGATGTGCTACAGACGTGAAATTTAACGGACAGGAAGAAGATGCTGTGATATGCAAATGAATAGCTTCTCAGAGCATTCATACAAGGTTGGCGCCGGTGGCGACACCTACAACGTGCTGATACGAGGAAAGTTTCCAATCGATTTCTCATATACAAAAAGCATTTGACCGGTGTTGCCTGGTGAAACGTTGTTGTGAACACTGCTCTATTACGGCGTGAAAGCCGCGAAGCAGCAGAGTCTGAAGACTATCACTGCTAACAAAATTATTCTAGCTATTAAATGCGGGGTGCATTGGATGTTTTCGATACTATTCATGGCTAATGTAATAATGCAGTCACATTACGTTACCTATAATTTCTTTCGTAAGGTACTGATGTCTTGTTACTAGAATGCATTTTGAATGGGAATGACAAAGAGCACTTTTATTACCATCGAAGGTCTGAGCATGCGTTTATGCGCTTCCGATCGTTTGAGGTTAAAACTGCTCCTTGTTAGTATCTAACGAGATTTGTTTCAATTGCCTTCTTGGAAATACTGTTGTTCTTATCTTTAGTGATTGATCATTTTATCTATATTTTCCTGATCAAAAACTTTCCATTTATGATTACAGATCGGCGCAGCGGTGGAAAGTTCTTTCAGGGCGACAAGAAGATGAAATTGTTCTCCTCACCAGGTACGACAAAATCTTTATTTTTTGTTGAAGCTCTCCAAAGTGAAATTGTATTGCTGTCGTATTCTCATAGCATTCTTCCGCACGGAGGTGAAGAAAACAACTTGAAATCTTATTAATCTCTTCAATAAAGAATGGGCATAATTTGTTTTTGACAACATACCTTTATCCATCCTCATAATTTGGACGGGTCTTCTCCAAGTAGTCTCCGATGAATGCTATGCACTTGTCCCACCGTTTCTGCCAGTCTTCAAATACACGCTGGAAACTATTTTTTTGAGATGTTGTTCAAAATCACCTCCGCAGCCTTCATCATTCTTCTGATGATGGATAATGCTTACCACGAAGGCGAAACTACAAATCAGGAAATACAAAGAAGTCTCGTGGGGCTAAATCCTTACTATAGAGAGGGTGAGGGATGCTCTTCACGTTGATTTTTGCGAGATATTCAGCAACAACATTGGCGCACGTGTGCAGCTGACGGTGTATGGAGTAGTGAGCACAAAGTGTGTGTTAACTGATTGTTCCGTCGCTTCTCGGTAGAACAAATTCATTATAAAAATTAAAATACACAATTTTGTGTTTGTTCTGCAGGTTTGTTTATTTTGTGAATTTATTTTCGGCTTATTAGGCCATCATCAGAAATTTACTGAAGGTCAGTCAAAGAACGTGTGTTATCAGTAAACCTGAAGAGATGTTACATACAGAATGGTAAATTAACTTCTTTGATGGATTAGTTACAGTGTAAATAAATATTTGAATGAAATCTGTAAATTAAAAGTACTGAAAAAAGGAAACATAAATGCCATATATAGAGAAACAGTGCAAACATAAATTCTTACAATATGACTACAGTGAATAAAAATAAAATTAAACAAGAATCTAATATTTTATGGGTTGTTCAAAAGACAATGTGACATAAATATTATAAATATTAGGAATCTGGCACACTATTATTACTAAACAAACCAACAGACAAAAATATAGGTGTGGGATAGGAGGGTATGGGTGGGGTGCATTAAAGAATTGAGAAGCTTAACAAATCGGAGGTATGCACACGAAGTAAAAAGCGATGAAAATAAATATATTCAATTATAGTGTTCACAATTAAATAAAGAATTACTGTAAGGACAGAGTACAGAATAATTTGGAAAATTAGTACTAACAAAGAAAGATACAAAGCTGGTGTGTTACATTGTGAACACTATAATTGCATACGTTTATTTTCATCGTTTTTCAGTTCCAGTGTACACCTCCGATTTGTTAAGCTTCTCAATTCTCCAATGCACATCATGCATTACAATAATAGCGTGCTGCAGCATATACTTAACAACTGCCTTATCCAACAGCGTCCTCGCGCTACCTCACCCAACAGCTAACTCTCCACAATTCTCTCGCAACTAACTTGCTACTGACTGCTCGATTTCGCAGCCAGAGCGCTTACTCTACAACCGAACTTCCAAAGATTACTGCGCCACTCACAATATACATCTGTGGCAAGTTTATATATGTACAAAATATTACATAAAACCGACTATGTCGGGACCATAGGGACCATATAATATCATACACTATATACATATGGTAACGCATTTCATTCAGATATTGGTTACAACTATAATTTGTGTGTGATACAGTACGAAATTTTGCTGTCTCAACATTTTGCGTGACGTTTACATGGCGTTTACTTAGAGCGAGGCCCATGGGCTTACCATAATAGTGAAAAAGTCATTCTCGTTGGCCTCTAATGTGGTGTGTGATCACCTCTTACGGCGTACAGTTTCACACCTTCGTGACATGGACATTATGAGGTTATCATCAGTTCTTGAGGGATGTTTGGCGATTCTTCCATGAGTGCAATATTCAGCTCTGCAATCGTTGTGTGAGGTGCTGGTCTGGCTGCTGTGTGTCTGCCTGGTGCATTCCAGACGTGCTCAGTCAGGTTTAAGTCATGTGAACAAGCTGGCCACTCCATGCGTTCAATTCCCTCATCTTCAAACATGTGTTTCACCAGTGAAGCTCTGGTTATCGACCACTAGAAGGAACCCATCTCCTATTCCAACAGCATAGGGCATAACAAGAGGTCGAGCAACCAAAGCACCATTCTGAATGACATACCGGTTTTAATGGAGAACACAATAGACCTCCGAGCGCAGAGGCAATATTCCCGAAGGCAAGCTGAATTGCCTTTTGCCTCTTGTCTCTGCGGGCTGTTAACCGGAGATAACGGTCATCTCTTGTTGATGTTACGCGTGGACAACCTTGGCTTTGCCTTCTTTTAACGGTTCCTGTTGTCTGAAATAGCGCCCAGGTCTTGGAAATGAACATTTTGCGAGACTCCGATAGTTGCAGCCACCTCCTTGTGAGTCTGTCCCGTTTCCTAAGGTACTCCAGGCCATAGCTTCAGGTAAGTCAAGGTTTTGTTGCATTGCACTACCTGCTCACTACACTATCTGAACCCAACAGTGTGTGTAATTCGTTTTTTTGGAGTAAACATAGGTCAACACCAACTCCCTCTGCAGCAACCTTCTGTCATTTCCGCTATCTCGATTGCCTTAATTTTGTTGTCTCCACTCGGTAGAACCGATAGACGTCGAACCATTTTAGTTCAATCCGCCGATGACAATACTTCGGAACCTAGATACCTCAACTGATTATTTTGGGCAGTGAATATTTATATACCTTATCTGACCCCCTCAAAATGCTCTGATTTTAAAAATTTATTTGGTGGAAACGTTGATATATTTCAATGAAATGGATAAACAACTGATCGGGAAAACCTTGTGTTTCTACACATATCGAAGTTTTAGATAATGCAGTACTGAAGTGGATGAGGGTTACGAAAAAACAAGTACCACCAACAGCCATTTATATTAATAAATCACTGTCCATTTTCACATATTTACTTAATGGCGGGATAGCTTAGACCATGGAGCGCTTACCCTCGAAGGCACAGGTCCGAGTTTCGAATCCCATTTCCGGCATACATATTTTGTCTGGTAGTTTCATGTATCATATTTTGTAAATACTAAAAATATTCACAGGAGTGAGAGGATGCGTGCTGATTTGATAGACAATAAGTAGCATAACATTTATCGTGTCTTGGGCAAGAGTGTAACCTTAATATCTGCTGTGTCCGCCCCACGGAATTGTCTTGTAACGCCTGCAAACTCAATGACTGGCAACCCGCCAAAGTTCTTTGCTAGTTCGCCTAACCGCTAGGCGCGCACCTCAGCCCTTCATCTCGTAGTAGGAACTCCTTTTTACTGCCATCGTAAAATCAAGGCAGTCGAGATAAAATTTAGGGCGCGACCGTTTATTTACAACTTATTCCTAAACCAAACTGTGGTCATAAGACTAGAAAGGCACTAAAGATAAGCAGCAGTTGAGAAGTAAGCTAGTATTGCAGCCTATCTCACACGTTCTTCAAACTGTGCAGTGTACCAGCAGTAAAGGATAAAAATGAAGAAATTGGAAAGACAATTAAGACGAGGGAGAAGAAATGAAACCCATAAAGTCTTCCAAAGACATTGTAATGCTCTCACATGTAAACTTACGGAAATGAAAAAACTAAGGGACACGTATTTTTAACGGTATTTTAACGACTGAAACGATCCCTCTAAAATTGGCGCTAAATGGAAAAATTCTGATAACTTTGAGTTAGTGAAGTGATTTTAATGGTTTTTGTTATGAATGTATCTTTTGATAAAAGACGAAAAACGGCCTAGGTGTATTGGAGAGGGAGTGAAAATTAGGGAAGTAGAATCTATTAAAACTTCAAAAGGAAGGCAAGTTAAGAAACACATTTTTTTTTTATATCACTTTAAGGGGGACTCACCCTAACCAAGCAGCGTGAAGAGATGTAAATCTGGCAGTGAGATCTCCACGCGCTGCATCACGGCCACTAAACACGTTCGAATGTCGCATGTCGAGTTAGTGTGTATTCAAGATTTTTTTTATTTTAGTTTTGCTCGCTACACTGGATCAGCCATATTGAATTTTGATAATCGGTTTTCTGAATCGTATTCAGTGTCTTTAAATATCGATACATTGAAGAGATGATTAAGAAATATACCTCTCAAATATGAATTTATATATACAAAAAAAAAAAAAAAAAAAAAAAAAAAAGGTGTTTCTTAATTACCCTTAGTATTGAAGTTTTAAAAGATTCTACTTCGATTGAATCAAAACTAATTTTTGTAGCAAAAAATTGGTCTCTTTTGGGGTAGTTGGGTCTTTGATGTTCAGAAATGTAGAATTTGTTTCTCATGCGTAGAAGCTAAAATACATCAAGGTATCACAGGATTACCTCATGTAGATTAAATATAGTTGCATAAAAATTATAAATTATCTCTATTTTCACTTTCGATTACGGTTTGAAGTTTCCTGTCAGAATTTTGTTCTCTTTTATTATTTTTCCCTCTCTGTTTTTTGGAAAAATTTTCCAGCCCGACATTTTATAGTATTTTTTTCTTTATATAGTTTGGACATGATTAATTGTAATTTCAAATATGGCTCAAGTAACAGCTTCAAGGTTTTTTCCGAGGGTACAGAGTCCTTATGAAAATTATTTGCATCTCTTAAGTGAGCGTATTTTTGTCATGTACTGTTCCCCTGCACATTGCTGTTTCCAATATGGCAGTGCTACACTAGAGCCAGTAAACTACTAATTTTTATAGGTCTATGGATTTTCTCTTACATTTAAAACTAGGGAATTAATGAAATATTTTTCGTGAGTGAATAGTTTTACACAATGAGTACTAACAGTAGTACAAAAGTTCGGACATGTCTGTGAGAACAGCCACCATTTTAATGCCGCAGCCGCTGTGAATCAAGGCACAAACGATTTGAAGGCATCACCTGCACGTGCGAACTGGGTAAAACAGAAAATTTGTACCGGACCTGGATTAGAACCCGGGTCTCCTCTCACTTGACAGGCATGCTTACCACTATGCCACCCGGGCACAGTGGTCAACATAACTCCACGGATTTCGCCTCCCGTCAGGGCCAAATTATGAACTTATCCACACTCTGCTGACGTAGTGCCCCTGCGTCTACTATTGTCAGTCCTCGTGGTGTTTTGCCGATTACCGTAAGAGTTCGAGCGTGGGCATCTACATTCAGGCATTTCTGGCCGTTGAATACTATGTATTTGTAACCGTGTCTGAATGAGACCTTGACATCAAATGACTCTCTATGATGATTAGCTTTTAGGCTGAAAGCCAAAGTGCGGCCTATCAGTGGACACTGAAATGTTTCACCCAACTCCTGGCAGTGAAGTTCCACATTACTTGAATCTCTTCCCTACCTTTGAACAGTTTCGTCTGGAGGTGACTTCCATGTCAAAAACTTTATTTCACCAGTTACATTTACTGATAACAATGTTCAGTCAATTGTATTACGACCACTTCTTCCACGCTAAATGGTAATACATCCATTATAATGTTACATTATGAAAATATTCCTGCAAAATCTTGAGTAATACTGTATTTTGTTTTATGATATTTATAAATCTCGACGTCCTGTTTAATTTAATACAAATAAACAATTCCTGAGACGGATTTTCGTCTCGAATATGTCAAAGACAATAATGATAAATTTGAAGCATAGAATTTATGAGGTGACCGGGAATCGAACTTGGTCCTGCATGGTTGCTAGGCAGAACTCTTACCGTTAGACCATCACACTACTAACGATTAATGCGTCTCAGGAATTGTTTATTTGTGTTAAATTGATATTTATATCACCTAAACAGGATTGTTCCAATATGTCCATTGCTAAGGTGCTATTCCGCTGCATGGAGAGCCTTGGCAGTAATGGCAATTATCTTTGGAACACAGAAGCTGAATTAAATTTTTTGACGTGGAGGGAAATAGTACTTAGACTATTCCGAGGCTCCTTAATCGTTAGTTGTGTGGTGGTCTAACGGTAAGCCGTCTGGCTAGTAAGCATGGAGGTCCAGGTTCGATTCCTGGCCGCATCACAAATTTTAATTCTATGATTCAGATGTATCATTATTGTCCTGTTTAATTGTTAATATGGCCACGCACCTTGGACTCTGACGTGCAACTGTAGAATAACTCAGTGCTGGCGGTTCAAAGTGGAACATCAAGAAGAGATCTTATTTGTTGTTGTGCTCTTTAGTCTAGGGACTGGCTTGATCCAGCTATCCAAAATACCCTGTTCTGTGCAAGCCTCTTCATCTTTCAGTATGATCGGCAACCAAATCCATTTGAACCTGCTCGCTGTATTCGTCTATCCGTCTCCCTCTGCGATTTTTATCCCACCCACTTCCCCCTCCACCCGCCCCCCTTCCAAATGCTAAACTGACAATTTCCTGGTGTCTCAGAATGTGTCCCACCAGTCGATTACTCCTCTTAGCCGAGATAGGCCAAAAATTTCTTTTCTCCGCAATTCTGTTCAGCACCTCTCATTAGTTAAGCGATATACTCGTCTAATATTCAGCATTCGTCTATAGCACAACATTTGAAATCTTTCTGTCTGAACTCCTTCTCGTCTGCGTTTCAGTCTCGTACAATGCTACGTGATCTGTCTTCATACCTGGTCAGCCTCAACGTCTTGGATACACCTTCCAGCGAGTGCTGCAAGGTGGTCATTCCCTGATGTTTTGGGGCCTTCCATCAAATCAATACCCACCCGCTCGCCCTTGTGAATTTTTTTAGTATTTACAAAATATGTTACATAAAACATCTAGGCAGATTAAAAGTGTATGCCGGAACTGGTATTCAAACCTGGGATCTTTGTCTTTCTCAGGTACGCGCTCTTCCATCTGAGCTATCTCGCCATTACGTAAATGTGTGATGACGGACAGTGATTTATTAATATAGATGGCTGTTGGTTATTTCCGTAACCAGCGATCCATCATCCACTTCAATCATGAATCATCTAAAACGTTGTGTAAGTCATGTAAAGTTCGCGACCGGTAGCTTTCCTTTTAGTTCGCAGCTCGGCCGCGAAGAAGGTCGCTCTTTTTAGTTCGTCCGCTCTTTTTGGCTTTTGCTACCTCTACTAGAAGAGCTCTTTCTTTTGTTATGACAGCTTTTTTTATATAATGATCAGTGTTGCCCAAGCGTGTGCTATTACCCGTATTTTTGGGCAATCAGACATCAAATACTTAAGCAAATAAACCGGTTATTTACACGAGTGGGTGATACAATGGTATTCAACTACTTTGCATGCAGAGTACTCGTAGTATTTTATTTTTAAAATGGGTTTCTTTATTTATTCTATTAAATAAACCAAGTTCCCACGCGCAGATACGCATTTTTGTCTTCGGTGCTGGGCGAGTCCAATCCTTTGTTCCGGAGGGCGGCCGCCTCAATTGCATCGAAAGTTAGGCCAGTCCGGTTAGCCACACACTTATTACAGAAATTGATTTTGTATTAACAAATGAAATAGAAGAAATTTTTGATCTTCACGCTAGCGAAATTGATGACAATGGGTTTCGACCTTCACATTCTGACGACAGGCAGTAAACTACAGTTTTGTAGCAAATTAATTCTATACGGGTTCGTTACTTTACAATGTTTTTGTCGCTTATACGACGTTATCGTCAACATTCTACCCCGAGCCGTCAACACGATCATGCAGGCGAGAGAAAATGGTTGATGCATAATTTCTCGCATATAAATGCAAACAATGTTAAGTATTGAGTTCTCTTTACTTCTTTACACTATGGAATGAGGGTTACATGTAGACACTGCTGAATACCTTAGAAAAGAAAATTTGTGGAAGTGAACTATGAAACTACAGCTGAGCTGCATCTCAGTTCGAAATTACGGCAACTGGCAGAAGGGAATCGCGCGATTCTGCGCGCTCTCGCGTCCTCTCGCTGTTCCTCGTCAGTCTTCGGAAAAGGAGCGGACGAACTAAGAGGCGAGGGATCTGCGAACTAGTTCGCGTAGTTCGCCTGTGGGAGCGCTCTTCCGAACTAGTTCGTTCGCGAACTACACAAGACGAGTGGTGTGAGCAGACTTGTGCGGCCTTCAGCCCCGGCCTAGGGCATCGGCGGCCACTAACAGATCTACAACCTGTCCATGGGGTCTCGCCATTTCTGAGTCACCGGAGGACAGCACGTAAGCACTGGCAATGCGGTACTCACCCAGTGGTGAGCTTGCACGCTGGGACGCGGACATGCAACAGTCACCAACCGTGAGGGGTGGTTCACCGCCATCGACAGCAGCCTTCTGCGGGGACGTCGCTGCACATCAACGAGGAAGCCCGTCCGGTACCGCGGCCGAGCGACGTGGGTTTGCTCCCGTCTAGGTCCGGCCGGCCACTGAGCTATCGCTACGGGGAGGCAGCTTGGTTATGGCGGCGCGCTTCTGCCGAGGTCTGCAGTCTTCGTGGCACGACATCAGCGAGACGCGTGCTGCGCATTAACTTTATAATGTAGCGCCTGTAAGTTGTTGTGGTTTGAAAAGTTAACTAAAATATTACGTGAAAGATTTGAATCGGGTAGAAACCGAGATAAATGAAGAGTATGATTTTAAATATTGTTTAATTAATTTTGTATAAAGTCAGAAATAAGGGGAATCTTGGTGGCAACTACATCATAAAAAAGTCGAACCTACAATCAATCAACTTCAGATCTTGCACAGAGCCCCCAAGGAAATGAAGCTTAACCTTCTCGAGGAAATTGAAATTACGAAATTTCTTAAATCGTCAGACCACCTCAGCCTCAATGACCAACTGACAAATAAAAATCAGTACTATTATGACATAATAGTATTGTAAGTTATAACCACCCTTCCCCCTCCCCCCTCTCCTTCGCCACAAATTGTCGTCTTAGCTTGAACTCGATTCTGTAACTTAACCGCCACCCAGCTCACACCACTTCTTTTATTCTACATTTTAACCATATTTGTTTTTTTGTTGTTCTATGACTGGATACATTTATAATTAATTTGCATTTAAAGGCTATGTAATTTATGGTTATTTTACTAACATAAATTATCAATATTGTCACGTTGCAATGGAAGCGGGCTTGACTTCGAAGGCAACTGAACACAGCACTTATACTGAAAGCACGTTTATTACGAACATACACGCAGCACTGACTGCCTCTCAGGCAGAGTGCTCTGCTATTTATACACAGACAGAATGTAACAGAAATTAGAAGAACAGTTAACATAAGAAACAAGTAGAATTTACAAGTGAACAGAAGAAAGATGTAGAACATTCTGGAGTTGATAATTACAAAGAAATAAATTTTTGCCGAGAGAGGGGCGATTGAACCGACGACCTTCTGCACCGCAGTCCGTGACGCTACCCCCCTGCACCACGCCGGCAGTCAGTGTTCGTGGTTTCTCGCGGCATTGCTCCCTCTCATGGAAAAACAGCGACCCGCTGGTATGATCCCTGTGGAGCCAGCTGCAATGTCCTTGATCTTGACCGTGTCATGGGTCCTCTGTATGACAGTTCAAGAGAATCCTTCCCTTCTCCGCGATTATCGACGATAGACGTTCCTGTCGTGGCTTCATCAGGAACATTACCGTCCTTAAAGTCCTTGAACAAGAAGCCATTGTCGTCTACCTGCTGTTCAGGATCGTAGTAAGGCTACATGCGCAGGACGTGAACAATGTCTCTTCGCTTTTGTCGTTTCGACGACGGCTCATAATCCTCAACTTCATATGTGACGTCTGACAGGCGGCGTATTACACGATACGGACCAAAGTATCGCTACAATAACTTGTCTGACAGTCCAACCTTCCGTACAGGGGTAAAAATCCATACTAGATCTCCTGGGCTGTACACAACAGGTCGGTGCTTGTCGTTATACCGCTGACGGCCCTTCTTCTGGGCGTCCAGTGTCCGTATGCGAGCCAGCTGTCTTGCTTCTTCGACCCTGGTGATGAGCTATTTAACATAGTCATCCTGAGTGTCGTCCGGCTGGAACGGGAACAGCGTATCCATTGTCGTCTCGGCTTCACGGCCATGGAGCAGGAAAAACGGAGTGAAGCCTGTGGTGTCTTGTCTTGTGGTATTGTAAGCAAATGTCACGACTGGCAGAATTGTATCCCAATCCTTCTGCTCAACATCGACGTACATCGACAGCATACCGGCTAACGTCTTGTTAAAACGTTCTGTAAGACCGTTTGTCTGAGGATGGTATGCAGTTGTCATTCTGTGGACAATGTCGCACCGCGACATTACTTCTGATACTAGTTTTGACTGGAATACTTTTCCACGATCAGATATCATCACACGTGGTGCTCCGTGCTTCAAAAATGTCTTCTACAAGGAATTTTGCGATCTCTGGAGCTTCTGCAATCGGCACAGGTTTGGTGACAGCGTAGCGTGTGAGGTAGTCAGTGCAGACTATTATCCATCGGTTACTGGTTGTCGACTTCGGAAACCTCCCTAAAAGATCTATCCCAACTCGGTGGAATGGACCTGCTGCCGGCGGAATCGGTACGAGATGCCCTGGAGGTAATTGCGGCACATGCTTCCGTCGCTGGCACTCTTTATAGTGACTCGCATAGTGCTTGACAGATCGGTAGAGATCCTGCCAGTAATACCTGCGTCTGATTCTGTCTAGGGTCTTCACGAATCCCAGATGACCGGATATTGGAGCATCGTGGAAATATTTGAGAATAGCTGGCTGGAGATAAGCTGGAACGACCAGTAGCCATTTGGGGCCTGGTGGATCGTAGTTGCTCTTATACAATGTTCCGTTTATAAGTTGGAACTCTCCATTGGTCGGTTCTCCTTTCTCCAAGGCCTCTATCGTTTTTAATAGTGCTGGATCTTCCCTCTGTTTAGCTGTAACGTCATCTAATTCAGTGAGGGCTGAAATTTCATTCATGCTGTTGTGTTCCACTAATGGATTCCTCGAAAGGCAGTCGGCATCCTTGTGTTTGCGCCCGTTCTTGAATACCACTGTGACATCGTACTCTAGGAATCTTAGTGCCCATCTTGCTAGTCGACCTGATGGATCCTTCAAGCTAGTCATCCAACACAAAGAATGATGGTCTGTCACGACGGTGAATGGTTTGCCGAATAACTTGTTGATAGCCCAGATAGCCGCGAGACATTCTTTTTCAGTTGTAGAGTAGTTTATCTCGGACTTTGAGAGTACTCTTGATGCATAGGCTATCACTTTTTCAGCACCTTCCTGAACTTGTACAAGCACTGCACCAATCCCATAACCACTGGCGTCTGTGTGAAGTTCCGTTTCTGCATTCTCGTCGTACAAGGCTAGCACTGGTGCGGAAGTTAGAGCCTCCTTAAGTGTCCGGAAAGCTCTTTCTTTTGTCTCATCCCAGTAAAACGTGGCGTCTCCCTGCAGAAGTTCTTGTAATGGACGTGCCTTGTTACAAAATCCTTTTATGAAACGTCGGTAGTATGAGCACAGCCCGAGAAAACTTCTCACATCACGAATGTGCTGAGGAGTTGGAAATTCTGTGACTGCCCTTACTTTATCTGGATCAGGACGGACACCATCTTCGTTCACTAGGTGCCCCAGGATTTTTATCTCTTTGGCGACGAAGAGGCACTTCTTTGGATTGAGGCGGAGTCCTGCAATCTGAACACACTTCAACACAGTTGACAGGCGACTCAGATGTTCTTCAAATATATTCGAGAAAACGACAATGTTATCTAAATAGCAAAGACACGTCGTCCACTTAAGGTGACGAAGCAAATTGTCCATCATGCGTTCGAATGTGGCCGGAGCATTACATATTCCAAATGGCATTACTTTAAATTCATAGAGGCCATCAGGTGTAATAAAAGCCGTCTTCTCCCTGTCAGCTTCGTCAACCTCGATTTGCCAGTAACCTGTCTGCATGTCCATAGTTGAGAACTATGTTGCTCCTTTCAATCAGTCTAAGGTGTCGTCAATCCACGGTAATGGGTAGACATCTTTCTTTGTGATTTTGTTCAGCCGCCGATAGTCGACACAGAATCGCCACGTGCCATCCTTCTTCTTTACGAGGACCACCGGAGATGACCAAGGACTCTCCGAAGGTTGAATAATGTCATCTCGCAACATCTTCTCCAGTTCCTCCCGAATTATCCGTCTTTCAGCTGGTGACACTCTATACGAACGCTGGCTAATTAGCGGGTGGTCCCCAGTATTGATACAGTGCTTTATCGTGGGCCGTTTCGTCTGACTTTTCCCCTGCTGAGGTGTGAATGCACCCGAAAAGTGGCGTAGTATACCTAACACCCGCTGGCGTTGTTCCTTGGTCAGTCCAGGCCCTACTGGCAGTTCCACGTTTGTTTCCTCCAGCGTGTTGTCTGTACTAACATCAGGGGATCGGTCTTCATTGATGACGTTGATCTCACAGTCCTGGATTGGTTCCGCTGTTCCGATACACATTCCCTTTGGGTTAAGTTGTGACTGCTCGTGACAATTTGTTATCCAAATCTCTCCTCGACCTCCGGTAATGGTTATGATAGCCGCTGGTATGTAAATTTCTTTGGTGAGCCTGATAAACTTTTTACTATCAACAAGCACTTCACAGTTTAATCGCTCATCTGTGTGTTATGTTATCTTCTCATCGTCAAAGGCCGGATCGTCACATTGTCAACGGCAAATAACTTCCCAGAAAATTCTGTATTACGTGTATCCGCCGGAACAACTTCTTCAATTTGCAGCTCAGATCTTCCACAGTCAATGATAGCTTGGGATGCCTGAAGGAAGCCTCATCCGAGGATGACATTGTGACTACATTCTGGTAACACGGCAAATTCAAACGGATGGGTCCTGTTGCTGATGGTTATTCTTGCGACACAAGTTCCTGCTGGCTGGACATTCCATTTGCGGCCTTCAGCACAGTTGCCCCAGTATCACAGAACATTGTCTTCTTTAGTGTGCGGCGGTGATTATCCGACAATACAGAGAAAGACGCTCCTGCGTCAACAAGTGCCCGGACAGGTTGGCTGTCGATTATGACGTCGATGATATTTCCCGACATCTTAGCGACTGTCGTCCATGGAGGATTTTCATCTGCGGAGGCCTCACCTCCGTATGTGGCCGCCTCACTTAGTTTTCCTGGGTGCGGCGGCTAGGGGAGCGGCTGGTACCTCTGTACGGCGACGGTGAACGGCTGCAGCGCGTCGGAGAGCGACCTCGTCAAGGGTACCGCGATGGGCGTCTTCCCATAAGTCGACTGAACTCATCAGCAGGTGATTGCCTGAGCTAGAACAGCTCCGACGGCTGACGTCTTGCGGCAAAATAATCATCGAATACTCGCCTCCTCTCTCTGCAGTAGCGTACATGTCCAGGGCGTCCACAGTAGAAACACAGTGGTGTGTTGTCTTCTGTCATCCAGACGTCTGTTCTTCTGCGGGGCGTCATAGTTACCGGGGGAGTTGGTTGTGGTCGCGTCGGCCGGTTCATGGGCTGCCGTTTGGCGGCTGCAGCGTAAGTCATAGCAGGGCGACGCCATTCTTCACGTCGGGTGCGATTGACGTGGCAGACAGGAGCTGATGTCTGCAATACCTCTTCCTCAGCGACGTTCTGCTCCCTCGTGACTTACAGGGCTTACATCCATAGCCATAATCTGATGCTCGGTCTAGCTGTCCCGGTTGCCATAAATTCTTGTAATTCTTCTCTTACAATTTGTCGTATGAGAGAAGCGAAGTCATGCTGGTCTTTCACAACGGCCATAGGGACTACATTGGGGTCTGTCATACTTCTTGCGTCCAACCCTCCTTTGTTGCATCTCAGTACGCTGGCACCACTTAATGAACTCTTCTGTCGTAGCAACGTCTTTTATCAGAAGAGCTTGGCACATATCTTCTGCAATACCCTTCATCAGGTGCTTGATTTTGTCTGCCTCAGTCATGTTCGGATTGACTATGTTACACAGGGCCAAAACATTCTGTATGTACGATTGTGTCGGCTCACCATGTCGTTGGGCCCGGTTCTTCAGTTGTTCTTCCGCCGAGCGGATTTGTCGCTGGCGGTCTCGAAAGTCTTCTTAAGTTCCTCCTGGAACGCATACCAGTCATTCAGCTTGTCTTCGTTGTTCTCGAACCATTGCTGGGCTGGTCCGTCCAGATAGAAGTAAACGTTGGCCAAGCACATCGTATGATCCCACCTGTTGTACTTGGCGACTCGGTCGAACCCTTTTATGCATTTGTTGGGGTTCTGTCCAGCGTCTCCAGGGAACACCGACGGGTGTCTGATGTGCAGCTGGCTTACCGCTGGTTTCGTGTCCATGGTTCTTCTGATGATACGGACTTTTGGAAGGATGTACTCGGTAAATCCCTTGTATTCCGGTTCCAGTCCGTGCAAACGACGGCTTTTACGTTGTCTAATCGGAGCCACGGCGATGCAGCTGTTGCACAGGATACCCGGCGCCTCCACCAAACAATGTCGTGTTGCAATGGGAGCAGGCTTGACTTCGAATGCAACTGAACACAGCACTTATACTGAAAGCACGTTTGTTACGAACATACACGCAGCACTGACTGCCTCAAGGGCAGAGTGCTCTGAAATTTATACACAGACAGAATGTACTAGAAATTAGAAGAACAGTTAACATAAGAAATAAGTAGAATTTACAAGTGAACATAATAAAGATGTAGAACATTCTGGGATTGTTAATTACAAAGAAATAAATTTTTGCTGGTGGGCGGGATGGAACCGGCGACCTACAGCACCGCATTCCGTGACGCTACACCCTGCGCCACGCCGACAGTCGGTGTACGTGCTCTCTCGCGCAATGTTATTATCATCCATTCTGATTTACAAGTATTTTATACTTCATCTCTGCTATCCATTGTTATTTCTTCCATCGTTTAATAATTTGCAACCATGTTGATCGATTTTATCATTAAAATTTAACCGCCCAAATCTTAGTTACGCAAGCCAGCGTTTATCAGCGCTGCCTAGCGGCGTTTGCTATGTTGCGGTTTTCTCACGCCACCTGACCATCAGATGTCCGTGCAGTAACGTTTGCTCATGTGATGTATCGATATTCATTCTGTGAACGCGGACCTCTCCATGACAACGCTGCTGACGTGGTAAGTTGTAAATCTCCACGTTCGCTCTGCTTACCACTGTCCATTCACGATTGTTTTTTAAATTCTCTAACTTCCACTTTAGGAACTTTTTGTCGCACCTCTTATAACACTTGATGATGCATTTGATTAAATCCTCAGATTTATCCAGTCCAAAATGCTGAGCATCGTGTGCTTTTACACCAACTAATGCTATCCAGCTGTTCCTGAGGTACGTTCACGCCCCCAATTCATTGTTTCCTGATATTGTAGTGGATAGGTCCGCGGTATGAAATTGACATATTTGTATATTTTCCCTGTTACAATGTTCTGATGATGCGCCAAAAGCGCGAAACGCGTTAAAAAGAAATAAATATAATAATTTGGAACAGAGGCTACCTTTCAATTAAAAAGGCGACAGGCTTTACCTTCTTCGTTACCATACATCTTTTCGATGATATCAGCCTAGAAATCTGTAAATTAAAATGAGAATAATTGAAGGTAAAGCACCATAGTGATCTGAAATTGGACGGGTGGAATTTTTATGTGCAGTGGACCGTGTGATAAAGTTTAGTAATGGACTTCGCGTTTGCGGTTGGTAAAATGTTGCGGGGATAGAAAATTCAGACTACTATTAACATTTACTGCACTATTAATCAGTCGTAATTGCGTCCAATTCCATAACATGCAAATTGTACGAACCATCCACGCCACTAGGAAGCGAGGAATCAAATAAGAACACACCCGCCATTAAATTAAGGAACTTATATATTTCAAGTAATTTTTTTTCTCATTTAGCACTATCCTTGCGGCTCCGTAGCACAGTGGTAGAGTGCCATACTACAACGCCGAAGGTCGCGGGTTCGATCCCCGCCAGGTCCTAGGAATTTTATCTCTCACTTTCCATTTCTTTCACCTCTGGCAGTATTGTTCATGTGAAAAATACCGAGTAGCACCGTGGTTCGCAACCAACGTTAAACTGTAGGTCCCTCTATAACTGGCTGGGTGTCAGTTCGAAGATCGGAGGAAGGCAGCGGCATACCATTTCCAAACAGGACCATGCCTAGTAAAGCACTGTTATGTTCAAACCACTGTTCGGATTGTTGACTGCTATACCTTAGGACTATACTTACAGCAATTTCAATGGCTATCAGGGAGAGCTGCTGGTAATGCGTCTTAACTCGACGGCGGCAAAAGACAGACAAATGAAGCGGTTCGCTGTTCTTTCTCTCCGGCGGTAAAACAAGGGAATGTAGGATTTTCAGAGATTATTTTTCATTAGAGAGAAAGTACTACGATCCTTGGTGGTATCTATAACCTTCGACTCGCGAAGTTAATTATTCTATATTTATTTATATTTTTATTTGTAGCATTTCAACTTCCACATACCCCCGGTAGAAGGCGCTAAAATGTATATTTAAGCAATAAAGTCTGTTGTGTTCAGAATACTGTTTCATTTTGCTCCTCTGCCTCGAGTCGAGGTTCGAATTCACGTCCAATAACTGATGACAATGTTCTCGCCTTCCTATAACATCTACATCTAAATAGATACTCTGCAAATCACATTTAAGTGACTGGCAGAGGGTTTATTAACCACTGTCATAGCTTTTCCCTACCGTTCCATTCTCTAAATCGTTCCGTTTTCGATCAGATTTCTCTTATTTTATTGGGATGGTTATGTCTGCCTAAGTAGGTGGGTGCTAGCAAAATATTTTCACATTCAGAAGTGAAAGTCGTTGAATGAAACTTCGCAAACAGATCACGCCGCAATGAATAACTCTCTTAATGATTTCCACCCAATTCGTCGAACTTTTCCGTGACGCTTCCCCCCCCCCCCCCCCCCCCCGTAAACGTGATAAAACAAAACGAGCTGAACCTTCTCAATATCTTCCGTCAGTCCCACCTGGCGAAGGTCTCACAATGGGCAACAGTACTCCAGGAGAGGACGCACAATTGTGATGTAGGCAGTCTCTTTGGTGGAGCTGTTGGATTTTCGAAGCGTTCTGCCAATGAAACGTAATCTTTGGTTCGCCTTCCCCACAATATTTTCTATGTGTTCTCTCCAGTCTAAGTTGTTCGTAATTGTAGCTCCTAGGTAAGGTAGTTGGTAGAATTTACGACCTTAAGGTTTGACTGATTTATCACGTAATTGAAGTTCAGCGGATTTCTTTTAGTGGTCATGTGTATTACTTCACACTTTTCTTTAATTAGTGTCAATTGCCAATTTTCGCATCATGTAGAAATTTTGTCTAAATCGCTTGGCAGTTGCTTTTGATCCTCTGTTGACTTCACTAACCGATAAACGACAGCATCATCCATACATCCTGACAAGATGTTACGAATGTTTAATAGCATAAGACCCTCCCTCCACAATCAGACCCCGTTACAATATGTATAGAAACACAATACAGGGTTTTCCCGATCAGCATCAGTTTATGCATTTCATTGAAGTATATCAACTTTTCCGCCAAATAATGCTTTGAAATAAGAGCATTCTGTCGGACTCACACACTGGCCAGAACAATTAGGGAATCAGTTAAGGTATCTATTGTCATCGGCGGATTGAAAAAATATGGTTCTGCGTCTTTCTGTCGGTTCTACTGAGTGAAGACAACGACATTACGGCAACCGAGATAGTGGAAACAACAGAAGGTTGCTGCAGAGGGAGTTTTGAATAGTGTTCACTCCACCAAACGAATTACACAAGCAGTAGTAGTCAGATAGTGTAGCTTGTAGATAGCGTAGTGCAACAACAACATAACCATAGCTATGGAATGGACAGCTATAGGAAGGTTGGAAGCGGGACAGACACATAGGGAGGTGGCTGCAGCTATTGGAGTGTCACGAAGTGTAATTTCCGGACGCTATTTCACACATCAGGAACCATCACCAAAGACGACGAAGCAAATACTCCTGAATTCGTATCAAGAACAGCTTCCAGAATGCGTAATTTAGAAGTAGATATCCCTGCAGCATTAAAGCAACCTAAATAACTTAGTAAAAGTAAGTCTCCTGGTCCCGATTGTATACCAATTATGTTCCTTTCAGAGTATTCTGATGCAATACCTAGCTATCATATACAACCGTTCTTTCAGAGAACGTTCCGAACCCAAGACTGGAAAGTTGCACGGGTCACTCCAATAGTCAAGAGGGAGTGATTACAGCCCTGTATGTTGACGCCAATTTACAGCAGGATTTTAGAACATATACTTTCCTCATATATTGTGAACTACTTCGAAGAGAACGACCTATCGACCCATAGCCAACACAGATTCAGCAAGTATCGTTCTTGTGAAACACAGCTAGCTCTTTACTCACATGATGTGATGAGAGCTACTGACAAGCTATGTTAAATTGAATCCGCATTCCTAGATTTCATAAAACTTTTGACACTGTACCAAATTGAGTCACAGATGTGCGATTGGACTCCTGATTTCCTGTCAGAAACGACACAGTACGTTGTAATTAACGGTAAGTTGTCGAGTAGAACAGAAATGATATCTGGCGTTCTTCTTGGAAGTGTTATAGGACTCCTTATTTCTATAAACGATTTAGGAGGAAATCTGAGTAGCTGTCTTAGGTTGTTCGCGGTTGATGCTGTCACTTATCGGTTAGTAAAGTCACCAGAAGATTAAAAGCAACTGCAAAATCATTCAGATAAGATATCTGTATGGTGCCAAAAATGGCAATTGTCCCTTTGTATTAATAATTGTGAGGTCATCCATATGACCACTAAAAGAAATACGGTGAACTTCAGCTAGACGATAAATCTGTCAAAACTACGAACAACTTAAATTGGAAAGTACACGTAGAAAATAGGTAGGAAAGGCGAAACAAAGACTACTTAAAAGATGCAGCGGTTCTTTCTCCGAGAGTGCTGCGTAGTTGTGAGTCTGGAGACAAACTATACCTACAGTTGAAACATGTCTGTACAAATTCAATAATATTGTTTCGCCTGTCTTGTATCGATATTTACATGTAAAATGTTATATGAACTTCTTTGAATAACTACGTCTATGCTTTACTCTGTTGTGTAACATCTCTGTCAAAGACTATCTATGTGAGTAGTAGGTGAACAGAAGGGGAGAGTCGGTGTGTAGCTCTGGTATTGATTGGACGTGCTTGTGTTAGCTGCTTTTGTACGAGCTGATGGAATAATTTTGAAATCTGATTTCCCAGACACCGTTCTGTTTTTATAAGATTTTGTATCATTCATATATGTATCAGTCTGAGAAGATTTTGTTGTTCTTCAGTTATAAGGTAATGTAATCATTATCGTCAATAATAATTGAGAAAGTTGGACCTATTTCACTTTTGTAGTTAGAAAGCTAACCCACTTCCTTTCATTGAAAGTTATTGGCTATTAAAATCAAAGCATAATATTGACTAAGCTGAGTTTGATTAACATATTTCTTTATTGGTGTGACATTTAATAATAATAGTGACTTTTGTGCAATAATACACAGATGAACAAGTTACTAAGTTTCTGCAATCAGTCAGTTAGCGAAATAAATTCTTGGAGTTGCATTATTAGAAAGTGGTTTGTGTTTTTCCAGATTTCTCTCGCAGTCTTGTGCTTGCTGTGTTCAAAATATCCCTTGCGCTTTCAATCAGTTTAAACCCACTGTTTCCTAATTAACAGAGCAGGTATTCATATTAGGGCCATAACTAAACGGAATTATAATGTTGATGAATAGAGAAATGTGTTCATCTAATCTTTAATCAGCTTGATTGGAAAGATAGTTATTGTGAGTGTTAACTACCAGCTGATGACAATTATTATTGCTGCATTTAACACCAGATTACTTCTGAATGAGTAGCTTTTGAAACAGACCTCCTTTAGCTGGCTCACTATTGCCAAATCCTTGTAGCGACCCTGTTTTTCCAATCAACAGCCTTACCTATATCACACCAAACAACGTACCAGTTTTATAGTGTCCTGGTCTCCGGAAAAAATGTCAACACATTTCCTCTCCGGGCAAGTGTCGCTCCGTGCCCGTGGTCTAAGGCTTGATACTGCTGACCAGGCTGGTGTTCCCGCTGGAGGTTCGAGTCATCCCTCGGGCAGCTGTGTGTGTGTTTGTGAGTGTGTGTGTGTGTGTGTGTGTGTGTGTGTGTGTGTATTTTATCCTTAGTGTAAGTTAGTTTAAGTAGATTGTAAGTCTAGGGACTGTGTCTACAGCAGTTTGGTCCTAGAGGTTTACATTTGACCATTTGAAACTGCGAGGTGCAAGGCTATTCGAATGAGGTGTGAAGTGCCAGCCACGTGGAAGTGAGTGGCTGCTAACCGTCGGAGGTTTGAGTCCTCTGTCGGTCATGTGTGTGTGTGTGTGTGTGTGTGTGTGTGTGTGTGTGTGTGTGTGTGTGTGTCTTGCCCTTGGTAAGTCTAGTGCAGTGCTTTCCAAACTTTCCCTCATGGCGACACCCTTTTATAGCTTACAGTTTTGCGCGACACCTTTTCACTAATAAAAATACATATGGTAGAATTTAGATGGTTCTAGGGGGGGGGGCGGAAATAAAGTATCGCTTAAATGTAGTTTGTAAACGAAACTGAAATCCTCGTACGCATTGACATGTTTAATGTTGATGCTGACTGCAGCAATTACGTTCACTCATCGCAAGAAAAGGAAACATTAGGAACTACGGAGGTGTACAACAGAGTAACACCGCAGACAACAATGCCTAACTCACACAGTAATACTTGCTTCTTCTACATGCGACCCAACTTCCGAAACACGAAAACTGAATTTTGGATACCGTTACTCGCTGACGTGTATACATATCAGAGCCAGATACGGTTTTTCTGGATCGATTGAAATCGGCATTTGAAATTAGCTGTTCGGATTTCTAATTTAGACAGCACAGTGGCTGTTCCCTTTCAGTTCAATATTATCACATTATTTTCAGAAATACGTCATAGTATTTATGACAAGTGATGATTTATTATTTAAGTTCTATTGTTATGTTATTGCTTCACCACGACCGCGGAAGTCCCGACATATTCGGAAGAAATGGTAAATATTTGTGACAAGTAAGAATATAAATGCCATTTCTAGTCTCAGAATCTGTTACGTACAGGAAACAGAGGAAAAAAATATTAACGCATACCAGGGTTCGAACCAACGATCACTGCATTTAAAATACTACTCTCCGTTAATCACCCAGCCATACTCCATACTAAATATCGCTAGTGTATAGCTTTAGTCAGTGGACAATTGTGACTGCTTTTACAATCTGTGTAGCGTACGTCGTGAATAATAACACAGATTCACTGTTTACATTCTGTATTTTCAAAGACAAAAGCTACATCAATGATTGAATTATCAATCCAGAGATATTTACAAAGACATTACAAAATAACTATTTACAAAGACATTATAAAATAATATTATCAATTCCTAACAATCTGTGACAGCTTTTACAGCCACTGTGTCATTGATTGACATTTCATTGTAAGAAACGCTACCGAGGGTGACGTGGCTTTGATAAATCCATTAAAAACGCTCAAGTACAGCTTTTTGAGAAGGAAAGATATTTACTCGCGGTTGACAATCCGGATAATCGGGAATTCCTATAACTGAGGTCTGGATAATCGAGTGACCGATCATTCCTTTAATACGTGATCTGTGGTGCACTGAATGAAGAGAAGGATGATTAGCTGCAGGCGAGTCTTCAGGGTAGTATGAAGAAGGATATTTTGTGTTATTGTATGACAAGTTTTTTTGTCTACAGTCTAAATTTGTTAGTCTCACGACACCATTGATACTACTACGCGACACCTCAGAGTGTCGTGACACCCAGTTTGGAAAGCTCTGGTCACAGAGTAACATATACAGAGAAGCAGCCCCCCCCCCTAAACCACTGTCCTACGCTCCCCTCGTAGTTCCGTAAGATGCTAGCAGGTGTCAGGCAGTTCCCTGGCTTAGTACTGATAGACGACACTAGAGGCGCTTCTGAGGGTGCCTCTTACACGTCAGAGGGCAGCGTGGTCCCAGGCTGAGGGGAGAGCTCGTGCCGCCTGCCACGAGGCCACGGCTGTGTCTGCCTTGCTGGCGTTTGAGAAGAGGTTTTTTTTTTTTTTTTTTTTTTTTTTTTTTTTTTTTGTGGTGGTGAGGAAGTACTACCCACTGAGGGGCTGGACTTCCTGTGTGGAGGGTGCAGGAGTGACAGTAACTTTATTGTAGGAACATTGTAGGGGCGCTGGGCTTTGGTCCTTTGGCCCCTACGACGGCTGGTCGTCGAAGATGGCTTCGGAGGTTACTGCGGCAGTTCGACGATAGCACGGGGCACCCGGACGTGGTGCCAACGTTCAGGGTAGACAGTTCCCACGTAGTCCAAATGGCGAGAGGTCGCACGGAGGTCGTCAATCTTCGCCAATAAGCGGCGAGTGTGGTCAATGATGGCGTCGCGCAATAGTGGGTGGTCGAGTTCCTCGTGAAGGTCGATGGTCCGGGCCCAACGCGGGGCACCAAGGATGAGGCGGAGACATCGGTTCTGGACAACTTGCAGCGGTCGGAGGCCAGAGTCGCTAACAATACCCTACGTGGGACTGCCATACAGGATGGCAGGGTGGAAAGTCGCTCGGAAGAGCCGATACTTAGTGCGGACGTTGAGGTTCGTACTTGCGAGCAGGGGGTACAGCTGTTGGAGAAGCCGCAGAAGGTGATTCCTCTTCTCCTGGACGTGGAAGAGGAATTTGCGATCAATCCAGACGCCAAGGTATTTTACATGGTCAGACCATGGCTGTTCCTGGCCGTGGAGGGAGAGGCGGTCGCGGAGGTTGGGGCTACGCCTCGTGAACATCACGGCCACGGTTTTGGAGGCGTAGATGCAGATCGCGTTGTCCTCCGCCCACTGTTCTACCAGTTGGAGTTGGCGTTGCATGCGGATGATGGCTGCATTGACCCGGCAGCTGCTGGCAAGTAGAGCTGTGTCGTCCGCAAACTGGGCGAGAATGACCTGTGGCCGGGGGGGAAGGTCGTTAACATAAATGACGAACAGCAAAGGGGAGAGGACAGAGCCCTGGGGGATGCCCTCTGCCAGGTGTTTGGTGCTAGACCGGCGTCCATCGATCTTGACGACGATGCGCCTGTCGTGGAGGAAGCTGGCTAGTATGGCGAGGCAATAAGCGGGAAGGTGGGGAAGCGCTTGAAGCTTGATCAGGAGTTTGTCCCGCCACACCCAGTCATACGCCTTTTCGACGTCAAGGAAGACTGCAGCGGTGTAGTAGCGGCGGTTCATGTGGTAAGAGATAAATTCGGAAACCCGCAGGAGCTGCAGTTCGGCCGAGAGAGACGGCTGGAAGGCGAATTGGTCGGGGCGAATGACGTCATTGTCCAGGATGGGCCCCTTGATACGACGTAGCAGGATCCGCTCCAGGACTTTAGACAGCGTCGGCAGAAGGCTAATGGGGCAGTAGTTCGCCGGGAGAGCGTGGTCTTTACCGGGCTTTGGAATGGGAACCACCTGCGCCAGTTTCCACGCCGTGGGAAAGTAGCCCAAGAGGAGACAACTATTGAATATGCGCGTGAGGAGGACCAGGGCCCGGCGGGGGAGGTGTGTAAGGTGGTCGTTCGTGACGCCGTCGATCCCGGGAACAGAGTTGGGGCCGAGCCGGGTGAGGATGTTCCGGGCCTCCGCAGGGGTGGTAAGTTCCGGGTCCACCGGCCGGAGACCAGCAAGGATCCGTCGGGCCTCATGTAGCGTACGCTGGTGGTCCAAGCCGAGGTCTTTCTGGTCCTCGAAGGTAGAGGCGAAGACTTCTGTCTTGCCGAGAGCGTCGTAGCGGTGTTCATCAGGTCCCCGGAGAGCCAGCTTTGGTGGGCGAGGGCGGCGGAGGGAACGAACCAGGCGCCACTCGGATCTCGACTGGAGGAGGAAGGTCTCCATCTTGTCCTCCCAGACCTCCTGGCGGTGCTAGATGGCGCGGTGGTGAAGTTCCCGGCCGAGGCGCTTCATTTCGCGGTGGTCCTCTGGATTAGGGAAGCAGAGCCACCGTTTCCGTGCCCTGTTCTTCAATGTCTTCAGGACCTGTAGCAGGGGGGAGAAAGCGGCGTCCTGGCGAGGGGCATAGGAGGACCGTACAGAGGCGCGACGGTAAGACGTTTGGAGCTTGCTGGTGAAGGCCTCGATCACGCGATCGATGCAGGGGATAGAGGAGAGGTCCTCCATAGGCCGAACGTTGTTCTGGAGCCAGTAGGCATACTGGTCCCAGTTGGTGACGAAGGACGACGGAGGGAGCCACCCAGACAGCGCCTCCTGGATTACGCCGAGCACCGGGTTGTGGTGAGAGGTGAGGTCCATGACCGAGGTTAGCTGGAGGTCGAAGTAAACGTTCTTCTGCATGGCGACGTCAAGGACGTCCGGGGAATGCTGTGGGTTCGGAGGGATATGGGTAGGATCCTCTGGTGCTGTGGTGATGGCTGCCAGCTGGTCCTCTAAGTCATAGAGCAGGACGCCACGGGGGTTCGTCCGCCGGGAGTTCCAGGTGTAGTGCTTCGCATTAAGATCCCCACAAAGGAGGACCTTGTCCAAGTGAGTGAAGAGTGAGATGAAGTCCGCAGGAACAAACCTCCGGCGCGGGCTGAGATACGCCGAGACGAGTGTCAGCACCCTATAGGCAGTAGAAACGTTGACTGCCGTAGCCTCCAAGGAGACTAGAGGAGGGACCGCCACAGGCACGTGGGGAATGTGGTTATGGAGAAAAATGGTGGTGCCACCACCCTGGCCGGTGGGACGGTCCGTGCGGTAGCCGACCATGTTACGGAGCTTAAACGGTTGGGTGCGACGGAGATGGGTTTCGGTGAGGAAGAGGATATCCACCTTGTGTGCCGTGAAAATTCCTCCAGTTCCGGCTTCTTATTGGAGATACCAGTGGCGTTATAATTGCAGATTGTGAGATGCTTAAGGTGGGAAGTCCTACGGGCCATCGCAGGGGGCGAAAAGCTGCATGGCACCCTCAAAGAGTGTGAGAAGTTTCGAAAAAATGTCAGGTGCCGCGCGGAACTTCCGGAAGGTTGTTTGTAAAAGGGAAAGGATGTTGCGCTTACGGAGGTCAGCGATAAACGCCGACAAGGAGGTGAAAAGTTGAGCAAAGTCGTCCATGGAAGGGGGGTTCGCGTCCGGGGACGCGCCCTGTTGGTTGGAGGCATCTGGGGTGCGCTGCGTTGCCCAACGGCGACGGAGGGTAGGGAAATCCCGAAGGTCTTGGAGTGATGGAGGCTGAGCCGGAGGGGGGGGGGAGCAGGCTGACTGCGGGCCCATGTGGACCTCGCCTGGGCATGGTAAGCCTGACAGGCCTTCTGAAATTCAGGACAACCCCTCCAGTTGGCGGCATGTTCGCCGCCGCAGTTGACACACTTGGGCGGTTGAGTGGTGGTCTTTTGACAGTTGGCAGTGGGATGGTGGCCGGGGCATTTCACACAGCGCGGTGGGATGTGGCAGTAATTAGCGGTATGGAAAAACCGTTGGCAGCGCTTACACTGCTGTGGGCCGTCTTTAGTTTTATAGGTTTCAATCCGGATTTTCGAGTCAAGAATGTATTTGACGTCACAGATAGAGTCGCTCGCCGGCCCTGGAGGTAAAGTCACGCAATACACAGGCTGGGGGACAAGCTTGAGCGTGGTTTTATCCCGCGATTTGAATTGATGGACGGCCGCCTGAGGGAAGCCGAGGAAGTAGAGGGCCGCTTCGTCCTCGTCAGCAGGGATTTCGGCCGGGAAGTATTTGAGTACGACTTTGAGTGTTTTGTCAGACGGTGGGCGGTGGGTAAAGAACGGGATGTTGGCCTGCTGGAAAAAGTGTATACCCTTAAGTTGGTCTGCCATAGAGTCGAAGTGGTATTTGATGGTGTCACCCTTAAATATCGCCGTGACGGGGCCGGCGACTTGTTTCTTGAGTTCAGTGTTAAGGCGGAGATAGTGGCCAGGATATTGGATGGTCACCGGTGGAACCTTCGCCGACGATGGGCGCGGCGCAGCCGCGGCGGGGGGCGGGGTGTCATGGGTCACGGCACCCACGGCAGAGTCGAGCGTCTGTGCTCCCTGGTCCCCGTCGGGGCGAAGGGGGTCGAAGGGGTTGGAGGTCGGAATCGGGGGAGGTGTCTGTACGGTAGCAGAGGGTGAGGCCTTCCGCTTCCGGCGGTTCGTCTTCGCCGTCACAGGACGGAACGGAGGTTGTTCGTCAGCGGCGGCGTCCATGTCATCGTCAGCCTCTGACTCAGGGGAGGTGTCAGTGGCCGGGTCGTGAAGTGTATCGTCATCGGTAGGAGGGTCAACGTCAGTACCGTCTGGTCGGGATTGGGCACGCCGAGCGGCCCTATCGCGCGCAAGTTGATCACGCAAGTCCCTATCTTGCCGCGTAATCGTGCGGTAAGGGGATGTAGTCTCAGATGGAATGTTGACGGCTGGAGGGTCGTATGACGTAAGCGCCGCGGCCCTGTCCGCGGAGCTATGGCGTGCCCGCGCCCGAGAACGTTGCCGAGGAGAGCGCAGGGCAGCCGCTGCCGACTGACACCCGCGCCCATCTTCGTCGTCCGCCTCGTCCATCAATTCCGGTGGAACCGGAAGAACACAAAAACAAAAACACGCAGAAGTATCGAACGTGCGCAGCAGATACGGCTCGAGAAACGCTCCACAGCTCCGTACGCCGTCTGGACTGCCCAGACAATGAGGGGAGGTGGTGGTGGGGACAGCCGCTACCTGCCGCCTGCTCTGGCCAGTTAAAAGGGCTGCTTCTGACCGCAGCGCCATCATGGGACATCTTACGGAACTGCTTCACCCCCCCCCCCCGCTCCACATCCCTGAGCGTAGGACCGGGCCCTTAAGCCAGTTTTAAACGATCAACGAACTTGTAATAGATTGATAACAAATTGCGTTAGTGGCGACCGTCAGTCGTTTGAACGGCTGCACTAGTAAGATCACGCTAGTATCGAAGCGCGATAATTATAGTGATAAAGAAATAGGGCGAGTTCTAAATTCGGTACTAGTGGGTTCACTGCGCATGCGCGAGCTAGTAGTTATCAGCTGCAGTCACCGCTCCAGTTACTCCGCCATTTTCTTTCGTATTTACGTATATTTTGCGTTATGTCGAAGTTTATGATCAGAATGTATAACAAAATGTATTTCTAATGGCGGCATTCACACTGTCCGTCACCAGACCGTCACCTAACGTCAACGTCACGTTAAACTTCCTCGAGAAGATTGTTTTGATTGAACGGTCGTCTGCTGACATCGGAAGTTAACCTATTTTAGTCACGCGATTTTCATATTGTAGTCGACAAATACACGGTTTGCACGCAAATTTGTCTTATTAAACTTTAGTTTATTATTATACTTTGGTTTAGCGGTAAATTGCAAATGTTTCATGACGACTTAAATATTTATCTCAATTATTGTCCACCGAAAAGCGAGGTCGTACATCTGAAACCGAAACATTGTTTATGTTTTGCAATATCGTAACAGAAAAAACTGAAGCCAATTGTTTATTTTAATAAGATTGTAATTTGATGATGCAATTTTCATTAAATAGCATTTTAAATGAACAAGTCAGTCCAAATGAAAGACAAAAATTCAGTTGTGTATGACGTTATTAACAATGTCAGTGGGCAAATCGTAGTAGATAAAGTAAAGAAGGTTTACTTTCTTATAAATATTGCTTGATGTGTTCATAAGTTTATTTTTTTCGCTTGAAAATAGATGTGAATGTTTTGAAATGTTGTTTCACTTCCCAGGACTTTATCACACTAAGTTGACCAAAAACATACATTGCAAGGTTTTCTTTGGCCGTCAATAACATTCAGCATTGTTCCCTCAATTCCAGTATTAAACTATGACTTCCTACATAACAAATCGCCTGTTATAACCTCACTTTCAACATCGGGTATTACTGTTCGATAACGTTTATCGTCTAAACACGCTACCACAAGATCTTGCTTGAGTTTGTAGTTCAGAGCTAGTACGCTAGGAGCGCTTCAGTAGACTATTATCTATCTTGTTCACCTTCGTTCATCGTTTAAAAAGGGCTTTACGGAGGTTTCCCGTCTGCATATATTTGTCAGTGCTCTGGTCTAGGGACTGATGACCTCTGCCGTTGGGTGGCATACCTTAGAAACATTTGGACATTCTTGTGAGTTGCGATGTTCGGCACGGACCTTACACTTGTCGTGTGTGGTGCAGACAGAGGCGCGTCCCCGCCGGACGTGACGGTGTCCCGCCAAGTGAGCGGAGACTACTTTGAGGGCGGCGACGAGCTGATGATGGCGCTGGGGGCGGGCGACGCCGCCACCGTGGGCATGATCCTGGACCGCTACCCGCATCTCGCCACCGCCAGGCTGGGGCCGGTCAGAGTCACCGCGCTGCAGGTCAGTCCACAGCCTCGTCATCCTCGTCATCCTCGTCATCCTGCTGCACCAGCTCTACCTCCACCACCACCGTTATCTTGGGTAATATGGAAGAATCCGTGTACATTTCAGCATTGCGTTCGATATACAGGGTGTTACAAAGAGGTACGGACAAAGATTCAGGAAACATTCCTCACACACAAAGAAAGAAAACATGTTATGTGGACAGGTGTCCGGAAACGCTGGGCAGCAATACTCCAAAAATGGACGGACAAGCGTAGTGTATGCAGTTTCTTTTGCACTTATGTTGCATGTTTCAAGGGTTCTGCCAATAAAACGCAGTCTCTGGTTCGCCTTTTCCACGACATTATCGACGTGTCCTTTCCAATTTAAGTCTGAAGTAATAGTAATTCCTAGGTATTTTGTGGAGTTTACGGCCTTCAATTTTGATTGATTTGTAAACAAAGTTTAACGGATTTTATTTTCGTACTCATGTGAACCACTTCACACTTCTCATTATTTTAGAGTCAATTGCCAATTTTTACACCATACTGATATCTTATTCAGATCGTTCTGCAGTTGGTTTTGATCTTCAGATGATTTTACTAGACGGTAAATGACGTCGACATCTGCAAACAACCTAATAGAGCTACTTAGATGTTCCCCTAAATCGTTTATGTAAATAAGCAACAGCAGAGGGCCAATAACACTACCCTGTGGAACGCCAGATATCAGCTCTGTTTTCGTCGATGCCTTACCATCGATTACTACGAACTGTGTCCTCTCTGATAGGAAATCCCCTATCCAATCGCAAATTTGGGGCGATATACCATAACCACGCATTTTGATTAAAAGCCGTTTGTGAGGTACGGTGTCAAAAGCCTTTTGGAAATCAAGAAATACAGAATCGATTTGCTAACCCTTGTCGATAACGCCCATCACATCGTATCAATAAAGAGCTAGTTGTGTTTCGCATGAACGATATTTTCTAAATCCGTGTTGATCTTTGGTCAATAGATCATTCTGTTCGAGATAATGTAAATTAAAATAATTGGTGCATACAATTGCCAAAATACCCAATTGTTTCGTTAGTATGTACTGTACTTCCACGATTCATATGTCATGTCATATGAAATGTGGAGCAATAATCGAACGTTGGATATATATCGATCGCAATGCCGTTCCCTTCGATGTTCACGGATTCTTCCAAATCACCTTATCATGAACTACGGCAAGTAACCGTACACCTGCTACTCCCCTGACAGATTAAAATTGTGTGCCGTACTGGGACTAGAACCTGGGACCTTTGCCTTGCGCAGACTAGCGGTCTACCACTGAGCTATCCAGACACTACTCACGGACCGTCCTCACTACTTCAATTCTGCCAGTACCTCGCCTCCTACTTTCCGAACTTCAAAAAAGTTCTCCTGCGAACCTTGCAAGACTAGCAGTCCTGGAAGAAAGGATATGGTAGAGACATTGCTTAGCCAGAGTCTAAAGGATGTTTCCAGAATGAAACTTTCACTCTCCAGGGGAGTGTGCGCTGATATGAAATTTCCCGACAGATTAAACTTGTGCGCCGGAACGGGAACTCGAACCCGGGACCTTTGCCTTTCGCGGGCATGCGCTCTTGGGCAAACAATTTTAATCTTCCAGGAAGTTTCATATCAGCGCACACTTCGCTGCAGAGTGAAAGTTTCATTCTGGAAACAGTACACCTTCTTAAACACTTCTACAACTCACCAGGGGACCATCAGAAGTCTAAATAACGGATTTCGATGTGTCTCGGATATGTTGTAGAGGGACATACCCCGAGTATGATGCTACCTGATTTTATAGCGACGCGCCTTGTTTTTCGAGAAAATTGATGTTGAAGTTCACTGCACGTTGTTAGACGCGTAATGTTAGCCGTGTTCTAACAAACTGGGCATGGCACAGTGGTTAAGGCCTACAGCTACGGCGCTCAAGGTAGCGTATTCGGGCCTTCTCTGTCTCTTTTTTCTTTTTTTATTTAAATCGGAAGAGTCCAACACTTTTCCATTTTATTTTACAGAATAACAAACGAACAGAGTAAACTGTGTGAAATTATTAAGAAGTTTAAATTGTGTATACTCGGTCAAACAGACTGTCCGAGCGGGCATTTCTGTTGTTACGCGCATAAAAGAAAGCGTACATAGTCGTTTTTGCCAAAGTGTGAAGTGACGGTGAAAGAAAGAAGTCCGCAAAATATATGTATTGCTTGTGTGTTATCCACAGGAACGTGTAAGAAAAACAAATCATGATAACGCTACCACTGTCGAATTACGTAAAAAGGGAGAACAGTGATCTTAAAAGAATGGTTAAAACTAAAACTGTCCAGATCGCAGAATTGTTATTTTTATTTCACAAACATGGACTGCGGCTCGCCGTGCTCATTGCCACCACCTGCGATCATGGTGCTGGTCACCTGAAGGTGGTCTACGTTAACTGAAACGGGTCATGAAAAAAAAAATTATATATAACAATTCTGCGTTCCGGAGAGTTTTAATTTAATTTTAAGTAGCGTTGGCCGAAACGTCGGTTATTAAAGTAATAGCCTTCTTACATCATGACGCGGTACAACACCCAGAAAACTTTTATGTCATCTGACTCTGGGCACAGAAGCCTACGTAATTATAATAATGTGATTGTTAACGTTATATTTTCTTTGCGTAAGATATTTCTCTTATCGATATGTAATAATTTGCATGAAATAAACACAGAATAATCGTAACAAATAGCAGAGATTAATTATGCAGAATAAATAAATAAATATTGTTATAAAGTCCACAGGGTACATGAACTTTATAATGTACCTTATAGTAAATGTAACACTTCAAGCTGAACAACAACATAAGACAAACAGACTCCTGTCAAGTGTACTGACCACCAAAAACATGGAGGCCGCGTTTGCGCAGGTTGCAGCAAAAAGCGCTATAGCTCGTGTGTTAGCCATAGACTTACTAAATAAAAACTAGACCGCTCGCTGGCGCTAGTGTCGCGTTCCCACATTGAACGTGACAGAAGCCGCCATTTGCAGGGAAAGACGGTTCATTCGTGTGCTGATTTTAATTGTAACAGTAAGAATGGAAGCAAAGACGAAGATAGAAACAGTGTTACATTTCACAGATCAGTCATTACTTGTATACCGTATAGTATTTCCGTGGAGAAGTATTAAATCATGAGCGTTTGTTTTTGTTTAGGTTTCCTCTTACAAATGACGTGAAAAGTACTTTGTTGCATGTAAAGTACTTATATTTTATTTGCATATAAATTACTAAAAATACTAAGGTGCGCTGAATGAATATTTAGGCGATTAAGATATATTTAGATTTTGAATCACATATACAGGCTGTTTCACTAAGTGTGTTTGCCTCTGTAACTTATAAAATAATAGGTGACGGGAAATTTTAATGCGGTAGGTCAACACAAGGAATGTTACACTTTCTGCGGAGCCTTGAACATAGTTTGTTGTATCATTTTCCAAAGAGTTACAGCACAAAGATATAATTTTTTAAATGGAACAATAGTTTTTCCTATCGTGCATTGGATTCGTTGAAACCAGCTGCGTCCAAATCAATTTAAACTACATTCCTATCACTGTTAGTTTGGGAACTACAACCCTTCAAAGTTTAGAGGGCGGAGGCTACGACAGCGTAGCTGACTGACTGGTGGTCATGAGACAGTGGGCCGTGCCCCAGTGGATAGCCACTCGGCCAGTCAGCTACGCTATCGCAGCCTCCGCCCCCGTAAATGGTTATTATTTGATCGAATGTTGCATACTCAACCCATTTGAGATGTACTATCTCTGTTAAAAAGTAATGTGCGAAAGAAATGCCTGTTTAAAGTAGTATGAGTTATTACAATTATTCATACCCGAATTCGAGGAAGTTGAAAGAAAAATTCTGTTTAATATGGAAAGGAATGTAGCCAAAAATGTGCTATACAGAAATAAGCGTGCAAAACTTGTTGAGTAGTGGGCAAAAAGCAAACAGAAAGTGACAGAAAATTACGCGAAATAAATAATAATCACACTCTCTACTACTTTACAAGTTTCATGCAATCATCTTATGCAAATATGTGGATGCAAAATCGCTCCACTTTCTCATAAAAGAGGCTACATTCTTAAATTCCGTGTCTGTATGCAGACGTATTTCAGAAATTGGGAAACTTAATTCATTTTAGATTACTTTTTAAACAGACTGCAATAATCAGTAATTTTTTTAAACAAAAATGCGTTTATTTTGTGCTTCATTTTACTCTTGTCGCGTCTGAAACACTTCAGATCACAACCGCAGTACTGGGATTCTTCCCTGCAAATGACGGCGATCAGCTGCTTCAATTCGGGGACAGTTGCTTCGCTTCTCCGCTACGGCATGGTAGGGGCTCGCTCGTGTGTTAGCCAGTCTATGAAATTGAAACTCGTCGGTGGTGCCGGAACCGCACAAGGTACGTAGACTAGAAAGGTATGCCAGTTGGGGCTTCTTCACTGTCGTTGGTTAGCGCCGTATTACGTCACTCGGCAGCAAGCCGCTGTATTATAAGGCAGCCGTGAACACATTTTCTCCGTCTTTTCTTTTCTCAATCGACAAAAAACATTGCTTTTAAGCGGTGGAACACTTGTGATTAATATATATTTATACTAACATACAAAGGATTGAAAAAGAAAAGCTTCAAACAGTATTAACAACTAGCTAATCCGTCCCACCCCGCGACTTGGCACAGCTAATATTTAAACGTCTTTAACTCGAGAACCACTGAACGTATCGTGATGAGGTTTCTTTTAAATTATAGAGTTCATGAAGATCTAAAATAAAGTCCCGGAGAGCATATGTCTAACTTGTATCGATTTCCCACAATCACTATTTATGTAGTCTGAAGCTATCCAGCACTAGCGCCTTAGGAGAGAAAAAATGGTACATATGCTTCACTCGTAAAAGTTAGACATATGCTCTCCCGGACTTTTTTTTTAGACCTTTGTGAGATCTACAATTTAAAAGAAACCTCATCACGATACGTTCAGTAGTTCTCGAGTTACAGAAGGTTAAAGGGACAGACAGATAGAAAATGCGCTTCTGTTTTATATAATATCATGATTTCACCCCCCTAAGAGTGCGAATTTCAAAATTTTACTATGCCTATAACCTTGACGCTAGTTCATGCAATAAGTTGACGAAGGTTTATCGCAATCGACTGAATGACATTGACAGATATAGCATACGGACAAACAGAGGCCTTCATTTTTATATATTAGATAAAGAAAACTTTCGTTACAACGCAAAATTAGCAGGCGATTTTCTCATTAATGCTTTTGTTTTACTCATTTAATTACTATGAACAATGAACTGCATACTACTTTCATACATACAATTTTATCAATAACATATCGCTGATCTGAATCCCAACAATTCATTCTACTCTTTTGTAATCGACTTCACAAAAGTGTTCGGAACTAATTCTGGCATTTTTAACATTTATCTCGTCTTGTCGTTTACAGCGAGAGATTCATATGCGCTGTAGTCCCTCATCTTTTGGAAACCGATGGTACAAAGTGCCTTCCGTCGTGCTTCCACTGTTTTTGTACTCCTCAACAGCACAACACGAAGTATTCTTACTCATAATAACAGAAAGAATATATGGAAAAATTGTTCCCTAATACAGGAAAGCTACTTTCTATCCGAACACTTAACAGGTGACGAAACGAGCGAGCGCACAACACAACTTCCTGCTTGCACGTTTCATAAGGGTACTACGGCAAGTGCTCGGTGATTGCTGCCAGGTGACGCCAAAGAAGCAAAGCGCGCAACTCAAATTTACACCTCCCTGGGAGCCGCACAGCTACCTTTTTTTTCCTTTATTGAATTTTAATGCCCTAATACAGGCAGGCTGACAGCAGCCGATGATGCTGCTCTACAGCCGAGCGAATGGAAACAATGGACAAACAGAATATAAAGGTAACAAGGTGATAAAATGGCGCTTTTATAATTACAAGATGAAAATATGGGAGAATGTTAAAAGACAACATGACAGTGGACAGAACATACATGGTTGTTAAAACAAGACATTGCCACGGTGGCTAAAAAACACTCACTGCAGACGACGAGACATAACGTGACGGCGACATTGAGGTAAAAAAAACACTGAACACTGGTTTCCCACAGGCGTGTACGCAAAGTTAAAAAACACTGGGCGACGAAACACTATACACACGAAGCACTGAACAATTAAAAACACTAGCACTGTACTAGCCCTGCAGGGGGAGGGGGAGGATGGAGAAGGCGCGGGGGAAGGGGAAAGGAGGTGGGGGAGGGGAGAATGGGGAAAACCGGAAGGAGCTCCCGGGGAGGTGGAGAAAGGAGGGGGTGAGCCAAGCGGGGGACGGGAGTGGGAGGGGAACCGCACAGCTAGCCTCTGCACGCTGTCACAAATATATACAGATGGGAAACCTCCGTAAGAGCCCGGTCACACGCTCAGGGGTGTGGGGAGGGAGGGTTTCCAGCAGTTCCGTAAGATGTCCCATGATGGCGCTGCGGTCAGAAGCAGCCCTTTAAACTGGCCAGAGCAGGCGGCAGGTAGCGGCTGTCCCCACCACCACCTCCCCTCCAACGCTGGCACGCCGGACACAGCCGTGGCCTCGTGACAGGCGGCACGAGCTCTCCCCTCAGCCTCCCCTCCACGCTGCCCTCTGCCGTGCGAGAGACACCCTAAGCCAGCGAACCGCCTGACACCTGGTAGCTTCTTACGAAACTACGAGGGGAGCGTAGGGTGGGCTGTGTCTCTGTATATGTTACTCTGTGGTCACGGACAAATATATACAGATGGGAAACCTCCATAAGGGCCCGGTTACGCGCTCAGGGGTGCGGGTAGGGAGGGCCAGAGCAGTTCCGTAAGATGTCCCATGATGACGCTGCAGTCAGAAGCAGCACTTTAAACTGGTCAGAGCAGGCGGCAGGTAGCGGCTGCCCCCACCACCACCTCCCCTCAAACGCCAGCACACCGGACACAGACGCGGCCTCGTGGCAGGCGGCACGAGCTCTCTCCTCACCTCCCCTCCACGCTACCCTCAGAAGCGCCGATAGTGTGGTCTACCGGTACTAAGCTGGGGAACCGCCTGACACCTGCTAGCATCTTACGAGGGGAGCGTAGGACAGTGGTTTAGGGAGGGCTGCTTCTCTGTATATGTTACTCTGTGACGCTGTTTATACGGCTCTGTTTGTGTTACGGCGGCAGGTGGCGGCGTCGCTGCCGGACAGCGATCGCGCGCTGTCGGTGACGCAGGCGGTGCTGCAGCGCGGGCCGCTGGTGTGCGCGGAGGACCGGCTGGGGCGCGGCGCGCTGTACCACGCGGCGGCGCGCGGCCACGCGGACGTGGTGCGCCTGCTGCTGCACGCCGGCGCCAGCCCCGACGCCGCCGCCGGGATGCACGGCTCCACCACCGACCTGCTCGACGGCGTCGCCACACTCGACACCAACACGCACACCGTCAACGAGAAGGTAACCTTTTCATTTTGTTTCGTACTCTAACCTGTCTGGGCACTAGTTGACGGTTTTGACACCAAATGACGAATGCCCCTTCATCTCCACACCCTCCATTTCCTCTCCCAGGGTAATTTCTGCCGCCTCCCCCTCCCTGATGACGTCCTCCGTTCTGACATATAGCTGTCCTACCAGCTCTGATCCCCCACCCATAGATAAAGTGCCCCCTCTCCCCTCTCCCCCCTCCCCTTCCACTCCTCCGCTTGGCTCCCCCTCCCTGCCCTGGAGTCCCTACGGCTCCTCCCTGCCGCGCCCCCCTTTCCCCGCCGTTTTTTTCTCTCCCCCACGCTTTGCTCCCCCCCCCCTTCTCGGGGTCCTGGACCGACAGTTTTAACAGTGCTACGTCAAGTGTTGTGTGCTGTGCTCCAGTGAAGTGTGTGTTTTTTAAACGGCGTCCACCGCAACCAGACAAGTGTCTCACCGTGTATTTTAATTAGTGTCTCCGTGTACTCGCCGTCCTGTGTTATTGTCGTCCAACATGTGCTTTTTAGGTCACCGTGGCTCCTCATTTTTAACTGACTAAATCTGATTTTGTTCACCTGTCAACTGTTTGTACCTCGAATTGTCACAATGTATATGTCATTGTTCCTCCGTTGTTTTTTCGCCTGTCTTGTATTTTAATTTTTCATCTCATCAATGTATTTTATTCTCTCGGCTGAAGAGCAGCCACTGGAGCTGCTGCCAGCCTTCTGGTGTAATCACTGGTGTGAAAACACAATAAAGAAAAAAAATGTTTCGCACACATACTTCGTGTACGTCAGGATAGCTACACTAGTTGGTTCCATGTGGGCTGTGAACTCAGTACTCAACTCGGGAGATGGGGTGGCAATGAAACAGTGGTCCAGTATAACAAATCATTTTATTGACATTCGTGCTAACAAACGGCCGGAGGTGGGTGGAGTGTGCGTGCGCGCCGTATCGCGCTGAGGTGGCGTCAAGCTGACGACATGAGACTCGTAGTAGCTGACGCTGTTAGTGCGGCTGCCCGCCGGCCGCTGCGCCTCTGTGTTGCGTAAGGCGAGGTATCGTCCTCGTACTGCCTCGCGCCGCCGCTGCGATGGCCGTACCGCGCTAAGCGCTGCCCAGGAGTTGAACCCAGGTCCTCCTTCGACCGCTGCTGCTGCTGCGTCGCCCTCCAGACGGCCACAGGAACACTTCAGGTGTGGCCGCGTGCTTTCGTCCACACCACGCCCCTGGGTGAGTAACTGGCTGCAGTCTTACCGCGCCATGCGTTGGTTCGACGCCCGGTTGCGCTGCTGTCGAGGCCGGGACCCCGCTGCCCGTTGCGTCATGCTGGGCCGCCGCTATTCCGATGGCTGCATATCTCGTTGGGGATGCCGTGTTGATCGTGATGATCGGCTTCTGCCCGTTCTGCGTTGAAGTGCTTCCAGCCTGTAACATACAGTTTTGCGATATCAATAATAACAGTTGTTGTCGCCGAGTAGCACAGTCCGGGCGGCAGGTGAATTGGAGCCACATGTGGTCGACACTGACGTTTAGTGTTTGTAATCATTGGAAACGTTCAAGAAGCAATGTATCGTATTTCTATTTGCTTTCCTGAACAAATATACTTTTCGTCTTTTTTTGGTAACTATGGGACTTTTGATATTCAATATGGCTACGACAGTGTGTCATATTAGAAAATCTTCTGTATATAAAATTTTTTGCTTAGGTGTGAGTCAACGCCGTAATATACTTTAAAATGGCATAGTCAACCATCAGCTGTTTTTTGTATTGAAAACTTTACCGGTTTCGGATATTATCCATCATCAGAAGAGCCTGTTAAAAATTTTACAATGAATTATATAGAAGCTACAATGAAATCTGACGTAACATAGTACTGTCATTCAGAAGATACTAAATTAAATAGACTGATTGATAACTACATAGATGATCTGATAAACTTAGCAGAGAGCGAAGTATTCATGGTGTGAAAGTAATATATCTTTGACCGCCATCACGGGATATATCTTTGATGTCATGGCGACTGATACAGAGAGTGTTATGTAAACATTACGTAAAATGACAGCTTGGACCATGAAAACTATAAATAAGTATGTCCAATAACAACCATTCTTTCTAAAAGTATAAAGTGAAGCAAATGAAATATGCATGAAAACATAATTTTAGGGAATATTGCAGAATGTTATCCTGTGACAGACTAGTACAATTATAATGAACATATGCTGAGGTACAGTAATGGATGGTATTGAGCATAATATTATAACACAGCATGCTTAATAATATGTATCAATAAGTTTGTAAATGGCCTACAATTACCATATTATAAATCAAATGTTCAAATGTTTGTAGAGCTTATGTGACTTAACTGCGCGTTTATCAGTCCCTAAACTTACAAACTACTTATGAACTAGCTAATACTAAGGACGGCACAAATATCCATGCCCGAGGGGTGATTCGAACCCCCGACCGAAGTGGCCGTGCAGACTTTCTGGCGCGCTGCAGAACGCTCGGCCACCGCAGCATGCACCTTATTATAATCAAGTTTAAAAGAGCGGTACATAAAATAGACAGGTAGACCCTGGGCCATGTAATACAAGCATTGTGGCATAAGGATGAAAAGGTTTGTGCAGTTATGTAGTACAGGCTATATGAAGTTATATTAAATGTAGATACAGCAGTCACTCACAGCAAGTACTGTAATACAATTTTATCATGGACGTAATCTAGTGAGTAACACCTTTAAATATACTTGAGTCTAAAAGAAGATTGCATGAAACAGACAAGTAGACATTAAGCTACAGTCATAACTTGGTTTCAGTTATGTAGTACATGATATATGTAGGTATAATAATTGTGGATACAGAATCCACTCACAGCAAGTACCGTAATATAATTACGTCAAGACCACAGGTACATCTTTAAGTTATCTGACGTTAACATATAATGATTAAGTCTGAAAGAACAGAGGATGAAATAGAGATGTAGACCTTGGGCTACATAACACAACCGGTAAGACATAAAGATGAAATGGTGTGTACAGTTATGTAGTACAGAATATATAAAACATTGTGATGTGTATACAGCATACAGTTCTGTCTAGAACATAAGCTAATGAATTACATTTTTATATGGTCCAAAATTAACATAATGTAATAGTGCATTAAATAGATACTATGGTTTATGTATGGTATAAAGATGAATGGGTGTGCACAGATATATAGTACAGGCTGTATAAGTTATATAAAATGCAGATACATTTCTCCTCATAATAAGTACCATAATACAGTTATGTCAAGAACACAAGTGAGTGATTTACGCACGCAAGAAACGTGGGAAATTGGATTGGAGAGAAGGCAGTAGATATGTAAGTGGGGTATGAAATCTATCAGTAAAATACATGGTATACGGACGACACAGACATATAGTAGATGGTATATTTTAATACAAAGTAGACATATTGAGAGACATGCTATGTTGGCAGTATGGTACAAAACAATACTACGTAAATATGACATAACCCATCATAAGGATACACGGAGCACGTATAAATGTATTAAAGTATAAATATGGTAAACAGTTAATATATTTCAGAGTTGTCATATTATGGACAGGGTGATATAAACAACATCATTATGGTAAAGTAAAAACGTAGTGGTGAGGTAATAAGATAAAAATGGTGTGTAAATAGGAACTGAGTGTATGGTCTTGAAAAGGTAAAATTTTTAGATACTAAGGCACTGATAAGAATATCTCCAGGACCTGAAAGTAAAGTATGACTAGTATGGGATAGTCATGAAGTAGTTAGTTACCTAACTGATGGTGTAATATAAATTATATTCATCCATTATGATTGAGGAGTATGATAGATTCTAATGGGGCTTCCAATCATGTGTATGTTATGCCCAGGAGACAGGACAGTACAGGCATTTAGAGCTGTATGCTTGTTGCACATGAAAAGCTTTAGCTGTCAGACGCAGCTGGTCAACACCTGTAGCGTTGATGTGGTGTGTTGTGGTGGTGCGCAGCTGTGCGACGTGGAGTGCCTGGGCCGGACGCCGCTGCACCAGGCGGCCAAGGCGGGCCACGCCGCGGTCGTGGAGCTGCTGCTGCAGGCGGGCGCGCAGCCCAACGCCAGCGACGTCGCGGGCGTCACGCCGCTGCTGCTGGCGGGCGCCGGCGTCGCCGCCAAGGACCGCGCCGCCGTCGCCAGGTCAGCTGCGCTCCAGGGATCGTGCTTCAAAGGAGGAGGCGTGCTTCAGTTCTCTCTCAAAAAGTCAATATAAATTTGAAAACTTAATAAATCACGGAATAATGGAATGACATGGGGTTTCATTAGCAGAAAAAAAGGTTCAAAAAATGTCGGACGGATGGCGCTGGACAGCAAAACGTCAGTGACTGGCATGAAAATCTATATCTATATATAAAAGGCTTGTGTGTGTACGTGCTGACAGACTTTTCTCCATGACCACATACTGCCACCCACTAGTGGTTGTGGTGGTAGGTAGCCCTTGGTCTAATGATGTTAGTAAGGGTGTTTGGTCGCGGTGCGTGGCAGTGGGTGAGTGTGACGAGCAAAAATTCGCAAAATATGCAATAAATACTCTTAGGAAATGCTATATACTCTGTGACTTACGAACTTTACGGTACGAATCAAAATTTGTTTACTCTTTCAATTGTCAGACAATGCTGTCCTTTCAGACTTTAATAACGACGAGGAATATCAAATACGCATTTTTTTAAAAAATAGATCACATGTTTCCGTCAACCACACATTACAAAATCAAATGTTTGTTAAGCTTATGGGACGTAACTACGGGGTCATCAGTCCCTAAACTTACAAACTACTTATGAACTACTTACGAACTAGGACGGCACAAATATCCATGCCCGAGGGGGGATTCGAACCCCCGACCGTAGTGGCCGTGCTGACCGTGACTGGAGCGCCTCAGTCACCTCGGCCACCACGGCCGGCATTTTTACCAACTATGAACAGAGACGCAAAACAAAGATAAAAATCCAGATAGACTCAAAGATAACTATATTCGTGGAACATTGACCACTGTCGTGGAAGCGTGGTGGAAACACAGACATACATTAATGAATATCTCTTAAGCCATAGATATTGATATGCCTGTGCCAGTAAGCTCACTGGTCTGCAGAGCCGTGCAGCGCGCCACTTTTACCCGCCCGAGCTCGCCTGCGTCCGGCCGCTGCGCTCTGCTGCCCGCACCGCGGGTAGTCGAGCCCCATGCACCGCTGTACACAGCGAGCGAGCTGCGATGCGCCGTCGAGTCCCGACACTTGCGGGGCGAGCGGGTACCCGCCGAGCCCGTGCAACAGCGCTACAGGCGGCGCTGCGAGCGGGAGAATGCAGACATTTCTGAACAAGACGTTGTAATACTCACAGCGTAGGCTTCACGCACCTTTTATGTTACCTACATTGCAATTTATAAGTTATCGATCGTTATGTCTGAAATAAATAGCGAACAGGACAGATCGTACCAACGTGCAAGGAGTAGACGATCCGAGGAAGAAAAAAAAGTCGTTTCCAGGAAATTCGCGGAGAGATTCTACAAGCGTTTAAAGATATCTAGAGACAGCATTGTATGGGAGCGTTTTATGTTGATTGTAGGTAATGAAAATAAACCTGTGGGATTTGCAGAGTGTAATGGTTGCCGTAAATTATTGTCGTTCCGTGATGGCAGTACCACTATGCTGTTACGGCACCTGAATAGCTGCAAAGCTTATCTGAATACTGATTTGAACGGTTGTAGCAATATTCCAGTGTCAGCAAAATCTTTTGTGCTGGAGAAATGTGTAAGAATGTGTGCAATAGATTTGCGGCCCTTCAGCACAGTTGCGGGAGAAGGATTACGAGACCTTGCACAGGCACTGACACAGATAGGAGCGCAGTACCCCACTGCAAGTGCCAAAGACGTTCTTCCTCATCCTTCAACACTTTCTAGAAACGTAAAAAGAATAACAGACGAATACCGTGTTCGCAAACTACTGGCTTTTTAAAGATTTCCTGTTTACCTTGGCATAGTTGAACAACCTTGAACAAAATTAAATATCACATCATCGTAGGGCATATAATTTTTTGTTACATACATGAAATATGTAGACTTACTAGCAACAAGGAACTCAAGAGATTTAAGGAATAATCTTGTTCTTTATGTTAGAGCCATCACATAGTTTAATATAAAGTTAAAGTGAAACACTGTGTAAGTAAATACTGAGCAAAGTATGAAAGTACCTACAAATTTCCTGGAGCCGGCTAACGCGAAGCCAACGAGTTTCAACATGTTTAATATTAACGGGGCGAGCCGATTCGGCTACCGTTTTGCTTCTGCACCTGCTTTTACCAGGTGCATTACTGCGCACGTAATTTTTTTTTCCTCACAACTGATAGTACACTGACAATTCAGTCAGTGAGGAAAAATGCCAAGTGTTTCAAGATACATGAAAGACTGTCCAGCGACTGCGACCATGAATGTCACCTCTCGAATAATGTTGACTCCATCGGGGTTTCAGCTACCACCAGCCGAAGGGAAAAGGGGGAAATATAAAATAAAATAAAACAACAACAATAGTCCTCACGCCTGTATCGAGGAACAGTAATTAGTTTACTTCCCTTCGAGTGGTTAAGCGTAAGCTGTACCTCCCAACATTCTACCAGTTAATCGTTTCTAATGACCTCGATTGCAATTGATTGTTTATTCTTATTTTTATTCATTTACTTATTTTTTTCTTAGCAGCAAGGAAACGTCAAGCAATTTAGCGAAATGTCCACAGAAACGCTGTTCTAACACGCGTTGAATGCGTATACTTGCTATCGCAGCACTGATGCTCATTAACTCGCAATTACTCATGATTTGAGACAGCTCTATTACACTCGCGTTAATGTGTGTTTTAAAATGGACCGGTTAGTAAGCTGCCCGCTATCTAACTTTTTCAATACATGATTTGTAAATGAAAAGTTGAATGCTTTGTCAGAAAGCTTAAGTTGCTGTACTATCAGATGTCCAAAAATCAGATTTTTTTAGCCTCATAGTTTCTTCAGAATCGAGTGAAAAGCATTATGAATGAAAAGCAGACATGTTATTTTTTCCAAGAAAAGTAAAGCTTTTAAGGAAAAACTAAGTTAATAGACCGATGTGGGATAGTCGTTTGTAACGTGAACAGTTTTTACAGTGTGAAAATCGGAACAGTGTATTTCCCGCTAAGAGCGCAGCGGCTGGCGGGCGCGTGCCCCGGCTAGCAGCAGAGCGGCACGGGCGGCCGGGCGGACTGGCACTCGGCGGGTAGTTCGGGTAGTTGGGGTACCCGCGCTGCCCGGCGCCGTCCGGTGTGGCTCGTGCCGGCAGGCAGGGCAGCGCGTGGCCAGGCCCGCCCGGGAGGCACGGCTACGAGCCCGGGCGGGTAGCGCAGGCCCGCTGCACGCCTCTGCTGGTCTGTGCTAATCAGTGATCTCTGATACATATAGCCGCGACACACTCTGCTGTGAAAGGTGTTATCGTTTGACAGCTGCGTCAAGAAAAACTATGCGACGTAGTCCTACTCATATCCCGGCGGCCCCCTGTGATAATGTTGGCAATAGATGTTGAAAAACGAGAATCATGTGACATCGTCATAAGCCAATCGCGTGACACGCAAATATTTTGTCGTGAAATCAAGCATACAGCAGGAACAGGAGTATTTACCTACACTCTATGTGGTTCGGCCATCTTTGCAAGGATTTTATATCGTGTTATTGATGTTGCCAACATAGAAACACGAGGCCGCCAGGATAGAAAGTAAAATTTTACCGAATCAGATACATCCGTTGTTGTCAAATCTCATTATGACCAGCACTTTCACGCGAAACTCTTTTGTATAGAGTCTCATGATTCACACAGTCTTACAATTCATTCCAAATTCCTATTCAAGAAGATATTTGTGGAAACTGTTACAAATCAATATTCGCACTTATTCTATATCGTTTTCAGAAATGTAATTTGCCAGCCGCTTCGGCGCTGCTGTGGCAATATGTAACAAAATTGAGAATAACGACGCATAATATCAGATATATATGTTTTTAACTTCTCGGCGCTTTTTCCTCAATCACACTTTACCGACGATCAACAGAGACGAAGATGAAAATGCAGATAGGGTAACAAATGAATAATAGAGCGCTACACTACAGTCACAGTCATACTTCTATTAGTTGGTGTGGGTGATTTAATTATTACTATTTCTCATCTCAACGATATAAGTGTTTCCAGAAGTTTACTTCAAACAGAGAATTACACACCACAATGTGAACTTTATGAACACAACCTAACATTGAATTTACATCGTTCCGGAGTACGGACTTAATTTCACGTTTTGTACGAAAAACGTTATGAACATTCATTGTTTTTGACAATTACTTCTACTTAAATTTGACATCTTAGCTAGGAGAACTGAGTTTATTGACAGAACGATCCAACAAGGATTCTGTTTTTGCTGACCTAGGTCTGAAACCCTAAAAACCATGATCTACACAGGTCCTACTTTAACAACCGTTGCGAAGCACGGGCATATAAGCTAGTCTAATATATAAAGCAGTGTGTCCGTATGTTTGTACGTGTTGCTAACAAATCTACAGTTTTGTTCCAATCTTTATGAAATTTTGTACACGTACGCTTCAATCCGTGAGGACGGTCGCCGTAAGTGTAAGAATCACGTACGATATATAGTTCATGAGATATGACGTCATAAACAATGAGATGCGCGAAAAACTGCTGCATTTGCGACAATGCTGCTCATTTTCTCCTAAACCATTGGACCGATTTCGACCAAATTTGATATACACCTTCCTTACCGTGAGGTAACAATTGCTGCTTGGTTAAGAATCACTTACGGCACATGGTTGAAAAGATATTACGCCTTAACCAATAGAAATCGCAAAAAAAAGCCATATAATGCGGCGACACTTTCCAAATACACTGTATGAGAATGACAGTACTTAGCGACTTGCAACAAACTTTGAACATAATTTCAAACCTTTATTAAACTTTTCCTCGCTGTCAACCACATCAAAAAACTCAAAGGAAAAAAGTTTCTCGCTTACTATGTTTCCGCTGTCCATGGACTAAAACTACGGCATTCGGTATGACGTTACCGTTTATAATTTGAACACTATAAATTGTAGCGACAGGAAATTTTACAGACAGTATACAGATATATAGTTGAATGTACCTTCTAAATTGTATCACAGTAACACACGTAGTTCATGAGATATGAGCACAAACATTAACGTTCCGCTGTTCATGCACTAAAACTTCGCAATTCGGTATGACGTTTCAATTTATAATTTCTACACTGCAAATTGTAGTCTCAGGAAATTTACAGACAGTATACACACATAGTTGAGTGTACCTTTTCAATTGTATAACAGTACGACACGTAGTCCATGCTATATCAGCACATAAACAGTAGCGTTCATGGAAAATCGCCCCATCACGCACCAAGTTTTAATCTATTTCATCTTTACTGCTAACTGTATTTCCAAGAGATTTTACAGACATACAGTCCTTATACGAATGAATATATACCTGAAAAACGACAGGAATAAATAAATACCAGGGCAACGCCGGGTTTTCAGCTAGTCTAATATATAAAGCAGAGTGTCCGTATGTTTGTACGTGTTGCATACAAATCTACAGTTTTGTTCCAATCTTTATGAAATTTCGTACACGTAAGCTTCAATCCATGAGGACGGTCGCCGTAAGTGTAAGAATCACGTACGATACATAGTTGACGAGATATGACGTCATAAACAATGAGATGTGCCAAAAAAGCTTTATTTAGCGACAATGCTGCTCATTTTCTTCTAAACCACTGGGCCGATTTAAACCAAATTTGGTGCACACATTCATTATGTGAGATAACAATTGTTGCAGGGTTAAGAATCACGTATGACACGTGGTTCAGAAGATATGACGTCATAAACAATAGGAATCGCAAAAAACTACCACATAACAAGGCGAGACTTTATAAATATGCTATATGATACTGAGAGTATTTAGCGACTCTCAGAAAATTTAAATATGATTTCAAACCTTTATTTAACTTTTTCCCGCTGACAACCATAGCAAAATCGTGAAAGGAAAAAAGTTTCTCGCTTACTACTTTTCCGCTGTTTATGGGGTAAAACTACGGAATTCGGTATGACATTACAATTTATAATTTGTACACTACAAATTGTAGCCGCAGGAAATTTTACAGACAGTATACACACATATAGTTGAATGTACCTTCTAAATTGTATCACAGTACGACACGTCGCTCATAAGATATGAGCACATAAACAGTAACGTCTATGGAAAACCGCCCCATCATGCACCAAGTTTTAATCTATTACGTCTTTACTACTAATTGTATTCCCAAGACATTTTACAGACATACAGCCCTTGTACAAATGTATATATACCTGAAAAGTGGCAGGAATAAATACATAAATACCAGGGCAAAGCCGAGTTTTCAGCTAGTCGTGTATAAAAGGAGCTGTAATGATAGAGAGAGAATCAGATGCACCAGCAGTCGCAGCATGTTGTCGTTACCTGAAAAGGCGTTTTTTAGTGAAGCTGTATTATCAGAATGGGTAATGTGCTAGTTCAGCATTACGACCCTATCGCCATAAGAAGGGGATTCGAACGGGTAAAGGTCCGTTGACAAATGCAGCTGTGGCGAGAACGATTTTGAAGTTCGAAGCCACGGGTTGTTTAGATTATTGACTCCATAGTGGCCGACCGAGCACAAGGCGTAATGCTGCTGAGACAGTTCAGGAAGAAATTGTAGCGAGTTCGTCTATGCAGGGGGAAGTCAGCGCTCGTGCATTCGCAGGTCGCACCGGCATTTCATACACTACTGTTTGGTAGTTGGCACTTAGCCGTACCCTCCGATGCTATCCTTACAAAATCCATCGGCATCATGAACTCTTACCTGACGATTTAATGTAAAGGAGGGCATTTGTGGTGTGGGCGTTTCAAAAGATGGCGGGCCGCGGCGGAGTGGTCGAGTGCATTGAGGCGCTATGTTGCGATGCGCGAGGCCGTTCCTCGTCGGGGGTTCGAATTTTCACCCCCCCCCCTTGGGCATGGATGTTTGTGCCGTCTTTAGTATAAGGTAGATTATAAGTAGTTTGGAAGTTTAGGGTGTGATGATCCCGCAGTTAAGTTCCATAAGCTTTACGAATATTTGAACATTTGAAAAAATGGCGGAAGATGACGATTGGTTGAGTAACGTGTTGTGGACCGACGAAGCTCATTTCACGCTCCGAGGGTCTGTCAACGTCCACAACTGCAGAATTTGGGCTACCAAAAATCCTAGAACTGTCCTGGAAACTCCATTGCACGACGAGAAAGTCACGGTATGGGTTGGATTTACCACATCTACCGTTAAGGAGCCTTTTTTCTTCGAGGAACTGCACGATTCTGGTTTTGTAACTGCTACCGTGACCGATGAGAGGTACGCCAATAAGTAACAGAATCGCATCATCTCCAGCCTGGCTGATAAACACCTGCTGGAACGTACGATTTATGCAGGATGGCGCTCCACTCCATATTGCTAGACGCGTGAAAGATCTCTTGCGCGCGTCGTTTAATGATGATCGTGTGCTCAGCCACCACTTTCGTCATGCTTGGCCTCCCAGGTCCCCAGACCTCAGTCCGTGCGATTATTGGCTTTGGGGTTACCTGAAGTCGCAAGTGTATCGTGGTAGGCCAACATCTCTAGGAATACTGAAAAAGAACATCAGACACCAATGCCTCACCATAACTCCGGACATGCTTTACAGTGCTGTTCACAACATTGTTCCTCGACTACAGCTATTCTTGAGGAATGATGGTGAACATATTGAGCATTTCCTGTAAAGAAATTTGTTATGCTAATTATTGCTTTTCTGATCAGATGAAGCGAAATCTGTCGGACATTTTTTGAATTTTTTTTTTGTTATAATAAAACCCCATGTCATTCCAAGCATGTGTGTCAATTTTTACATCTCTATTTACATTATTCCGTGATTTATTAAGTTTTCAAATATATACTGACTTTATGATCATCTGGTAGATAGGGTTCGTTCTTTAGAACAAGAAGCTCATCGAGATCATTATCCAAAGTAGCAGCAGCCATTTCAACATTTGTTACACAATTTGCATTGAGAGTAAAAAGGTTCTTCGTTGATGTGGCATGGAGAATGGAATGGTGATGCTGCTGCTTTTAATTAAGATCACTGGATAGAACATTTAGAACATTAGTGACACATGCAAATGAATCATTAAGTACAGAGGACAATGAATCAGGTTACATGCTGAATGATGGTTGTACTGGCTCTACTTGAGCATAAGGTCTTAGCGACATTGTAAATGAACATAGATAAATATATGGGCCAACAGCATCTAGAGACCTCACAACAGTGTTTGTGTCACTTCACGTTGTGTAGACCGCGTCGGCTAGTTGAGTGGCTGTTTCATAGTGGACAGTTAGTAAGCTAGAGGTCGCGTCCTGTTCGGCACAGACTGTTGTCAGGTCTGGACTTTAGACCAGTGCTTTCCAAACTTTCCCTCATGGCGACACCCTTTCACTAATATAAATACATATGGTAGAATTTAGATGGTTCTAGCGGAGGGGGTGGGACGAAAATAAAGTATCGGTTAAATGTAGTTTCTTAGTAAACAAAGAACTTTGACGATTCTTTTGTCGTAAAATATCTTTGAAATAGTCAACACTTTTTGCTTGTAAATGTCTGTGTTTTGTTGAAATATAGCGCAGCAATTTATTCGGCACCATGCTTGCATTGGAAAGCTTTTCACCACATACCACGCACTCCGGCGTAAGACAGTCTTCATCGCCACACCACGTAAACACCAATTTTAAGTAGTCTTCATTATACAGCCTCACTTTTGTGTTCGTACTACTGCACGACGTAACGGAAGAAACAGAGGTTGGAGACGCACCTTGTGATTGTTGTTCTGCATCTTGCGATGTTCCAACTACATTTCTTGACTGGTGCTCTGCATCTGACGTTTCATAAACTGCCAAAGGCCTCTTTTTCACAATAAATTTATTCATTTCTATTGACGTCTGTGAACTGTATCACACTGGAGGAAGTAAACCGAATGGCATGTCACGAACGAAACATCACAATAAATTTATCCATTTCTATTGACGTCTGTAAACTGTATTGCACTGAACGAAGTAAACGAATGGCATGTCACGAACGAAACATGGAACATTAATCAATTATTGCCACTCGAAAAACTCGTTAAGACATTGTCCGTTGGGGCGCGACATTATACCACAGCACAAGAGAGCATCTAGTGCGCCGGCCGCGGTGGCCGAGGTGACTAAGGCGCTCCAGTCACGGTCTGCACGGCCACTACGGTCGGGGGTTCGAATCCCCCCTCGGGCATGGATATTTGTGCCGTCCTAGTTCGTAAGTAGTTCATAAGTAGTTTGTAAGATTAGGGACTGATGACCCCGTAGTTAAGTCCCATAGTCTATACAAACATTTGAACATTTTGAGCATCTAGTGCCATTACTGGACGTTAAATGAAGCAAATACAATGAGACTTTATTAAGTGGACTTAGAAAACATTCGGATAATCGCAAATGCGGATAATTGAATCCGTGCATAAAACCGTGATCTGTATTATTAACTCTAGATGCGTTCTCATATTATTACTTTTCCAGGATTAATGTTAGGCGTTTATTCAAAACAGAACAGAAACAGTGTTGTGCTTTGACATTTTTAATCACACGTGGCACACGGCCTAGCGGCTTAGCGATTGGGAACAGCCTGACTCAGTTAACGATGAAACATTCGCTAAGCCTAATAATAAATAAATGCTCGCTGTCTAACTCAAACAGTAATGAAACGAGTGGAACACAGATGGTGTGGGTTGCGGTGGGTAGTTCCAGCAGGTAATGTTTGTACATGCTCAGACCAGAAAAAAAGATATATACTCGCGGTTGACAATCCGGATAATCGCGAATCCCTATAACTGAGGTACGGATAATCGGGTGAGCGATCATTCCTTTAATACGTGGTCTGTGGTGCACTGAATGAAGAGAAGGATGATTAGCTGCAGGCGAGTCTTCAGGGTAGTATGAAGAGAAGGATATTTTGTGTTATTTTATGACAAGTTTTTTGGCCCACTTTAGGTTACGGTAGTAACACTAAAAGTGAATAACCGAATTTGTAGAGGATAAAATTCTCTACAACTTTGCCCTCTTATGTTTTTTAAATATCTCGTAGCGTTTCAAAGATATTTGCAAAAATAACGGCGATTTTGGGGTGTATGTCTGTCTGTCTGTCCGTAACGTGTTCCCTGTTTTTAAAACGAACCGTTCAAACCGATCAGCACCAAATTTTACAGACATGATTGTAGGCCACCAGAACCTCCCTTTTAAAATTTTTCTGACAAAAATACGGTAGTAATACAAAAAAAAGCTGTTTGTAATATAATTGTAATTGCAAACGAACCGTTCATCTGACACGAAAATTGAATAACCTAATTGGTAGAGGAGAAAATTCTCTACAACTTAGCTCCGTTATGTTTTTTTCATATGTCGTATCGTTTGAGACATATTTGCGAAAATAACGGTGATTTGACACCCTACATTGAATTAACGAAAACCAGCCCTTCGGAGATGTCACGTGACATTCCTCGCCCATCTTGCGTTGCATATTTGATGATTTTCTTATTGTAACTTACATGTTGTCATTTCCAGGCAATGGCGCACTGAAGAATTAACAAAAACACATCGTTCTTCGTACGATAAATGATAATCTAATGTCTACAAATGCCATATTAGCATCAGTTGGCAACAGCCATTAATAGTATGAGATTAAAAGACTTGGTTGATACCGTAAAAGATTTGGTTGATACCGTAGCGTAGTGGGCAAAACGTTGGGTTATGTCGCTACGCTAAAGGTCGAAGGTTCGGAACCCGCCACTACATAAATTATTTTTCCTAAAAGGGTATCAGACACTCTTATTAATTAATTTTTTATTATTTAGATTATTATTTTGGTCCAAAATGTTTGCAAAAACTTGTAAAACTACAAATCTAAAGTGGGCCGTAAAAGACGTCAGTGCGATTTTTTTAGAGTCTAAATTTGTTAGTCTCGCGACATCCTTGATACTACTACGCAACACTCCCAGTTTGGAAAGCTCTGCTGTAGACAGTGTCGGCTGGGCGAGTGGACCCAGTGTCGCTGCGAGTAGCAGTCTGGGATGGCGGGCTAGGCAGTGAGCAGACTGCCAGGGACGGACCAGCTCACCTGTGGCGGGCTGCGGCGACCTATGGCCAAATGGGAACCTGGGAGATTTTGATGGATTTGTCGAGTTTGTGGCGACCAGTATTGCCAGATGGCAAAGAGAGAAAATTCCTACAGTCACACAAAAATGTACCTACGTTTTCACTACTTCCTCCGTACCACCTCATCAATATCCCTACATCAGGGTCGTAGCCAGTGTTTGGGTCTGGGAGGGGCTGAATCCAGGAGTCAGGCTAGCAGAAGTTAACCAATTGATTAATGTGACACGTTATAATTTTGAAAAACTTTAAAATATATATTTGGCCTCATGCTTCACTTGCTAGATATGTTGTTCCAGTGACTGATCGTTACTGGTGGAGTCAAGTGTAGATTATGCCGCGAATTCCAAATGCTCTGTAACAAGAAGATTACTAATTTATCGATCGGACAAGGGTACATTGGAGAACCTGTCAACCATAGAGAGGAACAGCATTAATTAGTTTCCCCAAATATGCCGCTAATTCCGAGTGCACTGTTACACGAGGGTGTCTGATTTATTGACCGCACAAGGATACATCGAGACACTATCAACCATAGAGTAGGAACAGTAGTAATAATTAGTTCACAGTCAGCACAAAAAAGGAAGTCTGTTAGTCTACATGATTCGATTTTCAAAGAGTAACGAATATATAGCCATTTGTTCATTATAACGTTGCCTGTCGCAAATGTTTTGGAGTTTTCTTGTCAGCATCTTCTCATTTACAAGTACTTACTAGTTTATCAATCTGTCGTAAGGAAATAAGTCTAGTCCAGGTAATAAAATGTGTGCTGCCCACGGTGGCCGAAGGGACTGAGGCGCTCCAGTCACAGTACGCACGGCCACTGCGGTCGGGGGTTCGAATCCCCCCTCGGGCATGGACATTTGTGCCGTCCTTGGTCTTAGCTAGTTCATAAGTAGTTTGTAATCTCAGGGACTGATGACCCCGTAGTTAAGTCCCATAAGTTCTACAAACATTTAAATTTGAATAAAATGTGTTTCGTTCATAGAAACAATGAATTTTTCTTTTGATGACATTTTCTAACACTATTTCCGAACTGACTCTCCATTCCTCTGATATACATTGAAATAATCGTAATTCGCATCAATTTTAATGTGTCTGAAACTAGATTTTCAAATTAATAATATTTAGTACGAACAGAAAAAACAATGCCGTCTAAAATATCATTGGCTACTTCAAACTTTGCCAGAACTGGACGGCTTCATTCCCGCGTGCTAACAAGTGTCCTGTGGCCAACGTTACCCGCTAGGTATCTATCTATATAAATGATCTGATGGACAGAGTAAGTTGTAATTTGCGGCTGTTTGCTGATGATGCTGTGGTGTATGGGAGGGTGTCGTCTGTAACTGACTGTAATAGCATACAGGTTGAGTTAGACAAAATTTCTAGTTGGTGCGAAGAATGGCAGCTAGCTCTCAATGTAGACAAATGTAAGGTATCCGCATGAGTAGGAAAAACATTCCTATAATGTTCGAATACAGCATTAGTAGTGAGCTCCTTGATGCTGTCGCGTCGTTCAAATATTTAGGCGTAACATTGCAGAGCGATATGAAATGGAACGCACATGTAAGAACAGTTGTGAGTGAGGCGGACAGCCGACTTCGGTTTGTTGGGAGAATTTTGGGAAGATGTTCAAATGTTTGTATAGTCTATGGGACTTAACTACGGGGTCATCAGTCCCTAAACTTACAAACTACTTATGAACTACTTACGAACTAGGACGGCACAAATATCCATGCCCGATGGGGGATTCGAACCCCCGACCGTAGTGGACGTGCAGACCGTGTCTGGAGCGCTTTAGTCCCCTCGGCCACCGCGGCCGGCTGGGAAGATGTACTTCACCTGTAAAGGAGACCGCGTATAAAACGCTTGTACGACAACGTCTTGAGTATTGCTCAAGTGTTTGGGACCCGCAGCAGATCGGTTTGAAGGAAGACATAGAGGCGGTTCAGAGGCGAGCAGCTAGATTTGTTACCGGTGGGTTCGACCAATGCGCGAGTGTCACGGAAATGCTCCGGCAACTCAATTGGGGATCGCTGGAAGATAGACGACGTTCTTTTCGTGAATTTCTGTTAAGTAAATTTAGAGGGCCGGAATTTGAAGCTGAGTGTAGTACGATCTTGCTGCCGCCTACTTACATTTCGCGTAAAGATCACAAAGACAAGAGAAATTAGGGCTCGTACGGAGGCATATAGGTATTCTTTTTTTCCTCGTTCAATTTGGGAGTGGAATAGGAAAGGAAATGCCTGGTAGTGGTACAGTGTATCCTCCGCCACGCAACTTACGGTGAATTGCGGAGTATGTATGTAGATGTAGACGTGCAGCGGTTAGGCCACCAGCGACAGGCCAGCTCGCTTGTGGCACGCTGCAGCTGGCTTGGGGGCCGTCAGGCGTGGCTCTGGCCTGCTGGGAACCTGGTAGATTTTGATGGAGTGGTCGTGTGTGTGGCGACAGGTACGAGAAGGTGGTGGAGCACCTGGCGCGCGGCGGCGCCGAGGTGAACCAGCGCAACCCGGCGACGGGCATGACAGCGCTGCACCACGCGACGCTGCTGTGCTCGGAGCGCGCGACGGCGGCGCTGCTGGACGCGGGGGCGGTGGTGAGCGCGGGCGGCGGCTGCGGCGGCGAGACGGCGCTGCACACGGCCGCCAGCGCCGGCTGCCTGCGCGTCGTGCGCCTGCTGCTCGACCGCGGCGGCGCGCCGCTCGTCAACGCCCCGGACCAGGTCAGCGCTCTGCGCCCCTCCAGGCGCTCTTGCTGTGGGGTCGGCTCATGTCAGATTCCCTTGCGATTTGATGCGAACTAACAAAAGGACTTGCAACCACAGTGGTTCCAAATACTCAAATGTTTGTATAGCTTATGGGACTTAACTACGGGGTCATCAGTCCCTAAACTTACAAACTACTTATGAACTACTTACGAACTAGGACGGCACAAATATCCACGCCCGAGGGGGGATTCGAACCCCCGACCGTAGTGGCCATGCAGACCGTGACTGGAGCGCCTCAGTCCCCTCGGCCACCGCGGACGGCTACGGACTGATGACCACGCAGTTTGGTCCGATAGATTTACAAACAAACATTTTTGTCGAAGTCTATAAATCAAAATAGAAAAGGGTTAAGCCACAAAATGTACGGAGCTACAGAGCGTGCTTATGGAATATCTCCCAAATTGTGCGATTTCCTATCAGAAAGGACCCAGTTCGTTGTAACTGACGGTAAGTCATCGAGTAAAACAGAAGTGATATCTGGCGTTCCACAGGGAAGCGTTATAGGTCCCCTACTCTTCCTAGTGTTTGTTGTTGCTGTTATGATCTTCAATACGGAGACTGGTTTGATGCAGCTCTCCACACTACTCTATCCTGAGCAGGCCTCTTCATCTCCTCATAAGAACGGGAACCCACATCCACTTGAATCTGCTTAGTATACGCGTCTCTCGGTCTCTCTCTACGATTTTTACCCCGCACACTTCCCTCCAATGCTAAATTTACGATTCCTCGATGTCTAAGACTGTGTCCTACCAAGCGATCCCGTCTTTTAGTCAGGGTATGCCAAAAATTCCTTTTCTCACCAATTCTGTTCAGTACCTCTTCATTAGTTATGTGATCTACCCACCTAATCTTCAGCATTCTTCTGTAACACCACATTTCAAAAGCCTCTATTCTCTTCCTATCTGCACTGCTTATCGTCTATGTTTCACTCCCGTACAAGGCAACACTCCACACAAATGCTGTCAGAAAAGAATTCCTTACACTTAAATTAATATTCGATGTTAGCAAATTTCTCTCTTTCAAAAATGCTTTTCTTCCCATTTCCATTCTACATTTTATATCCTCTGTTCTGCGACCATCGCATGTTATTTTACTACCCAAGTAACAAAACTCATCTATCACCTTCATTGTTTCGTTACCTAATCTAATTCCTTCAGCATCGCCTGATTTTCTAAGACCGCATTCCATTATTTTTGTTTTGCTATTGTTAATATTCATTTTATACGCTCTCTTCAACACACTGTCCATTCCATTCAACTGCTCTTCCAGGTTCTTTGCTGTCTCTGACAGAATTACAATGTCATCAGCAAAACGCAAAGTTTTTATTTCTTCCCCCTGTACTTTAATCCCTATTCCAAATTTTCCCTTGCTTTCCTCACCGCCTGCTCGATGTACAAATTGAATAACATCGGAGAAAGGCTACAACCCTGTCATACTCCCTTCCCAACTGATGCTTCCCTTTCATGCCCTTCGAGTCTAATAACTGCGGTCTGGCTTTTGTACAAGTTGTAAATAACTCTCCTTTCCCTGTATTTTACCCCTGCTGACTTCAGAATTTGAAAGAGTGTATTCCAGTCAACATTGTCAAACGCTTTCTCCAAATCTACAAAAGCTAAAAATGTAGGTTTGCCTTTCCTTAATCTATCGTCTAAGATAAGACGTAAAGTATTGCCTCCCGGGTTCCTACGTTCCTCCTGAATCCAAACTGATCTTCTCCGAGGTCAGCTTCTACCAGATTTTCCATTCTCCTGTAGATAATTCGTGTTAAAATTTTGCAACCATGACTTATCAAACTGATGGTTCTGTAATTTTCACACCTTTATAAACGATTTAGGAGACAATCTGAATAGCTCCCTTAGACTGTTCGCGGATGATGCTGTCGTTTATCGGTTAGTGAAGTCAACAGAGGATCAAAAGCAACTACAAAGCGATTTAGATAAAATATCTACATGGTGCGAAAATTGGCAATTGACACTAAATAATGAAAAGTGTGAAGTAATACACATGACCACTAAAAGAAATCCGCTGAATTTCAATTAAGCGATAAATCAGTCAAACCTTAAGGTCGTAAATTCTACCAAATACCTGGGAGTTACAATTACGAACAACTTAGACTGGAATGAACACATAGAAACTATTATGGGGAAGGCGAACCAAAGGTTACGTTTCATTGGCATATCGCTTCGCCGCGGTGGAGTAACCGAGCGGTCTAAAGCACCTCGCTGCGGAGCGCGCGGTTGCTCGCCGTAGGGGGTACTAGTCCTCTCTGGGGCATGGGTGTGTGTGTTTGTCAGTAGGTTTACCTAGGTTTAAGTAGTTTGTAAGCTACGGACTGATGACCACGCAGTTTGGTCCGATAGATTTACAGACATTTCAATATTTTGAACAGAACGCTTCAAAGATGCACCAGCTCCACCAAAGAGACTGCCTACATCACACTTGTGCGTCCTGTCCTGAAGTACTGTTGCCCCTTGTGGGACCCTCACCAGGTGGGACTGACGGAAGACATAGAGAAGGTTCACAGAAGGGCAGCTCGTTTTGTTTTATCACGTTACGGGGGGGAAAGCGTCACGGAAATGTTGCACGAATTGGGGTGGAAAACATTAAAAGAAAGACGTTATTCATTGCGGCGTGATCTGTTTGCGAAGTTTCAATCACCGACTTTTAGTTGTGAATGTGAAAATATTTTGCTAGCATCCACCCCCCACCTACTTAGGGAGACATGACCATCCCAATAAAATAAGAGAAATCAGATCGAAAACTGAACGATTTAGGTGTTCTTTCTTCCCGCGCGCTATTAGAGAATGGAACGGTAGAGAAAACTTATTAAAGTGGTTAATGAATCCTCTGCCAGGCACTATAATGTGATTTGCAAAGTATCTATGTAGATGTAAACATGTTGCTAACTCACAAAGGAAAGACACACAGAACGAGGAAACCGAGTCACAAACAGAACCAAATCTTGAAATCAGTATACCGTGGCTGGCTGATCACTAAGATAATAAAGAGTGAGACAGCCATCCTGCACACATTAAATCGCGAGACAGTCTATACAAAAGTCAAAAAACGACTTAAAACTTTTGGAGAGATGGGCACCTCTGACAGAAGGGCATGGTACCCACCACCAGATAGAATAATAAAAACTAGCTGCACGAATAAAATATAAAACACTCTTGGCCATAGAGGCATTGTCTTGGAGAATTAAATATACTGCAGCAGGCAGATTAAAAGACTGCTGTAGGGCGGCTAAAAGTGGGCAATCCAACAAAAGGTGGATCACTGTCATAAGGGCGCCACAGCGGCACTCTGGTGGGTCCTCTCCACGAAGGAAGTAGCCATGCATTAGTCAGGTATGCCCAATACACAGGCGACAAAGGACGACAGACTCCGTGCGAGAAGCCCCCAGGGAGGACCACTCTAAATCCCGAGCAGCAAGGACCTTGCGGAGGAACCCCAATTGCATATTCCTCCCTGGGATACCAATAACGGGATGAGGTAGCCTTCTTGGCTATTCGATTGATTACCATTACCAGGGATGTCAACACGGCCTGGGGTCCAAACAAAGGCAACTGAACTGCCAGAAATTATGAGCGCGTAGACGAACTTAGGATCGATTGCACCACAGGATGGATAGGGAAACACTGGTCAAGGGTTTGGAGGCCACTCAGGGAGTCGCTGCATATTACAAACGACGTCCTGGGACACTCATTAAGGTGGTCAAGAGCACGTGATATCACCACCAGTTCCGCAGTAAAAATATTACAGCCAGGAGGTGAGGAATGTTCTTCAGTGTTGTCACCGTGTATAAAGGCGTACCCAACTCGGCCATCTACGAGGAGCCATCAGAGTAGATAACGTCAGCGGCACGGAATATCATCTAGAGTGGCCAGGAACTGGCGACAGAGTTAGTGGCGAAACCATGCTTCCGAGTTGCGAGACTAACGTTTACTAAAGACAGCACAAACATCCATGCCCGAGGGAGGATTCGAACCTCCGACGTGGAAGGGCCTCGCGCATCTGAGTATAGCGCCTCAATGCGTTCGGCCACTCCGCCGCGGCTTTGTCATTCCTTAATCCATCTTCTAATATAAGTCGTAGTGTGACTATTGCCTCGTGTGTTTCTAGATTTCTTCGGAATTCAAACTGATCGTCCCCGAAGTCAGCTTCACCTGTTTTTCCATTGAAAAAAGTGTTCAAATGTTTGAAAATCTGACGTAAATGGTGCGGTTATCAGTTTCTAGGCTTACAAACTACTGAAACTAACTTATGATAAGGACAACAGGCACACACTCATGCCCGAAGCAGGACTCGAACCTCCGACGACGAGCAACCACGAGCGCCTCAGCAAGACGCCTTAGAGCACTCAGCCACTCTGCCGCGGCAGCTTTTGCATTCTTATGTAAATAATTTGCGTTACGATTATGCAACCAAGACTTATTACACTGATGGTTCTATAATTTTCACACCTGTCTTCGCCGGCTTTGTTTGAAATGTGGATAATTAAATATTTCTAGAATTCTGAGGGTACTTCGCCTGTATCATACATCTTGCACACCAGGTGGAATTATTCTGTCATGATTGGGCTTCAGAGACTTTAGAAGCTCTGACGGAATGTCATCTACTGTATGGGCCTTGTTTTGATTTGTGTCTTTCAGTGCTGTGTCAAATTCTTCTGTCAGTATAGTATCTCCTACTTCATCTTTATCTATTTCCTCTTCGCTTCCTACAATATGTTCTCGAAGTTCATTTCCTTTGCAGATCACATTTATTTATGAAGTATTAAAATTCCAAGATCGCAGTTAATTAATTAATTTTTTATGGCGACAGGTTTCGATCCACTTACGGTATCATTATCTGGTCACTAGTCTCCTATTTTTTCGTTTCTTGAAGGCGCATGACTTTTAACTTTGACAAATGGTACATCACTCACAAAACGATTAAAATTCTTAAAACACCTTCTCCATTGTGTCATGATGACAGAGCGCCTTCTTACAAGTAACCAGCGGTGTCAGGCTTGCAGCAAAGATACTATTGCCGCCAAAGTGGAACGTTATGTGTCATCTTGCTTACACTTCCGTTGACACATAACAGCACACTCAACATTCTGTCAACATGACAAAATGGAGAAAGTGTTTTAAGTATTTTAACGATTTTATGTGCGACGTACAATTTGTCAATGTTAAATGTTTTGTGATTGACGTACCATTTTAATGTCATGCGTCTTCACGAAAAGAAAAAAAAATAGGACACTAGTGACCAGATAATGATACCGTAAGTGAATGGAAACAGGTCGTCAGCAAAATTAATTAATAGCGATCTTGGCATTTTAATACTTCAAAGTAAGGAGATCGCCGTCCTACCATGGAAAAGTTAAACCTTTATTTATTCCTTCAACCTTTCAGCTTTTCCTTCTTTGCTCAGAACTGGTTTTCCACCTGATTTCTTGATATTCATACAGCTGTCCTTCTTGTCTCCAAAGGTCTCTTTTATTTTCCTGTAGTCGGTATCTACCTTTCCCCTACTTCTATATTATTCTGTAGATTCGCATTCGTCCTCTAGGCACTCCTGCTTAGCCATTTTACACTTGCTGCCAATTTCATTTTAAGTCGCTTGTACTCTATTTTACTTACATCATTTATTGCAGCTTTATATTTACTCCTTTCATCAATTAAATTCAGTATATCTTGTGATATCCAACAATTTTTTCTGGGTCTTGCCCAACTATTTGGCATAGTTAGTTAGCCTTTTATTAGTTAATTAGCTAGTCAGCTAATTTGTTTGTAATTAAAAGTTGTGTGGTCTCATGACCAAGAAACAAACAAAACTTATCCGAATCTGCAGAAAAATTAATATTTGGGTCAACATTTGTACAACTCTAATTCCCTTCTTTCCAACCCCGCCCCTATGGAAATTACAGTGACAACTACCAAGAATCAAAATAAATGTTCAAGACAAAATTTACGTAGTTTATTTTGTGTAGAATCTGATTCTGCAATAAAAATGGGTGTTCCAATTTGAAGTTTTAAAGTTGATTCCCGCCCTACCCCCAGGAGGCTTGCGTGGCAGACTAATTTTAGCACCAGCAGATGTTCAAATGTTTGTAGAGTCTATGGGACTTAACTACGGGGTCATCAGTCCCTAAACTTACAAACTACTTATGAACTACTTACAACTAAGGACGGCACAAATATCCATGCCCGAGGGGGGATTCGAACCCCCGACCGTAGTGGCCGTGCGGACCGTGACTGGAGCGCCTCAATCCCCTCGGCCACCGCGGCCGGCCCAGCAGATGTCCCCCTTGAAAATAATCAGATTTGGATTCTACAAATTTTTTCGTGTGAAGCTTATTTTTCGAGTTATTCTGGTTTGCCAACTTAAAATTGACACCCTATACTTGGTGAATCACCTAACACTTGCACCGGAAATATTACGGATACGGAAGTGTAATTGATGTGCGGTTTTCAAAAATGTTCAAATGTTTCTTAAACTTAAGGCACTTAACTGCGGGGTCATTAGTCCCTAAACTTACAAACTACCTATGAACTAAATTATACTAAAGACGACAAAAACATCCATGCTCGAGGGGGAATTCGAACCGCCGACGGGGAACGGCCTCGCGCGTCGCAGCATTGAGCCTCAATGCGCTTGGCTACTCCTTCGCGGCATGCGGTTTTCACAGAATGGATTGGTAGTCGGGGGTCTGTATTTTTAGCCAACAAACAGATTGTAATATTACTAAGAAAGTGTATTTGTTATGAAAACATAAAGTTTTTTTAATGGAACAATGGTTGTTTCTATAGTGAACTAGAATTTTTGACACCAGCTGTGTAAAAAGAATTTTGAATGACATTGTTATCACGTTTAGATTGGCAGCTACAACCGTTCAAACTTTCGGAGACGGAAGCTGCGATAGCGTAGCTGCATGACCGAACGGCTAGCCCCACTGTCTCATGACCACCAGCCAGTCAGCTACGCTGTCGTAGCCTCCGCCCCCAAAACTATGGATGGTTGTAGCTGCCCAACTAAACGTGATAAAAATGTCATTCAAAATTCATTGTACACAGCTGGTGTCAAAATTTCCCTTGCATGATAGATACAACCATTGTTCCAGTTTTTGCATACAAAGTACTCTTTCTAGGTATTTTTTACAATCTGTTTATTGCCTAACAATACGAGTCCTTGACTACCAATCCATTCTGTGAAAACCGCACATCATTCACACTTTCCGTTTCCGCAATATTTGTGGTGCAAGTGTTAGGTGATTCTCAACTGATGCCCTAATTGTTTTCATCAATGTATTTATTTTTCATACTGTGTGCCCATTGCTGGGAAGAGTTATTTGAAACGAATCTCTTCGTACATATTTTAAATTAAAACTACAACTAATATATGTTAAAAGGCTGTTTTTGACTAAGTTATTTCATATTTCCTTCTTCTTCTCTCTCTCTCTCTCTCTCTTTCTCTTTCTCCCTATATATATATATATATATATATATATATATATATATATATATATATGAGACAGAGAAGAAGAAGGAAGAAGGAAAAAGGAACACATAAATGTTTCCGTTTTCTATGTGATTTATTTTATTTTCATGATCATGTCTTCCTATGTAGGTGGGTGCTAGCAAAATATTTTTGCATTTGGAAGAGAAAGTTGGTGAAAGAAATTTCGCAAATAGATCTCGGCGCAACGAGTATCGCCTTTGTTTTAATGATTTCCATCCCAACTCATGAATCATTCCCGTGACACTCTCTCCCCTATATCACGATAATACGAAACGAACTGCCTTTCTCTGAACTTTCTCTCTCCCACAATGCGCAACAATACTCCAAATCAGGACGCACAGGTATGGTTTAGACAGTTTCTTTAGCAGAACTGTTGCATCTTGTAAGTGTTCTGCCAATGAAATGTAGTCTTTGATTCACTTTCCCTACAATATATTCAACGTGTTCTTTCCAGTGTATTTAATTGAATTTACGGCCTCTAGCTTTGACTGAATTATCCGGTAAGTGAAGTTTAACAGGCTTCTTTTAGTGGTCATACCTTTATTAAGGGTCAAATGCGAATTTTTGTATCATGCAGATATCTAAATCGTTTTGCAGTTGGATTAGATCTTCTGGTGGCTTTACAAACCGATAAGTGACAGCATATCCGCGAACAACCTGAGAGTGCTTCCCAGATTGTCTCCTAAATCGTTTATAAAAATAAGGAACAGTAGGGGTCCTATAACACTTCCCTGGGGAACGCCAGATGTCACTTCAATTCTACTCGATGACTTTCTGTCAATTACAACATACTGAGTGCTTTCTGAGAGGAAATCACGAATCCAATAGCACAATTGTGGCGATATTCTATAAGCACGCAGTTTGATTAGCAGACGCTTGTGAGGTTCAGTATAGAACGCCTTTCGGAAATCTAGAAATACGGAATCTATTTGACATCCCTTGTGTATAGCACTCATCACATGATGTGGGTAAAGGACTAGCTGTGTTTCATAAATACGATCCTTTCTGATTCCGTGTGGATTATGGGTCAATGGGTAGTTCTCTTCGAGTTATTTGAGGAAAGTATACATTCTAAAACATGCTGCAATTGTGTAGGCCTGTATTTTTGCGGATAACTCATGTTACCTTTCCTGTGCAACTTTCCAGTGTTTGGGTACGGAACGTTCGCTGAGCTAGCGGAGATGGGCTCTATTCTGGTGGATGATAATGCTGGATATTGCACTGATGGAAGAATGGCCATATATCCCTCTAGACCTGATTAATAAACTCATACTGTTGACGCCACGCAGGTGTTCAACTGTACTGGCCGTCCGAAATGATCACAAACCATATTAGAGGGCGATGACAATGACATTTTCTTATTATGGTAGCTTCATGCTGCCTAGCTCTAAGAAAACGCCATGTAAATCTCATGAGTTGGGACAGCAAAATATCGGACAGTTGTTGTTTTGGTCTTCAGTCTAGAGACTTGTTTCATGCAGCTCTCCACCCTACTCTATCCTGAGCAAGCCTCTTCATCTCCTCATAAGAACGGCAACCTACATCCGTCTGAATCTGCTTACTGTATTCATCTCTTGGCCTCCCTCTGCGATTTTCCCCCAAAGACTTCCCTTCAATGCTAAATTAACGATTCCTTGATGTCTAAGAATGTGTCGTAACAATCGATCTCTTCTTTTAGTCAAGATATGCCAGAAATTTCTTTTCTCCCAATTCTGTTCAGTACCTCCTCATTAGTTACGCGATCCACCCAGCTAATCTTCAGCCATGTTTCACTCCCATATAACACTCCACACAAATGCCTTCAGAAAGGACTTCCTTACGCTTAAATTATCATTCGAAGTTAACAAATTTCTCCTTTTCAAAAACGCTTTTCTTCCCATTGTCATTCTGCAATTTATATCCTCTGTACTGCGACTACCATGGGTTATTCTACTGTCCAAATAACAAACCTCATGTAACACCTTTATTGTTTCGATACCTAATCTAATTCCTTCAGCATTGCCTGATTTTCATAGACTGCCCTCCATTACTCTTGTTTTTCTCTTGTTAATGTTTATCTTATACGCACATTTCAATACACTGTCCATTCCGTACAATTGCTCTTTCAGGCCCTTTGCTGATTCTGCCAGAATTACAATGTCATCGGCTAAACGCAATGTTTTTATTTCTTCATCCAGATTTCTCCTTGATTTCCTTTATAGCTTGCTCAATGTACAAATTGAACAACATTGGAGAAAGGCTACAACCCTGTCTTACTCCAGTCCCAACGACTGATCTCTTTCATACCCTTCAACTTTGACAACCGCTGTTTGGTTTTTGTACAAGTTGTAAGTAAGCTTCCTTTTTCTATATTTTACGCTTGCTTGTTTCAGAATTTGAAAGACTGTATTCCAGTCAACACTGTGGAAAGCTTTTTTCCAAATGTAGCTTTGCCTATCCTTAATGTATCTTTTAACAAGGAGACAACAAGGGTATTGGATTTTAGAATATCTTAATATTTATGGTACGTGAAGCTCAGAACTTAAAGAACAACATCCAAAGACATTCGACGTAACTCAAAATTTTTTGAGAAAATGGACTTTGAAATTGGAACAGTTGCTGTCTCTGTCCGTTTAGCTCAGGTGGTAGCGTACTGGCGTTACAACCATAGAGCCGGAGGTTCAAATCCCGCTAGGACATATATTGTTTTCGTTTTCGCATTGAGTTATATAAAACATTTTCGGATCTCAAATTGCACGTGTCGTGTCAATATTTGTTTATGTGTATGTAGAAGAGTTGAAAACCTTGTCGTCACGTAAAACGGTGGTTGAGTAGGATAGCTTCTTTAGTATCTAGGCCAGGGAGATGACTTTCCAAATACAGTGCCGTAGCTCTTCACAAACTGAACAATCAAAGACTACCGTCGTCAACTAATGGCGAAACCAATACAGTAAAAAATGTAACAGGTTTTTTGATTGTCTATCATTATTAACAACCTTCCATAAAATATAGGAAATTACGAATAAACAAAAACAAGTGCACATTTCGTAAAAATTGCCATTAGATTTTAAAATTGTGTAAGTATTCGAACACAATGGAAAAAATTAAAAAAGGCCGTTACTGGATTCGAACCACTAACCCTGAGATTGGAAGGTCGGAACGCTACCATTTTTGTTGTTGTTCTTTTTTCTTTATTTTTCTTTTTCTTATATTTTTTTATTTTATATTTCTTTTCCCCTAAGCTATGCCACTTCAGGTGTTGGCTTCTACCTCTTATATTACCACAAAAAATTATCTAACTAAACCCCAAAACAAAAAGAGTCTAGTGCCCGCCACTTTCACCCTAGGCTAATTTAACATAATATCGCCAATTTTTCAGGCGACATCATCAACAAAGAAAATCTCAAAGAAAAAAAAGATACAGATGTGTTGATGTGGTTTTTATCTATTTTTTCTTATTTTATTTTCTATTTTATTTTTATTTATTTACCTATTTTTTAAATTTATTTATAAAGTGACGTTCGCGGCATCCAGGCGTCGGGGTCTCCAGATCGTCTTCTCGTTAAGAAAGGTGTATACCCCCTATTGTTACCGTGGAGTTCTCTATTCGGTATTTCTTAAATTTCATCTCATGCCTGGTACACCCCAATTCTCAGGGGGACGCGTAAACAAGGACCCCAAATAATTTGCAAAAAGGGATCTGTATAATAAGTTCCGTCGTAATACCGCGAAGTTGGTCGTTACACCTGAGCTACACGCACAGATGCAACCATCGTCTTAATTATTGGTACTTAGTACTTACGTATACTTTGCGAAACTTTAAAAGTCGATTTTCTCGAAAATTTTTGAGAGTTGCGCCGAACGGCTTTGGCTGATTGTTATTTAAGTTCTGAACTTCACATACCACAAATGTAAAGAAATTCGAAAATTCGACACCCAGGTGGTCTCCTTGTAAGATATCAAACACCAATTACAATTGTAACCGATATCTCACAAGGAAAGTACAGGGGCTCGAACAAACATATCTCTGTATGAACGTTCGGTTACAGGATCACTATGTACACCTCAATGTGCTGATGGGTCTCGTTTTTCTGCAAAGCTCTGCAACCATGCTCTAGATAGCACTGTAGATGTAATTGTAGACGCCTTACGTAATGCAGATACCTTAATATAACTTATGCAATTATCAACGTACATGTTATCTAGCGGATTGTCATTAAAAGCCGTGATGATAGTTGCAACTTTAACCTTCTTCCCGAAAGACTGTTGGTATTCACTGCCACTGCTTCCATCGTCTCTTTCCGCACTTACCGCAGCACTACTGCTTGCAATGAGTTGTTCGTCATTATCAGCCCTATTATCATTTTATGTGTTAGTGTGACAACAGTATCTAACTTAAGCTCATATTTCTGTACTATAACAGATACGAGAAAGCATGCAAATGATTCATCTTCTACACTAATAGCATCTTCACGAAGAAGGGTTATTCGTAACTTCATCTCAACTAATCGCAATACATTAGCAGGATTGATTAGCAATCGCCGCCCCATCTGAAGCTTCAATACACAAATAACGTCACAAAACGCGACTTCGGAGGCACACTGCACCGTCCCTACTGGCGAACCGACAGGTTGAACTGCAATGTGGCAAGCACACGCAGAGGTCTCTAACGGACGACTACAGAGTTTTGAAGATGCGGGAGTATCACTAGTGCAATAAGGGATCTTTACATTATCTCTCATACGATGTTGGTGTATATGTGTTTGTTCGAGCCCAAGTACTTTCCTTGTTAGTTCAACATTTAAATGTCCTTCACACAGACTTTGAGAAGAGGTTTGAGGATGCTCTGGGTATGGAAATACCGCAGTGTATTATCAATCCATATTGTGATGTGGAAGAGACGGATATAGCACTTCAAGAAGAACTTAACAGAATAAGCACAAATGAAGAACATAAGGTCCAATTTAGAAATGGATATCACCAATTCTGGTTCCAGAGAGACACACCTGCTGCTTACCGTGTATTATGGAATAGCGCAAGAAAGTTTTTGATATGTTTCCCAACTTCATACCTGTTGGTATCAGCACTGTTTCCCATCTTCTTACAAAAAGAAGAAACAGGCTGGATAAACTGAAAGAGGAGATTTAAGGTTAAACCTAACAAATCTGAAACCAAATATTGATAATTTACTAAAAAAGAACCAGCCCCATCCCTCCCATCAAAAGTCTTTATATATCAGTTTTGTTAAATATACATTTGTGTCATTTAAATCAATAAAAGCATAATATTTAACATCTTTCTTTTCCTTTTTTCTTCTTTTTCACTCCCCCCTTTTACAGCTAAAGTTATCGAAGTTAGTAGCACCATATCAGACGCGAAGACACATTTGATGTAAGGAATTCGTAAAAAAAATAATTACACAAAAGGGAGGGGGTCTACACAAGACAGAAAAAGTTGGCAAGGGGTCTACGAGACAAAAAAGTTTGGGAATCCCTGATCTATGGAGATGGCTTTCCGTAGCTCTTCACAAACTGAACAATCAAAGACTACCGTCGCCAAGTAATAGTGAAGCCAATACCATAAAAAAGGAACTTACGTTTTTTGATTGACTATCATTATTAATAACTTTCCATGAAATATAGAAAATTACAAATGAACAAAAGCACCTGCACTTTTCGTAAAAAGTACCGTTAGATATTAAAATTGTGTAAGTATTCAACATAACGTAAAAAAATGGAAATTGGCCGTGACAGGATTCGAATCACTGACCCTGAAATTGGAAGGCCAGAAATATATATAATTTTATTTACAAATTGAGTTTACATATAGTTACAATTTTGCTAAACAAATCACCTCAGCTACACGTACAGATGCAGCACCCGTTTTAATTATTGGTACTCAGTACGTGTACTTTGCGAAACTTTAAAGTCGATTTTCTCGAAACTTTTTGAGAGTTGCGTCGAATGGCTTTGGCTGATTGTTGTTTAAGTTCTGAACTTCACCTTCCATAAATGTAAAGAAATTCTAAACTCCGATACCCGTGTGGTCTCCTTGTAAGGTATCATACACCATTTACAATTGTAACCATATCTCAGTAATAGGTTACCATACGTGCATTGTGTGTGGTGTGTCAGCTGCTCGCCTACTTGCCAGGTGGGGTGCACGCCGCTGCACAAGGCGGCCTACACGGGCTCGCGCTGCTGCCTGTCGCTGCTGCTGCAGCGCGGCGGCAACCTGGCGGCGCAGACGGCGGCCGGCTTCACCGTCGTCGACGTCATCTTCTCCTACGTGCCGCGACCGCTCAACTTCATCACCCGCGAGCTCGACGCGGGAGTCAGCTCCAACGCCGCCTCCGTCAACGACAGGGACTTCAGGGTGAGCACACGAGCACCCAACCGGCGTCCGTTGTTGTTGTGGTCTTCAGTCCGCAGACTGGTTTGATGCATTTCTCTACGCTACCCTGTCCTGTGCAATCCTCTGAGAATAAGTTCGGGAACCTACATCCTTTGTATTCGTCCCTCGGTCTCCCTCTACGGTTTTTACCCCACCCACTTCCTTCCAATGTGAAGTTGACAATTTCTTGATGTCTCAGAATGTTTCCAACCAATCTATCCCTTCTCTTAGGATATGCCAGAAACTTCTCTTTTCCCCAATTCAGTTAAGCACCTCCTCATTAGTTACGTGCTCTACCCATCTAATTTTCATCACATTTCAAAAGCTTCTATCATGTTTTTGTCTGAACTCCTTATCGTCCACGTTTCACTCCCATACAATCCTACACTCCAGACAAATGTTGTCAGAAAGGACTTCCTAACATTTAAATTAATATTTGATGTTAACAATTTTCGCTTCCTAAGAAACGCTTTTCTTCCCATAGCCATTCTGCATTTTACATCTTCTTTACTTCGGCCATCAGAAGTTATCTTGCTACCCAAATAACAATACTCATCTACTACTTTTATTCTCATTAACTAATCTAATTCCTTCAGCAACACCTGATTTTCTGAAATTACATTCCATTACCATCGTTTTACTCTTGTTAATGTTCATCTTATATCTTCCTTTCAAGACACTGTCCATTCCAATTAGTTGCTCTACCAAATCGCCGCGGTGGAGTAGCCGAGCGGTCTAACGCGTCTCGCTGCGGAGCGCGCGGTTGCTCGCCGTGGAGGTTCGAGTCCTCCTTGGAGCAGGTTGTGTGTATTGTCCTTAGGTTAGTTTGTAAGCTACCGACTGATGACCACGCCGTTTGGTCCGATAGACTTACAAACATTTGAACATTTTTTCTTCCAGATCTTTTGCAGTCTCTGACAACATTACTATGTCATCAGCAAACCGCAAAGTTTTTATTTCCTCTCCCTGAACTTTAATGCCCTCTCTAAATTTCTCCTTGAATTCCTTCACTGCTTGCTCAGTATACAGATTTAACAACGCTGGGGAAAGGCTACAACCCTGTCTTACTCCCTTTACAACCTCTGCGGCCCTTTCTTGCCCTTCGACTCTAATAACTGCTGTCTGATTTTTGTATAGGTTGAATATAACTCTTCGCTCCCTATGTTTTACCCCTGATACCTTTAGAATTTGAAAGAGTGTATTCCAGTCGACATTGTCGTAAGCTTTCTCCAAATCTACAAATGCTAAGAACGTAGGTTTCCCTTACCTTAGCCTATCTTCTAAGATTAGTCGTAATGTGAGTATTGCCTCCCATGTTCCTACATTTCTCCTAAATCCAAACTGATCTTCCCCCAGGGTCGGATTTCTCAAGTTCTTCCATTCGTCTGTAAATAATTCGCGTTAGTACTTTGCAACCATGACTTGTTAAACTGATAGTTCTGTGATTTTCACATTTGTCAGCACTTGCTTTCTTTGGAATTGGAATTACAATATTCTTCTTGAAGTCTGATGGTATTTCCCCTGTCTCATACATCTTTCATATTTCAAATTTCTCTTTTTCAAACATGCTTTTCTTCCCATTGCCATTCTGCATTTTATATCCTCTGTACTGCGACCATCGCATGTTATTTTACTACCCAAGTAAGAAAACTCATCTATCACCTTCATTGTTTCGTTACCTAATCTAATTCCTTCAGCATCGCCTGATGTTCTACGAGCCGGCCGCTGTGGCCGAGGGGACTGAGGCGCTCCAGTCACGGTCTGCACGGTCACTACGGTCGGGGGTTCGAATCCCCCCTCGGGCATGGATATTTGTGCCGTCCTTAGGATTAGCTAGTTCATAAGTAGTTTGTAAGTTTAGGGACTGATGACCCCCTAGTTAAGTCCCATAGACTCTACAAATATTTGAACATTTGATTTTCTAAGACCGCATTCCATTATTTTTGTTTTGCTCTTGTTAATGTTCATTTAATACGCTCTCTTCAACACACTGTCCATTCCATTCAACTACTCTTACAAGTCCTTTGCTGTCTCTGACAGAGTCTAATAACTGCGGTCTGGCTTTTGTACAAGTTATAAATAACTCTCCTTTCCCTGTATTTTACCCCAGCTGACTTCAGGATGTAAAATAGTGTATTCCAGTCAACATTGTCAAACGATTTCTCCAAATCTACAAAAGCTAAAAATGTAGGTTTGCCTTTCCTTAATCTATCTTCTAAGATAAGACGTAAAGTGAGTATTGCCTCTCGGGTTCCTACGTTCCTCCTGAATCCAAATTCTTCTTCCCCGAGGTCAGCTGCTACCAGCTTTTCCATTCTCCTATAGATTCTTATTTGTACAAAATAAATTGCGTGTTGACACCAAGGTCATGGGCGATCCCTTGTCATATATTGATTTTACTGTTGGAATTGTTGAGAGGCTGTGTGAGCCACAGAGACGCATTCCAGGCTGAGAAATAGAGACCATTGCAGATAACAGACTAAAACAGACACGTATATCTTACGGGATGTAGGCACTAAACAAATATTCTAGCGAACTGCTGATGCCCTCGGCCACCGTCCCAGGGTGGAGGTTACCTTTCGGAGAAGATGGAAAACTTCATATAGCGTCTAGACGCTATTGTGAGACGTTACATTAGTACTTGGTGGCCAACAGGCACGTTTTAATGTACGCAGCAAAGTTGATACCAGTCACGTGGGAACAGCAATGTCAGTGGTTTCACGAGGCGTGGCCTACGGCGGAGCCTAAGGTGTGGCCAACTGACGTAAAACATTGTTGTTATTGTCCATATTGGGTAGCGTCGTGACGTTTTACTTTCAGCTGAACAATGTTGCTACCAAGTATGGATTTTGTTAGTGCACAAACAAGCCACCTCCCCACCCGGGGAATGGCAGAAAGGACAGGGCTGAAACGTGGTTCGCTAGAGGACTCAGAGAGAGGGCAAGTCACAATTTAGATTGGTTGAACCAAGCAGCGGTCAATAGTAAATTGTTAACTGTCGGAAAGTGGAAAAAAGAGGGACGCCCACACCGGCCGTTAAAATCCTCGGTTTTTGGATGAAGAGAAGAGTTCTCAGTCAGACGAGTCGGGCGCCAGGCCGTGACTATCGCCGTCGGCCTCGGGGTGCTCCATGACAGTCTGTTTCTCGCGGGGAGTGCGTCTGTCTAGGGGATGCTGCTAGGGAACGTAATTACTGGCTTCTGTTGTGGCAAACGATTTATACTTCTCGTTTTTTTCTTTTTTTCTTTTTTCTTCTTTTTTTAAATAACTAACACCAGTGTAGTAGACTTAGTATGGGATGCAATAAATTCAATGCAAGGTACCTAGGAGTTCCATCAAGTTTCCTAAACAAGTATCCTCTCGAGTCCCGAAATGCGCATCTCTAGTAGATGCCTGTACTGTCTCTCTGCAATCACTCCTTTCCGCTCGGGATATGCAGACTGACCTTGCTACCTCTTACCTCTTTCCTATGTAGGACACGACACCCTGTATCACAGATTGTAGAGGTGTACACTTACAGCCGCCTGTTGGCACACGATATTGCTAATTTTCAACAGTAATACTGGCAACTTGTCTCAGCACCATCTTCTGTTAGATTATTTTCTGGGCACACCTCATATCTAGACCCTCCACATGTGAAACGGATCCAATCCGAGTGTCTGCACGGAGCCTTGGGCGTGCGCAGATCCGCGTGGACTTCTCGGTGCTGATGCCGGAGGCGGCGGAGCTGCAGATGGACGTGACGAGCGCGCTGGTGTCGGGCTCGAGCGACCTGCACCAGATGACGCTGTTCCAGCACCCGCTGCTCGAGCTGTTCGTGCGCTCCAAGTGGCGCCGCCTGCGCTACTTCTTCGTCGCCATCGTCGCGCTCCAGGTGTGCCTCGTCTTCTCGCTCTCCAGCTTCATCGTCTTCCGCAGGGAGACCTTCGCCTCTGGGGTGAGTCATCGCATCTGCGTCTTTAGCCCTCTGCATCCTGAAAAGAAAACTAGATGTAAACCCCGGCGTTGTCCGGGTGTTTATTTATCCTATTTTTAAGGGGAAGTAACGATACATGCTTCGCGCCCCTAGATGTCGCACTCATATTTCAACCGGTTTGGTTGTTAAGACGTTTCATATCTTTTCATTTGAACACCCCTCAACTAAAATTTAAAACTTGCAAGGAGACCTCATGAGTATCGTCTAACGACCGTCACCCCTTTTCGGAATGACTCAAACTGAGCCCTAATATTTTCCTAAATCACGGAAAGTTTTATTAGTTCACAGTCTCTATAACTAAGTCATTCCACTGTAGGTGAAGTTGAACTTATATGCTGGCTGAGGTCCATTGCGTTGTGAGCTGTCTTCGGCATTCACTAAAAATATTTGAAGTTACAGGATCTTTTCGTGAATCATAAACATGTCAGTTGATATGGAAACGATTTTATTTCCATTTAAAATAAAGTTCAAATCAATCACATTGTTGCACAATCAAAAAATGCAGCGGCAAGCCAACAGAGCTGCTTACAGGTTTGTCACTGCTAGAAGACTCACTAAAACATGGTTTTCTCTCAAACATCTTTCTACGTAACCGCGTAATAAGATTGATGACAAAGTTTTGTAATTCACAATTAAACAATATTCTTTTACATTAAATGTGCCAAAATACAGAAATTAAAACATTACATTTAAACTTTGATTATTTATCTCAATGTATGTATATGTTTCATGAAATTTGTATTTAATGTGGTACACAAATTTAAAATCATCCTTTGACTAGTGTTTACAGTGCTCAAATTATTAACATTACTTGTGTTTTCAAAGTGCACACATATTTGTGTTGCCAATATTGTGTAGGTGTAATATTATTGTGACATGGAATTTTAATGTATTTCAGTTTGCGGTCTAATTTTTTTATTAATACGGATTTGTATATGGTTGTCGTAGTTTTGTTAATTTCGAAGATAGTTTCTTAGTACCAAACGGATTATTAATTTTAGTGCATGAAAAATTATCAGTATTTAATTTAGGATCCAGTGATATATAAAACATGGTCTGCCCTAATTTATTTAAACAAAAGGTATATATGAAATCATGTTGTGCAATTGTTATAACATGTAGTATTGTTGTTTTTATACAAATTAGTATCTATATAGGTTCAGTAATTTCCGGAACTAAGTGTAATGCATTTTTAGTTTTTGCAGCTATTATTTACGAAAGTATTCAAAATTGAAAATTACGTAAAAGGACAGACAAAGTTATGTTTAAATCAACGTACTATTTCTTAAAAGTGTTTTACTAATAGTGTTAATAGAATTTCAGACTGAAGGCGAAATTGTGATAATTTACATGTCCGGTAGTGATCTTTTATTTTAGGTGTCAGATATTTCGTGTTTATATGTTGATAACTGATTTTTGTATGGAGTGTGCAACATAGCAGAAATATTACAATCGGAGTTTAGAATTTCTTTACATTTATGGTACGTGAAGTTCAGAACTTACGTAACAATCAGCCAAAGCCATTCGACGAAACTCTCAATATCTAGTTTGAGGTTTTGCAAAGCACACATAAGTACCAATAATAAAACAGCTGTAGCAGCTGTCGGTGTAGCTCAGGTGGTAGTTCTGGCCTCAGCACCGTAAAGTCGTAGTTCAAATCCCACTGACATATTTTCGTTTTCAAATTCAGTAACAAAATACTAGCTGTAAATCCGGCGTTGCCCGGGTGTTTATTTATCCTACATTCTTGTGGTCCACATTCCCTCCCCCCTCTCTCTGCATCCATCTCTTTCTCTCCCATCTCTCTGTTCGTTTCCACCTTTCCCTCTCTCGGCAAAGTTTTCTGCAAGGTATCCTCTGTCATGTGCCATACAAAGATTTATGTACCCAGTGACCTTCCACTAGGTTTAAAGGCCATGTGTGTAAAAATTCATAAAGATTGGAGAAAAACTATGCAGTTTATAAAATTCCGTAAGTCAAGTACCCTCCACCATGCACCGAACGAAATTTTATACAGACAGTGATATTTCTCGAGTTTTTAAGGTAGAGTGTGCAAAATTTCATCAATATCAGAACAACTATGTGTAAAAATTTAAAAGCAACGCAGGGTCACATTGAAAAACGCACATTGTTGTTCTCAAATATTCCAGTTTTATTTCATATAACCCTTGTTCTGAGATTAAAAAAAAAAAAAAAAAAAAGGGGGGGGGGATCTGTGAAACCGGTAGAGCCGTTCTCAAGTTATGACACGACTAAGGTATTTAGACATCCATTTTTTTATGCTGCAAAGTACCATCCCTATGCACCGTACGAAACGTAAGGTAGACAGTGACTTTCCTTTTGTTTTGAAGGTCAAGCGTGGGAAATTTACTGAAGATCGAGAATGAAACTGTAGCTTTCGTGAGTCTGTAGGAGAAGTATAACAACCATGCACTTATCACAAAATACTTTCTTAGCTGACGTTTTCTACCTATAAACTACATTCCTGGCAAATTTCAGCTTCATAGGTGAAGTAGTTTTCGAGATTTCGTGTTTAGTCAGTAAGTGAGTGTCCTTTCACTTTAATATAGATAGAGATTAAGAAAACAGATTGCTTATTTTTGGATGCAAGAGAATTAAGGGAGACTTGCAGACAAAAATAAATAGCAACCTGCAAATCTGTAATGCTAATTTTATTTGATTCAATGTCATGCCTGATGCGGTAGTTTTACGCCATCTACAGCGAAACTGTTGTGAGCGGTAGACTTCGTTTCATAATTTTGTGTGCGGGTGGGAGGGGAGGGGATTCAGTTGCAAAACGCTTCATAAACGTCCGAAATTACATGCAAACTTTGTTGCGGGTACCTAACTACTCTCATTTTCCAATAATTGACGCATAAATCTGGGTATTCTCACGCGGTAGGCTCTAATTATTTATGAAGTCATATCTCCTGAGCTATGTGTCTTTTTTTTTTTTTTTTTTTTTTTTTTTTTTTGGTCAGGACCTTTCGTGGGCATACAATGAACAGTTCACCAAAGTTTCATTGCAATCGAATGAATGGTTTATGAACACATAGAGGACATACAGACAAACATTCATTTTTATATATGTAAAGATTTAAAGTTTAGGTGATCAATACCGTCACTGTCAATATCTTTCAAAAAATTCAAATGTTTGTATAGTCTATGGGGCTTAACTACGGGGTCATCAGTCCCTAAACTTACAAACTACTTATGAACTAACTAAGACTAAGGACGGCACAAATATCCATGCCCGATGGGGGATTCGAACCCCCGACCGTAGTGGCCGTGCAGACCGTGACTGAAGCGCCTCAGTTCCCTCGGCCACCGCGGCCGGCTCATTATCTTTCAGGGGTGGTGGTTATCGATGTTAATCGTCTATTTTACTGCTCTTAACAGCCTCAGTACTCTTTGCCGTCGCTAGTTACTGCATATAGTTCAGCCAGTCGCTGTAGAGCCCATCTCTTATCTGGTGGTGCTAGAGAGCCTATGTAAGGAGAGGGTGGCCTTGAGTGATGTCGCTGCTGGTTGGCTGAGAGCCCAGGACGCCATGTTTTTACCAAACGTGGCGTGCTTTGCATGCGTGTGGAGAGCTACTGCGTGCGTTTCTGTAATGTAGAGGGTCTTAAATGCTTGTGACAGCGATTTCACTGTACTGTTATTTACATGATATAATGCGGTAGATACTGCTGCACTTCTCCACATCTTGTGTCGGTTATATTTACTTCAATTAACTTCCGTCAATAAACATGTGAATTTCAGAACTTAACGGCAATTTTTAGCATTACATGTTGAACTGAAGTGACTTACTGAATTTAACTAATATTGTGCATTACATAATCACTAACGACACTGAAAATAAATGTCTGGGTGTTCCAGCCGGCCGCAGTCGCCGAGGGAACTGAGGCGCTTCGGTCACAGTCTGCACGGCCACTACGGTCGGGGGTTCGAATCCCCCCTCGGGCATGGATATTTGTGCCGTCCTAGTTAGTAAGCAGTTCATAAGTAGTTTGTAAGTTTAGGGACTGATGACCCCGTAGTTAAGTCCCATAAGCTCTACAAACATTTGAACATTTGGGTGTTCCCTTGTTGACTGTAAAAATTGCAATGAAGATGGCTGTATTATACTTGTATTCCCAAGGAATGAAGAAAGACGGAAACAGCAGGTGGTGTAAATTAACCGAGAAGTTAGGAACCATAGAGGCCTCTTATGGAAAACAACGAGTTATTCCTTTCTGTCTAAAGTAGGTATTTTCTGCTGCCCGCTCTTGCTGGGAAGTCCTTGATAAAAGTTATTAAATAAATTCCCCTACATGTAATTCTCCCATGGCATAAGGGTTAAGAACTGAGTTTGTAATCTGAACTTCGCGACTTCGAATCTGGTTAGCGGCAATTTTTTTTCTTTTGATCAATATTTTCTAGATTTTTATTACATACCGATTTTGGTTTTTCACACGTCATTATACACAATATGTTTTGACATAATCCAAACCAAAGCTACAAGAATATTCCGAATCGAAATGGTGGAACTTCGATACCATTTCTTACTATTATTGAAGTATAAGAGCATGAAAAGTGAATTTAATATTGAAATGAATGGCATCGACAGTTCTAAATGGTAATGTAACTAAATTGCAGGTTCTCAATAAATGGCTATTGTAATTTAAAGTGAAACTTACGATTTATCAATGATGATGGTAAATCATATGTCGAACCATATCAATGCAAAATAATAACTAACTATTCAAAGATTTACGTTACAAAGAACGGGATTTTCTGGACTAGGATTCTTTAAAGGAATGCGTGATGCTGATTGAATTTATTCTGGTAATTATTCACAAAGCATTATAATTACATCACACTTAAAAACTCTCTCCTCTATTTGATCCGGATCCTAAAGGGAGACAAAATGGTTTGAGGTTTTACAGAGGTGGCCTTTAAATTCTATAATTGTCTTATACATCGTTATTTGGCCACTGATATTAATAAATTACAATCAGAATTGCATACATCTTTTTCATAATAGTTACATTCGTGGAATATTAAAAAATAATCTTTACACAGATAAATAATACAGACAAATCGCCAAGTCTTCAGAGGGATAGTACAAACTCCCTCAACAGTTCTCTCTAGAACTTCCTCAACATTTATCTCTAGAATTCTCTCAACTCTTCTCCCTAGAACACCCTGAACATTTATCCGTAGAATTCCCTCAACTGACAGTGTGTCTTACAACGAAAATTGCCGTTACATTTGGCCGCGGACGTCGTAAAATAGACAGTGAACAACGATAACCACCACGCTTTCAGCGTTCAGCCTGGAGAATAGTTCGCTTTATGAAACCCTTCCACGATTTCCTACGCAATGCTACCATTGATGCCTCTTTGAAGTTAACCCTCTTACTTCAAAATCATTCTTGACCGAATTCAATTACTTACTCCTTCTCAGGGCAAAATTTGATTGATTTAACGGAATATTTTCACCTAGAGGTCATTGACAAAATTATAAATGAAACACTCTCCTCGAATCATTTAAGTAGGAAATAATAATAATATAAAAAAACTTTCACACCATCGTGGGAGTTGGAGTTTATTGGTTTATTGCTTCCTGTTAGTCACCGGATTTCTTGAATTATGTAGGCCTATATAAATTACAGAATAACGTGGTATGATAATCAGTAAAATATTGTACTTATTGATCGTTTACTGGCTACACCCATCCGCCGTTATGTTACACAACTGAAACAACTCAGAAAGCACATCATTAATTGTAAGAAAATTGAAACTAAAGGCTATGACTTGTCGATTTAGCCAGATCCCCCTCTCTATCGCCATACTCTTCATTTCCTCACATCACTTTAGGCGCATTAATTCTTTAAGTCGCTTTTGGCCTGCCTCTTGGTTTCTTCCCTAAAACTTTTCCTTGAAAAATATTCTGTAGGAATTAGTCGTCTCTCATTATGTGCCCTATCATTTCTGCTTTTCCTCTTCCTATATACTTTAGCAGCGTTCTACTCTCACTCACTTCTGTTAGCACCTGATTATATCTTTTTCTCTCCACCATGCTTCTTTTTTGTCATTCTTCTCAAAATCCACATTTTCGTTACCTCCACTCTCTTTTTCTAAATGTTCAATTGTTTGTAAAGATTATGGGACTTAACTACGTGGTCATCAGTCCCTAAACTTACCAACTACTTATGAACTAGCTAATACTAAGGACGGGACAAATATCCATGCCCGAGTGGGGATTCGAAACCCGACCGTTGTGGCCGTACAGACCGTGACTGGCGCGCCGCAGACAGCTCGGCCAACGCGGCAGGCTCTCTTTTTCTCTGCCTTTCACAGAGTCCATGTTTCACATCCCTTTCATAGCACTGACTTCTTTACTTTGTCTGAAAGAAAACAGTCTTTGCACTTAGCAAGACACAAGTGAAGGTTAATTTTGTTTTTGTTAAATAATTCATTACTGTTCGAAAGAAACGGTAAATACTCATTATCTGATGACAAGCCACTCAAATCAGAACTCCCGAAGGGAGATCGCGTATGATCTTCCGTGAAACGAGCTACTGAACATCATAATATTTGCACCAAAATTGGAGAACCTGCACCAAAAAAGGCTAAGACCGGTTCTTCAGGTCGAAAGTTTATGGTCCAGTCTTTTCAGATTACCAAGCGAGGTGGCACAGTGATAACATCTACATCTACAAGGGATACTCTGCAAATCACATTTAAGTGCTTGTCAGAGTGTTCATCGAACCACCATAATACTATTTATCTCCCATTCCATTCTCGAATAGCGCGTGGGAAGAATGAATACCCGAATCTCTCCGTTCGTGCTCTGATTTCTCGTATTTGATTCTGACGATTGTTTCTACTAATGTAAGTGGGAGTCAACAATATATTTTCGCATTCGGAGGAGAATGTTGGCGATTGGAGTTTCGTAAGTAGCCCACGCCGCAGCGATAAGCGTCGTTGGTGTAATGATTCCCATCCCAGATCCTGTATCATTTCCATAACGCTGTCTTCCCTGTATCGTGACAATACGAAACGAGCTGCCCTTCTCTGGACTAATTCGATGTCCTCCGTCAACCCCACCTGATAAGGATCCCACACTGGGCAGCAATACTCCAAAAATGGACGGACAATCGTAGTGTATGCAGTCTCTTTAGTAGTTCTGTTGCATCTTTTAAGGGTTGTGCCAATAAAACGAAATCTCTGGTTCGCCTTTCTCATTTCATTATCTACGTGTTCTTTCCAATTTGAGTCTGAAGTAATAGTAATTCCTAGGTATTTTGTGGAGTTTACGGCCTTCACTTTTGATTGATTTATCTTGTAAAGAAGACACACTGGACTCGCATTCGGAAGGATGGTGGTTCAAATCCACCTCCGTCCATCCTGATTTAGGTTTTCCGTGATTTCCCTAAATCACTCCAGGCAAATGCCGGGATGGTTCCTTTGAATGGACACGGCTGATTTCCTTCCACATACTTATCCAAATCTTCCGAGTGTAAGCTCCAGCTCTAATGACCACGCTGTCGACAGGCTATAAAACACCAAGCTTCCTTCCTTATTATGGGATTCCGAAGGGATGATACTCATAGAATATTTGGAACAGGGTAAAACTATTACATGTGCATGTCATTCATCGTCATTGAACCCTTTGAAAACCGAGCTGCAAGAAAACGCCGGCGATTGGGTTACAAAAAAGTCCATCACCACCACAGCTGTTGTGGTAGCAAAATTATTGGAAATTTCCAACTCGTTTCAAATCCACCCTATTCTCCAGATTGCCTCCCTCGGAATTCTAGGTCACGGCGGAGCGGCCGAGCGCATTGAGGCGCTATGCTACGATTCGCGCCACTGCTTATTCCTGAAATTTTCATCGCTGAAATCGCACAAACCACTACACATCGCATATCTGCTCATAAACCGAATTATTTCTTCCGTTCCCCCCTTTATGTTGTATTTTGTTCTTTATTGTTTCTAACCTAACGTAAAAACACGCGCTATCAGTTTCGCCAAAGTTGGAAGGAGCCGAAACCACAGTCTAACAGATACAGTCGCGACATTCACTGCTGTGAAAATTGTTCCCAACTGACAGTTCAACGACACTAGCGCTCCTAGCGGTGGGCAAGCCGGCGAAAGAGTGATGTTTGTCTGTAATTATTTGTGTGCATAATTAACGAAATAGTTAATATAATTTTTGTGTTACAAGCATTAGTAATATATCAAGAGGAATACATAATACGGAAAGTAATGTAAAAACAGTCGAACTTACTGATTCAGTGGTACAACGAAGAACTTCGTCATGAACCAATACTTACGAATATGTGTATATTTGCAGCTTATTCCGCTGAAAGTAAGTGGAATATAAACATAATAGAAACATAAATTTCTATTTTGGTGTGTTCTTACTATGACAAAGAGTTTTTTTGACACGTATCGTTGTGGTATGGGGTGTAATGATTCGCACATTTTTAGGCTTCACTCGTCTTTATTATAAGCGCATATTCTTTTGAGTGTGATTACTTTTGCTTAAGAAGACAATGTCTGGAAGATTCTTGCCGTTTGATGTTCAGCTGTAGCAACAATTGTGGAATTGGGTTCTTCTTTGTTGAATACAGTTTGATTGCTTTTTCAGTTTTCTTGTCACGTTTCTGATGCTTTCCTTTAGTGACAGTTGTGGTGGCTGATGTGGTATGTTAAATACCGTAGTTATTGCATTCTACATTAGTTTCCTACGTTCTACCGTCACTGATTTCACTGGAATTGTAGTGGAGAAACGTTAACGTTCTTCAGAAGAAAAAACACGTCTTTCTGCCAAAGGGCGGGTATTCGGTGTTTCCTAGCCATTTTTCTACTTTTAATAGTAAATTAAATTATTCAGTATAACCATGTTGGTTACAAGATAACAGTAAATAAACTGTGCCGCAATGTACCGTGTCAGGGATCTTAGGAAACCAAAGAATGACAAAGGTGGAGCTATTTTTAAGTTATTATCTATTTTATGATACTACATACGTTCTCTAATGTAAAAAAAATGTGTTAAAATCAATATAAACGACACAATTCGCACTCATCCACTATCGTATTCATTGCAGTAGCTTACCCTCCGCTTGGAGCGGAAGTGTCGTGACTGTATATGTTAGACTGTGCCGAAACTGTTTAGTTTCGCCAACGAGTTGCGCGAACGCCTGCCGCGCATGCGCACTGGCCAGTAGCGCAGTTTCATGAAACCTAGTGTCGCCGTGTAAACTATCCTTAACGCGATTGTGGCGCTTGTGCAGAAGGAGGAGTCTCGTCGCGAGTGCGCGCTGCGTCGCGTGGCGCTGGCGGCGTCGGTGTCGCTGCTGGTGCACGGGCTGGCGCAGGTGGCCATGTACCCGCGTCACTACCTGCGCGAGAGCGAGACCTGGCTCAACCTGGGCTGCAGCTCGCTGGTGCTGCTCGTGGCCGCCGCGGGCGAGGCGGGGCTGGCCGCCACGGCCCAGGGCGAGGGCAAGGTGGCCGGCTCCACGGCGCAGCACCTCATCGTGCACGCCGCCGCGCTCGCCGTGCTCGCCGCCTGGGCCGACCTCATGATGCTCGTCAGCCGCTTCTCCGTCTGGGGCTACTACGCGCTCATGTTCAACGCCGTGCTGCTCAACGTCGCCAAGGTAACACGCTGGCCTCCCCAGGCCGCCTCTCTCGCGTCCATAGATTAGCCGCAGTGCTTTGAAAAGTTCTCCGAATGGAATAGATAAAGAGTACTTACATCACTCAAACTATTTTTGTTTTGCAACCGCTGCTCTGCTGTCATATTATGTATTATTTCTAACGGGTGGTTTTTGTGGGTACGCTATATCTCCGATATTACTTATTCAATATTACAGGGTGTCCAGAAAAGGGCTCCCTGATTTCAAAATTAATATCTCGAAAACAAAGATCGATAGAGGAATACAGTAAACAGTATGTTTATTGTGAAAGCTGTAAGAAGTTTATACAGCAGTTTATTATTTTATTTATTTATTATTTAACATGCTACATTACATAGTAATATTACATGTTTGATGGTTACATTCAGGCGATTACATCAAATATTTTTGCAAACACTAGTACAGTATATAAGTTGACAGAGTTTACAAAGGAACAAACAATTTTATACGTCAGGAAATCTTATTGAATTACAAAAATTGTAAAAGTCTGTAGTGTATTTATGTACTAAGTCATATTTACTGACGGACCATCCTCCTCCTTTGGCAGCTATTTTTTTCCTGAGATGGTCTCTCTTTCAGTAAATTGCAGCAGTCAAAAAGCACGTGGTCAATAGTTTGGACAGCACTGTTACATGTGCACGTTCCGTCTTCAATTATTTTGAACCACTGATAGTAGGCTTTCAGTTTCCCATGACCTGTTAACATAGCTGTAAAATTCTGAGATATTGGAAGTTTAATCAGTAAACGTTGTCGGATCGTAGAAAAATACGGTTTAGAGCTTCCCCCGTTTTTTGTTCTGTGTCACTCAATGTCCCATTTGCTCCTAAACTCTTCTCGAAGTTTCTTCTTTACTGCACTTGTAGGTATTTTGTTGTAGCGTATTGATTGTCGTAATCGAGCTGCTCTTTTAGCAAGGTTGTCCGCTAGTTCATTTCCCCATATCCCTTGATGTGCCTTAACCCATTCGAAATGCACCAGCCAGTTGTGTGTCCGCAACCTTTTGATTTTACATCTAATTTCTTCAATGAACAAGTTGTGGTTCTTCGGATTTCGCAAAGAGCCCAAAGTAATCCTGCTGTCGGTGTGAATTACTGCAGTTGTATCACTATTCGGGAGATTATTTATGAGCTCAAGAGCATTGAGGATGGCAAATTGTTCCGCTTGATTGTTGGAGCATTCATTAGACAGTTTTAGCTGTATCTGGTAAGTAAGCCTCTTATTAACAAATATTGCTATCCCCGAACCCACTCCGTCGGCTGACTTGCTTCCATCTGTGTATATTTCAACAGCGTAGCTTTTTCTGGCGTCCTTCTCAATTATCCTTGTAAAGTCTGCAGGGTGTGCCCGAAATAATAGTTACAAAAGCTGCTAACAGATAGCGCTGTACGCTGTACAGCTCATATCAGCATACATAAGTGAAATAATCGTATGAAAACACTCTTTGCAAACAATCACATCACAATGTTTTCAAAATGTTCACCATTGGCACTACAGACGTGGCGCAAACGAAGAATGAAATTCGTCATCACATTTCGTAGTGTCGCAGAGATCGATGGATGTTATGCTGTGGCAGGTGCTGTTCGTGTTCATGTTCCTCATCGTCGGCTTCGCGCTGAGCTTCTCGATCATCTTCTACCGGAGCCCGTACTTCGGCAACCCCTGGAAGGCGCTGCTGAAGACGACGGTGATGATGACGGGCGAGTTCGAGTACAGCGACATGTTCGTCGACATGGGGAAGCCCGAGGAGCAGGAGAGCGGGGACGGCGCCGACTGGTCGCGCCTCGAGGTGACGGGCCGCGTCGTCTTCCTGCTCTTCATCCTGCTCGCCTCCATCGTCCTCATGAACCTCCTGGTGGGCCTCGCAGTCAGCGACATACAGGTTCGTCCGAGCGCTGACCTTCTTCATTAGATTAGATTAGTCGTTCGATCCATAGCCCCATATTGAGGAAATCATCGTGGATGTGGAACAAGTCAAAATAGAATTTTTTAAATTTGTTTTTATATTTTTTAGAAGCTGATAGAATAATACACTACTGGACATTAAAATTACTACACCAAGAAGAAATGAAGATGATAAACGGCTATTCATTGGGCAAATATATTATACTCGATCTGACATGTGATTACATTTTCACGCAATTTGGGTGCATAGATCCTGAGAAATCAGTACCCAGAACATCAACCTCTGGCCTTCATACGCCTAGGCATTGATTCAAACAGATCTTGGATGGCGTGTACAGGTACAGATGCCCATGCAGCTTCAACACTATACCACAGGTCATCAAGAGTAGTGACTGGCGTATAGTGACGAGCCAGTTGCTCGGCCACCATTGACCAGATGTTTTCAATTGGTGAGAGATCTGGAGGATGTGCTGGCAAGGGCAGCAGTCGAACAATTTCCGAATCCAGAAAGGCCCGTACAGGGCCTGCAACATTCGGTCGTGCATTATCCTGCTGAAATGTAGGGTTCCGCATGGATCGAATGAAGGGTAGAGCCACGGCTCGTAACACATCTGAAACGTAACGGCCACTGTTCAAAGTGCTGTCGAGGCGAACAAGAGGTGACCGAGACATGGCACCCCCTACCATCACGCCGGGTGATACGCCAGTATGGCGATGACGAATACACGCTGGCAGTGTGCGTTCACCGCGATGTCGCCAAACACGGATGCGACAAACATGATGCTCTAAACATAACCTGGATTCATCCGAATAAATGACGTTTTGCCATTCGTGCATCCAGATTCGTCGTTGTGTACACAATCGCAGGCGCTCCTGTCTTTGATGCAGCGTCAAGGGTTACCGCAGCTGATAGTCCATGCTGCTGCAACCGTCGTTGAACTGTTTGTGCAGAAGGTTGTTGTCTCGCAGACGTCCCCATCTGTTCACTCAGGTTTCGAGACGTGGCTGCACGATCCGTTACAGCCACGCGGATAAGATTCCTGTCATCTCGACTGCTAGTGATACGAGGCCGTTGGGATCCAGCACGGCGCTCCGTATTGCCCTCCTGAACCCACTGATTCCACATTCTGCTAACATTGGAACGCGAGCAGCAATGTCGCAATAAGATAAACCGCAATCGCGGTAGGCTGCAATCGACCTCCTAGTTACACGAGGCATCACAAAAATGTTATACCAGGCAACGCCAGTGTATGAGAAATCAGCTGTAAACTTTCCTCATTTCAAGATGTTTTAGGTGTCACCACCGGCGCTAACCTTGTGGGAATGCTATGAAAAGCTAATCATTTGCATATCACAGCATCTTATTCCTGTCGGTTAAATTTCCCGTCATCTTCGTCGTGGAGCAATTTTAATGTCCAGGAGTGTACTATTCACGTAATTTGGTGCTATTGAAAAATTCGTCATTGGAGTAGAAGGAATTAGCCACTACTAAGTCATGCAGGCTCTTCTTAAACTAATCTTTATTTGTAGCTAATTTTTTTGGTGCTGGTAAATTATTAAAAAATATGTGTTCCTTACTCTTGGACCCCGTTTGAACTAGAGTAAGTTCTTTTACGTGCCCGTGAAGATCGTGTTTGTTCCTAGTATTGTATGTATGAACTGAGGTGTTGGTTGGAAAAAGGTATTATGACAAGTTTTATGAAGGAATAAGTATACTGAGAGGTGGTACTTAGTATACCCAGTTCTTTGAAGAGGCTTCTACAATATGTTCGTGAATTTACTCCACAAGATTTTTGGTCTGAAACATTTTGCTTGACTTGAAGAGTTACTCCAAAATATTATACTGTATGACATTATTGACTGAAAGTAAGCAAAGTATGCAACCTTTTTTATTTTTATGTCGCCTACTTCTGATAACACTCGCATTACAAATGAGATTTGTTAAGTCGTTTCAGCAGTTCGGTGGTGTGCTTCTCCCAAATGAGTTTATTATCAAGCTGTAATACCAAGAATTTAATACTATCAACTTCTTCTATCTGCTCTTCTTCATGCATATCCTGGATGGAAACCTCTTACATGTTATGATCTGCATGTAGTGAGTCTTTTCTAAATTTACTGTGAGTTACTTTTAAACCATTAGTTAATGATCATGAAAATATCATTAGCAGTTTCTAAATCTATGACCAGAATGTTACTTATTGCAAACTTGTATCATATGCAAACAAAACGAACTCTGCTATTAGCAGTGTAACGAATGAGAGGTTATTAATGTACAAATAAAAAGTATTGGCCCTAAGATGGATCCACGTGGGACACCACATGTAGTTTCTTTCGAAACTGATGATAACTGATGGATTAATTCACTACTTGCTTCTACTGACACCATTTGTTTCCTGTTAGCAAGGTGTGACATGAACCATTTGGCAGCATTGCCTGTGACACCATATAATTTTAATTTACTTAACCCTTACATTCACACATTATGAATTCAGCTTTGGAAAAATTAAAATACAATGTTTTCTATATTAATACAGTGCACTAAACATCAAAGTCTATGCTTTAAAATTTTTGATCGAACTATTGTTTTATTTATGTCATGTATTTCATGCACAATTCAGACGTTTGTATTGATGTATTTTATTACTAGGGACGTTATTCTGTTGATAGTTAACACTTTCGGATCAATAATGATGGCATAATCTTCGCCACAGCACCAAATACATGACAATTCACTGCTGAAATAAAATAAAATGAACCCACTGAAGCCCACAGTCACAACCACGTAGATTAATGCCTCAGCAGTGGTTACACGCCGAACCAAGCGGCAAAATGTCGTACTAGAAGTACGTTCTTCATCAACAACAATAAAACTTCAAGGTATGATACACAAAATACGGTATAAATCAGTTTTAATACGTTGTTGTCAAGGAACAATAACGGAAATGAAAGTGTTAAAATGATGTTGTACTTTAAACACTTCTATGCCTTTGACAAATCACAGAAGATATCTGCTACTTGTAATTTATTATCTAATGAAAGAAGTACATTCTCACTGTAAGTGTAAACAGCCATCTTATTCGTGGTTAGGAGGTTGAGAAACTGCTTGTACAGTACCTTTTCTAGAATTTTCGAGAATGCTGACAAAAGTGAAATCGGTCTCTAGTTTTAAGGTAGCTCCTTATCGCCGTTCTTGAATGGAGGTTCCACCTTAATGCCGTCTTACAGGGGTGAAATTTGATTACTTGGGAGGCGTGCGCCTTTCAAGCCCACTTATAAATGAGAGAGCGCTGAAACAGACGAGTAGCGGCATCCGCTGATATAATAATTTCACCTCTCCTGCCCAAGCTCATTTCTATCTTAGAAATGCTTTCCAATCTTGAACTTTAGGCTCTTGTTTACTTTATTTTCTCGTCAACTCAAAAAGGTTGTGCACCAGGACCAAATATTTTTCTTCTATCATTCCTCTACAGAATATCTGCAAGCAAAAAGGTATTATTTTAATGAGAAAAAGCGAACACTACATAAATGAGCACCATTTTCACAAAACTCGATTTACCTTTTTTCTGATTTTTATTTATTTTAACAAAATTTTTAACCTTCTCTTCAAACCTAAGCAGCTGGCTTTAACTTCATTCCGCACTCATATCACAAAGAATACTGACCGTGTTAGCAAAATTTCCATAATACATACGTAGAAATATTTTTAAAACTTGCTTTACACTATTTATTTTGTTGAAAATATTGTGGATATTGCTGTGTTTTCTTGTAATTTGTTTAGTGTGCCATAAATATACGAACAAGTACTTTTCTGATTACGTAATGGCACACCTGTTATAATTATTTTATGGCTGTAGATCGCAGGCGTATTAGTAACATGACATTTGCTGCAGATGTTCATAGCAGAAGTAAAATAAGGGTATCATATTTCACCAACCTTAAAAGGAAACTTGTTTTGGGGGAAATTTATGTAATGAACAAAGACAACCAGACGACAAAATCTTTTGTGATCGAAATTTAAGACAGTGTTCATTAAGAATTTCAATCTCGGTTGTAGCTTTACTCACAGTAATATCTGTTCAATATTCAAGGCTTCAGAATTGAAAATATAAATTATCACTTTGGAAGAGTTGCCCTTGACATGTAACAAAATCAAACTCTCCATAGGCTCTGTATTAGAGAAGTGATTCACACACACCAGGTGTGGTTCAATAACGTGGTTGTGTCGGTACATGAACCAAAAGAATATACTGTTAAAATATTTGAAGGTACTTGGTGTGAAACAGAAGCTACTAGAAGTGCATATGAAACCGCATCTACAACATAACGTTTCCTCCTTTAAAATAGAGAACTTCACCTTTTTACAGACCTCTCCACTAGTCAGAACAAGAATTTACTAACCTTTATAGGCTGGTTGATTTTTAGGAACGTACTATTTCTGAACCTACCCATTACTTTCCTTTTTTGTGAAAAGTTTGATGCCATCGGGTTGTGTAGTCGGTAGAGTTGAGAGAGAATATCAGAAGAAAGAAGAGCTCATACATCTTGTGAATACTGGAGTATTTTAGGGATGTTTCGAAACGTGCTGGTGTGAAGAGAGGATTTTTTTTATTTTGATTTATTTATTTATTTATTTTACGTCTTCTTACGAATTTCTAAAGAAATATTGAACTTTACTTTGTCTTTCAAAATGGTGGATGTAATAGCAAGCCGGCCGCGGTGGCCGAGGTGACTGAGGCGCTCCAGTCACGGTCAGCACGGCCACTACGGTCGGGGGTTCGAATCCCCCCTCGGGCATGGATATTTGTGCCGTCCTAGTTAGTAAGTAGTTCATAAGTAGTTTGTAAGTTTAGGGACTGATGACCCCGTAGTTAAGTCCCATAAGCTTAACAAACATTTTTTGTAATAGCAAGAACTTACAGACAAACCAGTGGTAAGATTCAATGACCTCTTTAATCTGATATTTTTCTCCAGATCAGATGTATTCCATGATGTTTTGAAGAAGAACATACTATTCTTCGAGGCCATGAAATATGCTGCGATTTTTCAGTCAGTGCAGAATGAAAGAGGGATGTAATGAAGCTAATGCGTTTCGTTACCATTCCTAAGTATGCTACAAGTTCCTACAACTACAAACTCTTTGCAAGTGTTGAAGAGTATGAAGTTCATGACAACTAATGGAGAATTTACTAGAATAAAAAGTCAGCTGAAGATCTGTTGAAGAGAAAGAGAAATATTATTTTAAAACTTTAATGTTAAGAGTAGGCATGCAATATTCAGGTACGACTGATCGTATTTCACCACAAAGCGAGTTTAGAAAAATTTAGCCGTTTTTCTGCTCAGTGTGGTTGATCGATTATCAAAATATTTATTTGTATACAAGAATTAACCTAAAGCTTACTCAAAACGTAATCAGTAGTACTACAAAGAAGCTGAATAAGTCGCAGTATTGAAGGTCATACATCAGGCACACTATGACTTTTATATATGTGACGAGTTCCGATTTTATACATTATCAGCTATTCATCTGTTCAAGATTTAATAAGATGTTCGCCGAACAGACATTTGCACTATACGAAAACTGGACGTAATTTGTTAATCGTAAACAATGCGTGCCCGAAGACTTCCTTGACAATTAAATAAGTGTGATTCCTGTAAAAATTTACTTTCTCTGTGAAGCGAGTTTTTCAAAAACTGTCCGCAAATATGAACGTAAATTTGTAAAAGTGTTCTAATGGAAATGATTTCAACAGTGTTAAAAGTCAAAATTACTGCAAGAGAAATTTGCACACTTAATCATGATCACACCCTTGAGCGCTACACGGTGGCTTGGACAGAACTTAAGTAGTTTTTCGGTTATAACTTTCGACTTAGTATTTTGCGGTCTCATTAATTTACCCTGATACTTGATTCAACCTATGTACACATTAATAAAATCTGAAAGTGTTACACGATGAAGCAGCAGTTTGATATTTCTCAGTCTTTGTTGATACGTGTATCACATAAGGTCTATTAATGATTCACTTTTAATTAATTCGAAAACTGATGAGTGCAGTCAACCACAGATTGATATTTGACCACCAAACGCAGAAATACACCGCTGTATCCGTTGTAGTATGGAAACAAACATACAGGAAAAGTAATTTTCAGGTATTTCATCTCTTGCCTTACATAACCTCTGCTGTTTGTATATTTTACGAATGAGCCAGTTCAGGTTATTGTGATCCAAATTGCGTTATTGTAGGAGCTGTAGATTGAGACCAATGTGGAGCGACTTGAGACGAAGGTCTAGTGAACAGTGCTCCATACGGAGTTGGTGTTGACTGACAGTAGTGACATTTTAGTTTTAGTTTCAGAAGCAATAGATGGTGGTGTGTGTCCTACGATTTAAGGGGGAGTGGATACAGAATGAAATTTGTAAGGATTTGGTATTTTGAGTAGGAAGTGTACATTAATGAGCGTGTAGATAGTGCCCCTGGAGGTTCGGGCGCACAATGAGTGTGCTGAAAGTCTGGTCGTTAATGTGTATCGTTACTGTGTATAACTGTAGACTGTGTTGTGGAAACAGTGACACAAAACTAATGTTCTAAGTGGACCTTCTGTACATATAGACTGGTAACGGTCGGCTTGTAATTGTATTAGCAGTAGTATCTGCTCTGCAGAAGCACAGCCAATCGACAGTGGTCTAGGAGGACTGGACCCACAATGAGAGATGTGAAAGTCTGATCTTTGTTGCATAAGGTGTAGATTGTGGGCCTTGAATAGAGAGTCAAGAGAAAAATCCAGTATGCAGGTACAGAATGAGAATGAGTGGTGCATATTGCTGCCAGTGTAGATTATAGTTCAGATGTACTGACTCGAGAGGAAGGTTCTATTGAGTTGACAGTGCTCCAGGTGAACGTTCTGCAGACAGAGAATGGTAAAAAGTCTGATTCTTGTTGTGTGAGCAGTGACTCCTGTTACACGATTCCAAAAGCAGATACAGACGACAGTCCTCCAGGAGGAGAGGATACAGAATGACTGGTGTGAGAGTCTGACCTTTGTTGTAGAAAGTTATAACGGATAGCCCTATGGAAACAATTTGTCTTCGTTAATGAAGTATTAGATACTCTTAATTTCTATGTATGTAAATGTAGAATGGCCACCAATATGTATTTTCTAAATCCATAGGCTAAAGGTACTCAGATACTATAATTTTGTATATACCATTATTACTGAGACAAACCTTTATCTGTCAATACCTTATTTTTATTCGAAATTTGCAGCAAATATAGATAACAATACAGTAATTAACAATATTAATTTTCACAATATTTTAAGTTTTCAAAAAGCTTTGTCAGAACCAAAAGTCTTTTGATTCTACATAATTATATTGTAACGGAAATACTTTGACATACCTTAAACTTGACTATTCTCTGTCAAATTACTTTCACTTTATTACGGTTTATAACAGTATTGTAACAATGATAACATTGTTGTCTTGTATCATAAAAATTTTATCATAATCAGTTTGTAACGGATCTATATCGCTATTTTATTATTTGACAATTTGAATTATGTAAACAAACAAAGACTACAATAATCGTATTTTGCATACGAGTTTAGTACATAATTTAACCGATCTATAAATGTTTGTAAAATTGTGTAATGTTTATGCTGATTAATCTGATCTATATCTTAATTGTGAAAGACACCTAATTTAATTACGGAAGAATAATTCTGGAATGTGATTGTACAAACATTTTTCTGGAACTTTTTTTATAAATATAAAAGGAAAGTGTCGTAGTCAGGCTTTCTTTGGTATAGTCTTAGTTTGGCTTGTAATGATACTTTCCTTTTTGGTTTGGTGTTGCCGTTAAGGTTTAGGTTAGGTAACGCTATTAAAATTGAACAGATCTTGAAATAATACAGAGAAAAATAATTTTGAAGAAGTGATCTACTGAACAAAACATGAATGATTCCGCACTCAATGCTTTGCAGCCCTAATAGATTGCACAAAGACAACACCAGAAAGCATCACTATAAAAGAAAGTGGCGGAATCCATACTTTACCAGGTTAAAGTAATCTGCTACTTTTGCAGTCATTTCTCTGCAGTTGTTCCAGTATAGAACAATTTATTCTATATTGTAATGTGATGGTCGATTTTTGTAATCTGTAGATGCTAAAGTTTTAAGACCATGGTGAATTTAAGTTAATATCAATGATAAGAAATAAATAAAAATAAAGGAAAATAAAAAAATTAAAAAATAAATAAAAAATATTGGACTTCGTTTACTGACACGATTTCTTGCAGGCATTGAAATAAGATGATTGAACATTATGAAAAAATTAAAATTGCATCCCGAAATTTCCATCACAATCTCGTAATAATTCTCAACAATGGTCCAAGCATCATTTTACAAATGTCTGATTTTGCTGGAAAACAAGATGACAAAATTAATGAAAATATGGAAGGCGATTTTGAAATGAAAGAAATACTTCAATTAATTTAGTCATTATTTACAAATAAAACATCGAAAGCACACACTTACAACTTTAATAAAGCTCGGTTTGTGGAAGAAGTCCGATCAGTACAACTGTAAAAAACAAGGAAGACCATGAGCAACTCTGCTTTCTCTTCAGCCCGTATGAAAAAGTTGAATATCAGGAAAGGCACAAAAAATAGTCAAAATATCGCTGGCAGATAGAGCAGGTGCTAACGACAAGCGTTGCAGATATATATATATATATATATATATATATATATATATATATATATATATATATATATAATTATTAGAACTTGGTGTTGCGGTGGTCCTATTCTAACTAATAGGCAGTATCGTCATGAGGTGTAGATTGTGGGCCTTGTATAATGACTCAATAGAAATATCCAGACGGCAGTGGAAGAATGAGAGAAACTGGTTCTGTTGAGTTGTCAGTGCTCCAGGTGGCCTTACTGTGCATAAATAGTAGTAACAGTCTGGTTCTTGTTGCATGGCGATTGTGGTTCCTGTTCTGCAATTCGAGAAGCAGATTCAGTAGACAGAGCTTCAGAAGGAGTAAACACGGAATTAGTCGTCTGAGAGCCGTATCTTTGTTGTAAGAGGTCATCCATGTACAGTGGATCAAGAGGAAGTTCCAGTCGACAGTAGTGCTTATTGGTGAAGGTTTAGATTGTGGCTTGGGTACATTGATTCAAGATGAAACTCCAGTTGACATGGTTGAAGGTGTAGATTGAGGCTCGTGTACGGTGATTCAAGATGAAGCTTCCGTTGACAGGGTTCCAGGTGATTCTGGTGTAGATGAGGGTGGTGAAGGCCTCTCGCTTGTCGCAGGAGCTGCAGACGGTGGGCCACGTGCGCAGGCTGCTGAAGCAGGCCGAGTTCGTGGTGCACCTGGAGAAGCTGACCCAGCGGGTGTCCATCTGCCGCGAGCGCCTGCGCATGTCCGGCTTCCTGCGCATCGACCCAACCTTCACGACGCAGCCCGTCCTGGGCAGCACCTCCTCGCTCTCCACCAGGGTGCTCGAGGCGCTGGTCAGCCTGGCGCTCAGGAACCGCCGTCGAGCTTCAGGGTAACCCCAATCACCAATCTAACCCTAAACTCCAGTGTTATTTTTCATTTACAGATTTAGCTCCAGGAATTTCATGCGGAGGTTTGAATCTCCAGGGTGTCAGGCAAGGATGCCCATTATCCGTGATAATAATGGCGATCCTGCCGATGACAGCGCTACTAAAGCAGAGTTAGTAAACATAGCTTTTAGAAACTCATTCACCAAAGAAGACGAAACCAATATCCCAGATTTCGAATTACGAACAGAGGCCGTAATGGGTAACGTAGAAGTAGATATTATAGGAGTAGTGAAGTAACTAAAATCACTTAACAAGAACAAGTCTTCTGGTCCGGATTGTATACCCATTAGATTTCTATCTGACTATGCTGAAGCGATAGCTCCTTACTTAACAGCCGTATACAACCGCTCTCTCAAAGAAGAATCTGTACCAAAAGATTGGAAAGTTGCACAGGTCACACCTATATTCAAGAAAGGCAGTAGCAGTAACCCACTAAACTACAGGCCTATTTCATTGACTTCAATTTGCAGCAGGGTTTTGGAACACATCCTGTATTCAAATATTATGAATTATCTCGAACAGAATGATCTATTTGCCAAAGGTCGACATGGATTTAGAAAATATCGTTCATGCGAAACACAACTAGCTCTTTACTCATACGAAGTGATGTGTGCTATCGACAAGGGTTCGCAAATTGATTCAGTATTTCTTGATATCCAGAAGGCTTTTGACACCGTACCTCACAAACGGCTTTTAATCAAATTGCGTGGTTACGGTATATCGCCCCAAATTTGCGACTGGATAGGGGATTTCTTGTCAGAGAGGACACAGTTTGTAGTAATCGATGGAAAGGCATCGACTAAAACGGTGGTGATTTCGGGCGTTCCACAGGGTAGTGTTATTGATCCTCTGCTGTTCCTTATTTACATAAACGATTTAGGGGAAAATCTAAGTATCTCTCTTAGGTTCTTTGCAGATGACGCCGTCATTTACCGTCTAGTAAAATCATCTGAAGATCAAAACCAACTGCAGAACGATTTGAATAAGATATCAGTATGGTGTAAGAATTGGCAGTTGACTCTAAATAATGAGAAGTGTGAAGTCGTCCATATGAGTACGAAAAGAAATCCGTTAAAATTTGTTTACATGATAAATCAATCAAGTGTGAAGGCCGTAAACTCCACAAAATACCTAGGTATTAAAATTACTTCTGACTTAAATTGGAAAGAACACGTAGATAATGTCGTGGGAAAGGCAAATCAAAGACTGCGTTTTATTGGCAGATCCCTTAAAAGATGCAACAGAACAACTAAAGGAACTGCATACATTACGCTTGTTTGTCATTTTTTGGAGTATTGCTGCCCAGTGTATCCTTATGAGGTGGGTTTGACGGAGGACATCGGAAGAGTACAAAGAAGGGCAGCTCGTGTCGTATTGTCACGCTTCAGGGGAGACAGCGTCATGGAAATGATACAGGATCTGGGTTGGGAATCATTAAAACAACGGCGCTGATCACTGCGGCGTGGGCTACTTACGAAACTACAATCGCCAACATTCTCCTCCGAATACGAAAATATATTGTTGACTCCCACTTACATAGGTAGAAATGATCATCAGAATAAAATACGAGAAATCAGAGCCCGAACGGAGAGATTCAGTTGTTCATTCTTCCCGCGCGCTATTCGAGAATGGAATGGAAGGTAAAATAGTATAACGGTGGTTCGATGAACCCTCTGCCAGGCACTTAAATATGATTTGCAGAGTATCCCATGTAGATGTAGATGTAGATCCCCACATTTATTTACTTACTAGCTGCTAAGCCCGGTATTTCCCGGGTATATGTGCGTTTTACCAGTCTTATATTGAAAATGAAAATAAAATTCGGAAAAAAAATTTCATCTTCATGTATCATGAAAACAGCTCAGAAATCATGAAACTGTAAAACAAATAAATATTCATAACGTACAAAATTATAAGTGCATTAGCCAAGGAAAAAATAGTAATAAAATCTAAATGCTGTATAACATTAATTTAAATCAAAACCTGTCCATAAACAATATTTCTTGTTACTTGTCCAGGAGCTAGTATGACTAAATCCTCTGGTGAGCCTACCCTTGAGTGGACGACGTATTGTCCACGTGAGAAACATGGTGATGTCAAATCCACCCCGCAGCATTTAACAAATTTGTTCTGTGATTTATTAATCGTAACAGAAAATGCAAATGTTTCTAGAAACTGCGGTGTCTTGAAATTTAAAGGTAGGTCTGTCGGAAGAAGGGATAATAGTGGGATGTACAGGTATTTATTCGTTTCTTACCTTAAAAGGAGACCACATGGGTATCGGATTTTAGAATTTCTTCATATTTATGGTACGTGTAATACAGAACTTAAATAACAATCAAAGCCATTGGACGCGACTTTCAAAAATACTCGAGATAATCGATAATAAGTAAAACAGTTGCAACATTTGTCGGTGTAGCTCAGGTAGTAGCATTCTGGCATCACAACTATAGAGTCGTTGGTTCGAATCTCAGGGTGACAATTTTTTGTTTTGTTTTCGAATTCAGTTACATAAAACACGATGTCATGCCTGATGCGACAGTTTTATGGCATCTACAGCAAAACTGTTGTGAGCGGTAGACTTCTTTTCATCATTTTGTGTGCGCGCGCGCGCGCGCGTGTGTGTGTGTGTGTGGGGGGGGGGGGGGGGTCCGTTACACAACGCTTCATAAACGACCGAAATTACATGAAAACTTCGTTGCAGGACCCTAACTACTCCCATTTTCTAATAATTGACGCATAAATCTGGGTAGTCTCACGCGATGGCCTCTCATTTATAACGTCATATCTCCTGAGCTACGTGTCTTGCTCTTTTGATTTTGGTTCAGGACCGTTCGTGGTCATACGGTGAACAGTTCAGCAAAGTTTCATTGCAATCGAATCAATGGTTTATGACCACATACAGGACGTACAGACAAACATTCATTTTTGCAAAATCGAATAGAATAACAAAAGTAATCAGAACTACCGGGAAACACACACACTGTATCCGTTTTGCAGATGATATGGTAGTATTTGCTGACTCAAGAAAAGAAATGGAGTCCATGCTACTAACATGTGGCTAAAATACTAAGAGAGCTTAATCTAATAATAAATCAGAAGAAAACAAAAACTATGGGGGTAGAGAAGAAAAAAGATAATGGTAAAGCCGATATAAAACTAGAAAATGTTCTAGAACAGGTTGGGACCTTGTGTTATTTGAGGAGCACAGTCACACTGTATTACACTTATAAAGAGAAGAGTAGCCTTGGCATAGCAAGCTTTCAAAAATAAAAGGAATTTACTTACAGACAAGCATATAAGCCTGGAAATTATGGAAAAAAATTGAGAACTTTTGTTTGGTGCGTCGTAAAATATGGGTCTGAAGCGTGGACTCTGAGGAAAGGCAGAGAAAATGAAGGCAATGAAAATTCGGATTTGAGAAAGTTGACGAAATCAAGCTGAATGGGTAGAAAAAGTAATGATCAAATGTTAACATATATGAATGAGAGAAGAATGCTGCTAAAATGTATAGGAAGAATAAAAGTAAAAATGATAGGACGTATAATGACACAGGCCTAGTTCCTAAAGAATACATTTGAATGAAAAGTTTTAGGGAAAAAACCAAGAGACAGGCCAACATCAAAGAAGAAATGGGCCTAAAACAAATGAAGAACTGAAGAGGATGGCAGAGGGACGTGGCTCAATCAACAAGTCACAACCTTTGGTTAATGATGAGGGTATTTTGGATAAGCAAGTGCAATTTCAGACACTTGTGAAAATTATAGAAAACATTTTTTCAAATGTTTGTTAAGCTTATGGAACTTACCTGCAGGGTCATCAATCCCTAAACTTAAAAACTACTTATAAACAAACTTATACTAAAGACAACACAAACATCCCACGAAGTATTCGAACCTCCGATGGGGAACGGCCTCGCGCATCGAAGCATAGAGCCTCGATGCGCTCGGCCACTCCGCAGTGGCTGAAAATTATAGAACTATCAGTTTAATAAGTCATGGTTGTAGAATACTAACACGAAGTATCTACAGGCGAATGGAAAAACTGATGAAGTCGACTTAGGGGAAGATGAGTTTGAATTTAGGGAACATGGAGGAAAAACACGACACTATATTATGACTGCCCTTAGAAGATAGTTTAAGGAATGGCTTACCTACGTTTATAGCTTCCGTGAATTCGAAGAAACATTTTGACAATGTTGACTGAAGCACAATATTTGAAATTGTGAATGTAGCAGAGGAAAATATAGAAAACAAAAAGTTATAAATAATCTTTACAAAAATTAGACCAATTATAAAGGTTGAAGCGTATGAAAGGGAAGGGAGTAAGTCTAGGTTATAGCCTATCCCCAATATTATTCAGTACGTGTACTGAGAAAGCTGTGAACCAAAGAAAATAGAAAGTGGCAGAACAAACTAAAGTTCAGATGGAAGAAATAACGACTTTGTACTTTGACGATAACATAGTCATTTTGTTAGATATAGCAGAGGAACTAGAAAAGAAATTTCACAGAATAAATAATGTTTATCTTACACGCTTCTTTCAAAGCACTAACAAGAGTAAAACAAGGGCAATGGAATGTAGTTTAAGCAAATCAGCCAATGCTAAAGGAATCAGATTAGGTAACGCGATAATAAATGCAGTAGTCGAATTTTGTTACTTCGGTGGTAAAATTAATTGTGATGGTTAAAATAGAGTAGATACAAAGTGCAGAATGCCTATGGGTATAAAAGAAAAATTTCTTGAGAGCCGATATTAAGTGTTAGGAAGTCTTTTTTCGAATGCAATTGTCCTCGTACAGGAGTTAAAAGAGGAGATAAGGAGTTCAGACAAAAGTGGATAGAAGAGTTTGAAATTTGATGCTACAGAAGACTGCTGAAGATTAGATAGGTACATCACTTAAGCAATGGGAAGAAAATAAATTTATTGCATGTATTGAGCAAAAGAAAGGATCGATTGGTGGAAAATATTATGAGACTCAAATAATCGTTAATTTAGTGTTGGAGGGAAGCATGTTCGGTAAACGTCGGAGAGGGAAATCGAGAGGCGAACACAGTAAGTAGGTTCAAAAGGATGTTGGTTGCCGTTCTTATGGAGAGATGAAGTGGCTTGCGCAACACTGGGTAGCTTGTAAATCAGCAACGAACCAGTCCATACACTGCAACCACAAAATTTTATAGAAGGAACAAGTTCTTGGAACGAAGAGAGCAATGAATGTTTGGGTGACCCACCACGTGAAGCAATATTCTCGGTTTCCTGTTTTGGCGAATATCGTACCTCAGGTTATCCGAGTGAGAGTATTAAGTTTCAATTGTAGTATCGAAAAATTTGGTTACGAAATAAATTTTATTTACGTGGAGGTAAAAGGCTGCTGCCGTGACACATATTGAAGTTCTTGTGCTGCGATACCACATAACGTCGTTAGAGGAATCAAAACAAAATGGTGTAGTACATTTAAGTAAAATATGTTGGGCCAACTGTCATAAATTAAAATGACCATCATTGTAACTGCAGTGCAGGAGGGAAACAGTTTCCCTGTTGTATCGTTATCATAGTGATGAGTGACAGTTGGATATGGTCCCACATGTTTTACTTGTGACAGGCTAATCATATATGTGACACATGCTGTTAAAGCACTGATCTGTTGATGGACATTAGATCCGAAACCTTTTGGAGGCAATAAAAACATAATATGCATCTGTAACCCTCACTCAAATAGAACGTGTTTTCGGCAGTGAACGGGAAAAAATATCAGAATGATTGGTGGCATATGTCACCAGTCTGTTCTTGAGGAAGATGTATTTAAAGATTGATAAAACTGAGAGGGGAAGGGCAGATTAACAGACGAACAGCGGGTACATTATTTGTAGAACGTCATGTTGACCACAGCTGCTAAATTTATTAGTTCAAAGCTACCGATTTCGGTTAATACACCACTATCAAGCGACAGCAGAGCTTAGCCAGTTGCTCAACATAACAGGTTTTCGCGACCAGAGCCGCTACTTCTCAGTCACTTATTCCCGGGCCGCTGAAACATTGCACTTGACGTTTCGCAGTACGGCGAGTTAAGTTGGCTACACTGCTTTAGCGACGTTGCAACACTAGCCTCTATATGCACAGCAGACGAAACGGTTTTCAGTTGCATCTCGTAAATGTAAGCTATTGAGCAATAAAAGTGCATATAATAATTCGTTCTTGAGCAGCAATTAGCGGCATATTAATGAAGACCAGAGCACAACAATGCAGACGCTTTCAATAACGAAGCAAAGCAATATAGAAAATAAGCATTGAATCACGACAGATACGATATAAACAATCAAGATAGTTACTTCTCTCTCTACGTTTTATGATCAGACTGATTTTCACTCACCAATTAACGGCGACAATTGTGCAATTTCATCCAGCTCCCCATCTCCACTATTGTCGTCACAGCCAATATCGTCGTCATCACCAAGACAAATCATTAACCGTTCATGATTACTGATCAGTTGGGGGTATCACAGGAGTTGGACTGATAATGAATAAGAAAATAGGAATGCGAGTAAACTACTATGAGCAGCACAGTGATCGCATTATCATTGTCAAGATAGATACGAAGCCAACACCGACAACAGTAGTACAGGTGTATATGCCAACTAGCTCTGCCGATGATGAGGAGATCGAAGAAATATATGAGGAGCTAAAGGAAATTATTCAGACAGTTAAGGGAGAGGAAAACTTAATTGTTATGGGAGACTGGAATTCGGTAGTAGGAAAAGGAAGAGAAGGAAAAATAGTAGGTGAATATGGTCTGGGCAAAAGGAATGAAAGAGGAAGCCGCCTGGTAGAATTTTGCACAGAACATAATTTAGTTATAACAAACACCTGGCTCAAGAATCACAAAAGAAGGTTGTATACGTGGAAGAGACCAGGAGACACCGGAAGGTATCAGATAGATTTTATAATGGTAAGACATAGATTCCGGAACCAGGTGAAAAACTGTAAGACATACCCAGGGGCAGATATAGATTCTGACCATAACTTGTTATTCATGAACTGTAGGCTGAAACTGAAAAAACTGCAGAAAGGTAGGAAAGTAAGGAGATGGGACTTAGATAAATTGAAGGAAAGTGAAGTTCTGGAGAATTTCAGAGGGAGATTTAGGCAACAATTGACAGAAACAGGGGGAAATAAAACAGTAGAAGAGGAATGGGTAGCATTGAGAGATGAAATAGTGAAGGCAGCAGAGGACAAAATAGGTAGAAAGGCAAGACCTACAAAAAATCCTTGGATATCACAGGAAATACTAAATTTAATAGATGAAAGGAGAAAATATAAAAATGCAGTAAATGAAACAGGCAAAATGGAGTACAGACGACTAAAAAATGAGATTGACAGGAAATGCAAAATGGCTAAGCAGGAGTGGCTAGAAGCCAAATGCAAATCTGTAGAAGAATGTATAAGAAGGGGAAAAGTAGATACCGCCTACAGGAAAATAAGAGAGACATTTGGGGACAAGAAAAGCAACTCTACGAATATCAAGAACTCAGATGGGAAACCAGTTTTCAGCAAAGAAGGGAAAGCTGAAAGGTGGAAAGAGTACATAGAGCAGCTCTACAAAGGAAATGAACTTAGAGACAATGTTGTAGGAAGGGAAGAGAAAGTAGATCAAGATGAAGATGAATTTGACAGAGCCCTGAAAGACCTAGGTCGGAACAAGGCCCCAGGAGTGGATGACATACCCTCAGAGCTACTAAAGTCTCTGGGAGAGCCAGCCATGACAACTATTTGAACTGGTGTGTAGGATGTATGAGACAGGCGAAATACCCTCAGACTTTAAGAAAAATGTAATAATCCCCATTCCGAATAAATCAGGCGCAGACATGTGTGAAAATTACAGAACCATTAGTTTGATAAGTCATGGTTGCAAAATTTTAACACGAATTATCTACAGGAGAATGGAAAAGCTGGTAGAAGCTGACCTTGGGTAAGATCAGTTTGGAATCAGGAGGAACATAGGAACCCGGCAGGCAATACTCACTTTACGTCTTATCTTAGAGGATAGGTTAAGGAAAGGCAAACCTACATTTTTACCTTTTGTAGATTTGGAGAAAGCGTTTGACAATGTTGACTGGAATACACTCTTTCAAATTCTGAAATTAGCAGGGGTAAAATACAGGGAAAGGAGAGTTATTTATAACTTGTACAAAAGCCAGACCGCAGTTATTAGACTCGAAGGGCATGAAAGGGAAGCATCAGTTGGGAAGGGAGTAAGACAGGGTTGTAGCCTTTCACCGATGTTATTCAATTTGTACATAGAGCAGGCGGTGAAGGAAACCAAGGAAAAATTTGGAATAGGGATTAAAGTTCAGGGGGAATAAATAAAAACATTGCGTTTTGCTGATGACATTGTAATTCTGTCAGAGACAGCAAAGGACCTGGAAGAGCAGTTGAATGGAATGGGCAGTCTGTTGAAGAAAGCGTATAAAATGAACATTAACAAGAGCAAAACAAAAATAATGGAATGCGGTCTTAGAAAATCGGGTGATGCTGAAGGAATTAGATTAGGTAACGAAACAATGAAGATGGTAGATGAGTTTTGTTACTTGGGTAGTAAAATAACATGCGATGGTCGCAGTACAGAGGATATAAAATGCAGAATGGCAATGGGAAGAAAAGCATTTTTGAAAAAGAGAAATTTGCTAACATCGAATATTAATTTAAGTGTAAGGAAGTCTTTTCTGAAGGCACTTGTGTGGAGTGTTGCCTTGTACGGGAGTGAAACATGGACGATAAGCAGTGCGGACAGGAAGAGAATAGATGTTTTTGAAATGTGGTGCTATAGAAGAATGCTGAAGATTAGGTGGGTAGATCGCATAACTAATGAAGAGGTACTGAACAGAATTGGTGAGAAAAGGAATTTTTGGCATAACCTGACTAAAAGAAGGGATCGCTTGGTAGGACACATTCTTAGACATCGGGGAATCGTAAATTTAGCATTGGAAGGAAGTGTGTGGGGTAAAAATCGCAGAGGGAGACCAAGAGACGCGTATAGTAAGCAGATTCAAATGGATGTGGGTTGCCGTTCTTATGAGGAGATGAAAAGGCTTGATGAGGATAGAGTAGGGTGGAGAGCTGCATCAAACCAGTCTCTGGACTGAAGACCGTAACAACAACGATTACTGATGATCCCTTCTATTGTTTTTCAACGTGCTGGACCTCTTTTTTCACACGATGTAGTATCCACATTGGCAACAGCTTCATACAACAGCTTTTCCACCTTTGTTATTCTGAAAGACTTATTTTTCCTTAAGTAATTCTTCACGTCACTCCATACCAATTTTATAGGGTTAAAACGGCAGTGAAATGGTGGCAGATTTATTACATTGTGACGCTGCGCCTTTGCGATTTCGTCTACTGCATATGTGGGTGTAATATGCTTATTTTGTTTCAGGAGCGATTATAAAAGAAGTTTTGACATTGACATATCTGCAGCAATATTTCTTTCTTGTAACCACGGCACTATAACTTCTTTCCGATCGTTTGAAGCGAGAATGAACTTCCTGCTCAGAGCATAAGCTTAGAAGTTTTTATTCATACGATATTGAGAGCTTACTCAGAAAACGTCACGACATTATCCAATTACTTGAACTCGGAAAGTCAAGTTAAACCACTCACAGTAAAACAAATCGAAGCGAAAAAAAGCGCACACAACATAAACAAGCGATAAACACGATACACAACTTTGTTTACGTTAGAACTGAATAAAGCCGGCAACTCGGGAACGTTGACGTCACGCCACGTGATCACTGGAAGTGTTTATCGCGCTGTGATTGGATAATTTCTAGCTACTAGCGCCTCGCGCTTCTTGGTCTTCACTTGTTATTTGTAAACGTAAAGTGCAAAGTTTCAGCGGCCCGGGTATAACTCCTCAATTGGCAATGACAATTTAGGTCGCCCCCTTGCTTTGAAAAATGTCAAGAATAGGGTAAGGTGGTACAATTTCGATCATTTCGGGCAAATGTTATTGTAACTGCAAATATATTGAGAAAAGAAATAATTCTAACTATGGCACTTGTTCTTGAATGTTTAATGAATATGTAACATAAATGTTAGACAATTACAAATGTTGGTAGGACCACAAAAAAGGTTACAGAATTGAGAAAAATCGATCGAAAATGTACCACAGGAGGTACAATTATGATCACTTCCTCGTACAATTATGATCACTGTTTTTTCCACATGAAAATATCTATTTCCTTCGGGCACCAGCGCATACTTTGTGGTACCAAACGTTGCACAATAATGCATTTACAAGCGCGCGGAAACTAGAAACTTTATAAGAGCGCGTTCGACGAAGTAGCTCCACGTACATCTTAACAGGAAAAAATTTATATCTCCGTAGCACAAAGTGATGTACTCTTAGAAAATTCGGAGGAGCTGTACAAAACCTGCTACACTACAACGCCACACAAAGGCAAGTGCTACCAACACTACGAGACTGAAAACTTATGTTGATCGGAATTGTACCTATATCGAATTTGTACCACCTTACCCTATACAATAGTCTACTTATTTTCATTTCTGGCAGTTTCGACAATTTATGTTCTTTGTCGGCTAAGAAATTATACTGTACAGGTACCGTCGGATGCAGCGAAGTGGCGGCACTGTAGGGGACAGCGACGACGAGCTGACCGAGGCCGACGAGGAGGCGGCGACGCCGGCGCCGGCGGACGGCGCAGCGGCCGCGGGGGCGGCGGCGGCGTGTGGGGCGGCGTGCGGCGTGGGCGGCGGAGAGCCGGAGCAGTTGGTAGCAGTGCTGATGGCGCTGCGGCGCGACGTGGCCGAGCTGCGCGCGCGCATCGAGGGCGACGCGGAGGGCCTGGAGGCGGCCGAGGAGCTGGGCGCGCGCCTGGGCGGCGCCGCCCACGACCCGCTGGCCCACGTGGCGTCGGCGCCGGCGGCCGCGCGGCGCGCCGTGCAGCGCGCGTCCACCGTGCCCATGCTGGACCCGGGCCGCCTCAGCGTGCCCAACGTGCTGCTGCCGCCGCCCACCAGGCACCGCTTCTCCGACGGCCAGGACGCCCAGGGCATCCTCAGGAGGTGAGCCGCAGGCTACGCCACTTCCACTGGTCACAACAATTAGGGGCTCAGTTGAGATATCTACGTTCTGAAGTATTCTTATCGGCAGAATCAACTAAAATGGGTCAACGTCTTTCTATTGGTTCTACAGGGTGGAGACAACAACATTCATCACTTAAAGCTTCCGGGCTGAGATGCCGTGGTCCATACATAAAACTTTCGCCTGACGTTTCGCCCTCGTCTGCGGAAGGCATCCTCGGTGGTAAAGCGGCGTACTACCTCCGAGGATGCCTTCCGCAGACGAGGGCGAAACGTCAGGGGAAAGTTTTATGTATGGACCACGGCATCTCAGCCCGGAAGCTTTAAGTAATGACGACACCTGCCGTGAAAGCCTTCATTCAATGATACAACAACATTACTGCAACCGAGGTAGTTGTAACAGCAGAAAGAGCCGCGGTGGAATAGCCGAGCGGTCTAAAGCACCTCGCTGCGGAGCGCGCGGTTGCTCGCCGTGGAGGTCTGATTATGCTGAAGCGATAGCTCCTTACTTAACAGTCATATGCAACCGCTCTCTCAAAGAAGGATCTGTACCAAAAGATTGGAAAGGTGCCCAGGTCACACCTATCTTCAAGAAAGGCAGTAGGAGTAACCCACTAAACTACAGGCCTATTTCATTGACGTCAATTTGCAGCAGGGTTTTGGAACATATCCTGTATTCAAATATTATGAATTATCTCGAACAGAACGATATATTGACCCAAGGTCAACACGGATTTAGAAAACATCGTTCATGCGAAACACAACTAGTTATTTATTCACACGAAGTGATGGGTGCTATCGACAAAGGTTCCCAAATCGATTCCGTATTTCTTGATTTCCAGAAGGATTTTGACGACGTACCTCACAAACGGCTTTTAATCAAATTGCGTGGTTATGGTATATCGCCCCAAATTTACGATTGGATGGGGGATTTCTTGTCAGTGAGGACACAGTTCGTAGTAATCGATGGCAAGGCATCGACTAAAAGGTGATATCGGGCGTTCCACAGGGTAGTGTTATTGGTCCTCTGCTGTTCCTTATCTACATAAACGATTTAGGGGAAAATCTAAGTAGCTCTCTTAGGTTGTTTGCAGATGACGCCGTCATTTACCGTCTATTAAAATCATCTGAAGATGAAAACCAACTGCAGAACGATCTGAATAAGTTATGTGTATGGTGTAAAAATTGGCAATTGACTCTAAATAATGAGAAGTGTGAAGTCCTCCACGTAAGTACGAAAAGAAATCCGTTAAACTTTGTTTTTCACGATAAATCAATCAAATGTGAAGACCGTAAACTCCACAAAATACCTGGGAATTACTATTACTTCAGACTTAAATTGCAAAGAACACGTAGATAATATCGTGGGAAAGGCGAACCAGAGACTGCCTTTTTTTGGCAGAACCCTTAAAAGATGCAACAGAACTACAAAAGAAACTGCATACACTACGCTTGTCCGTCCATTTTTGGAGTATTGCAGCCCAGTGTGGGATCCTTATCAGGTGGGTTTGACGGAGGACATCGAAAGAGTCCAAAGAAGGGCAGCTCGATTTCGTATTGTCACGATATAGGGGAGAAAGCGTCACGGAATTGATACAGGATCTGGGATGGGAATCATTACAACAACGGCGCTTATCGCTGCGGCGTGGGCTACTTGCGAAACTCCAATCGCCAACATTCTCCTCCGAATGCGAAAATATATTGTTGACTCCCAGTTACATAGGCAGAAATGATCATTACAATAAAATACGAGAAATCAGAGCTCGAACAGAGAGATTCCGGTGTTCTTTCTTTCCGCGCGCTATTCGAGAATGGAATGGTAGATAAATGTATAATTGTGGTTCGATGAACCCACTGCCAGGCACTTAAATATGATTTGCAGAGTATCCCATGTAGATGTAGATGTAGATGTAGAGGTTCGAGTCCTCCCTGGGGCATGTGTGTGTGTGTTTGTCCGTAGGTTAGTTTACCTAGGTTTTAGTAGTTTGTAAGCTACGGACTGATGACCACGCAGTTTGGTCCGATAGATTTACAGACATTTGATTTTTGAACAACAGAAAGTTGCTGCAGGAGGGGGGATGTCGATGCTGATTTGTGTTTACTCTACCAAAAGAATTAGACGAGCAATTGGGTTCAGATAGTGTAGTGAGCAGGTAGAGTAATGCAACAACTATGTGAGTAATGGTATGGAGTGGAACAGAAACAGAGGGACAATTATATACAATTTACAGAACAAATAGGCTGTGGTAATAGGAAAGAGACCGCGTGGCGAATGGAGATTTGGGTGTGGTGGGCGACGTGCAGGGAAGAGTTCTCTGCAGTCGGGCTGGTCACTGTGTCTTCGGTGGCGGAGTGGTCAACGCGTCTGCCTAGTAAGCAGGAGGTCCTGGGTTCGAATCCCGGCCGGGCAGAAATTTCCATTCGCGGCACTTTGGTATTCCATCTAAATAAACCTAGTACAGTGTAGCCATAACTGATCGCAAATTGCGATTTATTTCATTGGAAGAGAGGTAGGTGGCTGTAGCTATTGGAGCCTCCCAACATGTAATTTACAGGACCTGGACGCGACTTCAGACAAGAAGAACCGTTAAAAGAAGGCAAGTCGAAGGTCTTCGATGGGCAACATCAGCAAGAAATGATCATTATCTATGGCCAACAGCCCGAGACAGGTGACTGAATGCAACAAAAACGGTTCGAAATAGCCCTCAGCCTTTGGCGCGTGACTCATTAAAACAACGACACCGTTTAGCAAGCTGAAATTGGGCGTAGGAACATCAGGATAGGAGTCGTAACGAATCTCTCTGTTCAGAGACGAGTCAAGATTTTGTGTTCAGCCGGACATTCGTCATTCCATCACCTGAGGAACAATAGTGCTTTTGTGCATGAAACATCACCAAATCGTGGTGGTGGACGAATGGTGTGGACAGGAGTCAGATTAACTAACGTAAGGACCTCCATGTCATTCAGTAAGGAGCTTTGACTGTTTGCAAATCTGGAGATAAGATCCATCGACCTTTTGTTGTGCCTGACGCTGGTGCCATAGCAGATGGGTTTCTTCCGGTGGACGACAACACTCGTCCCCGCAGACCGCACTGGAGGACAACATGCTTGAAGCTAAGGAAAGTAAATAACGCTCTGACCTGTTTTATGGTCCACCTTCACAAATATTTTGGACAAAAATCATAATAATATGAATAATATAAAACTGAAAATGTATGAATATTAAATATGATATTCTTCTTCTTATATATTCAGTTTTGCATTATTTTATGAAAAATTATATCTTATATTTTGTATATATTTGTTTTTACATTATTTGCATCTTTATTCTCTTTTGTCCAAAATATTAGAAAAATCATAAAACTACAGAAAAACCAAAAGTGGCTTGTAAAATACGCCAGCACGATTTCTTCTTTATTATTATTTCATCCGCATAACCCCATTTTTGGGTGGGGGACTGATAACTAATAATCAACACACTCTTCAGCCAATAGACATTAAACAAATGTAGAAAAGAGATACGAACATAGAAAAAGGTGCCAAAATAAATATTTTAAAAGCTATTACAGTGTTGGTATAAATGTAAGAACAAAAAAAAAAGGCATTGTTCACGCATAAAAGAAGCAGCGATAAAAATCCCACATGAAAAACGGACAGAACAGTTAAAAACACTTGGAGAGCAGTGTAACACTGGAACTGGAGCACAATAAAAGAGAACCTGGACATAGTACAGAACACTTTCACTTTCACGAAATTTGAAATGGGGAAACTTCGAAGTTTGTGAAAGTGAAGTCGTCTGAGGTGTTCTTTAATTTTGGAAACGTGGACATGTACTTCGAATTCTTTCACACAGACTAAGTTTACCACCACCTTTTCCTTCATTATAAATACTAATCACCCTTCGTCACATTATACTGATGTCAGTATAATCATCTCCGTACATATTCTTCATTCCTTGAGAGATTCACATTGGAGACACATTTTCTTCGGTTAGAGGAAAACAAGGTACAATTCTGAATCCTCTACCGATTGAGGGTTGTACTAACCTCCTGCTGAGCATGATCAAGGACAGTAATGCAAAGGTCGATAGCCAGGTGCCCATATGTGGGCACATATATACACTATCAATACCCACTGCTTGGGTACTTAAAGAGTCAATAACTAGCCAATTTAAGTGGTATCTCAGCTGATACATCATCTGTACCTGGAGACCGATTATTTTAATTAATATTAGTTCTATACAAAACATCTGAGGCTGCTACTATGCCTCTGCGAAACCGATGGTGTATCATCCTATAATTATTTTTTTCAGATAAAGCAGACGTCATAAGTTTTGAGAATTCGTTATTCCTTAAATAAATTTTTTTACCCAAGCTTCAATTTAAGTTTCGGATGCTTGAATACTAAAATTGTGTGTAACAATTGGTTGACATAACCTCTATGCTGTTAGTGGTCCCATAACTGCTACAGTCAATTAGCGTTTATATACAAGGTGTCCCAGCTATCTTGTCCACCCAAAATATCTCTGGAATAATAACAGCTATTGGAAAACGACTTTCACCGGTATCAATGTACGGCTGGGGCCCATGAATGTACATATTTGGAAACATTCTTAAACGAAAGCAGATGTGTTTTTTAACACAAACTTATGTTTTTTAATGGACGCCCTATATTTTTTCTTCAGCAATCCATAGCATGACAAATCACATAAACAATGGCGTTGATTGCATCGCAATTTTCCAATTACATCCCGAGATATTGCGACGAGAAGTTGACGCTTGAAAAACCCGAAATGCGCTGCTAGCGCACGTCCTGAGGCTCAGGCGTGAACCCCATGCTGCCCGTAATAGCGATGTGATTGGCATGCGTAATCGCACTTCCATACTTACCAAGAGGTCCGAAACGAATAATGCGGTTTGCTGCCATCACATCGCGATTACGGACGGCATGGGGTTCACGCCTGAGCCTCAGGACGTGCGCTAGCAGCTCATTTTGGGTTTTTCAAGCGTCAACTTCGTCGCATTATCTCGGGATGTAATTAGAATATTGCAATGCAATCAACGCCATTGTTTATGTGATTTGTCATGCTATGGATTGCTGAAAAAAAAAAGATAGGGTGTCCATTTAAAAAAACATAAGTTTGTGTTAAAAAACACATTTGCTTTCGTTTTAGAATGTTTACAAATATGTACATTCATGGGCCCCAGCCGTACATTGATACCGGTGAAAGTCGTTTTCCAATAGCTGTTATTGTTCCAGAGATGTTTTGGGTGGACAAGATAGCTGGAACACCATATATATTCTAGTCGACCCAGCAATGCTTTGCAATTGCTAATATGTATGTACTCTTGCTTTGAACGTCAAATGTGCAAAATTTTATCGCAATCGTAGGAATAATATTGATATCTCAAAGAAAAGAGCTCTTTCAGTTTTCCACAAATCTTCCTATTTTCTGACCAACTATTCCAAACTTTTACTTTAGTCAAACCTTCCTTTCGCTTTGAATGTCGAATGAGCAACATTTTATCGCAATCAGATGAATGCTACTGATATTTAATAGAAAAATCTCTTTCTATTTATTCTGAATTTTCCAATTTTCTGGGAAACTTTCCCAAATTTTTATTTCATAAGAACGTTACTCTTGCTTTGAACGTCAAATATGGAAAATTTTACCGCAATCAGACGAATGATATTGATATACCACCGAGAAAAGCTCTTTCAATTTCTCGCGAATTTTAAAATTTTCTGGGTAACTTTCCCAAATTTTTAGTTCATAAGAGCGTTCATCTTTCATTGAACGTCAAATGATCAAAATTTTATCCCAATCGGATGAATGGTTCTTAACTTATAGTGTTGAGTACATTTAGAAACACATTGAAAAAGAAACTTGGTTCGAATTTAGCGACTTCCCTTTTTAACTGTCCCTACTTGTTTTAACTGAAAACTGTTCCATCGCCATAATGAACCAAACAAAAAATCAATTACCCCTCTAAATCGTGCGAATAGTCAGTTTTAGTGCTGAAGTCAATCAAAAACTCATTGAAAAACGCACTTCGTTTTCCTCAAATTTTCCAATTTTCCAGTAATTTTCCAACAAAAAAAAAAAAAAAAAAAAAATTCATACAAACCTTGTCAATCTTCCACTTGCTTTCAACATGAAATGTAGAAAATTTTTGCGCAAGCCGAACGGTATTGATAGCTCACTGGAAAAAGCTATTTCAGCTTTTTCTTATTTTCCTCTTTTTCGGACAACTTTCCCATATTTTATCACCGTTTAAACCTACCCTGGACTAAAATTAGCCAAATCGTTCTCGGGTTTAGCGAGACTAACGAACAGAGAGAGAGAGAGAGAGATTGCGTTAAGTTGTCGCATTGCAGACAGTACACGAGCATTTCCAGATCACATCATTTCATACGTTCCACAACGACCTTTAAAGAGACATATTGTTCATGTCACATATTTACAACAGAGGTGTGAACACAATAGATATTTAGAAAATCACAAATTTCAGACATGTACATGATATAGTTAGAATTGAAGATACGAAGCATGCAAACACTCTAGGAATACTAAGAGCCATACAAGCAAATAAATAAAATAGGATACGCTGTATGTTATGACTGTTTCTACCACTTTCTGCTATAAAATAAGTTGTACTACTTCATGATAATAGTAAGATATTTTCAAATATTTTAACTCCAGGTTTCTTAAGAAATATTCTTGAAAAACGAGAATGTGATGTTATTAAACTGGATATGTAAGTGATGGTCTGCTAACTCAAGTGTCTCCTGTTTTTGGTATTCCACAGGTTGAGGCGGTCAGCTCGGATCACGCACCATCCGTCCATGAGGGTATAGGCTGCACAAAAACAGCGAGCTATCTGGTTAACCTATTGAGATTCAAACTTGGTGGATCCCACAGTCAGCAGCCCTTCCACGGTTTCAGCATCACTGCTGTTATGCTGCTGTTGGTCTAACTGCAAAGGATACGCTTTGGCCTAATATGATAATTCCATTATTTTTTCGAGAGGAAAACGTTTTAATGGAGTTGAAAGGACTGTAGCGCACCTAAGCGGTAGAGGAAGGTGAATTAGGTTTTCTTATGAAGTAGCTGTCGTTTACATTTGTATCGAGTTTCAGGCAGATTGTGTGTAAGGAGTTCTTCCGACAGTAGCTGTGAATACGCCAACAATTATGCCAGAATACGATGGTGTCTTGCAAGGCAGAATATATGTGTTTGCAGCTTTGTAAATAAACATAGGTATATATAGGTTTGTTTATGAAGAAGCAGTTGTAAACAGTAGATTGTGTTACCAATAGACCTCATTTTGTAAAGTAACATTGTAAAAACTAAAACTGTTCTGTGTATAATATAATGTAAATAGTAAATTGCATGTGGTCTGCCTTGCTCAAACTTTCATACCCTTCTCATTTTTATACACATTCCAGCTAGAATTAGCAATTTGGTGAAAGTAATGTGTAACGATATGTTAATGAGTAATTGCTCCCAAAATGTTAATATTGAAATTATGGAACGACTGTTCAAAAATTTATACGAATTTTCTATTAGATAATATCGCATTAAAGTTAATATTGGCTGTGGAAGCTATCTCACTACTCACTAAACGTTTCCAAACTCGTGACATGGCATTTTTTTTATAGTGGTAGACATGTACAAAGCAAGACACTTGTTTTTGTTATCTTGTGAAGATAAGTGATGTAGATTACAATAAAATTAGATTATGCCTGATAATCAATTAAATTCATTTATTAATATGTTCTTCAAGCCTCTATTAAAGGTTTTACTTTTCTGGGTATTATTACAGAGTATTCTAAAAGATCATACAATAGTATTAGTCGTATTTTTGTTTGGTATTGGCTCAGTAATCTTCTATAATTGTCCTTTTCGTCTTTATAGCAAGTCAAGTGCATCATGGCCTTTCATTGTTTTGTTTCTTATTTGTGAAACATAATTGTAAATTCATATTTACTGGTTCTGAAAACTTTGCCTTTGTTTACATACAATAACGAGGAGAACAGGTTTTAGTATAAATGATTTCTAGTTTGTTCGTAATTTAATTGACTTCTTCCCTCAATAGGTTAGGGTAAAGCATAAAGAGAACTGCCAACAGGTCACAGAAGAAACAGGCTTAGAACTTCGTCAGACAGCTTTGTAGTGAGTGTAAAACTAAGTTTGACCTACTGCTACAGTTAGAAACTGATGATCCTCAAAGAGGGTTAGGTGTAAATAGAACACAAAAATTTTCAGTAGAAAATTAAGTAAGAATGAAATCAGCAAAGAGAAATAAAATTTTGCTGTTAGGTAGGTCACATGCCAGGGGTGTACAGGATGAGTTAGGATAACAATACCAGAACATTATTTTCTATACCTAGGATTGGTCTGGGTCATGTGACAGAGGATTTAGGTTCCCATAGATAGACTTAACCAAAGAAAACACCATTGTTATTGTGCATGGTCGAGGCAATAACATTATCAGATATCCTGGGTACAATAATAGAGTCACACCTGGCAAAGAATGCAGCAGCATCGACACATACCAGTGTTTGCGTCTGTTCTGGAGCACCATGAATGAGTTCATTTACAAACTCCTCTCAGGACAGTTAATGGAATTTAAATGGTAAGCATGTTCTACATCTCAAAATGAAGGGGAAGGGTAGCCTGGCTGGGCTAATAGTAAGAAATTTGAGGGGAGGAGGCATAGTCATGAGTGGTAAAATACCAGTGGTTACAGGTGTTGAAGCAGCACTTTTTAACATGGGTAGTACAGAAAGAAGTCAGTTTCAAAGAGAGGTCAGGATTAAAATGAACCTTCAGGCCTAGAAAGAAACTAAACAACTGAATTATTGCACATTGGATCATCAACAGAGTTGTTCCCAGAATGAAACCTTCACTTTGCAGCGGAGTGGGCGCTAATATGAAACTTCATGGCAGATTAAAATTGTGTGCCGGAACCGGGACTCGAACCTGGGACCTCTGCCTTTCGTGGAAAAGCGCTCTACCACTGAGGCATCCCGACATAACTCGCGGTTCGTCCTCACGACTTCAATTATGCTAGTACCTCGCCTCCTACTTCACAGACGTTCTCCTGCGAACCTTGCAAGATTAAGTCTCATGGAAGGAAGGATATGGTGGAGACATGGCTTAGCCACAGCCTATGGGATGTTTCCAGAATGAAACTTTCACTCTGCAGTGGAGTGTGTGCTGATATGAAACTTCCTGGCACACAACTTTAATCTGCCAGGAAGTTTCATATCAGCGCACACTCCACTGCAGAGTGAAAGTTTCATTCTGGAAATATCCCTTAGGCTGTGGCTAAGCCCTGTCTCCACCATATCCTATCTTCCAGGAGTGCTAGGTTCACAGGAGAAATTATGTGAAGTTTGGAAAGTAGGAGGCGAGGTACAGGCAGAATTGAAGTTTCAACAGAGCTGTTGGTTCTAAGCAGTCTGCAGTATGCAGAAATTTAATTTACACCCAATTTTAAATAAGTCATTTACCTTTAGTGCATAAAACTATTTAAGAATTAGGAAATAAAATTAATGAATTATACATCTTCATTGAAGGAAGTAGGCAGTCAACCTAGTTGGCATATCTAGCTCTCTGAACATCATGTGACCACTGGTACAGCTATTTTACGTGTTGCAAGATTTAGGATAGCTTCTCATTTTTGTATATTAAAATGGAGAGGGTACCACATTAGATTAGTTACTGCTTGTTCCCTAGAACAAGAGTACGATATTTCGTAATGATGTTGAATATTTGAAGAGGTGCAATTTTGTATTGCTTTTATTATTTCCTCTTTTTTCTTTGTAAAATTACTAGTTTATACATAAAAATTTATCTACTGAGTAGGAGTTGGAAAAGTCCTTTAATTTCTGTGTAACTGGTAGTTGGCTCTCTGTCAGATTTTTGACACTGTTTGGCAAGTGACCAAAGACTTTTGTGGCAGCAGAATTCATTCCTTTCTAGATCGAAGATAGATTTAATGTCGAATAGTGAAGATCACCCTTTCTCCTACTGTTGTAGCTATGCATGCTGATTCACCAGGAATAGCCACAAATTTATCAATATAGACATTCAAAAATTTTACCGACGGATATGGAAGCTTGCACAACAGATTAGAAACCATAATAAATCATCCATAATAATAAGTGTATATAAGGTACCAACAAGTAATTTCAATCCATTCACTTTCAAGCTATACTGCCTATTTAACAATTACTGATGGTTGTGATTTTAATGTAGAGTTATTGAAAAAATATTCCAGTATGGACTTATTTTAGTTACTAGCATGGCCATTTAACTTAATCCATACTGTTAAATTTCCAACTAGAATAGCTAAGGTCTCAAATAAGCCACTGATGACATCTTTACAGAAATGTGTAATGAACAAAATTATATCATAAAACACAATAATAAGACTAATAGCTTCTTAGACCATACCATGGCCTGTAGTTCCTTTTGCTTAACGTCAATACCCATCAGAATATAAAATCTAGTACATCTGAAGAGTCAGTAAGCCAAAACGGATTGCCTTAGGAAACTCCTCAAAGATATGAATATAGCATGTATGAGAAATACAAAACTTTATTAATAATGTCCTTGACTTATTTCAAAACTTTTCCACCAAACATTACCCAGATTGGCTCAAAGTTTATAATGAAAGTATCCTGACAGAATCAGCTCGGATGTAAATACCATAGAGTATTACTAAACAAACACCAAAATATTGAAGAAAGTAATACAGACATCAAAGTAAATGCATTAATGTGATAGGAGACACATTGATAACAAACTAAAGGCAATGTGGGATACCATGAAGGAAGAGATTGGTAGAACCAGAGATGAAGATCAAATGTTCAAATGTTTGTAAATCTTACGGGACTTAACTACGGGGTCATCAGTCCCTAAGCTTACAAACTACTTATGAACTACTTACAAACTAGGAAGGCACAAAATCCATGCCCGAGGGGGGATTCGAACCCCCGACCGTAGTGGCCGTGCTGACCGTGACTGGAGCGCCTTAGTCACCTCGGCTACCGCGGCCGGCAGAGATGAAGAGTAGCACCTGGCTTTAAGAATAAATGACATAGAGGTAACAGATGGCTGCATGTTGCTGAACTTCTCAGTAAGAGTTTCAAAGTAGTTACTAAAAACATGGGGTTGTCAGGCTCAGTAGATGCTCATCTATGCTACTATAAGGCATGTTTTTAAGTAAGGACTGTTTTGAAATAAAAAAAGGCGTGCTAAGATATCTCAATAATTTTATGCGCACTGGGTACCTACATCTGTTGTCTACTCACTGACGCCATTACAGTCTGATTCGTCTTTGATTACGTTGTGTACTGAGTGTTTAAGATGCCTCTGATAATCGCGAGTCCTGCCGACTGTGAAGTACGGGCTGTTGTAAGATTTCTTAGTGCTAAAGGCCTAAAAGCGTTCTATATTCATCGTGAGATCAATGTAGTTTACGGGGGAAACATTATGAGTGATGGAATGGTAAGAAAGTGGGTGACAGCATTTAAAGTTGAACGCACAAATGTGCATGATGAATAACGGAGTGAGTGTCCTTCGGTCGTTATTGAAAGTTTGGTGCAGCAAGTGGACAATAAAGTGAGAGAAAACAGACGCTTTACGATTTCCTCCTTGTGGGATGACTTTTCTAATGTTTCTCATAGTGTTTTGTATGGCATTGTGACTGAGCAACACGATAAAGAAGTGAAAACAGTTGTGATGCAGTGGTTAACAAGTCAGGCGGCAGACTTCTGTGAGGAGTATATTCAAAAACTGGTACAACGTTATGACAAGTCCCTCAATATTGACGGAAATTATGTAGAAAAGTAGATTAAGGTACAGGCTTTCACGTAAAAATAAAATTATTAAGATATCTTAGACGTCTTTTTTAAATTTCAAAACGGTATTTACTTAAAAAAAAAAAGAGCACGTATATCAACAACAGTGTGCGTTTGAGGTCATTTTTGGAACCAGTTTTTAATGAGTGGAATGTTTTCTGAATGGTTAAAGTATACCAAAGTTTGTATAAGAAATAAGATTAAGAAATACCATCAAATTTCTACCCAGTTTCATTCTTGCACTCATTTTCAAAAAGTGTTAGAAAAGGTAACATACAGTTGTCTTCTTAACCATCTGACCAGAAGTAAAGTATTATCCATGTCACAATTCGGACTTTTCAAGGTTCTGATATTTAGACGCTATGCATACATGAAGTAGGAAAGTACCAATTAATTAGACTAGCTAATAAATAACAGGCTACTGGCATACTTTGCGATCTGTCAAAGGCATTTGACTGTGTAAATTACAATATCCTTCTAAGTACATTAATTACAATAAATGAGAAAATGCTGCAAAATGTTCAAATTCTATATCCGTGTCAGGAAACAAAGTGTCCCATAGGAAAGAGACAGGCATCATCCATATGGGAACAAATAAAATGTGGTTTCCTCCATGTTTCCATCTTAGGGACTTTATTTTTATTTTTATTTTTACACCACGATTGTTACCATATTTTAGTCATTAAACATTTCTTGGCGAGGTAGAGTTAATTTTATTAATTTTAAATCAAAATCGGATATATTTATTTTCAAAGTATAGTTAGAAGTCGAAGGGTAAAGAGGTCAAAGCACCTCATACAATAGAATTGTTTTGCCTAAGATTTATTGTAAATACGACTAGCAGATAGGACTCTTCCAATTTTATTCCTGTCACTTCCCCTTGTTAATCAGCTCTCTGTATAGTACCTTGTCCGTCCCATTATAGCTCTTTCGGCTGTGATAATATGCATTTAATTTAAAAGGATATTTCAGTAATTAACATTTTCAGACAGATATAAAAAGAGTTTATCTAATCAGTGGGGAACTTTAGAACAGGAATTCAATGAGAATATTATGATCCATAAGTAGATTTTATTTTTGTGTTAAAGGTGAATAAATGTGACAAATTTATTTCAAGTTTATTAAATACTGTGTCATTTGTGTGAACTGAATAACTTTTAAAATATGTTAATCATTGCAAAGGAAAAAGTTTGTCAGGATTCCATTTAATAGCTAGAACTTAAAGATTATCTTTGACTTTAAGAAATCATTTTAAATGTGTGTTGGAATGAAGTGTTAGCTTTCTACACCACTGAAATATCAGGATCAAACTTTAGTGATTTGAAAAGCAACATTAAATATAGAAGATATTATCAGAAGTACTAATGACAAAGAGTTTATTTACTGTGGCATATTTTAATAAACTAGTTCAACCGGTAGAGAATAACTTCTGCATGACCATGAATATTTTAAAAGTTCGTGGATAAACTTTAAACTAATTAACTACATGAGCCATATTAGGAAGTGATATCGACGAAATAATAATCAGTGAAGTTGAATTATGTCAAGGGTGAATTTAAATGGAATTTCAGGAATCTCTTGTAACAGCCTGCACCTCAGATTGGAACTACCCAGGAATAAATAACATTTACATGTCGTAAAAATTTTGTTATCAGCATCTTAAATCCCTATGAGAATGGCGTCACATGCTCATAAATCAGAATATTGACAACTCTGGAGCATTAAATTCATACAAAACAAGAGCTAGAAATAATTTTAAAATAATATATTGAAAACCTAGCTGCTAGAGACTACGGTAATATCCTATGCAATAGAGCACTATTACCAACTTACCAGCCAAACAGGCAACCCAACTAGAGTCTATTCATCCTATCCAGACTAAAAGTCTTCAGAAGAAGACAGCTACTTCTTGTGTAGGATGGCTAGGAAAGGTTGAAGTTGCGGGCATCCGGGATACATTAAAAAAAAAAAAAAAAAAAAAAAAAAAAAAAAAAAAAAAAAAAGGTGGTTGTTTGCTAAATATGTCAGTCATGACATGTATAATTGGAAATAGTAACTCATCAAGAATCAGAGTTTACATTGTTAGGGACTTTAACCCGTAGGAGGACACCTACAGGTTGCGAACATAGGGTAAGGTGGTACAATTTCGATCATTTCAGACAAATGTTACTATAACTGGAAATAAATTGAGAAAAGGAATAATTTTAACTATGTCACTTGTTCTTGGATGTTTAATGAATATGTAACAAATATTATACAGTTACAAATGTTTGTATAAACACAAAAAAAGGTTACGGAATTGAGAAAAATCGATCGAAAATGTACCACACTAGGTACAATTGTGATCACTTCCTCGTACAATTTTGATTACGGGCATCTTCCACATAAAAAGCACTTTTTCTGTCACGCACCAACGCATACTTTGTGGTACCAAACATTGCATTTTTGGCATCGAATCCAGTCACCCTTAACTAGATGATTTATAAGAGCACGTTAGACTAAGAGTTCACTTACCTCTTTAAAGGGAAAAAATTTATATCTTCTTACCGCAAAGCGGTGTATTCATGGAAAAGACAGGAGGAGCTGTAGAAACCTGCTACTCTACAACGCGACACAACGATACACTACGAGACATAAAAATGGCGCGAAAACTTACGTTGATCGGAATTGTACCTATATCGAAATTGTACCACTTTACCCTAGCGGGTGTCCAAGACGAAGGGAAAGGGCACGACCGTTCAAGACGAAAGCTGACCAGAAAAGAGAACTTTCGCTTCTGGTGAGCGTTTCTCTCTGGACCGGGCTGCACCCATCATGTGTCCATTCCCTGCTTCCAGATTGGTCGACTGGCAAGGGTAGGTACAGCGTACCCTGTTCAGCTGAATTTGCGAGCATGTTAACATGGAATGGGCGGTGGAGCTGACTGGTGGATTTCCGGTGTACATACGCCAAGACCGGGCTCTGATTGCCTAAGATACCATATGTCTGAGAGGAAAAAAATAAAAAAAATACTTACGAATAAAGTCCTTTGCTACCTGTTGGCCCAACATGTATAGCCTTTCATTATATCCCGAACATGTGACATTATGCAGATAGAAGACTTTGGCAATGTTAAATTCTTGCGATTACAACACAATAATAAATTTAACAGGGAGGAGCATACCACTGAAATGCTAAAGTGGATAAACATATCTCCATTTGCTACACGAATGTCTAGAGTACTACGCTTCCTGTAAATCTTTAATGTCATATGGGACTATTTGCTGGAGTAAATACTGAATAATAGCTATAGTTTTTTGAACCCAAAAATGTGAAACACGAATTATTTCTGGTGTGAACTCAAGAACATCCTACATACGACTGTTAAAGAACTGAGGGCTTTAGCTACTGATTTCCAATACATTTATTCCATAATGAATTTTTTTTAAAATAATACATATACCTTTTGTTTTAACCCAACAGCTCAATCCATGGAAGCAATACTGGCAACAAGAAAAAATTTCACAAATATTTGAAGTCACTTAATTTGCTCAGAAATGTGTCACAATTCAGTAATATACATCCCAGACATATGACATCCCAGGACCCACAAAATGTTTAACTCATAATAAAGATCAGTTCGAGAAGAGTTCAAAGAATTTATTAGAAGCCAACCCCTTCTACAACATCGGTGAATTTCTTAGCAGAACAAACTGATGTCGGTAAGTTATTAAAATATCGCATAATGTGAATATTTCATACAACATGACTTCTGTACAATCTTGTGCAGTAATGTGATGATTGTAAAAAGTGTGATAAACGTTTCATATTTCATCTCGATTTGATAATGAGTGACTCCAACAGCCTAAGAATTATCATACAAACATAAACATATTCAACAATATTTGATAACAAATTTTATGTCATTTTTGACCAATTCCACATGGACAACAGCATATTCATTTGAGATCCGTGGGATGTACATTAGCAAAGCTGTTCTTCTAATATAAGAATTTATTGTGCATTTTGTTTCCTGACATATGCAGAATCCAAGAGGATCAACTTAGTATGTATCAACCGGAATGGGAATTGTATCTAATCTATTTTACTCTCTCTATTTCGAGCAAACCCAGACCACACCATGTCACCACAATTTTCATTACAAAACATAATGTCAAAGATATTAAAAACTTTGAATTTTAGAATAGGTGATGGTAAAGCCCTGTATGGGGTAAAACCATTTAGCTAGATTTTTAATTGACCGTAATTAATTCAGGAGTCGATGAACAGTTGCAGGTTTATTGTCTCGTGAAAGTTCATCCCAGCATGTCACTCCAGAGAGAAGAAAATTAGGTAAGTCTGTTTGTTTAATAGTTATATGTCACTTTTCTGGTGTTTTACTTCAACATTCCGTAATGTGGGGTTTGAAAAGAAGAAACAACTAACTACACATGAAAACTACTACATTTAAGCTTCACTTTTGTGTAGGAATAATATCCTGAGTTGGCTCCAAAAATCAACATGGGCATTTTTCAGAAAGTGGTGAAATGGGACAAATCTGGCAGATGTGATGGCGTAAGTCCCCACAGCTCCAAAACTGAAGGGATTTGCCCCACTTCGCGGCAGACTGACATTTCACACTATTTCATCAATATTTACATTTGAATGTGTTTGTTTTTATTCATTCTCTTTTAAAAGATATATGGTAGTTGGTATCCACCCACGAAATATGGAGTGAAAATTTTACTTTTATAATTTCAATTGTCCATTGTTTAAATTCAAAATGTTTTAAATATTATATGCTGGAAATAAATTTAATTTCTAATAAATTTCCGTTTAGATTTTGATATAAGAAATACAAAAGGCAAACAGAGTATAGGGCTATGACGGAATTTGTGCCCAATGAGGCACGCAGCTTAACTGCAGCAGGCTCTTCAGATTGTATGCTAGCCATTCAGATTGGGTTCCACGAGAGTACAGTGAGGGATCGATTGAAGAAAGGGAGAGGTGCCAAACATGGACGACTTCGAGTAACATTTACAGCAGATCAAGAAAAGGAATTGGTTAGTCCCTGTGTAACTCTAGACCAGAAATTTTTTGGCCTAACTTTGAAATCTCTAAGGTTTCTTCTTTTTAAATACGTGGAGGAAAACAAAATAATAGTCGATTTTATTTTCAATATCTCTAATAGGGATTTTACTCGTGAATTTATGAAGAGGAATGGGATGTTTCTGCGAGTTCCAAGAGAAACCAGTGTTACTAGAGTCATGGGTTTCAACAGGATTCAGCTGACGCAATTCTTTGATAATTTGGAATCTGCCTTGAAAAAATTTAAGTTTACTTCCAGCTGGTGTCCAGACAGTCCAAAACAAACTTCATTTACACGTTACTCCCAAAGGGAAAAGGGAAGTATCCCGAACTGTTGCAGCTGAATAGGGGGCAACCGGTCACTGCTGTGTGTGTGCCATGAATGCTCTTAGAAATTACATTCCACCTTACATATAAAATAAAAAAAATAGAGAAGCGCCAGTTGCTCCAAGATGGTTCAATACAATGTGGCATGGCAGTCACAGATTAAGAGTTACATGAACACACAAGAAATCGTCAAATGGATGGCACATTTCAAGCTCACCAACCCATGCATTGACGACCCAGTATTACTGATTTTCGAATACCATGTTTCCTATAAGAGGTGAGAAGCTGTTATTTTGAAAAAATTAAAGCATGGCCATATGCTCACACTACCACAAAACACAAGCACAATTTTTTTTGTCCGCTCAAGGGGTATTATGATGTTGCCGTTGATTCATGCGATGTTTCTAACCAACGTCATACCTTTGATGTTTACAGTGTTGCTGCAACTTTCAAAATTGGTTTTGAAAAAATTGGGACCAATTCAACTGCTGCTAAAGATTTCAAAACAACAGGTATTTTTTCCCAATTTCACCATGAAATCCTTACAGATGCTGATTTCTTGGCATCAGAAGTTATGACCAGCATCTTATCTTGAGAGTGAGTCCTCCTCAGAACGTATAGTTCTAAGCATGAAAACATACATAACTCGTGCAGTATTTCATTATTCAACCAATGGAAACTAAGTCAAAATGTCACGATGTACTTACTGTATCTTAAATTTTTAAAAGAATTACCAGAATTTTGCACTTTCTTTCTTCAACGAATAGGCAACTATATTGAATATAAAAGAGTTTGAGTATATAGTGGCTTATCTCTTTGAAGCAAGGTTCTTAACCGCTTTTAAGTCGGTAAGAAGCATTTCCGCAGTGTCGGTTCAGACTAGTCGAACTCTCCATGTGCTAATTCGAACATTTGATCGCCAGTCAGATTCCATTGGAATTGTGCGAAAGTGAAATGTCAACGATTCGACGGTTATGATCGCAACTCGAACGAACCTAATTCCTATTTTTCTTTTCGAAATCCATTCGACAATTTGCAGTTGAACTAATTTTTTTTTACAGATTTAAGAAAGAATTTTAGCCGGTACGCTAATAGCGAGTTTGAATTTTAGGCGGTACGCCGTACCGGCCCAACCAAAGCACTGTTAGTAATATTACAGTTTGTAAATTCTTAAAGATTAACTCGATCTATAAAGGAATACGCTATGTAACTTTCTAGAAACAAGAGCTCATTGCATTCCGCGAGGCTCTGAAGCGAACAGCTATGCCGTGAATTAGCAGCAGTTTCGCAACATTCTTGAATTCCCCTCCCTCCCAGAAGTCGTGCCAATGCTGCTAGTGCATTCCTGACGCACCAGATGGAGCATGTATTGGCTAGTTGCCGGACACAGTACTTGCGGAAAAGGGGGAAGTGCAGCTCTGAAAGAACAGATTGTAGTCTGACGTACTGAACCAAAACGACAACTTCAGCTTAAAATGTTTTACTAGATTTAAAGTAATTACATATTATTCTACCAATACTCAGCTTTTCAACACTCCTACGTATGGGGGTTCTGCTCGCTGCAACATTATTCTCCTGGGCGTCGTGGTAGAAAGAAAAACTCGTAGGTACAATTTTTCACTTCTTCTTTAATTTGAATGGAACTTCTCTTCTCCGCCAAAACATAACAACTTCAAAACATATACAAATTACAAAGCATCAGCACGGTAGTACTTCCATTTCGAAACACAGTGTGACATAGATTCCGGTGCACTTTAGAAAAGCCAAAACTCGAACTCCTCCACCCAAGGCGGTGAGGCAAATATATAACATCTGCAATAATGACGTTACATTAAGCATTGTTCATAACAATAGAATATACTGATTTACAATTAACAAACATAACAGAAAAACATTTCATGTACACAAAAATAATCACAATAAAAATGAAAACTATACACACAATAATTTTAGATCGCACCTATCTTTTTAAGTTTTAATCACGCTACTTTTTTGTTTGACAACAAACCAAAATGTTAAATGTCAATTAATTAGTTAACGAGTACATCACACATGTTCCTAACATATATTTAACTATCAATTATATTGTCAATTCTGAAACTAGGTTTAAAATGTCACGTCAGTCAATATATACAAAGAAACACAAGATACAAATTTCGAGTTGATCTACACAACTTGTTTATGAGCCTAACATATATACAATGCTATTTATTTTCATTTCTTCTTGTTTTTTACAAAAGATTTTACAATTCGTCTGTTTAAGTCTTGAAATAACATACAATGACGCAACTATTGTTTATAGAACTGTCTGGAAAATAAATATATGAATCTCTTAATGAAATCTATCACTTGTTTTAATCACAGTATCACCGAGACACTGTCCTACACTGATTTCTAAATGTAACGCAAAATGTATCACTATTGAACCACACGATTCCGGATCCGACGCAGACGGTATCGTAGGATGACATTGAGATGAGAGGACCAGGCCGACGGTATCGTACGATAACATTGAGATGAAGGGTCAGCAGTATCGTTACAAGCTTCAGCTGAGTCGAAGTGGGAAGTGGCTGACAAGTACTCAGTGCGTCGCGACGGCCGATGGAGTTCGTCACAGAAGTTATTTCTTCTCTCCTGTAATGATATATTTGCAGTACGTATTGCAGCATTGATATTAAATATTTATTAAAAGAAACAAAAACTGAGAAAGGAAAAACCTTTTTAGCATTGTGTGGATCTCGGTCGTAAAGAATACGCAAAGTCACAAGTTCATCCACTGTAAAAATTTATCAATGGCATTTGAAATACGTGGTTGGACCTCCGTAGTGGAGAACGGAATAAGAATAGTCTGATCGATAATTATTTAATTGTCGTCATTATTTAATTGAAAGTACTTTTATCACTAATTATTGAGGTCAAAACTCGCGGTGTTATGCATGCCACATTCCATTATTTGAATCCTACTGAATCAAAAATGCAAGAAAACTAATAAAAAATCTCTACTGAGATTGAAATAGTCCTATCAGAAAAACAATTTGTGTGCACTTTCACTGAATATTTCTGAAACATAAAACTAGTTAATTATACAAAATCAGTTAGATCTCAATGTGGCGGCTCGCTTTGCTGTGATGCAAGGATCACTGACGTGGCATAAAATGTGAGTAAATCGAATGTAGTTCAACGAAACTACACGCAAAATATGGCATGAAGTTTTAAAAACTGCAGGATGAAAGTAAAATTATAATTTAAGCACTCGGTTTGGAAATAAATCTCACGTAATTGCACACCTTAAACTACAAGTCATGGTGTACAATTCGGAGAATAGCAAACAAGTAGTCTCGCATTACTCTTACGTTTTCTAGACAATACCACAGATAAGAATCGACGGGCAGAGAAGGTAACTTGAAAAACACTATACTTCATTTTAACTGAGGACATTCAAATAGCCGGCCGCGGTGGCCGAGGAGACTGAGGCGCTCCAGTCACGGTTTGTACGGCCATTACGGTCGGGGGTTCGAATCCCCCCTCGGGCATGGATATTTGTGCCGTCCTTAGTCTTAGCTAGTTCATAAGTAGTTTGTAAGCTTAGGGACTGATGACCCCGTAGTTAAGTCCCATAAGTTCTACAAACGTTTTTGAACATTCAAGTATCACGGAAACTACACGTCGGATCAAAAAAATTGTACAATACTAATTACTTTGTATCGGAAGGCGATATCCAATGGTACTACACTCAACCCCCGCCCCACTCACCACCCATCCCCATGCGTGGGTGGCGGGCGACAACTTTGAAATCTTCAATGGGAACCACCCGGTTTCTTATCTGAGATTACGATTGTGCGGCAAAATTACACAAGTTCCAAAATTTTTCCGTTTCGCCACAGATGATTTTGTAATCAGCGGAAACGAAATGAGCCCACAACTGCAATTTACAACATGCAGTCAATGTCCATCTAGTATTCAATGAGACGGTGGACTCTACCTCCATGCTTCGACGGTAGGACAAGCCAGCACTTATGGCTTTCAGTTGTACACGTCACTCACAACGTTGTACACCGCTGACATATCGATAGGGGACTGCCTGATGCGCCTCTGTGTATATGGCTCTAAGCGAACGTTCAAAATGTTCAAATGTTTGTTAAGCTTATGGGACTTAACTGCGGGGTCATCAGTCCCTAAACTTACAAACTACTTATGAACCACCTTATACTAAAGACAGCTCAAACATCCACGCCCGAAGGGGGATTCAAACCCCTTCTATGGGGAACTGGCTCACGCATCGGAGCATAGCGGCTCAATGCCCTCGACCACTCCGCCGCGGCAGAGCAAACGTTCCCCTGGTTTTTCAAGCAAAGTGAATGTTCAAATGTAGCTCCTTCAACTAAAGTACAAGCAGTGACGCGTTCTTCAAATGATTCTTCACGGAATATATATCTGTGGAAATGTCAGCACAAGCGTTACATATGCAGTCTATCATGTCTTGATAGCCTGGTGGCATTTTCTGGTACACCTTACCTTTTCAGTATCGCAACATAAATAAATGAGTGAAATCGAGTGACCTAGAAAGCCAGTTAATAGGGCAACCTCTGCCGATCCACCGACCATTGTAAATATGGTCTAATACTTCGCGTGCTTCACTTGCATAATTACCCGTCGTGCTGAAACCATAAACGTTGCCAAACGTCCAGGGCGACATCGTTGAGTAGTATCAGTAGTTGTTGATCGAGAAACGTTCAAAATCAAATGTTCAAATGTTTGTTAAGCTTAAGGGACTACTTATGAACTACCTTATACTAAAGACGACACAAACATCCATGCCCAAGGGGGATTCGAAACCCCGACGGGGGTAGCTGTGGAAATAACTTTCCAAAAACAGCAGAGATTTTGGATTGCATAATAGGATCAGTTAGTATTTTCGCTTTTATTCCTATCTGATTTTGTTCATCTACCACTGATCCCAGAAATTTGAGCTGTTCAACACGATTGAACATGTGTTCAACAGTTATTAGATGTAATTGGTTATCACATTATCATGTATTTCGTTTTCACGTCATTTTCATTCAGACCAAGTCTTTATGCTTCTGCTGCAAGCTCCAAAAATAAATGCCTAATCTCTTTTTCACTTTTTCCAATTAGCACTACGCCATCTGTGTATGCTATTACTTTAATTTTGGTTTCTTGGAGGAAAGCAGGTGCCAATTTGAGTTTCCTCACTACTCTTTCTAAAGCCATATTAAATAAAAGGGGGGGGATAAAGCATCTTCTTGTCTTAACCCAGTTTTATTTTTGAAATGGTCAGACTTCAATCCATTTAGTGAAAACCTGCTTGTATTTTCATCCATGCATACTTTGCAGAGATTTATCAATTTAACTGGGAAACCAAGTTCATTCATTACATTCCACAAGCCTTGTATATGGATGGAGTCATAAGCTTACATGAAATCGATGAGCAGCAAATGTACTTTTTGTTTATAATCCAAAACATTTTCACTTCTTGATTTGATTGAAAATCTGTTCTCAGTGGTGGTTCTGTTTTTGCGGAAACCAGTTTGATAATCTCCCATTATATTTTCTGCATATGGTTTCAAGCGGTGTAGCAATAAACAAAATATTATAATCTGTATTGACTAACGATATTCCTCTATTGTTTCTGAGGTCTTCCCTGTTTCCTTTTTTTATATATAGAGACTATTAATAATTCTCTCAAATCTGTTCGAATGTTCTCTGTTTTCCAGATTATCTCTGTCAGGTGAAATAAACGTCTGTGTAGTGCTTCTCCTCAATATTTTAGTATCTCATCTGGGATGCTGTCACTGTCAGTTGCTTTACCATTTTTAGGTGTTTGATACACTCTACCACATCCTCATAAGGGGGTTCTCGATTGTGACTGTTGCTGGATTTAGGCCTTGGATGATGGGTAGATGTGCATGAAGTAAACACTGTATATGTAATACACGTACAGTGTTTACTTCATGGGATTGCTTTCTGTTCTACGTCTGCTAGATACATGAGCTCCGGTCACAGTGTATTGCGTGTTACAATACGTCACAGTTAAATAAAAAAAAATAAAAAAAATAAAAAAAATTCAAATGTTTGTAATTCTATGGGACTCAACGACTTAGGTTATCAGTCCATAGACTTACAAACTACTCAAACTAAGGACGACAATACACCCATGCCCGATGGAGGACTAGAACCTCCGACGGGGAACGGCCGCGAACACCGTAGACAGGCGCCTTGGTGAGTTCGTCTATTCCGGCGCGGCGTCACCGTTCGCAACACGGACACAGTGGCGCATCGAACAGTCCTACGTTCAGTATGTCAGATGGATACAAGGTTGTGGCTGGGGTCTGCGGCGCGGCGGATTAGCCGTGCGCACTAGGGCGCCGTGCTGCGGTGCGCGCGGCCGTTCGCTGTCTGGGGTTCGAGTCCCCGTACAAAGCACCACTACATACAAATGCCTTCAGAAAAGACTGGCGAAGAATGCAGGGAAAACTGTTCTCAGAATTCCTCCGTACCGCTGTGAATTAAACGCCATCGACTAAGTGTGGGCCAGAATAAAAGGCTATGTTGCAGCGAAAGACAAAACATACAAAACAGCGGAAGTTAAAGAACTGCAAGAAGAAGCAGTAAAACAGTGACTGTAGAAGTTTGGAACAAGTGCGTCCTCCGTGTCGTATTTTTAGTTGGAAGTGAAATGTGGAGATTGTAGAGGAGAGGAGCGGTTTGGTAGAAACTTCAATGACAACAATTCAAGTTTGACAGAATGAACCTTGTTACGCCGTCCTTTACCATTATTTTTACTGGTAATGTTATTAAAAATTGTTTATAAATGGAGCGTTTTGTTAGCAACCTGTATAAAACAAATCTATTTTGACAGAATGAACTCAGTTTCATCATAATTTTAACATTATTGTAACTGTCTTTGAATCTTCCATGTCGTGCTTTATTTCATTACATTGTTGCCCAGGTTTCTCAGGGCCCGCTATGACGTCAGCTCGGCAGCCAGTCGACGCCACCAGCTGCAAAGCGTGCGCCAAGGATTTTGTACACCCCTTCGTATCACGTGAGCACCGAATGCTTTCGCTGGAAACGATCGTAGTCGCTCGCGTGACACTACGTTTCGTCTCAGCTCTCGGTGCACGGACTCGCCTAGCTGCACGGCAACCCGCGATGCCTTCGTGTCGTGAGTGTTAACGCTGTAATAGGCGGACAGCACAGCTTGCTTCAGAATTTGAAGGAGTATATGAGTAAAAATTAAAAATTCCGCAAAGATTTCAGGAGTATCTCTACTAGATGCATCCAATATAAAAGAAGACAACATAGTTACATAAATACTTAATTGGCAACAAGTACATCAATATTCATCAATTTGGATGTAAAGCTTGTGACAGTACCCCTCAACGAGTAGCACTCAATCATTATGTTTGGAGAGATCTATCTTGATAAACTTCTTCGCACCGTAAACACTGACCTTGCCAATGCACAAAAGTGTTACACTCATTTCTTTTATTAATATCAGTAGCATTACATCTATGTAGACAGGTGATATTGATGGGGATGCCTTGTCTGTATAAATCTGTAATTTGGAAAAATCAGTTTACACAGCCGTGAAGCACGGGCTCATAGAGGGCTGGAAAGCGGAGAGCTGGTGTGTGTGTGTGTGTGTGTGTGTGTGTGTGTGTAGGGCGGAAATGGCCGGCCAGGAAGTGAGCTTAGAGCTCGCCTGGAAAGGCTGTGACGTCAGAGGAAATCCACCACGCGAGTGAGGCGACAGTGTATTGTGTATAATAAAGTTAAATTTAAAAAAATAAAACACAATTAAGACAGGGAAGTGTGACATAGTTACCGAAAGGTTTTCATATGACATATCTAGTAACGCACAGACGTCCCTCCTATCAAGTACATATAAAAAGTTTTAATAGAACAAATATACGGCAATTTATTATTTAGTTAAAAATTCATAATGTGAAAACCATTTAAGATACAGAGGTGAGAGAGGGCTCACATAAAAGGTCTGAACAAGGTGCATCACCTGATAGGCTTATGGCCAACGTGAGATAATACTGACCACAGAAAACCTAGTTTATTAATACCTTTTGTATAAATGTATTTATAAAATAATGTACAAGACAGATACACAACCTGAATGGCAGTGTTTGTTCATAGGTGCCGCATTATAAAATAACTATACCATAAAATCATATTGATCAAATCTACTTACGCATGTTTATTTCTTTAAATAATTAATTTGTATTTAATCATTCCATTGGAGAAATTAGATGTAATGAAATGTAATATTAATTATGATAATCAATTCCATGTTTATTTTGTGTTTAGTGTAAGTTTTTAAAGATGTATTTGGTATTTGTATTAAATGTACAATATACTTGGTAAAAGCGTTGTTCGTTGGCGATTGGTGGAAATGGGGAAGTTCGTGACGTATGGGTTTCTCCGGTGGACGGGTATAAAGACTGGCCGGTGGGCCCACGTGGTTAGTCTGTGTTTGGCGAGCGTTCGCGACGGTGAAGCTATGCCGGTCTGTGGCCCGACCTTCGGAAGAGAGAGACTTTAAAAGTTTTCAGAGTGTAAAAGTGCGGTCGAACTTAGGAATATTTATCGAGTGCTGTTAAACTTGAAAGATTTCTTCTCGAGTTGCCATGTGCTACGTAAAATTTGAAGAGTGCAGCGTGTGAAATTTAGGCATTGTGACTTCAATACATCTCCGTTGTAAACTGATTGCAAAAGTGTATCTTATCAGTAAGTGTTAACTGAGTTATCATAAACATTTTCATTTATTCGATATCTGTTGTTAGACATTGTTTTTGTCTAATAAACTGTGTATATAAAGACAAAGTATTCGCGGTCAGGCACAGACTAATGGAACCTTTTAGTCATTTTATTATGCAGTGAACAGTATCCTGGTAGACTGATTAGAATATTTTCGGCAAAGAAAATTTTGTCTCGGGGCTCACGAGCTACATTAGGTACGCCAACATACAGTGCTTTTACCGGTGGCAGTGTTTTTGATCCGATAAATAAACAGACTACGTAATAATGTTAAACAAAATTTATAAGAAATGCACCCTTCTTCTCAATTTAGTTGTGTTTTAATCATATTCAGGTGGGGACTGTGGACGAATTTTTATCATCCCCTAGACAGAGCTGAACTTACTACAGTGAATCTTAGTGTAAGATTCTCCACAGACAACCAGTAAAAATAACCTCGCAAGCTCCTACAATTTCCATGTTTGGTGTCAAAATATTTGATATAAGGTCCACCTGATACGCAAAACAATCTTTTTACTTATTACCACCGGCCGCGGTGGCCGAGGGGACTGCGGCGCGTCAGTCACGGTCTGCACGGCCACTACGGTTGGGGGTTCCAATCCCCCCTCGGGCATGGATATTTGTGCTGTCTTTAGCGTTAGCTAGTTCATAAGTAGTTTGTAAGTTTAGGCACTGATGACTCCGTAGTTAAGTCCCATAAGCTATACAAACATTTGAACATTTCAAAATGTTCAAATGTGTGTATAGTCTATGGGACTTAACTACGGGGTCATCAGTCCCTAAACTTACAAACTACTTATGAACTAACTAAGACTAAGGACAGCACAAATATCCATGCCCGAGGGGGGATTCGAACCCCCGACCGTAGTGGCCGTGCAGACCGTGACTGAAGCGCCTCAGTTCCCTTGGCCAATTTGAACATTTGATTTGACCTTATTACCCAAATATGCTTCGGGATCTCTTGCATTCATCAGTGGGTTTATATTTATTTAAAGCTGTGAAATTTAACATACAATATTTTAGTACTATCCTATGTGTGAAACGTTGGCCTAAACATCGTGTACCTTATTTTTGGTTATTACCATTGCTTTACATTGTGTGGTCATGTCGGACCTTTGTTACAAAAACAGACATTGATAGCGTTTTCATCTGGAACCAAATAAAGCTAAAAGTTTGCGAAGTATGTGTTGTTCAGAAAAACGCAGAGGAGAGTGTATGGTCCAAAACCAACGGTAAGTAATAGACAATACCGGCTGATGATCGAAATGTTTCAGTTAACCAAATTTATGTTCTCAGACTATAAATAGTGTCTTAACTCATCAAAATGTTCACACAGAATTATTTAGTTGCAGGTGATAGCGCTACCAATGTGTGATTTTTTAACGAGCGTAGTACATGACCACACAAATGTTCAACGTTTGTAAACCTATTGGACCAAACTGCTATGGTCATCAGATCCTAAACTACTTAAACTAACTTACACCTTCATTATCCCTTTCTTACTTTCAAATATGTCTACTCTCAATGTAGTGGTAACACACTGGACTCGCATGCGGGAGAAAAGTGGTTCAAATGCACCTCTGGCCATCCAGATTTAGGTTTTCCCTGATTTCCCTAAATCACTCCAGGCAAATGCCGGGATGATTCCTTTGAAAGGGCCGATTTCCTTCCCCATTCTTAACCAAACAACCCGAGCGTAAGCTCCGCCTCTAATGACCTAGCTGTCGACGGGGCGTTAAACATTAATCTTCCTTCCTTCCTTACTCTCAATGTGTTGCCAAATGTTTCAAATGTTTGTATAGTCTATGGGACTTAACTACGGGGTCATCAGTCCCTAAACTTACAAACTACTTATGAACTACTTACGAACTAGGACGGCACAAAAATCCATGCCCGAGGGGGGATTCAAACCCCCGACCGTAGTGGCCGTGCAGACCGTGATTGGAGCGCCTTAGTCCCCTCGGCCACCGCGGCCAGAAATGTGTTGCCATCCCGGAAATCCTTCCGAGGGGAAGTTTTAACTCTGGAATATTGACTTGAGAATGTAATCTGCTATTTTCCCGTTACATTACACATGGCAGTGGGTTGCCCAGTCTAAATCAGCCGCTCAATTGAGTCAGCCATTGTCTGTAGCCGCCCCTCTGGGCTACAGTGGCTACCTGTATTCTTTTTGTACCCAAAGGTGGCTCTTTGCCAACTTCACAGTTGCGAAAGACAGTTTCTCCGCTATCGCTGTCGTTGAGGTCTAGTGCATGTTGCAGGAAATGACAGGAAAAGGACATGGTGAGGATAGATTAGGGATAGGAAAGGGGGAGTGATGGGCCGTTGTGGGTCACACTTTGTCCGATTCTTCCCCTTTGGCCTGTCCGGCTTGGGTGACCCTGCTGGCAGCTACGTTACCGCCGGCATAACCCTCCTGATCCATAGCACGCAAACTTCCTAGCCAGCGCGGACAGTGGTACATTAAGGAGGTCCCCCCTGAGGTTGGGGAGAGAAGATGTCTGCTGAAGGTTATAAGAGAAAGGAAAAACAACTGGTTGGGACATTCGTTAAGAAGGGAGTGCTTGCTAGCAGATCCTTTGGAAAGACTGGTTTTTGGGAGAAGACTCAGAGGAAGAAGGAGATTCAAGATTATAGATAACATAAAGAGAAAAGGAAATTATGCGGACCTGAAGAGGATGGCAGAAAAATTGACAGCCTGGAGAAATGCCACGTGAAAACCTGCTTTTTGGCAGAAGACTGATGATGACAGTGGGGACAACATATATTCACATACCCAAGGGAGGACTCGAACCTCTGGCGGAACGCATGACCACACAATGTAAAGCAAAGGTAATATCTAAAAATAATATACATGACTTTTAGGCCTACTTTTCACTCATAGGTAGGTTCGTAATAAAGTAAGTAAAATCCCACTGATGATGGTACAAAGGTGCCGAAACATGTTTGGGTACCGTGATATGACAAGTGTTTGATTATCTTTAAAAATAGGTCAGAAGTAACGTTTTTCACAAAAGGATGTTGTCTTTGTACGAGATATGTCCACAAAATAGGTTCCTTTTGGGAATATAAAACAACTGTTAAACTACCTTTCTACGTACCTTCAGAAATTTTGTAGGCACTTGTCATAGCGTGGCACCGTTTCTTGTATGCCCCCTTTATAGAAGCTGACCGCCTGTGTATTCAACCATGTGGTAACGTGAAACTTCCTCGCAGATTAAATTGTGTGCCGGGACCGAGACTCGAACCTGGGACCTTTGCCTTTCGCGGGAAAGCGCTTTACCGACTGAGCTATCCCGAAACGACTCACGATGCCGCCTCACAACTTTACTTCCGCCAGTACCTCGCCTCCTACTTTCCAAACTTCACAGAAGCTCTCCTTCGAAACTTGCAAGACTAGCACTCCTGGAAGAAAGGATATGGTGGAGACATGGCGTAGCCTCAGCCTAAGGGATGTTTCCAGAATGAGGTACTGGTGGAAGTAAAGTTGTGAGGCGGCATAGTGAGTCGTGTCGGGATAGCTCAGTTGGTTGAGCGCTTGCCCGCGAAAGGCAAAGGTCCCAGGCTCCCAAGGTTCGAGTCCCGGTTCTAGCACACAATTTTAATCTGCCAGGAAGTTTCATATCAGCGCACACTCCGCTGCAGAGTGGAAGTTTCAATGTGGTAAAGTGTTCTTTCAGCTCGTCATCATCGTTGGTGTGTTCACCACCAAGGACAGATTTTAGGTGTAAGAAGAGACGAAAGTCGTTAGGATCGAAGTACGGGCTGTACGCAGGATCAAACACGCGCCAGTGAAATTCCCGTAAGAGTTTAGTGTTTACTGGAGTTATATTACTTGCTTCATTACTATTACTGAATGATTCATGCGGTCTTTGATACGGATGTTGTTGGAAAAAAACCTAAAACCTATAGCAATTTATCGTGAACCGTGCGAAGTGTATGCAAACAACGGAAATTGTGCATTCGGTAATCGGTTTAAAAGTGGCCGAACTGACGTTCATGATGAAAAGTTGACTCCCGAGCACTGTGACTGACGTTCTTATCGCTAAAGTTGAAGAAACCGTCGCTTCACAATAACGTAGCTTTCGGTTTCTTTTCCACGAGCTTTGATGACGACGCGGAAATCCACGCGGGCGTGATTTACTGGTTGAAGTCGCAGGCGGCAGAATTTTACGACGAAGCAATGGTAAAGCTTGTCCACCGCTATGATAAGTGCCTCAATTTGTTTGGTTTCTATATGGGAAAGTAGATTGTAGTCGCTCTTTCAGATGTATACAATAAAATGTTTTAATTGTTTTAGCTTTTTTTAAATGTCAAAACTTTCTCTACTTTCTGAATTTCCCTGGTATATTAAAGAAAATAAGTACACAGAGCCGGCCGCGGTGGCCAAGGGGACTGCGGCGTGCCAGTCTCGGCCTGCATGGCCACTACGGTCGGGGGATCGAATTCCCCCTCGGGCATGGATATTTGTTGCGTTCTTAATGTTAGCTAGTTCATAAATAGTTTGTAAGTTTAGGGACTGATGACCACGTAGTTAAGTCCCATAAGCTCTACAAACATTTAAACACTTTGAAGTACACAGAAACACGCATTTCTAACAATGTAATGTTATGAAAAACATTCAAAACATTCGATCAAGACAATTTACTCTATGCCATGCACCGTATAGTGGCTTCTAGAGTGTGTACACAACTACAGGCAGGGCGTTGTAGTGGGAAAAATTAAAATGAGTTGAAAATTGTTCAAACAAGATAATATATGTTACAAATAGACATCAGACTCTCTAGGGCCGCGCGGGAATAGCCGAGCCGTCTGGAGCGCCACGCTGCGTATCGCGCGACCACCCGCATCGGAGGTTCGAATCCTCCCTCGGGCATGGATGTTTATGTTGTTAGTTCATAAGCAGTTTGTAAGTTTAGGGACTGATGACCCCGCAGTTAAGTCCCATAAGCTTTACAAACATTTGAACTTTCTCTAGGTTTTACACTTCCAGTTTCAGCAAACAGTGGGACAATCAGTGGCGCAGCCAGGATTTGGTTCTGGGAACTGAGAGGGGGGGGGGGGGGCGTTATTTAAAAAAAAAACAGCTTATTGAATTTATTAATCTATGACTTATACACTTTTTATAATTTAACCGATTATACTATGAAAACGGTGGTTCATGATGTGGGTTCCTGTAGTCATGTCCTAGTTCATGAACCATGGGCAACGTACGAGTGGCCATGTAAGTGGTCTTGACAGTTGGAATACCAGTTACTCTGGAATAAGGTTGGGCATCTCGGATATATTCTGAGTAGTGACCACCTTTGTGCTCAGACGGAAAACATCCACCTGTTAGTCCATCAACCGTTAGGGGTAAAACCCAGTGGGATCCTGGACAAGTAAGACTAGCAACCTGCTTCCCAGGTACTTCAGTATCATGCTGGCAACATTCAGAGCAAAATGCCTCGGACCTTTGGAGGTGACGGTGTCCCACCTCTAATTGACAGACCAGGGACTCCTCAGAAATGGCAAACGATCTGGAATGAGTTGGGGAGCTATTAATATCAATGGGGATTACACTGGGAAGAAGGTAGAGCTGGCGGAGGCTTCAAGTAAGATAGGGTTAGATGTCTTAGCTGTTAGTGACGTTAGGGTAAGGGGAGAGAACGAGGATGAAACTTCCTGGCAGATTAAAATTGTGTGCCGGAACCGGGACTCGAACCTGGGAGCTTTGCCTTTCGCGGGCAGTGTATTTACCCTGTGAAGGGACAGATCAAGATGAGATGGACAGATTTTACAACGCTCTTAGTGATGTAGTTGTTAGAGTGAAGGATAAGAATAATGTTTTACTCCTGTGATTTCAACGCCAGGATAGGAAATCGAACAGAAGGTTATGAAAAGTTTGGAGAGGATATGGGGCCAACAGGAACGGAAAACAGCTTTCGGATTTCTGTTCCAGTATGGGCTTAGTTATCACAAACTCCTTCTTTAAGCATAAGGACATTCACCGGTATACTTGGGAGGGAAGGGGAACCAGATCTATCATTGACTATATAATAACAGCCCAGGAATTCAGGAAGACAGTCAAGGACACACGTGTTTTCAGGGGGTTCTTTGATTATACTGATCATTATTTAAACTGCAGAGAAATTGATTTTGTGAGGTCAAAAGAGCAGAAAGTCAGGTCCATATGTAGAAGGATAAGAGTGGAGGAGCTTCAAGCCAAGGAAATTAGGCACTAATACATAACAATGATCTCAGAAAGGTACCAGTTAGTTGAATGTAATGATTTAAAGTCACTAGAAGAGAAATGGTCAACGTACAGGGTCACACTACCGGAAGTAGCAAGAGAATGTCTTGGAAAGTAGTGTGTAAAGGCAGGAAGAAGCAAACAGCTTGGTGGAATGACACAGTCAAGGCAGCCTGTAAAAAGAAAAAGAAGGCATTTCAAAAATGCTCCATACTAGAAATCAAGCAGACAGAAAGTTATGTTGAAGAAAGAAACAAAGACAAACCGATAATTGCAGACTCCAAGCAGAAATCATGGGAAGACCTTGGAAATAAGCTAGAAATTCTGGGTCAAGCCGCGGGAAAACCATTTTGGAGCACAATTAGCAATCTTCGAAAGGGAGGGAAGAAGGAATTAACAAGTGTTTTGGACAGGTCAGTAAAGCTGCTAGTCAGTCCTGTGGATGCCTTGAGCAGATGGAGGGAATATTTTGAAGAATTGCTCAATGTAGGTGAAACGTTCAATGATGTGTCAGATTTATAGGTAGAATGGGATAGAAATGACGATGGAAACAGGATCTAATTTGTGTAAGTAGAGAAAATGGTCAGTAGATTACAGAGCAATAAAACGGCTGGGGTGGATTAAATTAAGCCGGAACTCGTCAAATACAGTGAATGCCAGGTCTCAAATGGTTATACAGGATAATTAAGAAGGCGTTGGAATAGGGACAGGTTCCGTCTGACTGGACGAAAGCAGTAATCACGCCAATTTTCAAACATGGAAACAGAAAAGATTGTAACAACTATCGAGTTATCGCTTTAATTAGCGTTGTAGGCAATATATTCTCAGGTATTGTTGAAAGGAGAGTGCGAGCATTAATTGAGGACAAGTTAGATGAAAATCCGCGTGGGTTTAGGCCTCTTAGAGGCTGTCAGGAGCAGATCTTTAGCTTACGGCAGGTAATGGAAAAGTGCTATGAGTGGAACAGGGAATTGTATCTAAGTTTCATAGATGTAGAAAATGCTTATGACCGTGTTACTAGGAGGAAGCTATTGTCAGTTCTAAAAGTTTATAGTATAGGAGGCAAACTTCCGCAGGCAATTAAAGGGATTTGCGTAGACCGCCAAGGAAGCAGTTAGAGTAAAAATGTTCAAATGTTTGTTAAGCTTATGGGACTTAACTACGGGGTCATCAGTCCCTAAACTTACAAACTACTTATGAACTAGGACGGCACAAATATCCATGCCCGAGGGGGGATTCGAACCCCCGACCGTAGTGGCCGTGCTGACCGTGACTGGAGCGCCTCAGTCACCTCGGCCACCGCGGCCGGCCAGTTAGAGTAGACGGCAAATTAAGCTCATGGTTCAGGGTAGTTTCAGGGGTAAGACAAGGCTGTAACCTGTCACCACTGTTGTTCATACTATTAATGGATCATATGTTGAGAACAGTAGACTGGCAGGGCGAGATTAAAATAGGTGAAAACAAAATAAGCAGTATCGCATATGCGGATGACTTAGTTCTAATGGCCGATTCAATTGAAAGGTTGCAAACTAATATTTCAGAGCCCGACCAGAGGTGTAAGTATTATGATATGAAGATCAGCATCTCCAAAACGAAAGTAATGTCTGTGGGAAAGAGATTTAAACAGATAGAGTGCCAAATAGGAGGAACACAGAACGGGTAGACAGTTTTAAGTACCTGGGATGTATTTTCTCACAGGATGGCAGCATATTGAAAGAACTAGAATCGAGGTGTAGCAAAGCTAATGAAGTGAGTGCTCAGCTAACATCTACTCTCTTCTGCAAGAAGGAAGTCAGTACCAAGACTAAACAGTGCACCGCTCTATATTTCGACCAACTTTGTTGTATGGGAGTGAAAGTCGGGTGGATACAGGTTACAGATATGAAAGTAGCAAGAATGATTGCAGGTACTAACAGATGGGACAAATGGCAGGAGGGTGTCCATAAAGAGGAAATCAAAGAAAAACTGGGAATGAACACCCTAGATGAAGCAGTTAGATCGAACAGACTGAGATGGTGGGGGGTCATGTTACACGCCTGGGAGAAGCAAGGTTACCTAAGAGACTCATGAGAAAGGTCTTTACAGTTTAATTAATATGAGACTATGTGTAAAAATTGAATCGCTGTCCATTAAATTCCACTCTCTGGCGCCGCTGACCTCCTAAGCAGCGGGTCGCCGCATGTGATCGGCTGGAAACATCAGCATAGCAGTAACAATAGCGGCAGCATCAAAGCTGGTAGCGATGGCATTAAAACCTTAGCACACGTTTTCATTGCAGGCACCACGTTGGCGACTCATTGTCGCGTTCACTTGTGTTTGGCAAATTATAGTTACGTTGTGATTTATTACATGTGTACTATTTCAAATTACCGGTGCCCACGAGGAAAGGATATCTACTCTCTCCCTACAACCGTTAACATCGTGGAACAGTGGTGTATGATGTGCACAGCCCGAATAATAGAAGTAAAATGAACAGTATGACCAACGACTGAGAAAATGCTGAAGTTATGTGCCTCATTCGATTGTGGAAGGTGCCACATGACAGCATTATCAAAAATATCAAAAACTGTATTTTGATTTTCCTAATATGATGTGTATTTGTTTGAAGGAAGGAAGGAAGGAAGCTTAAAGCTTAAAGTCCCGTCGACAGCGTAGTTATTAGAGACGGTATTTGTTTGAGATATTACTACTATTCAACAATTTTAGTTCATTTTTATTTTTTCCGATTATAGCGCTATCAATCATGAAACGGAAAATAATGTTTCATACTATATTTCCATATTCTTTAATGTAGAATCCGAATCTGCAATATAGCAATTGGGGTTCCTGTTTATTATTTCAAAGTCCTCTTTCCGTTCCGCCCCTGGGGTGGTGCATGGGAGTCGAGCTTAATGTTAATTGAAATCACTCTTCGAGGTGAACAACTTTTTTGCAACCTTTTTTAAATTTTTTTTTTTTTAAATATTACGAGATACAATTTTAAGTGCCTCATTGTGTAGAAGCAGGTCTATAGGTGTAAAGCAGTGGACAGTAGTTACCTTTGTAAATAACGGCGAAGAACTACTAGATGAAGTGTCCTTTACATTACACATATGGAAAGCAGTGTGTATCTCTTATTCAAAGCGTTGACGTACTGAAGTAATCATAGACGTTAGTGAGGCTGCCCTCTGGCCTTGTGACTGCTATCAGAGTCTCACTCAAACCTGTGCGTTGAACTGCAAAGCACTGTGTTTCAAAAACGTCCGGTAGATGCTGCGCCCAGCTGTGGCTCACCAAATGGCCGTGTGCATGCCCCAGTGCAGGGGTAATTCCGAGTATGTACAATGGGGGACAAAAAGATTACCCTGCCCGAATAATTTAAAGCTAAAGAACAGAGCAGTGTACATACCCAAGCCCATTAGCGCGAGTGTTGCCAACTCCAGGCCGTTCGCGGTGGCCGAGGGGACTGCGGCGCGCCAGTCACGGTCTGCACGGCCACTACGGTTTTTGACTTAAAATGCTTTTTGGTAGCTTATCTCTCGTTCCCCAGCCGTCTGTTTCGCGGATGAACGACCTCTTTATGTTTAGATTTTGCCAGTCCTCATTTTGTGATCGGCTCTCGAAGGTTTTACTAGATGGTCATGGCAATTTTCACTTCATGTTTTGTAAATTTGAAAACTAAGTTTCATTTATTCGGGATACCTTGCAAGTTTCCATTAAACATAATTTATTTATTCGGGATACCTTGCACGATTTGTCAGGGTATCGTATACCATAAAACCTTTCATGTTCCCTCCTGCGTTGTTCAACAGTTCGTACTGTAGGCCCAACGTAAGACTGTGCAGTGAAGGCTTTCACGACCGGCTGAAATAGTTGCTGTTAAATTTTCAGAGTTGTATGGTCGTGCTCGAAGTCACATTACTGCTCAGGACGTTTCCTCCAGATCAGCGCTGGACATCTTCAGAGGTGCTTCTGGTAGCGGTGAGCCTTCCCGACTGACGAATCGGGCGTCGGAGAGTGGTATAAATGCTGTCTGAAAGGGGCGTGGTCAAGTGTTCACGTGCACAGCTGAGATAAGCCTTGTCAAAGATAAAACCATGACTGTCGATAGTCGATGGTCAAGGATAATAGCGCAACTACCTAATCGAAGAGCCACTGTCCATATGTCACCAAGTTTCATAACTTTTCCATGTTTGCATATTTCGATTGCCCTCTGTACAGCCAAGGATAATAGGTCGTAGTAACTTTCAGTGAAAAAAAAAATTGTGGGGTTGCACAAGTATAAAGTGAGCGCCACCTACTTTCGCCGCGCGCCACCATACACGCACGGCGCGGCGTTCTTACGACGACATCCACAAGCGCCCTCTGCTGCAACTCCGCTCGTGGCCACCACTGGACTGCATCGTCCACTTGGAACTGAGATAGGAACCAGTTAACACTTGAGAATCAGATAGGCACCCGTTAAGACTTGGCTATCAGATAGGCACTAGGAATCATCAGTACGCAGGCCTCTATCTAATCTATGTATCAGCATTCTGCAGTCAAGAACTATGTAAAAGTATTACTATCTATGAAATATATATCTCGTTCTAATTTACTCTAATTTTTCTAGTTTCTGCTGTCCCACTGACTGGTCACCTCCGTACCTGCACAAGCGTGCATCCTTTATTCCTGTGTCGGCCTCTTTTCTACTCGGCCACCGACACCTACGACCACCGGGGGTAACGAGACACAAAAGAGGCGACGAGGCTGGGACACAAAATAAATAAATAAATAAATCAATAAATAAAATTAAAATAAATAAATAATAATAACTGGGGCGAATAATTTTTGCAAATCGGGACTGCATACGCACTGTCCCGGTATTTAATTACATTAAAAAAGCAGATTTAAGTGTAGTATTTGTGCCGCCTTTTTTTTTTTTTTTTAATAAAAGCTGATAGCCACAAGAGTGAGACACTATTAATTTCTTTATCTGCTTCGAACTGCAGCCGACGTCATTCCACGCTTCCAGTTTCTGTAATTGCCCTGACAGCTCGATTTCCGCGGCGAATTGAGCAGAAACCGCCGGCGGTGTTATTGAGCCCTACTCGATGGCAGCCGCGGCGGATCCGAACCGCCAGAATTCGATTGTCCGCTGGCGGTGCGCTGCCGTGACCGCCCCGCATGAAATCCGCTTTATGATTAATTGACAAGCCGCGCCGGCCGCCCGCCGCCCGCTTCGACTGGCACGGCGCAGCCGGGCGATGACTCAACGGCCTGCCGTTGGCGGCCCGGGCCATGACGTCACGGCCGGCGGCCGAGCCGCGCCGAGCGGCGGCGGACGCGGCCGAAGGGCGGCGGGGCCCGGCGCTGCGCCAGTCAGCTGTCGGCTGCGGCACAGTCGAGCGTCGACTGCGGGGTGGTCGACTCTGCAGCAGCGGCAACTCCAGGGGTGAGTACCGCGCGCTGCCCGCATTTCTTCGGGCTACATGCAACGGGCAAGCGTTCCGCTCGTAAGACAAGAACCGTCTACAACGCTTCACAATTCTGTTTACTTCGTGAAGTCTATTTATATGTAACTAGCTGAAAACCCGGCGTTGCCCGGGTATTTATTTATTTATTCCTGCCTGGAGTTAGTACTTCTCCTACCCTTCTCTCTGTCCATCTTTTTTCTAAAAATATGTTATCTTTATTGGAGAACATATAAGAAATAACGCTGTTTTGGATAATGTACAAAATTATAATCGCATTATTCAAACAAAGAAAGATAGAAGTCAAAATACAAATGACATATAAAATTCGCACGATCTCATATTGATTGAAAAACATGTTCAGCTACAGCTGATTTCTCAGTTTAACGTAGTCGGCAATGACTTTTGTGTTCTTTCAGTCTTGTATTTACAATCCTTGTTGTAGTACCAACATACACTTTTCCACATATGTTCAAATGTTTGTATAGCTTATGAGACTTAACTACGGGGTCATAAGTCCCTAAACTTACAAACTACTTATGAACTAACTAATACTAAGGACGGCACAAATACCCATGTCCGAGAGGAGATTCGAACCCCCGACCGTAGTGGCTGTGCAGACCGTGATTGGAGCGCCTCAGTCCCCTCGGCCACCGCGGTCGACTGGCAATAATCATCGAAACTAGTTACGTTATTTGAATAAAGGATTGTTGTACTCCTTGTGACTATGGCTTAACCATTCAATATGTGGTATATAATAACATTTTAGTCTGTGCTGCAACCATAACGAAAACAGATTTAATTATATGCGCTAGATACATGCATGTGCAAAACGACTTTTTAAAAAGCTATAATTAAAAAAAAATTAAGATGGTTTTCTTACAGCCGAAACTAGTTTCAACTTACAAATAAATGCGCAACTGGGACGGAGAAGAATAGAAATAAATCATAAAATTTTATGTCATCACATTTCATATAAGTGATATGTCTCAACACTTAGACAAACGCTTTACGATGGTGTGGAAACACATTACTGTGTAAAGATTTCAAAGGTCTAAAGTTCTATACAGATGACCGTTGTAATTCAGCAAACGCAGGCAGAATTTATCAGTGACATAGGGAACATTTTAAATGCTATTCTCATCAAACAGTACCGCTCGCATTGATTTAATACAGTAGGCTTCATTTGTTTACGCGCGACCATCGCCAGATCTGTATAAATTATAATATTTTGCAACAACATAGGATTAATTTATTAAAAGTAGACTTGAAACCTAATAATTTAGTATTTCCCTTTATGGTAGATTGTAGTACAGAACGATACTTTTATTCCCTACCGCCTTTTCATTAAGGTAGGGGTTGTAAATTACATTTGTATGCATTTTTTTTTCATCTCTCACCTGAGTTGCTAAGTACTGTAGTTTTCACAGATATGCTGACATTCGAAAGCGACCCAATGTTTTTTTATCTCCGAATTGGTTGTTTGGTTTCGTAGTATTTTAGCATCCTTCCATTTATTTTTACGCCCACCGTTGAAAACTATAGTGAAAACTATTTGTCAGCACGGTGCTGAGAAATACAATGGAGCTGGAGATCGGGAGACGAGTACCGGTCCAGCACAATTTTTCATTTGCCACCAAATAACATTTAGTAATGCAGCTAAGGCAGAATTTGCAAATTGTGAATCAGTAATCGATTGTTTAATTTCATACATATCGCTACGACTGTACGAACGTCTGTTCCTTCGGTACAAATGTGTCATAGTAATACAACAATAGCTGCTTTCTCTTTGGGTGGTGTATGCCTAGTCACGCAAACACAGAGTTGTCGTTGTAGTGATGCTTAATGTATTGTTAGAAATAATCCCATTAGATGGACAAATTCCATTCATGCTCGACGAAAAACCTACTGTCACGCCGTGCATATGTAACCATTTTTGAAAGTCCTTGCAAGAACCTTGGCTTGGTTACTACTTAAAAGGCATTTCATGAACTAGAGCAGGTAATAAATAGAGGCTGTAAAGAAATACGTTGATTGCATCTGAAGTACTGGAGGCGGGTGAAAAATGTAATCTTTCGAGCAATGTTTTCAGATATTTCTTATTATGTGGCTAATAGGAAGAAAACTGTCGGCTGCATTACATTTTTATGCACAATGATTAACAGCTGGCGCATTCCGCATCTCCAACAAAGTGGAGATCTAGCTGCACGTCTCGCTACATACATTTCATTTTCAGAAGTTGTACTTCCAGGTGAAACACACTCCACAAAATACAACCAAACAAGATAATTAGTCCAGAGATTACATCACACTGACTGCGTCAACACAGTAACAAACATTTATATTTCAGAAAAACTCATCATATAAAGTTTCCCTTACAGAGATGAATACAACTGAAATTACATCTGGCCACGGAGCTTTTCATGGAACGAAGAACTATAAGATGGAAATAATACAAATGGAATGTAATTTTCCTGGAAAAATACAATGTCGTCGCCATTGAGGTAGGAAGATAGTTTTAAGGGGCGTAATATTATTAATCACTTGCTCATTTTGTTATCAGGTGATTTGTTCATTTCCTGTTAATGACTATTTTCTCGAGATGCTGAGGGTGACCTAGCAAAGGTGGGCGTGGTAACTGTTTTTTAATCGTCCGAAACATCTTCCTCTGGTGTCCGATAATATTGTACACCACGTTTTTGCTTCGTTGGCGAGTGTGTTACGAAAATCATCGTATTTAGAACTGTCCTTTCGTTACAACTGCTTTCAGAAGGTTTTACGGCGTAGCAAAAACTGACATGTGATGTCTGAGAAGACCTCGAACAAGTAACGTTAGGTTTTACAGTTACGTTTTCGTTTCTACGCGTGTAAGATTTGGAGTGATCCTACAATCAGACCAAAGCCGTTCTTCCGAACCCCCTCATCTCACTAAGTAATAATCTTTATATTATTGATGGCACTGATATGAAATTACCACCTCCTTACGAATTGGTTAGGGCACAATATACGGGCTGAGTCGTATCACTGTAAGCTGTAGAATAATATTTTTACTGAAACTCAGTCTCCGTGTGGCGTAAACGATTTTGTAAATGTTGATACATGACGTACGATACGTCCGTATGTCATAGAATTACCTCTAATTACCTTCCATATGGAATGTATTTGTACCCCGCGACTGTAGCAACTTTTAAAAAGTCATTCGTATTTGAAATAGTCTTTATTAGCACAAATCATATATTTCGGCCGGTAACTAGCAGAAAACTGGATATGCGCCAGTAAAGATTGTATTTCAACAACGACTGACTAACTAGTTTATAGAATTGTTTACACTACAACCTCACTAGTCCGGCACTCGCCCGTAGAGACGTGAGCAACGTAGTTGTTAATTAAACTAAGCTCAACAATTCCACAGAAACAAAATTTAAAAGCTTAGGTTTTTTTTCCTTTGCGTACCGTGTCTTTTAGAAGGAAACACGATTTGTATCATAATACTGGCGTGTTATAACATTTCTAGACAAGAAAAATGTAACATGTATAAATGAATATGTTGTCTGAAGACAAGGATAATGCCAAACGCAGCTGTCTCTTTCAGTAAACGAGACCTAGAAACCAGGAAATAATGGACTTCTAGGTGGTTACTGCCATCTATTTCGTACAAGAAGTTCCGCTCTGCTGCCATAACAAAACTACGAGCGGACGTCAGGGATAACAGCCCTTCTGTTCGATGATCCTAGTTGAAAACTGAAAGGACCTGTTTTTTCCGACCATTTGTAACGCTTCACTCTACCCGTGATTACAGTGCACTGCTGCCAGAAGGGGAATAAGTTCCTTCAAAAATATACGTTATGTAGAATCGTATTTGTATCCGTGTTTTCAATAATCCGGCACTACAACTTATACGGAATAGCAAGAGTCTTGTGTATTTTGTGGTACTACAAAGGAAATAATTTTCTATGCTGCCTCCTCCTGGAATACTTTGATGATTCTCAATGTACGGCAAATTTCTTTATTTTTGTCAAAGATCACAAAATTTGGTCCTTGGTTATTGAAGTTCATCTTCGTGTGTGCTGCAGTTATATGCGGAAAAAACGTGCGACTAGTGGGCAATCTACATCTCAAAACACGAAAAGTCTCATCAATGGGCTGGTGAGGTCTGTTGGCCCGCTGGTCACTCCTGAGCTGTATGTCGACGAATTTTGCATTTGGTACAGGTCCCATTCGGTAGCCTTAGGTGAGCGTGTGATGGCAGAACATGTGGGCCAGGATTGAAGGTGGGAACGACTGATTGAGTTATAGTCTTTCACGATTAATAACATTTATTGATAAGTTGAAAACACATTAGGAAACTTCTCTGCTATGATGCTGTTCATCAAGTCGTTTGACGTTAACAAGTTACTTAACCACCTTCAATATTAATTTAAAAACCGACCATGTAACATTTGATAATTTACAAATACTTCAATAATGTGGCGTCAGCTTGCAACTGAACACATTCCAAATCTAGTATACACTACAGCAATAATACAAGAATATGAAAATTAAAACAATTATTAAATTCAAACAAACGTATGCTTCCCTCTAAGAATTTTATCCGGGTCAGAAAACAGGTTTCGAGAAACGTATGCTTCCTTTATAGTCTTATCCAGCTCCTTGGTGACCTCATAACTCAGTTCTGTAAATACATTGAGCTTCCGTCATATATTGTAACAACATATTCCAAGATGACAGATGACGTACCTGCAACAGACTAGTTAGTATTAACGGTTTGTCAATGTGCACCACAATACGTCACAACAGTTTCATCAGCTCAATGTTAATTAGCATACACCACTGTTAATAGCGGAATTAAGTATAGCACACCAGCGAGGAACCACCCCCAAACAAAATCAACCAACTAAAACCAAATGTCAATCATTTCATACAGTTTAGCAGAAATTAAAAATCACAATGTGGTTCAGCCATATAGAAATGTCCACCGCATCTCACAGAAAGTTACACTTGATATCGCTCGGGCCGATTTCAAGCAGCGAACACAATCACAGTACCTGCATTGCTATATGCCATATGATGGGGCACTTGCACTTGCCACACGTCAATACATCATTCGCCGATGTGACCTTAATATACCTTAACATACACGCCGCCAACATGCACTGTATGATTTGGCCAAACTTGTCTCCGTGCAGTTCCTCCCTGGAAACGAAAGACAGTACAGTCTTCCAACACAATCAGCAAGCGTAACCTCCTGCACTTGTCCTTACTGACTAGTGTCGGTTCTCAGCGTAACAGCGAACAACAACAATCTTCTCCACGCTGTCACAGGAAGGCACTTCCTTCTCGCTCGCCCCGTAACCGACTGTTCACAGACCAAACCACCGCCAAAGATCCCCATTTTCCTCCACCAGAGTTCGTTTTTGCGGAAGAAAGCCAACGCCGAATTCGATCACAGGGTAGCCAATCTACTCATGTGCCTCACACGACACAAGCGTCAGTTCCAATGTGCCAGTTGGCGGGCTTCCACATGGGCTTTCTCTCCCATAGTTTTCGGTTCTCCCCTTCTAAAACAAGGGTAATGCATATTTTTTTGCCCCGGTGGAGTAGCCAATCGTTCTAAGGCGCCTAGCTACGGAGCGCGCGGTTGCTCGCCGTCGGAGGTACGAGTCCTCCCTAGGGCATGGGTGTGTGTGTGTGTTTGTCCTTAGGTTAATTTACCTTAGTTTAAGTAGTTTGTAAGCTACGGACTGATGACCATGCAGTTTGGTCCGATAGATTTACAATCATTTGAACATTTTTGTCGTACTGCAGTCCACACTGATCCATAACTCTTCTTGGGGACTAAACGCTTAAAAGTGATGGCACACCATAGACTTACTTGGCTTCCCCATACTCGCTACCTGAAGACTAGCTGCATGCGGAAACTTAATGCCCTCCGTTCCCTAGCCCAATCATCCTGGGGTGCGGATCGTGCAACACTCCTTCGCATCTATCGCGCTGTGATTCAGTACTGATTAGATTATGGGTGCCAGTGTTATGGCTCGGCAGCTCCTTCTGCCCTGAAACTGGAAGACCCAGTTGTGGTGTTCACTTTGCTACTAACGCCTTTCGGACCAGCCCTGTCTACAGTCTCGTTGCCGAAGCGGGAATTGCCCTTCTTTAGATTAGGCGGCATCAGCCATTGCCATTCGACATTTTCCCTACACACCTCACATTTCATGTTCTTTTTTCTGGCGATGTGGTTTCGACTTCCTGATACTCACCCGTCGGATTGCGGTTCGCCTCCCTTTGCATCTCCCTTCCCTTGACTGTACGCGGTCCTATACCGCGCACTCCTCCTTGGATGGTGCTCCGGCCATGGTTGGATCTCTTCCAAGGTCCAAAAGCTTCAGTGTCCCCCATAATATTCTAAGCGCTTGTTACACCCAGGGTGCCAACACACTGATGTCTCGAAAGTTACCGGTCATGCAGGACATATTTTCGTACCTCCCATCAGAATGCCATTCTCTGCCAGAATCCTGTAGTTTACGGCAGAATTAATTGCCATTAGTGGAGCCCTCCTTATATCAAGCAGAGCGCCGTGGACCGTGTTTTCATCTGTACCGACTCCACGTGTAGCTTGAGGGCCATCCTTTGGTTTCTTCTATGAATGATCTCGTTGGCCTCCTTCATGCCGCTTGCTCTGTTAGCCTTCTCGCTGGATTCCCAGTCAGTGGGTATCCTAGGGAATAAATTGGCTAACCAGTTGGTTAGATCAGCATTATCCGTTCCCCTTTACAATCCCGGCTGCGGATTTGCGGGTGCAGATCCTCTTCTCACACAAAACTGGAACAGCAACTGGCAGGCTCTTGCCCCATCTAATAAACTCCTCTCCATCGAGACGACTACTGCAACTTGCTCTTCCTTACGCACTTCTCGGAGGGAATCCACTGTCCTTTGCCGTCTCCGCATCAGACATTCTAAGCTTCTGACCCATTATTTTATTTTGGGCAGTGAGCCTCCCCCACATTGTGCTTATGGGCTCTACAATCTGTACCTCATATCTTAGTGGAACGTCGGCAACTCGTGGCCCCTCGAGCCACTTCCGCACTCATTGCCTTTAGCTTTGGCGGATGATTCAAAAAATGGTTGACCGGGGCCTTGCGTTTCTCCGTGAAAGCAGTCTTTAATCTCAGCTATGAGATTGTATCTCTGACGCTCTAACAGGTGAGTGGGTTTATAGCTCTCCCTCCGAGCAGCGTGGTTTGAAGCTCTCCCCTCCTCTTTCAAGGCGTCCATTTCTTCTTTTCCCTCATTTTATAACTGTCTCTTTTTTTAAATTTTTAGGATTCAGTACATGCTTCTCATTAATGAATCGGGGTTGTAGAGCTTACAGAGCTGTGAGGACGTGCATAGCAGAATTCCGCATTTTAGTCGTGCTGGTGCAATTGATTTTAAAAACATTCTCGTTTCCCTTTTTTTTACTAGCAGAATGTCCTTAGCCGGAAGGCATCTTTCCTTGCACTCCACTCTGAAGCAAAAGGACTGATTGCCTAGCTGTTTGGTCCATTCCTCCCATCAATCAACCACCACGAAAAGTCGCTCAGTTTGACCGACATAATATTTACCACAGTTGCTGTACTCAGTCATGTAGATCTCACTGCTATCAAGTTGTCACATGCACTTCTCAACTTACGTTTCACACGAACTTGTGCGTTGTTGAAAACCACATCTAGCCTTTAAACTTTTTTCTGGAACATCTTACCATGAAACTTCATTAGAATAGTTTTCTGTCTTTATTAGTTCCAAGTTCTGCCACAACCCTGCCTTTTTCACCTGCGACAGATGGAAGTTTTCTTTGTCTAGGCGTTTCTTTCCGGTAGGGACCGTTCAGTTTATCAGCGAGTTCTAACGGTTGTAACTAAGTCGGACGGTTTAGCGAGTTCTCTCTCAAAGATCATATATTAGAGACCAGCTTCTGGGTGAGACGACACGTGTCACTACAAAATGGAGCAACGTGTTAACGTAAAGTTTTGTTTCAAATTAGGCTAAACGGCGACGGAAACACGTGGGATGTTAGTGCATGTGTATGGTGTTAAAGCATTAAGTAGAATGTTTGCTTTTGAGCGGTTGCGGAGATCCGCTTCACTGGGGTCGCTTGTTGACATGTCCGTCAATGTGTATGCGCGGACACCTAGTCCTCGCGCCGGCCGCGGTGGCCGAGGGGACTGAGGCGCTCCAGTCACGATCTGCACGGCCACTACGGTCAGGGGTTCGAATCCCCCCTCGGGCAGGGATATTTGTGCCGTCCTTAGTAGTAGCTAGGTCATAAGTTTTGTATCGCTTCCTCGTCGCCACTTGTGTGTCCCAGCCTCGTCGCCGCTTTTGTGTCTCGTTTCCGTCGTTGGTGTCGGTGGCCGAGTAGAAAGACCGACATAGTCAAAAAGGATGCACCCTTGTGCAGGTGGGAGGTGACCAGCCAGTGGGACAGCCGAAACACTAGAGTAAATTAGAACGAGATATATATTTCTTAGAGACTTAGTAATACTTAACTTTTACATAGCTCAGTACTGCAGAATGCTGATACATAGTTGAGCTAGAGGCCTGCCTAGTGCCTATCCGATAGCCAAGTCTTCACTGGGGCCTATCTGATTCCGAAGTGTTAACTGGTTCCTATCTCAGTCCCAAGTGAACGATGTCGATCAGTGGTGGCCACGAGCGGAGTTGTAGCAGAGGGCGCTCGTGGCTGACGTCGTAAGCACGCCGCGCCGTGCGTGCATGGCGGCGCGCGGCGAAAGTAGGTGGCGCGCACTTTAGACTTGTGCGACACCACAATAAGTAGTTTGTAAGTTTAGGGACTGATGACCTCTTAGTTAAGTCCCATAAGCTCTACAAACATTTTTCCAAACCTCGTCCTCGCTACCGCGGCTTGTAAAATATGGGACCACTCACCGAACTTACCAGACGCACAAATGGCTTTAGCAGTACCTCATCGGCGAGAAAAGTGAAGGTTATGGAATCGTTATAAGTGAAGGTGTTGTTCGACATTGGCGTCATAACATTTCGTGACGGACGTACTAACGTGGCCGACCGAGTGTCGTGAATGATACACTTTTTGCACAAATGGATCAAATGTTCAAATGTTTGTAAACCAGTTGCACCAAACTATAATGGTCATCGGTCCATGGACTTAAAATGTACTTAAACTATCGTAAATCTATCCTAAGGAACACACACACACACACACACACACACACACACACACACACACACACGCCCGATGAAGGACTCGAGCCTCCGGCGGGAGCGTCCGCGCAGACATGGCGGAATTTTGACACTTTCTGTCATATAGCCAATTTCACTACTCATTGGAGATCTTATCGACACACCAATACTTACGCAAATGATCAATGCAGTAATAATTTCAAATTGCTATAGAAAATAATTTTCATATCAGTTGTTGTTTCTCATTTCTCCTCTTTAGTGTAATTATAGTCAGTACAGTTTAGTTTTGTCCGACGTTGGTTCGAATAATAATGACGGACGCCTCCCGCCAACAATGGATTATAAACAGCTGCACCAAATATACTGAAAATGCTCAATATCTGGGATTAATTATAAAGACCTGAATTAAATGCATAATATTTTTGTCACTGTATTTTCAAATAATAAAACAAAATCAATCTTCGTTATAGACCTGAACTTAATGGCTGCTGAATAACAAACTTTATCTGTTCCACATATAGTACGTGTTAACAGTTCAACGACTTATTGCAAAGAGAGCAAATCTAAAGTTACGTATGGATTACAATCTATACTGCTGTATGTCCATCATGCGTATGTAATATCCACTATGCCGGCCGCGGTGGCCGAGGAGACTGAGGCGCTCCAGTCACGGTATGCACGGCCAATACGGTCGGGGGTTCGAATCCCCCCTCGGGCATGGATATTTGTGCCGTCCTAGTTCGTAAGTAGTTCATAAGTAGTTTGTAAGTTTAGGGACTGATGACCCCGTAGTTAAGTCCCATAAACTGTACAAACATTTGAACATTTGAACAATATCCACTATGGTAAAAGAATAATTATGTGATTTGACATTCCGTGAAACAACTTAGTGGCAATGTGTAAATCTCCGTTTACACACAAATGTAGTGGCGTCAGTAGTAGATGTTATTTTAACAGCTCATGTGGGACTTAACAGATTCCAGACAGAAAAGCTATTTCGCGATTTTTACAATGGGTAAAATATCGAACAAAGCTTCTGTCTTAAATGTAGTTTATATGGAATTTCTTGGCGAGGTGCTTTAAATGTTACATGCGGCTTGCGGTGAATCGATTTTTATCGAAAACGTATATCTGTGGTACAATTTATTTAAAACCAGTCCAGATGCGGTGGTGGATTTTCCTTGCTCTACTCTGCCATCAATGTCCTCAAATGAACCTTTTATCACTGAAGTAAAAGCAAATGGTGACTTAAAATCGAAGTTTAAGATTGATAGACAGCTCTGAAACTTCTGTATTCGTACCGTTTTAAATTGTTGTTGGAGGATGAAACATGTTGTCGCACGACTAGTGCGAAAGACTTGAATTTTATACAAAAATTCAATCTCTTAAAGTTCTATAAAGGCACGATGAAACGAGTCCACGCCGACTCCACATTCATAAAATGCTTTGTCACGAGTGATGAAACGTGAGTTTACGAGTGCGACATGGAAACCAGTAAACAAGATCTGGAATGTACCCTTCTAAAAATGTGCAAATGGGAATTAATTTCATTGTTTGTTAGTTCCTAGGCTTACAAACTACTTATACTAAGTTGAACTAACCTAAGGACAACACAAACACCCATGCTCGAGGGAGGAATCGAAACTCCGACAGAGAGCAACCGCGCACTCCGCAGCTAGGCGCCTTAGACCGGTCGGCCAATCCACCGCTGTCGCCTTCTATACCCAGCGAAAGGTCCAAAATCACGTCGAAGTCGATCAAAAGCGAAGCTAATGTTAAAACTGTTTCCGATTACTGCAGTGGTTTGTATTCTGAATTCTTTTTGTAGAAGGTGGGACAATAAATGAAAAATTTAAAACATGGCTGCGTACAGCAACGGTAATTCAAAGCAGTAAATTAACAGCCAACCAGTTGCAAATTAAAGTTTAATAAACTTTACCGCGGTTTCAATTGATGTCCATGTATCTTCTGAAGAAGATTAATTTATATCAATTGAAACCGCGGTAAAGTTTATTAAACCTTAATTTGCAACTGGTTGGCTGTTAATTTGCCGCTTTAAATGAAAAATATCCCCGCACTATGCGGTGATTGAGAGAGTAAATTTGTCGAAAAATATCAGATTTGTGGTAGGGTAGCTCCTGAATTTTTCCTCACAAGGAAATAATTGTGAATTAATTTCTGGCATAAAAGAGAATTCTCAGTGTTTTAACATTTTTTAATTCGTTGGCGCAAGTATGTTATTTCGGAAGGGGCTTACGATAAAGACGATGCAATACATTTTGGACAATTGTTTTAATGACCGGTTTATTCATTGGCGTAAGTATATTATTTCGGAAGGGGCCTAAGTTGAAAAAAAAAAAGTCAAATGTTCAAATGTTTGTTAAGCTTAAGGGACTTAACTGCGGGGTCATCAGTCTCTAAACTTACAAACTACTTATGAAGTACCTTATACTAAAGACGACACAAACATCCATGTCCGAGGGGGGATTCAAATCACCGACCGTAGCGGCCGTGCAGACTGTGACTGGCGCGCCGCAGACCGCTCGGCCACTGCGGCCGGCGGCCTACGTTAAAGACGATGCAATAAATTTTGGACAAATGATACATATTTTGTGTTTCATTGACCAATTCCCTGTCAACCCAAATTCTCAACTAATAGCCTCGTACCCATTGATTCCTCTTGCTGGATAGCTTAATTTGTTAAGACTATCGCTGGCCCGATGCGGGAATTCCGCGATCGAATTCCGGTCCAGCTGAAATTTTCAACTTGGCCGTTTAATTTATTTCAACGCCTGAAACGGTCGAAATGCTTCATTATTTCGAATTCGTAAAATTTGTGTTTGTCCTCCAAGTCATTAGATCAGCATGCAACAGGTGGGGGTGTCCTGATCCCTGATGACATTTTAGTAATAAAGATTATTAGACCCCTCATCGCCATTAGCGCTGAATAATTATCAGTATAAGTTTTACTCTTGTGAAATATAACCGCAGCAGCTCTTGAGAAATCATTTATTTATATAACCACCCTCGCAAATTAAGGTTACAACATCAGTACAAAAACATTTAAAATTTAAGCTTTTAGGTTATTGGGCGTAAATGTTTTACCTCTTTGAGTGGAGTATGACAGGACTTAAAATGCTTAAATTCCCCTGCAGAAATTTGGAACTGTGTCCATAACAGTGAAAGTGTTGCCGTTGCAGGATTTTTGTTTGTTTGTTGCACAAACTGACATCTGGTAAATGATCGATGTTATTCTTATCACGCGATCTGGGTGGCCAACCATCAGCAGGAATTGTCTAGAATGTCTTTCTCACGTATCAGTTGCGGCACAGTGACAAGAAACATATTCGTCCGTAAAATTCCATCGTAGCTTGGAAATATAACTAGTTTTCCATCTGAGTTCTTTATATTCATACAGCTGCTTTTCTTGTCACCAAATGCCTTTTATTTCCTGAGGGAGGTATCTATTTTTCCCCTGTTTATACATTGTTCTACAGACTTGCATTTGCCATCTTGCCATTCCTACGCACCTATTTTGCACGTCTTGTGAATCTCATTTCTTATTCGTCTGTAGGCCCTACACGATTTTTCCTGTTGCATTTACTGCATCTCCTTTCATCAGTTACATGTCGTATTTCCCGTCGGGCCTCGTGGTCTCGGGGTAAAACGCTCGACTGGAAACCGAAAGGTTGTGGGTTCGAAAAACGGTCGGGTCGCGGAATTTTTTCAGTGTTCGTTTCACCACAGACTTCACCTCTCAACGATGTGAGGAGTTACCAGAAACGACACGTTAAGCTGTAGCTCCCCTTTCCACGGTTGGATAACTTGGGGTAGGCTACGGACACGCAAGTCGCCGAAGGGCGTCCACTCGAAAGACTTGCACCAGGGCACTGAGCCACACGAATGTATAGTATTTCATGTGATGTCCAAAGATTTTTTGTATATCTTGCCTTTCTACCTATTTTGTCCTCTGCTGCCTCCCCATTTCATCTCTCTACTGTTTTAATTGCCCCCGTTTCTGCCAATTGTTGCGTAAATCTCCTCCTGAAATTCTCAAGAGCTTCAGGTTCCTTCAATTTATCCAGGTCCTATTTCCTTATTATCCTACCTTTCTGCAGTTTTTTCAGTTTCAGCCTGCAGTTCATGACCAATACGATATGGTCAGGATTCATTGTCCCTGGGTATGTCTTACAGTTTAAAACCTGGTTCCAAAACCTATGTGGTACCTCCTGGTGTCTCCTGTCTCTTCCACGTATACAAACTTCTTTCGTGATTGTTAAACCAGGTGTTTTTTACGATCAAATTATCTTCCTTACAGCAGCCATTTCCCTAAATTTGGCTTTGAAATTGATTCCTCGGCTTGAAGAAAACGGTTACTATAAAATCTCAAATATTCTATTTCTTTATAAAATTACTTAAACTGTCCCCTCCCTTTCATCAACCTTTTTTAAATTTTATTAGCTTATTATTGAATTTTCTTTTAATAAACCATTTTGAGCCTTAAACTATTTGTTATGCCACTTCATTATTCAACCAGTTTCGCTTGCTACAACCAAGACACTACATGGAGAACATGACAAGACTCTACATAACTTTTCATACATGTCACACGCTGTAAGATTTTGTTTAGTATTATTATGAGTCCCTCTGCTCCGCGGTTCTAATTTCTGATTATGCTTATACGCTGCACGGCATTGGCCGTACGTCGTAAGGCGCCTTACGGCGGAGTGCGCCGCTGGTCTCCGTCGGAGGTTCGAGTCCTCTCTCGGCCATGGGAGAGTGTGTGTGTGTGTGTTGTCCTTAGCGTAAGTTAAAGTAGTTTGAAAGTATAGGGACTAATAACGACTGCAGTTTAGTCCCATAGCTACACAAAAATTTGAACATTTGATGTTCCAACAAGTGAAACCGGTTGAATAATAAAGAAGCATAACATACAGATTAAGGCTTAAAATGTTTATTCAGAACAGTACTTAAAAGCTGTAGACAGACGTCAGGATAAAGTTTGGTTATTCTTGAAAAGCCTGCAGTTATTGCATGAACCTAAATGCAAACATCGACATTGAGTGCTTTCGAAGTAGAAATTGCACTGAAAGAATTGCTTAAATATTCTTTTTTATATCTAACCTTTGGAATGAGCTTCACAAACTTTCTAGAAGTTTCCATCGAAATATTTTAGGCGGAGATCGAAAAACACGCCTTTCACACAACGTAGACAAAGTATAGATTCATTAATGAACTGTGGTGAATAAAATGAAGATGAAAATTACAGTCAGTAGTTCTACTTTGAAATGAAAGAGCTAAATTGTAATTGCTAAATTTTTTAAATGGTGAAAAACAATACATTACATATACGGCCTTTTTTAACGGATGGCTGAGAAGAGAGATACAGATTATTCTTTTCCCGCGCGGAATCGCCGTGTGGTCTAAGGCATCACGTTACGGACTGGGCGGATGTTCCCGTAGGAAGTTCGAGTCCTCCCTCGGGCATAGATATCTGTGTGTGTTGTCCTCAGTGTAAGTAAAAGTAGTTTGTAAGTCTAAGAACTGATGACCATAGCAGTTTCGTCCAACAGGTGTACAGAATTTGAAACTTGACTATTCCTTTTACCTCTATATTAGAACATATTCATGGAAATGAAAAAAAATTATGAAGACGCATCACTCAAAATTATTTGCCAACTGAGAAATTATTTGTTTTCAAGTATTTATTTTCAATGAAGCATTCATGCAATTGATAAATACATTTATCTTATAAGTTATATATACAGTATGAGTGATGTCGTGCATGTCCGAAAGAAGACATCGCTTTTGATCCCACAGTTAGTATGAATTCATATTCACGGAATTTATAAATACTTACGAGGTATTAAAACAGATTAGCAAAATGTATTAAATAAAATAAACCTGGCTGATAATGTCAGAAGACAATTTCGCTAATAATAAAACTGTCACGCTTAGCTATCCCATCAGTAAATCGTACATAAAACAGGGCAATGAAATGTTCAAATGTTTGTTAAGCTTAAGGGACTTAACTACGGGGTCATCAGTCCCTAAACTTACAAACTACTTACGAACTACCTACAACTAAGGACGGCACAAATATCCATGCCCGAGGGGGGATTCGAACCCCCGACCGTAGTGGCCGTGCAGACCGTGACTGAAGCGCCTCAGTCCCCTCGGCCACCGCGGCCGGCTGATGAAATGTGAATGATGATGAGTGCACTGACCTAAATGTATCTGTCAAAGACGATTGCATCTCATGCTATCGAAATGTGATAGCACAATTTAGGAGTCGTTCTTAATGAGTGTTAAGTATCTTTGGCTGATAGTTTCAAGACGTATTTTGTATATCATTTATTACTCACGGAAGTATGTTCTCTGCCTTCGTCAGCTACCGAACGGGAATCGTAAGCCGTGTAAATCATATGCAGTGTAATAATTCGTGTCACTGTATTAATCCAGTTATGTATTTCAAACTGAATTAGCCACCGCATCTGAACATGAACGTGAGTAGAACGCTCTTTAACGAAATCAGGCTGATCTTTATGGCGCACTGAGCTCACAGAGCATTAGTTCAGCTCGACTAAGTTGCCGGTACTGACAACTGCAGTGACGTGACACTACTCAGCGTGCTTGGCGAAAAAGTGCAATGTTTTCATGGCCATGAAGTAAGTTTATTTCGCCATAGCAAACATTGCACGTTAAGCGAGTAAATTGTTTACACTCTGATTTGCTGGTCACACAAGAGATGGAAGTTAAACTCGGTATTACACAGCACAAAATTTTTATTTTATTTCATTTTTCGCAAGGTAGTAGTTCCTTTCGTGATCCACTTACATTTCAGATCAATTTGTATTTGTTTCAGATAAAAGTACCAAGTAGAAACCGTACTGGCTTATAATGTAGTATGGGGATATAAGCTGCCTTACACCAGGGCACGTATTGGGCACATTAAATGAGCCTTTATTGGCAAAAATGGCATGTATGATCGCAGTCCCTGTATTATATCCTTGTTACTATTACTTATAATACACTAACAAGGAGTTCAGATGTAAATCGGATTTTAGAATTTTTTAAATATTTATGCTACGTGAAGTTCAGAACTTAAATATCAGCCAAAGCCATTCGACGTAACTCGCAAAAATTATCGAGAAAATCGACTTTGAAGTTTTTAAGGTAAGCGAAAGTACCAATCAGATATGATTTGCAGCATCTGTCGGTGTAGCGCAGGTTCTTGCGTTCTGACCTTACAACCCTAGGTTCGGTGGTTCAAATCCTATTGTGACATTTTTTCGTTGTTTTCGAATACTTACAGAATTTTAATATCAAATGGTAAGTTTTACGAAAAGAGCACGTAGTTTTGTTTATTTGTAATTTCCTATATTTAATAGAGGGTGTTAATAATGATAGTTTCAATAAAATAAAAGTAAGTTTAATTTTTTAAAAGTATTGGCTTCAGAATTAGTTGACGACGGTATTTTTGATTGTTCAGTTTATGATGAGCTACGACACTGTTTTTGGGACAGCTACTAATGACTTTCCAAGCAGCTAACCTACTCAACCATCCTTTTCCATAACGACAAGTTTTCCAGCTCGTCTACATACGGATAAATAAGTGTAATTACAGATCCCAAAATCTATAGATATAAATGTCAATGTCTGTTCGGTGTACGCTTATCACGTCCGAACGACAAGACGCAGAGACTTAAATATTTGTACAGTTACTAATTTATACCTGAGGAAGGTTTTAGGCACGGTTTTATAGCGATCAGATAATTATTTAGTAATTTGAAGAATATAAAGCGAAATTCAGAACAATAATTACTCTTTGAAAATGATATTTACTCTTTGAAAATGTTTTCATTGGTTGCATTGTTGCTTGATGGTTGATAATGATAAAATGGTGGAGTATATTGGGCTGGAAAGTTATAGGTGTATATAGAATTCTGTGTGTGTGTGTGTGTGTGTGTGTGTGTGTGTGTGTGTGTGTGTTCTAATATTTCGCTCTGCAGCGGAAACTACAGAACGCAAACGAATGGTCTGTGTGTAATTGTTGTCCGAAGTCTCCCGTTGTACATCATAGCAGTTCAATGCCGATAGCTATAAGGGGGTGGAAGATATGGTGGTTGAAAGTCATCAAATTAAAAAAAAATGAAATTGGGACTGAAGGCCAGCGATGACGTTTGCGACTCTATAGCAAGGAGGTTACATACAGCGAAACGTGATGCCACAGACCATGTCTATGCGTGCTACAATGTTTTCAGCTCTTTCTCTGTAAGGATAATCATATGAATAAGGAAATTTAAGAATAAATAAATAAAGCAGTAAAAAAGAAATGTCTTACAATTAAAATAACGTAGTTTTTCAGAATGCCCTAAAATGAAATTAAAATGAATTTGGACATTACTCTGACCATACGTGTTGAGATATTGCAGTGTTATATTTACCGGTTTTATCGATATCTGAGGACCGATACTCACTGAGTTCCTCGAGCACGGACAAAACCATTAAGTGTACTGTGAGCCACTCCGTGGTCTACGCAAGTCCATCAAGAGCAAACGGTCTGGACTGCTCACGGAAGGATTGTTTCTGCTCCACGATAACGCGCGTCCACACGTCTCCAGGGTCACATAAAGCGTACTGGCAAAGTTCAAAGGGTAGCAACTCGAGCATCCGCCCTGCAGCCCGACATGTCGCCCTGTTACTACCATCTCTTCCGTCCGCTACATTGGAGGACAACATGGTTGAAGCTGAGGGAATTGAATGGAATGGACACAGCTTGTTCACCGCACTTAAACCCTGGATGCTCTTGGCAGACGCATTGCAGTCAACCCGGTACCTCCCACAACGGTTGCACTCATAGAAGAATAGCTAAATGTCACTCAAGAGCTGATTAAAAACCTCATACTGTCCATGTCGTGCAGCTTCACTGTCCGCCTGAGGTGATCTCACCCCGTATTAGAGGGCAACGAGAATGACTTTTTAAGTATTGTGGTAGATCCATGGTGAAAGAGGTGAAACAGTCTTGGGTACAAGTACGCGGTTTCTGCGGGAAAGCCGAATCTTTTAGGGCGTAATTGTTTTTATGGAGTTGCGCCTTGGACGTAGGCAAGTTGCATGCCTGTAGAGGTTGTGGGTATGCCGGCTGGCAGGGGCCGACTGGCCTGCCAGTACATCATATAAAAGCGAAGACACTCTGACAGAGAGGGAGATCACTTGCTTCCGTACTACCAGCTTTTCTTCAATCTACAAGGTGTGTTCCAGTGGAAAGGTACGAAACGTCTTAATAACAAAACCAGTTAAAATTTGAATATGCCGCTTTGGAATAGTTTAGTGCGACATCTAGGGCCGAGAAGCATCCGAAGTCATCTCCACCTAAAAAAATTCAAGGCTGATCTCTCAGCAGGCAAGGTGATGTACCGTCTTTTTTGACCCAATTTCTCGAGCACAGAAACATTAACGGGGACGTGTACTGTGAGTCACTGCGTACCCTACGCAAGTCCATTAAGAGCAAACGGCTTGGACTGCTCATAGAGGAAGAGATTCCGCTCCATGATAACGCCTTTTCCACACGTCTCCAGGGTCACACAAAGTGTACTGGCCAAGTTCAAAGAGTAGCAACTCCAGCATCCGCCTTACAGCGTGGACATGTCGCCCTGTGACTATTATCTCTCTGGTCCGCTAAAAATCATCTCAAAAGAAAACGCCCCAACTCGGACGACGAACTGAAGGACACTGCAAAGAACTGGCTCTTGTCACAGACACAGGAATTGTGAGAACAGGGAATCCTTCGGCTCGTTAAACATTCAGATAGTTGAAACTTCTTGGCAGATTAAAATTGTGTGCCGATACCGGGACTCGGACCTGGGACCTTTGCCATTCGCGGGCAACCGCTCTACCATAGTTGTGATCTGGTGATTATTTTTGAATAAAGACTTCAATTATACTCACAATGTCGTTTCGAACCTTTTCGTTTGAACACCACTTGTATTAATTTATTCCTCTTTTATTCGAAATAATTTTTCGTCGTATCTAATATTCTTCACTGTTTCGTGCTATCAACGCCAACACTAGATCCCTTCTGCAAGTTACGCCTGTCTACGAAGTCACTGTCAGACCAATATCTGTTTATGCGCCATGTGTCTGTATTTGTCTGCTTATCTCGGACCGTACCCCAGTGTGCTGCGGTAAGCTCGCCTCGTTTTCATGCGGTTTTATCTCTGTTATCAGAATATCTACATTTGCAAACTTTCATTTGCCATTTCAAGTCTTTTTAATGCTTGTGACGTATGCGATTATTCGCTACAATACCATTATTTAAATAATTTTATTCGAGACCATTGCTGTTTTCGCAGTGTAAGGCAAGGGATCCATTTTACTCATTTTAATTTATATACTTTACTAGTTTAATTCCCGCTGCTTAGCACGCGTAGACTGGATGGGCTGCATTTGTTGTTTCTACTTCTAAATATAAATAGATTTGACTTGACTTACTTCCTGTCGTTCCCTCTGGAACGTAGTCCCGAAACGAAATTTCTCCATCTAGTACGATTTCTAGCGTCTATGCACTTACCGTTTATCAGGAAAGTAAGTTGTGTAGATCAAATCACACGTAAAATGCACTCGTTTCGATGTATGCAATCACGAAATTCAACAATAATGATTGTAATAAAATCACAGATTGATCACTTGATGTAATTTGCGAAACGTCAAATCGATTATTTAAAGAGATGTATTAAAATAAATTTTTTAGTGCTTTATTTACTTATTCTTATATTTCCTTATTAGTAAGCTTATCCTTACAGAGAAAGAGATGAAGACATTGTAGCACGCATAGACCAAATATATGGTCTGTGGTATCACGATTCGCTGTATGTAATCTCCTTGCTTCAGAGTCGCAAACGTCATCGCTGGCCTTCAGTCCGATTATTTTTTTTTATAATTTGCCGAATTTCAACTACCATATCTTCCACCATCTTATAGCTATCGGTATGGAACTGCTATGGTGTACAACGGGAGACTTCGACCAACAATTACACACAGACCATTCGTTTGCGTTCTCTAGTTTTCGCTGCAGTGCAAAATATTAACACACACATGCAGTATTTTATACACACAGATGCCTTTCCATCCCAATATACTCCACCGTTTTATCATTATCAACCCTCAAGCAATAATGCAACCAAAAAAACCAAAATTTAAAGAGTAAATATAATTTTCAAAGAGTAATTATTGTTCCGCATTTCGCGTTATATTTTTCAAATTACTAAATATCTATCAGATCGCTATAAAATCGTGCCTAAAACCTTTCCCAGGTATAAATTAGTAACTATACAAATATGTAAGTCTCTGCGTCTTGTCGTTCGGACGTGATAAGCGTAGACGGAACGGACATTCACATTTATAGATATGGATAAGGTAACCTGAATATGCGCTAAGAGAGTGAAACGTGATATCGTTAAGAAAATTTAAAAAACTGGAATAGACGTTTTCCATTCCTTGAATCATAAGGGCACAGAGAGTAACCGCAGTACAGAGCGCATTGCATTCAGAGTCAGTACCGGCAGTGGTATGTAAATGGCGTCAGAGGGTGTGCGCGCTATTTTAGCCGCGACCCGCAGTGAGCTGCCCTGACATTTGCTGGCCCCGTTCGTTCACCCCGACGCTGCGACACGCGACCGTGTAGCACAGATCCCCCAGGGAGTTTCAGCCTGACTCGCTAATTCCTCAGGACGACCTCACTAATAGTTACTCCCATTTATGGAAACTCACCGTAATGTCACGGTGGGTAACGAAAGTTCTGAAATCGTAAATGACCTAGGAGCAGTAGTTCGTGGCAAAATTGTGCCGACCAGTGTAGATTGGATTAGGTTAGATTAATACTTGTTCCATACATTATATATACGACACTTCGTAATGTGGAACGTGTCCGTTTATTAAATGACACAGACTGGGGTTCTCGCCCGAGTCTCAGGACGTGCGCTAGCCGCGCGTTTCGCGTATTTCAAACGTCAACATCGCGTCGCAATATCTCGGGATGTAATTGGAATATTGCGTTGCAATCAACGCCATTGTTTATGTGATTTGTCGTGCTATGAATTTCTGAAGCAAAAATATAGGGTGTCCATTTAAAAAAAAACATAAGTGTGTGTTAAAAAAACACATTTGCTTTCGTTTTAGAATGTTTTCAAATATGTACACTCATGGGCCCCAGCCGTACATTGATACCGGTAAAAGTCGTTTTCCAATAGCTGTTATTGTTCCAGAGATATTTTGGGTGGGCAAGATATTGTGAAGCTATAGTGAAGATGCCTAGATCATTAAATAAATGTCTGCAGGATGATCTTGGGTGCGCTACAGCAATTATTGTGATTACACGGTTTTGTGCAATGAATAATTTTTTACTCAATGTTGAATTGCCCTAGAATATGATCCCATATAAAAGCAGTGAATGAAAATAGGCATAGTAAGCCAATTTCCTGAGATGTATATTTTGCAATTTCCCTGACAGCATAAGTAGCTGAACTCAAACGTTTCAGCAGATCTTCAATGTGTTTCTTCCAATTCAATCGCTCATCAATGCAAACACCTAAGCATTTTGAATAGCTACAGATTTCTGCTGAAACTCTAAATTTATTAATGGTGTCATTCCATTTACTGTATGAAACTGTATATATTGGGTTTTATTAAAGTTTAAAGAGTTTGTAGAGAACCACTTAATAATTTTCTGAAGATATCATTTACATTTTCATCAGTTAATTCGTGCTTGTCAGCAGGCGTGATTGCTATATTTGTATCATCAGCAAAAAGAACTAGCTTAGCATCTTCGTGAATGTACAATGGCAAGTCATTTATATATATTAAGAACAGCAAAGGACCCAAGACCGAACTTTGTGGGACCCCATTTTTGATAACTCCCCAGTAAGAGGAATTAATTGTTTCTTCTGTATCGTGTAATCTGTTTATTTCAACTTTCTGCACTCTTCCAGTTAAGTATGACTTACCCCATTTGTGCACTGCCCATACCATATCACAATACTTGAGCTTATCTAGAGGAATCCCATGATTTACACAGTAAAAAGCCTTTGAGAAATCACAAAATATGCCAACTGGTAATGTCCGGTTATTCAAAGCATTTAATATCTCATCAGTGATGGTATACGTAGCATTTTGTTGAGAAGCTTTTTTGAAAACCAAACTAACATTTTGTTAGAATTTTATTTTTACTAATATGTGAAGCAACTCGAGACTACATCACGCTTTCAAAAATTTTGGATAAAGCTGTCAGAAGTGTCCATTACGAAATCATACGAAACGCAGAAAGACGGCACCTGGAAGCCGGCTATTGACGGTGTAACTGCCTGTCTTTATGAACCTCATCTTTGTTACCAGAATATTTTCCAACTGCAGCGGAATGTGCTCTGATATGAAACTTCCTGGCAGATTAAAACTGCGTGCCCGACCGAGATTGGAACCGACGACCGTTGGCCCTCGCGGGCAAGCGCTCTACCATCTGATCTATCCAAGTACGCTTCACATTCTGTCCTAAAAGGACGCCAGCACCTCGCCTCCTTCCTCCAGAGTTGCCAATTTGGGGGTACGTTGCTAACTCTGGGCGGACTCAAAGAGCCTCGTAGCGACAAAAAATTATTTTTCTGATTAGCGACTTTTTTAGGGACTTTTCTAGTTTTGAGGGAAATCGTAGGGAATTTGTACAGCATTTATCTTAATGTATATAAAAATTGTGGAGTGTGCGCCTATATTTCGCTCTGCAGCCAAAACTACACATCGTAAACGAATATTGTTTGTATGTGGTAGCAGGTATCAGTCTCCCATTGTGCACTCTGGTAGTAGAGGGTTGAAACGATAAGGGGGTGGAAGATATGAGAGTTGAAAGTTACCGACTTATATAAAATTCTACGTGTGGCGTCAATATTTTGCTCTTCCGTTGTGCACCATAGCAGTTCTGTGTCGATAGCTATAAGAGGGTGGAAGATGTAATGGTTGAAAGTCGTCAGCTTATATAAAATTCGGACTTAAGGCCAGCGGTGACCTTTGACACTATAATAGCAAAGAACGAAAAGTGATGCACATTCTTCAGTTGCTTTTCTGTAACAAGCGTACGAATGAAGAAAAATAAGTGCATATTGCAGTTTGAAAAGTATAACTTCCAAGAAAGATGCCAAAGCATAAGAAATAAATTTTGATGGTTTCTTTAGTAATACTGTCCCAGAATCCGTTAGCGCTAGTCACGACGGTGGTTTCATCAAATTCGATGTGGCTACCGTTTACTAAAGCATGCTCAGCTAAATCAGATTCGTCAGCGTATGGTAAACGATAAAACCTTTCATGTACCTTCCTGCGTTGTTCAACAGTTCAAACTGTTGGTTCAAATGTTCAAATGTTTGTTAAGCTTAAGGGACTTAACTACGGGGTCATTAGTCCCTAAACTTACAAACTACTTAAGAACTACTACAACTAAGGACGGCACAAATATCCATGCCCGAGGGGGGATTCGAACCCCCGACCGCAGTGGCCGTGCAGACCGTGACTGAAGCGCCTCAGTCCCCTCGGCCACCGCGGCCGGCAAACTGTTGGTCCGACATACGACTAACTGTTGAACATCGCAGGACGGTACATGAAAGGCACATGGCTAGCACTAACGGATTCTGGGACAGTATTATGAAAGAAACATTCGAAATTAAAACAATTGATAACACAGAGGGCGGCCAGCAGTTCAGCGCGGTGTGGGATCCAGCGATCGCGGAGTTAAAAGCGGGCGCATCCAACGCATGCCAATATATGGCGTCACATCCGGCAGATAGTGAATATGTCTGTACTTGTCGCCACGAGGCAGTCATACCACTTGACAATGGCAAAGGAGTGCTTGGCCGAAATCTCGTGGAGCCTTAACCACTTGACGCGGACGGAAACTCGAGAACATTTTATTTAATTTATCCCCGCGAGACGATGCATTCTTACATTACATACTACATTCGCACCATCAACAAAACAGGCTCTGATAACGGTATACTACGCCTTCCACGTCGCTGGCAACGGGATATACACAACGCTTGTGACTACTTTGAAGGACAGTAACAGGTGCAAACATGTGTAACGCTTTCTTATCGGTTGTGAATCAATAGTTGCCACTATTTAAGTTTCAACCCTGGTATCTTGTATGACTTTACGGTAATTATGACTTCGGTAGTGTACGCGTTCCCAAGGGGCACAAAAATACTTTCAGCTGGGCGGAGTCGAACCCGCGACAGTTGCAATACGAATCCGATTTCTTTCCGCTTCCTAAACACAATCACACAGGGCCAACTGATAAGATGCATATGGTGATAGGTCCTAAACGCTTGGTCATCTGGATTTCCCACTTGGGGCACTTTCATGTGTGATCACGCCCTACGTGTTCCATACCTCATGAAACTATGAGAATAAAATGACAGATTGGAGTCCATCCCGGAACTTACCTGCACTCGTTTTTCCTGAGTAACGTACGCGACTGGAGTAGGAAACGAGGGCGTGACAGTAGCGCACAAATCACCCACCGCCACACACCGAGAAGTGGGTTACGGAATGTAGTTACACAGGAAATGGACAAAAATATGCAAAAATCTATCATTGACACAATAAATATTTATTAGTGATAAGTTAGTCCTCCATTGGATGTGAGAACAGCTACAACTCGTCGAGGAACATACTATTTACTTATTATTTGACATGCTCCATTACACAGTAATATTACATGTTTGATGGTTAAATTCAGGCGATTACATCAGGTATTTTTACAACTACAATTACAGTAGATACGTTGACAGGATTTTCAAAAGAAAGCGTTATGACTAAACATTATCTGTCGCTTTACACAAAGAAACCAAACGATTTTATACATCAGGAAATATTGAATTACAGATATTGTAAAAGTCTATAGTGAATTTATGTACCAAATTAAATTTACTGACAGGCCACTGTCCTCCTTTGTCAGCTATTTTTTTCCTGAGATGGTCCCTCTCTTTCAGTAAGTTGCAGCAGTCGAAAACCACGTGGCCAATAGTTTGGACAGCTCTGTTGCATGTCCACGTCCCGTCTTAAATTATTCTGAACCGCTGATAATCGGCTTTGTTTCTCATGACCTGTTAACATTGCTGTAAAATTCGGAGATATTGGCAATTTAATCGTTAAACGTTGTCGGATCGTAGGAAAATACGGTTTAGTGCTTCCCCCGTTTATGTTCTTTGCCACTCAATGTCCCATTAGTTCCTATACTTCTCTCGAAGTTTTTGCTTTACAGCACTTGCGGGTATTTTGTTGTAGCGTATCGATTGCCGTGATCGAGCTTCTCTTTTCGCATGGTTTTCAGCTAGTTCATTTCCCCATATCCCTCGATGTCTTTACAGTTTCCGGCCGAATGGTATCATTTATTGTACCAAAACATCAAAATGTTGTAATGTTTGTTAAGTATATGGGACTTAATTGCGGGGTCATCATTCCCTAAACTTACAAACTACTTATGAACTAACTTATACTAAATAAAGCACAAACATTCATGCCCAAAGGGGGGGTGGGGATTCGAACCTCCGAAGCGGAACGGCTACGCGCATCTGAGCATAACGCCTCAATGCGCTCGGCCACTCTGCGGCAGTCCAAAACATCAGCCAGTTACTTCATTGACGTCGGAGCTATAAATCTGTCTTGAAACTCTAATCCAAAAGTCGCTATAACGGTTTTATCATGCTTGAGACCTCGATTTTGCTGTCCAGGGTAGATATACGATGATTTTCTGTTGATCTACAAAGCACGCCTGAACATTTTATTTTCACCGTGTGTATAGGGACAATATCATTTTTAGTATGTCAGTGTTCGTTAGCAATATATTATAGTAGGCAGTTTGTTTTCGATGGTAGTGAGTGAATGCTTCTGTTATCCGACCACTGAGGTTAATGATAGAAACAGTTGAATACCATGATATAGATGCCCAAAACATACTTGACCGTAGGAAGCAGGCATGTGTTAATGACTTTTTTGTAATTAACCATAAACAAACCCTCTTATTTATTAAACGATGAATAACTAGATCATTCCACATACTTCCAGTGATCAAGTGGTCAGGGTTTGTGATGGTACCTTGGTGTTGGCTTCCGTTATTCACGGTTATTAATTATTCGGCGAAGAGTAGGCGTCCTCTCCTTATCGGACGTAGTTGTGGAGTTGCTGGTCCATTCCTTGTGTTGATGTGGGGGATTGTTGGGCGGATGTGGCTGCGGATGGTGAGGCGGCACTGCTGGGACCAGACCTCAGGCTTGCGGACCCGGCTGCGGTGCCAATCGATGCACGCGCCACAGCCAGACTCCCCGCACACCTGCACCGCGGGTTGCCGGCACCTCAGGGGACCCACACTTCGAAACGCCTACCAGTGGTCAGACGAGCTGTTATGAAACTATCGATATTGTGGGCAGCCGCAAAACGTGCGTACATTCTGCTCTGCCTCGCTCTTTCCACAGTCCAGACGAATGCAATCATTCGTTGCAAAGGAAAGGCGTTTAGAAATAAAAGTACATGACTGGTAAAAGTGGACTGTATTTGTGAGAAGCTCTACATTTTGAGGTAGATACACGTGCGTCCGAACAGGTTGGCGGTCACCGGCCGAGTCCCCCCCACCGGCCCAGTGCCGGCCGTTTCATTGTGCGAGGGCCAGCAGGTAGCGGCCGCCCTTACCTGCAGCCACAGCGTCCGGTCGCTGCTGCGCCCTTGTGGCGCCTCGCACCGGTACCGAACATTCCGCCCACCTAATTTGTATAAATTACACTAATACACAAGTTACAAAAAGCACAAGGTAGATAACACAAACAAAACAAATAAATGGTTGAGGAACTCAGGTCTGATGTACATGAAAGAAACACAAGTTCAAATAGTTGTTGAATGGTTATGCGCACTAAAGTCTACGTTTCCTGTGGAACAACACAAATCTTCGACAGCCGTCGTCTATAGGTTCCTGTTGCTGTGCGCACTGAAACCACACGCACCAAACCGTCAGGACCAGGGTGAGTGCAAACAATGACCCCAGACCGCAACACGAGAGGTGGCGAGTTGTCTTCCTTCAGAATAACCAATGTACCCGGCTGCAGACTGTGTTTCGCTGACGTCCATTTAGTTCTCTGCTGCAGCTGTGACAAGTTGTCGCGTGACCAGCGTTTCCACACGTGCTGCTTACACTGCTGGATGAGCTGCCATCTCGACAGCTCGAATGATGGCTCCGGAAGCAAGCCTGGCTCTGGGACTGTTGTCAAGGGTTCACCGATAAGGAAAAGGCCAGGAGGTAGGTACGAAAAATTATCTGCATTATCAGGAAGATAGATCGAGAATTTAATCACGCTTCCATTTGAGTTAGAAGAGTCTATAATTCTTCGAACGTTAGCACTTGGTTTCCCACCACTCTCCTTAGATGCGTTTTTATGAATTTTACACCTGCTTCCTATAATCCACCAAAATGTGGCGCATGAGGAGGGATAAAATGCCACTGTATCCCATTTTGTGATGCACAGCTCTCGATTTGTGTTACATATGACAGTGCTGAACAATTTGTGCAGTTCATGCAGATCATTCCTTGCTCCCACGAACGTCTTTCCATTGTCATTGTACAAGTTTGCACAGACACCTCGTCGTGAAATAAATCTTCGGAGAGCAGCAATGAACGCTTGAGAGGACAGATAAGTGACAAGCTCCATGTGTACTGCATTTGTTGCCACGCAAACAACCAAGTCAATGTAGACCTTTGCCTTCGTTTTACATCTCTTTCCACCGTATTGTGGGCCGCCATAGTCATCCTCACAATTAAGAAAGGTACTTTGATACACGAACTGAAGGTAGTTTTCCCATAAGATGGGTTGCAGTAATAGCCTTCAATCGGTAACAAGGGAGACACTTGTGAATCATTTGCCTGATGACTGAGCTTCCTGTTTGATCCGTACCTTGGTCAGAAACTTTCTACTAGGATTACTAGGAGTTATGATCCTGGAAGCAACAAACGTAGATGCTCGCCCATGAATGTTTACTTAGTTACATGATGCTTAGGAGCCAGAATCATGGGATACCTTTGACTGTAGGAAGCATTTGACTGCTCCAACCTGCCGCCCACCTTTAACAACTGTTCTTCGTCTAAAAGCAGATGAAGTGAGATCACTCTGCTTTTCTTGGGGATCGTTCGACCATGTAGTAGCTCTATGATCCCCTTGCAATACTCGCAGTCCAGCGTGGTTGTTTTTCATTGGTAGTTTCACCACGTATCTACCATTAGCGTTTCTTTGTATGGTTCTTTCAAAATACTCCTCACACAAATGCTCTTCTTTCGTTCGCACAGAAACATTCATTTCTTCTTCCTGACAGAACCGTTCAACCTGAGTGTTAAGGTGATTAGTGCGTGTGAGGCATGACAGTACATTTCGTGCCTTGGACTTCAAAGACAGAGGAGGTATTTTGCCTGAAACAATCCAGCCGAACGATGTCTCCTGCAATGTTGGATGATTCTTCCTCTTCAGCTGGCTTGGCTTCAGTGCGTCAAAAAAGATCGATGCTCCAAGCAGTAGATCAATCTCACCAGGTTTATGGAAAGCTGGATCGGCTAGCTTTAGGTGCCTAGGAAGCTGCCATGAGGAAATTTCAAAGGATGCTGATGGAAGTGTCCCTGTTATACGTGGAAGTAATGCGCAGACGGCAGTTGTGCTGTAGTTACCAACTCTTGAGGAAATATTCACCTCACAAACATGCGACGATTCTACCGTTTGAACATCACTGATTCCACTTATTGGTATCGCACGCCGACTGAGCTGTAGGCCCATCCTAACTGCCAGGCTAGAAGATATGAAGTTCATCTGTGATGCACTGTCAAGCAGTGCTCTGCATTGGTGTACCTTCCCTTTATTGTCCGCAATGTCTACAAGGACAGTCGATAATAGTACTTCTGTAAGTTGCTGATTTCCCTTCACGGCGCAGTATGTCTGCTGTTCTGGTACACACGTTTCTTGCTCTCTATTGCCACTGCCACTGGCTCGTTCCTTGTGCAATAACGTGTTGTGGCGCTTTTTACAAATGCGGCAACTCCCAGCACGGCATTCCCTTTGCCTATGATCCGTGCGCAGGCAGTTAAAACAAAGCTTTTTTCTGCTCACAAAGTCTAGTCTGCTTACAATATCGCTCTCTTTGAATTTGGGGCACTTATTTAGTTCGTAAGCTGCGCCACAAAATACACACTTAGATGATGTTGAGAGGAAGGTTGGTTGCAAACTGTAACCTTCTGCTTTAGTACGCTTGGCGGCCGTCTGGTGGGAGTGTTGTAAAATTCTGTCTGAATGAATGAGCTCTAATGTCTGACAGCTGCTTTCCAGAAATGCCACCAAATCTTTCAGACGAGGAAAAGTGGTGTTAACTGTTTTAGATTCCCACTGTTTCCTGAGATTCACACTAATGTGATCCAACAAAAAGTGTGAAAGTAACACCTCTTGCAGTGGAATGCCGACCTTCAGAACCTCAATTGCGTTCAAATTTGTCATCAGCTGGTTGATTAACATACGCAAGTCCTTAGCTGATTCAGTTTTGATGCTTGGCAGATTCAGAAGTTGCTTAACATGTAAATCTACAATTAACTTTGGATTATTGTATCTATGAACAATCAGATCCCATGCAATTTTAAAGTTGCTCTCTGTAACTGGTAAGGTTTCAATCAACTTACGTGGTTCACCAGACACACAAGACAACAAGTAATAATAACGCTGGACATCAGTTAAGGCGTCATTGCTAATAATTAGTGCCTTAAAGGTATCAAAGAAGTGCATGAATTGCAACGTTTCCATTAAATGTTGGCAATGAAATTGCAGGCAGCTTTATTTCAGGTGCATTGTATGACGTTGCTGAATGAGGAGGTGCCACAACATTCGATTGGAGCAATGTAGTTATTTTTGACTCTACATCTAAGCACAAGTCTTCAAATGACTCTCTGTCAGCATCATGGGATTCTTCCAGATCGTTAATTTCTAACTGAGTTTGTATTTCGTGATATTCATTTTTGCTTGTGGTTAGCAATGACTGCCTTACTCTAATATCATTGAGATTGGATCCGTCCTGAAAGTTATTGAGAAATGTTGAAATTCTAGTCACTCGTGACTTGATGACTGCTCTTTTCTTAACTAGACTACGTTTCTCGACAGGATCCATGACAGGATATTAGAGCACGGGATAGAAGATTAAGGAAAAAGAGCCAGGCTGCTTGCAGAGCAGAGCGACGGTACCTGGCGATGCGCCGAGTGGACCGCAGCTGCTGCAGGAGTCGGCGGCGGTGGCGCGGCTCGCTGGCGGGTGGCGGCGTGCTGCGGCAACGGCTGGGCTGGGCTGCTTCACGACGTCTACTGGTTGAGGCGCACTTCACAACACGACCGACACGATTCCCGCGTATTCTGTAGTGCGGACAGCTCTACTACGGACACTGTTAGTGCACTGGAGGCACTCGAATTCATGTTAATCTGAGAGATCAACCAACAAAGCCACGAAACCGGATACTCTTAGTTCGCGGTACGCACAGTCAAACGCCGGAATGGTTCTATTCGCGCCCGGAGGACCAAATGTGGGCAGCCGCAAAACGTGCGTACATTCTGCTCTGCCTCGCTCTTTCCACAGTCCAGACGAATGCAATCATTCGTTGCAAAGGAAAGGCGTTTAGAAATAAAAGTACATGACTGGTAAAAGTGGACTGTATTTGTGAGAAGCTCTACATTTTGAGGTAGATACACGTGCGTCCGAACAGGTTGGCGGTCACCGGCCGAGTCCCCCCCACCGGCCCAGTGCCGGCCGTTTCATTGTGCGAGGGCCAGCAGGTAGCGGCCGCCCTTACCTGCAGCCACAGCGTCCGGTCGCTGCTGCGCCCTTGTGGCGCCTCGCACCGGTACCGAACAGATATTATTCATACAAATTCGACATTAATTTCTGCTATATCGAAGTGTCAACATAAAATGCTGATTTTTGTCTTTAAGGGAAGACGTACTGCCCAAAATGCAAAATTTCGCATTTTTACCTTTATGCAATTTATGATAATATGGATGTTTAAGCTTAATTTGGTGTTGCTTTTATTGAAATATTTATTTAAAATAGTAAATAATCGAATATTTGACATTAATATAATTTGACGTAATGTCAGGAGTGCAACTGGAATAATTCAAATAATAGGGAAAACAAGTGTATTCCAAGCCACAGTTGAATGTTGATAAAGAAATTTTTTAATACTTCATATGTAATGCACAAACAGTTTCGATGCTCTATGACATCATTTTTAAGTACTCTACAATAGATATTTTATAAATGTACAAAGTAAAGACAAAATGTATTTTATTTTATAAAAAAAATTATTGTGGAGCACTTGCAAATGATGTCATAGAGCATCGAAACTGTTTGTGCATTACATATGAAGTATTAAAAATTTCTTTATCAACAAGCAGCTGTGGCTTGGAACACACTTGTATTCCCTATTATATGAAATATTTGACAATCATGCACTGATTTTTCTGATAAATTTGTTTTCCATCATTTCGCATATTGGCATTTTTCTCTGGAACTATATAGTCTAGAAGGCTGTGGTGTCTTTTGTTTTGTAGAGAACTACCCGTTTCAAAAAAATGTTCAAATGTCTGTAAATCTATCGGACCAAACTGCGTTGTCATCAGTCCGTAGCTTACAAACTACTTAAACCTAGGTAAACTAACCTAAGGACAAACACACACACACACACACACACACACACACACACACACACACACACACCCATGCCCCAGGGAGGACTTGAACATCCACGGCGAGCAACCGTGCGCTCCGTAGCGGCTACTCTACCACGGCAACTACCCGTTTCGCGAGTTGCCTGCACTAGCGGTACTTCGCAGTAAACTCTTTGATCTGTGTATTTGTTTGCGTTTGACAACAACAGTTACCCACTAGCCCGTTTTAGTATCTGTGTTTCTTGTGACAGTTTTCATCATGACTGAACCAAAATTGGTATTCGTACTTTCAGTGATGGGTATTCTGGAAGATTACAGGTTTCGGAATATCTGGGAATTCATAAAGGTTAAATACCACTGAAAGTGTGATGGACTTGCACCAACTGCGAATCATAAATGCAGGGATTGCAACATACAATGTCACATAACCCAAATACAAGAGGAAGAGAGAAGCACTGGGTGAGGAAGAGGGAGGAGGAGATGAGGACTAGCGTCCAGGAGGATTCTATTATTTTTTCATGTATCAGTTGGCTGTATTTTCTCAAAATGACATTTTTCAGTATAAATGCACCTTTTTGTCAGAAACTTCTGAATCTACATCAATGAATTATTTACCAAATAACGTAGATAGTACAATGATGTCGGAGCTCTATTTTAGTAGTATTAACTGTAATAGTTAAAATTCAAGAAATTAAAATTGTGAAATTTACACACATAAATATTTGTATAGGTAAAAAAATAATAAATTTTTCCAGCTGTTATTTTAAAGTGATTGTCGAGAAATACAGTTACAAAACGTGCGAGAACATATGATAAAAACACCACATTTATGTACTCAACAGTTTCTGAGAAAACGGGGCATCTATATAGCCAATTTAATATTGTCGAGATAGGGCGGTACGACTCCCGTTAATGCGAGGACAGATCAAACCTTTTGCACTTCCACGCTATGGCTATTTACTAAATCAGCTATTCAAAAGCGACACAGCTATGGCAACCAACGAGGATCACTCCAAAAGATATGTATACTATTTTTTAATACAGTTTTATTCAATTTTGTGTCCCGACTTCGTCGCCGCTTTCGTGTCCCAGCCTCGTCGTAGGTGTCGGTGGCCGAGTGGAACGAGACCGACACGCTGGTGCAGGTACGGAGGGGAGCAGCCAGAAACTATAAACACTCGAGTAAATTAGAAAGATATATATTGCACAGAATGAAACAATACTTAACTTTTACATAGTACTGCAGAATGTTGATACATAGTTATTAGAGGCCTGCCTAGTGCCTGTACAATAGCAAAGTCTTCACTCGTGCCTATCTGATTACGAAGGTCCTAACTCGTTGCTATCTCAGTCCGAAGTGTTTACTCGTTGCTCTCTCAGTCCGAAGTGCGAAGTGGCCGATGTCCTTCAGTGGTGGCCACGAGCGGCGTTGTACCAGAGGGCGCTCGTGGCTGTCGTCGGAAGAACGCCGCGCCGTGCATGCATGGCGGCGCGCGGCGAAAGTAGGTGGCGCGCACTTTGTACTTGTGCGACACCACACCCCTCCCCCCCAAACCGCCGCGCCGTCGTGGCGTAGGGCTGAGGGCCACGGCGACGGCACTGGGAGGAGGGCCTGAGCGGGGGCGTTACTGGTGGGACGGGCGTCGTAGCTGAGGCCGGGATCGAGACGCCGTCCGCGCCCCGGCATCCGCCTTGCGATCCTCCAGGGAACCCGCCGAAACCTGGGGAAGGGCGCCCGCCCCCGCCCAGAGGGAGCAGGTCATCTTCTTCTGAGGTGCGTGGCCCAAGCTGGGGGGCCCCGCACGGTCCCGGAGTCCCTCTCGGTGACGCTGTCATCTGCGGCGGCGACAGCGGCGGCGACGACTGCGTCGGATGTACGTCGACGTCCATAGGGATCTCGTAGTCCGGGGACGAACGATGTGGTTGTGCTCCCTGGCGGTGAACTGGGTCTGGAATCAAGAAACCGGAGACAGGATCGCGCGGTCTGTGCAGGCGCAATTGGTTTGTGTGGCGCCGCAGCTCCGACCCTGTGGAAGAACGTACAACATACATATGGCGCCCAAGCACGCGTTGAATGGTGCCCGGCATCCATTTCTTCTTGTTTCCAGCAAACACCCTGTACAGCGCCGGCGTGGAAACCTGAAAACGCGTAGCGCCATACGAACCGACTCGGTGCGTGGGAGGCTGCAGCAGGTGAAGGAGAGTGCGGTGACGGCGGCCGTGTAGCAGCTCGGCAGGAGACGGGCCGTCACGTGGCATGCACCGATACGTAGACAGGAAAATTTGAAGAGCTTGCTGCCTGGAGTGCTGACCTTTCATCTTTTCCATGTGAGACTTGAATGTTCGAACGAAACGTTCCGCTTCGCCATTGGACTGAGGGTGAAAAGGTGCGGTGGTGATATGCTGAATGCCATTCACACGACAAAACTGTTGAAATTCCGCACTAACAAACTGAGGTCCATTGTCACTGACGATAGTTTCAGGCAAGCCTTCGATGCAAAACACTGATGTTAAGGCACTGATTGTACTAGAAGCTGTCGTTGAGTTCATGGCAATCACAAAAGGAAACTTGCTGAAAGCGTCTACAACAATTAACCATCGCGTATTCCAGAAAGGTCCGGCAAAGTCAATGTGTAAACGTTGCCATGGTCCCTTGGGGCGTGGCCAGTCTGAAAAACGTTGCGGAGGAGCCGCCTGATGCTCCGCACAAACAGTACACTGTGACGTCATGTTCTCTATCTGAGCGTCCATACCAACCCAGGTACAATGACGTCTGGCCAGTTGCTTTGTCCTAACAATGCCCCAATGTCCTTGATGCAGGAGGCGTAACACTTCTCGTTGCAGGGAACGAGGAACAATCACTCTTGCTTGGTCGTTGTCGGTATGCAACAACAGTACACCCTGACTTAAAGATAATGCATGACGTTGTGCAACATAACGTCGAACCAGAGGCCGATCAATGTCTTTGGCCCTGGCAGGCCACCATGAGCGAACAAAACGTGCTACCACACTTAGGTCTGCATCCGCAGCTGTTTCCTGTGCAACCCGACGAGAGTTCAAAGGAAAGTCTGCGACAGCGGAAGCATCTCTGGAATCTATCTGACAACATGCCATTTCTGAAGAATCAAATGACACATCCTGGCCAACCGGAAGACGGGAAAGTGTGTCCGCGTTGGCGTGTTTAGTGGTAGGTCGGTACAAAATCTCATACTGATAATTAGACAATATCAAGGACCATCTCTGAAGCTTTTGTGCCGTACGTGGCGGAATCGGCTTTGTGGGTGAGAACAACGACGTGAGAGGCTTGTGGTCAGTCAACAAATAGAATTTTCTGCCATAGAGATAATGATGAAACTTTGTGACGCCGTAAATGATTGCTAAGGCCTCCTTTTGTATCTGACTGTAATTCTGTTGCGTCGGCGTCAGTAGCTTGGATGCAAAGGCAATAGGACGATCATGACATCCAATACGATGTGACAGAACTGCGCCGACACCGTACGATGAGGCGTCAACTGCTAACACTACAGGCTTCTGTGGGTCAAAGGGAATCAAACATGCATCACTGAGTAGTGCAGACTTTAGTTTGTCAAAGGCAACCTGACAATCTTTAGACCATACAAAAGGAACATTCTTCCTACGTAAGTGATGCAGTGGAGCTGCAATCTGAGAGGCATTGGGAATAAACCTGAAATAATAGTTAAGCTTTCCCATTACTGCTTGCAATTCCTGCACATTCTTAGGAGGAGGCAAGTCTTTGATTGCTCGAAGATGTGACTGTAACGGATGGATTCCTTGGGCATTAATCACATGGCCTAGGTACTCTATTTCAGTTTGAAAAAACGAACACTTTGCTTTATTGCAACGTAGACCTGCTGCAGTCAAAACTTTGAAAAGGCACTCCAGGTTTGCTAAATGTTCTTCAACTGTACGTCCGGATACCACAATATCATCCAAATAGTTCGAACAACACGGTACAGAAACTGTCAGCTGTTCCAAAAAACGCTGAAAAATAGCGGGAGCGGAAGAACTGCCAAAGGGTAGGCGTTGAAATTGAAAAAGGCCCATGTGAGTATTAATGACGAAAAATTTTTTGGACTCGTCATCAAGTGGAATCTGTAAGTATGCCTCTGCTAAATCAATCTTAGAAAAGAAACGAGACTGTCCTAATTTGTCCATTAGTTCGTCAGGTCTGGGCAGGGGGTAAGTGTCTACAATTGTTTGACTGTTTACTGTTGATTTGAAGTCCGCACAGAGACGAAGTTTTCCTGACGGCTTGGGTATAATTACTATAGGCGAGGCCCACTGACTCGCAGAAACAGGAGAAATCACCCCACTATCTTGCCAACGTTTAAGTTCTTCGGCAACTGTATCACGCAAGGCGATAGGCACTGGTCTAGCTTTACGAAATTTTGGAACTGCAGATTCTTTTAAAGTCACATGTGCCACGAAGTCTTTTGCACAACCTAGTTCCGGCGAAAACAAGTCACTGTATTTGTCACACAATGCATTGATTTTATCCTGAGGCACTATTGACGAAATTTGAAGCACATCTCTTTGAATTGATAAACCAAATAAGTCAAAAGCATCTAGTCCAAAAATGTTCTGCGTAGATTTGGCCTGAAGAACAACAAAAGCAACTGTTTCCGTAACACCTTGAAAAGAGGCAGGCAGGCTACACGTTCCTAGCACGGGAATATTTTCACCTGTGTACGCTGTTAACACTTGCTGTGACGGCGACAATTTTGGCGAACCCAGAAGTTCATACGTCTCTTTATTCATTAACGTGACAGAGGAACCAGTATCGAGCTGAAATTGCACAGTCTTATTGTCAATGGAAAGATTCACAAAAAGTTTTTGCTTGCGGCGCTCGACAGGTGCGCGAATGTGGGCAACGTCTGCTACGGTTTGTTTACTGCGCTTGCGCGGGTTGCGTGCGGTAGGAAGTGGCTCATACTCGGCACACAGCGGATTAACCACACTGTCACTAGATGACACTACCGCCGGAACGGCGTCCGCGCAATGCGAGGCTACTACAGAGTCACTAACTACTGCACTACACTTTTGAGTAGCTACTTGATGTCTACTGTCACTAGCTACACAGTACTGGGCACTATTACAAGGAGCAGTTGCAGAAGGCACTTTTTTCACTACAGGAATGCACTGTTCATAGTCATTTTGCTTGTCCCGAACCCTTGTCCGTTGCACTGTTTTACGCGCTCGTCGGCGCTTGCTACGTGGTGCACTATATAGTTTTGCAATAGGTGCAGAAGAACTTTCTTGTAATTGAGAACCAACTAAAGCACTGTTCAATTCCACAGCCCGTATAACATTTACAGAATGAACCGTTCTCGCACTCTGCGAAGCACCGTTTCTAACGGTACCGTTCTTTGAGATTTTAATTTGCATACACACAGACTGCACATGCCCCGATTTGCCACATTGATAACAGGTTGCGTTGCGACTAGGGCAATGAGCACGCTTGTGGCGAGACACACACTGGGGGCAAGATTTACGTACATTTTTCTGTAATGAGCGTTGGCGCCCGTTATTCAAATTACTTTGTCTAACACGACGGGGCGACCTTTGTGTCGCACTTTTACACTGGCTACTGTTCACTGTCTGTTCAGCACGGCCTGTACTATTGTAAGACTCACTAGTGCTATACTGAGAACTACGGCTAGGAAAGCGTCCGTTGCGGCGCACTGAATTAACACTGTGGCTTTGCATTTCTACATCTGCTAAGTCAAAAGTATCATGCGCTTCTATTAGCTGCAGTACACTGTCTAATGAAGGGTCTGACTGTTTCAGAATTGCTGCCCTAATTCTGGGGTCCTGAATATTCTGCGTAATCGCATCCCTCAACATCACGTCACTATACGAAAGTCCACAAGAGCAAGTAAATTTACATTGGCGGGTTAAGCCCTTCAATTCCGTAATCCACTCTTGGTGTGACTGCTGCGGTAATTTTTTAAGTCTGAAAAATCGGTATCGTGCAGCGGCTACAAGAACTTTTCTCTCATAATGAGCATTCAGTGCATCTACAATTTGTTCAAAGTCTACATCACGAGGAGATGCGAGAGGGAAAAGTTTTTGCAATAGTACGAAAGTCTGGGGACCCACAATCGATAAGAAAAGGTTCTTCACTCTCTGACCTGTAATTTGATGAGCCGCGACGAGTTCTTGAAACTGCGCGAAATAGTCACTCCATTCTTCCTCACGTTCGTTGTACTGCCGGAACGTCGGAAGCGGTGCGGCGGCAGGTGTGGGCTGCTGATGCGACGGCTGTTGTTGAGTTGACGTCAAGTGCGCCACCGCCTGGAGAAGTTGTGTAATTTGCGCCGTCTGTAACTGAATAATTTCCATTAAGTTTGGGTTCGGGGTAGTGGCCATGCTGACCGATTAGGCGCCGCGTATACAAGTAAATTAGTACAAAACACAAATGCAAGATAAATGAGGACGCTCTGCAACAAAAAAGTCCACAAAATACGTAACAGAATATGTTCCCCCAAAAATCTTATAATAAGGGTGGGTGGGCGGGAGCAATTTTTGCGTGCTCCGACTGCTGCTGTCTGGCTGCTGCAAGCGGGCTGGTCCAAGGTTCTATCACTCCTCGTCGCCACTTTTGTGTCCCGACTTCGTCGCCGCTTTCGTGTCCCAGCCTCGTCGTAGGTGTCGGTGGCCGAGTGGAACGAGACCGACACGCTGGTGCAGGTACGGAGGGGAGCAGCCAGAAACTATAAACACTCGAGTAAATTAGAAAGATATATATTGCACAGAATGAAACAATACTTAACTTTTACATAGTACTGCAGAATGTTGATACATAGTTATTAGAGGCCTGCCTAGTGCCTGTACAATAGCAAAGTCTTCACTCGTGCCTATCTGATTACGAAGGTCCTAACTCGTTGCTATCTCAGTCCGAAGTGTTTACTCGTTGCTCTCTCAGTCCGAAGTGCGAAGTGGCCGATGTCCTTCAGTGGTGGCCACGAGCGGCGTTGTACCAGAGGGCGCTCGTGGCTGTCGTCGGAAGAACGCCGCGCCGTGCATGCATGGCGGCGCGCGGCGAAAGTAGGTGGCGCGCACTTTGTACTTGTGCGACACCACATTCAACATGTTTAAAAGTTTTACAGTGTGTAGATACATTCTTTAGGAACAATATTTTCATTTCTCCATGTAATCCCTATTTCTCTTAACTGCCTTACGCCATCTTGGAACCAGCGCCTGCAGTACGAGGCCTGCCGCTGCGAGGACGATCCTCAATATTGCCGTGCCCGCTTTCATCACGTAACCTGCTTGCCCGCCGACTAACTGTACTGCCATCGACAGCAGCATCTCCATACACCTTGTTCAACCTCTTGTGAATGTTTCCCACTGTCTCGTTTTCACAGCACAGGAATTTGATAACAGCACGTTGCTTCTGACGAACGTCAAGTGTAGCAGCCATTTTGAAGATATGCTGTGACGGCACCACTCACAGGTACAGGTTGAACTAAGATTGAAAACAAGCGGAAAGGATATACCCACAAATTGTAAAACTTTCAAACGTGCAGAATGAAAACTGTATTTTTTTAAGTGTGCATTTCTTTTGGAGTGACCCTCGTACAGTGTGAGTCCACTTTTCATTATAGTCTCCAAGAGACAGTAAACTTTTCTCGGAACGGTCAAACAACTTTTCGATTCCGGATGCATAGAAATCTCCTCCAGCGTTTTGTAACCACACGGACACAGCCTCGTCGTTGTACACCGAGGTCCGTTTTGAAAGTGTTAAAAGATGAAAAAGCCGCATGGTGCTAAGTCGGGACTGTATGGAGGATGTTGCCATACCTCCCACTGGAATCGCTACAGCAGTTCGCCCGTTTTGCGGGCCTGCCTTCGCGATCTTCGTCTGTGATATAAGTGCGTCCTGCCTCAAACTGTTGACATCGGTTTACAATTTCTTGCCGGGAAATCGTACGCTCGCCATACACAGAAGTGATTTCACGATTGAACATCCACGCAATTCACTCGTTCGGCTCATAGTAATCGGATTGTCGCTCGCACCTCCGTTGACGCTGGTCACACAAAGATCAACCACAGCAACCTCCCTACTTGACGTCTGCGCAGTTCATATTCTTTTACCGGCTTTGCCCAAGACACAGCGGGTCCTGTGACGAGTTAGTGCATCTTACTGTTTGATCCGCCCTTTTGATCCGCCCTCGTACTAACGGTACCTGCTCGCGCTATGCTGTCCCTTATTCCAATTAAATGGAAAAGAAAGAAAATAGGAAGCACACGTTTCTAGTATGTGTAATTTCATCATGCTTTGTGGATGTGAGATATACTTTGAAAGCGATCTTATACTATCTTGGACTTGGCTGTTGTCATCAAAATGTATAATCCCCTCAACTAATATGCAAATGCTTGTAACTAGTATGCAAATACTAGCAATTAGAATGCAGATAACCTTATTGCATATTAGAATGCATGTCAGTGGCACAGTGAACGTAATGATTTACACGTCTTCTCATTACAGCACTTTATAACTAATTGCATTACACATTACTGCATGGAATGCACTCAATTCTATTACAGTGATCTGACTCAGAAAAGCTACGGGTCGCCACTACCTTTTACTTTAATAATAAAAAAAAAAAAACTAGAAAAAATATGAAAATTATGAATTTAATTCCCTCCCTTTTAAGCCGCAGTGGCGACAGGAGTGAAATATATTTAATTCAAAAGGCTACATTCAGTTAAATCTGTCCAAGATTCCAAGAGATAGACACATACAAAATGTTTCCCCATACCTGCTTAGACTTAATCGAAACAGTGCCCTCCATGTACATGACTGGCGTTAGTTAATTGAAGTACAACTATACTGGTAAAAATTAATATATTTTTGCTATTAACACAGCCTATTATTACAGTAAGATTTGTGATACATGCCACGTCTACTAAATACAAACAAAACAAAAAAAAAAGTCAATGGAATTTTTATTAAGGAGTGAAGTACACTAAAACCTAGCATTTATACATGAAAACAATTAATTTTACTGGATATAGATAAATTTAGATTCCATATACTTAGTTACAAAGAACCCTCTTCTATTATTCAATAGAACAAACTCTGGTTGGAGGTATGAATAACCTAACCTTGAGCTCACTTCACCAAAAATGATTCTACCACTTTCCCAGTCGATAAGCGTTGCAGCGGCGAAAACATTGCCTCATTTTTTTGCAGCACCGTTCAGCAGCGGACAGTGAAGACAAAAGACGTCAGACCCCAGGCTTGATGTATGACCGACCGTGCACAACCGGTATGTGCGTATGTTTCCGAAACGGGTTACAAGCCAATTACGCGGAACTACAGCATGCAGTAAAGTTACCACTGGCTAAGTGGGTACAAACGCGATAAGTCAGCAAAATGAAACTTTCACTCTGCAGTGGAGTGTGCGCTGATATGAAATTTCCAGGCAGATTAAAATTGCCTTTCGCGGGCAAGCGCTCTACCACTGAGCTACCCCGACACGACTCACGGCGCCGCCCCCTGCGCTGTTAGTACAAATTTGTTAGTACAAATTGACAGTAACATGTGATGATCAGATCGGCAAACCGGAAAAATTGTTGTCCTAATTACTGTGTACCGTAGTACCCTATTAACAAAAAGGTTAAGTTGCCTGTCAGATTCTTGACATGAGGTATTCCGATGAAGCACTCGAAAATTTCTTCTTGCAACAAAAATGTTTTGAATTTTCTACATCAATGTGAGAAATAGTATAATTATACATGAAGCCAATGACAAATTAAGAAAATTAGGTGTGGGAGGTTAAATAGATTGTGGTCTTGTAGTACAATGCACCATTTACATGCTGTTATTTAACAATGCAACAGTCAGTTCTTGCTCTAAGTGGGAAGACAGGCTGATAACTTGATGATGAATTGATATGTAATAATAGATCAATATTTAAATATACAGCTCTAAAAGTGACAGTATATTTATAATGTAAAGTTGATGGTGTTCCTCCAATAATTTTTTCGGTATACAGAGTGAATCACCTAATACTTGCACCGCAAATATTGCGGAAACGGAAAGTGCGATTGATGTGCGGTTTTCTCAGAATGAATTGCTAGTCAGGGGCTTGTATTTTTGGCCAATAGACAGAATGTAGTATTACTTAGAAAGTGTATTTTTTATGCAAACATACAGTTCTTTAAATGGAGTAATGGTTGTTTCTATCATGCACTGGTATTTTTGACACCATCTGTGTACAAAGAAGTTTGAATGACATTTTTATCACGTTTAGTTTGGCGGCTATAGCCGTTGAAATTTCGGGGGCGGAGGCTGTGGTAGCGTAGCTGACTGGCCGAGTGGCTAGCCCCTGGGGCACGCCCCCACTGTCTCATGACCACCAGCCAGCCAGCTACGCTGTCGTTGCCTGTGCCCCCAAAACTTTGAATGTTTGTAGCTGCCAAGCTAAACGTGATAAAAAGTCATTAAAAATTCTTTGTACACAGCTGGCGTCAAAACCCCAGTGTATTATAGAAACAACCATAGTTCCATTTGAAAAATACACTTTTTAGGAATTTTTACAATCTGTTTATTGTTTAACAATACGAGTCCTTGACTACCAATCCATTCTGTGAAAACCGCACATCAATAGCACTTTCCGTTTCCGCAATATTTGCAGTGCAAGTGTTAGGTGATTCACCCTGTATAGAGGGCCGATAATATTTGTGATATACGAGTTTCCTAATATTTCAAAAAATGTCCGCAGTCCTAATTGGCGTCCATACAACACAAGTTGCATTACAAATAACAAATGTCGTTCCTATGGAAATGAACCTCAATTCTAAATCATTATTTTGCCACATATTCCCTGAATCAAATTTTCACTCTGCAGCGGAGTGTGCGCTGATATGCAGATTGAAAGTGTTTCCCGGAACCGGGATTCGAATATGGGACCTTTGTATTTAGTGGGCAAGCGCTCTAACGTCTGCCCTTAGGCTGTGGATAAGTCACGTCTCCAGCATATCGTTTCTTCCGGGAGTGCTGTGTTGCAAGGTTCACAGGAGAACTTGCGAGACGTTTGGAAAGTAGAAAACGAGGTACTGGCAGAAGTAAAGTTGTGAGGACGGTGAATGAAGCGTGCCGGGATAGCTCAGACGGTACAGCGCTTGCCCACAAAAGGCAAAGATCCCAGGTTCGAATCTCGGTTCCAGCACATAATTTTAAAATGCCAGGGAGTTTCATATATTTCCTACTTAACAGTGTAACTTGTAATTATTCATTTGTCGTGGTGATTCGAAGCCTATGGCGCCGATTTCAGAATTCCAAATACCAATATGTCATTTTTATTAAAATTCACCCCATTCAAAAATCTACATCTAATTCCATTTTCCGCATGCCATCTCAGTTTGTGTGTGGCAGATGTTACACTGCGCACTATTGTCACTTCGTCCTATTTCATTCGCGTACGGTTCGCGAGAAAAATGATTGCTTGTATGCCTACGTGTGGCCCCACATCTAATTTGATCTTTGCGTATATACTTTATAAGAAGCAATATATTGGTTGACTTTACATGAAACGCACGCTCTCGGAACTTTGATAGAAGTTGTTAGTGTCCTGAAAATTGTAGCATGCTGAGTGTTCAGGAACAGTAACTTCTTTTATGTTAAATATTTCAACAACCATAGTTGCAAAAAACGTTCGTTTTTCTTACTGACGTCTAGTATCGGGCTGGCCTGAGCCCATTCTCAAGTTTTGCAAGTGTAACCGACATGGAAACTAGTCGTCAATGATTTAAACATTTTTTCGCTGTTTTCGGCTGTTGACGTATGTGACGTAACACGTCATTTTTCTTTGCTCGAGTGTCGTTCGAAGGCTCGTTGGCGGCGTTTAACATTGGAGTCCCCAATGACAAGGAGACTCGCCCTCAGCACTTGTCCGGACCTCGGACCTCTCAGGAAGATCGGTCATCGTCGCAACGGGCGAGGCAGTATGTGCAGAGGGGTCAAGATGGAGGCAGCGACTGGTGCATACAGGCTCAAATCTGGCAAAAACTGGAACTCTATGAAATATCCAGAATCACACTGAAATAGTGAATGAGGTAAATATAGGAATGGTTGGAGAAATGCCGGCCGAGTATATTATAACCCCATACTGATTCAACAAGCCTTTCAGTATAACAATTGGAAGTAGGGAGCAGTGAGAGAAAACAGTTCGACACCGCACGGGGGACATTGTCTGGTTCACTGACGGGTCGAAACCAGACCAAGGCGTTGAGGCCAGGGTATACGGGGTGCAGCCAAGACTCTAGGGAAACTGGCCTCAGTATTCCATGCCGAAATTATTGCCATCGGGGCGTGTGTGGAGGAAAATTTGGGTAGGTGCTACAAAGACCGTAGCATCTATATTCAGACAGCCAGGCAGCCCTGAGATCACTGGCAGCTCCTGCAACAAGATCTAAAATTGTTGCAGAATGTCATAGGGTGGATCTAAGGGAAAGCAATAGGGTAAATCTATTATGGGTCCGTGGCCACTCAAGGATCAGTGGCAACGAACATGCCGACAGATTAGCGAGGATGGGGGCAGAACTCCATTTATTGGACCGGAACCTGTCCTGACAATCATCACGGCAATGATCAAATTGGAGCTACGTAACTGGCTCAGCACGTAGAATATTGGACCAAAGTCTATGAACGAAAACATGGCAAGGTAATGATGCCAAAGCCATGTTTTAAAAGAAGTTTTGCAATCCTGGGCCTGAACAGGAGAGAGATTCTCATGGTTGGATTGCTGACAGGCCATGGGAATTTCAAAAAACACCTACGTAAAATAGGAATAACAGAAGAGGACCCTAAATGTAGGATCTGCGATGATGGTGATGAAACTGCATCACATCTAATCTTCTAATGCATTGCATTGGAGGCCAAAAGGCACAGAACATTTGGGACAACCAGACCCGAAGAAATTGTGTCTAATAAAGAACTGGTAAAGGAACTCCTTGCACTGTTCAAGAGCATTGGTTGGCTTTACTAGATATACAGGGAGCGATACCGCACAATAAACTTAGTTTCGTTGCGGGCAGTGGCGGGTTGGACCAACCTGTTTTGGCTTCCCTGACAAAATCAATCAATGTGCAGAGGGTAGCATCTCAGACCTGTTGCTGAGTCGTAACGGTCGGTCCCCGGTTCCACCTTACCTGAACGTGCCATGAGATCAGAGATCTCGGGAGACGCTACAGGCTCCAGAGAGGGGGGGGGGGGTTAGCATTCGCCTCAGGTGGCCCACTGACGAGACAGCCGAGGGCATCACGTCTGAGGCGAGGCGTCCGTGGTCAACACAACTTCCGCCTGTATGCGGATGACCTATTCCCCCTAAATCCGTTCACATTAGCTGCAGACCCATATCGGTTTCTATTACTGTTATATTAATACATAATGAAAATTAAATTATTAATCTTTCGTTGGTGAATTTTTTATGTTATATTATTACAAATATAGTATTTTAGCGATTTTGTTACTATTTTGGTTCAAAAGTTAGTAATTTAAGGTAATTAATTACATCCTTGAATACCGACAATTTACTATTTCTGGATACTCAGGGCTCGTGGGTTGGCCAATTATGAATGAATTCGTCACTAATAAATTAAACGACTTCTTTCTTGAGAAAAAATCTTCAGAAAATTTAATAGACGAAACTTTTACAAAATGAAACTCTTGCAAGATTGACTTGCTCCCAACACTTCAGATAATTGAACAAGACTAACTAATTCCACTATTATGTCTAAAACATAAGAAAGCACCACTGTTTATTGTTCTCTAAGATTAATTTTATATATCTCATTTTATGAATTATCTATGGTCTATCAACTGATAGTAAATATATCGTAAATTAATCAGTTAACTAATTAATTATGATTTTCTTTTAAATTCAAATAAAAAATTCCTCTCCCCTACTCTCCTTCTTGCCCATATATCTCCTGCCTTGTGTCTTATCACACTATTTTTTCTCGAATTTACGCTATGTAACAAAAAGTCGAGACAGAAAACAATAGCGGTGTAATCAGTTGCATGAGCACTGCCACGATACCCTCGTGTGTAATGAAAACTTGCCGTGTATGGCAACGTAGAGTTCTATTAAGGCTGCCACACACGTAACAGCGTGCTTGACAAGTACGCTTGCGCAAGCGTGCTTGCACAAGCATGCTTGAGCGTTTGATGAAATTAATCCTACAATCATTAAGCTTCTACAAGCAGCTTAATGCCGGAACGAATTTAGATTATCCATGCCTGTGCACGCGTACAAGCGTATGCGTGCTCGAGCGTGTGTGGACAATAAAGATGCTTGTGCAAGCATTTGATTGAGTGAGGCTGCATACCGTGAGCATTCTTTGTTTTAGATGTTTCAATTAGTTCTGTAATAGCAAAGTCTCAATTAAGATACATAAACCACGACCTCTTAGAGGAATTTATTAGACTGTATGAAACGCATCCCTGCTTGTGGAATATTAAATGTAAATGATAGAAATAAGAGAGACGCTGCATATGACATAATACTTGCGAAATATAAACATTTAAAACGAAGGTGTAACGAGACACAAATGATACATATTTGAATCTTCATTCATCCTGAGGTAGTTATGCCAGTCATGAATATATAGATAACGTTTTACCTATATAAATGTCACTTCGGGGCAATGTTTCGATATAAAATGAAACATCGCATTAAAGATATTTTCAAAACACGCATTTTAAGACAAAGTAGCTTGATGTAAAGTATTTAGAAGTGACATTTATATCAAGTAAAATTTAACCGTGAACACGGTTTCTTTGTTTTAAACACTCTTTACACTAAGTTTTCAACACGGGCATAGAAGCTGCCACAGTCAGCACATCGTCTGAGCTCGACATTTTCAAATGCAAACAAACCGTTGCTTGTACAAGCTTGTTTGAACCGTGTAGGTGCGTGAGCAATATGTGCATGCTTGTGCAAGCACGCTGTTACATGCGTGGCCGCCTTTACTTAAGAAATAGTCGAGACATATACATGAGAAAATACGTTCGTATGTAGACTGCAGTGGAGCACCGTGTCGAACGCCTTTCGGAAATCAGGAATATGTAGTCTGCTTGTTGCCCTTCATCCGTGTCTCTCGAGATACCGTGAGAGTTTGACACGAGCTTTCTAAAGTTGCTGCTGCATGCATAGAAACGTTTCAAGAAATTTGTTATTTACAATAAAAAATTCGCACTGGTATATTCTTTTATTATAAAAATAATAATGTATTATGTATTTTTTATAATTGTATTGTTTCCATTTTCCCCGGAATATTTGCAAAATTGGGCCAAAAATCAAACCAGACAAATCAGTGCCATTTTTCCTTTAATTTCTCTTACTTTTCGGCCTTTTTGGAAGACCTTTTAGAAGAAATTCAATTGCGACCAAAATTCATAATACAACCTCTCACAAAGCTCGGTTAGGGAAAGTTTCTCTCGCGACTCCTTCATATGGTACTTTTCCTGAAAATGGATTTCTGATCAAGTCATTTTGTGTAATATTCAGGAAAGTACTTTACAAAACGTTTTGAAGGACTTCTAAATGTTTAGTAATGTCTCGAACTAAATCTTGCTTGCGAGCCAGTTTATTGTTCACCAAATATGATGTAAGATGTGGAGAAGTTATTGTACAGTACTTGTGATGTAAAAAGAGTTTTATGTCTCTTAAAAGATGATATTTTGGTCTCCTCCTTGTAGGCCCATATTAAAAAAGTGAAGCCTCTCGAATATATCGGCTAAATGGGTCATCTTCCGAATAAGTTGGCAGAAGTTGCAAAGGGTCACGGAAACTTCCGAATAACAACCGATAAGACTCGACTGAAATATCGCAACGTCAAAACGAGACGAATCATTCCCGGTAAAGGCAGCGACGACCTATGAGGAAGGTATGGAGAGGGGTATTAGAATCCGATGTTCCTGCGTACAGTCCGAATCACACATTCTGCGGAAAGCCAGTTTCTCTAATATTACAAAGACGTTTCCGGTAATGTTAGCAATCATTTGTGTCACTATTACTTTAAATATTGAGTAACGTATCAAAGTAATTATATCTATATCAGTAATTGTTTACTTGTGCACGTACCACCAAAAATATCCTTGCCTATCAGCAGCGGTACGCGTACCACCACCGGGGAATCGCTGGTCTAGTGGATGAGGTAGCTCAGCATGTTCTGTAAGAGGGCTGGATGCTCAAATAAAAAAAAAAGTTAGATATAAAAAATACATTCAAGCTAAGTACTCAACGATCAATATAGAACAAAATGCCACGACCACATAGAACCGATGTACCGTGGAAAAAACACAGCCTGGTGGGTTACTACCAAGGGACTCCGGGTTATATTCCCGCTTATATGGGGTATTTTTTTCGCTCGAGAACAAAGAACATCATTCGAATATCATGTAGACGCATCTCAAGTCAGCCGAAAGTACTTGTTCCAGGGAGGCCGAACACGACCTCATTTGGGGTATACAGCTAAAAATGCACACGATCATCATAATCAGTGTATAGTGGTTACGCCTTCAGCAACTGAGGTACGAAACCCTAAAAATGTAGTAATGAATACGAACGACTCGCGTACTTTAAAGGTCAATGATTAAATGCTCATGTCAAAAATTACATGCCACTTGCTGAGTACCGATCCGATGACAAAATACTGTGCCGTGTACATCTACGTAAATACTCTGCAAATCACATTGCAGTCCATGGTAGAGGGTTCATCGAACCGCTCTTATGCTATTTATCTCTAGTTCCATTCAATAATGGCGCGCAGGAAAAGAAACGCCTAAGTCTTTCCGTTTTCAGCCTTATTTCTTATATTTTATTACGATGATCATGTCTCTCTATGTAGTTGGGTGCTAACAATATGTTCCCATTCGGAAGAGAAAGTTGGTGAAAGAAATGTAGCAAATACATCTCGCCTGTGATACTCTCTCCCCTACATCTCGATAATACGAAACGAGCTGCAATTCCCTGAACTTTATCTAAATCGACCATTCCCAGTTGAAGTTGATCCCCCAATGTCCAGCAATACTCCAAAATAGGACGCACAAATTTAGTGACGGCTGTTTCTTTAATAGATCTGTCGCATCTTCTAAGTGTTCTGCCAATTAAACGTAGCCTTTGCTCGCCTCCCGTACAATAATTTCTGCGTGTTCTTTACAGTTTAAGTTGCTCGTAATTGTAATTCGTAGATATTTAACTGGATTTTCGGCCCGTGATGATGGTTTATCGTGTAACTGAAGTTCAACGGATTTCTTTTAGTGCTCATATTGATGAATTCACACTCTATAATTTTAGGATCAATTACCAATTTTTGCACCATGCAGATATCTAAATCATTTTACAGTTGCTTTTGGTCTCGTGCTGAACTTACTAACGGATAAATTACAGCATCATTCGCGAACAGTCTCGTAAATCGTTTATGAAGATAAGGAACAGTATGGAACCAATAACACACCTATGGGAAAGCCAGATATTACTTTTGTTTTACTCGATGACTTACTATAGGATATCGCGAATCCAATTACACATTTGTGGTGATATTCTGTAAGCATGAAATTTTATTAAAGGCGATTGTGAAGTACAGTGTAAAAAGCCTTCCGGAATTTTCAAACAACTTACGGGTATGCTGCCGGGTAACGCCGTCGACAAGCGCCGGTATTTGGACGGGATGACACTCTGCCATTCTCAAGGCTCAACTGCACTCAAAGAAGCAATGTGCAAGCGAATTTAATACCTCGGTTTGCAAAGGGTAAACAAGGAAGATAAGACACACACTACCAGTCACTACAGAGTCAACACATCACTATTAAACAGGTGAGGCAGCATTAATTCTGTCCCTCTTTTTTTTTTTTTTTTTTGACGAGAGACATGCGTTGCGCTGTCAGCATATTGTGCAACGGGTGAGTGACGATAGTAATGAAGTGGTACCTAAATCTATGGCCTTTTTGCTTTACGCAGGAAGAATTTCCAACAAGATTAGTCGTTTTTGCGAAAATATGATGTGGAATGTGTTTTTTTACCACCTTCTAAGATAAAGGCCCTGTTGGGGTCTGTAAAGAATGATCTTGGTTTGCGCAAGGCAGGTGTATATCGTATTCCTTGCAGTTGTGGCATGTCATATACTGGTCAGACACTCAGGACTGTGCAAAACCGGTGTATTGAACACACACATTACACGCGCTTACAACAGCCAAACAAATCCGTTGTTCCAGAACACTGTCTTGGCACCGGTCATCCTATGGAATGCAACAACACGGAGATTCTGGCATGCACTTCCACCTATTGGGATAGTGTTATTAAGAAAGATTTGAAATTCAATTAGCAAGCGACCTTATAAACAGAGATGGTGGTTTTTGTTTAAATTCTCTTTGGTATCCGGCCCGGTCTCTTGTCAAAAAACAGAGGGATTGATTAACAGTCACTGTCGATATTTTCGATGTTTTGTCATCTCTGGTTGTGTTGACTCTGAAGTGACTTGTACTGTTTGTTATCTTCCTTGTTTACCCTTTGCAAACAGAGGTATTGCTTACTTCATTGTAGTTGTCTTTGAGAATGGCAGGGTTTTTGTTGTTGTTGTTGTAATCTCCAGTCAGCAGACGGGTTTGATGCAGTTCTTGCTACCATGTCCCGTGCAAGTTTCTTCATCTGAATACATCTGAATACGTTCGGCAACCTACATCCTTTTGAATCTTCTTACTGTATTCGTCCCTCGGCCTCCCTGTACGATATTTACCCCACACACTTCCTTCTAATGCTAAGTTGACAATGCCTTGATGTCTCAGAATGTGTCCAACCAATCTATCCCTTATCTTAGTCAGGATATGCCAGTAAATCCTTTTCTCCCCAGTTCATTGAAGCACCTCCTCATTAGTTACGTGATCTACCCGTCTAATTTTCATCATTCGTCTGTAGCGCTACATTTCAAAAGCTTCTATCATCTTTTTTTGTCTGAACTACTTATCGTCCACGTTTCACTCCCATAAAATGCTGTGCTACAGACAAATGCTTTCAAAAACGACTTCCTAACACTTACATTAATACTGGATGATAACAAGTTTCGCTCTTAGAAATGCTTTTCTTCCCATAGCCATCCTGCATTTTAATCTTCTCTACTTCGGCCATCAGAAGTTATTTTGCTACGCAAATAACAAAACTCATCTACAACGCTTATTCTCACGTTACCTAATCTAATTACTTCAGCAACGCCTGATTTTTTGACATTCAATTCCATTATTCTCGTTTTACTCTTGTTAGTGTACATCTTATACCTTCAAGACAATGTCCATACCATTCAGCTGCTCTTCCAGATGCTTTGCAGTCTTTGACAGAATTACTACGTCATGGAAAAGTTTTTGTTTCTTCTTCCTGAACTTTAATGCCCTCTCCGAATTTCTCCTTGCATTTCTTCACCGCTTGCTCAATGTACAGATTGAACAACATTGGGGAAAGGCTACAACCCTGTCTTACTTCCTTCCCAACCTCTGCGGCCCTTTCATGCCCTTCGACTCTAATAAATGCTGTCTGGTTTTTGTATAGGTTGAATATAACTCTTCGCTCCCTATATTTTACTCCTGATACCTTTAGAATTTGAAAGAGTTTATTCCAGTCGTCATTGTCAAAAGCTTTCTCCAAATCGACAAACGCTAAAACCGTAGTTTTGCCTTTCCTTAGCCTATCTTCTAAGATAAGTCGTAATGTACCTCCCATCTTCGTACATTTCTCCTAAATACAAACTGATCTTCCCTGAGGTCGGATTCTACTAGTTTTTCCATTCGTCTGTAAATAATTCGTGCTAATATTTTGGAACCATGACTTATTAAGCTGATGGTTCTGTAGTTTTCACATTTGGCTGGACTTGCTTTCTTTGGAATTGTAATTACAATATTCGTCTTGAAGTCGGAGGGTATTTCCCATATCTCATACATTTTGCATACCAGGTGGAACAATTTTTTCATGACTGGCTCTTCTAACGATATCAGCAGTTCAGACGGAATATCATCTACTCCAGGGGCCTTGTTTCGACTCAAATCCTTCAGGGCTGTTTTATATTCTTCTCGCAGTATCATACCTCTTATCTTCCTCCACTTCGTCTTCCATTTCTAGAATATTGCCTTCAAGTTTATTTCCTTTATACAGACCCTCTTCATATTCCTCCTACAGTTCAGCTTTGCCCTCTTTGCTGAGCACTGGTTTTTCGTCTGACTTCTTGATATTCATACAGCTGCTTTTCTTGTCTCCAAATATCTCTTCTTGTAGGCGGTATCTATCTTTCTCCTAGTTATACTTTCTTCTACGGTTCTGCTTTTGTCCTCTAGCCACTTCTGCTTAGCCAGTCTGCAATTCCTGTCAATCTTATTTTTCAGACGTTTGTACTCCCTTTTCCCTGCTTCACTTGCTGAATTTCTATATTTTCTCCTCTCATCAATTAAGTTCAGTATATCCTGCGTTATCCAGGGATTTCTATCAGGCCTCGTCCTTCTGCCTATATGATCCTTTGCCGCCTTCACTCCCCTCTGAGCTACCCATTCTTCCCCTGTTTCAGCCAACCTTGCCTAATGCTCCTTCTGAAACACTCAACCACGTCTGGTTCATTCAATTTGTCCAGGTTCCATCTCCTAACTATTCTACCTGTCTGCAGTCTCTTAAGTTTTAATCTGCAGTTCATAACCAATACGTTATGGTGAGAGTCAATATCTGCCCCTGGATAAATGTTACAGTTTAAAACCTGGATTCTAAATCTATTCCTTACCATTATTAAGTCAATCTGGTACCTTCCAGGTTGCCTGGTCTCTTCGACGTATACAGCCTTCTTTCATGGGTGTGCTGCTGTCGAAATATCGGCGGTGGTCGACGACGTCATCCGGCAGCACACCCGTCAGTTGTTATTTACGCCGGGAAAAGTTAAGGTTTCAGAACCTTAAGGGAATATACAAATACGGAAGAGAAAAACTAATATTTGTAAATCTGTCGGACCAAATTGCGTGGTCATCAGTCCGTAGCTTACAAACTACTTAAACTAAGGTAAACTAACCTAAGGACAACACACACATATCCATGCCCCAGGGAGAACTCGAACCTCCACGGCGAGCTACCGCGCGCTCCGCAGCGAGACGCTTTAGACCGCTCGGCTACTCCACCGCGGCTACGGAACAGATTTGAAAGCCCTTCTCCATAGCACTCATTACATCATGTGAGTAAAGAGCTAGTTGCGTTTCACGAGAACGATACTTTCTGAATCCGTGTTGACTATGAGTCAGTAGGACAATCTCAAGTGTGTGTTAAGCTCATGGGACTTAACTGCGGGATCATCAGCCCATAAACTTATTAACTGGCTTATATGAAAGACAACACAAACATGCATGCCCGAAGGAGGATTCAAACCCTCGACGGGGAACGGCCTCGCGCATCGGAGCATAGCGCCTTATCGAGATTGATCGTAATGTTTGAGGGTAGTAAATGTTCTAAATTCCTGCTGGAACCTGACGTGATGCCAGCAGAATGCTGCTAGGTCCAGGGTATTCTTCGTAACGAGGCTGCTAGCGCGGGAAAGTATGCAGGGAGACTGTGAGGAATGTTAAAGCTTTGAAGATGGCGCTAGGGTGCGTCTGGCTGCTGTACAGAACCAATAGCCTGCACGGAATGCAAACCACGTGCATTCGCCAGCCCAAACGCAGCGTCGCATACTCCGCACCTCGGCTAGCGATGATATGCATCCAAGCCCACGTGATTTCTCTGCTATTCGTGCTGCAACTGAATCTTCATCTACACTATCGAAAAATTCGTGACGTGGGTGTAGTTCCTATTGTAGCACGTAATACGATTTAAGGCTAGTCTACACGACGACAACAGGATGCGACACTCGTTGCGTGAAATTAGTTGTACGAAACTGGTACATCTACATATATACTATTAAAATCACATTTAAGTGCCTGGCAGAGGGTTCGTTACCCACTTTCATAACTTTTCTTTACCGTTTGATTAGCTAATAGCACGCGGAAAGAAAGAACAAATAAATCGTTCCGTTTTCGATCTGATTTCTCTTTCTTTATTGGGATGGTCACGTCTCCCTATGTAGGTGGGTGCTAGCGAAATATTTTCACATTCAGAAGTGGTGATTGAAACTTCGCAAACAGATCACGCCGCAATGAATAACGTCTTTCTTTTAATGCTTTCCACCCCAATTCGTGCAACATTTCCGTGACGCTTTCCCCCCGTAACGTGATAAAACGAAACGAGCTGCCCTTCTCTGAACCTTCTCAATGTCTTCCGTCAGTCCCACCTGGTGAGGGTCCCACACTGGGCAACAGTACTCCAGGAGAGGAGGCACAAGTGTTATGCAGGTAGTCTCTTTGGTGGAGCTGTTGCATCTTCGAAGCGTTCTGCCAATGAAATGTAACCTCTAGTTCGCCTTCCCCACAATATTTTCTATGTGTTCTCTACAATCTAAGCTGTCCGTAATTGTAACTCCTAGGTATTTGGTAGAATTTACGACCTTATGGTTTGACTGATTTATCGCGTAACTGATGTTCAGCGAATTTCTTTTAGTGGTCATGTGTATTACTTTACACTTTTCTTTATTTAGTGTCACACCATGTAGAAATTTTATGTAAATCGCTTTGCAGTTGCTTTTGATCCTCTGTTATCTTCACTAACCGATAAACGACAGGTCATCCGCGAACAGTCTAAGGGAGCTATTCAGATTGTCTCCTAAATCGTTTATAAACACAAGGAAGAGTAGGGGACCTATAACGCTTGCCTGGGGAACGCCAGATATCCTTCTGTTTTACTCGATGACTTACCGTCAATTACAACGAACTGTGTCCTTTCTGATAAGAAATCGTGGTCGCACAATTGGGGAGATATTCCATAAGCACGCAATTTCATTAGAAGCCGCTTGCGGGGTAGTGTCAAAAGCCTTCCGGAAATCCAGAAATATGAAATAGGATTTGGTTTCGCGTATGTCTGTAGACACGTCGCCGAAACTATACAATTCAGTTTCGTTGTTTTCTGAGTGCTGCAGTCGGCGTAAAATGAAGGTTTTGGCAGGTGTAAGAATTGCGGTGGAGCTATTACTTCTCAGTGTGAAGTCACTTCATAAGAATAAACATAAAAAAGATCAGAAAACGTGTTTCGGTTGGTGAATGGATTACAAAAAAGACGTCAGATCGGTTGATCAGCGACCTTGGTGAGATTGTGTTTGAACACGCTACAAATTATTTTATTTATCTTAGAATGTCAGCAGAGCAGTATAAGTTTCTTGTTTTAATATAGTAATGGAATAAGGAAACAAGATACTCTTATGCGTAAATCATTATCACCAGAAGTGAAATTCAAAATGTTCAAATGTTTGTAATTCTATCGGACCAAACTGTGCGGTCATCAGTCCGTAGCTTAAAAACTACTTAAACCGAGGTAAACTAGCCTAAGGACAAACACACACACCCATGCCCCAGGGAGGACTCTAACCTCCACGGCGAGCAACCGCGCGCTCCGCAGCGAGACACTTTAGACCGCTCGGCAACTCCACCGCGGCGAAGTGAAATTAAAAATTACATTACGTTTCTCGTCAAGTAGGAATTTATATTCGTCTCTACAGTACCTGCATCGTGTTTCGAAATCCACAATTGGTTAACCAGAAGTATGTGGTCAGTGGAGTTTACCAGCCAGTAACATGGAGAAATACAAATACTGCTGCATGTCGGCAGCGATCATTGTTCAAAGCACGCTGCATTAAGAAGATAATGGTTTAGCTAACCACTTTCATGCAGAGGGACCTGTATCGTGGCAATATCAGTATGTGGAAAAGTATTTAAAACAACGACAAAAAAGAAAAAGTGAATATAAAACCCTGTTTTTGTTTAAATAAATATTTACAAAGAATTGTGAATGTAAAAATATTCTAAAATAAAAGAATTCAGCTTAACATATTTGTGTAGTTTTTTCTTCGTTTGGCGCAATATGCAGGGATATAGCGAACCCTGTGGTTGCTCTTTTCGCTCGATTGAACTGGGAAGTACTGTACCATCCACCATACTCCCGAAGTCCTTGTGACTTTGATTTGATTTCGTAGATGAAGGAACCACTTCGTGGCATTCGCTTCAGAACTGTTAAAGAAATTCGACAGGCAATAGACCACTCCATTCGCACCATCAACAGAACAGGCTCTGCTAACGGTATACCTACGCCTTTCGCATTGCCGGCAACGGGTTCATCACTAGTGACTATTTTGAAGGACAGTAACAGGTGCAAACATGTAACGCTTTTGTGTCGGTTGTGAATAAATAGTTGCCACTACTTAAGTTCCAACCCTCGTAGAAAATTAATGAGGGATTAAACATAATTGGGAAGACAAGGAATTTCTGGAATGCCTTGACTAAAAGAAGGGATTGATTGATAGGACACATTCTTAGACACCAAGGTATCTTGACTAAAAGAAGGGATTGATTGATAGGACACATTCTTAGACACCAAGGTATCGTGAATTTAGCATTGGAGGGAAGTGAGTGTGGGTAAACACTGCAGAGAGAGACCAAGAGACGAATATAGTAAGCAGATTCAGATGGATGTGGGTTGCCGTTCTTATGAGGAGAAGCTTGCTCAGAACATCGTGGGAAGCTGCATCAAACCAGTCTCCGGACTGAACAACATGACGACAACTACAACTAGAAAAACAGTGAAATATCTTGGAATGTTTTAATAATGTTTTATCTATATACAGACGACCATTTCCTCTCGGCTGGCGACAAGTATGTCGATGTGACGAGCCAGAGCAAGAAGGCACATGTTCGTGCTGCAATATGTGATCGTGCATTATCTTGAACAATTACGTTTGTGGTGGTTTATTTTTATTTAGTTAGTTTTGGCATCTTGTTACTGTAGGATGAAGCAGTATCAAGCTTCTATCGGCGGAATCGTGAACTTCTGATGTGGAAGATGATGGTAGATTAGATGTGCCGAAAGCTATAACTAGTAAGGAATTTGAAGAAACTTTTGGCAAGCTTTATTTGTCGCATTATGAGAGACAGGCTTAATATTGTAGGATAGATTAATATTTTGCACCCCTTTGATAATCATACTGTAATGGGTTACTGTAAATGGTCGGTAACCATTTCCTTCATTTGAAAATAACTTTGTCTTGACCACAACTGCACCTTATTAAAGCCTTACGCGTTTCGACATACGTCATTATCAAAGGCTATAAAAAGACAATGGCATTAATCCTCCGGATGGCGATACTGTCTTTCTGCTTCTCTCTCTCTCTCTCTCTCTCTCTCTCTCACACACACACACACACACAAACATACGCACACTTCCTGCCTCACATCTGTTTTTAAAATAATCCATACAGTTTAAAATAGCTCAGTGCTGTACAAAGATTGTTTTGTTGGATTATACAATTTTAAATGGGTGCTGTTTAAAAAAGCTTAAGTAATTGAATGCTGTACAAAACTGTTAGACTATACAATTGAGATGTTATTGAGATGTTATGGGATGAATTGTAAACAACTTTTATGTACGACAGTAATAGTTTTAATTGGATTTTAATAGAGTTTTGGTGAGTGTAAAGTTATTGTTTCTCACAAGGTTTCTCAGCTTCAGCCTACAGTTCATGACCAACACGTTACGGTCAGAGTTTATATCTGCCCCTGGGTATGTCTTACAGATTAAAACCTGGTTCCGAAATCTATGTCTTACCATTATCAAATCTATCTGGTACCTTACTGTAATGCATTTTGCCTGTTTCATTCACATAATTTGTTTTACCTAATAACAATTTAAAAATGTGAAGTATGGTAAATAAGAATATCAGTGGAGTTTGTTGTACGACTCTAGTGGAAGTCGTTTACAATGTATCGTTTGCACAGGAACAACTGTTGCAATACGACGACATGAGTGCATACCTACTGATGTGGATTGTGACCAATTCGGTTGTATATATAAAGAACAGTCTAGAGTGCTTTTTTTTAAAAAAAAATTTGTGACTAGTTTCGGTCTTATCAGTGACGCACTAGAAGGCTCCAAGTCTCCTGCCAGCTCCACAACATCAATGGAGCTTAATTTCCTGAAGATGGTTTAAATAAGACCGAAACTAGTCACAAAAAATAAAAAAAAGCACTCTAGACTGTTCTTTATATATAAATTTAAATAAGAGTGCTGATTCCCATAAGTGGAAGAAAAATGTTTCCAAAAATATGCAATACGACAGCGGTGAAATAGGGTATCGTATTGTACAGGTCGGTAAAATTCGTATAGCCTACTGGCGACGAACGTGAAAATCCGTCACTGCCCGTGGATGAGAATCTACCTATTCCCGCGGCGAGTTCAGCGCGCTGCGGGCCGCTGTCCTCGCCGTGTCGCTGCCAGCACGGTGACTGCGCGCTGTCTGCCGAGTAACCGCCTAGGCCAGCCCGGCGCACGTCACCGCCTCCGCTCGTTACTTTAATGAAGGCGGCGGGCGGACAATGCGCCGCCCCCAACAGCTGCAGACCCACGTGTTGCGCGCGCCGCCTGTCTGCTACTGCCAAGTCATTGCTCACCACGCAGCGCAGGCGTGCAATTTGCGCCTTGTTGGGGGTGAATAGAGTTCATGTTTGCAGGTGAAACCACGCTCTATTTCCAGAATGAAACTGTTCACTCTGCAGCGGAATGTGCACTGATATAAAACTTCCTGGCAGATTAAAATTGTGTGCCGGAACCGGGACTCGAACCTGGGACCTTTGCCTTTCGCGGGCAAGCGCTCTACCGACTGAGCTATCCCGACACGAATCACGATGCCGCCTCACAAATTCCGCCAGTACCTCACCTCCTACTTTCCAAACTGAAAACTTTCATTCTGGAAACATCCCTTAGTCTGTGGCTAAGCCATGTCTCCACCATATCCTTTCTTCCAGGAGTGCTAGTCTTGCATGTTTCGCAGGAGAGCTTCTGTGAAGTTGGGAAAGTACGAGGCGAGGTACTGGCGGAAGTGAAGTTGTGAGGCGACATTGTGAATCGTGTCGGGATAGCTCAGTCGGTAGAGCGCTTGTCCGCGAAAGGCAAACGTCCCAGGTTCGAGCCTGGTTCCTGCACACAATTTTAATTTGCCAGGAAGTTCCACGCACTATTTATGCGAAGCAATTGCTAGATATTTCCGCTGTCGAAGGTGTCAAAGTGATTTTACTCTGCACCGAGCTACGATCAATCACCCTGAAACACAACCCACCCTACCACCAATTCACAATGCTGCTTGCGGCGCAGTCTGCTAAAGGCGATAAAAATACCAAGTGATATCATACACGGCCGGCTCTCTTCATGTAAAACTCCCGGGCTGAGAGGCCGTGGTCGATGAATAAAACTTCTCCCTAACGGTTCAGCATCTGCGGGAGCCATAATCTCACAAGCAGAGGGTCTGATATGTGGATCATTGATTTCGACCGAATTTTGGATGGACGCTATATACTGAGTGTAAAGAGACACGTATTTCCTCCATTTTTTTGCTAGACAGTCAGAAATGAAGGTCAAGGTTGATATGAAAACTCATTTTTCTCTGATATATGAAGAGGTGCAGGATATATTGTGGCAGTAGAGAGAGTCCGGGCAAGTGTTAACTCATTTTATTCCTGCTTAGATACACATCATGTCAGGATTTGGCGAGATTAGTTCTGGACGCCCGTCTTCTGCGTCGGTGAGGACTGTGCACAGTGGTCTGAAAGGTCGGAAAAGGTGGCTAAAAGTCGAAATATGAAAATCATAATTATGGGTTTAGTTCCATACAGTCATGTTTACAGGACATAGTTTAACTCTGTTTATTATGTCACATGGAGGGGAAGGTACTTTTGATACCGAAGAAAGTAGTTCCAAGTTACGGTTGGCGGAGTAACACACTCCACGCAGAACCGAGTCGGATTACATGCTGAGTTTAAAGTGTGAGTAACTTTTGTTGTAAGGGATAGTATTCAATTTTGTTTGATGTAGAGTGTTAAGGAAGGTACGTAGAATATAATTACATGTTATGTGGTGATAAATTTATGCTCCGTATGTGGTAAAAGTAACGTCAAAACATAACCTCATACTGTCGCCAATTCACACGTAGCTCTATCTTAAATGATCGAAAAAGTTATGATCGCTGGAGATCCTGCGTTGTACCATAGTGTAATATGTTTCGTAGGATATCTTGTGTCGACTTGTACAGGAATTGTCTGCGACTTGTTGCGATTGTCGTTGTATTGCCATGTTTAGTGGGACCGTTCGCGGCGAGCCAGCTAGCACGGAGTGCAAAAGGTCCGACCGCTAAGGGTATTCTATTTCCAGTATGCACTTTGAGAGTTAACACAAGACAGTGGTCGAATGTCACTCTTCGCTTATATTACCTTCACGGTGTTCATTAGATAATGGAACTCACAAAGACAATTCGGAATCATGTGTACATTTCGACAAATTACATATGTTTAATTTAAATGTGCTTCTATTTCATGTTACATGGCATTAATTTACTACCCGGGTTGGGTGCAACCAAGTACTGTACACTAAAAAGGAAATCTACAACACGATAAAAAATGACGGGGAATCGGATTTGAACACGCAGCTCTCCCTTTTGGAGGATAAAATACCTGAAAAGGCCAAGAAGTATTTCAAAACGCTAATCTTCTGAGGCCTTAAAACCTTTATTGCCTCCAGATGAGTCTATAAATCAGTGTATTGTTGCTTTGAAAATTATGATTCAGACAACGACACAGATTTTGTAAGGATAACTTTTTGCACTGTTTCAAAATGATCGCTGTTTTATTATTGTAAAAAAAAAACTTTTCAAAATAATTAATCCTCGATTTTTAATCATCGATCCCAAAAAAATCATTTTACAAATTTACATTAAAATGTTATACGTTTTTATTAAATAAATCGGGTGTATTCAGTTCGCCGTTTGTAATTTTTGACTTTTTCCCTTAAAATCGAATTCAGCGACCCAAAATACCTTTTAATACTAATTTGCAAGCATATCGGAATATTTTTCGACTTTTGTCCAGCTTTCGGCCGTTTCAGACCACTGTGCGTCGGTGCGGCTGTTGTGCTTCGGCGGTATGCGCCACTCCCCGCCGTCACTGCCGTCTCGATTTTGGCGTTGCTACTTCTAGACCAGCGCCGGCCGCGGTGGCCGAGGGGACTGAGGCGCTCCAGTCACGGTCTGCACGGCCACTACGATCGGGGGTTCGAATCCCCCCTCGGGCATGGATATTTGTGCCGTCCTTACTGTTAGCTAGTTCATAAGTAGTTTGTAAGCTTAGGGACTGATTACCCCGTAGTTAAATCCCAAAAGTTCTACAAACATTTGAACATTTTTTTCTAGACCAGCTGCCTTTGAAGGTCGATGGCGCAGCCACGCCGCTCGGCCCGCTTGTTGATCGCTGGCCGTTTTCCGTCGATGTCTCGTCGCCGGATGAGTGGTGATGGCTTTTCCGTGTTCCCCCAAAAGTGCTGTTCCAGGTCACGCACAAGTCAACAATTTCGACCCACGCCTGGTGTACTGACCCCGGTCGTTACACACTTTCGGTTACTGCTGTGATTGCGGCGCCAGAGTCACGTATTTCATACAGAAAGCTCTTGCGGGATTGAAATGCAACTCTTGCCTCAGTCACTGGCTCTGATCCGGCGCCTCACTGCGTGCTTCTTCCATACTGCGACTACTTCGTTCATTTACAAAATTTCTACAAAATACTCTAGCGGCGCTACTTGTATGTGGGGGGTCAAAAGTTAATGACGCCTTAGTGGTTTCATGCTGTAGGTCGGGTACTGGTAAAAATAACAGACTTTCCGAGCGCCGTCGCCGGTCGAGAGGTCCAGGACTTGGTCAAACCGTGGATCCAGGTTCTAACTTCCATCATGGCAATTTTTTAACATTTCGACGTCTTTAATAATTTTTTCATATTTGTAACACTTTCCTTGCCTTATTTTGGAGTACAGCTTCGAGAAGAATGGCTAAATTCAGTTAAGTATATTATCTGTTTACAGCTGTTTTTCGTGATACAGTGTAAAAACAATAAAAATTAAAATAAATAATTAAAATAAACTTCTATAGTATATCATTACGTAATTCCAATTACTGACTGTCTTTTCGTCAGCGATCTCACGGTCAGTGTGGTGAAAGTTACCATAAAAAATGTTCAAATGTTTGTTAAGCTTAAGGGACTTAACTGCGGGGTCATCAGTCCCTAAACTTACAAACTACTTATGAACTATCTTATACTAAAGACCACACAAACATTAAAGCCAGAGGGGGGGGGGGGGGTTGGATTCATACGCCCGACCGTAGCGGCCGTGCACACTGTGATCGGCGCGTCGCAGACCGCTCGGCCAGTGAGGCCGGCGAAATTTACGGTAATAATATAACGCCGCATTCCTTCTGGTGTTCTGCCATAGCTGACATGTTGACTTCTCCCAATCGTATATAACGTTCATGTTCCAAATGCGAGTGCTAATGGGTCTCCCGCTTTCACCAGCATTAGTTGTGCTTACAAATAAATAAACCACAGTTGTATGAATTCAATTTCTTTCAGAACCCTTTCCATATTTGTCAGGGTTGATTTCGTTTGATGATTTTTAATAACTAGTGTTAAGTTATTGACAAGACATTTACCAGAAGGCACAAATTTTCATTTGAAGTCTTTACGTGCACGTTCCTTGGGAGTAAGATCTCCGCTCCTGATATTCAGCATATACTTTAGTGCAGTTCTTTTCCTTACTTTAAGAAGACGAGAGAGAGAGAGAGAGAGAGAGAGAGAGAGAGAGAGAGAGAGAGAGAGAGAGAGAGAGAGGAGAGAGAGAGGTAAAGACCTTGATGCAAACGAATAACGCAGTGGGATATTACTAAGCTCTTTCCACTTAGCGACTGTTTATACAACTGATACTGTATGACGCAGATCATGCAACGTGTACCAACCGTTATTTGTATTTTGAACTATCGTACCCGGCAATTTTTTAATATGCCCACCACCCCCTCCGTTCTTCCCCTATGCTTGTTCCTTACCTTAATTTTTGTTCTCTTTGTGTTACATTGCTGTAAACCTGACGGTTGCTCGGATGTTTATTTATTGTAATATACACTTGGTTCATGTACTGCATCTCTCTCTCTCTCTCTCTCTCTCTCTCTCTCTCTCTCTCTCTCTCCCTTCTTCTTCTTCTTCTTCTTCTTCTTCTTTCTGTTCCTCCCACTCATACATCCTTCTGCCTTTGTCATTACCTTCCCTATTGCAAACTCCTCCTCCTCCCTCTCTGTTCATCTTCTGCCTCCACTGAACTTAAACATTTTAACAAAGGTCGTTATACGATAAGGATATCAGGAATAAGGTGCCCTCCGTAATGCACCGGAGGAAATGTTTTAAAGGTTACGTGTGCAAAATTTTATTAATATCGGAATGAACTGTAGATTGGTCTCGGAATCTGCCATGCACCGTACGATTTATTATGTAGCCTGAGCCTTTCCTCTTGTTTCTCAAAGGTCGAGCGTGCAAAATTTTTAACGCAATCAGCTAAAGAATATGACAACGTATAAAATATGAATTAAATCCTAAGTGGCCATGCCTATACAAAATTATCAGTTTCAATTTGTCAGTTGTTTCTTTGGATTTTCCCTAGTTTTTCGAATGTTCAAATGTTTTTGGGACTTAACTACGTGGTCATCAGTCCCTAAGTGTACAAACTACTTATGAACTAGCTAATCCTAAGGACGGCACAAATATCCATGCCCGTGGGGGCATTCGAACCCCCGACCGTAGTGGCCGTGCAGACCGTGACTGGCGCGCCGCAGACCACTCTGCCACCGCGGCCGGCCCCTACTTTTTCCTCTCTAAGCAGATGTTCATATGTTTGTAAATCTATCGGACCAAACTGCGTGGTTATCAGTCCGTAGCTTACAAACTACTTAAACTAAGGACAACACACACAGCCATGCCGCAGGAAGGACTCGCACCTCCGACGGCGAGCAACCGCGCGCTCCTCAGCGAGGCGCCTTAGACCGCTCGGCTACTCCACCGTGGCCCTCCCTAAACCACACCTGTATTACAGCGAAGAAAAAACAATAACTATTCAAATCGATCAAGCCTTTTCTGAGACAAACGCTCAGCAACTGTTTTTGTATATAAAAATGTAGATAGAAATAAAATCGACAAAAATTATATTTTATTCATTTTTTATTGTTTTTATTCAGCACACCTCGACATTTTCACATATTTCGAAAGATACACTTTGAAAATATAAAATACGTGGATATATCACATATATCTCTATCGGAGAAGTTTCGTCTGTTGTGAGAGAGTCCTAGCGTGGGGCAGGAGTGTAGCCAGTGAATAGGTAGAAATTAGACAAGTTTATGAATAGATCTATACAGTGTTTGATGTATGCTGATTTCAAGTGGAGGGAGTATTTTTTGCGTTCAGAAAATTGCGGGCGTGTGGGTTGTGAGAGAGTGTGTCTCGGTTCCGGTTTCGCCCCACGCTCGTGGCGATGGTACTCCCGGTCCCAGCGGGTATCGTCTCCGTGACGTCACGCGCAGCTATCGACTTATCGCCGCGCCGCGAGGAACGCACTGCTATCCGCCCCCCAGCCCTCCCCCACAAGCCGGCTCGCTAATTCTATTTCCTGCGGTTCACCGTGACCCAGTCTCCCTACGTTCTGTGAGACCGAGCCGAGGACGTGGCCTGAGTGAATTACCTTCCAGCCGTATGGTGGCGCGCAGACTTCGTTACCTTCACGAGCTGCAAGCAGCACGTGTTACGGATCTGGCAGATTATTGGACATGGATACTACCTTCGCAACGCATACTACGTGGTGCAAGCTTATCTGAAAGTGGCCCCTTCGTCCAGGAAATAACTCTAAGGTGTAATCCATCATAAAGAGTGAAAATGTTTAGATTATCCATTATGGATATTTCATAACCGGTGACTGTTCATTTCAATATGATTTAAGAAAAATGCAACCAGTCACTGTGACTTGATACTGTTTATTTCAGGTTCATATTCAGACTGTGCATGTGTTACAGGATCATTTTATGCGTGATGTTGAGTGCTGGCTCTCTGGTGGGAAGATGGAAACACACTTTAATAAGTCGACTTGCATGTTTAGGTCGTATTTGGAAATTTACTTACTGCGACTGAATGGGCGCCTTTTTGTAATTAATTTCCATTTTACGCATCTCCTTGTGTTTAGATAACAATACCACATCACTTTTTCGCTATTGGGCTCTATAATACACTGTCACCACCGCCCAAGAAGTATTTTTAAAATGTTCAAATGTTTGTAAATCTATCGGACCAAACTGCGTGGTCATCAGTCCGTAGCTTACAAACTACTTAAACCTATGTAAACTAACCGAAGGACATACACACACACACCCATGCTCCAGGCAGTACTCGAACCTCCACGGCGAGCAACCGCGCACTCCGCAGCGAGACGCTTTAGACCGCTCGGAACAAGTGTTTTTACAACTTATGTTATTTACAAACGTCTTCGTTTCAAGATATAGCACTCTTTGTACAGATAACTTTTTTGTGTATGATACAATCAATCAGTTAGCAAATAATTTTGTCAATATGAAACTGCAAAAGTGCATATTAAATTCTGTTTTTATTGTTTGCATAGGAGTTTTAGACTTAATATATTATGTATACAGGGTGAATCACCTAACACTTGCACCGCAAATATTGCGGAAACGGAAAGTGCGATTGATGTGCGGTTTTCATAGAATGGATTGGTAGTCAGGGGCTCGTATTGTTAGCCAACAGACAAATTGTAATATTACTTAGAAAGTATTTTTATTCAAACATCCAGTTTTTTAAATGGAACAATGGTTGTTTCTATCATACACTGGAATTTTTGACACCAGCTGTGTACAAAGAATTTTGAATGACATTTTTATCACGTTATTTTGGCAACTACAACCGTTCAAAGTTTCGGTGGCGGAGGCTGCGATAGCGTTGCTAACTGGACGAGTGGTTAGCCCCTGGGGCACGGCCCACTGTCTCATGACCACCAGCCAGTCATAGCCTCCGCCCCCAAAACTTTAATCTGGTAGCTACAACCATTCAAACGTGATAAAAATGTCATTCAAAATTCTTTGTACACAGCTGGTGTCAAAATTACAGAGCACAATAGAAACAACCGTTATTCCATTTGAAAAATTGTATGTTTGCATATAAAATACACTTTGTAGTTATCTGTTTATTGGCTAACAATACGAATCCTTGGGACTACCAATCCATTCTGTGAAAACCGCACATCAATCGCACTTTTCGTTTCTGCAATATTTGCGGTGCGTTAGGTGATTCGCCCTGTATAATCAGTTAAAACGACAAGAATAAAACTCGTACTATTATGTTAATTCATAGACAAGGGTGTCCTAGAATATTAGTATAGACTAGGTTCTGTTTATTGCGTTTAAATGACAGTAGTTATGTGGTTATTCTATTATTGTGGAATAGAAGGAATAGGTATTTACATGTAGATAAAATAATTATGCATTTGTTCTTTGGTAGTGTTTACCAGAAGCATATGAAAGAGCTGCCATGAGTGGGGAGAGGGAGATTGTGGGTGATAAGGGGTGGTTGGAGAAGGGAGGGGCGTTTGGTGAATTAGTTTCTTTACATCAGTAAATTCTCGAGGTTTTGAAGGAACATTTTGTATATTAGTTCAGTCTGATCATTAAGCAGGTTGCTGGATGCTGTATTTGTGTTGACGAGGTTCTCAATTTCTTCAAGAAAAGTTTCATACTTTCGTTGGGAAAATGTAGTCATTTATAAAGGGGAATTCCTTGTCAGTCAGCGATGTTGTTGTTCTTCAGTCCGAAGACTGGTTTGATGCAGCTCTCCGCAGTACTAAGCCTCTTCATCTCAAGAACGGCAACGCACATCCATCTACACCTGCTTTTTGTATTCGTTTCTTGGTGTCCCTCTCAGATTTATACCTTGCTAAATTCAAGATTCTTTGATACCAAATAATGTCCTACCAATCGACCTCTTCTTTTAGTAAAGACATGACAGAAATTACTTTCTAGTTCTGTTCAGTACCACGTCATTAGTTATGCCATCGATCCACCCTAATCTATACTATAAGTCTGTAACACCACATTTCGAAAGCTTCTATCCTATTATTGTCTGTACCATTTATTTTCCATGTTTCACTCCTGTATATTGCTTCACTGCAGACAAATGTTTTCAGAAATTCCTATAACTTAAAGTAATTTAGGTTGTCAACTAATTTCGGTATTTCAGAAATGCTTTTCTTCCCATAGCCATTCTGCATTGTACTTCTTCTTTGCTTCGGCCACCAGAAGTTACTTTGCTGCCCAAATAACAAAACTCGTCTACCACTTTCATTGTCTCATTACCTAAACTGATTTCTCCAGAATGGCCTGATTTTCATAGATATTCCAGTACCCTTGTTTTATTCTTATTAATCTACATCTTATATGCTCCTTTCAAGACACTATCCATTCCGTTGAATTGATCTAGGTTGTGCGGTCCCTGACAGAATTACGTCATCGGTAAGCCGCAATGTTTTTATTTCTGCGCCCTGACTTTACCTCCTGCTTGCTATCCTTCAAGGGTTGCGCAATATACACATTATAATAATAATTGCTTGTGGCTCATTGGCCTGGTGCAAGTCTTTCAATTCGACGCCACTCTGGCAACTTGCGTGTCCCTAGACTACCCCATTTATACAAATGGGGAAAGGGGACCTACAGCTTAACGTGGAATCCGAACCACGTGACGTTTCTGGCGACTACTCACATAGTTATTTTCCATCTACAGTGCAAAATGACTGTACGTTTATTACGTGTTTAATGTCTTGAACAATGCTAGGTGTTTCGAACTGAATGTCGGCATTTTAAACTTTTTCAGCGTTTATGACATTCACTCTAAATAATACAATACAACAAAAACGAAAAAAAGTGCGCCATGAAGAACGACGTGGACGCACGTCTGTGGTTTCTTATGAACTAGTTCACACAATTGAAAAGAAAAGCACAACTGTAAGATTACTCTTAGTGCACTCGCTAAGGAAGTCCCTTAAATCTCACGATGACTTATTCATGTTATTGTTACTGAAAAACGAAATTTCGAAAACTTTGCTCACGTTGGGTACCCAAAATTCTGAAAAACCCAAAAAACGGATAGGCTGTGCAGTTTTTAACACGCTACAATGAAGAAGGCTATTTTTTTCTTTCTCGGATAGTCGCAGGGGTGAAACTTGGGTACCGTATGATACCCCTGACACAAGACATCTACAACTACATGGGATACTCTGCAAATCACATTTAAGTGCCTGGCAGAGAGGGTTCATCGAACCACCATTATACTATTTTTACGTGGTGTGGTATAGCAACCGTGTTCAGATGAATTCTTGAATAATAGAACGTCTTGATTGCAAAAAAAAAAAAAAAAAAAAAAAAAAATTATTTGCATCAAGACGTTCTATTATTCAAGAAACCATTATACTACTTATCTCCCATTCCATTCTCGAACAGCGCGCGGGAAGAAAGAACACCTGAATCTCTCCGTTCTAACTCTGTTTTCTGTATTTTATTCTGATGGTCATTTCTACCTATGTAAGAGGGAGTCTACAATATATTTTCGCATTCGGAGGAGAATGTTGGTGATTGGAATTTCGTAAGTAGGCCACGCCGCAGCGAAAAGCGCCATTGTTGTAACATTTCCTTAACGCTCTTTCCCCTGTATCGTGACTATACGAAACGAGCAAAACGAAGACGACAATCAATGGAGTGGATGCACAGTTCATCCCCAAAGAAGGTTAAGCCTAAGCAGCTCTTGACATCGCTAAAAATCATGTGCGCCGTTTTTTGTGACAGAAAAGGCATTTTGATGATATTTCTTACCGCGATGCCAAATAATCAATGCACATGATTACTGCGAGACTATTAAGTAATTGCGCCGCCCAATACAGAACAAGCGCCGAGGGTTACTGGCAAAAACCACATGTTCAATACACAGGCGGCAACCTTCTATGAAGAAGACATACAAAAACTTCTGCCACGCTATGACAAGTGCCTATTCAATTTAGGAAGCTATGTAGAAAAGTAGTTTAACAGTTGTAGATTTTTGTACAATAAATATTTTTTATGTATCTGATCACGTTTGTTTTGTTTAACCAAACGGAACTTACTTTGTGGACATTCCTCGTATACAAGACAACAAATAATGCGGAAAGTTTCTTCAATTATTAATTAAATATTATGAATTATCTCGAACAGAATGATCTATTGACCCAAGGTCAACACGGATTTAGAAAATGTCATTCATGCGAAACACAACTAGCTCTTTATTCACACGAAGTGATGGGTGCTATCGACAAGAGTTCGCAAATCGATTCCGTATTTCTTGATTTCCAGAAGGCTTTGGACACTGTACCTCACAAACGGCTTTTAATGGAATTGCTTGGTTATGGTATATCGCCCCAAATTTGCGTTTGGATAGGGGATTTCCTATCAGAGAGGACACAGTTCGTAGTAATCAATGATGAGGCATCGACTAAAACAGAGGTGATATCGGGCGTTCCACAGGGTAGTGTTATTGGTCCTCTGCTGTTCTTTATTTACATAAACGATTTAGGGGAAAATCTAAGTAGCTCTCTAAGGTTGTTTGCAGATGACGCCGTCATTTACCGTCTAGTAAAATCATCTGAAGATCAAAACCAACTGCAGAACGATCTGAATAAGATATCAGTATGGCGTAAAAATTGGCGATTGACTCTAAATAATGAGAAGTGTGAAGTCGTCCACATGAGTACGAAAAGAAATCCGTTAAACTTTGTTTACAAGATAAATCAATCAAAAGTGAAGGCCGTAAACTCCACAAAATACCTAGGAATTGCTATTACTTCAGACTTAAATTGGAAAGAACATGTAGATAATGTCGTGGGAAAGGGGAACCAGACACTGCGTTTTATTGGCAGAACCCTAAAAAAAGATGAAACAGTACTACAAAAGAAACTGCATACACTACGCTTGTCCGTCCATTTTTGGAGTATTGGTGGCCAGTGAGGGATGCTTATCTGGTGGGTTTGACGGAGGACATCGAAAGAGTCCAAAGAAGGGCAGCTCGTTTCGTATTGTCCCGATACAGGGGACACAGCGTAACGGAAATGTACAGGATCTGGGATGGGAATCATTACAACAACGGCGCTTATCGCTGTGGCGTGGGCTACTTACGAAAGTCCAATCGCTAACATTCTCCTCCGATGCAAAAATGTATTTTTGACTCCCACTTCCTAATACTAATTGTGTATACTAAAACGAATAACATGGATACCCTGGCTTCTAAATCTTCACATTCGCAAATTTCAGTTTCTGCAGGTTAACAAACCAAGGCAATAGAAACCAGTGCCAGTCTTCACCATTCAGGGCCCTGCATTTCAGATCTCTGCACCGTAATGCGTATTGATTTGATTTTATCAGGGAAGCCAAAACAGTCTTGGTCCAACACGCCACTACCCGCACCGAAACTAAGTTTATTGTGCGGTATCGCTCCCTGTATATCTAGTAAAGCCAACCAATGCCCTTGAACAGTGCACGGAGTCCCTTTACCAGTTCTTTATTAGACAAAATTTCTTCGAGTCTGGTTGTCCCAAATGTTCTGTGCCTTTTACTCTCCAATGCAATGCATTCGAAGATTAGATGTGAGACAGTTTCATCACCGTCAACACAGATCCTACATTTAGGGTCCTTTCTGTTATTCCCATTGTATGTAGGTGTTTTTTGAAATTCCCATGGCCTGTCAGCAATCCAACCATGAGTCTAATCTCTCTCCTGTTCAGACCCAGGATTGCAGAGCTTCTTTTAAAACATGGCTTTGGCATAATTAGCTTGCCATGTTTGTGTTTATAGGCCTTGGTCCAATATTCTACGTGCTGTCTTCTGAGCCAGTTACGTAGCTCCAATTTGATCACTGCGTTGGTGATTGTCAGGACAGGTTCCGGTCCAATAAATGGAGTCTCTGTTCCCATTCTGGCTAATCTGTTGGCATGTTCGTTGCCACTAATCCCCGAGTGGCCAGAGACCCACAATAGGTTTACTCTATTGCTTACCCCTAGCTCCACCAGAACCCGGTGACATTCTGCAACAATTTTAGACCTTGTTGCAGGAGCTGCCAGTGATCTCAGGGCTGCCTAATTGTCTGAATGGATATAGATGCTACGATCTTTGTAGCTCCTACGCAAATTCTCCTCCACACATGCCCTGATGGCAGTGATTTCGGCCTGGAATACTGAGAGATGAAGCCTGCCACACTTGGCTGCACCCGTATACCCCGGTCCCAACGCCTTCGTCTGACCCGTCAGTGAACCAGACAATATTCCCCGTACGGTGTCGAACTATTTTCTCCCACTGCTCCCTACTTCCAATTGTTATACTGAAAGGCTTGTTGAAGCAGTATGGGGTTATAATATAGTCGGCTGGCATTTCACCAACTTTTCCTACATTTACCTCACTCAGTATTTTAGTGTGTGATTCTGGAATCATTACAACAACGGCGCTTATCGCTGCGGCGTGGGCTACTTACGAAACTTCCATCGCCAACATTCTCCTCCGAATGCGAAAATATATTGTTTACTCCCACGTACATAGGTAGAAATGATCATCAGAATAAAATACGAGAAATCAGACCTGTAACGGAGAGATTCAGGTGTTCTTTCTTCCCGCTCGCTTTTGGAGAATGGAATGGGAGATAAATAGTATAACGGTGGTTCGGTGAACCCTCTGACAGGCAGTTAAATGTGATTAGCAGAGAATGCCATCTACATGTAGATGAAACGAAACCCATACTTGGACGCATAGGTTTCACATGTACAGAACACATCGCTGATACAGTTTTGTTATGTATACTAATTGTGTATACTAAAACGGATAACATCCATACCCTGGTTTTTATAACGCACTGGACTCGTATAAGGGAGGGCGATGATTCAAATCAAATGTTTCAAATGTTTGTATAGCTTATGGGACTTAACTACGGGGTCATCAGGCCCTAAACTTACAAACTACGTATGCACTAACTAATACTAAGGACGGCACAAATATCCATGCCCGAGGGGGGTTCCGAACCCCCGACCGTAGTGGCCGTACAGACCGTGACTGGAGCGCCTCAGTCCCCTCGGCCACCGCGGCCGGCTGGTTCAAATCCATCCCCGGCCATCCAGATTTAGGTTTTCCGTTATTTCCCTAAATCAGTCCAGGCAAATACTGGGATGGTTCGTTTCAAAGGGCACGCCCGAATTCCTTCCCCGTCCTTACCCAAAACTCCGAGCGTTAGCTCCGTCTCTAATGACCAAGCTGTCGATGTGACGTTAAACCCTAAGCTTCATTCCTTCCTGGTTTTTAAATCTTCACATTCGCAGATTTCAGCTTCTGCAGGTTAACAACCCAAGGCAATAGAAACCAGTGCCAGTCTTTGCCATTCACCGCCCTGCATTTCAGATCTCTGCACCGTAATGCGTATACGCAGCGTCGCTATATACGGATTGTGCTTGCGTCACAGCAGTGCGCCTCGCCTTCAGTCGATCCATCGACCTCTGTTTGTGGTCGCCGCCGCTCGGGGCTTTTCGCGCCAGTGCGCGCTTTGTAGGCGCCTGCTGTTGCTTCCAGACTGTCGCATCTGACTCCGTGTTCGTAGCTATGTCGCCATCTGTCTAGAACACGCGGTCAAACGACTATAACCTCATCAGCGGGAACCCGCCTACGTAATAGCCAATTTGTCCACCTTTGGCAGTGTCTAGCGGCGACGCAGTCTTGCAATGGAAACAATGAGTCCTCGACAGATCGCTGAAACCAGTTAGTACCACCTACCGTATTTGCCAGCATATAAACCGCACCCCACTCTTAAGGGGAGACGGAAGGCAATTTTTATCCCTATTCTGCCAGTGCTATTTTACCCTTTGAATAGGTACACTTTTCACAGGAACAAAACAACGAAATTTTTACTGTATATATGTCTTAGAAAATCTGGTGATGCTGAAGGAATTAGGTTAGGTAACGAAACAATGAAGGTGGTAGATGAGTTTTGTAACTTGAGCAGTAAATAACATATGATGGTCGCAGTACAGAGGAATGCGGAATGGCAATGGGAAGAAAAGCATTTTTGAAAAAGAGAAATTTGCTGACATCGAATATTAATTTAAGGGTATGGGAGTCTTTTCTGAAGGCATTTGTGTGGAGTGTTGCCTTGTACGGGTGTGAAACATGGACGATAAGCAGTGCGGACAGGAAGAGAATATAGGCTTTTGAAATGTGGTGCTACAGAAGAATGCTGAAGATTAGGTGGGTAGATCGCATAACTAATGATGAGGTACTGAACAGAATTGGCGAGAAAAGGAATTTTTGGCATATCCTGACTAAAAGAAGGGATCGCTTGGTAGGACACATTCTTACACATCGAGGAATCGTAAATTTAGCATTGGAGGGAAGTGTGTGGGGTAAAAATCGCCAAGAGACGCGTATAGTAAGCAGATTCAAGTAGATGTGGGTTGCCGTTCTTATGAGGAGATGAAGAGGCTTGCTCAGGATAGAGTAGGGTGGAGAGCTGCATCAAACCAGTCTCCGGACTGAAGATCATAACACCAACATATATATGTCTCAATTTACAAGTAAAATGAACGTAATAACTAATGGTTTTGAAGAAAAAAAATCGCCCTGACGTGTTTTACGGCCCACTTTAAATTTGTAGTTTTATAAGTTTTTGCAAACACTTTGGACCAAAATAATAATCTAAATAATAAAAAATTAATAAGAGTATCTGTAACCATTTGTAGGAAAAAAAATTACGTACTCGCGGGTTCCGAACCACTGACCTTCAGCGTCACAGTCCAACACATTGCCCACTTCGCTACAGCTAACAGTTAGGAAGTGATTTCTTTAATCTCATAATATTGATGGCCGTTGTTAACTGCTGCTAATATGGCATTTTTAGACATTAGATTATCATTTATCGTACGAACAACGACGTCTTTTTGTTAATTCTTCATTGCACTATTGGTTTGAAATGACAACGTGTAAGTTACAATAAGAAAATAATCAAATACGCAAGGCAAGATGGCGTATGCCAGTGACAGTTTTGGGTGAGGAATGTCACGTGACATCTGCGAACGGCTGGTTTTCATTAATTTAATGGAGGGCGTCAAAACTCCGTTATTGTTGAAAATAACGAGATATGAAAAAAACATAAGGGAGCTAAGTTGTAGAGAATTTTCTCCTCTACAAATTCGGTTATTCAATTTTCGTGTCAGATGCATGGTTAAGCCGTTATTTTAATTTAAATTCCGAGCTGTCAAAAGACGATCACCGTAACCTAAAGTGGGCCAAAAATTATTCTTTCACCAGTAAATTTAACTTTTTTAGTACATTAATTATTATAAAACAGTTGATTGTTTTGTGATTCTTAATTTACTTGTAATGATGTATTACCATCTTCAGTACAAAAAAGACCAAATTTCATTTTTCTAACCCCATTAGTTTATCAAATAATAGTACCTGAAAGTAAAAAAAAAATTAGTTTTGAAAAAATTAATTTAAAGTTTAATATTGCAATTCTAGTACACTTATTGATGAGAATTACTTACCACTAATATTTTCCTGCGCCATATTGAGCATCATCTGAATCATACTGATCTTTTCTTATCTTGGTCCCTCTTCTTTTCTGTCTAGCTTCTTTTGTGCATTTTAAATTAGCAATATCGGCTTTGCGGATTCTCTCTTTACCTATTTGCACCAAGTATTTTGCAGTATTTTCACTAGATTGTATGCCCAATAATCCCAAAACATCCAATTTTCTAGTTACACTATCATTGAAGCATAAAATAGCATCATAAACACCAAATTTGAGGGTTGTGATGTGAACAGATACAGTTTTTGGTAACGTTTGAAAACAATAACAAACACGATCGGAACAAAAAAGTATCGATAGTAGATAAAGGGTAGGAAACATTGAAGCGATAAAAACAATAGTAGCATGAAATAATATACAAGGAGTAAAAGAATGCCGTGTGCTTTTTCTCCGCATAGCGCAAAACGGAAGTCGTGGCCAGATTGCACAGAGCGTCAGAAAAACCATCATAACTCCCGAAAAACATTGTCGGATTTATATAAAACAAAAACGGTTTCACGCAGGAAATACCAGGCATTTCGAATACGCTAAAATCTAAAAATCTAATTTTTTAGCCCAGTTGCCTTCCGTCTCCCTCTAAGACTTTTTTTTTTTTTTTTTTTTTTTTTTTTTAGGAAAAAAATAAATCACACCTAATACGTCAACTGCAACATAATTATAATACATGTTTTCAGGTACATAAAGTATCTAAGGTAGTGCCTTCAAGGAGTGTTCATAAACTTTATGCAGTCGAGTTTCTTGTCAGTTTGCGCCTATCGCTGTTTACAGTGCTCACCGACTATGACGCGATAGTTGACGAGATCGTCGTAAAGGCTTACGACATTGACACCTATGTGGCTCTGCTTTGTTCCTATCAGACATCGCACCGAGTATCATTTCGGGAACTTCGCACGACGAGTAGGCGTTTTTATGTTCTTTTGAGAATTTATTGTGAAGAGCATATATTTATTTCTGTAAGTATTTTTGTGGTGTTCCATAGACTATGAGAATGATAGATTGAGTCATTGTATTGCTCGGCGCACTGTATGGGACACAGCATGTTACAACCTCAAAAAATGACACCATTACAGGATTGCCGAAAAAAAAAAATCGATTATGATAAATGAAATTACGTCCAAAGTTTCTACTTCCTATTAAGTTACCAGTTTCAGTTAAGCCTGGTACTAAAAGCAATACAAAATTCAGAAAAACCTTTACTACATAATAAAGCTCTTGACGGGTATTTCGGTGCATATTATGTACGTATATCAAATAAAAACTATGAAAATGTAAGAGAAACTTAAAAGAAATTTACCGTTTAAAACATTATTTCCTGTATTTAACACCATATTTTGAAACCCCTTAAAAGAATCGAACTTGTAGCAGATGTCGTATAAGACGCATCCAGTTTTTGGACCAATATTTGTAGGAGAAAAAGTGCGTCTTATATGCCGGCATATTACAGTCGAAGTTAAACTGTAGACGCTTTGGTATTTAATAAAATAAATAATGTTGTTTTGTTGTCGATGCCTATGTACGGAAGAGAGTTTGAAAGACGGTTTGCTTCGGGTGAAAACATAGTGGAGCGGCGAGTCTAGAGTCAAGCGGCACGTTAAGCTGCACGTTTTTTTTTTTTTCCTTTACTAAAGATGGTAGCGACGCTGCACATGCGTATAGTGGAGCGGCGACGCTCGCTACCTGAGGGAAATGTAGTCGGACAGCGAAGACGAATTGTTGTAAGAGTGTAGTGCACTTAAAGTGGTATCGGCTTTAGGGATGATGAATTATGTTTTCCACCCTGTAAATCACGATCGTAAACAATTCGGGGAATATCACAATTTATTCCACGTACAAATTTCAGTGCATCTTCATTTAAACACTAACTCAGTTGAATTTGTAAATTCAACTAAATATAGTGTGTCTCACGAAAGACGCCTAACAGGCGTCCATGGATCGCGCGGTACTGCTCCCGGCCGCTGCTGCCGCATTCGCCGGCCACGCCAGCGCCCGATTCTCGGACTCTACTGTGCCGCGGGCGCATACACTAAGTCTAAAAAGTATTGCCATCTGAGTAACCTAAGATTACCTTTATTTACAGCAGATGTTCAAAATGATGTGCCTGTATGCAAAGAGTGGCTTGACATCTCTTGAACACATTTACGAACACTCGACGAATTTCGGCTGCCGAAATCTGGGAAATGACTAGTCGAATCCTGACTTCCAAATCTTCGAGTGTATGGGGGATTGCCGGGAGCCGCACCGCGTGTTCTGCGGACGCCTGGCAGGCGTCTTTCGTGAGACACCCTGTAGCTAAGAATTACAGTAACGAACTACTTTAATTAGAAAGACGCACAGAAAATGAAGGGAAGGAGAATCATGGCTACGTTTCATTACCAGAAGATGCAATAGTTCTAGAAAAGAAACTGCCTACACTAGTGTGTGTTATTTTGGAGTATTGTTGCCTATTGTGGGATCCACAGCAGGCGGGACTGACGGGTGATAGGTCTATGGAAAAAGTTAGGAAAAGGACAACTAGTTTTTGTATTATCGCATTACATGAGAGAGAGTGTCACAGAAATGATGCACGCATTGGGGTGAAAATCGTATAAAGAGAAGCCTTATTCGTTGCAGCGAGATCTATTTGCAATGTTTCTGTCTTCAACATTCTTTTACGAATGTATTTCGTTATCACCCATCCATATAGGGAGACATCATCATCGTAATAAAATAAGAGAAATCAGATCGAAAACTGAAAAATTCACTTTTCTCGTGCGTTATTAGAGAGAATGGAACTGTAGAGAAATATCGTAAAATTAATAAGATTCCTTCTCTGCTTGATTATTTTCCTATCATAATTGCGTCGTTATGGTATATCGCCCCAAATTTGCGATTGGATAGGGGATTTCTTGTCAGAGAGGACACAGTTCGTAGTAATCGATGGTAAAGCATCAACTAATACAGAGGTGATATCGGGCATTCCACAGGGTAGTGTTGTTACATAAACGGTTTAGGGGAAATCTAAGTAGCTCACTTAGGTTGTTTGCAGATGACGCCGTCATTTACCGTCTAGTAAAATCATCTGAAGATCAAAACCAACTGCAGAACGATCTGAATAAGATATCAGTATGGTGTAAAAATTCGCGATTGACTCAAAATAATGAGAAGTGTGAAGCCGTCCACATGAGTACGAAGAGAAATCCGTTAAACTTTGTTTACAAGATAAATCAATCAGAAGTGAAGGCCGTAAACTCCACAAAATGCCTAGGAATTACTGTTATGTCAGACTTAAATTGGAAAACACGTAGATATCGTGGGAAAGGCGAACCAGAGACTGCGTTTTATTGGCAGAACTCTTAAAACATGCAACAGAACTACAAAAGAAACTGCACACACTACGCTTGTCCGTCCATTTTTTGGAGTATTGCAGCCCAGTGTGGGATCCTTATCAGGTGGGTTTAACAGAGGACATCGAAAGAGTCCAAAGAAAGGCAGCTCGTTTCGTATTGTCACGATACAGGGGAGACAGCGTTACGGAAATGATACAGGATCTGGGATGGGAATCATTACAATGACGACGCTTACCGCTGCGGCATGGGCTACTTACGAAACTAGAATCGCCAACATTCTCCTCCGAATGCGAAAATATATTGTTGACTCCCACTTACATAGGTATAAATGATCATCAGAATAAAATACGAGAAATCAGAGCTCGAACAAAGAGATTCAGGTGTTCTTTCTTCCCGCGCGCTATTCGAGAATGGAATGGGAGATAAATAGTGTAATGGTGGTTCGATGAACCCTCTGCTAGGGACTTAAATGTGATTTGCAGAGTATCCCATGTAGATGTAGATAGTAGGTATATAGGTAGTTTTTCGATGTATAGGCAGTATGTCAATGACGAAGCAAACAATTCTTTTATACGTGACGAATGTGTTAACCTTTTCTGGAAAATGGGGAGGTGGCGAGGAGGGGAGGATGCGGGAGGGTCCGGAGCGGAAGTTTCGCTTCGCACAGGCCGCGCGTGAGCTAGCCCGGCTGTGCGTGTGTGAGACCAGACGCAGCTGTCTCGCCAAGTGCAGCAGCAAGGGCAGCCGCCCACAGCGGACCTGCGCTCAACAAGCGGAACGAGCAAATAGCCGCCACTTGCCGCGCCGTCTGCACACGCGGCCTCTGGACCCTGCAGAGGTTCCCAGAGACGGGCGCTCACACCAGGGGCGGGGACACGTCTTCCTCACCGCACACACACACACACACACACACACACACACACACACACACACACACACAGCGCTTTCACCAAGGTTTGCTCTTGTTTACTTCATCGACACTCCGCACGCCACTTCACGCCGTGTGGCGGTGAGTACTTTGTGTGTCCAGTGCCGGATCTGCGACATTTTCCAGCCGTGGCACAAACCCGACAGTGGCGCCCAGTGACTAGGTTTACCAACCGTACAGCTTTTTTGGCACATATCCGGCTTTTCTATACTTGTTTCAAAGTTAGGCTGGAATTTTTTTTTTCGAAAATGTCCGCCTTTTTTCGCTATCAATCATATGATTGTGGCAGAAACGTTGCATTCGCATCAGAGATGTACGATTTTTTTTTATGTTCCATAGGACCCAATTGAGGAGTGAGACTCCACGGTCATGGAACAAGTCAATACATTAATTGTTACACAAGAATGGTAATAGAAAATTTTTAAGTAGTCCTTTGCACACGACAATCTTAAGACAAATTGAAAAGAATCAATAAAGAAAAACATAAATTAGCTTAATTGTTTAACTTTTCTAGGAGTTCCTCGACAGAATAAAAGGAGTGAGCCATGAGGTAACTCTTCAATTTAGATTTGAAAGCGTGCGGATTAGTGCTAAGATTCTTTAGTTCTTGTGGCAGCTTACTGAAAATGAATGCCGCAGAATACTGTACCCCTTTCTGCACAAGTGTTAAGGTGGTGTGATACAAATGTAGATTAGACTTCTATCTAGTATTCACCGAGTGAAAGCTACTAACTCGTAGGAATAAGCTGATATTATTAACAACAAACGACATTAAAGAAAAAACGTATTGTGACGCCAGAGTCAAAATTTCCAGACTACTGAAAAGGGGTCGACATGACGTTCGCGAACTTACACCAGATATTGCTCGAACCGCCCGTTTTTGAGTCAGAAATATCCTTTTTGCATCAAGCGAGTTACCCGAAAAAACAATGCAAATGATATCTTCATCATTAACGCAAATCACGCACCAGTTGTCAATAATAAAATTTATATGTCAGAACCGCATGTTTCTGGACGACATTATACCGTTATCAAGTACTGTAAACCAAGGAAATATAAACTAAATACGGCGCTATATATCGGTGACTTACAAGGAAAGTTCTTGGGCTCGAACAAATACATATACACCAAACGCGTATGAGAGATAAGGTAAAGGTCCCTTATTACACTAGCGATACTCCCGCATCTGCAAAGCTCTGCAGTCTTCCGTTAGAGGCCTCTGCGTGTACCATGCCGCATTGCACATTGACCTGTCGATTCGCCAATAGGGACGGTGCATTGCACCTCCGAAGTTGCGTTTTGTGACGTTATTTGTGTGGTGAAGCGTCAGATTGGGGGGGGGGGGCGATTGCTAATCGATCGTGCTAATGTATTGCGATTGGTTGAGATGAAGTTACGAAGAACCCTTCTTCGTGAAGATGGTATTAGTGTAGAAGATGAATCATTCGCATGCTTTCTCGTATCTATTATGGTACAGAAATATGAGCGTAAGTTAAATACTGTTGTAACACTAACACATAATGATGATAATAGGGATGACAATGACGAACAACTCATTGCAAGCGGTAGTGCGGGAAGAGGTGATGGAAGCAGTGGCAGTGAATACCAACAGTCTTCGGAGAAGAAGGTTAAAGTTGCAACTATCATCACGGCTTTTGATGACAATACGCTAGAGAACATGTACGATGATATATAAGTTATAGTTAAGATATCTGCATTACGTATGGCGTCTACAGTTACATCTACAGTGCTATCTGTGGCATGATTGCAGAGTTTTGCATAAAAACGACACCCACCAGCACATTGAGGTGTACGTAGAGATCCTGTAAGCAAACGTTTACATAGATATGTTTGTTCGAGCCCATGTACTTTCCTTGTTAGCTACAAATGTTCAAATTAAACTAACATAATAACCTACCATAAAACGTATCTGCCGCTAGGCAACATCGTCAGAAATAACAAATCGTTGTGTTTCGGATGTCACGAAGTTTTGTACTAACGGCCGGTCGCAGTGGCCGAGCGGTCTGCGGCGAGCCAGTCACAGTCTGCACGGCCGCTACGGTCGGGGGTTCGAATCCCCCCTCGGGCATGGATGTTTGGCTCGTCTTTAGTGTAAGGTAGTTCATAAGTAGTTTGTAAGGTTAGGGACTGATGACCCCGCAGTTAAGTCCCTTAAGTTTAACAAACATTTGAATATTTGTGTACTAACGGACAGCAAGTCTCAACTTCAAAGATTATCCATATGCATAACAGCTGTCATTGGTGACCAAAGATATTATTGTCCAGAAAACTTAGTCACCCTCTAAAATTGAAGGTTCTGTGATAGAAATACGCCCTTCTAGTGCACTGATATGTTAGTTCACAATATTTGGTTCAGCTCGACGATTTGTTATTTTTGACGATGTTGCCAAGCGGCAGATAAGTTTTATGGTAAGTTAGTACGGTCGTTTAATTTGAATATTTGAGTGGTCGATATACAGCGCCCTATTTCGTTTTATGTTTTCTTGGTTTACAGAACTTGAGAATGGGATAATGACGTCCCGAAACGTGTGAAACTGACAAATTTTATTATTGACAGTTATGTTCATGTCGGACATAAGGGTTCTACGGACTTGGAAAGATATGTTCACAGGATGGTACGAAGCAGGTCCACACCTGGATCGATTCTTGATTTTGATAGTAAAGAACATACTTAGAAACGTCCAAACCACAGAAGTTACACTGGCATACCATAAACTTTACCATCATCATTCGTATAAATCGATGGATTGTACTAGTACTTAGAAACCAAACGAGTGAAAATTGATTTAAAATGGTTTGATCAGTTCTACAACGTCAAGAATTGTACTAAGTCTACAATGCTGAACTAAACCTCTAAATTAGAACAACAGTGGTGTTCTTTGTTTAGCCGGCCGCGGTGGCCGAGGTGACTGAGGCGCTCCAGTCACGGTCAGCACGGCCACTACGGTCGGAGGTTCGAATCCCCCCTCGGGCATGGATATTTGTGCCGTCCTAGTTCGTAAGTAGTTCATAAGTAGTTTGTAAGTTTAGGGACTGATGACCCCGTAGTTAAGTCCCATAAGCTTAACAAACATTTGAATTTTTTCTTTGTTTACGTACGGAAACACTTTCTGACATTTCGAAAATTAGCTAATTTTTTAATTTTAGATTCCTAGTAGCATGCATCCACTACATGTGTTTTCTCTCATAGCTGCTTAATGGACAAAAGTAGGAATCGTTTGTCTAACATCGAATATTAATTTAAGCGTAAGGAACTCTCTTGTGAAGGAATTTGTGTGGACGGTTGCTTTGTACGGGAGTGAGAGATGGACGATAAATTGTTCAGACAGGAAATGTGGTGCTACAAACGAATACTGAAAATTAGGTGAGTAGATCGCATAACTGAAGAGGAGGTACTGAACAGAATTGGGGAGAAAAGGAATGAAGATTACGTTCTCAGATTGCAAAGAATCGTGAATTTAGCATTGGAGGGTTTAATGGATGTGGGTGCCATTCTTATGAGGAGATGAAGAGGCTTGCTCAGTTTAGAGCAGGGTGGTGAGCTGCATAAATCAGTTTCCGAACTAAACACCACAACATTATTTCGGAATTGTTTAGAATCTGATTCAAAGTGGCCAGATCCTGTTGGGGCTAAGCATCTAAAACCTCTCGTTATTTTGAGGCTCCCCCCACCCCCAGATCGAGATGCTTGGGGTGGTACTCCCTCCCCTCCAATGGGAACCTAAAGGTCAACCGATTCCTCCACAGGAAACGCGTCTGATGTATTACACACGACACTGGTGACGGCTTATGCGTCATATGACAGGAATCCCTTTGTATACTTGGTGAATGGTTAGAAATTATACCTTGCCCAGTTTAAGTTTTCTTCTGGAAGGTGTTATCACTCCCAAAAAATGATGAAAACATAAGCATTTGTCACGTAAACTGCAACAAATGAATGCAAAATGTTTTAACGTTTTCGAATTTTTCGGCATGTAGACTGTCAACTCTTGCATATGTCCAAGCTAATCTGAACAAGTCCCCATACTACGGCGCAGTTCCCTTGCGTCGGCCAGACGGACGGACAGATAATAATTTTCTGAAAAAAGAAAATTAAAATTTTTGCCGGTGCGAAGGCTCGGACCAAGAACCTCTCGCTCCACAGCTCCTTACACTAGCCACAGGACCACAACGCTTCTGAGCTCAAAACATGCTCGACATTTGTTCTTTCGCATGGACTGCTCAGTTTTTATATTTTGCTATTTTTTTTCATAGTTACACGCAACTTCTTCCAGTTTTCTCGATTGATCAGTTTTTCACGGCCTATCCGCTGCGCCAACTTATAATCTGAGGGGGGTGCGATGAGGTTCCCTTGTGAGTAAAGGGAAAACAGTGGAAGTAATTAAAACTACTTAGTAGATGAACGTGGGTGGCTGATGACGGAAAAAAAGAGTTAAGCCCGCCCCTCTGCAATGCACGAAAATTTCCAGCCTTAAAGGTGATACACGATTCCAGCACAATTTTTAAACTTTAATAACACTCGCAATATTATCAGCTAAAATGCGGCAGATCCTCACCGAGAGCCGCTTGTGCCGAGTACATGACCCAAATACTGGTTGCCAGAACTGTTCGCATGGCGTACATCCCACTACTGGGGGGGGGGGGGGGGAGGGATAGGAAATGTACCAATCCCTTCTAAACACTTAACATACACAAAACTAGTACCGCCGCCAAGAAATTTGCAAATTGTTGCTGGTAACTGGCATGGGACGTTAACTTGTGGTGCGTGTTTGACATATACGACATGGATTCGACCCCTCCATCAACTGCAGTTCAATAATGGCATAGGAATTATGGTCCAGCAACCAAATTGTATTGTGCTTAGGGCGTGGGTGCGGTTTGATGTCTGGGATGGTGAACCAGTCCACCGACACGCTACTCGGTGTGGCCCTGTTGATGAAGGCCAGCATTCCTTGGGCGAACTCCCACACGGCAGACGGTCGGCTGCATTCAAAGTGGTGCTTCCTGTTGTCCAAAATGGGACATTGGGCACAGTCGCCACAGACGGATATCGGCTATCCTTAGGTTTTTTTATCTTCCTATATAAGTAGATTGCAATGTTAGAAAATCAAGCGATGCCGAAGGAATTAGATTAGGTAATTAAACAATGAAGGTGGTAGATGAGTTTTGTTACTCGGGTAGTAAAATAACATACGACGGTCGCAGTACAGAGGATATAAAATGCAGAATGGCAATGGGAAGAAAAGCATTTTTCAAAAAGAGAAATTTGCTAACATCGAAAATTAATTTAAGTGTAAGGAAGTCTTTTCTGAAGGCATTTGTGTGGAGTGTTGCCTTGAATGGGAGTGAAACATGGACGATAAACAGTGCGGACAGGAAGAGAATAGAAGCTTTTGAAATGTGTTGCTACAGAAGAATTCTGAAAATTATGTGGGTAGATCGCATAACTAATGAAGAAGTATTGAACAGAATTGGCGAGAAAAGGAATTTTTGGCATACCTTGACTAAAAGAAGGGATTGCTTGGTAGGACACATTCTTAGACATCGGGGAACCGTAAATTTAGCATTGGAGGGAAGTGTGTGGAGTAAAAATCGCAGAGGGAGACCAAGAGACTCATATAATAAGCAGATTGAAATGGATGTGGGTTGCCGTTCTTATGAGGAGATGAAGAGGCTTCCTCAGGATAGAGTAGGGTGGAGAGCTGCAACATACCAGTCTCCGGACTGAAGACCATAACAACAACAGGTGGATGCTAACAAAATATGTTCGCATTCTACAGAGAAAGTCAGTGAAAGAAATTTCGCCGCACCGAATAACACCATTCCGAGACAGTCGCCAGTAACTCGATAATACAAAACGAGTTGCCCTTTTCTGAACTTTTTTCTAAATCGTTCGTCAGCCCCACTTTGTTGGGATCCCACATTAGACAGCAGTAGTCCACGATAGGACGCACACGTCTAGTGTAGGCAGTTTCCTCAATAGAACTGTCAATGAAACTTAGTCTTTGGTTCGCCTTCCCTACAATATTTTCCTTGTCTTCTCTCTAATTTAAGTAGTTCGTAATTGATATATCCCGCGTATTCACTTCAAATTGTGGCCTGTAGATTTGACTGATTTATAGTGTAAGTGAAGTTCAAGGAATTTCTTTTAGTGTCATACGCATGACTTCACACTCATTGTTTTGCAATATAATAATAATAATAAATAATAATAATAATAATAATTGCTTGTGGCTCATTGGCCTGGTGCAAGTCTTTCAATTGGACGCCACTTCGGCAACTTGTGTGTTCCTAGCCTACCCCAGTTATCCAACCGGGGAAAAAGGAGCTACAGATTAACGTGGAATCCGAACCACGTGTTGTTTCTGGGGACTCATCACATCGTTGAGAGGTGAAGGATGGGTTAAAACGCAGACTGAAAAACTCAGAGATCCGACCGGGTTTCTAATCCGCGACCCTTTGTGTTCTATTCGAGTGTTTGACCCCCATACCAACAGGTTCAACTTGCACTATGTTGATACCTTATCTAAATCATGTAGTTCTTTTTGATTTTATGGTTACTTTACTAACCGATAAATGACAGCATTATTCGCGAACAGTTAAGAGAGCTGTTCAGGTTGTCTCCTAAATCGTCTACAAGCGTAAGGGACAGTAGGGGAACGCCAGCTATCACTTCTGTTTTATTCGATGACTTTCCGTCAATTACAACGTACTGTGTCGTTTCTGCCAGGAAATCACGAATCCAGTCCCACGACTGTGGCTTTTAGCGCTGTACATGAATTTTTCCCTCTTGGTTATTCTGATAAATGCAAGTTTTAAACCCATGAACGAAGAGATCATGATGATAGTTCTACTGGAGATGGTCGACCACCATTTTGTTAAGTCTTCTGCTGCAGTTCAGTCATTAATCACTTAAAATATTAGCTGTCGGTAAATGTTTTGGCAATGCCGCCATTAACCATTAGTGGCCTCTCACAACATTGCTACGCGTTATAAAATGTATTTTAGCAGCATTTGTGAAGTGACCCGTCATGTCAATATGTGATCTACTTATGAACTAATTATACTAAAGACAGCACAAACATCCACGCCCGAGGGATGATTCGAACCCCCCACCGACGGGGAACGGCCTCGGGCATCGGAGCATAGCGCCTCAATGCGCTCGGCAACTCCGCCGCGGCTACAGTGATGCACCCTACAACAAACACACTACGAAATTGAGTAGCATTGTATTAGAACATGTAACGTTCTCTTTCAGAAGTGATAACTGGTTCACATTTAAACAAGAAGTTACGTATAAGTTAAAACCTTCAACGTAGTTGAAATATTGGTTTTTGCTTCTGAGAATAAATCTCTCCCTGAAGACACAATTTTTTGTAAAACTAAATATGTTTATTGGCGGAGGCTGAGCCAGCAGGACAGATACTGGCAGACTCCGTAAGTGTGAAACGGACATAACCACTTTGAAACGAGCCATGAAGGACTCCACACATAAATGTCAGTCACAAATACCGGAGGTCAAACCGATATCAAATCAAACAGTACTCACCCGCCATTACTCTGTTACACGTCCCCACTGCTCCGTAGAATCAACAAGACATATCGGCGCCCTTCCACACAAAGGCCACTGAAGGATAAGGCACGTTGGTTCCGAGTAAACGGCCACACACACACACACACACACACACACACACACGCACACTTCTCCGGGCACCGCGCAGATTTCAAGCTCTACTTCAATTGCAATACAACAGTTGGCCGCACTCGGAGCAGAAGTTATACCAGGCCGGCACGACTCAGTATTCACAGCGCTTTCACATGCACATGGCCACTAGCGCTCATTGCGGCAACCTGTGTAAACTCGGCCGCAATTTTTTTGTGATCAGTACACTTGAGAGTAGTCTATCGTATGTTGTTGTTGTTGAGCAATGGCGGACTAGGGGGGGGGGGGAGGGGGCGAACCGTCCTGGAGCTCCGGTCTTTGGGGGCCTCCAAAAACCTCGGAAGTAACCAGAATGAAACTTTCACTCTGCAGCGGAGTGTGCTCTGATATGAAAATGTCCCAGATTCGAGTCCCGATTCCGGCACACAATTTTAATCTGCCAGGAAGTTTCATATCAGCGCACACTCCGCTGCAGAGTGAAAGTTTCATTTTGGAAACATCCCTTAGGCTGTGGCTAAGTCATGTTTCCACCATATCCTTTCTTCCAGGAGTGCTAGTCTTGCAAGGTTCGCAGGAGAGCTTCTGTGAAGTTTGGAAAATAGGAGGCGAGTTACTGGTAGAAGTAAAATTATGGGGCGGCATCGTGAGTCGTGTCGGGATAGCTCAGTCGGTAGAGCGCTTGCCCGCGAAAGGCAAAGGTCCCAGGTTCGGGTCCCGGTTCCGGCACACAAATTTAAGCTGCCAGGAAGTTTCACCTCGGAAGTTTTTTATTGTTATTTTTATTTTTTTTTTCCTGCGCAATTGGCATCTCGTTCTGCTGGGCTTCCAAATCTCGAAAGCTATTTTTGTAGACTGTCCCGTGCCTCTCGTCCTGTGGGGGCTCAAATTTTTTTTATAGTAATACATGTATTTCTAAGTGGACGGGTGGGGGGGGGGGGGGAGAGGATCATTTTATTTCACCTCGGCCCCGGGCCTCCAACAGCCTTAGCCTCTCACTATTCAGCTTCAAGTGTTAATATATCGTATTTAGTGTGTATTGCCTGTACAACTGTTGATGCTGAAATAGGCCTAATGTGTGTTCAGCATTTAAATGCACAAATCGAAGTGATTCTACGACAAGTACTTTGTGCAAGAACACCGAATGTTTTGCCTTGTTTGATCTCAGTCTATCTATACGCAAAGAAAATTCCTGACTAATGGTACTTAGCTGCCCCAAAAGTGAACTTCAGACAACCTATCATACAATTCCCTTGAAGTACACACTATTTTAAAAAAATGCTTAGTTTAATACCTAGTGTTGGTGTGTTTTTGAGATATTACTCCTTCTTTCGCTCCTGTGATATATGAAACCATACTTTTGAGTGTGTACAGCTTCTTTAAAAATATTTTCATTTTTTGTTGACATTATCGTGCATGGTTGACATGCAACCAGGGCAAAATGTGAAAGTAGTAGTGACAGTCACAATTTTTTCACTTGTGTAAGTCTGTGTTCTTTGCAACAAATACGTACTTATTTCAGCGTGGCAACAACGAAAGTTATTAATGATACGTTATTTCGGTGTGGAATGGATTTTTGTCATCTGACCCCGCATTTTTATTGCAATATTCTGTTGTCACTTTCGTCCACCAAAGTTTGCAACCACACTCTTTAACAGCAATTTTACAATTTGTAAGACTTAATGAAAGTTGTTACAACACATTAAAAGCAAATGCAAATCCTTGGTCATGATTGTTCGTCATAACAATTACTGTTCACTGTATGTTTCGCACCTCGTATAGACGATGTACCAGCATGAAAATCAACACAAATATTATCAGAGCGGCACTTTCGTTGTTATTGCAAACCTCAGCTAACTGTTGTACTTCGAACTGGAATCAATTACTGACAGGTTCTTGATATTTCATCACCACATTTTTAAGAAATCTGCTACCGGGCGGGTCAATTCGCAACTTCGAAAAAGCCTGACGGAACTTGATGCACATCCGTATTCAATTGTCAGTCTATATTTAAAACGTGGAACTGTAAATAGGTAAAATTCTCGAGTGGGTGTGGCATACCAGCTGTTAGGTGACACTCCAAATAACAAGGTTGACGGCAGTTCAGTTTGCCTCAAACATGGCGGATCTATCGGCACTATGAAATTTAAGCTCGTTGATCTCAATACACCCAGCAGCGATGCGGCTCAACCATGACACTTGAAGAGTTATATAGTTTATTTTTTCGCAGAGCCAGGAGAGAATGCACTATGTTGGTGGAGAAGACGAGGTGGTGACCGGCACAGAAAGGGATGGTGGAGATAGAGAGGCGCAGGAGGAGATGAAAAGTATGTATGTGTGTGTGTGTGTGTGTGTGTGTGTGAGAGAGAGAGAGAGAGAGAGAGAGAGAGAGAGAGAGAGAGAGAGAGAGAGAGAGAGAGAGAGAGGGGGGGGGATGGACAGAGATAGAAGGAAAGATAAGGAGAGATGGATTAACATATAAAGCGTTTATAAGGCCACTCCTAGAATACTGATCCCCAGCATTAGCGGGAATGAACCCCATGATAGCAAGCAAAATGTTTTCAACAGAGAGGAGGCTCCTGCGCAGTTTCATGAGGATGGAACACAGAACACCCATAGCACAAATATATGCTACAACAAAAGTCATCCCCCTACAGACAAGCCTAACGACAGAGCAAAATACGGTAAAAGAACCTTAGAACATAAGCCAGATCTCGAAGAAATCCTAACAAGCTCGCAAACCACACCACAAATACATACACCCAAATAGAACAGTTGCCCAGAACACAACAAAAAGATACCCTGAGCTGGCACTCACAATGCTGCCACTAACACAAAATGAAGTCACAACAGCACATCTCGACGACATCACATAACTCAACAAGACATGCCAAAGGAACGAAGAAAGATGAAGAAGCCGAAACAAAATGTAGTGACCAGCCACTGCACACAGCAGTGGAATTTGTAACAGATCAAAACCAACAAAATAACCTTGTAAATAGTATTTTTTCCTTCTAATAACAATATACATTATAAACAGTATTTTTTCTTTTCCTTTTAATTTTTTCTTTTTTGTAACCAAAATAAAATTGTTAAATACCTAATGTACATAAAATGTTTTGTATATATATATAACCCTGTGGCTGAATAGAGCATAAAGACGCTCTCGAACAGCCCGCTTCGCCTTAAGGGAATGGAATGAAAAGATTAAAAAATGAAAAATAAAAATATGTCTGTAATCAGTAAACACCCGGGCACATTGTCGTTTTCAGCTAGTAAGTAATAAAGATCGCTGACTCCGTGACAATGTTGTTAATAAAAAAAAAAAAAGGAAAAAATAACTTTTTGAGAAATAGGGGGGAGGGGGGACTTTGCTATGGTAAACAGAAACAACAACAACATAATTTTTAGGCCGCGGTGGAGTAGCCGAGCGGTCTAAAGGGTCTCGCTGGGGAGCGCGCGGTTGCTCGCCGTGGGGGTTCGAGTCCTCCCTGGGGCATGGGTGTGTGTGTTGTCCTTAGGTTAGGTTAGTTCACCTAGGTTTAAGTAGTTTGTAAGCTACGGACTGATGACCACGCAGTTTGGTCCGATAGAATTACAAACATTAACAATTAATACTTTTAGGGGGAGAGGGATGGGGAGCTTGAGCTCCTTAGCCGGCTCTCTGGACCCGCTACTATGGTCTGGTAGCGGCCGGCTTCATCGCGCGAGCAATGCCACGATCCTGCAGCTTTGCCACGGCGCGTCAGTGCAGCAGCGAGACGCGCAATTAAGCGTGGGTGGCGACAGCTGTGCTTCCCACGGCGGCCGCTGTGACGTCACGAGGCCGGTGGTGAGGGTAACGCTGGCTACTGCCGAGGGCTACCGCCACACTGGTTTCCTGTTGCACGTTGATGGACATCCGCAGAAATTTTCCCAAACGGGGCATTGCTTCTTTTAAATATAAATTCGTTGGTAGTTTCGCTGGTCTTGCCACAATTACTAAATTTTGTAAGTGGCACATAAAACTTACTACATTTCAGAAAATTTTTGATTGTCTACTCAATATCTGTTACAGTTAGAGTACTTCATGATTAAAACGGAAGTTTATCTTCATAGTAAGCATTTTGTTTTATTTAAATGATGATCTATATGACAAGTTTCGCAAACTGACAAACTAGTTAATTTTAGTTTTACTCAGTATGACACGGATCGAACGAAGTGAGCCTCGGTGGAGTAGCCGAGCGGTCTAATGCGTCTCGGTGCAGAGAGCGCGGCTGCTCGACGTGGAGGTTTGAGTCCTCCCTGGGGCATGGGTGTGTGTTTGTCCTTAGGATAGTTTACCTAGGTTTAAGTAGTTTGTAAGCTATGGACTGATGACCGCGCAGTTTGGTCCGATAGATTTACAAACATTTGAACATTTTGAATGAAGTGATCACTGCGTTATGAAATAAAGAAGTAAAATATTTTAAAATAAACATTTATCGATTGACCAATAAAGTTAAATTATTACTTAATGTGAAAGGTTTGAACTTCTGTGAAAATGCAGAAAATAAATTGAGAAACACAAATTCAAAAGAATCATTTTGTGAGAGATCTTTTAAATTTACAGGAAAAGAGAACCAGCGATCATATGAGATTAAAACTTAGAAATTAAGGATGAACATGATATTTTCTTAACAAGAGCTGAATACTTAAAATACATCATCGAATAACCGCATGTCATAGTAATTACACAAAATATTAGATTTGAACCTCTTTAATGGCAAGTAACAACCTATGACTAACTTCATAAAACATGCTTTTTCTATCACATCTTTCAATTATCAGTCTGCACAAGTTTCGTAACCTGTTTTATTGTAGAACTCACGTTTCCCCTATTCTTAGATTACTAAACTGTTGTTCAACTGTGCTTATAGTTGCAGAAAAAGCTATAGCACATAAGAGCCTTTCTATAGCAGGAAAAATTTTGTATGTTTAGCAACAATGATAAATTTGCAGGTGTTTCTAGTCTCATTGACCTAACATCGAACCACACTGTTACAAAATGTTCAAATGTTTGTAAATCTATGGGACATAACTACTCTGGTCATCAGCTCCAGGCTTACAAACTACATAAAATAACTTATGCGAGGGACAACAAATACACTCATGCCTGAGGGAAGACTCGAACCTCCGAAGGCGAGCAACGGCGCGCTCCGCAGCTAGGCGCCTTGGAACGCTCGGCCACTACGCCGTGACACTGAAATTCTTATTATAATATTTTTCAAACATTTTGCATTTGCTGGGGATGTATTTTAAGTAAACTAAATCTTCCTGCACACTCATCTGAAAATCGGCATTGCGAAGACGAGATTATAGAATTAATGTAAGGAATGTAAATAGTTCGTCTATAATACTGAGTGCACACAATACCTCATGAGGCATTTTTGGAAAGCAACAATGCTTCAGGAACAGATGCATGTTGATATTGTTGATTATTTTAAGAATGGAGGATTAGATTCGACAACAGTTGAGAAACGCTTCGTAGCCAACCTGACAACAATAGTCAATGGCGTATCAACCGGGGAATGGGGGTAGGAGAGGCAGTCGCCCCCCCCCCTACTTGAAACTTTGGAGGGGCAAGATAAGGTTTCTGCCCCCCCCCCCCCATTCCCAGTATTTTTTGATGTCATCCATTTTTGCCTTTGATTGGAGCACCTTGTAACAACTACAGTAGTCCTGAAAACTCGGCACTCGGTAACCCGTCAGTCCGGGTAACTCTGCCACCCCTCGAACATCCTCTGTAATTATTCCCTGCTCCCAGAATGCAAGACAGAATTGAAATCGTAGCGTATAGCAGTCACAGGCTGATCTATAAATGGGCCTAGACACCATCTGCTGTTGTGCCACCTACACTCTACTTGAAAATCCTTTGAGTTTGAGTAATGGAGTATGAAGATGCGTCTTCATATTAAAAAGCAGTCGTGTTCATAATTATGTAGCCTTTTAAAATCAGGCGTGCATACTTTTCATTGTTCAAGGCTGTATGCCGTCTTAGTTTTCTAAATGTAAATTTGAGTACGTACTCATAAAATAACGAATATCATTTCTTACATATTTTTTTAAATTAATTTTGTGTTACTGCATTTCATCATTTGCATTGTATTCTAAAGTAACAGTAGAAAGTTTAATAAAAAAATCTTACCCATTCTGTTTTTAACAGAGTTTTCGAAAACCCGGCATTTTCACAAACTCGGCTAACACTCGGTACGCCGGCCGCGGTGGCCGAGGTGACTGAGGCGCTCCAGTCACGGTCAGCCCGGCCACTACGGTCGGGGGTTCGAATCCCCCCTTGGGCATGGATATTTGTGCCGTCCTAGTTCGTAAGTAGTTCATAAGTAGTTTGTCAGTTTAGGGACTGATGACCCCGTAGTTAAGTCCCATAAGCTTAACAAACATTTGAACATTTGAACACTCGGTACAAATTAGACCGAGTTTTCGGGACTCTACTACATTCTGTCGTCTCCTTTCATCCTATTTTCAGTCTGTGACTGTAATAGGGGACAACATCTGCTCAACTTAACGAGTGTCGACCCACATAGGCCGCGAGGGCCCAAGGGGTATCGACCGGCCGCCGTGTCATCCTCTGCCCGCAGGCGTCACCGGATGCGATGAGGAGGGGGGGGGGGGCGTGGTCAGCGCCCCGCACTCCCGGCCGTTATGGCACTTCTCCATCAAGTAGCTTCTCAGTTTTACCTCACAAGGGCTGAGTGCACCCCGCTTGCCAACAGCACTCGGCAGCCCCGGACGGTTGCCCATCCAAGTGCTAGCCAAGCCCGACAGTGATTCGGTGATCTGACGGGAACCGATATATCCACTGCGGCACGGCCGTTGGCATATGTATATGATCGCCAAGACGAAGTTTCCTTACACCCCCCTCTAAAGAAATAGTTGGTACACCACTGACAATATTCCCTAGAAACCAATGAACGAATTGTCAGGCACCCTGGGGCAGCTTTCTTCCGCCTTCTTTCAATCCAAGGTGCAAGCCTGATATCGACAGACCGAACTTACAAGCATTTGCATATTAGGCTACTTTTCACCGGTTATTGCGTATTTTCGCTGTATGTTTGCAATATTTTAAAAATCTAGTCGGGCGGGCTCGATCTGGATCTCTCATGTTGCACAGAGCGGCTGTGACCTACAACTGCGTGCGATCGCTAACCAAGATGTTCCTAGCTAGCGAACAGAGGACAGCAACACGGAGGAGACATCGAGCGTGCCACTCGCGCCGCGCTCAATCCCCTCCCCGCAGGAGTCGGCAACAATTAAATGTAACTTTAGTCGCATGTCGATTGTTTGTTTAGTTTCTGCTTGTACAAAGTTTAACGTGTTTACATGTAGTGTGTTAACGTGTTGTCCACTATGCCGCCCGAAAGAAGAAATGTCGTTTCGTAGATAGGTGACCATTCTGGAACATTTACGTTCGACTGAAATGTTTTCTATTTTCGTGAAGAAAAAAATAAGTTTCAAATAGACATGCATGTCAATACAGGTCTTCATATCGCAGTGATGCAAAAGAAAGGGCCACGACACAGTGGCGGACTAAGGCTGTCTGAGGCCAGGGTTGTCATCCAAAGAACTTTTTCCCTTGTACACAAGCGACTAAAAACGTCGTATTTTGGCTATCAGACCTCGTACAATGGGTCAGGGGGGGAGGGCAGAGAACTGCCCCTGAATTTAATCATCATCATTAGAGACTGATTATGCCTTTCAACGTTCAGTTTCGAGCATAGTAGCCTACCTCTAATAAAATTCCTCCATGATCCCCTATTCAATGCTAACATTGAGGCCTCGTCTGATGTTACGCCTTTTGCTTCAAAATCATTCTGCACCGAATCTAAGTACTTTCTTCTTGGTCTTCCTAGACTCCTCTTACCCTCCGCTGTCGAGCTCATGAGTCTGAATTAAAAAAAAAAATAAATAAAAAAAATAAAATAAAAATAAAAGTTAATGTGGATTTGCCAGGCATTAGTTAATTTATAAATTATGAATTAAATAAAATGTTAAGGTGGCAATTGTTTCTAAACGCAAATTCTGCACCAAGGAGGTTCATTGTATAACCTCGTCTCGCCGACGCCACCTGGTAATAAGAGGTTAGTTGAAGCAGCTGCCATTTGCCAGATTCCAGCAAACTGCGCGTGCTCAGAGATGCTGCTGAAACTCGATAATAGCTCTACACATACGCAGCTTGCTGCTGTAAACTGGTGGCTGCTTGAACGAGCGTAAGGCCAGAACACTAGGGGCTAGGACAACGTCAGCATGCTACGCTAATACTGCCATAAGAAAAAGTTTGCCCCTTACCGTCACATAATTTTATTTCACATTCGGAAGTGTCAATGACTTCAAATGGGCATTATAAATTGAGATAAAATGAGAATGCACATTAAAAAATAATTTCACCATGAGATATAACAGCTAGGTGATACATTATTATATTACGAAATTACACACTTTCTCTTAAAAATGGACAGCAAATAAAGAAAAAAATTAAAAAATCCTACGTCGGAATCTCATACATAACTGTACGAGATCGACCTTGTCCTCGTACCTCGTACAGTAGACCACAAATCTCGTATTTGTACGAGGAACCTCGTACGAACGGTAACCCTGTCGGAGGCCCGAAGCAACGGCAAAACAAAATCATCCCCCTCCCCCCCCCCCGTCCATTTGGAGAAATACGTGTAATACCATATCAAAAAGTAGCTTTCGAGATTTGGAGGCTCCAAAATGAGGGGGGGGGGGGGACACTTTTGAGGCCTCTCACGAAGAGAGGCTCGGAGCGGTCCGCCCCCTTCGCCCCTCCCTTAGTCCACCACTACCACGACAACAACTTTCGACAGCGACAAGTAGCAGCAGTAGGAATTCAACCTCTGTAGGTAACCTAAAAAATCTTTGTAATATGGATCCATGTCAAGCATTTACTGCAAGTAATATTCCTCTTCACAAACTTACAAACTCTACCCTTAAAGTTATCCTGCGGAAATACTACTTATATCAAAATCTACCAGATGAATCAACATTGCGTAAATATTACATACCTACAATTTACCTACACATTGTGGAAGAAATACGCAGTGAACTCAAGGACATCATTATCTGGATTTCAGTTGACGAAACTACCGACACTTGGGGCCGTTCTGTTGCAAATTTAATTGTTGGTGCGTTAAAACAAGAGCCTCCTCCTTATTTAGTAGCCTGCAAAGAACTCGAAAAGATAAATTATTCTACGATCGCCAGATTTGGGAATTATATATTTTTGACGACGTTACAGCGTTGCCGGCCGCGGTGGCCGAGGTGACTGAGGCGCTCCAGTCACGGTCAGCACGGCCACTACGGTCGGGGGTTCGAATCCCCCCTCGGGCATGGATATTTGTGCCGTCCTAGTTCGTAAGTAGTTCTTAAGTAGTTTGTAAGTTTAGGGACTGATGACCCCGTAGTTAAGTCCCATAAGCTTAACAAACATTTGAACATTTTTTTTGTTACAGCGTTCATTTTCAGAAATAAATCGCAATTTGTGATCACTTATGGCATCACTGTACTAGGTTTAGTTGGAATACCAAAGTGTGGCGAATGAAAATTTGTACCCGGCCGGGATTCGAACCCGGGATCTCCTGCTTTTCCCAAACAGAAGCGCTGACCACTCCGCCACCGAGGACGCAGAGACCAGCCCGACTGCAGAGGACTCTTCCCTGCACATCTCCCGCCACACCCAAATCTCCATTCACCACGCTGTTCTTTCCTATTACCATAGCCTATTTGTTCTGTAATGCTCGCAGCCACAATAATGTATTCCCGCATCAGGGAGAACAGACCATGAGGTTTCAAGACAATTGTCGTCAGGAGCCCAGCCTCGGCTTGTATACAATTATATATTTTTGACGTCACAGCGTTCATTTTAATGAAATAAATCGCAATTTGCGATCACTTATGGCATCACTGCACTAGGTTTAGATGGAATACCAAAGTGCGGCACTATGGTACTCCATCTAAATCTAGTACAGTGATAGCATAAGTGATCGCAAATTGCGATTTATTTCATTTCATTCAGATTTGGGAATATTTCCATAGTCCTCTGCAGATGAAAGGGTGTTTGTTTCTTCCAGATGCTGCTCCCTATATTATCACAGCCGGAAAAGCCCTCAGAGTATTGTTATTCCAATTTCATGTAACGTGCTTTGCTCACGGGATTCATCGCCTTGCTGAAGCCGTACGATCCACATTTGGAAATGTAAATAAACTGATTTCATCCACGAAGAAAGTGTTTCTCAAGGCATCCGCTCGCATCAGGACCTACAAAGAATACAGTGGTAACTCGATGGGGTACGTGTGTCGAACCTATGTTCTACAACGAACATTTCGAGGCCACCAGAGGCGTAGTAAGCGAATTCGATAGTGCGAAGGCTTTGACAATTTACCAGTGCAAGGAAGCATTGTTAAAAACAATACATTGTTGTAAGTAGCACTCATTTTTCTCATGTACCTGCGACTATTAAAAAGCTTGAAACTCAAGGTATTGCACTGAATGAATCTATTTAGTTAATGAATAAAAATTACCGCATTGAACTCCGCATTGCCGGAGCTATTCCCGAGAAAAGTTAAAGAAAAGTTTGAAAATATTTTGAACAATAACCCAGGCTCTGAACCATTGTCCCAAATTGATAGTTTTATTAATGGACCTTTGCCAGAAACAGTAGGTGCCAACATAGCACCCAAATTCAAATACTGTCCAGTTACCTCAGTTGCTGTAGAACGCTCTTTTTCTGCTTATAAAAATGTTTTGAGTGATCGAAGATCTTACTACTGAACATCTGAAACAGTACATGATCGTTTCTGATTACAATAGTAGAGAAATAAAAACATTTGGAAACTATACTCCGATAACTTTAATGAAAAGTTAATTTTGTTCAAGGAATTCCTGATTGTATGTTGTTTTGAAATAAAATATTACGGAGATCTTGTGCCTGCCACTCTGCGTGTGATACCTCTCGAAGATGGTTTGAAGATTTGTTTGACGGTGACGAACTTGCATCGTGTTCGGTTGTTACCGGCAATAGCAAGGAAGGAACAAAATTTGAAATGCGATATGCGTGTTCTTTATGCAATTTGTCCCGATTTATCGCGTGGCCAACGCCCCTCTTCGCAAACGATATGCATGGATCACCTTAGAGATATATAGCAAGCAGTTGTTTATTATTTTATCTAGCATATTTCGCCACTTTTCATGTATATTTAAAGCATTTTTCTTTCATATTTGCAAGCCTATTTTGAGCTTTCCAAATTGCATATAATCCGGTCTCTACTGATATCAATAATCCAGTGGCAGGTGTTACATTTTGTTGGAGAACATAATTGTTACAGTACTACATCACTGTGATTGGCTACATCCTGCTACAAATTGGTTAAACGTGAAGCTTTGAGGTATCAAAGAAAATTATTGATAGAAATGAATCTGAATTGTGTTCTTTTACACACACACACACACACACACACACACACACACACACACACAAACACACAATTTCGCCGTGTTCAGTGTTATTTGACGTGTTTGTCAATCATGAATTCTGTTACCGTGCTTAACGGAAATATTAACTGATAGAAAATTTGCCAACATGGAGGCGTTTTCTTATGAAGTTGACATATAACAGACAAGAACTATAGCAAGAATTGAACACAGTTACCATCCCATTTCCTGAGCTAAACATAGTAAACTGAAACTGTAATGTTTTTGATAAACCAGTGGCAACAAACAAAGATTCACGAGCCATATCTGAGTACTCATTGATTTATCTAACTAGTATCAAAAGTAAATAAGCAACATGAAATAGCCTATCAGTTATAAGGACATAAGTTACGAAATAATTTAATGTAAATCTGGAAATATGTGAAAGCACATAGCTGGCCAAATGGACGTCATGAATTTCAGCTCAAATACCAATCTAAAGTAGTGTAATGTAAATTACATCATATATGAGCATGTAATCTTTTTCTAATAATGAATTTTAAATTACATTTTGACGGAATAAAGAATTATGGTCTTAATGTCAAACCCACTATTTAGATGTACTCTGAGTATGTATTATTCTTCCGAAGCAATTACGTTACAGAATTGAAAACACTCGTGAATCATAGCTACATAAATGTTAGGAACAATTTATTATTAATATTTTTCAAGGTATTGCGTTAAATGTAATATTCATTGTTACTGGTCATATTTATGTAAATTGTTGCTAATTAGAAACATTTATGAAGGTTCAAATGTTATTAAAAAGATAAAGACATATTTATGCTTGTTTTATAGAATATCAGATACAATTAAGAAAATTTATTATAAATTTAATAATTTCATAGTTTTAACAACTCTTGCAGGGCACTGTTGGTAATTGTGTATAAATGCGACTCGCAGAGGTCTTATGAGCGGAGATTTTAATAAGATTTCGAGGCAGTGACTATGCCAATCAGCACGTTGACTTTTTCAGTCGAAAGTGATTCTTGTACAAATGTTATGTTAGCAGTTTAAATTCTGTATTACACCACTGATTCAAACTCACCTGGTGTTGCTCTACATAATTTCAAATCAATAGCGTACGCCTTGAGTCCAGCTAGTCGTATTTGACGTGATCCAGAGATCGCTGCAGTTTTGCGATTTCAGATGTTTCCAGAAGCTACAACAAAACCAGAGATAACAAGGTAACGGTTTAAATACATCATAAAGAACATTGTGGAGAATTGTAAACTTTCCTGATCTAATCCAAACCGAGCAGTTACGTTGCTTTTAATGGAAATGTGCTAGCTTGGTTTCGTCACAAACTTTTGCCGCTTATGCTTGGAATAAATTTGTTTTCTTACAATTTTTTCACTCTGTCGTGAATCTTCAACTGTGGAAATACGATCAAGGAGGAAGCAAGCAGCGCGGGAATGGTCTTGCGGTTCAAGTCACAAGGTCGTTATAAGTGATTTTTTTTTTTTCATATTCAAGCTATTAGTTTTGCAATATCACTCTTCTTTCTGGAAGGACGTCAAAAATGAATGCTTTAGAATTTTAATCTGATGAAACATTATTAAAACATTTAAGATGAAGTATATACATATAAATGTCGCAAAAATTATAAAATGTTCAAGAAATACAAACCCAACTACGAGGTCTCTTCCACGTGTACAGCCTTCCTTCATGATGTTTAAACCAAGTGATGGTGATAAAATGTGCCCTGCATAAAATTCTATCACGCGGTCCTCTCATTCCTTTTTCCCTGTCCATATCCACCTACTACATTTCCTTCCCTTTCCGACTACCGATTTCCAGTCCCCCATTACAATCAATTTTTCGTCTCCCTTAACTTTCTGAATGATTTCTTTATTCCTCATATTCTTCGATATCCTCATCACCGGCCGAGCTAGTTAGCTTATAAAATTGGACTACTGTGGCCGGTGTTGGTTTTGTGTCTATCTTTGCTATAATGGTGTTCATAGTAACTTACCCGTCTCCCTATTTTCTTATTCATTCACAGACCTACTCCTGCGTTACCACCAACTGAATTTTTATTTATTCACCTGACCAGAAATCCTGTTCATCCTGCCAACGAACTTCACTAATCCCTACCATATCTAACTTCAACCTATCCATTCCTCGTTTCAAATTTTCTAACTTACCTACGCGATTAAGGGTTAAAACATTCCACGATCCGATCAGTAGAATGCCTGTTTTGTTTTTCTTGATGACGACATCCTCCTTTGTAGTCCCCGCTCGTAGATCCGAATGGGGGACTATTTTACCGGAATATTTCACCCAAGAAGACGCCATCATCATATACAGTCGAGCTGCATCTCCTCGGGAGAAGTAACGACTGTATTTTCCCCATTGCTTTCAGCCGTTCTCAGCAACTGAATGCCAAAGCCATGTTAGCTGATATTACAAGGCCAGTTTAGTCAATCATCCAGACTGTTGCCCCTGTAGCTACTGAAAAGGCTGCTGCCCCTCGTCAGGAATCACACGTTTGTCTGGCCTCTCCACAGATACCCTCCGCTATGGTTGCACCTACGGTACGAGTATGTGTATCGTTGAGGCACGCAAGCCACCCTACCTCGGCAATGTCTGTATTTCATGGGAGTCGTCATTCTACTATCAGACTGCATATATCTCTATTTTCGAAAGGCGTTTGACACGGTGTCGCAATTAAGACTGATAACGAAGGTACGACCATATTGGAGCATTTGAAAGGGGAGCGCGCGGTTGCTCGCAGCCAACGCAACGTGGTACATCACGTTTTAATACTGGGTAGATTACCCAATGATGTGCAGAAACTGGCAAGGAAACTTAACTGCTAAAGCTGTTCCATCTTTTTACCTTCAGAATATGTGGCAATAGCGCATTACTGCACTCTCGCCCGTATCCAGAATAGGGCTTTCGCTTACTCAGTGAAGTGTATTTCTCGATTTTTTAAAATTAGGTGGCTTCCAGTTCAGTCGTCGCGCAACATTTGTCAATAGGATAATGGAGTAAGCCCGCATTATGCCTTTGGTGAATAAATAAATGAACTTTGTGTGCACGGTGTTATATGCGGGGCCAAGCGTAAACAGGAAGATTTTCCAGCAGAGCTCCCGCACAAAGCGCAACAGTCCATCAGTTCGCGCTATTCGCTGTTTACGCAACTCTTTAGCTGTTGACGGCATTTGCTGAAAGGCTGTTTTAAATACCAGGATGTTCGACACGCGTGAGTTCATTGCAGATTTCGTTAACACTGGACTAATTTTTGTGAACAGAGAAAGATTAATTTTGGTTCCACCGACAGCTTGATGTCTATGGGTAGGATAATGGTAGTAATGCCAGAAAAATATGGAAATGATCGTATGGCAGATAAGTATGTTTATTAGAAACGTAGCTGTTTAAACGATCCAGTATAATGTCAATAAGTATTTACTAAGTTTCAACCCGTGACTAAAAGAAAAAAAAAAAAAAACAAAAAAACACCACTTTTGTTTGTTCTTATTTTATAAGTTGCCGTACCGTTCGACCGATTATGATGAAATTTTCACTTGATTATATCACTGTACAACACTCAGATATATGACGTTATGAACAGTAAGATGGTTGAAGACTAATATATTATGTATGACGTTTAAATTTATTACTTCTTTGCAGTCGCGTCGTTCAAATATCTAGGCGCAACATTGCAGAGCGATATGAAATGGAACGAACATGTAAGGACAGTTGTGAGTAAGGCGGAAGGCCAACTTCCGTTTATTGGGAGAAGTTTGGGAAGATGTAAATTTTGGATGTTTTAGCAAATATGTCGCTATTTTCAGGGTAATTTATAGTCTTCATTTAAAAAAAAATATTAAACATTTTGAAAAGATGTGGGGTGAGCAGCCATTGCACATGCATAATGTTAGGAGGGGGTGCTGCTTATATTCTCACGTGACCCGAAAGTAGCTCTTCTCTTCATCGAAACATTCATTTTGTAACAGTCACTTAACAGTGTAAGCATTTATTTACTATGTTCACGTGCATATTCATACTGTCTTGGTGTTTATTATCAAAGACAAAAGAACAACGTCCAGGATCTTTTAGAAACAAATTAGATGACCCGGTGAACTTCGTATCTTACCTCTTAATATAAATCATATTAATTTAAATAATATGTATTTTAAACCCAGTAGCTGTTGCCATTATCAGTCTCTCGCTGGCTTAGTTCGTGAGGTAGCTCGTCGCACATGTGATTGACTTCGACGTTCTACGGTAGGTCTCTTTCTCCTCGGCATTGTAAACAATATGTTTACGTGCACTAATAATGGTAACTATAATGGTGACAGAATGACAAATGATGTTTAATTTTTGTTTTTGTTATTTGGCGTTAGTTCCAAGGCACTTTGCAGTGGCAATATATTCAGTGTGCACTTTGCATATATTTAGTGTACGTGTAACCTTTGACAGTGACTTTGACAGTTCATATACGGGTCCAGATCGTGTAAAGCGAACTTTACTCTTTCAAAGTATATTTCCGAACGGTCCGAACAAAACAACCAAGTCATTATTTTACGTGTTTTAAATGCAAAATTTTCCTAGAAATTTTTCCATATTTTATCGCCGTTTAAACTTTTCCTGAACTTCAACGAATGTGACATGAACATTATCCTGGACATGTGTGCCTGATTTGCCCACTCTTTCCGCCTACTTATCGAGCCGATACTGAACTGTCTGATGATGCCTTTATAAAGCTAAAATACATTGATTTAAGTTAATATGATTTATATTAAGAGATAAGTGATACGAAGTTCATTGGGTCATCTAGTCATGTAGTTGACCCAGCAATACTTCGTAATTGTTAATATGTATGTACTCTTGCTTTGAATATCAAATGTGCAAAATTTTATCGCAATCTTATAAATTATATTGATATCCCAAAGAAAAGAGCTCCTGCAGTTTTCTACAAATTTTGCTATTTTCTGGCCAATTGTTCCAAACTTTTACTTGACTCAAATAATCTTCTCGCTTTGAACGTCGAATGTGAAAAATTTTATCGCAATCATATAAATGGTATTGATATTTCATAGAGAAATCTCTATTTTTTCTGATTGTTCCAATTTTCCGGTAATCTTTTCCATATTTTTATTTCATAAGGACGTTACTCTTGCTTCGAACGTCAGATATGCAAACTTTTATCGCAATAGACGAATGACTCAGCAAAGAAGGGAAAGCTGAAAGGTGGAAAGAGTACATAGAGCAGCTCTACAAAGGAAATGAACTTAGAGACGATGTTGTAGGAAGGGAAGAGGAAGTAGATCAAGATGAAATAGGAGATACTATACTGAGAGATGAATTTGACAGAGCCCTGAAAGACCTAGGTCGGAACAAGGCCCCAGGAGTAGATGACATACCGTCAGAGCTACTAAAGTCTCTGGGAGAGCCAGCCATGACAAAACTATTAGAACTGGTGCGTAGGATCTATGAGACAGGCGAAATACCCTCAGACTTCAAGAAAAATGTAATAATCCCCATTCCAAAGAAATCAGGCGCAGACAGGTGTGAAAATTACAGAACCATCAGTTTGATAAGTCATAGCTGCAAAATTTTAACACGAATTATCTACAGGAGAATGGAAAAGCTGGTAGAAGCTGACCTCGGGGAAGATCAGTTTGGATTCAGGAGAAACGTAGGAACCCGGGAGGCAATACTCACTTTACGTCTTATCTTAGAAGATAGATTAAGGAAAGGCAAACCTACATTTTTAGCTTTCGTAGATTTGGAGAAAGCTTTTGACAATGTTGACTGGAATACACTCTTTCAAATTCTGAAATCAGCAGGGGTAAAATACAGGGAAAGGAGAGTTATTTACAACTTGTACAAAAGCCAGACTGCAGTTATTAGACTCGAAGGCCATGAAAGGGAAGCATCAGTTGGGAAGGGAGTAAGACAGGGTTGTAGCCTTTCTCCGATGCTATTTAATTTGTACATCGAGCAGGCGGTGAAGGAAAGCAAGGTAAAATTTGGAATAGGGATTAAAGTTCAGGGGGAAGAAATAAAAACATTGCGTTTTGCTGATGACATTGTAATTCTGTCAGAGACAGCAAAGGACCTGGAAGAGCAGTTGAATGGAATGGACAGCGTGTTGAAGAGAGCGTATAAAATGAACATTAACAAGAGCAAAACAAAAATTATGGAATGTGGTCTTAAACAATCAGGTGATGCTGAAGGAATTAGATTAGGTAACGAAACAATGAAGGTGGTAGATGTGTTTTGTTACTTGGGTAGTAACATAACATGTGATGGTCGCAGTACAGAGGATATAAAATGCAGAATGGCAATGGGAAGAAAAGCATTTTTGAAAAAGAGAAACTTGCTAACATCGAATATTAATTTAAGTGTAAGGAAGTCTTTTCTGAAGGCATTTGTGTGGAGTGTTGCCTTGTATGGGAGTGAAACATGGACAATCAGCAGTGCGGACAGGAAGAGGATAGAGGCTTTTGAAATGTGGTGTTACAGAAGAATGCTGAACATTAGGCGGGTAGATCACATAACTAATGAAGAAGTACTGTACAGAATTGGTGAGAAAAGGAATTTTTGGCACACCCTGACTAAAAGAAGGGATCGCTTGGTAGGACACATTCTTAGACTTCGAGGAATCGTAAATTTAGCATTGGAGGGAAGTGTGTGGGGTAAAAATCGCAGAGGGAGACCAAGAGACGCGTATAGTAAGCAGATTCAAGTTGATGTGGGTTGTCGTACTTATGAGGAGATGAAGAGGCTTGCTCAGGATAGAGTAGGGTGGAGAGCTGCATCAAACCAGTCTCCGGACTGAAGACCATAACAGACGAATGACACTGATAGCCCATTGAAAAATGCTCTTTCAGTTTCTCGGTAATTTTCAAATTTTCCGGGTAACTTTCCGAATTTTTCAGTTCATAAGAACATTCATCTTTCGTTAAACGTCAAATGATCAAAATATTATTGCATTCGAATGAACGGTTCTCAACTTATAGTGTTGAGTACATTTAAAAACACATTGAAAAAGAAACTTGGTTCGAATTTTTCGACTTTCCTATGTAATTGTCCCTATTTTTTTCTTTTACTGAAAACTTTCCCAAAACCATAATGAACAAAACAAAAAAACAATTACCCCTCTCCGTCGTAGGAGTAGTCAATTATAGTGCTGAATTCAATCAAAAACACATTGTAAAACGCACTTTCATTTTTCTCAAATTTTCCAATTTTCCGGTAGATTTCCCAAAAAACTTATTTCATATAAACCGTGACCTGTCAAGTGATACTCTTACAACCATGTGGCAAATTATTTCTATTCATAGAAAAAAATAGCTTTCGATTTTTCCTAAATTTTCCTACTTACCGGGCGACTTTTCAAAATTTTTATTTTCTTCCTGCGAACCTTCCTCTCGCATTCAATATGAAATGTACAAAGTTTTGTCGCAACTGGACGATCGGTATTCATAGCTCACTGGAAAAAGCTGTTTCAGTTTTTCCCGATTTTCCTCTTTTTCTGGGCTACTTTTCCATATTTTATCACCGTTTAAACCTTCCCCGGACTTTTACGAATATTTCAAGACTACAGTGAGCCAAATTGGTTCAGTCGTTCTTGAGTTTTAGCGAGACTAACGAACAGCTATATATATATACACTAGCTGAAAACCCAGCGTTGCCCGGGTATTTATTTATTTATTCGAGCCTTGAGTTAGTACTTTTCCTATCCAGTCTCTCCCTGTCCGTCTCTTTTTTCTAAAAACATTTTACATTTATCAGAGAATATATAAGAAATAAGAAATCACACGTAAAAATGCACTCGTTTCGAGGAATAGAATCACGAAATTCAACAATAATGATTGTAATAATATCAGAAATCGATCACTTGATGTAATGCGCGAAACGTCAAATCGATTTTTTTAAAGAGATGTATTAAAAGAAATTTCTTTTTTACTGCTTTATTTATTTATTCTTATATTCCCTTATTCGTATGCTTATCCTTACAGACAAAGAACTGAAGACATTGGAGCAAGCATAGACCAAAGATATGGTCTGTGGTATCACGTACGTAACCTCCTCGCTATAAAGTCGCAAACATCATTGCTGGCCTTCAGTCCGAATTTTTTATAATTTGACGACTTTCAACCAACATATCTTCCACCCTCTTATAGCTATCGACATGGAACTGCTATGGTGTACAACGGGAGTCTTCGGACAACAATTACAGACCTTTCCCTTTTATTCTGTAGTTATCGCTGCAGAGCGAAATATTAACACATACACACACGTAGAATTTCATATACACCGATAACTTTGCATCCCAATATACTCCACACTTTCATCATTATCAACCCTCAAGCAACAATGCAACCTATAAAACCATTTTCAAAGAGTAAATATTTTCAAAGAGTAATTATTGTTCCGTATTTCGAGTTTTATTCTTCAAATTACTAAATACCTATCAGATCGCTATAAAACCGTGCCTAAAACAATCCTCAGGTATAAATTGGTGACTGTACAAATATTTAAGTATCTGCGTGTCGTCATTCGGACATGATAAGTGTACACCGAACAGACATTCACATTAATTATATATATATATATATATATATATATATATATATATATATATATATACAATCGCCATAAAACTGCGCCTAAAGCCTTCCCCGGGTAGACATTAGTAACTGTAAAAAATTTTAACTCTTTATGTCTTTTGGTTCAGACGTGATAAACGTACACCGAACAGACATTCACACACACACACACACATACATACATATATAGTATATATGTATCACGTACATATTCGTACATTCTTGGTGTTTATTATCAAAGAAAAATGAACAACGTCCAGTATCTTTTAGAAACAAATTACTCAGCTATAAGCTTGGAAGAAAAGTGTGAAATAAAGAAGCTTGGTAGGCTGAGGCTTCAGCTCGAAAGAAGGGCAAGACAGCCGAGGTAAGACATTCTGCAGGTCTTTTAACGAAATTGTATCAAAGGTCGGGGGGGGGGAGAGGCGGAGGAACAGGGCGTTTTCCGCCGGTGCCACTCGCAGAGGTGCGCCAAATTGTCTCCTTGGACGCTCAGCAGGGAAGGGGGGCGCCACTGTCAATATGTCAAGATCAGGCACTGAAAGAAGTGAAGCCCCAGTCATCTGAAGCACCAGCCGCCATTGGTCGGTATGAACTTTCATAACACGATGTCCCACACCGGCTCCTTTGAGTCGTTGCGCCTGAGAGGTAGGTCGGCCCGCGACGCAGCCTATTGGAGCAGGCGGCGGCTTTCCCCCGGCCTGTGGGTCAGACCGCAAACACTCAGAGCCAGCATTTGGATGCGCGCCGTGTTTGCCGAGCTGTCGCCGTTTCTAATATGCGCGGCTCTTCTCGCCGGAGGAGTGGGCTGCTAGACACGTGTCACACATATATATGTTTGTGTGTTTGGGGGACGGGGGGAGGGGGAAGCTGCGTCAGTCGGTCGCGCAGTCGATAGCGGCGGATCGATGTCGGCGCGGCGGATTGCTGGGCACAGCGCGGCCGTGTCTGCCAAGGACGCCGACACAACCAAACTAGGCCACCAGGCACAAAGGCCGAGGTAGTGGGGTGGGGGGGGGGGAGGGAGTAGGTCACGTGGCTGCCGGAACGGGCGCCAGCGGCGGCTATCACCGTTCAGCATTTGCATGTGTCAGACGCGTTGCACAGGGATGGTATTCACCGAGGTTGTAGGGGAGGGTGGTCATTGTCTCACTAATTGTATACACGGTGTTACAAAAAGGTATGGCCAAACGTTCAGGAAACATTCCTCACACACAAAGGAAGAAAATATGTTACGTGGACATGTGTCCGGAAACGCTTAATTTCCATGTTATACAAGCTTCCAAGGTTTTTATTTGCGGGCGGAGAAGTTAGTACTGCTTCCTCCCTCAAGTACCCTAAAAGCTCTACATCCTTGCGGATGCTGTTGCGTAGCAGTGTGCGTTTGTACCGCCCTACAGTACGCACGAGGTGCCGTAGTTGCTGTCAAAGTCTTTATGGAAAGCATAGAGTTCTGACAAACCTGTTGTCTTCTTTAGTTGTGTCCCCAGCGCAGAAGACAGCACACAGGTCGTTGGTTCTTCTACGGCATACAAGTGAGGCTAAAATAAGTTCTGTAGGATGGAAGCATAAGAAGCGACTCGTGAGATTTTTAATTGTCAGGGATGCCATTTATTAAATAAATAATAAAAATATGAACAACTATTGTTAATCCGACACGGCCTATGCTGCCCGTAGTTCATGTTGAGACCTCGACTGTTATCACAATTATACAAAACTTTACTCATTACCGGTGCGGTCCGGCGCGTATAGTGGTCAGCTCGAGACTGAAACTGCGACGCGTTGCGAGAGGGCACCTGACGCTCTATTTCGCGCCAAAACAGGGCCGTCGCGCGCCTTCTGAAAAATCGCTCTTCTCTTGTTACAATAAGAGAAGGCACCTTAAAGTTTTCAAACTGTCAAAATGTAGCCTGTCCTTGAGAGATATTTATCATAAATTCTCAGATCTGAATAATTTATATTTAGTATATAATAAAACAAAACTAATTTAAAAAGAAATCACGTGACGTGAAATGCAGCAGCCAATGCGAGGACAGCACCAGTAACATAGGCGGGCTTTCCCACGGAAACCATCACCTACTGTGCCATATGCTACTGCTCCCCACCCCACATTCCAACATATGCTGCACTTCTATCTTTCTTCCGCGTTTAAGACACGCACAATGTTATCAAAGATACGGCCAGCGGCCAGAAATCTCAATTGCCATAGGCCAGGAATATCACAGTTAGAGCTCATTTTAGTCTTTCTCTTTAAAATTAAATTGAAATAATTCGTGCAGACAATTGTCAAAATACCCAATTGTTTCGTTAGTATGTACTGTACTTCCTCGATTCACCTCCAGTTGGCCCAATTGAAGGAAGGTAATGTTGACTTCAGTGCTTGTGTTGACATGCGACTCATTGCTCTACAGTATTAGCATCAAGCACATCGGTATGTAGCTTCAACTGGTTAGTGTTCATCACGAACGTGGTCTTGCAGTCAGTGCAATGTTTACAAATGCGGAGTTGGCAGATGCCCATTTGATGTATGGATTAACTCAACAATAGATTCGGTGGCCGATGGATTGGTAGAGGCGGACCAATTCGATGGCCTCCACGCTCTTCTGACCTCAACCCTCTTGACTTTCAGTTATGGGGGCATTTGAAAGCTCTTTTCTACGCATTTCCGGTACCAAATGTAGAGACTCTTCGTGCTCGTATTGTGGACGGCTGTGATACAATACACCATTCTCCAGGGCTGCATCAGCACATCAGGGATTCCATGCGACGGAGGGCAATACATGTATCCTCGCTAACGGAGGATATTTAGAACATTTCCTGTAACAAAGTGTTTGAAGTCACGCTGATCGTTCTGTTACTGAGTGTTTCCACTCCATGATTAATGTGACTTTAAGAGAAGTAATAAAGTGAGCTCTAACATGGAAATTAAGCGTTTCTGGGCACATGTTCACATAACACATTTTCTTTCTTTGTGTGTGAGGAACGTTTTCTGAAAGTTTGGCCGAACCTTTTTGTAACACCCTGTATGTGCTGTAGCGATGTTTGTCCGTGATTGTCCGCGATGAAGTGGTCGAGCGCTCTAAGGCGCCAAGCTGCGGAGGGCGCTGTTGCTCGGCGACGAAGGTTCGTCTCCTTCCTCGGAGACGTGTGTGTGTGTGTGTGTGTGTGTGTGTGTGTGTGTGTGTGTGTGTGTGTGTGTGTGTGTGATCCTTAGTCTAACAAGGAGACCACATGGGTTATCAGATATTAGATAGGATACTCACTCATTTAATCACTCACTGACTAAACGCAAAATCTCGTAAACCTGCACCTTTGACCTGAAATAAACACACACACACACACACACACACACACACACACACACACACACACACACACAAAATTACAGCTCCAAAAAGATTTTCTTATAACGGAGATATACAAACAAATTAAAGTAAATCGTGTACTATCAATCATGAGATAGGTTTCTCTGAATGGAATGAAATACCGCTAAATTCTTTGGGTTTACTTCACCTATGAAACAAATTTGGCAGGACTGTAGTTGAAGAAGACGTCAGCTAAGAAAGGATTTTGCCATAGGGCCGATAGTTCAGGAGATATGACGTCATAAACGATGCAAACTTCCCCGTCTTGCGCCACGTAATGGTGTGACTTCATCAGTCCACTATTAGAAAAGGAGATCACTTGCAACAAACTTTAAACATAATTTCCAAAGTTTAGGAAACTTTTTCTTGCTGACAACCCCAGTAAAATAATGAAAGGAAAAAAGTTTGTCGTTTACTATTTTTTCGGCGTTCATGTACTAAAATTACGGCATTGGGTATGACGTTACAATTTATTACCCTTCACTATTAATTGCATTCGCGAGAAATGTTACAGAAACTATACACACATACCACTGAACGTAAGTTCGAAATTTTATCACAGTAAGACACCTTGTTCGTAAGATATGGAGCTATAATTAGGTTCATGAAAAACCGCCTCATCACGCATGACATTTTGATTTATTTCGTCTTTCCTATTAATTCTATTCGCGACGTATTTTGCAGATATTTACATATACACCACTGGATGTACACTCTTTGACAAAAAACCTGGCCGCCGACCGGCCGCCGCTGAGCCTAAGTCCGAGCCGATCGCGACATGGGACAATAAAAGTGGCCGCGCTGATTCGCTCTAAGTCCAGCTATCTGCACAATCTGGCAACACTGCAGACTGCGGGACTTCATACAGCACTTCTTGTGTGCTGTTAGATGATAACTGTGTCAGCTTCCTCCTTGGTCTTGTGGTAAAGTGCGCGACTTACGTGTTCAGTATTAGCGATCGAAACCGACTGTTGACAAAAATTTTAAATTCACGTCACTCGTTCATGCTCATGCCCCATGTGTAAGGGAAGCATATGTGTAACGTATTTCATTTTTTGGTACACTGGTAATAACATTTCGGCCCAATAACATTGCCACCTCTGGCCGCAGCACTTGGCAGAGCTCTCCGCGGCCCACTCGCCGGCAGCAGCGGTGGCGGCGCTACACAGCGCTGCCTCGCCCTCTGCCCACAGCGCCTGCCGCCGCTCATCGCCCTGGATATGTAAAATGCTGTAGTGTTGCTGAGTGGTGATTCACAGAAAAGATTGCGATTCGTATTTCACACAGGATATAATGAAGCAGATCACCTATTTTGAATGATGAGCATATAATACATTAGAGAGGCAAAAAATTGTCATTATCCAATCCAATGGCACTCTCCGATGGTTAATACTTACTTTTCGTTTAAATCTCGATCCTTTTCCTTTCAGAAAAGCCTTTCATGTAATTTGTTATTGTCATCAGTTCATATGTTTTCATCAAGACACAATATGTAACTCACTAAAATGTTTCAGTGTCGTTGTTTCACTCCGTATGGTAAATGTATGAGCTAAATTATGTGAATACGTTTAAAGTAAAATAAAATGAAATTAAATTCAATCCCCAAACGCACATTCTCCAACCAGGATTAGAACTGCCGCCTCACACCAGGCTTGCATCATAAGACACAAGCAGAACCACACAGCCAACCACATACTGCCGTAGATTGCCCTCAGTCTCTCACATATTCAATGCTTAGCCTCTAACACATCACGAGAGAACTGAAAGTCATCTACACAAATAACTACATTCCTTGAATGCAAAAGTTAAATTTCTGTCTCTCATTTCACGTCGGCATTACAAATCATTAGTCATGAAAGTAGAAAAGGAATGTCAAGTGAACTTAGTGAGACAATTCAGTACCACTTGAGGAAGTAACTGCACTGTCACAGTGTTGCCAAATATCAGCAACGAGGTTGCCAGTTCTTAGCTGTACTAGGAAGACCTGTGAAGCGATAAGCGACGCGAAATCGCGCTAGTCTCATGCGGGCTTCTAGAGGGGAGTCGCGCATTTCGGTTAATATGCGCGATCTCCTGATAGATTCTGTCGTCACATTTACGATGCAGATATTAAATTCGTCCAATGAGGCCGAAACTAGCGTTTAAATTGTTTGAAGCTTTACAGCATTATGATATTTCAGCAAATGACTAGAGAAGTTAAAAATACTGATATTGTGCTTGCAACATACGGCAGGTCAAAGTCTGAGATATATAAACTTCCATCACGATTTCAGTTTCACTCCCCTCCCCCCCCCTAAAAAAAGACTAAAACAATTACTTTGTTAGATATCTACAAAAGCAATTTTTTATGAGTTACTGGAAATGAACGTTGCATCATCCGTCACTTAACCATAAGGTATCAAACATTTCGCATCTTGAAAGCGACAGCCCACAATATTCTCAATCCTGCTAGCATCTGGCCTCAATTGGCTTTTAGCCATGCATTGAGAAGAAATGATGAATTGATAACTTACCCTCATCAACTTTCAGTGAGAGCTTTTTGTAACAAAACGAAAAAGTAATGCGAACCATCATTTTCTCCAATGATACTAGGCACTGTTGTCCGAAGATGGACTGTATCTACGTTGAGTCTTGTCAAACGTGTCTCACATTCAAGGAATATTACCTAAATTAATTTAGTCTTCATGAAGCTGTAACAAAACAGAGAATCTGTGTGGTTGCGCATATTCGTATTACCTTGCCGTAATACTTGATGCAAAGATGAGCAAAATACAAATCCATCATCTATCGGTTTCTTCGATTCTTTGGAAAGTTTTCTTTGGTTTGTACTCCTTCACTTCGTCGGTTATCTAGTGGTTTAATTGAAAATACAGTAATCAAAATTACGCGACTATTTGTCCCACATTTTAATGTCCTTGGTTTTTATTCTGAATGACAGTGATGATTTCTGTTGGACTGGATCCATATATCTGAGCCTAATTAATGAAATTTTATTCCCATGACAGATTAAAGCAATTAGAACCTTGTGTCTCTATAATGAATTTTCATATTAAAAAAATTAGCACCTGAAGATGGGCCTTTAAAAACGTGAAAACGGTCTTGGACCTGTAAAGCAACAGTCTTAAAAAAAATTTAAAAAAAGCTGACACGGCTTCAGAATTTATTATTTACTTTATGGGATGACTACATTTGAAGTGATTTCCAAATAAGTTGTTCTATCTATATTTAAAATTTTACCATCATTTTAGAATAATTGATAAATTCATTTAAGAAAATGTTCTTTCGTTTTGTTTCTGATGTCACTTGATATTCTTGAAGTAGGTGGCATAGCATCTGCTATGAGATTTCCATGAGACAGTTGGCACGGATGATTTTTTTTGACAGTAAGCGGATAAATTAAAGACGTAACGAGACGAAATGATGAGATCCAGCTTTTGCAACAAAACGGCCCCGATTTCTAAATTGGCTAGGTTTTCAGAAAGTGACTATTATACAGCTAGACATTACTGCTATAAACCCTACCTCATTTATTTACTCACAGCTGCGACAGATTGCTCGCAACGTGAAAGAGAGTAGGAGTAGTTAATGAATGAAATGACCTTCTTGAACACAAATTCAGTTAACTACTACAACGAGCATATTATGATGTTAATTGTTCAATATATTTAATGTAGGTGACAAGAAAAAGTCAACTGACTGAATTATTACGTATCAGACCCACATCTACATGATGCACATGATGCCGAAGTTGCGAAACAATAGGCCCTACTACGACGTTGGAAAATCTTGATTACATTGGTGGCCTGATGAACGAGGTTTTGTAGCTGGCGTCCTGCATGTTAGGACCCGGATCCGTAATTCCACTCAGGCTCGAGATACTGTGCTCTCCAAATTGCACATATGTCACGTGGCCAGCTATTAAAAAATAAATAAAATCAATGAATACTTCATTGAGCGTATTACCAGTTTTATTTCTCGGTTTATAATTGATTGATATGCAGGACTTATCGTTATGTTTACTGGACTCCATTAACTAACAATAAGACTCACAATTTGTCGCAGAAAAGTCTCCCTAAATACCCAAATTTGTCCAGTTTCCTTCGAGTTTGTTTCCTAATAAAATAAAATTTCCACAGGCCAATATGGAAATTACAAGCGACCTGTTATTGACAGAACATCTTGCTACGATAAATATTGTTCCATTTGAATTTTTTGAGAACGTTCCTTGATGAGGTGCTCAATGGATTCCGGACCTGTCTTTGTTGCCTGCCTCGTTGATTTCATAAAATGTTACGTAGTCTCATGGCCGGATGCGATTTAAACATAGTCTTAATTGCGACGTGTTCATTACAGCGCGGTGATAGGTTTCAAATTACAAACTTAATGGCGACTTTTAGGTGCCAGGTATCTCACGTCGATAGATCATCATTCGATCGGTGTCGTCGCAGATAGCGGACGACATTAATTTACTATACATTGCAATGTGCAATGCAATTCGTGAATTTCATTTGTTGCTTATGTTAAAGTCAAAACGCGAAGTTCCAAGAGGTCTACCGAATATCTGTTAGGCTCCTTTTGATGGCTTCCTCTGTTCAAAACGAAAACTATCCCTCCAGCAGGCGCGCTCCGCCTTCTCCGTTTCCAGACGCGCGCGCCTTCGCTCGCTCGTTGTGCCGCATTTACCAAAACGACCGTGGCTGCCCCCACCGCGTCATACCTCTTATCGACTTCAGAACGTTAATGAAATAAATTACCCTTCACGTTGGTGGCCACTAAACGCTAGTGTTAGCATTACTCATGATGCAAGAACACTTTATGTTCCAGTGTTACTATAATGTCAGACATAGCTATTAAAAATTCGAAAATTTATTGGAACTATCCTTAACGCGGTAGCAATTATCGAGTGGACAAAAGTTACTTTATACGTCTTAGTCTATTTTAAAACCACGTTTCTATGCATTTGCATCTGAATGATTATTTTACATGTTTCAAGTTTTGTATGTGTGAAATTTTTCATTCATTTTCAACCGTTTTTATGAGAATGCAGCAGAGACATTCGATACATTTGTTTTATTTCTATTTTACCTGACCCCTCTTATGTATTAGTCACGAAAAGATCGCGAAGGTAAAAGATAGGGCGATATGAACTCACACTAAGTCTTACCAGAAATAGTTTTAACGTCGAACCATTCACGACTGGAAGAGAAACAGGCGGAAACAGCAGTTGTATAAAAATTGCCCTCCACCACACACCAATTAAGAAATGGCGTTAATGAAGCAGTGTCATACAGTTCTAAGTTAAGTTGAAAGTTCAATGTCTTTTGTTCAGAGGGAAGTTGGTTTGAAATGAACTGCAAAATTTGTACCAACACACGGAAACACGAACAAAGTAAGCTCTATTGCACACGAGACACGAAATAAAGAAGGAAGGTTACGATTAAACGTCCCCTCGACAAGGGGGTCATTAGAGCGAAGCAGAAGTTCGGATTGTCATGATAAGGATATGGAAGGAAATCGGCCGTGCCCTGCCGCAGGGACCATTCCGGTATTTGCCTAGACTGATTTAGGAAAATCATGGAAAACTAAAATCCAAATGGCCGAAGGCCAGTTCGATGCGCCGTGCAGCCGAATTTGAGTCCCGTGTGTTACCACTGCACCAACTCGCTCCGTAGCAAAAACGAATGCGAGTAAATATTGCATTATCACGCGGTTCTGAGTTACGTTAATTAAGTTTCTGGCCTATCGTTAGTATAAAATCAATTGTAAAATTTGTAACAAAAGCACAATAGACAATAAAGCAACGTAATAATCACATGTTACAACGATTAAAATTGATCGATGAATTGTGCCCTGGTTTAGAACAATATTAGGGAAAACAATTGCACTGTTGCTTGTTAAAAGATAGTAAATAAAAGTATTGACGTATCTCTTATTCATTGATTTTGAACAGATGCCCTACGTTGCGCGAGGCTGTAATTTTACCGCTATCATAAAAATTAAATGGACTGAGTACAAAATTTGTAAATAAATTTGATCCAAATTATCATAATGAATGATGTTAATAAATGAGCAATCCTTGAATGTCCTCTGCCTACGTATGGTTTTCAAATTAAGGGTGTTAAAAGAAGTGTTCCAGATTTTCAGAGGAACTTTTTCGGATGAAACAAGACTAAAATGAACGTTATACATTAGCTCTAAGTCGCTTATATTAATGGATATGAGAACTTGTTGATATTCAATATTGTGAAACATATTGAACAAACAAATATAACGGTAATACAAAATACAAATTCAGAGATCAACTTGAAATAAAAACTAATGGTACTAACAATAATAAAGCACAGCAGTTCAAACACTTCACGAGGAGAATTATAGGGAAAATATGTGTTTAACAATATTAAGGAGATGAACAGCAAGAGCAAACTGTTTACGGTTACGAACAATATTCGTACAAGTAAATATACCAACGTTGGAAATACGACCGCCTACTGCGAAATGAATTATGTGGAGCACATGTTTTCTTTCGACGTGAAATCTGGGATCGGCAGAGACAAAGTATTAACCATCTAGAAACAACGGAAAATGTAATGCGGCCGGAAACGACCAACGGTAGCTACTAGCAGAGAAAAATATATCTCATTATTTTGTGAGAAGTAAGGCCAATATAAACTGAAAGAATGTAAATAAACGAGAAAAATAAAATTAATATGCAAGTTTCTTAGATATGACTTCTTTCTTCAACATATAATTCCATCTCTTCTGCACAGAGGAATAGCTACGCGAGCCTAACTCTATTATGACAGAGAACCGTCCGCTTCTCTGCATTTCGTGGAGATATTTCAGACGAAAGTGTTCTGCCCATATACGAATGACCTAAGATAACAAATCGGTTTGGTTTATAGGACAATTTCACTTTTGGCGGTTGCAATTACTTTACAAATAACAGATCGAATGAATGGAGTAATTCGAAAGGAAACTAATTATTACAATTACTTTGAATCTCCTGCAAATATAAAAATATTTAAGACAAAAAGTACTTATGGAGCAACATTAAACACTAATATTATAATGCACCTAAACAGGGGCATCACTATACGAACAAAACAGTTTCTTATTGGGAAACGTTATGCGGATGTAATAGAAGTCACTATATTCTGCAGCAAAAGCCGTCTTGTCGATTATATGATTATCGGTAAAAACTTGCGTAATAGCTGCTCTAGGACGGTACCCGCCAGATGCTCATTTTGGTGATATTCTTGGAATGTGAGCCGCGTATGACAAGATTGAACGCATATACGTCCAATTTGGGACAAAGTCCGTAGGAACTTTGGAGAAAGTAGTCATTTCACTCTTTCTCCGTTTCGTTGAAAGAAACTCTCCCCGGAAGTTGATGAAAGTAAGTCATCTATTCATCAGCATTTTCAAGGATGTTGTCTGCTTTCGGACTGAAGCCTTACTTAGAATGGGCGTTGGCAGCGCAGCATGGATAAAAGCCAGTTGAAGCAAACTGTTTGTAGGAATCAGGATATTGTAGGATGGCCAAGAAATTCTTCCTATAGCTTAGCAGTATTGCTTACGATGCTAGGAAACTCTGATCGTTCCCTTAGTTCCAGAATTCGAGGTATTCTCCAATATTCATAAGGATATGAGATTAGTCATTGCATTTAAATGACTCTGTTATTCTGAATTAAATTTTCGACCGCAGAAAGGTCTACCACTCCTTAAATTGCAAACAGTTTTGTGTTTTATGTCGGGACTGTCTGTATTAACTGCCAACAAATGTCAGATAACTGAACTAGTAATCTCATTTTAGCTCGGTGGCGCCGTTCTCGCTTTCTGATCTACAGCAAGCATAGTTGATTAGTGAGGTATCATTGTACTAGTGTTGTGTGTGGGTTCAGGTCTATTTTTCTCCTCCGAAAAATATCCTAAATGGCATTCAGCAACGAAATACCAAAACTCATTGCAGTGTGTCAACCAAGAGATCGTAATTTTCTATTGTTATTGTAATCTTTATTATTCTGCTGTAATGCCGTAAACATCATTGATTACTATCATGATTACCATCATTATCATCATTAATTCAGTTGCAAAAGCTTTCTTTCCCATGTGGCCAAGAGACCAGACGAAAAATAGGACAATAGGAGAAAGTAGGTAAAATGTTTGTAACAATTTCTGTTGATTTAACATCGTGACGACAGATACTAAGCCGGCCACGGTGGCCGAGGGGACTGAGGCGCTCCAGTCACGGTCTGCACGGCCAATACGGTCGGGGGTTCGAATTCCCCCTCGGGCATGGATATTTGAGCCGTCCTTAGTATTAGCTAGTTCATAAGTAGTTTGTAAGCTTAGGGACTGATGACCCCGTAGTTAAGTCCCATAAGTTCTACGAACATTTGATTTCATTCGACAGATACTAGCAACAACACATGCAAGTTATAGGTTGCAACGTTAGAAAAATCGATCAGACACATGGGTTCGGATTCTCATCATCATTTGTTGGCCCATCAAGGCTGTAACACTACGAAATCAATAAGCTGCTTAGTAGTCTATAGATTATATGTATATGTTTGCAGAGGAAAAACATCAGAATTGCACGTTTCCCACATATACAGTTTAGTTTCTGTCTTCAAGGCCGTAATTTTAAATATCCAGTCTTCTGAATACTTAAGTGAAATAATTACTGTGTTGAACAAATAATCAGTTAACTATGTTTCTTCTGGCTTTCAAGCAAACCAACACGTAGAAGACATAAAATATTATTCTTAAAAAAATTTGCTTTTGTCGAAATGTATCAAAGCAACTGTTTTAGTCTTTTTTTATTTATTTATTTATTTATTTATTTATTTATTTATTTTTTTTTTTTTTTTGGAGGGGGAGATAAAACTGTAATCGTGATGCATGTTTACGTATCTCAGTCTTTGATTTGCCGTACGTTGCAATCACAATATCAGTATTTTTTCTCTAGTCACTTGCTGAAAATATATCATAATGCAGTAAAGCTTCAAAAGATTTAAACGCTAGTTTCGGCCTCATTGGACGAATTTAAAATCTGCATCGTAAATGTGACGACAGAATCTATCAGGAGATCGCGCATATTAACCGAAATGCGCGACTCCCCTCTAGAAGCCCGCATGAGACTAGCGCGATTTCGCGTCGCTTATCGCCTCACAGGTCTTCCTAGTACAGCTAAGAACTGGCAACCTCGTTGCTGATATTTGGCAACACTGTGACAGTGCAGTTACTTCCTCAAGTGGTACTGAATTGTCTCACTAAGTTCACTTGACATTCCTTTTCTACTTTCATGACTAATGATTTGTAATGCCGACGTGAAATGAGAGACAGAAATTTAACTTTTGCATTCAAGGAATGTAGTTATTTGTGTAGCTGACTTTCAGTTCTCTCGTGATGTGTTAGAGGCTAAGCATTGAATATGTGAGAGACTGAGGGCAATCTACGGCAGTATGTGGTTGGCTGTGTGGTTCTGCTTGTGTCTTATGATGCAAGCCTGGTGTGAGGCGGCAGTTCTAATCCTGGTTGGAGAATGTGCGTTTGGGGATTGAATTTAATTTCATTTTATTTTACTTTAAACGTATTCACATAATTTAGCTCATACATTTACCATACGGAGTGAAACAACGACACTGAAACATTTTAGTGAGTTACATATTGTGTCTTGATGAAAACATATGAACTGATGACAATAACAAATTACATGAAAGGCTTTTCTGAAAGGAAAAGGATCGAGATTTAAACGAAAAGTAAGTATTAACCATCGGAGAGTGCCATTGGATTGGATAATGACAATTTTTTGCCTCTCTAATGTATTATATGCTCATCATTCAAAATAGGTGATCTGCTTCATTATATCCTGTGTGAAATACGAATCGCAATCTTTTCTGTGAATCACCACTCAGCCACACTACAGCATTTTACATATCCAGGGCGATGAGCGGCGGCAGGCGCTGTGGGCAGAGGGCGAGGCAGCGCTGTGTAGCGCCGCCACCGCTGCTGCCGGCGAGTGGGCCGCGGAGAGCTCTGCCAAGTGCTGCGGCCAGAGGTGGCAATGTTATTGGGCCGAAATGTTATTACCAGTACCAAAAAATGAAATACGTTACACATATGCTTCCCTTACCCATGGGGCATGAGCATGAACGAGTGACGTGAATTTAAAATTTTTGTCAACAGTCGGTTTCGATCGCTAATACTGGACACGTAAGTCGCGCACTTTACCACAAGACCAAGGAGGAAGCTGACACAGTTATCATCTAACAGCACACAAGAAGTGCTGTATGAAGTCCCGCAGTCTGCAGTGTTGCCAGATTGTGCAGATAGCTGGACTTAGAGCGAATCAGCGCGGCCACTTTTATTGTCCCATGTCGCGATCGGCTCGGACTTAGGCTCAGCGGCAGCCGGCCGGCGGCCAGGTTTTTTGTCAAAGAGTGTACCTTCGAAATAATATCGTATTACGACATATAGTTCAGGTGCTATGACGTCAGAGACAATGAAATACATGAAAATTCGCCCTAACAAGCATGAGGTCGTAATTTACTACGTCTTTACTACCAACTCCATTTGCAACACATTTTGCAGGCAGTTTCCTAATATTCCACTCTACGAACCTGGTAAAATGATTTTGTAGGATACATCATACTTCAGCACGAATGGTCACTCACTCACTATCTAAACACGAAAACTCGAAAACTATTGCACCTATGAAGCTGAAATGTTGCAGGAATGTAGGTTGTAGGTAAAAGACGTCAGCTAAGAAAGCATTTTGCGGTAGGAAAAATTAATGTGCTTAGTGGAGGAGACTTTCCCTACAAACTGAAGAAATCTACAGTTTCAGTCCGATCTTCAAGAAATTTTGTACGCTGGACCTTCAAAACAAGAGGAAGGTCACCATCTACCTAAAGTTTCATACGATGCATGGGGGAGGGTACCTTGGTCGTGTTATAACTTGAGAACGGCTTGACCGATTGCACAGATCCTTTATTTTCCCTCTCATAACAAGGTTGTATGAAATAAAACTGGAAAAGAGCGTCTTTACATTTGACAGTATGCTTCTACTGCATAAAAATGTATAATTACACAATTGGCTTTAAAAAGAAGAGGAATGCTATTGTCTGTATAAAATTTCGTTCGGTGCATAGTGGAGGGTACGTAACTTATGGACTTTGACAAATGAATAGTTTTGCTTCGATCTTGATGAATTTTTGCACACATCACCTTTAAACCAAAAGGAACGTTACTGGGTGCATAAATGTTTGTATAGTACATGACAGAGGGTACCTTGCAAAAAGCTTTGCTGAGAGAGGGAAAGATGTAAACGAACAGAGAGATGGGAGAGAAAGAGCCGGATGCTGAGAGGAGAGAAGGGGAGGTGGACTATGAGGGTGCAGAATAAATAAATTCCCTGGGCAAAGGCGGGTTTACAGCTGGTTTCTTTATATTTATAGTACGTGAAGTTCAGAACTTAAATGACAATCAGCCAAAGGCATTCGACGCAACTCTTAAAATTGTCGAGAAAATCGACTCTGAAGTTTTGCAAGTACATGTAAGTAGCAATAATTACAACACTTTCAGCATTCGTCGGTGTATCTCAGGCGTCGGGCGGCTTGGCTCATCGCGCCGGGACAGAGCTCAACGCCGTCTGTAATAATAATATAAAAAAAGGCGAGCAAAATATTCAACGAACACGAAGAAACGACCGCAACATCGATCTCCCTGCCCCCCCCCCCCGTTACAAACACACACACACACACACTAAGTGGTAGTGTTCCAAGTGTTGTGTCAGTTTTTGTTTATGTCGAAGAGCTTGTCACCTGAAATTATGGCTGAGTAGGTTAGCTTCCTTGGAACGCCATTAGTAGTTAAGGAGATGATTTTCCAAAAAGAGCGTCGTAGCTCTTCGCAAACTGAACAATCAAAGACTACTGTTGTTGAATAATAGTATATCCAACACTGTAAAAAACGTAACTTATGTTTTTTAGTTGAAACCATCATTATTCAGAACCTTTCATAAAATGTAGAAAATTACGAAGAAACAAATATACGTGCATCTTTCGCAAAAATTGCCATTAGATAATAAAATTGTGTAAGTAAAGAACGCAATGAAAATAAAGTCACTACCCTATGGTAGTAAGGATAGAACGCTACCAACTGAGCTACACCGACATGCTGCAACTGTTTTAATTTCTAGTACTTACGTCTACTTGCAAAACTCCAAAGCCGAGTTTCTCGAGAATTTTTTAGAGTTGCTTCGAACTGCTTCGGCTATTTGTTATTTGTGTTCTGGACTTCACGTACCATAAGTATCACTAAATTATAAAATCCGATATCCATGTGATGTCCTTGTAAGTTAAAGTAGTTTGTAAGTAATGGGACTGATGACCATAAGTTTACAAACGTAAGAACATTTTCGGTCCACTTTAGGTTACAGTAGTAACACTAAAAGGAGGCCTTTGCTATCTACTTTTGACAGCTCGAAATTTAAATGAATGTAATGGCTTCACCGGTCATCTGACAAAAAATTAATCAATCAATTTGTAGAGGAGAAAATTTTCTACAACTTTACTCTTATGTTTTTCTCATATCTCGCATCATTTCAGAGAAATTTTCAAAAATAACGGCAATTGGACGATGTCCGTCTGTTTGTCTGTCTGTCCGTCCGTCTGTCTGTCTGTCCGTAACGTGTTGCAACTTTTTAAGTCGAATCGTTCAACCGATCGGCGCCAAATTTTTCAGACATAATGTTTGGCCACCAGAGACCAGAAGTTCCCTTTTCAAATATTTCAGCCAATAAAAACATTAATAAAAGTAAAAAAAAAAGCCTTTGGTGATGGCTCTTGACAGCTGGAAACTAAATTGCAAATAAACCGTCCGTCTGACACGAAAATTGAATTAACGGATTTGTAAAAGAGAAAATACAACTGTGCTATCTATTTTTTTTATAACTCGCATCGCTACAGAGATATTTGCAAACATAACGGCGATTTGACACCGTCTCTTTATTTCTCTTTCTCTCTTTTCATTGGTTCTTCGGTTTGATCGGTTCTTTGTGGAGGTTGGTTTCTGTTTTAATCGTTTCGTCGTTGAATCAGTTTTAACGTTACAGAGGGCGTCGAGCTACCACGTTGGCAACCCCCTGACTGAGCGCGCTGAGCCCTCGCGCACGGCAATTTTCTAACCTCCGTCTAACATGTTCGTGCATGACAGACTAATTCGCCGTCCATTACGCTACGACGAACAGCTGCGAGAGTAATCCGTAATTCTCGTACCAACGATGGCAGGTGTTACCTGTTAACTTGGCATTTTTAACATTTGACTATAATTCATTGTTCTAAGAACGACGTGTTTTTGGTAATTATCAGTGCGCCATTGCTTTGAAATTACAACGATTGTGTTATAATAAGAAAATCGCCAAATACACAAAGCAATATGGCGTACGTAAAAGATGTTTCGTGCGAGGGATGTCACGCGACTGATTTCCTAACGCCAGATATACACTATGTTCCTTCCAGGCTATTGTCATTCGTAACCAAAGAAAATAAAATTAGAAAAAAATTACGAAAGCAAGACAGGTGCTAATATCATAACGGAGATAGATAATGAAAACGTGGGAGAGATTTTAAAATAATAGTTTAAATAAGTAAAAGTTCAAAAAAGAGTATGTTTGTAAACTCGATTATAAAATACTTTTGGTTGTTTGCTAAAATACGGTCTGAAAGTATATTACCTATTGGGTGCATAGATGATATCACAATAGTAGAGTCGTAATTTTATCGTCCATAATATTTTTTAATATAAATTTTTATTCGAAATTTCGAATTGTTTGCAAAAAAAAAAAAAAAAAAAAAAAAAAAAAAAAAAAAAAAAAAAAAAAAAAAAATCATCCTAAACCTACAGGCAAATCTAAAGTGGGCCGTAAAACACGACAGGTGTGATTTTTGTCCGTGGTGCATTCTGCAACAACTGATCTTAATGGAACAGTGAGTGTGATTTGGCCCAACTTATAACATATGATAGTTTTATCTCGATTTTGGACCTCAATAATGTTTTATTTCATATTAAATGTGCCGGCCAGTCGTGCCTGATTGACATCCTTATGGACAGAATGCGAAATTTAGCCTTTACATTAAAAGTGGTGTGTGTGTGTGTGTGTGTGTGTGTGTGTGTGTGTGTGTGTGTGTGTGTGTGTGTGTGTTTAAATGAATGCAAAAGGTAGTATGTGTCTCCTATGTTAAGAGACCGTCCCCGCTAAAATTCACAAATAAATGTTCTGTTGTGGGTTTGGTAACAAAATAATTTGACTAAGCAATGACACTTAGTACCTTCCTTTGCCCTGTTAGAATAAATTGCAAATGACATGGATTGCAATGCCCTTACGTGTCTGTGGTTTGTATGGTGCGCAACGGATAACACTTTAAATTGTACAGTAGTTAATAAGTTGACAGTAATTAAAACTCGTAATTGGTGTACATATTAATCTCATGTGTGACAGACAATGTGAGCAAATGAAAAGTTCAGATCTGTTGGCATGTACCATATACCAGTAGCCAGACTATACATGCACAAATCGACTGCGAGAGCTATCAAAAAGAGCGTGCTACTACAGCGATCATCTTATTACTTGAATAAACAGGATGTCAAACTAAGATATTTGATATTAATTAGATACCAAAAATCACTGCACTTAATAATGTGCCTATCTGAACAACAATTATCATACTGATTCAACGTAATAAAAATGTCCTACAAATCTGGTACTGGTTTCAAGTATCACTCACTGCAAGTATTTCTTATCTCTCTACGTGATCTACTTCTCTTCTGATCAGACAAATCACTTTCACAGTTATTAACATTAATTGACTTGATAATTCGAACTTTCATAAAGACAGAAAATCTCTAACTATGAACTTTACCGCATTTATGAACAAACCACTTCCTGCTCTCATTAATAAACCAATTGATGACAAAATCCCTACACTGAACTGTTCTAATTAGTACATACATTTACAAACACAATAATTATGCACTATCATAAGAAACAATTATCAGAATGGATAGCAATTCAAATTGGTGAAAGGAACGAGGAACTGGAAAATGACACAGGGTTTAATGATAAATGCGAGCTGCAGTAAACAGTATTCATTAGCAAAAAGATAAACACAACTACAATAGTTCAAATACAGGCTAGTAGACATAACAATAGAAAAGTACACATTACCTTATTTGAGACAAATTTATTTCCTTACAAAATTAAAATCTGCATACTTGGCTGCGACTCTTCAAAACTGTCTGAATTTTTACTCTTTTCTAACACAAAGACAGACTAACCCGACAGTTTCACGACTACTACTCATCGACTCTACCATAGTCAAACCTTGACTCTCCTTTACGAAGGTCACACGCCGACTCTTTAAACGCAACAACTGCAAGTGCAAGACATACTCCAAAGATAAAACAAAGGCTTTGGTTTACAGCACAGATATGAAATTAAGTACAGTATGTTATATCGATTAACGAAATGGTACAAAATATTACATAAATTTGTTTTCTACAGAATTATAGCTCAGATTTTTGTAACAAAACATGCTCAAGGCTGTATGACAGGCAAAAATTGTGTGAATACTATTTTGCGTACTCCTTTCACGCGTCCCTAGGTTTGGTAGGCATTCAATAGATGACACCCTATTACGATTTAAAAAGTTTCCTTCCTAGTTAAAATTACAACGAAGAGCCAAAGAATGTGGTACACTCACCCAATATCGTGCAGGGACCCCGCGAACTCGCAGAAGTGCCGCAACACGACGTGGCGCGGACTCGACTAATGCCTGATGTGGTGCTGGAGGGAACTGACACCGTGCATCTTGCAGGGATTACCATTAATCCGTAAGAGAACGAGATAGTGCAGATCTCTTCTGAGGCACCCCAGATAGGCTGAATAATGTTCATGTCTGGGAAGTTTGGTGGCCGCCGGAGGAGTTTAAACTTACAAGATCGTTCGTGGAGTCGTGCTGTAGCAATTATGGACGTGTGTGATCTCACATTGTGCTTCTGGATTAGATTAGTACTTGTTCCGTAGATAATGAATACGACATTTCATACTGATGTGAAACGAGTCAGGTTATCGAAAGGTGTCTTTACCAATTATTACTTTGTACTAAATATTACAATTTTTCTATTTTTTTCAGATTTACTAATTTGTATCTAAAAATTTATCTATAGTGTAGAAGGAGTTGCCATTCAGAAATTCTTTTATTTTTAAATGCTAGTTTGCTATCTGTCAGTCTTTTGATGCAGTTTGGTAGGTGACCAAAGACTTTTTTGGCAGCATAATTCACCCCTTTCTGTGCCAAAGCAAAATTTAACCTTTAATAGTGAAGATCACTCTTTCTCCTAGTGTTGTACTTATGTACACTGCTATTGCATTTGAATTCGGTGGGATTAGTAATAACAAACTTAATGAGTGAATATACAGGGTGTTACCAAAAGGTACGGCCTAACTTTCAGGAAACATTCCTCACACACAAAGAAAGAAAATATGTTATGTGGAAATGGAAACGCTTAATTTCCATTTTATTACTTATCTTCAAATCACATTAATTATGAAAGCAAACACGCAGCAACAGAACGTACCAGCGTGTCTTCCAACACTTTGTTACAGGAAATGTTCAAAATGTCCTCCGTTAGCGTAGATACATGTATCCACCCTCCGTCGCATGGGATCCCTGATGTGCCGATGCAGCCCTGGAGAATTCTATCACAGCAATCCACAATACGAGCACAAGGTGTCTCTACATTTGGTGCAGGGGTTGCGTAGGCAAGAGCTTTCAAATGCCCCCATAATAGAAAGTCAAGAGGGTTGAGGTCAGGAGAGCGTGGAGGCCATGGAATTGGTCCGCTTCAACCAATCCATCGGTCACCGAATCTGTTGTTGAGAAGCGTACGAACACGTCGACTGAAATGTGCAGGACCTCCATCGTGAATGAACCACATGTGTCGTACTTGTAAAGCCACGTGTTCTTGCAGCACAGGTAGTTTATCACGTATGAAATCATGATAAACGAGGTGACCCCACCTGCTTGTCCCTTTTTATCTTCTTTTCTTCTCTCATTTTTTATCATGGCGCTCCTTCAATGGAATATTCGCGGCATTCGTTCCAATCGGGAGGAATTGCAACTACTCCTTCGATTGCACTGCCCGCTTCTAGTCTGTCTCCAAGAAACTAAGTTACGTCCAAGTGATCGTGCAGACTTCCCCCACTACACGTCTGTGCGTTTCGACCTGCCACCTGTGGAAGGTACCCCAGCCCATGCAGGGGTTCTGATGCTCATTCGGGACGACGTCTATCACCATCCCATTTCATTGCATACTCACCTACAGGCAGTGCCGTCCGCATCACTCTATCCACCTTTTTCTTTTCCCTCTGTAATATCTATTCGCCATCGTCATCCGCCCTTACTAGGGCAGATGTGCTACACCTCGTTGACCAGCTCCTTTCACCCTTCGTGTTGGTAGGCGAATTTAATGCCCACCATCCCCTATGGGGCTCTCCGGAACCTTGTCGGAGAGGCTCCCTTCTGCTGGACCTTTTCCAACACCTCAATCTCGTCTGCCTCAACACCGGTGCACCGACCTTCCTTTCCGACACAACACATACTTATTCCCATATAGACCTCGCGATATGCACTCCGATATGCCGGTCAGTTTGAGTGGTATGCACTTTCTGACATGTACTTGAGTGACCATTTTCCTTGTATCATCCACTTACTGCATCATTCCCCATTTCCTCGTCCCACCAGTTGGAACATCTCCAAAGCCGACTGGGGGCTTTATTCTTCTATGGCTGTTTTTCGCGATCAGAATTTTTCCAGCTGTGACAGTCAGGTCGACTACCTCACAGAGGTTATTCTTACAGCTGCCGGACATTCCATACTTCGTACATCCTCTTCTCCACGTCGCGTCCAGGTCCCCTGGTGAACTGCAGCCTGCCGTGATGCTCTTAGAGCCCGGCGACGTGCTTTACGCACCGTGGAGAATAGTACGCACCTTGGAAAATAGTATCAACTATAAACGACTGCGAGCACAATGTCGTCGTGTTATAAACGACAGCAAAAAAGCTTGCTGGATTGCTTTTACCAGTTCTTTTAACCGTTTTACTCCCTCCTCGGCTGTCTGGGGTGCCCTACGCCGTTTATCCGGCATCAAGGTCCACTCCCCGATTTCTCGCCTGACCGTCGAGAACGCAGTCCTTGTGGACCCCGCTGATGTTTCCAACGCATGGTGGCCGCGGTGGCCGAGGTGACTGAGGCGCTCCAGTCACGGTCAGCACGGCCACTACGGTCGGGGGTTCGAATCCCCCCTCGGGCATAGATATTTGTGCTGTCCTAGTTCGTAAGTAGTTCATAAGTAGTTTGTAAGTTTAGGGACTGATGACCCCGTAGTTAAGTCCCATAAGCTTAACAAACATTTGAACATTTTTTTTCCAACGCATTGGGCCGTTTCTTTGCGGAGGTTTCGAGCTCTGCCCATTACCACCCTGCCTCCCTCCCTCGCAAACAGGCAGAGGAGGCACGGCCGCCTACTTTCCACTCTTTTAATCGTGAAAATTATAATGTCCCCTTCACTATGCAGGAGCTAGACCGTGCTCTCGCCCTGTCCCGATCTTCTGCTCCTGGGCCCGATTCCATTCATATTGAGATGCTGAAGAACCTCTCTCCTGCGGGCAAGTGCTTTCTTCTTAGTATCTACAATCGCATATGGACTGAAGGTCATGTTCCCACAAGTTGGCGTGAAGCCATTGTTGTCCCCATCCCCAAACCAGGGAAGGACAAACCTCTTCCTTCCAGTTATCGCCCCATTTCTCTGACGAGCTGCGTCTGTAAGGTGATGGAACGCATGGTTAACGCTCCCCGAATCTCGTCGCCTCCTGACTAATATCCAATGCGGTTTTCGGCAACACCGCTCTGCTGCTGATCACCTCATTACGTTGTCGACTGGGCGGTAATGACCTTAGAAGATGTGCGCCCTAAAACCACAAAAAAAAAGGTCATGATAACGTGCTGCAGTGAGCGTAGGTGGAAGAACATGAGGCCTAATCAAGACCTCAACAATTCCTGCCCAAGCGTTAACAGAAAATGTTTTGATGACGTGATTGCACAATTGCGTTAGCTCACACATGTTGACTGTGAAAATTTACAATTTCATCACGCTGGAAATCTGTCTTGCTGGAAACGCACCGCGTCACGGCTACTGCCCCGTGCTAATCCATACATCAAATGGGCATCTGCCAACTCCGCATTTGTAAACATTGCACTGACTGCAAAACCACGTTCGTGATGAACACTAACCAGTTGATGCTACGTACTGATGTGCTTGATGCTAGTACTGTAGAGCAATGAGTCGCATGTCAACACAAGCACTGAAGTCAACATTACCTTCCTGCAATAGGGCCAACTGGCGGTGAATCGCAGTACATACGAAACAATTGGGTATTCTGACAATTGTCTGCATGAATTACTTCAATATACATTTAATGATAAATACGAAAATGAGCTCTAACATGGAAATTAAGCGTTTCCGGACACATGTCCACATAACATTTTCTTTGTTTGTGTATGAGGAATGTTTCCTGAAAGTTTGGCCGTACCTTTTTGTAACACCTTGTATATACTGTGAAGCTACTGAAGATCCGTAGCTCTTGAAATAAATGTCTGCAGGATGATCTTCGATGGCACCAGCAGTTATTCTGATTACACGCTTTTGTGCAATGAATACTTTTTTATGCAGTGATGAATTACCCCAAAAATGATGCCATATGAAAATAGAGAATGAAAATAGGCATAGTAATCTGAATTACTGAGATGTATATCATTAAAATTTACAATTATCCTAATAGCATAAGTAGCTGAACTCAAAAGTTTCAGCATATCTTCAATGAGTTTTTTCCAGTTCATCCCCTCATCAATCCAAACACCTAAAATCTTTGAAAATTCTACCTTTGCAACGGATTTCTGTTCAGTCTATATTTATTAATGGCGTCATTACATTTGCTGTATGCAACTGATGTACTGTGTTTTATCAACATTTAATGATATTCCATTTCCGAAAGACGTTGTTTACAATTTCTTCAGTTCTTGTCTGACAGTTGTGATAACTAGTATCATCAGCAAAAAGAACCAGCTCTGAATCTTCATGAATATAGAATGGCAAGTAATTAATATATATTAAGAACAGCAATGGTCCCAAAACCGAACCTTGTGGCGCCCCATTTTTGATTGTTCCCAAGTTTTAGGAATCAGCTGTTTTTTTGCATATTATGTGAACTACGTAAGTCAACTTTCTGCACTCCTTGTTAGGTATGATTTAAACCATTTGTACACTGTCCCATTCATACCACAATACTTTAGTTTATCCAGAAGAATTCCATAATTTACACAATCAAAAGCCTTGAAGAGATCACAAAAAAATCCCAACGGGTGATGTCCGGTTATTAAGAACATTTAATATTTCATTGGTGAAAGTATATATAGCTTTTTCTCTTTGAAAATTCTTTCTGAAAACCAAACTGACATTTTGTTAGTATTTTATTTTTACCTATGTGTGAAGCTACTTTAGAATACATTACTTTTTCAAGAATGTTGGATTAGGCTGTCAGAATTGCCCAAAGCACCTATTTAAAATCCACTGATACATCACTGAAAATATACCACTGTTTGAAAATAATTTTTGTAAAGTAACAAGATTATTTTCCCATACTCTGAAATTACGTTTTTACGTAGCTTCAGATTGACACAAATAATATTTTAGATTCATCCTGAAATTCTAATTACTTTGTCTCAAGTACAGCGTTATCTGTATTAATAAAGTGCAGTAAACATCAAAATATGCGTTTCAAAATTTTTGGTCAAACTATTGATTTTTTATGTCATGTTTTTCATGCACAAATTTTCAAATGTTTGTAAATCTATCGGACTCTGCTGCTAGGTTATTAGTTCGAAGCTTACAAACTACTTGAACTAAGTTAAACTAACCTAAGGACAAAACACATCACACACACACACACACACACACACACACACACCACTGAATTTAAAAGCAATAGCAATGTGCATAAGTACAATACTAAGAGAAAGAGTGATCTTCACTATTAAAGATTATATTCACTCATGAATTATATACTGTGAAGATATAATATGATTTAAATAAATGTCTGCAGGATGATCTTGGATGGGCTCCAGCAATTATTCTAATTACCCGCTTTAGTGCAATGAATACTTTTTAGTCAGTGATGAATTACCTCGGATCAATAATGCTGCTGGAATAAAATAAAAGGTACCACACTCAGGTTCACACTCAGCCACGTACAGACGGCAACGCAACACAGCATCCAAGATGGACAGATTAATGCCTCAGAAGTGACTACACGCCTTACCAAGCGGCAAAATGTGGTACTAGAAACATGTTGTTCATCATCAAAAATGCAACTATAAGGATTGATGCAAAAAATACGATATAAATCAGCTTTTAATACGTTGTCAAGGAAAAACACTGAGAGTAAAAGGGTTAATATGGACAGGTGAAGTCACAATATTACATAGATTAGTGAAATAAAATGAGAATATTATATAGAAACAGAGCATACGAACGTACAGCTCAAATTCCAATAAAAATTTGCCCAAGGCAGAATAATAAAGTAAAATTCCAATAAAAATGTCCCTAAGAATATAGGTACGCCCTCCAGCTGTAACAAGTGTTCTGACTTTCGCATTGTTCTGTACAATATACTTTTACATTTTTATAAAAGACTTTTCCAGAAATATATTGAAATATAAAAATCAGCCAAAATAAAAATATATATATATATATATAATGACCACTGCAGGTGAAACGAGTGCCTACGTCGCCTTAATAACAACCGCCTAAGAATTTTATGACATTGTGTTAACTTCTCATTTGAATAAGAACTTTAGACTCATCAAAAACATTTATGACTTACTGGTGCACCGTAGGACGCGGCTATAAGCAGCTGCAGCCATTTAAAAAAAATACAGTATTCAAATAAGTTTTTTATGGTCTAAGTTTTAACAGAACTCTGTAGACAGTTGGAGTTACATCCGCGCAAGGAACTCGGGCCTTCCTCGCCACCTGGTTGTATGTACATGCGCAGTGCCTACCTCGGCCGTAAATTCTGCATTCATCGGCAGAGTTACGCCAGCTGCGTCCTTTGTTCGCACGCCTTTCGGCGTAAGGAGTTGTACCTAAGTTGGAGACTGTTTGCACTGAATGCAATGAATGGAGCCGGTTTCTGTGACAAAAGACCTTCCTATTCTCGGTAATTAAATTTCGGTGTTTTACATATGAGTACTATACAGATATACTTGTTCATCCATACTCACTACTTTACTTTTGTTAATGATACAGTGATAATAATCTACGTTTCTTATCTGCCCCTTCAGGCCACTACCTGCGAGCATAATCTACATCTACACTAATAATAAATCTGTAATTGTAGGCTGGTCGCTGTTCAATCTTCAAAACTACTTCATGCAGTTTTCACAGAGATTGGGTCAACATATAGGCATAATTTTATCAATATCAGATCACGGAAGGAAAAAAAGATATCCTAATTCTAAGTGTTTACAGTAACCGTCGTATCTGGTTGTTCAACTCTTATCCCCAAAACTACTTCATGAATTTGCATGTTTTCGCAGGTAACTTGAGTGTAACTCTGGACAACTTACAGACTTCGTTGCTTAAAAACCGGATCAAGGGGAAAAATAATATCGTAATTTGATTTTTTTTATTTATGATCGTCTGCCTTCTGTCTCTAAACACGTTTATCTCCAAAACTACTTGACGTATTTTCATGAGGTTTTCACACGTAACTTGAGCATATCGTTCGGTAACATTAAAGCTTTAATAATTAAAAGCCATCGTGTATGTCTATTCGTTAAGGATAATCTTCAACAGTACTATACGAACTTTCATGGGTTTCCACAGGTACATTGAGAATAGTTTGGAGAGTATCCTATGCTACATTTAATCAAAATCGGACATGAGGAAGGAAAGCTATCGCAATTTGAAGTTCGTAGACTAGTATTGCCTGTGGTTCAAATTCAATCAGCTGTGTTTGCAAAGGCATGGAAATGAAAAATAAAAATTAATGTAATTGAAATTTATTGAAAACTGAAAATTTATAGGCTCCATATAAATGCTATGAGAACAGGTGAAAGAAAGGACAAAGAGGAAACATGAGAGAATAAAGACAAATGAGGGAATTAACTACTTTATTTCACAATTTAGTGTTGTTCTAGGCATAGCTTAAAAGTAATGTAGTTTCTATATAATAAGAGAAGCAAGAATTCGTAACTATTCAAAATGAAGTAATTAAAAATTAGGAATCTTACTTCAAATCTGTGGTCCCGGGCAGGAATAGATGACCACAAAGCTAGGTATTATTTAAAACAATTGCTCCCTAAACAAATTAATTGAAATAATTGTAATGAATCTGAATATATTAATACTGCGTTCATAAATATATTTGTTTAATTTTAATTAAAGACTGTATTTAAAACTTAAGAATTGAACATTACGAAGAATTAAAAGAAATAATAATGGGGGCAGTGGGAATAGAACCCAGGACCTTAAGATTGAAACTACAAGCGCTAAGTGCCTGAGCTAATTTCACCTATACCAATGTTCCGTGTACAACGGGTTATAACATAGGGAGAAAACTTATGGAGAATTTGGAGTATCAACCTAAAAAATGTTCAAATGTTTGTAATCCTATGGGACCGAACTACGTTGGTCATCAGTCCCTAGTCTTACAGACTACTTAAACTAAGTTAAACTCACCTAAGGACAACAAGGACACCTACGCCCGAGGGAGGAATCGAACCTCCGACGCGGGAGGCTGCGCTTTCCGTAACGGGGCGTTCCAGACCCCTCGAATAATCCCGTGCGGAAGTATAAACCTAAAATTTCTTTTTCTTGCCACTCTTATCGGCTACGTGCACACACAATTTTTATATTCGCAATATCTATGATGAACCGCCTTTCGAATTATGTACGTTTCATTGGCCTTCTTGTATGATTTATATTAAAAATCTGTACCCTCATTTTTGTCTTAGCATACCTGTATAATGATCTATGCTTATATGTATGGTGTAGTACAGTAAATCTCCAAGAGTACTATACGAACTTTCAAGGGGTTTCATCGGTCAACTGACAGTACCTTGGGCCAACAAATAACCTTTATTTCATCAAAAGCAGATTAGGGGAAGGAAAGATACCACAATTTGTAGTTTCTGGTGTATGCTATGTTTGAATTGCAGCGTAGTAAAGCAAAAATCCGATAGAGGCGCTGTTACATAGTACATCAAATAACAAATAGATGGCGATGTTGCGTTTTTTATTCTCATAACTAAGGTGTAATACACTTAAACAAGGGCTACAATTTTCCTTTCGGCAGCGGTGTAGTGTATTGATGTTGGCAACGGCCGTTAAATCCTTTTTATCCTTTTTGAAAAATCAGTCTCGTACAATGAGGGGAATAATTCTGTGTGTTGACAATGAAATAATTAATCTTGTTCCAATCAGTAAATTAATGATCTCCCTAAAGCGAATATTTCGTTGCCAACGTTAATATACTAAACTGCTGCCACTGCAAGTAAAATTTAACCCAGGTACGGCACAAAAAATAATTTTTTTACTAGCTAGAGAGGGGCTTTAGTGCAGTAAATAACTTACAGACGCCGGTGCTGTGTGATAAGTATGGAGTAAAACAGCAAGGAAACTTACGTCTGTAACAGAATTAAACGAAGCAATCTTATCTATAATACCAACAAACATTGAACAAAGTACTACTGATTTCGCTTAGTGCATTACATAATTAACAGCATTTCTTTGCTTCTTTCGGCATTTATGTTTAATACGTAACGACATTCCTTCGTGTCTCTCAATTGTATTCATTTACAAAAGAGTTCTTTGGCCGGACAATCCATTGGTGATTTAGGTGACTTTTTACTGGCTGAGGTCGGAATCTTAAAAAGCCATGATACTCAGAGCCCTTCTTTAACAACCGTTGCGAAGCACGGGCGTATAAGCTGGTTTCTGTTTAAGGTAGCTGCTGTGCACCTACTTACAGCGTGTATTCAAACGATTGGTCGTGAGTTGCGTCTACAGGGGCGTGACTGTTGCTTCGCACTTCTTTACTTAATCGACGTGTATCCTCATTTTTGTGTCCCAACTTCGTCGTCGCTTTTGTGTCCCAGCCTCGTCGTAGGTGTCGGTGGCCGAGTGGAACGAGACCGACACGGTAACGAAGATAGCACGCTGGTGCAGGTACAGAGGGGAGCAGCCAGAAACTAAAAACACTCGCGTAAATTAGAAAGAGATATATATTGCACAGAATGTAACAATACTTAACTTTTACATAGTACTGCAGAATGTTGATACATAGTTGTTAGAGGCCTGCCTAGTGCCTGTACGATAGCAAAGTCTTCACCGGTGCCTATCTGATTACGAAGGTCCTAACTCGTTGCTATCTCAGTCCGAAGTGACCAGTCCTTCAGTGGTGGCCACGAGCGGAGTTGTCGCAGAGGGCGCTCGTGGCTGTCGTCGTGAGAACGCCGCGCCGAGCGTGCCTGGCGGCGCGCGGCGAAAGTAGGTGGCGCGCACTTTGTACTTGTGCGACACCACACCCCTCCCCCCCAAACCGCCGCGCCGTCGTGGCGTAGGGCTGAGGGCCACGGCGACGGCACTGGGAGGAGGGCCTGGGCGGGGGCGTTACTGGTGGGACGGGCGTCGTAGCTGAGGCCGGGATCGAGACGCCGTCCGCGCCCCGGCATCCGCCTTGCGATCCTCCAGGGAACCCGCCGAAACCTGGGGAAGGGCGCCCGCCCCCGCCCAGAGGGAGCAGGTCATCTTCTTCTGAGGTGCGTGGCCCAAGCGGTGACGCTACCATCTGCGGCGGCGACAGCGGCGGCGACGACTGCGTCGGCGGTACGTCGACGTCCATAGGGATCTCGTAGTCCGGGGACGAACGATGTGGCTGTGCTCCCTGGCGGTGAACTGGGTCTGGAATCAAGAAACCGGAGACAGGATCGCGCGGCCTGTGCAGGCGCAATTGGTTTGCGTGGCGCCGCAGCTCCGACCCTGTGGAAGAACGTACAACAAACATATTGCGACCAAGCACGCGTTGAATGGTGCCCGGCAACCATGTCTTCTAGTTTCCAGCAAACACCCTGTACAGCACCGGCGTGGAAACCTGAAAACGCGTAGCGCCATACGAACCGACTCGGTGCGTGGGAGGCTGCAGCAGGTGAAGGAGAGTGCGGTGACGGCGGCCGTGTAGCAGCTCGGCAGGAGACGGGCCGTCACGTGGCATGCACCGATACGTAGACAGGAAAATTTGAAGAGCTTGCTGCCTGGAGTGCTGACCTTTCATCTTCTCCATGTGAGACTTGAATGTTCGAACGAAACGTTCTGCTTCACCATTGGACTGAGGGTGAAAAGGTGCGGTGGTGATATGCTGAATGCCATTCACACGACAAAACTGTTGAAATTCCGCACTAACAAACTGAGGTCCATTGTCACTGACGATAGTTTCAGGCAAGCCTTCGATGCAAAACACTGATGTTAAGGCACTGATTGTACTAGACGCCGTCGTTGAGTTCATGGCAATCACAAAAGGAAACTTGCTGAAAGCGTCTACAACAATTAACCAGCGCGTATTCCAGAATGGTCCGGCAAAGTCAATATGTAAACGTTGCCATGGTCCCTTGGGGCGTGGCCAGTCTGAGAAACGCTGTGGAGGAGCCGCCTGATGCTCCGCACAAACTGTACACTGTGATGTCATGCTCTCTATCTGAGCGTCCATACCAACCCAGGTACAATGACGTCTGGCCAATTGCTTTGTCCTAACAATGCCCCAATGTCCTTGATGCAGGAGGCGTAACACTTCTCTTTGCAGGGAACGAGGAACAATCACTCTTGCTTGGTCGTTGTCGGTATGCAACAACAATACACCCTGACTTAAAGATAATGCATGACGTTGTGCAAAATAACGTCGAACCAGAGGCCGATCAATGTCTTTGGCTCTGGCAGGCCACCCTGAGCGAACAAAACGTGCTACCACACTTAGGTCTGCATCCGCAGCTGTTTCCTGTGCAACCCGACGAGAGTTCAAAGGAAAGTCTGCGACAGCGGAAGCATCTCTGGAGTCTATCTGACAACATGCCATTTCTGAAGAATCAAATGATACATCCTGGCCAACCGGAAGTCGGGAAAGTGTGTCCGCGTTGGCATGTTTAGTGGTAGGTCGGTACAAAATCTCATACTGATAATTTGACAACATCAAGGACCATCTCTGAAGCTTTTGTGCCGTACGTGGCGGAATTGGCTTTGTGGGTGAGAACAACGACGTGAGAGGCTTGTGGTCTGTCAACAAATAGAATTTTCTGCCATACAGATAATGATGAAACTTTGTGACGCCGTAAATGATTGCTAAGGCCTCCTTTTCTATCTGACTGTAATTCTGTTGCGTTGGCGTCAGTAGCTTGGATGCAAAGGCAATAGGACGATCGTGAGATCCAATGCGATGTGAGATTACCGCGCCCAGACCGTACGACGAGGCGTCAACTGCTAACACTACAGGCTTCTGTGGGTCAAAGGGAATCAAACATGCATCACTGAGTAGTGCAGACTTTAATTTGTCAAAGGCAACCTGACAATCGTTGGACCATACAAAAGGAACATTCTTCCTACGTAAGTGATGCAGTGGAGCTGCAATCTGAGAGGCATTGGGAATAAATCTGAAATAATAGTTAAGCTTTCCCATTACTGCTTGCAATTCATGCACATTCTTAGGAGGAGGCAAGTCTTTGATTGCTCGAAGATGTGACTGTAAAGGATGGATTCCTTGGGCATTAATCACATGGCCCAGGTACTCTATTTCAGTTTGAAAAAACGAACACTTTGCTTTATTACAACGTAGACCTGCTGCAGTCAACACTTTGAAAAGGCACTCCAGGTTTGCTAAATGTTCTTCAACTGTACGTCCGGATACCACAATGTCATCTAAATAGTTCGAGCAACACGGTACAGAAACTGTCAGCTGTTCCAAAAAACGCTGAAAAATAGCGGGGGCGGAAGAACTGCCAAAGGGTAGGCGTTGAAATTGAAAAAGGCCCATGTGAGTATTAATCACGAAAAACTTTTTGGACTCGTCATCAAGTGGAATCTGTAAGTATGCCTCTGCTAAATCAATCTTGGAAAAGAAGCGAGACTGTCCTAATTTGTCCATCAGTTCCTCAGGTCTGGGCAGGGGATAAATGTCTACAATTGTTTGACTGTTCACTGTTGATTTGAAGTCCGCACAGAGACGAAGTGTTCCTGACGGCTTGGGTATAATTACTATAGGCGAGGCCCACTGACTCGCAGAAACAGGAGAAATCACCCCACTATCTTGCCAACGTTTAAGTTCTTCGGCAACTGTATCACGCAATGCGATAGGCACTGGTCTAGCTTTACGAAATTTTGGAACTGCAGAGTCTTTTAAAGTTACATGTGCCACGAAGTCTTTTGCACAACCTAGTTCCGGCGAAAACAAGTCACTATATTTGTCACACAATGCATTGATGTTATCCCGAGGCACTATTGACGAAATTTGAAGCACATCTCTTTGAATTGATAAACCAAACAAGTCAAAAGCATCTAGTCCAAAAATGTTCTGCGTAGATTTGGCCTGAAGAACAACAAAAGCAACTGTTTTCGTAACACCTTGAAAAGAGGCAGGCAGGCTACACGTTCCTAACACGGGAATATTTTGACCTGTATAAGCTGTTAACACTTGCTGTGACGGCGACAATTTTGGCGAACCCAGAAGTTCATAAGTGTCGTTATTAATTAATGTAACAGCGGAACCAGTATCAAGCTGAAATTGCACAGTCTTATTTTCTATGGAGAGATTTACAAAAAGTTTGTGCTTCTGGCGCACGACCTGTGCGCGAATGTGGGCAACGTCTGCTACGGTTTGTTTACTGCGCTTGCGCGGGCCGCGTAGTGAAGTAAGCGGCCCAGACTCGGCACGCAGCGGATTAACAACACTGTCACTAGATGGCACTACCGCCGGATCGGCGTCCGCGCAATGCGAGGCTACTGCACTAAAATTACTTTCAGTATCTACAACAAGTTTACTGTCACTAGCTACACAGTACTGGGCACTATTACAAGGAGCAGTTGCAGAAGGCACTATTTTCACTACAGGAATGCACTGTTCGTAGTTATTTTGCTTGTCCCGAACCCTTTTCCGTTGCACTGTTTTACGCGCTCGTCGGCGCTTGCTACGTGGTGCACTATATAGTTTTGCCATAGGCGCAGAACTACTTTCTTGCAATTGAGAATCAAGAGAAGCACCGTTCAAGTCCACAGCGTGTATAACATTTACAGAATGAACTGTTCTCGCACTCTGCGAAGCACTGTTTCTAACGGTACCGTTCTTGGAGTTTTTAATTTGCATACACACAGACTGTACATGTCCCGATTTGCCACATTGATAACAGGTTGCGTTGCGACTAGGGCAATGAGCACGCTTGTGGCGAGACACACACTGGGGGCAAGATTTACGTACATTTTTCTGAAATGAGCATTGGCGCCCGTTATGCAAATTACTGTGTCGAACACTACGGGGCGACCTTTGCGTCGCACTTTTACTCTGGCTACTGTTCACTGTCTGTTCAGCACGGCCGGTAGAAAAATAAGAATCACTAGGGCTAGACTGGGAACTACGACTAGGAAAGCGTCCGTTGCGACGCACTGAATTAACACTGTGGCTTTGCATTTCTACATCTGCTAAGTCAAAAGTATCATGCGCTTCTATAAGCTGCAGTACACTGTCTAATGAAGGGTCTGACTGTTTCAGAATTGCTGCTCTAATTCTGGGGTCCTGAATATTCTGCGTAATCGCATCCCTCAACATCACGTCACTATACGAAAGTCCACAAGAGCAAGTAAATTTACATTGGCGGGTTAAGCCCTTCAATTCCGTAATCCACTCTTGGTGTGACTGCTGCGGTAATTTTTTAAGTCTGAAAAATCGGTATCGTGCAGCGGCTACGAGAACTTTTCTCTCATAATGAGCATTCAGTGCATCTACAATTTGTTCAAAGTCTACATCACGAGGAGATGCGAGAGGGAAAAGTTTTTGCAATAGTACGAAGATCTGGGGGCCCACAATCGATAAGAAAAGGTTCTTCACTCTCTGACCTGTAATTTGATGAGCCGCGACGAGTTCTTGAAACTGTGCAAAATAGTCGCTCCATTCTTCCTCACGTTCGTTGTACTGGCGGAACGTCGGAAGCGGGGCGGCGGCAGGTGTGGGCTGCTGAAGCGGCGGCTGTTGTTGTTGGTTAGCTGCTTGCGCCGTGAGCTGGGCCACAGCCTGGAGAAGTTGTGTTATCTGCGCCGTCTGTAACTGAATAATTTCCATTAAGTTTGGGTTCGGGGTAGTGGCCATGCTGACCGATTAGGCGCCGCGCATACAAGTAACTTATAACAAAACACAAATGCAATATGAAAAAGGACGCTCTGCAACAAAAAAAGTCCACAAAACACGCAACTGAATATGTTCCCCCAAAATTCTTATAAGGGTGGGTGGGCGGGAGCAATTTCTGCGTGCTCCGACTGCTGATGTCTGGCTGCTGCAAGCGTGCTGGTCCAAGGTTCTATCACTCCTCGTCGCCACTTTTGTGTCCCAACTTCGTCGTCGCTTTTGTGTCCCAGCCTCGTCGTAGGTGTCGGTGGCCGAGTGGAATGAGCCCGACACAGGAACAAAAATAGCCCGCTGGTGCAGGTACGGAGGGGAGCAGCAAGAAACTAAAAACACTCGAGTAAATTAGAAAGAGATATATATTGCACAGAATGTAACAATACTTAACTTTTACATAGTACTGCAGAATGTTGATACATAGTTGTTAGAGGCCTGCCTAGTGCCTGTATGATAGCAAAGTCTTCACCGGTGCCTATCTGATTACGAAGGTCCTAACTCGTTGCTATCTCAGTCCGAAGTGACCAGTCCTTCAGTGGTGGCCACGAGCGGAGTTGTCGCAGAGGGCGCTCGTGGCTGTCGTCGTGAGAACGCCGCGCCGAGCGTGCCTGGCGGCGCGCGGCGAAAGTAGGTGGCGCGCACTTTGTACTTGTGCGACACCACACTCATATTTCAGTTTGTAGCCAAAACTGTTCCCTGCACACCAATAGTAGGTCGCCGTACAGGATGAACAGCCAGTCTAAAATAGGTTAGAGAAAAAAATAAAAAATAAATTATTTCAAAACTTCGCCTAAGTTTTACAAGTGTTCTTCCACCGCGACATACGCCTTGACAAAGTGACCAAGGCTCTCCACCTTGCAGTATTGAATGCTGATTCTAAAATCATACCACCTTTCTGTCGTCCGTGCTGAAACTACTGACGTTTCCATGCAAACGTGGAGCCCAATAGCAGACACCATCAATTGGGCACGCGTGCTACTGCTGGAGGACTCAGATGTGCGAGAAACAGTTCCTTAGCTCTCTTCAGTTTTTCTCGTACAGAACAGACGCACTCGAGAGGCCCAGCCTCAGTGCGGAGCGGACGGCATACGGCTGATCGGTATCAGCCACCAACTGTGTGAACCATTACCGTAACCTTTCCCATTACGTAATCCGCTAACTTAGAGTGGCACTCATTCATTGCATCCGACCCCAGGGCGAGTACCGCCATGTATTCCACATGTCAAGAATATACCCAATATTAACGTGAAGCCTCTCTCTTATTTGCCAATCACCCACCGTTTCCTAGGGCGCCCACAGGCCTTCACCGCTCCGCCGTCCATCCTGACAACGCCTCCAACCCATCTTATTTGTACAGCAGTGGGGTGGGTTGTACTATTTTCGTATCGTCCGTGGGGTAAAGATTAAGTGCTGTACAATTTCAGTGGGAGAGTAGACGGGCAAAATATCTAAGAAATATAGAGGACAAAAATACTAATTGCAACAGTCAAACTTCGCGACTAACGAGCAAAATCCGGGCGGCCACTGCAGCCCAGAGCCTTGCATTGCGCATTATTGGGGTTTGCTTGGTTATGATTGTAAGTGGATGAAAGCTTACGGTTCGTCACATAGTTTTGAGTAATTTTAGTACCTTTTATGAACGAAAAGTTCTGCCCGGCGCATCTTACACAGATGAGCTGCAGTGGATTAGATTTTTCTTAGACACACTATCAATAGTATCCGAACACCTGGCTGAAAATGACTTCGAAGTTCGTGGCGCCCTGCATCGGTAATGCTGGAATTAATTGTCAGCCTTCATGACAGCTTCGACTCGCAGGCATACGTTCAGTCAGGTGCTGGGAGGCTCCTTGGGGAATGACAGCCCATTCTTCGCGGAGTGCTGCACTGAGTGGAGGTATCGATGTAGGTCAATGAGGCGTGGCACGAAGTCGGCGTTCCGAAACATCCCAAACGCATTCCATAGGATTCGAGTCAGGACTATGTGTAGACCATTCCATTGCAGGTTGTTACGTATCCATTCCGCCACAGGACGTGCATTATGAACAGCTGATCGATCGTGTTGAAAGGCGGAATCGCCATCCCCGAATTACTCTTCAACATTGGTGCTTAAAACATCAATGCAAGCGTGTGCCATGATAATGCCACGCAAAACTCCAAGGGGTGCAAGCCTATTCCATGAAAAGCACGACCACACCAAAACACCACCACCTCTGAATTTTACTGTTGGCACTACACACGCTGGCAGATGACGTTCACCGGGTATTCGCTATACCCACACCCTGTCATCCGATCGCCGCATTGTGTACCGTGATTTTTCACTCCAAATAAAGTTTTTCCACTGTGCAATCGTGCGATGTCTACGCTCGTTACACCAAGCGAGGCATCATTTGGCATTGACCTGCGTGATGTGAGGCTTATGGGCAGCCGGTCTACCATGAAATCCAAGTTTTTTCACCTTCCGCTCTATTGAAATAATACTTGAATCCTGATACTTTTGCAATTCCTGTGTGGTAGTCTGTATATACGTATGCCTGTTACAGTGTACGGCGTTCTACAACTGTCAGCGGTCTGTATCAGTCAACAGACGAAAGCGGCCTGCACGCTTTCGTGCTGTACATGTCCCTTCACGTTTCCACTTCACTATCACATCAGAAACACAGTGGACCTAGGGATGCTTAGGAGTGTGCATATCTCGCGTACAGACTTCTGACAAGTGCCAAGGTGAAAGTTCCGCGGAGCACCCCATTCTGCTCTCTCTCTCTCTCTCTCTCTCTATCTCTCTCTCTCTCTATGTCTAATGACTACCGAAGTCGCTGATATGGAGTACTTGGCAGTAGGTTTCAGCATAATACACCTAATATATATTTAAAAAAACAAAACAAAAAACGTATATTTCTGGGAGTGTCCAGATACTTTTGATCACATAGTGTACCAAATAAATTCGTGATTATGAATTACAAAATTATAAAGGTGGTTAAGTTTAAGTGCACTAAAATTAGTAGCAAGACCCGCTCGGTTAGCCGTGTGGTCTAACGCACCGCTTTCCAAGACGGGGACGTGTACCGGCCCCGGTTCGAATCCGTCCGGCGGATTGACGACGGGGTCAGAGTGCCGGCCAGCCTGGATGGCGTTTTTAGGCGGTTTTCCACATCTCCCTTGGTGAATACCGGGCTGGTCCCCAAGTCCCGCCTCAGTTACCCGATTCGCAAACATTTCGTAACACTTTACACTTTCACACACATATTACACTATATGCAGACATGTGGGGTACACATTCCCTCCTGAGGGACAGGGGGTGGCGGCAGGAAGGGCATCCGGCCACCCGTCAATACTAATATGCTAAATCAGCAATAACAAAGCCAACGCTGCATGTGCGGGAAAAGGGCTAAAGAGAAAGACAAAGAAAGAAGACTAAAATTAGTAGCAACCAAGAGAACATTATTCTGATTAACTTCTTCATACTGGGCATATAGTAGGCTGGCCGCAGTGGCCGAGCGGTCTGCTGCGCGCCAGTCACAGTCTGCACGGCCAATACGGTTTGGGGTTCGAATCCTCACCGGCCGCGGTGGCCGAGGGGACTAAGGCGCTCCAGTCACGGTCTGCACGGCAACTACGGTCGGGGGTTCGAATCCCACCTCGGGCACGGATATTTGTGTCGTCCTAGTTCGTAAGTAGTTCATAAGTAGTTTGTAAGTTTAGGGACTGATGACCCCGCAGTTAAGTCCCTTAAGCTTAACAAAGATTTGAACATTTTTGGTATATAGTAGGACAAGTACTACGTCGTTGGTATTGGCAGTCATGTCGTGTCATGTCACTTAGGGCGAAACGCACGAGCAGTTTCCGCAGTACGATCTGATTGTTTACACCACAGTCTGCCATTTACAGTCGCAACATTAACAGCTCATAGTTATTCCCGCGTTAGAGCTGCAGGGGCACTAGCGCCCCTCAAAAAAAGTGTTCACATGTTTGTAAATATTATGGAGCTTGACGTCTGGGTTCATCAGTCCCTAAGCTTACAAACTGCTTAAATTAACTTAAACCTAAAGACAACACAGTCATGCCCAAGGTTGGACTCTAACCCCTGACGGCGAGCAACCGCGCGCTCCGAAGCATAGCGCTTTAGACCGCTCGGCCACTCCACCGCGGCACTAGCGCTCCTATCTGTAGGCAAGTTTGTGTTTTATTTTATTATGATTGGCACTTTCTTTGATACGTGACAATTCGGCACGGAGTCTCGTACACTTTTACAATTTACTCGTCTTTCTTACACGCTGCACGGCCACTACGGTTGGGGGTTCGAATCCCCCCTCGGGCATGGATATTTGTGCCGTCCTTGTTCGTAAGTAGTTCATAAGTTGTTTGTAAGTTTAGGGACTGATGACCCCGTAGTTAAGTCCCAGAAGCTGTACAAACATCTGAACATTTTTTTCTTACACGCGAATACATTTTCGAAGTATAATTACTTTAGGTTCTAAAGCGGATCCTTACAAAAGTAATCAAAACATTGTGTATTTTTAGCTATTGCCGAAATTTATGCTAATACATACGCTTACTATTATAAGAGATGTTACAAATCAATTTAAACGATTATTCTCGCACTTATCTGTATCGTATTGAGAAATATAGACTTTGTCCGCCGCCCTCTAGGAGCGTCTTTTTCACAACGTACAATAAAATGAGTGGTATGTCATGATTCTATATTTTAGACTGTGATTACATTGCGTTTTCACAACGCTATGCCTGTGCTAGTCCAAACTGTTTATATACAGAATGAGTCACGTAATACTTGTATCGCAAATATTGCGGAAACGGAAGGTGAGACAGATGTGCAGTTTTCACAGAATGGATTGGTATTCAGGGGCTCGTATTTTTAGCCAAAAAACAGACTCTAATATTACTTACAGTGTGTATTTTTTACGCAAACTGTTTTTTAAGAGAGAAAATGGTTGTTTCTATCATGCACTGGAATTTTTTTCACCAGCTGTGAACAAAGAATTTTGAATGACATTTTTATCACTTTTTGTTTGGCAGCTACAACCGTTCAAAGTTTCGGGGGCGGAGGCTGCGATAGCGTAGCTGACTGGCCGAATGGTTAGCCCCTGGGGCACGGCCCACTGTCTCATGACCACCAGCCAGTCAGCTACGCTGTCGTTGCCTCCGCCCCCAAAACTTTGAATGGTTGTAGCTGCCAAACTAAACGTGATAAAAATGTCATTCAAAATTCTTTGTTCACAGCTGGTGCAAAAAATTCCAGTGCATGATAGAATTTGAAAATTGTATGTTTGCATAAAAATTCAGTTATTGGTATTTTTACAGTCTCCTCATTGGCTAACAATAAGAGTTCTTGGCTACCAATCCATTATGTGAAAACTGCACATCAATCGCACTTTCCGTTTCCGCAATATTTGTGGTGCAAGTGTTAGGTGGTTCACCTTGTATAATGTGTGAGAATTCGGAACTACTGCGCTCATCAGTCTCTAGACTTAAAAACTACTTTACCTTAAAGTAACGTAAGGGCAACGCACACACTCATGTCCGAGGGAGGACTCGAACCTACGACAGGGAGCAACCGTCCGCTCCGCAGCAATGCGCCTTAGAGCGCACGACCACTCCACCGCGGCTAACAGCCAATTGACAACCTACTGTAGCGGCTTATTATCAGCCGGTAAATAAAAATCATCTTGTGCGCAGCATGTCCGCATGGTAAATGCATTATTCACCCGGTATACGCAGGTTGTTTTGCAACTCCCTCCTCAACCGAATGCTTTCTCATGGGTCAAATTGATTGTTGGATGTGATAGGTCAGTGTCCCAAAGACAAGTATAACGAACAGACCCTTTCCTATGACGACACAATCCAGATCATCCCAATCCACCTTTCGAGGGAAGATCAATAGCCGTCGCAAAGACGATGTGTTCTCCTTCGTGTATTTTTCTGAGGTTAAATACGACATATGTTCTCCAACAATTGCTTTCACAGCTTCCTAGTTTTCCAGTCATCGGCTTATATTTTCGTGGGTCCAATCTTAGACATTGTTTCTGCGGTCCTCGTATTAGATAAAAGCCATTTCATCGTCAGCTTAGGCCGTGACCTCGCTCAAAAGACATACCGTATTTGTCGGCATATAAGACGCACCGGCGTATAAGGCGCACCCCACTTTTCCTTCTTAGGAAAAAATTAAATCCCACCTAATACGTCAACAGCAACATAATTATGATACATTTGTTCAGGTACATCAAATATCTAAGCCAGTACCTTCTAGTAGTGTTCATAAACATTAGCAGTTGAGTTTGACAGTTGCGCTTATTCAAACGGATATTTCACCTATCTTTGTTTACAGGGCGTGCCAACTATGACGCGTTGGTTGACGAAAGTGTAGTAAAGGCTTAAGACATTTAGACGTAGGTGACTCTGCTTACGATTGCTCCGATCAGACACCGCGCTATCAGTTAACCAAATTCGCACGACGAGTAGGGGGTTTTTATGTCCAAAAGGAGGCGTTTCGAGAATTTACTGTAAAGCGCAAATATTAAGTAAGTATTTTTGTTATGTTCCATAAACTGTGAGAATGATGGTTTGCGTCCGTGTATTGGTCTTCGCACTGTATGGTGTATGGTGCACCTCAAAAATACAACTGTGAGATGCAGAAGATGTGCAAACATCACAAAAGATACTTGCGTACATATTTCTACTTGAGAATACGAATAAATTCTCAAATATCGTCAGGCGATACATGGAGCAGTGTTTCATTATTCAAATAATGAATGACACCGTTACAGGATAGTCGAAAAAAATCGATTATGATTAATGAAATTACGTCGAGAGTTTCTACTTCCTATGAAGTTACCAGTTTCAGTTATGCTTAGCACTAAAAATAGTACGAAATTCAGAAAACCTTTACTACCTAATAAAGCTCCTGACAGGTATTTTGGTGCAAATAAAAACTATGAAAATTTAAGAGGGAAACTTTTTCCCCTTAAAACATTATTTATCGTATTTTACACCATTTTTTGAAATCCCTTAAACGAAATGTAACTTGTGGGTACCTACTTTAACTGGCAACCGGCATATAAGACGCATCCACTTTTTAGACCAATTTTATAGGAAAAGTGCGTTTTTTACTCCGACAATTACGGTACATGCCCACTACATGTCATTAGTTTATCTGGAAATCACTGTTTTCTAAGAAAATTTCAATGTCAACTGCACCTGGGTGCTGAAGTCTACGCACTTAGGGCTACTGAATAAGTTTAAAGTGTGGCGATAAATGCTAAATGAGGATCACTACAGTTACACACAGACGAGTATGTTGTGGAGAGCAGTGTAGAAGAATAAAAATAAATAAATAAATAAATAAAAATTGTGCAGGAGCTAGAGCGTGCATATCAAACTGGTGCGTAAATTTCTGCCACTGGTGTCTGAAAGATCTTAAATTTTCGTTTTATGTAGTCAGGGCTCTGGCTGCGCCTGTCTTATTATGCAACCTAGCGCAACGCTAAATTACACGCATACTGTATCCTCCGTGGCTACGAGACGTATCTAAGGAGCAGTTATATGCTCAACATTTGTTAAGCAACAATATTGTTTGAATATACTGTGCTAAAGTGCGAGGTCAACAGCACCTTTTTTTCAGTCTAGATCGTAAAATAATTTTTGTTTCCATTTTTAGAGTGATCGGTTCCGATCTATAGTAAAATTCAGACCGCATCTCTGAACTTGATAGACGAAGTCAGGTGTCAGACGACATGCATGACGATATTTAGATATATTATTTTTAAGAAATTCATCGCCGTTTATAACAACGTTTAAAAAAATCTTTCATTGCTTAATATTTATAGACGGGATGGGTCAACAGGAAACAAGATATTGGCGCCCTACGATAAGGAGCTCAGGTCGATGGCTCTTTATTCTGCCAGAAACGAGCTTTAATTTATAACGTACTAAATATGTGACCGAGGCGGAGAGGCCGAGCGCATTGAGGCGCTATGCTGCGATGCGCGAGGGCATTCCCCATCGGGACTTCGAATCCTTCCTCGGGCATGGATATTTGTGCTGCCTTTAGTGTAAGGTAGTTCATAAGTAGTTTGATGACCTTGCAGTCAAGTCCCATAAGCTTAACAAACATTTGAACTTAATATGTGTAAAAAGCTTCCAGTGAACATTAATGTGATTTACGAGTTCATTCACTGCAGAAATATACCCAAATCACATCTACTACTAGAAATGTAAAATTTTAAACAATATTTTTGTCTGGAGGCAGCAACCGTACAGCTATTTTTCAGAGAAATTTAGCAGGCCACAACATTTACCAAGGCTTCGACATCGACTAGTAATACCTTCATGAGAAGTATTTGTAAAAAAAAAGTATCACATAAGATATATTACATTACAGCAAGACGTGCTCATGTCATGTAAAATTGATAACAGATGGTCAATACTAAAACATTTATGTATGGTATGCAGTGTCCGTGTTTATTTATATAACTAAGCAAATGCCCTTCAGACTTGCATGTATGTCTTAAAGACATTTGCTTAGTTATATCAATAAACACGGACACTGCACATCATATTTAAAATGAGTCATAGCAAGGCTTGCGATAAATGTACCCTGTGCGGGAATTACGTCTTAGAATGTACGAGCACTCCAGGGCAGTAGACAATATGTGACATATGCTGGTTTGGGCCGTTCCGGGAAGCGTACGAGGGTAGCGTAAAGGTAACGTTACCGTTCGCGATAAGCGGGAAATCCCGGTTCGAGTCCCGGCCCGGCACAAATTTTCATATTTCACCAGTACACCGTACAGCTGATGCTGATTAATATTAGCAATTGCGAATACATTTCTTGTATTTACTAAAACATTTGCCATTAGACAGTTGTTAGTTGTGTTACAAGGTGCAGTGGTGGACTAAGGGGGGGGGGTGGCGGAGGGGGCGGACCGCCCCAAGTCTCTCGGGGAAGGGGGAGGAGGGCCTCCAAATACATCGAAAGCAGTTTTTTAAAGCACCCTTCTTGGCCTCTTGTATAGGTGCCGCCTCCAAATTTCGGAAGCTATTTTTTTCTTAGATTGTCCTGTTCCTCTCATCCCGGGGGGGGGGGGCTCCAAATCTCAAAGTTTTTTTTTTTAGTAATACATATATTTGTGCACAGGGGTCTCATTGTGTTCTGCCGCCGCCCTGGGCTTCAGACAGCCTTAGTCCGCCACTGACAAAGTGTTCAACAATATGGCGAGCCGTTAAGGCCTGCTAAGAGCGAATGCAGCGTGTGGCGGCATAGAACTCATCAGCTTTCAACCATTAGCACTAGCTGTATGCCAAAGCCACGTTAGCGGGTGTTAAAAGGCCAGCTCAGTCAATCATGCAGACTGTTGCCTCTGAAACAACTGAAAAGGCTGCTGCCCCTCTTCAGAATCCACACGTTCGTCTGGCCTCTGCACAAACACCACTCAGCTGCGCTTGCATCTATGATACGGCTATCAGTATCTTGATGCACGCAAGCCACCCCCACCTCAGGAATGTTTGTGGTTCTTGCGGCTCAATACTGAGTAGTTGCGTCATAAATATCGATCGTCTACGGACCACTTTGGACTCAGGAAATGTGGTCTTTTGATTACTCAACAATTCAGCCCGGCAGAGGCTCCATTGCCGCACGTTTGTTTTGGCAACGCTACGCCTGCAGTAACGACTGCACTTCACACGATGGCATTGCCACGTTATTAAACACTTTTTCCTAATTCCAACACGGAACAAGACGAATTAATAACAGCTGCCGCCGAACGCAATTTAAAAGTAGATATCGTTGGAGTAGTAAAGCCTCTTAAACCATTTTCAGGCAGACCTTCCACTCTCGGAAATTCAGTTCGGGATAGGTTTTTGCAGGAAGGGTGGGTACTCATAAAAGTTTTAAAGGGCACTATCCAGAAAATTCCAAGGAAAATGGCTCGAAAGTTTTAATCGCAGCACATATATAATAGAGCCCTCCGTCAGTGAAGGCTGAATAACTCTGGTGGTAGCTTATCGCCTGTCCTTATGGCTCGAAGCTTGTCGAACTCCGTTCGCGGTTCGACAAATCAATTTTTATCTACGCTGATGGTTCCAAGAGCACCGACGGTCTAGGATCTGCCTTCGTCGTCGGGGACGACCTGTTCGAATACAAACTCCCTGACCGGTGCTCTAATTACACGGCTGACCTTTTGGCCCTCCACAGGCTGTTTTATACATCCGCCGTCGCCGCCATCCCTTTTATGCCGTCTGCTCTGACTTCCTTAGTGCCCTGCATAGTCTTAGGGACCCTTTCTCGACCCATCCTGCCGTGTACCGAATCCGACGCTATCTTCAGTTGCTAGCAGATAACGGCTGTCACGTTTGTTTTCTGCGGGCCGTGGTCCCTGGCCACGTGGGTGTGCCCGGGAATGAGACTGCCGACGTTGCAGCCAAGGCAGCAGCTCTTTTGCCTCGCATGGCTACCTTCTGCGTCCCCCCAGACTATATTCAACGGGCTCTTCGCCGATGTATTGTGTTGTCCTGGCACAGTTCGCGGTTCTCACTCCACGACAACAAACTGAGAACCGTAAAACCGATCCCAACCTCTTCGAGGACCTCCTCACGCCCCTCGTGCCGGCTGCGGTGGCCGAGGAGACTGAGGCGCTTCAGTCACGGTCTACACAGCCACTACGGTCGGGGGTTCGAATCCCCCTTCGGGCATGGATTTTTGTGCCGTCCTTAGTTGTAGGTAGTTCATGAGTAGTTTGTAAGTTTAGGGACTGTTGACCCCGTAGTTGAGTCCCTTAAGCTTAACAAACATTTGAACATTTTGAACGCCTCTCGTGGCGAGAGATGATCCTGGCCCGGTAGCAGATCGGTCACTGCCGATTCAGCCTCAGTCATTTGCTAACCGCTGACCCTGCACCGCTGTGCTCCTGCGGTGAATTGCTGACGGTGCGACATCTTTTACTGACTTGTGTCAATTTTAATCATCACCGTGTAGCCCTAAATTGCCGTCCACTCTGGAGGAACTTTTAGCTGATGACACACGAGCAGCTGCTCGAGTTTTGCGTTTTATCAACATGGCTAATTTATCAAAGGATATTTAACCCTTCTACTTGTTTCTTTTTATCCTTCTGTTTTAGCTTTCTCTTGATACTCTCCTTTCTGGTAGTTATAAATTTTTTCGAGATCAAACAAAACAAAACATCGCCTGACCTGTGGACGATCTTGGTTCGAACCTCCATTAAGACAGTTTAAATTCAGATGTGTAACTCGTCAATATCTGCTGTTATAATGCATCAGTACGTTGTGGCTGGTGCCGTAGATGCTGGGTTCTTGTTGACTAGTATAAACCATAAAGCATAATTTGTAATGAAACTGCGTAAGTAATAAAGAATGATTCAGTATTTTCAAATCGCAACGATTGTACTGGGTTACGCCTAATTACATTCCTCAAGTAGGAGTGGCAGAGAATCATCAGAATTGAAACCGTCGTGGAACGGAAACGATACGTTTCCGGACATGGGTTCCTGTTCAAAATGTCATGTACTCATTACCCTCTACAAGTCCTAGAAGGTTGTAACGGGAATTTCCCACCACCCTGTATACCAATTACGTTGCATTCAGAGTGTTTTTTGCTGTGGCAGCCCCTGAGCGTGTAGAGTGCCCGCATAACAGGCAGCCAAGGCGCGCTGCTGAGCTCCCTTTTGTAGGCGCTCACTTGTCTAATATATGAAGCAGAGTGTCCGTATGTTTGTACGTGTTGCATACAAATCTACAGTTTTGTTCCAATTTTTATGAAATTCTGTACACGCAAGCTTCAATTCATGTGGACGGTCGCCGTAAGTTTAAGAATGACATACGATATATAGTCCACGAGATATGACGTCATAAACAATGAGATGCTCGAAAAACTGCTGCATTTTGCGACAATGCTGCTTATTTTCTCCTAAACCATTGGAACGATTTCAACCAAATTATCGTGAGGTAACAATTGCTGCATGGTTAAGGATCACATACGACACATGGTTCAAAAGATATTACGTCATAACCAATAGAAATCGCAAAAAATGCCATATAATGCGGAGAGACTTTCAAAATACAGTGTATGAGAATGGCAGTACTTAGCGACTTGAAACATACTTCAAACATAACAGAATGAAACAGAGTACACCCAACGAATACCCACAAATCTACCTTAAAGAGACTGCAGTTTCAATTGGAACTGGCATTTTCTATTGCGATTAATAAATTACAGGGCAATCCATTTAATACTTCGAAATGGATTTGGCATATTCATGTCAAGGGCGGGCTCACCAAAGAATTTATTCATATTAGAGCCTGGAAGATATACAGATGATTAGGAAAAAAGAAACCTTAAAAGTTATTTTATTTCAAAACTATCAATTCTTGTTAAGGTTATGGGACTTAACCGCGGTGTCATCAGTCCCTAAACGTATACACAACTTGTTAAATACCTTATACCAAAGACGGCACAAGTATCAAAATGTTCAAATGTTTGCTAAGCTTAAGGGACTTAACTACGGGGTCATCAGTCCCTAAACTTACAAACTACTTATGAACTACCTACAACTAAGAACGGCACAAATATCCATGCCCGAGGGGGGATTCGAACCCCCGACCGTAGTGACCGTGCAGACCGTGACTGAAGCGCCTCAGTCTCCTCGGCCACCGCGGCCGGCTCACAAGTATCCATACCCGTGGGGGGGGGGGGGGGTATTCGAACCTCGACAGGGAACAGCCTCACGCATCGGAACATAAGTTCCTAAATGCGGTCGGACACTCCGCCGCGGCTTCAAAATTTCACAACAAATGTACCTTCTAAATTGTATCACAGTACGACACGTATTTCATAATATATGAGTACATAAACAGTAACGTTTCGCTGTTCATGGACTAAAAGTACGGCTTTCGGTATGACGTTACAATTTACAATTTCTACACTACAAATTGTAGGAGCTGGAAATTTTAGAGGTAGAATATACGCATATAGATGAGTGTACCTTCTAAATTGTATCACAGTATGAGACGTAGTTCAGCACAAAGACAGCAACGTTCATGGAAAACCGCCCCATCACGCGCCAAGTTTTAATCAATTACTCCTTTACTACTAATTGTATTCGCAAGAGATTTTACAGACATAAAGCCCTTATAGAAATGAATATATATCTAAAAATGGCAGGAATAAATAAATATCCGGGCAACGCCGGGTTATCAGCTAGTAATAACATAAACGGCCAACGGCAGAAGAAACGTCGGTGTACGGCGGCACTACATTACGGTCCGCCAAGGGACAGTGCCCAACCAATCACAGCAGAGTACCGGTTGTAGCCCTCCACCGGAGTGTGGAGGGCTGTGCATACTCAGCCACCGGCCGCTCCTACACAGGATATAGCTGCCGCCGCACTCAGCGTAGTTTTCTCTGTAGTGTAGTTGTTTTGCCTTGGCCTAGGGTCACTCGTAATAGTTTATCGTCTGTTTGTATGTTTTCATTATTATACTTGTTTGTTGTCCCTACGTGACTGACCATCTGTTTTCTTGACGTTGTGTTATTGTACCCCCAAAAGGTTCTTTCGTTTAATAAACTGTTAGCAATTTTTAGGAGTTGTGTTTCCTGCAGATCGCAGGACTTAACAGTATTTATGCAATAGCTCCATACCTAGTGTATGAACACACCCGCTCGCTCAGTTTAAGATGCGTATCAAATACGTGAATGTGGCACAAGTCTCTCCAATATTCACGAAAGGCAATAGGAGTGATGCGCAAAATTACAGGCCTTTAATATGGACGTAATTTTGCTGCAGATGTTTGGAAAATACACTTCTTTAGGAGTGTGGTCTATCTCGAAGACAGCGAACTGTTGACCCATCATCTACACCAGAGCTTTTCAACCTTTCCCAGTACGCGACCCCCTTACAAGTAAAAAATCTTCTGGTGACAGACCACCTTACGAACCATAACAAAACTATGTCATCTCAAAGGAATCACATTTAATCTTCTTTCTTTTGCTTCAGCTTTATTTTAAAATGTTGGCCTAATTTCGTTTTGTGCATTTTTCGGAATGAAGCCTATTATACCATTTTTATAATGTTTCCGACAGACAAATATCTTTTACTTAAACAGTGTTTCGCATTTCACTAAGACGCGAATTATGCTCACAGACAATTTGTAAAGACGTAGATTTTTTCGAATTACTTATTGTATCTGAGCCATGCCAACTTATTTTGGTGTAACTTTCCTGATCTAGAGTTTTAGTCTTTGCTTGTCAACTTCTTTTTCTGGATTTTAGTGGTTGACGTGCCTTTTGGTGTTGAGTTTATTTTCCTTCATCTCAAGGGTGCATCTAGTCATTGATTTGTGTGTAGGGACCCTAGTTATGATCGTCTTTATAAACGATTTAGGAGACAATGTGAACAGATACCATGCATTGTTCGTGGATGATACGTCTGTTTATCGATTAGTAAAAATCACTAGAATATCAAAAGCAACAGCAAAACAGTATGAATGAGATGATTTGAAAATTGGCGATTGTCCCTGAATAATGTAACGTGTGAAGTGATCCAAATGAGGTCTAAAAGAAATCTTGTAAAGTGTGTTTTTGAAACAAATCACTCACAATGAGGCCGTCAATTGAATGAAATACCCAGGAATTACGATTACTATCAACTTGAATTGAAAAGAACACGTATAAAATACCACTGGGAAGGAGAGCCAAGGATACATTTAACTGGCGGAACAGTCAGAAGACAAACAGGTTAAGTATTCTTTCCTGGAGCACTGCTGCATATTGTGGGATTCCCACCAAGTGGGACTGACGATACAGAGAAAGTTTAAAGATGGGCAGCAGCTCCTTCTGCATTATCCCGGTACAGAAGGTACAGTGTCACGGAAATGATGCACGGCCTGGGGTGGAAATCGTGAAAAGAAAGGTTTATTCGTTGCAGTGAGATATAAAATTCTTGAGTATCCGTCTCCAGATCACTTATTTTCTAGAAAATAACCGGTTTCGAGACATCTGCCCAACTTCAGATCAATTCTATGAAGATATAGAGTAAACTGTCGCGTGATGAACAAGTGTTCACAGTCGTTCAGCGACAAGTTGCACTGTAACTTCATAGAATTGATCTGAAGATTGGCAGATGTCCCGAAACGTGTCATTTTCTAGAAAATAAAAGCGATCTGGAGACGGACACCCAAGAATTTTATTCATAAGACGATCGCGGAAACTCCCTCGAGACTCACAAGTTTAGCTTTGATAAAGCAGTGAGATTTATTTGCAAATGTCCTTTCACCAATTTTTTCCTTGGAAACTGAAATTTTTTGTTCGGTGAATCACTGTCTGGTGACGCTTTACAATGATGAAATATTTATCATCATTTATTCACAATTGCGAATTTCTCGTACTTTCGCCATTTAAGATATACATGTCCTACGAATCGGTGACATTCGAAAATTTGTGTCAGGCCGGACTCGATCCCGGGTTTCCCGCTTTTCACAAGCGGGCGCCTTACCATTAGGCTACCCGGACACGACTCCAGGACCGACCCAAACTTTCGTATGCCACATTGACTGCACATATGAGTTAACTAATGTGGTTAGACATATGAGTAGCTTGTTAAAGGCGGACATCTGTCGTTTGCAAATAACTGAGTAAACGCCATTTTTATTATGAAAAGTGGAGTTAATACGTATGCATGCTTGTTTGGTGATCATTTGCAACTAAATAATGACCAAACTAGCATGCATACCTATTAACTCCACGTTTTGTAATAAAAATTAGCGTTTATCTCAGTTATTTGCAAACTACAGATGTCCGCCTTTGATAACAAGCTACCATTATATACCTTATACAGTGAAGCTGTGATAAATACGCAACTTTATTGTCTGCACCGTCTGCACAGGGAGATGATAATCATGATAAAAGAAGAGGCATCAAATCGAAATCGGAATGATTTGAGTGTTTCTTTTTCACGCACACTGTTAGAGTATGGAACGCTACAAAAGTATTATGGAAGCATTTCGATGAACCCTCTACCAGACTCTCAGATGTGATCTGCAGAGTAAATATTGAGGTACGAACTAATGATTACGCCGAATGAAACAATATCCAGTTGCGGTACGTGTTGTATGTATGTATGTGTTTGTTTCCAGTAATGGTCGCCAGATCCGGTTTCGAACGTTCCCGTGTGTGTAGTGCAGCGCTGCGAAACATATCGGGGAAGGCACTGCAGTTTCATTGAATCCGCAGTGATTTGCTGGTTGCTGCGGCGGTTATGTGCGCTCTGCGGTCGCCGATATTCGCTACTAATTAAACTGCAAGCCCTGCGTCCGCGATTGAAGGCGCCCATTAGGGGCACCGTAAATGGATGAGGCACCAGATAGCAACAGTCAGCCCCCCCCCCTCCCTCCCTCCCTCCCCCCCCCCCCCCCCTCTCTCTCTCTCTCTCTCTCTCTCTCTCTCTCTCTCTCTCTCTCTCTCCATTCGGCGAGGTCAGATTTCCTGCGTGCGTGTAGCACTGTGCAACAGCTATTACGCCGCGATACTGCTAACACCTTGGTGGTATATTAGCAGATGATCAGTCTGAGAGACAAGTGCCTAACGCCTGATAGCCGATCGGTTCTCCCCGTCTCTCACAGCTGGCTGTCCTATTCAGTTAGCCCGCCGAATCCTCTTACTGTTGTGATCTACATCTGACCGAGCATCTGTAGTTAGTGTGATGTAGCATCTCACACTAGCTCCATCCCTCTGATTAACAGACGGAGTGGCAATGGGACGCAGTATTGCTGGTACAATAGCAGACATATTCTTAAATAAACTTTAAGAAAAATTTTTCAACAACCGCAAGAAATTAACTAAAAAATCATATATTATTTTAGGTATGTGGATGACACAATAATGTTAATAGATTGAGATAATTCAGATATCCAACAAATACATAACACATTAAACGCACTGCATCCTAAAATTTCAAATGTTTGTTAAGCTTAAGGGACTTCACTGAGTAGTCATCAGTCCCTCAACTTACGAACTATTTATGAACTTACTTATACTAAAGACGACACAAACATCCATGCCCGAGGGGGGATTCGAACCCCCGACGGGGAACGGCATCGCGCATCGGAACATAGCGCCTCAATGCGCTTGGCCATTCCACCACGGCAACTAACATTTCCTGAGATTGAAACTGCCTGGCAGATTAAAATTGTGCCGGTACCGGGGCTCGAACCTGGGTCCTTTGCCTTTTCGCGGGCAAGCGCTCTACCAACTGATCTCTCCCTACACGACTCACGATGCCGCCACACGACTTTACTTCCGCCAGTACCTCGCCTCCTACTTTTCAAACTTGACGGAAGTTCTCCAGCGAAACATGCAAGACTAGCACTCCTGGAAGGAAGGATATGCTGGAGACATGGCTTAGCCACAGCCTAATGCATTTTTCCAGAATGAAACTTTCACTCTTCAGCGGAGATTGTTTGAAATACACTAAACAGTTTGATATTCCCTGTTTGTGGTAGGACTTCGTAACTGTCTTAATAATAACTTGCAGTTGTGTAAAGAAACTGACACTGCTCTAATCGAAATTTGCTAACACATATCTGTTTTTGTTGGTTATTTAAACATTTGTGACAATTATTTTAATTTATGACGAATAATTTGTTATGCCTATTATTTGTGAAAAATGTACACTTATTTTTACGGAAGTTGAATCAAGTATCACTAATGTATAAACTTTGTGTGGTGTCGCACAAGTCTAAAGTGCGCGCCACCTACTTTCGCCGCGCGCCGCCATGCATGCACGGCGCGGCGTTCTTACGACGACAGCCACGAATTTCTTGTTGGCAGTTCCTGTATTACGGCATAGTTAAAACAAGTTACAAGCTGCAGTCGATAATTTTGTGTGAAAGGGATACATTTGCTGTGTTTTTCTGCGGTTGTTTCTGAAGCAGGTAACAGATTCGAGCCATCACAAAATAATCAGCGGGAGCCGTAATCACTTGTTAATAGAGACGGCGTCGCTCGGGTACCTCGTAGCCGTCAGCGTTTTCCGCTCCGCCGTGATGTCAATTAAGCAGCTCAGCGCTCAATCCCGAGCCTCGCTCCGTAATTACGTAATTAACACCCTGCGCGCGAGGAAGCCAGATAGGGCGTGGCTCCCGACATTGGCGGCGCAGAACGCACATTGCGAAACGGGAGCGCGCGATCCGCCGCCACGCAGATATTGCCGCTTCACAGTAGCCGGCGACCGCGGCCCGCGCGACGATAAATTCGCCCCTCATCCGCTGTTTTGTCGACGCGTCGGATCGAAGAGAGGCGCCCAAATCTGATCATCGGCTCACGCGGAGGCGGCCGCCGTTTCTGCGGTGCGCAGCAGGCCGCAGCGCGTAAATCTCTCTGGCGATATCCTGTCGATGTTTGGTAAGGGGAAGGAGTTTCTGCTTCCCGAATTCCGTCCGCCATCATGAATAGCATTCCGCCTCATTGTCCTTCCGTTCTCTTCCTTCACGAATGAATTAATATGCAGATTAGTTCGTGCTGTTCAGTTCGCCTTGTTCTGTCCCGGTTTTTCCGTCAATCCCCCCCCTCCCTATCTCTCTCTCTCTCTCTCTCTCTCTCTCTCTCTCTCTCTCTCTCTCTCTCTCTCTCTCTCTCTCTCTGTATGTGTGTGTGTGTGTGTGTGTGTGTGTGTGTGTGTCAATCGATCCTTCGTCAGCGCCTCTCCCCGAATAACTGTCGTGGAAATGGAAGGATGCCAGGCAATGCATCCGCGGCAGAAATGCTCGCTTTTTGGCTAATGGGAAATCGTATTGAATGTCACTACATATTACGTCCCACCAGTGATATTTTAGCTTCAAAAAGTTGTACTCTTTTTTTCCATTTCACTGTTCGGATGCTTTACCCCTCCTAAAATTTATTGCGACTCTTCTTACCAACATGTAATTACAGAAATCTTATACGTTATTTTATTACAAATAAACAATCCCTGAGACGGATTTTTGTCTCGAATATGTCAAAGACATTAATGATAAATCTATAGCATTGAATTAAAATTTGTGATACGGCCGGGAATCGAACCCGGACCTCCATGTTTACTAGGCAGACGTCTTACCGTTAGACCACCACACCACAAACGATTAAGGTCCTTTGGAGTAATCTAAGTACGATTTCCCTTCACGTCACAAACTTTAATTCAGCTTCTGCGTTCCAGAGATAATTCCCGGCCGCATCACAAATTTTAGTTCAATGCTTCAGATTTATCATTAATGTCTTTGACATATTTGAGACGAAAATCCGTCTCAGGGATTGTTTATTTGTATTAAATTGATATTTATATCACCTTAACAGTACTGTTCCAATATGTCCATTGCCGAGGTGCTATTCCGCTGCATGGAGAGCCTTGGCAGTAGTGGCAATTATCTTTGGAACACAGAAGCTGAATTAAAGTTTGTGACGTGGAGAAAAACGTACTTAGGCTATTCCAAGGTGCCTTAATCTGCCTAGTAAGCATGGAGGTCCGGGTTCGATTCCCAGTCCCATCACAAATTTTAATTCAATGCTTCAGATTTATCATTATTGTCTTATACGTTAATTTGGAAGATACATTGAGTGGTAATTATGTGTACTGTCTGCAAAATGTCGCGCGTGTAAAATTACTAGTGTAGAATAAATCATCCAAGAAATTTCGTATCAGCGCACATTTAACTTCAGATTGAAAATTTCATTCTGGAAACATCTCTAAGGCTGTGGTTAAGCCATGTCTCAAGAATATACTTTCTTTCTGAAAGATTCGCTGATCTTTTGTGGAGGTTGAAAAGTAGTAGACGAGGTACTGGCAGAAGCCGTTTTCTTGTTTCTGCTTGGCAACAGCTCTCTTTTAATAATTTCTAAATAAAAATAGTCCCGAGCGCAAGCATTCCTACTAATTCTCTACTAGTGGGTGGATTATCTACAGAACACGTGACTTCACAGATGGTGTGGAGCTAAGTTTGTGTTATTGATTCCTCCTCTGGTCTGCAACATCTCAAGAGCCACAAGTCCTGAAGATGATCCTTTCTTCTTGGACCTAGTTGCGAATAAAAAAGTTTGCGCTCTATATTATTTTTTTCTAAAGAATATCAAAATTTTCTAACACGACTTAACACTGAAACCAATAAGCTAGGCAAGAAATAACTAAACTACAGAAGGTGGATAGTCAGAGCCACAGTGATAATAGCAATATTGACGAAGAGGATGATGAGATGAAGCTGTGAATGAGTCCAGTCTCGGACTAAGGCAGTCCGAGGCTAGGGGCGGCGGCAAAAGAAAATGAGGACCCCCATCCACTTTGAAATACATATATTACTGTAAAAAAGTAACTTGAGATTTGGAGGCTCACCAGAACGAGGGCACTTAAAAAATCAACAACCACCTGTTTTACAGGGATTTGGAGGCCCCCAAACGAGAGGCCCGGGCCGGTACTGGCAGTACAGACAGTGAATTGTTAATATGCATAGAATTAGCAAAAGCATTTCTCTACTACTGTTTATGAATTGTAAGGTGGGGAACGTATTTTAACTATTTTATTCTGACCTTTAGGTACTTTATCTTTCTCTATGGGCTAATTCTTGGTTTATTTGCTAGTTCTTTCTCTTTATCTATTGAGTTTATTTAGATTTTTGTGCATTTTGGCAACATTTCAAGGGAGATAGGTTCCTGAAATTTTTGTTAATACTTTTCTGGATATTTTATTGTTTTGATGGTACAGCTTGTGCTTCGATGGAATCGCTGGACAGCGAAACACAGTGGTATACACGCAGGGTAGGGGGAACGCACACCCTCCACTGCAATTCTCGGAACCATAGACAAATATACACAGACGGGAAACCTCCTTAAGGGCCCTGTCCCACGCTCCAGGGGTGCTGAAGCAGTTCTGTAAGATGTCCCATGATGGCGCTGCGGTCAGAAGCAGCCTTTTAAACTGGCCAGAGCAGGTGGCAGGTAGCGGCTGTCACCACCACCACCTCCCCTCAAACGCCAGCAAGCCGGACACAGCCGTGGCCTCGTGGCAGGCGGCACGAGCTCTCCCCTCAGCCTCCCCTCCACGCTACCCTTTGACGTGCGAGAGGCACCCTCAGAAGTGCCTCTAGTATGTTCTGCCGGTACCACAGACAAATATATACAGACGGGAAACCTCCGTAAGGGCCCGGTCCTACGCTCAGGGGTGCGGGGAGGGAGGGTTTTCAGCAGTTCCGTAAGATGTCCCATGATGGCGCTGAGGTCAGAAGAAGCCGCCAGAGCAGGCGGCAGGTAGCGGCTGTCCCCACCACCACCTCCCCTCAAACGCCAGCAAGCCGGACACAGCCGTGGCCTCGTGGCAGGCGGCACGAGCTCTCCCCTCAGCCTCCCCTCCACGCTACCCTCTGACTTGCGAGAGGCACCCTAAGCCAGCGATCCGCCTGACACCTGCTAGCATCTTACGGAACTACGAGGGGAGCGTAGGACAGTGGTTTAGAGGGGGCTGCGTCTCTGTATATGTTACTCTGTGCCGGTACTAAGCCAGGGAACCGCCCGACACCTGCTAGCATCTTACGGATCTACCAGGGGAGCGTAGGAGAGTGGTTTAGGGGGGGCTGCTTCTCTGTATGTTACTCTGTGTCGGAACGCAGCGTGCCAAACGCAACGCAGAGGGGGGGGGCGACTCGTGTCCCGTTGCGTGGCCGGTCGGCAGCCTCTAGTTCAGGGGAGTGGTGAGAGGAGGCCGGCCGTGTGGAGGTGGTTTGTTACCTGTAATATTTTTTGGGAACACACAACGCCTCGTAGACGGTCTCCGCTGGACGCCAGCCCGGCGCTGCTTTAGAGACAATTGACCGTTCCGCTTGACAGAGAATTTGCAGATAAACGTCAATAGCAGGTTCCTCTGGTCGCCGGGTCAGTAATGGAGACGAATGTACTTGCTCGTATCTGCAGTATTTCTCCGAAGGCAGCAGAGCAGGAAACGTTTTACTGTGATGAATGTTGGGTCGTTCGGGACGCATTCCATCCGTCTGGAGCGGCGGGAGGTCTGCTCCAGAGGCTATAAATGGCGTAACGTTAGGTCGGGGGAGAAGTAGTAGGGGCGTCCTAAAAATTTTTAAGGAGCAATCACCTTTGCGACAGTAAATTCCGTGGGAACATTGCTGGCATGGGCGGAGCCTCTTGGCGGCCGCGGAATGCGCGTTCTGATTCTCCAGTGTTTTGTAAGGTGACAGCTAGTGAATTTGTCAACAATGCTATGCCATCCCATTGGGTAGGCAATTAGCCGTTCTTGAAGATTGGTGCACCTTATGCGTGAGGGCGTGGCCGCTGGTGACTTTCCGGTGGGCAGTAGCAGCGAGAGGAGATGTGTGGAGGCCACCGTACCGTACGGACCTCTTGATAGTTGAACTGTGCTCACCTGTTGCCATCGCTTGTTGCTGTCTAGCCTGCTACAGTGCCATCACTTGTAATTTGGAGTAGGTAATGTACTGCTAGTACCATCGCCAGGACTTGTGTAATTCTACTTTCTAGAATATTTCTTAAAGTTTTATTTTAATTAGATTTGTCGTTTCATTCTGGGGATCTTAGTTACTATAGATTTCAAATTTCAGTGTAGATAACCTGTGAACCTCCTGTGTGTTGTTTTCCAATCGCTTGACTCAGCCAGTAATATCTTTTATCTTACGATAATTGTAAAGTCTATGTAACTCTTTCATTACTTTGGGCATACAATTGTCAGTTTAGAATGATAGGTTATTTCAGTTGTTTGAAAGTACAGAGCTGTTAAATGTTATTAGATTTGTGATTAGTTAGTATGTTCAAATTTCTGTTGAAATAAATTAGTTTTTGAGCCGATAATCTTTCCTTTAAAATATCCTTGCTTATTATTTTGGAGGGGTAAATAGAATAGTTAAATTCAGAGTGTACCAATTAATATTCATATAATTTTTCTCATGGTACAGCTCATACCTTGCCAGAGTAGGAAATGATATTTATTTATTTATTAAATTACCTGTGATCACATCATAAGGTCAATAATTACTAATTTCCATGTTTTGTGAAACATAGTGGCGGCGCATATGTATTAATTGCTGTTCTGATAAAGAAATCAATTTACGATTGTCTCATTGAGGATCAATCATAAAAAAAATTAATTTGATATATATATGGTGAATGTATTGAAAGGTGTTACCTTACATTGAAGTTACACACAGAACAGCTGATAAAAATAAATTCCACAAGTGCACCACTCTCAGAATTACTTAGTTCGCTCATGTTTGGGTTTGGCGATTTTCTTTGAATTCAAATTAATATTAAGCCAAGAGCGAAACAAATATTTTTATTTATTTGTCTTGACGATCAGTTTCGGCACACTGTGATACCAGACCAGAAGATGGTACCTAGTCCGCCGCAACCTATTGTCATGCAAATAAATAAATAAAAAAATGATCTTGGCATAATATTCATTTGTACTTTATTTACCGTGCCCTTGAAGGAGTATTTGTCGTGAGTTGCCCATAATCGAAGCTTTTTCACGAAAAGTGACTTGCTTCTGATACCATGAAACAAATTAGACAAACAACAAACAATGGAAATTCAGCAAGAGAGAGACTCTGAAACCCACAGAAAGAGAAAGTTAGTACTGCAGTGTTTGTGAGGTTAATGACGTCAAGGACATGCGACTGCGCGCTCTGCGAGAATTACTACCACGAAATGTTTGCTGACCTCACTGCTGTTGACAAAAACAATTTTTATTTCTCCCAATTGGCAGCTGCAATTAGATTAAAACCACCTCATTTTGTAATTGATTATAATACATCATTCATTTAAATTGGAATATCGGTTTTGTAGAGGCCTTCATTTTCATTAAAACCGTGCTTTCAGTTCACTTCTGAGTAATGAAGTATTAAGTAGTATCATGTTTATTCATTTTGCAACAGACTATTCTAGCAGAATTTGTTTATGGAACTGAATATAATTAAAAAAACGAAAACAAAGGATGTTCCTGATACGAACACGATGCAGACTTTCGAAAACATTTTTGGACTGGCGCGGTGGAATAGCCGTAAGGCGCCTTGCTGCAGTGCGCGTGACCGTTCGCCGTCAGAGGTTCGAGTCTTTCCTCTGGCATGGTTGTGTGTGTTGTGATTAGGATATTATTTCTTTAAAATATATTGCGGCTATAAAAATTCCCATAACTTTGTCTGGTCATATCAAGGGCATCCTCCTTACAATGAATAGAAGGTATTGGAGTCAGTTTAGTTTCGATTTTGATGACGAACATGTTCGAAGTGTTGCGCGTTACTTAACACCTCCAAAACGTTCTATAAATGTACTAAATGCGCACTTTGTCATTGTGTGGTTCCCTGTGGTTCTTCTATTTTATTTATTTATTTTTATGCGACCCACACCTTGTCTGAAGAAAGTTTCGCAACATTACAGCCACTATACGGCAGTTGATATTAATATATGATTATATGTAATATGAAAGTGAAGATATGTGTGAATGCCTTACTATGCAAGAATATTGAAAATGGACACATTATGAAAAAAAATATTTTGTTCAGCAACAGTTTATTTTATGAAACTTCTATGATAAAGAAGATGATAATTGTCAAATTGTTTGGTCTTGGTGTTAATGATACTTTCCTTGAACTGATAAATTGTAGTGGACAGGAAGGCAGTTTGTAGAGGACAACCTTATGAGGTAAAACTGTCACCATCTGAGAAAGACTACCAAATGGAAGTATTATACGAGTCTTCTTTGAAAACTTTTCTTTAAAACGTCATCCCTTTTTGAACCAAAATAGAGAATATGGAGTGATTAGAAATCAGCTTTGAATGACGTAATGGGAGTAACAACTAGTCAAGTACTTACTTATGCAAGCAAGTAATTAGTTTTTAATAGAGGCGAACTTTACGATTAATACATAGAACTAAGTTTGTCCATATTCTACGTATTAATCGTAAAGTTCGCCTCTATATTTATTAAAAACTAATTACCTGCTTGCATAAGTAAGTACTTGACTAGTTGTTACTCCCATTACGTCATTCAAAGCTGATTTCTAATCACTCCATACTCTCTATTTTGGTTCAAAAAGGGATGACGTTTTAAAGAAAAGTTTTCAAAGAAGTCTCGTATAATACTTCCATTTTCTCAGATGGTGACAGTTTTACCTCATAAGGTTGTCCTCTACAAACTGCCTTCCTGTCCATTACAATTTATTAGGAGTTCAAGGAAAGTATCTCATAAATCAAGAACGAAGTTTTAGTAGTACTGGTGCAGTTTGGAAAAACCTCAAACTCAACTCATCAACCCAAAACCATAAACCACAATATTCGTATCTCGGTTTCCCCTCTGCGGTTGTTACTCCCACACGCTGCCGTCGAATGCTAAACTGACGATTCCTTCATGTCTCAGAATGTGTCCCACCAACCGATCCCTTCTCTTGGTTCTAAATGTACCAGAAATTTCTTTGATCTCCATTTCTGGTCAGCAACTCCTGTTTGGTTAGGCGATGTACCCCACGCAATCTTCAGCATTCTTCTATAGCACCACATTTCCAATGCTTCTATCATCTTTCAGTCTGAACTCCCTATCATCCACGTTTCACTTTCAGAAAGGACTTCCTAACGTTTAAATTGATTTTGGACGTCAACAAATTTCATTTCTTCAGAGACACTTTTCTTCACATAGCCATTCTGCTTTTTATATCTTCGTGCATCAGAAATTATTTTGCTACTTTATTAACAAAACTCATCCACTGCTTTTATTGCCTAATTACCAAACAAATCCTACAGCATCGCCTGATTCTCATAGAGTACAATCCATTACCCTTGTTTTGCTCTTAATAATTTTCATCTTATACATTGCTTTCCAGACAATGTCCATTCAGTTCCATTGCTCTTCCAGGTCATCTGCTATTTCTGACAGAATAACAATGATCACGCCAAAAAACAAAAAGTTTATTTCTTCTCCTTGAACTTTAACACGTCCTGAAATATCTCCTTGCATTCTGTCACAGCTTTCTCAATGTACGGATTGAATAACATTGGCGAAAGGCTGCAGGCCTGTCTTACTCCCTTATCAACCATGTGTCCCTTTTCATGCCCTTTGTCCCTTACAACAGCTATCTGAATTTTTGTCCAAGTTGAGCTTAATTTTTTACTGTGTTTTACCCCTGCAGACTTCAGAATTTTAAAGAGTGTAGTCCAGTCAACTTTGTCAAAAGCTGTCTCCAAATCTACATAAATTAAAATTGTAGGTTTGCCTTTCCTTAACTTATCGTCTAAGATAAGTTCGAAACTGATGTTCCCCAAGCTCAGCTTCTGTTAACTTTCCATTTCTTCTGTAAATAATTCATGTTGCAACCATGACTAATTAAACTGATAGTTTTCTAACTTCTATACATGTTTCCACATGTGAAAAATATCATAATGAAAATAATAAAACTTATTGTATTGACTCAGCTGTTTCAAAAGTGGTCTGGCAACACACCTCAATAGATCCTGCTACCCAGTTGTGATTCGCACCCAGTACATGGGAATCGCTAGAGTAACTCTTCCGATTTCGTCTGTCTTTAAAACATTCTGTACTTCAATACTTCCGTTACTGTGCCGCTGTGAGGCATTTGTCTTTCGTCTTCTGTTCAAACTGTGAATAACTTTGTATGTGAACACTCCTAGACGGATTTGTGTATTTGCTGACGTACGTCCTGGCAAGGTCGCCAGTATGTATTAGCGCGAGTTGCGGGTTGCATATATTTGAGCACCCCTGTCGCTACGCTCCAGAGCCAGTGTTAAGAACGAGAGCAGCTATTGGGTCACCCTGCTTCTGCCAGTGCCCATACATTGCGCGCCAGCATCGGTAATTTCATGCTCCACGGCCCGAACTTCGCACCTGAAATGCTCACAAATTAATCGTTTACCGATTTATCGAGCGAACCAGTGAACAGAGTTGCTGTTTTGAAACAGTGGCAACACAGCTCTCTCTCTCTCTCTCTCTCTCTCTCTCTCTCTCTCTCTCTCTCACACACACACACACACACACACACACACACACACACACACACACACACACACGCGCCCTGTCGCCTCTGCCATTAGTTATTGTACATTCGATTATCAACAAAGCAATTGGGCCAGACGTTTCGTTCATTAACGATACAGAAAACAAAAAGTAGTGGCATTTAGTGGCGATTAACGAACATTATGATTGAGGAGGAATTTGACATCAATTTTGAGGAGTACTTTCAACTCACAGGGGGTGCACCAACTATGAACACCATGCAGTATACTAGATACATCTTTTTGCAAGTTGGCACCACTGCGTACGTTTCAACAGAGACGCTATCTCAGAACGCAGTTCACACATAGTATGAAAGTTTGCAGTGCCTTAATGGCATTGTTGTGCGACGGTTTCACAAATTATCGGTGAAATTAGTGATGTTTCGGACTGCCAGACTGTCCAACTCGATAGTAAGCTGTTATTAGGAGCAACTGTGATACACACGGCTACTATATTTAACGTTTCGTTAGCAACTGTATACTCGGTAATGAGGACGTACAAATACAAGGTAAACTTTGACTGACGAACAGGAATTGTGGGTTAAACCGAAGTATGACTGACAACGATCAGCGAGCATTAAGATGGAAGGCGGCCAAACAACATAGAAATATCACGACAAAAGCGAACGAAAACTCACTCACTTGAGTAATACTGTTTCGATAAAAACGGTAGGGCTGGAGCCTAACATTTATAAGTTAATAAATCTTCATAATATGAAGCCGAGTGTTGGTGTGTTTGAGCGTACGTATCACATACAAATCTACAGCTTTGTTCCAATCTTTATCAAATTTCGCACACATAATCTTCAGTTCATGTGGACGGTCACCGTAAGTTGACGAGATATGACGTCATACTGAGATGCGCGAAAAACTGCTGCATCAAGCGAAAATGCTGTACATTTCGTCCTAAACCACTGGACCAATCCAACCAAATATGGTACACTCATTCCTTACCGTGAAATAACAATTGCTGTAGGGGTAAGAACCACATGCGACGCATACTTCAGGAGATACAACTTCATAAACAATAGAAGTTGCAACAGACTGCAACATAATGGGCCAAGACTTTATAAATACACTGTATGAGAATGGCGGTACTTAGCGAATCCCACAAAGTGGTTCCTTCATCTTCGGAATTAAATCAGAGTCACAAGGACTTAAATCCGGGGAGTACGGTGGATGGTACAGTACTTCCCAGTCCCATCGACCGAACAGAGCAGCCACAGTTTGCGCTGTATGCGCCCGCGCATTATCGTGCAAAATGTTGGATTGCACAAAAAGTGTTACCGCTTTTTTCGCAAAGCTGCTCGCAGGTGATGTCCCAAAAACGAATAGTAATACTGTTCATTGATGGTCTGCCGTAGAGGAACATAATGCTTTAGGATAACAAGCACAGTCGTACACGAGAATGACCATAACCTGACCATACTGGGGCTCTGACGCACTTTCTACTTACTCGGCGACCCATAATGACGCATTTTGTTGGACTGACGTTTCAGTTTTGCCTTGTATGATGTGGCACCGTTATGTTAGACCGCTCGCTCACAAGGTATTACGTTTTCGTACGTCGGTGACGTGGGATGGGCGACTACAATTGCTCGGAGGTAAGGTAGTTATCAACAACTTACGCTATCAGCGACAATAGTAGATTCCATTGCATAGTGTCTCCACAGCAGTGTTGCACTATTTAAGTTCCACCCCTTGTATTTCGTGGTATTCAATTAAGCTATTATTACCCTCAATGGTCTGACAACTGAGAATGAATGTCTCACAATGCTCGACAGCACACGGCTTACTATGACTTTCGTATTGCTAACAAACACTGCCACATTCCAAAATGGTAATACACCCATAGTCATAGCCGTAATCATCCAGTCGTGCTTTGCACTGCATCAGAAAGTGATCAAACGTCTACATGGGCGGGAAAATAGTCGTGTATCAATTGAACCATTATGGGGAGCTCTAGAGCTGAGGGTAAGTATAGAATTTACAGTTCTAACTTAGTTTAAGTAATTGACGGATGTTATCAAGAATGGATAACATACTGTTGGATACTGTTGTCAAAGCCAATGGTAGGCCAACGCCTTACTAATAAATGTATATGTTGTCCATTATGTTAATATTTTATCACTTACGTTCGATTGTCGATCGTTTCGGAACTGTAGAGGGTTCAAGGCTACACAAATCCATTGTGTATGCGCTGTGTCGCACAGAATAACGGCAGGAAAGGTCAATAAACTATTATACAAAAGGTTTGAGGGTTCTCCAACAGATGGCAGATGTACAACACACCTTCCTACACAAAGACAAATGCATTCTGATGGATGGTGTAACTTTCTGAAAGAACTCAATAAGCTACCGCAGTTACTAAGAAATGTTCCCTTTTTTACTGAAAGTAACTAATAAAACCAGTAACTGAGACGATACGGAACAGCACCTTGTACGTAGAGCAACTGCTGTCGAAAAATTTTCTTTCCAACAAATAGATCCACTGCGACTGTTAAAATTCCTTATTTGTGACAAGGCCGGTTTTCCCGCAGTAAATTTGCATCTTCATGTGATTTCTGGTGAACTCATTAAAAACATTTGTTTCTGAACCGGTAAAGCTCATTTCCCATTTTTTACATCCAGGTGTTTCGAAAACTTCTTGCTCTTAGTATGCGAGTGTCCTTGATTAAATCATACCTCTATGGAGACAGCCTGGGGAGGAAACATTGAGGCTGGTATAATTTTTAGTATTTTAGTCATTTCTTTTCTATCCAAAATTTTGTCACTTAACGCAGTGACTATCTGTAGTATATCATATAATAATGTGTAGGATTATGACTAATCGTATGCGTTTGCGATCATTTGTAGTTTGCCGTGTTACTGAATGGTTGTTTTCTATTTTTGTGCTTCTTTTTTATCAGGTATGAAAGATTGATGTATAACTGGGCAAACCATATAGCATCTTTGGAACTGCCACAGCATCAATATGCCAAACCTGACGAAAAACGAAAATCACAAAAATTAAAAATAGTCAATAACAGGCTAAACTACAAATTAACTTAAGAGTGTGAGTCTTAATCCTTCACCTTGTTATAATTCAGAGCGACAGTGCCCGCTGATATATATGAGCTTGAAGATGGCACTCTAGGTGGAAGGGATCTATTCCACTAAATAAAACCATGATAAAAGTAGCAGCAATTTCGATTACATTACACTATGACTCAGAGCAACTTTCAGCCAAATGACATAATTCACGATTCGAAAAGAAACCGAAAAAGCCAAAATCAGTACACCCAAAAGGAATCTCCATCATGTTTTGTTATTGAAAGGACGTTCTGCTCATCGACTACAACTGCAGCGGCTACCTGTGTGACTCAATATACTAAGTTCGCGTTCTCTCCCGTTGACGAAGAATTTTCATCCATATAGCACGGACTGCGTCGTGAGTAATAAGAATCTTTTTTCCGAATTGAAGGATTTTTCTAGTCTAAAGTCATATGGAAATTGCAAGAAACTATGTAAAAGACACAGGAACGCTTGATGAGAGTTATGACATTTGTTGACATTGAACAGCGGCTAAGAATAAAAATTAATAGCATTAATCAAAATATATTTTACAACAAATTTCATTTCACGTTCTTGAATAAACATTTCTGGATAAAAGAATTTTTTAAAGACACATGTACTAATAATAAACATCACCAATTTAGCGTAGTTGGTTCGTACGTAGGACGTACAAGATTGTATTGCACATTTTCATTTCGTGCATTTTGATGCTCAACTGCAGCAAGATACCTACGACGGATACGAAAACGCGAGTAGCTATTAGTAGTGAGAGGAAAAAATAGATCTGTTTTATGCTAAAATTTGTTTTTTGTCGGTTGAAATGCTTTTTTATCGGTAGATTTTTTTTGGCCGGTTGATTTTTTTCGCCGGTTGATTTTTTTTGGCCGGTTGATTTTTTATATTTTCTGCATTATTTACGAACCGATTGTGGTCTTTTCACTACAATTATTTTTCCGTTTTCAGTGTTACTATTTATCCACCTACATGCAATTTCTTTCCTAAATAAGGAGCTATATTTTGATTATTCTGTTATTTTTGCCCAATACAGTATTTTTTTTTTAATTTCAGAGTTTTGCGAATTTTAGCGTAATTTCGTCCAAAATTGGTGTGTGTTGCTAATTTAGTAGAAACCTTTTGTATTTTAGGTATTATATTTTTTTCCAAATTTAATGCAACTCTTAGCCAAAAATCTGTGTTTACTACCATGAGTGCTGGTTATTTACCAATTTCTGGTGTTTATGGTTTTATTTTTGTGAAGATAATGTTTTATTATTATTATTGTTGCCAAATTCTGTGGGTTTTTCCACTTATTTGAGTTTTCATGTTATTTTGTGCCAAATTTGGTGTTATTTTTGCCGGTTTGTACTATCTTTTCTACATTTCTTTTTGCTTCTTTATGCCCGTCCTCTTTTTGCCCTACACGAGCTTTTTCCTCTTTCTGTGTTTAGATCATAAATACGATATTTGTCAAAGATATGGAACGTGTCGGTTTAATATACATATATTTGATAAATATTTTAAGGATTTTTATATATTTTTTTGTACTTTTTAGCGAAATTGCTAAGTTGTATACAAAAATTCATCTGAAGTGTAGGAGGAGTTATCATTTAGAAATTCTTAAATACTAGTTGGCTAGTGTCAGACTTTTATTGCTACTTGATGAGTGACCAAAGACTTTTTTGGTAGCATAACTTACCCCTATTCTTTTGCGAAATTCTGTGAAATTTTATTCTGTTTTTTTTTCTGTCTTCCGTCGTGAATTCCCATTTGTTTCAAGTTTGGCTTTTTAGTTCACTTGCAGTTTTCCGCGTCACATCAGAATTTGTTACATCGTGCTAAGATTCTACATGGGTCCGAGTCTGGAGGAAAAAGGAACCCCCAACTTCAAATCTTATTCTATATGTATGTGACGGATATTTGAAAACTTTTTCCTCAGATTTATAAAATATCTTGTAGGGAAAATGGCATATTTAGCCGTGTTTCATAAAAATATCCGATTTCTCGTTCACCAAAAACTACGAATTTAGAGTTATTTTTCGCGTTGCCGTTTCCGTGAAACTTTCCTCTCCAGGTCTGTAACTACTTCGTTCAGAGCCACCGGCGCTGCAGCGGTACGGCGTTGCTACCTTACGCGAGGCAGCTCACGTCTCTTATCCGGCCGTAGCCCGGCATACGCAAGGAGGCGCTGATCCGCCCCCTAACTAGGAAAGTTCCGCAGACGCCCTACTGACCTCACCCGAGATTGCTCCCCGTGTCGCTGACATCACAACGCCGACAGCTGGGAGGGGGGACGACCCAGGCTAGTTGTCACTGCATCTTTACTGACGAGTCTTACCCTCCCGTTCACGTATGCAGCACAGAAAGAGTAAGTGCTTAAAAGCGGCGGCGCGAATTAAAACTTTCATGCCCCAATTATTGCAGTTTCGCACTTTAGTCCAGTGAATAGCCATACAGACAGTGGTTTGCCATACAGGACTCTGGGTTCGATACCCTGACGTTCTCAAATTTAAATGTTCAAATGTTTGTATAGCTTATGGGACTTAATTACGGGGTCATCAGTCCCTAAACTTACAAACTAGAACGGCAAAAATATCCATGCCCGAGGGGGGATTCGCACCCCCGACCGTAGTGACCGTGTAGACCGTGACTGGAGCGCCTCAGTCCCCTCGGCCAGCGCGGCCGGCCCTGACGTTCTCTGCTTAGGACTGACAAGGAAAGTACTTGGGCTCGAACAAACACATATACATCAAAATCGTACGAGAGATAATGTAAAGATTCCTTATTGCACTAGTGATACTCCCGCATCTGCAAAACTCTGCAGTTGTCCGTTAGAGGCCTCTGCGTGTGCCTTGCCACATTGCACTTTGACCTGTCGGTTCGCCAGTAGGGACGGTGCAGTGTGCCTCCGAAGTTGCGTTTTGTGACGTTATTTGTGTGGTGAAGCGTCAGATGGAGCGGCGATTGATAATCAATCCAGCTAAAGTATTGCGATTGGTTGAGATGAAGTTACGAAGAACCATACTTCGTGAAGATGGTATTAGTGTAGAAGATGAATCATTCGCACGATTTCTTGTGTCTGTTAAGGTTCAGAAATATGAGCATAATTTAGATACTGTTGTAACACTAACACGTAATGATGATAATAGGGCCGCGGTGGAGTAGCCGAGCGGTCTAAAGCGTCTTGCTGCGGACCGCGCGGTTGCTCTCCGTGGAGGTTCGAAACCTCCCTAGGGCATGGGTGTGTGTATGTTGTCCTCAGGTTAATTTACGTAGGTTTAAGTAGTTTGTACGCTACGGACTGATGACCAAGCAGTGTGGTCCGATAGATTTACAAACACTTGATTTTGATAATGACGAAGGCCGACCGCGGTGGCCGAGGGGACTGAGGCGCTCAAGTCACGGTCTGCACGGCCACTACGGTCGGGGGTTCGAATCCCCCCTCGGGCATTAATATTTGCGCCGTCCTTAGTCTTAGCTAGTTCATAAGTAGTTTGTAAGTTTAGGAACTAATGACCCCGTAGTTAAGCTCTACAAACATTTGAACATTTTTGATAATGACGAACAACTCCTGCACGGCCACTACGGTCGGGGGTTCGAATCTCCCCTCGGGCATGGATATTTGTGCCGTCCTAGTTCGTAAGTAGTTCATAAGTAGTTTGTAAGTTTAGGGACTGATGACCCCGTAGTTAAGTCACATAGACTATACAAACATTTGAACATTTTGATTTGATCAAATAACAATCAGCCAAAGCCATTCGACGCAATTCTCAAATATTCTCGAGAAAATCGACTTTGAAGCTTTGCAAGTAATTGTAAGTACCAATGCTTTACCAAACTCCAGCAACTGTCAGTTTAGCTCAGGTGGTAGCGTTCTGGCCTAACAACGCTAGGGTTAGTGGTTTGAATCCTGTCATGATACATTTCGTTTACTTTTTTCGTTGTGTTCGAATTCTAATACAATTTTAATATCTAATGATACTTTTTACGAGAAGTGTACATATTTTAGTTTGATCAAAATATCCACGGGTGTACTGCCGGTCTATAGTGTCCAACGGGCACAATATTTCGGCGATCATACATGTCGCCATCATCAGGTGAACTGACGGACTGAGCTCCTGGAAACGCGCCGGCACGGAGATCCGCACGCTACGGCTGCTCGAAGGGAACTGGGTTCTAGCCCGGTAGCGGGCCATTTAAATACCCTCGGCCCGCAGAGCGACCCCTCCGCGGTCCGCGCCCCGCGCCGCGGCCGCGCAGTGGAACCGATTGCGCCGGCGTCTGAGAAGACGTCGGTGTGAGGGCTCTGTCCGCCGTGGTCGTCACTTCGTTACGTTTGCTAGATTTACTCTTAATTAACCCAATCGCTGGTTCCCAAGCTTTGCTAAGATTATAGCCAGGGTCACGGTTTATGAGGTCGTCACTTGTGCGAATTTCAATGGCCTCTCTAACCACGCAGTCCCAGTATCTCGACGTCTGTACCAGAATCCTAGTGTGTTCATACTCCATGGCGTGATTCTCCGACAAACAATGTTCAGCGACCGCCGACTTGCTCGGATACATCAATCGTGTGTGCCTCTGGTGTTCAACGCATCGATCCTCGACGGTACGCATCGTCTGTCCAATATATGACTTTCCACACTGACACGGAATCTGGTACACGCCCGCTTTCCTCAAACCGAGATCATCTTTAGCGCTCCCCACCAGTGCACGAATTTTATTCGGCGGACAAAAAACAGTTCCAACCTGGTGTTTTCTCAAAATGCGGGCGATCTTCCCCGGCGCACTATCAGGGAAGATCGCCCGCATTTTGAGAAAACACCAGGTTGGAACTGTTTTTTGTCCGCCGAATAAAATTCGTGCACTGGTGGGGAGCGCTAAAGATGATCTCGGTTTGAGGAAAGCGGGCGTGTACCAGATTCCGTGTCAGTGTGGAAAGTCATATATTGGACAGACGATGCGTACCGTCGAGGATCGATGCGTTGAACACCAGAGGCACACACGATTGATGTATCCGAGCAAGTCGGCGGTCGCTGAACATTGTTTGTCGGAGAATCACGCCATGGAGTATGAACACACTAGGATTCTGGTACAGACGTCGAGATACTGGGACTGCGTGGTTAGAGAGGCCATTGAAATTCGCACAAGTGACGACCTCATAAACCGTGACCCTGGCTATAATCTTAGCAAAGCTTGGGAACCAGCGATTGGGTTAATTAAGAGTAAATCTAGCAAACGTAACGAAGTGACGACCACGGCGGACAGAGCCCTCACACCGACGTCTTCTCAGACGCCGGCGCAATCGGTTCCACTGCGCGGCCGCGGCGCGGGGCGCGGACCGCGGAGGGGTCGCTCTGCGGGCCGAGGGTATTTAAATGGCCCGCTACCGGGCTAGAACCCAGTTCCCTTCGAGCAGCCGTAGCGTGCGGATCTCCGTGCCGGCGCGTTTCCAGGAGCTCAGTCCGTCAGTTCACCTGATGATGGCGACATGTATGATCACCGAAATATTGTGCCCGTTGGACACTATAGACCGGCAGTACACCCGTGGATATTTTGATCATCAAATACGCCGGGAGAAACTGAAGAATCACATATTTTAGTTTATTCGTAATTTTCTGTATTTCATAGTAGGTTATCAATAATGGTGGTTTCAATAAAAAAAGTTACCTTTTTTACAATATTTGCTTCACCATTAGTTGACGACGGTAGTCTTTGATTATTCAGTTTCTGAAGAGCTACGTCACTGTTTTTGGAAAATCAACTTTATAGCTACTAATGGCTTTCCAAGCAGCTAACCCATCAACCATCGTTTACGTAACGGCAAGCTTTTCAGTTCGTCTGCATAAACAAAAAATGACACAACACGTGGAATTAGATATCCCAACATGTTTTTTATAACTGAATTCGAAAACGAAAATAAAGTAGCTGTTATAATGGGCTTTTCATTATTTATATAAAAATAAATATTTAAGGATTGTTGTAATTAATAGTATGCCATTTTATCTAATCAGCTTTCGTTCTTCATTAAAAAAATAATTTTGTCATTGAGCTCCTTCCTTATATCTGCACCTTAATTTTGACAACAGAATATAAATGGTAGGCCTCATATTATCGTAAAATACGATTCTATATCCACACTTTTCGGTCAAAGATTTTTCCACATGTTCTAGGACTCCTTGTCCCCTGCGAGCCTGAGCAGTGATTTTGACAGTCAGTGCAATAATGTTTTGTGCTTCTGTGTGATTTTTAAAACCTCAACAACCGCTGAACTGGCTGAACAAGTGTTGTCATGTCTTTCATGTAGTGTTCGTCGTCTCATCGCCATTCTGTGTATTTGTGTCAACGTTAATGTCTTTAGCCACAGTGGAAATTTTAACTTATGAATATGTCTCTGTCTTGTTAATGTTACTCTTCATAACTCTTACGATATGTTGACACACTACATCGCTGTAGTAGCATTAGTAACGACATTTTCCGTCATTTGTAAATACTTTTACACGGCAGAAATTACGTATTTTTCTAAAATTACCATCTATGTAAATCAGAGTAATAAAGGCCATAGAATAAGTTAGTCCAAAGACCTTAAATTACGGTAGTCTTTTGTCAGAATTTTAGTCTAAATAACAACCGCAGTTGGTTCTCTCTCTCTCTCTCTCTCTCTCTCTCTCTCTCTCTCTCTCTGTAAGTTTAGCTCTCTTTGAGTCCAGCTCTCTCTGAGGGCATTTATTGTAAACTGTGTTTTTTGAAGAATATAGAAACGAGTGAGATTTTAAAATTTTCTTAAACTAATTAAATAATTATAAACTTTCATCGCATTTATGATTATTGTGGAAAGTGGCTATAGATACGATCTTTTACTATCAATAGATCGCTAAATGTATGTATGCGGTAAATATAATTTATCAGCTACGTAGTGAACGGAACTAAAATCTAATCTGCAAGGTCAGTCCCATGATAAAATCAGGCATAAACCATTTCTTTTGTAACTAGCTTCGACATAAATGATCTACCGGGACTTAAAAAAATATTTCTAACGTTATCTTATCAAATTACTAGCCCCTGAAAAAAAGAATCTTCATATTCAATCATTACAAAAATCTTAAATTAACAAATAGGCTCAGAAAAAAGATAAATACGGCGCAGTGCATCAAGTTATATAAGAGACAGTATTTTATTACGAAAGATTATCTGGCATACCAACTTCAATTTCGTCAGGCAAGCCTATCAAAATTTAGACCCTTTTCATCCACGACGAATTACCACCAAACCAAAGTCAATATAAAGAAGCCGAGTTACAATGTTTATTTAATTCTCCGCTTTATCTACATACACAAAAAGTATATTCAAAATGTTCATATAATTGTATCTCTATTATGTTCAGAACGCTGCCAGCCCCCAATTAAAAATATCAATAAAGGAAAAAAAGATAGGAATGTTCTTTAATTACTAAATACTGCCTGGAAGACATTCCATACCTAAAATATTCGCTTCACTACACAAAGCGCAAATATTTACCTCAAAAGACGAGCTTTTCATAGTCCGGCCGGCTGCAGTCACCACTAACAATTGACTGTCGTGATTGACGGGAAATGAAATGGACGAAGGGAACAGTTTTAGTCAATTTGATATAGACTTGCGCATGATAGTTCGCGATCGGGAGCACTCACTTTAGTTCGTTGTTTTCGTTCGTCCGCCCCCAGTGATGGCTGAGCGGCGTGGTCTGTGCATGCAGGTGGAGGGGGAAGTTCCCCCACCTAGCTGCTTCATGCGCTTGCTGCTTGAGCCGCTAACGATATCACGCAAATCAAAAGAAACAATTTGTGGATAATTTCTCGCGTTTAAGTTTAGAGTTATCTCTATATCTTGGCGTTATGGCATTTGTCAGATATTGCAGAGTGCAGAATACTTCGAAGCAGAAATGTTGTAGCACTGAACTATGTATTCTAGCAGGCAGACGCTAACCTCGAAATGGCTCTCATCAGCAGAAGGCAAAAACGTTATTTTTAATTCTGTTCGCGACCTATCACGCATATTTTAGTTCTCGACCCATCGCGCATATTATAGTTCGCGACCGGAAGCTCTCCTTTTAGTTCGCAGCTCGGTCGCGAAGTAGGTCGTTCTTTTTAGTTCGTCCGCTCGTTTTGGTATTTGATACCGCTACTAAAACTACAGCTGAGCTACATCTCATCTCGAAATGGCGGCAACTGGTAGAAGGGAATCACGCGATTCTGCGCGCTATCGCTGTTCCCCGTCAGTCTTCGGAAAAGTAGCGGACGAACTAAGAGGCGAGGGATCTGCGAACTAGTTCGCGTAGTTCGCCTGTGGGAGCGCTCTTTCGAACTAGTTCGTTCGCGAACTACACAAGACTAATTTGATAGCCTAAAAAATTCCGTTAGGGGGGAGGGGTGGGCAAGTTTGAAGCCCTTACTCTTACGGGAATTAGTTAAACTACGAGTTTGAGTACTATGGGCAGGGCGAAGCTGGGAATTGGTATCTGACGGAAAGCGTGCATGGGTAGTCCTTGCAGGTGCGGTGATTACTGTGTCCCCAGTGGTGTAGGGGTCAGCGCAACTGCTTAGAAAGCAGGAGACCCGGGTTCGAATCCCGGCTGGGTGCACATTTTCAGCTTTGCCCAATCGCAGTTGATGTCATATATTCTATGAATATTAAAAAATTCCCATCTGTAAACTTTTATTTTTTCCTTCCTTGGTGACGTTTTTTCAAGTTTCTGGCCTACTGTTCGTCGTCGTGAAACCCCTTCTCAGCCGCTTTTTATTAGTGAGTAAGTGTGTGTGTGTGTGTGTGTGTGTGTGTGTGTGTGCGCGTGTTTGCTGGCGTCAGCCCTGGCTCGTCCCCGTCGCCTCGGCGTCCCTGGGGAACAATTTGCCATCGCGGTCCATGATTCCAACCTGTCCACTTTTTGGCGCCCTTTACTTTTCCCCCTTTTTTTCTCCCCTCTTTTTTTTTCGTCCCACAAAACTCATTTTTGCGTGCGGCTGGATGACGCTGCCTTGTGCCCCGTGCGCCATTAGGATAAAAGTACGGATGCTTCGAGCTGGAAACATCAGCTGAAGCTTCCAGCTGAGTGTGCAAGGGCGTTAGAGCCCGCGCTAGAGCGGCAGCGCGGAAAACCAGAGCAAAGGGCGTGAAAGAGAGAGAGAGAGAGAGAGAGAGAGAGAGAGAGAGAGAGAGAGAGAATCGACCCCGAGGGCGGGGAATTGCGAGCACTTGCAGTTCTGTCCAGTCCGTTGGTTAAATTTCGCCGCGGATCGCAACTGTCGTCGTTAAAATGTATCAGTTTTATAGACCGTGAGAGCCGATCTTACGCGTTCGGCGAGCAAATGAGATACTGTTCTCCGACGTATATGCGTGTGCCTGGCTTTTACATTTGCGGGTGAATATGAACTTCATCGGCGGCCTTGCAGAGTGTAGCTCTCTCTCGTTTGAGTGGTCAGATACCAGGCGTGATGCACACTTAAGCGAGCCACTGGCTGACGGGCCTGTATTTTAGAAATAGACGACTACCGAACTAAACGAAGAGTGCAGTTATCGTGTTTAATTTTTTATTTAGAGCTGCGCCATCGCACAAGTACGCTCTGTTCCCGTAATAAGTCGAGCTTTATCAGGTTTGATTCCATGTCGATCTAGATGTGCCCAGCTGTTGTGTTTAGAACTAGTAGAGATGACACCATACAGTTTGGAATAATGTTTACTTGCGCTCCGCCACCGTGGGTGACACTTCCAATAGGTGGCGCAAAGTTGTGTGGTAGTAAGCTTCCTGTACTATTGAATACAATAGCTACTGGTTCGCATCCAAGTGTGTTCAGTCTTTAGTCTTGTTAGAGTTGTGGTTAAATCCGCCTTATGCAAGACACCTTGTTTTGGTTTTATACCGAAAGGTATGCCGTCTTCCGTGGGTTTTTGATCTTATTTTGTTTTCCGCAGTATTTGTATCTGCTTTAGTTGAGGAATGACAGGTTTTTACAGCATGTCATATTCGAGGTGTGGTGTTGTTTGCTTGTTTGTGGCGTGTTCTTAATGTTATGTGATACGAGGCGCGTCCAGAAAGTAAGTTCCGTTTGGTAATAAAATGAAATTGTACAGTGATACAGAAGAAATTTTTATTGCACAAAATTCTAAAACTCTTAAACTACTTTCCCACATAACTGCCGAAATTTCGCAGGCATTTGTCATAGCGTGGCACCACGTTTTTTTATACCTTATTCATAGAAATCTGCCGCCTGTGTCTTCAACCAGTTGGAAACAGTGAAATCTGGGGGAAGTCCATAGCGAGAGCACTAACTGTAAACCTACGGTTTTCCTGGATCTTGTCGTCAATCGGGTGAACCAGTTTTTCTGTAACCAAAGGTGGACACCCACTTAGTTCTTCATCGTGCACATCACTACGCCCGCCATTGAACTGCCGGACCCATCTTCTCACCATCGAATCACTCATCGCATTTGGTCCGTAAACATCGCAAATTTGCCGATAAATTTCACTTGGTTTCACTTTCCTCGCATTCAGAAACCGAATCACCGACCTGGTGTCACAGGCGACGGGATTTTCAATCAACACCGACATTTCAAACAAACACAACAAAGCGTACGTAACTGACAGCGATCTCCAAATGGCGCACGTTCTTTTCCTTGATACGCATCGTCTACAGAACATGTGCGGAACTGCAATCGCAGCGCTGCAGCGGAGATAAATTGAAACGGAACTTACTTTCTGGACGCGCTTCGTTTATAGTGTGCTCTAAGTAAGGACTTGGCACTGTTTATATCGCCACTTCTCTTGTTGTAGAGAAATGGCGATATAAACAATGCGACGTCTTCTTCTAAATCACTGTACCGATTTCAACCAAATTTGGTACACATATTCCTTCCATGAGGTCACAATTGACGTAGGGGTAAGAACTGCTTGCGACATATAGATCAGGATATATGGCGTCATAAACAATTATATGGTTGAAAACCTGTGGCATCATGCGACATACGAATAAGGACACTTTATTCATTCTAAAATCTTCATGACAATTCGGACATTTGACCTTCAAAACGAGTGGAAGATCACGGTCATATAAAATTTTGGATGGTGCATGACGGTGAATACTTTACGTATGGACTTCGTCAGATTCTGCGGTTATATTCCGATACTGAAGAAATTTTTAAATATGATTCAACATTTCAGTTTATCAGTGCAATATTAATATATTCAGATTACCTACAATCATTTCATTTAATTAACGGGACTAAACAGTTAATTTTCAGATTTCGGCGAAGTTTTGAATAAAATAAAATTTCTGAAAATTCTAGCAGCGCTCTTTAAGTTATGGTATATTTTTCAGGGTGATAATCACCAAAGAAACATTTAAAACATAAATACTGTTCACACCATGTGAATTTTATGTAAGAAATTGTAAGTAAATTTTTTAAATTAAAAGTAAAGTTACGTCATTAAAATTTTTAAATGGCGGTCTTTTGGCTGTCAGCTTTGATGCATACCAAGCATACCGAATCATTGGGGTGAAATTTGTTGTTAACTATGGTTTTAATGCGAATTAAAAATTATATAATGTCTAATATATAAACATTAATGTTTGTTTGTCTGTGTTTTTGTTCGTATTTTATGCATGCCCATACCGTACATCCAATTGAGATAAAACTTTGTCAATTCATTGCTTGTACTCGCGAGAAGGTTACAGGCATACTAAAATTAACTTTGTATAGTGCACGGCGAAGGGTACCTTACATTAGGTCAATATGCTTACTACTCCTTCATGTTGAAAGGGATGGACAGATTTAAATGAAATGTGGAATGGAGACAACATTAATGGAGATAACATTAATACAGGGGCTACCTTTCGTAAGCCAACGTGCATGCGTGGCGGGGGGTACCTTACAATTGTATCTTAATGTACATCATATAATTTTCCAGAAGTAGAGTAGTCAATGGACTGAGGAGGTGGAGGGGGCGTTCGACAGAGAGATGAGGTGATTGGCAGAGAAAGGGCAGGTGAAGGTGTGAAGACAGAGGGGCTAGAAGAGCTGGACAGAGGGGGACGAGGAGATGAACATACAGGGAGAGGGGCGGATGAGGAGAAGATAAGCAAGAGAGAGAGAGAGAGAGAGAGAGAGAGAGAGAGAGAGAGAGAGAAGTAAAGACAAGATAAAGAGACGGAGAGAAAAAGGAAGGAGAGATAGACTAATTTAAGAGCGGAATAAATAGGTACCCGGCCAATGCCGGGTTTTCAACTAGTTTATAATAAACATAACTACTTTAAGCACCTCTCATTTTTGTAAAGAATTTCAGTGGTTAGAAACGTTAGAAACGTCCCGTGTTAAGTCGGCTTTAGGTGTCTCCTAGTTGAGCGGTCTCCCTACTCCTCCCACTTACCCCTTGTTTCCCTCTGTCTGTTAACATTTGAGATCTCAAAAATGTTATGTTGTTACACTGACATTTAGCAATATCTAATGACAATAGAATTGGTGAATCGAAAAGGGGGAATATCTCGAATAGGTCCATTTAAGTTATGATAGGCATTTTCTTTTAAATACATAGATAGGTCGACTGAGTGGAAGTAAGATCATATTCCAATCTTCTATGTGCCTATAAAGAAACATTGAAAACGCAGCTAAGTGAAAGAAGAGGAATATTCCAGAAATGCTATCCTTCTTCCACTCACCTGTCGTTAGAAGTGCTATAGTTTCTATGTGACACGTAAAGAGAGTAATAACAATAAATGACATAGTTCCTCTGTGTAATTCAAAACAGCCCTCCTTAGTTGTGCTTTCAGTTAATGTTTCAACAATTAGAAATTTCAGGGAAAATCTTCAGCAGTTAGACTGGGATGAGGTGTATAAAGAAGCTGATACTAATTTAAAATATAACTTATTTCATGATACATTTGCAAAAGTATTTGAAAATTGTTTCCCCAAGAAAATAAATATAATCATAATAAACCATGCAAGAAACCATGGCTTCCTAAAGGAATAAGAATAGCTTGTAATCGAAAAAGAGAACTGTATCTAACAGCAAGAAAGAGTAATGATACAAAAACAGTCAAATATTACAAAAAACAACTCTGCTCCATTAAGAAAAGTTATTAAAAACTCAAATGTTCAAATGTTTGTTAAGCTTATGGGACTTAACTACGGGGTCATCAGTCCCTAAACTTACAAACTACTTATGAACTACTTACGAACTAGGACGGCACAAATATCCATGCCCGAGGGGGGATTCGAACCCCCGACCGTAGTGGCCGTGCTGACCGTGACTGGAGCGCCTCAGTCACCTCGGCCACCGCGGCCGGCATTAAAAACTCCAGAAGCATATTCATTATGTCTGAGAGTAGTACACTACTGGCCATTAAAATTGCTACACCAAGAAGAAATGCAGATGATAAACGGATATTCATTGGACAAATATGTTATACTATAACTTACATGTGATTGCATTTTCACGCAATTTGGCCTCATAGATCCTGAGAAATCAGTACCCAGAACACCTCTGGCCGTAATAACGGCCTTGATACGCCTTGGCATTGAGTCAAACAGAACTTGGATGGCGTGTACATGTACAGATGCCCATGCAGCTTCAACACGATATCTCAGTTCATCAAGAGTAGTGACTGGCGTATTGTGACGAACCAGTTGCTCGGCCACCATTGACGTTGTCAATTGGTGAGACATCTGGAGAATGTGCTGGCCAGGGCAGCAGTCGAACATTTTCCGTATCCAGAAAGGCCCGTACAGGACCTGCAACATGCGGTCGTGCATTATCCTGCTGAAATGTAGGGTTTCGCAGGGATCAAAAATGTCTGTAATCTATCGGACCAAACTGCGAGGTCATTAGTCCGTAGCTTACAAACTACTTAAGCCTAGGTAAACTAAGCTACGGACAAACACACACACCCATACCCCAGGGAGGACTCGAACCTCCACGGCGAGCAACCGTGCGCTCCGCAGCGAGACGCTTTAGACCGCTCGGCTACTCCACCGCGGCTCGCAGGGATCGAATGAAGGGTAGAGCCACGCGTCGTAACACATCTGAAATGTAAAGGCCACTGTTCAAAGTGCCGTCGATGCGAACAACAGTTGACCGAGGCTTGTAACCAATGGAATCCCTTACCATCACGCCGGGTGATACGCAAGTATGGCGATGAGGAATGCACGTTTCCAATGTGCGTTGACCTCCATGTCGCCAAACACGGTTGCGATCGTCATGATGCTGTAAAAAGGACCTGGATTCATCCGAAAAAATGACGTTGTCGAACTGTTCGTGCAGATGGTTGTTGTCTTGCAAACCTCCCCATCTGTTGACTCAGGGCTGCACGATCCGTCAGCACGACGTTCGGTATTGCCCTCCTGAACAGTCGTTGGATCGCGACCGACACGAGCAGCTGTGTCCCGATAAAATAAAGCCTACAATCCGACCTTCATCAAAGTCGGAAACGTGATGGTACGTATTTCTCCTCCTTACACGAGGCATTACAAAAGCGTTTTAACAGGCAACGCCGGTCAACTGCTGTTTGTGTATGAGAAATCGGTTGGAGACTTTCTTCGTGTCAGCACGTTGTAGGTGTCGCCACCGGCGCCAACCTTAGGTGAATGCTCTGAAAAGCTAATCATTTGCATGTCACAGCATCTTCTTCGTGTCGGTTAAATTTCGCATCTTCGTCATCTTCGTGGTGTAGCAATTTTACTGGCCAGGTATATACCTTTGATAACAAAATTGAAACATTGTGGAATATTATTACCATGGAGACAGTTCAACCAAATGCACAGGGAGACAGCATTACCATCAAACTGAAAGAATAGTTTACAACTAACAAGCCAGAAGTTGAAAACATTTTAATAATTACTTTTTAAATGTTGTGGAGAAAATAGGATCTAAATGTTCATCAGAGGAAGCTAGGCAGTTAATGGAACAGGGCATAACTACACAATTTGATACAATAGAAATTTCACCCACCTCTCCTTCTGAAATTATGAAAATAATAAACTCTCTCAAGAGAAAAAGCTCGCATGGGATTAATGGTATTCCAGCAGGGTAATAAAAGATTGTTCTCAAGAAATAAGTAGGATTCTTAGCCACATATGCAATAGTTCTTTGATGCAGAGGGTTTTTCCTGATAGACTGAAGTATGCTAGTCTGAAACCACTGCACAAAAACGGGGATACATCTGATGTCAACAACTACCGCCCAATCTCACTTCTGACAGCTTCACACTTAGGTAAAAATAAAGTTCTAACAAAATGTCAATTTGGTTTTCAGAAAGGCTTTCCAACACAAAATGCTATATATACGTTCTCCAATGAAATATTAAATGCTCTGAATAACCCGTTGGGATTTTTTGTGATTTCTCCAAGGCTTTTGATTGTGTAAATCATGGAATTCTTCTAGATAAACTAAAGTATTGTGGTATGTACGGGACAGTTTACAAATGGTTTAAATCGTACCTAACAGGAAGAGTGCAGAAAGTTGACATAAGCAGTTCATATAATACTTAAAAAACAGCTGATTTCTCACCTGGGGAACATTCAAAAATGGGGTGCCACAAGGGTCGGTTTTGGGTCCTTTGCTGTTCTTAATATATATTAATGACTTGCCAATCTATATTCATGAAGATGCAGAGTTGGTTGATTATGATACAAATGTAGTTATCACACGTGACAGACAAGAAATAACTGAAGAAATTGTAACCGACGTCTTTCAGAAAATCATTAAGTGGTTCTCAGCAAATGGACGTCATTGAGTAAAAAAGTATTCATTCATTTTACAAAAGCGTATAATCAGAATAATTGCTGAAGCCCATCCAAGATCAGCCTGCCGACACTTATTTCAAGATCTCGGGATCTTCACAGTAACTTCACAGTATATATATATATTCACTTATGAACTTAGTTATTACCAATCCCACCGAATTCAAAAGCAATAGCAATGTACATAACTACAACTCTAGGAGAAAGCATATCTTCACTATTCAAGGTTAAATCTAGCTTTGGCACAGAAGGGGTGAATTATGCTGCCACAAAAGTCTTCGGTCACCTACCAAACAGAATCAAAAGCCTGACAGATAGCCAACTAGCATTTAAAAATAAATTTAAAAAATCTCTGAATGGCAACTCCTTCTATACTATAGATGAATTTTTAAATATAAAATAGAAAATCTAAAAAATAAATAAGTAAATAAATAGTCATGTAATGTTTAGTACAGAGTAATAATTTGTAAAGACACCTTTCATTCACCTGATACGTTCCACATCATTACGAAGTGTCATATTCACGCTCTATGGAACAAGTACTAATCTAATCTAATCTTTCATGAAAATACAGCTTAACCATTATTATAGGTTATGTTGACTTGTTCATGTGAGTATTAACGTTGTCCTTATATAAAGTTGAAGTTTTAGTGAGTTAAAGTGAATTTGTGAGTTTAAAATGTCTGATTCTGAGGAAAGCATTCGAAAATCTGCGGGAAAGAAACGTAAATTGAACAAGAATGAACACATGAAAGAGAAATAAAAACTAACTAGAAGAAGTGGGAAGGAATTTGTTATTGCACAACGTCTGTTAGTAGAAGAAAATAAATGCCTTGATGACTTTTCAAACGAGGAAATACAATCTACTCGTAAAGCGTGTATACAATGGACAACCTAAAAATGAAATGGATGTGTATCTAATAGGTTTGGTAGAAACACACGAAGTACCCAGACATCGTCCCATTAACGTCGACTTAAAACATCAGCTCTCTTCTTTTACACATTTCGTTATCAAAGGCAAGAATTTACGCTTCATAGTATTTCATAATGCTTTCCTTAGTTTACATGCTATCTCCAATAAAGCCATGAGTCGGCTGACAAATCTAATTGATGCAAACAAATCACCAACTGACGGACGTCGAAAGCATTTAAATAGGCCTAACGTGAAAGCAGTCTGTAATAACGACGACTTACATAATCATATACTCAACTATTGCCTACCTTTTGCTGAGTCACATCGCCAGATGTAGATTATAATGCAGCTGTTCTGCATACGGGCCAATCTAGTGAGTGCTAACTTGATAGCGCTGCAGTGAAACATTGCAGCTTACTCTAATTACAATTGTCCCACCGATCAATGCAAGGGCAACACTGTGGCAGAACGTGCGCTCCACAGAGTATTAGCAAAGCCACAGAGTTCGTTCGTTCGTAGCTTTTGTAACCGGGGATAAAGATATCTGATGCGGGCATAACACGTGAAATTGCAGTCATAGATTAGCATCGTTCTGCCCTTAACGGCCGTGACAAGAAACTGCTCCCACTGCTGCTTCAAAAAAAAAAAAAAAAAAAAAAAAAAAAAAAAAAAAAAAAAAAAAGGCCCCCATCTCTCCATTCAAGTAAGTTACAATTTTTTTCCAAAATTGGAATTGAGATAAATATTTTCCTGTTATTCCTGTCTGCTGATGCGCGCCGGCCGCGGTGGCCGAGGTGACTGAGGCGCTCCAGTCACGGTCAGCACGGCCACTACGGTCGGGGGTTCGAATCCCCCCTCGGGCATGGATATTTGTGCCGTCCTAGTTCGTAAAATACTTATGTAAGTCATTCTGCTGAGTTTGTCTGCCTCGAGAAACTGAAAAACTACTAAAAGAATTTTCTTACATTTTTTTCATCAATGGGTAGTGTGATTCATGAGGGAGGTTTAAGTTCATAATTAATTAAGGTGGGTGTTTGTGAGTATGTATGGCGAGCAAAAATCCACTAAAGAGAGTCATAGAAAAAGCTATATTGTGTATCCTGTATATTACCGTACATGTGACAGCGGTTATTGTTGCATAATGCGTAGGATCTGTTGAATGGAATGAACAGTAAAATGTCAGGCCCGGTGGTCTTGTGGTAAAGCGCTTGACTGGAAACAGAGGGGTCGCGGGTTCAAAACCCGGTCGGACCTCCGATTTTTTTTTCAGTTTGCTTTTTAACCCATCCTCCACCTCTCAACGATGTGAGGAGTCGCCAGAAACGACACGTGGTTCGGATTCCACGTTAAGCTGTAGGTCCCCTTTTCCCGGTTGGATAACTGGGGTAGGCTAGGGACACGCAAGTCGCCGAAGTGGCGTCCAATTGAAAGACTTGCACCAGGCCAATGAGCCACACGAAATTATTATTATTAGTGGAATGCTGCCACTGCCGTTTATTTCTTTTGTGTTGTTAAGATAAGTTTCCAATTATGAATAAGTTCATAATAAGAAAAAAATGAGAAAAATCGACTTTCATTTGTCCACTAACGTTATGGTAAGTTAAAATACGCTCTACTATAACAGCTTATTTACCTCCTCCAGCAGTGGAGTCGTTATTTGGAGTGGCAATATTTCAGTATATCATAAGGCACCTCACTCTGTATGTGTAATACTTTTTAAAGTTACGTTTAAGAGTAATATTTTATCTAGAGGATGGATACTGTTATTATTATTAACAATCAAATGAGTACAGACTACAGACATAATAATGCAATGAATACGAAAGACAGTAGCATAGAAACCAGAGATCAAGTGGCCTCGTTCTACAAACTTCTGAACACACTTTGTAGACGTACATTGTATCACGCCAGCTCCCAACACAGAATACAACTTCGCAGTGGCGTATGCTTGGGCTATCACTACTATCTCACTTTCTAAGGTTGTACCGAAAAAGAAATGCTACGAAAAAAAAAATCGATATCATGCGCTGTTTCCGAGATACTGATAGTGACAGTACCAAATATCTGAAGAAATTAGCGGCAAAAGAAGAAACGGTTACCGGCAAATGTTAAAGCGTTGATGGGGACATCCAATGACACTACACCCACCCCCTACCGAAACCCGTGATGGATGGTGGAAGCCAATTTTGAAACGCCTCCTTTTTATTGCAGATTTGAATTCCTCGTGAAAAAAAAAATATGTAACTGACACTTCAGTAAATGGTCTACCCATTGAGTGCTGAAAGTTTTTAATGCTGTAAAAGATCTTATATGACCTGTTGATCTCTTTATGTTTATCCGGAGCTGTCATTAAATACGACAAATTTGCAAAACCGGTGTTATTCCAAGGAGTTGTCTCAATTGCAAACAATAAGCATTGCCAGCAATAAAGTTTTAGTTCACATGAACCTGACAGCCACCTTTTGTAAGGGTTCTTGTTTTTTCCTTTTGCTCACACTGCAAGTTGGGAAGAGCTGGAGTAGGCCTTTTCTGTTTTAAAATCACCAACTTGTCTTCGTATTTCAGTTGTGAGAATGGTCTGCTCAGTAACTGTTTACTTACACATTGCCCATCCATTTTGAAGAATTAGCACTGTTAAAGTACAGTACACACTACAGCTGTTGTGAAACATAACAAACTCACAAATACGCTCTTTATTGCTTTAAACTAATGAGTAGGTCGCCAAGAGCGAGTCGTGTCAGTTCGGCACATTTCTGAAGCACTCGGTGCTTGTGTTACGACCAGGGATTCCGAAGCCTTGGCGCGCTGTTGGCCGCACTACCCCACCCCATCCCTCCTTTCCTCTCACCTAAGGCTGCGGCAGTGAGCGTCCGAAGCTCCGTTCTCCCACTGTTGGAATGAAGGGAACTAGACATATTACTACGCGCTAATTCTTCGTGACGGAAACTGGCTTCTGATGCCATTTTTGTTAATACTGGCTCTTAATTTCTGGTTTGCTTTAGATATGTGCTTCAGTGATAGCTTTGTTAGCCCACAATATACGCCGCTGCAACTTCAAGATTTCATATTAATTCTCATTAAGAGGAGAATAATAATTTTGTGTTAAAACAGTTGTAATGTATCATTATTTGAGATTGAGTGCTATATATAGCTGCGTCTTCCTGTTGCAGGTGGCCAGTGGACGGTTCCGGACGTTGAGACTCGACTCGGTGAGTACACAGCTAACCATACATTGCCAACAAATTGTAATGTTTTGTTATTACGGGCCACAGATTGTTACCAGCGCTACAAATGCATATCTTTGTTCTTATAAACGGTAAAACTATAGCTGCTTAAAGAAAACGTGTTAAGTGTATATTACACGGAGCGTGTTTGGTCGCTATTCGCTGGAGAATTTGTACGCAGCTGCTAAATTCGTGTAAACAAGGACAGCGAACAAACGCGAGCGTCTAAAGTTGAAGGGTGGGCTACTTTAGACGCTGGTCGCTGACGTTTTTGGTCGCTCGCAAATGTTGGTCGCCACGTGTCATATACAGGAGCATATAAAGTAGCCACCAGTAGAGTCAAAATGTCGTGTTTCTCTCAAAAGTCTTAAAAGAACAATCTACCAAAATCAAAACTGAAAAGTAGGAAAAATAAAAGGAAATGGATAAGAAAGTGGACTGGAAGGAGGGATAAATATAGTGCTCTTGCAAATTTTCTGAGAGAATTATTGTGTGGAGATCCTTCTGCCTACAGAAATGTAATGAAGATGAGATATTTTATTGTTTTGATTTTTGTTTTCAGGTCTTTAGTTTCCAGATCTCAAAAGATACCTTCAGTGTTCAATTCGTCATTCGCCGAACAATTGGTTAAATTGAATGTCTTTACGTTTATTACTTAGTCATTTTAATGCCCTATAATACTGGAAAACTTCGATAAATTTCCAGAAATTTAAATGCAATTTCACTTCATATTTTGTTTGGCGGAAAACAGAACTGATTGGTATCACCTAACCTGCAAAACAATGTGTCATATGCTACGCCACGTTTCAATTGTTTTTACGAAGACGCTAGCGTCTGACGTCGCTGCGGGTCATTACGTCAGCGTATTCATTCGCTATTCGCCTATACGCCGAGCGACAACAGACGCCAGCGACTAGCGACCAAATACGCTCCGTGTAATATACCCTTTACATACCTAAAAGTTTCACAAGTATCTAACCGATCGTTAACAATGAATTTTTAAATTCAACAGTTATTTTTTAAATAGCATTGATGTGACGAGAATTATGATAAAATTATCATAACAATGCATAGCATGCATAGAAAGTAGGTATGGCGATTAAAATATTTCTCTTCTCACAATCCTCAGTGTGTCCCTAACGGCAGGAAGTGTGTCGCTGTGTTCATACGACCGTGGCAAGCAACAGAAAAGTGAAATCATGTCTATAATCTCATAAAATCTTGCCTTGTAGACAACAGAGGTGTACAATGAGAGAGTCGCGGCGGAGCGGACGAGCGCATTGAGGCGCTATGTTACGATGTGTGAGGCCGTTCCCCGTCGGGTGTTCGAATCCCCTCCCCTCCTCGGGCATGGATTTTTGTGCCGTCTTTAGTATAAGCTAGTTCATAAGTAGTTTGTAAGTTTAGGGACTTATGACCTCGTAGTTAAGTTCCATAAGCTTTACAAACATTTGACCATTTTTTTACAATGAAAGATTTCCGGTCCGAATACTTTAAACAGCAAAGCACTGCGCATACCCAAGTTCAGGACTACCAGTGTTGCCAACTCCAGCGGTCTGTGGAGTTTCATATTGATGTTTGGTTGTGTTGGGTTGTTTGGTTGGGTAGGGGGACTAAACTGCTAATCTTATCAGTCCTCCGGTGAGGGGGCGAGGGAGAGGGGGGGGGGAGGAAAGCAGTCCGGGAAATGTTGAAGTATAAAAATTCACGCTACCCAATAAGTATAACGACGTGCGTTTCACATGTGCTTCAATGGTCTGTCTGACGGTTTACGAATGTAAAGGACGCTCTTTCGAATCTGACAAGGTTGGTTTGTTACTTTTTAATTTAGTAAAACTGTGCAGATAATATTTTGTACCTTAATCCGCTAGAAATTCTTTTCTAGGTTCTATATTCTTTCAAAACAATTCCATTGAACAACAATTTTTAAGCACACTGACGAATGGTCATAGTAAAAATATTGAAAAAGGATGTATATGTGATTCCTTCTACTGCCACCTCGTGCGTCTACAGTTTTCAGCCAAGAGAAACGTATCAGCTGATTGGCATATGTCATAGGTCTGCTTAAAAATGGCAAATGTGAATCTTCAAAATGTTCAAATGTTTGTATAGCTTATGGGACTTAACTACGGGGTCATCAGTCCCTAAACATACAAACTACTTATGAACTAACTAAGACTAAGGACGGCACAAATATCCATGCCCGAGGGGGGATTTGAATCCCCGACCGTAGTGGCCGTGCAGACCGTGACTGGAGCGCCTCAGTCCCCTCGGCCACCGCGGCCGGCTGTGAATCTTCGCGAGCGAGTAATTCTTCTATTTGAAAGTGTATCTGAAAGGCCGGCCGCGGTGGCCGAGGAGATTGAGGCGCTCCAGTCACGGTCTGCACGGCCACTACGGTCGGGGATTCAAATACCCCCTCGGGCATGGATATTTGTGCCGTCCTTAGTTGTAAGTAGTTCATAAGTAGTTTGTAAGTTTAGGGACTGATGACCCCGTAGTTAAGTCCCATAGACTTTACAAACATTTGAACATTTGTATCTGAAAGAGGATGTCGTTATGGTGTTTTTGCATTAACAGCAAGGAGATGGATTAGACGATTTCGAAGTAGTGGTGAAGTAGAGAGACGTCCAATACCTGGAGAAAAGATAAAAAAAATTGCTCAGGGCGCTTCCCGAGCTCTACATCGAGAACTGCTTTCAGAAGATTAAAGAACCACAGAATCAGACCCCGTCGTGGTCTTCGTGGAAACACGCGCTAGAAGCGGGCACATAAGACGTTGGGGTTGCATGTCTTTCAGGTCTGTACATAGGTGAAAGAACATTATAACGTATCCAAGAAAAGATCAGTTGAGCAGGCTATGAACATGTACTGGAAAATTAAATTAATTCTGGATCTCGATTTTGCTATCTCTGAGGACGTCTCACATAATAACATGACAACCATGCGCCACACACCTGCATAATATTCAAACCGGAAATTTTCCATCAGACCCTCCCCTTCAACCTCGATGGAATGGCTGAGCGCTCTAAGGCGCCTTGCTGTTTGTAAAAAGATTAGGCTACTACAAAATGGAATCTTCTGAAATCTGTAAGACTTAGAAGAGCCTGAAACTGCCCATTGTGGAGAATCACTTTTCAAAATATTACCAGTACAGTCCTACATTAAAAAAAAAAAAAAAAAAAAAAAAGGATAAATGACTTTAAGTCGGATTCGAACGAGAGTCATCTACGTTCTAAATCGCCACCCTACTCGCTCTACCTTCTTAAAAATTTTACTCATTTCATTTTAATTTTTTTTCTCTTTTCGGATCCTCTGGCGGACCTGGAATCGTGGGTGGTGATCATTGAGTTTTGCCCTCACTTTATATATATAACGACAGACAGCTCTCAGCGAACAACTGCTGTTGATCAATGCACTTCCAGCATTGCCTGCTCCAACATGGTCTGAAAAGGATCTTCTAAAAAGGTGAAAACAGGTTACCAAGATAAATAAATGTGATCTAGACTGATTTTGAATTTTAATTATTTATCAAGATTACTGTTTTACAATAACCTCTTAATCATACGTAAATGTCACTTATGATAACTGAGCTGCATTGTAACTAGAATTACAAATATTGCCTGACTGTTATACAGCCACAGCAGCTTGACAAAGCAACCTATTCTCAGGTAGAGTAACCTCTATTGGTACCGTGAAACTTGCCAAACTTGAGGCATCTCAGATGTAGTCTTCGGTTCTTAGGATGGTTAGCCGAAATACGTGCGACGCAGTTGGCAACACTGCCAAAGTGTTGTTTTGCCAGAACAGTAAACCACGCGCGGGTAATGGAGAAACATCGACATCGATCCCATTCAATTATCTACCAGCGTCAGTGTTACTATATCCACACTAGACTTACAGTCGCATCCGTATTCTGGTCGTCACTTTCCATTCCAGACGTACAGTGTTTTTCAGTGATGCAGAATATTCGATTACTATTTTTTTTTTTTTTAAGTTGGAGGCCGTTAACACGTCCGCTCCCGCCGGTGGCTGGTGACATGCTGGCGCTGTTGCCTGTCTGCGCAGCGCAGCCGAAAGCCACACTAAAACACCATCCAGCCTCCTACCCCTTCCCTCCCCTCCCTCGACGTTGCTAACGCGTCCCCTCCCCACACCCATCCCACCCCTCCGCTAATCCTTTATTGGGCCGCGCACGCGCACTGCGTATGCTGCCAGGCTCGTGACGCCGCCAGGCGTAGAAGGGTGGGGGCACGGGGGAGGGAGGTGGGAGGAGGCTTGATTGGGAAACCGTGTCGCAGTCAGTCGCGTGTTGGTGATTACGTCACGGCTGGCAGTTGAGGGGGAGCGAAATTGCTCGCCGCGAGAATAACCCCGCGGGGACGGAGTGGGCCTCTCGAAAGGCCCCCACCCCTATCCCCACCCTTCTCCAGGCAGCCTGCTCGTTTTTAAGGACCCGCAAAGCGGCAAGAGTGGCGCTGCGGGCGCCGAATCCATCCCCTCCTCCCCCCTCTCGAAACACTCTACTGAGCTCTTCTGCCGGCAGAGAACCACCGCAACAACAAAAAATAATCGGCGAGTCGCTTGAACGACTCCTCCCTAATCGTCGCTGCCTGACTGTGGACCTCTTTTTTCCTTACATTACGAGCATCGTAATCAGTGGCGTAGCCACGGGGGGTGGGGGGCGACTAATGGGGCTGAAGGTCCCCTCCTCCCCCCCTCAAAGATTTTAAATTTGAAAAAAGAAAGCTGGTACCAAATACGTCACATCATAGCTATAATTTGCCAAACACATGTTAACGTGGCACTAGATCGCTAATGTGATACTGCCACTGAGAATCTGTGCTCCTATTACTGTGAACGGTTTTAATGCCGCCGCGATCAGCTTTGATGATGCCGCTGTTGTTACTGCTATGCTGAACTTACGAATCGATTGTTCATATGCGGCGACCCGCTGCTTAGCATTTCAGCCCAATCTCATGAAGGCCGCAAAAAACTACGAACAACAATACTGTTATTTTAGTTCAATTTTTACACAGAGCTCCATGTTAATTAAACAGTTATAACATCGGCGAGCTTCTTATATTTCTGATAGCGAATGATAAGAACTCTTTACCATTAATAAATTCAGTAGGCCAGACGTGCCCCCAGTGGGGGGTCATGACACAAACTGCGTCATTGAAATTTCTGAGGGGGGGGGGGGGAGGGTGTGAAAAATGAGTAGTTTTGGCCAGCCTGGGAGGCTTTGTAAAACAATTTACAGAACATGAAATAAGATATATTTATTTCTAATATTAAATGGCAACAGCACTTTTATTAGGTAATGAACTAGGAATCCAGGACCTAATATCTCAGGTCTCGAGTGTAGGGTGGGGGGGGGGGTCGCAGTTTGGCGGAGGGGGGTGAGTCATTGGCCAAGGGAGGAGGGGGCACCTCTACAGTCGGCTCTTCTTTTTTCTTTTAGATGAGCCCCACCCTTCAGAACCAAGTCCTGGCTATTCCACTGATCGTATCACATATGTTCGAGTATAATTACTTTTCTGGAGAATAGAAACCTACGCCGTAGGAATCAGCATGGGCTTAGAAAAAGGCGATCGTGTAACACCCAGTTCGCGCTATTCGTCCACGACACTCAGAGGGCCCTAGACACGGGTTCTCAGGTAGATGCCGTGTTTCTTGACTTTCGCAAGACGTTTGGACACAGTTCTCCACAGTCGTGTAATGAACAAAGTAAGATAACGTGGTCTATCAGACCAACTGTGTGGTTGGATTGAAGATTTCCTAGATAACAGAACGCAGCATGTCATTCTCAACGAAGAGAAATCTTCCGAAGTAAGAGTGATGTCAGGTGTGCCACAGGGGAGTGTCGTGGGACCGCAGCTATTCACAATATTTATAAATGACCTTGTGGATAACATCGGAAGTTCACTGAGGCTTTTTGCAGATGATGCTGTAGTATATCGGGAAGTTGTAATAATGGAAAATTGTATTGAAATGCAGGAGAATATGCAACGAATTTATGCATGGTGCAGGGAATGGCAATTGAATCGTAATGTAGAAAAGTGTAATGTGCTACGAATACATAGAAAGAAAGATCCTTTATCATTTAGCTTCACTATAGTGAGTAGGCATTAGGAGTGATTTAAAATGGAACGACCATACAAAAATATATCGTCGGTATTGCAGATGCCAGACTGAGATTCATTGAAAGAGTCCTAAGGAAATGCAGTCCGAAAACAAAGGAAGCAGGTTACAGTACACTTATTCGCCCACTGCTTGAATACTGCTCACCTATGTGGGATCTGTACTAGGTGGTTTTGATAGAAGAGAGAAGATCCAACGGAGAGCAGCGCGCTTCATTACAGGATCATTTGGTATTCTTGAAAGCATTACGGAGATGATCGGAGATGATAGATAAACTCCAGTGGAAGACTGCAGGAGAGACGCTCTGTGGCTCGATACGGGCTTTTGTCGAAGTTTCGAGGAGTCTAGCAGTATATTGCTCCCTCCTACGCATATCTCGTGAAGAGATCATGAGGATAAAATAAGATTAGAACCCACACAGAGGCATAGTGACCATCTTTCTTTCCGCGAATAATAAGAGAGTGGAATAGTGGTACTCAAGGTACTCTACGCCACACACCGTCAGTATGGATGTAGAGTATGGATGTAGATGTAGATCCTCGTCTACATGAATCACACGATTTCCATAAATGAAGCAAATGACAGAAATACACATCGGTTTCAGCAGTTGTGTACAAATGCCATTAAATTTTTTCTTTTCCTCTTTTTCCCCCCTTCACTCTTGTTGCGACAATACCGCCATCTTTAGTCGGATTAAAAAGGCGGCCACTTCGTTCGATTCTTTCAGCTGCAAGCATGTTGTCCGCCAGTGCAACTCTGTGGGAACTAGAGTTATCGTCCACCAGAAGGAACTCCGTCCTATGGCACAGGGTAGCGCGCACCAAAAGGTCGAAGGACCTCGTCTCTATGCCTATGAGCGCTCCAACCGTCATTCTGAGCGACACAGAGGTCCGCACGTCCACCAATACTGACTTGTACCCACACCATTCGTTCACCACCATGCACATGAGCAGGACTATTTCACAGAAATGACGACTGTCCGACTGAACGCAAAATCTTGTCTCATCTGTCAACAGAACCCGGCACCAGTCTTTATGACTCAAATCATATTCCTCCGGCCAGTTTCTGTGGGCTAAACGGTGTCGTGATTTTCATGGGAATTTTTTTTAACGTTGGTTAAAACGTTAAAACTTAACTTCTTGATTACTATTCCCTAGCTTACAAACTACTTCAACTGTTAAACTAACCTAAGGAGAAAACACACATCCATGCCCGAGGGAGGATTCGATCCCCGACGCGGGAGGCCGTGCAATCCGTAACATGGCGCTCCAGACCATGCGGCTTGAATGGGATACACCATAGACCTCCATGCATAGAGGCACAGACAAATATATACAGACGGGAAACCTCCGTAAGGGCCCGGTCCTACACTCAGGGGTGTGGGGAGGGAGGGTTTCCAGCAGTTCCGTAAGATGTCCCATGATGGCGCTGCGGTCAGAAGCAGCTCTTTAAACTGGCCAGAGCAGGCGGCAGGTAGCGGCTGTCCCCACCACCACCTCCCCTCAAACGCCAACAAGCTGGACACAGCCGTGCCCTCGTGGAAGGCGGCACAAGCTCTCCCCTCAGCCTCCCCTCCACGCTACCCTCTGACGTGCGAGAGGCACCCTAAGCCAGCGACCCGCCTGACAACTGCTAGCACCTTACGGAACTACGAGGGGAGCGTAGGACAGTGGTTTAGGGGGGCTGCTCCTCTGTATATGTTACTCTGTGGTGGAGGCCACATTCCCAAAGGCGATTTCCGGCTGTTTGGGTTAATATTGCGCGTCCTGTTGCTGCCTGAATGGTGAGTTACAACTGGGTTGCATTCAGACTTCTGTCCCGACGGATTGCTAACCGGAGATAACGGTCAAATCTTGATGTTACCACCGGACGATTTTGGCTCGCCTTCCTTTAACGGATCCTCTTGTTTGAAATAGCGTCCAGGTCCTGGAAGGTACACTTTGGCACTCCAACGGCTGCAGCCACCTTCCTCTTCCAACCTTCCTATGGCTCTCCATGCCATAGCTTCGCGAAAGTCAAGTTGTTGCATTGCACTACCATTGCACTCCGTTATCTGAACCCAGCAGCCTGTGTAATTCGTTTGGTAAACACAAGTCAACACAAACCCTGTCTGCAGCAATTTTCTGTTATTACTACTGTCTCGTTTGCCGTAATGTTGTCACCCAAGCCTATGTCTATGTAGAGTGAGAGGGACTAGTAACTGAGCCGTGTCGGCTCGTCTTATTCGCCTGCGCACTGGCGCCAGTTTAGTTGTTCCTCTGCTTCTCCGAGGGGGGCGTACCGAGCGGCGCGCATGTAGTTCTCTGGTCGTGTGTTCCGCGACTCTTCCGGCCGAGCAACGCGCGCTGCTTTTTCCTGGGCTTTTCCTGGGCCGTCGTCGGGGTCGGACCGTTCTGCGGTTGCGTCTGTCTGAGGCAACCACGCCACGCCTGCAACGTGTCGTCCTGACACCATGAGAACGGATTCTTAGTCCAACTGTTTTGCACCTTTCATGGGACGTCTGCCACGTTCAGTGTCTCCACGGAAGTCATTTGTGTGGAAGTTTTGGGCTTATGTCAACATTGAGCGTCAGGTGCCTTGTGTGTGTGTGTAAGTGCGTTAGACTAGATGACACTTCACTATTTACCGGTGTATTCGTGGGTTGTTATATTCAGTAGTTTCAGACGATGGTTATCTTGCACTATGTTGTTCTGTTTCCCCATATTTTTTCCGTCGTGGCCTCCCGCGTTAGGTTTCCTGCATCGGGCGCGGGTGTAGTTTACTTGGTAGTGTAGTTTGCCGCCTCTTGTTGACTGCCGCAATTGGGGTGTAGTTTGGCAGTTTCTTTTTATTTTTATTTTGTTACCTTGACTGTGTTTGTGTAACGACTGTATCTATGTTGTTAAACACTAGCATTCTTGATATCAGTTTGACGCCTGTCATATAGGATCTGGCTTCCATCCTCCTCCTTAATTTCTTACGCATGGCGTCTGTCTCACTTGTCATTCGCTCTTAAGTACGCAAGATTCCTTACGGATTATCCGTTCCAGGGCTACGCTCGAGAAGCAATGTGACTCTGCCATTTATTATTCAGTATTTCTATGCACTGTTCTTAAGAACGACCATTTTAGTGTTGTCTGGCCCTGCGGCCTGATCTGAATTGTAATTTTTCTTTGAAGACTGTTTTTATTCAGTATCGTTTGCCCTCAGTCATTTTGGTCGCGACACGACAGTTATTCAATTGTGGATATTTTAAAAGAGTGATATGTTATGATGTAACTCGTGGCATGTAGACATGTGTGAAATCTATTTAAAGCTTATTGTAATTGAGTATTTCTACAAGGAAATGAACTTTTTGCATATCTTGCTCTAGAGGCACACTATTTGTAATTATTTGGTAAAGAAATTTTTTAAGTAATGTTTAGGTGTTAAATCCCCTTATATATATATATATATATATATATATATATATATATATATATATATATATATATATATAATATTCCATTGTGGCAAAGGTAATTTAAACATGAGTTGGGGAAATTAATGATTACTAAGCTTACGTCCGAGTGATTAGTTTTTTTGGTGTTCATATCTGTAAGGGATTAATTTGTGCTTCCCGACGTTCTATCCCTTGTGCTTAAAATTATTTATTAAATTTCCTATAAGCAGTAATTCGCTTAGGCGAACTTCTTTTCTCCCTTTTATCCCGTCCTTGTATCAACTGAGATCGTTTTTGTGTCTCTGCTGAGGAAATGTAACGCGACAACATACACTAATTTTCTAGGCAACAAAGGACGACGGAAAATGAAATAAATAAATAAATAAAATAAAAATAATTATGAGCACCTTATACATATTCTGCTGCGAAATATTTTTCAGAAAGATTGTGGACGCCACTACCTAAATGATTGAAGCTAATGTTTTATTGGGCGCCAGTGTGAATTAGAGACTGGCTGGTGATTGCAGCAGGTTGTAAGTGTGCGCCTTATTAGAAGGGAACGTGTGTCGGCAGCGGATGACAGGGGCCAGCGAGTAAGCAGACGACGTGATGTGTGGAGTGACGGCGGCGCTCAGAAAGAGCAGTGGCGGGGCTTTCTGTATGGCCAGGCTGCCGCCTTTTAATTTCGGTCCAGCGAGGGGCGGCGCAGCTAGTCCTCGCGTCTTTCAGAGCGCCGTCGAGCCCTGTGTGTGTGGCGAGCCACGCGTACAAGTGCTCTTCCCAACGTCACTGGCAGCGGAGGAAAGGAGGAAAAAAAAAAAAAAAAAGCAATATTGCGGAGCTCGAGTTCTGACTCGCAAATAAAAAGCTCCCGACAGCCTAGCAAATGTCGCCTGCGTGACGGACGGAAGTATCACAGATGTTCTTTTTAGTGGCGTTGCGTATGACAGACTAGGCTCTTTGCAACACGAGTCGGTCGCAAAGTGTAGGAATTAATTTGCTCTCCACTGCAGTGCCTCAGAAGCGGATACGCCAGAGTTTCAAAGAGTTTTACTGATATTCTAGTGAATTTTTTTTCTCTACTATTTTATATAGTTGCTACAACACAATGGCAAAAAGAAGAGTAAGGGACAAATAATGTAAGTAGCCATACATTTTTCGTTTACTTGAACTTTTTTTTATACTGCATTACTTTTATCAGAAAATATCAGTTCATCATATTATTATTTCAAATTTTCACTCTTTTCAATAACGATTTTATACACACTGGTCTTTTGTCCCTATATTCTGCGCATATATTTTGATCTTTTCTGTAATATTTATACATTTATGTAATTGTTTTCCTGTACAGGCACCTGAAAAAGGGCAATAAGTGCGCGATACTCAGTGGATGGGAACATCACAAAGAGGTGTTAAGCTTTGAAACGACGTCCTGCCCTATCATTGAAACTGTGAGGTGCGGGACCTCCGTCTATAATGACCAGGCAGTCGACGAGACAATACTCTAAGCTTTCTTGCCAATAAAATTATCCTGGGTATTAGACCGCATCGTCAGTATATCAAATTTTACCGACGTTTCGGCCAACGTTGCAAGCGGCCTTCTTCTGAGTGTCGTCTTTAATCTTCCTTCCTCATCTCCCCCCCCCTCTCTCTCTCTTTCTCTCTGTGTGTGTGTGTGTGTGTGTGTGTGTGTGTGTGTGTGTGTACTCAGCTATTACCCCTGTGTACTACTAAGGAAAACTCCATTGCGTCTTATTATAGAATTTCCATCCACTGTTGATCCCTGTAGTACCACTGACTGTATTTCCTCAGGTCATTACACACATATGATCATATTACTTTCTGGGTCAACACTACGTACAGAAACATTGTTATAAGGTGTCTGGGAAGTAGAAGTAAATAGAAACGTCCTATAAAACACACAAAATATTAACTTTTGTTCTAGACTTCGAACAGCATGTCAAAAGCCACAGTCGCTGTACAACATTATTAAATTATTTAGTCACTTCAGCACGTTTCAATTATCTTTGTCGCCATTTTCAAATGATATTATATGAAAAAGATACAATACTACCTTACAAATGTATGACATTTTATGATACGGAGTAGTTGTACTCATGAGTAACGAAAGTGATGAACACAGCAACGAAGAATGCTGTATCTTACTTGTTCTAACATATGGATAGTACATAAGGACAATTCGACGAAACTGTCAAATTTTGAATGATATACAACTTACTACTAGAACATATATCAGGCTTGATTCCGTTATGGGACTTGTGCTCAACGACTGTTTTTCGAATAGTACAAAATAGTCAGCAATATCTTGTTTATTCACCAGATCCAGAATTCGATCACTTTGTGATCATTATGATTGTTTAAAAGAGTTAAATCATATATTTTCGAACGTAACCTCCAACATAGAGCTCAAAAATGTTGTGTTTTAAATGTTTGTTTTAAGCATTTATAATGATCACACAACGATCGAAATCTGGATATGGTGAATAATCAAAATATTTACGACTGATTGCTGACAATTTTCTACACATGTAACATAGGGTGGGTTACAAGGACCTATTCAAATGCTTCTTTCTCTGTAAAACTGCGCCAAGGTAAAGCTGCACTGAACAATACAACAGACAAAATTCGGTCATTTCTCACATTTTATCAAAAGGAGAAAAGTGTTGTCCCATATCATAAAATGTAATACATATATGGTGGTATTGTATATTCTTCATATAGTATCATTTAAAAATGGCAACATAGTAAAAACTTGTCATGCCATGAAGTGAATAAATAATTAAATAATGTAATAATGTTGTACATCGATATCATTTTGTATGAAGTCTAGAACATAAGATTTACCAGTTGCACTCCTAACGGACTATAATGTATTAAGATATAAAATGTAGGTCAATAAACAAAATTTATTGAAAATACAGTTTTTATTCTACATGTCTGAAAGTTTCATAGTGTGTCGATACACCCTTTAGGAACAATATTTTCATTTCTCCACATAATCCCCATCGTTCAATTCAATGACAGCACGTTGCTTCTGACAAACGTCAAGTATAGCAGCCATCTTGAAAACATGCTGTGACGGCGCCACTGACGGGAACAGGTTGAACTAAGTTTGAAAACAAGCGGGAAGGAAGTATCTACACACAGTAAAACTTTCGAACATGCAGAATTAAAACTGTATTTCGTTTTAATTGTGTGCATTTCTTTTGGAGTGACCCTCGTAATATGAAAAACTGTATCACCAATACGGAGGCTCAATGCCGTGCGGCAAGGAACACAGCGTTAGTTGAAGTTCTCTATGACGCGTTTACAACTGCTGGAATGCCGTTAGTAACCATTATAATTACATCCTTCGATTAGTGGAGTCGTGAAGACCCGCACAACCGGTTTCGCAACCTATAGTTGCATCTTCAGGCTCTTTTTTTATTGTACAGGATGATAATTGTTTTAATAAAATGAATATTTAGATTGAAAGCTCAAGTGGACCAAGGACTTTCCTTCAGACTATTACAATTTTAACACCTAATTTTTAACTGTTTGAAAGTTTCTTAATTATGTATAAATATTTTAGCGGTGGTTGCCCGTCATACAAAGTTCTCTGCTTCGATTAGTGTATTGTTACTGATTATTCCGCGTACAGTTTTGATTTCACACATCCCCAAAAAAAGGTCGCAAGGCATAGAATCTCATAATCTGGCAGGCCATTCCTGCTTCCCAGGCAGAGAGAGATTTTTCTTGGGGAAACTTTTCACTGAGCAAAGCAATCGTTTCACAGGATGCGTGACTTCTCACGCCACCTTGTTGAAACTAAACATCGTCATTTTCTCAATCAGAGGGAAAAACCAATCAGAAAGCATCTTTTGGTAACCGTCATGGTACATAGTGACGGAAGCCCCTCTCATCATTTGCGGGCTGATGACTCCTCTTGCCCCAAACAAACACCACACAGTCGTGCGTTGTGGACGCATCTCATTTTCCACTGTCACTCGTGTATTTTTCGTTACCCCAAATTCTGTAGTTCTGCTTCGTGACGCATCCACTGAGGTGGAAGTGCGTCCCATCAGAGAAAATTTTTCTGTTCGTGAAGTTGTCGTCCTACACTGGTCGAACCAATACGTATTGAACAAAATTTAAAAGGCATGCTGGAGGACAAACAATAGTTGCAGTTAAAGTTAACAGCAGCCCAGTTCGTAAAATTGTTTCTTTTATTACATTACTGTTTCAGTCTATTGTAGACCACCTTGAGACGTATACCTCCATGATGGTAGGCGGTGGTGGTAGACACAGCATACCGCACAAACGTTGAACAGTCTGAAGATGGTCCAACAGACTGAAACCAGTAATGAAAATGGAAAAAAAAATTGCGTTCTGTAACTATGTTTTCCGCGGTGGACTAGCCGTGCGCTCTGAGGTGCCTTACTGCGGGCTTCGTGGCTGCTCCCTGTCGGAGGTTCGAGTCCTCCCTGTGTGTGTGTGTGTGTGTGTGTGTGTGTGTGTGTGTGTTTTTTTTGTCCTTAGCGGAACTGTAAGTAGCTTCTAACTCTAGGGACTGACAACCACTGCAGTTTGGTCCCCATAATCCATATTCACCCTCTCCTACTACCGAGTTCCAGTCCCTTTCACAATCACGTTTTCCTCTCCTTTAATTAATTTATCTCATCATTCTTCGATCTCCTCTCATTGTAAGAGCTAGTTGTCATATAAACTTGTACTACTACGGTCGGTGTTGGCTTCGTGTATATCTTCGCTACGATAATGCATTCACAAAGCTGTTCATAGTAACTTACCCGCAATCGTATTTTCTTATTCATTATGAGACGTACGCCTGCATCACCACCAAATGATTTTGTATTTATTACCCTGTATTTACCGGACTAGAGACCTATTCATCCTGCCACCGAACTTAACTGATCCCCACAATATCTATCTTTAACCCACGAATTTCTCTTTTCAAATTTACTAACCCACCCGATTAAGGGATAGAATAATCCACGCTCCGATCCGTAGAATGCCTGTTTTGTTTTTCCCGACGACAACATCCTCCTGACCAATCCCCGTCCGGAGATCCAATCGGGCGACTATTTTACCTCCGCAATATTTTACCCAAGAAGACGCTAACATATATTACTACAGTAGAGTTGCATGTCCTCGGGAAAAGTAACGACTCTAGTTTCTCCTTACAGTCGTTCGCAGGAACTACATGGGAAAGCCACGTTGGTTGATGTTACAAGGCCAGCTCAATCATCCAGACTGTTTCCCCTGTAACTACTGAAATGGCTCCTGCCCCTCTTCAGGAACCACACGTTTCTCTGCCCTCTTCATAGATAGCCCTCCACTGTGATTGCACGTACTGCACGTCTATCTGTATCGTAGAGGACGTAAGCCTTAACTAAGAGTCTCGGCTGCAGGTAACATTTTTCAAATTCGGAGACAGAACTGTTGTGCGCGGAAGTGGGGTTATAAAGCGACATTTTCGCGTTGAACAGACTGTCAAGGTGAGAATGGGCATCTGTTTGATGGACTCTGATGCGGGCGTGAAGCTGAACCCCTGGACTTTGTAGAAAGGTCAGTTCCGTCAAAGCACAGCCTCCCCCCCCCTCTCTCTCATGTGTGTGTGTGTGTGTGTGTGTGTGTGTGTGTGTGTGTGTATGTATATATGTGTGTGTGTGTGTGTGTGAGAGAGAGAGAGAGAGAGAGAGAGAGAGAGAGAGAGAGAGAGAGAGAGAGAGAGGGAGAGGCCTTCCGCTTCCCTGGGCACACGCGTTAGGCGGTCGCGTCTGTACCACGTGCAAGGCCTGCTACTGCCACGTGTGGGCGTGACGTGGACAGTGTGACGTATTCTGGGGGTGGGGCGGACGTCAGTAGCACTGGTGTAATTCCCACGCGGCAGCATCTAATTATGTCGCAGGTGCATTGTGAGCCTCCGATGCTTGTGTGTTGCCACACAGTCCTTCGGTATAATCGCATTCCGATTATACATAGTTCATTCAACAATTACACAAGTTGAGTAAAAAAATGGAAAAGGTTGTAAGTGCCAAAAATAAAAAAATAACTTTTCTTAGTGAAAATGGTTGTATAAGCCATGCGTAATGAAACGATAAAGTTTGCAAGTACCAGAAAAATTCCTACTAGCTTCAGGAACAGTTTTAAGATAGCAGCACTGTGCAAGAGCCAGCGCGGCTGGGATTGGAAGGGATGTAAGTGCCACCGCCACGATGTATGTGCCTAAGCTACACAGTTACTTACAAGGAAAGTACTTGGGATCGAACAAGTACAGTGTGAGAGATAATGTAAAGATCCCTTATTGCACTAGTGATACTCCCGCATCTGCAAAACTCTGCAGTCGCCCGTTAGAGGCCTCTGCATGTTCCATGCCACATTCCACACTGACCTGCCGGTAAACCAGTAGTGACGGTGCAGTGTGCCTCTGAAGTTGTTTTATGACGTTATTTTCATAGTGAAGCGTCGGATAGGTCGGCGATTGGTAATCAATCCTGCTAATATAGTTTGACTGGTTTAGATTAAGTTACGAAGACACCGTCTTCGTGAAAATGGTATTGGTGTAGAAGATGAATCATTCGCATGTTACCGGGTATCTAATATAGTGTTTCTAATTTATGCTCATATTTCTGCATTATAAAAGATACCAGAAAACATGCGAATGATTCATCTTCATCACCAATACCATTTTCACGAAGAAGGGCTCTTCGGAATTTCATCTATACCAGCCGCAATACATTAGCAGGACTGATCACCAATCGACCACACATCTGACGCTTCATTACACAAACAATGTCACAAAGCGCAACTTCAGAGGCTCACCGCACTGTCCCTACTGGTCCAGACTGGCATACCGGCAGGTCAAAGTGCAATGCGGCATGGCACACGCAGAGGCCTCTAATAGGCGACTGCAAAGTTTTGCAGATGCGAGAGTATCCCTAGTGCAATAAGGGACCTCTACATTATCTCTCAAATGATTTTGGTATATTTGTGTTTGTTCGAGCCCGAGTACTTTCCTTGTTAGTTGGTAACAGTAGGCTGACATAGCAGTGATTTCGGTTGTTTCACGTGTGGGTTTTAGAGTGTGCTTTGGTTGTGTGTTTAGTGTACCAACCAGAAAATGGAAAAGCATGTTAGGAAAAAGGTGATTTGAAACATCCTGGCAGGTTAAAATTCCGTCCGGTACCGGGACTCGAACCAGGAACCTTTGCGTTTCGCTGGTAAACGCTCTACCACTGAGTTATCCCGACACGACTCACGGTGCCGTCTGCGAGTACCTCGCCTCGCTTTGCCTGCGAAAGGCAAAGTTCCCAGGTTCGAGTCCCTGTTCCGGCACGCAATTTTAACCTGCCAGGAAGTTTCATATCAGCGCACACTCCGCTACAGAGTGCTTTAAGAACAAGTGTAAAAACATAAGCTGTGAACAAAAACAGCTTATACTTACCGATGAAAGAAGACGCGGAATAAACCTAAGACAAACAAAATTGTTTTAAAAAACCATCCAAAATTTTATTTTATATCTTTTTTATATTAGCCTAGCATCGAAAGAGTAAAAGGTATATGTGAAGTTATTAAACGTTGTCAAAATTACAATGGACTAACCATCTTGCAAACGTCGTCGAACTGTTCGTGCAGATGGTTGTTGTCTTGCAAACATACCCATCTGTTGACACAGAGATCAAGACGTGGCTGCACGATCCGTTACAGCCATGCAGATAAGATGCCTGTCATCTCGACTGCTAGTGATACGAGGTGACCGAGACGTGTAATCAATGGCACCCCATACCAACACGCCGGGTGATACACCAATAAGGCGATGACGAATACACGCTTGCAATGTGCGTTCACCGCGATGTTGTAAACATCAAGATGCTGTAAACAGAACCTGGATTCATGACGTTTTGCCATTCGTGAACACAGGTTCGCTGTTACGTACACCATCGCAGGCGCTCCTGTCGCATCGTCAAGGGTAACCGCATCCGTGGTCTCCGAGCTGATAGTCCATGCTGCTGCAAACGACGTCGAACTGTTCGTGCAGAAGGTTGTTGTCTCGCAAGCGTCCCCATTGTTGACTCAGGGATCGAGACGTGGCTGCACGATCCGTTAGAGCCACGCGGATAAGATGCCTGCCATCTCGATTGCTAGAGATACGAGGCCGTTGGGATGCAGCACGGCGTTCCGTACTGCCCTCCTGTACCCATCGATTCCATATTCTGCTAACAGTCATTGGATCGCGACCAACGCGAGCAGCAAAGTCGCGATACGATAAACCGCAATCGCGATAGGCTGCAAGCCGATCTTTATCAAAGTCGGAAACTTGATGGTACGCATTTCTCCTCCTTACAACAACGTTTCATCAGGCAACGTCGGTCAACTGCTGTTTGTGTACGAGAAATCTGTTGGAAACTTTCCTTATGTCAGCACGTTGTAGGTGTCGCCACCGGCGCCAATTTTGTATTAATGCTCTGAAAAGCTAATCATTTGCATATCACAGCATCTTCTTCCTGTCAGTTAAAATTCGCATCTGTAGCACGTCAACCTCAGGTGTAGCAATTTTAATAACCGGAGTGTGTATGAATACATTGTTTCGCGGTGAGTAATTTTGTTCAAATTTTCTCGGGTTTCCAACCGCGTTATGTGGTTTACTATCCACGACGTTTCGGCCGAGATGTCCTCGGCCATTGTCAAGTGGGGGGAGGGGGGGGGGAAAGGCGGATGTGCTTTAAATCCAGTAACCATAAGGCCGCTGTGCTTTGGTGGTTAAACTGACTGCCTAGTAAACAGAAGCTCTCGGACTCGAATCCCGGCCACGACACAAAATTTAATTCAGTGCATCTCCTTGTATTCACTATCTTTTTAATGGAGTTTGCTAGTTCCCTGCTATACGGTACAAAGCTTCGATAGGGTGCTTGTTGAAAGACCAAACACTTCAGGTACTGTTATTGAAAAACACATCATCAGCACCAACAATTTCTAGTTCACTCAGTTCCGACATAATGCACTAAAGACTACCCTGACTAGTGTTCAGGACACGACAGACACAACGTATTGAGAACAGGTGCAAATTCCGCCTCGGATGGTGTCTAGACGTCTGGTACTGACGCCGTCTCTGGAACCACTGAAATGGGTAGCCACTGCAGTAGGTCATAAAACGAAGGGTGCAGCACTTCTCGGCATGGGGGAGCGGCAGAAAAAGGAACATGTTGCATGGGCCGTAAACGCCTAGCGACCGCTGCTGGACACTGAAGCTTATGACCACGCTTCTGCAGAGCAAAGTAATCTATTTCATGCACCAATAAAATAAAATGCCCACCATCATTTCCTGCTGTGCGACAGACCACGTATCACTTCATCCCCACACTCACAGAGTAACATATACAGAGGAGCAGTCCCCCCTAAACCACTGTCCTACGCTTCCCTCGTAGTTCCGTAAGATGCTCGTAGTTCCCTGGCTTAGGGTGCCTCTCGCACGTCAGAGGGTAGCGTGGAGGGGCGGCTGAAGGGAGAGCTCGTGCCGCCTGCCACGAGGCCATGGCTGTGCCCGGCTTGCTGCCGTTTGATAGGAGGTGTGGTGGGGGCAGCCGCTACCTGCCGCCTGCTCTGGCCAGTTTAAAGAGCTGCTTCTGACCGTAGCGCCATCATGGGACATCTTACAGAACTGCTGGAAACCCTCCCTCCCTGCACCCCTGAGCGTAGGACCGGGCCCTTACGGAGGTTTCCCGTCTGTATATATTTGTCTGTGCCACACTACATCTACATTTGTATAAAAACACTAATCACCTTGAAGTGGATGGCAGAGGGGTCATAAAACCGCTTTGATGGTATTTCTGTACCGTTCCATTCTACAATAGTGCAGCAAAAAGGAACATCTAAGTACTTCCATTTTAGATCCGATTCCTCTTATTTTATAATGATGATCACGCCTTCATTTATAGATGGGTGCTAACAAAATACGTTCGCATTAGGAAGAGAAAGCTGGTGAAACAAATTTAGCTCATAAATCTCTCCGCAACGAATAACGCCTTTCTTCAGTGATTTCCACTCCAATTCGTGCATCATTTCCGTGACATTCTCTCCTATATCGCGAAAATACAAAACGAGCTGCCCTTCTCTGAACTTCCACTACATCGTCAGTTAGTCCCACCTAGTGTAGTCCCATAATGCGCACTAACACTAAAAGTGTTGTGTAGGCAGTTTCTTTTCTTTAATAGGATGGGTTCTACCAATAAAACATAGCCTTGGATTCTCCTTTTCTACAATATTTTATGCGTGTTCTGTTAATTGTAAGTTGTTCGTAATTGTTATACTTAGGTATTTTTCGCATTTACGGCCTGTAGATTTGACTGATACGTAGTGCAAATGTAGCTTTACGGGTTTCGAATGGCTCACTTCACACTTATCATTACTTAGCCTCAATTACTAATTTTTGCAGTATGTAGATATATTGACTATATTAACCGATGAACGATAGCATCACCCGCGAACATTCTAAGAGAGCTTCTCACATTGTCTCCTAAATCGTTTTCAAAGTTAAGGGGCAGTAGGCGCTCTATAACACTTCCCTAAGAAACGATAGATATGCTATCTATTTCATTCGATGACTTTCCGTCAATAACACTGTACTGTGTAATTCCTCACACGAAATCACGAATCCAAGCCGTTTGTGAGGTACAATGTCAAAAGCTTCCCAGAAATCTAGAAATATGGAAATGATTTGAGAACTCTTGTAGATAGCACTCATTACTTAATGTGAGTAGAGTGCTAGCTGTGTTTCAGAAGAACGATACTTTTTGAATCAGTCTTCACTATGGGTCGTTAGGTCGTTCTTTTCGAGGTAGTTCGTAATATTTGAGGAAAGTGTATGTTCTAAAATCGAGCAACAAACCGACGTCAATAATATAGGCCTGAAATCTTGCGGATCACTTTTAACACCTTTCTTGAATATTGGAGTGGCCTGGCCAACTTTCACCCTATATATGAGTTGTTGTTGTTGTTGTTGTTATGGTCTTCAGTCCGGAGACTGGTTTGATGCAGCTCTCCACCCTACTCTATCCTGAGCAAGCCTTTTCATCTCCTCGTAAGAACAGCAACCCACATCCACTTGAATCGGCTTACTATATGCGTCTCTTGGTCTCCCTCTGCGATTTTTACCCCACACACTTCCCTCCAATACTAAATTTACGATTCCCCGATGTCTAAGAATGTGTCCTACCAAGCGATCCCTTCTTTTAGTCAGGGTATGCCAAAAATTCCTTCGCTCACCAATTCTGTTCAGTACCTCTTCATTAGTTATGTGATCTACCCACCTAATCTTCAGCATTCTTCTGTAGCACCACATTTCAAAAGTCTCTATTTTCTTCCTGTCAGCACTGCTTATCGTCCATGTTTCACTCCCATACAAGGCAACACTCCACACAAATGCCTTCAGAAAAGACTTCCTTACCCTTAAATTAATATTCGCTGTTAGCAAATTTCTCTTTTTCAAAAATGCTTTTCTTCCCATTGCCATTCTGCATTTTATATCCTCTGTACTGCGACCATCGCATGTTATTTTACTACCCAAGTAACAAAACTCATCTACCACCTTCATTGTTTCGTTACCTAATCTAATTCCTTCAGCATCGCCTGATTTTCTAAGACCGCATTCCATTATTTTTGTTTTGCTCTTGTTAATGTTCATTTTATATGCTCTCTTCAACACGCTTTCCATTCCATTCAACTGCTCTTCCAGGTCCTTCGCTGTCTCTGACAGAATTACAATGTCATCAGCAAAACGCAATGTTTTTATTTCTTCCCCCTGAACTTTAATCCCTATTCCAAATTTTTCCTTGCTGTCCTTCACCGCCTGCTCGATGTACAAATTGAATAACATTGGAGAAAGGCTACAACCCTGTCTTACTCCCTTCCCAACTGATGCTTCCCTTTCATGCCCTTCGAGTCTAATAACTGCGGTCTGGCTTTTGTACAAGTTGTAAATAATTATCCTTTCCCTGTATTTTACCCCTGCTGACTTCAGAATTTGAAAGAGTGTATTCCAGTCAACATTGTCAAAAGCTTTCTCCAAATCTACAAAAGCTAAAAATGTTGGTTTGCCTTTCCTTAATCTGTCTTCTAAGATTAGACGTAAAGTGAGTATTGCCTCCCGGGTTCCTACGTTCCTCCTGAATCCAAACTGATCTTCCCCGAGGTCAGCTTCTACCAGCTTTTCCATTCTCCTGTAGACAATTCGTGTTAAAATTTTGCAACCATGGTTCTGTAATTTTCACACCTGTCTGCGCCTGATTTCTTTGGAATGGGGATTATTACATTTTTCTTAAAGTCTGAGGGCATTTCGCCTGTCTCATACATCCTACACACCAGTTCAAATAGTCTTGTCATGGCTGGCTCTCCCAGAGACTTTAGTAGCTCTGAGGGTATTTCATCTACTCCTGGGGCCTTGTTCCGACCTAGGTCTTTCAAGGCTCTGTCAAATTCATCTCTCAGTATAGTATCTCCTATTTCATCTTGATCGACTTCCTCTTCCCTTCCTACAACATCGTCTCTAAGTTCATTTCCTTTGTAGAGCTGCTCTATGTACTCTTTCCACCTTTCAGCTTTCGCTTCTATGCTGAGAACTGGTTATGTGAAGTATACTAGCGGCAAAACACAATCAATAGCTTCACTACAAGACAGTAATGATGATGCCACCGACGACAGTTCTGCTAGAGCAAAGTGCTTAACACAGCTATCCGAAATTCCTTCACCAAGCAAATACGCCAGAATTCGTATCAACAACAGCTGACAACATGCGTAATTTAGAAGTAGATATCCACGGACTATTAAAGCAACTTCAATCCCGATTGTCTACCAATTAGGTTCCTCTCAGACTATCCTGATGCAATTGCCACATACCTATCATATGCAACCGCTCGCTCAACGAAAGATCCGACCCAACGACTGGAGAGCTGCAGAGGTCATTGCAATATCCAAGAAACGCAATAGGAGTGATCCGAAAAATTACAGGCCTACATCATTGACGTCGGTTTGCAGCAAGATGTTAGAATATATACTTTCCTCAAATATGGCCCAAAGCGGGAAATCTCCCTTCGAATCCCAGTCCAGCTTAGCCGTTGAATTTATTTCAATGTCCTTAATCGATGTGCTTGAAAATTTCGAATAAAAAAATTAAGCTGAACACAGCTAAGCAGCCATGGTGGGAGAATGTAGCTCTGCATTTGTAGCGCAGCGTGCCATGGAAAGCAAAGGTTTGCGGCCAACTGATACATCACTCTATAGCGCGCCCATTCCGAGAACAGAATTCTGCGATGTAAATAATCAAGGACGATAGGACAGAGTATTGCCAATTGTGACAGCAAGGAGAATAAAACAGATTTGTTTCGACGAAGAAAGAGGGGTAAATGTTGTTTTGTAGCTCTGCGTGAGCGTTCGAGTTTGTTGGTGGAGTCATTTGGACGGATGTAACTCAAGAAATTGGAGAATAAGCTGAGAAATTGGTGGTGGATTTGATATGTCGTTCTCGTGAAATGGAGGCGAGTGGAGAATTTCTGGAGACGGATGCGGGCACTTTGCACGGCAGTATCCGCGGTGAAAGTGGCCCATGAGAACGCGCCACGATCCGGAAACCATTTCTCACGTTTGCTCGTATATCCCGCGAAACGGTCATATAGGTGGGCAAGACAAACTGCAGCACTTGCCAGGTCGATGTTCTCCTCACACCAACCCGCGGGAGCAGCCGAAGAGAGAGAGAGAGAGAGAGAGAGAGAGAGAGAGAGAGAGAGATCAGGAGGCTCATCGCGTATCTTCTTCCGCAACGAATGGAGGCGAGGTGTGCGTTGGGAGATAAAAGCATCAGATGTAATACGGGTGGCAGTAACTGGCGATGACGCTCCATCAGAACGAGGCCGCAATGTTGCTTCACGAGCAGCGAAAGACGGAAGGCTGGACAGACTGCTTAGCTGCTGAGTTCTCGACGACAACGCTTGTAATCTTTTGAGTACCAATAGTTTTTATTTGAAATGTATTCATACTGCATTGACTGTCATATTTACTATGATACTTCTAAAGGAACAGACATTGCTGATGTTCCGCAGCTACAAATGTTAAATGTACATACGAGGGGCATCCAGAAAGTAAGTTCCGATTGGTTATATAAAACGAACGGGTACAGATACAGAAAAAAATATTGATTATACAAAAATCTACAACTGTTAAACTACTTATCTACATACCTTCCGAAATTTTGTAGGCAATTGTCATAGCATGCCACAAGGTTTTGTGTGCATTTTTCATAGAATGTTGCCGCCTGTGTATTCAACCATGTGGTAACGTGTTCTTTCAGCTCGTAAGCACTTGTCATAGCGTGCCACAAGTTTTTGCATGCATCATTCACAGATGATTTCCGCCTGTGTATTCAACCATGCGGTAACAGCTCTTTATCATCGTTGAAGTGTTGTCCACCAAGGACAGATTTTAGGTGTAAGAAGAGGATTACTGTCAAAAGATTTTTTTTTTCACGATAATGCTGACCTCACACACCGAATGTGACCAAACAATTCTTACGGAAATTTCAATGGGACCTGTTTGATCACCCTCCATACAGCTCGGACCTCTCTCCTAGCGACTTTCATCTCTTCTTACGCCTAAAAATCTGTCCTTGGTGGTCAACACTTCAACGATGATAAAGAGCTGTTACCACATGGTTGAATACATAGGCGGCAGCCTTCTGTGAAGGATGCCTGCAAAAACTTGTGCCTACAAAATTTCGGCAGTTATGTGGAAAAGTAGTTTAAGAGTTGTAGAATTTTGTGCAATAAAAATTTCTTCTGTATCTGTGTACAATTTCAGTTTATTACCAAACGGAACTTACTTTCTGGACGCGCCTCGTATATTAATTAGCATTTTTCGAGAATTTTCGACCTCAACTGCTCTTGTTACGATGGTCTACCTTTTGTAGCTGCGGACCTTCAGCAGTGTCTTACTTTAGAACAAAAGTGTCATGGTAAGTATGACATCCAAGACAGGCTAAAGATGCTATATGTATGTCTCCCCCCCGTCGCGAAATTCACTCTGAATGCCTGCGAACACCAAAGGAAGTAGGCAAGTGTAACATATGGAAGTTTGGGTCTGGCAGGCAAGCGTGTTCGGGCAGCAGAGTGGTTTAAGGTAGCCGCAAAAAATGGGAGATCCGGGTTCGAATCCCGGTTTGGCACAAATTTTCATATGTTACGAAATGACAAACCAACTAAAGAAGTGCAGCTAAAGTCGTAAATTCTCACAAATTGCGAATTATCTGCACGTTACTCGATATTATTTATATGGTTCACATTTTTATAATTAACATTTTAGTTTCACTCATATGAAGTGATTTACACTTTTTAAATAATTCTTTAAAATTTTAGGTACGGCCAAACTTTCAGGAAACATTCCTCACACACAAAGAAAGAAAATGTTATGAGGACATGTGTCTCTTCAAATCACATTAATCATGGAATGGAAACACACAGCAACAGAACGTACCAGCGTGACTTCAAACACTTCGTTACAGGAAATGTTCAAAATGTCCTCCGTTAGCGAGGATACCTGCATCCACCCTCCATCGCATGGAATCCCTGATGCGCTGATGCAGCCCTGGAGAATGACGTTTTGTATCACAGCCGTCCACAATACGAGCACAGAGTCTCTACATTTGGTACCGGGGTTGCGTAGACAAGAGCTTTCAAATGCCCCCATAAATGAAAGTCAAGAATGGAATTGGTCCGCCTCTACCAATCATTCGGTCACCGAGTCTGTTGTTGAGAAGCGTACGAACACGTCGACTGAAATGTGCAGGAGCCCCATCGTGCATCAATCACATGTTGTGTCGTACTTGTAGAGGCACATGTTCTAGCAGCACAGGTAGAGTATCCCGTATGAAAACATGTTAACGTGCTCCAGTGAGCATAGGTGGAAGAACATGAGGCCCAATCAAGACATCACCAACAATTCCTGTCCAAACGTTGACAGAAAATCGGTGTTGATTACGCGATTGTACAATTCTCGTCAGCCCACACATGTTGATTGTGAAAATTTACAATTTGATCGCGTTGGAATGAAGCCTCATCCGTAAATACTAATATGAGCTCTAACATGGAAATTAAGCGTTTCCGGACACATATCCACATAACATATTTTCTTTCTTTGGGTGTGAGGAATGTTTCCTGAAAGTTTGGCCGTACCTTTTTGTAGCACCCTGTAGACCTGACGATTATCTGCACGTTACACGATATTATTTATATGGTTCTCATTTTTTAATAAACATTTTAGTTTGGCTCATATGAAGTGATTTACACCTTTTAAATAATTCTTTATATCAATGTTAGCACTAAATAGGGGATCATGGAGGTATTTTATTAGAGGTACTATTCTCCAGACTGAACGCTGAAAGGCATAATCAGTCTCTAATGATGATGATTATGATGATGATGATAATGATGATGTGTTAATTTTACTGCACTAGGATGGTCTGTAAATCAATCACAAATGAAAGATTTATATATTTTATTTTTCTAATAAGTACACAAATGTATTAACAATAATGGTTATGTGCACACTAAAGGCTATCGCATAGTCAATTATGTCCTATGATTAGTGGATCATTTGAGATATCTAAGTTCTTCAGAAGTGTCATCGGCAGAATGATCTAAAATGGTTCGACGTCTTTCCTGCGGTTCTACAGAGTGGAGACGACAACATTACGGCAACCGAGATAGTGGTAATTACATAAAATTGCTGCGGAGCGTGTTGGTGTTGACTTGTGTTTAACTACACAAGCAGTTGGCTTCAGATAGTGTCCTGAGCAATGAAACAAAAACGTGACTTACCCGCAGCTATGGCATGGAGAGCCATAGGAAGGTCGAAGCGGGACAAAGACAGAGGGAGGTAGCTGTAGGTATTGGAGTGTGTAGTTATTTTCAGGACGTGGACGCGAATTCAGATAACAGGAACCGTTAAAAGAAGGCAAGACCAAGGTCGCGCACGGGTAACATCAGCAAGAGATGAACACTATCTCCGATTAACAGCCCGTCATGACAGGATGTAGTCTGCAACTCAGCTGTCAAGACAGGAGGTTGAATGCAAATCAGCTTCAATGCACTCTCCAGGCGGCAAAAGGACAGGCAATATCAACAAAAAAAGTGCTAAATCGTCTTCGGGAATGTGGCCTTTACGCACGGAGGCCTCTGGTGTGTGTCCCATTAAAACCAAGACACCGTTTAGTACGCAACTAGGCGGAGGAACATGAGGAATGTAAGCAATGGCGGCGGTTTCTGGTCACAGACGAGTCAAGAGCTTGTGTTTACATGGACAATCGTCGTTACATCTGGAGAGAACGTGGAACTCGGAGCAATCCTGCTTATGTGCATTAAACATCACCGTATCATGGTGGTGGACGAATGATGTGGGCAGGAGTTATTTATTTATATAAGGAACTCATTGTTCAATGGGGACGATCTATAATTGTTTAATAATGATTTTGCAGCCAAGATCGCATTTTTTATTTATTATGTTACCGGCTTCGGCATGCTCGACGCCATGTTCACACCTGTTGTATTTTACATAACTGTGAAGTTATTTTTACATACTAAAAGAGTACATCCAGGTTGAGGCGTCACCAAACACAAAATTTCTAGTCACAAATAAAATATATACATCAATCTTCCAATGGTTCAGAACCGGGTCTCAAGATGGCGTCGAGCACGCCGAAACCGATAACATAATAAATGAAAAATGCGATCTTGGCTGCAAAATCATTATTAATTTATTTATTTATCGAATGATGATACAGAGCTTGGTTCAGGTGCATAGTTCTACTTGTATACATTGTAAGATATATATGACAAGAACAATATATGTACAGGATCATATGTACAGTGTTATATTAAATTATGTACACATTACACAAGTTCTTGGAATTCTAAGTCCAAACAGGCGATCCTGTTGAGCCCTTCAGGTAAAGCACGGTGGATGTCATTTATTGATCCCCCAAAGGTTCGTTTCGGGCATTCACCTACAATATGGTTTATTGTTTGTAGGGCAGCTCCACAGTCACATTCGAGAGATGTTACCCAGCCCCATTTGTGCTGCACATATCCGCAGTTTCCTTGTCCTGTTCGGATGAGGTTTATGATTCTCCACTGGCGTCTGGGGAATGTGAAACCTGGAACTCGCATTGAAGGGGTTTCAACCAGATGACCGTTGACCACTGACGATTCTTCCCAATGGCTTTTCCATGGTTAATTGATGTCAAAGTTGGTGATATCAAGATGATGTGCAGTTTTCCAAGATGGTTTTCTTGACTTCAAACGCTGGTCTTCTGCTGTTGATGTATCACTTTGTATGGGTAGCTGTGGGTTCTTCTGAATGTTCCTCCAGATCTTCAGGAGAGCATCTGATCTACGTAGAGCTGGAGGTTGGATGTTACTTAAAACTGGTAGCCAAGCAGTTTGAGTAGCAACCCGTGATAAGTCGCATTGTCTGGTTGAGTTGCACATCTATTTTCTTAATGTGAACACTGTTCATCCAAGTTGGGCAACAGTATTCAGCGACAGAGTATGACAGTGCCAAAGCAGTCGATCGTAGGGTTTGAGCGCTGCAACCCCGGGAAGTACCAGCGAGGTTCTGGATGATATTATTATGGGTCTTCACTTTAGCAGCCACGTTGGAGAGGTGTTGGCGGAAAGTTAGGGATCTGTCGAGTGTTACTCAAAGGTTCTTCGGTATTCTGCAGTGCTGCAAGGTTTGTTCTCTGAGTTTTACTTCTGGTTTATAGTTAGTGTGATTTCGTAGGTGAAATGCTGAAGTAACAGTTTTCTGAAGGTTTAGGCGGAGGCACCATTTCCTGAAGTATGTGTCCAGAATTTTCATGTCGGCAGTTAATGTACTTTCAGCAGTAGTGAAACTAGGGCTTTGGGTTACCAAACAGATGTCATCAGAATATATGTATTTCCTTGAGGATGTGGCTGGCAGGTCATAGATATATAAATTGAAAAGGAGAGGGGCCAATACGGATCCTCTGCGTAACCCGTTATTTAAATTTAATACCTTGCTTCTGTCGTTATTAGAGTAGATCTGGATAAGTCTGTTGCTTAGCATGTTGCTAAGTAGGTTTCTGAGTTTCACTGAATGATGCTCACAAATTTCAAGCTAAGGCCTTCTCGCCATATGGTGTCATAGGCGGCAGACAGATCCAAGAAAACAGCTATGCTTACAAATTTCTTTTCGTATCCTCTTTCAGTATGTGTTGTTAAGGCAAACACTTGGCCATTACAGCTTCTACCAGGCCTGAATCCAGCTTGCTCTATCGGTATTAATTTATTAATTGTCATGGATCCTGTTGGAGATGAGTCGTTCAAGTAATTTGTAGGCCTCCCGGTCAAAGAGTGCAGAGCAAAAATTATCGAAAAACCATGCAGTCGATGTCATCGTACTCCAAGAAACACATACAGCAGATGATCAACAGATAATGAGCAGAGGGAAAATACCAGGATATAAATTAATAGCCTCAAACAACCATCCAAAATATGGGGAGAAGTCAGTATTGACGGACGACAGACCTCTCTGACATGACTGCTCCGAGATACAGAGATGAGATCCTTCGACCCTTTTTTGTGCCCTACTCGTGGACAAGATGCTTGAAGATGAGGAATTTGAATGAATGGTGTGCCCAACTTGTTCATCGGACTTTATGGAGCATGTCTGAGATGCACTTGGCAGACGCATTGTAGTCAGACCGGCTTCTCTCACAACGGTTGCAGATCTGGATATTTCAGTCACCGAAGAATGGCCAAATATCCCTCAAGAGTTGATTGATAACCTCATAATTTCCATACCACGCAAGTGTGAAACCGTATTGCCGTTCCAGGTGATCACACACCATATTAGAGGGCAACGAGAATGAATTTTTCACTATTATGGTACCCCTACGGTGCCTCGCTCTAAGTAAACGGCTAAATACCGTACTGTATCACACACAAATTACAATAGTAACCAATATCTACATCTTCTTGATGCAGTCGCGTCTAGGCGTAACATTGCAAAATGTTCAAATGTTTGTATAGTTTATGGGACTTAACTAAGGGGTATCAGTCCCTAAACTTACAAACTATTTATGAACTTGCTAACACTAAGGACGGCACAAATATCCATGCCCTAGGGGGAATTCGAATCCCCGACCGCAGTGGCCGTGACTGGCGTGCCGCAGTCCCCTCGGCCATCGCGGCCGGCCGTAACATTGCAGAGCGATATGAAATGGAACGAGCTTTTAGGACAGTTGTGAGTAAGGCGGACAGCCGATTTCGGTTTACTGGGAGAATTTTGGGGAAATGTACTTCATCTGTTAAGGAGACCGAGTATAAAACGCTTGTACGACCACGTCTTGAGTATTGCTCAACTGTTTGGGTCCCGCGGCAGATCAGTTTAAAGGAACACATAGAAGTAGTTCAGAGGCGAGCAGCTAGGTTTGTTACCGGTAGGTTCGACCAATGCGCGAGTGTCACGGAAATGCTCCGGGAACTCAACTGGGGATCGCTGAAGGAAAGACGTTCTTTTCGTGAATTTCTGTTGAGGAAATTTAAAAACCCGGAACTTGAAGCTGAGTGTAGTACGATCTTGCTGCCGCCTACTTAAATTTCGCATAGTGATCACAAACATAAATTAGGACTCGTACGGAGGCATATAGATATTCTTTTTTTCCTCGTTCTTTTTCGGAGTGGAATAAGAAAGGAAATGCCTAGTACTGACCACGCATTACGGTGGATTGCGGAGAATGTATGTAGATGTAAAATATGTTACTATAGGTATATTGTGTATGATCTCACCTGATCCCATAAATGTCTTGAGTGGTGTAGAAATGACAAGAAGATAATGACCGGATACAGACAAGTGCAGCACAGTGACAACTTCTTTTGACCGGTGGATACTGAAGGAGCTAAATTGCTCAAAGCTTCAACAAGGTCATAAATACTGGAGTGTAAAAGTGTACTTAGAAATTTTGATTGTACTGCAAACCCATTATATTTATCACTCCTACAGGCACTAAGAAAATTAGAGGGTATACGACGCGCGCAGAGAAGATTTTGGAAGTCGTTATTCCCACAATCCGTTCTTCAATGGGACAGGAAGGAGCTGTGGTTTTCGCCACAATGGGACGAACACACCGCCACCTTTCACCATCTTTTGCACGGGGTAAATGTAGATGTAGGATAACATTAACATTATTTCGTGAACATTACTCCATTCGGCTGGCGCGGAATTAATTTCTGTAATTACTTGAGTCCAGATGGTACTATTATGCACCTCTTCTTTCCACATTCCGAGCATGCACACACACATACACAAACACACACACACACACACACACACACACACACACACACACACACACACACACACACACACAGAGAGAGAGAGAGAGAGAGAGAGAGAGAGAGAGAGAGAGAGAGAGAGAGAGAGAAAGTAATCTCTGGCGCGTTGTCGTGCGTCTGGCATGAAATAATGCGACAGCACTCACTCCTGCGTCGCTGTTCTGTCCAGACTGGAGTTTTTACGTGTCGCCGTAAATTACTTTTTCCCTCGCCTACCGAAACGATTTGTATGTCGAGATGTTGCCGCCAGGGAGACATTGTAGCTTTTACTGATGTCGCTGCACTTGGGCCTTTTCTGCGTTATGGGCCCTGATTCTTATTTCCACAGATATACGATTCCGTGGAATGCAGTATTATACATCTGCTATCTCGTACTATATGCAAGCGCACGTAAAAAATTTACCGTACATCTAACTGCTTCCGTTGCAGTAAAATACATCATACTACATATATACCTGTCTCCAAAATTGAAGCAACAAACCGTTGTCTCTCCTCTAAAATTTTTCAGGAGATTTTCTCGCCTTTCGCTAAGAGATACCCATTTGAGTTCCCAACATGTTTTGGACAGTCGTGGATTTATCGAACCTACCAGTAACGATCCAAGCAGTCCGCCGTAGAATTTATTCTATTGACACGGTACTGCACTACAGACTGCTAACGAAGGTACGAGCTTATGGAATAGGTACCCAAATATGTGAGTGGCTCAAAGACTACTCAAGTACGTTGCCCTCGCTGGCGAGTGTTCATCAGAGACTCGGGCATCGTCAGGAGTTCCTCAGGGAATTGTGATAGGGCCGCTATTACTTTCTGTCTATATAAACGATCTGACGAACAGAAAGAGTGAGTTCCCCTCAGGGGGCTCACCGCTCTGTGGTGAGTACGTGCGTGGCGAGCACGGGGCCCCAGCCTTTGTAGCACTCCTTCCTTTCGGTGCTACATGACGCTTCTTCTACTGTCCTTTTCCCCTCTCTTGGGGACCGAGTGTGTGCATCCTTCGGGGAACCGAAGTTCTGACCCTTTTGGCTTTACAGTCTTCTTTCACCTCTTTCTTTGCCTCCGCGTCTGCGTTTGAGGCTTCTCCTCCTACTATTTCTCTCTTCCTCCTCCCTGTACGCACTTGAAGGCCACCCAAATGGGTGACTGGGTAATGCGTAAGTCCCAGCCCCGGGCTGGCATGTAGGGTGCGTGCGTACCCCCTGGTTAAGGCCAGGCCAGGGGAGGGGCGATTGCCTGCGCTGATACCTTCCCGATTCGCCGATTGGTCCCTCCGTCTGTAGATCGGGAGGTGTGACCTGGGGTGTGAACAATCACCCAAGGCGGGTGTGCTTCCATTGGGGGCCCCCAGCAGGAAGGAGCGTGCCATCGGAGACACTGGCAATCGTGGGGGATACAACCGCGATGGTTCTAAAAAAAAGAAAATGTAAAGAGTCTTTAGAAATTGATGTACTAGACAATAGTGTGTCTGAACAGAAAAATTTACAGACATCAAAGTTCCTTGTGGTGACCCGTACCGAGGAAGGACAATCCTTTTCGTCGGTGAACCCATTTATTATTCAAAAAGGGGTTGATGCCATTGCCGGCCCAGTTAAGACCTGCAACCGCCTACGTAATGGAACACTACTGTTAGAAACAGAAAGTGGCTCCCAGGCACAGCGGCTGCTTAAGGCTACTCTGCTCCACAGCTACCCGGTTCGTGTTGAGCTCCATCCGACCCTCAATTATTCCCGAGGGGTAGTCTTCTCGGCCAGTTTGGACGGTCTGACTGAGGATGAACTGAAAGAATATCTGGCAGCTCAAGGCGTCGTCGCAGTACACAGGGTGACAAAAAAAGAGAACAATGTTGTAGTGCCCACTCGCACAATGTTTCTGACCTTCGACCGAGTGGCTCTGCCGCCGAAGATCAAGGCAGGGTATGAGGTCATCACAGTACGACCTTATATCCCTAACCCTACTCGGTGTTATCAGTGCCATCGATTTAACCACACAAGCCAGTCTTGCAAGAACCCAGTCATATGTGTCACCTGTGGTAAAGAGGCCCATGAGGGGATTTGTCCACCACCGTCCCCTCATTGCGTCAATTGTAACGGGAATCATGCTGCTTCCTCCCGGGAATGTCCCGTGTTTGCCGATGAACGAGCCATCCAGGAAATCCGTGTAAAGGAAAAGGTTCCCATACCAGTTGCACGTAAGATGTACGCCAGTCGTAAGCCCAAGACCCCGCCGCGTGGTAACTACAGTACTGTAGTTGCAACGCCTCCATCAACACGGTATATGGCCACACAGACTTGTGACCTACAGTTTACGACAGTAGTTGTCAAACAGTCTACATCGACAACGGCGTCACGTTCAACGAAAAGTGTGAGTACCTCTTCCAAGTCTTCATCTTCATCTTCAGCTGTGAAACCACAGATAGAGACGCGAAAGTCTAAGAAAGAGTATTCGCGCGAGGATTTCCTCCGCACCCCTACCAAAACGTCTGAGCCACCCAAGGAGCTTCACCAGGGCTCCAAGAAATCAAATAGGGGGAAAACTCTCCCCCCTCCTACCTCACAATGTGACGATGGCATCCCCTGGAAGCCTATAGTCTCTCCAGGTGCATCAGCCAAAGATGGGGCTGCCGACCACACTCACGCAGCTGCTGTGGTAACCTCTGAGAATATGGAGCAAGACCCTCCTGTCTCAGACACCACCAGTTGCGAACATTCGCACTGTGGCCCGCCGCCTTCGTCGGGCTGATGTCCACCTTCATCTCATTTTATCCCATTATGGATATTCTTCAATGGAACATTCGTGGTATCCGGTCGAATTGGACAGAACTGCAGCTTTTAACGCGAACATATCATCCAATCATCTTCTCTCTACAGGAGACAAAATTGCTCCCTGGTACTCGAATTACTTTCCCACGCTACACTACCGTTCGCTTTGACCTTCCTCCAGTGGCAGGAATTCCAGCCCACGGGGGCGTAATGTTGCTTATTCGGGATGACGTACACAGTACACCGGTCCCTTTGTGTACTCCAATACAAGCTGTTGCTGTCCGGATATACCTTCCTGGATTTGTCTTCACACTGTGCAATATTTACGCTCCTTTCTCTTTTCCCGTCACTAGATCAGATCTCCTAGATCTTATTGACCAGCTTCCGCGTCCGTTTTTGTTGGTGGGAGATTTCAATGCCCACCACCCCCTTTGGGGCTCCCCACGACCATGTCCACGGGGCTCCCTCCTGGCAGATATACTGAACCACCTTCAGCTCATCTGCCTTAACACTGGTGAACCAACTTATCTTTCCGACACCACAAATACTTTCAGCCATATAGATCTAGCTATCTGCACTGCTCAGCTGGCACGGCGTCTTGAATGGTCTGCTCTCTCAGACACACATTCGAGCGATCATTTTCCGTGTGTAATTCACCTAATGATGCCTGACACCCTTGAGCATCCACACCGCTGGCAGTTAAAACGAAAGCGGACTGGGAGCTCTACACGTCACTGGCGGATTTTGGTACTTACCATTATCCTAGTATAGACGACCAAGTGGAACACATTACCACAGTTATTCTGACAGCCGCAGAATGTTCCATCCCCTGCAAGACTTCCCACGCACGTCGTCCCCTTGTCCCGTGGTGGACCGCGGAATGCCGTGACGCTCTGCGAGCACGGCGACGTGCCCTTAGAATCTTCAAACAACGGCCCACGCTCGACAACTGCATCCGATACAAACGGCTGCGGGACTATTGTCGTCGCCTCTTTCGCGACTGTAAACGCGCCAGTTGGCGCTCATTCACGAGCTCTTTTAATAGGTCTACCCCTTCCTCCATCATTTGGGGTAACCTTCGAAAAATTTCGGGCACTATGGCTCATTCCCCAATTCCCGGTCTGTGTGTCGCAACTGACACCGTCGTCGATCCTCCACAAATAGCCAACGCACTGGGTCGACATTTTGCAGAGGTGTCTAGCTCTTCACATTACACTGACGCTTTCCTAGCTAGGAAACGGACGGTGGAGGCGACTCCATTGCCCTTTACCTCTCAGAACCGTGAATGCTACAATACCGAGTTTACTGTACGAGAGCTTCACCACGCACTCTCGTCTTCGCGGTCCTCCGCTCCAGGACCAGATGGCATTCACGTGGCGATGCTGCAACACCTTTCACCAACGAGCTTGCACTTCCTACTGGCCACCTACAACCGCATATGGATAGAAGGCACCTTTCCGCGACGCTGGCGTGAAGCCATAGTCATTCCCATACCAAAGCCTGGGAAGGACAAATGTCTTCCTTCCAGCTACCGCCCCATTTCCCTCACCAGTAGCATATGCAAGGTGATGGAACGCATGATTCACGGGCGCCTGGTATGGTGGCTTGAAACGCGACATCTCCTGTCTAATGTCCAATGAATAACTTTTTACGGAAGCGCCAGACAGTAGCGGTGTTCTTTGATCTGGAAAAGGCATACGACACCTGCTGGAGGATGGGCATCCTCCGCACTCTGCATACATGGGGTTTTCGGGGTCGCCTGCCAATTTTTATCCGCGAATTTTTAACAGACCGTGTTTTTAAAGTGCGTGTTGGTTCGGTTTTATCGAGCACTTTTAATCAGGAGAACGGAGTCCCCCAGGGCTCGGTCCTGAGCGTTGTTTTATTTGCAGTGGCAATCAATTCTATAGCCGATCACCTTCCACTGGGAGTGTCGGCGTCCCTATTTGTTGACGACTTCGCGATCTACAGCAGCTCTGCGCAAACGGGTCTCCTGGAGCGGCGCCTCCAGCAGTGCCTAGACAATCTCCACGCGTGGAGTATGGACACTGGCTTTCGATTCTCAGCCGACAAGACAGTCTGCATGAACTTCTGGCGGCGGAAGGAGTTCCTTCCCCCATCCCTTCGTCTGGGCCCCATAGTACTTCCATTTGTGGATACCACGACGTTCTTGGGACTTGTTCTCGACAGGAAGTTAAGTTGGTCTCCCCACATATCCCGTTTGGCAGCTCGCTGTACCCGCTCTCTCAATGTGCTGCGGGTGTTAAGTGGCACCTCGTGGGGAGCTGACAGGTCTACTCTCCTCCATCTGTATCGCACCATAGTTCGGTCCAAACTGGACTATGGTAGCATCGTTTATTCTTCGGCTCGACCGTCCATACTGCGCCGCCTTAATACAATCCACCACCACGGTCTCCGTCTGGCGACAGGAGCGTTTTATACTAGCCCCGTTGAGAGCCTCTATGCCGAGGCCGCCGAACTACCCCTTTCTTACCGTCGGGAACTCCTGCTTAGCCGTTACGCTAGTCGTTTGTCGTCCATGCGAGGACACCCGACGTACGCAGTTTTTTTTAACGACTCACTTGACAGTCTCTTCACTCTGCGCCCGTCTGCTCTGCTACCACCGGGAGTACGCTTGCGTTCGCTACTCGGCCAGCTTGGCGTTACAATGCCTGCTATCTTCTCGTCTGGGGAGAGCACCTCTCCACCGTGGCGAAGCCCCGAAGTCCGTGTTAACTTTGATCTTCATTCTCTTCCAAAGGACTCCACACCTCGTTTCGTCTACCAGAGAGAATTTCACGCACTCCGGTTTAAATTTGATGACAATTTGTTCATTTACACTGATGGCTCAAAGACAGACCAGGGTGTTGGGTGTGCTTTTGTACTTGGCAACGTCTCTTTTAAATATCGTCTTCCTGAGTGGAGTTCCATTTTTACAGCTGAGCTGTATGCATTATACCAAGCCACACAATACGTCCGGCGCCACTCGCTCAGTAAGACTGTCATTTGCTCGGACTCAATGAGTGCTTTGTTGAGCCTTCGCATCCTATATCCGGCCCATCCCCTGGTACAAAGCATCCGCAATTGCCTTACTTCTCTTTCAACGAGCGGAACTACGGTGACGTTTCTGTGGGTCCCTGGCCATGTGGGAGTGTTGGGGAATGAGGCTGCGGATATGGCTGCCAAGGAAGCAGTTCTCCTTCCTCGGCTATCTACCTTTTCCACCAGCTCTGATGACCTTCGCGCTGGTATCTCCCAGCGTATTATCTCGCGTTGGTATCTACATTGGTCATCCCTGTCAGGGAACAAATTGCGAGCCATTAAACCTGTGCCTGATATCTGGTCAACGTCATCTCGACCCTCCCGCCGAGAGGAGATTGTTCTAGCCCGGCTTCGTATTGGCCACTGCCGTTTTAGCCACCAGCATTTATTACGTGGTGGTCCTGCTCCCTTATGTGAGCACTGTGATGCACCTTTTACTGTGAACCATCTTTTAGTGCAATGTCCATTTTTTAACCGTCTCCGTCATGATCTGTGTTTCCCATTTGAATTGTCTGCCATTTTAGCTGATGACCCGCAATCGGTTAACAGAGTTTTACTTTTTATACATCGTGCAAATATGGCGAAAGCCATTTAATTTCTAACCCCGGTTCCTTTTTACTTTGGGCAGTGTTGGGCGCTAATGACCACAGCAGTTGTGCGCCCTAAAACCACAAAAAAAAAAAAAAAAAAAAAAAAAAAAAAAAAAAAAAAAAAGAACAGAATGAGTTGCAATCTGCGGCTATCAGCTGATGATGCTACGGTATACAAGATGGTGTCGTCATTGAATGACTGTAGTGGGATGCAGGATGACTTGGACCAAATTTCTAGGTGGTGTGAGGAGTGGTAACTAGCACTAAATGAAGAAAAATGTAAGGTGATGCGGATGAGTAGGAGAAATAATCTCGTAATCAAACATTATAGCATCACAGCATACAACATGAGTATTCTGTTGCTTGAGAGTGTCGTGTTAATTAAATATCTAAGCGTAACGCTGTACAGCGATACGAAATCTGTCGTTGGAAAGGCGAATGGCAGATTTCGGTATTTTGGGAGAATTTTGGGAAGGTGTGATTCGTCTGTAAAGGAGACCGCATATAAAACGCCGCCTTGTGTATTGCTGATGGGTTCAAAGGAGGGCATACAGGCAGTTCAGAAGCGGGGGTTAGGTTTGTACGAGGGCATTTCGAAAACTAAAGATACAATGGCTCGCATTCCTTAAATAGAACATTTATTTAGAAAATGACTGTTACATCTTATTAATTGGATTATTTGTTATTTTTCGACATAATTACCCCGTTATCCAAACATTTGTTATTTCGGTGCACAAGCTTTCCACCGCCCCCCTCTCCCCCCCCCCCCCCCCCCATGGGGCTCACGGTTCTTTTGTGAGTACGTGCGTTGCGAGCACGGGGCCCTAAAGAGTTGTGACTAGCAGCACACTACTAAAATTGTATTCGAACATCATGAGACTGTCATTTATACTCATCTAAATCAAGTAAAATTCAACAGTATTTCGAGCTAGCTGCCATTACTCATACAAATTAGATATGTTTTTGAATCATCCTGCATCCTGCTACAATCAATTAATGACGACACCTTCCCGTTCTCCACAGCATAATCAGACACAGAATGGTACTCACTCCGTCCTCAGATCGTTTATGTAGAAATAACACAATAACGTCCCTATCACAATTCCCTATTGGGACTCCTATATCCTTGTCTCTCATTAACACTACCTGTCGAGAACAAGGTATTGGGCTCCATTACTTACGAAGTCTTCGAGCCAATCTGCAATGCTCCACCTTTTGAAAAGCCTTTCAGAAATTGGGAATTTTCTAGTCTGGCTGTTGCTTTTCATCCGTAGTTCACAGGATGTTAAGTGAGAAATGGACAAGTTAGTTTCACACGAATGTTGCTTCCTAAAGCCGTGTTGATGCATGGACAAAAGCGTTTCCACCTAGAAGAAAATTAGTACGTTAGAACTGAAAATATGTTCAAGAACTCTACAACAAACTGATGTTAATGGTATTGGTCGGAAATTATGCTTAACTCTTTTCTAAATACCTGCAGCTCTCAAAACTAACAGTGTGAGTGTAGCTCAGATATGGCTTTCATTCAAAGAAATAATATCGTTAGCAATTCGGAGAATTAAACTAAATAAATTAACAAAAGAGGTGGTTGGCCCCTGTGGTACACAAAACATGTCAGAGCACTATTGCGGAAGCAAATAAAATAGCTTGCCAAATTTAAACGGATAGAAAATCCCAAAAATCGTTGATCTTCTACAGAAACTCAGCTCAAAGAAGCTTATAACAATTTTCACAACGAAACCTTCGCTCGTAATTTCGTAGAAAATCCAAAAGAATGGTGGACATACGTGAAGTACACTAGCGGCAGAACAAGATCAATACCTTCACTATACGATAGGAGTGGTAATGCAACTAATGACGTTGCTGCTGAAGCAGAATTGCTAAACACAGCTTTTCCGAATTTCTTTCACCAAAGAAGAAAATGCAAATACTCTAGAATTCGAATCACGAACAGATACCATAGGAGTAGGAAAGCGGCATTGATCACGTAACAAAAGCAAGTTTTTCCGTCCAGATTGTATAACAGTTCGGTTCCTTTAAGAGTAGACTGAAGCCATAGCTCCATACCTGACTGTAATATACAACTGCTCGCTGAGCAAAATGATCCGTACCGAAAGACTGTAAAGTTGCACAAGTCACTCAAACATCCAAGAAAGGCAATAGGAGTAACCCGGAAAATTACAGGCCTGTATCATTGACGTCGGTTTGCAACAGGATTTTGGAAGGCATACTTCCCTAAAACATTATAAACTACCTCGAAGAGAACGATCATCATAACAGAACTAGAGGACCCTTGCGAATACTTCGCACCGTTAGTGGAATGACAAAAAAAGTTGGTGAAAAATGGATGTACAGTTGAATGTTCGCGCATAGCTTTCCTCAGAATCAGTTAATCCAAGTGTTTTAAAGCGCAAATGAAAGAGTTTGATCCACTGAATATTGTTAGGTCAAAATGAAGTGCGTACCTTAATTAGAACCGAAGGTATCGTAAAACAAACCGATTAAAATATTCAATGCAAGGACAGAAGGATACCACGTTTGAATAAAAATAAAGGATGGACAGACTTAATTCTGATACTTAATGACAAATATGCGAATGAATGCATTTCGTTTAAAGCAAAAATGAAGGAAATCGATCGGACAGAACGGCCTGACCAACTCACTTTAGTTTACAGCAAGGACATCCCCATAAGAAATATACAGAAGGAAAACGTGTTTGAGTATAGGAAAAGGAAGACGAGAGTTATGTAAATTCTGATACATGATGACATATCTGTGGATGAATACCTTTCGTTTAAAACAAAAATGAAGGAAATCCTCCGGGTAGTTTGGTCTGGCCGAATGACTTTACTTTTCGTAGATTCTTTTAATGTGTAAGATAAATCAGATCGGAAACAGAAATATTTAGGTGTTCCTTTTTCCCGCGAGCTATTAGAGAATGGAACGGTAGACAAATATATATAACCGGTTCGATAAAACCTGTGCCATGCACTTCAATGTGACTCGCAGAACATGAGTGTAGATGCAGTGCAGTTGCAGGGCATGACCCCTAGACTACATCGAGCCATACGAAATTTACTGAGCTCTACGTAGCCCAATAGTGTATGCTATGTTTGGCCGATACAACTTAGAAGGCACTCAAACCCGGATAACATAGGATGCCTTAACCACACTGTGTGTTCTTGAATGAAACATCCGCTCTGCAGCGGAGTGTGCGCTGATATGAAACTTCCTGGCAGATTAAAATTGTGTGCCGAAACCGGGAGTCGAAACTGGGACATTTGCCTTTCGCGGGCAAGTGCTCTACCGGCTGAGCTATCCCGACACGACTCACGATGCCGCCTCACAATTTTACTTCCGCCAGTACCTCGCCTCCTACTTTCCAAACTTCACAAAAGCTCTCCTGCGAACCATGCAAGACTAGCACTCCTGGAAGAAAGGATACGGTGGAGACATGGCTTAGTCACAGCCTAAGGGATGTTTCCAATATGAAACTTTCACTCTGCAGCGGAGTGTGCGCTGGTATGAAACTTACTGGCAGATTAAAATTGTGTGTTCTTGTTAGCGAGCTGTTTGAGCAGTTCAGTGAATATCTGAAAGGACCCAGCAGATGAGAGATCGTCTGTACAGAGAGCGGGCGGAAATGAAGTCAGCGCCTTGGCGCCCAAGAAGGCGTGTCAGCTGCAGAGAGGGCAGCAAAAGGCGGCCTCTGCAGGACCCTCCTGGGATGGCAGCACCTCTCAGGACGGCGGAGGGCTTCCCAGCAAGTGTTCGTGACAGGCGCCGCTGCCGAGGAATATTAAGAGCGCCACCCAAGGTGACAGCCGGCAGGCTGTGTGTGTGTGTGTGGGGGGGGGGGGGGGGCACCGTCTGACACGGCGAATGGAGTCTGGGATTTGGCGACGATGTGAGCTGGACACGACACAGGCCACCCCGCGTCGACGCTTCGCTGGACAGAGGCAGCTCACTTCCCAGCGCGTGTGCGAGCAATCAGTTGGGAGGTCTTATGGCTGAACGGTTAACATCGTATGCACTTGTCAGACAATTAGAGGATGTGCCGTCGCAGTGACCCTCAGCTTTACGCCACGACGACGCGGCGGTTTGGGGGGAGGGGTGTGGTGTCGCACAAGTCTAAAGTGAGCGCCACATACTTTCGCCGCGCGCCGCCATGCACGCACGGCGCGGCGTTCTTACGACGTCGGCCACGAGCGCCCTCTGCTGCAAACCCGCTCGTGGCCACCACTGAACTGCATCGAACACTTGGGATTTGGACAGGCACCGGAATAGACTCTACTCAGTAGGCAGGCTTCTACCTAGTTATACTATGTATCTGCATTCCACTGATCTGCTGCCCTCCAAGTTATGTATTATTTCTACGAAATATACAACTTGTTCTAATCTAGCTTAGTGTTTCTAGTTTCTGCTGTCCCACTGGCTGGTCACCTCTGTACCTGCACACGCGTGTATCCTGTGTCGGTCTCTTTCTACTCGGCCACCGACACCCAGGACAACCGGCGGAAACGAGACACAAAAGTGGCGACGAGGATGGGATACAAAAGTGGCGACGAGGATGGGATACAAAAGAGGATCCGAAATAGATCATCGTCAGAATGATATAAAATGGTTCGACGTCTTTCCGTCGGTTCTGCAGAGTGGGGAAAACATTACGGCAACAGAGATGGTGGTTATAATAGTTACTGCAGAGGGTGATGTGTTGACTTGTGTTTACTCTACCAAACGAAGTACACCAACAGTTGGGTTGTATAGTGTAGTGATCAATGCAGGAACAACGTCTCTTACACGAAGCTATGCCACGGACAAAAGCTAAACGAGTTTGTGCTCCGTCTCCAATGACTAGCATGCCGGTAAATGAAATTAAAAAAAAATCGCTACAGCAATTGTCTAACTTTTACGAGTGGACTACATTTATCATTTTTCTGTTCTAAAGCGCTGGCGCCAGATGACTTAAGAAATTCAAATGGTCAAATGTTTGTATAGCTTATGGGACTTAACTACGGGGTCATCAGTCCCTAAACTTACAAACTACTTATCAACTAGCTAATACTAAGGACGGCACAAACATCCATGCCCGAGGGGGGATTCGAACCCCCGACCGTAGTGGCCGTGCAGACCGTGACTGAAGCGCCTCAGTCCTCTTGGCCACCGCGGCCGGCTGACTTAAGACAACAGATATAGTGATTATGGGACATTTGTAAAAGAAATATATCGCGGCCTTTTTTTTCCTTTTTTTCTTTTTAGTCATTTTGAATTCTATAATATTATACTACGTACTTTGGCGCAGGTCTCATAATTTACGCTACAGAAGTCACGAAAGTTTCGAAGTGGTGAACCGTTTAACGTTACTATTTTTATTTCAATTATTTTACATTTTCATATTGACATTTAATATAGCTTAAGTTCATTCCAGAATTATAATTAAGCAATTGAAATAAACCACATCACGATACGTTCTGCACTTTTCGAGTTAAAGAAATTTAAAGATTACCCGTGCAAAGTCAGCTAGTTAGTAATAAAATAAATAAAAAGTATTAAGTCATCATTATTCAATACCGAAGATTGTATCCCAAATAAAAATAAATATTTATCTAAATTGGACAAAAAGTATAAGGTAAGTGGGCAACGGAATCTATGCTCGCTAATGGGCAAGCTCGCTGGAAGTGACGAGTAGAATTTGAAAGGTTTCGCCGCTCTATTCTAGCCAAATTTGTGAGAAAACTTGCAAAGAACACTGTTGCATACCTTCATTATTTACCTTTGAGTGAAAAATTTGGTTTTTTTCCTATCCTAAGGGCTGCAAGTGACAGTGTAATTGAGGCGAGCGCAATTTGAAGAACTACGCATGTATCGACCCAACTCCGTTTCTACACCCATCCAAGATGGTTGCCGTGCAGTCACTGCCTGTAGGCTGTATAGTCTATCTATGTTATTCTGCGCTCGCTGGTTTGAACACCACAGTGCATGGTCCTGTTTGGAGGTGGTATACTGTTGCCTTCCTCCCACCTTCGAACTGACTTACCCAGCGGGTTCGAATCGCGGCTGGGTACACATTTTCAGGTTTGCCCAATCGCAGTTGGTCATATATTCTGTGAATATTAAACATATAGGGGGACCTACAGTTTAACGTGGGTTCCCCAACCACGGTGCTGCTCGACATTTTTCACATCAGCAACACTGCCAGGGGCGAAAGAAATGAAAAGTGACAACGGAACGTTAATCCTCATCTGCCTTGCATCCTTCGAAATGGAAACGTGTCCGCATAATATAAAGGTTAATGTGAGCGCTTCCGTTTATGCTCCGCAAGCCCCCGCTCGATGTGTGTCGGACGGTACTCCATCTGTCTCCTGTTTCCGTCGCGTATGATTCACGGGGAAAGACTGCCAGTAAGGCGTCCTCACAGGGAACGTGTTGTTCTACGTATCACATCACACGCCAGACATGCTGTCTGTCTAGCTACGGCAAGTGATTTGCGCCCGAAGAGCTCTCGAGCACCCGTTGCGGGCTGGCGCAAATAGTTAATTTATAACTTTACTAGCTTAAACCCGCGGCTCCGCTTGCGTGTTGGTTAATTATGATAGCTTATCTATCTTTCAGTAGTGTGCTATCAGACTGAATAGTAAGTAGTGTAGATTAAATAACACGAAAAATGCACTCGTTTCGAAGAAGCCGGCCGCGGTGGCCGAGGTGACTGAGGCGCTCCAGTCACGGTCAGCACGGCCACTACGGTCGGGGGTTCGAATCCCCCCTCGGGCATGGATATTTGTGCCGTCCTAGTTCGTAAGTAGTTCATAAGTAGTTTGTAAGTTTAGGGACTGATGACCCCGTAGTTAAGTCCCATAAGCTTAAAAAACATTTGAACATTTTGTTTCGAAGAATCCAATCACGACATTCAACAATGATGATTGTAATAATATCACAGATCGATCACTTTATGTAATGCGCGAAACGTCAAATCGATTTTTTTTAAAGAGATGTGTTAAAAGAAATTTCTTTTTTACTGCTTTGTTTATTTATTCTTATAGTTCCTTATTCGTATGCTTATCCTTACAGAGAAAGAGCTGAAGACATTGTAGCCCGCATAGACCAAAGATATGGTCTGTGGCATCACGTTTCCCTCTATGTAACCTACTTGCTATACACTTGCAAACGTCATCGCTGGATTTCAGTCCCAATTTTTTAAAATAATTTGACGACTTTCAACCACCATATTTTCCACCCTTTTATAGCTATCGGCAGTGGAACTGCTATGGTGTACAATGGGAGACTTTGGACAACAATTACACACAGACTATTCGTTTGCGTTCTGTAGTTTTTGGTGCAGAGCCACGTAGAATTTTATATACACCGATAACTTTTCATCCCAATATACTCCACTCTTTTATCATTATCAACCCTCAAGCAACAATGCAACCAATAAAACCATTATCAAAGAGTAAATATAGTTTTCAAAGAGTAATTATTCTTCCGCATTTCGCGATATATTCTTCAAATTACTAAATATCTATCAGATTGCTATAAAACCTTGCCTAAAACCTACCTCAGATGTAAATTAGCAACTGTACAAATATTTAAGTCTCTGCGTCTTGTCGTTCGGACGTGATAAGCGTACACCGAACAGATATTCACATTAATATATATATATATATATATATATATATTATAGACATTAGTAACTGTACAAATTTTAGCTCTTTATGTCTTGTGGTTCAGACGTGATAAACGTATACCGAACAGACCTTCACATTTATAGAATGCCGGTTTCCGGCGCTGCCCATTATAACATACACTTCGGCATACATGAAAGTGTATCTGATGATGGGCAGCACCCGAAACCGGTCATAAAATTATAAATTGACCCTACTTGCAACCAATCAGCATTAAGAAAATTTATTTTATTCCAACACTGTACTGAATTAAAGTGAATCAAATTTGAAATGTGTCAAAGTGATTTTCAATAGATTGTAAATGCCGTGAGGAAAACCGAGTGACATAAAGTATTATATTGACTTCATTGGTTCCTGTGCCCAAGCATGAGAGAATCAAAAAATTCTCTCCTTGTTGTTCGTAATAACTAAAGTCCAGTATTGGGTACTATAATTGTATTAAATTAATAAAAAGATGCCGAAACCATAATTAAACCATACAGTTAAAAATCTAGGATAGTGTAGACGCAAACCTGGTATTTACATTTTTTTCTCCTCAGCACGTGATATTAAAAAACTCCACGGCGAAGTGGCCGAGCACTTTAAGGCGCTTTGCTATGATGCGCGGGGAATTCCCCCGTCGGGGGTTCGAATCCCCTCCTCGGGCATGAATGTTGTGCCGTCTTTAGTATAAGCTTGTTCATAAGTAGTTTGTAAGTTTAGGGACTGTTGAGCCCGTAGTTAAGTTCTTACAAGCTCTACAAACATATGAACAGTTTTGATACTAAACAACAAGTTAATCCGTGTTCTTAAGAAGAAATAACAATGCATATCGGAAATTATACTTAAATTATCAAGAAACAACTAGCAACGTTTAGGGGTTAGCTTGGGACAACAGGTATGAGAGTCAAAGGGCATGAAAAGGGATGCAGTGGTTGGAAACAGAGCAAGACAGTGTTGTAGCCTCTCCAAAAAATGTTCTAATGTTTGTATAGCTTATGGGACTTAACTACGGTGCCATCAGTCCCTGAACTTACAAACTACTTATGAACTACTTACGAACTAGGACGGCACAAATATCCATGCCCGAGGGGGGATTTGAACACCCGACCGTAGTGGCCGTGCAGACTGTGACTGGCGCGCCTCAGTCCCGTCGGCCACCGCGGCGGATGTAGCCTCTCCGCCATGTTATTCAGTCTGTACATTGAGAAAGCTGTGAAGGAATGCAAGGATAAATTTAGGGAAGGAATTAAAGTTCTAGTAAGAGAATTAGACATCAAGGAATTGTGAATTTAGCGTTGGAGTGAAGTGTGTGGGGTAAAAATCGCAGAGGAAGACCAAGAGATGGATACAGTATGCAGATTCAGACAGATGTAGGTTGCCGTTCTTATGTGGAGATGAAGAGGCTTGCTCAGGATAGGGTATTGTGGAGAGCTGCATCAAACCAGTCTCCGGACTGAAGACCACAACAACAACAAGAGAATTAAAAGCTTTGAAATTTTGTGTGACATTGTAATTCTGTAAGAGACAGAACAATACCTGGCTAGCAAATGAACGCACCTCTATATCGTTCAGGATGGCGTTTTGACTGCTCAGAAGTATAGAGACGAGATCCGTCGATGTTTTGTTCTGCCCTACGCTGGTGACATACGAGATGGGTTCCTTCTGATGGACGATAACGCTCGTCCACACAGAGCTGTACAGGTAGACAACATTCTTGAATCTGAGGGAATTGAATGACTAACAATGACCGTTCCACGCAGTTAATGCCTATGTGGAAAGAATCTTCAGTGACATGAATTATTTATGGTCTAAAGCAATAAACAAATGGAGTGTCGGTATGATGAAAGCAGAATTATGCATTCGTTGTAATTCGAAGTTTGTAACTTGCAGGGAGTATCAGCCAATAAATAAATAAATAAATAAAGTTTACAAAGTGTTTCATTGTCTTCATTCTCAGCCCAGCGTAACAGATTCCTTAGCCAGCAAATAATCGGTGCTTAAAGAAACTTCCTGGCAGATTAAAACTGTCTGCCGGAACCGGGACTCGAACCTGGGACCTTTGCCTTTCGCGGGCGAGCGCTCTACCACTGAGATATCCCGTCACGGTCCGTCCTCACAACTTCTGTGAAGTCTGGAAAGTAGGAGGCGAGGTACTGGCGGAAGTGAAGTTCTGAGGACAGACCGTGAGTCGTGTTGGGATAGCTCCGTGGTAGAGTACTTGCCCGCGAAAGGCAAAGGTCCCAGGTTCGAGTCCCGGTTCCGGCACACAATTTTAATCTGCCAGGAAGTTTCATATCAGCGCACACTCTGCTACAGAGTGAAATTTTCATTCTGGAATCGGTACTTAATCTGCTAGCTGTAGTTAGATATAAGTTCGATTAACATCTTATGCTCTGTGGACTCAGGCATTCTCGGAGGTAAAATGTCATTCTTTTCACGAATCTCTGTGGAGAAAATGTAGAGGACCGGTATTTTCGGCTGACTGCGCTGCGATTCAACTTCCATGGGCGTACATTTCGCGTAGGGCTGCGAAGTCAAGATAAGAGACATTAAGGATTGCGCGAAGGCGGTTTCTTCTCCCTCTCTCTGCAAGTGAGACAAGCGGAATGACTAGCGCTGCTGCACCGCAACGGTATCGTGACTTTCGGAATGCGTATGAAGATGCATCTGTACATAATATACACCACTGGCCATAAAAATTCCTACAGCAAGGAGAAACTAAAATGATAAACGGGTATTCATTGGATAAATATATTATACTAGAACTGACATATGATTACATTTTCACGCAATTTGGGTGCATAGATCCTGAGAAATCAGCACCAAGAACAACCACCTTTGGCCGCACAACGGCCTTGATACACCTGGGCACTGAGTCAAACAGAGCTTGGATGGCGTGTACAGCTACAGATGCCCATGCAGCGTCAACACGATACGACAGTTCATCAAGAGTACTGACTGGCGTATTGAGATGAGCCAGTTGCTCGGCCACCATTGACCAGATGTTTTCAATTCGATAGAGATCTGGAGAATGTGCTTGCCAGGGCAGCAGTCGAACATTTTCCGTATCCAGAAAGGCCCATACAGGACCTGCAACATGCGGTCGTGCATTATCCTGCTGAAACGAAGGGTTTCGCGGGGATCGAACGAAGGGTAGAGCCACGGGTCGTAACACATCTGAAATATAGCGGCTACTGTTCAGTGTCGTCGATGCGAACAAGAGGTGGCACCCCATACCATCACGCCGGGTGATGCGCCAGTATGGCGTTGACGAATATACGCTTCCAATGGGCGTTCACCGCGATGCGGCCATCGTGATGTTAACAGGAACTGGATTCATCCGAAAAAATGACGTTTTGCTATTCGTGCACCCAGGTTCGCTGTTGCGTACACCATCGCAGGCGCTCCTGTCTGTGATGCAGCGTCGAGGGTTATCGCAACCATGGTTTCTGAGCTGATAGTCCATGCTGCTGCAAACGTCGTCGAACTGTTCGTGCAGATGGTTGTTGTCTTGCAAACGTCCCCATCTGTTGACTCAGGGATTTAGACGTGGCTGCACGATCCGTTACAGCCATGCGGATAAGATGCCTGTCATCTCGACTGCTAGTGATACGAGGCTGTTGGGATCGAGCACGGTGTTTCGTATTGCCCTACTGAACCCACCGATTCCATATTCTGCTAACAGTCATTGGATCGCGACCAACGCGAGCAGAAACGTCGCGATACGATAAACCGCAATAACGGTAGGATACAATCCGACCTTTTTCAAAGAAGAAAACGTGATGTTACGCATTTCTCCTCCTTACACGAGGCATCACAACAACGTTTCACCAGGCAACGCCGGTCAACTGTTGTCTGTTTATGAGAAATCTGTTAGAAAGGTTCCTCATGTCAGCACGTTGTAGGTGTCGCTACCGGCGCCAAACTTGTGTGAATGTTCTGAAAAGCAATAATTTGCATATCATAGCATCTTCTTACTCTCGGGTAAAGTTCGCGTCTGTATCACGTCATCTTCGTGGTGTAGCAATTTTAATGGCTAGGAGTGTATTTCGCTCAAATTTATTTAGTTTTAAAATTTCTTCCTTATCACTTGCTTCAAAGAAACAATCGTTCATAAGTTAATATAACTTAATGGAATATAGCTTTACAAGGGTCTACAGTATCTTTGTATTTGGTTTCCATAATTTTACTACAGTTCCATCATAACTCTTCATCCTCTTCGTGGAAATACAATTTGATAGCTTCCAATTAATCAAAAGCCTTTTCATAACCAGCCGGAACACCACGATAAATTTTTTCGAGTTGATTTTGCATGTGTATAAATGAATTACCGATATGAATAGAATGCTAAAGATAGCGAGCCATTCATCCTTAAAGTCTGGAGCACTGAACAGTATGGAAAAAAAAGACAAAAAAGGGGAAAAAACCTGGCAATCGAGCTTGTTTAGCGTCACGCCTCTGAAGGGCTTCGCTGTTTTCCTTCGAAGCTACTGGAGCAGACGTCTATGCGGTTTCCTTTACAAAGTACGCTTCCCCGAGTTCTTTCAATAAATTGAAGTCGAACATATTTCTTCTCTGTTATTAGCATTGAGTGGTCGTTCCGTTTCATACTGCTTTGCAGCGGCTCACCACTTATAGTGTATTCGAGTATCAGAATGTTGTTTTTCCACTTACTTGCATGCACTTACATTTCACCCTTACAACTATCAAGGGGGTAGAATAGGTGGTTACCGAAGAAGGATGCAGGCAGGGGGGCATAACTGAATAACAGGTTGTTTTACTGTCTAGTGATGCGTAAGGGGAAGGTTGACTTTTGTGTTGTTACCGTACGGTGGTTAAGTGTAGAAGTTTAAATCTCACGTGCAGGAGGGGAAAGGAAGGAATGAGAGTATTATCCCTATGATAGCCGTATTGTATACGAGGACATTATAGCGTCGTATCCTGTAAACAGGAGACTGTAACATTATGACTTTGATGTGCGAGTCTAATGTAACCTACCCCTAGGTACAGTTTAACTGTCTGAGGTTTCTAATGTCAACAAAGCAACACTATTTACTGCACTGCAGTTCCTAATTTTGTCTTATGCTACGTTTAAAGAAAAATTAAACTGGTACGAGGTGTACATATTACAGTGGTCATGAGCATTTATAAGTGATTCAAATCATATATTTAGGCGCGAATTGTATCACTTTCAGATTTTAGAAATCAAATGTTGCTTGATATAGTCTGTCTAGACTATTACAACGATGCAGTCGATTGGTCACTGCATCAAGGTACTGCAATTATTAACGTATATACTTTTTCATATTGGCTATCAGTCTATTTTCATTTGTAGTGCATATTGTGAGGTTATTTTTGCGGGTTGTTTGTGTGGAGAATCTTATATTTACACTAACAAATTCACTATACTAAGTACAGCTCTATCTAGGGGATGATACAAATTCGTCCACAGTCCCCACCTGCATATGATAAATTTAAAACACAACTAAAATTGAGAAGAAGGGTGCTTTTCAGACAAATAACTGTCACAACACCATGTTTAAAATTATTAAGTAGTCTGTTTATTTATCGGATCAAAAACACTCTCACCGATAACAGCACTGTATGTTGGCGTTTCTAATATAGCTCGTGAGCCCCCAGACAAAATTTACTTTGCCAAAAATATTTCAATTAGCATACCAGGCTACTGTTCACTGCATAAAAAATGAATAAAACGTTCCATTAGTCTGTGCCTGACCACGAATACTTCGTCTTTATTTTCACAGTTTATTTGAAATAAAATAATGGTCAACAACAGAGAACGAATAAATGAATGTTTATGATAACTCGGATAACACTTCCTGATAAGATACACTTCTCCAATTAGTTTACAACGGAAATGTATTGAAGTCACAGTGCCTAAATTTCACACGCTGTAATCTTCAAATTTTACGTAGCACACGGCAATTCGAGAAGAAATCTTGCAAGTTTAACAGCAATCGATAAATCTTTCTCAGTTCTACCGCACTTTTACACTCTGAAAACTTTTAAAGTCTCACTCTTCGGAAGGTCGCGGCACAGCTTCGCCGTCGCGAACGCTAGCCAAACACGGACTAACCACGTGGGTCCACCGGCCAGCCTTTATACCTGTCCATCGGAGAAACCCATACGCCACGAACTTCCCCATGTCCACCTCTCGCCAACGTACAACGCTTTTGCCAAGTATATCGTACATTTAATACAAATACATCTTTAAACACTTACACTAAACACAAATAAACATGGAATTGATCATCGTAATTAATATTTCATTTCATTTCTCTTATGCAGCGATTAAATAAAAATTAATTATATAAAGAAATAGAAAAGTAGATTTGATCAATGTGATTTTATGGTATAGTCATTTTATAATATGGCACCTGTGAACAAACACGCCATGCTGGTCGTGTATCATTCTTGTACTTTGTTATTAATAAATTTATACAACGGTATTAGTAAATTACGTTTCTGTGATCAATATTTTCTTACGTAGACTGTAAGCATATCAGGTGATGAACCTTGTTGAGGCCTTTTATGTGAGCCCTCGCTCACATCTGTATCTTAAATGGTTTACAAGTTATGAATTTTTAACTAAACACTAAATTGCCATATATTCATTCTATTAAAACTTTTTATATGTACTTGATAGGAGGGACAACAGTGTGTTAATAGGCATGTCATTTGAAAAACTTTCGGAAACTGTGTTGCTCTTCTGTCTATATTGCGTTTTATTTTTTAAATTTAACTTTATCACACACAATATTCTGTCACCTCACAATTGATGTCATAGCACATCGAAACATGTCATGTGCGAGGTCAAATAAAAAATTTCCTCACAGGGACTGTGGTTCTTAGCTCAAGGTGGTTTTTTTCTCTTTATACGAGGGTTGGAACTTTAATAGTGGTAACACTGCTGTGGATACACTATGCAATGGAATGTACTATTTTCGCTGATAGCTCACGTTGTTGACATACCTACCTTACCTCCGAGCAAGTGGACTCGCCCGTCCCACGTCACCGGCGTGCGCACAGTGGAGGCAAACAGTCACTAGTGAGCAAGCGGTCTAACGGTATCCTAACGCATTACGTTCCTCCACGGCAGACCATCAGTGCACAGTGTTACTGTTAGTTTTTGAGCATCACATGCGACCAGCTTTGGGAAGAAGCGGAAATACATTTTATGCAAATCACCCATCATTTCGCATGACAACGTATACAACGCAACTGTGGTTCGGCTGTTCGGTCGTTGGGTCTGGGAAGCACTGTACCGATTCGAATGTCGCTCTCAGAAGACCGACTTGTCAACGGAAGTAGAAAGACTTCCGAAGATGTCTAGTGCAGCTCTGGACGAAACTGCAAGAAAAACTGTAAAGTTTTGTGGACCGCTGTCTTATAACTAGGAAGATATACCTGTAGCTCTTATAATATATTTTTGTTGTTTATAATTTATGTTCGTATTTCCTGTGTTACATATGTTAACTGGCAAACTCACGCGTGAAAACTTCATATTCCGGCGTGGCGCAAGGGATAGAGTCACCGATTGCGGATCTGAAGGTCGCCGGTTCAATCCTGTCCACCAACAAAAATTTATTTCTTTGTATTTATCATTTCCAGAATGTTCTACATGTTTCTTATGTTCACTTGTAATTTCTACTTGTTTCTTATGTTAACTATTCTTCTAATTTCTGGTACATTCTGTCTGTGTATAAATAGCACTCTGCCCGTAAGGCAGTCAATGCTGCGTGTACGTTTTCAGATCGCAATAAACCATCTTTCAGTGTAAGTGCTGTGTTCAGTTGACAACCCTGCCTTCGAAGTCAAGCCTCCTTCCATTTCAACGCGACAATATAAATAAAAAGGTCTTTCCAGTGCATATTAAAAGTTTTATAGATATGACTTAACTTTTTTATGTGGACTTTGAGTCTTTCCGACTTGAAATTTGCACTGATAATGTTCAATCACATGAACGAATTCAATATGTGATATTTTTAAAATTAATATTTTATATCATACTACTAACCTGAAATTTGTTATTTTTATTATAAAATTGTGGTGGTCTGGTACATTATCCATTATGGAGTCGTCAGACATTAAATTATGGTTCCTATTAACTCTCCATTTGTATGTTTGCTCGTTTTTTGTTGTTCGAAAAGGTGAATTCGTCATGCACGTGTTACCGAAGTTGCATGCCATAAACCTACTACTTAATGCAGTTGGACAAGCAGGAACCTAGTGGAGGTAAAATAGCTCTTTTAGAGATAGGCTACGCAGGAAATACTGTGCTATCGTGCGGCGTGGCGGGAGATATCGGACTGTGAAATAGGAGAGAGTAGTCTTTTAATTAGGGCCGTGGTGCATAGCGTGCTACAGTGTCCACTGCGTTCGCGTGACAGCTGTAAACTGTACGTGGGGAAAAGAAAACGAAACATTAACGGTCGTTAAGTGTCGCTATGGAGACTCGTAAACAGCTCCCGTCATTTGTGCCCACCACAAGTAATCATCACTTCGTGCACTTGTCATGTATATGATAAGTCACCTGGAAAAGAAATTCATGAGACGTTTACAAACTGATTGTTGCATGTATGCAAGCATAGTTTCGCGGCGAGTTATGCTGATAAAATTCTCTCGGGCTCTCAGTCGCATTTGATATCCACGAGCTTTCGGCCGAAATCTCCTCGGCCATTGTCAAGTGGTGACTGTCTTATCATTGCTGCCGCCGTCCTTAAATACCTGCGCGGCCTCCGGTGACGTCACTGGTGCTCAGCCGCATCGCCATATATGGCAATGTTTTGGCCGCGTGCCTGCCGCGCCTGCTTCAACCGTCCGATGCCCGGGTCCCTAGCTATGATTAGCTGCAAGCCGCCGTCTTTATTAAGAGATTTTTCACATATTTGGATAGCGTCTTTTATTACGCTATCCCAGAAAGTATTTGTCTAGTAATAACTGATGTATCCTCGAACGCAATGCGATTTTTGTTTTCTAGAGCGTGCTTCTCAATTGCTGATTTCTCGGGATAACGTAGGCGGAAACATCTTTGATGTTCAACACAGCGCTGTTCAATATTGCGCACTGTCTGTTCGATGTAGAACTGTCCACACCCACACGGTATCTTGTACACACCTGGTGTTCTAAGGTCTAGATCATCTTTCACAGGTCTCATCATCTGCCCAGTTTGAACTACGTGAATAAAACCCTGCGAACTTCTCTGCACCATAATCCAGACGTTTTTCAGCAAGACAATGAACGTACTCGTGTTGCTGCACAAACGCATTCCTCCCTGGTTTCACAGAATGTCTGCCTGGACTACCAGATGCTGTTATTTTCTTAGATAAATTGATCGTTCCATAGATCCATATTAAGGAGATCCTAGTAGATGTGGAGCATGTCGCAATATAATACTTTTTTTTTCAAGCTGATATAATAATACTAATCGTATGAATACACATATCATTTGGTTCTATTCAAAAATTCATCAAACGAGTTGGTCACTAGTAAATCTTTTAGGCTCCTTTTAAACTGATCTTTATTTGCAGTTAATATTTTTACGGTTGCTGGTAAATTATTGAAAATGTGTGTTAATGAGTAGTGAGTGGACCCCTTTTTGAATTGAAGTGCTTTTAAGTCCTTGTGTAGATTGTTTTTGTTCCTAGTATTATATGTTTGAACTGAGCTGTTATTGGAAAAAAGGATATATTATTCACGACAAATTTCATTGAGGAATAAATATACTGAGAGACAGCAGTTAGTATACCCATTTCTTTGAAGAGGCTTGTACAGTATGTCAATGAATTTACTCAATAAATAACACACATTACATGCTTTTGGACTCGAAAACTTTTGCTTGATTTGAAGAGTTGCCCCAAAATATTATACAGTATGAATCGAATAAAAGTAAGTATGTAATCTTTTTTCTTATTTCGTCTACGTATGATAACACTCGAATTTCAAATACAGATTTGTTAAGTCGTTTCTGCACTTCTGCGGTTTGGTCCTCTCAACTGAATTTAGTATCAAGTAGTAATCTCAGGAATTTAATACTGTCAACCTCTTCAATCTGCGCTTCTCCATATTTTATGCAAATGCAGGATGGAAACCTCTTACACGTTCTGTAGATGTAGTGAACCCTTTCAAGAATAAATGTCAATTATTTTGCTTTGAACCACTTATTAATGTTCATTAATATATCATTAGGGAGCCTTTCTAGAACTATGCTCGACATGCAATTATTGCAGAAATCGTATCATCTGTAAACAAAACGAACTCTATTTTTGGCAGTGTAAGTTAGAGGTCATTAATGTACACAAGAAAAAACGGTGGTCCTAAGATGGGTCCTTGTGGGACAGCATAGATAATTAATGTTTGTTACTACACGATTGTTACGATGCCAGAGTTGTGATTCTTCAGAAGAAATGGCATAGTAGCAACCATCGACCGTACTGCCCAGCTGTTGGCAACAGTACCGATGGAACTGTGCGAAGGCATTTATAAGCGCTAATATCAAACCAGTGCCTCTCGTTTACCAGACCTGTTTCACGCAGTCTGCGTATTAATTTTGCATTATTTCAAGTGCATTTGTGTGGGTCTGTGGACATGAAACATGCAGTCACCGATCCACATACATCGCACGCTTAACAGGGAGAGCAATTTTATTCGATAGCTCGTTCACAGGGTGGCAGATGCTCGGGTCGTGTTTCAGTGCGAGGGTGACAGCTGGTAACAAACGGGAGCGTTGGAGGCCGTGCGTCTGTCATAACCTCACCACCGCTGCCTCGGTTTTATTTCACAAACGCTGTCCTGTCTGTCGAACAGAAAGCAGAACAAAGCACCCTGTGGCCTGATATTTCGATGCTGTGAATAAACTGTGTTGCCGTTATTTCATTTTGCTCTCACGTTGCATTTATTGCGGTAAATGGGTTGCAATCTGAAATAAATTGTGCCTGCAATCGCCATACATAAATGCATATTTTAATGAAGGATGTAGTCGAAAATGTGAACATTAAAAATATTACAGCCACAGCTGCTAACGTACAGATCTAACATTTTAGCTAACGAAAGAAACCTCTATTTTAATTAAAAATACGATTAAAACCCAGGATTTATGTTTTCATACAAATGACATTTTAGATATTTTAAATAAAAAGTTGTAATTCAACTTCTAATCTTATAATAAATTTGAAAATTTCATTGTACGGTCTTAAACAGGTTATAAGACCATTGAACTGCAATCATTATTTTTTTGGTAAATCTTTTTTCTATGTTCACTCCTATCAATCGTAAAGTACTTCAAGGATATTTTATTATTTAGTTCCAACGTTACAGCAAAAAGTTTCGAACAGCTCCTGAATACACAGGATGATTCAACTAAACTGTTCATTTCAGATATTTTCGGAACCGTTTAAGAAAATGTTTGTAAATCTGTCGGACTCAACTGCGTGTTCATCAGTCCGTAGCCTACAAACTAATTAAACTAAGTTAAATTAACCTAAGGACAACACAAACATCAATGCTCGAGGGAGGATTCGAACCTCACACGTGTGAGGCCTCGCGATCCGCAACGTTGCGCTCCAGACCGCTCGGATACTCCCGCGTGGCGAACCGTTTAAGATAACTTGTGTGTGTTTCCATCCAGATGAATTGTAAAAAGGTCCTCAGTAAACAATGTATAGTCTCTTGCCATAGTTAATTACACAGATATTGGTGTCAACCAACTATAGTAATTTCTGTTGTTAGTACCGTAGATCTCAAAGACACGAATTCAACGGCATTTCCCCTACATAAATACCATAAGAAGTTTCGGGGAAATTACAGTAATTAGACCCCAGAGTTTATCTGATTTGGAGATCGAGCCGAATACTGTCTTATGAGAAATTTCGTGAAAACACCAGTTGTATTGAGCAGCATTGGCCGTTAATGTTTTATTTAAAAAACAACAGATCGATTGCAATCACATAGTGACCATCTTCAGTGTCCTTCAAACAGGCGTTATGAATGCCCTGAATGTGAGTTACATTCAGGGCATTCTTAATGCTTGTTTGAAGGACACTGAAGATGGTCACTTGTGATTGAAATCGATCTGTTGTTTTTTTAAATAAAACATTAACGGCCACTGATGCTCAATACATCTGGTGTGTTCATCATTGTGTGATCGTTGAGCACCACCCTGGAAATGGAATCAAACCTCAAAGAAATTTCGTGGTTTCGTACCGAAATAAGAAAATGCGTAACGTCGGATAAATAGTGAACAGTGTTGCACTGCACCGCCGGAAACATCTGAGCTGAACAGCTTCGTTGAATCAACCTGTAATACAGCGTAAATGTTTTTGAGAAAAATTTCTAACAATGAAAACAGCGAAAAACAAATAAAACGCGCCTCTAAAATTTTTCTCGTATTTCCTCGAGGTTTGTCTTCTGCTAATCAATCTGGCCCGTATTCTTACGTAAGGGTGTTAGCTTTCTTGGCCCAGCTCTCGTTAATCGTACAATGTGCTTTTGATATAAATACACCTGTTTTCATTAGTTGCCTTGGCGAAACAAACACGAAACAAAACAAAACAAAAAACAAAAGAAAAAACAAAAAAACAAAAAACAAAAATCTTATACATATATTTTTACTACATAATGTTCACAGAATTCCCTTTTTGAATATCTAATCCAAATCAAATTATAAGCTTTTCATTTGCATTCTGTGCTGTCCCTAGAAGACATTCCCACAGGAAACGTGCGTTTTGTAAGGGGACAGTTTCGTCGGAACACTTGAAGTCTGCAATTCTGTGGTAAATCACGCACATGCGCGGGAATCGTGATGTTCAGGGGTTAGTCAGTAGATAGCGGCATCTATCATCTGTTCAAATGTTTGTAAATCTATCGGACCAAACTGCGTGGTCATCAGTCCGTAGCTTACAAACTACTTAAACCTAGGTAAACTAACCTAAGTACAACACACACACACACACACACACACACACACACACACACACCAATGCCCCCGGGAGGACTCGAACCTCCACGGCGACCTCTCATCTGTCAAACCGCGTCTGGTCACTCGCTTTGTGTACAGAGTGGAAAATCCAGCTCGTTATGCACTCGGCGGGAGAATCCCTGTTTGGCCTTGAAAAAATGTGCAATAAATCACTTAAAAATTAATAACTGTTGATCCACATATGATACAAAGGAGCGCATAGGCTCGTTTCAAAGATAAAGATCAGACGGATGCGTTGATATAAACGCGCCTCCTGTCACTTTTAGTAGGTTTTCAGTTACAGTAAATCAAAAATCATTATAAAATAAGAATTTTGTAAACGATATATCTTGAAAACGGCTTAAAGAAATATTACGTACAAGGTTTCAAATGATAGATGAATATGTATATTTAGTTTTTTGTGCAAATTCAGTAAATTTGAATTAGAGGCCAGTAACATGGCTCCCACGTACGAAAGCTGCATTTTAGTAAACAGGTAATAATAAATGTAGTATTAGCGGCAGTACGGTAAAGTAGACTTAAGTAAATAGTGAATGAAAACACAGGATCAATAGTACAGTGAATAAACTATGTTTAAATACTGAAAAAGCAAATGTAGAAAAGTTTAATTTTTTGATAATACAAAAACTGCGATATGTACACTGTTTTCATGCCATATTCCGTTTCAGTGGAAAATTTCCGATAAATACTATCATCACATGTTTTTATTTAATTTGTATTTTATGTAAAAGAGATAATTTATTGAAAATGAGATATTGATTTGACTTCAGAGTAAGTCAGCGAGGGTACTTAAGGCGGCTATTTTGGCTTATTAGGGGCAGTCTGTTGGTGTCAGTTTGACAGACAAGACGTGTCGTTATGCTGGGCGACTGTGGAGTCCCTTGAGGACTTCTAAAATTTGCAGTGAAGTGTTCTAGTGTGGATCATAGATGTATTTGTTCTGTGGTGGTTCGAGAACTCTGATTATATTCTGCGTATGTGAGACATAAAGTCTTCGGTGGTACATCGTGGACTAACTATATTCTGTGACAGTGGAACTTAGAGTTTCTCAGAACTGTTGCTAGACTTTAATTTTTATTAAGCGGCTGTGCGATTTGTAAACTATTCAGTCAAGATTATGGGGCAGCCTTATGGAACTTGGCATTGCTCTGAAATCAGGTGTAACAATTATTCATCGACGGATATTAGGTGAAAGAAACATTAATTTACTTAAAAGTGCCTGTGTCGTTTGAGCAATTTTTTTTCTTTTCCTGCCTGCATTTATTTAAAGCTAAGCATTTTGGGGACATTGCAGCAGGTGTGGCTGGCACGTCACGGAGCCCCAAGCAAACACAGACTGTGAATGAGAGATTTGTGTTGTTCATTTATTCATTTATTCGTGCTGCAGCATTGACTCTGCACTGAAGAAAGGGTCATTGCTCATTATCGGCACTCCAAGGCGTTACTATTTCGGAAATTAGTTTAGAATAATTGAGTTTTAGTGGGCAGGATAAAGTTGAGAGTTTGACGGAGGGCCTGCCGGAGTAATTCCGTGCAGGTGTGCTGATCGCTGTGTCCCCAAAAATGTTCAAATGTTTGTAAATCTATCGGACTCAACTGCGTGGTTATTAGTCCGTAGCTTACAAACTACTTAAACTAAGTTAAACTAACCTAAGGACACCACACACATAATGTCCGATTGAGGATTCGAACCACCGACGCGGGGAACCGCGCGATCCGTAACGTGGCGCTCCAGACCGCCCGGCTACTCCCGCGCGGCGCTGTGTCCCTAAGTGGTGTGGAGGTCAGCACAACTGCCTACAAAGCAGGAGACCCGGGTTCGGGTCCCGGCTGGGTAAACATTTTCAGGTTTACTCATTCGCAGTTTATGTCATACATTCTGTGAATATGAATAGATAATAAGTGCAGGATCAAAAGTGATGTTTGTTCTTTCGGACATGTCATTTGATGTTTATTGCATTCTATTAATACAGAGAACACCGAATTTTAATTTTTGGAAAGCTGATGTCATAACGCGGGACTGAAAGGGTTAACTATCTTTCCGCAGTACTCAGTATGTCGCAGATGACTTCGCCGTCGACGAGGCGTTACGGGGAGGTCAAACTAAGCATCCTGCCGACCTTCCTGCTGATTCGTACGCACGTTTAGTAAACTTTCCAGTAGCTCCGTATGGTGCGAAGGACAAAACAGGGCAGCAGCGCTACCAGACGTGAGCGCGCGCACCGCCTGTGTACGCCGCCAGTGCGTTTGCCGGGCCTCTGTCCTCGCTCCGCGGTGTCCGCGTTCGCTTATTGGATGAGAAGCCCGCACAGTGGCAATGTTCCTCAAGTGGCGCTACTTGTTTCTTTGACACACACGTCCATCATTCTTCTCTTTATTTATATCGACTGCATGTGGAATCATACTGACAGTATCTCAGCCTGTCAGCAGTAGGTGGTTCTCGACGGCGAGTGTTCATCAGAGACGAGTGTATCGTCAGTCGTGCCCCAGGGGAGTGAGATAGGACCGCTATTATTTTCTATCTATATAAATTATCTGATAGACAGAGTAAGTTGTAATTTGCGGCTATTTGCTGATGTTGCTGTGGTGTATGGGAGGGTATTGTCTTTAACTGACTATAATAGCAAACAACATGACTTAGACAAAATTTCTAGTTGATGCGAAGAATAGCAGCTAGCTCTCAATGTAGAAAAATGGAAGGTGATGCGTATGAGTAGGAAAAACAATCCCATAATGTTCGAATACAGCATTAGTAGTGAGTTTCTTGATGCTGTCGCGTCGTTCAAATATCTACGCGTAACACTGCAGAGCGATATGAAACGGAACGAACATGTAAGGACAGTTGTGAGTAAGGCCATAATCCTTTCTCTTAGGATATTTGACGAGAGGTGTGCTTAGGTAGAAGATACGGTGATCACTGTGTCCTCAGTGGTGTAGTGGTCAGCGCAACTGCCTAGAAAGTAGAAGACCCAGGCTAGAGTCCCGGCTGGGTACACACTTTCAACTTTGCCCATTCGCAGTTGTCATATATTCTGTAAACATGAAAGCTTACTAAGTCCCCTAGCCAAAACTAAAATGGCGGGTTATGCTGATTCAGCCCACCATAGAACCTTCTCGCAGATGTGAACTAATTATTGCGGATGAACAAAGATGTTCACTGTCCACTTTTTACTGGTGAGTCCTGAAACTCTACACTGGGCACTCTGCACTGCAGTTTATTCCACTAGGCAAAACCACAAAGAGTATGCTTCTCACAGAAGTGTGCAGTCTGATAGGCCCAAGAAGGCAGAGCAACAGATGCAGACCAACAGTGAGTGAGTTTTCATACCTTGGTCAATATGTTATCCAAATTTGTGGCTAAGACGTACCTGCTCCAGACAGCCAGTGAGAAGTGGCATACCAACATATTGGTGGATTCACTACATCGTGTCACTCCAATAAGAGGTGAGGATTTAAACGCTTACGGTACAACTTTAAGAATGTGACGTAACTGTCTGGTGCCAGGATATCGTGCATGCAGGTGTCTACTGGCGCGCCACCCTTGGGACGACGAGGGTGAGTCAACGTGCCACACAAACGACACGAACAGTTGTAAAACCCCTATTGTATGCTAAAAGCTGAAAGTAGGCAGCCATAGGCAGAAGTTCATTATTTATGGATTTTTTGGTAATATTTTTGGTGAATCTGAACGTGTATCCGCCTTATAACTTTATTTTGTATGTGAAAGTCATTCATGATCGATAATCTCAGTCCATGTTTGTAACTACTGCACATTATAATGTCTTTCTAACTACGGTATAGTAGAGAATGAGCTGTTGAGCAGAGGAGTCGATTGTGGGCTAGGGTAGCTGACAGACGTATGGCAACTGTGTTGTGTACTAAGGTTGAATTTGTCAGCAATGATTGTATTGAGTTTGATTTATTTCACTCTATATTTATGAATACATACGTATTATATTGGACAGTGGATTCTGTATAAAGAGGAAGAGAATATTTGTATGGAACGGAATTGTATAAAACCATTGTATTATATCGAAGACTCAACAAAGTCTTCTTTTGTTCAATAAAAACTTAATGATTACTAATTCTTCTTATTTCAGCTCAACCTCGTCCCTCATTTTCCTGATTGTGGCATTTTTTTTTATTTTGTTCTATGGTACGTGTTGATTTTTTTTAGAAAAATATTTCCTTTTAAATGTAAATGTTCACGTACCAGTAATCAGTCCTTACATGCCACTGAATCAGATTGTCAGAAATAATGTTCACAGCAGTACACATTGTTTTATTTACAGCGCCTAATTTTGTTTGTTAAATCCGTTGCGCACATATGATTAGAGAAACTCCTTGATTTAAATAGAAAGACTTAGTAAGAATAGGAAACTATCACTTAACAAACTTTCATCAAGGTTTCACTTACACTTAATAAACTTAAAACGAGAAGTTTTCACCGCTTGTCCCGGATTACCAACTGCAGCACGGGTTCGGCCGGGCTTGCATGCTACGCAAAAACAGTTCCTTTTTCAAAATAAACGTGGCTTCCTTGCCATGCCACGCTGTTTAAAATGTCTGCCGAGCACCAGCCTCTTCGTACATGCAGTATACTTAAACGCAATGACTTCTGCAAAAACAGAAACTGCTAATTACCATCAAAATTATCATGTGTGGGATGTGAAATTGCTCGGAAAAATATGGAGATGTAGCTTAAGTGCGTATGGCACGATAAAACACTGACGTTGACGATTATGTGTCTATTAATTAATTAAAGTTTGGAGTTTATATTACTGCTACACAGACTGAGCATGACATCTATTCGTAGAATGACCAACTATAACAGTAACTGATAGCAATGAAAGGCACTTGCAGCCTACAATCTATCATAGATTAGGACCATCTAAGTCGATAAATATGTACTATCTATTCTAGTGTGCAAACGTCTAAGTCGATAATTGTGTAATTGACTAATTATATACAGTACAGATCAAAGTTTAGTTTATTAAATGCCAAAACTGACTAAGTATGGATTCGGTTGCGAGCTTAACAACAATTATTGTGTGTACCGACACCTCCTGAAATTGTGACCTAATTTTATTAACAAACCAATTATTGTGTTGTCAGTAGGTGGTGTAATTAATATCTGCATGAAAAGGCGCGTCATACAATAGACAAGAAATGCTACCTGATAAACTCATTGGTTACGACTTCTACAACTGAATATGAATGATGTAATAAAAGTGAACAATAAGCAAGTGGTGTAATTAATTTGGTGTGTCGAGTACTTTCGACGATTGGCAAGAAATATTGGCAGCTACCTGATAAACTAGTTGCTTATGATTCTTGTATGAAAAATCACTCACCTCTTATCCGAAGACAGCAGCTTCTTGCAGCACATTGATCATGAAATATAAATAAAGTTGAAACTTGTATCTATCCTTCCATTTAAAAGTTGCAGCCTAAAATAACTTGGGGATAATAAGAGCTTTCAGTTTAAACAAAAAGGGTACATAAAGCTGTCTTTAATTAAAACAAAGTTGTAAGTTATGATGATGATTATTGTTATAGTTACCTTATCAACATGAACGTTACAAAAAATATAGGGTAAGGTGGTACAATTTCGATATAGGTACAATTCCGATCAACGTAAGTTTTCGCGCCATTTTTCTGTCTCGTGGTGTCTCGTTGTGTCACGTTGTAGAGTAGCAGGTTTCAACAGCTCCTCCTGTCTTTTCCAAGAATACACAGCTTTGCGGTAAGGAGATATAAATTTTTTCCCTTTAAAGAGGTAAGTGAAGCTACTTGGTCTAACACGCTTTTATAAATCATCTAGTTAGGGGTGACTGGATTCGCTGCCATAAACGCAATGTTTGGTACCACGAAGTATGTGTTGGTGCGTTACAGAAAAAGTGCTTTTTATGTGGAAGACGCCAGTAATCAAAATTGTACGAGGAAGTGATCACAATTGTACCTAGTGTGGTACATTTTCCATCGATTTTTCTCAATTCCGTAACCTTTTTTTGTGTTTATACCAACATTTGTAACTGTATAATATTTGTGTTACATATTCATTAAACATCCACGAACAAGTGTCATAGTTAAAATTATTCCTTTTCTGAATTGATTGTCCGAAACGATCGAAATTGTACCATCTTACCCTATAAAAATAAAAATCAGAATTATTAAGAATCCTAACGGCTTACAACAATACTCTCGCAGTCTATAGCTCCTAACCAGCACCTAACTCCATCTGTTCACTTCCACGCACTCTTTCACTCCTTCTCTCTGTCACTACTCACTACTTGCTACTGACTACTACTACTACGACTACTCAATGCAAGCTCTTTGGTCAAAGAGTGACAACACAATGCTGCCACCCTTCAAAATGATACGTCAGTACTTCTTGACTCCCCAAACTGCGTGTGCGCAGAAATGTGGGAATTCTGTCTGTCAAGCTGACGAGAGAGTAGTCTAACTTGGCTTCTCGGGCGCGAGTTTGGGAGGAAAGTAAGAAGCCGCCGAAATGCGGAATGGAGTCGCTGGAAGCGGCCGGAAGAGGCGCGCGGCGGCCGCAGTTCTGGGAGCGGTAATTACTATCGGGAGAACGCCCCCCTTTTCATCATCTCTGGAGGGAGGAGGGAGGCCCGCAGACTTCTCTGGCGCACAGACGTCTCCGCGCCGCGCGTCGGCTTCCGCCCGTGCAGACAATTCATTAAACCGTCCGGGACAGAGAAATTGCGTTTCGACGTATTTATCGCGGCGGCGAGACGAAAACACAAGTAGCGCCAAATTGGGACGTGGAGGTCTTCGTAATTAACTCGCCTCGTAATGTCTCCCTCCCTCCTCTCTTCCTGTCTCCCTCTCCCCCTCCCACTCCCCCCTCCCCCTACCCCTCCCCCTCCCCCTACCCCTCCCCCTGCCCCCTCCCCCTCCCCCCTCCCCCATCTCTTCCTGTCTCCCCCCCTCTCTCTCTTTCTCTCTCTGCTTTGCCCACCCACCCCCAACCCCCTTACTACTCTGTTAGGAGCTGCGAACAGGTCGCCAATTACAGTTCTCGCTGTTGTCTCCTGACAAAATACGCACTCCGTGCCAAGTTAAAAAAAAGTTTGCAAGACAATGTATACATAACTAAAGACTACCACTGGACTTAAGTAAACCAGTGGACGAAAGATATTCGTTATGAGAAAATGAGAATTTTCCGGAACGGAGGAAAGCAAGACATTAGAATCCAAAAGCACAGTCTAAAGTTTCTAATTTGTAAAGTTATGATAACAGTGAGTTACGTGGACTGCTGAACAGTAATACATCCGAATTTCTTACATTAAAAGTCCGAGCACTTTGCAAACCAAACTTAATTAAAATTCTACATCTTCCGAATTTAATTACACATCCACGAAATTACTCAAGTCAACGTCTGTATGCTCATAATACTGCCGAGTAACACATTGCCTCAACCGCTAGTAGAGGAGTGAGAAGAGTAACAGGAGACAGATTACGTACTTTTTTCAACATTATATCCTACAGTAGAGTTTCGATTATCCGATCTTCCCTTATCCGAGCCTTTCTGCGCGCCGGGACTGTAAGCAGTAGCCGTGCGCCAGCTGACAGTTCAGTGACTGTACATGTTGTTTGTTTTGGCGCACTCAGTTCATTATCGCCGTCTGCTATTCCTCACTCCTCGGTGCTAACCTATATCTGTAATGGAGTGAATGTGTTGCGCTTTGTTTATAATAATTTGTGGTGATGGCTTCAAAATTGGAAAAAGCAGAGGTGTCAACGGCAGAAAATGAATAGACAATGGTGAAACTTTAATGAAAGTAGCGCAAGATTATAACGTCGGGAAAAACAAGAGAGACTGGAAAAAGAACGGCAATATCATTGAGATGTGGTGTTCTCAGTGAGCAACCTCGACTGGTTTGAAAATTGGGAAACCATGAAAAATGTGTTTATCAAAAATTGAGTGAAGCTTTGTTCCTATTTAGAGATATATGTGTACCCATGTCGGGCTCTATTTTGCTGGAAAAAGCCGTAAAGTTTCGTAACGAACTAAATAAAGGTGAACCTGATATCTTATCACTTTCCTTTGTGCACCGTCTAATGTATTTGAAGTTTATATTCAGTTCTTGTTTAGGTATTTATTAAGTTTTCTATTTTCAAATAAAGTTTTCAAATATTTTAAGGTGTTTTGTATTATTTTCCGTGTTATCCGACTTTCCCGCTTATCCGACCTTGCCGCAGCCGTTTTAGGTCGGATAATGGAGACTCTACTGTACGTTGTCAATCAATGTCAGAAGAAAATGAGACTGCTACTCACCACCATGTTTTGTTTAATGAACTCCTATTTGCTGATCAGAAGCCAATAGTCGAGAATATTGAAGACAATCTTCAAGCAGCTGTATGATTCTTACATATAATGGCAAAAATAATATAATCCAACAATATCTCAAAATAAATCAAAAGTTATGACCTTTTGCGGAAAAGAACACTTTACAGCTATAATCGTAATAGATAATAATCTATTGGAACAACCTGGGTTGTGAAAAGTCATATCACAATGCTCCTGAAAAGAGGCTGCAAAATTTGACATGAATTAATTTTCGTAAACAACAGCATAACTTTAGTAAAATATAACTCTGACCACAGGTATCATTGTAAACCAAAAGCGGAAGTGGACAACATGATGGGTAGTGAAGTGACTATGTACAAGTTGCGAGATACTAAGTATTTGTGCCAAAGCACCAAATACAAGGTGCATCCAAAAAGTTCGGTGAATGGTTCTATATTTTACAAACCGCGCTGGCGAGGAAGATGTGGCCACGCAAATAAATCGAGGGGCATGTCAGCAAGCGCCACCTATCGTGTAAATCACTGCACAGTAGCGGGCTGCGACCCAGATATAGGATCAGAGTGACAATTCGTGTCAGTGCAATATGGAGCGCAAAATAAAGCAACGCCTTAACATGACGTATTGTTTCAAATTAGGCGAAACGATGACGGAGACCCTTGAGATGTGTGTGGTGTTGAAACAATAAGTAAAAAAGTGTATGGTTTAACACTTTATAGATTAGTGGTCGATATTTTAACTACACGATATAAGGTCCAGATTCTCTGCTAATTGATGCCTGCCATAGACCCTATCGCATTCAGCTACTGCGCGGGGATGATCTTTGGCTAAGAAAGCGACCACAACGAGCTTGTTTTATCAACAGATTGCAGCACTTGTTATTGTTTGTGGTTGATAAAGTAACCACAAAGCGGCGTAAGTTTTCGTTGTAATTTTGCTGGTAAGTCTTTACATTTTCAAAATAAAGTCGATTTATTATGATTTTATGTTGTAATATAGATATGGTGAGAGTAATTTACCTCCAGAATTACCATGTCTAGTGCAAATCCTATTGAAATTATCGTTTTTGTTTCGTGGATGTGGATGCCAGAAGCGTCAATTTTTCTCGAGTTTACACAATATTTCGCTTCTAACCAAATACATCTGGACAGGTTATATTATGTTATTCTGTTATCTGAAAATTAGTTGACAGTTTTATCAAACAGTTTCTGAAATTTACTATTTCGCTTAAATGTTATATCCTGTTCTAAAGAAACTGCATCTCACGTTAGTAAGGAAGGTGAACGTTTTGTGAGCAGTGAGCTGTATATAGCACGGGAAGCGGAAGTACTAGTTTTCTGTGCAGTGATTACGTCTAATTTTGTTGGTAAGTCTTAATTTAATCCATTTATTATGATACTATATCATAATGTAGATTCAAATAAGCTGCCTATTACTTGTACAGTAATTGCAGTTTCATACTGAAAGCAATATTTTTTTTTACAAATTAGGTCATTATGAGATGTGCAGTTTTGCAGTACACGAAGCAAACCTAAGCGTTGTAAGTTGCCATGCAATACCTGCAATGTAACTTTGTGTAGGCAATGCTTTGGACCGTTCCACCAGCAGAACTAAAGAATTGAACAAATGTGATCTGTGATTTTATGTTTGACTCTTTTCTATGTATTTTTATAGTTATCTTGTATCACTTGCAGTGTAACTTTGTGCGGATAATGCTTTGACAGAGCTATGTATGTTGTGTATGTAAGCAAAATAAAAGAAACGACAAATAAAGATTGTATTTCCTCTTATTTACTGCTGTTGTCATAAAATAGCTCATTTTAATGTGAAGTGCATAAATTATCGGCCACAAAAGTAACTGCTCCACAGAATGGATTGTGGTCAATATTTTGCCAAGTAAAAACAATTATGCTAATTAATAATAAAAGAATTGTCATACCTCAAATATTTTTGTGTGTTTGGGTACGATAAGTAATTTAAGTAACTACATTTCAGTTTTATGTTTCAAAAATGAAGTTTTGTCCTATAAAGGGAAAAACTTAAATGACAGAAAGGAAGGTCTGGAGAATGGGCCACGTTCGGGTCAACCAACCACAATATTAGTCTCAGACAACATCAAACGAGTGCGACCAATGTTGGCGGATGACCAGCGGCAGTCTTTGAGAATGACAGCAGACGAGTTGAAGATCAGTACAGGCAGTGTTAAGGCTGCGAAAATCCCATAACGTGTGACATCAGTGCTTCGAGCGATTCCACTGGAAGTGTTTGCTGATGTACAGCCGGTGTCAGAAGTGTATTGTAACCAATGGCCATTACTTTGAAGACCATTAAAGGTTTTTCGTCTATAACTTTTGTTTGCTATACTTCCTGAGAGAAGTAACAGAACTTTGCTGTAGCACCTGTAGAAAAACCAAGAACCAACATGTAGAGAATATTGTAAGTAGTCTCAAGCACAGCATTTCGTTAATTTTCACAGGCCATGCGCAGCTTCCGATCTGATGTCGACATGTCAAAGACAGACGATCTTGTAATTACGTGAGAAACAGTCATATATCTTTTAATCTAATATGACGGTCCATTTTAGTGACTTATATTTTAACACGATGATCGTGTATTTTCATGCATTTTACATTTCGATGAGAACTTCTCTATTTGACATGTTCGCTTTGTACACCCTTCTGAAGATGATGATTTAAATCATCTAAATTGGTAAAAAATAATAAATATATTTTATCGACGTTCTTGGCGTAACAACCATAAGTAAAGTGTATTTTTATCAACATTTAAACAGATAGGTCTACAATGGCGTAACATGCCAGGTAACTAAGGATAAATTGTTTCTTGTTGGCTATCACAGTCAAAACATGACAAGGATTTACTCTAATTGTGGAGAATCTTTTCACATATTGTATGTTCTGGTCAAGGAGGCTGGTCGAATACAAGAGGGTCTCCCTCGGCTTAATAGCAGTTTCAGGCGAGAACAGCTTTGCTGCGGACAGCATTTCAATTCATCAGTTGAATCGAACTCCAGAAAAAGTTCTGGTGCTGATACGGATGAGATGCCTTTGTCTCAAACTTTTTCTTCCTTAGAGAATACATCACTCAAATTGGAAACTTAGCATTCACTTCCTTCTGAGTTTAGGAGGTGAATCATAGCTCAAGATAAATGAAGTAGTAAATCTTCGTGACCAATCAACTGTGCGCACATATTCGTTACGTAGTCCGTCTACATTTACAAATATAGTGTACTGGCCTTACTACCCAGCACTACTCTAGTAATTATTCATCCCCTGTGAGTCAGTCTTCTCCTTACCCTACATCTACATACACATTTAAGTACCTGCCAGAGGGTTCATCGATCCACCTTTGTACTAATTATCTCACATTCCATTCTCGAATAGCGCGCGGGAAGAAAGAACTCTATGTTCGAGCTCTGATTTCTCGTTTATATCCTGATGATCTTTTCTACCTATGTAAGTAACAGTCAGCAATATATTTTCGTACAATTTTGAACATGGCTGTTAGTCAGCAACCGTTCGTCAAAATATAATCACTTAAGAAACATCTCTTCGGTTGCAGAAGATTTGGTAAAATATTTACCATAGTTTTGGCTTCACTAGGGGAGCCTTCATCAGAATTAAAACAGATTTTTACATATGAATGTATTGTCAGCAGAAGGTCTCGAGCGATAGGGCTCACGTTAAAAATTAAAAAGTTTGCACATTCCAAATTTGTTTTTAAAATTTCGTAGATTTTTCCCGGTGCTGTAGTAATTGGTGTTATTTAGTCGTTTTGCTGACACGATATTTCAGCCATCAACCTGGCCGCCATCTTCAGGTGCGCCGTAACTGACGAGACAAAAGATACGGCAGCTTGTTTTTACCGCGAGAACAGGCCAGTTCACGTTCCCGAGAAGCGGCGGGGACGCCCACAGGGAAGCTGAGTACTGCAGCGCCACCAGCGGTAGAAGTTGGCCAAAGCGATCAGTCGTAAATTAAAAAATAGCTGGTCGAAAACTACACCGTTGTAGTTTAATACGATGGTCGTTCACAATGTAAGTTCCGTTTCTATTTCTATCCGCGGCAGCGCTACGATCGCAATTCCGAGTATGCACGGCAGTTACTCTGACTCAAGCAGAAGACAATACGTCATTATCAGATCGCTGCTGCCGACGTGTGCTTTGTAATGCTTCCTTATAATGTCAGCGGTTATTGAAAATGCCGCCACGTGTAAAATCAGATCTGTGATTCGCTTTCTAAATGCAACGAAAGTTAAACCAAAGGAAATTCTACGAGGCTTATGGACAAAATGGTAGAGTGATTCAATGGTTAGAACATGGGCCAGACCAATAAAAGACGTGATCAAGTCCTCGATCAAGTACGAAGTAGAAGCCCGTCTGTGGCTACTGATGAACTGGCTCACACAAGTGAAGACAAGATCAAGCACAACCGTAAGTTTACAATTAGTGTCCTGGCTATGCAAGTTTCGCATATCTCACGATCGCCAATTTCCACGATAATGCCCGACCTCACACGGCGAATGGATCCAACAACTCTTACGGAAATTTCACTGTGGCGTGTTTTATCATCCTCCGTACAGACCAGACCTCGCTCCTAGCGAATTTTCTTTCTTCGTACTACTAAATTTTCTCCTTGGAGGTCAACACCTCAACGATGATGACGAGCTGAAGGAACATGTTACCACATGGTTAAACATATAGGCGGCTATGTAGAAAAGTAGTTTTCATCTTTGGTCGTGTCGGCGGTATGTGCGTGCTTGCTCGGTGTGTGTTGTCTTTCCTGTTTACTCATTGAAAACCGATCGTTGCACATTGCTTAATCGCTAGAGTTTCGCCTTGAAAATGGCGGGGTGGTTTCCAGCCGAAATATCGGTCGGCGTCGAGTTTGGTACCTTGCTGTATACCCATAAGTTTTTCGAACAACGGTCTAGTTTTCGACCAGCTCTTTCTTAATTCACGATTAATCGCTTTGGCAACTACTACCGCTGGTGGCGCTGCAATACTCTTCGCTTCCCGGAGGGCGTTCCTTCCGCTTCTAGCACACGCGCACTGGCCTGTTCCTGCGGTATAAAGGAGCCGGCGTGATTGTGCACCAGTCGCACTTGAAGATGGCGGCCAGATGGACCGCTGAAACGTCGTGTCAGCAGAACGACGTAATCCGGCCGCAAACCCATGAAGAACACCAGGATACTGCTCTTCCACACTCAACATCCGCTGCCAGACGTGCAGCAACTTCCTGTCCATCGTGGACCTCAATCCAGCATGTGCGGAATGTGACAACTTTTTACACGTGTGACTCGCCAACCCACAGCTCCTCCAGAACTGCGTGAACAGGCGAGCAGTCGTGGAATAATGTATCCCAAGACAGGGTTCGCCATCTGTATGAACGGATGAATGCTATAATTGCCTCTTTTACGGCCCTTGGAGACTACCCCAAGTGTTAAAATGTGTCTTTGACTATGAATCGACATCTCGTACCTCATTACCACTTGAGCCATTGATCGTTAAATGTAATAGTCCCACGTACTTAACATCTACCCTCAAACGGGGTGATTTCAGGCAATTTTGAGATTATTTTCATTATAACTTTCGTCGGTTTTGTCACATTTCATTGTTGTTTTTTTTTTCTTTTTTTATGGAAGTGGTGGGGTATATTCTAGAAACATAACAGCCATGAGCATCTACTTTTTTCCTGAGACAGACAAATAATTTCCATGGGGTGATTTGGGACACATGTGTACTTTCGATATCTGTCCGGTGTTTCGAAGTGTTTGTGGTGATTTGGGACACAAATTTACTTTTTTTATTCTACTTTCTTTTTGTTTGATTTTAGTGACTTTTAACATATTTAAAGGACACCCATCATTAACATAAAGGATAAGGACTGAGATAAGGAATTTTATTTATTAAAGGCTTTTAGATAAGTTAATTTTCCACACTGAATATCTCGAACTACTTTCCTTAAAATTTCCAATTTCACCAATCTTGAACACCTTTCTTACTATTATACGTTCTCGACATTGTCCTAAACCACCCCACAAAGTACATAATTTCGATAAAACCTCCGTTATTTTGAAACTTTAGACAAAACTCGTGAGAAACTGATACAAAACTTTTGACAGTGCTGCTATACTGATCTTGTTGGCAACTGACGCTACATTACTTTTCCGCCAGTCGCAACATCAGAAAGTTTCCGCTACTTAACACAGCGAGAACATTCGACAATGAGACTGTCCGACTGATTATTGCGTCAGTAAACAAACGATCCAAGAGCGGGAGCGCGGGCAGCAGAAATTACAGTCTCGTACTTAAAATAGGCAGCGCCCGGAGGTGGAAATTAGTGCTAAATCGTTGCTATGCAGCGGGAAAGAGAAAGTAAACCATATCGTCCGAAATCACTCCGGTGTCTGAAATCACACTGTTCGGCAGTACTCTTTAAACTGTTGGAAAACTATAGAAGGGAGTACTATTTTTTATTATTATTATTTCCGACATCGTACATCTGCCAGCTTTAAGATCGCTGAACGTCATCGCTTAAGGGATGTAAGAACATTCTCCACAGAAACATGCACATAGATAAAACGCTAGTGTTGCTTCAGGCATCCTCTGCCATGCATCTTACGAAATCTTATGTAGACAGTGATCTTCGTTTTGTTTTGAAGGTCAAGTACGTTTAATTCCTCTAACATTCAACTGTGGATATCATGTATCGCAAGGACACGAGTAAAAAAAAGTCACTTCTCTTAGTTTTAAATCATGTCTGAAGAGTCTCAATATGCTCGAAAACGTCTGTTCCTGAAAATTCGTTCGATTGAGGGCGGTATTGTGATTTTAGTGTAGGCTAATTAATGATTTGTCACTGGAAGAAAAGTGTCGTTTTTCTCATTCAACGTCATTGCTCTTGCCCGCATGCGATACATACTATCTGTATTTTTATCTTTTTGTCTCTGTTGATCGTCGGGAAAAAATGATTTACGGAAAAACGCTAGGATTGGAAATTTATTTATTTGATATTATACATCGTTATTAGGCTCTGAATGACACAACCGCGCATGCATGGCTTTATGAGGAAGGAAACGAAACGGCAGAGATTGTAAGTCGCAGAGTTCTATTACTCTGTATTTCGCGGATATTTTCTCGCACACTCACCCATATCTACAAATCCCGATAAAACTCACTCTTTCAGCATACAATGGGTTGCTATCTACCATCACAACCGTCGTCATAGAGACAATAATTTATATATTAATAAAAATACATATTTAGGTTGTTACGCCAAGATGGCTTATAAAATAGGCCGGCAGCAGAGGCCGAGATACTGCGGTGCGCCTGTCACAGTCCGCACGGTCGCTAAGGTAGGGGGTTCGAATCCCCCCTCGGGCATTGAATGTTTGTGTCGTCTTTAGTATAAGGTAGTTAATAAGCAGTTTGTAAGTTTAGGGACTGATGACCCTGCAATTAAGTCCCTTAAGCGTAACAAACATTTGATCGCATATAAAATTATTACTTGATTTTTTCATGTTTTAAAGGGCAATCTTAAGTAATTAGTACCAAATGTTGCCAAGATCGATCTTGGCAACATTTGGTACTAAATATTTATTGCTATTTATCGGTTTGGATAATTTAAATCATCATCTTCAGAAGGGTTTAAAAGGTCTTCACTAGGTCGATCTCCACCGGCTAACATGCCAGGTAACTACTTTATATATTGTTATATCGTGTCCGAGACAAAGGGAACACCTTTCCGGCAGGAAATAATTTATTCAAACAAATAACATTCGTTTTCCTTGACAGTTTAAAGAAGAAAACAATTCACAATGAAAATGGCAGTTGCTTGCACATGAGTGAATGCCTCTTGCTTCCTGATCCTGTCGGAAATGAAAGTTCTGGGCCGCTGAGATAGCAACGTTGATGCCCGGAAGCGTAGAGAGAGAGAGAGAGAGAGAGAGAGAGAGAGAGAGAGAGAGAGAGAGAGAGAGAGAGGGGGGGGGGGATGGATATCCTTTGGATGGTGTGAGTAGTACCCGACCGGAGGCAAGCCGTGGATCTCAGAGCCGAAGCTGGGTTTACTTCCCCCCCCCCCCCCCCCCGTTTTTCTTTTTTAGTTGTGTTGTGTGTGTGTGTGTGTGTGTGTGTGTGTGTGTGTGTGTGTGAGTGAGTGAGCGCGCGTGGGTGGGAGGGTGGGTGGGTGAGGGTGGTGAATAAATGTTCCGGGACCAGTTGTGATTTAGCGTACTTGTAAGAGGTTCGGTTGGTTTGAGGGCACGATTTATGTGATGCACTTAGGGAGGTTGTAAGAGCCTAAGTGGTCCGTAAACCGACCCCTACTCCGTTCCTTAATCCTTACCCTCGTCTGATAGGATAGCCTTTGGAACGCGAAACCTGTATCATGGTGTCTTCTACGTCACGTACGTGGCGGTTAGTTTCCTGGACGGCGTCTAATATTTCTGGTGCATTTTCCTTGACACATTTCTCGGACCTTTTCAGAAGAGGTCGGTGATGTGGGTAGATCTAGACGCCAGCAATATCCATCGTAGGCAACTATATGACTTGCAATTGCTTACGCTGGTTTGTCTTGCAATGCCCCAATATCTACTGCCATGAAGTGTCTGCAGTGTCTGCGTGTCTGCAGTGTCTGCGTTTATTTCGGATGGGCAATTTTGCACTGTAGAAAAAAAGAAAATGCTGCTTTGTCGTAACAGTTGTTTTCCTCTTCATGAATGTGACGGTTTGAAGGGTGGTGCAAAAGGATGGAAATGGTACGGCTAGTGCCAAAGACAATTATTGCTTGCTATTACAAAATCTTTATTCAAAGACAATAAACAGACTTAAAAGCTCTCACAGAGTTGACTAAAGGGAATATAAGTAGGGAGGAGTTTAGAATCACACAAAAGAAATTACAATTAAATAAATAGCTCTCAAACAACAAATTGGGGCTCACAATATAATAAATTATAATTACGGCTATTAACAATAAAGTGCCCTCAGATAACGCCCAATAAATACAACACAATAATGTAGGTAAAGGTAAGCTAATTAATGAACAGTTCACGACACTCTTTTTTACTCGAACACAACTAAACAATTTAAAATAAAACGATTCATAGTCATTTTAATAGAAAGTGAAGTTGCAATTGCCCTGGTGACATGTTAGCTTGGACAAGGAGCCAAGAAAAACATAACTTGATCGGTAATGTTCAAATGTTCAAATGTTTGTAGAACTTATGGGACTTAACTACGGGGTCATCAGTCCCTAAGCTTACAAACTACTTATGAACTAGCTAAGACTAAGGACGGCACAAATATCCATGCCCGAGGGGGGATTCGAAACCCCGACCGTAGTGGCCGTGCAGACCGTAACTGGAGCGCCTCAGTCACCTCGGCCACCGGCCGGCCGGCGATCGGTAATGCGCAACTTCGTATTTACCATGCAATGAATGACTTGAGACGGTAATAACAACTCCAAAATAGACTACACTTATAATTAACTTTCAGGAAGCGTACAGCGCTAGCTGATGGGGTAATGTCACCATTACAAGAAACTAATCAAGCACAAGACTACTAACAATAACGGGCACTAGACACTGCCCCATAAATATAACAGGTAAAACAGCTAAAACTTGTATAAGGGCTGGTTCATTAATGAATAATACAGGACAATCGTAAAATGGTTGCCGTAAGCTTCGGGTGACATCACAGATAAACCATTCCAAATACAGGCACAATTTAAACTCAAGGAGAGTGAGTTTCAATAACCAGGTGATGCAAGCAAGTTAACTTATACAAACAGAGAAAGATTGGTAAATGCCTAATAATGTTCAAAGCAGCTTGCAAATTCGAACAGGAATAGCAGCAACGGGTAAACTTAACGCTTTTTAGTGACCACAGCTACAGAGGAAGGGTAGGAAAGGAGTGATGTATAATTAAAATTAAACTGCGCAATACATACTGCGAATTCTACATCAATCCTCTGACACCATCAGTATGCCCACTAAACCAAATTATTCCTCGTATAACAAAGTTGGGTGCTTAAATGGAGCTATGTTCAAGTAAACATATGCCCTTATTGTAGTACACGTTCTACATATACAACTCAGAACACACACATAAAATCACCAGATGGGGAAAGGGAACAAACAGAACACTCGGCATGAAAGACAAAACCGAACCATTCACCGGCTGCAGGAAAACAGTACCAGCACTTCACGCACGAGGAGTGGAATGCACACCAAAACTTAAAGCCATCGGCGCCACAGGTCGGCAGGAAATACCAGCTGGGTCTTCCGGAGATGAACACTAGTGGGGTGTTCAAATGTTCAAATGTTTGTAAAGCTTATGGGACTCAACTACGGGGTCATCAATCCCTAAACTTACAAACTACTTATCAACTAGCTTATCCTAAGGACGGCACAAATATCCATGCCCGAGGGGGAATTCGAACCCCCGACCGTAGTGGCCGTGCAGACCGTGACTGGAGCGCCTCAGTCCCATCGGCCACCGCGGCCGGCTAGTGGGGTGTCATCACAATATACTACAAAGGACAATATGAAGGATGCAGCCACACTCGCAGTGATACCAGAATAGGCGCGCCACGACGAGACGCCGGCTGTTTTCAGGGCCAGCTCCCCATGGTAACTCGCGTCGGCCCACGTAGAAAGATAGTCAGTCCGGTCGCCGGTAACTACGTGTCATCACAGGCGGTGACTCCACTCGCCTCCCGAGTCGCCGATGCGGCTGCAGACTCCTTGCTGTTTACCTACGGTTAGGACCGCCAGCTCGGCCCAGTACAACACCAACTGCCCCAAGATTCTGCAGGCGTCCTCTATATAGCCCGCCGGAACGCGGCACTAGCGCCGGCTGCGAGACAACAAAGAAACGAAATTAACAACGAAGAGAAATCGATACGCGCATAATCGGTACTGGCGCCAGTAGCCAAACAAAGACGCCGACTCGGCTCATGGTTGTAGTACATTTCTGCATCCGTCGTCAGTCCTAAGTGACTGTCTTACTCCAAGGAATATTATGTTCCTGATTCCTGAGGGTAGTAGGCAAGGTCGGGCCGCCTTTCATAACGTACACTGCCGTGGTCTTCTCCTGGTTGATCTGGACTTTATCGCGACACCATTGTAGCGTCCTGTTCATTTGAGCAACTGTGGTACCGGGATACCTGCCGCTCGTATAGAATTATCATCGGCAAACCGTGCCACGTGCTCCCTCTCAACCCCGACAGATCATTGACATTTATTGCAGTCAAGATGAGGAGCCACAGTATAGAGCCTTGTGGGACCCCTGCGACTTCCGTCGTTCAGTTGAACCTGAACCATCTACCCGTATTTGAATGCTCCTGTTACTTAGGTAATTGGTCAGTAAATTGACGTAATAAAGCGAAATTTCGTAACTTCCGGATGAGGTTCTCAATCCATGCTTTGTCTTAGGCCTTAATGATATCGAGAAATACTGCAGCCGTACATCTGGTGCGATTGGACTCTGCTGCTATATATTCCGCCAGGCGTAGGGCCTGTACTTCCGCTGAGACGTAAGCTAAGGACTATCAACTCCTTCCTCGTAAGTGGTTCCTCTATTATGGGCTTTAAGTCTCGTTCATAAACTATATCCAAAATTGACTGACTTGTCTACACATGTCCGCCTGTGCAAGGTCTTTGTTAACACGTTCGTGACGGCTGACGCCACTGGGGCAAGAGGGCCGTCTTGCCTCCCGGACGGCGCACGCCTGTGTGGCGTCGCCGAACGCTCACGTGACCAAGGCTCGCAGCCTCTTTCCGGCTTGCAGGTTGAAATGAACGCTCTAGCCAGGCCTTCAGTAGACAGTTTGCTGTCATTGAGGCTGGTTCGTCCGTGAGTTAGTGTCGACTGATTTTATCCAGTTCTTTGAATATTCATTTTCAGATGGTGTGAGTAGCACCCGACCGGAGGCAAGTGTTGGATCTCGGATAATTTTAGTTCTAAAAAGTTAGTTATCTCGTAAGACCAATTTCCCAGGGAGGTATCCTGGCCCTGAGCTTTTCGACGAAATTGGGGAGGGGGTCAAAAGGCCTCTAGCTACGTCCTGGTCTGTTCAAATGTTTGTAAATCTATCGGACCAAACTGCGTGGTTATCAGTCCGTAGCTTACAAACTACTTAAATCTAGGTAAACTAACCTACGGACAAACACACACACACATGCCCCAGGGAGGAGTCGAACCTCCACGGCGAGCAACCACGCGCTCCGCAGAAAGGTGCTTTAGACCGCACGGCTACTCCACCGCAGCCCTGGTCTGTTCGAGGTATTTACAGCATATGGTGTCACTTCATGTCCGTCTGTTCATGTTATGGATGTTTCATAACGTCGAACCAAAGAGTTCTTCTGGCATAGTCTGCGATCGTAGTAAAAGGAGTTAAAAATAAAATGTATTTCTTCCATTAGCCGACAAATGGTCACTAATGGGATTACGTTTCCTCCATGACTAAATATATTAACAGTGTTTCTATAACTAATATTTCCCGAGCGGGCGAATTTTTTCTTTCTCCTTGCTTTAGGGAGTACCATAATAACTAGTTGCTTTTCATTACTTTTGTTACACACGAGTGGAGTTATTTTGTTTATTATTGAATGTTTAGGATGATTGTATATCATGTTGTATAATTCTGTTTCTTTGTGCTTGTATATTTAGATAACTCGTGTATATATTACTAATCAGTTTTCATTCTTGTGTATATTCATTGAAGTTTTCAAATGTAGGTTTTCTTTTGATACAGATGTGTACACATATTTGGAAGTGATTGTTTTTTCAATTACTGTTTTTTTCATGTATTTACAATAGTTTTGTATATAACTATTTTCCTGTATAATAAATAGTTTCTTTACGTCGATTATTACTTATCCTCAATTTTTTTAAACGTGTGTAAGCTTTTACCAGAAGTATCTTATGAAAAGTAAAAATAAAAATTAGTAACGTTACAAAATAGATCAGAATATGAAATATACCGTTCAAAATATGAATTTAAACTGGAAAATAATAATTTGCGATATAGATAGAGGTTCGCCGGCCTCGGTGGCCGAGCGGTGTGCAGCGCGCCAGTCACGTTCTACACGGCCACTACGGTCGGGGGTTCGAATCCCCCTCGGGCATGGATATTTGTGCCGTCCTTAGAATTAGCTAGTTCATAAGTAGTTTGTAAGTTTAGGGACTGATGACCCTGTAGTTAAGTCCCATAAGCTCTATAAACATTTAGATAGAGGTTCGTAGCTAGTTGTTTGTTATGCGGGTTTGCCTACCATATCGCCACTATCTATCCTAGCGGCCGCGGTGGAGTAGCCGAGCGGTCTAAAGCGTCTCGCTGCGGAGCGCGCGGTTGCTCGCCGTGGAGGTTCGAGTCCTCCCTAGGGCATGGGTGTGTGTGTTTGTCCTTAGGTTAGTTTACCTAGGTTTAAGTAGTTTGTAAGCTACGGACTGATGACCACGCAGTTTGGTCCGATAGATTTACAAACATTTGAACATTTTTATCCTAGCGGCCTAAAATTATAGATATCGTGATACCATTTTTTTTCTTCGTATATATCGTATTGTTGGCCACGAAAGGTTCAGTTTACATCATAAAAGAAGCCAGGCCCAAGTGAAAAGAAATCACCTGTCAATCGTCCCGAACCTGTTATGCTTTTTACTCTGCCCAGGCGCCACACAGTGGGACGGAATCCCCCAAAACGTGCCCAAAACACCGAAAAATGAATTTTCGACTCTCGGAATTTTAATGGGTAGGTTGGATAGGAGGAGGATTGGTGCAGGAGAGGTCGTCACCTTCGATACCAGTAGAGTTCAAAAGTGACCTTCGTCGAGAGCATACAGGGCGCTGTGAAAGCAAGGCAAATTTACTCTCGTTTGTGAGTGAATATTTTGGGGGTGAAGTGAAGAATTTCAGTTATACAAGATGGAAACGGTTGCTACAGGCATGTAGAAAATGTCCGTACACTAAATCGGTATAAATTTCATAGTTATCATATATATATATATTTTTCGCATGCCTGTGCAAACCGACCATGCTTTGACGAACTTGCATTTTCAACTAGAGCAAAAGTAGCATATACCGCAATACACCGCGGAATTTCAATTATTAGACTATTGATTGATTAATTGTCTGATGGAATTGACAAACAGCTGCGAAAATCTGCCATTTTTCTTGTATAATGAATATTTACAAGTGCCCATAAGGCTGACATTTCGTAGCATATAGTGGTCGATGCAGTGAGGGGCGCGGTAGGCTAAGGAACTATATTGTCTTTATTAGCTGCACTTATTACTTCTATCGTTGATTATACTATTACATTTATTATTTGTGTTTTGTCATCGACTTTGAAGATCGTTTCATTACATTATTGAATTACAATGTGTGTGGTATCGAAGATTTTTTTTCCGATATATTTTCGACAAATAGTCTGTTATTCTGTTATAATAAACAAATCACAATGGCAGTATATTACTTTTTAGTGTCTAAATACTATATACAGGGTGCGTCAAAAAGTTATACACACTTTGAAGTGTCAAAGAAAATGTATTTCCCGTTCTACAATGTTAAATTTCTGGAAATGGACAACTTTAAGTCCAATATGAAAAATAAATTTACTTTGAAAATTTGATTAATGTTCAAACTGGTGGCCTTCAGCATCAGTACATTTCTGAGTACGAGTCACCACTGATTCCGTACATCGTACCAAAGTGTCCAATGAGATATCTGCGCACACCGCTTGAACCTCATTCCAAAGTGTGTTCAGGTTACATGGTTTACGTTTGTACACATAATCTTTTACTGTTCCTCATAAGAAGAAATCCAGCAGTGTGAGGTCTGGAGAGCGTGCAGGAATCTCGATTGGTCTCCTGCGTCCTATCCACCGGCCTGGCACATTGTGATCCAGGTATGCTCGTACGTCCCTATGATAGTGCGGCGGGGCGCCATATTGTTGGAAATAAAACTCATCATTTCCGTATAATGCACGAATGGCAGGGAATATGGAGTCATCAAGCATTGTTAGGTACGTTTCTCCAGTAACAGTACCTTCAAAGCGGAAAGGCCCAATGAGTCCCCTTGCAGACAAACCACACCACACATTTACACAAGGCAAATTCACAGCCTTTTCAACTGTAATGTGAGGATTATCTTCAGCCCAGTACACACAATTGTGCCTATTGACAGTTCCATTGAGTTTGAACTGGGCTTCATCCGACCAATGCTACCCATAAATCCCGGTTCACGTCTCACCATCTCCTGAACCCATTCACAAAATTCTAAACTTCGTCGTCACTTCGCTGTTGCACCAGCATTGGAATGTACACACGAAACCTGCCTTTCTTCAGAATGCGTAGCACACTACTAGCACTTACATTACTCTCACTTGCCACTTGCCTTGAAGATATTTGAGGCGAATCATCACTTGTAGCTGTACGAGGTCGCCCTGATCGACCTTTATGCCCATCACACACTGTTCCATGAATTTCGAATTTGTCTCGTAGACATGTAATTGTTAACCTTGAAGGTGGTTCTCTACCAGCCGCGGTGGAGTAGCCGAGCGGTCTAAAGCGTCTCGCTGCGGAGCACACGGGTGCTCGCCGTGGAGGTTCGAGTCCTCCCTGGGGCATGGGTGTGTGTGTGTGTGTGTGTTGTCCTTAGGTTAGTTTACCTAGGATTAAGTAGCTTGTAAGCTGCGGACTGATGACCACACAGTTTGGTCCGATCGATTTACAAACATGTTCTTTATCATACTCACTTCTCCAATGTCTTCGAACCGCAGCTACATTCTCAAACTTCCCGTACCACTTAATTATCTGCTTCCGCTTTTCAAAGCTCAAATGCACGTCCGTCATGTTGAAGTTACTTCCTTGCCACTGCTGCCACCTGTTGAAGAAACATAACATTACTTTCTCGCAAATATTTAACCTTGTAGAACGGAAAATAAATTTTCTAAGACAGTTCAAAGTGTGTGTACATTTTTAACGCGCCATGTATATGCAGTTATTAACAAATTATTATGGATTGTCGTGTGTCACGTTGCTATATTAGCGCCGCCATTTCTTTTAGACAATTTTTACCATCAAATTCGTAATCAGTGATCTCAAACACCCCCAGGTGATGAGTTTTGTGTAAATTAAAGGCTTATTAGGGTTTTGGCCGCCGGCCGCGGTGGCCGAGGAGACTGAGGCGCTTCAGTCACGGTCTGCACGGTCACTACGGTCGGGGGTTCGAATCCCCCCCTCGGGCATGGATATTTGTGCCGTCCTAGTTCGTAAGTAGTTCATAAGTAGTTTGTAAGTTTAGGGACTGATGACCCCGTAGTTAAGTCCCATAAGCTTTACAAACATTTGAACACTTGAACATTTGGTTTTGGCCACTGTGCGCCGGGGTATATAGCAGACGGCGAAGGATAAGTTGGCGCTACTTCCTGGTCACGTGATGTGCGGATGACAACAGGTTCCGCCGTGGCAGCGCGTTCTGCAGGCGCCGCGTCCGCCATCTGGTGGGCACCCCGTAACAGCAGTCATGTGTCTGATGCAGGCGCCGTGTAGGCAGCACGCATTCCCCAGTTGTCTGAAGTGTTGTCGTTGCATTAGGGGACAGTCTACCGTATGGCATTATACACTACAGTGTAAGACAAGCGAATCCAGCAACACTTCGCAGTTCTAAATGTGCATGGGAACTGCGTATCTACATCTACATCTATACTCTGCAAATCACTTCTGAGTGCCTGGCAGAGGGTTCATTAACCACTTTCAAAACCTTTCTCTACCGTTCCATTCTCTAAGAGTGCGCGGGAAGAACAAACACCTAAATCGGTCCGTTTTCGATCTGATTTCTCTTCTTTCATTGGGATGCTCATGTCTCCCTATGTAGGTGGGTACTAGTAAAATATTTTCACATACAGAAGTAAATGTCCGTGATTGAAATTTTGCAAATCTCACCGCAACGAATAAATCCAAATTTTCACATTCCTAGCATCAAAATAGTCTTAGTTGCATCCTTAAAAGATTGTCCTTTATTTCACCCGCTTAATGGTTGAATTACCAAAACACGTGTTTTTAAAATTCCAATCAAAACTATAAATCCGAAATTTTGCGTGTCTTGCATCAAAATTGCCTTAATAGGAAAGTATTTTCCAAAAAACTGTTAATCCCCTATTTCACCCCCTTAGGGATGGAAATATCGAAAAATCTCTGATGCCTACAGTGTAAGATAAACAACGTCCACAAATTTAAAGTTTCTATCGTCGGTAAATTCACTTTTCAGCGCTATTTTCTGTCTTTTAGAAACGGATCGAGAACGCCACATTTCTTTCTTACTTTTTAGCATCTTTCTTGCTAGTTTTACTTTTCAAACTGCAGTACGCACTTATTTTTCTTTTTTCTTACGCTTGTTGCAGAAAACAACTGAAGAATATGCATCACATTTCGCTGTATGTAACCTCTTTGCTGTCACAGTGTCAGAAGTCATCGCTGGTGTTCAGTCAGAATTTTCTATAAGCTGGCGACTTTCGACCACTATATCTTCCGCCCTCTTATAGCTATTGACACGGAACTTTGTACTACAACAACGTTCGTCTCCATTGTGTAGTTTTCGCTGGAGAGCAAAATATTGACACCCACATGTAGAAATTTAGGTACGTCGGTAACTTTCAACTTCCATATCTTCCACCCCCTTATCGTTATCAACCCTCTACCACCATAGTGCACAATGGGAGACTGATACCTGCTACCACATATAAACACTATTCGTTTGCGATGTGTAGTTTTTGCTGCAGAGTGAAATATAGACACAAACACCTCAATTTATATATCCATCTCATCGTACTCCACACTGTGCCCACGTCCACCTTCTCCTCCCAGACACCTCTTTGTATCGAACTCCTCCATTTTCACAGATTGTTGCCTCCTTCATCTCTGAAAAGGACATAGCGCTGTTACTTTCACGGTGATTATTGAAGTGGTGTCTAAGTTTATTGTGAGGTGCCCTCCGAAATGCTCCGCTTATTTTGAAGATTGAGTATGCAAAGTTTCATCAAGGTCTGAATAAAACTGTATCTTCTGTGGAAGTTTGACAGTAAAATACTGCTTTGAAGATCAGGCATACAAAACTTCATCGTAATCGCATGAACGATACGACAGCCCATATAGGCGAACAAACATAGGGTAAGGTGGTACAAATTCTATATAGGTACAATTCCGATCAACATAATTTGTCAGTCTCGTAGTGTTGGTAGCACTTGCCTTTGTGTGGCGTTGTAGTGTAGCAGGTTTCTGCAGTTCCTCCTGTCTTTTCCAAGAATACACCACTTTCCGCTACGGAGATATAATTTTTGTCTGTTAAGAGGCATGTGCCGCAACTTCGTCGAACGCGCTCTTATAAATTTTCTAGTTTCCACGCGCTTGCAAATTTTATGTTATTGCAATGTTTGATACTACGAAGTATGCGTTGGTGCACGAGGGAACAAGTGCTTTTTATGTGGAAGAAGCCAGTGATAAAAATTTTACGAGGAAGTGATCATAATTGTACCTAGTGTGGTACATTTTCGATCGATTTTTCACAGTTCTGTAACCTTTTTTCGTGTTTACACTAACCTTTCTAATGGTCTAATATTTCTGTTACATATTCGTTAAACATCCAAGAACAAGTGCCATAGTTAAAATTATTTCTTTTCACAACATATTTCCAGTAACAACAACATTTCTCCGAAATGATCGAAATTCTACCACCTTACCCTACAAAGACACACATTCATATTTGGATATTAGATATTTATTTCGTAAGCATCATTGTGGGTGTATTGTTTTTTAATGTGCTTATTATGTGTGATGAAATATGATATAAAACCGACAGACCTATGAATCGGGATTAAAATATATCAAGGAAGAAATCCGACAAGGAAATGGAAATGGATGAATCCTTTTCGGCAGTTTGGCAACACAAGCGGTTTACTTTATTATTATTTATTTTCGTTACAGCCATCTATGGGTTACGTTTACTTAACTTCCCTCACTTTGTAAAGTTCTCTTCCTTCCTCTTTCGCCAGTACTCCTTCATCCTTTGGCTTACTCTTGCACGTTCTTCTGCCGAGAATACTCTGTTCTTCCTCTTTTTCTCCTCGAAGAAATCCTTCACCTCGGCCACCAATTTCTTCTATTATGATACCGCATTTTTCTAGGTCCCAGTGAAGTTCTTTCACCTACTGAACTTGTCTTCTTGTCTTCCTGTTCTCCTGAAAGAGAAGAATCTTGTTGGTGGGCTTCTCTGATTCAATTCTTTTAATAGGTCCATAGTCTTCTTTTCTTCATTGTGGTGGTGATTATTTTCAAATCGTTAATAAAGTTCTTGATTTGATCTTATGCGGAACGTTAATTTATTTGTTATTTTACTGGGCCCCAGAATCTTTCTTAGGGATTTCCTTCCTATCTTTTCCAAATCTGAAAGTCCCTTCCTGACTATTGTCTCAGATGAACATTCAGGTTTGACGACTGAGCTATAGTGTCGGAATTTGGCCTGGTACGAGAGTGATTTAGATTTGTATCTGTTTTGACACAATCTGAATGATATTTCCATTTTTTTGTCCGTTCAATTGCTCCCTTTTCATTGTCGTTTGGAGTCAAACCTCTCCTAGGTGCTTGAAACTCTGAACTATTTTGACGTCGCCAAACGTGGTCCTCATTGTCCAGATTGGATCAGTGACATTTATGTTCATATATTGTGTCTTCTCAAAAGATATTGTCAATCCTGCATTCACTGCTGTTTACTTTATTGATTTTATAGTTTTTAAGAAACACTTTTTTAAATTTATTAACAAGAAATATTGATGTTTTTCTGCAGAAAATATTTTTTGTGAACTTCCTATTGGGGAATATCAATGAATGTAGTACCAGAGGTAGCTTTTTATGTCATGCAGAGTCTCTGAAAATTTCATTCATTTATCTATGATATTTTCTGATATAATGGGGCATATTTATTGAAAATTTTAGTTTGCGGGAAATGGACTCTGAAGAAAAACTTTTGAAATTTGTTACTTACAAATAAAAACTGTTCTCCTGGGAATGTTGGCCCTTATTTGGCCTCTAGCAGGTCTTCCAGCTTCTTTTTCACCGTCCTGGATGTCTGTCATGCTTTCTTGGCCATATTAGATGTAGACCTGTCTGCATCAGCTATACACATTTTATCGTAATGTTGCAGCCCAGTGATCATATTTTCACCAGGATTCATTCCCAGCTTTTTCAGCACCAAACACTTTCTAATATTACCACAATCCAATGTAATAACATCACACTAACTCCCAGTTTCTTTGTATGCAGGCCTAAAAATACAGTTTAGGAAGGCGATTCCAAAATATACTGTAGAAACATTGATTTGGGTTCTGTGTCTGCCCATGCAGACATTTCATTAGGTCAGGATGAGCCAAATCTCTGAAAAAATAGGTTTAATTGCTGTAATAACAGCAGCAGGAAGAGAATTCTGGTGAGAATAAGATTCTCCAGTTGCCAAAGCCCTATTTTATTTGGGCCACGAATTTTCTCCTGGTGGACCAATGAATGACATGGCTTACCATCAGTAGAGGACTTGTGGAAGAATGTGGGCCAGACATCTCTCTTCATTACCTCCAGATTTTGTTTCTCCTAATTGCTTGCCCATAGTATACACGTAAACAAGCAGTGCAAACTGAAGTATAACAACTACTCGCAATTACACTTGAACAAAACTGAGCTTGCCGTGGTGGCCGAGGGGACAGGAGCGCGCCAGTCACGGTCTGCACGGCCACTACGGTGGGGGGTTCGAATCCCCTCCCTCTCAGGCCTGTATATTTGTGCCGTCCTTATTGTTGGCTGGTTCATATGTAGTTAAGTCCCATAAGATATACAAACGTTTGATTTGAAATTTGAACAAAACTGACCGCGTGTTTGGGAGCGTCTTGTTTACAAACAGCAGAAGCAAGAGAATACCGACCGTTGCATACCAAGGATAGCCAACACACTTGGGAGTTAAAAAAAAAAAACTCCCTAATGTGCAATGTAAGCTCTAAGCTCTAAAATATATGCAGAAAAGCGGGTGACAGAAAAGTGGGCGTAACACACAAACACACGTGGTTCATTAAATGCTCGAAACTAAATTTTTCAGCAAAATCCTTTTCAGAGAAATTAATACCTTAATCTATCGAAATAATTGATAAATCTGAAGCATTGAATTAAAATTTGTGTTACGGCCGGGAATCGAACCCGGACCTCCAAGCTTACTAGGCAGATGTCTTAACCGCTAGACTACCACACCACTAACGATTAAGGCGCCTTGGAATAGTCTATGTACGATTTCCCTCCACATCACAAACTTTAATTCAGCTTCTGTGTTCCAAAGATAATTGCCACTACTGCCAAGGCTCTCCATGCAACGGAATAGCATCTCGGCAATGGACATGGTGGAACAAGCCGCACCACAAATTTTAATTCAATGCTTCAGATTTATCAATAATGTTTTGACATATTTGAGACGTAAATCCATCTCTGGGATTGTTTATTTGTATTAATTGATATCTATCGAAATAAGATGAAAACCGAAAATCGATTTTTTCGACCTGAACCACGGTGTGGTCTCCTTTATCGGACTATAGCTGTGTTGATGTCGTTCACAAATTTCCTGTTAGTGAGGACAGACTTTTTTTATGTAGAAACGTTGTCGTGCCCAGCCACAAGTGATAAAAGGACACTGGCTACAGCCTCTGTTGGGGTGTCTCGTCGCTGCGCGGGAGGTCGGTGCTGCTCGTTATAACGACTAACGACTGCCCTTTCTGGGCGGGTGTGCCCTTTCAGTGCTTCGGAGCGCAGGACTGTGTATTTTCCGGCGCCGACGCTCTTTCCGGGAAGCGTGGGTTCCGCTTTCGCTTTCGCCCTCGGCGTTAAATCCCCGCTTAGCCCGGCGGCGCCGGGGCGACTGGCGTCGCTGCGCGTCGCGACGCCGGCATCGATTGCGGCGGTATCGATTCCGGCTGCGGCCTGGTCGACGCGGCGGCGCCTGCAGGCCTAGTTACCCCCCCCCCCCCCCAGCCGGCGCCGCGGGCGGCTGACGTGGCGTTTGCGACAGCTGTCGCCGCCTATCTGACCCCCCATCTAGCGCCACCTGATGGACGATAGCGCGCTGCACTGACATCAAACAGTCTGTCCACTCTGACCTGCTGAAGCTATACCCAAGGTGTCTACACCAACGCTCCCCTACCGTATTAAGTGTAACACGCCTATTTTTTTAAATAATAATATATTAATAATCAAAGATAAAATAAAAAATATATTAGATCGTACGAGGGGCGTTTGAAAAGTTCTTGCAAAGTCCGAGGGATGGCACCACCAACGCATCGAGGTCATGTTCACATAGTAGCATCTATGGAAAGAACGCACACCAAAGAGAGAATATACCTCTAGGGGCGGTGAAAATTAAATAACTCTGTTAATTTTAATGGTGTTCAGTGAAGCCTTGTCTATGTTCACTGAAAGCTACTCTCCAAATGAAATCCTAAGTAGACAATGACGTGTTGTTTTGAAGGTGCAGTGTGCTAAATTTTATCAAGATTGGAATAAAACCGTAGATTTTGTCGACGTCCATAAGTAAAGTACCCTCTGCATACACCATACAAAACATTATGCACGCAGTGACCTTCCTCAAAGTTTGTAGCTCAAGTGTGAAAAATGTCATCATGATCGGTATACAAATGGCAGATTTTGTTGGTAACAACAAGTTCCTTCTGCTCGTGCTTTTCACACCAATGATTCGGTACGCTTGGTATATATCAAAGATGACAGCAAAAAAACCATCATTTAAAAATCTGAATGAAGTGTGCTTTCTCTTGAAGCACATTTTTTTTTTTTTTTAATTTCTTACTTTAAATTGCTTACATAAAATCCACATGGTGTGAACAATTTTTATGTTTTAAATGTTTCTTTGATGATTATCACCCTGAAAAATATAACGTAACTCCCGAAGAGAGCTGATAGAATATTCAGAAATTTTATATCATTCGAAACTTTGCCGAATTCTGAAAAATAACTGTTTAGTCAAGTTAAGCGGAATATATTAATACTGCACTGATAAACTGAATTGTTCAATCATATTTAAAAAAATTTCGTCAGGATTATACAGGAATATAACTGTAGAATCTCAGGAAGTCCATGTGTAAAGAATCCTTCGTCATGCACCATCCAAAATTTTATATGACAGTGACCTTCCACTCGTCTTGAAGGTCAAATGTCCGAAATGTCATGAAGATTTTAGGATTAATGTGTTGTTGTGGTCTTCATCCCGGAGACTGGTTTGATGCAGCTCTCCAGAATACCCTATCCTGAGCAAGCCTCTTCATCTCCACATAAGAACGGCAACCTACATCTGACTGAATCTGCTTACTGTATCCATCTCTTGGTCTTCCTCTGCGGTTTTTACCCCACACACTTCCGTCCAACGCTAAATTCACAATTCCTTGATGTCTAAGAATGTGTCCTACCAATCTATCCCTTCTTTTAGTCAAGGTATGCCAGAAATTTTTCTCCCAAATTCTGTTCAGTACCTCCTCATTAGTTACGCGATCCACCCACCTAATCTTCAGCATTCTTCTGTAGCACCATATTTCAAAAGCCTCAATCCTCTTCCTATCCGCACTGTTTATCGTCCATGTCTCACTCCCATACAAGGCAACACTCCATACAAATGCCTTCAGAAAGGACTTCCTTAGGCTTAAATCAATATTCGATGTTAACAAATGTCTCTTTTTCAAGAACACTTTTCTACCCATTGCTATTCTGCATTTTATATCCTCTGTACTGAGACCATCGTTTGTTATTTTACTGCCCAAGTAACAAAACTCATCTACCTCCTTTATTGCTTCGTTACCCAATCTAATTCCTTCAGCATCACCTGATTTTCTTAGACTGCACTCCATTACCCGAGTTTTGCTCTTGTTCATCTGATATGCACCTTTCAGCACACTGTCCATTCCGTTAAATTGCTCTTCCAGGTCCTTTGCTGTATCTGACAGAATTACTATGTCGTCGGCAAATCGCAATGTTTTTAATTCTTCACCCTGAACTTTAATTCCTTCTCCAAATTTCTCCTTGCTTTCCTTTATAGCTTGCTCAATGTACAAATTGAATAACATTGGAGAAATGCTACAACCCTGTCTTACTCCCTATCCAACCACTGCATCCCCTTCATGCCCTTCAACTCTGACAACCGCTGTCTGGTTTTTGTACAAGTTGTAAATAACCTTACGCTCCCTATATTTTACTCCTGCTTGCTTCAGAACTTGAAAGAGTTTATTCCAATCAACATTGTCAAAAGCCTTCTCCAAATCTACAAAAGCTAGAAATGTAGGTTTGCCTTTTCTTAATCTATCTTCAAGGATAAGCCCTAAAGTGAGTATTGCCTCCCGTGTTTCTACATTTCTCCTGAACCCCCAACTGATCTTCCCCGAGGTCGGCTTCTACCAGCTTTTCCAGCTTCTGTATATAATTCGTGTTAATATTTTGCAACCATGACTTATTAAACTGATGGTTCTGCAGTTTTCACACCTGTCTGCACCTGCTTTCTTTGGAATGGGGATTATAACATTTTTCTTAAAGTCTGAGGGTACTTCACCTGTCTCATACATCTTACACACCAGGTGAAACAATTTTATCATGGCTGGTTCTCCCAGAAATTTCAGTAGCTCTGAGGGAATATCATCTACTCCAGGGACCTTGTTTCGACTTAGGTCTTTCAGGGCTATGTCAAATATTCTCTCAGTACAGTATCTCCTATTTCATCTTCATCTACATCCTCTTCCCTTCCTACAATATTGTCTCGAAGTTCATTTCCTTTGTAGAGCCCCTCTACATACTCTTTTCGCCTTTCAGCTTTCCCTTCTTTGCTGAGAACTGGTTTTCCATCAGTGTCCTTGATATTCATAGAGCTGTTTTTCTTACCTCCAAATGTTTCTTTTATTTTCCTGTAGGCTGTATCTATATTTCCCCTATTTATACATTCTTCTACACCCTTGCATTTGCCTTCTAGCCACTCCTGCTTAGCCATTTTGCACTTCCTGTCAATCTCATTTCTTAGTCGTCTGTACTCCATTTTGCCTGTTTCATTTATTGCATTTTTATATTTTCTCCTTTCATCGATTAAATTTAGTATCTCCTGTGATATCCAAGGATTTTTTGTAGGTCTCGCCTTCCTACCTATTTTGTTCTCTGCTACCTACACTATTTCATCTCTCAATTTTACCCGTTCCTCCTCTACTGTTTTATTTTCCCCTGTTTCTGTCAATAGTTGCCTAAAGCTCCTTCTGAAATTCTTAAGAACTTCAGGTTCCTTCAATTTATCCAGGTCCCATTTCCTTATTTTCCTACCTTTTTGTAGTTTCTTCAGTTTCAGCCAACAGTTCACAATCAACAAGTTATGGTCAGAGTCTATATCTGCCCCTGCCTATGTCTTACACTTTAAAACCTGATTCCTAAATCTATGTCTTACCATTATAAAATCTATCTGGTATCTCCCGATGTCTCCTGGTCTCTTCCACGTATACAACCTTCTTTTGTGATTCTTAAACCAGGTGTTTTTTATAACTAAATTATGTTCTGTGCAAAATTCTACCAGGCGGCTTCCTCTTTCATTCCTTTTGCCCAGACCATATTCACCTATTATCTCCCCTTCCCTTCCTTATCCTACTACCGAATTCCAGTCTCCCATAACAATTAAGTTTTCCTCTCTCTTAATTGTCTGAATAATTTCCTTTACCTCCTCATATATTTCTTCGATTTCCTCATTATCGGCAGAGCTAGTTGGCATATAAACCTGTACTACTGTTTCCGGTGTTGGCTTCGTATGTATCTTGACAATGATAATGCGATTGCTGTGCTGGTCATAGTAGTTTACCCGCATTCCTATTTTTTATTCATTATCAATCCTACTCCTGTGATACCCCCCATCTGATTTTGTGTTTATAATCCTGTACTCACCTGACCAGAAATCCTGTTCATCCTGCCACCGAACTTCACTAATCCCCACTATATCTAACTTCAACCTATCCATTTCCCTTTTTAAATTTTCTAATTTTCCTGCTCGATTAAGGTATCTAACATTCCACGCTCCGACCCGTAGAATGCCAGTATTGTCTTTCCTGATGATCACATCCTCCTGAGTAGTCCCCGCCCGCAGATCCGAATGGGGGACTATTTTACCTCCGGAATATTTTACCCGAGAAGATTCCATCATCATATAGTCATACAGTAGAGCTGCATGTACTCGGGAGAAGTAACGACTGTAGATTCCCCTTGCTTTCAGCAGTTCGCAGTAACTGCATGGTAAAGCCATGTTAGCTGGTGCTACAAGGCCAGCTCAATCATCCAGACTGTTGCCCCTGTAACTACTTAAAAGGCTGCTGCCCCTCTTCAGGAACCACACGTTTGTCTGGCCTCTCCACAGATACCCCTCCGCTGTGGTTGCACCTACGGTACGGCTATCTGTATCGTTGAGGCACGCAAGCCACCCCACCTCGGCAATGTCTGTGGTTCATGGGAGTGGTTAGGATGAACAAGTTTCCTTATTCGCAAGTCGCATGACGCCACAGGTTTTCAACCGTATAATTGTTTATGACGTCATATATCCTGAACTATATGTCGCAAGCAGTTCTTACCCCTACATCAATTGTGACCTCATGGAAAGAATATGTGTACCAAATTTGGTTGAAATCGGTACAGTGGTTTAGAAGCAGACGTAGCATGATGCAGTACTTTTCCGTGCACATCATTGTTTATTACGTCATATCTCCTGAACTATTTGTCGTACAGTCATTTAATGGTGCCTATGACCATCGCGAAAGTGCTAGGGCCGGCCGCGGTGGCCGAGGTGACTGAGGCGCTCCAGTCACGGTCAGCACGGCCACTACGGTCGGGGGTTCGAATCCCCCTCGGGCATGGATATTTGTGCCGTCCTAGTTCGTAAGTAGTTCATAAGTAGTTTGTAAGTTTAGGGACTGATGACCCCGTAGTTAAGTCCCATAAGCTTAACAAACATTTGAACTTTTTTTTTTTTTTTTTTTTTTTTTTTTTTTTTTTTTTTTTTTTTTTTTTTTTGAAAGTGCTAGGAATATGATGACAGTGTTTCACCACGATCGGTTGAACGGTACGACCGCGCATAGAATATGAACACACAAACATTCCTTTGTCTGCATGTCCTCTGTGTGTTCATAAACCATTCATTCTATTGCAATGAAACTTTGGTGGACTGTTCATCGTACGCCCACAAAAAAGCACGACACGTAGCCCGTACGATATGACGTCATAAACAATGAGAGGCCACGGCGTGAGAATACCCAGATTTATGCGTCAATTATTGGAAAATGGGAGTAGTTAGGGATCTGCAACAAAGTTTACATGTAATTTCGGACGTTTATGAAGCGTTTTGTAACTGACCCCGCCCCCACACAAAATGGTGAACTGAAAAGAAGTCTACCGCTCACAATAGTTTCGCTGTAGATGCCCTAAAACTCTGGTATTAGGCATGCCCTTGTATCGAATAAAGTTTGCATTGCAAATTTGCATGTTACTATTTATTTTTGTCTGCAAGTCTCCCTTCATTTTCTTGCATCCAAAATAAGCAATCTGTTTTCTTAATCGCTATCTATATAAAAGCGAAAGGACACTCACTCACTGAAATCTCGAAAACTACTTCACCTAAGAAACTGAAATTCGGCAGGAATGTAGTTTATAGGTAAAAAACGTCAGCTAAGAAAATATTTTGTGATAGTTGTATGGCGGAGCATACTTCTCCTACGGACTCACGAAATCTACACTTTCATTCCGATCTTCACGAAATTTCACACGTTTGACCTTCAAAACAATGTCACTGTCTACCTTAGGATTCATACGGTGCATGGGGGAGGGTACTTAACAACATAAAAATGGATCTCTAAATATCTTGGTCGTGCCATAACTTGAGAACGGCTCGTCTGGTTACAGAGATCTTTTATTTTATTTATGTATTTGGTGTTTTTCTTCTTTTCTTTCTCAGAACAAGGGTTGTATGAAATGAAACTGGAATACTTGAGAACAACAAAGTGCGCGGTTGCTTGCCGTCGGAGATTCGAGTTCTCCCTGGGGCATGGATGGGTGTGTTGACCTTACTTAGTTTACCTAGGTTTAAGTAGTTTCTAAGCTACGGACTGATAACCACGCAGTTTGGTCCGATAATTTCCGAACATATGAACAACAAAGTGCCTTTTTAATGTAACCCTGCGTTTCTACTGCATAGAAATCTGTAGTTTTATTCCGATATTGATGAAATTTTGCACACTCTACCTTAAAAACAAGAGGAATGTCACTGTCTGTATAAAATTTCATTCGGTGCGTGGTGGAAAGTACTTAACTTACGGAACTTCACCAAATGCATAATTTTGTTCCGATCTTGATGCATTTTTACATACAAGACCTTTAAATCAAGAGGAAGGTCACTGTATATATAAATGTTTGTATGGTACGTGACAGAGAGAATCTTGCAGAAAACTTTGCTGAGAGAAGGAGAGGTGGAAACGAACAGAGAGAGGGGAGAGAAAGAGATGGATGCTAAGAGTAGAGGGAAGGGGAGGTGGACTACGAGTGTGTAGGATAAATACCCGGGCAACGCTGGGTTTACAGCTACTATTAGATATAACTGAGCTACAGCAAAGCGTGGCGAGGTTAGTTAATAAATAATATTAAATTTGGCCCAGCGGACGTTACACATGCCACGTCAGTGATAGTCACACCATGAGTTTCATACATCTTGAGAGTTAAGAGTTTAAACGGGATGTGTGTGTGAAGCGGCATATTTCACTAAACGGAACGATTTATTTATTCTTTCTTCGCGTGCACTATTAGAGTATGGAACGGTAGAGAAAGGTTATGTCTAGGTTATCACCATACAACTTGTCAATTCATTTTTTCATGAGCAATAAAGCGAACTGAAACATGATTGTTATATCTCTATTCCATTTTTATGAATACGGTCATGAAACCCCAGAATTGTGGTAATGCGACACTTTGTTGTGTGTGTAGAAAGGAGAAATTGTCACACTCACGCCAGGTCAGTGATAGTCGTACCATGAGTTTCGTACATCGTTGAAAGTTAGGAGTTTAAGCGGGATGTTTCAAAAATGTTCAAATGTTTGTTAAGCTTATGGGACTTAACTACGGGGTCATCAGTCCCTAACCTTACAAACTGCTTATGAACTACTTACGAACTAGGACGGCACAAATATCCATGCACGAGGGGTGATTCGAACCCCCGACCGTAGTGGCCGTGCTGACCGTGACTGGAGCGCCTCAGCCACCGCGGCCGGCAAGCGGGATGTTTGGATGAAGCTTTGCCTTGTGATTGTATGATGGGTAGCTCCCTCCGATGATACGTTGTTCCCGGTCGCCACGAAAAACAGTTCAGGCAGTTCAGTCCCGGTCGTAGTGGCCGAGCGGTCTGCGGCGGGCCAGTCACTGTCTGCACGGCCGCTACGGTCGGGGGTTCGAATCCCCCTTCGGGCATGGATGTTTGTGTCGTCTTTAGTATAAGGTAGTTCGTAAGTAGTTTGTAAGTTTAGGGACTGATGACCCCGCAGTTAAGTCCCTTACGCTTAACAAACATTTGAACATTTTTGAGCAGTTCGGTCGTGATACAGAGCGGCAGAAATTCTCTGACATGGACTGCGCGCTCGGTTGACGTCACTCACGTCGCGCTCGGAGCGCGTCTCCGTGTCGCCCAGATCTGTGGTCGTTAATCTCAGTTTATCTGCACCAGCCCCACTAAAAGTGATTGATGAACCGCCGGCGAAGGCAGGCCGCAATTTACTGCCCTCTGTGTACACGGCGCCAGTCAAACAACGTGGTCACCGATCCCAACTGGTTGACAGCGCCGGGGCAGGGAAGGCGGTGGAAGCGCCCAGCTCACGAGTCTACGTGAAATACTACTGGCTATGTGGCTATGTTAGGTTGCGTCTCAATAGAATTATGATTCTCCAGAGGCTACAACTATGACAAATGTAGAATTTTCATGGATTTGATCGCCAGGCAGCAGTGTCATACGTACATATTTTGTCATCTTTATGCCACCCATCAAGGGAAAGCTTCACCCAAACATCCCGCTTAAAGTCTTACCTTCCAACGATTTACGAAACTCGTTGTACGACTATCACTGACCTGGCGTGTGTGTGACAATTTCTCCTTTCTGCACACACAACAAAGTGTCGCATTACCACAATTCTGGGGTTTCATGACCGTATACATAAAAATGGAATAGAGATTGTGAGATTACCGCCCAATAGAAATATTGGTAATTAATAGCATTTGATAATTAAACAGTATGAAGTTCACTGCAAACATTGACCATGCCAATGCACTAAATGTTACACAATTTTAATATTATTAATTATGGTAGCAATGTATGTACACAGTTGGGTGACAACATTTATAGTTGGGCCATAGGTAGAAATTCTCCACGTTGAGATTTGCTGTGTGCTTGTAGCTGACGGAAGGCCAGCGAGCAGGCCGACTTTGGTGGCTTGTTCCAGCTTAGGATTTTCCAGTTTTCGTTTCCGGTGAGGGGAGAGAGGGACAATGGCGAGTGCCAGGCACAGTGCAGTGAGCAGCGTGAAATAAAATATTCTAATACTACTGGCATTTGAAGTAATATGATGGAACCTTTAAGGCCCTCATTACAAAATTGCCTGTTGATAAATAAACAATACATTAGCTGATATAGTCACATCTGGCGTAATATGTTTAATTGACAATGAAAAGTAATAAATTACCAATGAATACAAGACAGTTACACAACTAGCATGGCAATGTTTGTTTATAAAAATAATATATTAACTATTTCTCATTTTATTTTCAATTAATCTTGTGTATTTTATCTTGAAGCATTCAGTTAAATCACTTATTTGTGATATAAAAAATTGCACGATTATGATAAATAGTACAAAGGATGTTTATACCAACATAAAAACCTAACAAGACATTTATTTAATGTGTAGTGCAATTATTTTGATTTTAAGTAAAGTTTTAGACATGTATTGGCTGAGCGCTGTACGTTGGCAAATCGGTTAGAGCAGCTCACATGGGGAAGTTGATGACGTAGGGAAAACCCCGGCAGTGCGCGCGCGCGCGTGACGATTCGGGTCGCTCGGCATCAGTCGGCATGTGGAACTCCAGGTGGAAGGTTATAGATTTGTGTGTGGCAATCGCCACGTGTGGTTGCTCGTCGTAGACTGCACTAAGTTGAATCGAGTGCTACTGTGTGTTGGTGAATATTTAGCCGGTGAAACAAGGTGTGCATCGCATTGAATTAAAGTGACTGTGATTTGTTAATGTAACACGTGTCGTCGCATAGGCATGAACATAAACGGAGTTTGAGACAGCAACATGGTGGGAAAACAATTTGCGACAAATATTCATTTTGTCTGGGGGCTCACGAGCTATAACTTTATTTGATAAATGTGTCGACGTACAGACGTTTCAGCCACAGGGTTTTAATATAGTGTAATAAACAACATAAAGTGAACTTTCACGTGTTTTCAAAATTAGTAGTTAGTATACCCTTTTCTCTCATGAACTTGACTTTATTATGATTTTTTTGTTTGTTAATCATATGCAGGGAAGGAAAGCTGCGAACGTGTGATATCATCCCCTAGAAAACGAGTCAAGCAGTAGCAATCGCAGTTCCTGTGTTTTTGCATGTTTAGGAATTTGGTTCGCAGTTGATGGTTGTGAGTTTTAAAAATTAAACTTTCCCTATTTTAAACTCTCACCCCGACCTTCACTCTCACAAGATGTAACAATCATATTTCAGTTCGCTTTATTTCTCATGAAAAAATGAATTGACAAGTTGTATGATGATAACCTACACATAACCTCTCTCTACCGTTCCATTCTCTAATAGCGCGCGGGAAGAAAGAACAACTAAATCGTTCCGCTTTCGATCTGATTTCTCATATTTTATTGGGATGGTCATGTTTCCTTGTGTATGTGGGTGCTAGAAAAATATGTTCACATTCAATGCCGGTGATTCAAATTTCGCAAATAGATCTCGCTGCAACGAATAACGTCGTTCTTTTAATCATTTCCACTTCATATCGTGCAACATTTCCGTGACGCTCCCCCCCCCCCTATAACGCGATAAAACAAAACGAGTTGCCCTTCTCCAAACCTTCTCAGTGTTCTCCGTCAGTCCCACCTGGTGAGGGTCCCACACTGGACAACAGTACTTCAGGAGAGGACGCACAAGTGTGATGTAGGCAGTCTCTTTGGTAGAGCTGTTGCATCTTCGAAACGTTCTGCCAATGAAACATACCTTTGGTTCGCCTTCGCCACAATATTTTCTGTGTGATCTCTGCAGCCTAAGATGTTCGTAATTGTAACTCCTAGGTACTTGGTAGAACCTACGACATTATGGTTTGACTGATTTATCGTGTAATTGAACTTCAGCGGGTTTCTTTTAGTGGTCAAGTGTATTACCCCACACTTTTCATTGTTTAGTGTTAATTGCTAATTTTCACACCGTGTATAGATTTTGACTAAATCGCTTTGGAATTGCTTTTGATCCTCTGTTGACTCACAATCCGATAAACGACAGCATCATCCGCGAGCAGTCTAACGGAGCTATTCAGATTGTCTCCTAAATCGTTTATAAACACAAGGAAAGGGTAGGGGACCTATAACGCTTCCCTGGGAACCACCAGATATTACTACGAACTGTGTCCTTTCTGATAGGAAATTGTGAATCCAATCGCACAATGGGGGCGATATTGTATAAGCACGCAATTTCATTGCAATCCGCTTGTGAGGTACAGTGTCAAAAGCCTTCCAGAAATTCAGAAATATAGAATCGATTTGAGGACCCTTGTCGATGGCACTTATTACTTCATGTGAATAAAGGGCAAGCTGTGTTTCGCAAGCTGTTATTATGAAAACAAAATATAACTTTAAAAATGAAACTCACATATGAATTAGGAATCGGAGGAAGTCATCCCTGTGCCGTTTAGCTGTTCGATTGCCTTCTACGAACTCCAGTGGCGTGCTTGTCCCTACATAATGCCATCCAAAAACATCAGGCAACAACCACCATGCTGTAGACACTGGGCGTCGTGTATTAGACGTTCAGGCTGACCAGACTGAGACGATTGTTGAAGGCGGATGCTTGTCTCGTCTGTAAAATGCACAGGGTATTGAAGGTAGCAGAGGATCATATAGGCAGAATTACAATGCCTAACACAAATACCTGGATAACACAGGAGATACTGAACTTCACTGATGAGAGGCGAAAATATAAAAATTCAGCAAGTGAAGCAGGCAAAATGGAGTACAAACGTTTGAAAAATGAGATTGACTGGAAGTTCAGACTAGCTAAGCAGGAGTGGCTAGAGGACAAATGCAGAACCGTAGGATAATGTATAAGGGGAAAGATAGATACCGCCTACAGGAAATAAGAGATATTTGGAGACAAGAAAAGCAGCTGTATGAACATCAAGAACGTGACGGAAAACCATCACTAAGCAAAGAGGGGAAAACTTATAATAAGTCATGCTTGCAAAATACTAACACGAATTATTTACGGACGAATGGAAAGACTTGTGGAATCCAACTTTGGGGAAGATCAGTTTGGCTTTAGGAGAAATGTAGGAACACGCGAGGCAATACTCACATTACGACTTATCTTAGAAGATAGGCTAAGGCAAGGCAAACCTAAGTTTTTAGCGATTGTAGTTTTGGAGAAAGCTTTTAACAATATCGACTGGAATACACTCTTTCAAATTCTGGAGGTAGTAGGAGTAAAATATAAGGAGCTAAGAGTTATATTCAACCTATACAAAAACCAGACAGCGGTTATTAGAGTCGAAGGGCAAGAAAGGGACGCAGTGGTTGGGAAGGGAGTAAGACAGGGTTGTAGCCTTTCCCCAATGTTGTTCAATCTGTACATTCAGCAGGCAGTGAAGAAATGAAAGGAGAAATTTAGAGAGGGAATTAAAGTTCAGGGAGAAGAAATAAAAGCATTGCCGTTTGCCAATGAAATAGTAATTTTGTCCGAGACTGCAAAGGATCTGTAAGAGCAATTGAATGGAATTGATAGTGCCTTGAAAGTAAGGATAAGATGTACATTAACAAGAGTAAAACGAGGGTAATGGAATGTAGTGTCAGAAAATCAGACGATGCTGAAGGAATCCGGTTTAGGTAATGAGACAATAAAAGTAGTAGATGAATATTTTTATTTGGGTAGCAAGATAACTTCTGATGGCCGAAGTAAAGAAGATATAAAATGCAGAATGGCTACGGGAAGAAAAGCGTTTCTAAAGAAGCGAAACTTGTTAATATCCAATATTAGTTGAAATGTTAGGAAGTCCTTTCTGAAAGCATTTGTCTAGAGTATAGCATTGTATGGGAGTGAAACGTGGACGACAAGGATTACAGACAAAAAGATGATTGAAGCTTTTCAAATGTGGTGCTTCAGTCGAATGATCAAAATTAGATGGGTAGATCACGTTACTAATGAGTAGGTGCTTAATCGAGTTGGGGAGAAAAGGAGTTTCTGGCACAGGCTAAGAGAAGGGATAGATTGGTGGAACACATTCTGAGACATCAAGGAATTGTCAACTTAGCATTGGAGGAAAATGTGTGGGATAAAAATCGTAGAGGGAGAGCGAGGGACGAATGCAGCAAGCAGAGCCAAAGGATGTAGGTTGTCGTTCGTATTCTCAGATGAAGAGACTTGCACAGGACAGGGTAGCGTGGAGAGCTGCGTCAAACCAGTCTGCGGACTGAAGACCACAACAACAACAACAACAACAACAACAGCAACCAATTGCAACGAGTCCTCGAGTCCATCCAGTATGCTGTTGGGCCCGTGTGCACTACCTTGTACAGTGTCTAGGTGTCAAAGCTGGACCTCGTCATCGACGTCGGGAGTGAAGTTGTGTACAGTTCGAGTAGATATCATTAGTCAGCAGGATGCCGTTCCTCTCAGGGTTTCACCTAGCTGAAATTCAAAAGTAGCGGTCTTCAGCTGCTGTGGTGTTCTTCGGAAGGGAATAGCGTGGCAAGTCATCGACCCTGTATCTGTTGACCCTCCACTTCCGAACGACAACGCTTTGATCCACTCAGAGACTGTTGGAAACTTCCCTTAATACGATTCTCTCCTGACGCAAAGTAACAATGATGATACGATCCAACTTCGGATTGATCACCTAGGCATGGCTAAACCCCAGTCAACATAAGCAGTGTACTTCCTTCCTGCTGATACGACTGGAACTGATCGGTCGTCTTACTCCTTCACATCGCCACTGTCCATGTGTGGTTGTCTACATCTGTAGACAGTCTACACGCATTCAGTACCAATGTTCAGGAGACTGTGGAACCCGAGTGATCAACACTTTTTTATATGTATAAACAATCGAAAAATACAGCTATGTATTTGTTTTCCGTTCTAATGATGTGCTGTTATGAGCCGCTACGTGCTCTTATACGAGGGTCATTTTTAGCCAAGTGGTCTAAGGCGCTTCGCTGCGGAGCGTGCGGTTGCTCGCCGTCGGAGGTTCGAGTCCTCCCTGGGGCATGGGTGTATGGGTATTTGTGTTGTCCTTAGGTTAGTTTACCTCAGTTAAAGTAGTTTGTAAACTACGGATTGATAACGACGCAGTTTGGTCCGATAGATTTACAAACATTTGAACATTTTGAACATTTTTAAAGAACTGACAGCACTAAGTGTCCGCGCATCACGTCACGTGATGTCCGTTGAAGATCGTCCAATCTTGGCGAGTTCCTCACTACTCCGCCATTACGTTTCCCTTCTCTGCCTGTGTTGGTTTTGCGGTGATAATGGTTTGTTTGTCGTCATGTAATCTCGTCCATTGAGATGTACCTCGATTTGGGTTATTCGGTTCGTAAATGCAAAACGACCTGCTCCTGATGAAATTCAACGTAAGCTTTTCGAAGTGTATGGTGCAGGTGTATATGAAATGTGCGTGAATGGTGTACGCTGTTTAACCCAGATGATGCTGACGTTTTTTCGGCTGCTTCTGGTTTAAAAGATAGTTTATCACATCTTTGATTTTGTACGAATTGCACCCTTAGTCTCGCCGTAATAGGCCGTACTTCTGGAACAAAGTAAGGTGAATATACTAATATTACATGTTAGATGTCACATTTTACTTGTAAAGCCATCCATATGTATCTGAATAATAAAAATAAAATTGATGTGTAAGTACTTGCATAGCCAAAATCATGAGTATACTCATACATTGCTTCTGAATCTCTATCTTAAAGGTGACTAAGACTAACGCGCTAAAACAATGATTGTTAGTATTTGCGCCGGCCGCGGTGGCCGAGGCGACTGAGGCGCTCCAGTCACGGTCTGCACGGCCACTACGGTCTGGGGTTCGAATCCCCCCTCGGGCATTGATATTTGTGCCGTCTTAGTTCGTAAGTAGTTCATAAGTAGTTTGTAAGTTTAGGGACTGATGACCCCATAGTTAAGTCCCATAGACTATACAAACATTTGAACATTTGTTCGTATTTGCATGTCAATGATCACTATTCAAATGACAGTCCGATGTTGGAGAAAGTGTTTTGTGCTAAAAGGAAACATTTTACTTTAGATGTTAAAAAAAAATCTTTCTGAAAGGACGTCAGGTGAAGAAAGGACAAATGTCCATAATGAAGAACGATCTGGACTTCCTACAAGACTTAACACAAGAAGTTGATACGGCTCTGACTTAGCACCGTCAGACTATCAACTGTTCACAAAACTAATCTTTACATGGAAAAGCGACTGAAAGATACTGTTACTAAGTGGCTCAACGATCGAACGGCAGAATTCTTTGATGCTGGCATCCAAAAGATGATGCCGCGTCTTACTGGGCATACTATAGTTCGTGGTAAACTTAACGTTCATAAATAAAGTTTCCCTTACTCCATAACAAATAGGTTTTTAATTTACTTATTTGCCATCCAATCTTACTGCCAAGAAAAAAAAATACGTTTTGTGTGGCAAGAAATCGTATTTCTGAATTTCCACTTTTAACGTCACGCTCGAGTTCACACATTCCAGATATTCCATAATATTCGAGCTGCTGGAAATATCACAAAATTACAACTACTTCCTATTTCACGACAAAATCTACACACAGAAAGACGGACTAGCAATGCGATCTCCCTTGGCAGGTACACTGGCAGATATTTTCGTCAACCACTTAGAAAACAAATTCTTTAATTACCATCCTGAAATTAACGCTAAAATAGTGTACTATAAACGGTATGTTGACGATATTCTCTTCTTATTCAGTGGCTCCCAACAAGATATAGACCAATTTGCAAAGGCTTTTAGCGAAATGCACAATAACATCTCATTTGCCGTTGAGCATCAACAGGATAACAAGATTAAATTTTTAGATCTTTCTATCAGCATGGTTCAAAACAAACATGCCTTTGGTATTTACCACAAACCAACATCTTCTGACGTCATTATCCCGGCTGCATCTTGTCACCCTGCTCAATATAAAAAGGCTTATTTCCGGTCAGCAGTACATAGACTCCTCAAGATAATGAAGTAAAAAGGGAACTGCCGGCCGCGGTGGCCGAGGAGACTGAGGCGCTCCAGTCACGGTCTGCACGGCCTCTACGGTCGGGGGTTCGAATCCCCCCTCGGGCATGGATATTTGTGCCGTCCTTAGGATTAGCTAGTTCATAAGTAGTTTGTAAGTTTAGGGACTGATAGCCCTGTAGTTGAGTCCCATAGACTTTACAAACATTTGAACATTTGAAAAGGGAACTTAACTGGCTGCGAAATATAGCACGGAATAACGGCTATCATAGCATGATCGTAGACGAGATTTTTAACGTGGCCAAATCCAAGAAAAACCAAGTGAGCCAAAATATGGAACCGGGTAAGAAACACTTTGTATCATTCCCCTTCAGTGGTTAGGTTACGTATAAACTAATTAATTTGTTTAAAAATTGTAACGTGCAAATTGCATACAAATCACAACCATCACTTCTGCGTCTTTTAATACATGACATAAATACAACGCAGGACATATATCAAAACGGGGGCATATACAAAATTCATTGCATTGTAATGCATACTACATCGGGCAAACAGGACGCAACTTCAAAACGCGTTACAAAGAACACACAGAACTCGGCAGAAAAAACGCTGAAAGCAGATCCACCTTCGCTGCTCACATTATACGCAACAGTCACAAGGTACACAGTATCGAAACAACCTGACAATACTCCACAAAATGAAGAAAGGCTATTTCATGGATTTTTATGAATTGGCTGCTATATACACTCACCTAAAAAAGTCCAAGGAAGACACGCTTAACGAGCAATGCACTTTAAAGAATACTAATTTCTTAGATATCTGCCGCTCAGTAATTGACAAGAATTTTAGAAATGCCCCGCAAGTTCGTGACTGTTTTTGAAATACGTACATATTACTGTTTGTAAACAGTACAATGTAAGCAATCAACGACGCGTCCAAACAGCTCTGGAGCCCGCACCAGCGTTCCTGGTTCAAATTTCGCTCGCTAGAGGCCGCCCCTCAACTATCGGCTTGGACGCCTCGTTTGTTGCAATTATTTTACAACCTAAGAATCTTTGTACCTTGTTTAAACAATACATTCAACTTTAATGTAAACTAAATTGAATACAATTGGCCTTAAGCTAAATTATTATACTTCCTGTATTAAAAATTTTTAATTGACGACACGCCCACTTTTCACATAGCCTCATTGACCGCTACATTTCCGTTTTTTATCCTAACTGACAATTGTAATATTTTACTATTGACCTTTACATTTTATCAACTAATGTTTATAATTTTAAGCATGCAATGATGTAATATTTATATCAGAACACATCAGAACATGCCGATTATAATGTTCTGGAATGTTAAAAAATGGCACGCCCATTTTTCTCATGTCGCCATTGGGCGCCAAAAGTTTTAAAATCTCAGTTCTATTGTTTTAATTACTTGACGTTGCTTTCTCTATGGCATAACGTAAGTTTCCTTCAGTACCTTTTTACATATGTAACATTCTATTTTGTACCATGTAATTTTTGTAAACTATATGCAGGTTTGTCACACTTGAAAATGGCCTAACATAGAGGCCGAAACCGGTAGTGTGAGCTTAAATAAAGCACAAATAATTGCAACTGGAGCTGGACTTTCATTAAATTTGAACCACAGTTGCGGCAACAGCAACCATACAATGATGGAGAAACTCCATAATATGACACCAGCAGTGCAACTTGCTATAAGCGTTAATCGCCGCTGTGGAGTAGCCGAGCGGTCTAAACCGTCTCGCTGCGGAGTGCGCGGTGCTCGCCGTGGAGGTTCGAGTCCTCCCTGGGGCATGGGTGTGTGTGTGGTCCTTATGTTAGTTTACCTAGGTTTAAGTAGTTTGTAGGCTGCGGACTGATGACCACGCAGTTTGGTCCGACAGATTTACAAACATTTGATTTAAGCGTTAATCTCCTAGAGTTTAGTGACCCCAACTTTTCATTTTGTTTGAGAGGGCTCTCTTTGCACCACTTAATGCTGTGGTCTCAAAGTTATTCGTAATGCACCCTTCAGAGTGCCCGGTAATTAAGAACAAAACTTGGCGCGTATGCTCTAATGTCTCATATTTCTAAACAAACTTGGGTCAAAAAACAAAGAGAAGTGTGTAACCTACGCGTTCAGAGACCAAAGACTCTACTGAGATGAATAAGACCTAAATTAAAGCACCAAACGGAAATTTTGCAATGTTGCGATTATTTTGCCACAAATCAATTTAACAGGTGATAGTTTGACTTACCGGATGTTCACACGCATTCCGACAATTGGTTAACTTGCTCAGTTTTCTGGTGTAACCCCTTCGTCAGCAATACATGCCTGTAAACGGCGGGTTATCCTGCGAAAGATGTCATCAGTCACATCTTCAAGCTGTAGCGTCTAATCTTCCTGCATACCAGCTTGCAAGACTGTATAGTGGTTAGTGGGTGCTGAAGTGATGCAACCAGTCTCCTACACATGTTTATCCTATTTAAATCAGGCGTGAGAAGGCCACACCATGTGTGCGATACCTTCAGTTTCCAAGAAACCACTTACCACGTGTGCTCATATGGCTCTATAGGTCGATAGTCCACCCTTACGAAGTCTGAGTCCAAAGAACCTCGCAACAACCGAACATTTGGATCCAATATCTCGTCACGTTTCCTGTTAAACCTTTCTCACCTCTGAGTGGGCAACACAACCCCTGCCCACACCATGAAGGTGCGAGTCAGTCTAGAATCACTCTCCAGACCAAACGGGGACTCATCTCTATAAAGTGGATTGGCCAACTGTTCGGCCGTTGAAATGTCCCACTACTATAGGTTTGAGAGACACTTCAATTGCCGATACTTTCTGACAATAAAAATTAATTCATCAAAAGATCTTCTTCTTTTATATCTATAAATGTGAATGTCTGTTCGGTGTACGTTTATCACGTCTGAACCACAAGACATAAAGAGCTAAAAATTTGTACAGTTACTAATGTCTACCCGGGGAAGGCTTTAGGCACGGTTTTATGGCGATCGGATAGCTATTTATCTCTCTCTCTCTTTCTCTCTCTCTCTCTCTCTCTCTCTCTCTCTCTCTCTCTCTCTCTCTCTATATATATATATATATATATATATATATATATATATATATTAATGTGAATGTCTGTTCGGTGTACGCTTATCACGTCCCAACGACAAGACGCAGAGACATAAATATTTGTACAGTTACTAATTTATACCAGAGGAACGTTTTATGCACAGTTTTATAGCAATAGATATTTAATAATTTTAAGAATATAACGCGAAATGCGGGACAATAATTACTCTTTGAAAATTATATTTACTCTTTGAAAATGGTTTTATTGGTTGCATTGTTGCTTGAGGGTTGATAATGATAAAAGGGTGGAGTATATTGGGATGGAAAGTTATCGGTCTATATAAAATTCTACGTGTGTGTGTGTGTGTGTGTGTGTGTGTGTGTGTGTGTGTGTGTGTTAATATTTCGCTCTGCAGCAAAAACTACAGAACGCAAACGAATGGTCTGTGTGTAATTGTTGTCCGAAGTCTCCCGTTGTAAGCCATAGCAGTTCCATGCCGATAGCTATAAGGGGGTGGAAAATATGCTGCTTGAAAGTCGTCAAAATATAAAAAGAATCGGACTGAAGGCCAGCGATGACGTTTGCGACTCTATACCGAGGTGGTTACATACAGCGAAACGTGATGCCACAGACCATATCTTTGGTCTATGCGTGCTACAATGTCTTCAGCTCTTTCTCGGTAAGGATAAGCATACGAATAAGGAAATATAAGAATAAATAAATAAAGCAATAAAAAATTTATTTTAATACATCTCTTAAAAAATCGATTTGACGTTTCGCGCATTACATCAAGTGACCGATCTGTGATATTATGACAATCATTATTGTTGAATTTCATGATTGGATTCTTCGAAACGAGTGCATTTTTACGTGTAATTTGATCTACACTACATACTCTCCTGATCATGTTGATTAAAAATGTTTTGTTTCTAAAGAAGGTATTGTATTCAATTCATCCTTCAAAACCAATCTCATAGCACACTACTGAAAGACAGCTTATCTATCATCAACCAACACGCGAGCGGAGCCGCGGGTTGAAGCTAGTCATTAATAAAAATATTTGCGTAACTTTCCACATTTTATGCTTGGCTCAAATGCACTGATACTTTTATTGCGGAACTGACAAATACACAATTTAATACTAGTAATCCGAGGCTATCAAAATAAGACTAACTCAATTGGCGCCTCCATTTATATGTTTATGACAATGCATGTAATTATTGATATATAGTCATTAATTCGCTACAATTAGAACTTTATGAACAGCTACATTATGTTTCGTACAATATGATTATTGAACAGGACAATAAGTTTCGACATTACAGTAGTTAATATCTCATTAGAAATTTAATTATATATTTCGGAAATTAACGAAATATAGTCTAATTGACTGCTAATGATGAAATTCGTAATTATTGCATTTTTTATACAAACATAACAGGTCGGATAAAATTGACAGTTCTAACCAATCGGAAATAAATGTTTTAATTCCTTTAAAACTGAAAATTAACTACATCATTTACAGATAATTATGAAAATTACAACAATGCCCAAGAAATACATTTGTACAATGTTCTAGCATGACAAATTCTATATGTGGCTCATTGATGGTTATAAAATAGCAGATCTTGACTATGATCAGCTCCTAATGCGTAAATATATGAACAGCAGCATCAACCACCTGTGGCCTTTGTATTTGTACAGCGATCCTAATAGCATTGTTTAACAACGAAAACGAAACGTGATTAGACTTTAGAACACCATCCCAAAGGAGACTTGGTGGAAGTTTGCAGGTCATGTACCCGAGACCTCAGTGGGGCATGATAATGAGCGTAATTGAAAGTTTCGATGGATTCCATTACTGTTATTTTCTCGACAATGCCTTACAGTGTAGACCCGCTGTCGGCGCCACGCTTTTCGATTTCCCAATGACTGTCTGTCTGTCTGGGCCGCTGCTGGTCGATGCGAGTGAGTCACAGCGGGCCGCAGTCTCGCCGGCGCCCGCAGCTTGGACAGCCCTGGAGAACGCCCTCTCCACGTGTGGTTGTGCACTGACGCAGGACGACGCTCTTTTGCAACATCAGCAAACAAAATCTTTAATCAAGAATGAAATTTTCACTCTGAAGCGGAGTGTGCGCTGATATGAAACTTCCTGACAGATTAAAATTGTGTGCCGGAACCGGGACTCGAACCTGGGACCTTTGCCTTTCGCGGGCAAGCGCTCTACCGCCTGAGCTATCCCGACACGACTCACAATGCCGCCCTTAAGCTGTGGCTAAGCCATGTCTCCACTATATTCTTTCTTCCAGGATTGCTAGTCTTGCAAGTTTCGCAGCAGTGCTTCTGTGAAGTTAGGTAACTAGGAGGCGAGGTACTAGCGGAAGTAAAGTTGTGAGGCGGCATCGTGAGACGTGTCGGGATAGCTCAGTCGGCAGAGCGCTTGCACGCGAAAGGCAAAGGTCCCAGGTTCGAGTCCCGGTTCCGGCACACAATTTTAATCTGCCAGGAAGTTTCATATCAGCGCACACTCCTCTGCAGAATCAAAGTTTTATTCTGGAAATATCCCTTAGGCTGTGGCTAAGCCATTCAGATATTCACTGAACTGCTCAAACTGCTCGCTAACAAGAACACACAATTTTAATCTGCCAGGAAGTTTCATACCAGCGCACTCTCCGCTGCAGAGTGGAAGTTTCATTCTGGAAACACCCCTTTCTTCCAGGAGTGCTAGTCTTGCATATTTCGCAGGAGAACTTCTGTGAAGTTTGGAAAGTAGGAGGCGAGGTACTGGCGGAAGTAAAGTAGTGAGGCGGCATCGTGAGTCGTGTCGGGATAGCACAGTCGGTAGTGCGCTTGCCCGCGAAAGGCATAGGTCCCAGGTTCAAGTCCCGGTTCCGGCACACAATTTTAATCTGCCAGGAAGTTTCAAAATCTTTAATATTACAAAAAACAGTCTTGATCGCAAAAATTAACAGTTTCTATTACCCGGTTTCAACCTGATGTATGTCATCTTCGGAATAACAAGTAGCCTGCAAGGATTAATGGAAATAATTACAAAAATGTCTAAGTACGACTTGAGATGTAACATAAAATATATACAGTTTATGGCGTTTCCCCATGTGGCCAGTGCTGGACTTGGCTAGGCTGGGCTGTCCTGGGCTGTTCTGCTGCCAGCAGGTAACTATTGACTAGTGGTCATAAGGCCTCTGGTTAAAATAGTGTACGATTTTGGCGTCAAGTCAGCAGCAGCCAATGAGAAAAGGCTTACAAAGAGTAGGTTCTGAGTAATATATAATTTAATACATAGTCTGATAATAAAAATATATAAATAGAATTAAGAAGTATAATAAAAGGGATAATATAAAAATGCTGTGTATTAAAAAATACATAACGAATGTAATCAGCAGGTGAGATTTAATCAATGGTATTAATCTCCAAACGAAAGGTTATTATAAACAATATATATGCTAATGTGGCTAAAACATATGGAGACCTAATTTTATTATATTACAATACTGCATAATTATAAATTAAGTCGTATTTTTATGGTACAATGCCATCTAGTGGGTCGTTAGATATGACGCCGTTACCGTGGTAAAGGGAAGGTCAAAGATGTTAGCAATTGGAGACGCCGTTGTCATGCCAACACAGAAGTTAAAACGGTGGGTTGGTAGTCAAAGATGTGTGTAGAACGTCGTCATGATTATGCAAATGCATCAGTGTGCCGAGTGAAGGCCGTTGAGACTTATTTTTGCGAGAGCATGGCATTCGAAAAACGGTAAAATTATGAAAAATGACAGTGATGTATATTAGAAGGAAATAAAAAGTTACCATATCTTTGTCCCTCGGTAAAATACTAATAAAACGTTATACAATGTGTCTTAAAGAGAATAAAATAAACAATAAAAGGTTCAATTAACGGTAGTAGGAACTAATAGTATGATAAGAAAATACTATGGATAGTGAGATAGATTTTATAGTAGTAGAAACTATAACAGAAGGTAATATAGCGGCTCTGAAGAGAGTCATGAAGGGAGTCGAGATGTAACATTTAGAAGGCTAATGTACAGGGGGTCTAGTGTTATGGTAAAAATACAAAGAACACCAAAAGAAAATTTAATGACAGTTCAAACAACTAGTATCATAATAAAATATCCAGGGTGCCAAAATATAAGACAATATGGCAAATATTCTAAAGAGACAGTTACTAGTCATTATATAATTATTAATAGATGGGGATTACTATTCTTATATATATCCCTTTAGGAACGTAATATGTAGGTCATTCTGGAAATGAATAAAAGGGAAACATACCAGTACATATAAGTATGTAATTTGTTTGTAATTAAAAGATTTCATGTATAAATTAACATGTACTTGATATTAAATGTACATACACCACTCTAAGAAGTTGCAGCATAAAGGGTTAACAGTATCCCAGGTTTAAAATGATATTTTCAAACAGTTCAAAATATGTTTTATGTTGTCAAAATTAAACAAAATCTTGGCGCACGACACACTCCGCGTCCAACACGATTCTTACATTTTTTTAAGAGCAAAGTGGAGAACCCCCCTCCCCTTCGGCTCTCTATGAAAATTACCTGCGGCGACATCTGCTTACGAAACTTAAACCATGTAATTATTTTAGATAAGCTAAGTCATTACGCTTTAAGTGGGGCAGTGGACAAATGGTTTAATTCATACTTAACTGGAAGACTGCAGAAAGTTGAAGTAAATGGTTCAGATAACGTTAAAACATCACCTGATTCCTCAAACTGGGGGCTATCAAGAATGGGGTCCCACAGGGTTCGGACTCTGATCCTTTACTGTTCCTGATGTATACCGGGCGATTAAAAAGTCAGTATAAAAATGAAAACCTAGTAAATCAGGAAATAATGTAGCTAGAGAGGTAAAAATTGACTCAGATGCTTGGAATGACATGGGGTTTTATTAGAACAAAAAAAAAAGTTCAAAAACTGTCCGTCAGATGGCGCTGGACAGAAAAACATCAGTGACTGCACATGAAAATCGTTTATAGGAGCTGTAAAGAGAGTGAGAATCGGATGCACCAGTAGTCGCAGCATGTTGACGTTATCTCAAAAGGCGCTTTTGGTGAAGCTGTATTATCAGTACAGCGTTACGATCCTATCGCCATAGGAAGAGGATTCGAACGGGTAAAGGTCCGTTGACAAATGCAGCTGTGGCGAGAATGATTTCGAAGTTCAAAGCCACGGTTTGTTTAGGCGATTGACCCTATAGTGGCCGACCGAGCACAAGGCGTAATGCTGCTGACAAAGTTTAGGAAGAAATAGAAACTGAAGCTGGTTCGTCTATGCACGGGGAAGTCAGTGCTCGTGCAGTCGTACGTCGCACCGGCATTCCATACACTACTGTTTGGTTGGCACTTAGGCGTACCCTCCGATGATATCCTTACAAAATTCATCGGCGTCATGAAGTGTTACCAGGCAATTTAGTGAAGTGGAGGGCATTTGCGGTGTGGGCGTTTCAAAAGATGGCGGAAGATGACGATTGGTTAAGTAACGTGTTGTGGACCGACGAAGCTCGTTTCACGCTCCGAGGATCTGTAAACGCCCACAACTGCAGAATTTTGCCTACCGAAAATCCTAGAACTGTTTTGGAAACTCTATTGCACGACGAGAAAGTCACGGTATGGGTTGGATTTACCACATCTACTTTTATCGGGCCTTTCTTTCTTCGAAGAACTGAGTGATTCTGGTTTTGTAACGGCTACCGTGACGGGTGAGAGGTACGCCGATATGTTACAAAATCTCATCATCCCCAGCCCGGCTGATAAACACCTGCGGAAACGTACGACTTTTATGCAGGATGGCGCTCCACCCCATATTGCTAGACTTGTGAAAGATCTCTTGCGCGCGTCGTTTGTTGATGATCGTGTGTTCAGCCGCCACTTTCGTCATGCTTGGCCTCCCAGGTCCCCAGACCTCCGATTTGTAGGGATGCAGAAAGACAACATCCGACGCCAATGCCTCACCATAACTCCGGACATGCTTTACAGTGCTGTTCACAACATTATTCCTCAACTACAGCTATTGTTGAGTAATGATGGTGAACATATTGAGCATTTCCTGTAAAGAACATCATCTTTGCTTTGTCTTAATTTGTTATGCTAATTGTTGCTTTTCTGATCATATGAAGCGCTATCTGTTAGACATTTTTTGAACTTTCTTTCTGTTATAATAAACCCCCATGTCATACCAAACATGTGTGTCAATTTTTACCTCTCTCTCTACATTATTCTGTGATTTATTAAGTTTTCAAGTTTTAAAGTTTTTGATCACCTGCCGTATTAATGACTTATCATTCTTCATTGATGAAGATGCAAAGTTAGTTCTTTTTTGCTGATAATGAAACTATAGTAATCACATCCAAAAATAACAACGAAGTGATGCAATTGTAAATAATGTTTTTCACAAAATTATTAAGTGTTCTTAGCAAACAGACTGTCCTTAAATTTCGATAAAACACAGTATATACAGTTCCGAACAGTAAATGACACAACTTCAGCAATAAATATAGATTTTGAACAGAAATCTGAAGCTAAGGTAGAATCTTCAAAACTTTAAGGTGTGTTCATCGATGAGAAATTAAATTTGAAGCAGAACATTGATGGTCTGCTGAAACGTCTGAGTTCAGGTACATATGCTATTAGAGTTATTGCAAATTTTGGCGATAAGAAGCTCAGTAAATTAGCTTATTATGCCTATTTTCATTCACTGCTTTCGTATGGGATCGTTTTCTGGCATAATTCATCATTGAGTAAAAAAGTATTAATTGCACAGAAACGTGTAATCAGAATAATTGTGGAGCCCACTCACGATCATCCTGCAGACATCTATTTACTTCACAGTAAATATATTCACTTATGAAATTTGTTGTTAATAATCCAACCCAGTTCAAAATTAACAACAGTGTGCACAGCTATAACGCCAGGAGAAAGGATGATTTTTCACTATGCTGGGTTAAATCTTACTTTGGCACAGAAAGGGGTGACTTATGCTGCCACAAAAGTCTTTGGTCACCAACCAAACAGCATCAAAAGCCTGACAGATAGCTAACTAGCATTTAAGAATAAATTAAAAGAATTTCTGAATAACAACTCCTACTCATTGGATGAATTTTTATATAAAATTAGAAAAAAAAACTTAAAAATTGGTATCCTGTAATATTTTGTGTAGAGTAATATCTTGTACTGACACCTTTTATTAACTTGACATGTTCCACATCATTACAAAGTGTCGTATTCATGATCTATGGAACAAGTATTAATCTAATCTAATCTGCTCATTTGGGGTCTATAGCTCTATAAAGGTCATATAATGACGTTGTTTCTAAAATACTCCCAATTTGCTACTAGCTTCATATTTTTATTTTCACAACAGACTGTTTCGGCTTAAAAGTACTCGAGAATCTTAGGACTAACCCAAGAGCTTTCAGCTCTAAATTGAAGAGTTACTTCATAGCTCACTACTTTTATTCTGTTCAGGAACTCCTGGAAAAATTTAAAAATTAAGCTGCCTGCTTTGTTTCGTCATTGGTTCTTTTTACTTAAGCTTAATATTATCATGTGCATAGGACTACTTTTTCTGTTTCCACTCTTGAGTTAAATACTGACTTTTTCCATGACCATGGAGTCTTGCTCCTCAATTATGACCTGCGGAACAGAAAACCATTTTATTATTATTATTATTATTAGTGGTAGTAGTAGTAGTAGTAGTAGTAGCACTTTCAAGTGAGCTGCAGATAACTACAATTATTTTTACATAGCACCTATATATTCAAAGTTACAGAGCTTCTTCTGTATGTATAACAAATAGTTACGTCTAGGTGAATGACGTCCGTACATCATCGTTGTATATTGTTTTGTATCTGCAAATAATTTTCTGGGAAGGACAACCACAGCTTAAATACATTTTGATAAATTTCATTACACAAACACCACAAAAACTAAAAATTAACTTCAATAATGTAAAGTTCTGCGTGCAGATGTGTTGAGATAAAATCGCGTAGCTCTTAAGACGTGTTTATTTAGACACAACCAGTTTCACATCGATATAGTTGCATCTTCAGGTAATATTGGAAAAATGATTGCATGTTATTTTAACAGCTTCCAGCCTACAGGAGGCCTTGCTAATACTCTCACAATAGGGTGTGGTCGTTATTTGATAAATAACATCCTCTATTTATCCATTCCTAAGAACGAGCAATGTAAGTCAGGAACAGATGGGATCTCCAGAACTAGGAAGCGCTGTGGCCGCGGTACGTAACAAAAAGTATATACACAGTCAGGCTGATTTAAGGTCAGAGTTCAAATCTTCCCATAAATATACATTTCACTCTGTAACTTGTAACTGCGAAAAATATATTGATGGATAGTTGACAAGACACTTAACAGACTTCTAAGAAAAGTGTTCCAAGAGGTTATGTAAATATCAAGTCTCGTGATGCCATTCACGAGTATTGATCAACACACATGTATCTCTAATTTTTGTTACTGAACATAGCAGTTCTTCCTGCATATTAGAACTTCATAAACAGTGTCATCTAGCATGTTGGTTGAAATTGCTCTTTTTGGTGAGTTGAAAGAGAGTGAACTATGGAAACTGATATCACAGGCAAGTCTCTCTCTCTCTCTCTCTCTCTCTCTCTCTCTCTCTCTCTCTCTCTCTCTCTCTCTCTCTCTCTGTGTGTGTGTGTGTGTGTGTGTGTGTGTGTGTGTGTGTCATGTTGACATTGTAGTCATCAGAGACAGAGCACAATATGCTTAGATTGTTTTGTCAGAGATGGGGAAGTAAATGGGCAGTGTCCTTTGAAACTAACCATTCCAAAATTGGCCTGAGGTGATTTAGGGTAACCACAGAAAACCCAAATGAGGTCAGAGGTGGGTTTGAACCCGTGTACACCTGAATACGAGTCCAGTGTCTTACCACTGTGCCTCCTGGCTTGGTTGAGTGAGAGAAAGAGAATTAATCAGTGAATGAGTGAAAGTGATTTAATGAGAGAGAGAGATATTTAATGAGAGAGATTTAATGAGAGAATGAGTGAGAGAGATTTAATGAGAGAATGAGTGAGACAGATTTAATGATTGAGTCTGAGAGATGTAATGTTCAAATGTTTGTAATCTATGGGACCAAACTACGTTGGTCATCAGTCCCTAGTCTTAAATACTACTTAACCTAAGTTAAACTAACCTAAGGAAAACACACACATCCATGCCCATGGGAGGCCAAAAGGAAAACATACACACATCCATGCCCAAGAGAGGCCGCGCCAGACCGCTCGGCTACTCCCACGTGATGAGATGTGATGATTGAGTGAGAGAGATGTGATGATTGAGTGAGAGAGATGTGATGATTGAGTGAGAGATGATTGAGTAAGAGAATGATGAGTGAGTGAGTAAGAGAATGATGAGTGAGTGAGTAAATGAATGATTGATAAATGAGTGAGAGTGTAAATGAATTATTGATAAATGAGTGAGAGTGTAAATGAATGAATGATAAATGAGTGAGAGTGTAAATGAATGAATGATAAATTAGTGAGAGTGTGAATGAATGAATGATAAATTAGTGAGAGTGTGAATGAATGAATGATGATAAAGAGGGAGAAAGTGAGTGAGTGTGCATGTGTAGAGGCTATCGACGCATTTGTGTTGCGAGTAACGTTGTTTCCCCCCAGACCACTCTTCAGCTCAGGGCTGCTAGGACACCAGACACGGGTAGTGCGGTCGAGCGGGCCAGGTGTCCAGCCCTGGGCTAGCAGCCAGCAGTCGCCGGCGGCGGTGTTTCAAGTTGCCGGCCCCCGAGGCGGGCTGTATAATTCATATGGGGCCATAACATTAGCGCCCGACGCGGAGCGCTCATGCAAAATGCATGCCGGCCCCGCGCTGCGCAGTGTCAGCAGCGGGCAAGAAAACACCAAACTGCGCGCCGAAATGAATAAGGCGACGGCGACGGGGGTGGCACCGGCCGTGCCTCAAGTGATAGCGACGACACCCCGCACCGCACAGCAAAAACGCACCTGCAATACTTCAGCCGGGCGACACTCTAATATTCACACCCCGGCTGTTTCGGCATTATTTCTCAAAGTTACTCCGCAGACACCGAAAAAAGAGCACAAGCCTCTTGGAAGTACTGCTATACCTTTATGAAACTGGGTCAGGAATTAACGTCAGAGACATGGTCGTAAAATTTTAATTACATCTTCTACAAAAATCACACAGTTTACAGGAAACTGTGTCTTGTTAATTTTTCTCTAAAAATTCGTGCGCACTTTTCTTAGAAGGATGGTTGACTTCGCATTAGTAAAACCCTGCAGCAAACATACCAACTTGAAAAAACAAGTAATCATTCTCGAAATGCCTACCACGAAACGGTTTTCAGTAAGGAAGAAAATGTTAAATAAAATGAGCTGAATTATACATCATTAAACATTATACTAAAATGTTAGGGTAATATGCAGTATAATATACAAGTATTATTGCAATGGCAAAAATTGCAATAAACAAACAGAAATTAAAATAGAGAAACTTATCGGGTTTTCGTCTCTCTGAATTTTTTAAGATCACGTCTTAATACTAGCCACTTTTTCGGCTTCAATTAATAGTACCGAAAACGCAGATAGTGCTTCTCAAGTTAGACGTAATGAATTTTAACTTTGTGAAGCTTGTCTCAGCAGACGCTGTACTGACTGGAACTGTGAGCATATTCTGATTGTTATATAAACATTTAGAGATAGTTCTTCCATATTGTTTTCCAAAATGTACTGAAGAATTTGTTTTGCAAGTATTTAACTAAAAATTGCATCACTACTGTTCTCATAAGGAAATAAATACGGACAACTAAATAGTTGCTGGACGAGAATAGCCGAGCACACTAAGGTATCATACCACGGTGAGCAAGATCGCTCTCGTCGGGGGTCGAATCCCACCCTTGGGTACGGATATTGTGTTCGTCCATTGGTTAAGCTAGTGTAAGTTAGATTTAGGTCATCGCTACATAACCTAGCAGTTTAAAAGCGCCGTTAAACATCAAATGTAAAAAAAATCTAAAATTTTAACGTTTTGCGAGGCCCCCACAGGCGCGAGGCCGTCGGCGGTTGCCGACGTCGCCGACGCCTAGCGCCGCCACTGAAAAAGCATCATACTTGATGTTTCCTCGCCACAATGTTAGTAGCGTTTCTCGTATAGTAAGAACTCTCCCCCCTTCACCCGTCCCTCCTCCCCCCCCCCTTCCTTCAGTGTTCCACTGCGCTGTTCCTTGACGTATCATCCTGTAACCTACATTATTTTATTTTATTTTAGCTTTTGTAAATTTGAAGAAAGCTTTTGACAATTTTGACTGGCATACACACTTTCAAGGTAGCTGCGGTAAAATATAGGGAACGGAAAGTGACGCACAACTAGTTCAAAGACCGAACAGCAGTTATATGAGTCGAAGGTCATTGTGAAAAGGCCGAACTCTAGCCATTCATTTGCTCTTTTATTTTGTAAGATTGCGAGCTTATAGACGGAATTACCAAAAACAAACTCGGAAAAACACACTATTCTCTGCAGGGTGATAAAATTATACACCATTTCCTCAGTTATTTCCTTCAGTTGGCTCGAGACTCCAGTGCTACAGCACGAAAAAAAAAAAAGAATCACACACACAAACAAATCATTCATTCATTGACTGTGTTTGCTTGTGGCTCCGTGAAGTGCGGCTGTAGACCCTATTTTATTATACAGACTGGCTGCGTCGTGTCTAGGGGAAAACCACACCTGCTGCAATGTCCCCAAAATGTTTAGCTTTAAATAAATGCAGGCAGGAACAAAAAATGCACAAACGACACACACACTTTTAACTAACTTGATGTTTATGCCACCTAATATCCATCAGTGAATATTTGTTACACCTGACTTCAGAGCAATGCCGAGTTCCTTAAGGCTGCCACACCAAAAAATGGAAGTATAGTCGCTAAATAAAAATTAAAGTCTACCAACAATCCTGAGAGACTCTACGTTCCACTGCCACAGAATATAGTTAGAGTCCACGAAGCACCACTGAAGACTTTTTCTAAGTCCCACAGACGCAGAATAAAATCAAAGTTCTCGAAGCACCACAGAACATATAAGTTCCACACTAGAACACTTCGCTGAAATTTTACAAGTCCTCAAGCGACACGTCTTGTCTGTAAAACCGACACCAACAGACTGCTAACAAGCCGAAATGGCCACCTTAAGCACCCTCGCTAGCTTACTCTGAAATCAAATCAGTATCTTATTTTCACAAAATTCCCTCTTCTACATAAAATACAAATGAAATAAATACAAGTGATGATAGTATTTAAAGGAAATGTTCCTCTGAAACAGAATATGGCATTAAAAACATTGTATATATCGTAGTTTTTTCATTATCAAAAAAATTAAACTCTAATCCATGTGCTTCTTCAGTATTTAATCATAGATTATTCACTGTACTATTGATACTGTGGTTTCATTAACTATTTACTTAAGTGTAGTTTGCCGTGCTGACACTAATACTACAGTTATTATTGTTTATTTATTAAAAATCCAGCATTTATACCTGGAAACCATGTTCCTGGCCTCTAATTCAAATTTACTGAATTTGCGCAAAGTGACAGGAGGCACGTTCATATCAGAGCAACCATACTATATATGGATTAATTTTAAGTAGTTTTCTGCGTATTTCACCAAGGCCAAACGGGCGCTCTCCCGCTTTCGGCCATTTGGTCTGTAACCGCTGGGGTTCTCCCAGTTAGTTGATCATGGACTCGCGTTGCCGCCATATCCTAAGTGTCCCCTGAACTGAGACGAATCAGTATCTGTACCAAAGCAAGTCACTTAACAGCCAGCAGGCTAGTTGTCAACACACACACAAGATTTTCGCGCGTGTGCGCCTTTTGTCACCGAGTCGCAGACTTCAAGTGTCTCCACAAAGCTGACCCGCTTACAAGATACATATTACTATGTTGTATAGAGCATTACGCAATAAGTGATGCGACTAAAACATACATAATATAATCCGGTGAACAAAAATCCCGTGGCAAAACTCCGCCCATATTTCCAATTAAAATCTGATGGGATGTCCGAGGGAAGACTCGAACCTCTGACGGCAACCGCCCTCTTCGCGAGAAGACACCTTAGAGCGCTCGGGCATTTCACCGTGGCAACAACAATACGCAAATATAATGTATAGATAGACATTAAAGACGGGAAAAAATATCGTTTCATTTCATTACTGCTACACCGTAGTCGGTGACATGACCTACCCCCAGAGTAAAATGTCCAGATATGGCTACCGTGGGGATGCGTATACGAGGATCGTTCCGAAAGTAACCAAAGTAGACGAAACCAATATTCCAGATTTCGTATTACAAACAGAGGCCAGAATGAGTAACGTTGAAGTAGATATCCTCGGAGTAGTGAAGCAACTTAAATCACTTCACAAGTCCTCTGGTCCGGACTTCATACCAATTAGATTTCAATTCTATTATGCTGAAGCCATAGCTCCTATGTCAAAGAATTATCTCTACCAAAAGACTGGAAAGACGCACAGGTCACACCTATATTCAAGAAAGGCAGTAATAGTAACCCACTAAACTACAGAACCGTTTCTTTGACGTCGACTTGCAGCAGGGTTTTGGTACATATCTTGTATTCGAATATTGTGAACTATCTCGAGCAGAATGATCTATTGACACAAGGTCAATACGGATTTAGAAAATATCGTTCATGCGAAACACAAATAGCTCTTTACTCATACATGAGTGCTATCGACAAGGGATCTTAAACTGATCCCGTATTTCTAGATTTCCAGAAGGCTTTTGACACCATACCTCACAAATGGCTTTTAATCAAATTGCGTGGCTAAGGAATATCGCCCCAAATTTGTGACTGTATAGGGGATTTCCTGTCAGTGAGGACACAGTTTGTAGTAATCGATGGTAAGGCATCGACTAAAACAAATGTGATATTCGGCGTTCCACAGGGTAGTTTTATTGATCCTCTGCTGTTCCTTATCTACATAAACGATTTGGCAGAAAATCTAAGCAGCTTTCTTAGGTTGTTTGCAGATGACGCTTTCATTTACAGTCTAGTAAAATCATCTGAATATCAAAACCAACTGTAGAACGATCTGAATAAGACATCACTATGGTGTGAAAATTGGCAATTGACTCTACATAATGAGAAGTGTGAAGTCGTCCATATGAGTACGAAAGAAATCCGTTAAACTTTGTTTACAAGATAAATCAATCAAAAGTGAAGGCCGTAAACTCCACTAAATACCTAGGAATTACTATTACTTCAGACTTAAACTGGAAAGAAGACGTAGATAATGTCGTGGGAAAGGCGAACCAGAGACTTCGTTTTATTGGCAGAACCCTTAAAGATGCAACAGAACTACTAGAGAGACTGCATACACTACGCTTGTCCGTCCTTATTTGGAGTACTGCTGCCTAGTGTGGGATCCTTATCAGGTGTGTTTGACGGAGGACATCGAAAGAGTCCAAACAAGGGCAGCTCGTTTTGTATTGTCACGATATAGGGGAGACAGCGTTACGGAAATGATACAGGATGTGGGATGGGAATCATTACAACAACGGCGCTTATCGCTGCGGCGTGGGCTACTTGCGAAACTCCAATCGCCAACATTCTCCTCCGAATGCGAAAATATATTGTCGACTCCCACTTGCATATGTAGAAAAGATCATCAGAATAAAATACGAGAAATCAGAGCTCGAACGGAGAGATTCAAGGTGTTCTTACTTCCCGCGCGCTATTCGTGAATGGAGTGGGAGATAAATAGTACAAAGTAGGTTAGATGAACCCTCTATCAGGCACTTAAATATACCATGTAGATGTGCGTGTAACATAGTGAAAATATGTCGGAGGCCTTTCTAATTGTACAGTTCATTAGAGTTGCTCTTCCTCTACAGAATTGCAGTATTCATCCTGGTCTCCATTACTAAAGATACATCTCTGCCATCGTTGATTCAACGCTCGAATCCTGATTGGAAAAATTCAGGTTTCCATCGTCGAACCCAATACTTCACTGTGCGGCGGTACGACCTCTTCTTGCATGGGACTAAATACCAAACTTTTTTATGTGCCGTGTCAGACTTCAGGATCAGGAAGTCGGCTGTTCGCCAACACGAAAAAAAAAAAAAAAAAAAAAAAAAATCTAATTAATATAATCTTCCTGTATTGTGAAATTTCTATGACCGATCTTTGCGCAGATAGAAGCAGCATATGATTCTAGGTTTGCACTTCTTTAAACTGTCACTTTGAAATAACTGTTTTAAAGTTCCCTTAAAGATCGAACTGTCAAACAGAAGTTCGTAGTTGTTCTGGTTACTATAGACACATATATTACAAGTCCTGTTTACTGATGATCAATTGGTATATAAGTTCGATTGATTAAAATATTACAAATTGATGAAAGTCTTCTTGAATTCTTCAGCTCCTGTCAATGAATAAGTTTCAATTAAAATTTCTTTAAATATCAAAATAATTATCGTTGACACTGGGTTAACTTTCGAGACACAATGACATTTATTGCTCTCACAATACAGATCATGACTCAATGACAGTTATACAAAGACAAATTTTATGGTCTTTTTGATTTTCCACGAAAGTTTCTATAATAATGTCAATATCCGTGACGATAACCGCAGATACCAGCATCTTCTTGCCTCGTGGCCGTCGATGTTTATTCCTTGAGCTCGGCGTCGAAGATGTTGCTCTCGTAGGTTGAATCGCCGTCACAGCACATGAAACACGAGAAACATACAAAACTCTTTTAAGAATCACATAACATAAAACATTTACATAAAATCATTTAAAAACATAAATAGAAACACGATCTTCTGCGAAACTGAGCTGACATAAGATAGTAGTGGAGACAATAATCCGTCCCACTACAACTGGCACCATCACCTCATCTGAATGCGTCCTCCCCATTGGGGCCAAACAAGTAGAATTCAGAAGGTACTGAATCCACACTGTAAAGCAGGTGAGGTACCACTGACCAGACCAATTTGCCAATCTCATGAGTCGTGGCCACAAAGTGTGGATTTTCGCATGGTGGTGACGACTTTTGATCGATTTCAAATTCTCATTTCTTCTCTTCCTCATGGCTTTTCGAAGCTGTCGTACTCTTTGTAATGCACTTGTTGATGCTCACGGACAACCATTGTCCAGAATGACTCCCGTGTCATCGCACAAAATTTTCGCTATTAGTTCCTTTGTTTTAAACTTTTTAGGTCTTGGAGAAGAGGTGTGGTGTCAATCCTTCGACTGCCTCTTTGTTTCCGGATCGTAAGCAAATGCCTGTGTTTCATCCCCAGTGACTAACTCGGAGAAAATCGTGTCTTCGCCCGCTTCCAATGCTTTCAGCAACGCATACCAAACATCCACCATTCTGTCCTTTAAATCACGTGTAGCTGCCTCGATAGCCACTTCACTCACACTTTCACTACCCCAAGTCTTTCACCATCTCATTCACGACGTTGTGGCTGTGCAGGAAACTTAAGTATGGATTCGTCTCTCCGCGCCAATCAATTTATCCAGTAGTTGGCGGGCTTTCCAATACATGGTTTGCCTTCAGTTGCTGGTTTCTCCTTCTTTAAACTTAATCCATTTCTCCACATTGCAACTGCCGTTGTACTGTCTCCGTAGATATTTTTCAGCCTTCTGCGGTAGTCAGCAAGGACGCACCCTTTCTTCGTCAAGCATTCGATAGCTACACGCTGTTTCAGCTTCAAGTCCATGTCCAATTCCTGCGAAAGAAGAAAAAAATAGAACATGAGTTTCAAGAAAGAGTTACCCCAAAGTGTGAAATTTGAGCTACATACACTGAAGAGCAAAGAAACTAATATAGACATACAAATGCAAACGAAGATCTTCTTCTAATATATAAAGCAGAGTGTCCGTATGTATGTGTTTCATACAAATCTACAGTTTTGATCCAATCTTCTTCAAATTTTGTACACGTAAGCTTCAGTCCATGAGGACGGTCACCGTAAGTGTAAGAATCACGTACGATATATATTTCACGAGATATGACGTCATAAACAATGAGATGCGCGGAAAACTGCTGCATTTAGCGACAATGCTGCTCATTTTCTCCTAAACCACTAGACAGATTTCAATTAAATTTTGTACACATATTCCTTACCGTGAGGTAACAATTGCTGTGTGGTTAAGAATCACATACGGCACATGGTTCAAAATATATTACGTCATAACCAATAGAAGTCGCAAAAAAATTCCATATAATGTGGCGAGACTTTCGAAATACACTGTATGAGAATGACAGTAGTTAGCAACTTGCAACAAACTTTAAACATAATATCAAACATTTATTAAACTTTTTCTCCCTGGCAACCATAGTAAAATGATGAAAGGAAAAAAGTTTCTCGCTTACTACTTTTCTGCTATTTATGGAGTGAAACTACGGCTCTCGGTATGACGTTACAATTTATAGCTTGTGCACTACAAATTGTAGCCGTAGGAAATTTTACAGACAGTATAAACACGCATAGTTGAATGTACCTTATAAGTTGTATCACAGTACGACACGCAGTTCATGAGATATGAGCACATAAACAGTAACGTTCCGCTGTTCATGGACTAAAATTACGCCATTCTGTATGACGTTACAATTTTTAATTCCTACACTACAAATTGTATCCGCAAGAAATTTTGCAGACAGTATAACACGCATACAGTTGAGTGTGCCTTCTAAATTGTATTTCTGTACGACACATAATTCATGAAATATGAGCATATAAACAGTAACGTTCATAAAAAACCGCTCCATCACGCACCAAGTTTTAATCTATTACTTCTTTACACCTAATTGTATTCCCAAGAGATTTTACAGACACACTTCCCTTATAAAAATGAACATATACCTGAAAAATGGCAGGAATAAATAACTAAATACCCGGGAAATGCCGGGTTTTCAGCTAGTCTTATATAAACAGAGGACGGCGCTGTGGTGTGGTCGTCAACTCCTACATACGACCAGCACACGCGTTACATCAATCACTGCTGCTACAATGACGGGTTATCACAATTAACCCTTCAGTCCCACATTATGAAATCAGCTATGGAAAAATTAAAATGTCATTGTTTTCTGTATTAATGCAGTGCAGCAAACATCAAAATATATTTCAATTTTTTTTGGCCCGACTATTGATTTTTTATGTCATGTATTTCATGTACAACACAGACGTCTGTATCGAGGTATTTTATTACTTGGACGTTATTTTGTTGTTAGTTAACACTGCCAGATCAATAATCCTAACATAATCTTCGCCACAGCACCAAAGACAAGACAATTCATTGCTGAATTAAAATAAAAGGAACCACACTCACTCTCACACTCTCAGCAAGGAACAGAGGCAACGCAACACAACCTCCAAGATGGACAGATTAATGCCTCAGAAGTGGCTACACGCCGTACCAAGAGGGAAAATGTCGTACTAGTAGCACGTTGTTCATGAACAAAAATGCAACTTTAAGGATTGATGCACAAAATACGGTATAAATCAACTTTTAATACGTTATTGTTGAGGAACAACACTGAGAATGAAAGGGTTAAAATGAATTTCAAGGTGGTGTAATAGTGGGCGCACGAGGGATGGGACGCAGCATTTCCGAGAAAGCGAAGACGCGGGGGTTTCCCGTACGACCATTTCATGACTATCGGGAAACCGGTAACACGTCAAATCTCCGACATCGCTGCAACAGCAGGACCAACGACGACTGAAAAGAATCGTTCAACGTGACAGAAGTGCAACCCTGTCGCAAATGGCCGCAGTTTTCATTGCTGGGCCATCGACGTAAGTCAGCGTGCGAACCATTCAACGAATGGTCGATCTGGGCTTTCGGAGCCGAATGTCCACTCGTGTACTCTTACTGACTGCAGGACATAAATATCTACGGTTCGCCGGCCGAGGTGGCCGAGGGGACTGCGGCACGCAAGTCACGGTCTGCACGGCCACTACGGTCGGAGGTTCAAATCCCCCCCCCCCCTCGGGCATGGATATTGTTAGCTAGTTCATAAGTAGTTTGTAAGTTTAGGGACTGATGATCCCGTAGTTAAGTCCCATACGCTATACAGAAACATATCTACGGCCCGCCTTGGACCATCAACACCGACATTGGGCTGTTAAGAACTCAAAAAATGTTCAAATGTTTGTTAAGCTTATGAGACTTAACTACGGGGTCATCAGTCCCTAAACTTACAAACTACTTATCAACTACCTTATACTAAAGACGGCACAAATATCCATGCCCGAGGGGGGATTCGAACCCCCGACCGTAGTGGCCGTGCTGACCGTGACGGGAGCGCCTCAGTCACCTCGGCCACCGCGGCCGGCTGTTAAGAACTACAGAATGGCTCTAAGAACAATATTTTGAGCTAAAAAAACCTCCACTGGCCTCCAAACGCTTCAGACGTGAACATTATTGAGCCTATCTGTGATGTCTTTCAAAGTTTTCAAAAGATACCTTCGCTCCGTCGTACTATTACGGATTTATGGACAGTTGTCTTCAGCATTGGTTCAGACATTAGTCGGGTCCGTGCCACGTCGTGTTGCCTATTCGCGGGCCCCTAAACAAAATTAGGCAGGCGTGTGTTAGTTTGTCTCTTCAGTGTACGTCAGTAAATAAACAAGTAGGACAAGCTACTCTTTCATCAAAAATGAGATAACTTCTTTTGCAAGTTATAGACTTTTAATCAGTGGATACATTTTTTGTACCCCTCTGTATATAAATGACCTTGTGCATAACATCGGAAGTTCACTGTGGCTTTTTGCGGATGATGCTGTAGTATATAGAGAGGTTGTAACAATGGAAAATTGATTGTGGCCACGATGGCTGTGTGTGCTGCGACACAAACAGTGAAACCCAACAGTGTACAAGTGAAACGCCATGCAGCAGCAGCTTCACCAACGTAAGAGTAACGCAGACAATATTGGGGAACACGAAAATCTGCACTTCAGTTTATGACCATTCACTGTCCTCCCCTCCCCACTGCCCCCAACTACCGCCTTCAACAAAAAACAACAGACGAACTTTATGATTACCTGACATAGTCGGGTCTGGAGGCGATCTAATCGTTTTATAGTTTTTAAAATGACAAGCCAAGATCGCACACTAACAATTTATTAAATGACGATCGGTTTCGGTGCACTGTGTCACCATCATCTGGTCACATATATGTTATACTCTGGTCACCTTGTTAAAAAAATTGAGTATAAAATAACAAGTGCAACATAGCATTTAGTCACTATATAAAAAATACATAAGTTAAAAACATGACAGCTTACAAAATACTCAAAGTTGTCATGTTTCTAACTTATGTATTTTTATATACAACTTTGAGTCGTAATTTAATAAATTGTTAGTGTGCGATCTTGGCTTGTCATTTTGAAAACTATGAGACGAACTTTAGAATGTTTCATATATTCTAATGATTTCTGTATGTAATCAACGCCTGATGATGAGCAGAATATGCTCGGAACGCGTATCTTTATGTTAGATTAAGCATAAAGAAATAAAGTGACTGGTAGCAGTAATTAAAAATATTATTTATTGATGGAAATTGTATTGAAATGTAGGGGGGTCTGCACTGAATTAACGCATGGTGCTAGGAATGGCAACTGAATTTCAATGTAGACAAGTATCATATGTTTCTAATACGTAGGAAGAAAGATACTTTATCATTTAGCTACATCATAGCAAGTCAGCAACTGGAAGCAGTTAATTCCATAGGCATTAGGAGTTATTTAAAATGGAATCACCGTATAAAATTTACCCTCGGTAAAGCAGATGCCATACTGAGATTCATTGGAAGAATCCTATGGAAATATAGTCCGAAAACAAAGGAAGTAGATTACAGTACAGTCCCCCCCCCCCTTCTGCTTGAATGCTGCTCACCCGTGTGGGATCCGTACCAGGTGGGGCTGATAGAGGAGGAAGAGAAGTTCCTACGGAGAGCAGCGCGCTTCGTTACATGATTATTTAGTAATCGTGAAAGCGTTACGGAGATGATCGCTAAACTCCAGTGGAAGACCCTGCAGGAGAGATGCTTTGTAGCTCGGTACGGGCTTTTGTCGAAGTTTAGAGAGCATACTTTTACCGAGGAGCCTAGCAGTATATTGCTCCTTCCTACGTATATCTCGCGAAGAAATCATGATAAAATCAGAGAGATTAGAGCCCACACAGAGGCATACAGACAATCTTTCTTTCCGCGAACAATACGTGACTGGAATAGGAGGGAGAAACAATAGTGGTACTCAAGGTACCCTCAGCCATACACCGTCGGGTGACTTGCGGAGTATGGATGTAGCTGTAGATGTAGATATACATGTACCCCGGTCGAAGGCGTCAGCTGACTACGACGTTGCATGCTACACAAGTCACTTGCAGATGCACGTCCCAGAACGTCTGCTATTCGACTGCATCAGGCTCAGGGAAATAAGGCGCGCAAACAACACATCTACTTCTCCTTTGCAACGCTATCCCATGATGTCAACTACGTGTATTTATCAGTTTACATTGTCTCAATAGCAACAGCTAACTACAGGCCTATTTCATTGACGTCAATTTGCAGCAGGGTTTTGGAACATATCCTGTATTCAAATATTATGAATTATCTCCAACAGAACGATCTATTGACCCAAGGTCAACACGGATTTAGAAAATATCGTTCATGCGAAACACAACTAGCTCTTTATTCACACGAAGTAATGGGTGCTATCGACAATGGTTCGCAAATCGATTCCGTATTTCTAGATTTCCAGAAAGCTATGGACACCGTGCCTCACAAACGGCTTTTAATCAAATTGCGTGGTTATGGTATATCGCCCCAAATTTGCGATTGGATAGGTGATTTCCTGTCAGAGAGGACACAGTTCGTAGTAATCTATGGTAAGGCATCGACTAAAACAGAGGTGATATCGGGCGTTCCACAGGGCACTGTTATTGGACCTCTGTTGTTCCTTATTTAAACGATTTAGGGGGAAATCTAAGTAGCTCTCTTAGGTTGTTTGCAGATGACGCTGTCATTTACCGTCTAGTAAAATCATCTGAAGATCAAACCCAACTGCAGTATGGTCTAAAAATTGGCAATCGACTCTAAATAATGAGAAGTGTGAAGCCGTCCACATGAGTACGAAAAGAAATCCGTTAAACTTCGTTTTCAAGGTAAATCAATCAAAAGTGAAGGCCGTAAACTCCACAAAATACCTAGGAATTACTATTACTTCATACTTAAATTGGAAAGAACACGTAGATAATATCGTGGGAAAGGCGAACCAGACGCTGCGTTTTATTGGCAGAACCCTTAAAACATGGAACAGAACTACAAAAGAAACTGCATGCACTACGCTTGTCCATCCATTTTTGGAGTATTGCAGGCCAGTGTGCGATCCTTATCAGGTGTGTTTGACAGAGGTCATCGAAAAAGTCCAAAGAAGGGCATCTCGTTTCGTATTGTCACGATACGGGGGAGATAGCGTTACGGAAATGATACAGGATCTGGGATGGGAATCATTACAACAACGGCGCTTATCGCTGTGTCGTGGGCTACTTACGAAACTCCAATCGTCAACATTCTCCTCCGAATGCGAAAATATATTGTTGACTCCCACTTACATAGGTAGAATAGATCATCAGAATAAAATACGAGAAATCAGAGCTCTAACGGAGAGATTCAGGTGTTCTTTGTATCCGCGCGCTATTCGAGAATGGAATAGGAGATAAATAGTATACAGGTAGTTCGATGAACCCTCTGCCAGGCACTTAAATTTGATTTAGAGTATCCCATGTAGATGTGCGCGTAACACAGTGAAAATATTTCGAAGGCCTTTCTAATTGTACAGTTCATTAGAGTTGTTCTTCCTCTACAGAACGACAGTATTCATCCTGGTCTCCATTACCAGCGATACATCTCCGTCATCGTTGAATCCAACACTCGAATCCTGATTGGAAAAATTCAGGTTTCCATCGTCGAACCCACTGCTTCACTGGCACTATCACCTCATCTGAATGCCGCCCCCATTGGGGAAGTACTGAATCCGCACTGTAAAGCAGGTGAGGTACCACTGACCAGTCCAATTTGACAATATCGTGAGTTGTGGCCAAAAATTGTGGATTTTCGCATTGTGGTAATGACTTTTGATTGATTTCAAATTCTCATTTCTTCTCTTCCTCCTCATGGCTTCTCGAAGCTGTCGTACTCTTTGTAATGCACTTGTTGATGCTCACGGACAACCATTGTCCAGAATGACTCCCGTGTCATCGCACAAAATTTTCGCTATTAGTTCCTTTGCTTTAAACTTTTTAGGTCTTGGAGAAGAGGTGTGGTGCCAATCCTTCGACTGCCTCTTTGTTTCCGGATCGTAAGCAAATGCCTGTGTTTCATCCCCAGTGACTAACTCGGAGAAAATCGTGTCTTCGCCCGCTTCCAATGCTTTCAGCAACGCATACCAAACTTCCATCATTCATTCCTTCAATTCACGTGTAGCTGCCTCGACAGCCTCTTCACTCACACTTTCACTGTGTGCAGCCGCGGTAGGTGAAGCGCACCTGATCTTAGAGCCTCGCTAGGGGCTGGCGCGACTTTGGAATCGACTTAGCGACTTCCAATCTGCGCCCGTAAGCCCTCGCCGCCCTGGGTGCGTAATCCGGCGGCTCGCATTAGCTGGCCTTCCAGCTCGTTACGCAAGTTCCGCACCCGGCACTCAGCTGCGACCGCGGGTGTCGACTCCTCCGTCGATAGTCGAGGTGACGCGCGGCCAGCAACAAGTCGCGACTCGCGCGTAAGCTGCGGCTTTCTGTTCGCAAGTCTTGTTTTGCTTCCGCCCTTCAGAGAGGCTACGGCAGGCCAACTTGGTGATAACATTACCGACCCAGGCAAACTTCGCACTTCGTGGGAACTTAGCTAAGTGCAAGGTAATATCAGTATTTTAAACGTGGCTGCAGGTCAGCAACGGTGGAATACGATCCAAAAGTCGATAAAATTTCAGCCGACATGAAGTCATCCACTTTTTATTTAACAACTATTTTATGTGAGCTAAATTAAATACTTCTGAAGAGGGCAAAATTACTTTTCTATATTTTGACGAGGTTACAGCGTTCATTTTGAATTAAATAAATCGCAGTTTGCGTTCACTTATGGCTTCACTGTACTAAGTTTGGATGTAATACCATTGTGCGGCGAATGAAAATTTGTGCCCGACCGGGATTCGAACCCGAGATCTCCTGCTTACTAGGAAGACGCGTTGACCACTCCGCCACCCGAGGACACAGTGACCAACCCGACTGCAGAGGACTCTTCCCTGCACGTCTCCCGCCACACACAAATCTCCATTCGCCACGCTATCTCTTTCCTATACCACAGCGTGGCGAATGGAGATTTAGGTGAGACGGGAGACGTGCAGAGAAGAGTCCTCTTTCAGTGGGGTTGGTCACTGTATCCTCGGTGACGGAGTGGTCAAAGCGTCTTCCTAGTAAGCAGGAAATCCCAGGTTCGAATCCCGGCCGGGCATAATTTTCATTCGCCGCACATTGGTATTACATTCAAATCTAGTACAGTGAATTCATAAGTGATCGCAAATTGCGATTACTTCATTAAAAATTACTTTTGCCGAAACCCGGGTCAAAGTTTATGCATGCAAACTATTTTTATGCAACTGGTTGGCTGGAATTTTGTTGGCTTTCGGATCAGTACATGTCACACACGAATGCAGAAGGTACATTATCTGCAAGTGCCGACAAAGTAATTTACGATGCCAGCTGACAGTGAGCGTAGTGAGAGGGGGGAAGATGCGGGAAGGATGGGGGAGGGATGGGGGAGATGGCGGACGGATGGAGGAGGAATGGGAAAAATGGGGGATGGCGGTAGATGGGGGACGGATCAAATGTATCCGAACTTACGTTCGTGCCGCCCTCCTGAATAGGAGTCCTGACATTAAGAGAAGTAACCCTACCGTTTTCCTAAATACTCCTAGCCATTAAAATGACTACACCACGAAGATGACGTGCTACAGACTCGAAATTTAGCCGACAGGAAGAAGATGCTGTGATATGCAAATGATTAGCTTTTCACAGCATTCACATAAGGTTGGCGCCAGTGGCGACACATACAACGTGCTGACATTAAGAAAGTTTCAAACCGATTTCTCATACACAAACAGCAGTTGACCGGCGTTACCTGGTGAAACGTTGTGATGTCTTGTGTGAGGAGGAGAAATGTGTACCATCACGTTTCCGTCTTTGATAAAAGTCTGAGTGTAGCCTATCGCGATTGCGGTTTATCGTATGGCGACATTATTGCTCGCGTCGGTCGCGATCCAATGACTGTTGGCAGAATGTGAAATAGGTGGGTTCAGGAGGGCAATGCGGAATGCCGTGCTGGATCCCAACGGCCTCGTATCACTAGCAGCCGAGATGACAGGCATGTTTTCCGCATGGCTGTAAACGAATCGTGCAGCCACGTCTCGATCCCTAACAAAGGGGACGTTTGCAAGATGACAACCATCTGCACGAACAATTCGCCGACGTTTGCAGCAGCATGGACTATCAGCTCGGAGACCATGGCTGCGGTTACCCTTGACGCTGCATCACAGACTAGAGCGCGTGCGATGGTGTACGCAACGACGAACCTGGGTGCACGAGTGGCTAAAAGTCTTTTTTTTTTTTTTCAGATGAATCCAGGTTCTGTTCAGAGCATCGTAATGGTCCGTGTTTGGCGACATCGCTGTGAACGCACATAGGAAGTGTGTATTCGTCATTGCCATACTGGCGTATTACCCGACGTGATGGTACGGGGTGCCATTGGTTAAACGTCTCGGTCACCTCTTGTTCGCATCGACTGCACTTTGAACAGTTGCCGTTACGTTTCAGATGTGTTAAGACTCGTGACTCTACCCTTCATTCGATCCCAGCGAACCCTACATTTCAGCAGGATAATGTACGACCGCATGTTGCAGGTCCTGTAAGGGCCTTTCTGGATACGGAAAATGTTCGACTACTGCCCTGGCCAGCACATTCTTCAGATCTCTCACCAACTGAAAACGTCTGCTCAATGGTGGCTGACCAAATGGCTCGTCACAATACGCCAGTCACTACTCTTGATGAACTGTGGTATCGTGTTGAAGCTACGTGGGATCTATACCCGTACACGCCATCCAAGCTTTGTTTGACTCAATGCCCAGGCACATCAAGGGCGTTATTTCGGCCAGAGGTGGTTTTCCTGGATCCTTATCTCTCAGGATCTATGCAACCAATCTGCGTGAAAATGTAATCACGTGTCAGTTCTAGTATAATCTATTTGTCCAATGAATACCCGTTTATCATCTGCATTTCTTCTTGGTGTAGAAATTTTAATGGCCAGTAGTGTATTTAACACTTAAAATTCACTGTAAATGCATTGCCCTATCGTCAGGATGGCGAGCTTTAGCTATATGGTAACATTTTATTGTCAGGATATCATTTCTGGGAGGTATCGTATAAACATGTGGGATGTGGGATCTTTGCTCGGTTAAGAGGCGTAAATCATGCAGAATTTGCACAAAATACATTTATTAAACAATTATTCTTACAGTGAACAACATGGCTCGGCGAGTGTTGGCGGCAGCGGTAAGGCTCGCGGTGGCGCTTTGGCGTTTCGCAGTGTCGGCCGTGGATCTCTGGTTACGCTGGCGGCGAATCTGCTTCTCGCTCGTCAGTTGAACAGCGCTCGCCGTCGAAGCTAGTACTGTGCATTAACAGGTCGTAAATCCTGCGGAATTACCTCGTGGCGGGGCTATGTGATTTTCCAAAGTGCTTGGACTGTATGTCACTGCTAGTGGCTGCTCATGACTAGAACTCCAACTTCTGCTACTGCTACCGCTCGTAACGCCACTACTGCCGATACTAACTCTCTATCTCTCTGGGGGCGTCTTTTTGGTAGTTGTAGGTATTTCATGGACCTGGCTGGAGCTGAACGGTCTTCTGTCACATTGTAGAATTTATAGAAAGATCGATCGTCCCGTTGCTCTGCAGGTCAATACGTTAGCTATAGAATCCTTGTCATATATATGAATATTCGGCGGGGTAATGTAGTGAATCTGCAGCGCTAGGCAGTCGACGCACTGTCAGAATGCAGCGCAGGTTTGCTGTTTAACTCGGTTGTGTCTGCTGAACTGTTTTCATTTTTACTTAACGTATTATTCACTTCTTATTACTGCCTTTTATTTCACTAATTTATTTACACACTTAACTGCACTCAACACTCCATCGATAATGCTAGAATTCATTATGGTGTTGACGCACCCTTAGTCTTACTGACAGCTTAAAATCTCGCAGGCTTATGTTGAAGCAGGCGATGGACGGTTTTCGGGGAATGGCAGCCTATTCTTCACGGATTGTTGCACTCAGGAGCGGTGTCAATGTAGGTCGGTGAGGTCTGGCACGAAAACTTCCCAAGGGTGGTCTTCAGGTTACAAGTCAGGTTCTGTCCATTACAGGGATGTTATCGTGTAATCACTCCGCCACAAACCGAGCATTATGAACAGGTGCTCCATCGTGATGAAAATGCAATAGCCATCCCCGAATTGCTCTTCAACAGTGAGAAGCAAAAAGGTGCTTAAAGCATCAGTGTAGGCCTGTGCTATGATAGTGTCAGACAAAACAATAATGGGTGCAAGCCCCCTCCTTGAAAAACACCACCACACCATAACACCGCCTCCGAATTTTACTGTTGGCACTACACTCGCTGGCAGATGTTCACCGGGCATTTGCCATACCCACACCATTCCATGGGATCGCCACATTGTGTACCGTTGTTCGTTACTTCACACAACGTTTTGCCGCTGTTCAATCGTGCAGTGTTTACGCTCGTTACACAAAGCGAGGGGTCGTTGGTCATTGACCTATGCGATGTCTGTCTTGTAGATATCCACTCGACCATGAAATCCAAGTTTTTTCACCTACCGCCTATCAAAGTAGCTACTTGGAATGGATCCTGATGTCATTTAGAATTCCTGTGTGCCTGCCTATTACATTGTACGATCCTCATCGACTGTGTCAGTCAACAGACGAGGTCGGCCTGTAAGCTTTCTTGCTGTACGTGTCCCTTCACGTTTACACTTCACTATCACATCAGAAACAGTGGACCTAGGGATGTTTAGAAGTGTAGAAATCACGCGAACAGAGTTCTGACACCAGTGACACCCAATCACCTGACCATGTTTAAAGTCCATTCTGCTCTCTCACGATGTCTAATGAATACTGAAATCGCTAATATGGAGGTGACAGCACAATGCACCTAATATGAAAAAACGTATGATTTCTGTGTGTTCGGATACTTTTGATCATATATGACTCTGACAACAGAAGCATTTGGTCGCCCCAAAAACATAAGTTTTCCATATATTTGCGAATGTGTTTAGCAGTAAAGATGAAAATAAAAAACGGTGCCTCAGGCATCAGTTTTTCTCGTAACCCAATGTTCATAAAATTTGTGACGAACAATGGTGTAAAGTTTCTAGCACATTTGGGGATATACGTTGATACCGCACCCAAAATATGTTACGCACAAAGTTAGTGAAAACGATGCAATTCATTAAAACGTTATGCTTTGTGTGACAGTTTTACGGCGAACAGGTACCAACAAACTTCTTTCAAAATGTTCAAATGTTTCTAATTCTATGGGACCAAACTACGTTGGTCATCAGTCCCTAGTCTTACAAACTACTTAAACTAACCTAAGGGCAACTCACAGATCCATGCCCGAGGTGGGATTCGACGCTCCGAAGCGGGAGGCCGCGCGATCCGTAACGTGGCGCTCCAGACCTCTCGGCTACTCCCGCACGGCACAAACTTCTTTCTTTCCATCCTTCGGTGGGGTGTGTCAGCGAGAAAATTTTCTAAAATATTTGAAATCATGTGTAATGTTCATTGCTGGTCTCTGAGCACTGTCATTCTCAAGTAGTGGATGCATAAATCTGTGTCGGCTCTGTGGCGTATCATTGTCTCTGGCGTCATGTTTCCTGACCTGCGTGTAGTATTCTTTTATTTTTTTGACAGAAACCTCCACAGACGTACCGAAAACAGCTCACCAAAGCTTCATCGAAATCGGATGAAGGGTTTAAGGATGCATACGGGACAAACATACATTAACTGTTATATATGGAAATAATATTTTCTCATTTTTAGCTTGTAACGTCACCCGGCATAAAGACGCTAAAATAGTAGATGTAAATACTATGTTTGTAATAAGAACTTAACCAACTCATGGAAACTATTACCAGTTACATGTCTAATATATAACAACTATTGTAATATCCGTATTCTTTCTTGTTGGAAGTTCACATCCTATGAAGAGAGAGAATTATGAGGGTTATTGTTAAAGCTAGAAGCGCTACAACAGTGTTTTTAAACAGGTTTACAACATTACGTGTGTATCGTACACGTATGTCCTACTTATGATTTCGCATAGAGAAGTGAAATCTATAAATGTGTTTCCATACAGTAGAACAGCGCCCAAACAAGTTCTTTCTGCAGCTGACTCGGAATTCAGTATTCGGGTGCCATTTCTCGGGTTGTTTAATTAAATTAGCTTCAATAGCTCAGGGAAGGGTGTAAAAAGGCAAAAGATTTTAATAATCCTCCTTTATGAAAATAATACTAAATGTGAATGAAAGTGGCTTAACACTTTCCCTGGCGCATATTTTTTACAACTCATCGTAGCTAAATTTGTTTTGTATTGCATTAGAAGTATAATCAATTTCTTATATTTTAATTTTGACGACTTTATTTTTGTGAATTATGTCTAAAAACTATGATTATACGTATACCACCACATTGCCTTTATGAGATTTCCACTTTGGTGGTAAATAGATCCCATTTGCCTTTTGTGAGCTCTAACGTGTTTCCATTAAATGTTAAAAATTAAAAAAAAGTCATTACTTTTTATTTTACTTTATTTAGAAAACATTTACATTTAATGTTTACTTTTTACAATCAACATTTCTTTCTCATCCAAATGTTCAAATCATCCTCATCACCTCTTCCGAGAACTTTAATGATCCTGCGACAAACTGTTATATCAGTTTTCCTACACCTGCTACAGTGTAGTAAAACAAGATGTCAGGCACACACAGAGATGGTAAGACATACTCCCAGCCGGCCGCGGTGGCCGAGGAGACTGAGGCGCTCCAGTCACGGTCTGCACGGCCACTACGGTCGGGGGTTCGAATCCCCCCTCGGGCATGGATATTTGTGCCATCCTTAGTAGTAGCTAGTTCATAAGTAGTTTGTAAGTTTAGGGACTGATAACCCCGTAGTTAAGTCCCATAAGCTTAACAAACATTTGAACATACTCCCAGAAATTTTGAGGTACCCGTAAATAGGTGGTAAATATGCTTCATAAAGACCACAAGAGACACTGTTGTATGTGATATACCGAGCCCTTTTCAATATCGACTTTGGTGGTAAGAACACTGAACAACAACCCCGAAAACCCATTATTTGGTAATAAATATACCACTGGGGCCCAGGAGCGTACGGAAGTGGTAAAGGAACACCGATAGTGCGAAGTGTACCCCCACGACCCGCGAAACAGTTAAAGAATTATTAAATACCAAAGAATCTTTTAAATACAGGAAATGTGGGGTAACATTATGGGGAAGGTTTCTTAAAATGATTCATATTGTGTCTCTTTTGTTTGCATGCGAGGTAGTTTATGGGTATCTAAGGTAATTTAAACTCAAATTATTCAAATATCTAAGCAGATTAAATTGAAAACTAATAAAGTACAGGTAATCACTGGGAGTATTAGTAATTTTCGTTTCTTTTCGGTTTTCAGTATATGTGGAAAGACTGTAACATTGATTCAAAGTACAATAGACTTCGTTTATTCAGATGTAGTGACTGTTCTCAGAACATTAGATGAAACTTACGTAAAGTTCATTATGTACCCAATAATTAAAAAAAGAAAAAAAAACTCTTGCATTACATGTTTACACAAATTAATTTATCAAAAAACTTAACCATTTCTATAAAATTTACAACAAATAAATGTATATATAAAGTTTATTTTATTTGGGGTACGCCACAAGGATCAATTCGTTGTCTGTCAGAATATCTTATATGCTTGATGTAGCGTCCATTTTTAACGTTACACCATGAAGTCTCCAGACTCTAATCCGATCATTGTTGCACGTGATGTTATGGTTTAGGGTTTTACTGAATACCCTTCGTTACCCCCTCCCATCTCAACAATACTTCCTTCGGTCAAGTGGTTTCTCGATTTCTCTTCTACAGAGAAAAGAGTGGGATTCCAAAATCTAAATTATTTTATTTTTCGTATATTACAGCCCAGCAAAATTATGGTGACCTTGTGAATGTTGGTTCATTAGTTTCTCGTGTAAGACAATATGGCCTACAACATTTTCGACATTATGTTTCCTAACGCCTTAGTGCCCGAATTAATGTTTACAGCAAATGAAAAAAAAAAAATCATATTTTGTCAGGCTTGATTCTATTATGGCTCTTGTGCTCAACGACTGTTTTTCGTTTTCTTTGTAGAAAATTGGCGGTAATCAGTCGTAAATATTTTGCTTATTACCAGATGTAAATTTCGAGTATGACCGTGACCTCCAACATGTAGGTCGAAAAGTTCTATATGTTCTGTTTGTTTTAAGAACTGATAATGATCACAGCGTGATCGAAATCTAGACCTGGTAATAAACAAAATAATTACTGTTGATTGCTGACAATGTTCTACAAAAAAATCATATTTTGTGATCAGTGTTGGTATGTTCGACGATTTATAGTGTCAAATGTAAAAAACAAGTTACATGTTGTTGGTACAATTGGGTAAATGTAAAATTTGTGACGACAGGCCCTTGAGAAATAAAATTCCTACAACTCTCCATCAAGGGAAATGTTTTATTGAAGTTTCTTATAAATAAAAAATAATATAGGCAGCTTTGAATTACCTTTTTGTTTATGTCTAAACCTATATCATGTGTTACCTTACTCATGAAATTGCTTGGGGAAAAAATGAGTTTTTGTTTAGGTGTATTTGAAGCTTGCACATAATATTGCTTAGAAAAGCTGTATAGTGACATCAATCCATTAGACGTTCCGCATTATGCCAGTAATGAAGTGTAATAAAAAATCGTATTGAAACATATTGACCACATTAATCCATTAATCATTGTTATAAATGAAACTTCAAAAACGTCAATCATAAAAATAGCGTGAAATCTGAATGGAAATTACCGTACTTTGTCCTTTTTACTTCAGTCCTTACATGTGCCCATAAATGTGAGTGACTAATGATACATGTTTTACACAAAGAGTATTTTCATGTTCACTGAAAGTTGTACCTACGTCATCACGTCTTCAACACGCAACAGATATTATCAAAACAAAATATAACTTTCAAACTGAAACTTACCTATGTATTTAGCTATATTTTGCGAAAGAATGATCATAACCTCAGGTACTTTTTCATAATATGCACGCGTAAACGAAGGTCGTCGTAACAAGTACAGGCAACGCTCAGTAAACTGCAGCACGTCACACTCTCTGGGCCCGTTCGAATTGAATCTGCTTCGATTATCGCTGGCGCTCGAAAACTCTTATTCTTCCAAATATATGCGAATTAGCGAATGATGCGAATTAGCGACATCGGCATCGAGGGGTTAAGCAAATGTTTGACGTGAATGATCTCGTAGTTAAACATACACAATGGCTGACACAAAACATGTGCACTGAATTCTGATATTTATCAAACTTATTACTGTCTGAGCTCATAAAACAACGTAATTCTAATATCTGAGTGGTTATCAGTTTTAAAATTAATTAATCTTCATATTCGATTCTTTACTAGAATTGCAAATTCACTTTTATTACTGATTACGGAAACCAACTTGACGCCGCTCCTTTCGGAATGTAATCAGAACTCTCATTCCAGTCTTGTTCTGTCAGAAATGGAATTCTGTAATCTTCTTTCTGTCATGCGCACACTTCGATTGATACCCAATTAAATGGGAGATCTTATCTTCGATTTCCATTTCATCTGGAAAAGTTTTGCCTTCGGTACCTTAGGTTCTTTTTTTGTTTGAGCTGCCTCTATGCAAATCCCGAAAAATATGTCAGAAGAGAAATGTACGCGGGGAGAAAATATTTCGGTAAATTTATGATTACAATGTAGTTTCGCTGGAGAACTGGCAAACTTGTTACATCAAAGCAGCACTAAACCCATCACTCGTCTCCACAAAATACTTTTACAGCACAAACACGAAACACGCAATACAATTTCAAGTTATATTTACAAGAAGGAAGCTCTTTCTGATATTCCGAAAATTACAAGTAGTGTATTTGCTTTGGGCTTAGTAGGCCACCTTTAAGTGGCTACTGAAGACGAAGGTGCAGATAAAGTAACATACGAGCTTCAAATATGTTATTTACAACGAAGTTTCCAGAATGAAACTTTCTCTGCAGCGGAGTGTGCGCTGATATTTAACTTCCTGGCAGATTAAAGTTGTGGGCCGGAACCGTGATTCGAACCTGGGACCTTTGCCTATCGCGGACAAGCGTTCTACCGACTGAGCTATCCCAGCACATCCTTTAGGCTTTAGTAAAGCCATGTCTCCGCCATATCCTTTCTTCCAGGAGTGTTAGTCCTGCTAGGTTCGCAGGAGAACTTCTGTGAAGTTTGGAAAATATGAGGCGAGGAAGGATCGTGAGCGTGCCGAGATAGCTCAGTCGGAAGAGCGCTTGCCCGGGAAAGGCAAAGGTCCGAGGTCCGAATCACAGCTGCGGCACACAATTTTAATCTGCCAGGAAGTTTACAATGAAGTTTTTTTTCTTTTAATTGAAACTTAATTCAAGAGCGGTGAATTGGAATTTGAGTTTTAGGCTTTAGTTTTAACCTGGTATTCTGTGTCATATATTTGTTGATTTCCAATATTTCGAGCAGGGTCATATTTCTACTTTCATTTACATACTATAATACTTGACTTTGTATGTCATACTGGCGTTTTTCTGGTATGAGATGTAAAGGAAGGTTGAGTTTTTCTTGTTTTATATGTAGATTTTCCCACTTTGAGATTCGCCAACACATACTTTGCAACAGAGTTCATGTGTTACGTTACATATACCACTCTGAGTGAAAGGTGAGCACTTTCTTACTGAATAAAAATTTTATTTATATTTGGTGGTATAAAAAGCAGGGCCACAGTGGCGAGATTACAACTTCTTACTGATCGTATATATATATATATATATATATATATATATATATATATATATATATATATATATATATATATATATATTTTTTTTTTTTTTTTTTTTTTTTTTTTTTTTTACTTTAGCATATAAGATGAACATTAACAAGAGCAAAACAAAAGTAATGGAATGCAGTCTTAGAAAATCAGGCGATGCTGAAGGAATTAAATTAGGTAACGAATCAATCAAGTTGGTAAATGAGTTTTCTAATTTGGGCAGTAAAATACCATCTGATGGGGCAGTATAGATGATATAACATGCAGAATGGCAATGGGAAGAAAAGCTTTTTCGAAAAAGAGAAATTTGTTAACATCGAATATTAATTTAAGCATAAGGAAGTCCTTTCTGAAGGCATTTGTGTGGAGTGTTGCCTTGTGTGGGAGTGAAACATAGACGACAAACAGTGCGGACGGGAAGAGGACAGAGGCTTTTGAAATGTGGTGTTACAGAAGAATGCTGAAGATTAGGTGGGTGGATCGCGTAACTAATCAGGAGGTACTGAACAGAATTGGGGAGAAAAGGAATTTCTGGCATACCTTGACTGAAAATGGATCGATTGGTATGACACATTCTTAGACATCAAGGAATACTAAATTTAGCATTGGTGAGAAGTATGTAAGATAAAAAAGAGGAATGCCTATATATGGCTACACTAAGCAAATATATGTGGATTGTCTTTCTTAGGAGGAGATGAAGAAGCTTGCTCAGGATAGAGTAGGATGGAGAGCGGCATCAAACCAGTTGTCAGGCTGAAGGCCACAACAACAACAACTTTATTTTAAATCTTTCGGCCAATAGTGCCAACCATCATTTCACTTCAGTAAGACGCTAACGACGGCCGTGTTATTGTGTTACAGCCGCAGCAGTGATGACGTCGACTGTCAGGTGGTGGTTGCTGGCGTCGGCGGCGATGCTCGTCGCTACCCCGGAGGTCGCCGCTCAGAACCCTGGTGAGTGTTCGCAGCACCGCGCCACAGTTTCGGTTCCTGCCCCAAACCGAATGCGTTCAGCATCTTAAACCACGCTCTGCAAATTGGCGGCCACGTCATCGAATGATTTCATCCTTATTCCCTTCCGGCTTCCGTCTCAGAATCCTCGGCCGGCGTTTCTTTAGTGACTTTGCTGAAGTTCATTTTATTTATGTACTAGTTGATAATAACCAGCTCCACTGAGTTCTTAATTGTCTGTTAGCATTCTTATACATTATAATCAGTTTGCACAAACATAGCGCTGTGAAACGAAAACGCAACGTAACTACAGTCTAACATACACAATCGCGACACTCGCTCAAATTTGTTGTACACTGCGGTAACAGTGCTTAGTGCTATATTTCTGAATACGATGTATGGAATGAATGCGATAGGTATCATGTATACATATTTGCAACATTTCTTACAGTAGGAACTGACATAGATTTCTGCGCCTGGCGACATTAGCCGTGTAGTCTAAGGCATCATGCTACAGATTGGGCGGCCGTTCCCTTGCGCGCACGCGCGCGCGCGTGTGTGTGTGTGTGTGTGTGTGTGTGTGTGTCTTAGCCTTACGTTTAGTAATTTGTAAAAATTCAAATTCAAATGTTTGTAGAACTTATGGGACTTAACTACGGGGTCATCAGTCCCTAAGCTTACAAACTACTTATCAACTAGCTTATTCTAAGGACGGCACAAATATCCATGCCCGAGGGGGGATTCGAACCCCCGACCGTAGTGGCTGTGCAGACCGTGACTGAAGCGCCTCAGTCCCCTCGGCCACCGCGGCCGGCAGTAATTTGTAGGTTGGAAACTGATGATCATAGCAGTTTGGTCCAACAGGTTTGCAAAATAATAAATGTTTACAGTAACTCCAAAAACAACCAAACATTTCTCTTTCTTTAATCAATCGTTAAAAATGAAGCCCTCGGTCGCAAAATTAAAATTATTTAACCCGGTTTTTGGCAACAACTATGACAGCCTTCACCAGAAATTATAAAATAAAACAAGTCACATAATAAAATATATAACTCAGCTATAAAGCTTACGTCAAAAAATTTAAAAAGAAATTTTTAGAAAAAGCTAGCCATTATGGGCTGCACTGAGGCATCAGACTGGCGTGTGCTAAGTGCAGTTGTGAACAGGTAGACATTTTCTCAGTAGTGCCATCTAGTAGCCGCAATTACAACTACGCTACTGTACAGAGAGAAACAGTATTGAAAAAACAATTGCTACAAGAAGCTATGTTTGACATGAGAGATGGCTGAAGCGTCATTTTGGCAATACAATATTATTTGAGAGGATTAATGAGTAACAAAATTGTAATAAGTTAAACAGTTAATAACTAGTTTTTGGAATACAAATTTTTGGATGAAACTGCACGAAGTACAACGTCAAAGCCCGAGTAACGGCTTAAATGTTCAAATGTTTGTATAGCTTATGGGACTTAACTACGTGGTCATCAGTCCCTAAACTTACAAACTACTTATGAACTAAGGACGGCACAAATATCCATGCTCGAGGAGGTATTCGAACCCCCGACCGTAGTGGCCGTGCAGACCGTGACTGGAGCGCCTCAGTTCCCTCAGCCACCGCGGCCGGCTAACGTCTTAATACCGTTAAAAAAGTTTATTACGGAGTTGTAACTGTTCATTTACAATAAGCCCGTCATTACGAGAAAAATGTTGAAATATTTGCAGTTCCTCGAGCAAGTCTAATCTGTGGCCTTTCTTTTCGGGATGCAAAATGTTCATGTCATGAATGGCTTTAGGTGCGTGACCTGTAATGAGAAGATGGTCATCAAACGAATTCTGGGGGTTAGTGCCACTTTTTGTCAAAAGATGTACTTTAATCCTGATTTTAAAAGCACGTACCGTTTGACCTATGTAGTAGGAAGAGCAAGTATCACAAATAATTTTGTAAACGTCAGAATTATCTAAGGGAGAACAAGTTGATTTTAAATTGTGAATGAAACTTTTCTTCAAATTATTGTTGGTCGTGAAGGCAACGGTTGCAGTTATTACGAAGAAGTCGAATCTGATAGGAAATGAGACCCAGAAATGGAATGGAGTGATATTTTTTTCTTTTGGTCAGATTCAATGGGAGTGCCAAGTGTTGTAAATCTTTTAGCAGTTTTCTTTTTAAGGATGCTGTCAACTATGGCAGGATCGTATTCGTTATTAACTGCTATGGTTTTTATCAAATTCGTTTCTGCCTCGAATTTTTATTTCGAAGTGCGATGGAAATGGCTCTTTGGATGGCAGAATGAAAGAAAGCATTTCTGTGACATTGAGGGTGCGTAGAAGAGGCGGGTGCAATTTGATCAGTATTTGTTGTTTTTTTTCGGTAGATATTGAAAGAGATTTTATTTTCTTCTACTGTTAAGGTCAAATCGAGAAAGTTCAGTTGACGAGCCTCGTTTTCAAGGTTTTTTTTTTTAAGAATAAAAATTAGCCGCGTCGGAGCGGCCGAGCGCATTGAGGCGCTATGCTACGATGCGCGAGGCCGTTCCCTGTCAGGGGTTCGAATCCCCCATCGGGCATGGATGTTTGTGCTGTCTTTAGTTTAAGGTAGTTCATAAGTAGTTTGTAAGTCTAGGGACTGATGACCATAGCACTTTCGTCCAATGGTTTTACAAACATTAGAACATTGAAACACCAAAAGAAAAGAAGTTCTGGAGAAATACGTCATCCTCTTAGGAACGGTAAGTTTTTAACACAATTATTTCAGTCAAATCAGTGAATGTGGAACGAAGGAAACGTGTATGGAATGTAATACCTCCATCATTTAACGTGCCAAACAATCCGTCACAACTGTAGCCGAAAGAAAAATGACATAGACGTCAAGAGCTATGAAAATATTTTCCATTTCAGAAGGAAAAAAATAGTGGGGTTTATTGCAAAAACGTGACAAGTCCAAAATAATCATCTTTCAGGAATAAAACAAAACTTTCCACCGTTTAATATAAAACATGAAAAGCATCAAAACGACCTTTATAATATGTTACATACGAACACCTATCCGTCAACGGTCGTTTTGATCTGTGTAGCCTATATTGTAGTTTTGAGGAACGTAATTTTTTTAACTTGTCTAGTTTTTTGTAGAAAATTAAGAAATATAAGAAACTAATTTACTGAATTTTACACTCTCAGTGGATATGTACCAATGAACTGGAAACAGAGGTTATAGTGCCCATTATTAGACATTATTCATCCTTGCACCCATCTCTGTTTTCATCAACACCAATTTCCAACTTTTCCTCTTCATTACAATTTTCGTCAGGAGTCACACAAAGGAGGTCCTCGTAGAAGACTCTGCATTCTTCCGGAAAATCATCAAATTACAGAGATCTCTTGCTTCAGCTGATTGAATACCTAGATTCTTCTTCTACGGCTGATGAAGATCCAAAGTAGTATATTCGGTAGTACTGCTTCTGTTGGCAATGATTACTTCGATAGCGAAAGTAAGAGTTGCCTTTTGTTTCCTACGAACTACAATTAGCTGGTGATATTTGAAGGAAACCTTAAGATCATGGGGTGACCCTGCGAAGTTCGGTGGCGATCGGCTCAATATATTATAATACGCGTAAAACTTTGGGTTAAGCATCTGGAACGACAGTGCTACGGATTAAACACTGAGGATTGTATAAACATGGCATGCATTGTGTTTATGCGTACTTTGTCAAACATAACAACAAATGAAGTACAGACAAATGTTTTTTATAGAAATAGAATATAAGTTTCATCTTTGCGAAACCGGGAAAGGTTGCTCGTTCTTTTACAAAATTTCAATTTCTGCCTCATTATCTTTAGATTATAGTTCCATTTTGTTGTTGTCGGTGTGGTCTTTAGACCGGAGACTGGATTTATGTAGCTCTCAACCCGACTCAAACCTGAGCGAGCTTCTTCATCTCCTCATACATCCATTTGAATCTGTATTCATCTCTCGCCTTCCTTTGCAATTTTTACCACAAACACTTCCCTCCAACGCTAAATTCACGATTCCTTGATGCCTAAGAATGTGTCCTTCTAATCTATCCATTCTTATTCAAGGTGTGCCAGAAATTCCTTTCCTCCCCAATTCTGTTCAGTACCTCCTCATTAGTTACGCGATCCACACACCTAATCTTCAGCATTCTTCTGTAGCACCCCATTTCAAAAGCCTCTACCATCTTCCTGTCCGCACTGTCGTCTATGTTTTTCTCCATTACAAGAAAACACTCCACACCAACGCCTTCAGAAAGCCTTAAGCTTAAATTAATATTCGATGTCAACAAATTTCTCTTTTTCAAGAACGCTTTTCTACCCATTGCCATTCTGCATTTTAGATCCTCTGTACTAGACCTTTGTGGGTTATTTTACTGCCCAAGTAACAAAACTCATCTACCACCTTTACTTTTTCGTTACCTAATCAAATTCCTTGACCATCACCTGATTTTTTTAGACTGCACTCCATTACCCTTGTTTTCCATTTGTTAATGTTCGTCTTATACGCACCTTTCAACACACTGTCCATTCCGTTCAATTCCTCATCCAGGTCCTTTGCTGTCTGACATAATTACAATGTCATCAGCAAAACGCAATGTTTTTTTATTTCTTCACCCTGAACTTTTATTTCGTCTCCAAATTTTTCCTTGCTTTCCTTCACCGCCTGCTCTATATACAAATTGAATAACATCGGAGAAAGGCTACAACCCTGTCTTACTCCCTTCCTATGCCTTTTGAGTCTAATAACTGCGGTAGGAAGGGAGGAGGACGTAGATCAAGATGAAATAGGAGATGCTATACTGAGAGATGAATTTGATAGAGCCTTGAAAGACCTAGGTCGGAACAAGGCCCCAGGAGTAGATGACATACCCTCAGAGCTACTAAAGTCTCTGGGAGAGCCAGCCATGACAAGACTATTTGAACTGGTGTGTAGGATTTATGAGACAGGCGAAATACCCTCAGACTTTAAGAAAAATGTAATAATCCCCATTCCAAAGAAATCAGGCGCAGACAGGTGTGAAAATTACAGAACCATCAGTTTGATAAGTCATGGTTGCAAAATTTTAACACGAATTATCTACAGGAGAATGGAAAAGCTGGTAGAAGCTGACCTTGGGGAAGATCAGTTTGGATTCAGGAGGAACATAGGAACACGGGAGGCAATACTCACTTTACGTCTTATCTTAGAAGATAGGTTAAGGAAAGGCAAACCTACATTTTTTAGCTTTTGTAGATTTGGAGAAAGCATTTGACAATGTTGACTGGAATATACTCTTTCAAATTCTGAAGTCAGCAGGGGTAAAATATAGGGAAAGGAGAGTTATTTATAACTTGTACAAAAGCCAGACCGCAGTTATTAGACTCGAAGGGCATGAAAGGGAAGCATCAGTTGGGAGAGGAGTAAGACAGGGTTGTAGCCTTTCTCCGATGTTATTCAATTTGTACATCGAGCAGGCGGTGAAGGAAAGCAAGGAGAAGTTTGGAATAGGGATTAAAGTACAGGGGGAAGAAATAAAAACATTGCGTTTTGCTAATGACATTGTAATTCTGTCAGAGACAGCAAAGGACCTGGAAGAGCAGTTGAATGGAATGGACAGTGTGTTTAAGAGAGCATATAAAATGAACATTAACAAGAGCAAAACAAAAATAATGGAATGCGGTCTTAGAAAATCGGGCGATGCTGAAGGAATTAGATTAGGTAACGAAACAACGAAGGTGGTAGATGAGTTTTGTTACTTGGGTAGTAAAATAACATGTGATGGTCGCAGTACAGAGGATATAAAATGCAGAATGGCAATGGGAAGAAAAGCATTTTTGAAAAAGAGAAATTTGCTAACATCGAATATTAATTTAAGTGTAAGGAAGTCTTTTCTGAAGGCATTTGTGTGGAGTGTTGCCTTGTACGGGAGTGAAACATGGACGATAAGCAGTGCGGACAGGAAGAGAATAGAAGCTTTTGAAATGTGGTGTTACAGAAGAATGCTGAAGATTAGGTGGGTAGATCGCATAACCAATGAAGAATTACTGAACAGAATTGGTGAGAAAAGGAATTTTTGGCTTACCCTGGCTAAAAGAAGAGATCGCTTGGTAGGACACATTCTTAGGCATCGGGGAATCGTAAATTTAGCATTGAAGTGTGTGGGGGAAAAATCGCAGAGGGAGACCAAGAGACGCGTATAGTAAGCAGATTCAAGTGGATGTGGGTTGCCGTTCTTATGAGGAGATGAAAAGGCTTGCTCAGGATAGAGTAGGGTGGAGAGCTGCATCAAACCAGACTCCGGACTGAAGACCATAACAACAACAACAACTGCGGTCTGGTTTTTGTACAATTTGTAAAGAACCTTCCGTTCCCTATATTTAACTCCTGCTGATTTCAGGCTCTGAAAGAGTGTATTCCCATCAACATTCTAAAAATCTACATAAGCTAAAAATGTACGTTTGGCTTTCCTTAATCTATCTTGTAAGATTTGCCTTAAAGTCAGTATTGCCTAGACTTCTCCGGAATCAAAACAGATCTACCCAGAGGTCGGCTTTAGTTAGCTTTCCCTTTCTTCTGTAAATAATTCGTGTTAAAATTTAGCAACCATGACTTATTAAACTAATGGTTCTGTAATTTTCACTTCCCTTTTCTTTGGAATGGGGATTATTATCATTTTCTTAAATTCTGAGGCTATTTCCCTTGTCTGTTACATCTTAGGTACCAGGTGAAATAGTTTTGACATTGCTGGCTCTCCCAGAGACTTTAGTAGATCTGAGGGAATGTTGTATCCAGTTCCATACATATGTTGAAATATGTTGCTTTCGTTCCTGCTAACTACTTTTTACTGGCAAAAAAGAAAGTTAAATCTACATCTACATGGGATACTCTGCAAATCACATTTAAGGGCCTTGCAGAGCGTTCATCGAACCACCATCATACTATTTATCTCCCATTCCATAGCGCGTGGGAATAAAGAACACCTGAATCTCTCCGTTAGAGCTCTGATTTCTCGTATTTTATTCTGATGATCATTTCTACCTATGTAAGTGGGAGTCAACAATATATGTTTGCAATTGGAGGAGAATGTTGGCGATTGGAGTTTCGTAAGTAGCTCACGCCGCAGCGATAAGCGCCGTTGTTATAATGATTCCCATACCAGATCCTGTATCATTTCTGTAACGCTGTCTCCCCCGTATCGTGACAATACGAAACGAGCTGTCCTTCTTTGAACTATTTCGATGTCCTCCGTCAAACCCACCTGATAAGGACCCCACACTGGGCAGCAATACTCCAAAAATGGGCGGACAAGCGTAGTGTATGCAGTTTCTTTTGTAGTTCTGTTGCATGTTTTAAGGTTTCTATCAATAAAACGCAGTCTCTGCTTCGCCTTTCCCACGACATTATCTACGTGTTCTTTCCAATTTAAGTCTGAAGTAATAGTAATTCCTAGGTATTTTGTAGAGTTACGGCCTCACTTTTCATTGATTTATCTTGTAAACGAAGTTTAATGGATTTCTTTTTGTATTCATGTGGACGACTTCACACTTCTCATTATTTAGAGTCAATTGCCAATTTTTACACCATACTGATATCTTATTCAGATCGTTCTGCAGTTGGTTTTGATCGCTGCCGCCAATCGCAATGGAAATTTAGTTATAAGTGACACGACATGTGACAGGTGAATTGAAGAAGCTTTGGAATTCCTGAAAAGTAATGATGGCATTTCGAGGGTCGGGGATGGAGGGCTGTTAGAGACCACTTTATCACGCATGGTATGAGCGATTTCCGAGATGGCGAAACTGCCTCTCAGCCAAGTTTGTCGCTGCCACGAAAAATATTGCAGCGGTTCCGCAATTTATTTTGGTCTCCCGGCAACTGATTGGAACGGCGCCGAAATGATCCGCTCGCTAATGAGGCCCCGGACTGGCGGAAAACTCTGTCCAAAGAAAAACACCGCCGCGACCGGTCGCACGCGTCCGCAGCAAACTTCCCTCCTCAAACTTTCCTCCGCCTTCTGGAAGTTCTGCAGAAAAAATATAGCAGGCGGCTGGTCCGACGTGGAATTCTTGGCGCATACTAATGATGTCTGCCGACTTGCTTCGCGATGTGCAAAACAAGTTACATGACAAGGAACATTGACAGAATGACTATACGTTTACAGCCGCGAGACATTATATATATAAAATCACCTTGAACCTTCATCTATATATTTTCCATTTTATTTATAACCAAACTGTCAATATATATATATATATATATATATATATATATATATATATATATATATATGTGTGTGTGTGTGTGTGTGTGTGTGTGTGTGTGTGTGTGTGTTTATGGAATATTCCGTCGGTACTTGGAGGAACAATGACATATTACAAACGTAAATACGTAGTATTTTTGTTCGACAATATTTATTTGTTTGTTATTAGCAGCTTTCGGCTTCTTAGGCCATCGTCAGATAATTTCATACTAAACAGAAAGTCCACGCGTAACATTGAGGTTACATATAAAAAGGCCGGCCGCGGTGGCCAAAGAGACTGAGGCGCTTCACTCGCGGTCTGCACGGCCACTACGGTCGGAGGTTCGAATCCCCCCTCGGGAATGGATATTTGTGCCGTCCGTAGTTGTAGCTAGTTCATAAGTAGTTTGTAAGTTTAGGGACTGATGACCCCGTAGTTAAGTCCCATAAGCTTAACAGACATTTGAACATTTGAACATATAAAAAGATGGTTTTTCAAAGATATGTGAATCTGCAAATTTCTTATGTCTATGAATCAATACTACAGATCAAGCGTACTACAAAACAAATGGATTTTAAATGAACTCATCTTAGGCAACAACGGTATTAAAATATTAAAACTATGGGACTGTATAAGAAAGTATTGTGAGGAGGTGATGGTAGAAACAAAATGTGGATTTGTTATGAATAAGAATCAATACCACAGAACGTGCATAATATTAAACACAAATAGGGTCCGAATAGGTACATATTACATCACTTAAGCTTACAAATATTATAAATGTCCAGGTGAGTGATGGGTGATAGGACAAGCAAACTGTAAATCTACCATCACCTGCTGACAATACTTTCTTATACAGTCCCATAGTTTTAATATTTTAATACCATTGTAGCCTAAGATGTGTTCATTTAAATCCATTTGTTTTGTAGTATGCTTGTTCTGTAGTATTGATTCACAGACATAAGAAATTTGCAGATTCACATATCTTTGTATATGTAACGTCAATGATACGTGTGGACTATCTTTTTAGTACGAAGTTATCTGACGATAGCCTAAGAAGCCGAAAGCTGCTAATAACAAACAAATAAAAATAATGTGGAAATAAATAGTACGTACTTAAGTCGGTAATTTATTTTTATTAACCTTTTATGCAACTGAAATAAAACAATTTTCTTTTGTCATACGCGTTTCACCTTCATTTGCAAGGCATCTTCAGTTTTACAATATTTCGTCTTTTTACTTTTATTTATGTTTTTAGTAGTTTAGCTTATAAACAGTTATGATGCATTATCTGTGTATGACTAATGTTATTTTGATTTAACAATAAACAGCACATGTAGAAAAGCATCTACCAAAATCGTTAATTTTAATAAAACATTATTATTACTCACACTTAAATAACACATCAGAACTGTTTATAACCTAAACTACTAAAAACGTAAAACATAATAGTATATATTCCAGGTCATTGAAGATGTCTTGCAAGAAGAGGCGAAACGCGTGTGGCAAAAGAAAATTGTTTTATTTCAGTTGCATGGGCATTTTATATAAGTACTAGCATATTCAAATAAGACCCAACTGTGGGAAAAAGGACAGAAAAGAACTATCAATGTGTCTGTTTTAAGCACATTCTAATAATTATTTTCCTTTTTTATTCTCATGATAACTACGTATAAGTCAGCAAGCTGGCAGCAACATAATCGTCGCTCTTCAGCCGAGAGAGAATAAAGCAATGAACATGATGAACTCAAAACAGTGATACGGAGATAAAATATGGAAAATTAAATCTTTCACATCGAATTCTATCCATATAAACTGTACACATTATGAAGTGTATTATTTGTTCGTCTACGCAAATACAATAAGTGCGATCGTTTCAACCATACGCGTCTCGGTTCACTGAAAATCAAACATCTTCAGTGGTCTGAAATGAGAGGTGTCTAAAATTAATTTCTTCTCATAGATCGAAAACCGTTAAAAATTAGTATAATTTTGATTTTCTGACTTACGGAGATTTTTTTCTTAAATTTTCGCTTGACATCATCAAGGGCCTTGATGTTGCACAGTTGCTTCAGTTTCTTCTTCCCTACACTTTCAAAGAAATCATTTAACATAATATCTTAAATGGCGTAACAAATGAAAACCTTGCTAAGTAATTTTTATATGCAGGGAAATAAAATACGGAATCAAAGATAACAAGGCAAGTATAGCCTACAACTCAAACCAACAGATGGCACTGCTAGCGGTGTCGCCTGACAAACGCGCGTTAATGTCACGGAGTTTCCGCTATTATCTTTATAACGCCCGCAGCTTCGCATGCGTAGGCTGGTTGGTCTGCACCTGTTGTTCTCCCTCTTAACATAAATTTTCAGAGATATAGCTTAAGTACTACCATAATGAAATGTTGTGATACTGCCGGCTGCAGTGACCGAGCGGTCTGCGGCGCGCCAGTCTCAGTCTACACAGCCGCTACGGTCGGGGATCGAATCCCCCCTCGGGCATGGAAGTTTGTGTCGTCTTTAGTATAAGGTAGTTCATAAGAAGTTTGTAAGTTTAGGGACTTATGACCCCGCAGTTAAGTCCCTTGAGCTTAACAAACGTTTGAACATTTTGTTGTGATACTACTTGTAGCCGCGGAAGAATGGCCGTGCGTATTGAGGCGCCATGCTGCGGTGCGCGCTACCGTTCGCCGTCGGGGCATAAATTCGCCCCTCGGGCATGAGTGTTTGTGTTGTCCTTAGCATACGTTAATCTGTAATTAATTTGTAAGCCTTACGGACTGATGACCCTGTAGATCTCTTAAGACTTATAAACATTTGAACATGTGATTTTACTACTTGTAACCCCCTATGGCACCCGTTAATTGTTGAATTTCGAAAAGTACCCTGACATGTGTTTTTTAAAACTAAGTCTGCAAATATAATTTTTCTAATTTTGGGTTCAAAATTGGCTTAGTACCAACTTATTTTCAAGAAATGTTTCATCCCCTATTTAACCCCCTAAATAATAAATTTTCTCAAAATACAGAAATACGTGTCTTTTTAATTCTGACCAAGAAAACATATACCAATTTATGTGGTTGTAGCTTCAAAATTGCCTTAATAGCAAAAGATTTTCGAAAAGCATCCCCTCTCGAATTTAACCCCCTTGATGGTTATATTTCCAAAAATACCGAAACACTTTTTTTAATTCTAACCAACAATACAAAATAGTCTTAATAGCAACGTGTTTTTAAAAAGAATTTTTCATTCCCTGTTTTACCCTCTTACTTGTTGAATTTCCAAAAATACTGACTGAAACTCCCGTTTTTTAATCCTGACCAAGATTCCATATCCGAAGTTTCTCAGTTGTAGGTTAAAATATTTTTGAAAATCAATTTTTTGCGTCCCCTATTTTACCCCCTTAGTGGCTAAATTTAAAAAAAAAAATCCGAAACACGAGTCTTTTAAATTCGAACCCTGAATTAAAATCCGAAATGTTGAAGTTCTAGCTTCAAAATTGCCTAATCTTCAAAAAACCTTTCATCCCCTATTTCACCCCCTTACGGACGAAAAATCGCTTCGTAAATGAAGCCTACAGAGTAAGATCAACACCCTCTACAAATTTCAAGTTTCTATCTTCAGTGGTTTCGGCTGGGCGATGATGAGCCAGTCAATCAGTCGTTCAGTCAATCGGGACATTGTCTTTTACATATAGACACCAGCGCTAACGCTGAAGTATGGCGTGATACAAACAGTTGGCTCTTTCCCAGTTAGGAGGGGCTACCGCCTTTCAAAGAACCAGACCTTAACTTTTACGTATACGTTAATAAATATCTTGAGCCGATCGCTACCAGGCTTCACAGGATGTCCCGCTGAGCTGATCTGAAGGTTACCTGTTGATTTAACCAAAATTGCTATGGCCACAGCCGACCAGATACATTTTCTGGAGATATAGGCTAGGTGAAAATCCGCTGTTCGTGTGTATTTATTTATTCAGTTCTCTTCTTAGAACGTCGCTCCTCTCTCCCATACGTCCTGAAGCTCTGTACAAAGAAACTAGCGCCAAATCAGCGGCGACCGCCACTGTTGGGCCATGAGGCTAGGGTTCATATAATGTCAATTCAGAAATTTGTACTTAAACAACATTTTCACCTCTGTAATATCAAAATTAAAAAATACATTTTTTCTTTGAACAAAAATACCCCTTAACAATACAAGGAAATTTTCTTTTAAATCCATTGAGCCTTTTGAGGCCAAAGAACACAATTTCTGCAAAGGAAATGGAAAAAGTATAAAAGCTATCAGAAGATAGCTTTTGAATTGGTAAAACCATCTCTGATACATTAAAATAAATGGACTACTGAATTAATTGTCAAACTCAACAAAATGTAGGGTACGATCGCCACAGAAATGACTTTGGTACAAACACTGTCACAAATTCTTGTCATTGATAAATTTCTTTAAAATAATTTATCATGGCCCTATTCATTATATGTGTTAATTTAGAAGAAATATTCTTACAATGTTTTTGTACATGAATTTGTTTATTCAGACAGTTGCTGTCCATACTCAGAAAGAATTACATCCATCAAATGACAGGTTAACGTCATTGTCCAATTCTAAATGGTGATAACACCGACAATACAAGGTTATTGTTATGAAATTTTTCGTAAAAAGCTCAAATTAAATACATTAACACATCTGGCGTTTTTATTAAAAAAAACTGCACTTATACACACGAGTCTATTCACTTTCACACATGCTTTCACTGTACATATGCTGAGATTCTCTTGGAATTATGTAAAATGAAGATTAGACCACATACAGGACTAATCTTCTGCATAGTTTCCATAGCCAGAACAAGGTGTGTAATCATATCATCCGTATACACCACAATTTCCGTATCCACTCCCATAATAATCATACCCGCCATATCCCTCCTTGATCATATCCACCATAACCTCCATAACCTCCCTGGTTACCCCAGCCTTGACTACCATATCCTCCAACCTGAGCTCCCCTACCTCCTCTGCCTCTTCCACGTCCACCTCTCCCACCACGAACTCCTGCCAATCCATCTGGCTTTGGTGTAGCTTTCTTAACATCCACCTCTTTTCCATTAATGCTCTGCTTAGGAGATGTTAGCTATTCTTGTACAACTTGCTCAGATTCAAATGTGATTGAGCAGAAACCTTTTCTCTGGTTCTTTGTCTTGTCGAATGGCATCTCTACTTCTACGGTTGTTCCATATTGTGCAAAATAGTTCTTTATGTCATCATCTGACAGCTCAGGAACAAGGCCAGCAACATAAATTTTTCCATGCCTGGCCTTTGCCTTTTTTGGGTCAATTTTTTTGTTTTTAATGATATGGTCCCCAGCACTCAGCATCTTGCCAATTGATTCTGCCTTTGAATAAATAAATAAATAAATAAATAAACAATGAAGGCAAACCCTCTTGACCTGCCAGTGATTGGGTCTGTCTTTACCTTAACACTCCCATCATATGTTTGGAAGACCACTCCAAGTTCCTTGTCCGTTGTTTCGCAACTGAGGCCACCGACAGTCAGTTTCCTGTCGTCGTCTCTTCCTAGTGCTTCCGCGCTACGACTGTCGCCGGCCGCTGTGGCCTAGCGTTCTGCGTCACGCCAGTCACAGTCTGCACGGCCACTACGGTCGGGGGTTCGAATTCCTCTTCGGGCATGGATATTTGTGCCGTCCTTAGTATTCGCCAGTTCATAAGTAGTTTGTAAGTTTAGAGACTGATGACCCCGTAGTTAAGTCCCATAAGATTTACAAACATTTGAAGCTACCACTGACAGCTGGCGCATCACCACCTCCACCACCAACTTCATTTGTTCCTTCTCCTTCACCATTAACTTGTTGCTGCTGCTGTCATCCGACAGGAATTTCTGTTCGCCCCCATCCTGCTGATACTCGCCATTTCCCATTACATATTCCTGATTTTCCGCCATATCTAATCTCTGATTCTCTCACACGTCTTCACTCCACGACCGCTGGAGAATAAGAACCAAAATTATTAATATTTTGCGGGTCGAAAACGCACTATTTTTAAATTACTGAAACTTGGCGCTACGGAATCCCACTGTTCGCATTCATGCATTGTCCAGGGCACCCGGCAACAGGCCAACCTCACGGTCAATCGGAGTGCTTCCGCACTTTAAATATAGTGCTTTTTCAACGTACAAAAGATTAATAATTTTGGTTCTTATTGACATCAGCTATCCAGGGTTAAAATTTCGTGACAATTTTTCTCGACTTCGTACATATAAAGTACGGTTTTCGGAAAACCGCTTATGAGGGTATTTGTGCGTGGCAGACTAGCGCGCTGATAACACTACGAACGGGGCGAACGATAACTTAGGGGGCCCACAAAAACGGTAAACTTTCACTTACCAGCAGACTGTGTGTTTCCAGAATGAAACTTTCATTCTGCGTTGACATGAAACTTCCTGAAAGATTCAAATTGCCTTTCGGAACCGGGATTCGAAACTGGGACTTTTGCCTTTCGCGGGCAAGCGGTCTACCGTCTGAGCTACACCGGTACGCTTCACGGTCCGAACAAAAAAGTTTCTAAATCTGTGGGACTTAACTAGGTTGGTCATCAGTGCCTAGGCATACAAAATACTTAACGTAACTTACGCTAAGGACAAGAAATACACCCATGCCCGAGGGAGGACTCGAACTTCCGACGGCGAGCAGAGACGTGCTCCGCAGCTTGGAACGCTCGGCCACTCCGCAGCGGCTTCACGGTCCAAACTCACAACTTTACTTCTGCTAGTACCTAGCCTCCTAATTTCCCAACTTCACAGAAGTTCTCCTTGAACCTTTGAATCCCGGTTCCGGTACACAGTTTTAATCTCCCAGTAAGTTTCAGACTGTATGTTGTTGTGCAACGGCCTGTGTGGTCCATGTTTAATTCTAGGTTACAAAGGAGATTTCAGAAAATCGGATATTAAAATCCAGTTCTAGAAATTTATGCGGGACGATATTTAATATCCCGCAGAGAATATGATGGAGTTGTGTTCTCTCGGACAAAATAAAAAGAGCCGTGCTGACCACGTGAAATGCGGCATTTCGCCGTGTCAGGTAGCAGAATTTTTTTTCCGGATTTCGGCTGAAAGAACGGGGCGACCCAGCTTTCGCTGTATCGGCCTGTGACACCGCGTCAGGTTGTATGCCAGAAGCTTGTGTTGGCGTTGCGTGAAAGGCGATTAATTCTGCTGGCTCCATACGTTACTCACGTCGTGCCGGTATTGCTGCGCGCTCTGTTATTTATAGCCTTTCCTCCCCCCATTCCACCCTCAGCCCTTCACTAAACAGAGCACTGAAACGTATTAGCGCCGCTTTCGCCGCTGCCGGTGGCTGCGACAGGCGTGACGTTTGCAGAAAGAGATGAAACTCTGATCGATGGCAGCCGTGATTACGCGCAGTATTCGCATCATGTCGTTTTCTCTGCCTTTCATACGATTTGAGATGAAATAATCGTTTCTATAAATCATTGCATCAGGAAAATATTTGTTAGAAAAGGAATGAGGAACAGAACAACATTACCGACGCTCCGGGAAGTTTGTGTAAGGCTTTCACATTTGATGGGGAACGGTCAACGTACAAATACGGGGGTAAGGACCAAGAAGCCAAACTGAATGTAGCGGAATACCAGCAGAGGGAGGAGGGCGGTCAAAAATCATTGTAGAAGGAACTACACAGCTCAAAACAATTAAGGATCAGGTAAAATATCGTGCGCTATATACATATGGTAACGTATTTTATACAGACGTTCGTTAAGAGTGTAATATGTGGCCGGCCGCGGTGGCCGAGGGGACTAAGGCGCTCCAGTCACGGTCTGCACGGCCACTACGGTCGGGGGTTCGAATCACCCCTCGGGCATGGATATTTGTGCCGTCCTAGTTCGTAAGTAGTTCATAAGTAGTTTGTAAGTTTAGGGACTGATGACCCCGTAGTTAAGTCCCATAGACTATACACACATTTGAAACATTTTGTAATTTGTGTGTGCTACAGTGCTTGATATTTTACTTGTTTACATGGCGTTTACTTAGAGCGACGGGACATGGACCTTCCATAATAGTGAAACAGTTATTCTCGTTGCCCTTTAACATGATGTGTGATCAGCTCATACGACTAGTACAGTTTCAAACCTGCGTGGCATGGCCAGCATGAAGTTATGAATGAGCTATTGAGGGACATTTGGCCATTCTTCCCCAAGTGCAATATCTACCTCTCCATTGCGGCTGCTCGCGAGGTACCGTCTATTGCAAGTAGTTTCTTGTCCTCACTTGTTTATAAATCGAACTCACTTTCATTAACCTCAACACATGTATCTCGAAAACTTTCCAGCCGTCACTGAAATTATGGTGATGGGTATGCTCAAACTGGGAGGAGGGATGTGGTCCAAGTACTGGTAGCCAGATACGGGAGGGAGGTGCCCGTCCGGTCACACACAGACGTCGGTATACAGGGAATTGTCAAAATGGGGAGTGAGACTGACGGAGGACATAGAAAAGGTTCAGAGAAGGGCAGCTCGTTTTGTGTTGTGCCTGCCGCGGTGGCCGAGGGGACTGAGGCGCTCCATCACGGTCTGCACGGCCACTATGGTCGGGGGTTCGAATGCCCCCTCGGGCATGCATGTTTGTGCCGTCCTTAGTATTAGCTAGTTTATAAGTAGTTTGTAAGTTTAGGGACTGATGACCCCGTTGTTATGTCCCATAAGCTATACAAACATTTGAATTTTTTTTCCGATATAGAGGGTTGGCGGAGTGTCACGGATATGATGTTGGAGTTTGGGTGGAAACCATTACAATAAAGTATCGCTCTTACTAAACGATTGTGACGAAACTTATAGCCCTTTCATATTCACAGAATATATGACATCAACTGTGAATGGGCAAAGCTGAAAATGAGTACCCAACAGGATTCGAACTCGGGTCTCCCGCTTTCTAGACAGTTGCGCTGACCATTGGGGACACAGTGATCACAGTGATCACCACGCCTCCTGCCAGATACAAATTCCCAGCTCTGCTCCTTTTTTTTTTTTTTAACTATGGGACTTAACTACGGGATCATCATCAGTCCCTAAACTTACAAACTACTTATGAACTACTTACGAACTAGGACGGCACGAATCACAAATATCCATGCCCGAGGGGGGATTCGAACCCCCGACCGTAGTGGCCGTGCAGACCGTGACTCAGTCCCCTCGTCCACCGCGGCCGGCAGGTCTGCTCTTGCCCATTTGCAGTTGTCATATATTCTATGAATATGAAAGTATAACAACTGCAAGATCAGAAGTTCTTTCGGAACAGATGACAGATATATATCTGGATTTTTCGATCTTCTGTATCTTTTCTGTTAACGGTACTCGGTAACGATCACAGGCAAATGAAAAATACTCAAGACATTTTCTAACAACTGTGTAGTAAGCGTTCGAATCCTACCTCCGGCGTAAGTGTGTGTCTTGTCCTTAGTGTAAGTTAGTATGGGTAGTTTGTAACTCTAGGGACCGATGACCACAGTAGCTGGTCCTTGGGGTTTACAATCATAAAAAGTAAAAAATAACTCAATTTGGTTGCTGTGTATGTATGTAGTTACAAGCGTTCTAGAGTAGGTAAAACCGGTCAACATCAGGCAAATTTCATGATCAGTGAAGACAGGAATCTTTAAAAAAATTATTTCCGATACCTCGATTGTACAGTGATACAGTCCTTGTTAATCAGAGATAATAATTAAATTGGGCAACGATTTTCCAATAAGTAAAACTTAAGTACCCAAGTTCTCGTTAATTTGCTGGTGTAGCTCTCTTCAATCCTGGTATCTGCTGCAATTTTCGCTATCAGTAACTACCGCTAAGTCAATAGCAGGTGAAACGTGCAGCAGTCTAGAAAGTATAACCTAGAACCAAGCAGACTTCGGATTTCGCGTACGGTTGATTCCATCATAAATGGAATTATCAGCAGTCATATTTTTTGTATATGGGTGGTACACGCACCTAATAGTGCAGACGTGAACAGTTGTACGGGCCATGAACGTAACAATGATAATGCCTGTTCAGCAAACACTCTGCATACTTAAGGAAATACGAGTATGTAAACTCACTCCGTAAGTATTTCCGTTTAAATGGTCGGTTGCAGTCTACCTGCCCATCCCTTTCTCATGCGGGTCAATCCTTAGAGAACGTCATACCTCCTCACCAATTCGTCCCACAATAAATAATTTTGCAACAACGGAAAGTGGAATAGTATAAACCTGCAAAATATGTTACGAATAGAGCAAGTCAAGTAGTAAAGACGTAAAAAATTACTACCTCAAGCGTGATGGAGTGGTTTTTCATGAATCTTATTCTTTTTGACCTTATATCTCATGAACTGTGTGTCGTAATATGATAATTTCGAAAGCACATTCAGTGGTGTATGTAGTGACATAAGAGAAATTGTGACACAGAACCAAAACCGTAGATTCACACGGTACAAGACGGGAAACACATCTTCTCTCTAAGTTCGAATTGGTAACACAGTTCACTATCCCTGATGTGGAAAGGCTTCTCTGAGGTCTCGAATACAGGTCCATATGGGCGTGTATTTACCACGCGAAATCCAAAGGTAGTCTTAGGTCACTAAGTAGGAAGTACGTGGGCAGCAGCAGAAGTCGGCGAGTTGATCCGTTCGGTCGTCTTATCGGAAAGGAGAGCATCGAAGGCGAAGTCGATCGGTGTAGGCTGCTGCGCTAGCCTATATACATTCCTGGCCATTAAAATTGCTATACCACGAAGATGACGTGCTACAGACTCGAAATTTAACCGACAGAAAGATGTGATATGAAAATGATTAGTTTTTCAGATCATTCACACAAGGTTGGCGCCGATGGCGACACCTACAACATGCTGACATGAGGAAAGTTTCCAGCCGATTTCTCATACCGAAACAGCACTTGAACGGCGTTGCCTGGTGAAATGTTGTTGTGATGTTTCGTCTAAAGAGGAGAAATGCGTACCATCACGTTTCCGACTTTCAGAAAGGTCGGATTGTAGCCCATCATGATTGCGGTTTATCGTATCGCGACATTTCTGCTCACGTTGTTAGCGATCCAATGACCGTTAGCAGAATATTGAATCGGTGGGTTCAGGAGGGCAATACGGACCGCCGTGCTGGATCCCAACGGCCACGTATCACTAGCATTCGAGATGACAGGCATCTTATCCGCGCAGCTGTAACGGATCGTGCAGCCACGTCTCGATCCTTGAGTCAACAGATAGGGACGTTTGCAAGACAATAACCATCTGCACGAACAGTTCGACGACGTTTGCACCAGCATGGACTATCAGCTCGGAGATCATGGCTGCGGTTACCCTTGACGCTGCATCACAGACAGGAGCGCCTTCGATGTGTACGCAACGACGAACATGCGTGCACGAATGGCAAAACGTCACTTTTTTGGATGAATCCAGGTTCTAGAATGAAACTTTCACTCTGCGGCGGAATGTGCGCTGATATGAAACTTCCTGGTAGATTAAAATTGTGTGCCGGAACCGGGACTCGAACCTGGGACCTTTGCCTTTCGCGGGCGAACGCGGGATAGCTCAATCGGTAGAGTGCTTGCCCGCGAAAGGCAAAGGTCCCAGGTTCGAGTCCCGGTTCCAGCACACAATTTTAGTCTGCCAGGAATTTTTAATACAGGTTCATCATGATGGTCGCATGCGTGTTTGGCGACATCGCCCTGAATGCACATTGGAAGCGTGTATTCGTCATCGCCATACTGGCGTATCAACCGGAGTGATGGTGTGGGGTGCCATTGGTTACACGTCTCGGTCATCTATTGTTTGCATCCACGGCACTTTGAACAGTGGCCGTTACATTTCAGATGTGTTACGACCCGTCGCTCTACCCTTCATTCAATCCCGGCGAAACCCTACATTTCAGCAGGATAATGCACGACCGCATGTTGCACATCCTGTACGTGCCTTTCTGGATACGGAAAATATTCGACTGCTGCCCTGGCCAGCACATTCTCCAGATCTCTCACCAACTGAAAATGGTGGCCGATCAGCTGGCTCGTCACAATACGCCAGTCACTACTGTTGATGAACTTGGTATCGTGTGGAAGCTGCATGGGCAACTGTACCTTTACACGCCATCCAAGCTCTATTTGCCTCAATGCCCAGGCGTATCAAGGCCGTTATTACGGCCAGAGGTGGTTGTTCTGGGTACTGATTTCTCAGGATCTATGCACCCAAATTGCGTGAAAGTGTAATAACATGTCAGTTCTAGTATAATATGTTTGTCCAATCAATACCCGATTATCATCTGCGTTTCTTTTTGGTGTAGCAGTTTTAATGTGTAGCGTATCTAGGATCCGAAATATTGTCATCGGCAGAATAAACTATACGGTTCGACGTCTTTCTGTTGATTTTTCGGAGTGGAGACAATATTACGGCAACGAAGATAGTGGTAATAACAGTTGCTTCAAAGGGGGTCGTTGTTAATTTGTGTTTACCACACAAATTACACAAGCAATTAGGTTCAGATTGTGTCGTGATCAGGTAATGAAATGAAACAACATGACTTATCCGAAAGGTTTGAAGCGAGACATATACAGAGGAAGGTGGCTGCAGCCATTAAATTGTCCCAAATTTCCTAGGCCTGGATGCAATTTCAGACAACAGGAACCGTTAAAAGAAGGCAAGGCCAAGGTCGTCTACGGGTAACACCAGCAAGGACCGTTATCTCCAGGTAACAGCCTGTCGAAACAGGAGGCTTTTAATGTTTTTGGCTTAAAGCCAACATATTAAAATCTGAGTATTGCTTCAGTGCAGCGGTTAGATGTTCAAATGTTTGTAAATCTATCGGACCAAACTGCGTGGTCATCAGTCCGTAGCTTACAAACTACTTAAACCTAGGTAAATTAACCTAAGGACAAACACACACATCCATGCCCCAGGGAGGACTCGAACCTCCACGGCGAGCAACCGCGCGCTCCGCAGCAAGACGCTTTAGACCGCTCGGCTACTCCACCGCGGCGCAGCGGTTAGGACCAGTAAGCTACAGATGGTAAAAGAGGTGGTACCATAGGTCGGGTTCTCATAGGAAAGAGCACGGCAAATCTCCCCGAATTCTAGGGAAGTCCCAGAGCGGCAGGCACTGGACGCCGATTGGCTATAGTACAGGCGGTCTCGCGCCAAAACGCATATCTTTATTTATACTTTATAAACTAATCATTTATTCAATGTCAAACTCAATTTAAAAATACCCCTCAAAGCCAAGCTATGCCCTGACTAAGTAAAATATTAACAATTGCTAATTCAATAAATAAAACAATTAATTTAATATGGACGATGCACAGCAGCCATGATTGCGCGTCAAATTGCGGAGCAAAGGCAGTCTTGCATCGAGCCACCACGCTTCAGAACACTCACTGAGAGGAGTAACATGTTGCATATGTAGGCGGTCATAAGACATCTTTATCATTTTCAGTTTAGAACACGCACTCGGAGGAGTAAATATCGCATCAGTAGTCGGTCACTTGACATAGATTCATGAGTTTAGAACAATTCGAAATGACTTTACATTCAATTTTCAGTTAAGACAATGTTTATCAAGTAGATGTTATTACGCAGTCTGCTAGTTTTTTTGCCTTCTTTAAACAAACTAAGTATTATTTCGTAATTAAATCAGTTCCTGCCTATAGTTTAACAATTTCAGTCTCAATCAAGAACTCCGACCTGTGTGCATCATCTGCGTGGGGACATCTATAGAAGACGTCAGGTTGCTGAACTTTAGAGTTTCTACCCTTCACACGGTGCTAACTACAACCCTCGCGTGCATTGTAATTACGGTACAAACGCAAACTGTTGTGCGTCATCCATGGCACCATGGAGGGGGAAAGAGAATGATATAGGACCGGTTTAGCACAGCCCCCTGTAGTCGTTTGCGGTTGTAGGCTAAATGCAACTAAGCTGCAACGTATCCTCCAAGCAGGAACAGAAAGCGCAATATCAACGCAAACAGTCCGAAATCGCTTTCCAGAATGTGGCCTTTACTCACGAAGACATATGGTGTGTATCCAATAAAATCACGACACCGTTTAGCCAGCAGAAACTGGGCGGAGCCACATCAGGATTGGAGTTGTAACGTGTGGCGCCGTGTGTTGTACAGATGAGTCAAGATTTTGTGTTCAGCAGGACAACCGTCGTTCCCTCTTGTAGAGAGAACGTGGACCTGGAAACCATCCCGCTTATGTACCGTCCTTTATGTCCTTGAGAATGGCGGTTTCACTGCTCAGAGGTATAGACACGAGATCCTTCGACATTTTGTTGTGCTCTACGCTGGTACCATTGGAGATGGTGTTTTGGCGGACGGTAAAATTCTTCCTCACAGAGCCGCTCTGATGGAATGAATGTGAGGGAATTGAACGAATGAAGTGGTCAGTTTCATAACCAGACTTAATCTCGATTGAGCGTGCAAGGATGCGGGCAAATACAATGCAGCCAGACCAGCACCTCCCAAACGGTTCCAGATCTGACTATTGCACTGATGGAAGAATGGCCAAATATCCCTCAAGAGTGATAACCTCATACTGCCCACGTCATGGAGGTGTGCAACTGTACTGGTCGTCCGAGAAGGGCAGCGAGAATTACATTCTTACTATTATGGCAGCGAGAATTACATTCTTACTATTATGGCAGCCCCATGGTGTCTCGCTCTAAGTAAACGCCACGTAAACCCCAAGTAAAGGGTTGAGGCAGTACAATATAGTACACAAATTACAATTGCAACCAATATCTAAATAAAATACGTTTCTGTTGTGTGTTCTTCAGTCCGGAGACTGGTTTGATGCAGCTCTACACAATACCCTATCCTGAGCAAGCCTCTTCATCTCCACATAAGAACGCCAACCTACATCTGTCTGAATCTGCCTACTGTATCCATCTCTTGGTCTTCCTCTGCGGTTTTTACTCCACACACTTCCCTCCAAAGCTAAATTCACAATTCCTTGATGTCTAAGAATGTGTCCTACCAATCTATCCCTTCTTTTAGTCAAGGTATGCCAGAAATTTCTTTTCTTCCCAATTCTGTTCAGTACCTCCTCATTAGTTACGCGATCCACCCATCTATCTTCAGCATTCTTCTGTAGCACCATATTTCAAAAGCCTCAATCCTCTTCCTGTCCGCACTGTTTATCGTCGATGTCTCACTCCCATACAACACTCCATACAAATGCTTTCAGAAAGGACTTCCTTAGGCGTAAATCAATATTCGATGTTAACAAATTTCTCTTTTTCAAGAACGCTTTTCTACCCATTGCCATTCTGCATTTTATATCCTCTGTACTGCGACCATCATTTGTTATTTCACTGCCCAAGTAACAAAACTCATGTACCTCCTTTATTACTTCGTTACCCAATCTAATTCCTTGAGCATCACCTGATTTTCTTACACTGCACTCCATTACCCTAGTTTTGCTCTTGTTAATGTTCATCTTATATGCACCTTTCAGCACACTGTCCATTCCGTTCAATTGCTCTTCCAGGTCCATTGCTGTATCTGACAGAATTACTATGTCGTCGGCAAATCTCAATGTTTTTAATTCTTCACCCTGAACTTTAATTCCTTCTCCAAATTTCTCCTTGCTTTCCTTTATAGCTTGCTCAATGTACAAATTGAATAACAATGGAGAAAGGCTACAACCCTGTCTTACTCCCTTTCCAACCACTGCATCCCTTTCATGCCCTTCAATTCTGACAACCGCTGTCTGGTTTTTGTACAAGTTGTAAATAACCTTACGCTCCCTATATTTTACGCCTGCTTGCTTCAGAACTTTAAAGAGTTTATTCCAATCAACACTGTCAAAAGCCTTCTCCAAATCTACAAAAGCTAGAAATGTAGGTTTGCCTTTTCTTAATCTATCTTCTATGATAAGCCGTAAAGTGAGTATTGCTTCCCGTGTTCCTACATTTCTCCTGAACCCAAACTGATCTTCCCCGAGGTCGACTTCTACCAGCTTTTCCATCCTTCTGTTTATAATTCGTGTTAATATACGTTACCTTATGTATATTGTGTATGGATATCTCCTCTGATGCCTTAATTGTGTTGAGCAGTATACTTCTCGATGTACGAAAGCATCGATAGACGTTGTACCTCTCTGATAAGATTCTTTTGGTTCAAGTCAGTGCTGTATCTTTGGCGTGTGTACTGGCAATGCCGAGGTGTGTGCCTTAGGCGTCAGCAACCTGGTCGCCATCGGTGTCGCTGTGGTTGCGGAACCGGCAGGCGCTTGTCTTCCGCTGAAGTTGTTGAGCCGCGGCCACAACAGTGGCTTTTTATACATTCTCGCGAATGCCGTGCGGTAATGGCCGCGCGATCTTAGGGGACCTTCGGAGGTTAGAGTTCTGCCTCGGGCATGGGTGTGTGGTCCTTAGTATTCGTTAAAGCTGTTTCCTAGGCTTGCATTTTTCTCCCTTAGGTTTACAACATTTACACACTTTCTAGCGAGTATAATTAGTAATGTAGAAATAATAAATTGTAACGTCATGCCTAAAGGAGGTTACTTCATGAATAGTGGAAAATGTTATGCGACAAACTCCTTTTGGGGGGGGGGGAGGAAGGAAGGGGGTTATCAGCAAGAAACAGTTTCTTAAGGGCTTGAAACTATGTGTAATGTTTCTTTCAAGTGCTCTCGTTATTCAAATAGTAGACGAATAAGGCATCGTTATTCAGGCGTCGCGTGATGCAAAATTTTTTGACTCTCATGGTATACGGCATCATAGTTCATGAACCATGAGTTTTTAGTGGTTTTTACCCCCACAGGTTTCCTGATTTTAAGGAGTATTTGCAGTAAGTTCCTTCAAATCGGCCTATTAGTTTAGGAGGAAATGCGGAGCATTGCCGCATGAAGGGGCAGTTTTTCACGAATTCAATGGTTTATGACTATGTGAACTATGTGTGATAGGTGGTTCTTATCCCCTCAACTATTGTCTGATAGTAAGGAATTTGTGTACCACGTTTGGCTGGAATCGATCCAGCAGTTTAGGTGGTGGTGTACTTCCGTCAGTCTCCTATTACGACAAGATAGAATTACACCTGTAGCAACAGTTAAATTCGAAGCTTTAATGCGTGCATATCACTTGCAATAAAAATTCCGAATGTCGCATGCAAGTTGTTTGACGTGGAAACAGTCCTTATCAAGTACACTTGCGTAAGTTCCGTCAATTTCCAGAAGTAACTTGTACAAGTTAGTGAACATGATATATCGAATCTTGTCGAACTTGCCAATCGTTGGAAGCTATTCTGCACCTCCCATAAATTTTGTGTATTCGATATCGAGACAAAAACTTTAGAACTCCTAAACATACGGATGTACCACATATAACTGGAAATATTTCTGGAAGTGACTCAGGACAGTATACCCAACAACATTATATATTCTGTGAATATTAAAGAATAACAACTGCAGGATCAGAAGTGACGTCTGTTCTTTCGAGACGGACGCCACATGTATATATATAATATGCCGGTGACGGGCAATGATCCTATCGTTAGTGGGGAGGGGTGGGCAAGTTTGAAGCCCTTACTCTTACGGGAATTAGTTTCATAACTACGAGTTTGAGTACTGTGGGCAGGGTGAAGCTGAGAATTTGTATCTGACGGGAGGCGTGCTTAGGTAGTCCTTGCAGGTGCGGTGATCACTGTGTCCCCAGTGGTGTAGGGGTCAGGGCAACTGCCTAGAAATCAGGAGACCCGGGTTCGAATCCCGGCTGGGTACACATTTTCAGCTTTGCCCAATCGCAGTTGATGTCATATATTCTGTTAATATTATATAAGTGTGTTTTGTCTTTTTGGAGAATTTTAAATACAGTTATTAAAAGTTGTTTCAAGTTTGGACAAATGCGAGCGTGGGTACTCGCCAGCACTCACAGTGCTAGTTTGTAAACCTATTGCTCCAAACGGCTATGGCCATCAGTTCCTAGACTTACAAAGTACTTAAACTTACGCTAGGGACAACAAAGGCCTGCCGCGGTGGTCGAGGTGGCTGCGGTGCGCCAGTCACAGTCTGCACGGCCACTACGGTCGGGGGTTCGAATCCTCCTCTGGCATTGATATTTGTGCCGTCCTTAGTATTAGCTAGTTCATAAGTAGTTTGTAAGCTTAGGGACTGATGACCCCGTAGTTAAGTCCCATAAGCTATACAAACATTTGAACATCTATTTTTGATGGACAACAAACACACCCATGCTCGAGAGAGAACTCCATCCTCCGACGGGAACGACCACCCAGTCCATAGCTTGACGCCTTAGACCACGCGGTCATCCGCGGGCAGGAGAGCGCCAAGATGGGCCTGTTTACTTCGCGCCATTAGAATGGAATTATTAGTATCGAAGCCTGCTTGGCTGTCGTGGTAGAACAAAATTAGGGAGAAGAAAAAAATATTGAAATATTTTACAGAAACTTCCCTCTATAAGAGTTTCCACAGCTGTTTCGACTAGCCGGTCGAGTTCGCAGTCAGCTCGGAACTAAATATCTCTGTGAAAGTGTTTCGTTTTTAAATGAGATTAACGAAAGTAGATATCAGTAGTAATCTTACTGGCGTTCTACTAGAGCGTTGTAAGGAGTCAAAGCACTCATATTTTCCTACATATTCGAGCCTTTAAAACAGTACTTATTGCTTAAAAGTAACATCTGACGGGTTCATTTATTTATTTATTCCTTTTAAAGAAGTTATTATTCGAAGTACGGCATTAGATCGCGAGTGCGATAATTAGTTTTTCTCGAGGATGAAGGAGTAACAGTTCAGACATACACACTGAGGAAATATTTTTGGTTGCAATTTATCATTTAAAACACCGTGGTAGACAATACTTGGCAATGGTATTTCATGTGGTTTCAAATTATAATGCAATTCAATTAAAAATTTGGGATAAAGTTTGTGATTTTTCGTTGTATTTCTGATCGTCCGACTAACAGCTTCTATCCTAACAAACCTGACTTCTTGTGAAATTTTAGTTCAGTTTAAATAGATGAAATACACTACAATCGTGTTTACTTTCAGTAGCTAGTGACGCCAAACTTGTACCCAGTTTGACCTTACTAGTAATATATAGAGATTTTTTTTTTCGTACAGGAGATATGAGTTTGTTTAAGTAATGTTATAGAAACATAATTCAACAAGGAGCATCTTGCTGACTTCTACGCGACTTGCTGTTAGGTTCTTCCACGCAGGAGCCACGGTTACACTGTTAGATAGCTAGTGCGCAATAAAAATCAGTTGGAAGTTTATGCAAAATTACACCACAGCAAGCTTCATTTTTCGGGTTAGAGCGTTTGGTGACCAGTAATCTCCCTCCAAACAATGACATGCTAATTAAAAAGAGAGAAGAGATGTTTAAACAGAATTAGTGTTGAAAGTACACGTTTCTTTATTTTTCATGGAAAGTACACATTTCGTTATTTTTCATAAGTGCAGGGGCACGTCTGAACTTAACACTTGTCATTGATATTATATACTAGGGCTGAAACTTAAATAATGGAAACAATGCTGTGGAGACACAACTGAATCTACTATTGTCGCTAATAGCACGCGTTGTTGACATACCTACCTTACCTCCGAGCAAATGGACTCGCCCGTCCCACGTCACCGGCGTGCGTACAATAGAGGGAAACACAGTCACTTGTGAGCGAACGGTCTAACGTAACGGTATCAGTTCAAATGTTCAAATGTTTGTAAAGCTTATGGGACTTAACTACGGGGTCATCAGTCCCTAAACTTACAAACTACTTAAGAACTACTTACGAACTAGGACGGCACAAAATATCCATGCCCGAGGGGGGATTCGAACCCCCGACCGTAGTGGCCGTGCGGACCGTGACTGAAGCGCCTCAGTCCCCTCGGCCACCGCGGCCGGCAACGGTATCAGTATGTTTTCTAAAGTCACACTCAATGCACAGAATTACTGTTGGTTTTTAGAGCATCATCTGTGACCATCTTTGCGAAAAAAGCGGTAACACTTACTGCGCAACCCCTCCATCATTTTGCACAACAATGCGCGGCCGCATACAACGCAAACTGTGGCTGCTCTGTTCGGTCGATGGGACTTCAGTCCTTGTCACTTTGATTGCGAAGATGAAGGAATCACTGCATGGCATTCGCTTCAGAACCGTTCCAGAGATTCGACAGGAAGTAGACCGCTCCATTCGCACCATCAACAGAACAGGCTCTGCTAACGGTATACTACGCCTTCCACACAACACTGGTGACTACTTTGAAGGACAGTAACAGGAGCAAACATGTAACGGTTTGAATAAATAGTTCCAAACCTCGTATATTAAGTTAATAATTGTTCAACCCTTAGCGTAGAACTGGTTTCACACTGAAACCACCTTTAATGTCTCAAAAGCGGCTCAGTGACTGCTTTATAAAACCATCACGGTACTGAAGTTTTCTACCGTTTGACAGCAAGAAAATCAACTCCCTGCCGGCTTGGGTTATACGTTTCCGCGGGAAAGCACCAAAAACATTCAGCTGTGACCTGTGTGCCGGTGTTAGCTGAGGATGGTGAGGTTACATGTGGTTGTTTTTTTTCCGCGGTATTATCTTTTGAATTCGCTTAGTTGTAGTAAGTTGCCAAAGGTTGTGCATTGTAGACTAATATTTTATTCCGATCCATGTCTTGCAGAACTTTACGTATTGGGCGAGTGGTTTCACTAAGTAACCATGTATTCTAAAAAAAAAAATTGTAAATACTCGAGTACCATTCTCGCTTTATATATTAGTTTTATATATAATTTGTAATGTAATTATACAAAATAAAATAGTTTCAACAATCAATTAGGTCCCTACATCTACAGCTGCATAGATACTCTGCAAATCACATTTAAGTCCTTAGCAGAGGGTTCATAATCACTTTCATAACCCTTCTCTACCGTTCCATTCTATAACAGCGCGCGAGAAGAAAGAACATCTAAATCGTTCCGTTTTCGATCTGATTTCTCTTTTTTTTATTCGGATGGTCATGTCTCCCTATGTAGGTGGATGCTAGAAAAATATTTTCACATTCAGAAGTAAAAGTCGGTGATTGAAATTTCGTAAATAGATCTCGCCGCAATGAATAACGTCTTTCTTTTAATGATTTCCACCTCAAATCGTGTAACATTTCCGAGACGCTTTCCGCCCTGTAACGTGATAAGAAAACGTGCTGCCCTTCTCTGAAACTTCTCAATGTCTTCCGTCAGTCCCATGTGGTGAGGGTCCCACACTAAGTAACAGTATTCCAGAAGAGGACGCACAAGTGTGATGTAGGCAGTCTTCTTGGTGGAGCTGTTGCATCTTCGAAGCGTTCTGCCAATGAAACGTAATCTTCGGTTCGCCTTCCCCACAATATATTTTCTGTGTGTTCTCTCCAGTCAAAGTTGTTCCTAATTTTAACTCCTAGGTATTTGATAGAATTTACGACCTTAAGGTTTGACTGATTTATCGTGCAATTGACGTTCGGCGGATTTCTTTTAGTGGTCATGCGTATTACTTCACACTTTTCATTATTTAGTGTTAATTGCCAATTTACGCACCATGTAGAAATTTTGTCTAAATCGCTTTGCAATTGGTTTTGATCCTCTGTTGACTTCACTAACGATAAACGACATCATCCGCGAAGTCTAAGGGAGCTATTCAGATTGTGTCCTAAATCGTTTATAAACACAAGGAAGAGTAGAGGACCTATAACGCTTCCCTGGGGAACACCAGATATCACTTCTGTTTTACGCGATGACTTACCGTCAATTACTACGAACTGTGTCCTGTCTGATAGGAAATCGTGAATCCAGTCGCACAATTGTGGAGATATTCCATACGCACGCAGTATCAAAAGCCTTTCGGAAATCCAGAAATATGGAATCGATTTGAGAGCCCTTGACGATGACACTTATCACTTCATGTGAATAAAGGACAAGCTGTGTTTCTTGGGCCACAAATGGTTAATAAATATACAAGTTTTCTTTGTTTTTTATTTTATGTCCGTGTTGTGTTTGTGATCACAAAATTGACGGAAATGATTCATATCAGTCTCCTCTTCCTCCCACTGGTCACCAATGACCTGAACGACAGTATTTTGAATGTAACTGCTGTCAAGTATTACGACATATTACTCTCAGATGCTGCTGTACATCACCATGCAATGAAAATATTTTTTTAATTAGTTCCTTTGACGTTGTCCCTCTATCTGATAGAATTATTATAAGCTGAAGTTACTCATTCAGTCTACGACACCTTTATAAAACACGAGATGGTTCTTTAGGCAATGAAAATATTTTTTTAATTAGTTCCTTTGAAGTTGTCCCTCTATCTGATAGAATTATTATAAGCTGAAGTTACGCATTCAGTCTACGACACCTTTATAAAACACGAGATGGTTCTTTAGGCAGTAGTTGCCCAAACGTTGCATTTCATCATAAGTAATCGTGGCGTAGTAATTTATGATGGTGCAAACTTCTAATATGGGAACAAACTCGCGCGTTATCTGTCGATCGCCGGCCGCGGTGGCCGAGGGGACTGAGGCGCTCCTGTCACGCTCCGCACGCCACTACGGTCGGGGGTTCGAATCCCCCCCTCGGGCATGGACATTTGTGCCGTCCTTAGTGTTAGCTAGTTCATAAGTAGTTTGTAAGCTTAGGGACTGATGACCCCGTAGTTAAGTCCCATAAGATTTACAAACATTTGAAATTTTATCTGTCGATCGTTTAATATCGGCAGTCGGCGCTGTTTGCGGATAAGACATGGCGAGCTGCAATCTTTCTGTCGTGGTGCCCTAGGTGAGGCAGCGTTCCCACGTATCTGTAGCGCCAGGATGCCTACACTGCCTAACATCAGGGGTAAAGTGGCAGATGCGAATGGCGCTCTACAACTTGGAGAGCGGCCTTATAGAGGTGGGGACGTGAGGAGACGCAGTGGACGTGTGTGTGACCAGGTGAGATTCACCTGCTAGCCAGGTACATCAGGTAGCAGCTTTTGTGTTCGTCGAGAGGTTGACGCAGAAAAAAAGACCCAACACACTGGTGTCTTTACGTATTAAGGCACCACAGATAAAAATATTTGCACTTATACATCTTACACCTTGTGTGTACCGCCATTGACACGGAGAGGCGAAATTGAGTAACTTTGTTTCTATATAAGTAAAAAAAAAGTAACACATACTACCTTCCAGTATGTAAGAGTAATTTAAAGACCACACCTTGAGGTGTCAACTTGTTTGTATTGTGTTTTCGAATATTTGATTATACAATAGACCAGACATATTGGAAACAAGCGTGTTACATTTTCCCAAATAGTTTAATCTGAACGAAGAATTATTAGTGAAATATGTACGCCTCTGCATCTATTAAATATGTAGCCTCTGTGTTCGTTTCTTCACCTATTAACCTTTTTCCTCTTTTTTATTGCTTTGATACGATTTTTCTTTCCAAAATTAACTTGCAGAAAGTCTACTTGCAGAAAGTCTACTTGCAGAAAGCCCACTTGCAGAAGTTCTTGTACTAATGCAAACACCTCTACAACTGCTATTGGAAGTTACTTGCGGAGTTTCGTCTGTATGAATAAGGAAGACCAGGTGAAGGTAATAAAGGCTGTGATTCCCGATCTGATAAAATAATTTCAGTGGCAATCTAGGCTGTAATACAAGAACCTTACCAGAAGGTAACCTTCTCTTTCCTCTTACAAGACGTCAGATAAACAATATTTTAACCATATATGATAAACGTTTCAGTTTATACATCATCATTGGCTTTAGCTTCTGAACTACTAACCATTACGCCAACATAAAAAGGGTGAGACGAAAATATTGTATTATCTACGCCATATTTAATCTCTATACTAGGGCAATCTATTACACCCTTACATTCTACTTATTTGTTGGGCCTACTATATGTTAAAAATTTATTCACACTAGTTTTGCCACTGGTCGAATTTCAACCAATTGTGTTTTGTTCACTTCTATGGCAAAGCCTCTCTTGCAGAAATTAGTTATATACAGAATTTAGTTAGTTAAACAGAGCTCTGTAGCTTGGTACGGGCTTTTGTCGAAGTTTCGAGAACATACGTTTACCGATGAGTCTAGCAGTATATTGCTCCCTCCTACGTGTTATACAACGAGGCTATCTCGAGAAGAGATCATGATGATAAAATAAGAGAGATTATAGCCTACACAGATGCATACCGACAATATTTCTTTCCGCGAACAATACGTGACTGGAATAGGAGGGAGAACCGATAGTGGTACTCAAGGTACCCTCCGCCACACACCGTCAAGTGGCTTGCGGAGTATGGATGTTGATTAAAAGTTAAACAGTAGTCAATAATAAATCGTGGTCCAGAGACATATTTTATCTCAATATATATCATGAAACTGAAGGAGAGGCATTGAATTAAAATTAGTTCCATCGTCAGGATTAGAACCCTGGACGTCCTGCTTACTAAGCAGGCGCGATACCACTAAGCTACCATGACTTAATTAATAGTGTCTTAATGCTCGTCTCCCGCCACAACACAACTTCAATTGTGCCTCATGTTCCCTTGTGTAATATTTATCAATGTTCCAGAAGCTCTCTGATAGAAGAATAGCACCCCAGCAATGAATGTGAATAGGAAAGATTCTACCTTGTTCATCAGGCACAGGTGATATGTGAAAATATCAAATAACAAATTATAGTCTAGAACAAATTTTGTCTCAACATATATCATAGATATATCGTGGCCATGGCACAAATTTTAATTCAATGCTTCTCCTTCAGTTTCATATCTGTGATACACCAGGTCATCAAAAAGTCAGTATAAATTTGAAAACTTAATAAATCACGGAATAATGTAGGTAGAGAGGTGAAAATTGACACACATGCTTGGAATGAAATTCAAGTTCAAAAAATATCCGACAGATGGCGCTTCATCTGATCAGAAAAGCAATAATTATCATAACAAATGAAGACAAAGCGAAGATGATGTTCTTAACAGGAAATGCTCAATATGTTCACCATCATTCCTCAACAATAGCTGTAGTCGAGAAATAATGTTGTGAACAACAATGTAAAGCATGTTCGGAGGTATGGTGAGGCATTGGCGTCGGATTTTGTCTTTCAGCATCCCTAGAGATGTCGACCGATCACGATACACTTGCGACTTCAGGTAACCCCAAAGCCAATAATCGCACGGACTAAGATCTGGGGACCTGGGATACCAAGCATGACGAAAGTGGTGGCTGAGCACACGATCATCACCAAACGACGTGCGCAAGAGATCTTTCATACGTGTAGCAATATGGGGTGGAGTGCCATCCTGCATAAAACCGCATGTCATTCAAAGTATGTGTGTCAATTTTTACCTCTGTATCTACGAGGTATGTCCACAAAGTAAGTTCCGTTTGGTTATATAAACCAAACGTGAACAGATACAGAAAAAATATTTATGTATAAAAATCTGCAACTGTTAAACTACTTTTCTACATAACTTCCGAAATTTTGTAGGCACTTGTCATAGCGTAGGACAAGTTTCTGTATGCGTTCTTCATAGAAGGTTGCCGCCTGAGTATTCAACCATGTGTCAAACATGTTCTTTCAGCTCATCATCGTTGAAGTGTTGACCACCAAGGACAGATTTTAGGTGTAAGAAGAGATGAAAGTAGTCTTCTTCTTCCCTTCACGTTGCCGCTCGACCTCACAAGGCGAATGTGACCAAACAACTCTTACGGGAATTTCACTGGGACGTGTTTGATCGTCCTCCGTACTGTCTCGCTCCTAGCGACTTTCTTCTTACACCTAAAACCTGTCCATGGTGGTCAACATTTCAGCGATGATGACGAGCTGAAAGAACATGTTTGAATACACAGGCGGCAACCTTCTACGAAGAAGGCATACAAAGACTTCTGCCACACTATTACAAATGCCTACAAAATGTCGGAAGCTATGTAGAAAAGTAGGTTAATAGTTGTATATTTGTGTACAATACATATTTTTTCTGTATCTGTACACGTTTGTTTTATGTAACGAAACGGTATTTACTTTGTGGACATACCTCGTACATTATTCCGTGATTTAATAAGTTTTCAAGTTTATACTGACTTTCTGATCACCCAGTATATTGAAACAAAATATGTCTCTGGACAATCATTTATTAATTGATATTTACATATATCACCTGTACCTGACGAAAAAAGCAGGATCATTTCCGTTAACGTTCATTGTTGGGGTGCTATTCTGCTATCAGAGACCTTCTGGCACATTGCTACGCATTACATAAGGGAATATGAGGCAGAATTGAAGTTTGTGTTGTGGAGGGATACGAGCCTTAAGACAATCCATGCAGTCACCATATTTATTACGTCATGGTGGCCTTGTGGTTATGGCTCCTACCTAGTAAGCAGGAGGTCCCTGGTTCCATTCCCGGCCATGGTACAAATTTTAATTCAATGCCTCTCCCTCCGTTACAAAAGTTAGTTACAAAAAAATGTTCAAATGTTTATTAAGCTTAAGGGACTTAACTGTGGGGTCATCAGTCCCTAAACTTATAAACTACCTTATACTAAAGACGACACAAACATTCATACCCGAGGAAGGATTCGAACGCCCGACAGCAGCGGCCTTGCAGACTGTGACTGGCGCGCTGCAGACCGCTCGGCCACCGCGGCCGGCATAGTTAGTTACTTGCAGAAGTTAGTTACTTGCAGAAGTTAGTTACTTGCGCAAGTTAGCCACTTGCGCAAGTTAGCCACTTGTTCAGTTCAAAATTCAAATGTTTGCAAATCTATCAGACCAAACTGCGGGGTCATCTGTCTGTAGCTTACAAACTACTTAAACCTAGGTAAACTAACCTAAGGACAAGACATACACTCATGCCCCAGGGAAGACTCGAACCTCCACAGGAAGCAACTGCACACTCCGAAGCGAGATGCTTTAGACCGCTCGGCTACTCCACCGCAGCCGGAAGTTAGTTACTTGCGGGAGTTAGTTGCTTGCGGAAGTTAGTTAGTTGCTTGCGGAAGTTAGTTAGTTGCTTGCGGAAGTTAGTTAGTTGCTTTCGGAAGTTAGTTAGTAGGTTCCGAAAATTAGTAGGTTGCGAAAATTAGTAGGTTGCAAAAATTAGTTGCTTGTGGAAGTTAGTTAGTTGCTTGCGGAAGTTAGTTGCTAGTTAGTTGTTTGCGAAAATTAGAAAATTAGTTGTTTGCGAAAATTAGTTGTTTGCGAAAATTAGTTGTTTGCGAAAATTAGTTGTTTGCGAAAATTAATTGCTTGTGGAAGTTAGTTAGCTAGTTGCTTGTTAATTGCTTGCGGAAGTTAGTTAGTTGCTCGCGGAAGTTAGTTAGCTGCTTGCGGAAGTTAGTTAGTTGCTTGCGGAAGTTAGTTACTTGACAGTGGACACGCGCCTTTACTTATGAGCAGGGCGGGCAGATGGGACAGTAGGAGCTCGTCTCCAAGCCACACAGCCGTGAAACTGGCTGCTGCTTGTCACAGCTGCGGGGCGGAGTGTGGAAGTGACGTCGGCGCGCCTTTCGCAGAAGACATGGGCGGCAGGAGGGGCGTCACTCCCACACAAACGCGGGCGCAAGCAGCGCGGCCGGATCGCCCGTCTGTTCCGCGGTGTCTTCAGCGCGCCCGACTTTATGAAAGGGAAAAAGCGCCCGGCACAAAGGGCGCGGCCTGAAAGGAAAAGGGACCGCCTCCCCTCGTCTCCCCTTCCTCGCTCCCTCTCCCTTCCGCGTCCCGGTGACGCGAAAAGAAAAAAGGAGGATGGAGTCTGGCGGCCTCGCCGGAGGCATTGTCTGCTGGGCGCGTGCGCGGAGCGCGGCGCGGCGCGGTCCTCGAGTCGTCCAGACGGCGCCATTAGCCTAATGACTGCAGCGGCTGGGCTGGGCGGGGTGGGGGCCGCGGTCTGCGGCACTCGAGACGCAAACACCGGCACTCCGCCGCCTGAGCTGCCCCCGCCCACCCGGAAACAAAAGGCGGCCGCCGACGCGCCGGTAAAGGCGAAGCAGCGCCACCGCCGGCCAGTTTCACACCACCAACAGCCGCACTCAGATTTTTGGGCACATGTTCACTATTTTTTTTATTTTCGTGGGACATCAATCTAAGTGTCGTATGAATAAAAAAAAAAAAAAAAAAAAAAAGAAAGAGCACATGCTCCAGAGAAGATTTTCAGAGCAAAGGAACTTTCTCTGAGTAACTTCTCAATTTCGTATGAATAAAAACTTCGAAGCATATGGTCTGAGCACTTCCCATCAAACTCGTCAGGGAGATTGCCTCCTTCCTCTCCAACCGCCCCACTTACAGGGTGTCCAGAAAAGGGCTCCCAGATTCCAAAATTAAATATCTCGAAAACAAAGATCGATAGAGGAATGCAGTAAACGGTATGTTTATAGTGAAAGCTGTTAGAAGTTTATACAGCAGTTTGAAATAATACTTACAAAAGCTGTACAGCTCATATCAGCATACATAAGTGAAATAATCGTATAAAAACACTCTTTGCAAACAATCACATCACAATGTTTTCAAAATGTTCACCATTGGCACTAAAGCGGTGGCGCAAGCGAAGAATGAAATTCGCCATCACATTTCGTAGTGTCTCAACCGAAATGGATTCACAAGCCACAGAGATCGCCGATTCAAGCTCGTCCGGCGTGGCGGGATGCTTCCGGTAGACCATATCTTTCACTGTGTCCCACAAAAAAAAAAAAAAATCACAGGGAGTCAAATCCGGCGAATATGCAGGCCAATCCATTTCCTGCACCAGGAAATTTGGGACATTCCAAATCAATGACTCGATTCCCGAAGTGTTCCTCAACAAAGAGAAACACTTATTCGGTCCGATGTGTTCATCTGTAAACCAGATGCAGCCAACATCAAATCCTTCACTATCAATCATTGTGAGCATCTGATTAGTAGAGGGAGCCCTTTGTTGCACAGCTCGTACGATCGATCTTTGTTTTCGAGATCTGTAATTTTGAAATCAGGGAGTCCTTTTCTGGACACCCTGTATGCTCCCGTCCACAAGGTTCCGTCCTCTCTCCCCCTTCCTTTATTTCTTGTATATCTCCGATATGCCTAAGCCTGCACCTCCACCTCTTACAGTATGCTGATGACAGAGCTTTCCTTGCATTAGCCCGCCCGTTCTAACCATCTCCTCCAATGACACCTTGACTTCTTCGCCACTTGCGACAACCAGTGGCTCCTCTCTATAAATCCTACCAAACCCCAGGCGATCATTGTTGGTCATACTACTCCTTCCTTCCGTCCCCGCGATTTCTATCTCACCGTCCCATCCGCCTCACCCCTACCCCTAAGTACCTAGCCTCACTGTTGATCGTACCCTAACCTGGACTCCCGACCTCCACACTATCCAAGCAAAAGCCGGCTCCCACCTCCGCCTCCTCAAACTCCTGGTTGGCCGAACCTGGGGCCTAAACTCGTCCCCCATGCTATATACCTACTAATCCCTCATGTCCTATGCTATGTGTAACCCATCTCCGCCCCCCCCCTCCTTCTACAAATCCCTGGAGATACTGGAGTGCCATGCCCTCTGCCTCGCCTTCCATATCCCCCTTTATCCCCCCCTCCCCCACGTGGATTCTCCACGATCTCATTCCTTTCCCCCACCTCCTCCTCTTTATCGACCATCCCCGCCTCCTTACCTAACCTGCAAATTGGACCCACCTAATCCTCTCCACACCCAGTCTGTTGTCGTGCCTCCACCACTGTATCCCCTGCTCGAGACCTGCCCACGCTCCAGATCCTTTCCTGTGGCAACATCTGCACCTTCCCCCTCCCGGATGATACCCTCCGAACTGACATCTACCCTTCCTACCAGCTCTGATCCTTCCCTTGGTGTTCCCTCTTCCCTCATCTCCTTGAGGGCCCCAACTATCCTTCCTCCCCTCCTACCCCTTCTCCCCTCCTCATTCCACTCTGCTGTCCCTCCAGATCCTCCCTCCCCCCTGCTCCCCCTGGCTTCCTGGGACAACCTATCCTCAGTCACTCCCACACACGCCCTGTGACTCCTCTCCTCCCCTCTCCCTCCCCCTCCCTGCCCCCAGGTATCACCTTTCTTATTGAGTGTGTTCCGCCATCTGGGGAATCTTTGCACATGTTTTTTTTTCTATTTTTAATCTACTTTGCACGACCAAACCATTGCCGACATCTCAGCTCCCGTGTGTGTGCTTCGTCTTTTAGTGCATCGTTTTATCTAACCACAGTGTATGGACAACCCGCAGCTGACACCTTAAGTTTTAACTTGTGTGTTTCTTCGAATGTGTGGTGTCTCTTCGAGCTTCTTCTTTTTATTCAACAGCGAACGGCCTACCCGTAGCCGCTGTCCAGTTCTGTTTTAATTGTCTACATATATTTCATGTGCTTCGGCATCTCCTGCAGTTATTTTACTCATCGTCATCGCCATTTCAATGTTTGTAATCTATCTCCCACTTTGAATAACTTTTTTTATTTATTATTATTATTATTATTATTATTATTATTATTATTATTTTAACTTTAACCCTGATGAAGAGGCGGGCCCGTTTTCGAACTGAATGTAGTTCGTTTGAGCCAAAGAAGGTGCAGTATTTTGAGTATTTTGTTCTGTTGTGACTCTATATTATGGACTTCGGTCTAACTTGTTTGTTAATTATATCATATTTGTGGCTATTGTGGAAGGTGACCCACTTAGTGTAATACTGAGGAAAAACCTCCCTGAAAAAACGTCAGTGCGGGTTTACACTGTAATTGTTTGAATTATTCCGTCTCATCCAGTTGATTTATCATATGCTGTTACAGATCTTGTGTTCCTTGGACTCTCTCTCTCTCTCTTTCCAGGTATTAATCCCGACTTGCAGGGTCTGCTACTTTGCTGTGTTTCCTCCATTTCTTTCGGTCGTTGACATCTTCTTGCCTTAAACCAACGGCGTCCATGTCTGCCCTGATGTGGTCCATTCTTTGTCGGTCTCCCTCGTGGTCTTGTTCCTCCTGGGTTGATGTGGAGTGCTGTCTTCGCAATCGAGTTATCCCGCAGTGGAGACGGGCTTTCCTCAGTTTGTCTGTGATGGGCGCCACACCAAACTTTTGACTTCTGTTATTTTTTACATGATTACATTGGGTCAGCCCCATCGACCAACGAAGCATCTTCATCTCCATCGTACGTAGCATTTGCTTCTTGTGTTTCGTTATAGGGCGTCACCCAGTCCCATAGATTGCTGCTGTACGTACCACGGTTTTGTAAACTTTGGCCTTTTAGCCGTTGAAGCATCTTTTTATCGCAGACCTGTCTCCACTTGACCCAACCTACATTCACTCTCGTCCCAATATCGAGAGTTGTGTCACAGTCTGAGGTGACAACGGACCCCAGGTACTTAAAATGCATGGTCTTCTGCAGGTCTTCCTGTCCGATATTTAGGGTGCCTCTGGTTTAGGAGCCGCATTCTAAGTCTTATGGACATTGAGGTGCAGTACATTTTCAACCAGTCTGTCTTTCCACGTTTGAACCTGATGTTCTGGGCGGGTTAGTACCACATCATCGGCATAAAGAAGGGTCCACGGATATGAAGACTGTATGTTAGCTGTTGACGTATCCATGCAGACGATGAATAGTACATGTGAAAGGGCAGAACCTTGATGAACAGTGATACCAAATGGCGGAGAGGTACCAACAGGACTCCAGACAGCACTAGTGGAATTGCGGTACAGAAGTTGCAGCCAGCTTACATACTCTTCAGGGACTAAATGACAACGAAGAGCTCGTTAAATAAGATCGTATGGGAAACGGTCAAACGCCTTTTCTAGGTCTTTCTCTGTGCTTTTCTATCAAAAGACGTGTGGCATGGATATCAACGATGGTACTGCATCCCTAAACAAATCCGCACTGGTTTGGTGTTACAGAGACAATACTTCTAAATCAGCTATCAAGTACACGTTCAAATATTTTTTCAAGTGTGACAGAGGAGTTGAATAGGACGTTAAGTCGAGCATTTATTCACGTCTCTTTTTCCCTTCCAGATTGTCCATACGTGTGGAAGTTGTTTTTCAGCGATGATTCGGATGAAGAGTGAAGCAATAAATTCTTAAGCAGGCTCTCAGAGTATTTGCAGATATCATCTGGGCCAGTTGCTTTTCCGTTTCTCATCTTGCTGATGGCAAGCATTACTTCCTCATATCTAATTGAAGGAACAGGTCCTAGAGTAGAATCAGGACTATTAATTGGTGTGTGTGTGTGTGTGTTGTTGCTGATGTTATGAAATTAGTCGGTCCAACGCTGGACAATCGCTTTCTTATCTAGCAGCAGTTTGCCATCGGCTCCCTTGATGGGTATGACTTGTCCAGTGTCCTGAGTTGAACGGTGACGGGACTTAGCAATATGGTAGATATTGTTTTCTCTCAACGATGAGTTAAGCTGGTCATATAGTGTCTGATAATAAATGGTATTTTTCGCTGCAGAGCGCGCGGTTGCTCGCCGTGGAGGTTCGAGTCCTCCCTGGGACATGTGTGTGTGTGTGTGTGTGTGTGTGTGTGTGTGTGTGTGTGTGTGTGTGTGTGTGTGTTAGGTTAGTTTACGTAGGTTTAAGTAGTTTGTAAGCCACGCAGTTTGGTCCGATAGATAAACAAAAAAACATGGTCTTTTGCTGCAGCTATTGCTCTTTTTGCTGCTGATCTCAGGTTGGAATATTTCTGGAGATCAGTATCAAGATGTGAGCTTCGCCAAGTCTTGTACGCCATCGTTTTCCCCTTGATTGCTTGCTTGACTTCATCTGTCCACCACCAGTTTTGTTTGTCAATGAATTTTCGTCCAGGTATGATTTTTCCCAACGTTTTTGTCGCTGCTTGTTGTATTTGTTCCACGGCATCTTTCCACATGTTTTCAACTGACTGATCAGGCTTCCAGGAGAAGTTTGCCAAGGCTGTCATCTACTCGTTTCGCTTGGTATTCATTCACCACCACTTAATTCGCTCAGGCCCAGTCTTAGGTTTAAGTTTGGGTTGTGTAGGTGTATATTAGGGCCGTTGTTGATGCTCCTCTAAATTGTTCCTTTAACAATGTTAGGAGGCCAAATCTTTTTCTTGCTTTATTGATCATACCGTACTTGCTTGTCTATACGTGATCGTAGAGCCAAATATAATACCGAGGTATTTTGTTATCTCCTTAGGTGAGATTTCTTTTCTCCACAAGGTTATGTTTAATTCTGCGTACCTTGAAGTAGGAGATTATTACGTCCACGCCTATTGTTGCCTTAACAAATTTGGTTGTAACCAATCTACTAGTTTAGAAGGGGCTGCGAAATGTACATATTCACTCATTGAAAAACGGACACGAATTCGAAAGTTCCACTTCTATTTGAGGCTGATGACCTTCATCAAGTATAATCTCACGGCACTACAGTGGTTCACCAGAAACACAAGAATATCACGATTCACTTGGAATTTTATAAAATAATTGACGACTTTTTTAAATTGCATAGTTAGTTAACGTCATACATACTCTCTTTCCCTAGAGTGTTCATCCTTTTTTCTGGAAATGCAGCCTCTTTTACTATAATCATCACACTACCAAACTTGGAATATTGGATTTTGCAAAAATAATTTTACGGAGAAGAGAACACAGTCGTCTCATTTACAGTACTTAGTGACTGGACCTCAGTGACTGGACCTCAGCTCAGCTTAGCTTTAAACTATGATTTTTCAAATATAATACAAAAAAGGTTTCTCAATCGCGCTTTATGCTCAGTCTATGAAGCCCATCCGTTGTTGTTATTGATCTAAAGTCCAAATACTGGTTTTATACAGCTCTCTACACTAACCTGCCCCATCTCTGCTTCATAAGAACGGCAACTTTTTGAACCTGCTTTCTGCTGTTTACACCCTACAGACTTCCCTCCAACGCTGAATTGACGATTCCTTGATGTCTCATTGTGGCCCACCAATTGATCACTACTGTTAGTAAGATTCTGTTAAGCACTTCCACATTAGTAACGTGATGTACCCATCAAATCTTCAGCATTCGTCTGTGCAAGCACATTTTTAATGCTTCTATTATCTTTGTGTCTGAACTCCTAATCGTCCACGTATCACTCCCGTACATTGCTACATTCCAGACGAATGCTTTCAGAAAGGACTTTCTAACAATTCAGTCAATTTTGGATGTCAACAAATTTCTTCAGAAATGCTTTCCTCCCCAAATCCATTCAACTTTTTATATCTTCTTTACCATCAGAAATTATTTTGCTACCCAAATTACAAAATGCATCTAGTACTTTCATTTCCTTACTTAATTCAATTTCTTCAGCAACATCTGATCTTTTCTAGAGCATATTCTATTGCCCTGGTTTTGCGCTTGTTAATGTCACCTTATAACCTCCTTTCAAGAGACTGTCTGTTTTGTTCAATTGCTCTTCCATATCCTCTGATGTCTCTGACAGAATTACAAATTCAGCGGCAAACCATAAAGTATTCATTTCGTCTACCTGAACTTTAATTCATGCTCCAAATTTCTCCTTGCCTTCCTTCATAACTTGCTTAATGTACAAATTGATGATCTTGGGGAATTGCTACAACCACCTCTTATTCCCTTCCCAATCACTGCGTCCCTTTGTAACCCACTGAATTCCAGTAACGCTAGAAGACGCGTGGCAAAGCCACAGAATCTGTCAGGCCAGGCCTCTGAATCCTGATGAAATCCCGAGTTTATTGACTATACCGTTTAATTTGTTAATTAATATTCATTAAAATTTCATCGCACCATTATAGGCATGAAACTAATTTTCCCAGGCACTACCCACAGACACTACCGATGTATTGTCTTCATAGAGGAGCATCGGTTGGAGGGAGCAGCATAATTTTGGAACTGCACATTTAATTATTGCAGAAAATGGCCAAGATGGCGAAATCTTGTTTAGTTTCCCTTCGGCCGCTATTTCAAACCGTCGCTGTAGCACGTGGTGGCGGAGGGAGACGAGTTTTCGCGTTCTGCGAATTCGCACCAGTTCAGGACACCCAACGTGACAGTTGGAACTCCGCCACTGCGGCCGGCCACAAGAGAGGTAACGGTGAGTCCTCCCTCCTCTGTTAGGTTGGCTACAGGGACCTTTTCGGCAACCGCGGAGGTGCACACGAATGCATTGGTCACTTCTTTAAATGGCCTGGAGAGCAGCTCCCGAGCCCCATTCCGTTGCTGTTCTTGGAGGTATCGACATCGGTAGATCAGCGTACAACATCGTTTAGTGACACGTGCTTCCCATTACCTTGGGAGCTAGCAGCCTGGCCTAGACTTCCGCGCCGGACTCGACATGGTCACCGATACGACATACTTAGCATCTTTCGTGGAGCGATCGCATTACTTCTACAATTGCGCCATCTTTTCGGGAACTGCTATTCCGGTATGTAGCACATTCGATGCCTAGGTCCGACACCTGTTCTAGTAATCGTGCGTGAACGCATGGCTAGAGTCTTACCTTTCGTCTAAAACTCTCTCTCCCTCTCTCTCTCTCTGAGGACTGGTTCTTATTTATATTCTCACTCTTGTATGTTTTTTGAGACTTGGCCTACAGCAAGTCTATTACACGCCAATGACTGCATTTACTGTGTGAGGGTTTATGGGAATTTGTGACAGGGCTACCTCGCCTCTATGTGCTTTGTTGTTTCTACTGGCATCCCGACTTTCATTTTTCTGTAGCTTTCCATACTGTCCCTTTTTGTAGACCTTTTTACCAGGCGCTGAAACCCCTGCTGTAAGAGACGAAGTACGACCGCCTGGGAAAGAAGATCTGCAGGTTAGTTGCCTGTCAGGAAACAATGGCAGTCGGAGACCCTTTGAAGGGTAATTTTCTCCATGTTTTCTTTATTCAGCCACAGCTACAGCTTCATCCAACATTCACTACGCTACACCTTTCATGCCCTTCAACTCTAATAATCGCTGTATGGTTTTTGTACAAGCTGTATATAACTTTTCGTTCCCTATATTTTACCCCTGATACCTTCAGAATTTGAAAGAGTATATTCCAATCAACATCTTCAAAAGGTTTCTCGAAATCTGCAAAAGCTAAGAACGTAGGTTTGCCTTTCTTTAACGCAAATTCTAAGTCGTAATGCATTGCCTTGCATGTACCTGCATTTCTTTAAAACCCAAACTGATCTTCCCCATCCATAATGTACAAAACAAAACAAAATTCTGTTACTCACTTCTCGCGTAGGAAAAGTACCTATTTTTGTGCAAAGTTTTTCCGTAATAGAGTTTCACTGTCAGGCAGCTATGGTCATTACTATCGTTTCCGCATCCCAAAAGGGGCCATGAAACGAATTTAAGTTTTACTGTTCTGTGTCGTTCGATCATGCAGTTCGTGGTACATCACTTTTTTCACTTGCAACGGTGAAACATCACCGCAGTGATTGATGGTGGTTTACCATCTGAGTATTATGTTAAAGGATTAAAACGTATCGCAACCATGACTACCTTATTTAGTTAATTCACCAGGCTTCAACATGAAATGGAACTTCAGTGTTTATGCACAATGAAGCGCTCAGCTTTTTCACTTCACATGACGCTCGATTCAATGAAGATTATTGCAATCTCTTTTCAGCTAGATGTATATCGATCGGAACTCATTGGTGCGTTTCCGCGGCTTCATTAATCACCTTTTCTAGTACACCCAACCCCGTCGGCCTCTGAGATTAATAGCCCAAGGTTCATTAACTACTTTTCCTATTATGCCACTGCATTATTGAGGTAAATGGATGATAAATGGTCGCCAGTTTGTCACTCCACAACAAGAGGGGGTTGGGGAAATAAAGCACTAAACCCTCATTTCAGTAAGAGATAGTCTGCTCATTTATACTCTTGTGTTTTCGAATACACCTGCCCCTCGTATCGAGTTGTTCCTTTGTATCGTCATAAAGTTCGATTCGTTTTAGAATTATAAATAAGCTTCTGATAACCACAAATATGGTCTTGTGATTTTGTAATTGTTGCGCAGACCCATTCGGTTCCTCAGAGCCGGCCGCGGTGCCCGAGGTGACTGAGGCGCTCCAGTCACGGTCAGCACGGCCACAACGGTCGGGGGTTCGAATCCCCCCTCGGGCATGGATATTTGTGCCGTCCTAGTTCGTAAGTAGTTCATAAGTAGTTTGTAAGTTTAGGGACTGATGACCCCGTAGTTAAGTCCCATACGATTTACAAACATTTGAACATTTTTTGGTTCCTCAGAATGAATAACTAGTCATAGTTATCGAACTGTTACCTACAGTAGGTCAGTTGTTAAAAAAACTGTCTGAGGTAGACATTTACAACAGCAATATCAACAGACTACCCAGCCCCAATATCCCAGTTGTCGGGGAAACGCCAGACGAAGCCATTTGATTCATAGACAGGTTTGGGTCCGTGTCGTGATAATTTCAAGGTCACTATACATCATCACTCTCTCCTTTCCCACGCCTCGCCCCCCCCCCCTCTTCCCCAAAGCGTTATGGAAGCGAAGATTTGTGGATGTTTAATTTGTTGAAGTACTACGACTGCGCCATTGCGATAACGCCAGTAAGCGCATCTCAGATGGAACCCCGTGAGTGCGACGTTGCAAGCTCAGTCTATAGTAAGATACATTTGAGGCATCCAGAGAACAACCGCTGCAATTCCAGAGAAAGTTGTTCTGAGACCGGGGCATTAAGTACAGGGGAATATAAAACTTACCAAGAACTTCAGAAACATAAATGCTCATTATTTTGAAACAGATCGTCGCACCTTATGTTTTCCATGCAATATGGAGTACATAGAATAAATAGTTTCTACTGTAACAATTTTTCAAACGTCAATATGAACTTATTTCGGTTCTCTCCTGACAGTAACTGGAAATGTTTCCATTTCTTGAATCTTTCCTTTTCAGTTCTTGTATCCACTACTTTAAATTAGTATTCACACTCGTACAAATTCATCGTTGTACTGTTTGAGGCTTTCCCGAGGTCTTGATTCCTTCCATGGTTCACAGGCGTCACGTCGGATCGTATTGTCCAAACTGCACAATATTTCCTGAAGGCAGCTGCTCGTCATCTTCAGGTGATAACTAAACTGCTGATTGCTGTCGTCTGGCCTGTATACTGTGGCTGGCTAGACAAGCGCAGGCGTGAAGACGGTGATGGGGGGCAATGATATTATTATAAGCGAATCATAGATGAAAACATATGGAGCCCTCTGGTGGTCTCCGCGTACGCTACGCGGGAAAGCGCGGCCGCAAGTCGCGGCTAGTGTGGCGCGCAGTTTAAACGCTCTCGCTTCGGTGACCCGTCTGCGGCGACTCGCTGGATACGTCTGAATGCGGCCGACAGTGCTGGTTCCCATGCCTTTCTGACTGAGCTGAAAACCCGTGTCTCTATTAATCACGTCGTTCGAAATACGTATTTCGACTGATTTTTTGAAGATGGAGTCCCAGTATGTAGATGCAGACGGGAGGATGTTTGTCTCTTCATACTGCATGCTATGCCCCGTGTCCAAACGGTGCTCAGTGACAGCAGACTTTCCTGGCTGACCCAGTCTCGTGTGTCGCTTGTGCTCATCGCATCTATCTTTGGCATTGCGACACGTCTGTCCAATGTATGATTTTCCAAACTGGCATTCCCCCTGTCTCCTCAGATCTAAATTGTCTTTGACGGGACGCAGCATCGTTTGTACTCGTGCTGGAGGACGGAAGACGCATTTGATGTTATATTTCTTGAACAAGCTGCCAATCTTGAAGGATACGCTACCAACGTAAGGGAGAAAAACCAATCTTTTCGATTCCTCTGTTTCTTCTGGCAGCTCTTCAGGTCTTGCGCTAGGTGGTCTTAGCGCATTTTGGATCTGCTTCACAGAGTATCCATTCTGGAGAAACACAGGGCGAATATCGTTGAGTGCTGCCAGTTAGGTCTCTTGGCCTGATATTGCTCTAGCCCTGTGGACAAGGGTCCGTAATACACCACTACGTTGGGAAGGGTGATGACAGCTCGTAGCTCGTAGGTATAGGTATGTGTGTGTTGGTTTACGAAAAACAATGTGACTCAGGGAACCGTCTTCTTCCTATGGACCAAGACATTCAAAAACGGAAGCTCTCCATTTTTCTCCATTTTGGAACTGCACATTTAATTATTGCAGAAAATGGCCAATATGGCGAAATCTTGTTTAGTTTCCCTTCGGCCGCTATTTCAAACCGTCGCTGTAGCACGTGGTGGCGGAGGGAGACGAGTTTTCGCGTTCTGCGAATTCGCACCAGTTCAGGACACCCAACGTGACAGTTGGAACTCCGCCACTGCGGCCGGCCACAAGAGAGGTAACGGTGAGTCCTCCCTCCTCTGTTAGGTTGGCTACAGGGACCTTTTCGGCAACCGCGGAGGTGCACACGAATGCATTGGCCACTTCTTTAAATAGCCTGGAGAGCAGCTCCAGAGCCCCATTCCGTTGCTGTTCTTGGAGGTATCGACATCGGTAGATCAGCGTACAACATCGTTTAGTGACACGTGCTTCCCATTACCTTGGGAGCTAGCAGCCTGGCCTAGACTTCCGCGCCGGACTCGACATGGTCACCGATACGACATACTTAGCATCTTTCGTGGAGCGATCGCATTACTTCTACAATTGCGCCATCTTTTCGGGAACTGCTATTCCGGTATGTAGCACATTCGATGCCTAGGTCCGACCCCTGTTCTTGTAATCGTGCGTGAACGCATGGCTAGAGTCTTACCTTTCGTCTCAAACTCTCTCTCTCTCTCTCTCTCTCTCTCTCTCTCTCTCTCTCTCTCTCTCTCTCTCTCTCTCTCTCTCTCTCTCTCTCTCTCTGAGGATTGGTTCTTATTTATATTCTCACTCTTGTATGTTTTTTGAGACTTGGCCTACAGCATGTCTATTACACGCCAATGACTGCTGACCATCTGATGGATGGAGTTACGATGTTGCAGAAACGAAGGGAGGGTTTCTGTCCCATGTGGCCACACCACAAACGTGTCGTCTACATATCTCCAAAAATAGTTAGGTTTCAAATCCGCCATTTGCAGTGATTTATCCTCGAAGTCTTCCATAAACATGTTGGCTACTATGGGAGACAAAGGACTATCCATAGCAACACCGTCAGTTTGCTCAAAATATTGTCCATTGAATAAAAAATAGGTCGAGGTAAGCACATGCTTGATGAGGTGTAGAACGTCTTCCTCTAGCTTCTCTCCTATAAGTTGCATTGAATCCATCAGAGGCACTCGCGTGAGCAAGGAAACTACATCGAAACTCACTAAAACATCAGTTGGTTCAAGGTGCTGGTTCTTTAGTCTCCGTATAAAATCTTCCTGAGTTTCGTATATGGTGTTTACATTTTCCAACCAATGGGCTCAAAAGACAGGCGAGATGTTTGGCCAAGTAGTAGGTTGGAGCTCCAATATTGCAACTCGCGCAAGACCTGAAGAGCTACCAAACGAAACAGAGGAATCCAAAAGACTGGTTTTTCTCCCTTACGTTGGTAGCTTATCCTTCAAGATTGGAGGTTGTTCAAGAAATATTACATCAAGTGCGTCTTCCGTCCTCCAGCACGAGTACAAACGATGCTGCGTCCCGTCAAAGACTATTTAGATCTGAGGAGACAGGGCATATATAAAATCCCATGCCAGTGCGGAAAATCATACATTGAACAGAGGTGTCGCACTGTCAAAGATAGATGCGATGAACACAAGCGACACACGAGACTGGATCAGCCAGAAAAGTCTGCTGTCGCTGAGTACTGTTTGGACACGGGGCGTAGCATGCTCTATGAATAGAAGAGACAGATACTCTCGTCTGCATCTACGTACTGGGACTCCATTCTCAAAGAAGAAGTCTAAACGACCTGATTAATAGAGACACGGGCTTTCAGCTCAGCTAACAAGGCATGGGAACCAGCACTGGCGGTACTAAAGCATCGTCGGCCGCATTCAGACGTATCCAGCGAGTCGCCGCAGACGGGTCACCGAAGCGTGAGCGTTTGAACTGCGCGCCACACTACACACTACCTGTGCTGGGCCCGCCACTTGCGGCCGCGCTTTCCCGCGTCGTGTACGCCGAGACCACCAGAGGGCCCTGTATGTTTTCATCTATGATTCGCCTACAATGATGTCATTGCTCACCACCACCGTCTTCACGCCTGCGCTTTTTATAGCCTGCCACAGTATATAGGCAAGACGGCAGCAATCAGCAGTTTAGTTATCACCTGAAGATGACGAGCAGCTGCCTCGTGGAAATATTGAGCAGTTTCGACAGTACGATCCGACGCGACGCCCGTGAACCATGGTAGAAATTCATCGTTGTTTACAGCATTAGCGTCATTTTTGGCAATTTGTGTTTGACGTATGTTGATAACACAAATAATGCGTTTGAAGAAACGGTGGTGAATGAGAGGAATAAAAAAAGGAAGCAATCTCCACAAAACCCCCCCTCTTTCGTCTTCAACTACAAATCGCTACTCCTTCAGACTGCCTTGGTCAGGTAGCTGTAGTGCTGGTCTCCCCTTACCTTTCTCTGACAAGTCAATTTTCTTGTGGGTCAGCACCGAGGCTGTTTTGTTGGACTTCAGAGAGAGGCAATGAATGACCCTCTTCGCTCCTCAACGACTGAATTTCTACTCAGTTAACTTTGTGACTATCAACCGTTTTCTTTCGGTTTACGATTATCTCTCCCAATATCTGAGTAAATAATTTTAGATATGCAGCGTTAGTGTACAGATGTCCTCTGTTTAAATGACTAATGAAAAGTGATAAACACTGCTACAAGAAGTAATTCCCAACATGCACTTCAAAATAATGTAACTATTTTCTGTTCTCTATTTTACTTCCTTGCAATAAAATTAAACAGCCCACAAGTTGCTTAGTAGAACAGCAAGAACCTAACCAGATTTCAACATCAACTATGGATGTCATCAGAAGAAATACTGAAAAAAGGATTACGTAATATATTTTACACTTGAACGATTAGTGCTCTAGTCATGTAAAACTAACACAATGGCTGCGCAGTCTGGAGTGCCAGTTCACGGATATCGCGGTCTCTTCCGTCGGAGGTTCGCGTCCCCCCTCGTGTGTGTGTGTGTGTGTGTGTGTGTGTGTGTGTATGTGTGTGTGTGTGTGTGTGTTTGTTTCTCAGCGTAAGTTAAAGTAGTTTGTAAGTCTAGGGACTGATGACCTCAGCGACTTGGTCCCTTAGGTTTATGAATATTTGATTGGAATAGTCATAAAGTTGACTATACATTGGTAGTTTCTTAAAGAGTGTATAAAACAAATTCAGCATGTTACTGAGGGCTGCACTAGTTGGAAAGGCCGTTGGTGACAACTGCATACGAAATAATAAATAATGCTGTACAGTACGAATGGTTCATAGAATAATGTTGTATACTTGTCGCAAACATCGGTGAATCCTTTTATAATTGGTAACGATTTTGAATTTCTTCGTGATCAATCATGAATGTTCTACTCGGAAGTAATTTAGTAGTTTAATAATATAGAAGCAATGGTCTGCAGGCACTTTCGTAGCTGCTGTAAGACTAGAACCTTGGGATCGCGTACTTGTATATTTTAGTACACACAAGCACAAGAAAAAAGGAGATTACTTACGGAGATTGAATGCTCACGGCGCCTTTTACAACCCTCTTAGGATGCCTACGCCTCGAGTCACTTCCGATACAGTTCGATTCGTACGATTAGATTATGTAACCTGGTACTATCTCAGTTGGAGACCGTTGAGTCACTTAGAGTGGGTCGATACTACATCTGCACAGATACTCTGAAAGTCACATTGAAGTGCATGGCTGATTTCTCTTATTTTATTTTGATGTCTTTCTGTGTAGGTGGGTGCTAGCAAAATATGTTCGCACTCGGAAGAGAAATTTCGTGAAAGAAATTTCGAAAATAGATCTCGTCGCAACGCTTTTGTTCCAATGATTTCCACCCCAACTCGTGCATCACTCTCGTGACCCTCTCTCCCCTACTTCGCGATAATACCAAACGAGCTGCCCTTCTCTGAACTTTCTCTAAAACCGTCTGTTAGTCCCACTTTGTGGGGATCCCACAATGCGAAAAAGTACTCCAAAATAGGACGCACCAGTGTGGTGCAGGTCGTTTCTTTAGTAGAACTGTTGCATCTTCTAAGTGTTCTGCCAACGAAACGTAGTCTTGGGTTCACTTTCCCTACAATATTTTCTGTGTGTTCTTTCCAATTTAAGTTGTTCGTAATCGTTACTTCTAGGTATTTAGCTGAATTGGCGCCCTGTATATTTGAGTGATTTATAGTATAAATGAACGGATTTCTTTCGGTGGTCATATAGATGACTTTACACTTCCCACTATTAAGGGTCAATTGCCATTTTTTGCACCATACTGATATCTTCATCTAAATAATTTTGCAGTTTGTTCCATATAGTTTCGGGATTGCAGCCGCATTCCGTCTACTTCTTGCCACGATATTTCGGCTGACAACCGTTCTACCACCTTAAGGTGAATGCGCTCCGCTGGAGATTGCTAGTTCTCGACGACGCCTTTATAGCAAAAATTGGCGCGGAGGCGCCTGCGAATCAGTGGCCGTCACAAGCGCGCATTCTTTCGAATTTTCCACCCTCTGCGAAAAACAGTCAACAAGCGTCATGCGGGTGTCTGCGTTGAATTAAAAAAAAAATTATCGCTAGAGGCGTCGTCCTGAATAAAAAGTTTCCTCTCAGACGATATTAAAGAAATCACCGGGTCCTAAGCCTTGTCCACATTAAAGCCGCCGTCACGATTAATAAGTTCTTGGGCATAACGTATTTCCACAGTTTCTTTAATTAATGAATCCCAGAAGGATCTCTTTTGCTCCAGTCCCACCTCACCGAGTTCGCCTCATGGTGTAACCGGTGGCTCCTCTCCGTCAATTCTGACAAATCCCAGGCAATTATCATAGGTCGTACTACCCCCTCCTTCAGTCTCTATGATTTCTACCTTACCCTCCAAAACCGTCCTATCCGCCACACCCCCACCCTTAAGTACCTTGGCCTAACCCTCGACCGTAACCTTTCCTGGACCCCCCACCTCCGCACTGTCCGACAGAAAGCCCTCTCCCGCCTTAACCTCCTCAAACTCCTCACTGGCCGGACGTGGGGTCTCAGCCCCTCCACCATCCTCTACACCTACCGGTCCCTCATGCGTCCTGTCCCTTGCAGCTTCAATCCCGCCTGGATCTCCGCTCCCACGTCCTACTATAAGACCCTTCAAGTCCTCGAGCGCCACGCCCTCCGCCTCGCCTACCACATCCGGCTCCCTTCCCCCACGCGGATCCTATATAACCTGATCCCGTTTCCCCACCTCCTCAAATATCTCCAGCATATCCGTATTCTCTATACCACCCGTAAAATAGATTCCCGCAACCCCCTGGTCCACCCCATCCTTACCAACCCTGGGCCTCTGCCACGCCCTTCATCTCCACACCCTCCATGTCCTCTCCCAGGGTAATTTCCGCCGCCTCCCCCTCCCTGATGACGTCCTCCGTTCCGACATATACCCGTCCTACCAGCCCATAGATAAAGTGCCCCCTCTCCCCCCATTTCCCCTTCCACTCCCCCGCTTGGCTACCCCCTCCCTGCCCTGGAGTCCCTACGGCTCCTCCCTGCCGCCCCCTTTCCCCGCCGTTTTTCCTCTCCCCCATACTTCCCTCCCCCCCCCCCCCCTTAACGGGGTCCTGGATCGACAGTTTTATCAGTGCTCCGTCAAGTGTTGTGTGCTGTGCTCCAGTGAAGTGTGTGTTTTTTTTTTTTTTTTAACTACGTCCACCGCAACCAGACAAGTGTCGCACAGTGTATTTAATTAGTGTCTCCGTGTACTTGCCGTCCTGTGTTCTTGTCATCCTACATTGTTTCTTTAGGTCACCGTGGCTCATCATTTTTAACTAACTAAATGCGGTTTTAATCTTCTGTCTATTGTAATGTACTCCAAACTGTCGCCTTGTCTATGTCACTTTATCTCTGTTGTTTTATCTTCTGTTCTCCACTCATATATGTATTTTTCCTCTCGGCTGAGGAGCAGCCCATAGTGCTGCTGCCAGCCTACCGGTGTACTGCTGGTATAAAACACAATAAAGGAAAAAAAAAGATCTCGTTGTCGCCAAAATTTCAGTGGCGGAGTAATCCATAGAATGTTCTGTGGTAATACAATGCTCGGCTACGGCCGACTTACTGGGCTGCAACAGACAGTGTGGCGTTCATGTTCAACGCACTTTTCCTGTGAGTGTCGTCTGGCCAGTGTAAGCTTTGCCACACTGGCAAGGTATTCTGTGAATTCCGGCTTTCCTCAATCCCAGATCATCCTTAACCGAGCCGAGAAATGCACTAATCTTCGCAGTTGGCTGGAAGATGACTTTAACTTGATGTTTTCTTAAAATTCTGCCCAGTTTCGACGAACGGTTTACGACGTATGGAAGGAATGCTCTTGACTTGGAAACCTCCTTATCCTCTTGATGTTGAGAGTGGTCAGGTTTCTTCCTCTGCAATGCTGCGCTGATATGATGTGGAGAATATTCATATTTTTGAAAACGGACTTTAAATGTTCTAGCTCCGTAGGAAGGCTTTCTCCATCAGAAACAACATGTGCGCCATGCACCAACGTTCATAGGACGTCGGTAGATTGTGCAGGGTGGTGTCAGCTGAACGCTTGCAAACAGATACACATGTGGCGTCTGTTTCGAAAGAATAGACGTCACTACAGATCCGGCAGCTGTAATTCTTTCATATTCACATAATATATGACATCGAATGCGAATGGGCAATTAGATGTCTGTATGTATGGGTTTCCGGTACACGGAGTGCCACAAGGTCCCATCCACTTTCCTACTGACTAAGACATCAACAAAAGGTAAGCAGCCATCCTTCTTAGATTCCACCGTGAGCTGGGAATTATCAACACCACCTAGAGAGAAGGCCGCGGCGCTCTCGTGTGACGTCAGGCAGAGTAGGTTGCGCGCGCATAGCCACTGGGCCACGACCCACTATGCCGAAGCAGCGAGGCAGTCAACTATGCGCGCGCAACCTACTCTGCCTGACGTCACACGAGAGCGCCGCCGCCTTCTCTCTAGGTGGTGGTGGAATTATCCATTATAATTTATTGAATTTAATATATTGAATTTAAGTATTACCGATGGAGGGCGCCACGAACTTCTAACTCGTTTTCAGCCAGGTGTCGGATACTTTTGTCCACACAGTGTATCAATGAATATACCTGAGAAATTGTATAATAGTACAACACAAAGATCATGAGATGTAAGATCATAAACAATTAGGTTTATGGCTCAATCAGTTATGAGGTTTTGATTTATTGCGTCTTTCCTACTAACTCTATCCGCAACACATTTGTGACAGTGTGCTCGTATGTCGCTGAATGTACCTTCGAAACTGGATTACAGTACGACACCTAGTTCAGAAAATATGACATCATAACGGTTGAGCTGAATGAAAGAAAATGAAGTGGGTAGAGAGTAGTGTAGAAGACAATGGACACAGGTAGAAGAAGACATAGTGATATAAGAAAGGGGTGAATTCACACCCGGGCAACGTAAGGAACTAACACTAGTATAAACGCGACGACGGAGTGTAGTTCATCTCTTCACGAGATGCGGTACAACGGTTCAACCTCGTACGAGAAAACGATTTTCTAACATCAAAAGATTTCTGCTTCCGTAGCGTACGACTTGTGAAAATTTGGGGAGGGCGGGAAGTGTGTCCGGGTAACCAAGTGGTGAAGGCGGCTGGTGGCCAGAAGCGGGAAATCTGGCACAAATTTTCACGTGTCGCCATTGAATGGCTTCAGTGCTATAGTGCAGCCAAAACATTGCTTTCAGTCCTCTTTTCTTTCGCCTCATTTAAATGCTTTTGCATGATGCTGCGAACGATGTGTAGTGAACGTCCAAAAGAAGAGGTTCTACGTGATCTGTACATGGTGTCGCATTTTAATCTATTCCGCCCGGTATCTCTTAAGCGGCTATGTTCTACAAAGCAAAAGTTGTAAGGCTTGAAGGGGATCGTGGAATCGAAATGACCTTGAACCCTATTTTGAACGTCAAATCGAGGGGAAGTTAATTTTTTTCGTGATTCTTGAGTTTCTCCCGGCGTATTTGGTAATCAGAATATCCTCGGGTGTACTGCCGGTCTGTAGTGTCCAATGGGCACAATATTTCGTCGATCATACATGTCGCCATCAACAGGTGAACTGACGGACTGAGCTCCTGGAAACGCGCCGGCACGGAGATCCGCACGCTACGGCGACTCGAAGGGAACTGGCACAGACAAATACTAGCCCGGTAGCGGGCGATTTAAATACCCTCGGCCCGCGGAGCGACCTCTCCGTGGTCCGCGCCTCGCGCTGCGGTCGTGCAGTGGAACCGATTGCGCCGGCGTCTGAGATGACGTCGATGTGAGGGCTCTGTCCGCCGTGGTCGTCACTTCGTTACGTTTGCTAGATTTACTCATAATTAACCCAATCGCTAGTTAAGAAGCTTTTCTAATATTATAGCCACAGTCACGGTTTATGAGGTCGTCACTTGTGCGAATTTCAGTGGCCTCTCTAACGACGCAGTCCCAGTATCTCGACGTCTGTACCACAATCCGAAATCCTAGTGTATTTGTACTCCATCGCGTGATTCTCCGACAAACAATGTTCAGCGACCGCCGACTTGCTCGGATACATCAATCGTGTGTGCCTCTGGTGTTCAACGCATCGATCCTCGACGGTACGCATCGTCTGTCCAATATATGACTTGCCACAGTGACACGGAATCTGTTACACGCCGGCCTTCCTCAAAGTGAGATCATCTTTGGCACTCCCCACCAGTGCACGAATTTTATTTGGCGGACAAAAGACAGTTCCAACCTGGTGTTTCTTCAAAATACGGGCGACCTTCCCCGAGAGTGCGCCGATGTATGGAATGAACGCAGTGCCTACATCCTCCCTCGTGTTTTCATCCGTTTCCACAGGTTGTGCTGTAATGGTTGGGCGGAGAGCCCACTGAATCTGCCACTCTGAGTACCCATTTTTTTCGGAATACAGTTCTCAGGTGTTCCAATTCCTGGGGTAGACTCTCTGCGTCGCAGATAGTGCGCCCCATTCCTCTGTGAAAGGTGGTGACAGCTGTCTGCGTGTAAATACAGATCAGTGTGCGTTGTCTTCCGATACACACCGTGACCCAGGGTGCCATCAACTCTTCTCTTGACCGAGACGTCAAGGACCGGCAATTTACCCTCCGTTTCAGTCTCCATAGTGAATTTGATGTTGGGGTGTATGGAGTTCAGATGTGTAAGGAAGTACAGGAGATTATCCATACCATGTGACCAGATGACGAAAGTGTCGTCCACATAACGGAAAAAGCAAGTAGGTTTCCATTCAGATGATGCCAGGGCTTCCTCCTCGAAATTCTCCATGTACAAATTTGTGACCACAGGGGAGAGTGGACTATCCATGGCGACTCCCTCCGTTTGTTCGTAGTATTCGCCATTGAAAAGAAAATACGTGGAGGTCAAGACATGCCGAACTTTTTAGGTCCCTGGCGAAAAACCATAGTTTTGCGGAAAAAGTTTTCTAGAAAAAATGTGTATTTTTTACGCAGAATACGAATACAGAATAAAAATAGGGGTTACCATTTAAAAAAATGAACTTGACCCTGAAAACAGGTTTTAACCTTTTAATGCATGACTTTTTATTTGAAGCTATGGAAACTACCACGGTTAATGCATAGTGAATATACACTGTGAAAAATATTGAAAAACAAATACCTTAAAATTACTATTCACTATTACCAACAAAAAGTTCATAGCTGGTCAGCTATATAGTGCTTTCATGTTGTACCCGCTGCAGGAAATGTCACTATTGTGCCACTGAACTTTTCATAAAGTATCTCATAATGCAACATTAGTATGTGATTGACTACTTTTACATGGCAAAGGAGGAATACTAAAGTAAACAAACGCACATTTTACGAGTAACTCAATGCAGCTAACTGTCGAATTGATTTAGTAGCACTCTGCAATTTATAATTTCTAGGACGAGCTACTAGCATACGTAACACTATGTATAGAATTTGTGGTAAAATTTTGATAAGTTTGAGAGATAATGGAAAAATAAGATATGTAGCTGATTAGCTACACCATGCATTAAAGGATTAAGGTCATTTCGAGATAACTATTCCATGACCTGCTTCACACCCTACTACTTTTACCTGACTTTTTTTCTCTTTTCTTCTTGCAGAATTATGCCGCTCCAGAGATATCGGCCGCTATAGATTAAAATGGAACACCCTGTATACCCTTGTCGTGCCTAAATGTATGATTTAGAGATTTTGCATGTATTCAGTTACGAAAGGACGGATTGAAGGGAGAGGGGTGTCTTAGGGGAGCTGGAGACGTGGACCATGAGGTGGAGGTGGTTCCGTTGTGAACGATTTGGAGCTTCTACCCATTGTTGGTGTACATCAAGATAGTCAGAGGTGGAACTGGTGTTTGTGATGGGGAGCGAAACTGCATGGTTGGCAGAAGATCAAGGTTCGAATCGCGGAATCGGCACAAAATTTATTGGCTATAGCTGAGAAAATTTTCATAAAAATTATTTGTCGCTGATTGCAGAACGATTCGGCTGCATACATTTCATATAAGGACAACTTTTAAAGTGTAAGAAAAAGTAGAACTTTTACAGAGGCAAATACACTAAACAATGAATGTTATAGCATGATGAAATTATTAAATTTTTTCCTGGGGTACGTGTTGTGTTTCAGTTAATAGACACCAAAATTACAGTTAAAATTACGGAGATCGGTGCCCTTAACCACCAGAGATTGACAGCTCCGTCAATTTTACCTAAGGGAAAAAAAAAAAAGAAAAAAATTGGCCTGTTTCATGATTCACTTTCGGTTTACCTGTAGTTTTACTACTTTTTGCAAAACATTTCGGACAAAAATAATAAAAATGTAATAAAAAATATGGACGATACGATTACGACTCTATTATTGTGACAATGCCTATAAAATTCTCTCTGACCGTAGTTTAAGAAACAGGCAAAATTATTTGTGTTTAACTTTGATAAACTCTATTTTTAATAACATCTCTTCAAACTATTATTTTAATATATTTTCATTACCTTCTTCCGTTAAAATTTATCACCTCTCTTGCCGTGGTAGTTTCTCCTCTTTTTCAAGTTTCTCTTTGCCAGTACTGGTTCACGTAAAATCAAAAGACGGTGTCAGATCACCATTATTTTACCAAATATCTCTAAAACTGTGCGAGTTATGAAAATAACACAACTGATCAGATCAGAGTTGTTGAGATATCTCTCCTCTACAAATAATATTACTCCATTTTCGTCTCAGATGAACGGTTAAGATGTGATTTGCAATTAAATTTCCTGCTGTCAAAAGGCCATCACAAACGACCTATTTTTAGGGTTACTAAACATTTTTTGTTCAAAATATTTGGAAAAGGGAGGTTTTGGTCGCTGGTGGCCACCAATTACGTCTGTAAAATCTGGTGCCGATCGGATGAACTGCGCGACCTAAAGAATGGGAACACGTTACAGACACAGACATTGTCAAATAGCCTTTATTTTTGCAAATATCTCTGAAACGATACGAGATATGAAAAAACAAAATTGTAAAGAATTTTCTCCTCTACATATTCGCTTATTCCATTTTCTACATCTACATCCATACTCCGCAAGCCACCTGACGGAGTGTGGCGCAGGGTACCTAGAGTCCCATTATCGGATCTCCCTCCTATTCCACTCGCGTACTGTTCGCGGAAATAAGGATTTCGGTACGCCGCTGTGTGGGCTCTACTCTCTCTGATTTTATCCTCATGATCTCTTCGCGAGATATACGTAGGAGGGAGCTCGACTCCTCAGTAAAGGTATGTTCTCGAAACTTCGGTAAAAGCCCATACCGAGCTACAGAGTCTTGCACTGGCGTTTATCGAACATCTCCGTAACGCTTTCACTATTACCAAATGATCCTGTAACGAAACGCGCTGCTCTCAGTTGGATCTTCTCTACCTCCTCTATCAACGCAACCTGGTACGCATCCCACACCGATGATCAGTATTCAAGCTGTTGGCGAACAAGTGTACTGTAACCTACTGCATTTCCTTAGGATTCTTCCAATGAATCTCTGCCTGTCATCTGCTTTACCGAAGATTAATTTTATATGGCCGTTCCATTTTAAATCAATTCTAATGCTTACTCCCAGATGATTTATGGAATTAACTGATTCCAGTTGCTGACTTGCTCTAAACTCCATCCAACAGGCCTCGTTGGAGCCTCGTGGGTACTGACCGGCCGCCGTGTCATCCTCTGCCCGAAGGCGTCAACGATTGTGGTATGGAGGGGAACGTGGTGAGCGCTCGCACTCCCGGCCGTTATGTCAGTCTTCGTGACAGGAGCCGCAAATTCTCCATCAAGCAGCTCCTCAGTTGGCCTCACAAGGGCTGAGTGCACACCGCTTGCAAACAGCACTCGGCAGACTCGGACGGTAACCAATCCAAGTGCTACCCAAGCCCGACAGTACTTAACTTCGGTGATCTAAAGGGAACCGGTGTATCCACTTCGCCAAGACCGTTGGCCGCTAACCAGCTAAAGTGTAGCTAAATGATGAAGGATCTTTCTTTCTATGTATTCGTAGCGCATTACACTTGTCTCCATTGAAATTCAATTACCATTCCCTGCACCAAGCGTCAATTAGTTGCAGATCGCCCTGTATTTCAAAACAATTTTCCATTGTTACAACCTCTCGATATACTACAGCATCATCCGCAAAAAGCCTCAGTAAACTCTAGATGTTACCCACAAGGTCATTTATATATACTACGAACAGAAACGGTCCCACGACACTCCCCTGTGGCACGTCTGACATCACTCTTACTTCGGAAGACTTCTCTCCATTGAGAATGATATGCTGCGTTCTGTTATCTAGGAACTCCTCAATAAAGTCACACAATTGGTCCGATAGACCATATGCTCTTACTTTGTTCATTAAACAGTACTGTATTAAACGCCTTGCGGAAGTCAAGAAACACGGCATCTACCTGGGAACCCGTGTCTATGACCCTCTGAGTCTCGTGGGCGAATAGCGCGAGCTGGGTTTCATACGATCGCCTTTTTCGAAACACATTCTGATTCTTGCAGAGCAGATTTCTAGTCTCCAGAAAAGTCATTATACTCCAACATTTGTTCCAAAATTGTACAACTGACCGACGTTAGAGATATTACGCCTAAAATCCTGCACATCTGTACGAAGACCCTTCTTGAAACGGGGATGACCTGCGCCATTTTACAATATTTTGGAACGCTACGCTCTTCTAGAGACATACGGTACACCACTGCAAGGAGGGGAGCAAGTTCCTTCGCGTACTCTGTGTAAAATCGAAGTGGTATCCCATCAGCGTTTCCTCTTTTGAGCGAATTTTTCTATTCCTCTGTCACTTATTTCGATATCTGCCATTTTGTCATCTGTGCGACAATCTAGAGAAGGAACTACAGTGCAGTCTTCCTCTGTAAAACGGCTTTGGAAAAGGCATTTAGTATTTCAGGCTTTAGAGTGTCATCCTCTGTTTCAGTACCATTTTCGTCACAGTGTGTCTGGACATTTTGTTTTGATCCATCTACCGCTTTGAAATAAGATCAAAATTTCTTAGAATTTTCAGCCAAATTAGTACATAGAACTTGAACGCCTCTCGCATAACCTCCTTACGCTACATTTCGCTTCGTGTAATTTCCGTGCCAGATTAACAGTTAAGCCGTTGTTTTCAATCAAATTTAAAGCTGTTTTAGTGTTACTACCGTAACCTAAAGTGGGACAAAAAAAACAATTAAAGGGGAGGAGACAGGTACAACTGCTAAAATACATATCGCTTCATTGGATTTCATTCTGTACTTTGACTGTTGCTTAGCTTTCGACTCGCTGAGATACCGAGGTTTTGTGTAGCCTGACATTACAGTGTTACGCTCTACATCTACATGGAATTCTCTGCATATGACATTTAAGGGCCAGGCAGAGAGTTCATCGAACCACCTTTATACTATTCATCTCCCATTCCATTCTCGAATAACGCGGGATGAAAGTACACCTGAATCTGTCCGTTCGAGCTCTGATTTCTCGTGTTTTATTTTGATAATCATGTCTGCCTATGTAAGTGGGAGCCAACAATATGTTTTCGCATTCGGACGAGAATGTTCGCGATTGAAGTTTCACAAACAGCCCACGCCGCAGCGATAAGCGCCGTTGTTTTAATGATAACCATCGCAGATCCTGTATCATTTCCGTGACGCTGTCTCCCCTGTATCGCGACAATACAAAAAGAGCTGCCCTTCTCTGGACTCTTTCGATGTCTTCGGTCAAACTTACCTGATAAGGATCCCGCACTGGGCAGCAACACTTCAAAAAAGGACCGACAAGCGTAGTGTATGCAGTTTCTATAGTAGTTCTGTAACATCTTTTAAGGATTCTGCCAATAAAACGCTGTCTCCGGCTCGCCTTTCCCACGACATTATCTGTGGTGTCGCACAAGTACAAAGTGCGCGCCACCTACTTTCGCCGCGCGCCGCCATGCACGCACGGCGCGGCGTTCTCACGACGACAGCCACGAGCGCCCTCTGCTGCAACCCCGCTCGTGGCCACCACGGAAAGACACCGGTCACTTGGGACTGAGTTAGCAACCAGTTAGGACCTTCGTAATCAGATAGGCACCAGTGAAGACTTTGCTATCGTACAGGCACTAGGCAGGCCACTAACAACTATGTATCAACATTCTGCAGTACTATGTAAAAGTTAAGTATTGTTACATTCTGTGCAATATATATCTCTTTCTAATTTACTCTAGTGTTTATAGTTTCTGGCTGCTCCCCTCCGTACCTGCACCAGCGTGCTATCTTTGTTACTGTGTCGGTCTCGTTCCACTCGGCCACCGACACCTACGACGAGGCTGGGACACAAAAGCGGCGACGAAGTTGGGACACAAAATTATCTACGTGTTCTTTCCTGTTTAAGCGCGGAGTAATATTAATTCTTAAGTATTTAGTGGAGTTTACGGCCTTCACTTTTGATTGATTTATCTTGTAAACAAAGTTTAATGGATTTCTTTTCGTACTCATGTGGACGACATCACACTTCTCATGATTTAGGCAGTTGCCAATTTTTACACCATACTGATATCTTATTTATATCGTTCTACAGTTGGTTTTGTTCAAATGTTCAAATGTTCAAATGTTTGTTAAGCTTAAGGGACTTAACTACGGGGTCATCAATCCCTAAACTTACAAACTACTTATGAACTACCTACAACTAAGGACGGCACAAATATCCATGTCCCAGGGGGGATTCGAACCCCCGACCGTAGTGGCCGTGCAGACCGTGACTGAAGCGCCTCAGTCCCCTCGACCACCGCGGCCGGCCCAGTTGGTTTTGATCGTCAAATGGTTTTACTAGACGGAAAATGGCATCATCTACAAACAGTCTAAGAGAACTGCATCGATTTTCTCACAGATCGTTTATGTAAATAAGGAACACCAGAGGACCAATAACACTACCCTGTGGAAAGCCCGATATCACCTCTGTTTTAGTCGATGCCTTACCATGTGTTCTCTCTGACAGTAAATCCCCTATGCAGTCGCAAATTTGGGGCGATATACCATAATCATGCAATTTGATTAAAAGACGTTTGTGAGGTACGGTGTCAATAGCCTTGTGGAAATCAAAAAATACGGAGTCAATTTGAGATCCCTAGTCAGTAGAACGGTAGGACCTTCTGTGTTGGTGGAGGGACGTTTGCGGTTTCGGGATGAGCATCTGGTGGAGAGGTCGGTGAGCTAACTGGTGAGCGTGAGCAGACAGTGAGCATGAGCAGACAGCGGCGCTTGCTCAGAGCGCTGTGAGCGTCCGCAGAGCCTCCCGGGCCAGCAGACAGACGGCACGGGTCGATATCGCGGCCGCACTCGCTGCCAGCTTGTGCCACTCTGCTCTCAGACCACGCTAATGAGGCGCCACGGCCACTGAAGGCTCCCCTCACCCAGCTCTTAGCACTTTTCATGTTCAAAGCAGTAAACCTGCACGGGGCGCTACATGGTAGCTTGTCAAGTGTCTACCACTGACTGCCAGATGTCGCTGTTGGAAGGGTGACGTCATTATTGTCTATACATGAGGTGTCTGCTTTTTCAGGACCCCCTCCTCAACCCTATCGAGCATCTCCGCATCTGGTATAACACCAGAAAACGTCAATCCTATCATCTGTGCCAGAATTACAGAGTACCATTGTGCCACTGCCACAAGATTTATGAAAAGATAATTTCGTAGAAAATTAGGAACCACAATTAGGAGATTAATTCTCTCTCTCTCTCTCTCTCTTTCTCTCTCTCTCTAATTGAATGGGACTGTTGTTTGTTGCTGTTGTCCTTTTGGAACTGCTTACTGCATTTGTCACTCGGTCTCCCTCTACAATTTTTACGTCACACAATTCCTTCTAAGTTGACAAATTCCTTGATGTCTCAGAATGTGTCCCACCAACCTATCCCTTCTTTTAACTAGGATATGCCAGAAACCCCATATCTCCCCAGTTCTGTTGGGCACCTCTTCATTAGTTATGTGATTTACCTATCTAATCATCATTCAAATATGTTCAAATGTTTGTATAGTCTATGGGACTCAACTACGGGGTCATCAGTCCCTAAACTTACAAACTACTTATGAACTACTTACGAACTAGGACGGTACAAATATCCATGCCCGAGGGGGGATTCGAACCCCCGACCGTAGCAACCGTGCAGACCGTGACTGCAGCGCCTTAGTCCCCTCAGCCACCGCGGCCGGCTAATCATCATTCGTTTGTAGCACCACATTTCAAAAGCTTCTATCATTTTTTTGTCTGAACACCTTACCGTCCACGTTTCACTCTCATACAATGCTACACTTCAGACAAATGCTTTCAGAAACAACTAAAATTTAAATTAATATTCTAAGATAATGAGTTTCGCTTCTTTAGAAACGCTTTCCTTCCCATAGCCATTCTGCATTTTATATCTTCTCTACTTCAGCCATCACATTTTGCTACCCAAATAATAATAGTCATCTACGACTTTAATTGCCTCATTACCTAATCTAATTCCTTCAGCATCGCCTGATTCTACCCTCGTTTTACTCTTGTTAATGTTCATTTCATACCTTCCTTTCAAGAGACAGTCCATTCCGTTCAAGTGCTCTTCCAGATCCTTCGCAGTCTCTGAGAAAATTACTAAATCATCGGCAAACCGCAAAGTATTTACTTCGTCTCTGTGAACTTTAATTCCTTCTCCAAATTTCTCCTTGCATTCCTTCACTGCTTGGCCAATTTACAGATTGAGCAACATTGAGGAAAGGCTACAACCTGTCTTACTCCCTTCACAACCTTTGCTTCCCTTTCTTACTCTTCGACTCTAATAACTCAAAATGTTGAATTGTTTGTATAGCTTATGGGACTTAACTACAGGGACATCAGACCCGAAATTTATAAACTAGTGACGAAGTAGCAATCACTAAGGACGGCACAAATATCCATGCCCAAGGTGGGATTCGAACCCCCGACCGTAGTGGCCGTGCAGATCGTAACTGGCGCGCCGCAGTCACCTCGGCCACCACGACCGGCCTCTAATAACTGCTGTTAGGTTTTTGTATAGGTTGAATATATCTCTTCGCTCCCTATATTTTACCCCTGCTACCTTCAGAATTTGAAAGAGTATATTCTAGTCGATATTGTCTTTCTCCAATTTTACAAACGCTAAAAACGGAGGTTTGCCTTTCCTTAGTCTATCTTCTAAAATAAGTCGTAATTTATTGCCTCGAGTGGTCCTACATTTCTCCTAAATCCAATTTGATCTTCCCAAAAGTCGAATACCACCAGTTTTCTCATTCGTCTGTAAATAATTGGTTTTAGTATTTTGTAGCCATGACATAGAAAACTGATAGTTATGTAATTTTAACTTTTGTCTGCACGTGCTATCTTTGGAATTGGAATTACAATATTCTTCTTGAAGTCAGAGGGTATTTCCCTAGTCTCATACATCTTGCATACCAGGTGGAACAATTTTTTCATGACTGCCTTTCCTAACGATATCGGCAGTTCAGACGGAATATCTTCTACACCAGGGCCCTTGTTTCTACTCTTTTAGTGCTCAGTCTTCCGTTACTAGAATACTGCCTTCATTTCCTTTGCACAGGCCTTCTATTATTCCTTCCACCTTTCAGCTTTCCCTTCTTTGCTTAGTACTCGTTTTCCATCTGAATTCTTGATATGAATATCGCTGATTTTCTTGTCTCCAAATGTCTCTTTTATTTTCCTGTAGGCTTTTCTATCTTTTCAATAGTTATACATTATTCTACCTTGTTGCATTCTTCCTCAAGCCACTCTTGCTGAGCCAGTCTGCTCTTCCTGTCAACCTCATTTTTCAGACGTCTGTTCTCCCTTTTGCCTGCTTCACTAGATGATTTTTATATTTTCTCCTGTCAACAATTAAATTCAGTATCTCCTGTGTTATACAAGGATTTCTATTATGCCTTGACGTCCTGCCTATTTGTAATTCCATAAAATGTAACAAAAGAAAGAATAAATTGATGTTATACCCAAGATGTCGTGGAGCGGCATAGGAGCTGCGGATTCCCACGTGCTGTCCACATGTATGGTACACGTAGCACGTGGTGAGACATGAAATTGCCCCAAGTCGGAACTCCAGATGGCCAAGCGTTTAAGAAATAAAATTTATTTTGATACGGATCTATCACCATATGCGCCTTATCGATTATCTCTGTGTGTTCGGAAAGCGGTGTTTGTCTCAGCGGTAAGAGATCGGATTGGTTTTGAAAGTGTCGTGGCCCTGACTCCGGTCACCGGCAAATGTTCTTGCCCTCCTTGGCAATTCGTACACTATTGACGTCACGTTTAACCGTATAATCATGTAAGTTATTTTGTACTTATATGTGTACAACATCAGCATGGGACTCATTAACCCTTTAATGCAAGCATGTCCAAACACCACATCGCCTTTGCCACGCCCCTGCCCCGCGCATCGTGGGACAGAGTGACGAGTAGTTAAGTTTAACGTTTACGTATTATATACATGTTAGTGCTAAAATCCCGATTATATAAGTACTCTACGAAATTGCCATCTCAACTTAGTAGCCTCACTGTGTTGCAAAACATTCGTTCCCCCCTTGCAGCGTTTGGTATACAGCCGTCCCACTCCCACACGCTTCAGGCATTGCAGTGGAGCCGGCCGCGGTGGCCGAGGGGACTGCAGCGCGTCAGTCACGGTCTGCCCGGTCACTACGGTCGGGGGCTCGAATCCCTCCTCGGGCATGAATATTTGTGCCGTCCTTAGTGTTAGCTAGTTCATAAGTAGTTTGTAAGTTTAGGGACTGATGACCCCGTAGTTAAGTCCCATAAACTATACAAACATTTGAAACATTTGCATTGCAGTGGTGGCGCCCGTCAAAACGGCTCGCGCCCTTGTCAGAGGAACTGCACCTAAAACCAATCTTCTTTTGTTAGTATTTTGTGTTGTAATAAAAATGGGGGTACCTAATTAATAAAATGCAATTGATATCCGTTTGACCTATGGCACCACCACCTAGCGGACTACCATAGCGCCATCTGGTTTCCCCCTTCAAGCTAGAATAATTTTGTTCTTTGTAGTTTTTTCGTTTGATGCTTATTTCGTGAGATATTTGGCCCGGTTATTATCAATGCGCTTTAAACTTGAGTCGCTTTTTTTTGCTTTTTTTTACATTCCTGGCCATTAAAATTGCTACACCATGAAGATCACGTGCTAAAGACGCGAAATTTAACCGACAGGAACAAGATGCTGTGATATACAAATGATTAGCTTTCCAGACCATTCACACAAGATTGGCGCCAGTGTCGACACCTAAAACGTGCTGGCATGAGGAAAGTTTCCAACCGATTTCTCATACACAAACAGCAGTTGACCGGCCTTGCCTGGTGAAACGTCGTTGTGATGCCTCTTGTAAGGAGGAGAAATGCGTACTATCACGTTTCCGACTTTGATAAAGTCGCGATTGCCGTTTATCGTATCGCTACATTGCTGCTCGCGATCCAATGACTGTTAGCAGAATATGGAATAGGTGGGTTCAGGAGGGAAATACGGAACGCCGTGCTGGATCTCAACGGCCTAGTATCACTAGCAGTCGAGATGACAGGCATCTTATCCCCATGGCTGTAACGGATCATGCAGCCACGTCTCGATCCCTGAGTCAACAGATGGGGACGTTTGCAAGACAACAACCATCTGCACGAACACTTCGACGATTGCTGCAGCATGGACTAGGAGACCATGGCTGCGGTTACCCTAGACGCTGCATCACAGACAAAAGCGCCTGCGATGGTGTACGCAAGGACGAACGTGGGTGCACGAATGGCAAAACGTCATTTTTTCGGATAAATCCAGGCTCTGTTTACAGCATCTTGATGGTCGCATCCGTGTTTGGCGACATCCCGGTGAACACACACACATTGGAAGTGTGTATTCGTCATCGCCATACTGGCGTATCACCCGGCGTAATGGTATGAGGTGCCATTGGTTACTCGTCTCGTTCACCTCTTGTTCGCATCGACGGCACTTTTAACAGTAGCCGTTACATTTTAGATGTGTTACGACCCGTGGCTCTACCCTTCATTCGATCACTGCGAAACCTTTTCAGCAGGATAATGCACGACCGCATGTTGCAGGTCCTGTACGGTCCTTTCTCGATACGAAAAATATTCGTCTGCTGCCCTGACCAGCACATTCTCCAGATCTCTCACCAATTGAAAACGTCTGGTCAATGGTGGCCGAGCAACTGGCTCGTCACAATACGCCAGTCACTACTCTTGGTGAACTGTGGTGTTGAAGCTGCATGGGTATCTGTAGCTGTACACGCCATCCAAGCTCCGTTTGACTCAGGAAGGATAGCTCCTTACTTAAGTCATATACAACTGCTCTCTCAAAGAAGGATCTGTACCAAAAGATGGGAAAATTGCCCAGGTCACACCTATATTCAAGAAAGGCAGTAGGAGTAACGCACTAAACTACAGGCCTATTTCATTGACGTCAATTTGCAGCAGGGTTTTGGAACATATCTTGTATTCAAATATTATGAATTATCTCGAACAGAACGATCTATTGACCCAAGGTCAACACGGATTTAAAAAATATCGTTCATGCGAAACACAGCTAGCTCTTTATTCACACGAAGTGATGGGTGCTATCGACAAAGGTTCGCAAATCGATTCCGTATTTCTTGATTTCCAGAAAGCTTTTGACACCGTACCTCACAAACGGCTTTTAATCAAATTGCGTGATTATGGTATATCGCCCCAAATTTGCGATTGGATAGGGGATTTCTTGTCAGAGAGGAAACAGTTCGTAGTAATAGATGGTAAGGCATCGACTAAAACAGAGGTGATATCGGGCGTTCCACAGGGTAGTGTTATTGGTCCTCTGCTATTTCTTATTTACATAAACGATTTATGGGAAAATCTATGTAGCTCTCTTAGGTTATTTGCAGATGACGCCGTCATTTACCGTCTAGTAAAATCATCTGAAGATCAAAACCTACTGCTGAACGATATGAATAAGATATCAGTATGGTGTAAAAATTGGCAATTGACTCTAAATAATGAGAAGTGTGAAGTCGTCCACATGAGTACGAAAAGAAATCTGTTAAAGTTTGTGTACAACATAAATCAATCAAATGTGAAGGCCGTAAACTCCACAAAATACCTATGAATTACTATTACTTCAGACCTAAATTGGAAAGAACACGTAGATAATGTCGTGGGAAAGGCGAACCAGAGACTGCGTTTTATTGGCAGAACTCTTAAAAGATGCAACAGAACTACAAAAGAAACTACATACACTACGCTTGTCCGTCCATTTTTGGAGTATCGCAGCCCAGTGTGGGATCCTTATCAGGTGGATTGACGGAGGACATCGAAAGAGTCCAAAGAAGGGCAGCTTGTTTCGTATTGTCACGATACAGGGGAGACAGAGTTACGGAAATGATACAGGATCTGGGATGGAAATCATTGCAACAACGGCGCTTATCGCTGCGGCGTGGGCTAATTACGAATACTCCAATCGTCAGCACTCTCCTCCGAATGCGACAATATATTGTTGACTCCCAGTTACATAGGTAGAAATGATCATCAGAATAAAATACGAGAAATCAGAGCTCGAACAGAAAGAGATACAGGTGTTCTTTCTTCCCGCGCGCTATTCGATAATGGAGTGAGAGATAAATAGTATAATTGTGTAAACGAAGGCTTCCGCGGCCGTTGTCATTGCTGATAAAACTCTTCAGGGTATTGGACCGCAACGTCAATATTTAAGACACCAGCTTTCCCTCATCCAGCAGTAAAGGTAACACCCAGAAGATGGCCGCTTGCAATAGTGGCCGAAACGTCGGTGAAATATTTGATATATTGACGATGCGGTCCAATACCCAGAAGAGTTTTATCAGCAGTATAATTGTGGTTCGATGATCCCTCTGCCAGGCACTTAAATGTGATTTGCAGAGTATCCCAAGTAGATGTAGATGCCCAGGCGTATTAAGGCCGTTATTACGGCCAGAGGTAGTTGTTCTGGATACTGATTTCTCAGGATCTATGCACCTAAATTGCGTGAAAATGTATTTACATTCCAGTTCTAGTATATATGTCCAATGAATACCCGTTTATCATGTGCATTTCTTCTTGGTGTTGGCAGTAGTGTATTATTATTTTCTGGAGGCTGCGCTATAAACTTGTGTGAGTGAACACCGTTGACGTATGCGGCGTGGTGGTGTGTTGCAGAGGCGCGGCGCGCGGCGGCGTGGCTGGAGGCGAAGCGGCGGCCGGATGGCGGCTGGGAGGCGGCGTCGGCGCCGGGGGTGGCGGAGACGGCGCGCGCCGTGCTGGCGCTGCGCATGGCCGCGCTGTCCGAGGGCGCCGCCGCCCCCGAGGCCGTGCTCGCCCCCGCGGAGGCGCTCGCCGTCAAGCAGATGGAGCTCGAGCTCGTCCTCATGCTCTGGAGGTCAGCGCTAGCCCTACGCCTCACTTACCAAACATCTCCACTTCTAGAGGATATATCCAGTAGCCAAGTTGAAAAATTTTTGCCGGACCAGAATTCGAACCCGGATAGCCCGCTTCCGTCCAGCGGTGTCCTCAACCAGTTAGTTGCTGGTAGAACTTCCGGGTTATAAGGCCGTGGTCCATAAAACTTTCCAGTTTCTCCTAACGTTTCGTCCAGAGCTGCGCCGGACATCTTGAGAGGTCTTCTTACTTGCGTTGAGTCTTGCCGACTGATGAGTCGGTATTTTTTTTCCTTTATTGTGTTTCCACACCAGCTATTACACCAGTAGGCTGGTAGCAGCTCCAGAGGCTGCTCTTCAGCAGAGAGAATAAAATACATGGATGAGATGAAAATTAAAATACAAGACAGGCGAAAAAACAACAGAGGAACAATGACATAGACACGGTGACAATTCGAAGTACAAACAGTTGACAGACGATCAAAATCAGATTTAGTCAGTTAAAAATGAGGAGCCACGGTGACCTAAAAAGCACATGTAGGACGACAATAACACAGGACGGCGAGTACACGGAGACACTAATTAAAATACACGTTGCGACACTTGTCTGGTTGCGGTGGACGCAGTAAAAAACACACTGGAGCACAGCACACAACACTTGACGTAGCACTGTTAAAACTGTCGGTTCAGGACCCCGAGAAGGGGGGGGGAGGGAAGCGTGGGGGAGAGGAAAAAACTGCGGGGAAAGGGGGCGGCAGGGAGGAGCCGTAGGGACTCCAGGGCAGGGAGGGGGTAGCCAAGTGGGGGAGTGGAAGGGGAGGGGATCAGAGCTGTTAGGACGGGTATATGTCAGAACGGAGGACGTCATGAGGGAGGGGGAGGCGGCGGAAATTACCCTGGGAGAGGACATGGAGGGTGTGGAGATGAAGGGAAGGGGGTATAACGCGGTAGAGGCGTGGTAAGAATGGGGTGGACCAGGGGGTTGCGGGAGTCTATTTTACGGGTGGTATAGAGGATACGGATACGCTGGAGATATTCAAGGAGGTGGGGAAACGGGATCAGGTCATACAGGATCCGCGTGGGGGAAGGGAGCCGGATGCGGTAGGCGAGGCGGAGGGGATGAGTCGGGTGTCCGAGAGCGCCATATATACTGTGAAAAGTGGGCGTGGTCATGATCATGAAACGATCAGAGGTGGGTCTGACGGACGCGGATCACAGAGGGAGTAAGCACATCTGCTGTGACGAGTTCGAATCCTTGGTTGGTTCTGGTTGGTCAAATCCAGATGGATTTGTGTGATGCAAGGCAAGTTATGATTTTGCCATGCGTTCCATTTTTCAGACCGTTCGTTTGTGATACTGAAACCCTGTTGTACACAGGTCTTTTATGTTTTTCTTGGCGGGTTTCTAGATCCAAGCCCATTAGTTTGGCAGCCTCAATGTCTTGGTGGATTGACAGGCTTCGATTTACCAATATGTTTTTGTATTCACGTACAAGGGGGTCAGTGCGTTGCAGGTGTGGCGGTGGGATGTGGCTTAATATTGGGAGCCATTGCATTGGAGTGGGTTTAATTGCTCCAGAAATCATCCTTTTGCCGAAACTCTCATCTACATCTTAATTTGTACTCTACACATAATGTACAAATATCATGGTGATCGGCTGAATGACGCTGAAGTCTATTTATTGGTCAAACAGCGAAGAAATGTACTGATAGGTTTTCACCGTACACAATACGGTGGCTTACAGAACATAAAAAACTTCTCCATGAAAAGGCACATGTATGTGCCAAATTTCATAGTGGCTGGTCAAACCAAATACTTCGTTCCTACCGCCAGGTATGATTGAAGTGCATAGGAAACTTGTGATATTTCCAGTTTGTCCAAATTTTTCTACTTTCTTTTATAACTGCACTGAAGTTTTTCTGGCCATAAATAACTAAAAAAAATGAATTACGCACATCCATCTTTAGAACCGTGAGTTTTTGGTCTTCATACAGAAATCTAAAAGAAAAAGCAATTTCAGATTTTGTCGAATATTTTCAATTTTTATTTGCCTAAAAACCTTACTGACATTGAGAATATTTACAAAAGAGAAAAAAAATAAGAAACAAACAGTGTTTTCCTACCTGGCGAGCACTACGGGTAAACACATTTAGGAAGGAAACAGAAGGTTTTAAAAATATTTCCAAATCTCTGAGCATTTATGCGCCACAGGTAGACTTCAGCAGGCATTATAAACTATAGCTTATAAAGATAATACCGGAAAGTCGGTCCTAAAACGTGAGACTGTGCTCCCAAGCAACTTCTAGCGATATGGGGTTGTTAACTACAGCTGGGAGTGAATAGCCGATTAACATTGTGAAACTCGAAAGACTTGCTTGAGTCGTCGGTTTATTTCATAGAATCAGCAAATGGTGTATGTGATATATACGGCTGTAATAATCACAAACAGCAAAGGATACTTAATATATCAACCTTTATGGAAAGAAGTAACAAGGGGAACACCAATATGGCACAAACGACTTTTAATGGGTCTCATGTATGTTTTGCGGGAACTCCTCCAGACCACCAAGATAAAAGGATGTGTTCCAATACGCCTTCGTTTCCACGAAAATCCAGATCAACGTCCAGCGCGTAACCTGTATAAAGTCACCGTCGGCATCTGAGGAAGCGTGGTGTAATTAGCAAGGCGCTCAGACGACCCGAGTTCAAATCCTGCTCAGAATATTTATTTATTTTTTCCTTCTTCCAACACTGCACACTTTTCCTTCATGTTGCACTTTGTAAACGATATGCTATGAATGACTAGCCGCCTGGCGCAGCATAATAATCTGCTGGGACGCGTCAAGTGGGCGCACACTGCATTCGGCGGTATAACAACAGTGGGGTCGGGGACTGTGAACACTATGGACGGTTTACTGATCTTTCAATCGCCATGAAAGCATGCTTCGAAATAACGAATTAATTAAAATATTCGTCGCTCAATACATAAGATATTGAGCAATCAATATAAGTTATTATAATGACCAATTACTCAAGCATTATCATAAGAGTGGCTATGAAAGCAAATAATTATACACAATTAATTGTCAATAAAATAATTATCGGACAAGCGTAAAAACAAAAATAGTCCCGAGCAGCATTTGAACTAAGGCGCATTGGAAGAAATCATTTTAGCTTGGTGGTCTGGAGGAGTTCCCGCACGACGTACCTGCGACCCATCAAAATTCGTTTGTACCATACTTGGCGTTCACCTTGTACGAGATTTGATAGTAGTGCCCTGGGCAGCAGAAAGAGATGAAAATGCCTTTTCTATTATAAGACGGAGAGGAAGTGACAATATAACTCCTGTTGTTTGTAAATTTCATAGTGCAATAAGAGCAATTGGTCAATAATTTGTGTCCCTCTTAAGACAGAAACTGGCTGGTGTAGGTTGGTCATTCATCTTGAAAAGCCGCAGGGACACGGCCGTGTGGTCTGGGTCGCCATGTTACGAATCGCCTGGCCGCTTGCGTGGGATGTTGGAGTCCTCCCATGAGCATCAGTGTGTGTGTTGTCCTTCGTATACGAATTTATGAATTTCAGTTCCTTGGGATTACAAACATTTTTGTTTATTTTGAATTGTCGAAAACTGGACAACATTAATTAACTTTTTCTTCTGAAAGTGCTCTTTGATTCGTTAATTTGCGCGATGTCTATCCATTTCAGCAGACGTCAAGTATACGCAGCTGCACTATGACAATAACGTGACTGCACGTGCGTTGATCGTGTACTGTCCAGTATTGTAGGACGACTTCAGCCCCATCTGAAAAAAAAAGTCTGCGTTCTGCTGCTGACAGTTGTAATGTGTACGGGTAATGAGAGAGAAGTTCGTTTTAAAATCTCAACGATGTTATTGATGGACGGAACTCGCAATTCCGAAACTGGCGAAATCACATTCAGAATATATACTGCCTATACATGGCGTCATATAAAAAGGCGCTTCCGTATAGAGGCGGAGCGATAGGGGAAGCGTGGAAGGAAGGAGCTACGGCCGAGCGCCAACAGATGGGACTGCGGGAGAAGCATTGCGTAACTCGCGGCCAGCCACGCACCTAGAGAATGAGCATTATTGGCTGGCAGTACGGTAATGGAGGGGGGTGCGCAGAACGGCTGAAAACTGGGGCGCCTTCGTACGTGACGCCGATTATAGTTCTAGTTAATTTCCGTGACTCAGGCAGAGCAGCAATACGTTTATGTACAATACAAAGCACTCGTGATGCCTCCACAAAATGAATGCATTTGGCAGAGACCACATTGCTGAACTGCATCGAGTGGGCTGGTCGAATAGAGCAATTGTGGGCATTTTGACCAGTCAGATTTCACAGTGGGCCAATGTAGGAATCAGTGGGTCAATGACCTGTAGGTTCAAGTCAACTGAGGACACCACCCTGAGGGGGCACCATAGTGTGGTGTGCCAAGCAATGAGGGATCCCATCATCTCATCATCTACAAATATGTACTGGAGATCCTACAGCATACTGTGAGATCTCGCGCATTGTCTTCACTGCTCAGATCTGCTGTATCGTAAGGCCCGGTGGTCTGGGAGTAATGTGCTCAATTAGAAAGCGCGAGGGTGGCGATCTCGAAATCCGGTCGTATCACCGATTTTTTCAGACTGTGTTTTAGCCCGGCCTTCACCTCTCAACGAGGTGAGTAGTCATCTACATTAAACTGTAGGCCCCCCCTTTCCCCGAGCGGAAATTGGGGTAGGTTAGGGACACGAAAATCACCGGGGATCCTACTGTCCCATGAGTCTGTCGCCACTGACAACATAACACCGTACTGGAGTTTATAGTGGAGCAGTGCCTTGGGGGGGGGGGGGGGGAGGGGCGGCATCAACAGAGGATGAATAGCATCACATAATGTTCACTTCGCAGTACCTTCCAATAACTATCGTGTTTGGGTTTGGTGACGTTAAGACAGATGTTCTTGTTGTTATTGTCTTCATTACGGAGGCAGGTTCTATGCAGCCCTCCAGCCTATCGCAAGCAAGCCTGTTCATCTCCTCATTAGAACGACAACCCACATTTATTTGAACATGCTTACCATAGCCGTAACTAGGTTATCCTGTTTTTTACCTCACACACTTCCCACCAACGCTAAATTCAGTATTCCTCGATGTCTAGGAATGTGTCCTACCAATCGATCCCATCCTTCAGGCAATGTATGCCAGAAATTCCTTTCCTCCTCTATCGTGTACAGTAAGAAGTCACGTTCTCCCAATATTGTGGATAAACCCACAAGCGTATCCCTGGCATCGTGGTGAAGGGAGAGACAGGGTATGCGTTCGGGTCACCTCTAGTTATTGAGAACACAGACATATATCTCAGACATTCTGCATCCGCAAAATGTATCCCTGATAACACTACACCCTGGGACAGTGTTCCAACTAGACAATGCACTCCCACACACAGCCAGACTGTTCATGGACAGCCTACAGCATGCTGAGGTCCTCCAGCAAAATCGCCAGATCTCTCCATCTTTGAGCACATTTTGGATGAAACTGGGAGTCTGTCCAAGTATCAACCCGCGGTATTGGGAGGAACAGCAGCAACAACTGTGGACGAACTTGCCACAAAGGAAGATTCAAAAGCTTTGACACCATTCAGAATTGCTCTAGGGCATGCGTTATGGCCAAAGAGGGTACTGAACTGATGTGGACGTTCCACCAGTAATTGACAACGGCCTTGCGCCTTCATCTTATATTGTAAACATTTCCGTAACATGTTCTTTTTTCATCATATGTAGTTTCATTGAAGCATTTCTACTGGGTATATGTTGGGCCTGGTGGTCTTGGGGTAAAGCGCTCTACTGGAAACCTTTTCAGTCACATTTTAACTCCACCTCTCAACTATGTGAGGAGTCACCAGAAAAGACACGTGGTTGGGATTCCACGTTAAACAATACATCCCCTTTGCCCGGTTGGTGATCCGAAGTAACACCCACTTTCGCACAACACACCGCGGCCTAAGGAGGATTCTGGATTCAGTAAGAGAGCCATAAGTTTTTAGATAAAGATAGGCAGCAGTGGCTGGCGCATGAATTCATAATCTGGTCAGCTCGGGACATTTCGGTAGAGATACCTACATAGCTTGCGGCGGCTCCCTATCTTAGGTTTCTACATAGCCTTGGGTTGAAGATTTCACGTTCACCAGAAACTGAATGTATCAAGATATCACTTCATTTACTTGAAAGCCACACAAAATGGGCCTAAATAAAATCCCTCTTTAATTTACAAGCCTTATCATGGCTGACTACACGTAGGAACGAAAAATCTATTCACCACCAAGGTGGCGTAGTAGTAACACACTGAACTCGCATTTGTGTGAACGGTGATTCATATCTACCTCCGGCTATCCGCGATAGATCCTATCAGAGGGCACGGTCGATTTCCTTCCCTACGCCTTACCCAAACAATCCGAGCGTGAACTCCACCTCTAATAACCATGAACTCTACGGGACGTTAAAGGCTCTGGCTGTGACATGTAACAGACAAGACCTACATCAGTATTTAAATCAGTTACCAACCCCATTTTCTGAGTGAAACATGCTAAACTGAAACTAATATTCTTATGCATCATTAAAAACATAAATAAAGGTCCACGAGACTAATCTGAAACACAATGGTTTGTCTAACTAGTATCAAAAATAAATATCATGTATATTAATTCTCATCGGTGTTTTTTGTGGGTACTCCATATATCCCGTGTTACTTGTCCAAAATTAATGACTGAGCTATGATTTTCAAGGTTTCGATTTCCACTAATGACGAAAAGTACACAGATAGTTAAAAGTTATCGTTTTCACAAAAAACCTTTATTTTGAAAATTTTTTTACTGTTCCTACTAAGTTGATATCCGGCGAATGAAGGTAAATGGGACACGTTTTTACAGTTGCTCTCATCAGCCAATGCAGCGCTGTATGAACGTATTTTGTGCGGCCGATATAAAAGCAATGTAGAAGGTGCCATCTATTGACAGTCTGTTTAACTGACATGAACGATAGGTCCTGCAGTTGTTTATATATTTTATGCAAGCAAATCACCTTCTTTGATGGAAGTATATCACACGATTTCGATTATACACGTCGATGTAGCAACAAATAATTTAACTAACAGGCACTACTGCCCTTGCAGTTGTTTGGATTCTTTGCGCAAGCGTAGTTTATCACGAGATTTTTTTCTTTCACACGGCGATACATAACGGCTGTTGGAATTGTTTACTTTGTTCAAGCAAGCGTTGAGTAAAATAAATAAGATTTCAAAAAATAAAATAAACATGAAAAATTCAATATCTGATTTTTTATATGTTTCAGACATAATCATACTGTATTTAACGACATAAATTTTCTTACAAAGAGACTAATATTTGTTACTGCTAGTCAAAGTTTATTATATTTTATACATCTGCCTTTTCTACGTTACTATATTACCTATCTGTGACTGATCAGGATAGAGTGCGAATTATTCGCCAGGCTCAACTAGTTCAATAAGAAATAGCTTACAAATTGGTAGGAATATAAATTACGAAGTAGTTCAATGTTAATCTGCAGATATAGTTGAGCACATGGTTGAACAAATAGACATCATGAATTTGAGCACAGATACTAACTCCCCACCTTTACATGCAACACATCTTCCGAAAGACGAAAATCGATTTTCGTAAATCGTTTTTCGCTGTCGTGTTTTCATGTGACAGCCTAGCCCACTTAATATGGCGGCTGAAAAACAGTTGATTCAGTTCCTAATTTTTTTACTCAAATACACAGGTTAATGCTCACTGTAATACTTCTAGTTCACTTTAGAAAATGTCACTCCGTCCATATATGCCGAAAATTCTTAACCAGAAAACAAGCCAAGAAGTCTTCAAAAACGGTAGCGTTTACATGGGCACGAAAGTCAATAGTGGAACTGGAAAACCGCTTTATAGAAGTGGATTTCCACAATCGATTTTGGAGTGTTTACATGAGTAACCAAAAGCGGATGTGGGAAATCGGTTTACGAAATCGGGATTTGGGAGTCCATGTAAGCGGGGTGATTTAAAGTTACGAAATGTAAATAAGATCATACGTGAGCATGTAAGCTTTTAGTAATAATTAATTTTAGAATACATTTTGACAGAATAACGAACTAAGTCATAAATGCCAAACTGTCTGTGTAGGTAAACTCAGTGTGTGTATTATTACTTCCAGTCAGTTTTGTAATAGAACTGATAATACGTGAATTTTATCTCCGTAAATTTTAAGAAACGTTTCTTATTAATATTTTGAAGTTATTATGATAAACGAAGAATGATTGTTGCTTTCCATATTTAAGTATATTTTCGGTTATTAGAAACATTTACGAAGGTTTAAATGTTATTAAAAGATGAAGTCATATTTACGCTTGTTTTATAGAATATGAAATGTTGCTAAGATTAAGAAAACTGATTGTAAATTTAAAAATTTCATGTTCATAACTACTCTAGCGATGGAGGGGCACCATTTAGAATAGTACACAAAGGCGACCCACAGAGGTCGTGAAAGGGGCACAGTTTTGAACCAGATATTGAGACAGTCACTAAGTCTGTCAGCACGTTAACGCTTTCATAGTTAAAGTAATTCTTGTGCATATGAAAGATTGAAGTGTTGGATTAAATTACTGATTAAAACTCTCCATAGTTGCTTTTCATAATTTCAAATCAATGGCGTGTATAATAATTGAGTCCAGCTGCTCGTATTCAACGTAAACCAGCGGTTGAGATTCCAGATGCTGAGTTACAAGAAATAAAACCAAACCCCGGAATAACAAGATAAAGCTCAAATGAGCCATAGGGTAAGGTGGTACAAATTCGACATAGGTACAATTCCGATCAACATAAGTTTTCGCGCCATTTGTCAGTCTCGTAGTGTCACGTTGTGTGGCGTTGCAGTGTAGCAGGTTTCTAGAGCTCCTCCTGTCTTTTCTAAGATTACACCACTTTTTGCTAAGAAGATATAAATTTTTTTCCTGTTAAGAGGTAAGCGCAGCTACTCAGTCCAACGCGCTATATTTTATAGTTAAGGATGACTGGATTCGCTGACAAAAATTCAATGTTTGGTACCACGACGTACGCGTTGGTGCCTGACGGAAGAAGTGCTTTTTATGTGGAAAATGCCAGTGATCAAAATTGCACCAGGAAGTGATCACAATTGTACTTAGTGTGGTAAATTTTCGATCGATTTTTCTCAATTCCGCAACCTTCTTTTGTGTTTGTCTAATATTGGTGTTACATAAGCATTAAAAATCCAAGAACAAGTGCCATTGTTAAAATTATTTCTTTTCCCAATATATTTCCAGTTACAATAACATTTGTCCGAAGTGATCGAAATTGTACCACCTTACCCAACAGAACTTTGCGAGTTTGTGGAGGACTGAAAACTTTGTGGCCTAATTCAAATCTAGCGGTTACGTCGCAGTTGTTGAGGTGAGCTGGCTTAGGTTTCGTCGCAGCTGGATTATATGGAATAGAACTTGTGGTTGTCTGGTAACTGCTTGACTATATGATTAAAGCAATCGGTTACTGGTTTACTGAAATGTTGAAATGTTTGTAAATCTATCGAATCAAACTGCGTGGTCATCAGTCCGTAGCTTACAAACTACGTAAACCTAGGTAAACTAACCTACGGACAACAGACACACCCATGCCCCATGGAGGACGCGAACCTCCACAGCGAGCAACCGCGCGCTCCGCAGCGAGACGCTTTAGACCGCTCGGCTACTACTGGTTTACTCATTAATAAGTACCAATAGATTGCATCTAACTATGTTCTCAAAAATCTATGTTGAATGTCTGACTTCAGATTAAATATTTATTCCAAACAGCATGTGCCCTTTCCTTAATACCTCCTTGATACCAGGGTTGGAACTTAAATAGAGGCAACTATTTATTCACAACCGATACACGTTTGCACCTGTTACTGTCCTTCAAAGTAGGCACCAGCAGGTATAGAACCCGTTGCCAACGATGTGGACGGCATAGTATACAGTTAGCAGAGCATGGTCCGTTAATGGTGCGAATGGAGCTGTCTACTGTTCGTCGAATCCCTGGAACAATTCTGAAGCGAATGCCACGAAGTGGTTCCTTCATCTTCGGAATCAAATCAAAGCCACAAGCACTTGTCCGGGGAGTATGGTGGATGGTACAGTACTTCCCAGTCCCATCGACCGAACAGAGCAGCCACAGGATGGGCTGTATGCGGTTGCGCATTGTCGTGCAAAATGATGGATGCGTTACGCAGAAAGTGTTGCCGCTTCTTTCGCAAATCTGGTCGCAGGTGATGCTCCAAAAACGAACAGTAATAGTGTCAACTGACGGTCTGCCGTGGAGGAACGTAATGCATTAGGATAACATCATCACAATCGTACACGAGACTCACCATAATTTTCACCATACTAGGGCTCTGATGCACTTTCGACTTTTGCTGCGACCCATAATGACGCCATTCGTTGGATTGGTGTTTCAGTTTTTGCTGTTACAATGTAGCCTATATCTTATACAGTGTTACGATAGGGTGTAAGAAAGCCTCTCGTTCGGGGACATAGCACTCCAATTGCGTCTGAGCAGCATGTAACCCATCCATTTCTGCATTTCCGTCAATTCATTCTAAACCCATAGTGATGCAATTTTTCACATGCTCAGGCACATTCAATCTTCATGCAATTCCTTTGTTTCTGTTTCGAAAACATAGTGACACCGTTACGTTAGACAGCTCGCTCACAAGTGATTATTTCCCTCGATTGTGCACACGCCGGTGACGTGGGCCGGGCGAGTGATATACGGTGATATACGAGGCGCGTCCAGAAAGTAAGTTCCATTTGGTAATAAAATGAAATTGTACAAAGATACAGAAAAAAATTTTATTGCACAAATTTCTACAACTCTTAAACTACTTTTCCACATAACTGCCAAATTTTGCAGGCATTTGTCATAGCGTGGCACCAGGTTTTGTATACCTTCTTCATAGAAATCTGCCGCCTGTGTCTTCAAACAGTTGGAAACAGTTTCTTTCAGTTCGTCGTCATTGGTGAAGTGATGACCGCCAAGGAAAGACTTGAGATGTAAGAACAGATGAAAGTCGCTAGGAGCGACCAAAGGTGGATGCCCACTTCGTTCGTCATCGTGCACATCACTACGCCCGCCATTGAACTGACGGACCCATCTTCTCACCATCGAATCACTCATCGCATTTGGTCCGTAAACATAGCAAACTTGCCGATAAATTTCACTTGGTTTCACTTTCCTCGCATTCAGAAACCGAATCACTGACCTGATTTCACAGGCGGCGGGATTTTCAATCAACGCCGACATTTCAAACAAGCACAACAAAGCGTACGTAACTGACAGCGATCTCCAAATGGCCCACGTTCTTCTCCTTGATACACATCGTCTACAGCTCATGTGCTGAACTGCAATCGCAGTGCTGCAGCGGTGATAAATTGAAACGGAACTTACTTTCTGGACGCGCCTCGTAAGATGAACATTAACAAAAGTAAAACGAAGGTAATGGAATGCAATATCAGAAAATCAGGCGATGCTGAAGGAATTAGATTAGGTAATGAGACAATAAAAGTAGTAGATGAATTTCGTTATTTGAGTAGCAAGATTACTTCTGATGGCCGAAGAAAAGAAGATATAAAATGCAGAATGGCTGTGGGAAGAAAAGCGTATCTAAAGAAGCGAAACTTGTTAACATCCAATATTAATTTAAATGTAAGGAAGTCCTTTCTGAAAGCATTTGTCTGGAGTGTAGCATTGTATGGGAGTGAAGCGTGGGCGATACGGAGTTCAGATGAAAGATGATAGAAGCTTTTGAAATGTGGTGTTACAGACGAATGATGAAAATTAGATGGGTAGATCACGTAACTAATGAGGAGGTGCTTAACTGAATCGGGGAGAAAAGGAGTTTGTGGCATATCCTGACTAAGAGAATGATATATTGGTTGGACACATTCTGAGACGTCAAGGAATTGTCAACTTAGCATTAGAAGGAAGTGTGTGGGGTAAAAATGTAGAGGGAGACCGAGGGACGAATATAGAAAGCAGATTGAAAAGGATGTAGAGATTTGCACAGGACAGGGTAGTGTGGAGAGCTGCATCAAGCCAGTCTGCGGACTGAAGACCACAACAACAACAAGGTAGGTATGTCAACAACGTATGCTATCAGCGACAATAGTAGATTCCATTGCATAGTGTCTCCACGGCAGTGTTGCCACTACAGTTCCAACCCTCGTATTATCTCAGGTGGCTGTCGGTTTTTTTCTGTTCTTTTTGTGTTATTACGTAGGTAAGTAATTGGCTTCCAGGTGGAGTCAGACAGAGAGGAGTGAGTTTTTTCACTGACTTAGGAATCCCACCATTTATCTGTTCCCCTCGTGGATTCCGCCCGGTGAGACGTTTTCCTCCCGATGCGGGTCCGAGCTTAGTGCCGGCACATACGTCTTGCTCCAGCAGGCTGTCACAGAGGGGTCTTTATCTCTTTACGTCTCCAGGCACGCAAGCCTGGCTCAGTAGCCCTTTCTTACATCGCAGGTACTCCGTCTACGTAGCTAAAGCTATTCTAACGACTCTGGTGGCCAGGTTGAGAAGGGGAGGGAAATGGCGGAGGGGAAGACATTCAGTACGACAAGTGTGCGACTCCGCTGGCATCAGTTTTGGCGCTAATGACACGACAGTGCGACAAACGTTGGTCACCAAAAACTTTACTAACTGAATTCATGTACTGTGGCCATTCAGTGTTGCTATCGTTTGCAGGATTATCGCTATATTAGTAGAAGTAACAGCCAACCAGTTGCAAATTAAAGTTTAATAAACTTTACCGCGGCTTCGATTGATATAAATCAATCTTTTTCAGAAGATACATGGACCTACAGAGAATAAGAACGTAACAATCAAGCTATGTACAAACCGTATTAAAAGCCATAGAATGTTCACCTAAAAAATTACAAAAATATGTGTTAGTCTAAAGGAAACAGGTACTTAAATTATTACTGTGGAAAATTTGCATGCGTCAATCTGTGTACACATAATGTAGCCCTTTAGACAAAGACACGTCAAACATATAAAATGATAAAATATGCTGTGTAACATAGCAGATTGCGCGGCAGATTGCCGACTGACAGTCTGAGAAAGACGCGGACGCCAGGTAAACATGAAGAGCGGCGCATGCGCCTAGTGACAATGATACATTTTGTTTGACGTGCCTTTGTCTAAAGGGCTACATTATGAGTACACAGATTGACGAGTGTAAATTTCCTACAGTAATAATGTAATGTAAGGACTTGTTTCCTGTAGACTAAAAAATATTTTAGTAATTTTTTTAGGTAAACATTCTGTGGCTTTTAATACGGTTTGTACATAGCCGGATTTTTACTTTATTGGCTGTAGGCCCATGTATCTTCTGAAGAAGATTGATTGATTTATATCAATCGAAACCGCGGTAAAGTTTATTAATCTTTAATTTGCAACTGTTTGGCTGTTACTTCTACTGCTGTCAACTACCGTTGCTGTGTGCAGCCCTGTTTAATATTTATCGCTATATCATTTCAATTGCTTTATTACCCTATTTTCCACTATTTTATCCCTAAAAGCAACGTAGCAATAACAATGACACGGTTACAAAGGTTCGTTGTGTGTGTGTGTGTGTGTGTGTGTGTGTGTGTGTGTGTGTGTGTGTGTGTGTGTACTTACGTGAATAATTGTTCATAAGCAGGACTTTTTTGTTTCATAAATTAATGATAATTTCTTATCACCTAGTATCAGGTTTGTCACTACACCGAGCACAATGAATTATATCCTGAATATACATTTATGTATATGAACTGCGTGTTTAGACCAACAGAAGTGCTATCATATATATATATATCAGCAATTCGCAAGAGTCATTACGTTGTCTTTTAATATTCCAGATTATTCGCTACGATAATTCGTATTTTATAAATCTTTTAGATATGTAGAAGTATAATCAAATATGTAAACATTCAGCAATTTGTTAGAGTAATTAATCTGATTACTCATATTCTATTAAATTCAATGTAACTAAACATAACACACATATTAGTTTCGAGCTAGGAATCTGATAAAACATTTTCTAGACGTCAATCTGCAGTATTTTTCCTGAAATTCCATAGATTGTACAAGTAAATTCCAGAGATTATATAAGTAATTACAAAACGACATGTTGACCATAGCTGTTTATTAATTCTCAATGCTACCGGTTTCGGTTTTGTACCATTGTCAAGCGTTAGCAGAGATTAGCTAATACCTTAACATGTCGGAATATAAAAATACAAAATTATACCACAAGTATTCGTTGTCATTGTTCAAGTTATTGTCACAGTAGCTGACTGCTATAGAATTGCTAATCTCTGGTAACGCTTGACAATGGTACAAAACCGAAACCGGTAGCATTGAGAATTAATAAACAGCTATGGTCAACATGTCATTTTGTAATTATCTGAAAGCTGTTATGCCCCATCTATTCACCTTCATAAATTATATAAGTAAATTTATTTACTTTCCATTAAAATGTTGGCAGCCCTTAGTAAGTGGTTTCCTAACCTTGAAAGTAATTACTTTTCTGTATTGCACAGTGAAATAAGATAACAGTGTATTAAGTTAAACGACATAGTAACTGCTGTAATAATTAATTATTAATTAAATAGGTGATGTCTTTCATATTTACGACAGAGGAATATTTCGATATGGTGCTTATTTATGGTAAATGTGATGGTAATGCTACGGCTGCTGTTAACGAAATACTTTGTGCAATTGTCCGGAATTTAAAACAAAAAAATTATGCCAAGTAACAATAATAAAGTACAAATTCTTCCAAATTATTTCTTTGCTTCTCTGGAATTTTTGGAAAAATACTGTAGATACACTCTGGTACATGTTTTATTAGATTCACCAGATAAATAACAAAAAATATATATGGAAATCCTGTTTTACTTTGAGCTCGTACAGTTTTGCGGTGGCTTAATATTAGCTAGAAGGGTAAATTTAAGGCAAAAACCTTTTATCATTGTAGCTCCGTAACATTTGCACACCTAGCTTTATATGAAAATTTTTCTTTAGCTTTACTTGTAGAATAGCCTACTAAAATATTTGCATATGTTTGTGAATAACCCTGCATATGTAAATTTTATGAAACGAGAGTATATAAACTTTTGGTTATCGTGTGATTGCCTCCATCCACTACTATCCTCTTCCTCCTCCTCCCCTCCTCTCTCTCTCTCTCTCTCTCTCTCTCTCTCTCTCTCTCTCTCTCTCTCTCTCTCTCTCTCTCTCTCATCCTCCATTCTTGGTTATGGTGGCAGAGTTCTATAACAGACGGCGACCTGCGCTGATGCCGTGTGGTGTGACGCACTGCTGGTGTTTCAGGCACCACGAGTCCCCGGTGTCTCCTCGCACGCTGGCCCGCTACTGCCTGGCGCTGACAGCGCTGTGCAAGGACGCCAGAAACTTCTACGGCCACGACATCGTCAGTGAGTACTCGCCGCCTTGCGTGCACTTAGGCTGCGTATATAGCCCGCGGTTGCTCCGCGGAGGAGGAATCGCGGCGGTTTGGCAGTGCGCTGTGCCTCTTAAGGCGCGGCTGCGGCGGCGACCCCTCCGCTCTTTCGCTGCGGGTTCACTTCCAAACCGCTGCGGTTGTGCGGACCGCTACGGCATCTGCTTACAAGGCAGCTTATGGAGCTGTTCGGTGCGTGCGGAGGAAACGCGTGCCATAAGGCAGTGCGTCCTTTGTCTGGCTGCCATGTGGCAACAGAGTGCTCTAGGTCACTGCAGCTGAACCGACAGCTGCGTGGAGTGACGAGCGGAGCCTCCGCAAAATCACAGCGGTTGCTCTGCCGCTATAAATACAGCCTTACATTCTCCTCAATATCCTTACTGTCTGACGTATGGGAAAAAATATCTGCTATCCTAGAAAGGTATCTGTTTTAATCTAGCTGAATAGAAATTGTCACATGAAAGGTATCAGTTTTAAGTGGGCTGAATAAAAACTGAATATTTACTTTGAATAAATATTGAACTAAAGTGAGTATCTTTTACATTGTAATCTCACAACTCGTTTTAAATGTAAAACAACTGCATTTTAATAGTAGAGATGAGGTAAACGGGAAGAGTGTGACATATATCAGCTGTTACGGAACTTGCTTCGCAGCCAGGTTACCAACACACTTTATTTGATAAAACCAAAGGTACTGACAGCTATAAGAGGGTACCATGAAACGCTGTACAGAGAACCAAGTAAATTGTTAAACTCCTCAAGAATTTTGAAAAGGAGGAAGCCGTGAAAATGAACGACATCTTTATTCCAGTTCTGTAAAACAGTTTTCCACCATGGGGCGATAGCAACAGCGGACGGCAACCGATAACGGCGAATGGCGCTCCAGCTTTCAAAACACGTAAAGTCATGCCTCTGCGTGGAAGCACGCTGAAACGGAATTTGGCTGCAGCCTGTAACGGAACAGGGTCGGTTCTACCCAAAGAAACCACCATTCTCCTTGAAAATTTCCTTCGCCAATGGAAATTAAACGTTGATTTTCAATAATAAATCCATTGGCCCAAGCCACAGTTGAATATTTATTAATTTTAACATTTAATTGTTTATTTAACAAATGCCCTACTTGGAACAGGACAGACACCACAGGAGATTTTAATTTCCAGTGTCTATACTTTTATACATAAATTCATAAAGCTTTGTCAGCATGACCAGGAAGAATTCAAAATTCACACTAATAGCAGTGGAAGTTCGAAACCATAGCAAGTTTTTTACATGTGAAATTTAATTTCATTTTTTCCCTTACTATTGGCTGCATTTGTTGCTATACGTAAACTTTTCTTCATAAAGGAAATTCTTTGATGAATTTTTCACAGGATGCAAACCATACTTAAGGTAGATGAAACTCTAGAATTTACTTAATTTATGAAAAAATCAATGAGCTGTTACATTTTAAACTTCATGTTTAGAAAAACTCAAAATTTATAGTTAATTACCTAAATTTTTACCACACTTTTTAACTGATTTGGAAAATTCTAGAGTTTCTTAAACTTGTAAGTATGGTTTGCATATTGTGCAAAATTAATCGACGAATCGCTCTTACTTATGAAAAAAAAATGTACCTATAACAAGAAATGCAGTCAATAGTAAGTGAAAAATTGATGAAATTACACATTCAAAAAACAAAATTATTATTATTATTATTATTATTATTATTATTATTATTATTATTTTGAGCTTTCACTTCTGTGAGTGTCAACCCTAAATCCTTCCTGGTCGATCTGACAAAGTTTTATGAATTTATATGTAAAAGTTTAGACAGTAGAAATTAAAATGTCTAGTGGCGCCTCTGCTACTACAAGTCAGCTGGTTTGAAGTCCTACTACCCTTAAAGAAATATTAATTCATTTCTAAGTGCGATACACATTTAACGAAGAGAAGTATGTTTTGTATTTTTTCACAAATTTATACCTGTTTCACATTCTGGTCTCGTGAGTCACTTCATTCCAGTGGCGTAACTATGGGGGGGGGGGGGATAGAAACCCCCCCCCCCCAGAACCCGAAAAGAAAGAAAAAAAGAGAGAGAAGAAAAGTAAAGATAAAGAAATCGTATAATAGCAATCTGGTAAAGATTGGAAACTTGGGGTGTTTTACCATAAGATTTCATTGGAAGGGAGTAAATTAGTTTTTTCGAAAGGAGTGGTAGATGGTAGTCTGTCTGGAAACTGACTAAACTTTTGCTCGTCATGCAGATCTATCCGCCCCCCCCCCCCCAAACCCAAGTCCTAGTTACGCCACTGCTTCATTCGGCTACTGGACACTCTGGTGTGTCGCGAAACCCAGTTTCAAATGTTTGTCAACCAATTGCACCAAACTGCTATTGTCATCAGTCCCAAGACTTGCAAACTACTTAAGCAAATTTACATTAAGAACTCGAACTTCCGGCGGTAACGGCTGTCGAGTGCGTGGCATGAAGTCTAAGACCACATGGCCACCCAGTTTGGAAAGCTCTGGTCTATGTGATATATCTGGAGAAAACCTCCCACGCCGAACTGTGGCACCGCTATGGCCGTCTCCATTGGCGAGATGAAATAACTTTCGTTTCTGTATGATTTCAAATTAAACCCATAAAAGTCAGTACGTCAGTTGCATCATCATCTTCCTTTCACAGCACATTCTTTCATTCTGTTCTCACCAGTAACTGTTTTTCACGTGAAATGCGTGAATGGTGAGAAACGGAACCTTGGTACCTTACTGACAAAGCAGTGGGGGCAAGCGACACTTGTGCAAGCGACACTTGTGCAAGCGACACTTGTGCAAGCGACACTTGTGCAAGCGACACTTGGGCATTCGACACTTGGGCATGCGACCCTTGGGCATGCGACCCTTGGGCATGCGACACTTGGGCATACGACACTTGGGCATACGACACTTGGGCATTCGACACTTGGGCATTCGACACTTGGGCATGCGACACTTGGGCAGTCGACACTTGGGCATGCGAGACTTGTGCATGCGAGACTTGTGCAAGCGACACTTGTGCAAGCGACACTTGTGCAAGCGACACTTGTGCAAGCGACACTTGGGCATGCGACACTTGGGCATTCGACACTTGGGCAAGCTACACTTGTGCAAGCAACACTTGTGCAAGCGACACTTGGGCATGCGACACTTGGGCATTCGACACTTGGGCATTCGACACTTAGGCATTCGACACTTAGGCATTCGACACTTAGGCATTCGACACTTAGGCATTCGACACTTAGGCATTCGACACTTGTGCAAGCGACACTTGTGCAAGTGACACTTGGGCATGCGACACTTGGGCAAGCGACACTTGGGCAAGCGACACCAAGCGACACTTGGGCATGTGACACTTGAGCATGCGACACTTGGGCATTCGACACTTGGGCATTCGACACTTGTGCAAGCGACACTTGTGCAAGCGACACTTGGGCATGCGACACTTGGGCATGCGACACTTGGGCATGCGACACTTGGGCATGCGACACTTGGGCAGCGACCCTTGGGAAATACCACAGCAGTGGTGTAAGGTTTTGTTTGTGTTTCAGATATGCTGCACAACCACGAGGCGGGCCTGGACTCGGACTACGCGCTGAGCTCCCTGGCCGTGTGCAGCGCGGGGCACAACGTGAGGCGGCGGCAGATCCGCAGGCTCAGCGACGTCGTCGACAGCGTCGCCGCGCACGACACCGGTAAGAAGGCGGCTGCAGGCCGCCAGGGCAACAAGTTAACAATGTGAGGTGAGCGCAGTAAGGTGCTGTGGCAACCGACATCACTGTAGCGCACGTCATAGCGTGTTGTCCTCCAAAGGTGCCCACCCTGTGACTCTAGAACACGATGGGATATTGTTATGTTCTCGGCGATTTATTTTGGTATAAAGATGCAACGAGTTGCTTTTGAGATTCGTTTTCATTCTTCCACCAATACGAGGGTCACTCCAGAAGAAATGCACACTATTTTTTAAATAGAGTTTTCATTCTGCATGTTTGAAAGTTTTATAGTGTGTAGATACATCCTTCCCGCTTGTTTTCAAACTTAGTTCAACCTGTTCTCGTGAGTGGCACTGTCACAGCATGTCTTCAAGATGGCTGCTACACTTGACGTTCGTCAGAAGCAACGTTCTGTCATTGAATTCCTGTGCTGTGAAAACGAGACTGTGGGAAACATTCACAAGAGGTTGGAAAGGGTGTATGGAGATGAGTACAGTTGGTCAGTGGGCAAGCAGGTTACGTGATGAAAGCGGGCACGGCAATACTGAGGATTGTCGTCGCAGCGGGTATACAGGCGCCGGTTCCAAGATGACATAAGGCAGTTGAGAGGGATGGGGATTATGTGGAGAAATGAAAATATTGCTCTTAAAGGATGTATCTCCACACTGTAAAACTTTCAAACATGTACAGTAGAATAAAACTATTTAAAAAAATTGTGTTCATTTCTTTTGGAATGACCCTAGTAGTTTTCAAAAACAACGCAGTCTCATTGTCAGTGCAGATGTCACAGGAACATACAATGAAGAGCCAAAGAAACTGGTATAGGCATCAGTTTCCAAACACAGTCAGAGGACGGCGCTGCGGTCGGTAACGCCTATATAAGACAAGTGACTGGTGGAGACGTTGGCTCTGTTATCACGATTTAAGTGAGTTTTAACGTGGTGTAAAAGAAAGAGCATTTGATGTGGGTCGTAGCATCTCCGAGGTAGCGATGACGTGGGGAATTTCCCGTACGACCAGTCACGAGTGTACCGGGAATCCAGTAAAACATTAAATCTCCGACGTCGCTACAGGCGAAAAAGATACTGCGAGAACGGGACCAGCGACGACTGAAAAGAACCATTCAATGTGACACAGGTACAACACTTCCACAAATTACAGAGCATTTCAATGGTGGACCATTAACTTTCAGCGTGCGAATCATTCAATTCGGAGCCGGATGAGCACTCGTGTAATCTGGCTGACTGCACGACACAAAGATATACATCCCGCCTACGGCCGTCAACACCGACATTTGACTTTTCAAAACTGGAAACACGTGGCCTTCTCGGACGAGTATCATTACCAGTTGTGCAATAAAATTCCAATTGCTGCTTTTAATACAAGTATATTTATTACACTATAGGACCTATTTCGTCTAAAGCGTCATCATCAGGTATCTGTGAAAATGGCATTATCAAAATACATCGAAATATTATTTTATTACCGTAATTGTAACTCCTATTACTAAATACACGTACATGGTCGTAATATCCACATACAACATTGCTTTTCCTGATTTTAATTTCTTTATTGCTTCGTAACTTTTATTAAAGCAATATTTGTTTTAAAATGTTTTACGATTTTCTGATTGATGTTTAACAGCTTGTTGAAGATAACCAGCGATGTAATATGGTTCCACGTTGTTTGTTTATTATTAAGATAAACTTTTCTACAACCGCAAGGTAAGATTGGACGGGCTGCGAGACGCTCGAACCTATTAGTGGGGATGTGAGCAACAAGGGAATTGAAGCAGCGGAACCGATGTAGGGACAGGGTTCTGTCACTTCACCTCGGCTGACGGACATTCGTCAATAAGGGATTAATGCACCGTCACGTTTCAAGACGGCGAATTTAATGTACTTTCACGTGGTGTATGGAGTTTTGTTGTAATATTTTATGACCCAATCGTGGGATCGACACACACTCATTTCATAACGCAGGCTGATTTCATATTCAGCTTACTGTCAGTGTCATGTACCTAATACGTTCAAAATATAATTTGATGTTTTCATCAAACATACTTTCTCATCAATCCTTTCAAAACATCACTTTACAGTGGACACATCGAAAATGTGGCACCAACGACAGATAGGCAGGTGGGAGGGGACGTTTCACTATAGGTCGCGGAAGGCATTGCTCGTAATTTTCGATTTGGTGCTTCCCCCCCCCCCCCCTTACGAGAAAATGGGATATTACAGACGTCTCTTGTATGAAATTTACTTTCGCGTGGTGTAGCGGTTTTGTTGATTGCATGAATATTTCTCGAGTTGTAAGGCGTGCGAGTGGACGTTCTTTACTTTTTCGCAGAATGACCAATAAATCACTCTTTATCAGCAAGCTCTAGCGCCGATACCGCTCGTCAGAATATCAAACCTGAGTAGTGCATTTTATAGGAAATTTTGTCTCTTTTAGTTTTGTGCATAATAAACATATTCGAGAAACACATAGTTTTCGAGATATGAGCAAGAAACAAAAAATAAAAGTGCAAACGTTTTGAGGTTTTCTGCGATTTTCGTTGTGAAGCCAACGTACAATTCGGATTCAGCGCTCCGAAAAAACATACAGAACCGCTGAGAAAAAAACTTTCGGAATTTTCTTACGAAATAAGCTGTATTGAACACAATTGACTGGACTACTAGGTGAAACGCGTCATGTGTAAAAAATTTTGAAAAAAATGTTTGTGCAAACAGGACTATTTTGTCAGAACAAACCTACACTTGTCAAAAAGATTAATATGGGTAAATAACAGCTTGACAAAAAAGATGAATTTATGAATAAAGAACAGTCTAGAATGCAATAATTTGTTTCATTCAACTAGTTTCAGTCTTATTTAGACCATCTTCAGGAATTCTGACTCCATCGAGCTGCCAGGTAGCTGGGAGTCTTCCAGTGACGCACTGGGCAGTGCCCTATCGGCCAGCCAGTCAACTAGCGACTCTACTGGCTCCTCCCAAGATCTTGTAGAGACGAGGCCTCACAACAGCACGCATTACGTTACATCGATAGGCCACGATTGCTGGCTGACTGTCTGGTCACTATGAAGAAGTGGGCTGTGCCCCAATGGCCAGTCAGTCAGCTAGCGATTCTGCTGACAGGCGAAGGCCTTGTAGAGACAAGGTCTCGCAACAGCCTACATTACATCTGTAGGACACAATTGCTGGCTGACTGGCTGGCCACTATGAAGGAGCGTGCTGTGCCCCAATGGCTAGCCAGTCAGCTAGCGATCGTTGCCTGCTTGGTGTGACGTGACACGGGCTGTTGCGTGGTCTTGTCTCCAGACGGCGATGCTCGAGTCCATCTTGACGATGTGACGTTCGCGCCATGGCCTGTCTTTCTCGTTGGCTGCGGTACGGCAGGTGTGCCTACTGACTTAGCGGGCTGTTGCGTGGTCTTGTCTCCAGACGGCGATGCTCGAGTCCATCTTGACGATGTGACGTTCGCGCCACGGCCTGTCTTTCTCGTTGGCTGCGGTACGGCAGGTGTGCCTACTGACTTAGCTTGAGCCGGGGCGGCCGTTGTTGCAGACACGCTGTCGCTGACGCTGCTGGCGCTGTCGTGCACGGCGCCGGACCACCACCACCGCAACCTGGGCCAGCTGGTCCGCAGGGTCGCCACCGCGCTCGCCTCCAGACAGACGCCCGCCGGCGGCTTCGGGCCGCCCTCCACCACCGCGCTCGCCATACAGGTAAGGCGGCTGCCGAACGCACATTATTGCCCTAGTCTGTCTCCATCTGCACAGCTCTATCCTGCACTGCTACATTACTACCGTGTTAGTTTGTACCACCGTTGCTACGATGGCTCTCGTGGGGCCGATCTGCGTACCATTTTTATATGTCGAACCAGAGAGATGGTGAGAGCAGACACTATCCTGGCATTTTCTGACCATTTTGTGACCGTTGGGGACACTCTAGAGCACTGTTTTGTAACCTTTCTGAATATACGACACCCTTCCAAGTAAAAATATTCTGGCGATCCTTTTCCAAATAGAAATATTTTGGCGACCTCATCCCTCCTTCTTCCTGAACGGTGACAAAACTTTGTTGTCTCAAAGGAAACAAATCTATTTTGCTTTATTTTGCTCCGGCTGTAATTAAATTATATTCACGGAATGTAATGGGTTAAGTTGAAAATGTGTACCCAGTCGGGACTCGAACCTGGGTCTCCGCTATCTAGGCAGTAGCGCTCAGCTCTACACGACTGGGGAGACAGCGATCACCACACCTACACGGAATTACTTAAGTATGCCCTCCGTCAGATACAGATTCAGTGTGGAGGTACTCCTAGGTCCTTACTCTTAAGCCCTTTCTATACGAGACATGCAACACGCAAAAGAAAGTCATCAGCTGCAGCGCTACTTGCGATAGACCGTCGAACTACAAAGAAGAGTTCAAACTGTACGCATTTGTCGAATCGTCTGCTTCACGTGTCTACTTGGTTTGTTGTCAAATTACAGCAAATCAATCGCCGAGTTAAGATCACTTTTCGAAACTGTAAGATATATTGTCATTATTGTGATGATTAAAACATTTATTTGTGCTGTAGACCGCCACTGTGAAACACTGTGAAACTGTTTTCATGCAGTTGATGCGTAACTACGTTCTCGCATGTGTTAAAGCCCTCATTATAAAATGCGACTTCATACTTCCAGACCCTGCGGTTTGAGGCACCTATGTATATCATGAACAAGCTCAGTTGTCTATACACAGACCTTTAACTGTGATAAAGCTTCAAATAATGCTCACCAAAAAGAAATATTTCGTGTATTAACTACAGCATGTTTCAGGAAAAATAGCAAATATTTTAGATGATGGTAATAAAGACGATTTGCAGTTAAAATTTCATATAACATGTGTCCAGTTTTTATTGGGTACAGAGATACAGCTCTTGGTATGTATAACAAACTTAAAGCACATGCAAATTTGGATATTTTGACTGATTCCTTCGTCGGTTCTTGGTAGATCACGATAATGATTTTTATTTAAATAACCGGTTTTTGACGTACTTTAAAGTCTGAATATGTCCTAGTAAGCCGAAAACCGGGTAACTAAGTTTAAATGAACGTGTAGAACATACACAAAATTCTGCTTTGAAGTCAGTGTGTTGTCTTACAAAACAAGAACCGACGGATAAATCAATGAAAATGTCTTCATTTACATTTGCTATAAGTTTGTTTGGTTTTCATATTAACAGCTGTATCTCTGTATTCAATAAAAATTGTACATATATTATATGGAGGAAGACCAAGAGATCGATACAGTAAGCAGATTCAGACAGATGTAGGTTGCCGTTCTTATGTGGAGATGAAGAGGCTTGCTCACGATAGGGTATTGTGGAGAGCTGCATCAAACCAGTCTCCGGACTAAAGATCACAACAACAACAACAACAACAACAACATATTATATGAAAATTTTAATGCAATTCCTTTATAGTATCACCTCCTAAAAAAACGTACGACTGAGTCGAAAAACTACGTTCCTCTGAGCAGGAGTCAAGTATACATTCTCAAACAAATTCGCGACTTGGCTTCGTTTGTCTGCTGCGTTTTCCATTCGATCGTCTGCGCATGCGCGAAGCACTTCCATGCGCGTGAGAATAGGATCCATCCTATTCCGCCTACTAGCGATCGTATGCGTGCATCTTGTGCGAGTGGACGCGTCTACACTGTACCCGGCCGGCGTGACCGGTGCATCATGGGTAATCTCGTAAGCTCTCAATTCCCGTGTAGAAAGGGCTTTACGAGAATTCATTTACAATAACTACGAGTTTTTGAGTTGTAGTGGATAGGGTAAAGTTGCAATTTTGTATCTGACGGGAGGCGTACTTACGTAATTCTCAATCCCTGAGACGGATTTACGTCTCTAATATGTCAAAGACATTATTGATAGATCTGAAGCATTGAATTAAAATTTGTGGTGCGGCCGGGAATCGAACCCGGACCTCCATGCTTACTAGGCAGACGTCTTAACCGTTAGACTACCACACCACTAACGATTAAGGCGCTTCGGAATAGTCTATGTACGATTTCCCTCCACAACACAAACTTTAATTCAGCTTCTTAGTTACAAAGATAATTGCCACTACTGCCAAGGCTCCCCATGCAGCGAAATAGCACCTCAGCTATGGATATGGTGGAACAATCCTGTTACGGTGATATAAATATCAATTAATACACTTAAAGAATCCCTGAGACGGATTTACGTCTCTAATTCTGTGCGGGTGTGGTGATCGCTGTGACCCCAGTGGTGCAGAGGCCAGCGCAACTGCCTAGAAAGCAGGAGACCCCAGTTCGGTTCCGGGCTGGATACACATTTTCAACTTCACCCATTCGCATTTAATGTCACACATCCGTGAATATGAATAGATGATAACTGCAGGGTCAAAAGTGACGTCTGTTCTTTCGATCATGTCCAAAAAGACAGACGCCACATATATATTATTTTAAATTGTTGGATTATCGTTTTTATGTATTTTTCTGAATGACACACATTATCCTGCTTTTATATGATTTCCGACAGAGCAACGTATTTTGCTAAACGAGTGTTTTGCATTTCAACAAGAATCAGAAGCAAATAATGCTCGTTAAGGAAGGCCCACTGTACAGACAATTTGTAAGAAAGTAGATCTTTATTTTAGAATTTTTCAGAATTACTTATTGTATCAATTCTTCTATCTATCGATTCGTTCCCGAAAACATTTTTTAGGCTTTGCGTTTATTCATCATTAATACACTGTATTCTAAAACAATGTATGATCTATTCAATTCATAATTAATGTTACATAATGAATTCCACAACTTTAACATGAAATTTCTCTTGGGCATACGTTTTCGTAGTTACTTTGTTGTGCCATTAGTTGCTCCTGTGACGACGACCCTCAGACAAGATTTTGAAAGAAAAAGACTGTCCTAAGTCACTTTTCAATCCACAACACAAACTACACTTCTTACTCTTATTGCCCTATGTAATATGTATCAGTGTTGCCGAGGCTCTCCAACAGCAGAATAGCACCCCAGCAACGAAGGTTAACGCGAACTATCAATGCCTCTCCTTCAGTTTCATATCTTTGATATATATTGGGGCAAGATATCTCTATGGATAATATTTATTATTAGATATTTACTTATACCACCTAACATTCATTGCTGGGGTGCTATTCCACTATTGGAGAGCCTCGGCAGCAGGGCAATATGAGGCAGAAGTGAAGCTTGTGTTACGGAGTGATAACGTGCCGTAAGACAGTCCGTGCAGTCGCCATATTAATTAATTCATGGTGGCTTAGTGGTATACCACCTGCGTAGTAAGCACGAGGTACTGGGTGCGAATACCGGCCATGGCAAAAATTTTAATTCAGTGCCTCTTCTTCATATCTACATATTCACTTTGGATATGCTCGGTATTTCATAATATAATGTATAGGGGGGGGGGGTAACAACTAAAATACTATAGGTATGAATTTTGCATTTCTACAAACATTTTCACTGATACAATAAAATCACAGCTAATTTGAGAACATGCATTTCCAATCAGAGTACAATAATATTGTATGTAATCCCAGAGGACAGCAGCAATAGCAATTCACTAAAGAATAACCAAGTAATTTATACATAGTTTTCTGCAAATGCATCAATTTCTGACAAGTTCAACAACTGAAAGTAAGTAGTTTGTGAATCAATACTTTCACGATTTCCCATATATCACCTATTCAACAAAATGAATGTTTGTTTTCTTGGAACACGTTGACAATTTTCTATCTAATTCATTTCTAATATGCTTTTCATTGTGCTACAATGTAATATATAAAAATGAATTTCTGTTTATTTCTGCGTACTTTATGCGCTGCCGTACCATACACTTGATTGAGATGAAATTTTACGCACTTGATCATCGAAACATGTGGAAAGTCACTTTTTACGTTAAATTTTGTAGGGTGCTACGCACGAATTCGACAAAATCAATCTGGATCAAATTTTACCATTCAGAACAAGATGAACATCACCGTCTACCTAACATTTGATATTGTGTACAGGAGAGAGTACCTTGCATTAAACTTAGACGCCACTTCACTGATCACCATGAAAGTTAAAAAGCTATACAGGGTGTTACAAAAAGGTACGGCCAAACTTTCAGGAAACATTCCTGACACACAAAGAAAGAAAATATGTTATGTGGACATGTGTCCGGAAACGCTTAATTTCCATGTTAGAGCTCATTTTAGTATTTCTCTTTAAATGTAAATAAATATAATTCGTGCAGACAATTGTCAAAATACCCTATTGTTTCGTTAGTATGTACTGTACTTCCTCGATTCCCGCCAGTTGGCCCAATTGAACGAAGGTAATGTTGACTTCAATGCCTGTGTTGACATAGGACTCATTGCTCTACAGTACTTGCATCAACTGGTTAGTGTTCATCACGAACGTGGTTTTGCAGTCAGTGTAATGTTTACAAATGCGGAGTTGGCAGATGCCCATTTGATGTATGGATTTCTTCGAAAGTCTTCCTGTCGGGAAACCTTCGTTATGGAAATCTGTCTCGATACAAACGTACCGCGCCTCGGCTATTGCCCCGTGCTACTCGATAGGGCATCTGCCAACTCCGCATTTGTAAACATTGCACTGACTGCAAAACCACGTTCGTGATGAACACTAACAAGTTGATGATACGTACTGATGTGCTTGATGCTAGTACTGTAGAGCAATGAGTCGCATGTCAACACAAGCACTGAAGTCAACATTACCTTCCTTCAATTGGGCCAACTGGCGGTGAATCGAGGAGGTACAGTACATACTAACGAAACAATTGGGTGTTTTGACAATTGTCTGCACGAATTATTTCAATTTACATTTAAAGAGAATTACTAAAATGAGCTCTACCATGGAAATTAAGCGTTTCGGACACATGTCCACACAACATATTTTCTTTCTTTGCGTATGAGGAATGTTTCCTGAAAGTTTGGCCGTGCCTTTTTGTAACACCCTGTATAATTCTTCACAAATGGAGGAGACAATGGAGTGAGGCGGTGAATGAGGAGTTCTACAGAGTCGCGAGGAGGTGATTGGCAGAGAAAGGGGAAGGTTGAGTTGGTAGGGGGGTAGGAGGCAATGAACAGAGAGAGAAGATGAGATGAACAGGGAGAGACGAGGAGATAGGGAGAGAAGGCGAACAGAGGGAGTTAAAGGGAGGACAGATGTACTAACTAATGTCTGGAATGAATAAGTACCCTGACAGCACTAGACTTTCAACTAGTGTATTATAAAAAAATTCTCAGCAAACTTTGCAATTATTAAACCTGCAACAAATCTTCTGCAGTCTCTTTAATTTGATATGTTTTCGGTCCACCTGCAACAGAAAAAAATTATCCTATTAAAGCAATGATGACGTGAAGAGACTACTTCAAATATATCGAAATAACTATTTTGTTTTCTATTTTGCTGAGGACAATTTTGAAAATATCATGAAGCAGTAATTTTGTCCATTTACGCTAAACTAATATGCTTAATAACTTCTCAGTTAGAAATTACCATCTCAGTAAGTCAGTGCCAGAAATTCTTTCTTATCTTCACATTGCTTTCCAGTTTACTTATTTATTAGAGCATTCTGTGCAGCATGTCTTTGATTGAGACGGTTGGTTATTTGACCGAAATTATTCTGAGCAACATTGCACTAGGTTTTACCAGATTTAGTTGCTACAGGCATGGGTTGCCTTAGTGGGAGTGCAACAGATGTTACATACTTGAGATATCTGCTGAAAGCTGCTCCTTTTAAAATGCTTGTGCTGTATGTGGTGTCTGGTGAGAGACATGTCATTCAAGTCTCGTGTTATTTACAGATTTCTGTCCTGGTCCTGCATTTTTATTGCTTCTAATCTATGTATTAATTTTCGTCTCAGTGAATTGCAGATCATCTCAGTATATTTGTATAGAATTAAATCAGTTAGGTCAGAATAAATGTATCTGAAATGCAACACCAAATTTATGTGTGAGATAGTACGTTGTATAAAGACCACATGATAAAAATAAAGACCCACATGGAATAAGGAAGACGATAAATTATTATTGTACTGAGCTTTTCCTAGACATAAACACTGTTACATGCCACGTCATTGAATCAAAGAGGCTTGGATGTGCTGTTTTGTTATATAATTCTATGCTGCCTCCACAAATCACAAAAGCTGGCGTGGTAGCAGCAGTTGGTGTGAGCCAGACATTCCACAAAGATCGACCAGACGTCTTCGTAGGCGGAATAGGAGATCGTATGACCAAGGCAGAAATGAAGTTCAATGGACGAAAAAGTGGTGTTGAACGTTATGTGCCACTTCCTGTTACGTCGAGCATTTTCCTGTTACAACGTTCTGCAACCTCTGAAGGTATGGGAGGACAACCCTACTGGATTTGGTGCAGGTTTCGTCAGTAAAAACGATATTGTTCAGTTCAGTCGTTCATGTCTCTTGTTCATCGCACCACTGTTGACTCACACGCCTGTGGTGTTCATTTCTTGGTAAATGCAGAAATGGACGCCTTGTGAGCAGTGCATTCTGAAGCAAACGACATCAAACGGTACACAATGACGCTGCTCGTTGATCAAAACTGCTGTGATATCATTCGTGATGTGGCAGAGCGATTCGCTACTGTCATGTGCAGAATACGCCTATCCTCGCATGTAGTGAGATGGGGACAATCAGTCCCGTCAATCCATCATTCCTTGTGCTTCCTTGCCTGAGACACAATAATTAATTTCTCTGAAGGGTAATGTGTAAAACCTATACTTCCTCGGTCAAACTCCAAAATGAAAGATGACTGCCATCTTCTACGAAGCATATTGAATTTATCAAATACTAAATCAATGTCCAGAGACTTTTTTTTCGATACATATCGGAGATAGCAAAGAGAAAGAGAGGCATTGAATTGAAATTCCCCGGCCGCGGTGCTGAGGCGCTCCAGTCACGGTCTGCACGGCCACTACAGTCGGGGATTCGAATCCCCCCTCGGGCATGGATATTTGTGCCGTCCTTAGTATTAGCTAGTTTGTAAGTTTAAGGACTGATGACCCCGTAGTTAAGTCCCATAGACTTTACAAATATTTGAACATTTGAATTGAAATTTGCGCCACGGTCAGAATTCGAAACCGGGACCTACTGCTTACAAGGTAAGTGGTATATAGCCACTAAGCCATCGAAACGTAATGGACACCGCAATTGCATGGACTATGTTAAAGCACACAAACTTTAATTCTGCCTCCTGGTCCTGCCTCCCAGCCGCAACATAAATTTTAATTCAATGCTCCGAATTTAATATCTTTCACATTCTACATCTACATAGATACTCCCGAAAATCACATTTAAGTGACTTTCATAACCTTTCTCTAACGTTCCATTCTCTAATAGCGCGCGGGAAGAAAGAACACCTTAGTCGTTCCGTTTTCTATCTGGTTTCTCTTATTTTATTGGGATGGTCGTGTCTCCCTATGTAGGTGGGTGCTAGCAAAATATTTTCACATTCAGAACTAAAAGTCGGTGATTGAAACTTCGCAAACAGATCACGCCGCAATGAATAACGTCTTTCTTTTAATGATTTCCACCCCAATTCGTGCAACATTTCCGTGACGCTTTCCCCCCCGTAACGTGATAAAACAAAACGAGCTGCCCTTCTCTGAACCTTCTCAATATCTTCCGTCAGTCCCACCTGGTGAGGGTCCCACAAGGGGCAACAGTACTCCAAGAGAGGACGCACAAGTGTGATGTAGGCAGTCTCTTTGGTGGAGCTGGTGCATCTTCGAAGCGTTCTGCCAATGAAACGTAACCTTTGGTTCGCCTTCACCACAACATTTTCTATCTGTTCTCTCCAGTCTAAGTTGTTCGTAATTGTAACTCCTAGGTATGTGGTAGAATTTACGACCTTAAGGTTTGACTGATTTATCGCGTAATTGAAGTCAGCGGGTTTCTTTTAGTGGTCATGTGTATTACATCACACTTTTCATTATTTTGTGTTAATTGACAATTTTCGCACCATGTAGAAATTTTGTCTAAATCGCATTACAGTTGGATTTGATCCTCTGTTGACTTCACTAACCGATAAACGACAGCATCATCCGCGAACAGACTAAGGGAGCTATTCAGATTATCACCTAAATCGTTTATAAACTCAAGGAAGAGTAGGGGACCTAAGGCTATGCCCTATGTGAGCGACAAAACCGCGCGGATACAGCTACGCGACACTGCAGCTACAAGCAGCGACATTCGGCGACATGGTTGTGTGTCCGTGAGCGACAACTACTCGCTACAAGATGGCGGATAGAACCGATCAGTTGTTTGTAAAATTTGGCACCCGTAAACCGTAAAATAACAATAGCTCCAGAGTAATGCAACGAAGTTTTATTCACTTTGGGAAATAAAATGTAAAAAGAGTGAAGAACGGTGGTGGACTACTTCATTCATAACTTCAAATACGAAAATAGACAGTGAAGATCACCAACCAAATACGACGACGAGTACAGATACTTTAGAGTTTTTATTTTGTGACTACAAACCAGGAACAACTGAATAAGTCTAAAATGAGTCTTATTGTAAGACGACAGTTAACCATTTAATCTCGTGAGGCACCCTAGTTTTGTCTCTCTCTCTCTGGGGTGAGTTTGTTGTTACTACAAATGCTTAAAAAGGACACAAATGTAATTGTTCAAAACACGTTCATCATTGTGTAAATCATATTACCACTCAGAATAAAAACAAAAGATTGTCGTATTAGAAACAATTTATAAATTTAACTTCAGTCGTGAATTTACGCGACAGTTGTTTTCTGACACTTTTTATCCCAATCAAAATTCTTAATCATATGTACATCTGCACTTTTATATTATGTTATTTCAGAAAAGGTTGCAGTTTTATAAACTTCAAGGATTATTAGTTCGCAGAATTCTTGCAACATCCTTTATAACCTCGACAAGCAGACGATTCTCAACGGAATCGACACTTCGTCGCGCGTGCGTCAGCGACAAGATTCAAACGCGTTTGAATTTAAACATCGCCACTTGTCGGGGGCGACAGGCAGCGCGCCGGATGCAGCTCAGCTTTGACACTTCCGTAACTGTACGTGTGGTCGTATTTTGTCGCTCACGTAGGACATAACCTAAGGCAGCTATTCAGATTGGCTCCTAAATCGTTTATAAACACAAGTAAGAGTAGGGGACCTGTCATGCTTCCCTGGGGAACGCCAGATATCACTTCTGTTTTACTCGATGACCTACCGTCAATTGCTACGAACTGTGTCCTTTCTGATAGGAAATCGCGAATCCAGTTGCACAATTGGGGAGATGTTCCATAAGCACGCAATTTCGTTTTATTGAAGTTGTTTGCACAAGCCAGTGTCATAAAAGAATAATTCATGAATAACACGTTTTTTTTCATTATTGTTGTTTTAAAGCTAACATACAGTTAGCAGGCTGGCAACAGCTACATTGGCTGCTCTTCAGCCTTGTGAAATACGTATTACGACATGTAGGACATGAACATGATGAGAAAAATAAAATTTTGAGATTTAAAAACATATACAAGTTAAGATTTTGGATAAAAATTCGTAAGTTGACAATTAGATAGACATATATATGTAAGACAAATAGGTACAAGCAAGCGGAGATAAAAACACACACATGCATGAAAACTGTTCAGAACCACAGTGACGGTTAAAATTTCAGTGACACACACACACACGCACACACACACACACACACACACACATCGAAGATAGTTGATGGTTCACACGGTAAAAATCGTAGATTGTAGTTGTTGAGGCACTAGTTAAAATCACACTGAAGTGAAGTGGATTGGATAGGGAGGGGAGGAGGTCAGTGACTGACTGACGAGACCCTGATGGTGGGATAGGGGTAGCCAAGCGAGTGGAAGGAGATGCTGGGATAAAGGGGAGGGGCGCTGATGCTACGGAGATCAGGGCTGGTAGGATGGGTATACATCGGGACGAAGATCGTTATCCGGTAAGGGAAGGGTGTGGAAGTTGCCCTGGGAAAAGATATGGAGCGTATGTAGGTGAAGGCCGGGAGGGATATTGTGGTGGAGGCGTGGCAGAGGCCCGGGATTGCTGAGGAGTTGTGGGATTCTCTTTTTCGGGTAGTGTAGAGGATTCGGAAATGTTCGAGGTGTTGTAGGAGGGAGGGGAAGGGGATTAGGTCATAGAGGATCCGCTTGGGGGAAACGGAGGGCGTGGCACTCAAGAAATTGGAGGGTTTTGTAGAATGTGGGGGGGGGGGGTAGTCTGAGATCCAGGCGGGGAGGAAGGAGCAAAGGACAGGACTCATGATAGATTTATAGGTGTGAAGGATAGTGGAAGGGTTGAGTCCCCACGTCCGGCCGGTGAGGAGTTTAAGAAAGTTTAGGATGGACATTGCTTTTCCACAGAGGGATTTGAGGTGTGGGGTCCAGGATAGTTTATGGTCGAGGGTTAGGCAAAGGTATTTTAGGGTGGGGGTGTGGCGGATGGGATGGTGTGGAGGGTAGGGTAGAAATCGTGTAGACAGAAGGAGGTGATGGTACGAACTATGTTGATTGCCTGGGTTTTGTCAGGATTGACGGAGAGGAGCCACTGGTTACACCACGAGGCGAACTCGGTGAGGTGGGACTGGAGCAAAAACTGGGAACAGGAAAGGGAGGGGGCGAGGGCTAGGAAGGCGGTGTCGTCAGCATAAACGGAAGGCTTGGGTTGAGGCATGTCGGCAGAATAAAGGAAATAGAGGAGGGGAGAGAGGACGTAGCCTTGGGGCACCCCGGCGGAGGGGTAGAACAAACGGGAGTCGGAGTTGTAGACAGTGACATGGGAGGGGCGGCGGCTGAGGAAGGAAGCAATGAGGCGGACGTAATTAACAGGAAGGCCATAGAAGTGGAGCTTGAAAAGGAGACCGGAATGCCATACGGTCGTTGGCTTTTTGGGTATCAAGGGAGACAAAAATAGCGGGGCGACGGGAATTGAGCTGGATGTATAGGAGATGGGTCAGGCAAAGGAGTTGGTCGTCGTCAGAGGAGGAGGTTCGGAAGCCACATTGGAAAAGAGGGGGAACTGGTGGCGGTAGAGGTGCTCATGGATATGACAGGAGAGGATGGTTTCCAGGACATTGCTGAACACGGAGGTAAGACTGATGGGATGGTAGGATGAGGACTGGGATGGGGGCTTATCAGGTTTAAGGAACATGAGAATAAGGGAGGTCTTCCACAGGTCAGGGAAAAGCCACTAAAAAGGATGACATTGTAGAGGGTGGCAAGAATTTCGTGGAAGGAGGGGACCACACGTCTGACTGTTCCCTCTTTAGGTATCAGTTGCAGCTCATGCTACAAGCAACCATAATGTACTCCTGTCCTGAAATGCAAATCTCCTCAGAGCCAAGCTGGAAATTTCACCAGATTTGTGTGCTTTCTTCAGAGTCCTGCATTTTCGTTGTCCAGCTATGGAGCCACTTGTTGACATTTTCCACTGGGGCACAGGCGCTGGACGCTGCGGACGCGGAGGTGGGCGCCTCGTGGAACCGCACGAGCGCGGTGGCGGCGCTGCAGTCGGAGCAGGCGGCGGACGGCTCGTTCGGCGGCAGCGTGGCCACCACGGCGGACGCGCTGCTGGCGCTCAGCCCCAAGGGGCTGGCCTCGCTCAGAGACGTGGGCTGCACGCCGCACCGCCTCCCGCCAGGTAACGCCGCGCACCTGCTCACCAGCCAGTCTCCCCAGCTCTGAAAAGTTCCGCTCGCTTATAGCTCAAGTGCTGCTACTCACACAGGTGGCCTGCAGTTAACGTTTGGTAGTGAACCTCGACAGATAACCGAATGCATAGACAGTGGCGGCTAGTTCTATGTGCTCACTTTTCAGCGGACCCCCAGATTTACAGCTGGTTGCGAAATATACATACATACCTTTATACGAGGCGCGTCCAGAAAGTAAGTTCCGTTAGGTACTAAAATGAAATTGTACACAGATACAGAAGAAATTTTTATTGCACAAAATTCTACAACTCTTAAACTACTTTTCCACATAACTGCCGAAATTTTTCAGGCATTTGTCATAGCGTGGCACCAGGTTTTGTATACCTTCTTCATAGAAATCTGCTGCCTGTGTCTTCAACCAGTTGGAAACAGTTTCTTTCAGCTCGTCGTCATTGGTGAAGTGATGACCGCCAAGGAAAGACTCGAGATGTAAGAACAGATGAAAGTCGCTAGGAGCGAGGTCACGGCTGTACGGAGGATGGTCAAACACGTCCCAGCCAAGTCCCGTAGGAGGTTTTTCGTCACAATTTCATGCATCAGTGATCGTGAAATTTGGGGGAAGTCCATAGCGAGAGCACTAATTGTAAATTTGCAAATGGTTGTTAAAGGAAGGGAAGGTAGAAGGATAGGAAAGAAAGGATTGTCAGTGGCCGCATTTGGGCATTGATATTAAGCAATAGCGACAAGCGAAAAAAGTGAGCCGGACCGGGAATCGAACCCGGGTCTCCCGCTTCGGGCCAGCGGTCGCCTTAACCACTTGACCACCCGTGTTCGCCTCCCGTCCATCTCAAATTCTCACAAGTCGCACGCTATGTTTGTAGCGCCCCTATCGTCCATGCCCTCTTACACTCGCCATTACGGATTCCCGTGCGAGGTCGGACGTATGACCGCATCTGCGGTGAAATACCTTAAGCTAACTCCGGCGTCGCGTTTAAATACTTATTGTATTGGTGTGGTGTCTGTTCTTTCAGACGTCCGAAAGAACAGACACCACACCAATACAATGCACTAATTGTAAACCTACGGTTTTCCTGGATCTTGTCATCAATCGCGTGAACCAGTTCTTCTGTAACCAAAGGTGGACGCCCATTTCGTTCTTCATCGTGCACATCACTACGCCCGCCATTGAACTGTCGGACCCATCTTCTCACCATCGAATCACTCATCGCATTTGGTCCGTAAACATCGCAAATTTTCCGTTAAATTTCACTTGCTTTCACTTTCCTCGCATTCAGAAACCGAATCACCGACCTGATTTCACAGGCGGCGGGATTTTCAATCAACGCCGACATTTCAAACGAGCACAACAAAGCGTACGTAACTGACAGCGATCTCCAAGTGGCGCACGTTCTTCTCCTACGTCTACAGCGCATGTGTGGAGCTGCAATCGCAGCGCTGCAGCGGAGATAAATTGAAACGGAACTTACTTTCTGTACGCGCCTCGTATACTGGGTGTCCCACTCAACTTTTACCTTCCAGATATCTCTGGAACTACAACAGATATTGAAAAACTACTTTCACAGTAGGGGTTTACGAAAGTAAGTACAATGAGAAAGTCAAACACGTAAACACAATCTTCTGTTTCTTCTTAAATGGATACCCCATATTATTTCCTACACAATCAGTAGCATGAAAAAATCACAAAAAGAATGGCGCAGCAGAAGTTTCTACTGAAAAATGAATTTATTAATTTAAATTTGAAATGAAAGTGGTGACTGGAAAATATTTTCACATAATATGAATAAGAACGTTCCGAGAATTATATTGTAAGGAACTTAAGGATGAGAACCAGTCCCGTAATCTGTCAGTTTGACACGCAAAAATCAAACACGTTAATATTAAATTACTGTCGGAAGTAATTTACCAAAAATACATCTTACCATAAACCTGGCGGATGGCTAATATTCCGCGCCTGATGTTTAGCTACTTGGAGACCATTCCCAACCGGTTATGGACTTCATGCCACGATGGAGTTTTCACCGATGCAGTGTGCCATATTACCAGGCCAGAATTTTTCGTGACTGGTTTGAAGTGAATCATTTTGGCCAGCCAAAGCGCCCAACATGAATGTCATCAAAAATTCATGGGACAGCATCAAGAGGTCAGTCAAAGCACATAATCTTGCATCGGTAACACTTTCGGAAATATGGACAGGTACAAACGCAGTGTAGCTCAATATTAACAGTAGGGGAGTTCCAGTGATTTATTGAGTCCATGCCACGTTTATTTGCAACACTTGGTTGCACAAATCGGGCTATGACACGATATTAGGAGATACTGTATGCCACGACACTTGTCGCCTCAAGTATTTATCAATTTTTGCTTCCATCCTAAAATTACATTCAACATTGGTATTGTTAGAAGAGCTGCACATTAGGCATGCTACACATTTCCACTGTACATTTGAGAACGCTCTGACGAAGGACTGAATTGGAAGAAACATATTCAAGATCTCCTGAAACGTTTGAGTTCAGCTACTTATGCTAGGAGTCATTGCAAAATTTGGTGATATACATCTCAGTAAATTAGCTTAATACGCCTATTTTCATTCATTGCTTTCATATGGGATCATACTCTGGGGCAATTCAACATTGAGTAAAAAAGTATTCATTGCATAAAAGCGTGTAATCAGAATAATTGCTGGAGCCCACCCAAGAGCATCCTGCAGACATTTATTTAGGGATCTTCACTGTGGCTTCACAATACATATATTCACTCATGAAATTTGTTATTAACAATCCGACCCAATTCAAAAGTAATAGCAGTGTGCATAGCTACAACACTAGGAGGAAGAATGATATTCACTATTCAAGATTAATCTAACTTTGGCTCAGAAAGGGGTGAATTATGCTGCCACAAAAGTCTTTGGTCACTTACCAAGTAGCATCAAAAGTCTGACAAATAGACAACTAGTATTTAAAAATAAATTAAAGGAATTTCTGAATGGCAACTCCTTCTATAATGTAGATGAATTTTTAGATAAAACTTAAAAAAGTAATAAATAAAAAAAAAACAAAAAAATGTAATAAAAAATCCTTAAAATATTGATTGTCAAGTGTCGACAACATTTACTAGGCTAACACGTTCCACAACATTACGAAATGTCGTATATATGATCTATGGAACAAGTATTAATCTAATCTAAAAAAAATAGACTTCTAATTTTTATTCTGTTCTCAATATCTGTTGAGGAATTTCTACACCATACATATTACTTGGTCGAGCTTACCTCCTCGGCCGAGCTTACCATTTCGCTTTGGCGAGCTTACCACTTTGATCGACTGTACCACATAGTGGTACCAGCGAGAGTTGTTTGGATACAAGAAGTTAAATAGGTAGATGAACTCATTTTTATAGTACTTTTTTGCAATATTTTCGCAGATATCATAAGGTAGCGTCTGAGGATTGTGATACTCTGTGGACACATTCATGAATACAATACATTGAAAAATAAATATCTAGACATACAGAACAAGGATGTAAAATGCTAAGAACGTTAAACGTTTCCCCATAAACAGAATTGAGGCATCACTTTTCAGCACACTGCACTTTCACTCCCTAGAGATAAGGACATCCTGGAGAGTCACAAAAACTGCAGGTGGCACAACAGCAAATTTCCCATATGATGCTTACGAACCCACATCCCTCTCGCTATCTTTACCAACCCTCACAATGGTCCACAGCTGTTTTGTGAGTTCATGTGCACTTCTGAGAATTCTATTGTTCTTTGTGCATAATTTTTCTCATTATCTGTATACACTGATTATCTGCTGCAGTTTCCTTCAACTTCAGTGCTTTGCAGTTTTGTTCCAAATTCGTTATTACTGATTTGAGTATCCTTTTTGGCATTATCTCTTTGCCATTTGCAGTCCATGCAGGTGTAGTCCTTGTGCTGCATATAGGTCTGTCACTAGGAGTATTAGTAAAACAAGCATTGTGAAAGCCTTTCACTATTTTTGTTAGCTTTCTATTTGTGACTTTTTGCAGACAACGAATTGCTATGTAGGCTTCATTTCTTGCTACATCATTAGACCCTGCTCCGATAACCGCGAAATCTACGTCAACTTTTGCAGTTCAGAATTTTGAAATATTACACTCGTGGGGGCGCGTGGCCTTACTTTAACTTAAATTTCATACCCGTGTGGTGCTAAATTTTAAAATTTTTCTTGCACAGTAGTAATGAATATTTTAGGGTTACTAATCGATTATTGTCTTTAAGAATCAATGGACAGCCTTTCCACTGCTGCATCTCTAGATTGTTTTCCTTTTACAACGTTGTGAATAGTAATTTGTATCAGACATCTCGAATTTGTTTTTATACAGTTCTTTATAACGCAATTCATACTTCTGGAGTTCGTTAGTTAGTAATGATATAATTGTTTTCGAACACTTGAGTTACTTTCTCACTATTCTAGGTTCCTTCTTTAACTTTTCACTCAAGCACAAACGCTCTTGAAGCATCTGTTTTGATTTCATCCACATCATGATATTAACATTGTAAACAGTCACTACACTTTTCACTATGTTCGTTTCATTTACATCCGAATAGTGGCATTTCCTTCTACACTTCACATAACTAACGTTTTTTCCTACTTTTCTGTTACAGGACCACAGTTTATCGTGCGATTCTTCATTATTTCCGAAAATAGAATCCAACTTCTCTGAGTTGGTGGCGGCCATTGTTCACCAGTATCATAGTTCAGTAAATAACAATGCAAGTGGTGGTGACAGGTTTTATTGTAGTCTTTAGTTGTTTTTCTGTTCGTGGTGCAAACTGACGTCAGATAGATACAATGGACTACATAAGTGAATTATGTTTAACCATGACTGATTTAAATATCAACAATAATACATTTCCTTGAGACAACAGTGTCTCGTTATACCAAAGGTATTAAACATAAGGAGAGGCACTGAATTAAAATTTGTGCTGTGGCCAGGATTCGAACCCGGACCTCCTACTTACTAGGTAGGCGCTTTAGATCACTCAACTAACACAGCGTTGTAGCCAAAGCGACTACACGGACTGTCTGAAAGCACGTCTCCCTCCACACCACATACTTTAATGCTGCCTCAATGTTCCCTGTGAAATGCGTATAAAATTGCCAGGGAGACGTGCCTTAAGATAGTCCGTATAGTCTCTTTGGCTGCAATGGTGTGTTAGCTGAGTGGTTTAAAGTGCCAACCTAGTAAGTAGGAGGTTCCGGGTTCGAATCCTGGCCACAGCACAAATTTTAATTCAGTGCCTCTCCTTATGTTTAATACAAGACTGATTTGTGGAGTTTAAGCTAAGATTGATCAGCCCTTGAAAATTACTGCCTGGCATTTCCCGGGTATTTATTTATTCCAGTACTCTGTCAGTCTATATTCTTCTTCTTCTCTCTCTCTCTCTCTCTCTCTCTCTCTCTCTCTCTCTCTCTCTCTCTCTCTCTCTCTCTCTCTCTCTCTCTCTCTGATCGTTCCTCCTCTTCATCACTTGACACATCTATTCATCGCTTTCCATCTCCTCTACCACCTCTGCCCATTTCCTCCTTTGCCTCTTGTTCTTTGTCTGTGTCGACTTCCCTCCCTATATTTTCCTCCACCTATTGTTGCTTTTGCTCTCCTCTACCATAACCACACCACCGCCGCCGCCGCTTCCTCCCCATCCCCCTCCTCCTGTCCCTCCTACATCAATACCCTGTCTCTATGTATCTCCTTCCACCCTGTTTCTGATGGTACATGTAATCAGGAATAACATGTCCGGCATCATGTATTTAGTGCAATCTTCCGTTAATTATGGGTCCATCTCCTCCTCAGCTCTCATCCCGACTCCTCAGGACAATTGTCAAACATTCGAAAACATCCCAGATCATTGTGAAGCATTTAGGAACGTTATGGAACGTTTTTGAATGTTCTTGAATACTCTCAGATGTTCTGAAATGTTTCCGAATACTCTCAAATTTTCTGGAATGTCCTACTAATTTCTGGAGAGTGACACTTCCCAGCCCTTAAATGTTAAAAATTACACCCTTCCGGTTAAAACGGGAACCTTCTTCGTACTGTGGGAAGAAGCAATACGACTGCTGACAGCCAGTTACTAACCTGCTTTCTGACATGTTCTCTTCACATGTGTATCCCAATAGGTGGTCGCTGACTCGTTCAGTATTGGTGGGTGAGTCTGTAATTGTGGTTGGATTCTTCTTGTCTATTTACCTTGCGGTAAAGAGCACTCGTTTTTATATATTCCGCTGCTTATTACACTTTGCCATTACTACCACCCTGCAAAAACTTGTCGTATGAAATACTTAAACATCTTAAAAGCCAGTTGGTTAAGTATAATTGCTCACGATGGCTTCCGTCACCCCCACTTTTAACATGATCACCTTCCATGGCTCACGAGCGCTACCGAAAAATGATGCTGTGTGTTCTTGTGTTGCAATCCGTTGTTTGGTCATCCTGTCAGAAGCTCGGCGTCCCATCAGTCTATCCTGGGTCGGTCTCTGACTCAAGCTGAAGGGTTTCATGTGGGATAAAGGGTCGGTCAAATGTTTCTCAGGTGGCATAACACAAACTCTGAAAATGCTCATTCAGTACATTAGCAAACACATTTGGGATCTTCTGCATGGCGATGGGAATTCAAACACTCTTAGAGGATGATATTGCAGTTTTATTTACCTAACCAGTTGCAACCTCTTCCATAACACATTTAAACTGTGTTAAAACCGTAACTTTCTTGTAGTATATAAAGTCTTACACACAGATGGCCGACACTAACGTATTCCCACAGTGAAACTCTTGCTGTATATAAAAAAAGTTCTCGTACTTTACATCACATTGGCAACTGAGTACTTAGATTTACAACAACTTCTCCTCACAAACTGCTGCTCATATTGTACCACAAAAATGCTCTGTTCTGCTCTATCTAGCTGGCAGACGCCATGCGGCTTAAATAGAAAAACATCTGCCTGTGACCTCACGTCAGGTGACTCTTCACAGGCTCACAAACATCTAACCTCCATGAAAATTTCTATATTTCTATCACTAAATGTTTCTCAAAATGATTTAATAAGTGCATAGAAATTCGTTAATAATATTCTAATGAATTTACAAGTAGTTATTAGCCTTCAATAAATAACAATAAAAACAAATTTTTATAAAATTACTATCTTCTCAAGTATAGGCAGTGGGTCGTATCTTTACATCATGAGTGTCTTTGCCTCAAAACACCAACATCCTATGACATTTCGGACATGTGCGTTACGGCTACTACAATACAGATTTTTACATGGCAAGTTAATAAATTTCAAGGTAAGATTTCGTAAGTTTGTAGTTAATGCAGTAATTCCTATAGCGTTGGCGTGTGCAGATTTACGCAAAACAAAATATACAGGGTGTTTCACTAAGTGTGTTTGCCTCTGTAACTTATAAAATAATAGGTGACGGGAAATTTTAATGCGGTAGGTCAACACAAGAAATGTTACACTTTCTGCTGAGCTATGAACGTAGTTTATTGTATCATTTTCCTAAGAGTTACAGCACAAAGATATAATTTTTTAAATGGAACAATAGTTTTTTTTTTTCTATCGTGCATTGGATTCGTTGAAACCAGCTGCGTCCAAATCAATTTAAACTACATTCCTATCACTGTTAGTTTGGGAGCTCAACCCTTCAAAGTTTCAGGGGCAGATAGCACAAACGCTGCGCATAATGCAATGCGCCTTCTAAATGTGATGCGGCCGAGTTGTAACGTCGCCGGTGTCACGGAGCGAGAAGCTTCCTCGATGCGCTGTTAGACTGCCGACTGTCGCCGCACGCGGCCGTATACCCGACAGTTGGAGCCACACAAACAACCGGGGCTCAATATACCACAGTTCAAAATGTTCAAATGTTTGTAAAGTCTATGGGACTTAACTACGAGGTTATCAGTCCCTAAACTTACAAACTACTTATGAACTACTTACAAACTAGGACGGCACAAATATCCATGCCCGAGGGGGGATTCGAACCCCCGACCGTAGTGGCCGTGAAGACCGTGACTGGAGCGCCTTAGTCTCCTCGGCCACCGCGGCCGGCTATACCACAGTTACTGACATCGGATGACGATGGCATACACGAACAACGAGTACGTTGACATGTTGCTGATGCTCGGCGAGTGCCGACACGATGCCACTGAAGCAGCCACGGCGTATGCCGTGAGATATCCTAGGCGAAGAGCCCCGGCAGCCATTACGTTCTTACGTGCCGAACAACGACTTCGGAAAACAACGACTTGGTAATGCGCCGCAGTAACAGACGAAGACCTGCAAGAAGTGAGGAGTTGTTTGTTTTAGCTGCACTACACCACGATCCTCATCTCAGCTTACGAGCTGTTGCTGCAGTCGCTGGTGTCAGTCTCACATCTGTGTGGCGTATAGAACACGGGCACAGGGCCGGCCGCGGTGGCCGAGGAGACTGAGGCGCTCCAGTCACGGTCTGCACGGCCACTACGGTCGGGGGTTCGAATCCCCCCTCGGGCATGGATATTTGTGACGTCCTTAGTATTAAGTAGTTCATAGGTAGTTTGTAAGTTTAGGGACTGATGGCCCCTTAGTCGAGTCCCATAAGCTATACAAACATTTGAACATTTGAACGGGCACGGGTTTCACCCGTACCGCCTGTCACTGACACAGGAGCTGCTTGGGAACGATTTCCGTGCAAGAGTGACATTTTGTGAATGGACCATGAGTAATTTCACGCTGGAGTCTTTACAAAGTATTATGTTCTCTGATGAGTCCACGTTCACAAATTATGGTGCAGTGAATCGCCATAACATGCACTACGGGGCGCAAACAATCATCGATGGGTACGACCTGTCGACCGTCAACGTAGGTGGTCTATTAACGTGTAGTGTGGAATCCTTGGGGATGCAATCATCGGTCCACACTACTTCCCAGGTACACTGACAGGTGAGTTATATCGCGCTTTTATAGCCGACAGTTTGGGTGGTCTCCTTGAACATGTGTGTCTACACACGTGAGTGCAGCACGATGGTCACCCAGCCCATTCTGCGCGTGCTGTTGTGGAAGAACTAAACAACAGGTTTGCAGGAAGATGGTTGAGGCGCCATGGTCCTCATCCATGGCCCGCAAGGTCGCCCGATTTAACACCAGTAGATTTCTTTTTGTGGAGATATCTTAAGGATCGTGTTTATGTCACTGAGCCCACATCCCTAGATGATCTAAAACGACGCATCGAGGGCGCATTTCGCCCCGTCACACCGGCGATGTTGCATCTCGTCCGCAGATCCTTTCGACGGCGCATTGCATTATGCATTGAGGAACATGGACACACATTTGAACATCTCATGTAAATCAACTTCCCACCGCTATAACATCCATCACCCACCATGTATTATGTACAGCGTGTGGTATCTGCCCCTGAAACTTTGAAGGGTTGTAGATCCCAAACTGACAGCGATAGGAATGTAGTTTAAATTGATTTGGACGCAGCTGGTTTCAACGAATCCAATGCACGATAGAAAAAAAATTGTTCCATTTAAAAATTATATCTTTGTGCTGTAACTCTTTGGAAAATGATACAATAAACTATGTTCATAGCTCAGCAGAAAGTGTAACATTTCTTGTGTTGACCTACCGCATTAAAAGTTCCCATCACCTATTATTTTATAAGTTACAGAGGCAAACACACTTAGAGAAACACCCTGTATGTTCTTTTAGTATTCAAATTGCGTACGTAAACATACTTTTACAATCAATATGTCATTCGTTACAACAAAATTTATCGTTTTGAATGAGTGAAAAGTGCGAAAAAGTATGTAAACTACGTAACTGACAACTTTGGCATGTTAAGAAAGTGACAGAACCCTGTGGATTGTTACAAAGCTCTTATGTGGCAGCCCCCAGCTGACCTCGTCACGCCACTGGTGTGTGCCCTTACTGCGCCACATTGCGTTCTGGAGCACTGCCCGTTTACATATCACCGTTCGCAGGCCCTGTGACGTTCGAGTTCGGCGTGGACTCGGCGCCGCTGTCGCCGCCGCTGGCCGCGACCACGCCCCCCGGCCGCCCCGACGCCGGCTCCAGCGCCGGCCCCGGCGACGACGCCGTGACGTCATCAGGCGGCAGCGCGCGCAACTCCAGCCAGCAGCCGGACGAGGTGGCCGTCACCTACTCGCTGTGGGTGGGCACCGACGTCTCCGAGAACTACACGCTGACGCTGCGGCCCCCCAGGAACGCCTCCTTCTACAGCGTCATGATGCTCGCCGCGCAGCAGGACGAGCACTACCAGTGAGTCATTGAACAGTTCCTAGAGCTGTGACAGGCACCTCAATAGACAGTGCTTAGCTTCCGGCCACAGCCTCCGTCCTAAAAGGAATACGTACTCTCATTCATACAATGGGCTGTTTCAATGCAGCATCCAGAGGTGACGGCTGTCCTTGTCAGGCTGGTTTCGTTGACAATTTTGTTGGTCCTGACAAGAGCCACTCGGCATTGTCGTTCACCGTGGTGACAGAACCAGCTACCGGAGAGTTTTGTCCGTTTATTATCATTCGAGAGGGTGGAAGAGGGGCTCGCTCCATGACCTCATCTCTCACACATCCACACGAAGCAGTTCCTAGAGCAGTGACAGGCACATCAAAAACTCTCTCTCTCTCTCTTTCTCTCTCTCTCTCTCTCTCTCTCTCTCTCTCTCTCACACACACACACACACACACATAGCTTACGGCCACAGTCAGAAAAAGAATACATACTCTCATTGAAACCTAAGTCGAAACAAGGCCCCTGGAGTAGATGACATTCTCTCACAGCTACTGAAGTCTCTGGGAGAGCCAGCCATGACAAAACTGTTTCACCTGGTGTGTAAGATGTATGATACGGGCGAAGTACCCTCAGACTTTAAGAAAAATATTATAATCCCCATTCCAAAGAAAGCAGGCACAGACAGCTGTGAAAACTACAGAACCATAAGTTTAATAAGTCATGGTTGCAAAATATTAACACGAGTTATTTACAAAAGGATAGAAAAGTTGGTAGAAACCGACCTCGGGGAAGATCAGTTTGGGTTCAGGAGAAATGCAGGAACACTGCAGGCTATACTCTCTTTACGGCTTAACCTAGAAGATAGATTAAGAAAAGGCAAACCTACATTTCTAGTTCTGGTAGATTTGGAGAAGGCTTTTGAGAATGTTGATTGGAATAAACTCTTTCAAGTTCTGAAGCAAGCAGGAGTAAAATATAGGGAGCGTAAGGTTATTTACAACTTTTACAGAAACCAGACAGCGGTTGTCAGAGTTGAAGAGCATGAAAGGGATGCTGTGTTTTGGAAGGGAGTAAGACAGGACTGTAGCCTTTCTCCAATGCTTTCAATCTGTACATTGAGCAAGGTATAAAGGAAAGCAAGGAGAAATTTGGAGAAGTAATTAAGCTTCAGGGTGAAGAATTAAAAACATTGCGTTTTGCCCATGACATAGTAATTCTGTCACAGACAGCAAAGGACCTGGAATAGCAGTTGAACGAAATGAACAGTGTGCTGAAAGGTGCATATAAGAAGAATATTAACAAGATCAAAACTAGGGTAATGGAGTTCAGTCTATGAAAATCAGGTGATTCTGAAGGAATTAGATTAGGTAACGAAACAATAAAGGAGGTAGATGAGTTTTGTTACTTGGGCGGTACGATAACAAATGATGGTCGCAGTACAGAGAATATAAAATGTAGAATGGCAATGGGTAGAAAAGCGTTTTTGAAAAAGAGAAATTTGTTAACATCTAATATTGATTTAAGCCTAAGGAAGTCCTTTCTGAAGCCATTTCTGTGGAGTGCTGCCTTGTATGGGAATGAAACTTGGACGATTAACAGTGCGGACAGGAAGAGGATAGAGGCTTTTGAAATGTGGTGCTACAGAAAAATGCTGAAGATTAGGTGGGTGGATTGCTTAACTAATGAGGAGGTACTGAACAGAATTGGGGAGAAAAGGAATTTCTGGCATACCTCGACTAAAAGAAGGGATCGATTGGTAGGACACATTCTTAGACATCGAAGAATCGTGAATTTAGCGTTGGAAGGAAGTGTGTGGGGTAAAAACCTCAGAGGAAGACCAAGAGATGGATACAGTAAGCAGATTCAGACAAATGTAGGTTGCCGTTCTTATGTAGAGTTGAAGAGGCTTGCTCAGGATAGGGTATTGTGGAGAGCTGCATCAAACCAGTCTCCGGACTGAAGACCACAACAACAACTCTCATTAACACAAATGGCCGTTCCAAATTAGCAGCCTGAGATGACGGCTTCCCTTGTCAAGTTTGGTTTGTTAACGGTTTTCTTGGCCCTCACAAGAGCCATTCAACATTGTCGTGGTAGCTGACAAAGCTGGAATATCACCATGGTGACAATGTAGCGCCTGCTCTTCTGATGATTGGTTGGGGAAGACGCAAATGGAACAAGATTGTGCAATTAATTAACCTGTGTGTATTCCGCTTTCCAGTTAACTGCCTTACCTGTTAATTTTCTGTTGCTGTGATCGTTGACAACACTGGACCTTTTCTCTTTCTTACAGGTGTTTCTGTTATTAAATAAGTGAATAAAAATGATAGAAATGGGGGAAGGCTACAGACCAGAATCGAACATGAGTTCGATCCGTAACACGGCGCTCCAGACCGCTCGGCTACTCCCACACGGCCATTTCATTGTCATTGACACCCAAATCGCCGAAGTGGCGTCCGTCAAAACAACTTGCACCAGGCAGGCTAAACACTACTCCAGTTGGGGGTCTAACGACCATAAATGCCACACGATCATCGTCATCATCTGAGTGTGTACTTCTGCGCAGGTTCGAGGCGACCGAGTGGCCCAACGGGCACTACGTGCACACGCTGGCGGGCCGCAAGGAGGAGCCTGCCAGCTACCTGTTCTGGCTGCTCTACCAGACGCCCTCGCTGCCGGACCCCGCCGACCCGCCGTCCAACCAGCTCATCACGCCTGTCGGTAGGTGCCGGCACCGACACCTCACGTACTACATATCTACATCTACAACCATACTCCGCAAGCCACCCGACGGTGTGTGGCGGAGGGTACCTTGAGTACCACTATCAATTTTCCCTCCTATTCCAGTCACGTATTGTTCGCGGAAAGAAGGATTGTTGGTATGCCTCTGTGTGGGCTTTAATCTCTCTGATTTTATCCTCACGATCTCTTCGCGAGATACACGTAGGAGGGAGCAATATAATGCCAAACTCCTCAGTAAAGGTAAGTTCTCGAAACTTCGACAAAAACCCGTACCAAGCGACAGAGCGTCTCTCCTGCAGAGTCTTCCACTGGAGTTTAGCGATCATCTCCGTAACGCTTTATCGATTACCAAATGATCCTGTAACGAAGCGCGCTGCTCTCCGTTCGATCTTCTCCACTTCTTCTATCAATCCCACCTGTTACGGATCCCACACTGGTGAGCAGTATTCAAGGGCGAACAAGTGTACTGTAACCTACTTCCTTTGTTTTCGGACTGCATTTCCTTAGAATTCTCCCAATGAATCTAAGTCTGGCATCTGCTAAAGAAACTGCCTGAACAACACTTGCGCGTCCTATTTTGGAGTACTGCTGCTCATTGTGTGATCCCCACCAAGTGGGACTGACAGAAGATTTAGAGAAAGTTCAGAGAACAGCCGCTCGTTTTGTATTATCGCGATATAGGTGAGGAGGGGGGGGGGAGAGTGTCATGGAAATTATGCTCGAATTGGAGTGAAAAATCGTTTAACAGAAAGGCGTTATTCGTTGAGACGAGATCTATTTGCGAATTTTCTTTTTCCAACTTTCTCTTCCAAATGCGATTTCGCTAGTACCTAACTGCATAGCGAGAAAATAAGAGAATATGCATATATTAATTCGCAATATGTGAGAATTTCCGACTTTAGCTTCTCTTCTTCAGTTGGTCTATCACTTTATAACATACGAAAATTTGTTCCGGACCAGGACTCGAACTCGGGTCTCCCGCTTTTCGCGAGCGGTCGCCTTAACCACAAGGCCACCCAGGCACGCTTCCCGGCCAGATCGAAACTTCCGTATGTTATACTTGTTTACTTCCCTTAGTGCTCGCACGTGGGTGGCCGAGTGGTTAAGGCGACCGTTTGTGAAAAGCGGGAGACCTGGGTTCGAGTGCCGGTTCGGCCAAAATTTTCACATGTTACAAAATGATAGACCAACTGAAGAAGAGCAGCTAAAGTCGGAAATTTTCGCAAATTCGGAATTAATGTATGTTTATTTAACATTTATAGCTGCGGACCATCAGCAACATCTGATCGTTAAGAACAGACGTATCATGGTAAATATGACAGCCGAGACAAGATAAAGATGGTGTAGCATGTCTCTCTCCGTCGCGGGAATCACGCTGAACTATCACTACCTAGAGAGAATGTGAAGGAACTGAGATACCGACAGCCGTATGTATAATAAAATATTTATTGTATCACAACCGGTTTCGGCATTCCACTATGCCATCTTCAGGTCCCTACATCGGAGCATAATATCCATAAGTAGATATACTAAAACTTGATTCGTGGTCTTCTCTTAGTGGGAAACAACAACAACAACAACAACAACAACAACTGTTGTCATCAGTATAGGTCTATTGAGGTAAACGATCTGAGAGATTAAAGACTGATATTTTATGTCAATAAGTCATGACTTGATCGTTATTAAAGTCTAATTGACGAAACCACGCAAGCATTGTATTAAGATACAATAAACGCATTTTCACATGTACGGTAAAGTTCTCAAGTCACTGAATATGTAACTTTTTTATGAGTATTTATTCCTATGCTACCTTTAGTTCCCGGCATGCCCATGTGTTTATTTCAAAGATTTTCAGTTTCTTACAGTGGATCTCTTTGACCTATACGACCGCCATGTTTGACGCAAATTGAACGCCATGGTTTTTCTTTTCTTTCTCTTTTCTTTTTTTGATAAAAGCTTTTAATATTATAGATATTCAAAGATAAAACATAAAATCAGTTTAATCATACATTAAAATTATACACACACTATCTGCTACTGATAACTTCATAAGAGTATTACCTTTCAAATTGTGGAAATTTCGCTTCCTGGGCGTTGGTAGTAAGATTTTTCTCATTTGAATATTTTGTGGATGTCGAGATATACATTTTATAAATTACTCCAGGTGGTCTGAAGAAGGCAGCTTCTTTATTTATACAGGTTATGTGAAAATCTATTGAAACGGGTTATGGGAAAATAAAAGAATTTATAAATTACAGCGATATTATGGCAGAAAAATATTATTAATACTACAAATAACGATCGCGGTTTACGAAATGTGCAATTTATATGCTAAATATGCACAGAAATATCTGTACAATTACTGTCCTTATGTAATCTTAGTTGTCTATCTTCAGACATTTGTCTCCCATTGAGAATTATCAATCACGTCCTAAAGATAAACAAACATCACGTTTCACATACAACTAATCGCTATGAAAGTGTGAATGACGAAACTGTGCAAGCATCGTATTATGAAGCAATAAATACATTTTCAACTGAATTCGTAAGTCACAGAATATTTAGCTCTTCCTAAGAGTATATATTGTTCTATTTCGCGGATTTTTATTCACTGCCACGCACCTTAATGAATTATACATCTAAAGCTTCATCGTGAGACCCATTCATGAAAACAATACGTAAATCCATTCAGTAGTATTAGAGGTCATCTAGGATAGATAGACGTGGCGGGAAACTTTGTTTTATAATATTTATAGATACATTCTAAGCCACTTTATATGTCGTCAAACACGCAGTTTTTTTATGTTATCATACGTCAAAAACACATTAATGTAATCGGCAGTGGCGTCCGAGTTTATTTTCTCCTTCCTGTGTGTAGGAACGATGATGGCGTTGGCAGAAAAGTTTGAGCAGGTGTACAGATACGATACCAGGTGAGATACTAAAACGTCTGAACCTTGAAGGACTAAGAGAAATATTGACATTATGTAACAAAATATATGACAATGGAAAATGGCTAGGACTTCATGAAAATGTCAGTTAAGGTCGCAAAAAGTTTTTACAATATGCGAACTTGACTGACATTTTTATTTCGAATCATATATCAGTTCGCTGCTTTCCTGATAGAAAAACAATGATTTGTAAATTCATTCGCGAAAACTATGTTATACATCATTAATAAAATACTAGAAAATGTAATGCAGGAGAATCTGTCTGAAGATCAGTTTGATTTCATATAGAATACAGACATGAGAGATGCAATAGAACTATTGCGAATTTTGGGAAGAAAATTTATTGAAAGGTATAGAAGCTATATAAGGTTTACATGTCTGGAAAAGTCTTTTGATTATGTGAACTGTAATTATACAAAAGAGAGTGGATTGGAAAACCAAAAGGGACAATGAAAGTCAAGAGAAGTCATTAAAAATAAAGGAAACATTTCTGGAAATCAAATCAGTATAAGGAAACAAAAGAAATGGTATGAAATCAAGAAGACAATGCTGAACTGAGGAGTATTAGAACAAGTGCAGAGCTTCAGATACCTAGGAAGCAGAATAGAAATGGGCTGCAAGACAATACAGAATTAAAACCAGGATAGTTATATAGAAAAAGTTGAATTTTCTGCTGCGAATGTACAAAGATGTGAGGAAAAGAGTAATAAAATGTTTCGTATGGAGTGTTCTTCTGTATGGTGCTGAAATATGGACGTTGAGAAAGGAAGACAAGGCAAGGCTGCATGCTTTTGAAATGTGGATATGTCTTAGGATGGAAAGAATAAGCTAATTGGACAGAGTGAAGAATAAAGAGTTACTGAGAAGAACGGGGGGTGGGGAGGGAGAAGGAGACAATTACTGGGTGTAATGAAAAGTAAGAAACGAAACTGGGTTGGGCATATATTAAGAAAGAAGGAAGAACTTGCGGAAACAGTGATAAAGGGCTATGTGGAAGGAAACGCAGTTTGCCCTCCATATGAAGTGATAAGTGCCATCGACAAGGGATCTCAAATCGATTCCATATGTCTGGATTTCCGGAAGACTTCTGATACTGTACCTTACAACCAGCTTCTAATGAAATTGTGTGCTTATGGAATATCGCCCCAATTGTGCAACTGGATTCACGATTTCCTATCAGAAAGGACCCAGTTCGTAGTAATTGACGGTAAGTCATCGAGTAAAACAGAAGTGATATCTGGCGTTCTCCAGGAAAGCGTTATAGGTCCCCTCCTCTTCCTTATGTATAAACGATTTATGAGACAATCCGAATATCTCCCTTAGACTGTTCGCGGATGGTGCTGTCGTTTATTGGCTACTGAAGTTAACAGAGAATCAAAAGCAACTGCAAAGCTATTTAGACAAAATTTCTACATGGTGCGAAAATTGGCAATTAACACTAAATAATGGAAAATGTGAAGTAATACACATTACCACTAAAAGAAATCCGCTGAACTTCAATTACACGATAAATCAGTCAAACCTAAAGGTCGTAAATTCTACCAAATACCTAGGTGTTACAATTACAAACAACTTAGACTGGAGTGAACAGATGGAAAATATTGTGGAGAAGGCGAACCAAAGGTTAAGTTTCAGTGGCAGAACGCTTCGAAGATGCATCAGCTCCACCAAAGAGACTGCCTACATCACACTTCTGCGTCCCCTCCTGGAGTACTGTTGCCCAGTGTGGGACCCTCACCAGGTGGGACTGACGGAGGACATTGAGAAGGTTCAGAGAAGGGCAGCTCGTTTTATCACATTACAGGGGGGGGGGGGGAGCGCGTCATGGAAATGTTGCACGATTTGAGGTGGAAATCATTAAAAGGAAATAAGAGGAATCAGATCGAAAACGGAGCGATTTAGGTGTTCTTTCTTCCCGCGCGCTATTAGAGAACGGAACGGTAGAGGAAGGTAATGAAAGTGGATAATGAACCCTCTGCCAGGCACTTAAATGTGATTTGCAGAGTATATATGTAGATGTAGGTGTAACTGAAAGAGAAGGCGAAGAATAAATAGCAGACCCTTGATGATGTGATAAATGGTAGTACATGGAAGCAAAGAAAAGTAGGAAATGGAGATGCAAAGGATCTGCAAATATAGCAAAAAAGGTGGTGGTGGTGGTGGTGGTTGTGGTGGTGAAATTTGGTGGGCATGAAGGGGAAAGGGGGAGATTGGAGAAAATGGTTTCTGATATAAAATAACTTCTCCATTCTCTCACTATGCACATGATTATTTATTTATGTATTTATTTATTTGTTTATTTAGCCTGATCAGCTTAGGGCCATCAGGCCCTCTGTTACATCGAACCAGGGTTTTACACATACAGAATTTCTTTACATGTGAGTTGCCTATAACATAACAATGATTTTTACAGATAAACAATTAATAACATAATTTATACAAGCTGATTACGTGTAACAGGATGTAAATAAAAGGTATTGACTTAATTCTAATAGGATTAATACTAGTAGTACCACAGAGACACCTTCTGCTGCTGTTGGTGTAATAATAGAAGTAACAACATTGATATTAGCAGATACAAGATGTACTTTTGAATATATCGAGACTGGTTAATGCATGGCGAATTCTGACAGAAGGAAGTTAAGAAATCTATACCTGGCGAGAGCAAATGGCAGTAAGAGAATATCTGGGAGGAGGAATGAATGTGACGTACCTGGACCGTATGGTATTAAAGACTGGCGTAATTATTGCTTTAGTAGATAATCCATTAACTGTCGTTTGAAGCTGGCAGTGTTATTCAGTTCTCTGATATACTGAGGTAGATTGTTCCAGGGTCTGGTTCCTGCTACTGAAAAGGATTTTGAGAAACCGGCTGAGTGATGGATAGGGACAGAAAGGGTTTTGCTCTGACAGGAACGAGTAGTTGTGTTATGTTGATCAGATACGAGTGTTAAGGTCGAGGAAAGATATGAGGGATAGTGTACGTTGATAAGAGAGTAGAGGAAACAGAGTGTATGAACATTTCTGCGCTTGTCAGCACGGAGCCAGAATAGTTGCTTATAAGATGGTGAAATGTGATCAAAGATACGAATGTTACATATATATTGAACGCAGGCATTCATGATTAGTTCCAGACGTCATGAGCTTTCCCAAGAAAGACCTTGCAAGATAACATCACTGTAATCAATAATTGGAATTACAAGTGTTTGTATAAGTTTCTTGATGTGTGTGTGTGTGTGTGTGTGTGTGTGTGTGTGTGTGTGTGTGTGTGTGTATTTTGCCTTCACTCTTTTTCTCTGAGCATAATCACAGTTTTGAAATCATCTCGACTAATTCTGTGCCCTTTGCTTGTCTGCAGGCGTGGACGGTATGTTCGTGGACGATGGCGACCACTACCTGTTCTGGTACAAGAAGCTGTAAAGGCTGAAGGGCTCAACGCCGTCTTCTCTTCCCTTCTCGCCGATACCCTTTTCCGGGTTTTCCTGTTTTCAACGACAGTTCACAACTCGTTTTTTGACAAGCTAACAAAAAACCTATAACGAACTTTTTTTTATTGCAACTTATCATTACTGCCATTTTTAATACACATCACTCCATCTCCAAAGAGGTGCTGAAACTAGGTTGTCGTAATTTCCATAATTTTGCTACTGACATTATAAATTCGTCATTAAATTAGACGAATAACATTGTTGTTTTACGGAATATATAAAAATATACTTATCATAGTCAGTTCCCCGAGATTTATATTGAAACATTTTCGCTAACATTTTTTACCACAAACCCTGTGGGTTTTCATTCTCTTCGAGTGAATTACTTTCATATCCATCATTTCGTCATTACACATATTGCATCTTCCCCAAAACACTCTGATATAACAAAATTGTATGAAAGAACTCTATAAATACACATGTTTAAAGTAGATTCCTCTAAATACACCTAAGTAGTAAAAATAAGCTCAGACGTTAAAACTCGGCACGGGAGGCTTGGTTTAACTTGTTTCGTTGAAGTACGGAAGAAAACTCTGATCACACAACTAATCTCCAGTTTTAATAGTCTGACGTTAAGCTCATTGTGAAATTACATATTCTATACAGTATTATAAGTTCCGACATGTCTATGATACGCTAGTGGAGAGCAGAGAAAACCAAAATTACATAGCAACCCTCTCTTGTGGCAAAACTGATTCAGCAGTCCTTTCATTATAGTCTATATTGTATGACTCCAGCTACAATACTATCTACATTCAGCAATGCAGTTTTCATAGATATTAATATGAAGGCTAAGAATATAACAATGAAATGCGCCTTCTAATAATTATGGGAGGCTACTGAATATATTTCGTTTCTAACAATGTCCTCATAATTTTTAACCTGAAAACCTGCAATTAATTCCAATTACTTGCACGTTTTACCAGATTACGCAGTTAAAATGTGGATGAAGTTTAACTAAAGTGTATGACCATAACATTCTGATAAATCAGTAATGAATCGAGACATTTCTCTATGCAATTATTGCATTCTACGGAAAAATATTTTCAAACAACCCCATTAGTGTTAATAAATTAATTCCTATGGCTGTACATGTTTTCCATCTTTGCCATGTTCAGTTTTTTATCACCCGTTCACCTTTCTAGGTACAAACAGGTTTGACAGTCTTCATGGACCATAGGATTGTTAATCTTAAATCTTTTTCACAATTAATACAGGTAGTTCACCTTCGTATTAATAATATTTTATAAATCTTCATTCACTACAGCAATGAGTCAATGATGTTTGCAGTACTACCTGTATGATTTCTTGCACAAGTGTGAAACCCATCATTCTCAGACATACTTGCCACTCTATATCCAAGAGCCCTAACCCACTGTTCTTATTTAAGTGAATTGTGTTATTTGAAGTGGAAGCAAAACTTAGTATAGTAATCTAAAACCAAAAGCTTCCAGTGTGTGATTTTGGTGAAATTTACTGCACCAGTAAGTTTAAAGTGCTTAACTGTTGCGAGCGTAAATGAAAATCAATCAACACACAATTTTTATTTTAAAAAATCAACCAATAACTGTAAAGCACACACATTTTCTTTTTCATGTTGACGTCTTGAAGAATGCATTACACACTCCTCCAAACATTTAATGTGTTTCCGTATCCCAAGGAAATGTTACTGCCTAAGGTTGTAAATTATGTGGCAAGAAGAAAAGTCGATGGAAATGAATGTTATATTTTTTTCCAAATGAAAGAGAGAATATTTTTTTCTTTTCCCTATAATAAGCTTGCCTCAAAGTGGAACTTATAATTCCGTTAACATACGTTTCACTTCGACAGCAGTGCACAAACAGCTGAAACACGGAAATGAAATTCCAGATAGTTGTATTTAAGGCTTCTTAAGAGGTAACGCCATTGGTGAAGATTAGCTAGCCTTAAAATGTCACAGCTATTGCGTTGTATTTCACAATGTAAGTTAAAAGAAAGAGGAAGGTAATTATGAAGTTGTTGTACAGAATAATGAAGAAGCAGAACAATAAAGATTTGTTTTTGTGCCTTTTTTGGACTAGACTAGATTTTGTTCACAGATGCAAACTGTACATAAACAGCTTGTATTTCATGAATGAGTAGGACTCTATGCCTGGCATTGTAATTACGTTGAGAGTTCTGCAAGATGGAAAATATATGTTTGTCGTCCGCCATATAATGTAATTGCATACTACATATAAATGTGAATTGAACAATAAAGGTTTCTTATAACAATACCGTAAAGATTTTGTATCATACCCTCTTTGTACCAAAAGTCTTTGACTTACAGATCCTGCTCGTCGTGTTGGGACCTAGTTCATCAGAGTGACAATTCCTTTGATAAATATAAGCATTAAGCTGTGTCCGAGGAAACTGTGGATCTACAGTGATGAAACATAGAATTAGTACACGGGTAAGGAAGCAAATCAGATTCGTAAAGGTTGTGAGTTCATAAGGTAGTGTCACGACATGAATTACTTGCACGTGTCCTACACACAGGCAAGATATAAAGTAGCACATGAATCGTGAGTGCATGTCGTAAAATTAGTGCGCCAATTTAGTTTTACATCAAGAATAATTCGGAAGTTTGCCTCAAGCGTAAAGCAGGGAACTGTAAATCTTCTTAAATTCATGGACTAAGCAAAATTGAGTCTCATTAGTCACCCATAACAATTGTTTTGTAAAGTAAGTTTATACCTCAAGCATTAATATAAACAGTAAAATAGTTTGACGTTTTAGGGATTTGACTTGGCCACAATTCTATAAAGAGTTATACAAACATTTAATGCGTAGTTTTTAAACTTCATTCCTCAAAAAGGAATGAGAGAGTGTAGCTGCTTCTCTCAAATCCTTTAAGAGACTAATAGAATATTTCTTACAGAAATAGCAACATCACAGAAAGGTACCAACCTCCTGAGAACACACAACGTAGAGATTACCCCACTGCAGTATATTGAATTGCATGACATCCTTAATTTTGTTTGACATATGGTCTGGGAGGCGATCTAAGAGTATTTTCCAGTTGAGTAGATATCATATCTATAGACTTTTAAAAAAATACTAGTTTCAGCTCATTGCTGAGTCATCTTCAGATCATGTGTGTTGGTCATTCTGCCAAAAGGCAGTATAATCATCCAAATACACAATTATGAGATGTGTATAGCAACAAAAAGCAGTGTATCATTGTGAAGGTCAACACACACATTGTCTGTTGCACACATTGGAACCTCATGCCGGTTGAAACCTTTTTCTGATGCACAATGAAAAATAAAATCAAGCATTGCTGATTAAAGACATCAACCGGCTGTTTCATACACTCGAAACACACACAATCTTTTAGGCCTTATTTAAGCGCATAAAGTCTGATGAAATAACATTTTATAATCGAGCAAACTAGTTGTTGCTGATAACAGTGTCACACAGTGGTTGATGTCATAATTGTTGCAAGTAATAGGAATAAGTTGGCAATTGTGTAATTAGTCACTAAATGACTTAAAGAGAGCAGGTATCTGATGGAAACATTGAAGTGTAAAACCTAATGAGGAGATACGGCAATTGAGCAAATCAGCTCCACTAACAAAATTTTACTAGCAGTTTTTGTTTAGATACATAGAAAATAATATGATTTTCACACTCAAACTGATTCCATGCATTCCTAATTCCATGATGATGCGAGAAATACAACATTGTAACTTAGACCAAAGAAACAGCTTCATAACTTTTGTCAGTATCTCATTTGTGGACCAAAGTCTGCCTGACCTTCCTCCCTATAACGATGATCAAGGAACCTGAATATGATTAAGCCCATATAGCACACTGAAGTAATTCATCCTCATGTAAGAATTAAAGACCTACAGACCACCTTACATGTATGTGAACGGCATCACCATGTTTTCCTGAGCACTTTGATACCCTCCACATAATATCTGATGGTAATTAGAGACATTGGTTACTGTACTTGCAGAAGTATTTACATTTAAGTAAGCCACATACATTAAAAAGCTGCCACTAGACAGACATTTTAAACAGCATTGCATGGCACAGAAGCCATGTTTTTCCACCTAGTGGGAAAGCCCAGCTGAACCTGCACTGTAGGTGGCACGGCGGAACAAAAACACATCTCACTTGCGAACCAAAGAACTTGTAAGCAAATAACACACACAGAGACGATAAACAAAAACAAAACAAACGTCATACATAGCTGCCAGACCACAGAAATGGCGATTTTTCAAAAACCGTTATAAGAAAGTGTAATTGTAAATAGTGTAAACATAAACAGTAACAGCAAGTGGCAATGGGCAACATAAAAATACGCGAGTAATATTAATAGTCCATTTTATTCGGAATCAAAATAATCCTATTGCATGAGAACTGTTATCGATCGAACTTAGTAAAAATCAAATAATGTAAAACAAATTTTTTCTTGTACAGTTGACCACTGAAGATACTTTAGAATAAATCGAAACGCGTCTGGTCTAAATTAGACTAATTTACAGTTGCATAAGACGGTCACCTAATCTATACAAATTGATTAGAAGTTTTGGCTGATTTACTTCAGCTGCAGATTAAACCTGTTAGATACTGATAGGTTTTCAGAGTTGCAGATGCAGCCATCACTAACACAGTGAATGGTAATTGTGCGTTGATACAAAGCCAATTTTTGTTTCTGCAAGGTCACTTCCATGCAACACCATCGACACCAGTACGACATTACTCACTGCATTTACCTGACAGACAGCCTCTTCTATCGCAATTCAAATGTCAAATTAGGTGTAGGCGCGACCTCAGCCACCCTCTGAAATTTTTCTTTTGATAATTATTTTGTTTTTCGGTTTGGGTTATTGAAATGATACCATGAACAGTTGAATCCTGACCTTTATAATTATCTTTAATGTTTCATTTATTACAAGTTTATTGGCCTTTGTTTTTCGATTTTTTAAAGCTAATAAATTAAATTTTACCTCTCAGTGAAACAGCACTTCCATTTTTACTGAGACACTGCTTAGCAGTCCTGCATTATAGCTCAAAATCTATGTATTACTCACTTCTCCAGGTCAGAAAAATTAAATAAATGGGCCGGTTCTTGTGTATTAATTACGGTCATAGGATTGGTCTTAGACAACTTACAAAAGCACCATGTGCTCATGAGCGGTTCCTGAGAAAAATCATGATGTTTTTGATATCTGAAGTTTCAGTCAGGGGGATACTCATATTCATGATAAAAAGTTGAAATCTTAATCATATATTCTATTGTTGCAAATGATATCAGCAAATCTTGAAAATTTTTCTGTGTCGCAATTCATGATCGAAATTCAGGGGTTCAAATTCAGCATATTTTTGCAAGTAAAATGTGAAGGTAATATCTGGTTGTTGAGAGATGAATGTGGATACAACTGAAGTAAGGAAAACTTGGGAAGATTTCTCAAGTCACAAAACTATGTTCTTAGTTACCAATTTTCAACCATAAAACTCTGACGCGCTTTTGGTGTATAATGGGCACTTCACATATATACAGCCAATATAGCGCGACGATGGGCAAAAAGATACTTTAATTTCAGTACATTTGCATACAAGGATCGATTTCTTAAAGTGAAGCACTTAACCATCACCACGAGTAAATGATATACTGTAATACTATTGTAGGATATAAGTTGGGAATTTGGTTGATAGTGTGCTCGGGTTGTGGCTTCAGCTGCAGTATCCACTGTTTCCAGGTGGCGTAGCAGATACATCATATGTCTAATAACGTGGCCGACGAAAAAGACGTCGGCCACGTCTAATAAGCAGAAGACCTAGGTTTGATCCCTGGTCTCGACAGAAATTTTCAACTGCCATATTGATTTTAATCCATTGCCCACAATAAGCAGACTAAACGTCTTTCACATCCTTGATTGTGTACAGGCTGTTTTGACCCGGATATTATTAAATGGTAAAGGTTGAGACCAAGATCAAGTGTGTATACTGAACGATCAACCGCACTGGACTCGTATTCGGGAGGGCGGTGGTTCAAATCCATCCCCGGCCATTCAGATTTAGGTTTTCCGTGATTTTCCTAAATCACTCCAGGCAAATGCCTGGATGGTTCCTTTCAAAGTGCACGGCCGATTTCCTTCCCCATCCTTACCCAAAACTCCGAGCGTTAGCAACGTCTCTAATGACCAAGCTGTCGATGGGACGTTAAACCCTAAGCTTCCTTCCTTTTTTTGAACGATCAACCAGCTCCCATCCTAACTTCTGTAAAATAGTTACTGCGTTCCTGTATGGAAACAAACATTGTCAAATGTTCAAATGATTGTTAAGCTTATGGAACTTAACTACCGGGTCATCAGTCCCTAAACTTACAAACTACTTATCAACTACCTTATACTAAGGACGGCACAAATATCCAAGCCCGAGGGCGGATTCGAACCCCCGACCGTAGAGGCCGTGCAGACCGTAGTGGCCGTGAAGACCGTGACTGGAGCGCCTCAGTCCCCTCGGCCACCGCGGCCGGCCAAACATTGTCACGGAGCAACACAACATTTACAGTAAGCACTTCATCTTTTCCTGCACCTCAAGAAATTCCTGTCCTCCGGCCAGACAACGATGAAGATCTGAAGACTACTATTGCACGCTGGTTCTATTCACAGGCGGCAGACTTCAGCACAGGAATAAGAACTTTGTGCCCAAAATTTGTCTGTATTACCATCTTCTAAGATATCTGTTATTTTTCCTGAAACTTACTGTAGTTAACAGATCAAACATTTGTTTTCGGTGAGCATTATTTGAAGTTTTATTCTGTCAAAGGTCTATGTATAGACAAACTTTCATAGACACTTGACCTTGTTCATCATAGACATAGGCGCCTCAAACCGCGCGACGTGGATTTTTTTTTTTTTTTCTTTATTGGATTTCGAACAGGGAATTGAATATCTATGTTTCATATATCTAGAAAATGCTTATGACCGTGTTCCTAGGAGGAAGCTACTGTCAGTTCTTCAAGATTATGGTACAGGACGCAAACTTTTGCAGGCCATTAAAGGGCTTCACGTATACTGTCAGGCAGCAGTTAGAGTAGATGGCAAATTAAACTCATGGTTCAAGGTAGTTTCAGGGATAAGACAAGGCTGTAACCTGTCACCACTGTTGTTCATACTATTCATGGATCATATGTTGAAAACAGTAGACTAAAAGGGCGGGATTAAAATAGGTCAAAACAAAATAAGCAGTCTCGCATATGCGGATGACTTAGTTGTAATTGCCGATTCGATTGAAAGGTTGCAAACTAATACTTCAGAGCTCGATCAGAGGTGCAAGGATTATGATATGAAGATCAGCATCTCCAAAACGAAAGTAATGTCTGTGCGAAAGAGATTCAAACAGATTGAGTGCCAAATAGGAGGAACAAAGAACAGGTAGACAGTTTCAAGTACCTGGGATGTATTTTCTCACAGGATGGCAACATAGTGAAAGAACTGGAATCGAGGTGTAGCAAAGCTAATGCAGTGAGTGCTCAGCTAAGCAAGAAGGAAGTCAGTACCAAGACTAAGTTAGCAGTGCACCGCTCTATCTTTCGACCAACTTTGTTGTATGGGAGTGAAAGTTGGGTGGATACAGGTTACCTTATTTGTAAGGTAGAGGTTACAGATATGAAAGTAGCAAGAATGATTGCAGGTACTAATAGATTGGAACAATGGTAGGAGGCTGTCCATAATGAGGAAATGAAAGAAAAACTTGGAATGAACACCATGGATGAAGCAGTTAGAGCGAACAGACTGAGATGGTGGGGTCATGTCACACGCATGGGAGAAGCAAGGTTACCTAAGAGACTCATGAGCTCGGCAGCGAAGGGTAAGACCAATAATGAAGTACTTAGATTCGGTGCAGAATGATTTTGAAGTAAAAGGCATAACATCAGACGAGGCATCAATGTTAGCATTGAATAGGGGATCATGGAGGAATTTTATTAGAGGTACTTTGCTCCAGACTGAACGCTGAAAGGCATAATCAGTCTCTAATGACGATGATGATGATGGATTTTAATGCCCCTTGGGGCAGGCTGGCAGCAGCCTCGTACGCTGCTCTTCAGCCCAGTGTACATATGTATTTGACAATTGGTGATGGTAGTTTAAAACAGGAGATAAAAATGTTGAACTTAACAATGAAAAATAAGATAAAAATTGTCAGATTAGAAACAATGAAAAGGAGACTTTAAAACACACATAATCAGAATTAAAAACTGCCACAGTGGCTAAAAACAGATTTTGCACAGTCAACGATGACGACAACAGAGACAATGAAAAACATGGCAACACATTTTTCTGCCTATGCGGCGGTTGCTAAAGTCTTAAAATCACGCTCACCAAGTGACACTAACACTTTAGCACGGTGCACTGTTAAAAACACGATTATATGTAAAGCAGTGAGACCACACAGGGGGAGAGGGAAAGTAAGGGAGACGCGGAGGGGGGGAAGAGAAGGGGTGGGGGAGTGAGGAAGGAAAACGTAAGAACTCGGAAGGGAGATTTAAGCGGGACAGGTAAGGGAAGGGTGTTGGAGTGGAAGGGACCAAGCATTATATGGGGAGGGGACGGATTAGGGCTGATAGGATGGGTAAATATCAGGATGGAGGGCGTCATTCGGTAGAGGGGGTGGCGAAAGTTACTCTGGGAGAGGACGTGGAGAGTGTGAAGGTGTAGGGAGGGAGGGATATGCTGGTACCGGCATGGCAGAGGCCCGGGGTTCAGCAGGAGGGGAGACACAACAGGGTGACGGGATTTAGTTTTGTGGGAGGTGTAGAGGATACGGATATGTTTGAGGAACTTAAGAAGGTGAGGTAAAGGAATGAGATCGTAGAGGATCCGCGTGGAGGAAGGGAGGTGGATGCTGTTTGGGAGGTGGACAACGTGGCGTTCTTGGATTTGGAGGCATTTATAATAGGTGGGGGAGGCGGATATCCAAGCGGGATGGGAACTGCAAAGGACAAGACGCTTCAAGGAACGATAGGTGCATAGGATTGTGGAGGGGTTAAGGTCCCATATCCGGCCGGAAAGAAGCTTGAGAAGGTTGAGACGGACTGTTTGAAGGAGATGGTTCCAGGAAAGAGAGCGATCCAGGGTGAGACCAAGGTGTTTGAGGGTGAAAATTTGGGGGATGGGACGGTCATGGAGTGTGAGGTACAGGTCGCTGTGACGGAAGTATCGGATGGTAGGACCAATGATGATTGCCTGGGATTTGTGGGGTTGACGGAGAGGAGCCTCTGGTTATACCAACTGGAGAAGTGGGAGAGGTGAGACTCGAGAATGTGCTGAGAACGTGCAAGGGAGGGGGCGAGGGCTAGGAAGACGGTGTCCGCGGCCTGGAAGTATTTAATCGTCTTTTATAATCAGGACGTTTACACATGTGAGCGAATTAGTCTCGCATGAACTGCACGAGAACAGTTAAATACAGTTTCACAGTGGCAATCTAAAACACAAATAAATGTTTTAATCATTACAATAGTCACAATATATTTTACAGAAACGTGATGTGAACTCGGAGATTCATTTGCTCTAAGTTGACAAAAAACGAAGTAGACACGTGAAGAAGACGTCTCGACAAACTCGTACCGTGTAAACGCTTCTTTGTAGTTCGATGGTCTGCCGCAAGGAGCGCTGAAGCTGACAACGGCTTTCTTGTGCGTGTTGCTCGTCCCGTGTACAAAGGGCTTAAGAGATAAATGGCAAATCAAAATGGCGTCTGTCTCATGGAAGGAACAAGTGAAAGTCGTTTTGACATCTCATTCCAGGTCGTCGCCCATTGGCATTGACTCTTGTCACACTGAATTTCATTGTCGAGAAAGAAATTTTTATTTGGGACTAGCTTGAAACCGTGGCTCTGCTCGCATGTTGGTTGATTAAGATAGATAATGTGCGAAACAGTAAATCGATTTTTTAAGAGATGTATTAAAAGAAATTTCTTTTTTACTCCTTTACTTATTTATTCTTATATTTCCTTATTCGTATGCTTATCTTTACAGAGAAAGAGCTGAGGACATTGTAGCACGCATAGACAAAAAATATGGTCTGTGGCATCACGTTTCGCTGTATGTAACCTCCATACTATGGAGTCACAAATGTCATCGCTGGCCTTCAGTCCGATTTTTTTATAATTTGAAGACTTTCAACCACCATATCGTCCATCCCGTTATAGCTATCAGCATGAAACTGCTATGGTGTACAACGGGAGACTTCAGACAACAATTACGCACAGACCATTCGTTTGCATTCTGTAGTTTTCGCTGTAGACCGAAATATTAACACACACACACACACATAGAATTTTATATATACCGATAACTTTCCATCCCAATACTCTCCACCCTTTTATCATTATCAACCCTCAAGCAACAATGCAAGAGTAAATATAATTTTCAAAGAATAATTACTGTTCCGCATTTCGCGTTATATTCTTCAAATTACTAAATATCTATCAGGTCGCTATAAAACCGCACCTAAAACCTTCCTCAGGTATAAATTAGTAACTCTACAAATATTTAAGTCTCTGCGTCTTGTCGTTCGGACGTGATAATCGTACACCGAACAGACATTCACATTAATATATATAGATAAATAGCTATCCGATCGCCATAAAACCGTGCCTAAAACCTTCTCCGGGTAGACATTAGTAACTGTACAAACTTTTAGCTCTTTATGTCTTGTAGTTCAGACGTGATAAACGTACACCGAACAGACATTCACATTTATAGATATAGATATAAGAACTCCTATCGCTTGACGGCTCCTATTTAACTATGTTAAAAAACATAGGGAAACTTAGTTTCTAGATGAGCTTCGTATTTGTCCCTCATGCAAGCCAAAGTATATAAATCTATATATCTATATAAAACTATATATAAGTATTAAGTCAATTATCAAAACTTGAGTGGCCTACACAGTTCATTTTATACGAGGTGTGATTGGAAAGTTTTAAGAACAGGATTGTAATTGTACACTGGTAGTACTTACATGCTACTGTAATACATCTCGTTAAAAACAGTCCCCATTTGACTGAAAACACCGGCTCCAGCGGTGTTTCCACTTTTGGAAACGTTACTGGGAATTTTTTTCCTGAAGTGTGTGAAGGACGCTCTCCATACTTGCCTGGATGTCTTCAATCGAGTCAAAACGCTTCCCTCTCAGTGAAAATTTCAGTCCGCAGGGGCCATATCAGGATAATATGGCGGTTGTGGAAGTACAGAAATTTTGAATTTAGACAAAGTTTCAACGATGGAGAAGGCTAGACGAGCCAGAGCAAACTTATGGTGTAGCACCCAACTCTTGTCTTACCACAATGTAGACCTTTACTTCCTCTCCTTTTCGCGAAAACGCCCAAGGACATATTTGATGTATTCCTGCTAAATTGTCTGTTCGCCAGGGATAAATTAATGATGCACAATACCGGTAGAATCGAAAAAAATCACTAACTTTGTCTTCACCTTCGACCGACTTTGCCGTGTTTTTTCGGTTGTGGTGAACCTGGAGGGGGCGGGTACCCGTACCCAAACAGGTTAGATCAGTCTTGCAGAGGCAAATTAAACATCGTGCCAAATTGAAACAGACCCAAAATCCCCAAGACTAGCAATTTTTTTACGAAAACTCGAAATTTAGTGCGAAAAACTTGTACTAGTTCCCAAAACAAAACTCTGTTTCGTAATTTAGTAGAAAATCCCAATAAATTCTTGTCATATGTCAAGTACAATAGCGACAAAACACAATCTATACCTTCAATAGACGATAGCAATGGGAACGCAGCAGATGACAGTGCTGCTAAAGCAGAACTGATAAACACAGCTTTCCGACATTCCTTCACCTAAGAAGACGATATAAATACTCCAGAATTCGAATCATGAACAGCTGTCAGCATACGTTAATTTATTCCATGACCTTTATGCATAAAAAAAGGCCTGAATAGTGAAAAATTAGGAGAGATATGAAACCTCTTGTAATAGTCTCAGTTTGATGCCCTAGTTAATATACTGAAAGCCCCCGAAGCTCCGAGCTGTGGAATCGCTGTTATGACGTCATCAATTTGGCGGCCTAAGAAACTGTAATCTTAGAACGGCTATAAATTCTCACAGGATTGACATGAAAAGATTTTTTACGCCAAATTACACACGAAGAGCTGAAAAACTTTTATATAAGATTTCTTATGAGTTAAAAAAAAAGGTAAAGCGGTCAACAATCCGAAGATTGGTTTGAACATCACAGTGCTTTACTAGGCATGGTCTTGTTTGGAGGTAGTATGCCGTTGCCTTCCTCCGACCTTCGAACTGACTTACCCAGCCAGTTATAGGGGGACCTACAGTTTAACGTGGATTCCGAACCACGGGGCTACTCGGTATTTTTCACATGAGCAATACTGCCAGAGGTGAAAGCAGTGGATAGTGACAGATAAAAATCCTAGGACCCGGCGGGGATCGAACCCAGGACCTTTAGATTTGTAGTATGGCACTCTACCACTGTGCAACCGAGGCGCAAACGGAAAAAATATTTTTCAACCTTCTTTGAGGCTTCTCTATTAATAACAGCATAGTTATGCAACGAAATGACGACTTTTTTAATTAATTATGTAATAATTCTTAGATATTTAAAACAGTAGTAGCATGTTTCTCCTATCATTAATAATGAGTTATCTGAAATTATTTACTGTGAGGTGTGATTATTCACTAGTCAGACCGCAAACTTGAAAGTACATGTGAATATTCTCAAAAGATAGTGAAGCGACCGTTTCTATAAACATTGCACACATCTCAGCGTTAATTTTTACAAAAATAAATAATTTACATCTAAATATACAAAGTGCTTATTTGTATTAGAAATTAGCTTGAATGATACGGATTCATTCAGTTATACACACATTTATTTGTTTGTATTTACCAGCTTCATTGCCTAGTTAAAGGTGAGACGTAAATTATGTTGTCGAAAAGGAATCATTACCAACAATATTATTTTGTCATTGAATCAACCAATAAGGGTGCACTCTGACCAGAAATAATTAACACATATGTGTCAAAAATGAACAGATTGCACACTGAACGCCAATACGGAGTGACACACACGAATGCAATCGTTACAATTTAAGTAGCTCAACGTCTTCATAAACTTGCTGTTAAAAATATGAATCACATCTTAAACGCGTGAATTATTTTTCTCATCACACTTCTACACAGAAGGATCATCATCATCCTCAACAAAATCGGGAATATTTAAGTTGCTACACCCATTGCCATTGCAATATCCACACAGAACACTGAAAACGAACACTGCGACCACGACAATTTCGTTCACGTCCAGATTCACACTGGCATGCACGATATTAACTTTAAGATGAAGTCGGAGGGCAGGAGGTTCTTGAGTTAAAACTGGCTGAAGAGAACCATTTGCAGAGACCCATCCCCATGAAGTTGGTAGCAATCTTTCCTCCTCCACTGCTGCACCTGAAGATAAATACGTTTTTAATACTCTCTAGCTGTCACAAATGAAGGAAGTCGAGCAAGATCTATCTGAGAGATGATTGGACGTGTTGCCACAGCTTTTAGAAAACGCTGATACCTATATTTAATGACGTCGTTCTTTTAGGTGCACCATAAAATGCTAACAGAAACTGTTCTCCTTCTTCTGTTACTTCTTGAACATTTGCTTTGTCATTATTGAATATAGAAGTAATTTTCCGTAGAGTTGGCTGTGTTTGGAGGAGTCTGATTTTTTTTCCTTGCCCATGGCCAAACAAGGACGATGTCGTGTCACATCCGGATACAGCATGCAAAAATAACATACCTTGACATAAATTTCCAAGTGCTTCTTGGAGGAATGTAATATGGTAAGTCCGTGAAGGGTCTTTTCCCAGAGACGACTTCTGAAAGTAAATGGACACGCAATTAGAAGGACGAGTAAATCGACATCTGTACCAACCACCATAGTTGCCTTCTCATTTGCCATCTCCAGTGCTCTTCCAACAATCAGTTTATCAGCATCAGTCTATGATTACCGTGTCAAAATATTGCCAAATTCCAAATGACTTCTTAAACTAGCAATAAATCGTTCCTTATTGCCAGAACTGTTCAGGAATTTTTCTTGGCATACTGCGCACATCATATTTTCTGTAAAGTGGACGGATGTCAAGTGACTGACATTTTGCCTGACGTCGTCACTGCTCTTTGATTTTTGTGCTGTGAATGGAATAACCATCAAAAACGACAATGCAGTTATTGTCAGAATGTTTCCTCTCATAATTTACGCACAGTCCATATAATTCTTTGTAAGTCAAACATTGTGACCAAACAACTCTTCGCAAGAAATATCCACCAACTACAACACAGGCACAATCTTAAGGAGTTGAGAGATGCTTGTCATTTGATATACAGTTATCTAATATATCATACAATACGGATTGTTGTGTTTTTCTCATGTAATAATCATCAAACAAGGATTTCAGTCCAGGTTGAAGCATTTCTGGAGGTCCTCATCAATTTTCGCAACACAGCTTACTCTGAAGAATAGCTGCATTGTGTTAATAGGTATCACAAAGTCATCGTTGATCTTGACAACGCTAGTCATATGTGCTAATGTCCGCACCTTATCAGTTCGATGTAAATGAACATCCGTGAATGTTTTCCCTGCAATTCGTCCCACTGCAGCTTATCCGACATTAACTGCATCGTCACAGTTCATAGCCTCACTTGCTATAATACCACTGACAATGATATGAGCTCAGAACGATTTGTGAGCGGGGAATGTGAGGCGAACCATGCCACCACTTTTGAACAATCGATATTATTACATGCTTGTCGTGATTTCCTTAGCTGAACGTGATGGTCAGAGGAGGTTTACTTCTATGCCACAAAATTTCGCAAAGTGTTGAATGATCTCTCAACATGCATTCATCCCCTGCATCCATCGATTCAGGGTACTACTCGTTATCCCACGTCCATGTGTCAGGTCACTAGATGATTTGTAAGATCTCGTCAATACTTGTTCTATCGTCATTTGACTCCAATTACCAGCCCATATTTTATTGGTACGTCTAACCGCAAACTGCCCTGAAGTGACAAATTTTTGGAACTCTTGTGGTGTCAGGTGACATCCGTTTTGTGTATAAATGCGCACTCTTTGAATTTGCAAGGTAGCCAGCTGCACGGATAAAAGGAATCATATTTTCCATCATTTCTACAGAACGTGAGTCTGACTAGTGAACAGTTACACCTTTCGATATACAAATTCAGATACCTCCTATACTATTAATGGTAGGAAAAACATATTGGTATTATTACAAAGCTCTAAGAATGTGCTACATGATTAATGAGAATAAATCGTCAATTTCATCTATAATTAACCGGTTATTCATCGAAAAACCCAAAAAAATGTTTGATAAAATGATACTTTCTCCTTTTCGATTAATATAACTCAGAATAAATGTTAAATATACGTGATATACTGCTACATAAAAAATTGTCACCCCTTACTCTGTAATTTAGTGCAAAAAGAACCTTTTATGTTGATTCTGTGTGAATTTATAGCCGTTCAAAAATTACAGCACAAATTCTTAGGTCGACCAAATTAATGACAAGACTGAGACTTTTTTTTTTTTTTATGGGTCTTAACTACGGGGTCATCGGTCCCTAAACTTACAAACTACTTATGAACTAGCTAACCCTAAGGACGGCACAAATATCCATGCCCGAGGGGGGGGGGGGATTCGAACCCCCGACCGTAGTGGCCGTGCAGACCGTGACTGGAGCGCCTCAGTCCCCTCGGCTACCGCGGCCGGCTGAGACTATTGCAAAAGGTTTCATCTCTCCCCTAATTTTTTCCTATTCAGTGCATAAAGGTCCTGGACTAATTTAGAAGTAAATAACCTTTGAGTGATGAAGTAACTTAAATCACTTAAGAAAAATAATTATTTCAGTACAGATTTATATCAATTGTTCCCTTTCCAGCTACCTATACAATCGCTCACTCAGTGAAAGATATGTACGTAAATACTGGAAAATTGCACAGGTTACTCCAATATTTAAGAAAGTCAAATTACAGGCCAATATAACTGACTTCCGTTTTCAGCAGTATTATGGAACGTATACTTTCTTAGAACATTATGAACTATTTCAAAGAGGTGCCCATAATAAACACGGGTTTAGGAAATATAGATCTTGTGTAACACAGCTAGCTCTTTACTCACATGAAGTGTTAAGTGCTACCGACAAGGTAGATTGCTAGATTTCCGGAAGGCTTTTGACACTGATCTAATCAAATTGCTTGATTATGGAATACCGCCATAGTTGTGCGATTTATTCGTGATTTCCTGTCAGAAATGACGCAGTACGTAGTGACTGACGGAAAGTTATTAAGTAAAACAGAAGTGATATCTGGCGTTCTACAGGGAAGTGTTATATAGCTCCTATTGTTTATGAGACAATATGAGCCGCTCTCTTAGACTGTTCGCGGACGATGCTGTTATCTGCCGCGTGAGTTGGCCGTGACCTCTAACGCGCTTTGCTGCAGAGCGTTCGGCTGCTCCCCGTCGGAGGCTCGAGACCTTCTTCGGGCATGTGTGTGCGTGTGTTGTGCCTAGCATAAGTTAGTGTAAGCAGTTCGTAAGTCTAGACCACTGCAGTCTCGTCCCATAGCTTAGTAAACATTTCAACATTTGTGCTGTTTTTCATCAAAAACAGCTGAATAACGATTTAGATATTTACATGGCGCGGAAATTGGCAACTGATCCTAAAAAAATGGAAAATTGAAATCATCCATATGAGCACTAATAGATATCCGTTAAACTTCATATACACGATAAATCAGTGAAATCTACAGATCTTAAATTCAGCTAAATTCTTAGCAATTACAATTATGAACAACTAGTACAGAACACACAGAAAATATCGTAGAGAAGGCGAACAAAAGGCTTCGTTCATTGGAAAAACAATCAAAAGATGCAACAATTGTACAGGGTGGCGCAGGGAAACAGTAAATTTCGAAATAACGTCATTTCCATGAATAAATTCATAAAACTAGTAATTTATTAACGAAAGTGAATGTATTCAGTATGCCATCATTCAGTATGTCTTTACAATCAAAATGTCCAAAAGTGTCTCTTTACTTTTTAAAGATGACATCGGAAAGATGTGCTCCCATTCGGCGTTCACATTCTAACAGCCTGTTATTAAAACTCTGGAATGCGCGGTGTAGCAAATCTTGGGGAATGACAGGGATTTCGTTTTCAATGTTCTCCTTCAGTTCATGGATTGTTGTAGGACGTATACGGTACACCTTGCCTTTAAGATATCCCCACACTAAGATCAGGGGATCTCACAGGCCATATTGTAACCTTGGCGCTATGTAGTGGTCGTTGGTTTAACTCACAAGGATTGTCATGTGCCCAATAACAAAAATTCTTTTTGTTCACGAATCCGTTCAGGTGGAAATGGGCTTCGTATGATATCCATAAGTTACCAAGGAAATTCGCGTCCTCGTTGATTTTAGCCAATATCTGGCTACTAATCTCCATACGTGACGCTGGGTCTCGTTCATGTAAGTGTTGCACAATCTGCAACTTTTAGGGATGGAAGTCTAATTCGTGCAGTATTCTTTGTAAGCTTCGTCGCTTAATCCCTAGCGAAGATGCATGCTGTCGAACGGAGCGGCGAGGACTTCTCTCGATGGAATGCCACCTGGAGGTTTTTTTTTTTTTTTTTTTTTTTTTTTTTTTTTTTCAAGGCAGATCTTGTTTCTTCAAAATTACGCACCCACGTTGTAATCGCATGCGCAGATGGGACACGTCCATGACGTCCAAGCTGGTAATTCTGTCGAAATGTTCTCTGCGCGGCAGTCGCACTACACCATTTTTGTAAAACGCTCTCACAGCTACTGCACGTTCCGCAGCAGTCCAATTCTCCATGATTACTATATGGCATTGAGTTCACATCAATTGTGCAAAGTTTCGAACATCTGCCGGCACTACAGTGGTGCCAACTGTAACGTTCAAAATTTCCCGTTCCTCTGCGCCAAGCTTTAATAAAGAAACTGCCTACACTCCACCTTTCTGTCCTATTTTGGAGTATTGCTGCGGATTATGGGGACCTCACCAAGTGGGTTGGACGGAGGACATAGAAAAAGTATAAAGAATAGTAGCTCATTTTGTATTACCGCGAAAGTGAGGAAAACGTGGCGCGGAAATGATGCGTGAGTTGGAGATGAGGCGTTATTCGTTGCGGCGAAATGTATTTGCGAAATTTCTACCATCAACTTTGTTCTCCGAATGCAAACATATTTTGTTAGCACCCACCTACATATGGAGACATGATGACAGTAATAAGGGGAGAGAAATCAGACCTAAAACAGAAAGATTTAAGTTTTCTTTTCTCCCTCGTGCTTTTACAGAATGGAATGGAAAGCGGTTTGATGGACCGCTGCCATGCACTTAAAAGTGATTTGCAGAGTAAAGAAATGTTTGTAAAGTTACGGGACCTAACTGCAGTGGTCATCAGTCCCTAAATTTACAAACTACTTAAGTAGTTTATCCTAAGTACAACAAATACCCATGCCCGAGGGAGGACTCGAACCTCCGACGACGTGCGGTTGCGCGCACCGCGATAAAGCGCCTTAGTGTGCACGGCTATTTCGCCACGGCGATTTGCACAGTAAATACGGTGTAGATGTGATAGTACGAGAAGTAGCAGTGAAAAAGAGAGAGAGATACGGGTGAAGACAGCATTCAGAGACGAAGAGAGAGTTGATTGTAATGTTTTTCAGGAACAATTGCAGTAGTTCCGGTATTCACACAATGGAATATTTAAAATCTCAAATAATCACAGCCAACCTGGTCCCAACCGACACACATAGGTTTTTGTCGGGCGGACTAGAACCGCGGTCGGCACACCTCCCCGGCCCGGAAAAGGTCACCTTTAACCACACGAATTCTGTCAACAACCTAGTGCCAATTGATTACATATGACGCACTCATTTCCGACTGCTTGCACCACCGATAAAGTAAGCATGAATTTTTCATAACGCCCCTTTTATATCATGCACGTTTTGAGAAAGCGACAAAGAGATTTTGACAAATGATAGCACTCCAGAGTATTCTACCCTACGGTTAAGATAAGAACTTCCACTGTCGAAAGTATACTTAAAAATTCAAAGAAACATTGTCATTTTCAAGAGCTCTAGATATGACAGAATTCTATGACTTTTGTAACAACATAAGTGGAAATATAACTCGTTTAACTCTGCACTGCGATTATGTAATTCATAGATAAACCAATCCATTGATGATGCCCTGAAATAGAAGCGGCGAAACGCGTCTGGGTAAAATAAAAAAAAATCTGCCATAGAATGACGTTTTCATTTCCAAAACCAAATAATACGACGCTTTCAGCGGTAGAAGGACACATAAACAAATTTGATAGAGTTTATTCATTCGAGAGTGCAAATGTTCAAATGTTTGTAAACCTATTGCACCAAACTGCTAGGCTAGTTCAAAACGTTTGTTAAGCTTATGGGACTTAACTACGGGGTCATCAGTCCCTAAACTTACAAACTACTTATCAACTACCTTATGCTAGGGACGGCACAAATATCCATGCCCGAGGGGGGATTCGAACCCCCGACCGTAGTGGCCGTGCAGACCGTGACTGGAGCGCCTCAGTCCCCTCGGCCACCGCGGCCGGCGCTAGGCTAGTTGTGTTGTGGTCTTCATTCGGCAGACTGGTTTGTTCCAGCTCTCCACGCTACCCTGTCCTGTGCAAGCCTCTTCATCTGAGAATACGTTCGGCAACCTACATCCTTTTGAATCGGCTTACTGTATTCGTCCCTCGGTCTTCCTCTACGATTTTTACCCCACACGCTTCCTTCTAATGCTAAGTTGACAATTCCTTGATGTTTCAGAATGTGTCCAACTAATCTATCCCTTCTCTTAGTCAGGATATACCAGAAACACCTTTTCTCCCCAATTCGGGTAAGCACCTCCTCATTAGTTACGTGATCTACCGATCTAATTTTCATCATTCGTCTGTAGCACCACATTTCAAAAGCTTCTAACATATTTTTATCTGAACTCCTTATCGTCCCCGTTTCACTCCCATAGAATGCTACACTCCAGACAAAAGCTTTCAGAAATTTAAATTAATATTGGATGTTAACAAGCTTCGCTTCCTTAGAAACGCTTTTCTTTCCAAGCCATTCTGCATTTTATATCTTCTTTACTTCGGCTATCAGAAGTTATCTTGCTACCCTACTAACAAACTTCATCTACTAATTTTATTGTCTCATTACCTAATCTAATTCCTTCAGCATCGCCTGATTTTCTGACATTGCATTCCATTACCTTCGTTTTACTCATGTTAATGTTCATCTTACATATTCCTTTCAAGACACTGTCCATTCCATTCAATTGCTCTTCCAGATCTTCTGCGGTCTCTGACAGATTTACTATGCCATCGGCAAACCGCAATGTTTTTATTTCTTCTCCCTGCACTTTAATGCCCTCTCCAAATTTCTCCTTCCATTCCTTCACTGCCCGCTCAATGTAAAGAAAAAGGCTACAAATCTGTCTTACTCCCTTCCCGACCTCTGCTTCCCTTTCTTGCCCTTCGACTCCAATAACCGCTGTCTGGTTTTTGTATAGGTTGAATATAACTCTTCGCTCCCTATATTTCACCCCTGATACCTCCAGAATTTGGAAGAGTGTATTCCAGTCGACATTGTCAAAAGCTTTCTCCAAATCGACAAACGCTAAAAACGTAGGTTTCCCTTACCTTAGCCTATCTTCTAAGCTAAGTCGTAATGTGAGTATTGCCTCCCGTGTTCCTACATTTCTCCTAAATCCAAACTGATCTTCCCCGATGTCGGATTCCACAAGTTTTTCCATTCGTCTGTAAATAATTCGTGTTAGAATTTTGCAACCATGACTTATTAAACTAATACATCTCTAATATTCATATTTGTCTGCACTTGCTTTCTTTGGAATTAGAATTACGATATTCTTCTTGAAGTCGGAGTGTATTTCCCCTGTCTCATACATCTTGCATACCAGGTGACACATTTTTTTCACGACTGTCTCTCCTAACGATATCAGCAGTACAGACGGAATCCCATCTACTCCAGGGGCCTTGTTTCGACTCAAGTCCTTCAGCGCTCTGTCAAATTCTTCTCGCAGTATCGCATATCTCCTATATCATCTTCCTCCACTTCGTCTTCCATTCTAGAATACTGGCTTCAAGTTTATTTCCTTTGTATAGGCCCTCTATATTCCACACTTCCACAGTTCAGCTCTACCCTCTTTGCTTAGTACTGGTTTTCCGTCTGAGTTCTTGATATTCATACAGCTGCTTTACGTGTCTCCAAATATCTCTTTTATTTTCCTGGAGGCGGTATCTATCTTTCCCCTAGTTATGCATTCTTCTACGGTTCTGCATTTGTCCTCTAGCCACTCCTGCTTAGCCAGTCTATACATCCTGTCAGTCTCATTTTTTAGACGTTTGTACTCCGTTTTTCCTGTTTCACTTGCTGAATTTTTATATTTTCTCCTCTCATCAATTAAGTTCAGTATACCCTGTGTTATCCAGGGATTTCTATTAGGCCTTGTCCTTCTGCCTATATGGTCGCCTGCTGCCTTCACTACCCTATCTCTCAGAGCTGCCCATTCTACATCCACTGTAATTCTTTCCCCCGTTTCAGCCAATCCTTGCCTAATGCTCCCTCTGAAACTCTCAACCACCTCTGGTTCCTTCAATTTATCCAGGTTCCATTTCCTAACCTTTCTACCTTTCTGCAGTCTTTTACGTTTTAATCTGCAGTTCATAACCAATTAGTTATGGACAGAGTCTATATCTGCCCCGGGATATGTCTTACAGTTTAGAACCTGGTTTCTAAATCTATTCCTTACCATTATAAAGTCAATCTGGTACCTTCCAGTGTCTCCTGGTCTCTTCCACGTATACACCCTTCTTTCATAATGATTAAACCAAGTGTTGGTGATCATTAAATTGTGTTCTTTGCAAAAATTTTACCAAGCGATCTCCTCTTTCATTCCTTTTTCCCAGTCCATATTCACCTACTACATTTCCTTCTCTTTCCTTTCCTACTACCGAGTTCCAGTCCCCCGTCACAATCAAGTTTTCGTCTCCCTTAACTTTCTGAATGATTTATCGATATCCTCATCATCGGCCGTGCTAGTTGGCATATAAACTTGCACTACTGTGGTAGGTTGTGGCTTTGTGTCTATCTTTAGTACGATAATGCGTTCACTATACTGTTCATAGTAACCCGCATTCCTATTTTCTTATTCATTATCGAACCTACTTCTGCGTTAACACCAACTGATTTTGTATTGATAACCCTGTACTCACCTGACCAGAAATCCTGTTCAGACTGCCACCGAACATCACTAAAGCCTACCATATCTAATTTTAACCTATCCATTTCTCTTTTCAAATTCTCTAGTTTACCTACGCGATTAAGGGTTAGAACATTCCACGCTCCGCCCCGTAGAATGTCTGTTTTGTTTTTCTTGATGACGACAGCCTCCTGAGTAGTCCCCTAGACTTACGAACTATTTAACCTCACCTAAGGATAACACACACACCATTACCAGGGAGGACTCGAACCTCAGACGGCGAGCAACCGTACGCTCTGCAGTAAGGCGTCTTAGAGCGCTCGGCCACTCCACCGCGGTCTCGACAGTGCAGTCTAATATGGTTTAACATGTACAGGTCGCAGACGCAGTTACTAAGATCTGATGATAAAGCAAGTAATCTAAACGTCTTATGAAACAAAAAACGTGTGCAAATGAGAGCGGCGGGCATAAGAGTGTGCGTGTATGTGTTTGTGTGTGTGTGTGTGAGTGTGTGTGTGTGTGTGTGTGTTGTCATTAGGTTAAGTTAGCTTAAGTGGTTTTTAATCCTATGGATTGATAACCGCAGTAGTTAAGTCCCATAGATTTACAAACATCAGAACGTTTTTTTGCAAATGAGACTGACAATAAACTACCATTGGTACAAAATGTAGGGTGTAACGTTGCTGAAAGCTGGCGTATATTAAAAATCTGACGTATCCTACATCTGACGGTGCTTGAAATTCGAGTGATTTTCTCGCAAGTAGTTGTCGCTTCAAGCACATAATACACGCGTTAAATTAGCCCATCTTTGAAGTCCACCTACTTTTACGAAAGTACTTCGCTCGTAATAATTGCGTGATACCTAAAAGCGTTTTTTAAAAAGACGAGGATTACTGTTTCCAATTTGTTGCTGTCTAAAGGACGGGAAGGCTGAAATTGCAGCAACATCCGCCGCCTAACAGGGAGTGAAATCGCGAAAGAGTCTGGGCTTTAAATTGCGCGACAAATAAAGACTCCGCTTTCAGACCGCTTCATATTCGAACGAAGATCCTCAGAAGTGCAACTGAGATGCGCTTCCTTTCGTATTAGAGAGGCAGCGGCCTAATGGCCGACCATTAGAGGTACAAAGAGCGACACACACACACACACACACACACACACACACAGAGAGAGAGAGAGAGAGAGAGAGAGAGAGAGAGAGGCACACACACGTGTATAACTGTCCTCTCTCGTCATGAACGAACGCACGGAAGAAAGAAAATGGCGTTAATAGGAAGCATCAAGCGAAAGGAGTTCTTATATCCCAAACAAAAATTTCTTTCTCACCAATGAAATCCATTGTGACATTAGCCAATGCCAATGGGCGACGACCGGGAAAGAGACGTCAAAACGACATTCACTTGTTCCTTTCATGTGAGAGACGCCATCTTGATTTGCCGTTTATCTCTTAAGCCCTTTCTATGCGGGACGTGCGACACGCACAAGAAAGTCCTTGTCAGCTTCAGCACTCCTTGAGGTAGACCATCGAACTACAAGGAAGCGTTTACACAGTACTCGTTTGTCAAGTGATCTCTGTATAACCTGGATGTATAAATCTGCTGTTTGAGTATAGCAATGTAGTTAGGGTTGCCAGATTAAACTCGAGGCAGGCCCGGAGACCAGACATGCCCCCCTCCCCCCTCCCTCCCAGCAAGTAAATGAGATAGTGCATATTCTGCACTTACACATACACTGATCAGTATAGACTTTTTGTAGCCACTCTGTATAATTTTCTTTCTGCAACCATTCTTCACGGAACGAACTTAGATATCGTCTCTTCATTTCACTGTTATTACTCACTAATCTGAGTTAATGTAAGCTTGTCTGTTCTCACACGATCCGAGTATTCCAAAAGTTGCCGGTAAACCGATAATAAACAATGAACGAACGAACACGAATAATAGACGTCGCCAGTTGACACGTTGCCGCAACAGTGTTTGCTTAATAATGCGCTAGCCGATTACTACAGATGCAACAATGAAAAGTTTTCAGAGGAAGAACTGAAAAGTAGCGTTTTGTTGCAATAAGAAAATTGACATTTATATAAAGTTATTCATAATTACTTGAGAGGAGCCGGCCGGGAATGGCCCAGCGCACTAAGGCGTCTTGCCGCGGTGCGCGAGGCTGCTCCCGCCAGAGGTTCGAATCCACCCCCTAGGGCATGGACGTTGTTCGTCCATAGTTTAAGTTCCGTTAAGTTCGATGTAAATCGTCGCTACATGAGCATAGTACTTAAAAAGCGTCGAAAAAAAAAGTTATGATAAAGGTTACATTCAAGCCCGGAGATGAGAGTCATTGGCCCGTAGACCCGGAGAATTCATTCCAAGCCCGGGCACTCCGGGCTGCGCCCGGAGATCTGGCAACCCTAAATGTAGTGTACCTGCACATTCATATGTTTTGCACAGGAATTTGCATTGTCCGCCATGTTGTAATTATTCAAACGAATTTCCATCAGTTAGTACGGACACATAATAGCTAGATCACCACTGGATTTGAAACTTATGTCAATATGCGAAGTAACAGACTCGCGTGAGTAAGGAATCGAAACATATTTCCTTTTCGTTTCCTTGTAGTACTTCATAGCGGCCATGTTGTAATTATTCGAGAAACAGAATATGAACTTCTTTGGCTGGCACGCTCAGAAATCTGTAGTTCAACGTCCAAGTAGTATAGAAATCACTGGTCGAGACGTCTGCTTCACGTGTCGACTTCGTTTTTTGTCAACTTAGAGCAAATGAATCGCCGAGTTCACATCACTTTTCTAGACTGTAAAATATATTGTGATTATTGTAATGATTAAAACATTTATTTGTGTTTTAGATCGCCACGGTGAAACTGTAATTAACTGTTCTCGTGCAGTTCATGCGAAACTGCGTCGCTCACATTTGTGAACTTCCCGATTATAAAAGACGATTAAATACTTCCAGGCCGCGAGGTTTGAGGTCTATGATGAACAAGGTCAAGTGTCTACGAAAGTTTGTCTATACATAGACCTTTCACTGAAATAAAACTTCAAATAATGCTCACCGAAGACAAAGATTTCACCTATTAATTACAGTATGTTTCAGGAAAAATATCAAATATCATAGGAGATTGTAATAAAGACGAATTGCAATAAAGATGCCATGTAACGTATGTCCAATTTTTATTGAGTACAGTGATACAGCTCTTAGTATGTAACTCAAACGAACTGAAATCAATTGGAAATTTGGATATTTTGACTAATTCTTTCGTTGGTTCTTGGTAGATCATCACATTGACTTTTATTTAAATAACTGGTTTTGGACTTACTTCAACCCTTGAGCGGAAGCGCTGGTGCAAATATGCTACCACTTTTCTTTAAATGCTCGCCGTTGTCGCAATAATGGAGATGCCGCATTTCCGCTTTAGCTATTTCTCAATTAAGCCTTGACATTGATGTCAATGAAGGTTCTGAGTTTCTAGTGCACGGCTGTGTCCATCCAAAAAAAGTTTTGTTAGGGAGTGCATCACTGGTAGCAGATTTGCACCACGCTGCCTGTCATGTAAGTAGATTAGAATTGTTTTATGTTACGTCTAATTTCCCTTGCAAATGGATTTGTGGCAGTTTCTAATAAATACTTATTATGTAAATTTTAACCTACATATTAGAATGCTCAAAAATTTAAATTTATTTCGTAAATAGAAGTTTAGCTCTCGATAAATTGTCCTCTAGTTTCTCCTGATTAGCCATGCTGCAGTCTCCACCAATCTCATTTTTAACCCTTTTTAAGCCTTACACAATGCGAAAATGAGTGTTATTCTACTACATAATTTAATCTTCAGGTCTCGTAAACGTGGTATGGGTCAAATAGATGAGGAGATAGACTTCTTTCGACGAGTAATGAAGATCTTAGCCGGCCGCGGTGGCCGAGGTGACTGAGGCGCTCCAGTAACGGTCTGCACGGCCACTACGGTCGTGGGTTCGAATCCCCGCTCGGGCATGGATATTTGTGCCGTCCTTAGTCTTGGTTAGTTCATAAGTAGTTTGTAAGTTTAGGGACTGATGACCCCATAGTTAAGTCCCATAGACTATACAAACATTTGAAGATCTTAGTGATTTTTGTCTAGCTTCCTCATCAGGTCATGAACATGATACTATTACTCAAATGTAAATCCCAGTTCCGATACCGAATAACATTGCAGACGCAATGAATGTAATATTGAAGAAGGTAACACTCTGTGGGGTGAAACGCCATACAAAAAGCACACCAAAACACTGAAGAATAATTAGACGATAAGATGATTGATGAGGTAAATATGTGTACAAAACTACTCACAACACAGAAAAAAGATGACACTAATTGCTCAAGAGACAGGAACAACAGCGAAGTAACGAAATACTGCTTGGTCTATTATTCATGATTATTGTCCACTTTCGGAATAATGTTACATTTGTTATAATTATACACCGAAGGTAATTGATATACTAATTCAGATATTAACAAATGTTATATTTCTACATGTACATTAAACTGTGTTTCTCATTACGATCACGTAGTAGCTATATACTATTTCTACCTGTACATTAAACTATGTTTGTCATTACGATCACTTAGTGTTAGTAACACGGAATACACAGTGGTAGCAAATCTGCACTCCGCTGCTGCTGAAATTATAATTGGCGCTGCCGCCCGAGAGTTAAAGTCTGAAAATGATCTTTCAAGGCAAAAACCGTCTATAAGTGGAAATGAGGCACACACACACACACACATATGACTATCCTCTCTCGTAATGAACGAACGCACGGAAGAAAAAAAAAAAAGCGTCAAGCGAAAGGAGTTCTTATATTCCAAACAACAATTTCTTTCTCACCAATGAAATTCACTGTGACAAGAGTCAATGCCAATGGGCGACGACCTGGAGAGACGTCAAAACGATATTCACTTTTTTTTTTTTTTTTTTCATGTGACAGACGCAACCTGATTTCCCGTTTATCTATTAAGCCCTTTCTAAACGGGACGTGCGACACGAATATGAAAGCCCTTGTCAACTTCAGCGCTCCTTGAGGCAGACCATCGAACTACACAGAAGCGATTACACGGTGCGAGTTTGTCGAGACGTCTGCTTCACATGTCTACTTCGTTTTTTGTCAACTTACAGTAAATGGATCGCCGAGTTCAGATCACTTTTCTAGACTGTAAAATATATAGTGACTATTGTAATGCTTAAACATTTATTTGTGTTTTAGATTGCCACTGTGAAACTGTATTTAAGTGTTCTCGTGCAATTCATGCGAGACTAAGTCGCTCACATGTATAAATTTCCTAATTATAAAATACTATTAAATACTTCGAGGCCGCACGCGTCCCGCAAAATAGAATCTCTCCCCTCCTGAATCCTGGGCCTCTTCCACGCCTTTACCAGCATGTTCCTCCCTCTCTCCACCTCCAAACTCTCCACATCCTATCCAAGGGTCACTTGCATCAGCTTCCTCTCCTGTATAACGCCCTCCGTCCTGAAATATAGCCCTCCTATCAACCTTAGCCTTGCGGATCGCGCGGCCTCCAGTGTCGGATGTCCGAATCCTCCCTCGGTCATGGGTGTTTGTGTTGTCTTTAGTATAAAGTTAGTTCATAAGTTGTTTATAAGTTTAGGGACTGATGACCCCGCAGTTAAGTCCCATAAGCTTTACAAACATTTGAACATCAACCTCAACCCTTCCTTGTAAAATAGGGCCACGTCCCCCCCTCCCACCTATCTTTTCCCCTTCCTCCGCTTGTTGGATCCCCGTCCCCACCCACTCCCTTGGAGTCCTTCCGTCCCATCCCCACTCCACCCTCCTACCCTCTCTACCACCTCCTTTTCCCGCCCACCGCACTTTCCTTCCCCTTCCCCTTCCCTCTCCCCTGTGGGGCCTGTTCAAAGATTTTAAATGTGCAGTGACTTAGTGCTTCGTGTGTCAACGCTACACCCCTTCCCTCTCCCCTGTGGGGGGGTGAAACAGTTTTCACACTACCTTTTGCAATCGTGACGTCATTGTGACGTAGCGGCACTGTGAAAGCGACCTGAAACCAGACTATCGATTTGTCGATCGCTGTTGCGAGTTAATGTTTAGGACTGTGTAAAGGCCAATTCACACGTCACGTCACCGTCTGTCAGAACATTCCGCAATGTATTTCTAATGGCGACATTCACACTGTCCGTCACGTCACCTTTCTCGAGAAGAATGTTTTAACAGAACGCACATCTGCTAACATCGGAAGTTAACCTACTTTCGTCACGCGAATTACATGTTGCAGTCGACGATTGCATTGTTTATATGAAAAATGTGTCTTAGTCATCTTTATTTTGTTGTTATACTTCGTTTTAATGGAAAATCTCAAATGTTTCATGACGACTTAAATATTTTTGTCAATTGAGTGTCCCCCTAAAATCGAGGTTGGATATCTGAAACCAAAAAATGGTTTATTTTACGTAACATTGTAACAGAAACGACTGAAGCAAACTGTTTATTTGAATGAGATTGTAATTTGATTACGCATTTTTCATTAAATAATATTTTAAATGAAAAAGTCAGTTCTAGTGAAGGATTTAATGAAAGACAAAACGTTCAGTTGTTTACGACGGTATTAAAGTGTAAGCGGGCACATCGTAACAAATAAACAGGCGCTATTATACTCTTATGAGTATTGTTTGATGTTTTCATATTTTTATTTTTCGCTTAAAATTGATGTCGATGTTTAAGAATGTGATTGTATAGCGCGTGCAATACTTCCTGCATTTTAATCAGAAATGTTTGTTTGTTGTGTATAATGCTTGCACGTCAACGAGAATCAGTTAGTGTTTAAAAAAGGAGTAGGTAGCCTACTTACTGCTTTTAAATGTCCCATACAGCACTGTAGTAACCAATCTATGAAACACATATATGCTTATACTTCGTTGTAGAAATTACCAATTTACTAGTAATTATGAATAGCATTGAGCTTTTCTGATATGAATGTGCTAATACGAACAAATTCTACTTACAGTGAGAGCGACATTACTGGAACACGTTTAAATAACATTGCAGTCAAATATCCCCTTAAATTACTATAATTTACAATTGCCTGTACCAGGTAAAAAAAATCTTCACCTTCCTTTATACACTTTTCTATTGCCCTATGGTGTATTTTCTCAACAGTAAACTAGTTTAGCGAACTGGCTGATCACAGCATACGCCTATTTAAAAGTATTTAGCTTTATCTCAAGTAAACAAGTAATCGAAAGGCACACATCTCACACTGGCTCGTTCACAACTCCATAGTCGAAAGCTGACGGGTGACGTCACGATTGCAAAAGGTAGTGTGAAAACTGTTTCACCCCCCTGTGGGGCCTGTTCAAAGATTTTAAATGTGCAGTGACTTAGTGCTTCGTGTGTCAACGCTACACCCTGATTTTTGGTGGCGTTTCATTTGTCACACGGTGGTCGACATTGCTGGGCATCAGCTCCAAATTTTCTGTGGTACCAGCATATATTCTCCTTGGTGGTAGAACGCTTATGTCTTCTGGAAGAGACCGTCGTCGCGACGTGTGCGTGGAGCGTCGTGGTTGTAGGGCCCCAACTTACTTAGATAGCACAGCTATTTGCGCTTGTAGTGCTACTAACGATGTCTCTGGTTTCGTGGACACTGTTGCGACCAAAGAGGTTGCGACTCTTGTCGACAAATACATCTCGACTATTCTGTCAGCAGTTTGAGCGATAGTGGGCCGAATAAATAAAAACGAGAACTTTCTCCAGAGAAGATACTCAGAGCAAAAGAACATTCTCTGAGAATGTTCTCAATTTCGTATATATAAAAGCTGCGCAGCATATTCTCTGGCCAGGGAGAACCTTCTCACTACTTCCCCTCCTTTTTGAGCAAGTTCTAAGGAAGGAGCATCTTTGGTGGCCAGTTTGTGTACCGCGTGTGCTGAATAGTGTAGAGGTGTTGAAATTTGTGTTGACGATTTGTGTTCTAGAAAAAGGATGGAAGATCAAGAAATGGCATTCGTAACGATTGTAAAAGACTATCCGGCGATTATAAGTAAATCACAAACCCCGCCTGCTAGGAGGGAGAAAGCCGAAAGCCTGAAAGAAGTGCAATACCGATATAAGACAACTTTCGGAAAAGATATATCGGAATCGCAGATAATGAAGAAAATACATAACATGAAGTCCAGAATTAAATGCAAGACGGATGTGAATAAGACCGGCAACGTGAAAATAATTCTCAAGAAGTGGGAGGAACTCTTTTTAAAGTTCATTGACATGGATGATTGTAATCCCTCCATACACAGAATTCCTGGTAAGTTCCCGTCAACATTTTCTTTATTTTATTGTTTAACGCTTTTAAATTGTGGATTAGCAAACAGTTTTGTTATCCAGCGAAAATGTGACAGTTTTCAGTAGAAGTCGTTTGAATTAGACTACTTTCAGTGAAAGTATAGTAGTGCATACGTATAATTAGAGTAAACCATTCCTCGTTTATGTATAAACCTACTTGCTACATATTCTTGTTTCAAAGAATGTCAGAGTGACATGAACTAATATTATTTTGCTGTTGTAGGTGCTTGTGCAGTAGGGGCTCCCGTTCGATCACAAAGTATTTATCTCCAACCTTCGAGTTCGGAGTCCATTGTTGACTCCGACTCAATTATCTTAGAGCCATGTACTATTGTAACGGATGTCGCGGAAGCCCCAGAAATAACGATTCCCGAATACACACCTGTGGGGCAACACAGACCACAGAAGCGTCGGCGGCTGAGTATGGAGACGGCCGAAACACAGAACTTATCTAATTCTGAACTGCAGAGACTGGTGTTACTGACCCAGCTCGATGTGCTAAAAAGGAAACGGGAGAAATTAATAAGAGCTGAGAAGGACAATAATGTGCTCTGAATGTGTACTGTGAATCTAAAGTGACCTGTAAATATTTTTTTTAATTATTACTTTTCCTGTATAGCTATTCTTTATTTGTGTATCATGGTACATAGGCCTCCCGGGGAACTTACCATGTAAAATAATGAGTAACGCATCAAGCTTGGTACCTCTATGGGTGATGTGGAAACCCAAGCATTTTGTTAATAAAGGAAATGATTCACTGTGTGCTTGTTTATTTTGATTCCTTTGTCATGTTCCATTTGGTAATTTAATTGAAATTTCCAGCATCAACAGATTGCAGAATTAACTATATCTGTGATCCTTGAACAACATGGTTTGAAAAATGAATGTTTGATTGTATTCATTTACACAGCACCACACCCACTAAAGGAAATTAAATTGAGTACAAATTTATTTTCAGTGAAGCAATGAGACTAATATATTCTAGATTATAATGTCAAGGTTGAATGGTTTTTACTCTTACTCTGTGTAGTGTCTGGCTTTACTGAAAGCTTTTGAAATTTATTTTTTTACTCTTGTACAGATATTCAACATGCTGTTACTTTCATAACTGGGAAAAAATTCTTAGTAAAGTAGAATTATAAAACATATTTACTGTAACACTTTGCAAATATCCTACAGCAACACACCCCTGAAACGGGTCATTCCATGTCAAATCAACACACCTATTTTACCTCACCATTTTAGATTTTGCTAAAATTGAGTATACTTATAGCGTATGCTGAGACTAAGAACAATACCAAATTTCAATTTTATCTCAAACCATGTAAACTTTTCAAAGACCAGCCAAAAATGTGTGAACGGATTTTTTTTAAATTGCCCTAGGAACTGCTCTAATTGAGCTAGAGAGCTGGAAAAGGTGTCATTTTGCATGCTCTTCCCAAGGATATACAACAAAATGTATCTTCTAATTAATAACCTTTTCAAAATACTAATTAATATTTTTTTTTTACAAAAAGTACATAATTGAAAATTTTCAAAATATTTCCATAACTACTTCATACTGTTGTAAATCATATGGCAAAATATAAATGTGGGATGATGATGGGTTCATTGTTAAAAAAAAATATTCTGAGCTCTTGTTTATCACTAACAGCCCTAGTTTGACCAAACTGACCTTTAATAAACAAGGATTTCATTAAAATATACTGAAAGGTAAGCAAAAATAAGTATTAGAAATAACAAAACTTAACCTTATTAAAACAAAACTAATAATCATATTTTATAATTAAGTTGAATTGCTTATTTTAATTTCATACAACTTAACTAACAGTATATTAACTGATAAAAATAATTTTGAGGATTTAACAACAAACTGAAATAAAGTATGAAAAAAATAAAAGTATTGAATGAAGAAAAGTTATTTTCACTTCATCAAGTTCATTTTTTTTTCTCCTTCTGAAACGTACCCAAGCCACCAGTTCATGCCATATACAGTAGTGACATAGCCCGATACATCTTGTAACTTCAGTTTGTCTGGTAATGTAGTTACTACCCTCTTCCAACTCTGCATTTTGATGTAGTGTTCGAAATGAAAGTGCAAAATTGCTGTGTTCCTTTGATTCTCAATGCCTCTTACAGCTGACTTTTTAAGATTTCTGAAGCACTGTAGTCTTGAGATGAATATGCGAATCAACATTTGTGATATTATCTACTGCTCACTCAAATAGATCTCATGGGATTTGGAGCTGATTTTGTTATGGCCTTTGCAAACTTGTACGAGCTGCCCGTTCTCTTAACTGAATCCGCTACTCCATCGCAAGGCCCTTTCCCATGTGGTGTGGGTGAAAAGTGCTACTCAGCTTTTATGTTGAAATCTTCCCTATGAAACCAAAGGTTCAGGAAGTGTTTCAGTAAAATTTTACAGTTTGTGTTACCATGTAGTGTTGAGTGTTCAGATGTTAGCAGCGGCTAGAGCAAACACAATCCTATAGAGTGATGGAATTACTTTTTAGTGCTGCCCAAGAAGTTTATAATTAATGCTGTTCCTGCTCTATGTGTGACAGGTTCTCAACGTACCCTTGTCCGGTCAATAAATTAACTTTTGTCACAAAAAATTCCTAACAAAACATTTGCAAAAAGAACACGGCTGCTGTACTTCACATGCAGCAGTGGCAGCCAACATCTGAACACCACGCCACTGCAGGGAGTGTAAAATTAAGCCCTGTTTCTTATTTTTGTACTAAGCAGCAGAACCATCAGTATACTAGTATATCTTTTTTGAAAGCTTTTTAAATTTACTTGTTAGATAAGAAATAAGCTTCTTTTGAAAGATGTAAACCAGTCACATTGTGCTCCAGGGAATCAGAAACAATGACAAAGCTCATATGCTCAATTTTGTCTTCCTGTTTGTTACGAAAAGGTGATATTTTGAGATATCTGATATTTTTTTACTTACCTTTCAGTATCTTTTCATGAAATTCCTATTTGTTAAAGGTCGGTTACGTCAAACTAGGGCTGTTAGTGAAAAACAAAAGTCCAAAATATTTTTTGTTGACAATGAACCCATTATCATCCCATATTTATATTTTGCCATGTAACTTACAACAGTATGAAGTAGTTATGGAAATATTTTGAAAATGTTCTATTATGTACTTTTTGTAAAAAAAAAAAAAAAAAAAAAAAAAAAAAAAAATATTACGTAATTAGTATTTTGAAAAATGGTATTAATCAGAAGCTATGTTTTGCCACTCCCATGAACCACAGACATTGCCGAGGTGGGGTGGCTTGCGTGTCTCAACGATGCAGATAGTCGTACCGTAGGTGCAACCACAGCGGAGGGGTATCTGTGGAGAGGCCAGACAAATGTGTGGTTCCTGAAGAGGGGCAGCAGCCTTTTCAGTAGTTACAGGGGCAACAGTCTGGATGATTGACTGAGCTGGGCTTGTAACATCAGCTAATGTGGCTTTGCCACACAGCTACTGCAAACGCTGAAAGCAAGGGGGAACCACAGCCGTTACCTTTCCCCAGGACATGCAGCTCTACTGCATAACTGCCAACCTTTACGATTGGCTGTCCGTAATGATGCGCAAGACCAAAGAGGATGTGGGGCTACGGCCGTGTCCCAAGAATATTTTAAAAATTTAAGTCTGGCACTGTATTCTTAAATATCTGCCACGAACTGCATAAAAACTATTCTGTTTCAAAAGACTGAGGTTAGGTGGAAGAACCTAACACATTTGTGTAAATACCGTGAGCGGCTTAGAAATATTCCTGTAAGTTTCAATTAACTGTCTTTACAGAAAGTTAACAGTTGCCGAAGGAACAGAAAAGGGTGAAATTCCTTGCATTTTTTTTTAATATAAAATCCTTAGCAGCTAAGGATACACAAAATGGTTTTGGATTTTAAACGACGAATGAAACCACTGAACAGAGGTGTCACAAATGGGTCATCGCTCATATTTCATTCTAGCTGCACAAGACTGCTATGAAAAGATGTACCCGCGAGAAAAGCCAGTAAAAGCTTTTCTCTTCGGAAACGAACTGGCTAACTTCCGCCACCCGGTAAAACACGTGGGCTGTTAAGCTTGAACCAAAGACATTATACTCATTATAGACCATAGAATTTATATAGATCTTGGGTGTGTGAGCGTGCATTTGGTAGGTGTGTAGGTGATTATAGGCAGGATTTGATCCAGATTTGTTCCAACGGAAATGCTATCTTTAACATTTCCTACAGCTTTGCTACATACTCAGGAATGAAATAAATTATTTATACAAAACATTTATCGGCTATTACCAAAATGTAGATCGTAACTACTCCGATTTTCTTAAAACACATCAGATCGTACAATGTCTAGTTTCCGTAATTTTTCGCGATCTTCCCGTAACTCCGTAAATATGACGATAAAACCGTAACAATTACGGACAATCCGTAATAGTTGGCAGCTATGCTACTGTATGAACATATGATGATGGCATCCTCTCAGGTAAAATATTCCGGAGGTAAAATGGTCCCCCATTCGGATCTCCGGGCGGAGACTACTCAGGAGGGTGTGATCATCAGGAAAGACAATACTGGCATTCTACGGGTCAGAGCGTGGAATGTTAGATCTCTTAATAGAGTAGGAAAATGAGAAAATTTAAAAAGGGAAATGGATAGGTTGAAGTTAGATATAGTGGGGATTAGTGAAGTTCGGTGGCAGGATGAACAGGATTTCTGGTCAGGTGAGTACAGGTTTATAAATACAAAATCAGTTGGGGGTATCACAGGAGTAGGATTGATAATGAATAAGAAAATAGGAATGTGGGTAAACTACTATGACCAGCACAGTGATCGCATTATCATTGTAAAGATAGATACGAAGCCAACACCGACGACAGTAGTACAGGTTTATATGCCAACTAGCTCTGCCGATGATGAGGAGATCGAAGAAATATATGAGGAGCTAAAGGAAATTATTCAGACAGTTAGAGCAGCTCCTAGGGAAATTTAAAAAAAGTTCATTCACACATTTTTGGCAAGTTTACATGACCATATTTCAGGAATGGTTTGAGATAAAAAATTGACATTTGGTATTTTTCTTAGTTTCAGCACCCTTTCTATAAGTATACCAAGTTTCAGCAAAATCTAAGATGTTGAGGTAAAATTTTTATTTAAAGTGTGTTGATTTGACATGGAATGACTCAAAACAGGTTTTGATGTTCCTGGTTAAACAGCTGTCTGGCAAATACTGTTGAAACAATTATTGGTCAAGTAGAACAATAAGGGAACATATAATCCACATTCTTGAACCTGTAAAAAACTAAATTGTGGACAGGTTATCTTGAACGGTGGAAGAAATAATATGTACATTTAGGCTTTTCAAAACATGTCACTCATGGATCACAGAGATATTTAATTCTGCAATCTGTTAATGTTGGAATAAGCAACTGCATATTTTAATTAACATGATAATGGAATCAAAAGGAAAAAGCACATGTTGAATTATTTTCTTTATTGACAAAATGCTTGGGTTTCCACATCACCCACCGAGGTACCAAGCTTGATGCGTTACTCATTTTTTTACATGGCGAGTTCCCCAGGAGGCCTATGTACCATGGTACACAAATCAAGGCAAAATAGCAAATCAAGCAAATGAAAAGGAATATATACAGGTGATGAATTGAACTGTACAAAAAACTGATTACACAGTAAAATAAATAAATAAATAAATAAATAAATAAATAAAAATAAAATAAATAAATAATAATACATCCTACAGGTCACTCACTATAGGTGACGAATCACATTGACAATTTCGTCCCTTATATTCATACCACGTGCGCGTATGTTTGCACAGTTTTGGTCACCACACACTGGACGTTCATTTTCTTCCTCAACAGGTGCTTCAAAGTCAGCATCTCGCAATTGTTTTGCTACATTATGTAACACAAAACAGGCAATTACGACACTCGGTATTTTTGCCTGAGCAAGCCTAATCTTACTTTGGAGCACTGGAAACCGTCGTTTTACTTGGCCGAAACACCGTTCGATGATAACCCTTTCTTTTGCATGAAGCCTGTTATAGACCCTCTCACCCTGTGTTAGCGGATTCTGAAAAGGTGTCATTAGCCATGGAGCAATGCCATACCCTCCATCGCCTAATATTAAAGCATTGCATCGGTTTTCCCGCAGTAACAAGAAAGCATCAGAGTTCTTCCAGATCCTGGAATCATGGACTGACCCAGGCCATGTTGCGTCGACACTTGTAAATAGTTCGTCAGCATCACAAGTCGCCTGGACGTTAATGCTTGCAAAACCTTTTCTATTTATATATTCGTCCCCTTGCACTGCTGTTTTCATGATGGGAATGTGCGTACAGTCTACGGCCCCCACTGCACATGGAAATTGGTATTTCTCCTGCCACTTCACCTTCGCCGTTTGCAGCTCTTCAGCGCCACTTGGAAATTTAATCCACAAATGTGCTTTACTGGTGACGTGATTGAGCACATATGAAAAAGTGTTGCAGACTGTTACCTGGCTTACCCCTATATCTTCTCCCACACCACACTGAAAACCGGGGTCAGCCAAATATCTTAAAAATGTTCTCATTTTCAGATCGTTCGAAAGGCCGCCCCCTCTTCTTTCGTAGCTTCTTTCTGGAAGAAAGTGATCTGCCAACCAAGTAATATTGTCACTAGTGAACCTATATAACATTTTGCAATGTCTCTCCTCAGTGACATTCCGGGCCACATAAATCTTCTTTCTTCGAATCGGCATAAACTCCGCCATTTTCACACGGAACACTACAACTTACTCAGCTCGAAGTATCCTCTGCAGCTTACTCCAAAACATTGAGAATGTTCTCCGCTTGTGAGAACCTTCTTTGGTTTTATTAATACGAAATACGAGTAAGTTCTCTATTGTGAGCAACTTCCCCCACCCCTTTACTCACGCTGAGAACATACTCGCTTGAAGTATATTCTCTGACTCGCTTTATTTATGCGAATGTGAGTATGTTCTCGGGAAGTCCGAGTATAAAGTAGATACTCTGCTTTATTAATACGGCCCATTGTCGAGATCACCTGTGTATCCGCGAGTAAGCGTGACAGCCATATATTCCGTAGAATACCGCCATTAATTGTTTTGCCCGCGTGCGTGCGTAGACGACGCAGCAGCTGAGATGGCGTGCGGTCAGCGAATTCTTTTGTGCGCAGTAATTTTTCAAGTCGTTTAGCTTCCGACTGCGACAAGCACGTTGCAAGTGCACGCTTGATAGTATTTATCGGTGCTCGGCGGAGAAGCTAAGATGTCTTGGATTTCCGTGGCCACAACATAACTATATTTAGTGTCGTCCGAGGTGATATGAGCCAAGACAAATTAACTTTCTAGTTGGGCGAACCAAAATATTGGATTGTCCGACCAGGAGGGTGGAGGCTTTACTGCAACTGGACTAAGGCCCACATTTGTCATTGAGAAGTCGGTGCTTGCAGTATCTTGAATGATACTGTTTACGTGGTGCGGTTGTTTCCGATTTCTACACGGGTGACTCGATTTATCGTTTCGGTGCGCAATCCAATTCATTTGGCGTGTTTGACGACTGCTGTGGAGCGTAATTCAATAGTTCGGGGTCACCAAAATGTTGAGTGTTGAATAATATTTTATTTAAAACACACACAAAACTAACACAAGTCATTACAGCACTAGAAAAAAAACAGAAGATCTGTCTCGGAGAACCTTTATACAAAGAGTGGGCACAGTCAAATTTTTTTACACAACACATGCACGAACACGATATGACTTGCCACACGCTCCAACACGAAATCACTTGCCACAAATACAAACAGAGGGGGTTACGAGAAATACATTTAAATCATTTATTTCACATGAGAAGAAGTTACGAAAAAAGAGAATTGACTTGAACAGAAATTCCTCTAAAAACTTAAAAGTAAATAACGAGAGTTTTAGTAAAATTTTAAGTAGCAAAGAGGAACTGGAACTGAGTTTCGTATGAGTTACAACGACAAGGACGATGATATCTGATTTATGACAAGACGTTAAACCTCCTAGGCACAAGTCATAACTGCTCCAAACGGGTGTGACGTCAGCGGCTGAGGAGCGCCTGGAAGGAATGTGCGGCAAACAGAGCTACTACTGATTTAGTGTTTATACGCGTGTGACTAGTTTGTGTTTTTTCTTGTGGATATGTCTTTTTCAGACTGTGCTGTTGAACCGTGCGATAGTGTTGAATGGTGTGTTATTGTGTAGGAAATTTTTCTTCAGGATATGCGTTTGTGTTTTAATTGAGTGATGTTGTATAGGATAGCTGTAATCATGTTCCAGTGTTCGGAATGTGGCATACAGTACAATTATAAAAGAAATCTCCGCAAACACATGTCTTTACCCCACCCGGAAGATTCTGCGAACGGCACTGTTCCTGAAGAGTATCAGTGCGACGTCTGTGGCAAGTGTTATATGCATCTGTTTATGCTTTGAAACGGCACCAGGAAAGTGTACATGGACAACAGATAGACTGTAATAAAATGCCGGTAAATGCTGCCTGTGCACTAGTGTAATAAAGACAAGGAATAATTTATTGAAGCATTTGCAATCAGCACACAATATTGTTGTATTATCAGACGTTATAAGTTTCTCATCGCTACAATATATCGATGTTACCTTATCGATTTCGCTCAGTGATCTATCACTGGTTTCGCTTCGATATTAATATACTCTGACTTCAAGGAGCGGGTGTTTTTGACTTTTTGAAGTATGGTGAAGAGACTGGAGGTTATGTTTGTATCGAAGTGTACTGACTACTGTAGTCATTACTAAAGTAGCGAATACATTTCAGCTGTAACAATGAAGTTCAGGGGTAAGATGACGGAAGTGCTGTGTATAAAACAGTTTTCAAGTGAGTATAATTACTGAGATGACTTAGCGTGATTTACGTACAAGGATGCTGTATTAATTCCTTATTGACAATTCTTCGTAACAGATATAATTGGAGCATTGGCAAAACTGACGAAAGACTGCAAGTTGCGAATAACACCGGACAAGATATATTTCACTGTATCAGATGGTTCAACTCTGGAGCGACCATTGGCATATTGTATTATAGAACAAGCCCATTTCTTCAACGAGTATACAGTAGTCGGTGTCTCCAACACACACAATATGATATGTTTAATATTTTCTCCTGGTAAGGTCGCGTTCGTTAAGTGCTTTTATTAATCTCATTTAATGCGAAGCTTGAATGCAGTTTCCTTGTTTCAGACCTTCTAGCACGAGCTACGGCAAACTTGAGGACATCAGCAAGTACTAAATCTGTGAAAATGAAGTTAACTAACAAATTGTCACCATGTCTCACGTTTGAGATAGAATCGGTACTCCTGAAACTTATTTCTGCATGTCATCGTTGATTAACGAAGTTATATTTTGTAGTATTAAAAAGTCACATACATATATAAAATGTTTGTACAGAAACTTATCTATTGATAATCCGTCTACTTTTTATTTACGGCTGTATTTATTTTCTAGGGACAATCACGCCTTTGTGTACACGACATCCCTGTGACTGTAGTCCCTCGAAGGCAGTGGGGGGGCCTTGAAGACCCTGTACTGCCAAATTTTGATGTATGAAGCAGTTTGGACTATTTTCAACTTCTTAAGGTTGAGTTAATGACAGGATTTATGATTAATTTAGGTAGAAAAAAGTTTCAATTTTGTTAGGAGTATGTGGTGTGCAAAACTGCCTGTCACTAAATGGCTTCAGAATAATAGTTCTGTTACTATTTCCTTGTCCTCTTACTATTTCCTATTCTGTGATTTATCTTATGGTTGTAGCAAAGTAGGCCTAATGCTTGGAGTAAAGATATAACAGCAAATGAGCTTCACAAATCATGGTGCAGGTTTAATGGTTTTCTCGAAGTGGTGATGCTGGCAGGTGACACTGGCATTAGCCAATCAAGTGACAATGCAGATGTTTTTATCATGAAATCTTCATTTTATGAGGGCAGTTACTTTTATATAGCAGACAATGCTACATAAAAGACCCTGTCAAGCTTAGAGCAGGAGCATCATTATTTATTTACTTCACGGTCTGTACAAAACACTTAATTCATTGTATCTGGATTTCTAAGAATATTAACATTTTGGCAAAGGTGCTCTACTATGTTGATGTTGCCAACATAATCATGTGAGATCGCCAGGATGGTAAGTAAAATTTTACCGTAAATACAACAGATAGTTGAAAGATACATCAGTGTGATGTTTAGCTGAATCATGTGCTTTGCAGTTTTAGGTTCAGTAATTAGTGCAATGAAGCAAGTATCTAGTCTAAAGCAATTAAATTAACTGAAAAAACCATCATTAATAGGGGGGAAATGTCCAGTTGTAGACCATGCACTGTCTAAAAAGATCCAGACATTGTCATGGGTGTATACATTTTATTTTGTAGCTATTCTGTTTTCTACTATGTAGTTTAGTAAACAAGAATAATAAATGGTAAAATAAGTAGGCCTATTGACAAAAATTACAGTTCCATTCTACTTCTCAGTTCTACAACTGTTAACCAATACCTATCTATTGGAGAAAAGCTGCAGATCACTTTTTAAACATAAAATCGTAATCTATGATGTGTTCTGCTTGTAAACAAAATATCTTTTAACTCATATGACATCATTGATCATAGCTAACACGGTGTATCACGGTCTTCAATTAAGCCCAAAAATAACCAGTTAACACTTTTGCTGTGGCTGATGCTATCCGACATAGAGCGCAGATGCTAATAAGTGTCAGTCACAGCTAAAGTGTTAAAATGACCTCCAGAGTTTGTCAAAAATTTCAGAAATCCACTTTTCAGGACCAGAAATAAGAACCAAAGGGTGATGTATCAGAGGCCATGTTTTTTTTCTCTAGTTGGATGTTATAAATTATTAGCCTTATATAGAGCAGTAGCACTTACAAAAAGTGTCCTTAATTTTTTATGAATTTTTGAAATTTGGAAATCTTCATTTTTCATAATGTTTCAGGTAGGTTACCTATGGTGGGACTGAATATAAAAATTTGATTCTTGCACAGTTTGTACACTATCATAGCAAAGTACTGTACAAATTTCAACAGTGATATTGTACTGTGAACAAAGATATGCATTTTTGAAAAATTAATATTGTCTATTGTGATGGCAAAACAGCTGTTACGCGCTAATGTCTGATTGGCTGTCACCGTCTGTGCTACTATTGGCCGCCGCCAACATCTGAACACTCAAAACTATGCCACAATACAAACTGTAAACTTTTACTGGTGGCATGAATGGGAGAGGAAGGAAAAATAGGAGAGAGGGTTGGGAGTAAGAGGCAGTTTTACAGTATAGGAATATGTCACTGGTTGGTGTGTTCTGGGTGCAACAGTAACTGAGAAGAGTGGATTGGGAAGTGGAGGCAACAAAGCAAAATAAAGTTTGCAGAAAGGAGGATATGACTGCAGGATTAGTGTCATGAGGTAGGAGTGAGTGTGAATTAAGGCTATCAGGGGATGAGGATTTTTGAATTGAAGGATCTGATGCAAGGAAAAATCCCATCTTGTAATTCAGGGAACCTAGTGTTCGGTGGAAAAGTTCCAGAGGGTTCAGATTGGGCTAATCAGTATGTTTTGTCACTGTCTGGTCATTCGTGCTCTTGACTGCAATTTGGTGGTGATCATAAATTTGAGTAGTCATGTAAATAGGCTGTGCAGCAGTTACAGCTGAGATAGTAAGTAATATGACAACTTGTTCTAGGATAGGATATGTCTCTGACAGAACTGGATTAAGTGGTACTGGGTAGATGCATTAGATGGTCTATTACAGACATATACTATATAAGGTGAGTAGCAGTCTTAACACCTTGAGAGGTGTAGGAAGGTTATTGAGTAGGAAGAACAGTGTTGTTGTTATCTGAATTATCAGTTCAAAATTCACAGTGAATATAGAAATTTGCATTATATTCCAAAACTAATTGTTTTGTTGAACTACATTAAGACTGTAGTATTTTTGTTATTAAATGCACTTAAGAATTTGATTTCTTCGTATTTTTCAGGTGAGTATAGATTTCCCAAATTTCAGAATTTTGCGAACAGTTGCAGAACGTATGCGTAACATTAATTTGTATTTGGAGGTTGGAGCCAATTCATTGGGAACGCTTGTAATTGAAACACGAACGGATGTTGTCAGACTGAGAACTCAGTTCAGTGATCTCAATATTAACAACACAGGAAGTAAGTTTATTAAATAACTGTCTTTCTAATAGCTTAGGCATTTATGCTTTGTGTTAAGTTTTCTTCCAGCAGTACTTACTCATTTGATCTGTAGATGATAGCATGCATTAAACATGTGTTAGGCGACCAGAGATGGCTGACATGTGTGGATGAGTGTGCCTGAGTTATTGTGTGAATGAGTGTTCTGAGGAAGGTCGCGGCCAAAAATTTAGAATTGTGTGTGCGTTTGTGTGTCTTTTGTGTCTGTCGGCAGATCAACATTCATCTTTACAGTGAGTTGTTCCCTATCTACATATTATTATTAAAAATTATAAGTTACATTTATCTGACCAGCCAGTTCAGAGTTGATTTGAGAGGGGGTAAGTCAATGTAACTTTCATCATCAGGCATAATGTTAAAAGGAAAGACAACAAATAAATCCAATAATAATAATGTGAATATGAATGTTCCATAGAAATATGTGGTAATTGACAAAAAGTAATCAATAACATTCCTGCGTAACTGTCTGATACAGCTATGAGATACATCCAGAAAGTAAGGTTCCATAGTAAGAAAAATAAAAAAAAAAAGATAACAAAAGTTACATCAAAAACTTTATTGGCAACAGGTACAGCAATGCTGAAGCTATTTTTTGACGTAGTAACCAAAATAATTGACACTTGTCATATCTTGGGATCAACTTTTGTATTCCTGTGTCGTAGTACTCTGCTTGCTGTGAAAGGATCAGGCGCATGACATTTGTCTTCAGCTCTTCATTATCGAAATGTTGGCTGGAGCACAGGAATTTCTTGAGGTGCCAGAAAAATGTGAAAGGATGAAATGGATACTGCGGGTGTGCTCCTTGACTATGCATGCCTTGGTGCACAGCAGCTGTCTTGTAGAGGTTCAGCTAAGAGCTGTTTGACCATACAGTCCTAATCTTGCTTCCCGCAATTTCCATCTTTCTATGCACCTCAAGAAATTCCTGGCCTCTAGTCAATGCTTTGACTATTATGAAGAACTGATAATGACTGTCTCACACTGGTTCCATTCACAGACAGCAGACCCCTTGTGACACAGGAATGCAATAATTAATCACACAATGACATATGCCTCAGTTCTTTTGGTGACTTTGTGAGAAAGTTGCTCACTGTACCTGTTGCCAATAAAGTTCTTAATGCAACAAAGTAGTCTTTGTTTTAAGAAAAAGTTACTTTCTGGTTGTGCCTTGTATGATTTGGAATGAGATTTTTTTTTTTTTTTTTTTTTTTTTTTTTTTTTTTTTTTAATGTAAATTAATACCAAATCATACAAGGCACAACCAGAAAGTAAGTTTTTCTTAAAACAAAGACTACTTAGTTGCATAAAGAACTTTATTGGAAACAGGTACAGTGAGCAACTTTCTCACAAAGGCACCAAAAGAAATGAGGCATATGTCATTGTGTGATTAATTATTGCATTCCTGTGTCACAAGGGGTCTGCTGTCTGTGAATGGAACCAGTGTGACACACCTTTTTCAGTTTTACCTGATACCTAATTAATGTCATGTGGGAAAAAGTGGTTGTTGATATAGCTCTGTGTGACTGATATTTTCTCATAATAATAATAATTCATGATGCATATGTGGGTGTAAATAACCTGTTGTCCATGTAATTTTAATATTAAACCTCTCTGTAATTGACAGTGCCTTTTTCGTCTCTCTCTCTCTCTCTCTCTCTCTCTCTCTCTCTCTCTCTCTCTCTCTCTCTCTCTCTCTCTCTCTCTCTCTAATTAATCCCCCTGGAAAGTATCCCAGAAAAAGCGAAGAAGTGAAAGGTGAATTACATTTCCTTAATCTTCTCCTTCCCATTTGTTTTATCTAATTGTCCCTGCTGACAATTATTCATAGGTATTTTGTGGTAGTTCATGTTTACTGTGATTTGTCCCTAATGATGTATTTAAGCAGTAGTGCATTTCTTTACTTATGCCCATTCAGTTCCTGTACCAAATCATAGAGCTCTGCAAGTTTTCCTGCACATTTTTGCAGTATTTTGGCAATTCCACCTTCCTATAATCAAAATCCGAATGCTTATAGTTTACTGCAACTCCAACATTATCCACTCTAGATTATTAATATGAATTGTAAACAGTAATGACTCTGGAAGAGTCAAAGGAGATACTTGCAAAATTAACCTTAACTATATTCTTTTTATCCTTTGAGGATGACATGTTAATTTTTATTTTTAAGGAAGCACTACAGTAAATCCAATCAAAAATGTGATCTGATAGTCAACTGGTTTTGCTCCCTACAACAGATTTTGAAACTGTGTCAAATGATATGTGAAAGTCTAGGAACAGTCTCAACCTGGATGAATATAGTTAGCCGAGATTCACAAATTTGTAGAATTTTTCTTGGCTTTTGTAGAGAACTGTTTATATTCTGTAAAAGCCACATAGTAGGCCTACTTTATAATTAAACAGTATACAACAGATTGTCATCAGCAATATAGGCCAACAATTATGTTGGTCTGTCTACCAAACCTTTGTGCAGATGGGAAAACCTGCTCCTACACCCCCTCGCCCTTCCTCTTCTCTAAATCACTCTAGATGCCCTTCAATACTCCAGTGATCTATGACAAAACTACTGTTAAAAGTGGATTAAGTTCTTTGAATTAGCTTTGTTGAAGCTAGTGTCCCTTTTAGCACTCTGCCTTTCATCTGGTGATCTATTTTAGTCAACTTTCTATTCTGCCATTTTGACATTTGTTCCATTTTTTATCAGAATTATTACAGTCTTTCGCAGTGAAACCTTTTCAGAAGACCAAGTACATTATTTTGGCCTTCTGTATAAGTATTGAATAGTGGCTTGATTACTATATTTCAGACTTCTTATATAAGAATAAAATTTTAGAAGAGTTTATGGAATAATTTGTAAAATTTTATTTTTAAATTAATCCTATGCTTTTCATGTCTCACATAACCTATGTTAGTATATTGTACAATTCTTTTCAGTTTTACGTATTTGTGATTCATATCTTGACCCACAAAGATGAAAATTTGTTATTGATTTCTTGGATTCACTGCAGTTATTCTTGTTACTTTTGCGAACGAAATTATCATTTTAACACCCTATGTAACATCCTTTATTATTGACGTCTTCTCTTATGATCACCTATTTCTATTTTCACGAAAGTTTTATCACAAGGTTTGGCCTCTGTTACATAGGCCTCTTGGAATAATTTTCTTAAGACATTCAGAACAATCTCTCATGAAACCCTGTCATTGGCAAGAGTTTAAATTTATGGCTTACTATTCTACAGCCAGGCAGTTAAAATATCTATTATAATAGTATGAGGGGAGAAACTAAAGAATATTCTCAACATTATCTCTAATGTGCTTTACACTAAGCTCCTTATGACTGTAGTCTGAAAATGCATCTGATTTCAGTTTTGGATCCATTTTTGACGCTTCACCTTGCCCTAAAGAAAACATTTACAATCTATATAAACCTCACCAGGTACTGTATCGTTCATTACAGCAGTAATTGTGTACCATTTGTGCCAACACGGCAGATTACATGACATAGAAGACACCTTGAATAACTAATTTCTCTCTCTCTCTGTCTCTCTGTCTCTCTCTGGATATACAAACTTACCTACATAACACAAATGCATTACCAGCTCAGCTTTATGAATTAAAAAAGTCCCCAAAGATAATGTTCAATTGAGACCGAAGTGAGCACTTCAGTCTCACTGACATACAAACAGGCAATACACAACATTGAATATTATCCTTCCTTCCTTTAATTCTCCCATTTGCTGCAGTCACATATGGGAAAGAGACATACATGAAGGGCTCAGAACATTTGAGAAGATGCGGAAGTAACAACTTGAACCAAATAACTTCCTGGTCAGTTTTGACGTTCCTTTATTCCAAAGTGCAACTCTGTGATTCTTTAGAGCATATTACTTCTATTTCTCAGTGTATTACCAAACTCTTCTACTCGTGTCTCACCATGTGCTACTTTATGTGCAATGGTGAGTTTGTTGAACAGCTACATAGTACTAGTCATTTCCATTTTTAAGAAGGGTTGCAAACAGAAGTGCAAAAGTGTAGACCTATGTCTCAATCGTTGGTATAATTTAGGATCTTAGAACATGCGTTATGCTCTCCTGTAGGAATCAACATGGACTTCGAAAACAGTGATTGTGCTGACTGAAACCTGATGTCAGTAGCAATTAAATTCCAAAGTATATCATAAAGATGGGCCGAACATGGAATGTGGATGCATTTTTATAGTGCTAAAAATACAATAATATCTATTGAGCTTTCTGTAGATTTAGAATGTGAATTAATTTGGGTGAAAGTCTGGGTTGATAGTGGATCACATGTGATCATCAGATTTCTCAGTAATAAAATGCCAGGGTATCTGAAGGGAAATTTGGAAAATATTTTGCATGATTTTCCAAACCCTGTTTTCAGTTCTAAGTGGATATAGATTGGGAGAGCCACGTGTTTAAGGCAGATGGTAAGTACAGAGAATAGAGTAAGTTAGCACAAAATATGGAACCTGTGATCATTATGCTGTAACACCATCACTGAATACAGCCATAAGTACGAATATCAAGAGTGGTAGGAAGATATTTCTGTTATACAAAAGTGACAGACAGATTTCAGAGTACTTCACAGTTCAACAGACAGTGTGACAGTATTGAGCATCAGTGGACAAAATTGAAGAGCATCATACAATACATTTTACACAAGTATTAACATCCTTAATCATTTCTCATTGCTAATTGTTGTGACCTCACTTCCTCATTCACTCTTAGATAGTTGAAACTTCTGTCAGATGTCTCAATCCCAGTGATCTTCAGCCTTTCTTAATGTTATGTGAAGAGGTAGGCTGATGATCTTCACTTGATCAAACCATCTGCTTGCTGTTTTTCCTTCTGGTCTTTTGCCGTTGATTTTTCTCTGCAAGATGGTCTTCTTTGTTGTCCCCTTTCCTTCGCAAGATGTGCCCAAGGTACTGAAGGTATTTTTTGGGTGATGTAAAAAGATAACCTTTTTGTAATGTGAATGTAGGAACTTTAATTCCACTTCTGGAATTCATACATACATAACAAAACACACTTTAAAAGCAAATACATGTGAACACTGAAGTGGTTACACAAGTACTGTCTTCATAGCTGCACATTTTCCCGCACAGTGTTCTGGTTGGCACTGCCGTAGCATTATTTTGAGAGCAGCACATCTACAGTCAGTCAGATGGAATCTCATGGTGGCTGTTTCGAACATAGAGTACGAAACAACAACACTAATCCCCCTTTTGATTTGAGCACTCACTTGCTGTAGGTGGTGTGAAGAGCGCCAATGTCCATGTGTTCTGCATGCGTGTCTGCGAACTTTCTGGGAGGCACCTTCAAGTATGGACAAAAGTGTCCCCGACTAGACCTCAGTCTTGTCGGAAGATGCCTTGAAGCAATGATTGGAGACATTGGAGTTGCCAGATGTCTGCTCCTAATGTGGGATAATTGATGCATTATAGTGTGTTGGAATGACCGGTGAACCTTGTGTTTGATCAGGCTGAATATTTCAGAAGGAATAAGGATGACTCTTCCTGGGGTGTTTGTTCAAGCTCATACATGATATCTTTTTGTGATTCTGTGTTGGAAACCGGTACAGGAACTGTCAGTGGCTGTTGCTGTGTTCATGGTTGGCTTTCTGTGCCAGCAGACCATGGAATGAATCATGGCACCTCCACCCCGTTGGGAGCAGCAGATGTTGGTGGATATGGTGTTGGTGATGCTGCTGCAGAACCCGCTGCCAACGTTGGTCCTCATGGCACACCAATTCTCCAGCAGTCGTGTGGACTCTGTAAAGGCGTTTGCCACGAGAGCTCAGGATCCGACCCATTTTGGGCGCCTGCCATACCCCCATACCCAAACAGTAGCGCCGTCCAAAAACTTTGTGAATGGAGTTTGACCTGGCTGATGGGGTGGAGGGTGAATAAGGTGGAGCCAGGTACGAGGCTGGCGGTCATGAAGGAGCTCGGCTGGACTGTGGTCATCCATGGGATTAAAACGGTAGGACTCTAGGAACTGGAACAATGCTTCGTCAGAGGAAGAAGTAAGGAGCAATTTTTTCATTTGTTATTTGAAAGTATGAACAAGGTGTCCCACCTCGCCATTTGATTGAGGATGGAAAGGTGGAGCAGTGATGTTCGAAACACCACACAGAGTATAAAAATCGGAGAATTCAGAGGAAATTGCGGACATTGTCCAAAACCAGTGTGGAAGGGAGGCCTTTCAAGGAAAATATTCTGGCTAGCACCAGGGTAGTCGCTGCTGTGGAATGTGACACACAGCATACAACAAAAGGAAAATTAATAGGCGCCCACCACAAGAAGCCATTAGGTACCAAGGAAGGGACCCACATAGTCAACATATATGCGCTCCCACGGGCGTGAGGGTGTAGGCCATGGTGATACAGTTGCCTTGGAGTAGGAGCCTGGTTAGCACATGGTTCGCAGGCAGCAACCATGTGTGTGATGTCCGCATCGATGCCGGGCCACTAGACATGCCGACGCACCAACCCTTTTGTGCATGAAACACCCCAGTGTCCCTGATGAAGCAGACGGAGAACAGAAACCCGAAGGGATGCAGGAACGACCAGTCGCAGTGAGGCGTGAGGCCCCCATCAGTGGAGAGAACAAAACCACAATTACGAGCAGTGAGGTGGAAATGAAGGGCAATGGATCAGAGGCCTTTCCGGATGGGCGATCAGGCCAACCCCTTTGAATGACACAGAATCAGAAGAAGTAACTGTGGCTAACCTGTCGCCGTTGATGGGGAATCTGTCGTCAACACTTTGCTCGACGTCATCGACATGAAAGCACAACAGCTCATCACGGTCGAAAACAGGGTCTGGCCTCATTGGCAAATGGAACAACACATAAGCATTGGCATGCTGAGCAGTGGGTCGGGAATGAATCTCGTTGTCGAAGCAAGATAGGAACAGAGCCCATCGTTGTAGGCGGTGGGCCGCCTTGTCAGGGAGCGAGGCTGAAGCATGGGAGAGAGAAACTAATGGCTTGTGATTGGTGGTTTGATGAAACTTTGCTCCATAAAGAAAGACACCAAACCTATTCAAGGCATACACAATGGCCAGAGCCTCCTTTTCTATCTTGTAATACTTCTGTTGCACATCTGCGAGTGTCTTTGACGCATAAAGCAATTGAATGAAATAAATCGCAATTTGCGATCAGTTATGGCTTCACTGTACTAGGTTTAGATGGAATACCAAAGTGCGGTGAATGAAAATTTGTTCCCGGCCGGGCATTCTCCGCACTTTGGTATTCCATCTAAACCTAGTACAGTGAAGCCATAACTGATAGCAAATTGCGATTTATTTCATTCATTGAACGCTGTAACATCGTCTAAAATATATAATCATAAAGCAATTGGACATTCTGAGCCATCAGTGTAACGGCGCACCAGAACAGCACCAATCCCATAGGCCGTTTTGTATACCTGCCGCCACCGCAAACCTTTCTATGCCATATGCCCTGCAGAGTCTTAAGCACCCTTTCTCGAACCATCCTCTCTGTATCGGATCCAACACTCCCTCCAGTTGCTAGCAGATGACAGCTGTCACGTTTCTTTCCTGTGGGTCCCTGGCCACGTGGGTGTGCCCGGGAATGAGGCCGCCAACATAGCAGCCAAGGCCGCAGCTCTTTTGCCTCGCATGGCTACCTTTTGCATCCCACCGGACGATGTTCAACGGGCTCTTCGCCGGAGTATCGTGTCATCATGGCACAGTGCATGGCTTTCACTGTCCAACAATAAATTGCGAACTGTCAAACCGATCCCGACCGCTTGGAGGACCTCCTCACGCCCCTCTCGGCGGGAGGAGGTCATCCTGGCCCGGTTGCGGATCGGTCACTGCCGTTTCAGCAACCGTCATTTGCTCTCCGCCGAACCTGCACCGCTGTGCTCCTGTGGTGAACTGCTGACAGTGCGACATGTTTTACTGACTTGTGTTAATTTTAATCATCTCTGTGTAGCCCTTCACTTTCCGTCTACTCTGGAGGAAATTTTAGCTGATGACACACGAGCAGCTGCTCGGGTTTTGCGTTTTATCAACTTGCCCAACTTATCGTAGGATATTTAACCCTTTTCATTGTCCTTTATCTTTCGTTTTTAGCCTCTTCTTGATTTTATGACAGTCACCAATTTTTTTTTTTTTTTTTTTTTTTTTTTTTTTTTTTTTTTTTTTTTTTTTTTTTTAGATCTCTTGAATTTAAGTTCTTGTCTGGGCGCTAATGACCGTAGAAGTTGTGCGCCCAAAAACCACAAAAAAAACCAATCCCATAGTGGGGGGTGTCGATGGCTAGAGCCTAATGCTGTCCAAGGCAATATGTGACAAGACAAGGGGGCCTGCTGCTGCTGTTCTTTGAGACGAAGAAAAGCAGTGTCGCACTCAGTGGACCAGCGAAGAAGCACATTCTTACAAAGCAACCAGTGTAAAGGATGAGGCACCATTGGAGCAGACGGTAAAACTTGTGATAGTAGGCTATTTGTCCCAAATGGCCTGGAACTCTACCGATGTTGGATGAGGGAGTGCCTCAATAGCAGCAACAGGCTGAAACAGTCAGTCGATCCAGCTTCTGTTTGACCCCGTCATACAAGGCAACAGGAATGGGTCAGGCCCGAAAAAACCATGGGCGAGTGGCAGGCTTGAGAGTAATATGTGCCTCAAAATTGGTGGCATAACCTACACCAGCAGCAAAGAGTGTGGAAAATTTCCCTGATAAAGAATAAAGTCAAACATAAGGAATGTCATTGTAAACGATGTGCACTGTGTCATCTACTGAGAATCAAAAAATGGGAAACGCATCATACCCAAATAAATTCTCAGTGCCGCTGCTGACAACAATACACACACACACTGATGGTGTGCACAACAGATTTGTAGGAAGTATGTATGTTGAATTGACCCAGAAATGAGATCTTCTGCTGATTATAAGTGTGTAGGTGGCGCGTAATGGTGGAGAACCCAGCTTTGAATATGTCTGTGAGTTAATAATAGTGGCCACTGAGCCAGTATCGACCTGCATCCTCACGTCCTTTCCCAGCATTTGTATCGTGAGGTAAAGTTTGCCAGAATGAGGAGATACGTAATTTACATACAGTACAGAATCATCGGCTACCCCATCATGCACATGGTGTACCTTTTATGACTTGCAAAAAGATGAAACATGTCCCTTCTTTTTGCATCAGTGGCAAGTCGCCCACTGCTGTAAAGAATCTTCATGTGCATGTTTAGAGAAACAACAAGGGCAGGAAAGAAGAGAACGTGAACCTCTGATCTGCAACTTCATGTTGTTTTGTGTGCCTGACCGACGCTGTGAGCACATGTTTACTGAAGCAACATCCTTGTTTGTGCTAACGCCTGGCACATCATCATCTGCCTGATCTGGCTTTCTCGCCGACGTCACCTCATGCTTCTAATTGAGTGTCCATGGCCCGAGTGATTTCAAAATACTGAGCTGTGGAAAGTACTTCTTCCAATGTGGGATTATCTGATTGACTCTAACTCGTTGGCGAACTTCTTTATCCAATGCAGAACGCAAAATCGCATCCTTAAACATAGTCAGCAAATGATTCCTTGTGAACTTCTGTTACAAATTGACATTTGCAACTGAGTCCTTGTAATTCAGTAGCCCAAGCATGATAGGTCTGATGAGGCTGTTTTTTACACCTATAGAATTCAACACAAGATGTGACAATGTGTTTCTATTTTTGAAAATATGTTGAAAGAAGAGTACACATTTCATCAGACTACAAGGAAGGTTCTTTCAATAGTGCGAGTTTTTAAGACAACAGTTGTATAAACTTTGGCGATATCCACGAAAGGAATAAAGACTTACAGGTTTGTTGGTCAGCAACGCTGAAAGCCATGAAATGATGCCGAAGGCGTTTCTCGTAGTCTATCCAGTCCTGCTTCACCACCTCATATGGGGGCAAAAGTGGGAATTGTCAACGATGACAGGCGGGCATTGGTGTGAACAGGAATGAACTCATGTATAGCAGGAGTGAGAAGCTGTTGCTGTTAGACTAAGTTCCATAGAACCTGCTGTAGAGTTGCCTTAACACTAACGCTCACATTACTAAAAGAGTTGGAAACTCCCAAACTCGTTGCCAATAAAGTGTAGTAACTTTAAATGAACTTTAATTTCACTTCCAGAATTCATACATAACAAAACACACTTAGAAGCAAATACATGTGAACACTGAAGTGGTTACACAAGAACTGTCTTCGTAGCTGCACGCTTCCCCACTGCGCGTTCTGGTTGGTGCTGCCGTAGCATTATTTTGAGAGCAGTGCCCCTACAGTCAGTCACGTGGAATCTCACGGCGGCTGTGTCAAACATTGCGCATGAAACCACAAAAGTGAAGTTATTCTTTTATTGAAGCATTCGTTCTTCTTCGTGTTCATGGTGCATGCAGCATCTTCCACCAACACCAGATCTTGAAGGCATCAATGTGGCTCTTTATTACTACCTTTCATGGTCCACATGTCACACCTGTATAAGAATACTGGAAACACCAATGCTTCAACCAAGCACATGTTTGTTGTCATGGATATTGCCAGATTCTGCCATGTCTTGGTAAGTTTGACCATTGTGGCTCAGCCAAGGATGATTTGTCGTCTTATCGCTTTATAACACCTTCCTGTGCAATTGATCAGAGAGCCTAGATGTACATAAACACTCACTATCTCCAGATCCCGAGAGTTGGTTTTGATCCATGCCTTGGTGATTTGGAACCATTCGTTTTTATGTTTCTCTAGATAAAAATTTAGACTATGCTTTCACTCTTGAGAGCAGAACACCAAGATTTCCTTACTTCCTGCTATGAGTGTAATATCATCTGCAAAGCGTAAATTGTTGATTTTCCTGCTGCCAATTGAAATCCCATTGTTCCAGCCATCCAGCATTTTCCTGATTACATACTCTGCATAGATGTTGTAGAGCTGAGGGGACAGTATGAAACCTCGTCTAATGCCATTTGTCATGTTGAATAACTTAGGAGTATTCACAATCTACTGTCTATAATAAAGACTTTTTAGTAAGGATACCAGGTGTTTTGGAACCCATATTTGTTGAGCATGTGCCACAATTTGTCCCACATGACACAATCAAAGGCCTTCTTGGTAAGTATGGAAGTGCGATTAATGTCAATCACATCGCGATTACGTGCAGCATGGGGTTCACGCCTGAGCCTCAGGATGTGCGCTAGCAGTGCATTTTGGGTTTTTCAAGCGTCAACTTCTCGTCACAATATCTCGGGATGTAATTGGAATATTGCGATGCGATCAACACCATTGTTTGTGATTTGTCATGCTAGGATTGCTGAAGAAAAAATGTAGGGTGTCCATTAAAAAAAAATTGTGTTCAAAAACACATTTGCTATTGTTTTAGAATGTTTCCAAATATGTACAATCATGGGCCCCAGCCGTACATTGATACCAGTGAAAGTCGTTTTCCAATAGATGTTGTTACAGAGATATTTTTTGGGTGGACAAGATAGCTCGGACACCCTGTATATAATTAAATTGTTTGTGCCTCTGATACTGAAGGTTCATTTCTTTTACAGCTTTCATCATTCCATGAGTTTTTCTTTTATAGAAGAATGTTTAATTGATCTCTGTTCCAGATGCTTTGCCCGATCCGGAAAGGATTCGGTCAGTTAGGGTGGATGTCCGAAAATTTGTGCAGGTTCTAGCAAGTGAACAGTTGCACCCAAATAAAATGCAGTGTGATATAGCTGATGGTCGCTTGTTGCACCTCTTAGTCATACATGAGGATGTGACTTTGCATTACTTCCTCTCACATCACGACACCTAATTTCTTCCATCAGTAACAAGATAGCTACTGGGTCACACATTTGACGGAGACATGACAATGTGTAGTACTGTGGAGCAGTGAGTAACTTCTGTTGAAGAGTGAAAAATCCCACATCTTCATACTCGACACCCATTTTGTTTGTCTGCTTACTATGAGGTATTCAAGGTGATGGCTGTTGAGAGTGGTCACACTGATCTTTCTGTCATAGTCACACAAAATATCAAGTACAGTATCATTGTTACCAATTAACTTGCATTATAATTACTCTTGATAATGTTCATTGTACAATTTTTGTTCTTCACTGTTGTCAGCTTTATAATCAAGCATGCCAATTTTCCCTAATCTAGAAATAAAATTGTTTGTTTATGTATGACAAAATAGTGAAAGAATATGACAAGTGACAGATAGCTGTTGAAGTTCTATTAAGGAACAAGTAATTGTGGCCTAGTGTGATGCAGTAAAACTGCCTTCTAACATTTTTCTCTTCTTAAACAGTAATATAGTCAGTGAGTACATATAGCATATTTTTACATATGTTTGAAAGTGTATTATTGATTCTGTATTGAATGTGCTATCATGTCATGTTTGTGTACATAGTACAAAAAATTAACTGTTTTAAGAATATCCATATTGGATTGTGATTGTTTCAAACTGACAAATAAAATGTGATATTATAAAAATTAATCATCATTGTAACCCTCTGGCTACTGTAGGTGCAGCAGCTACATTCTATCTTGAATGCTGAGTCACAATCACCTAATTCTTCTAGAGTATACAGTAGATAATTTGGCCCGTGTTTGCACAGATTGCTTGTTAATGTTTACAACACAGAATTGGTATGATGTTAAGGTGAGTGCACCCTACTGACTTATGCAGCTGAGACCTGGATGATGACAAATAGGGAGAAGAGCAGAATCTAAGCCAGTGAAATGAAATACCTAAGAAGTATGATAGGAAAGAGAAGGAAGACAGAATGGTAAAGCTAAATGAGAGAACTGGTAGGAATAAACCAAGATAACTTAAGAAGGTTTGAACATGTAAACAGGATGGAGGAGGAAAGAAACCAAAACGGATGATGGAGATGCAGTTTGAAGGAAAGACAGTGAGGGGGAGAACAAATGGATTGATTCAAAAAAGAAAAGTACAAGGATAAGAAGAAACATGGACTGGTACAAAGTGTTAGAAGAGGAATGGTGAAAAATAGAGAAAAGTGAAGAAGTGCCATAAATGCCCCAGTCCAATAAGAGCTGGATAAGAGGAATGGATGATGATGATGATGATGATGAGGCAAGTTCACAAAGCACTTAAGAAGAGAGTGATAGTAGTAATTTGATTAAGTTGACAAAGAGGAGCAGTTGTGTAGCGTTTTCTGTAGAAGTTTGTTGTTGCGATTTTGGCATCATGAGAAAATAAAAATGGTCTTAAACTGTCATTATTACGTTCATTATGTTCTTCTTACGAACGTTGCCGAATACAGTCAAGTGCTTTTTGCTGCCAATGTTCAAGAAAAAAAAAAGAAAAGAAAAACTGAGGAATATTATAACAGGAAAAGGATGGAAGCTTCTAAAATGTGGTGCTGCAGAAGAAGCTGAAGATTAGGTGGGTATATTGCATGACTAATGAGCAATGTGCTGAATAGAATTGAGGACTATTTTTTTTTTTTTTTTTTTTTTTTTTTTTTCAAAACGCTCTTTCTGCAGAAAATAGCCCAAACGAGTTTCTACACCTTTCTTATTCTGAAAACAGTTCTTTCAAAACTCAGTTATTTCCATTGTTAGAAGCTACCAAATTTACTCAGTTGTTTCAAAACTCGATTTCTGCAATGAAACTGTTAACAAAACTTGCCTTCTGTAGGTTGTGTGGTCTTTGAATTTTATTAGTGCCAGTTTAATTGTTTGTGTTGGCAACATCTGTGGAAGTAACAATACCGGCTCGTGGGAACTGATTTCTGTCCATTTACATTATTGTCAGTTCTGTTGGTTGCCTCGGTGCCTGTCTGAAACAAAAGTGCTGTAATTTTTCTTAACCTGTTATAGTAGTTTATATTAAATAAAATGACAGAAGAATATTCTGAACCTGTAATACAAGTTGGAAGGGGCAGGAAGAAAAGTGCCACATATAAGAACCAGTGGAAGATACTGTGAAGAAAATGCAGGGACTTTGGATGCCAGATGTGGTTACTTGACAAGCAATTATACTTCTGTAAGAGGTCCTAGGTACTGTTATGCTGCTGAATTAACCTACAATGGCATGGACATAAGACTTTAACAATACTTAGTAATAATACTTCATTCAGTGGCTGAAACAGACCAATACAGCTTACCCTGTGTTTAAAATTAATTGAATTTTATTTTCTGATTTCTGGATACTCTTGTACATGAATGAATCCAAAACAGAACAAGACGCATATCTTCTCAAATTCATGGACATCAGCCGGCCCGCAAGAAGAAAGGATTCCTCCGGTGGTAAAAATTACAACAGTGTGTCAATAAAATATTTTATTAAAAAGGTGAATGGTAAATGTGTGTACATCTGCACAAAATCATTTCAAGCTATCACAGGTGCATCAAGTGATAGACTTGCTCATAGTGCATGCTACTTTCTAACAAATAAAAGAAATCCTCCAGAGAATCACAGAGGTTCTCTAGCAACAACAGAGCAAAAGGAAACTACACAGGCAGTTATAAATGACATAAAGAAATATAAATGTAGGCAAAGTCATTACAGCTGCAAGAAATGTACATGGGTGTATCTACCATCAGATCTGAACTTAAATAAATGCACAATCAGTTCTGCCAAGAGAACCTTGGAAGTGAAGTGTGTGTGCTCACTTTTGAAGTACAAGCAAATTTTCTACAGTAAATTCAATTTGGGTTTTGGGAATCCTCGCTTTGATACATGCTCCACTTGCAAATAACTTTTGCTAAAAATCAAGGATTCTAAAAACAAAGAGGTCTTAAGAAACAAGGCTAGAACAGCATACAGGCTACACAAATTAAGAGCTGCCAAATTTTTTTCAGTTTTGAAGGAAACAAATGATAACACAACATGATTTTGCACCAAAACCAAGCTCTTCCTAAGGTTTCAGTAGGTGCAGCATTTTATCTGAGGCAGACATGGTTGTACAATTTGTGTGTCATGACCAATGGCATGCCAGTAGATAAGACAAAAAAAGTTATACATGACTGGAGACACAAGCTGGCCTGGAGCTAATGAAGTTGCCTCAGCAGTGAAGGTCTACCTTGAATCTCTGTAAAAACTATCTCCGAAGGGAAGGAGTTCTAAGACTTTTCTCATACTCGTGCATTTCACAGAACAAGTACAATATTTTAATGGCAACATTATCAAGATTCCTGGAAAAGTCTACAGTTTTTACAAATATTGACCATTATTTTCCAATGAGGCACAGTTATATGCCTCCGATCAAGTGTTAGGGAATGTGGAAGGGGAAAGATACAGAGAGAAAGAAGAAATTATATCATTTAAGCAGTATCATGACATTCACAGAAACCATGGTGACATCAGAGTATTGCGACATCATTGGAATGTGTATAACCTCAAACAGAAGTCCAAATTGCCATTCAGTTTCCAAGCCAGAGTTATTCAATACAAAAAAAATTGCAACTGCATTGTTCAGATTTCCGTTTGATATATGTACTGTGGGGAGTCAACTGTAGTGGAAATCCTCAAGAAAGGACAGAAATCTTTCAGAACCATGGATGCAGCCCAGAAAAATGACAACGATGAATTGTCAGTAAAGACAGTCGCGATGTGGCAAGGTTGATAAAGTTCACTGAAATAGGTGATGATGCCAGGGAGTTCTATGAAGTTATAATGAAGGGGAATAGCGCTGTGAAAAGTGCAAATATAAGTGATGTGATGGAAAATGAAGATGTTGGGGAAACTGAGTGAGATGGTGGACCTTAAACATTTTAATTTGATCTATTTAAAATATTTAAATGTTTTTATTGATATAAGTACTGCCTTCTGTTTCAGTAATGCAATTACTTGTTCGGTGTGTTTCCTTCGTTAATGGACGATGAGAAAGTAAGTTTTGCTGATACATGTTATGCAGAAAGTGAGTTTTGAAAAAACTTGTAATTTTCAATGTTACTCTTTAAATATATGTTTGCATATTATTCTTTTGATTGTTCTATGTATCAATTGCTGTTTTGGAAATAAATCTTTACATGTATAATTTGCAAAATTTTGATCAATACTTAAACCACTAAACAGTTTTTTGAATTTCCTGAAAAATTACAATTCTGCAGAATGCAAGTTTTTTTTAAGTCCTCAATTGGGCACTGGCATGCCTTAGCTAAAAGAAGGGATTGATTGGTAGGACACATTTTCCACATCAAGGAATCATGAATTTAGCATTGGAGGAAATTGTGTGGGGGTAAAAATCGCAGGAGGAGACAGGTGTATACGGTAAGCAGGTTCAAACACATGTGGGTTGCCATTCTTTTGAGGAGATGAAAAGACTTGCTCAGGTCAAAATAGGGAGGAGAGAGCTGCATCAAACTGGTCTCCAGGCTGAAGCCCACAGCACAACGCCAATTTATTGCGGAAATGCAGTCAGATCATCATAGCCTCCACAGTAACTCAGCAATTGCAAGCAGCATGATATGCACCTCTTGTTCTCATTTTCGAGCAACTATCTGTTTTGCCAGTAACTTTACATAACTATTGTGTAGTATGAGCAATCAAGTTCATGAAAAATAGTTTCTTTGTTTGTTTATTTATTTCATACATTATTTATACTGCTGACAAATAGTCCAAACGTGACTGAATGTTTGCTGCAGTGGAATAGACTTGCGCACTAAGGCGCGTTGCTGTGATTCATGTGGCCATTCGCCGTCTTAGGTTCAAGTCTTTTCTCGGGCTTGGGAATGTGTGTTGTTCTTAGGATAAGTTAGTTTCAGTAGTTTGTAAGTTTAAGGACCACTGCATTTAGGTCCCATAACTTTACAAACATTTGAACATTTTTGGATAATTTTTTATAACTTTTTGATATTATCAAAATGTTAAGTTAGTGTGGAAGTGGTCAGATTTAAGTCAAAACAGATCTTTCATGATAAGAACTCTGCTACTTTTGGAGGGGATAGCAATCTGCCAATGAGAGAGTGGCTAGGGCAGAAAACTGCTCTGTTCAAATAATGTACTGGGACTATTCCACGGGAGAGTTCCTTGGCACTATAGGAACACTTCGTCCCATCTTGGAAGGAAGAGGATCTGCCAGTATAACTAAAGTGCTTCATTTGCAACAGTGTTAGAATCTGTGGGGGCTTTAACTTGAGCAAGTGCTAATGAGTGCAGTTTAAGGATTTTAACTGTACATGATTCTACACGTGTTGATACGTTATTTGTTGGACTAAGATTTGAATTATTTTGAGCTGATGGTCATTTTGTGTTGTGTGATTGGAAAATGAACTGAGTGTCTGAGCTTCATCGATGATTATTTGAGTGGGGGATTTTGCTACCATTCTCATAATGCAGTTAATGCACCTGTTCTGCTAATTTTATAAGATTTACTTTTGTTTGTGTATGACCACTTTCTACAGATCAAAACATATTTGAATAAACATTATTCAGGTGAGTCATGTGGCATAAACTACATCATTTATCTCTATTTTCTATTTCTTTATTGTTTCAAAAGCAAAACTATGCATTGAGTGTTTGATTGTAGAATCTCAGGTACAAGTAATTATTTGTGGCTAATGTGGTTGCTGGGCATGAAAGCAGAGCCATGCATATTTCAATATGTGTTAAGTTTTGTGAGGTCAACACATCATAGTGTGGTCAACTCATACAGATTACATAAAGTTTCAGCATACAAATGTGCTGTACCTACATGTCACCTGTACTTTCAGGAGAACTATCTATTCACAAAAATTAGATTAATATGGAAATTCTCCACAGAGATGATAAATTATTATTCAAAAGAGATAGATTGCCTGACCAGTACTTACCTTTTTGCTGTACTGCTGATTGTTACACTCAGAAAAAAAAGGAGAAAAAAACCAGCTTTCGGGAATGTTCCTTCTTCAGATGGAGAGAAGGGAGAAAAAAGAAAACAGGAATGGGAAAGGAAGGGAAAGGTAATTCACGACCTAGGTCATGAGGAACAGTATCTCTGACTTCCACAATCCTATCATCAACCTCATGACCTAGGTTGTGAATTACCTTTCCCATTCCTTGTTTCTTTTTTCTCCCTTCTCTCCACCTGAAGAAGGAACACAGTTCCGAAAGCTTGTTACTTTCCTCCTTTTCTTCTGAGTGTAACTATCGGCAGTACAGCAAAAAGGTAAGTACTGGCCAGCCAATATATCTCTCTTGAATAATAATTTATTCACAAATATTAGTAACCTGTGCCCCCTCAATAATTTTCCGAGTACGGGCTTGGCGAACCCGAGGTCCTGAGTCATGGGCTGTCGCACCAACAGTCCACTACACTTTAAGCTCTGTGCTTGCTTCAATGATCATCATTCGGCATGACAGTGGAATGTTGTACATTTCAGAGCCCAGGGATCTTGGCTTAATCGCCCGGGTCGCAAGGACAGTACAAACCTCTATATATAAAGGTAAAGCAGTGGACAATCCGAAGATTGGTTTGAACACCACAGTGCTTTACTAGGCATGGTCCTATTTGGTGGTGGTATGCCGTTGCCTGCCTCCGACCTTCGAACTGACTTACCCAGCCAGTTATAGGGGGGACCTACATTTTAATGTGGGTTCCGAACCACGGTGCTACTCGGTATTTTTCACATCAGCAGTACTGCCAGAGGTGAAAGAAGTGGAAAGTGACAGATAAAAATCCCAGGACCTTGAGGGGATCAAACTCGCGACCTCTGGATTTCTAGTCTGGCACTCTACCACTGTGCAACCGAGACGCACTATGTTACAAAAAGGTATGGTCAAACTTTCAGGAAACATTCCTCACACACAAAGAAAGAAAATATGTTATGTGGACATGTGTCCGGAAATGCTTCATTTCCATGTTAGAGCTCATTTTAGTATTTCTCATTAAATGTAAATTTATGGATGATGCTTCATTCCAACATGATCAAATTGTAATTTTTCACAATCAACAAGTGTGGGCTGACGAGAATCACAACGCAGTTGTGCAATCACGTCATCAACACAGATTTTCTGTGAACGTTTGGGCAGGAATTGTTGGTGATGTCTTGATTGGGCCTCATGTTCTTTCACCTACGCTCACTGGAGCAAGTTATCATGATTTCATGTGGGATACTCTACCTTTGCTGCTAGAACATGTGCCTTTACAAGTACGACAAAACATGTGGTTCATGCACGATGGAGCTCCTGCCCATTTCATTCGACGTGTTCGTACGCTTCTCAACAACAGATTCGGTGACCGATGGATTGGTAGAGGCGGACCAATTCCATGGCCTCCACGCTCTGCTGAACTCAACCCTCTTGACTTTCATTTATGGGGGCATTTGAAAGGTCTTGTCTACGCAACCCCGGTACCAGATGTAGAGACACTTCGTGCTCGTATTGTGGATGGCTGTGTTACAATACGCCATTCTCCAGGGCTGCATCAGCGCATCAGGGATTCCATGTGACAGAGGGTGGATGTATGTATCCTCGCTAACGGAGGACAGTTTGAACATTTCCTGTAACAAAGTGTTTGAAGTCACGCTGGTACGTTCTGTTGCTGTGTGTTTCCATACCATGATTGTGATTTGAAAAGAAGTAAAATGAGCTCTAACATGGAAATTAAGCGTGTGTGAAGAATGTTTCCTGAGATTAAAATATATTGCCCAATGTTGAGAAGCACACTGCTTTTCAGGTGGAAGTGGTAGTTGATGTATGAACAAAGCCGCGGCGGAGTGGCCAAGTGCAATGAGGCGTTATGCTCCAATGCGCGAGGATATTCCCCGTTGGAGGTTCGAATCCCCCCTTCGGGCATGGCATAAGTTACTTCATTAGTAGATTGTAACTTTAGGGACTGATGACCACGCAGTTCAGTCCCATAAGTTTGACAAGCATTTGTGTGAACAAAAATAATTTTTTATATATAAAAAAATAGATGAAGATTACTTAACAGGCGAAGGAGCACAGGATGTGATAGTAGCACTATCACTTCGTGTGCTATCACTTCCTGTGCTCCTTCACCTGGTAAGTAATCTTCATCTATTTTTTATATATATTTTTCCTGCTAGGAATTTCTCCTCTATAATCTTCGTATCAAAAATAATTTTTGAAATCTTTGCAACCTCAAACTAAATTTTGGGTTGGACGCTGAATGACACTTTATCTTTTGCCATGTTGAAAGTGCATTTGATGGAGTAAGAGGTACAACAAAATGTGAAATGAGTGCAAACCAGCCAACAGAATAACCACACACCAAATTCTTACAGCAGAGGACATGTATATCTTTTGCAAGGATGGTATTAAGGTCATCAACTATTTTCTTGTCGAGAAAGCTGAGGTAGTTCTTTATATCAAAACAACACTTCAAACATAATTTGGAAACTGTGTAACAATAAAAGGAACAAGGCAATTCCACAAATTACCTTGCATTGCAGAAAACGTAGTTCATTGCTATGTAACATCAGAAACTGACATGTACAAGGATCACTTTGTCAGTAAAGTTACCTCTGTCTTTAACACCGAATACATAGTTCATGTGATGTCATAGTGATGTGTGTATGATGGACTACGGTGGCTTGCATAGGTTGGAAGAATAATTTTGGAAAACAATGATGTTTTCATGCATCCTCCTAATGCAAGAACCATCATTAACAAAGCTTGGAAACAATATGTATTAAGGAAACTTCCTTTGCTTGAACTTGACACACAAACTGGAAGGTCTTATTCTACATAACAAAAGTGTTCGCTGCACCCGAGCGCATTGAGGCGCTTTGCTACGATGCACAAGGCCGTTGCCCATCTGGGGCATAGATGTTTGTGCTGTCTTTAGTATAAGCTAGCCCATAAGTAGTTTGTAAGTTTAGGGACTGATAACGCCACAGTTGAGTCCCATAATCTTTACAAACATTTGAACAAAAGTGTTCTTAACATTCACCACCATGATTAGCAAGTGTGAAATTTCAAAAGTATGTTAACTGAAAATATTTATTTTAAATCTGTCAAAATAAAAATAATATTCTTAAAAGAGAAAGATTGACTGGTCAGATCTTACCTTATTTCTGTACCATCAACACAATCAAAAACATAAAAATGGAAACAAAAAATAGGACACAAGTTTCATAAATATTTTCCTTATTCAGGTACAAGAGGAGAGAAAGGTAACAGGAGGGAAAGGGTATTCATGACCTGGGCAATGTGGAGATGACGGGTGATTTGTGGAAGTCAGATGTACTGCATGTAAAGTACTGAGCCAAGCCAATAATAGCAAACCAAACAGAATATATAACCAAGGTAGCTCAATAATCTCTCACATAAATTATGCAACAGCCATAAGATCCATTTTAGTGTGCTGTGAATTATCTCTTCATTTTCAAAAAATTATATCTTTCTTCACAGTCAGACATCAATGTTGAATTTTTTACAGTACTTTTCTATCATATAGGTGTACAAACTGTGCAAAATTCATATTTTCATATTCAGTCCTGTATAAGGATTGTAGTTTACAATATATAACTAAAGAAAAAAATTGACTTCACTCCTTTGTTGTTATTTTTGGTCCTAAAAAGTGGATTTTCGAAATGGAGGTCATGTTGACAATTTTTTTTTAATGTATTTGGGTAAGAAGAAATTTTTTAAAGGAGACTTTTCTAAAACCAATCATCTCAATTGAATGTTTTAACTTAACCAAGTGCAGCGATATTCACATTATCACTAACACCTCCAAAATGAAAAAGTATCACACACTTACAAATAAAAATGATTGCCATTCAATAACTGTGCAAAGGAAAATTTTTACAAAAATGTTTTGAACTTCTCAATTATAGGTTATAACAAATTTTAAAAAATCAAGATGTTTAAAAATGTTCAAGCACCCAAATTTTATTGGACCACTTCATTTGGATTGATTTTTACATTGCAACCATTCTGACATAAGGTGATTTCTCCAGGGGTAACTTGGCTGTCAGACTTTCAGGGTCTGAAATGGCATGGACCCAACCAAGGTATGAAGTACTGCGTCACCTTAAGCAGAATTATTACTACCTTCGAAATTCTAGCAACCATGAAGTTAAACAACCAAAGTATGTCCACATTCACTACCAGTCAAAAGTTTTTGATTACCTATCACAACTATGCATTTGTGGTTAAAACAGAGATTTAGTTCTAAATAATCCATCATAGTCCTGTTCTGATACTAAAACAAGCATAAGCATGTAAAGGCGGAATGACTCTGTTGCATATTTGACCAGTCCTCCGTACGGTTGGGTGCTGATGCGTATCCACAACAGTGATATGTCTTTATCCAAGACGTGTCCACTCAAATAGGCCTCATTCCTTCAGCTGTCTGTGTAGCAAGCAGTTCACATTAATTTTCAGTATGCTATGTGCAGTTAACAGTATGTGTCTGATCAGGTGAGTACCATATTACCTCCAAATGGGAGGGAAGCAGGAGATTGGAATTGAAAAGTGTGCTGTAATTGTAGCTCTGCATTACAAAGGCTATTCTAGTAAGACTATCAACAAAATTTGGTGTAGCCAATCTGCATACATTGCAGTGGTTGAAGCAAACCCCTGACATCTGGAAGATCCCATGTAACATCATACAGGGAAAATGTGTACAGAGTAAACATCGGAGGACCTGAAATTCATGAGGAAGTCAAAAATATGCGAGCTGCTCCAATCTCTATCTCAACAGTGCAATGTTGTCTTTGTGAATGGGGGTTTAAAGGAGTGAATAGCAGCCAAAAAAACCTTTATTACAGACACAAAATAATGTTAAATGAAATCAGTGGACACAACAACATAAAAACTGAAGCATGCAACAATGGTCCAAGGTGTTATTCATGGATGAATCGAAGTTTGAAGTATTTGGGCGCCATCGTTGACTGTTGACTTTGTGGAGAACGTATGAAGAGTCAGCGTGTGACACCTATGGTGAAGCATGGTAGAGGGTTGGTTATGATGGGATGTTTTGCGGGTGATAAAGACAGTGATCTCGTGTGAATTAATGGACATTAAAGAAGCAAGTATATCACAGGATACTGATTAACAACGTAGTTCTGTTTGGCAAGAGGCTTATTGGTTGTGGGTTTGTTCTGCAGCAGGACAATGACCCCAAACATTCTTCTAAATTGTGTAGAGGGTAGGTCAATAAAAAAGAGAGATGTGGGGGACTGAAAAATATTATTTGGCTAAAATCTCACTGTTATGTGATGAACTTGACAGGGAGGTCCGAAAACAGAGGTTAATTAATGTTGAAGGTCTACGGAATAATTTACAGAGCTGTTGGACTGCAATATATGCACATAAGAGTTTTTGCAGCTGTTTGGAGGGCAAAGGGTGGATACTTTGATGAGGATAAAATATAAACCATAGTGTATTGTACTTAATGATAGAGAAAATTACTTTTTGTTGGTCTATTTAGTTTTTACATTGTGTTTGTACATTGAAATATAGTATCTAATTTTGTTCATAGGTGATCAAAAACTTTTGACTGGTTGTGTATATGTAAACACAAACATGTTTTAATGCCAGTGACTCAAAGAATTTTATTTTTAGTCCTCCAAAAACAAATCTGCAATTAAAAGTTGTAGTGTTATAGTGGGGATACAAGAAGCAGCCTGATGTCACATCTTGTATCCCCTTCCTTATCTTCCCTCCACTCCCTCCCTCCCCTCCTCTCCACCTGCTCCCATCCCTTCCACTTGCCATGAGTCAGACTGTGTTGGGCAGCCAGAGGTGGCTGACGTGTGTGGATTAGTGTGCTCTTTCTGAGGAAGGCCATGCCCAAAAATTTAGAACTGTGTATTTGTTTATGTCTCTCTTATTTCTGTCTGTCGCTGGCTCAATGTTCGTCTTTACGGTGAGTTGTTCTCCATGATGCTCTCATGTTTCCTAAATGAACACATGACAGAACATGCCACTCTTCTTTGGGATCTTGTCTGTCTCTCATATGAGTCCTACCAGCTGATAATCTCAGACTGATAGGAAGTACTCAAGATCAGTCAGATGGTAGATCTTTAATCGAGTTACATTTTCTTGTAGCATCTGCTTTTCCTGTAACCAGACTTCATCAGATAAAAGAGCATTTAAAGATCAACCGTCTATTATGCACAGACTATAAAATCAATTTTCACTGCTGATGACGCACAATTGCATCTGAATTGGTCAGCTGAAGTGCTACATTTTACTTTATCAATATGAGGAGGACAGTTTACAGCTCACCACAAAGATGTAACGACAAGCTGTGAAAGGCACATAAGAGATATTCACACATATAACACTTAAGCTATGGATCATGGCCTTCTTCAGAATAAAGAATGACGGTTGTGTGGCTGTGAAGTGTGCTTGCTTGAATGTTCTTTATTATGAAGAAGGCCATGGCCAAAAGTTTAAGTGTTGTATGTATGTCTTTTTTATGTGCCTGTCACAGTTTGTTGTTATGTCTTTTTTTGCATTGAGTTGTAAACTGTCCTCGTTATATTCCAACCTGGAGTTTCCATTATTACATTTTACTTAATAAAATTCTGGGTTTTAGTATGTGCTTATTTCTGAATGGATTCCATTGATAGTCCAACCAGATGTGCTGAATAGTGCAACTATTTTCCCTGAATTATTTCTGAGGTCACACTTTTTTTTAATATAGATCACCAATAACAGATACCACACCTTCCTGAGCCACAAGAATTGGCTGCAACATATGCAGCTATTGGAATTTGCCTCCCAGGTGGCATCATTGGATACACTGCTTGCGTCATGTGTGAAATACCAGGTCATTCTGTATTTTCAACTAACAGCTTACAAAAAATTAACAATATGTGACACATTAGATAAAATGCCTCACTGAATTAATGCAGATTTACACACATTACAAATAAATTACACACATTTACAATTATTAAGAAAGAATAACATAATGTCTGTTATTTGAGGAAATGAATAAAAATGCTATTTTAAGTTTTAAGTGAATTTACTTTTGAAGCTTTGCTTCTAATTATTGCATGCATTTGTAACAAATTGTAATGTTCCAATAAATTTCCTAAAGAGTATTACATTTTAAATTCTTTCTGAAATAAAACATTATTTGCTGTTCCACATTATAATATGTATCCCTTTATTCACAGGAAGTTTTCATTCCTCATTTCACAAAGCAGCAGTTTAGCACCAAGAATCATTACAACTACATCAATTGCATTTTTTCGTATAAGACTGTGGAAAAGCAATTGTTGTCTGAGGAAAAATTCAATGACTGAAAACATATTTGTGCTTACAATCACAATACACATTTGTCTTCTCTCTCCTTAAACATAATTATAGTTTACATCCATGGGTTTCCATGTACAAATAAGAAGAGTAATGTTAGATGTACAACTCAATTCATAAGACAGATGACCACCATAAAAGACATGGCAGATTGATAAAAATGTTATGAACCACAACACAAATTGTGCCATGGTGAATTTTTTTTTTTTTCTAAATTTATTTAAATTTCTTCCAACCATTACTTCAAGTAGTACACCTTAGGATGAATAGTTTATTGCTAAAGAAAATGATATCCCAGAAAAAAATTAAAAACTATAAAAGTATGTACATATGTAGGCTGTCACATTATAATGGAATGTAAAATTGTATATATATTTTTAGAACCTCAACAGATATGAAATTTTATGGACAATTAAAAGATAAACACAATGTGTGAAATGTACCATGAAGTACATTTCTTGCAATTTTAAGCAAAAAATATTTGTTAGAAATAAGACTGATGAATCTATGTTTAGTCTAATGATTTTCACAGCTATAAAGAATATAATGGTGTGTTTGAGCAAATCACTGTCATTTCAGTAACACAATGAAATCTTGAGCACATGTGGTTGTACATCATCATTTATTTTACATCCGAAATAGTTGTGAATAGCACAGAATCTGAGCTACATAATAAATTATTTTATGAATATACAGTTATTTATGATGTGCAGGATATTCAGATAAAGAAAGAGAAGGAAAGGGAGGTATATTTGGTGCATTTCATGATGGCAATATGAGCAGAAATCATGCAACACTTACAGACTACACAATCGACTGAAAATTTATTGGTATTATGTAATCAACACTCAAGATATCAAACACAGTCCCGATTTGCCACATACTTGCACTTGCCCATACTTGTACTTTATGTCTGATAAGAAAGAAATAAAACTGATTACATACATCATAAATTTTAATTACAAATAAATAATACATACAAAATTTTATTTTGCAAGGCAACAGTAACATATTCAAAACTGAATAAATTCATATATATATATATATATATATGAAATTAAGTTTCTATGTAACAGTGGTCAGGTCAGGATAGTAGCAACTCCCAACAGTGATTATTTATATGGTGAGTTGCTACCTATCCTCATATTACTGACTTTCCATCGTGGACTTTCACTCTTAAAGTTTGATGGCATTATACTGAGGAAAATATCACTTGAAATCATTCTCTTCCTATGACAAAGATCTGCTTTCCTTCATCAAAGACAAAATTCAATAAAAGTATATTGCAAATTATAAATTTGAAGCATTTGAATAGCGTCACCTCAGTGATAAAACTGAAATTTAATTATTTCCTTAGCTTGTTTATAACTACTTAGATTTCATGCAGAGCATTCCCTTCACAAATATCAGAATTTTTTTAAATTAAAATTTCAGCCTTAATTTTCAGGCTGACTTCTGGTTATAATTATTAGCAGAGTACAGCAGATATGTGTGAGGGCTATGAGGGAACTGGGACATGAGGATTAAAATCAAACTTTTAGCCAAAATTATAATTATTTGAGTTTTGTAATGTTGGGTTATTAGATTTCAAGGGTTAACTTTAAATACCGATATTGTTGTCAAACTTGTGTTTACATATGAACATTATATTGCAACTGAAATTTGGACATACATATTAGCAGAACAAGTAGTTGCAGATATAAGTATGACCTCCAACTTGTGGCAAGTAATGTTAAAAACATCATCAAATATGAAAGAAGAACAATTAGAACAGCAAGAACATTATATAACCTGAAGATACAAGCTATTACTGTAAAGAGTATGACCAATGGTGAAAGACTAAATTCTGTCTGTTTTGATGCAATGTAACAATGAAGTCCTTTATAATGACTATTATTTCATCTCCTCCTGCTTATCACAGACAGATGGTCATTGACAACTGATAAAGTATGGCAAAACAGATAGTTTTCTCAGTCAACTTTATTTTTATGAAGAGTTAATTTATGAGAGTGAGATAAGGGCACAGTTATTTGAAAATTAACATGAATACTATTACATTTATGAAGTGCCACATTGCTGTAAAAATAAAATAAAAATTGAACCATTTGTCAATAAGATGATTTAGCTGCCAAAATATTACCACATGAAGCAAGCAATTAAAAAAAAATTCTGCCAACCAGATGACCCAAATGCAGTATCAGGGACTGAAGGACACTGAGTGGAAGAGTTATTCATGAAGATACGCACTTAGAGTAACATGTGCAATTTATCAGTACATTTTGCACAGGAAAATAAACTACCAGTAATTAGTTATTTTGTAGTTCAATGCCATTTCCTTATGACACTACACCAGTTTGCATTAATCTATATTTCCTTATTTAGGCCTTTATGGTGGTGGGCTTTGTTACCACATCAATTTTTTTTTTTTTTGTTTCATATCTCTTGTATGTTTTATAACCCTTTTAAATTTTTCTCAAATTTGTTTAGTGATTATATCACAACTAACTAGATAGAATGTTTTTCCCCAACCCCGTGTGGTATTCTTTCTTTCCTACAGTGCACACTGGTGTTTTGTTATCCTGTTCCAGTACTGAACTACCTCAAAAACTGTGAGGCAATATTTCTTTCATATTTAGTAAGTCAAAAATGCCAGTATTGACCTTATAAATTATCAATAGATACATCACTCATAGTCTCATGCTTTACATTTGATACTCAGTGTCTGTCTTAATGAGAACTAAACTTCTCTGTTTACATTCCTTTCATTGGAGAATTTATTGTTTATTAAAAATTCATACTTCTAACAAATTAAAAGAGTCTATATCTATAAGCTTTCATCTTGTACTTGACAAGCTAAAATGTGGTCGTGCATTTCCATCAACTTAAAAAGTAGGAGGCATAAAAAGAGATGTTTAAAACAGAATGAACTTTATCACTCTGTAGTTTAGGAAATCTGTCATGGGTACAGCACTGACTAGTAACAGAGCACCATATTAAAATAAAGAAAGAGCAACTACTCAGTGACAAACTCTCTTAAATAAAAAATAAATTCTATGTACAAAATCCAGTGCTGTATAATCACACCTTACATCATTGCACCTACAAGAGACAAAGATACCTGGTATATATTTAAGATAAGAATTACACGAGGCATATGAAATAGTTTTATATAAATTTGCTATATGTAAATCTCAAATACTATTTCTCGATCCAATACCAAAACTGGATTATTTCTCAATACATTAGTCCTTGTTATTTAATTGATGTATTGTTGTTACTGAATGTAATGATTGCAAGTGCCATAAATGCCTTTCAAGAAAGTTTGGCAAAGAAAATGTTTTCACAAAAATGTGCATCATGAGAGAAATAGAAACTGAGAATTACACAGCTTTATTCAATTACTTTCACTTCACAATGAGTAACAAAAATGACTACATTGCGTACCAACCACGAAAAACATAAAATGAGTAACTGTAACCTTAAAACAGCTGAAACTGATGAAAGGACATTAACTCGGGATAAGGATCAGCTTGGTTTCCAATTCCTGTAGGATCTATAAAAGCCTAATTACATATACAACACAACAGCAAAAATACAAAATGTTTAGATATTAAGTGTGCAAACACATCATTGTACATATCATTAATTTATAATTCTTAATTTTGTTATGACTGTATCCAAAATATATTGAATCAGAGAAGCTTCTAAAGCAATTGTACTTTAAAAATTGCCTGCAAGTGATAGACAAATGGAATGAAAATAAGTACTATAATCCTAATTTACTATGATAATAGGTACTACTACACTGTCCAAAACATCATGGAAAATAAGGATCAGCTTCATGAAATGAAGGAAGGAACATATTTTCAAATAGTTGCTAGCACACAGCATATGCTATTCTATACAACAGAAGTTCTGAAATGAGAATCACAACACCCTCCATAGGTTCAGCAGGGTAGAAGTGGCAGTGGATGGACACCATGGACGGGGTGCAGCATATGCTTTGCTCAAGTCAAAATTCACATTTCTGTGAGCTACTGTGTCAGACTGGGGTGCCGAAGTCAGGGTCACCAAAGCTATCAGTACCCACAGAACGAGAAGATCCACTAACTGAAGAAGGAGAGATGTCTTGTGCAAGGCGCTGTGCCCTCCCACTTCTGTTGCCGGTATCTACAAACTTTGACACCCCTGTACTACTCCTACCAGTTCTTTGACCATGTGTTTCCACAACAGCAGTCCCTGCTGAATGCTTTTTGTGCCCTCGTGTCTTTTGGTTTTCCCTGGATTTGCTTCGGCGCTTTTCAGATGTCAAACTTGAAGTTTCACCTGGAGACTGATCACTTGTTGAATCTATACTAGACGTCTTCTTAATTTTTGCAGAATTTCTCTGCACAGTATCCTGCTGCTTAACACCAGTGGTAACGGTATTCTCTAAACTGTTCTTATTTGAATCAAAAATAACATTCCCCAGTGAAACACTGTCTATTGCATCTGTTGAAATGTTGTTCTTTGTGTCTGGTGATACTGATGGACTAGGGAACGTATTTCCGAATATATGTTGTAATGTGGCGACACCGATGTTCATCAAGTTGTATTTGTCATCTTCATTTGAGGCAGAGTGTCTGTTGCTGTTATTATTTGGAGTCGATGGAACAGAGAGGCTTGTATCACTATCTTTATAGTAACTTTGGCCTGTGACGTCTTTTATAGGACTCCTGACTAATGAATCTTCACTCACAGAAGACCTCCCATCAGTGGAAACTTGCATTGGTGAATAAGGAGAAGGATCCATGTTCACAGCAGAGAAATTTGTATCTGAATGGCTGGGTGAATTTGTAGAACAGCTTACAGCAAATGAAGATGAAAGTTGTTCAGAGTAACCAGCTTCATTGTCTCCTGCTGTGTGTGTCTCAATCTGCACTTTCTCATTCAGCAATGGACTTCCTGGGATGCTGCAGTCCGAGTAATTCCTGGCAACAGAATTAATTTTCCTTATCAGGCTAGTTAATTAGCATTCCAATACTTTAAGAAACAAATTCATAACTTGAAAGCTGTTTCTACCTTTGCTTCAATGAATACAGTGAATCACAACAATGGGAAATGCAAGATGGAATAACAATATTATGAAAAGTATAAACTGCTACACAATACACAGAGAGGGCATCAAGTGACAGGAGACAGTTAAAATTTTTGAGCTTGTGAAGTCACATTGTACCTTTGTGGTGACTAGCAATTTATCCTTTTCATAATGAATAATGCGAGTTTTAACAAATATTGTCTACAATTCATTGTAGAGAAACCTTCAAAAATGTGAAATAATTTACACTGTTGCAAGGTACATTGTTCTGAGAAATAAGTGTTAGCAAAATATCAATATATTTTGCATCATTTCCAATTAATTTTAGAAATTTAACATTGAAGTTATCCAATTGGTTCATAACACACAGAAATTCAAGCAGGCTGACAGAGGTGGTGTAGTGCTAAATACATTCTTCATTTTGTTTCCTAAAGCCTCAAAAAATAAATAAAAAAATAAAAATAATATCACTTGAGACCATGGAACTGTTGGCTTGGGTTTGAATCTTGTGCCCGTTCAATGTCTTATATTTGTATCCCTCGAGAAAACCAAATGCACAATGAACAATTCATTTCACACCAAAGTCAGTAACAGCACAATGACCCTGTTGAATAACTTCATTGCTAACAAAGTAAGAAAAAGTGTCTGTATCATTTTTTCTTAATAATTATTTAATAGCACAATCTATCATACAATACTCTTACAATCTTTTCAGACTGTTTCTAAAAGTAAAAGTAGATATCAAACTACTCTAACAATCCACTAAATTTAATGATATATTACATTGTAGTCATGCTTACAAAATGCTCCAAAAATGGACATTTATATAGTTACTATGAAGGGAATTATTTTTACCATACTGCTGTTTTTTCCTCAGTATTTGTGTAATTCCAGCTTAATCATCACTGTTTCCTCGACGAAAATACAGATGCAAAATAATTAAATAATATTTATTTACACACTGAAAAGTATAAATATTTTTACTGCCTGACAGTCCCAAAATTTAAATAATTTATAGAACTTGTAGATAATACAACATTTGTTGAAGCATCACAGTCACCAATGTGCTGTAGGAATTGGAACCTATTTACTATACTTTTTTTTCCATTTTGTCCTACACAGATGTTGAATTTCTCAAAATCAAATATTAATATTGGCTAGTATAGCTTGCCTTTAACTTACTTTTAAATCTCTAAGATTACTAATTTACTGCTTAAAGTGTGAGGGTAACTTTCAGTGACTTTTGTACCAGAACACTTAATCTCCCATTTTGAGACCCAAGTGGGAGGGGGGGGGGGCAGGGGGGTGACAATTTTCTGGAATATTATTTTGTCTCATACTATGTTTGGCAGCATCACAGTATATGTTACATTAATTTTTATTACCAACCACAAATGCCTTAAGAAGTGTAGTTGGCAGTAAATGTAAGTTTCTTGTTTCTGCCTAGCTTCGTGCAATATTTTAGTTCACGCCTTCTGTATGATCAATATTATATTGGCTTCAGCTGTGTAACATGAAAAGATAAATCCACAGGAGCACACACATTGAAAGTGAGCAGAATAAGATGGTAATTTTGTCTTCAGATCAGCAATATGAGTGATATTTTTAAGCATTAAGAAGTGATGATTTGATTAACTCATTAATACACTATGTTAATACAGAGTGATTCAGGAGGAGTGTGATTACTTTGTGAGGTAATTATACATGAAAAAGAAACTGGAAAAATGTAGGAATGTGTCTTTTTTCTGTAGTTGTAGAACTGGGGCAAATAGAAGACTAGAGAGATCGTGAATGATTATGAACTGTTAATATTACTTAGAGAAACACTGTGTAGGCACTGTGGTGGACAGGGCACTGTGGTGAACAGAGTAACAGTGAAACCAATGACTGATACATTGAACAGGAGGTGTTCAAGAAGTCCCCCACCTGTACAACTGAACAACACTGAAGCTTGACTCACTCATGACCTCACGATCGCTCATTGATCTAAGAGGTATAGCTGCAGCTATTGCCTCAGCGTAACATTACAGTGCTGCCATGTGTTTGAGAACCCCCAACTCTTGTAAAATGGTTCAGTATCCTGCACCTCCATAGCACCTTGGTAGGTAATATTCACAACTACATTCATAATCATTCATGAATGAGTCTAGTCTTCAAACTGCTCCATTTCTGTGATGACTACGTTTCACAAACATTTATTGGACTTTTTCAATTTATTCTCACTTGTAAAATCACCTCTCAAATTATGGACATTCTTCCTGAATTATGCCTGTACACTGATTCCACTTTAGCTTTTTGTATTCCTGAACATCATGATCATTTGGTGTTTACCAGTAACTTTAACTTCTGGAAGAAAGGATATGGGCTAGACATGGATTAGCCACAGCCTAGGGAATTTTCCAGAATAACGTTTTCACTCTGCAACAAAGATTACACTGTTATGAAAATTTCTGGCTCGCCGGTAAAAGGCAAATGTTCCAGGTTTGAATCCTAGTTCCAGCACAGTTTTAATCTGCCAAGAAGTTTCAGATGCTTTATGCCTTTGCTAAGTTATGTTATGAACACGAATATTATAGAGGAAAAATTTCTAACAGGAAAAATATATGTAAAAAATAAATGAAGTACACTTACCAGGCGAAGGGGCACAGGCAGTGATAGCAACAAATAAACACACAGACACACACACAAACACAAGCTTTCGCAGCCTAGCTGCTTTGTCAGGCAGAAGGGAAGGTTCTACAGTATGTCTGCCTAAGTGTATTTGCGTCCGTGTAAATGTGTGGGTGTGTGTGTATTTGTTTACCCTCCTTTTTTCCCCCCCAAGGTAAGTCTTTCCTGTCCTGGGATTGGAATGACTCTTTATTCACTCCCTTAAAACCCTCATCATTTCCTTTTCCCTCTCCTTCCCTTCTGCCTGACGAAGCAGCTAGGCTGCGAAAGCTTGCATTTGTGTGTGTGTGTGTGTGTGTGTGTGTGTGTGTGTGTGTGTGTGTGTGTGTGTGTGTTTATTTATGTTATGAACACTCACAGATAGTAATTGAGTGGCATATTTTTCCTCTCTCTGTTACTACTAATATCTGACTTACAAGGAAATATGTGGCTCTCTCTTTTTCTTACAAAAGCCAAACCAAAAACCAGTTATCTAGTTCTTCTCAAAAACATATCGAACTATTATCAAAGCCAACTTATAAAGAAAGTCTTACATCCAATTTATACAGTCTGAAGGAAAAGATTTATTTGCCTTAACTTCCTTTTCATAGTAGAACCACTCATTTCCTACCCATCCTAGGATCCAGAATGATTGGCTGTTGTACTTATTGGAATGACTGAGTGGATGGATATGACTCAGGTGCTGAATACTGTGTTACTGAAAGTGGAGATTCATTTAGTAAGCCCGATTTGCCCCCTATCTGACTAAATTAATTGACTCCAATTATAGTTATTACTTAGTGTCATTAATGAGCATTATTCTGAACAGTGTTCAATACAATTTTTCATTTCTGGGGTAGTTGTATCAGGTGCTCAGTAAATGCTGTAATACTTAGTGGACCACTTGCTGAAGTGAAAAAACTTTACGAGTGTTCGCAAACATGAACACAAGTACTTCAACCTCAAGATTATTTTATCATGCTATTTACAAGGGACTTGATTACAGCATGCAATTTTATAAATGCAGCTACTGTATTAGTAGGGGGGAAAAAACAGTGTTAAAGTGAAAACAATAGAAATTCTGACAAGCCATTATTGAATTATCTTCAAATTGTTGTAATATTTAAGAAAGCAGGAACCAGAAACCATAGCTAAGATAAAAATCAAATAATATTACAATTCTGTAAATAAAAAAGTTGTAGATGGATAATCACATAATGTAAATTTATGACATTCATGATGCATCTCTTGTTATAGTCATATTATCTTCATCATTTGGAAATAGAGATTGTTTAACTTACCCAAAACACATGTTCATTGACAGATACAAAAACACAAATACAAATATTCAAGCTTTCACAACTGTAGTGGTAGTGGATTAGCAGTCATTCCCATCCCGGGAGCGGAAGGACTTACCTTAGGGGAAAAAAGGAAAGGTAAACAAGTGCAAAGATGTTAAAGATGGTGGGCGGGAATTTGAATTTAGTGGAGGTTGAGATCAGGTGGGCAACAGGAAAAGAGAATATGCTGAAGGGCAAGTTCCCATCTCCAGAGTTCTGAAAGATTGTGTCGGTGGGAAGTATCCAGATAACCCGGATGGTGTAACACAGTGCCAAGATGTGCTGGCCGTACACTAAGGCGTGTTTAGCCACAGGGTGATCATCATTACCAACAAACAATTTTACAAAGCATGAAGAAGAAATACATTCAGTAGGCTACAATGCAACACAGAAAATCTGATTTTATGTTGTGAGGGGATGTCAAACTTAACACAACATATTTACTGGCTGTTTAATTCTGAGCCATAATTGGGCAATCTTTTAGGATATGCTGTTTTTCAATTTCTGCTTTGTTGTTCAGTGCATTGTTTGATAATGACACAGGTATGCCAGATACAGTACTGTTCGTCCACGGTAAGTTCACAATTTGTGAATCTGGCTGTTGGCAGCATCAGGAGGCGTGTACCATGACTGACAGGTGGCGAGGGCTAATCTCCTTGGGCGAGGGGCACTGGGCAGAAGGCAGCATTGCTGGCTTGGAAACGTTACCCGGAATAATGTGCACAGTAATATTTTGTGTACAGGGGCAGTGTAATGTTGGCAGAGCTCTGAAATAAATGAATGTTCTTCAAGTAGTGCAGAGCTTTTTGTTCCAGGTGGCACCAGCTAAAATCGTCTTCACTTGTCGAATTACATAGTCCTACAGTTTTATGCAACAGTCTACAACTACTATAACTATTAACAGTACTGTGCCTATTTTGGTACAGTGATACCACTATGAGAGACAAAGATAGAAAAAAGACTGCATACATGTTTTTCTTTTAAAAAATGAATAAAAGAATTTAAAAAAAAAATGTAGTGAGGAGAAAGCCCTTCAACCCACACGACCACAGAAATCATCATGTGTTGGTGAGTCACTGACTATTTCATCCTCGGTGACAACAACAGTTGCATCTACTAGTTATGTATTTCTGGAACGAGATACAGGTGAAGTGCCACTCTCACAACTGCCTACTGCCATATCCTATGATCTCGAGGGTAGGAGTGGGGAGTGACACTATCAAGTTTCTGCCCCAGATGGAAATATCGTAGGTACAGCACAGTCTATAATGTTCGGTGTGAAGTGTTGACATGATCTGTGTTCACTTTTGTCGTTTGCCATATTGTGCCAAATTTGAACATCACAGTTTCTTGTTTGCCATATTGCACCAAATTTGAATATGAGATGATAAAGGAAGAAACACGTGTGCCCACAGCTGAACACAGCGCATTCAGGCTCTGAATTTAATTTGATTTGTAACTGTTTCTCAGCTTGGCCTAATGGGTATATGGGAATCTCAGTACAAAGGCCATGCAAAAGTGGTATAGGTTACTCTACATATTTACAATTGAAATGTTGAAATGTTTGTAATCCTATGGGACACCCCACACTTACAAACTACTTAAAATAGCTTAAACTAAGTACAGATAAATACACCCGTGCCCGAGTCAGGATTCGAACCTTCAATGAGAAATGGCTGCGTGCACTGCAGCAAGGCGCCTTGGTGCACTCGGACATATTTACTAAATGTTCAAATGTTTGTTAAGCTTATGGGTCTTAGCTGTTGGGTCATCAGTCACTACACTTACAAACTACTTATGAACTAACTTATACTAAAGACAGTACAAACATCCATGCTCGAGAAAGGATTCGAACCCCCGACGGGAACGGCCTCGCGCATCAGAGCATAGCGCCTCAATGCGCTTGGGCGCTCCACTGCGGCAAAGAGATAACAAGTCTAAGAAATTGCCACAGTTTGCTGACTCTTGTTTTTCATTGTGAGCACTTAGTGCTAACTCATGAGTTCCAAAGCGCTAGGCCGTTCCCGTCGGGGTTTCGAATCCCAGCTCAAGCATGGATGTTTGTTCGTAAGTAGTTTGTAAGTGTTGGGACTGATGATCCCGCAGTTAAGTCCCATAAGCTTTAATATATATAGCATTCTACATTTCAGATTTGTATTAAATTAAATTTTTATTTTTTTATTTTTGAAACTTTTCACTATTTAATGTGGTAGAATCATTGTAATATTATTGTCATTATAGGCACTTCAAAATTACGCCACAGTGCCCAGTTATATGGAAGTATATTAAAAATCTTACTCTAAGATACTGCTGTAGCTTTGGAATATATTTTGTGTATTTCCTATATCAGTTATATGTGATAATGAATATAAAATTTATTTCTTCCCTACCCTCCGGCTCCTACCCATGAAACTGCCCCATTGTAAAACCTGCCATATGCACCCTTCCATCACCACTTACTCCAGTCCCATAACCTGGAAGGTGTTCACAATCAAGGGCAGAGGCACTTGCAATAGCACCCTCGTGATTTACCAACTGACATGCCTGCACTGTGAAGCATTCTATGTGGGAATGACCAGGAACAAACTGTCCATTTGCATGAATGGTCACAGGCAGATAGTGTTTGTGGGTAATGAGGATCACCCTGTGGCTAAACACGCCTTAGTGCACGGCCAGCACATCTTGGCACAGTGTTACACCCTCCGGGTTATCTGAATACTTCCCACCGAGACCAATCTCTCAAACCTCTGGAGATGAGAACTTGCCCTTCAGCATATTCTCTCTTCCCGTTGCCCACCTGGTCTCAACCTCCACTAAATTGAAATTCCCGCCCATCATTCTTTAACATCTTTGCCTCGGTTCTCTGGACAGAGCCTCTGCCTCAACTGTTACCTCTGTCCAACTTCTTTGCTTTTTACAAATGTCTATCTTGGTGTGTTTGCATGTGTATGTGTATGGGTGTGTGTGCGCGCTTGTTTACCTTTTCTTTTTTCCTCCTGAGGTAGGTCCTTCCACTTCCGGGATTGGAATGACTCTTCTTCCACTCCGTTAAAACCCACAACCTTTCCTTTTTCCCCTCCTTCCTTCCTCTTTTTCTGAAGAAGCGGCCATAGGTTGCGAAAGCTTGTATTTTGTGTTTGTGGGTGTTTTTATTTTTTGTGATTGTCTATGAGCCTGTGCTTTGGGTAAGTTATTCGATTACTATTTTTTATACATATTTATCCCACCAGGAAAGTTTCCTTCTATAATATTCGGTTCATCAATTTGAACCTAACAGTTACCAACATTTGTTATTGCTCTGTTGCCTTTCGAAATATTTTCTGTCAACTTACTTTCTCCTTCTGTTTATGTTCTACATAGTATTTTCACTCTATATTTGCCTCCCTTCTTACTGTACAATTCATTTTTCTCCTGGCCAAATAGGCCACATACAACAATCAGTATTGACTTCCGAACCTTAACCTAAAAGTATTATTAATGTCCTTTTTATTTTTATTCATATTTTTATAGTTACTGCTTTTAACACTGCATCTCTTCTATAATAACAACCATTCATCTACGTTTCTCATTTTACTGCATTAATACTATTTCACAATTTCAGTTTACTATAACCTTAAATAACCATTTTCAGCATTTCCTAGCAACTTCGCAATTATTTCCAGTCCCGTTGTTCTACATTTCTGTTCGTTCTTTCGACATTTCCAATCATTTTTCTACACATTTTAATCTTATTATACATTCGTCAGATTATTGTTACCCTGTTAACCGTAATCTACCACTGCATAACTAATCCTAATAATACGCTATCCTTTCATTCTCACATGGTTTGCTCCAACTATTTCAGATTTTCTCCACCCCATAACCTGTTTTGGACGCTTATACAACCACCAAACCCTTGTGCATTACGTTGTTGACTAACTGTAATCAACCACAATTTCAACAACCTTTAACTACTCTCTTGAACAACTTTTCATATTTCTTTTTTCATAGCTGAATAATTCCTTTTGCTGTCTGTTCACCTTTATAACTCTTCCATACATATTTTTATTATTTTATTTTATATATATTATTTCATTACTTTACAGTTTGTTATTCAGCACACATTTCTCATTTCCATCCCATACATTATGTCACCCTACAATGACCCCATCAAGTTTTATATACATTCCCTCCGCAAGCATGCTTTCTCTCTAGCCAGATTAAGGCTTGTCTGACATTTGGCATCACCCCCAAAGGCCTCACTCTAAAAGTTCCCTTCTCTGGCTGTAACCCATCCTGCCTTATACCAATTCCAAATAGAACAATCCACAGCCTTCGCCCGCCTAATCCTTAACCTATACATCAACTCTGCCAATGAACACACCTGTCAACTCCTATACCTAATAAAAATCCTTAACCTTTCCATGGCCACATCCACACCTACAGTTCAGAACATTCTCTTACAAGCCAACTGCAAATTGGAACAGCATGCCACCCTCCACCTCAAAAAACTACCCAAAATCCTTGTCACCCATCTCCAGAAAGGCAATACACTCTCCCTCAACAACCTCTCCAATAAACTTCCAGCTCCTCTTATTGTACAGAAACCCAGTCTCTCCCATCTACTCAATCTCCCACTTTCAGCTCCACTCTCCCCCCCAAACCTCTGAATTCTAAGCCACACAATATTGAACCACAACATCCCAATTCAGTAGTCAACCTTTCTTCTAAACCTCTCTCCCAATCTGAAACCTCTGTCCTACCCAAAAGCCTCACCTTTAGCCCCACTTCCAAATTCAACCAAATAGCCCTTGTCAAAGATTTACTATCCTATACTCAAAGTCTTTGCTGGAGATATAACTTTGCCACAAAGAAAAATAATCCTACTCATAATGATTCAGTTTCCAAAGAAATCATTCAAATTGATCCCTGCCTGGAACAGTTCCTTCCTCCATTACAGCGAAATCAACTCCCTCTTCCTCAAAATAACCCTCTTCAAACCTTCCAAGAATTCCTCACTTCCAAACTTGCCTCTCAGTCTCTCCTGAAAAATCATAATCCAACTCCCAAAATTACCGCAGCTGAATCCTGAGCTATCCATGATCTGAAGACTGACCATTCCATCGTCATTATACCAGCCGACAAGGGATCCATGACCGTGGTACCTGATCGGCGTCAGCTTTCAGACAATACTACCTACAGAGTTTATCTAGACAATCCCATTCCTGATGTCCAGGCAGAGCTTCAAGGAATCCTCAGATCCTTAGGCCCCCTACAAAATCTTTCATCCGAGTCCATCAGACTCATGACCCCACTGACATCCCGGACCCCTACCTTCTACCTACTTCCTAAGATTAACAAACCTAATCATCCAGGCCAGCCCATTGTGGCTAGTAACCAAGCCCCCACAGAATGAAGCTCTGCCTACATAGACCAACACCTTCAACCCATTATGTGCAGTTTCCCATCCTTCATCAAAGACGCCAACCACTTTCTTGACCACCTGAAATCCTTACCCAAACTGTTACCTCTGGAAACCATCCTTGTAACTATTGGTGCTACTTCCTTATACACAAATATTCCACACGCCCAGGGCCTCGCTGCGATTGAGTACTTTCTTTCACGCCGACCACCTGCAACCCTACCTAAAACCTCTTTCCTTATTACCCTAGCCAGCTTCATCCTAACCCACAACTTCTTCATCTTTGAGGGCCAGATATACCAACAACTAAAGGGAACAGCTATGGGAACCAGGATGGCACCCTCGCATACAAACTTATTTATGGGATGCTTAGAGGAAGCCTTCCTTGATATCCAAACCTGTCAACCCAAAGCTTGGTATAGATTCATTGTTGAAATCTTTATGATCTGGACTCACCATGAAGAAGAAAGCCAGAATTTCCTCTCCAACCTCAACTCCTTTGGTCCCATCAAATTCATCTGGTCCTATCCCAAATCCCATGCCACTTTCCTTGATGTTGACCTCCATCTGTCCAACGGCCAACTTCACACATCCATCCACATCAAACCAACCAATAAACAACAGTACCTCCATTATGACAGCTGCAATCCATTCCACATCAAACCTTCCCTTCCCTACAGCTTAGGTCTTTGTGGCAAACGAGTCTGATCCAATCCCAAATCACTGAACCAGTACACAATAACCTAATAACAGCTTTCACTTCCCGCAGCGATCCTCCTGATGTGGTACAGAAGCAAGTAGCCAGAGCTACATCCTCGTCCCCCCAAACCAAGAACTTTCCACAGAAGATCCCCAGAAGTGCCCCTCTTGCCACCGGATACTTTCTAGGACTGGATCGGACTCCAAATGTGGCTCTCCAGCAAGGATACGACTTCCTTAAATCCTGGCCTGAAATGAGATCCCATCCTTAATGACATCCTTCCCACTCCACCGAGTGACTTTCTGCCACCCACCTAACCTTTGTAACCTCCTGGTCCATCGCTATGAAATACCCAAACCACCTTCCCTACCTTCTAGCTCCTACCCATGTCACTGCCCCTGTTGTAAAACCTGCTCTATGCACCCTTCCACCACCACTTACTCCAGTCCTGTAACCCAGAATGTTACCAATCTCTCAGAACTCCAGTGATGGGAACTTGCCCTTCAGCAATTCTCTCCTCCCATGGCCCACCTGGTCTCAACCTCCACTAAATTCAAATTCTCGCCCACCATTCTTTAACATCTTTGGCCCAGTTCTCTGGACAGAGCCTCTGCCTCAACTGTTATCTCTGACCAACTTCTTTACTTTTTACAAATGTCTACCTTGGTGTGTTCGCATGTGTGTGGGTGTGTGTCCACTTCATTACCTTTCTTTTTTCCCCCCCTAAGGCAAGTCCTTCCACTTCCGGGATTGGAATAACTCCTCGACCACTCCCTTAAAACCCGCAGTCTTCCCTTTTTCCCCTTCTCCCTTCCATTTTCCCTGAAGAAGCGGCCATCAGTTGGGAAAGCTTGCATCTTGTGTTTGTGTGTGTTTTTATTTGTGTTTTTGTGTCTGTCTATGAGCCTGTGCTTTGAGTAAGTTATTCGATTATATATGGTCTCGCAAAGCCCTCAAAGACATGTTCAACCTCCTCAGTCTTGTGTCCTATTCCAAATCCCATGCCACTTTCCTTGATGTCGACCTCCAGCTATCCAATGGCCAGCTTCACACATCTGTCCACATCAAACCCACTAACAAATAACAGTACCTCCATTATGACATTATCAAACGATCTCTTCCCTACAGCTTAGGTCTTTGTGGCAAACGAACGAGTCTGATGCAGTCCTGAATCCTGGAACCAGTTTACCAATAACCTGATGACAGCTTTTACATCCTGCAACTACCCTCCTGATCTGGTACAGAAGAAAATAGCCAGAGCCACTTCCTCTTACCCCCAAACCCAGAACCTCCCACAGAAGAACCCTAAAAGTGCCCCTCTTGTCACCGGATACTTTCCGGATCTGGATCAAACTCTGGATGTGTCTTTCCAGCAGGAATATGACTTCCTTAAATCCTGCCCTGATATGGGATCCCTCCTTCATGACATCAATTCCATTCCACTAAGAGTGTCTTGCCGCTTCCCACTCAACCTTTGTAACCTACTAGTTCATTCCTCTGAAATCCCCAAACCACCTTCACTACCCTCCGGCTCCTACCCATGTAACCGCCCCAGTGCAAAACCTGTCTTATGCACCCTCTCACCATCACTTATTCCAGTCCTGCAACTCGGAAGTTGCACGCGATTAAGGGCAGAGCCACTTGCGACAGCACCCACGCCTGCAGTGTGAAGCCTTCTATGTGGGAATGACCAGCAACAAACTATCCATTCGCCTGAACGGACACAGGCAGACAGTGTTTGTTGGTAATGACTATCACCATGTGGCTAAGCATGCCTTGGTGCACGGCCAGCACATTTTGGCACAGAGTTACACCGTCCGAGTTATCTGGATACTTCCCACCGACACCAACCTTTCAGAACTCCAGAGATGCGAAATTCCCCCTGAAGCATATTCTCTCTTCTCATTGACCACCTGGTCACAACCTCTTTTAATTTCAAATTCTCAACCAGTATTCGTCATCATCATCATCTTTGCTTCTGATCTCTGGACAGAGCCTCTACCTCGGCTGGCATTTCTGTCCATCTTCTTTGCAGCATATGTCTGCCTTGATGTGTATGTGTATATATATATATGATTTTTACCTGTCCTTTTTCTCCTAAAGCCTGTCCTTTCGCTCCCGGAATTCGAATGACTCCTTAATTACTCCCTTAAAACCAGCATTGTTTCCTTTTTTTTCCTTTCCTTCCAACTTCTTTCTGATGAAGTAACCAACAGTTGCAAAAGCTCCGTTTGTGTGCGTGTGTGTGTGTGTGTGTGTGTGTGTGTGTGTGTGTTTATTTATGTGTGTGCCAACGAACCAGTGCCTTTTCGCCTGGTAAGTCAAACCTTCTGTACTTTTTATAAATATTTTTCTGACCAGTAATGTTTTCCTGTATGTATATATTAAGTGAAATTCATGAAAATAATATGAAATAGTAATCCTTAGTTTATAATTTATAAATTATAAAAAATAATGTGTATTATGACAAGGGGCTAGTAGTAGTAGTAGTAGTAGCAGTAGTATTACCCATGCCTCCACAACCTGAACAAGTTCTTCCTTGCAATTTCAGTTGCTCACCTTCAAATTCCACTCTTGTACACTGCAATGATCAATGGGCTTTCTAAGACCCTTGTAGGTATGTTTGACCATAAGGGCACTTTAAAGCCCAGTCAACTAGTTAGCCATATTAATTAAATAAATGATGCACACAAAAAAACTTGATATTTATTTCTTGGTCATTTAAATTATACATGTAATATATATTATTTTGAAGAGCAATTAGAGGATGTGCAAGTCAATTGTCAGATTATTGAACCATAACAAGGACTCATCATCACAAGAATACTATATACAAGACGTGAGGATAGTTAACACCTCACCAAAAAGATGTACATCAAACAGGAACATACTGAATTCTAGCTTTCAGTCATTAGCCTTCATCATAAAGGATGTCACTCAGACAATCAAACAGGCACACTCATAGACACAACTGTCATCTTAGACCACAGCACTCCAAATCACACCCTGCAGTGCGGGATGTTATGGAAGTTGGGTTGGTGACAAAACAGCACTTTAGGTGGTGTGGGGTGGATCTTGGACATGATCTCTCTCACTTCAACAACACATGACAACACAAAATCAAAAACTGGGTGAAGTATGTGGTTTAGCTGTCCCAGTCCAGGTTTGTACTGGGTGACAAGCTGAGGGCTCTTTTGTGACTGGTTACTGGCAGTGGAGGGAGGAATTGCAGTGTACGGGGACATGGCATGGGAAATCTGTTTGCGGACTAGGTCTGTATGGTAGTATATGTCTGTGAAGGCTCTTGTGAGACCTTCGGCATATTTAGAAAGGGAGTTCTCATCACATCAGATTGACCACCCATGGTTGGCTAGGCTGTAAGAGAGGAATTTTTTTTTTTTTAATTTTTTTATTTTTGTAAAAGGGATGACAACTCTCACGGTGTAGGCACTGTTGGTGGTTGGTAAGTTTAATGCTGTCAGAAGTTTGGATGGAGCCATCAGTGAGATGGAGGTTAACATCCAGGAATGTACCATGGTAGGTTGAGGAATACCAGGTGAAGCAGATCAGAGAGATGGAGTCTAGGTTGTGAAGGAAGAAGGATAAGGTATCCTAGCCCTGCATCCAGGGCATGTAAATATAATCAGTAAACCTGAACCACACTAGAAGTTTAGAGGTTATGCTCAAAACGTGTCACAGTTCAGTCAGGTGGGTGAAAAAACCGCTGCAGTTCCACTGGAGGAGGATGCTTTCTGTTATCTGGGAAGACATGAGGCAGTATGCAGTGCTTGTTATACCTTGTGATTAATCGCTGACACTGCTTGTGAAGCTGTTGGATCTATGTCCATCATTTCCGATGGTCCTTCCAAATCTAGGTCCTCAGAGGGCGCTAAAATCTCCACCTCCTCCTCTGAGGCAGAGGTATGGGGAAACCACCGGGTCTATTTATTCTTACCAGGTTTCTTTTTCTTTTTTGTGGCCTCTCACTGGTCCTCTGGCTTCTCATGTCTGGAGGGTGTCGGGGACTCAGTCCCTGAGACTGAGGAGGACCTTGCGGCCCTACGACCAGCCTTCATTGGCACTGTTTGCCACTGGCTGGTATCTTTGTTTCTATCAAAGGAAGCCGAGGAAGGTTAGGATTCAACCGAACCCTTCCTCATGAGAGGAGCCAGAGAAGGCTGTTGCTTCTAAGGCTCAGGGGTGGGAACCAGTGTCCCCGTTGGTTGGGTTGTTATTGCTCCCAAGGTAGATGGTTTGGGAGCAGTAAAAGAGACACTGTCCCCAGCTGTCAAGTGGACGAGTGTGGATGATTGGGCCTATGGGTCTACAGAGATTCGCTTAGCAGATGGGGTCATAGCTGACAGCGTTGATGATGGCAGAACTGCTGTGGCATAAGATGTAGCCATTTTCATGGGATGCAGCTTGGTATATTTGTGTCTTGGCTCTGAATAGGTCAGTCTGTCCAGGGTGTTATACTCCATGATTTTTCTTTCCTTATGGATGACCGTGCAATCTGGTGAACAGTGGGGATGATGCTGACCCCAGTTAACACAGACTGGAGGAGGGACACAAGGGATGTCTGGATGTGATGCACTTCCACACTCCCGACATGTGGGCTCGGCTTCACATCGGGAGGACGTGTGCCCAAACCTCCAGCACTTAAAGCAGCACATAGGGGGAGGAACGTAGGGTTTTATATCCCACCAGTAAATCATCACCTTTGTTTTTCAGGTAACATGTCACCCTCAAAAGCTATGATGAAGACACCAGGGGCGACCCTGTTGGATAAAATGCACACCACGCCACTCTGGGTTCAACCGTAGCTCATCATCAGATTCCAGCAACAGATCTCTATGGAAGATTATACCCTGTATCATGTTAAGGCTCTTATGTGGAGTTACTGTAACAGGAACATCACCCAGCCTCTCACAGGCGAGCTGGGAAGGACTTCGTTATCAAGACTGACACGGATTGCATCTAGGACATGCCCTCCATCTCTCCATACTTGTCCTCCAGATGTTCCATGAAGAACACAGGCTTAGTTAACACAAAGGATTCCCCATCAGTGCATGAGCAAACTATGAACTGGGGGGCATACACCTCACCTTAACTTCTGGCACTTAGCCGAGCGGTCTAAGGTGCCTCGCTGTGGAGCTCGCTGTCGAAGGTTTGAGTCCTCTCTGGGGCATGGATGTGTGTGTTTGTCTTTAGGTTTGTTTACCATAGTTTAAGTAGTTTGTAAGCTACCAACTGATGACCACACAGTTTGGTTCGATAGATTTACAAACATTTGAACAGTTGGATCTAGACGTCTGCCCAGGCAGAGCCCCGCTTGCCTGGGTAAGCCTTATACAACTGAGGTGTGGCAGGTTCC